>OY776682.1:51832776-54828747 GCA_963675555.1 Leptura quadrifasciata | reverse complement strand
GCTCCAATGTAAGAAAGAGAATGTAATGTTTTACATTCTTGGGTAAAGAAACATTTTCTACAGTACAAATGTTTCGTCTTTGTTTTTTTTTTTTGTATAGTTTTATTTTGTAAATTGATTTGAGATACTTTTAACTGTGATTAATTTCTTCTTGTATTGTTTTTTATTGTTGCGAGTCCACGTGACGTTTAAGTGTGCGCGTGGCTTGAAGGGAGAGAAGCATCAAAAAGAAGGAACTTGAATCTTGGCTATCGATGTGATTTCAATGTTTATTCGTTAAATTTCTTAATCTATTTTATTATAAACATTTTTGTGCTGTGTCAGTTATGTGCGATTGTGTCCAGGTTGCAACCGAGAAGTCATCTCAGGCTAAAAGATGGTTGGGGTGCTACCGAGAGCTCTGGATAACCTACATTTAGGCTCTATTATGCTCATTCCTACCTCTTCAGCCATCTTAGATCTATCTGTATACCAGGCGAGTGACCCTTGCTCCAATCGCAGTGCCTTCATCTTGCTCGTTTGATGGCATTCAATCAGGATGTCAAACGGACAGTCAAAGTCCTGTTTGATTGGCATTTAGCCAGTGGGTTTGGTCATGGATTCAAAGTGGACTAACTCCAGAATCCTTCAGTGACCAACCAGATCGCCTGGTTTGAATTTAAGTGCCTGATACACTAAGTGCTGCCTCCTTCCTCACATGCAAGTGCAAAGGGAGTAGGTCAAGCACTGCCTCCAAAGCTGATGTGGGACACGAGTACATTCTATTACTCCTGTAGTGCCTAAACAGGCAAGGAGTTGCAATTTCTGTAACATTCCTTGCGCTGTTTTTTCCTCTATTTTCAGACACCATACACATAATACGTAGGTCACCATAGGTCTGACAACCGAAAAGTAAGACCAATGTGTTATTTTGCGTTTAAGACCCCAAGTCTTACCAAACAGCCTACGGCATGAGTAAAGCCTCTGTTGCTTTAGTAAATGTCCTTTCCAGATATGAGTTCCAGGTAAGTTTTTGATTCGGGATTACTGCTAGATACTTGACTTCATTGGAAACTTTAGCATCTTTCCATTCAGCATAGAAGTTCTAAGATTAAGTTTTCTCCTTTTTGTAAACGGAACAATAACTGTTTTGCTCAAATTGATATTAAGCCTCTCTGACAAGCACTATTTGGATGTTATATTTAAGGCAATTTGCATGAGGTTTGAGATCATAACATCATTTCTGTCTCTCACAGTCACGACCAGGCCATCTGCATAGCTCTGGACATTGAAGCCCGACTTACTCATTTTATGGAGGAGATCATCGACCACCATTGACCAAACCAAGGATGATAGGACTGCATCTTGTGGACGACCCCTGATTGCAGTCACCATAGTCGACTCCTCCCAGACACTTGTGTTAATTTTTCTGCTTCTGAGCATGGATTGTATCAATTTAATTTTCCCCTTTTTTTGGCGGCTCTTTGTATGGATTCATAGGAGGTGTTATCAAAAGCACCCTCTACGTCTACAAAAGCACACAGCTACTTCCTTGGCCATAAATGTCATTTAAGTGCCTTGAACCGGGCAATGTAGAGCATTTATTGTTGATTTGCCAGGTTGGTAGGCAAATTGTTTGGAGAGTGTAGCGTTATTCCTGTAAGGATTTCGGTTCAGATATTTTGATATATGTTGATCTAATAGTTTCTCCATTATTTTTAGAAGAAATGAGGTAAGCTAATGGGGCGATAGGATTTTGGCTCGACTTGTGGATGTCTACCTATTTTTGGAATAAACTCCAGTTTAATTTCCCTCCAAGCTTGGGGAATATACCCAAATGTATAGCTTCCCATAAATATACTTCTCAGGCATGGGATAAGCTCCTCAATTCCATGTTCAAGTAGAGCAGGGAAAATGCCATCTCTGCCCGGTGATTTAAAGGGTTTAAAGGTGGATACCGCCCATTTAGTTCTGTTGCGGGTGAATATTTTCCCAGCCGGGCGTCTTCCTTCTCCGCTAGGATGCTGTGCATCCTCATCCAGATAGTCCTGTGGAAATTCACCGTGGCAAAGGTCAAAGTTGCATAATCTCAAGGTAACTTTTAATGATAGTTAACTGTATGCCGTTTGGTTTCTTCGAACCTACAAAATAATTGACATACCCATTGACCATAGCTGCGCTGGTTATGAAATAGACATACAATTGATATATTATATAATTGATTTTTTTGCTGGCTCCTACGTTCAAAGAAGCATTTTTCGAGTCGTGGTAGAAAATTTTGTAAGTTTAACTTGGTCGCTATGAGAATGTAGTAAGTATTATAAGACCCATAAATTGTTTTATAATCAAATTTTGAATCAGTATTGGGGTGCACGAACTGCATTTTAAATCATAAACTAAATTTTTCCTCACGTAATATTAAACTTAAAAACTGTCATACAATTTTTTTTAAATTATTACTGACGTTTTTTTACCCACAAAAACGCATTGATAAAGAAAAAATATTCTTAAAAACCATGTATATTAGAGGCAAACGTGTAAAAATTCAATAAATGCTTACTTTAAATTTCAAATTATACCTATTTTATGTATTTAGGATGAGCTTGTTTCTTTGACACCATGTGCTTAGCGACTCAATAGTATTACCAACAAGGTTTTGGCTTGATAAGGAAACAGACATTATGAACGGTAAACTATGAACCCCAGTCCCTTCGAACTGTCGCTAACTCCAGGTATATTAGCAAGAAAAGAAAAAACTCCATCGTGCCAACATTGTTATATATAGATATATGTTTTTTCGGCAATATTATAACTATAAACGTAAATAACGAAATCCTGGGGTCTAAACTATTGTAAGTCCTTTGTTTTATATAAAATACACAACCGATATCGCAAATTCAATAAAAAAGGCCAAATTCTTCGCCGACAATATTTGTTCATATATTAATGCACAAACACACTTGAACAAATCGATACAATACAAGAACAAATGAACACTCCCATATATAGTTATAAATTTCACCTAGAAGATAGATTTTAAGTTTAAAATTTGTAATAAACATGCATGCAAAAAATAGCCCAGTACTAGATAATATACATGCACTTTTATTAGGCACGGTTAACCAAATCTCATTTTCGAAATCCAGCAGTTCGTTAATATTAAGGAGAAAAACATTGTATTACATACATTACAGTCAATTTTCTTTACAATTCAGAAATATGTTATTACACTCCGATTTTTATTACAAATTAATGCTCACGCATGATGAAGACATTAACTTGAAGTTAATAGTTAAGGTCACATGTATTATAAAAGTCGCATTTTCAATATATAGAAAAAATACAAAATATAAATCCGAATATAAGTAATCTCTTAAGGAAACAGCAATATCAACTTAACTTAATCGGGGCGAGCGTAGGTGCGTCTTTACTATGTACATACTTCGGTATGCGATGTAAAGCAAGGACAGGCGCAGTTAGTAGTTGGATGGGTGACCATTCCAACGGAAACCGCGTCCTCGCCTCACACATCTTCCAGCGGCTTGTATATCAGTGTATGCTATACAACCTTAGGCGAGGGCTGTATAGGAGATATACCATCCTTCGGAGGGGATGTAAAGCCGTCGGTCCCTTGTCTATTAAATGTTAGGCAAGTAAAAGATCCCTACTCTTCTTAAGGGAAGAGGTTCGGCAAAATTCCTGGTTGGGGGTAGCTCGTCTACAGGCATCGGTGTTAGGCCTCAGTAGCGGAAATAGGCCGACGTTAAATAAGTGTATAAAAAAAAACTTAACTTCAAAATAGAAAAGTGATAACAAAGCCATAAAATTAATATGGACCAAAGCATATTGCGAGATTATGAACAATGGAAAATATGCGGAAGAAGCATCCAACTTATTTTGTTAAACTGCCGATTTAAGAAGGAAAAAGAAATGAATTCGTGAAAATTTTGTCATACGAATATATTAGGACCATTCAGTTTGCCACAACTATTACTTAGGTTATATATAAGCTAATTGACAATCATATAAAATATTTAAATTTAAGAATATTATTTCACTAAAAATGTAAATAAAAATAATTATGTTATATTAGTTTCTAAGTATTCCTGATGTTTTTCCAATTGTGTTTACCCACCCTCTTCGTGATTCAGTTAGTATGTGATTGAGATTGGATGAACCCTTTGTCGTCGTTCCCTATTCATAATCTGAAAAAATATAAATACATAAAGAATAAAAAAACAAATAAATAAAAAAAATAAAGAAACATTAATATAAAAAAACAAAATATATACAGCGTGATCCATTTGTTTTGGAGTCACCTTGTAAAATCTTTATTTAGTGTGCGATTTACACCGTTTTCTTTTTAATTGTAGAGCTTGTTGAACTGCATTTTTTGTGCAGAAGCGCCAGATTCCTACAAAATCCAAGGCATAGTACTTCAGTTTTAGGTATAAAATTTTAATAATTCGTATTAGCGATTTTTTAGAAAAAATTTACGCACGCCACTGGATTCACCACCCTTCATTACGGGCGTATACTAAATTTTGTTGAAAATATGTTAAAGTAATAACATTCTTGTAGACATTATTAGAGAAGCAAATACATTATTTTTATAAATTTATTCTAAAAATTAAGTTATTCATTGTCATAAGTGACAAGTTAAATATGAAAATCATTACAGTATCTGGTGTTAATAGTCATGGAAAGCCTAACTGCAAGAGGGAAAATAGAAATTGTACGTCTTATTGGCGATAATATGCGTACGACAAGAGAAGCTGCGATTGAATTCAATAATAGACATCCAAATAGAGTAAGTCGAAGTAATGTACAACGCATTAATAAAGTTTTCAATGGGACAGGTTTTGTTTAAAAAAATTTGCTTAGAACCAGACATGTGGACGTCATGACATTTTGAGAACTAATGACCAAATTTTAGAATATCCTAACAACAACCCCCTGGCTAGGATTAGAACGGCTATTTTAAGCCTTAATATTCCCAGAGAAAGTATTAGAAGATGCCTGATGCCCCTTGTCAATTAAAAACATGGAAAACCACGGAAATACAGATAAAATGACTTTTTACAAAAAAAGTGTATCTGTTTCAGATAATATTCCTATTTAACATTTATTTACTCAATGTAGATAGTCTGGGGAAAGCTGCCTACAACACTTTCCTACAAGACAGATTTATTCTAAAGAATACCAATACCAACCATGAGGCAGAAGCTTCAAACGTTTAAGGGTATTTAAGAGAAGATAATTGTTACGTCCTTACAAAACAGATTAGTTGAGGTAAAGAGCAGAAAGAAATATTGGTCGAGCTTTGCTCCTGTTCCAGGAACGTGAAATTAGCCTAGAGATGCTATTGTTCTCCTGTCCATTAGGTCCAGTACCATGGGCCTTAACAACTGCTGATGGATGTCCTGCAAAAACAGAGAAATCCAAACTACTCCATGCTTTGGAAACAAAGGTGCGATAGATGAACCTCCTAAGTATGAAGAATACATTTATATAATTAATGGCATGGCTTACTTTCTGGCTGCTCCCACTAACGTTCCAGAAACCTTTGGTAAGCTCGCCGAGATTGTCTTAAGCCGCTTTCCAAAATGCAAAAGAATAGATTTCGTGTCGGATACTTACTTAGATCCATCTATAAAAAACATTGAGAGATTAATTGAGAGGGTTGTGGAGATACATTCTTTATACAATGGAATAAGACCAAGATTCTTTGGGATTGGAAAAAATTCCTCAGAAATGGCAAAAATAAGGAACAACTTGTCAATCTTCTACATAGTGAATGAAACCAAAATAAATATGCCCGCTACTTTCATGGTACAAACCTTTACTTATTACATAATAAGCGCAGTGTTTACTAGCGAAGACGGTTCAACTGTGAAGTATACTATACAAAAAGAGCTATTCTCTTCACAAGGGGAAGCGGATACTAACATTGCTTCCATACTTCTCAATCCTGTCAAGACAAGTTGCCTATCAGAATTAGATCACCAGACACAGATGTTTTTATGTTGTTGTTAAGGTATGGTAACGAAATTAAAAACATATTACTCTTTGATACATGAACTGGAAACAAACGAAGGGTCATTAATGTCATCATTAATTCTAGGGATTTAGGTGTAGCAGTGAGCCATGCTATGTGGTTTTCCGGGATATGCTGTAATTGACAAGAGGCAAACAACTAAAATCTTAAACTAGATGGCAATACTAATAAAAAGAATATGTGACGCCATAAATTCTCACGGAAGGGGGGGGGGGGGGTTGATTTTGGTAGCTCATGGTCTGACTAAAGTGGCAAGCTATACAATGCTAAATTTTGAAGGTTTTAAGATGCATATATAAATAATCTATATTTAAAAAATTATTTGGGAATTATGATATATTTCTTTAGATAAAAATAGTTCAACAACATAGTATCCATGCAAATGATGTGGCAGCCGTCGTATTATAAAAAACAGCTTGCATACGTGCATCTGCAAAGAAAGTATTTTTGTTGTTTGAGTTCAGTATTTCGACGGCAAATTTCTTCATCAGAAAGTCCTGACTACGATATATTTATATTTTTCGACGTAATTTTTAAACAATTACTCTAAAAATGTAGTTTAAGATCAGCTTGGGACCATAATTTAAATTGGGAAGAATTATGTTATTAATGAATGAATGAACTAATTGTAAAATAATTTTAAAATATTACCAAAAGACATTATCATATCAACTATATAAGTTATGTATTCTGAAAAAAATATATCTGCATATATAGTAGACGTCAACATCATTAATTACTTTAAATTATAGAAAAATTATTATATAAAATGTAACAAATGAATAACATGATTATAATCGCTGAAAGATTGACACCTATGTGTTTTTCAATGTTATTTAGTGACAGTCTTTAGTGTGTGCGATCTATAGTTTTGAACACTTAACAGAATTATCGGCACCATCAATTTGATTTCATTTGATGAACTTTTAAAAGCTTTTAAGAGACAAAAGATGGGTAAAAGTTGAACTTTTTCAAACTGGTATCTATCTTTTAATAAAGCAAGCCTTGCATACTCATCTACTACAAGTGCAACGAAGAACTACTTACAAAAAAGCACACACGTTTTTTGCAACACTTTGAGCTGTACTGAAAATATATGCCTTAGTAAAAAATCACTGTTACTGACACAATAAATTATTTTGAGTGAACACTTTTTTATTAAGTTAACTGGACACTAGCAAAATTAAGCGGCTAACGATTTTAAAGCAGCGCCTAGTGAGAACCGAAGAATTACAATGTAGATGTAGAATGACGGGCATTTCAGCTCAGGTGTATTTTACCACTATGGGTGAGGGCATGCGCCCATACAGCTCAGCGTGCAATTGTTATTTTATTTTGGTGCGAGCGCCAGCGAGTTCTATACAGGGCAATTTAACAATGTATGTCATGTTCGGCGACTTTTGTTTTGGCTTCGCTATTTACCTTCGATCAAAGGATACCCTTGATTGGATCTATTTACACAGAACTGTGTACTTTTTCCCATTTCCCAGCGTTAAATGTGCAAGTACCACTTTTTAACGACTGAAGTATATGGACATCTCGCAACGTTTGGTTATTAATTAGTGCCCCGAGACAAAACTTTTCACGATAGCTTCATCCATTCACTAAGTAATTCTTTACGTGAGGTCTTTTGTAGTAGATGTTGCTTGGCCTACTAAACAAAAACTCAAGAAACTGCTCTCACAGAACAACTTCCAATATTCCAACCAACTTTACTGTAATTTGAGTTTGTGGATGGCATATTTCGTTAGCTTGAGCTTCAATTAAATAATACGTCTCTGGATTCCCAGAAATGTATTACACAGGATGAAGATCGAAAGCATGACATTAAGGTACTTAATACTTTCGAAAATGGAAAATTATTGGTGTAATGTTTTATTTCCATTTTAATGCTATTGCTACGTTTAAGTCTTTGGCAAACACACCAAGCGTAGGTTTAATAATTGCAACACGAATTGTCACTAACCACTAATTTATTTAACTTACAATAATTATACACTAATTATAACTTTTAACTACTATAAATCACTACTTATTGTCACTGCACTACTCTGTTCTTTCTTCCCATCTGATCACTTCGCTTATCTGAACTAGAACTGCTTTGGTGGGTTGATCCTGCTTCTTATATACCGCACAGCGCTTATTCCAGATCCATCCATTTCATTCTAGTTCATAACTCTAGACAGCTCTACTCTTTTCCAGCTTCTCTATGGTAGGAAGCCAATAGCGCCATCTCTGAGTCGACTGGCGAACTATCATTATATTGTTAGCTTCTCTCTGCTAAGGGAATAAACCTCTCTTCGCACATAATACTATTTTCAGATTTACATCGGAAATTTGTCAAACTTACTATATATATTTTTTTGTGCAAAATCATTTGTATTTTTGATGCATTGCAAAATTCTGCTCAAGCTTTCAATTGATGTTTTACTTGACATGTATTAAAGAACTAAATATGAATTTTCCCCGCCAGGACGGTAATCTAGATGAGATGATTAAAATTTTAAAAAAATTATAGAATTATTCTGCCAAGCAGTTGTTACAGTTTCTCTTTTCAAACCATCTCAACGCCTACCAAACATTATCCAATCTATTGTGTTGGCTTATACAACGGCACAGTTTGTTTCTCAGAAATATTTCTATTTTGTCTCCCATTAACATTATTTGTAGAAAAAATTGTAGAAATTTTTTTTTAACAATGTTACCACAGACACTGGCAAAATAAATTGAATTCTTTCTGCATATTTTTAGTGTGCATTTTTTGGGTAAACTATTAACAACCTAAAAAAACTTATTACAGATCATGCGGAGTTCAAAGGATGTATGAAATTTATATGATTCAAAAATAAATTGAATGTTTATAATTAATTGTGTGTTCAACATGGTGTACTGATATTTATTTTATTTTTACTTCTTTGCTAATATATTATTGGAATCTACCCTTGACAGATCATGTATGACGGTAAATCGAAGCCGAAGAAAATTCGGCTAAGTGAAATTTTCTCAGCAATGACACGTTTCCAAGGATAATCAGATTTTATATTAAGCAGACAAAGTCCCTTTTTCAAATTATTTCGGTAATGAAGCTATGTAAATCTCCAAAACGCTCCGGGAAATATTAATTAAGTATTAATGCAGGAAAATGGTTAGAATGATATTTGTAAATCAGTAAATTAAATTTTCACGTCCTTGAATTTCGTGATAAAGAAAGTCGTAAGAATTGAATCAGCTTTCTCCATTTTTTGGAGCAGGAATTATATTTCTCTTTTTCACACTTTAGGAGACCATCCCTAATCCAGATTGAAATTATTAAATTATGAATAAATTTTATTAATGCCTTAAATATTTGTTTATAACTTCACGTAGCTTGCATAGTTTATAACTCCACAAACCTGGCGCACTGAGGTATTAACATTAACACACGTTGTTAATAAACTTTCTTAGCTTCTACGTTGTTTACGATATTTTACAATACCAGTTACCGTATATAGTTTTTATTTTTACTCTTTTCACAACTTTATGGACGAAACCTGGTACGGTACAGATTTTGCTTTGCTTTCATTTTATTGCTTTTTCTCCAATCGCTACCGACACCTTCTTAAAAAAATTTGAGGCAGCTATATCGGAATAGTAGTTGCTATGTAATCCTTACTTATCATTTTTCGAAGTTTATTGTTATCAGTTATTATAGTAAGTCATACTTTTGATGCATTAAATTAACATAAAATAAATTATATGACTTCAGCTTATTTTTGTTAGTGGTCAAATATTTCATTCAACGTTTAAACCTACCCTACAAAACTTTCTTTAGATACCTAATACTCTGACCTACGCCAACAAGACGGCTGCGTTACGTCACGCTAATATTCGTATTCTCTACTCTCTCATAACTGTTCGCATTCATATTAATACCATCCATATAACTTTTATACTACCCTTCAACGTATTATTTCCAACATACCCTAATTATTTCAGCTTCATTCCACGCCGGTTCATCATTTTTATTCTCAGTTCCATTCACGCTCCATCATTGCTCTGGCAACCCTTTTTGTACTCATTTCATTGAAATTGATATATATGTGTACAAAGGATGTTTCCTAGAACACAGTGAGATTATATTTCGTACAAATTGTAAGAACGAGATGTGTCAGGAATGATGTGAGGCGGTTTACACTACGGCACTTTATATTGGTTGTTGGACATCTTGGCGCTCAGATCGATAATAAAAATTGACTCCCCTTTGATTTATTATTAAGTGTTAATTCGTTAGAAAGATTATTGTGATTTACGCTACCTGCAGACCTCAATTGATGTCTACAGTGGTTTCAATGTGTTAAAATAATTGTGATAAATAAATTTGTGGAAATTGTCGCAGAGTAAAAATAAATTCCTATAAAAATATGTCATGGAAACCATCGTAATACGAATTTTTTGCGAAAAATAATTGAAATTGAAATATATTTCCTGAATCGAGAAAGAAATAAAACATCGGCTGTGGCGCCTGCTCTAACTTAGTACGCAGAAAAGCATGAAGAATGTTAGTGATAAGGAGCAGTGTTGTGTTTACTAGTTTAAGCTCGTATTGTATCACTTTGGTGGTAGATTTTTTGTGCGCAGATCAGGAGAGTAATATTAGTCTTTAACTCGTCTGGTACTTACACGCACGGCTCCAAGACAGAACAAGGGATCGGAGACGGAATATACAGGAAGGCCAAAAATAAGAATGCCAATAAGTCTAGGAAAACATGCAACGGTGTTCCAGGCTGAAGTGGCCGTTATACACTGCTGCACAAAGGAAATAATAAGACAAGGTACTGTTAATCATTCGATCGCCATTTTCTCCGAAAGCCAAGCGGCAATTATAGCAATCGGTTCCGTACAGATCAATTCGACACTAATGTGGGACTGTTTCATACTGACTGACACACTTATAGCATTGGTACCGGGACTCGAAGGACACAAGGGAAATGAAAAGGCAGATGAACTGGCGTTAGTCGCTCAACAGCAGCCTCAAGTTCTGGTAAACTTTCTCCAGTCCTTAATTCTTCCTAGCGTGTTCTTTCTTCCTGTTTTACGAGTGTTTTTTTATCATCTGAGACACTCGTATGGTATACACGAACCACCAGTGCTATCTTACACTGTATTGCGTTCGTTGTGGATAATTAGAATTGTCTAATTTACAGGAACTACTCATTCTCCACCATCAAGTCAATAAACCTGACATAGTACTTCTCGACCACCAAGACAAGGGAATACATGCGTGGAGTTCTCGGCTCCCGGGGAAAACAACATTGTCTTAAAGGAGGACAAAAAAACGGACAAGAAAATATCCAGATTTGCTGTTCAAACTCTGTAGATTCTATCCAGACCATACTGTTAAGACGATGGTACTAATCCTAGAAGCCCTCGATAGAGGGAGGTACACTGCTTTGAGAACTGAAGACCATACCGGCCTAAATTCGGCCGAGGTCGTAGCCACCAGAATGCAGAAGGCCCGAAGGCCGTCATCCTCGGATCAGTGCGTCTACTCAGGGCACACTAGTCAAAGAACAGTAATCACTGACCCCATGGACGTAGGAAGTGGCTGCTGGAACCACCAGCTCCCCTTTGTGTAAATTGGAGTCAAGATAAGGGTTTCTGGCTTTCAACAAAAACTAATAATACAAGCTGACGGGAATGCCACTTGGAGTACACCGATGTTTTCTTGAGGATTAAGGTTAGCCTTCCAGGATTAACCCAAAGCCACAAGACCTGGCAAGGATGGATTCGTTGATCGACGATGAACTTCTAGAAGATGCGAGCATATTACACATTAACTGTGCCGTGTACCCCGCCGCTAGACAACTCGTCCTCCAACATCGCCTGGCAAGCATGTTGGATAAGATCGAGAAGACTAAGCGGCGTACACAAAATTCAAACAGCGAGACAACACGGATCTCTGATCCAATAGTTGCTGGGCTTCGGCGACAAGGCCACTCTCTAAATCAGATAGTGCTGCAGAGTATCAGTGAACACACACTCTTCTTGCATAGTTTAAAAAAAATACTTATGGAGGGTGGTGAAGTCTTACGTTGGGCAATGAAAACGCAACTCTGCCTATGCGTTGTTTGGAAAAAAATATTAACGATTGATAAATCCTTTGATGGATTTTAATATTGAACAATATTTGTATAATATTACTGAACACTGAGTGCTAAACGATGCCGAATTTCATCTAGAGTAATAAATATTTTTGCATAATTCAAACATTCATATTACTAACACATTTAAAATGATTCTAGAAATTGAATTTTCATCTCACTTTACTCCAATCGATCTTGTTTAAACTGTGCTATTGTAAAAATATGTATTAAATACATTTGCACATGTTTAGCAGATTTATCGTTTTTAATTATTAATGTAGGTAGAAATAATAAATATGAAAATAGTCATATTGCCAACTTTGTTCGAGTACATAAATCCTACACTATATTATGTATTCGTATTTTCATAGACTTTTTAATGTACAATTTTAACATTCCGATTGATAAATACTTTTAGATGAAGGAAGCGAAAAGTTGTATTCCCTTGCTGAAACTTTAACAACTAAATATGCCAAAGTACTTAAAAACAAAGTTAAATATTTTATAAAGGATTCTTGTTGATCTTTTAAATTTTAAATGGCCTCTCAAATCTTTCCTTTTGTTATTGTGCTTCTGTTTACAAAATTAAAGCCAACTCGCTGCAGTAGTAACGACATTTCTGATCTTAAAGGAAATTGCTAAGCGAGACATTTTAATGTTTTCTTTTATCATGCTGTATTCTTGGGTTGTTGTTATAATTTTAAACAATTCTTTGCTTCAGTAGGGAGGGAAATTGGTAACTGAAGAACAGAAAAAACGAAAATGTTTCAGATACATTTTCTTTTTCCTTTCTGAGGTGTAAAGCAATAATCCTGTGGTTCTTTAATTTTAGATATATGCTATCTGTCTTCAACTACTGACAGTCAAAATACACTCAAGACAGCATAGTACACACCATAAAATAGAGTGTTTCATACTTCCCGTTTAACAAATGAAGCCAATCCGTCGAAATAAGAATTTTATGCTAGTTTGAACCTTAGAATACTAGTAAAAACTTACGATTTCTTATGGAGAAATAAATATGAATAATTTCCCTACAACATTCATTAATATTAATGAGTTCTCGAGGTCAGTATTACAAGATTTAAATCTATAAATGTATTATGTAAGATATACGGCCCAATTTATATATTTTTATATATATCAATATATTGTTACGTGTTTAAGCTCCCTAATAAACACTCCAAACGTATATTCAATAAATTGCAACACATATAACACTAACCGCTGATTTATTTACCAAATAATTAATTTGCAAATTGCCTTAAATATAATATCCAATTGGTGCTAGTCAGAGGGGCTCAATGTCAATCTGAGCAAAACAGTTATTGTCCCATTCACCAAAAGGAGAAAACTTAACCTTAGACCTCCTGTGCTGAATGGAACGATCCTAAACTTTTTCAGTGAAGTCAAGTATCTAGGAGTAATCCTGGATCAAAAACTTACCTGGAACCCACATCAAGAAAGGACACTTATTAAAGCAGCAGCGGCTATTTGGACGTATCATAGGCTGTTTGGTAAGACTTGGGGTCTGAAGCAGAAAATGATACATTGGCCCTACCTATCAGTTGTCAGACTTATGGTGACCTACGCATCATGTGTATAGTGGCCAAAAACAGAAGAAAAAAAAGCACAAGCAAAGTTTCAAAAATTGCAACGCCTTGTCTGTTTAGGGACTACAGGAGCAATGCACTCGTTAGCAGCTATGGAGGCAATGGTTGACCTTCTTCCTTTGCACTTGCATGTGAGGAAGTAGGCAGCACTTGATGCCTTAAGACTACATCAGGCACTCAAATTTAAACCAAGCGATCTGGTTGGTTACTTAAGGATTTTGGAACTAATCCATTTTAAGTCCATGACGAAACTTGACTCAATGAATCAAACAAGACTTTGACTGTCCGTTTGATGTGCTGATCGAAAGCCGTCAGATGAGCAAGATGGAGGCATTGTGATTGAAACAAGGGTCACTCGTCTGGTATACATATGGATCTAAGATGGCTGAAGGGATAGAAATGGGCGTATCAGGGCCTAAATATAGGCTATCAAAAGCCCTCGGCAACACCCCAACCATCTTCCAGGCAAAAATTCATGCTATAGATCTGTGTGCCCAGGAATGCCTAAATAAAGGCATTCGAAGGGCAAAGATACTATCAGATAGTCAGGCCGCATTAAAAGCTCTAAGGTCCTATACCTTTTAGTCTAAAATTGCCTGGGAATGTAGACAATCCTTGAAGTAACTGGCCAATAACAACAAGGTTACCTTGATGTAGGTGTCAGGACATAAGGGAGTACAAGGTAATGAACTTGCTGACAGCCTTGCGAAAATAGAACTGAAGCACAATTCATTGGACCTGAACCGTTTTGTGGCCTGGCCAAGGGATACATAACGGAAGAGATCCAGAAATGGAAAAACGATCAGAAAAAGTCCTACTGGAGGAATACTTCATGCCAAAGACGAGCGAAACAGTTTATAACTTATTCGGCAAAGAATGCCATATGGATTCTAATGCAGATACTTTATACTGCGATACTGCAACTGAAACTGAGGAACATATACTTTGTGATTGCAAGGTATTCATCCGTACTAGACTAAAGAGATAATAGAGAAATTGGCGCCCAGGAAAATCACAAGCTTTGCAAAAAATTTTGGAATACTGGGCAATAACTAGTTGTAGGGTAATTCACAAAAGATCTTTTAGGTCGAAGTGAAGTAAGGCTACTCAGAGCCAAACGACCCCTGAAACAATCTACAATCTAATTTTGTTACATATTTTTCTTCTTTAATTTTTCGAATATACGCGTTGTGAATTAATTACCTACTTAATAAATTATTTGTTTGTTGTATTTCTGCCTTTATTTTGTCAAAACAGAATTTAGAATTTTAATATTATTTTCTAATGGTGTTCAGTAACTAATTTTAATCAAACATGCTAGATGAGTCTTGTTGTAGTAAAATTTTTTTCTATGAGAATGTATTATTTTGAATGGAAATTTAAACTGAAAAAACGTAAATGTACAGAAAAGCACATAATAACTTCTTTTGTAGATTACTTAAGTGAAATTAACAATATAGTAACGTTAGCTAGTTGAGTACTTATTTGTATTAAATTTGGTCAGTCGACAATTTCAAAAATTTATTTAAGAATAACCGTAAATGTGTCATCAAACATTATGATAGTATTTTACACACTGATCCTTAGTCTTTTTAAATGTTTACTAACATTTTACAGTAAATGATATACAGGGTGATGCTCGGAACACCGAGAGCAGCATTTAAGAAAACGAGTCCGGTCCCGAAATTTTTCCCAATTACGTTATGCTTTTGATTGTGCTAAAAGAGTGTAATATTTGTACCAAATTGTATCCGAATATACGCCATTTTTTGAGACCTCTCAAAATTCCTTAGGAGTAACTAACAAACCCTTTTTTATTTGGTTTATTAAGATTAACGTTCTGGCATTAGCTATTCCTCTGCTCAACCAGGACATTACACAGACAGTGATACAACTACCATTCCCTACAACATTGCTGCAACTAAGAATCAGAATTCAGGAGTGGTACGGCAACTAGCCATGTTACTTCTCACACAATCCCATCTTATCCGTTACTACTAATACGGCAAGAGATTAAAAGCACCACTGAGCATCCACACCCTAACCAGAGGTCGAACCTGGGACTCCTTTATCTCAAGCCTAACACGTAAACATTGCACACTGAATGTTTTTAATTTTAGCTGAAAAATAATACACAGAATACTTACCCTATGGACTAATTTTCTAATTTTTTACATTTCTATATCTGTTTCCTTTTTACTACAGTGTGTTGTTAGATTTTTGTCAATATTAATCATCATTAATTTTGGATTAAGGAACCCAACGCGACAGTACATTTTTACAACTTGGAATATTCATAAATGTAATCTGGATAACCTGGACAAATTTTTTTTTGCCAGTAGAATCTGGTGCCCCGGCTTTCACTTGAAACATTTAAAACGAATGGATCAACGCTTTGGCTGAATGCTTAAAAAAAAGATGGTGGAATAGAGCCGGCCTGCAAATGCGGGGTGATAATGTAGGATACTTTGTGTCAAAACAAGTATGGATTTTCTAAGGAATATGCTGACACATTTTATAATAGGAGAAAAGCATGACTTGTAGCTGAACAACTGTGGAATATATACTACTGGATAATGTTGGGAAACCAAAAGAATGAAAACGAATTAAAAGTAGCCTCATGAAAATTTTAGTTGGACTGGATCATATTGAGCGATGCGGTACTATTAACTTATGGTGGTGTACTGATCTAGTTCTCCGAAGAGCAAATAGGAGCAAATAGTCTTCTTGTGCTTCCATTTGCTAGATTAGATTTCATGTAATACATGTCGCTACTAGACCTTTTACTTTATCGCTATTCAAAAAAGAAAAAATTTTGTTGTTACCGTGGCCTGATGTATTCCCCGAATTACGACTTTTCGTCATTATATTTTTATAATATCTCTTATTATTTTACTAACTTACTTTAAATGCATCAGTAAATTAGTATAATTTTAACAGGAATTCCACATTTGGAACCGAAAAACTAATCGATACTGCGTAATATTCTGACCGTTTTTTTTTTACAGTTAGAAAGATACTGAAGACAAGAATGTTAGAAAAAATCTATGCCATTTGTCAATCATTACATTTTATAGTTTTTGATTAAAGCTTTTTAGTGCATTATAAAAGTATTTGCAGGAATTTCTCTATGCCGTACCCGTTGTATT
The DNA here is from genome assembly GCA_963675555.1 of Leptura quadrifasciata. Classification (NCBI taxonomy): domain Eukaryota; kingdom Metazoa; phylum Arthropoda; class Insecta; order Coleoptera; family Cerambycidae; genus Leptura; species Leptura quadrifasciata. The sequence continues at coordinate 54,811,826 of OY776682.1, read as the reverse complement.
CAACTTAAAAATTGTTACATTTTTTGCTTCTGTCAAACGATAATTTTTCTGACAGGTTGTTCTTTTATTTTTGCTATTCCACTGTTACTGGCCTAATGTGTACGATTTTAAATATGATCTTATATCAGAAAATATATCTTTAAGGGCTATATACACTATTTTTTATCATTATTATTTAGCATGCAATTAGTGCCTTATAAATCTTATCAGTATTCAATTTTATTAAAATACATAGTAATGTATGATGTGTCAAAAGACAAATTTTTCGTTTTCATAGTAAGTTAAATGATAACTTTCGGGAGAAAGGAAGCAGAAAATGGAGGGTATAAAAGATTAATAAGGGCGTACCTTAAATCATGGTTGGCTTATTGTCACTTTGTCTTTATTATATAGGTTTAGTGTCTTTTGAAAAATTTAAACGCACAAATATAATTAGAGATCGTGTTCTAATCTTAAATGCAACTTTTTTGTTACTATAGTCAAACTAGAAGACTAAAAACACCTACTAAACAAGAACAAAAGAATAACATTCCGTAATTTGTAAAATTAACTAATGAATAAATGAAGCGTTACCTCGCACTGATAATAAATTATTATAAATAAATGAAATTGCTGAACTTTAACCACAACTTATATTATTTGTTACCGACGTACTATTGCTTTGTTATATATTTATTAAAACAAAAGTACAAGATGCACAAATGCAGTTTTGTTGCGTAAACATTGCACCAGTGAAAGTGAAACATTATAAAAGTACATACAGATAATAAAATCTTTGGCTAAGTAATTAGAAGCTGTTATTTTGTGTTTAAATTTTTAACGAACTGCCATTCGAAAATGAAAGTAATTGGTTGGTCGAGACCCACCTGCATTGAGGTCTGACGAAGTGATCACATGGCACTGTTTCTAACATTGAAGATTATCGGGGTTTGGTATACATAGGGCGCGAGAATTCACACGGCTTTTGAGCACAATTCAGTATCGGCTAACGTCTAACAACAACGGTAACAACAATAGTAAAAGCACTGTAGAGACGGCAAGAATAAGCAATATATTGTGCTAGTTTGTAAATGTGCTCCAAACCCGCGAAGATTGTGAACGAGCCTTACAGCTCACCCTTATGCGACACAATAGATCGATATCCCCATAGAATGACCCACAAAACTAGAAATCATAGATAAATACTGTTAAAACAACACTTACTTACATTAAATATGCTTATTATGAACGTATAATTTTGAAAGACCATGGGGATATTAGTCTTCTTTTATTGCTAGGTATTCTTGAAAAACGAAGCTACTTGCGGCGAGGAAAGGCGATCACAAAACACATGTCGCTCACGTGCTGCTTGGAATGCTGTCACTAAGTTTATAGATAAGCCCATATAACTTTTATTACTTTTAAAAACTTCATTATCCTATTAGCTACAACTCTTAATAGTTTCTTTTGTTAAATCGCCATGTTTATAGTTTTGCTATTACTGTCACCGAAAAAAAAGTTTATTGCTTGTCATCTTAGTTGTACACGAGGTTGTACAGTTAAGAAGTATCTTAAATTTCACAATATTTTAAAACACTATGATGAACGTTTTTAGAGTACCGTCTTTCTTCACCGCAGTTCTTAGTTCTTGGACAATCTTAAAGGGCTTTGTAGAGGTTAAGATTGAAATACGCAATGCGCAAGTCGACGCAACACGTGGTAATCAAAAAGCGGCTGCGCCAAACTCGTGAATGACACTGTTGAAGCCTATCGCCTACCCCTAACCCTTTCTTAGGAGACGTACTGGCGCTCGTGACGTCATAGGGTCAGTAATGTTGCGGAAAGCGTTTCTATAGCGACGGTGCCACTATCGTTATATAGTTGCTGCAAACTCTTGTCGGCTACATTCTAGATCAATAGGGTTGTACAGGCGTGCCAACAATGTTATTTTGATACCAGTACGATCTAGCACAACCGACTAGATCGAGAATCGAGCGTTCTTCTTCTGGACTAATGCCTTATCCTGCAGTTAAAACGATAAATCCTTAACACGTGCTCAAGCCAACCGGTGCCTAATCTGCATAGTTTGCCGCAAATCACAACTCAGCAGTTATTTTATGAATATAAGATCTTGTTAAAAAATGTCCTATTATTTTAATCTTACAGAACCACCTTATCGCATATCACAAGTTCATTCATGAACAACTTAAAACAAAACTACCTACCTTTCATATTATGCGCTACACTTACCCACAATAGAAACTAGTAAGCTAAATGTGTACCTAGCCAATTTTAGTCGTTCATGGCTATAAATAGTATCGTTATTGGATTTCAATCGGAATTGGGAGAATTAAGAGAAATCGACGTTGTATTGCATCTATTTGATATTATCATACAGGTATATTATAACGGGGAGAAAATGTTTAATAGTCATCGCAGTTAAAAAAATTACCCTGTAATTCGATTCATAACACACTAAACTCAAATATCAAATAAAAAAATGCTGATGTATCTGTAGGTAGGTATGTACGTATGTATGTGTTTGTGAGTGTGTGTGCAGACCATTTTTTTATAAACAAGAAAACTTGATCCGAACTGTTTTGGTGCATACGTGCAGGGACGGCCCTAGGGCGATGCGATCGCACCAGGCACCTTCATTGGGGGCGCCAAAAATGCAACGATAGATCTCTTAAATACCACTTAACTCTACCATTTTCATTTCTTTTATGTTATTGTTTCTTATCTATACTAACGATACTACTACTAAACTAATCTTTCGGAGATCTGAGTTATTGTTACTAATATATAAAGATGTAAAAAATGTATATTATCTTCAGTCTCTATGTACAGCTTAATCAATAAACAATTGCATATTGGGGGGACGGCACAATGAGGTCTTGCATCATTTGATAAACTTCCTAGGGCCATCCCTGCACAGAGCTGGGGAAGTGCTTTGAGTAGTATTTGAAACATTTTTAGTGATTCAAGCACTGTGCTTCAATTACTTTTAAGAGAGAGTATTTGGTACTTGACATTTCAATTACTTTACATAAGTACTTAGTTGTTCAATTACTTTCGAAAGTGCTTCAATTACTTTTAAAGTAATTGAAGTCCTTTTGAAGTGCTTGTATTTCTAAAGTACTTGGAAGCTCTTTTTAAAATTCATTCAAAGCCCATCTAGACAAATCTCATCATGAATTATTATGAACACAGAAACCAATAGAAAAACAAAGTAGCTTGTGTTTAGTGTTTAATTTCATTATTTGTGAGCTGTGCATTATTTGTATAAAATTTGGTACATTTTTAATGAGGTAATTGTCCCATTCCTGTAAAATGTTAAACCTCGTATTAAACTCACTGATGTACGATACGGGATTTGTCAAAGGGGTTAAAAACAAGAAAGGAACCTACAATTTGCAAGAAAAGTAGTACATGTATTATTTAAGGCAGTCTTCCTATTTACAAATTATTAAACTCATTGACATACGGTGAGGGAGATTTCAAGTAATTAAAAGGAAAAAAATTAATAAATAAATGAGCTTTTCGATTTACATAAAAATTAGTACACATATGCTTCTGCACACCTTGTCCGTTACAGTCACTGCCGCAATTACGATTTTTTTCTTTTTTTTACGAAAAGTACTGTCTTTAATTCCTTCGCATACCGAAGGGAATGGTAATCGTAAAAATATCACACACTGAGATTTCACCGGGTTTTCATAAGATTGTGTAGATTAAGAAAGTTAAAGTCGTTTAATTCCGTCAGTCTGCCTGTCTGTCTGGTGTCATTTAGCTACAATTAGTTTTTTTTATATGAAATGCTTATTTTAATTTTAATATGTACTATATGTATGTACTTACAGTACTTAGTATTCTAATTAATAAATATATAAATAATTTTCCTTTAGAGGGCACTCTAGCTAAGTGCTTGGTACTTGGTACTTGAAGCACTTTGTCAAAGTACTTTACCCAGCTCTGCGGCCCTGCATATGTAAAATAGCATGGTAGAATACTCACTATTGAAATTGGGCCATGTCACTCATACATGGTGATGTAAGAGGTATGTAAATTGTATTGTTTTATAGAGAGAGGGTGGGGTAATAGTGGTTAAAAATTAATGCAGGTAAATTTCTAGCATCGTAGCACGCGGGATATAATCGGACGCACTATCGCCCCACCCTCAATAAATACATTTTCCAATTATTTTAGAGTAAAATGTTATTAAGTTCTTTGATTAAGCACACAAAAATATGAAGATATACTGGATACCGAAACTGAAATATACAGTGTATCTTTAGGTCAGTACAAATTTTACATAGGTTAGGTGAAATTTGAATTTTACTTTAGAATATTGTTAAAATATTTTAATAAGGCCATTATGAAATTACTTGCATCTCTTTTCCATCTCCGTTTTCTGCAAATTATTGGTTATGGAACATTTGAAACAATTGGAACAATTTGGTTAATAAAAGAGTAATATATGTTTCTAGATCAGCGACGTATTTTCCTAAGGGTCTAGGGGGAGATCGCCGGAGGACCGTCTCTCTGGGTTTTGGCGGGCATCCCAATCGTCTGCGGCGGCTGTCCCTCCATCGTATAAAAAAATATTTTGATATAACAAAATCGGGTACGGTACTGGGATCATATTCGCCCATGGCGTAAAATTTAGAAATATGTCCCTGTTCCAGATGAAACCTTACGGTAAAAAAAATGCCTTTTGTTATGTTAACAGTACCATTAAGGGATATTATTGACATGTTGACAGCGTAATATTAATGGAAAACCTTATTATTGAAATATTTAGCAATATAACTAGTAAAGTAAAGTTGTTTTTATTTATCGATTCATTAGAAGTAGAAAAATTTTTATTGTCTCCACAGTATTGGTTAAACATTATATAAAAAAACTTATTGGCTAAAAGGGTCACGGTGATTAGCCTCTTGAATTATTTATGATTCAATAAAGCACTTTTACATTTATGAATATTTCAAACACGATTAAAGAATTGAATCAAATATAGATTTGTTAAAAAGGCATAGAAAATACTGTCAAAAAATTTGGAAAAGTCGTCCATTGCATTTTGAAAAATGGATGACGATAGTTTGACCACTTGTTTATTTATTTATTTTTAGATACAACCATCCAACAGGTAACCAGTTACAGAGTGGGGAAATTACTTTAATGATACATTAAAATTAAAATTTTTTATATCAACTGTACTACCTAATACTACACTGACCATATACAGACAAAAAATGTTTAATTGAGGCAAGACTATAATTAAATATATCAATCACATTTTGCAGCGAATTATAATTTTTACACATAAAATGTGTAGGTGAAACTTTCAATAAGTTAGTCTTGGCTATAGCAAGATACAATGTTTCACGATTTCTACTTTCAATACGAGATATACGAATACATAGTTGCTCCAAAATAATCGGCCAATCAAAGATATAAAAGATATTTTTTTTTTATATAGAAATAGTATAAAGTGCGCTATTCTTCTGTTTTATAGACTCGACATGTCAAACCTTTGTGAGTAACCAATTGTCGGATAATTGCCATCTTTGATAAAACACAAATACTTACTTATGTACGTAGCAGATCCCGGGGACCAGACCAGTGAGCAATATTCTAATTTTGCGGCACAAAGGAAAAATATAATAATTTTTATGTCTGTATTATTAAATCCCTTAACATTTCTAATTACGAATCTTAAGCTTCTCAATGCCGAGACACAACTAAATTTCATGTTCATGAAAGCTTAAGCTTCTGTCAAAGGTAACACCAAGATCTTTAATTGTATCTGGTCTTTGTAACTCTTGATTATCTAAATGGTAATTATAACTGATGCGAGTGCCAGCATTATAAAATGTAAGTGCGCTACACATGATTTAGTATACCTCAATCTTTTAGCTTATTTAAATTATTCTGAAGCTTCTCTCAGTCCGTATTAGCTTCAATTACGTAATATATTTTCAAGTCATCCGCATTTAATAAACTTAGTACGTCCAGATCTGAGGCAATGTCGTTAATAAAAAAGTTAAAGAGTAGTGATCCCAGTACAGATCCCTAGGGAATACCTGAACTAGCTAAGATATCCAACGATATGAACCACGGTAGAATTAGCTTTTGTGTCAGAATACCATGATCTAGACTATCAAACGCCTTGGAAAAATCAGTTAGCACTAAAATACAATGACTTGGAATGCTCGAATGCTACGAGGAAGATGCGAGGCCTTCTTCATCTCAGGTTGTCACTAACTGCGGACCGGTTTCGACCTAAGGAAATTTTATAAGAATATAAAATATAGGAATTATAATATTCTAACCTATCTGTAAGTGCCTTATATAAATAAGGACTCAACAAATTAAACCAAAACAGCTATTTCCCCTTACGAGCACTGAATTATATGGTAAAACTTGCGTATTTTGTCTAAACACAGTTAGCACTAAAATAAATGACTTGGAATGCTCGAATTCTACGAGGAAGATGCGAGGCCTTCTTTCTCAGGATGTCACTAACTGCAGACCGGTTTAGACCTAGTTTTGGGTCTCGTCAGTGCATTTTAGTTTTCGAAAGGTGTTATATATTTGTATTTTTAAATGGATCAATTTGAAAATTACGTTGTATGCACAAATTATCATATTAATATCATATATGGGAATCTCATTGAAGACTGCAGCAGTAATTTAGAAAAGTAAAACTTGTTTTGTATTGTCCACCAATATTTACTCCAAAAATCTACAAAGTACAGACGGTCAAATTTGACATTTAATGTTATTCAAAGCCTTCTATATTATACTGTCAAAGTAAAAATAAATTCTGGCATTATTTAATTAAATCCAACTTGATGTGAAATTTTCTGCCACTCGAGGTTAAATTACACACCAAAAATTTTTGTTGGGTCATGAATATTTTAAGAAAATTATTCCTCGCTTGGGCTCGGGATGATTTTCAAAATATGTGGGTAAAGGCTTGCTCAAGACCGATGATTCCAATACTCGTAAGATATCTACCAACAACTGATAGAAGCGAACTTCATAGCTATTTTTTCGCTCATCATTATCTTCAGAACGTGGAATCAATATTTCTGTTATTTTTTTAAATTGGAGTAGCTCAGTGTACAAATATTCATCCAAAGCGGTGATATAAATATTGACTAGATTTGTCGAATGTTTTTTAAGATCATCATCAGAAAGAGTTTCTTACTCAGAAAACCAAAACGCTCATCAGCTTCTTCATATGCGGATATACGGTTTGCTAAACAAGTGAGTAAATTATCAATAACAGGTAGAAAGCTCTCGACCCGGAATTTACCAGCAGCAACGTATGTGGCTTCTTTGGTCACTATATTACTGACAACCAGACAGTACTTGAACAGTAACTGAGGGGCTGGAGTTTGATTTGTCATTCCAAATTTCTAAAAAATCAGAAATTATTATTCATTTTTTAAAATAAAATAAATTTTCAAGGCAATTTGATGGGGACTTCGAGGCAATGCCTCATTGTCATAAGGTTAATTTTGCACTGGTCCTGACAAAGCAAAATAGAATTACTATTTTGCTTTGTCAGGACCAGTGCAATTAATGTGTAGTAAACCGGATCAGCTAGAACCTTAAGCACCTAACTAACAATTTCATAATTTTGTACCTTTCTCTATACCTTTTTACATAATATCATTTTATCACTAAATTATTGCACCACAGTCCACAAAACACCAAATTGCAGAATACAATAATTATTGTCTAAAACTTGCTTTCTGCAAGAGTTTCGTGGTGCCTTCAGGATAGGATATTCAATTTTTAAATCATACCAGAAGAAAACGGGTTGTACTCTCGACCTGTTAAAATAATACGAAAAATATATAATTAATAATCAGCTTGGGAGGGGGCAAATGCTTAAAACCGTGTGTCTAATTAATGCTAAATTTATTAACAAGTTTATGAAAGAAATCCCGTTCTCTTCCTGTACTCCAATGAGTAATGCAAAATAAAACTGGACTTAATTTTGTTTATTACGTGCCCTTACCTTTTCCCCACTTTAAGGTATGATGTAAGAATTTGAGATTTTACAAGTTATATAAATATAGTAGGCCTAGGGAAACCTATTTATTTCAAAGTTACATTAACTGAATCATTTAAAAAAATCATTGAGGAAACCTTTACTACGTGGTAATTCAATATCACAAAAATAAGGAAAGTATTGTGTTTTGTACTACTATATTTACACAGAGTTCTGACTGCAGTTTCTATAATTACGCCATTATCAAACAACGATTCGAAATAGAATGAGATACGTTTCATAACGGCGTAAGTTATATTTAGGATGTGAAGTTAGAAAGATACCTAACCAGAAAGTAGTTAAGACCCGTAGGTTTCCTAGTAACTCTGAAGTTCGAGGAAAATTCAGAACATTCAGTTCCAAGGGTATTTAGTTGATGACGTTGTTTTACCTCCTTCTTATTAGTAGAAGACAATCAATCTGTTTCAAAGCAAATCTCATGGGAATTGAAATTTAAAGAAATGGTTTTATAAAAAAAAATCAAAATTCTTATCCACTAATTTTTTATTTACGCAAATGCATGGACTTTTTACAAACCAATAAAAATACAGAGTTAGTGCGCAGGTTTTAAAATATCAATTTCCAGAAATTGTATAAACCCATTAAAGTTTGTTTTTAGCCTTTAATTTCTGTAGAGTTAGTACCTAAACGTGACGCCACGTTACAGGATACAGAATCCGTTCATAGAATCCTTCAATATTAGAAAGTTCGTTAATTCTTCCTATAGATGCCACTATTGCTCGTAAAAGTAACATTTTTATAATAATTACTAATATATGCTTCATATGGTTTCTGTTAAGTATATATTAAATTTCATGTTAGTGTATTACAAATTGAAGTAATTAAAATCAATAATACTCGTAGTTTCGTACTTTCTAAAACAGTAGGACTTTCGCATCTTGAATTCTTTGAACTTGCCGTCACTTTCAACCGACTTTAAGAGATGGCGTGGTATGTTTATTATAAATAATGTTTGGCAAATCCAATCGATAAAATTAAAAGGAAAGGTCATTATATTTTGACCCCACTTTATTTCTATTATTATTCTCATGGATACTTGTTTTTATTACTAAAACAAAAATTCAAACTCACTGTTTGAATGGTTTTCACAGCCAAAATATTCACGGAATATTTATAGTAACAATATCAAAACATTACTGTTTAATAATGTCACATTGAAAAGCCAATACACTTTAAGTAAAGTTAAACTTTTAAATGTTTCAACTTTTGATTTTAAAGCAGATTTCAGTAGTAGTAATAATAAACAACAACAATCAAGGGAAATCTAAGATTTTCCAGTTTTTAATGGACCCAATATCTGGACAGTTTATTATATTTCATAATCTTCAGGCTTTAACAAATCTTGTATATTGACAGCAAGTCTAACAAACTAATATGAACAATTAAAAACTTTACAGACTAATAAAATATTCCAAATGTTGAGAAAGCTTCAGATTTTAGGTTATGAAAATTTCTGAAAAATTATAAAAATTGAATTGTTTTTAGTTTATGTATATTTTTTGATCTGAGGCGCGCGTTTGACACAGTTAATTTGAACTTGCTCTTGAATAAGTTAGACAAATACGGAATAAAATTCACTGCCCTCAACTGGCTGAAGTCGTATTTATTAGGTAGAACGCAGGAAGTGGTTTTAAGAAACAGTGGTGTTGTTTATAAGTCGTATACGAGTACGGTTACCATGGGCATCCCTCAAGGGAGCGTACTGGGGCCATTGATTTTTATAGTATTTATTAATGACTTTGTTGATAATTTTGACAATTCATGTGTGTCTTTATTTGCTGATGACACATCAGCTGCTGTCTCTGCACAGGATATTAGTGAGCTTAGTTTGTATGCAAACTCAGCTGTAAATAATATGGTAAATTTTTGTTCCAACAATGGCTTAACTTTAAACAATACTAAAACTGAATTTTTGATTTTTTCTACTAGAGAAATGAATCAAAGTGTTTTAGTAAAAATTGAGAAGAGTATACAGCAAAATAACCCCATTAAGTTTTTAGGGCTTCATCTTGATGCTCATTTAACTTGGGGCGATCAAGTTAACTTTTTATTGAAGAAATTAGCGACTCATTGTTTCGTACTATGGCAACTAAGAAACAAAGTTAACCTAGATATATTAAAGTCATTATTTTGCATACATACACTCGAGCATTAACTGTGGCATCCTGTGTTTTGGAGTCAATGATATTCTAATAATACAAAAGAAAATTATTTGAACAATGCTTTTTAAACCTATGAATACTTCTTGTAGAGAACTATTTAAAAAATTGAATATTTTAACTGTCCCCTCATTGTATATTTTTAATTCAGTGGTTTTTATGAAATCAAACCCAGAAAAATTTATCCAGGCTCGAGATGGGAGTGCTCACTATGGTCTCAGGGTGAATAATAACATAAGTTTACCTCATCACCGATTGTCACTGGTTGCAAACGGTCCTGTTGCAATGGGCATTAAACTTTTTAATAAGCTACCGGCTAATATAAAAAATTTGGAAAACTTGAATGAATTCAAAGGCGCTGTAAGAAACTTATTGATAAGATTTAGTTTCTATTCTGTAACAGAATATTTTAATGCAAATTTTAATAATTAATACCTTTATGTTTTATTATTTGTTTATTATGTAGTATGTTGTCTGCATGCTATGTTACACCGTATATTGACCGATATTTATAAATGTTTTTATCATTATATTTAACAGTGCACATATTTTTATCTATTGTAAATCTATATACATTACACCTATTTTTATAACTGACATTATTCTATACTTGTGTAAGCGAATCTACTGAAAATAAAGTTTATTCTATTCTATTCTATTTCAAAAATAGGAGGCAAAGGGTGAAATGTGAAAATATGTCATCAAGTAAGCTGCCTATACACGTAGGAGTACCTCAGGGGAGCATACTTGGTCCTGTATTATTTGTAGTATATATTAATGACATGTCAAAAATTTAAATAAATGCAAATACTACTTTTTGGCCGATGACACTATTGTCTACATTGATGAACATGATGAGTTGGTAAGGAAAATAAATCACGATTTGGAGTTTGTTTCTAAATGGTTGGAGACAAATAAATTAAAACTGAATATCACAAAAACAAACAGTATGCTCATAAATAATCAGCATAATATCAAAAGATTGAAAGATACAAATTTATTGGTCTCAGAAATCGAATATCTAGGAGTTATTGTTGATTGCAATTTAAATTTTAAAAGTTTTTACAGAGGTTACAAAACAGAGCGATGCGAGTTATATTACAATGCAGTATATACACTAGGATAGATGACATGTTAAAATGTCTTAGTTGGATGAATATAGAGAACTTTTCAAAGTATAACGTTTTAACTTTCATACATAAAATTGACAATGACCTAGTTCCAGATTGCATAACAAATATTTTAACAAAATTACGAGAAGTACATGACTATAACACAAATTTTGTAATTAAAAAATACTTTCAAAAGACTATTAAAAGATACCATGAAGTGAATTATATATATATTTTCTTTTATTTTCATTTTAAATATTTTTATTTTGTTTCGTTTATATGTGCTTTCTAACGTAAAACAAAGATTATACTATGTATTCTTGATTGTATAGCCAAGGGCTAAATAAACGTATTATCTATCTATCTATCTACATATGTACATGTAGAATAAATACATGTGCCATTATATCTTTTCCATTATTAATAGTTGAGGTATGGTTTATTGATTTTTATTATTGTCATAGATCAGTCCTATGTTGGATCATCCAATAATATAGTTTGATTCTCTAAATTTCTTAAACCTCTTGATTTGATTTCTCAAGAATAATATTTAGATTACTAAGAGTTATATTTTAATATACGATATTGAGAAAAGCTTCATTTAAAATTTTCAGTAATTTTCTTACAGAATATGAATACTCCGTGTCAATATATATACAATAATATACATACATACATATTAAGTGGCGGGAAATACTTCAAAGGTATATGTGGGGAGTATCAAAGTGTCACATAGATCCCCACCTTTAATGCAAAAAATTACAGATGCTCCCATTTAATCAGCTACTACGTGTTTAGGTCATTCGGCATTTGCTACGTTAGATAATTTTTTGAGTTAGACTAGACCTGACGCATAATTTTTTTTAGTAAATATCATTTTCTATTTATTTGGCTTAAAATGAAATTGCCATTGTTATGTTTTTCGTTGTTCGCAGTGATTAACTTGTCTAGTAAGTACATTTTCAAATTCCCTTAACATATTGTGTAGACATATTATAATAACATGTTATTGCTTTTATTATGATTTTACTTGAGTTCAAATGATTTAACAAAGGCTTCTAAGTAATTTATTGATTTTTTTATTTTGAGCTGTACTTATCGCAGTACAGCATTCATAAGTATTAATAATAATTTTAATTTCAATTAATAATTTTAATTATTTTGCAGATAAAGCTCTTGGCTCTTAATTTACTGTTTTGGAATAATTATTGTTTTAATATTCTAATTGTATTTGTAAATTAAATTGGAAAATGAAACAAATATATGTTCAGTTACCTAACTGAGAAATTAAAAACTGTAAAAACGTGATTGTGAATTTGTACAATTTTCTTTATTTTATAAGTAAAAAATATCAACTAGGCACATTATATTCTCTTTAAATGAAATCAGTATGGAATTTCCTGCCTCGACTGTATGTAATATTTTGTCAATTTAAAACGCGATTAGAGGAAATTGAATGTTGGTGTAAATGGGAAAATTATACAATTATTAAATTTATTTGTCTGTTGCAAAGGATGCTTGAACTATTAAAGTACCAAAACATTACTAGAATTCGACTATCAAAATACACGTGGATAGTTTTGTTTGTAAATGAAACGTTATTTAAGTTACAAATAAAAACTATTTAAAATCTATCATTCAGTTATCCCTAGTTATGGATATTTGTGTAACAAAAATAGATTACTTATAATATATTGCTTTTTACCCTATCGTCCTTCTTCATAGATAAAAAAATAGATATAGGCCACACTTTTCTTGCCGGTTTACATTGGGGAATTTTCAAGTTCTATGTAGATAAAATTCTACAAATTTCTAAATAAATATAAACAACAGTTGAGCTGTCGATTACATCCACTGCTTTAGATAGATTTTCCGCTTTCAAGTACAAATTTGTTGTTGTATATCTTTTTATTGCGTTTTGAATATTACCGTGTATACGTTTTTACTTTTTATGGAAATTTATATGATTTAAATCCCCAATAAATATCATTTTATTATACGATTTTTTAAATCTTTGATTGAAAATAATAATGTCTCATGTAATCCACAGTTTCTTGCTATGGTTTCTACCACAAACTTTTTTATGCAGGAAGGTAATATCTATAATTATAATGTTTTGATATATTAACAAATACTTATTAACCAATTTACTACTATATACTTCAAGCTCTATGATTCCTTCGGTATGTAGGACAAAACATATCATAGTCCTATTTACTAAGTGATCTTGCAACGAAATATTTTTTTGTATTGCCTTTCTGTATCAAAATTAAATTCCAATATTGGAACCGAGTGGTCTGATAAAGCATGTAGTACGCATATAATCAATACTTGTTGCCCAATTTTTGTAGATTCCTGTTCATTGATCATCCATTATATTAATATTATAAGAGTAAAGCAAGTCTCGCAATTCTCTAGATGCATTTAATTTATATACGTCATTTGAATTTTCAATTTTATTGCTGCTACATAAAAAATTCAGAATTTGAAAAATAATTCCAAATGGTTGTCAACTGGAGATCTATACAGGGTGTCTCACCGAGAACTGAATCGATCGATATAGAGAAAAGTACGCATCAGAAAATTTTGAAAATGTAAATAATTACTAATGTCGATGTGGCCAATCCATCTAAAATAATTACAAGCAACTGGCACTTCCGCTTATACTGGAAGTCGATACCAACTTGCTTATTTCAAATGGAACACTCTATATATTTTAGGGTTTTCGAAAAGAGCATAAAATTCTGAGTCGAAAATATGTAGCATATCCTATACCTAAACCTAGCCGTTTCAGAGATATTTGACATTTTATAGAAAATTTGACATTTGCAACGGTTTGCAAGAACCGTTATAACTTTCTTCGTGTAAAAGATCCTCATTTGCTTCTTGTCACATAAAAAGAACACAAGGAGAACTACGTTCTACAACTGAAATATGTTCCATAATATCATACCAAGTGTTCCGTTATTCGCGTTACATTTTGTCAACTTCAAACCGCAAAAACTTGTTTAGATCAAATAGAACACCCTATATTTTTTTACATCAAGTTGTGTAAAATTTAATTTCCTTTTTTCTGATATTGACATTGTGGGGGTTAAAGTTACAACTTTTTGAAATATTTGCGATTTTATTGAAAATTCATGAATTGTTGTAATCATTTCATCAAAATAGCCATGATTAGAAACAATCAGTCATCATCTTATGTCAGAAAATGCCAGCACGTTTAAATTACACCCACGAAGACTTTTTAAATGTGTTTATTATTTATGGAGAATGTGATAAAGTAATATCAAGAACTTGCAGCACATTTGCTACTCGATATCCAGAAAAACGGAAACCATCACCAAACACTGTAAAACGCATACTGGAAAATTTTAAAAATTATGGCTGTCAAGGCAAAAATGCAAAGAAGAAAGCCTATTGTTGATGACGAAAACATTGATATTCTGGGATGTTTTCATGCATTTCCAAGGATGTCATTAAGACAAGCTGCTCTGGAATCGGGACTATGCAAGGATTCAATTCACAGAATCTTTTTAAAACATAAGTTCCACCCATTTTCATTCCATATGGTTCAAGGATTAAAAGAAACATATTTCCTAAGAAGACAGAATTTTTGTGAGTTAATTCTAATAAGGTCTGAGGGTCACGATTCTTATTTGGGAAATATTATATGGACAGATGAAGCAAAATTTACTAAGAATTGACTTTTTAATAGACACAATTCGCATTATTGGAGTGACCGCCATAAGAAACGATAGAGATTACAATTTTATCAGGAAAATTTAAACGGCAAATTAAATTTTCTCTTCTGCTAATATGTATAGGTAAATTTTTTTTTTTTAGGTTAATATCTTACAAAATTTGAATAATAACTATTTAGAAAATTTACCTCTTGCCGAACAGAGAAACATTTTTTATCAGCACGACGGTACTCCCCCACATAACGCATATTTAATTAATAATTATTTACAAGAAACTTTTTATGGTCAGTGGATTGCCAATAATGGATTTTTCTTATGGCCTCCTCGCTCGCCCGATTTATCAGTTCTGGATTATTTCATTTGGGGAACTATTAAAAATAAAGTGTATGAGAGCCCATTAACAACCATTGAAGATTGTATGCAAAGAGTAAGAAATGCATTTCAAAACATATCACAGGATTCAATTAGAAGGTGCGAAAAATGTGTCGAGGTTCGAGGGCGGAATTTTAAGCAATTATTAAATTAAAATAAAATCATATTTTAAATTGATCTTATCTCTGCTATTTTAGTTCATGCCATATCTTCAATTCGATTAATACGCATGTTACAGTGTTTGTGTTATTTTGCGTTTTTGTGGATATCGAGTAGCAAATGTGCTGCAAGTTCTTGATATTACTTTATCACATTCTCCATAAATAATAAACACATTTAAAAAGTCTTCGTGGGTGTAATTTAAACGTGCTGGTATTTTTTGACATAAGATAATGACTGATTGTTTCTAATCATGGCTATTTTGATGAAATGATTACAACAATTCATGAATTTCTAATAAAATCGCAAATATTTCAAAAAGTTGTAACTTTAACCCGCACAATGCTGATATCAGAAAAAAGGGAATTCAATTTTAACTTGACGTAAAAAAATACAGGGTGTTCCGATTGATCTAAACAAGTTTTTGCGGTTTGAACTTGACAAAATGTAACGCGAAATACGGAACACTTGGTATGATATTATTGAATTTATTTCAGTTGTAGAACGTAGTTCTCCTTGTGTTCTTTTTACGTGACAAGAAGCAAATGAGGATCTTTTACACGAAGAAATTTATAACGGTTCTTGCAAACCGTTGCACCTGTCAAATTTTCTATAAAATGTCAAATATCTCTGAAACGGCTAGGTTTAGGTATAGGATATGCTACATATTTTCGACTCAGAATTTTATGCTCTTTTCGAAAACCCTAAAATGTATAGGGTGTTCTATTTGAAATAAGCAAGTTGGTATCGACTTCCAGTATAAGCGGAAGTGCCAGCTGCTTGTAGTTACTTTAGTTGGATTGGCCACGCCGACATTAGTAATTATAATAATAAACGTCTTTATTACACTAAGATACAGGTATAACATACACAGTAACTTGAGTAAAGGGCGAAGTTTAGCTAGTATATCTAGCTATTCTTACACTTAACCCGACGATCTAAATTTTCAAAATTTTCTGATGCGTACTTTTTTCTATATCGATCGATTCAGTTCCCGGTGAGACACCCTGTATATCGATATTATTTTAATGTTTGACTGGGTTAAAGTTATTTCTGTTAACATATTTCTATGATTTTTACTTTTCCCATGTACGTAGTGTATGGGAGAGTTTTGTGATCGTGCAGAAAGTCGATTTTGAGTTTTTGATGAATTTACACATTTTCAGGTCCCCTGAAGCCAAAAAACGTGGTTATTAAAAAATGCATGTCTGCCATCTGCTGTCTCTTGTCTGTGGTTACACCTAGAGCCCAAACTGCTGCACCAATTTTGCTCAAATTTTGTTCAGGACGGTCACATCGCAATACGAAATCGAAAAATCGAATGTGGGGGTAGTTAACCCCTAAAAACTGATAAATAATGTAAAATAATTTTTTTCATAAAAACCGCAATAACGATTTTGATCAAATTTAACACGTGGATACTTCCTTAACGCTAGTGTAAGATGATATAACCCGTTAGTCCTAAAAAGTGCAGGGACGGAGACTGTGGGGGGTAAGTTTTAAAAAATTAAATAATTTTTTCTTAAAAACGGCTTTAACGATTTTGATCAAATTTAACACATGAATACTCCCCTAGTACTAATATGAGATAACATGACTTGTTAGCCCTTAAAATGCAAGGACGGAGGCTGTGGGGGATAAGGTTAAAAGAATATTCGGCTAGCCTCACCATCAGTGCCCCAAAACCTTATCCCATATAAGGAAATAGGTCTATAGTTGTTAACTTCATTTGTGTTTCCTTTTTTATATATGTGCTTAACTTTGGCCATTTTTAGCAAAGTAGGAAAAGTGCCTTATGACCGATTGATAAGATAAGTCAAAGGAGTTGCAATATTTTTAGCAATATCTTTAAAAATAAAACAGGGAAATTGTCTAGACCTGAGGACTTTTTCATGGAGACCGATAATATTATCTATTAACTCCTTTTCACAAACCTCACTTAAATACGATAAACCTAGTGTTTCTCTTTTATATTAGGTTGTATTGTATACCTAATAATAATTTATCTAAACTGGGCATTTTACTAATGTCCAGGCGCTCTCAAAATTAATGCCATTGCTAATTCATCTCTATGATTTGGTGACGGTTTATTACAATTTTTTTTTTAAAATATTTAATTTTTGAGTTCAATTTGCACAGAGGCGGATTCACCAGCAAGTAAAAGATGCTAGCACTTTGGGCGCCAATATTCCTGCAATTTCTTTTATTTAGTTTTAAATTATTTGATCATATATCATGAAATAGTAAAAATCTCAAAAAATGTTTTTAGACCAAGGTCAAATTTTTACTGTTTTCACTTTGTTTGATTTTTTAAATTTTGTATTCCGTTTTTGAGTTATGGAATGGAATAAAAATCAATTTGAAAACATTTTATTTTTCGTTTAATTGTTTTGTTTTTTCATCTCATGTTCACGTTAAAAAAAGACAAATAAGGTCAAGGGGAGGGGACGCAAATTTCGGTTCAGCTTGGGGCACAATATACCCTTGATTCGATGCAGGTTTGATTATTTATATTATCTTTCCCTCGGGGCTATGCAAGAACTCGCTTGCTTAGTAGTATTGATGGATGCAAAACCTTGAAATCTATACCACTTTTCCTTAAGATATGTTTAACTCATCTACCTAATATCTCAGAAGAAGCGCCATGATGAACTCTGTCTATTTCTGAATACTTTGATTTCATTAAATAACTTGTCAGATGGGAAACTGAGATCTTTTTTAAATATTATTTTCTTTTCCGTGTTATTTCTAATTTGCAATCGAAGCATTAGCGTTTTGATGGTAATATGTAATTATTACACTTAACGCGCCAGACTTGTAACTTTTAATTCAGCGCTCGGCGGGGCACATATCCCGGAGAGTAGCTGTTGGTTGCAGTCTGGTTACGTTCCTTATAGTAAAATAAGGATTTAATAGAGGAGTTGCGACTAAAAATATTATGTTTAATATCCCGCCCTCTAAAAGCACATTTGAACTATGCTAAGCCCAGTCAGGCTATTTATTTTTCGATTGCAACAGACACTGGACCGCTAGATGGCACCTGCTGACTATTTTACATGTCGCTATTGTAAAAAAATAACCGAGATGTACCAAATAGTCAAAGGATCCTCGTGCCGGTCGTCACATGCCTACCTTGCACTGACGAGAGCCAACAGCTCGAAACTGCAGTCTGCAAGTGGTGTGTGACGGCTGGCAAGAGAGCTCCTTTAAGTAGGATAAGTCTTTCGCCTGGTGTTTGTTGCAATCGAAGCATTAGCGATTTGATGGTAATATGCAATTATTACAATTAACGCGCCAGACTTGTAACTTGAAATTCAGCGCTCGGCGGGGCACACAGCCCGGAGAGTAGCTGTTGGTTGCAGTCTGGTTACGTTCCTTATAGTAAAATAAGCATTTTATAGAGGAGTTTGCGACTAAAAATATTATGTTTAATATTTCTAATTAGTTTAAATATATTTTATTCACTACACCTCAACCAAGGTTTCATAATTTATATGTGATTAAAGGAATCAACTACTAATTTTTTGTTCTGTAATCTTCTAGGTTGAAATGCTTTGGTGTTATAAAATCGCTTAAGTTTTTCAGGTTTAAAATAAACCGATATTTACCACTTGGCTTCTTTACTAAAAAAAATAAGGAAATCAAAATTTAGTTTTTACAGATTTCCATTTTGATACCGCCCCAATTCTTACCAGCTGATCTATAGCATTCTCAGAATCTATGCGTTTCGATACATTTACGCGTCAGTGAGGTTTCGAGGCCATAGTTCGTGTTCTTTTTCTTTTTCCTTATTAGCTGAAGATAGGTCCGAAATAATCTGGTTTAATAAGCATTTTAAATAGGTATAACGAATAATTGTCACTTTAAATTTCTTAATCTTGAGTTTGTGTAGAATTCTAAAAACTGCTGCGTGACACACCTGTTGCTCGAAATAATTGTGATAAAGACTGCCGATCCTCTAAAGTAACTGCGCCTAAAACTGCAACTTCCATAACTTGGGTTATGCTTTCTGTTACCAACTGATCCCATTTGAAGTCTCTGCATCATTTCTATTATGTACTTATGTGTTGCTTTTTTCCGGGATGACGTAGTTTCGATTCTTTTTAAACATAAAAAGCCCATTTGAAAATGACAATTGTTTTCAGTGGCCATATTCAATTATATCCAAATTTATTAAGTGTTCTGTTTTCAAATTGTATTGAATAGTATGTTTTTGAGCGATTATTTGGTTAAACAGAATCTGTTATGGTTATATGCCACGTTTCTCTCATAATTACATCTGTCTATTTAGGTGGAATAGAGGAAGATTGTACAGATTTCCAGGGACAAACAATAGAACATGGGGTGTTGTACGTTCCAGGTCCTGCGGTGTGCACGATGTGCGTCTGTTACCATAGTGAACCCATGTGGTGTCAAGCTATTTATTGCGACCCACCTTATGTAAGTATATATTAATCACCTGAGATTTTTTCAACCATGTCGTAATAACGAACTGTCAAGCTTTGTAGTATACATTTAGTCAAAATAAATAAAAATATACATTTCTATTTAAGCGGTGTGTTTAAGGCAATTCCCAGCTTCAAGTACAAAATATTATTAAATCTTAATATACTAATCATTGTCTTTAAAACAACGACTATCATTAACACACTATTTAAGAATTAGACTAAAGTTGAAAGGTCACTGCGCAGATATTCAGTTATTTCACTTATAAATAGAATAAATGTACGTACGTTGGTGCATTCTATTGGAATGGAAATTTAAATGTTTATTTACTAATTTAATTTCAGTATACAAATAAATTTAGATATAAAACATTTTCGAATGTTTCCTATTAATCGAAAAAATATCTAAGAATATTCCGTGGGTTGATAAATAAAAATGTTTTAGCATGTATTTTACTATTACCTACTGACAGAATTTGGTCACAAAAGCAAAATTTTACAGAAATTGACAGCACAGCACTTCCAAGTTAGTTTTGCATTGATTATGGCAGTTTTGTTGGTTTGGAATATCTGAATGAGCATTCTTAATGTAAAAATTATCGACCTTGTTGATTTTAATGAAGAGTATACTGATCAAGTCTTATTGTAAATTTAATTACAGTTTGTTTCATTTTTATTTGTGCAGTATCAAATTTACGTCTTGTTAGTGGCTTTTAATATTTTTTTACTGTGTAAAATTACAGTTTAAAAAAAAATACTGTTTCGTTATGTACCTAAGGCTTTTATTATCAAACTGTTCACGTTATTTTTCTGTTTTATCTTTGGAGAAGAATTATTTACCAAGTACGAAACCCTTATTTCTATTATTTTTTGAGTATTATTAGGCAACCAGATATACTCCGTTCCTGGCCTTAAGAATTATTCAAAATTTCAAAGTGAAATAAAAGGAAACACATTTTAACGAAGGAAGAAATAATATTAAAATATGCTATATGCTTATTATTCGGATCTCTTGTTCAAGTACTATTAACTTATATACTGTTGCTTTTAGTTTTGCAATAAGTTTCGAGTTGGAGAACGTTGTTGTGAATTTGAGTGTTTGGACCCACCCGGAGATGCAGCGTCTCGATTGCTAGATCAGTACAGAAAAAAACTTCAGAAATCAAACTCCATAAATTGGATAGCAAGTGTGTATCTGGTTTTACTTATTCTCGATATACTTTTATTTTTCTGATTCAACTAAAATAGTAAGTTTATAATATAATCAAAATAAATATTTATTACGACTATTTTTGTTTAAATTTGTACTGTTGTTATTTTATCAATTGTACCAATTTTAATAACTGTTTATCATTACCAAATGATGAAGGAATTACGTTATATATATTCCATGATTGTTGTTTTATATAAAAGAGTAGCTGTGTTGGTTGATATATATTACTAAAGCTTGTACAAATATCTCTGAAAATATATTTGTAAATATTTTTAATTTATTTTAATATTGTATTATATTTAGAACTAGTACATCACTTTTAGATAAATTCAAATCATGTACATAAACAGACAAAATATAAACTGAATTTACTATTGTTTTATATTAAATAATATATGCATAATAGCTACAACTAAATATAGTATAATATATTGAGGAACCTCGAACTTTTCCATATTTTCCAACATTGATGACTTCGATTACAATCTAGACCTACTCGGAACATTTCTAAACGAAAGGACTAGGCATTTGCTGAAATTTTAGCATGTTACACCTAAGGTATACTAGATTAATAACTCCATTCTACGCTACCACAATAGCGTTTGTTTTAGTTGATATATCGGGTGTAATAGAAACTCCCTATTTCTGAAAAAATTCACTTGTGAAAATATTCGCGAAGGCGACGGCGTCAGGGTGTGTTTTACTTGATTTAAACAAGGAAGCCGTATTAATAACCCGGTTACAGTAAAATTAGCGGTGCCCAAAATAGGAAAGCTAACTAGGTAAAAGGCACTAATACAATATTAGAATAACCCACAGGTAGACTAATAATCATTTATTAATGTAAACTTCTTAAATTCACTCACGGGAAGATGATAATATATAACACTTAATAGATCATTGAAGACTGACTTGCTGGAGTTTAAAATTCCCGACCTTATGTAGGTCCGGTAGCATTTCATTCAAACGGGGACAGTGCCTCGCCAGAACGTTTTATCCCATGTTTTGCTTTCGTTCGCCGTGCCGCGTCCATTCATTGGACTAGGAATCGGTTATCGTATAGCAAAAGAAATATTTAAACTGAAACTTATATGGATATTTGGGCATTGATAAGGGGCATCTTTTCAAGAAAGAATTAGGACTGTATCTGAAATGGGTATTCAATTATTTACGATTAACTGTCAGGTTAAGCCGGACGGATATTTGTGTGGTCAAGTAAGTGATATTAACGGCGAATGCGTATCGGAGAGCTTTTGCAGTTAACTCGCGGGCAGGGAGTTTATGCGAGAGATTTAGCGTATAGGTTCTAATATGTATTCGTTGAAGCGGAAAGTAGTTTTGATTAAAAAAGTAAACTTTTGGGAACGGCGAGTTTATGATTTAACTATTGAAATTAGATAACTTGAAATGATTAGACACTAATTAGACGTTAGAATAATGTGAATTAAAATTATTAGAAAATGTAGTGAATACGGATTTGGAAAGTAATTTTAGTGTGACTGAAGTTCATGCGGGGACGATATTTTGTAATGATTTGACTCTAAAATTGTTATTTCGAAAGTTTGAAAGCGATTATCGGTAATTTTGTTTTCTTTTGGCAGTTATCGAAGATTCGTGAATTTTTTCTGAATTTGATTTAAAAAGTTGCAGTTTTTGATAAATTTAAATACATGAATGACTTTTTTATTGTGTTTTGATGTTATAGACTGAAAATGATGTTAATTTTGAAAATTATGAATCTTTTGAATTTTATTTTTTCGTTTTTGCCTGAAAGGTACTATAATTATACATTAGTAACCCATCCAAGTGCGGGACACAATCAGCGATGCTTTACTTGGCTGATCGAGCATCAGAACTTGAACTGGTGATCTTGTAGTGATTTATGAGACAATTAAATATACCATATATATATGAAATAATTTGCAATCAGTGGTAACATGAAAGTAAATAGTTTTATTAACATCAAAAAATCTTCGTGGTTTCTTAACAACCTGAATATATTTGTATTTATTTAATCTTAAAATCAACTAAATTCCTAAACTAAATTTTCGTTAAAAAATAACTAAAATCTCGAAAGTTATTCATAAGACTTCCTAATTCATATTTTGTTATATTTCCTCAATTTTCTACTTCCTAATTGCGATTTTTCCTAAACCACTTTTTATTACACTTCCCAATCCATGTTTTAATACATTTTATAAGTGGCGAATGTAAATACTCCATAAAATCAACTTTTTATTGAGGTTGCAGACATCATTGAAACTCAGATATTTAAGAAACTGAAACGCACTTTTCTAAAAAAAAAAAAAAAAAAATAACTAATGGTGGATTGCAGCGTCGAGCGTAACAAAATGCACGCTAGTTCTAGCCGTGGGGGGGTTATTTATTTTAGGTTCGCCACTGGTTTTCCTTGCTGGTCCAAACCAGAAGACCACCAGATGTGAAGAATCCACCACCAGAAACAAGTAAAATAAACAGTAATGATTGAAATTGGGACAATTTATTATGACTAAAATTTTACACACAAAAAAAGACCGAACGTGACGTCAGGCTTGGCTAACAATTTGCTTATAATTTTTAAACTTTAAGTTCTGATTTTTCCTAATAAATTTTGTGGCCTAACAATTAGCATTCAATTGAATTTGGTTATTACAAAGTATTAAAGTAAGGAAAAAAGAAATAAATAAAATCAGCGTCTTTAATGAAAGGTAGTGATTGTGCACTTTTCCGTTTCGCTGTCAAGGTAATCAGCCAAATCCAAAAGTCTATCAAGTTTCTGCCAAACCATGGACTCGTGCTGAGGGCTGGTATGAAAACTGAAAAACCTGGCCGGAAGACGCGAACAGAGGCCTGGGTGAAAGACCCGGCAGGAAGTCCCTTAAAAGAAAAAAGAAACCAGATTATGGTATATGTTACTTGAGCAAAAGTTACTCACCTCTCCTTGAGGGCTGTTCTTCTATAAAACCAAACAAAACAAACCAAACGACCATCCAAAATAGTGTATTTCTAAAATGATTTATGTGAAATTGAAAGTCAATTTGAAAAACGTCAGGTACTTACAAATTTGAAGAGATCCAAAATCCCTTTAAAAGATAGATTCAACAACAATACAAGTTTGAATGTGAGCAGCAAAGGAATAAATCCGAATTATAAACGAGAAAAATACAATTTCCTTTTCTGCTTTTCTCAGCAAAATTATTTGTTCCCTCAGTTACTCATGACAAACATTTTATTTTAGGCCTACTTCCAAAAATATATTTATATTAAATTTCCATACTAGAGACTACATACAACAGAAATACATTATTATATTGCGAGTCACTAAAAATTTCAAAAATGAAACGTTACAAAACCAAAATAGTTTTTCAGTATCCCTTTAGTATAATTTTCAATTATATTTCGCTATACTCGCCCATTTAGATAACACATGTGGCAGATAGTAAGATTTTGTATCAATTTCTTATCGGTTATCAGCCGGCTCCTAGAATAGTCATTACACCGTTGTGCTTTGTCGAGTAAAGGCACGCACTGTTTAGAAAGGAAAAGTGTGTAAAGATGCCAAAGAGAAATAGAAGTAGTAGCGACAATGATAGTGAGGCGTTAAAAAAGAAAAGGAAAAGTCGGTAAAGGATTTGGAAAAGGTGGAAAAGAATAATTTAAAAAGGCTGTGCAGAGGTAAAACCGATAAACTTAAATACATGACCGCTGACTAAAACCATTAAAGTTAGAGAATAATTCCTAATTAGTAGGTAAAAGCGTTAAACCCAAATGCCAAACCCAGTATATCAAAACAACTATATTTAATTCAGCCGCTTGCACATCAGTGGCTTAAATATTTGTAGTACAAATTTCGGGTAAAATTCACAGAAGTTAAAGTACAATGCAGGTTAGGAAAGCAGATGAAAATCACCTATTCGTCATCCAAAAACTTCCACAACATTTACCGTAGGTTCTAATAGTGCATACCTGCAGAGATCTCACAGAATGAACCTGCTTAGTGGTGACGTCAAGACTAGTGAAAAGCGCCCGAATGTATGCAATCACACACTACAGCGAGTTGTGAATGTAATACAGTGGTGGAAAGTAAAAACAAATTGAACCTTACGACGCGTGTAGTTTAGGTCGACTTTACTGCTATAAAATAATAGCTCTACATTCTATTGAAATGCTATCTAACACAAAATATTTAACTATTTCTACGTACTACATAATGTAAACAGATGTAGAATAGGGTTTTCCCACTAATTTTATTTTAACAATTTGTGTCGTGAAAATGATATAATAAAACATTTTAATAATTTACAACAATTTACTTTTCTCATAAGAATTATTTCTAAGAAAATATCGTTAAAACAACTTGCTGATAATTTCACTGCTTTTTAAAACGGGCATTTTTACGCGCCAGAATTACGTATCTAGCCGGAAAACCAATTAGTTTGTAATAGATTCTAACTGTGTGTTAAAGAAAGCTTTCCTCTAAAACTTCTCAAAATTTCAATTTGTAATGCTTATACTGTGATTGGTCTAAAGCAGTGGACGTGTAAATATTGGCCAATCAGAATCCAGATAAATGCCGCACAAGTTAAGCGTCGGACGTTAATATTTTGTACTGTAGTTTAGGTTTAACCTTCACTGACATTACATATCAGATGACTAACCTAAAGCGTCAAATTTATATTTTTATGTTTGTGTTGTTTGGAGTGAAAATATTATTTTATCAGTTTCTGGTTTATGTTTTATTAATTCTACAATCAAAATGGAATCAAGTGGAAGAAGGATATGTTAAAGGTGCTGCTGATATTTTACCTAAAGTAGAAAAGTGCTGTCAATAAATAGAGGTTATGTTATGTTAACGGAGACCAAGATTAATAAACAATCTTGAACAGAGACAACCTCTGTGATTGGATTTCAGGCTGTTGACGTCACAACGCGCCAATTTATGGCTGTTTAAAATGAACCCAATATTTTTCAAACTTCAAGTTTTTTTTGTTACTATTAGTAAAATTAATAAGATAATAAATATGCCATAAATCATTTTTTTACGTGAGTTAAGTATTTCAGCAATAATTTTTTTTTCTGGGAAAACCCTATTCATCATATGTGAGTAAAAACCTTTAAATATTCCATGTAAATATGAATTTATATGAAATATGGGGTGACTGTTTATATGATTTAATTTTGGTCCTTATGTGTAATGCACATAAAGTTCACAATAATACATGACGAATTTTCATTGAACGCGCTGTGTAGAGACACTATTACTCTATGTAATATATTACATAGAGTCACACTAATCTGGTTCATTCTTTAGCCCCTTTTCACACTGGGCGATTTAGCAGCGCGATTTAGTAGTGCGATTAAGTGAAAGGATTAACATATAGGATAAATGTCAAACGAAACAATGGGTATCTATTGTTTTGTTTGACAGTTATCCTTTGGTTACGAGTTAACCTTGCACTGATAAACCGGCCGTTTAGCCGCGTATTATATAGTAGCAATAAAATCACGATATTTCCGTTTTGAGTTTAATAACAAAATTTACTAACTTATTTATTTGCCGAGAGATTATCAGTTGCCCCATATGGTTTTACAAAACTTTTGAAACCTATATATTTAATTAGTTTAAAAAAATAACCTATTTTATGCATAATTAACTAAACTAAAAGTAACCAAAAACGTTTGGTATCTTACAAAGATGATGTGAGATGAAAAAAAAATTCAGACAAAAGTTACTTCTATTTTCTGAAAAATAAGGTTTTCATTTAAATAAACAAATTTGACCCCAAAATGACCTTGCAAACGTCAGTTGAGTTCGACCATCCAGAAGCAGAAGTAAGCAGCCATCAGCGAAAACCTGAAGGTGACAGATGTGATTATCCTGTCGAAACGTCGCCTAGACAACCAGGACTCCTCCAGGAGCCTACCAACTACGCGGGAGAGCACCCGGAAGTACAACAATGCATTTTGCACCCGCGAAAACCTAAAAAACAACAGTCATAGAGGGTGAAAAATTTATTTATGTAATATCATAATTAACATATATAAACCACGTAATTCATAATACACTCGTACATCGAAATATATACATCGGAAATTAAAATTTTTCGAACTTGTACATTCTAACAACTTTTTATTATTATTGTTATTTTCACTTCACTTCAAAATTTATAATGGACATTTGACCCATCCTCCACTGTCTTATTATTATTATTGTCCCCCTTCTGAACATATTTCTATATCAATGGGTCCTGAGTGATTAACAAATTGAGAATAAATGACAATAAAGAAAAAGTAATTACGTATCTGGGGTTCTTCAAATATTATAAATACAGCCCTGTGCTTGTACACTGTTGCCAAAGCAGCACAAATTCCTTTGAATGCCATGCAAGTAATAAGTAAACAGGCAACTCCTCAAATAATTGCAGAAAAAATTGGAAGTAATAATATATGCGCTTTAACTAGATATTTATTATTTGTAATAAGTGTCAATTTCATGACGGCAAAGGGGACTTTGGAATGGAACAGTAATTTGTCGTGTTGTCATTTCTTGAAATTCCGTAGGATAGTTTGAAACATCGGTGGCGCCGTAGTCCGAACAGTTGTGTGGCAGAACGAAATCGGTACGAAAGAGGGCTGTATTATCGTGAAAGTGATAAGTGATTTAGGTTTCATATGGGCAAAACAAACGTTTTACAAGTGAACTCAAATAACGCGCAGGAATATTTAGCAACGTTTTGCTTCGCATCAACTGTTTAATATTAGTGTATTATATATGTTACGGGGTAGTGAAATAAAGAAAAATAAAGAATATGCCTTTATTTGGTAAAGAAAAGAAAACTAAAAAAGATGGGAAGGATTACGAAAAACAACCTTCTTTGGAAGATAAATATTACTTAAAAGAATTACTTGGAACGTACGTTTTGCTATTTTATTCTTATTTGTTTACAAATAGTATAACCTCTCTTTTTCTTGTTTTTACAGTGGAGCATTCTCTGTTGTTCGGTTGGCTGAAAGCAAAGAAAGGCCAGGAATGATGTATGCTGTTAAAATAATTGATAAGAAAGCCCTAAAAGGCAAAGAAGACTCTTTAGAAAATGAAATTAAAGTTCTTCGACGGTAAGTACCTAGATTGCTTGCTTGCACAAAATTATTTTAGAACTTGTTTATATTAACAATTTTTTTCCTACCAAGTATCCACTTATTTCCTAAGGGTTTAATTGCATGTGTATAATTTTTCTTTCAATATACTAGCGTTGCTGAAAAAATTGACAAACATTAACGACAATGTGTGTTCGTTAAAGTAGGCCCAAGTATATTACACCATTAGTTTTACTTAACGTATTTAACATTTTTCAAGGATTTTTGAAGTTGTAAAAACATTTAGAAAATATTGTATTCGTCTTCACAATTGGTCATTACTCGACTGTACTCCTGTGTAGTTGGTTCTGCCCTTGTACGTTTTCTTGTGTCTACGTCAATTGTTTGTCTTTGCAGTAGTGTGGTGCCTCCTTGCCATCAGTTTTCCATTATGTATCTGCCTGTGAGTTCTGGCCTCCACGAAACAGGTAATTTCTTCGTGTTAACTCGTTTGTTAAGGTTTTGGGACTTTTTTCTATTTCTATGACCTCTCTGGTGATTCTTGATATATAACGTTTGATATTGGCTGCTATTCTGGTGTCGAAATCAATTTTGTGTCCTGTACTCTTGACATGCAATGCTAGAGACAATGTTTTCTCCTCTTTTTGTATTGCATTCACATGTTCTTCCTTTCTTACACTTACGCTTCTCTTGGTCTGTCCTATGTATGATTTACTGCAATTCTGACATGAAATTCCGTATACTCCTTGATTTTCTAGTGGAATTGTTGACTTTGGATTATGGAAAACTGTGTTGACGTTTTTGTAGAAGTTTGCTGAGTTTATTTGTTACTCCTCTCACGTAAGGTAGATATGCTTTTGACACCAGTTTCGTAGATTCCTCCTGGGTTTTTGGTGGTCCTTTGCGAGTTCTGTGTCATATACTAAGAAAATCCACTTTTTATTAGTGCTTTCTACAGTGATGACATTTTTTCATTAATGTGCTCAGGGTCTGCCAGCCTCTGGAGGCATGGCACTAGGGTTTTTACCACCTAATTTAGTCATCTCTAAAAATGGAAGCTGACTTTTTGTTCACCTCCATCGTGAACTTGATTTTATCATAAATACCATTCAGGCAATCTAGGAAATCTATCTAAGTGTTCTCTTCCATGAGTCGAGATTACGAAAGTTATCTTAGCCTAAATTGGTTTTAACGGTGCCACTGTAATCTCTAAGTCTTATATGAAGATATTAGCGATGACTGAAGATAAAGGTATTATACTGATACATTTGTAAGCAGTGATATTACATCGAAGCTTACTGGAATATCTTCTGGATGGATAATCTCTTTATTTAGTAACTCAAGGAAGTGTTGCGAGTTATCACATAGGGCTTTGCCTTCTCAGCCAGTGGCTGCAGTTACCACATATCTCGCTAATTCCTACAGAGGTGATCCTAATGATCTGACGATAGGTCTTAGTGGGGCTTCTTCCTTATCGATCTTTGATAAACCGTATAATAATAATATTTATTGACCATTTCTAGTACAAAAAATGTATATCTTGTCACGACCCCCCTTTCGGGAAGCCGTAACTGACGACCACTTGGCTTGTGAGAGAGGAAGATTGGGTAGTCAAAGTAGAAGACGAGTTTAAAACATATATAATTTATTAATAAAATAACAACAAACAGTGTCACAGTATCAACAGGCATAACAACAATAGTAATAAATGGGGGGCTCTTACCAATATCACTGATGTGGGGAGATGCATTAGGATAAGGAGTCGCACTTCTTAACACTTAAGAATAGCACTGTCTTAAGAATTCGACTGACGTCCGCGTTAATAAAATTCGTATTTATAATTTTACTACATGCGTATACATTGAATATCAGGTCTCATTCTTAATATTTGTTTATTATTATTGCAAAGTATATCAATTTAGAATTTGGAAAAATAATTTGTATCAATATGTAACCTACTAAAGCTGTTTTATAGTTTTCTCCTCAAATATGAATACTCCTTACGTAACACATTTCCCCCTTTTAGATAGAGCTAGCCCCTAGCTCTAAAGAACATATTTCTCAACATAGAAAAAAACATAGTTTTCAACCTAACACTAAAAGAAAAAAAGAAATTCATTCATCCATTTAAAAACTTTCATTCAAGATAACAAAATTATACAAATTGGTAAAATACGCTTCATCAACAAAAAATTTCTACAGTATTTTTGCACTTACACTGAATTATTAATTGTTTAGTGGATTAGAGGTGAAGTCGCTGAGTTAGCTGTAGTAGACGCCGGGGTTGCTGACATTTGTAAACCATAAATAAACAAAACATTTGTCCGAAGGTACTTAGCGCAGCTATGATGGGAATATGTACTGCATTATAGCTAGGTAGCCTAGTTTCAGGAACTGCAGCAGACATTTTAGCCCTTGACTGGCTATAGATGAATGGATTATCCCTACGTCCATTACTGGAAATCCATTGTCACCACCATGTAGTGGTTGGGGAAGGTTAATGTTTAGTTGCTTCTCTGAACATTAACAATTACCTATATACTATGGATGGTCCAAGTGTCTATTCCTTGCTCTGCTCAGGATCCAAACCTCCTGGTTTCGCAATGCCAACTGCCATCCTCTGGTTTTCAGTGCTAAGTGTGCCTCGGCCGCGTGGGTTTCATTAAATGAAAAAAAAAAAAATATATATATACAGAAAATGTTACAATATAAATATTTTTACAAAAGCATTATTACTAAGGAAAAAATTTCTTTAAAACATTATTATATCAATATTTTTATAAAAGCATTATTATTCTGAAAAAATTTTTATTTCCCAAAGAAGAAATCTATGTACATCTAAATTTTCTTATTATTATTATTTCACTATAGACAAGTAAATAAAAATGGAAAATGGGGGAAATTCTACTTAATTATTCAAAATATCTACTTGAGTTTAATTTAACAAATTATGCAAAATGTTTTCCTGCTTCCGAGTATATTTAAAGTTAGTTTTATCTTTTGGCATGAAATGTGATTTTTCTAGGACTATTTCCTGTATAAACAACTTCCTACTCAAATTTGTACCCTTCATGTTAAAATTGAACTTATTGTATATAAAAAAAAATAACAAAACCCGTCTCACTTATGTACTTTTGTACAAAAAATTTAATTGATAAGGCTGACGTTCAGTTTCACCGTGAAACCATCTTCCACGTCTTCCTCATCTGTCACGTTACATCCCTTTGTGCAACAAACGTCACAAAATCAATACACCTCATGATATTCACCATAATAAACCTCATATTATTCATCATCATAAACTCCATAAAACACTTGCGTTTCTTTACGCAAAAACCTCATAAATATACTTGCATTTCTTCATGAAAAAACCTCATAATACTCAACATTGTACACTTTTGTACATAATTCTTGAGACGTTAGTTATTCCCTATGCACATACAAAAAACAAATTCTTTAACACCTATTGTTTGGTACTTGTGGTTTTTCTCTATGTCCTTTTTTAAATACTTAATTCTGCCTTCCTAACTTTTAATTCAATTTCTTATTAGAAAACTAGAAAATTCTTTCCCCCTGGAATGTTAGTAAAAATAAAAAAATTGCAAAAATAAGTTTTTACTTTCCCGCCATATATTCTACCTTAATGATTTTATATTATCTTAGTTAAAAATAAATATTGAGTATGAAAGAGACTAATCTGACTCTTAAAATATTTTACATTTAAATATTTATATTGAAAAATGAAAAATTTATGAAATTGAAATCAAATGACATTACTATTGGAAAAGAAAAACTATCTAAAAAATTATTTAATCTGGTGCTTATCCCAACATTCCCCGACACCATGTGATATCAGCAAGATCACTCCCATACAAATTCATTGTTTCTACCTGTTTGTATATTTATTTATAATTCCTACTGTATATTTTTATGTTTAAAAACAGTTTAATACATGTATACTTCATAAATCACAATAAAAATATTCAATAATCAATCAACGCACAATATTTATATTTACCCATATAATGTAACACATGTATACATGTAAAGCAATTACAATATTTAATAAACGATCTACAAGGTTAATGAGGCATCTAATTTGTTTTTTGTTTGTCAGCAATGAAATAAAATAGTTTAAAAAGAACTCTAGATATTTTAATAAAAAGTAACTAACATACAATAATGAAAGTTTTAAAACAAATCATTCGATTAATTATAATAATAATAACACCACAGGTAATTACGACCCCCTTTATCCCGGAAGGCTCTAGGAGAGCCTTGTGTGGGAGGGGGCTACACATTTAGAGACAAGGGACACACCCAATATCCGTGTATAGTGAAAAAATCCCTCACAATATTTTCCACGGCCGGGGATCGAACCCGGAACTTTTAGATGAGAGGCAAGTGCGCTCACCTCTCGACCACCAGTCATACTCCTCTGGGAAAGCAAACAACTCAATCTTAGAACCCCAAAAATTATATCCCATATCAAAAAAAAAATTGAAAATTAAGAAAATAAAAGGCGATTATTGACTTAAAATTTTTTTATGTTGTAAGCTCGGTCATACTGTGACAGCCAAATCATCCCTTGTGCAAAGCCGAAGCCAGCGCCTCTACCAAATGTCACGACCCCCTTTTGGGAAGCCGTAACTGACGGCCACTTGGCTTGTGAAAGAGGAGATTGGGTAGTCAAAGTAGAAGACGAGTTTAAAACATATATAATTTATTAACAAAATAACAACAAACAGTGTCACAGTATCATCAGGTATAACAACAATAGTAATAAATTGGGGGCTCTTACCATCACTGATGTGGGGAGATGTGTTAGGATAAGGATTCGCACTTCTTAACACTTGCGAATAGGACTGTCTTAAGAATTCGACTGACGCCCGCGTTAATAAAATTCGTATTTATAATTTTACTACATGCTTATTTAGCAGGTACTAAAGCTGTTTTATAGTTTTCTCCTCAAATATGAATACTCCTTACGTAACACAGATCACAGAAGGACGTCAATTTAACTATATCAATATTGTAAATTTGCTTAAAACATAAATTATAGTTAGTTCAAATGTGCTTTTAGAGGGCGGAATATTAAACATAATATTTTTAGTCGCAAACTCCTCTATAAATCCTTATTTTACTATAAGGAAAATAACCAGACTGCAACCAAAGTTACAAGTCTGGCGCGTTAAGTGTAATAATTGCATATTACCATCAAAACGCTAAAGCTTCGATTGCAACAAACACCAGCCGAAAGACTGATCCTACTTAAAGGAGCTCTCTTGCCAGTCGTCACACACCACTTGCAGACTGCAATTTCGAGCTGTTGCCTACCTTGCACTGACGAGAGCCAACAGCTCGAAACTGCAGTCTGCAAGTGGTGTGTGACGACTGGCAAGAGAGCTCCTTTAAGTAGGATCAGTCTTTCGGCTGGTGTTTGTTGCAATCGAAGCTTTAGCGTTTTGATGGTAATATGCAATTATTACACTTAACGCGCCAGACTTGTAACTTTGGTTGCAGTCTGGTTATTTTCCTTATAGTAAAATAAGGATTTATAGACGAGTTTGCGACTAAAATATTATGTTTAATAAATTGTAGTTATTTATTTAAGTATGGAAGTAATGGTTTATGTTCTATTTTGTAGATTAGTATTAAGTTCGCCCTTTTAATACTCTCCCAAATTGTCAACCACCCTAATGTTTGCAACATGTCTTCTACCAGGGTATATTTTTTATAGTTTAGTATAACACCCGTTGCTTTATTCTGTTGTATTATATACTTTGTTATAAATTTAAAAATATAGTTTACAGGTTGTCACTTAGAAATTCACCAATTGTATAATAACACTTATCAATTAACAATTTTTTCATCCTTAAGAATATTTTTCGTTAAAATTTATATACTTACCCATTTGGCAGTTTCTTGTAAACCTTAATAGCAAGGTATTCAGGACGTTTTCAAATATAGATAAGTTATGCTGGGGAATTTTCAATACTCTTGTATTATAATTGTGATTTTCATTTAAAAGATGAAGATTAAGTCACTTGTAGACGTGTTTAATTCGGCTAACAAAAGCGTTACTGTTAGGCGAGTATAATATCGACAAACAGATGCGTTACTGTTAGGCGAATTTGATTTCAACTATTAGGCATGTCATTGTTCACGTCACTTCATACTTGTATCCATCTTCATCATAACAAGTCTAGTGCCTGCGCAGTAATCATGAACGTGCTACTTTGATAGGTACTTGGATTTTTCCCTGTTTCAAGAAAATACGGTGCCCTTGCCCCATCTTTTAGTGGCTTATATATAAGTGTATGTGCAGAAGCTATGAAATCTTAGGCAAGGATTGTGTAGTGAATATACCATCCTTCGGAGGAGATGTAAAGCTATCAGTCTCTTGTCTACTAAATGTTAAGCAAATAAACTTTACTCACCAAAAGAGAAGCGTTCGGCACAATTTCTTTGTTGGGGGTATCTTGGCTATAGGTGTCGGGGTCAGTAGTGGAAATAGGTTGACATTAAATAAATGTATAAAACCAAAGAATAATGAGCACACCTAACAGTCACGCATCTGTTAGTCAAATTAAACAGTAAACACGTCTAACAGTTGAGATAAACACATCTGTTAGTTGATATTGGACTTGCCTAACAGTACTGCTTCTGTTAGTCGAATTAAATGCATCTAACAAGCGACTTAAAAAAAGTTGTTGATCTTCACCCCTCAATGTTTCCGTACAATTTAGCATGCTAGTAGTTGGAGTATATAAATGCGAGGATACCTAATTCATTAAAAATTGATTTGCAGCTTGTTCTTTGATTAACACCTACAATAAGTATGTCTTATTGTCCTCTTTTGCATTTTAAACGCTGTCTCCCTTTCTGTGGGTCCACCCCAATCTTTAATGGTTTGAGAGATCACCGAGTGAAAGTGGGCATAAAGAAACATTAGGGTGTTCAACAGTTTTTCTTAATTGATTTATACAGTAACAAACTGGCGCAATTTTCTTATACATTGATTCTATATGTAGAGTAGGGTGTCCCAAAAAAATTAATGCCTTTTTTAATACATACCATTTTATTTTATTTGTTTTATGTCAAAACAACTGTAAATAAAACTTCACGTAATTTGAACCACAGCAATCCATGCTGACTTACCTCTAAACGTGTTAGTACTTGTTTACAAGCGAGCACATGCCTATGTGGTAATGTGTTTAATATAATTTCTAGTTGTTAGTAGACGTATTTTTAATGTAGGTCTTACTTAGTTCTAACAAAGGTATATTTTTTAAAGGAGATGCAAAACATCAAATAACAGG
The DNA here is from genome assembly GCA_963675555.1 of Leptura quadrifasciata. Taxonomy (NCBI): domain Eukaryota; kingdom Metazoa; phylum Arthropoda; class Insecta; order Coleoptera; family Cerambycidae; genus Leptura; species Leptura quadrifasciata. The sequence continues at coordinate 54,776,174 of OY776682.1, read as the reverse complement.
TTCAAAACTACCCTCAAATGAACAAGTTCTTGCAACTTTATTTTACAATATTCGTTAAGTGAATTTAGCTGTTAATGAAAGCGCAAATCTCATAATAATTTCAAAAATATTCGAAAAGGCAATAAAAAACCAAACTGTCAAATATTTGGACAAACATAAGATATTAAATAAATATCAGTATGGGTTTAGGGAAAAATTGTCCACATCTGACGCCATTTTAAGATTTATGGAACACACTTTAGAATGCTTCGAAAATGGTATGTACTCAGCCTCACTGTTTTGCGACCTCAGCAAAGCTTTTGACTGTGTCTCACATGCCATATTACTAAACACATTTAACTTCAACGCAATTAGCATAAAACTAATCCATTCATATCTAGAAAATCGCAAACAATCAGTCCGGTTAGAGGGTGAGAACTAGAGTGAGTTGCTTGTCAAGGCAGGCATCCCTCAGGGTTCGATTCTGGGCCCTGTGCTCTTCCTGATGTATGTTAATGACCTACCAAACGCTCTTGGAAACATTACTTGTTTGTTTTATACTGATGACACAACTCTTTCGATGTCTCATCACAACCTGGAGCATCTAGAAAATCAATGTAAGGAGGCACAGTCAATTGCTAAAACTTGGTTTGCCTCAAATGAACTCTCATTAAATGAAAGTAAAACCGTAAAGATGATTTCGTCCACACGTGATATCAGTGATATTGTGAACAACCCTGCTTGCACCAAATTTTTGATTGTATTTCTAGACCCGACTTTAAAATGGGATGCTCATGTTAACTATATATCAGATATTCTGACGAAAAATATCTATGCCCTACTGCAACTTTCTAATTCCATATCGAAAGAAGTACTTAGATCGGCCTCCTTTGCTCTATACCGCTCTAGATTGTCATATGCCATTCTTGCATGGGGGCATTCTACAGGAAAACGAAGACTTTTTGGTTTGCAGAGGAAGGCTGTCCGAATTGTAGGTGGGGCTGGGTACCGCGATGACACTAAAGTTTTGTATACACGCCTAAAAATTTTAACTTTAACAAGTATCTATGCACTACAAAGTTTACTGTATGTTCATAACCATGTAAAAAATTTCCGTACACATGCTGATAACCATGATTACATCACACGAAATAGAAACAATCTATACACGGATTACATCCGATTATTTCGAGGCCAGACGGGTACCTGCTATCATGGTGTTAAGCTTTACAATGAAATTCCGAACTATGTAAAATTACTTTCCCCAAAAAATTTCAAAAACAAAATAATAGAGTTTCTTCTAAAGACTGCCTATTTCTCAGTGGATGAAATAATGAGAGATTTAAAAAATATGTAGACCATTTTGTATTTTAGCTTTAAGGTTTACCTCCGTAGCTGAAATTACTCATAAATTGTTAATTGTAGATAATGAATTGATCAATTACTTATAGACCTCACTGTACAAAAGTGGCCCAAGAATGTACCCTTGAGGTGTACACCCATTTTGGATTTTAGATAGTCCGACTTACAGTTATTAACAAATATACATACATACATACATAATGCTTTCTATTACTAAAGTAACTTTTGAACCACTGCAAAGTCTTCCCTCTAATACCAAAACATTCCAACTTATTTATAAGAATCTCATGGTCTACTAAGTCGAAAGAATCATTAAAGTGTAAAAACATGCCCACTCATAGAAGCCGCTGATCAAGATTCTTATATAGTAGATTTAGGATGTGCAAAATTGTAGTTGTAGATAAACCTTTTTGGAATCTAAACTGTCTAGGATTAAATATGTTATATTTTACAAGAAAAGTTACAATCCTTTTGCAAAAGGACTTAGAATAGAAATGGGCATTTAATTTTCGAGTTTTTTCTTTATAACTTGGGACTTCTTAAGGATTTCCTTCTAGGGATAATCTAGTGTTTTATTTGGTTCTCGATAGGGCTGACTTTGATTTTGGCTTTAGTAGTCTCCTCCAGTTATGTAGTGGAATCTGTGGTAATTGCCTTGGTAAGCAATATCTTCTAATAGCTTTCTATTTTATTGTGATAAAATCCTCGCTATTGATTACTACAGTGGCATTGCCTTTATCTACTGGTAAGATTATAATATCCTGCTTTTGCTGTAACGCCATCAGTGCCTTTATCTCTTCCTGTGGTAAATTTTGCTTTGGTGCCCTTGCTGTTCTAAGTATGAGTGACGCATCTTGCTAATTCTACTCAGATGAGGCCTTCTTAAATGTTCTAGCTAAAGGATTTCATTTCGCAATCACACCTTACTGTATTGCAGACAAATACTTGCAAGTATTCATATACCACCACAGGTAATTATGACCCCCTTTATCCCGGAAGGCTCTAGAAGAGCCTTGTGTGGGAGGGGGCTACACATTTAGAGACAAAGGACAGACCCAATATCCGTGTATAGTGGAAAAATCCCTCTCACAGTATTTTCCACTGCCACGACCGGGGATCGAACCCGGAACTTTTGGGTGAAAGGCAAGTGCACTCACCTCTCGACCACCAGTTATATACTCCATATATTCAGAAATATTGAGAGTACTTGAAGAGTATTTACTTAACACTGCTTTTTTGATTTTCAGTCCACTATCTACTATTAAATCTAAATTAATATTGGATCAGTAGCTCACAATTATTCTCTTTGTTCTAGGCTAAAGCATCCGAATATTGTACAACTGTTAGAAACTTTCGAAGACAAATCAAAAGTCTATCTTATTATGGAATTGTGAGTATCAGTTATAATTTGTAGTAAAGTTGTTTTCTATTGATTTTTGTTATGAATACTTTCTTTTTTCAGGGTAACTGGCGGAGAATTGTTTGATCGGATAGTTGAAAAAGGATCGTACACGGAAAAAGATGCAGCTGATTTGATTAGACAAGTTTTAGAAGCCGTAGATTACATGCATGTACAAGGAGTTGTTCATCGTGATTTAAAGGTAGGTAAGAAAACAAATAAGATAAATATCTCTGACTAATTGGTAATTTCCATAGACTTTATTTGAATAATAACGACAGCTCAATTATCAGGCAATTTATAACAATATGAAATGATTTTTTATGGCTCACATAATTGAGCATTAGGCATGATTTGTACGAATTGAAGAATTTTATTTTACACGAAAATTTTGTTATTTAATCCAACATATTGCTTCCGCAAAAAATGTAACTATGCCAATAATAATACAGTCATCACATGACGAATATATGACTGAAAAGAAATTATGATTAGCTACAAGATACATATGTATGCATACGGAGTGGATAACTTCTGTTAGTACATGCAGGGTGATCGTCAGAGGCGTGTAAAAGTTACGATTTATATAAACTAGATTTTATTATAATTTTAAAGGAAAATGATGATTAAGATTTCGATTAACTTCACAAAAATACGAAGATGTACAAAATATCAGAACTGTAATATGCTGTCTCATAGAATCGAATGAACTTTTTATAGGTTTAGTGATATATCAATTTTACTTTACAATTTTATTAAGCTTTTTTAATAACACTATTACGAAACAAGTGAAAGTTATGGGTGAGCGTTGCCAACTGAGAATATTTATTTGACCAACAAAAATTTAAAAATCATAATAGATGTGTACTTAATCTCAATCCCACCACGTAAAATTGAATTGTGCCCAAATCAAAATAATAACCAAATAGAACTAATTTCGACTATTTTACTAATTGATTAAATCAGATCCAAGTTAAATTCTGACAAATGCTATGAATGAAATCGCAAAACAGTGCGATACCTCGTTTGTCAGATATTTCTTTTAGAAAAAATTTTGCATATAGATGGACACACACAAACGTGCACACACAAATGATTCTGGAATTTGAAAATCCATTGAAATCCTCAAAAATGTGTTTTGGTTTGGGCAGTTTATTGCAATCACAAAATTTTAATGTAATTGTTGACAGTAAGATTATGATGGAACCACTTAAATGTCTTTACCTCTTTTCAGCCTGAGAATTTACTTTATTATAGTCCAGATGAAGATAGTAAAATTATGATTAGCGATTTTGGTTTATCTAAAATGGAAGACTCGGGAATAATGGCAACTGCATGTGGAACTCCAGGTTATGTTGGTAAGTCTTCTTAAAGTTGATTTATTATGACACCTAAGCATTAGGAATTTTAGTTGTCTCCATTTTTAAAAATCCGCAAATGAACCTTTAATTTTTATTTATGATTCGGCAACCCAAAAAATCCCAATAGACGAATACATGGAACAATAAAAAAAGACTAGTGCTACTATACTAAAGCCAAATCATATGTCCAAATTGCATTTACCTCTCTTGCAATAAAACTTCAATGTGATGTAAAATTATTTTGTGTTATTCTGTTTATTTACAAAAAACACCAACTACCAAATATGACTATTTAACGATAATTGAAAATGATAGAAGTCAAACATTCAAAATAGTTAAAGTGGAGCAAAGCCCTGAAACTGTTCATAAATCATTCAGGTCATCGAAAGCCTTAGAACCAAAATGTCGCTTGAGATATATTTTAGAGAAAACTATAAGTACGAAAAATGATCAATCTAAAATTCTCTTAGAAGCTCGAGAATATTGGCATTTCCTTTGTTGCTTAATATTAGTACATGCCTTTATTGGTGCTGATACTACTTCAGCATTTTTCAGGTAGAGCAAAATTCATAGAGCTTTCGAACTTAACTTCAATCGGCACAGAATGGGAGTCATCTGCCAATCTTCTGTATATTATATAAATTTCTGTAGTTTGGTGCCTATAGCATTTTTGTTGCTAGGGCAACTTTACAAAATTTTGCCCCATTGGGTCTAGAGTGGTGAAAAATACCACATTATAAGAAACAATTGTTAGAAAGACTCCAATTTACATTATACATATTTTTTAAGCCCAATATTTTTGTGGATATTTATCAATTAGATATGTGTATTCTCTTAAACAATTAAATCTTTTTACTCCATAATTTATATAAACTAAAAGGTATGCTCAAAGGTATGAGTATAGAATTTGTTTAATATATTTTACTTACTGTTATAAAATCTTATAAGTAACAATAATACGGATTAACTGGAAAATTTCATCTTGGCGAAAGATAAGATGTAAACTGATGCAGAATAAAATATCAAGACAAAAGAAGTACTTTAGTACACAGAAGAAAATTCCAGAAAATAAATAGTTACAATGAACTGTAGTCATGATCTTATGTACACTGTAAAATATTGTATTGTTATGTGCTGCCCTCTAACGGAGAGGAGAGTTGTAATTACTCCCTGGCCAGAAGGGTGGCGCCATCTGTGGGCCAACTGGCGAACCACCATTTAGTAGTGCCTAAGAAAATTATAGAGAATTCCAGTATCTTCTGGAAAGTTCTACAATGATATTCTGGACATTCCAAGTGGGTATATAAAGAGGTGAAGCCAGCAGATGGGGAATAGTACAGTTTAGTGAAGTATAAGGAACAGTTCAGTGTAGTATCCAGTACAGTTCTGGGTAGTCTGTGGTTCTGGTTACAGAGACAGTTTGTAGAAGAAGAGTTCAGTTGAGTGAAGTAGGCAATACAGAGTTTTTAGGTTAGATAAAGTTGTCAAGTTTAGGAAGAAAAGTACATAGTGTTTTAAAAGTAGTGAATTCATATTAGATTAAGTTATTATTAGTTGTGTGATTTTTAAGTATTTACTAGTGTAATTTTAGTGATTAAATAAATCAGTGGTTTGTGAAAATTCTTGTTGCAAGATATTTAAACCCACTGAGTGTTTACTGAAAACTGTAAACACGTAACAATTGGTGTCAGAAGCGAAATTGCAACAGAATTTCTGAAGAATTCGACAAAGTTCCATAGTGTTCTATTTGGAAACCACTGGAGATAGTGAAGTGAGTCGAACTGGAAAGTGATATAGACTTTAAATAAGACTTGTTAATGTTGTTTGTTAGTTTTTGAATGGAAACAAGAAGCATGGCTGCTGAAAAACAAATGCAAGACATGTTAGCTGCATTTAGCAAAATGATGCTAGAAGAAAAAGAAGAACAAGAAAGACAACGTCGGGAAGAAAAAGAAGAACAAGAAAAACGACGTCTAGAAGAGAAAGAAGAATTAAGGAAAATTATACAAGGGCAACAAGATGCTATCCTGTCAGCCACTAATGAGGTCAAGGAAAAAGTAGATAAAGTTGAACAAAAAGTGACCGGCGTCGAAGGAAAAGTGACTGTTGTCGAAGAAGAAGTAAGTGATGTCAAAGGAAAAGTAAATAAGGTTGAAGAGGAAGTAACTGAAGTCAAAGGAAAAGTTACTGGCGTCGAAGGGAAAGTTACCGATATAGAAGGAAAATTTCGTGCAGTTGAAGGAGAGGTAGAGCGACTTAAGCGACTGTTAAGAGAACAAGGAGGCCAGCTGGTATTATCATCATCAGGTCCTCGATTACAACCGCCTTCCTTTGATGGTCAAACTTCTTGGTCAACCTACAAAAGACAATTTGAGGCAGCGGCATACGCAAACAATTGGAGTAACGAAGACAAAGCTATGGCATTGGTGCTAGCATTAAGAGGTCAAGCCTCAGAGTTGCTTCAGACTATCCCAGTGACGCAGCAACGGGATTTTAAAGTTTTGGAGGCTGCACTAGATCTAAGATATGGCGACCAACACCTCGCCCAAGTATACCGAACTCAGCTCAAATCACGCACACAAAAGGCTGGGGAAAGTTTACAAGATTTTGAAGCAGCTGTTGAGCGACTGACATACCTGGCTTACCCGGATGCACCCAAAGAATTCCAGGAACAGTTAACAGTTGATACTTTCATTGATGGCATAAGAGACGAGGAGATCAGGCGAGTCCTTAGATTATCTCGAGCTAAGACTGGTAGCGAAGCCTTGATCCATGCCCTCAAAGTTGAAGCCGCTTATGAAGAGACTCTACATCCGAGAGTACGAGCCATGAAAGTAGAAGAAGGGAACCATTTAGAAAAATCAAATATGGAATCTTTGATGGCTGACCTGCACAAAATGATAAGCCAGTTGATGACAAAACCAGATGCTCCAAGGAAGCAGGAAAGAGAACAGAGCGATGAACAGCCAAGGAAGGTGATTCGGTGTTATCAGTGCAGTGAAAATTCCTGTTGCAAGTTATTCGAATCCACGGAGTGTTTACTGAAAATTGTAAGCACGTAACAGTATTGTATGTTCGAAATGCAATTTTGGTGATCACCACCATTTAAAAGTCCAAAGTCAAAGTCATTTTCGATTAAACCAAAAGATGATTCACGTTAACTTTCCATGTAGAAAGTTTCCAGTGACCTATTGTCTAAAATTTAGTTTAAAGTAGCTTACACAAAGTAGTTTACACAAATTTTCAAAAAATTACAACATTTAAACCCAAATATCTCGATAACGGTTGGATTTTCGAAAATATTTTATATAGCGAAGTTTGATTGAAAATGAAAACTTTTAAATGCCCTCCATTTCAAAGTGCCTGTAGAAAAAATTCTTTGCAGCACAGCGCCATCTACACCTTAACATATTAAAAAGTGATTTGTATCTAAAACTGAAGCTATTTATACATTCTAGTAATTGCCTTTTGCAGAATTCAAATATCTATATTATTTTCCGAAATATTACGCCTGGGAGTTTTTATTGGTGCACCCTGTATAGTTACTAAATACCCAATTATCCAAATATTAAGTAATACCATAAAACGAATTAATTATTAACCTAATTTATATACATTAATCCGTTTTGTTGACTTTTCGCATCTGTTCTTATGTAACAGCACATGTGATAAATAAATAAACATATCCTTAAGATTTATAATACTGAAATGTGACGTTCCATATTTAAGAACTTTCCTCCTTTAAACGTCTAGAGACATTTATTATGATCATCCCACATGGGATCCAGAACACGATTTTCAAAGGTTGAGTGTCTTCTTTATTCTGAGAGTTATTTGTGGTCTTTACAAAACTATATTTTTTTTCTAGCACCTGAAGTTCTTGCACAGAAGCCATATGGGAAGGCTGTGGATGTTTGGAGCATAGGTGTAATATCTTACATTTTATTGTGTGGGTATCCCCCTTTCTATGATGAAAATGATGCAAATTTATTTGCGCAAATACTGAAAGGTAAAATGTAACATCTCGGTAAGGAATAGTCTTAAATTGTTATTTTTTAAAGGTGAATTCGAATTTGATTCTCCATATTGGGATGAAATAAGTGACTCAGCTAAGGATTTTATAAGAAATTTAATGTGTGTAAATGTTGAAAAGCGGCACACCTGCCGTCAAGCTTTAGGACATCCTTGGTAACTAATTGAAATACATGATTTGACTCTAATTTATATTTAAATAATTTTAGGATATCCGGCAACGCTGCTAGCAATAAAAATATTCATGGAACTGTATCAGAACAACTTAAGAAAAATTTTGCAAAGTCTCGCTGGAAGGTAGGAAAATTCATAAATTTGTATGCAATAATACAATACAGTTTTTGATTTTTTAATAAGTCGGTAAAGTATTAGTTCAAAGAACCGAAGTACAGGCTGACTTGCGGGAAACGGACGTTTCTCGTATGGCTAGTACACAGCCGTTAGTGGTGGTAGGGATTTGGAGGAAGGGGTCTATCGCTTTTGAGTGACCTGCCATTTCAATTTCAATGGAGCAGTGCATGGTACATTCCTAACGCTCTCATAGAAATTGTGAGGAATATGTTTCCTGGGAGCCTCATTTCGCGTTTCCGGGAGATGCCGTGGCCCTCAATATCACTGGACCTGTCCTCCTGTGAGTTTTTTCTGCGAGGTTACTTGAAAGAACGTGTCTATGTTCACAAACCCCATACTTCAATGGAGTTGAATTATAGCATTACAGAAGAAGTGCATTTGATTGACCGAGAGTAATTCCCAGCTAACAATTTAGGTGCTTTTCGATGTTGATTCGAAGTCGAACAGGTGACGCCACTAATTTCAATACGTGAAATACGACATAAATTCTACGTCGAATCTACCTAAATGACACGTCGATTGGACGTGGAAAACAAGTTGAATAGGTGTTATTTGATCTATTAGGGTAGGTCCCCAGACACCTTTTAGGTAAGTTTCAATGTCGAGAATACATTAAATTAACGTAGCGGATTACTTATTTGCCACCTTTCACGCTTTCTTTAAAACTGTTACGTCAAAAAGGTAAAACTATATACTTATATGGTTGATAATAATAACTACTTATGAGACATATTTTTATCTTTGACAATTATTTAATTTGCACGGTTTATACGCGAGAATTTATTTGGGAATGAATTTTTTTTGTTGAAATGAGGCTTTGTACCTTGAAATATTACTAAGCCCCTTAAAAATACCTATTATTGTAAAGAGAAAATATATAGGTATACCTATATAACATTTTAATTTTAAATTTTTTGACTTGTATCTTTCCAGCTTACAATAATTCAATAACTCTCAATATGTTCAATGAATATTTATGAATTAAATTATTTTCAAAAACTAAGTTTACATTTCCATGGCGAATTTCCAGCGTTTCGTATTTTCAAATAAATATGGCTACTTTCTCGCAATGTTACTTAATAGGAAGAAGACAACATGAAGTCCATGACCAAATACACCAAGAAACAGTGGTGGCTGGTGAAATATGAGCGAGTAAATTAAGCAATACTTCAAGGCATAACTATCAAGACTAAATGAGAAGTTCTGTAAAAAATAATTGAGTTTAAAATTTGCGACACAAGAATTGAAAAATGGGTGTGCCCGATTGATTATCTTGTAAATGATCTATAAAATATTTACAAGACTTTCTTTTCCATATAGCTACAGATATTTTTTAATGAAATTTGTAAACTGTTAAAAAATGTGAGACCTGAATGCGGAAAAAAATGTTTTGTAAATATTTTATAAATCATCAAATAATTCGTTTTAATTTTTTCCACAAATTTTATACAACTTCATTTTTATGAAACTGATTCAATTAGTTCTCATAATTATGCTTTTATCTCTTAAGGAATCGCTCGGATTCACACTCCAATACCATATGACAAATTTCACCAACTGCTCCTCAACAGAGGTCACTACTAAAACAATATAGATAGTTTGTTTATTTTCTATATATATATATATATATATTTGCTTACTTTATTACGTGTAAAAAAAGAACAGTAATACATTAGTAAATAGTAGCCTATTTTTACGTCTCATTGTTTCATGACGCAACAAAAATAGCTTGCACTTAATTTCAGATAAATGATAAAGTTTGGGTGGAATAAAATGATGTTCGTATATAATTTGGGTACTATCGTCTGTGGTTTCTCCAACAGTTCGATATAAATCTAGATTTGATGACACAAAATGTTTGTCAAATAAATTGATTTTTTTTCTAATGCTGCAACTTGGATTCAAAATTTCTTGTTCACATACGTATTTCATTGATACTATTTCGCCTGGCTTCGTTAATTATCAACTGTCCGTACTATTGTTATATAGCATAAAGTCATTTCCAAAGTAATTTTTTTTGTATAATTTCGATGTCGTGTAGTTATCGACTTTATTTCACTTTTAATGTATATTGGGTGCTATTTGGTTGCTGCATGAATCGCTATTTAACTGAGTTAATTCTTTAACTCTGTTGGCAACTTAGAACAAAGGCTCTCTACCCGAGCGTAATAACCTCTTTAAGTATGCCAAATAGTTTTCAAACCGATATGTACTAACTCCATAAAGGTAGCCAAGTTCGGGTTTCTTGCACATCACTTATGTTGGTAAAATTTGACTAAATAAGTAATTGATAATATTGACCAATAGGTGCAAATAACTTATTGGTTGAATAATGAAGTCATTTCGACTTTTTGGTGGAAATATAAGTATTTTTAGAGTCCTTATTAGGTGTCTAAAAATCTTTGTTCAAGTTATACCATCACCTGTTTAGTAATTTTAATACATGTCACTAATATCTCCTATCGGGTTATATTGATAACATCCAACAAAATTATTTAATAAGTTATTTAACGAAAATATTACTTATTAGGTCACAAATATCCTCTTATTTGCATTACCAAATTGTTTCAAGTAGGTCACTTTTTACCTACTCTCCCTATTAGGTGACAATAGTTACTACAATATTTCTCATAACCTATTAGGGTATTAATTTCAATAATAATTTACCTGTACCTAGTAGGGAACATAGCGACTTAACCAATTGAACTTTAACATTACCTAATTTCGACCTGTTTTGGTCAATTTTCCTTTAGCCGAAGTCAGCGACACCTAAATTGTTAGCTGGGTTGGGCCGAGTTATAGATGAAATATGCATTCAAAAGGATGGCCACCATCTGAATGATATAATTTTTATAATGCAATTAATGGGGCGAGAATAGGTGTGCAACGTTAGGTGCGGTTAGTACTTAGATGGGTGAACATTTTAAGGAAGACCGCGTCCTTGCCTCACATCTTCCAGCCGCTTGTATATAAATTTTAGGCAAGTAAAAGATTCCCACTCTTCTTAAGAGAAGGGGTTCGGCAAAATTCCTGGTTGGGGGTAGCTCCTCTACAGGCGTCGGTGTTAGGCCTCAGTAGCGGAAATAGGCCGACGTTAAATGAAATGTAAAAAAAAAAAAATTTCTTGAAAACAAACTGAGTACTCTTCATTTGAAAAACGTCAGTTTCCCGCAAGTCACCCTGTTTTTATATCAGACTATACTTATATAAATTAATAAAACCATTGCATTATAACTTTTACTTTAATATAGGTAGAAATAGATAAAGAAATGTACTTCTGTCTACTGGGTTAAAAACATGAAGTTTAGAATTATGGAGGAGTTAATATTTTGCTTCGATTTTTGCAAAAAAGAAACTCTTTTCAAGTTAATAGCTTCTCTTATAAACAAAGAAAGAAACAAAGAAAATGTCCATGAGAATTAAAATATTTTTCTTTTGAAGTCTGTTAAAAACAGGAAATCTTTACAAAACTTTTATCTTCATAATTTAATATTTTAATTGTTCAGTGATTGAATATATGTATATTGATTTACACATTTTTTGTTTGCAAATCATAGCAAGCGTATCATGCTACTACAGTTATAAGGCAGATGCAACGAATGGCATTAAGCAGTGGAAGTGGTGGAAAAAGCCCTATTCCCCAGCGTAGCATGTCTACTCAATCCAGTGGAGATCCAAGCGGAAGTCTGAATGGTGCGCAGGATAAGTAAAACTGACAGAATATAGTAAAGCTTTGCATTTTTGCTACGCATATTTTATTGAAGTTAAATTCATGTTCTTAAAAGTAACTTTATATAGGATGTAAATTTTTAAAGTAAAAACTTCAGTTAAGTCAAAATTTAATTGGAGATTCGCTTGAAAAAGTGATTTTAAACTCTTGTGATTACACAAATAAAAATTGTAATGAAGTTTAGACTCTACAAATGTCTTTCAAAATTTCATACAATATTGAAGCAATTTCTGTCTTACCTATAACTTCAGTAGTTATGGTTAAAATGTGATACAAATTTGTTTATCCATTTTTGTAAATCGTCTATCTATGTTTAAATGTAAATTACTTGCAACAATGATATTAGGAGCATCCAGACAATTTTAATGTAAGAATTTAGCTGCCTTATTCCAAGTTTTTAGACATGCATTGGCTTATCTGTTACGTTCAGTGAATTGTTAAAAACTGAATGTACAGATATACGAATAATTTACTTTATAAAGATGCAGCTATATAATTTAAATAACACACTATTTAATTTAAGGACATGATTTTAAAGCTGTATAGGTCAAAAATACCTTAGCTCATTCGAAAGAAGACTTCCAAACAAAATAATCATGTGATGTTCATTTTATGCAAAACGTACAGTACATAATAGTGATGATATAACGAGTCATCTCTATTAATATGCATTTGCCCAGGTAACATTTTGAGTTTTATAATAATCGTGACGGTGTCGTTATGATCTAATATATGACTTACCTTTAGACATGATCACCTTCTTAAAACCTCTATGACCAAATCTGGACGGTTAAGGAAGGGTTGTCATGACTTTTCATGCAACTTTTATATGACTTAATTGGATACGACCATTATAAAGCTGTTAGGTCATGTGAATTCAAAGACTTTTTAATGTTATAAAGAAGTCATTACAAGATTGTAACTAACTCTATTTGAACCTTCATACGACCAGATAGTCACAGTGACAGAATTATGTATTCTATATATTTTGCTTGTATGTATGTCTTTTATTCATTTGTCTAAGGTTTCCAACAATCAAACTGCTAAATATGAAACCAAATATGTGGCGTTATTTAACAAAATATTAAATGTTTAAAGTGATTTCTAGACAAGTTATGATGCCAAGACTGCTTAAATTTAATTTTGAAACTACCAAACAGTTTTAAAGTTGTTTTTAAATTACTCAGGAATCATTTTATATCTTATAAACGAGCGTAGAGCCTTATTCGTCATATGACAGACTGTGCAATGGCATTTTAACACGCATGTGACTGAATTGTCATTTCATATGAATATATTATGATTCTGATGTATGCTTTAAATTATCTTGGTGTTTTATTTTTATATTAACGACTAGCTCCCTGATATGCGGTCAGATTCATTTGACTTGTTTTCATCTAAACAAATAACCGACTTTTCCTCGAAGACTTGTTGCTTATATTTACATCAGAACCTTGTAAAACTAATCTTTAAACTTTATAAGACTAGTATTTTCAGTCTCATAGGTACTTTTGCTAATAGACTAACATTCACACTTGACAGCACAAAAATTGCATCATTAAAGTTGTATTTAACCTCTTTCACGACTATCCCTTTCTGGAGTACATTATTACTGTTTATAGGTGGTAAAGTGATCGTATTAAATATTGGTATAACTTCCGTTACTGTTATCAATTTTGGATGCCATATTTTCATTTATGGGTCATATGAAGATCATATTCAAAATCAATATAACCTCTGTTACGACTCATTTTGGGTTTAGGTACTATCTCCTGCCTAAATCCTATTGAAGTTTTATCATATTTTTCACTGACCTTTGTATAATTATATTTGCGCAAGACCATAATGAGATCATATTACTTTTCTTTAACGACACTTATATACAGCTATACTCTTAAGTTATGTTAAATGTTGTATTGTAGATGATATCGACATTTTTACGACACCGTAACGATCTTTTAGAGCACTCGATTTTGGTGTCCAATTCGTCATTTTATATTTGTTTACCATAGTACCTTCATACGACAAGGAGTTGCAACATATGTGTGTATAACTTATAACATAAGACCTATACCCGTTAAAATTTATTTGAAAAACCATTTTATAACCATTACACAACTAACAGGATATGTATAGCGAAAATTATAACCCAAAATGTTACTTGGGAGATAATCATAATTTACGTTTAGTTTTATTTCCCAATTTCCTTTCATTATTTTAAAATTATAATGAAGACTTCGGTAAGCTTTCACATTATAAATTTGTTGAATACCAGCCAGTTTTAAGTGGTTTTTACCAAATTTTCGATCGATTTGACCCATTTTATCTCGAATGAAATAATTCTAATTAGGAATAGGAAAAGAATTATTCGAATATTGAATTTACTAATACCGCGTAACTAGGTTACATTAATCTGTTTGACAAATAAGAATATTATTCTGACACAAATTTGGTGAAAACGATTTAAATAAAATTTATATTTTGAGCAATCAGAGGCTTACAACAAAATTATGATGAGAAAGAGCATTTTATTGGCGTCTTCTATTGAAATAATGTAAATTGTAAAAGAGCTCTCTTATGTTTACATATGTTTTTATTAATTTTTTAACTTAGTTTTAACAAAAGCACAAAATTATATTATTTTTTCGAATCCTAAATATTAAGATCTTAAAATGACAAATATAAATGTTATATAAATGAATCTCAATACTAATGCTAATAGAAATGTGAGAAACAGTTTTATATATATACATATACATACACAATACATACACACACACACACGAACTGTTATACTTCTGGGTGCTCACCTGTGTGATTGTTAGGCTGAGAAGGAGCCAAGGTTGCCTAAACTACGTTTTGGTGTAATCCCATCTGCCATCCTCAAATCCTTACTAATATCTGCTATGATCAATTTGCAAGATTACAGATATACAGGTAAAAAAAGGCCATAGGCATCAGGAAACTTTCAGTTACACAAGTTACAAAGATTAAAATATCATATTTCCGTACCAGCGCATCACACTAAGTGATGATTCCAGTCATATTAGGTTTTCTCTGCGGAGAAGTTGTCAGCAAGCTACTATCCTATTTTATCTTAATTTTAATAATAATATAATGTTTCAAGGGTGAAGTTTAGCATAGGCTATTCTACCACGACCCATTTTTCCAATCCACATCAATATCGTTTAAGCTTCAAAAGTCATACGAGGTTAAAGTTCTAAGGTAAAAAAAATCACTTTCGTCAATGTGTTAGTTGCTATTGGATGGACGGTAAAAATAGAAATTAGACAATTCTCTAAAAAAGGTTCTATTCTTTCAAATTTGGTTGCTGGCAATTTTTCCGTACACATCCTGTTTTTCTAATAGCTAGGGAGCTGTAATGTTAAAAACTCCAAGATGCCGTGGACGTCCGTCGGCTTGATAGATGGTGCGGAAGGTCCCTCTGAACCACTCGGTACCCTTAGTTTAGCTATTGGTCATGATCTGTAGAATTTATGACCCCTAGAAAGTCACTCCGAACGGACGAAATGTGTAACCTGTCCGTCGACTAAAAAATTACATTCTAGGACTCATTAGAAACCCAGTGCTAAATTTTATTTTTCTGTCCGAGGTGTGAAGACCCTTCAAAACCTTTTCCAAACTCCCAGGAGAGGCTACAAGAAAGCGCCTAAGTGATCCGTTGTGCTGTAATTACCTTCCGAGAACCTGGTCATGGTAGTGGTAGGTTTTCCTGGTTTCCGGTAAAAATATTAATGACAATTGCATCGGCACAAAGGACACTGTAGATAAATAGACGCTTTATTTCGCTTTCTTATAAATTGGCACATTTTGGAAATTTTTGAGGGGTGGCCAAGAATTGTGTAAGGGATGAAATTGTCTGTCGATTGTTTTTCACCACTGTTTATGGGTCCAGTTAGCAGGAAAAATGGTTGACAGACATTTTCCCCCATAATTCCGAAAATTAGGTGGAAGAACATCAAATTTTGTAATTTTCCTAATTTTCAGTTGCCCAAAAAAAATTCTGGTGAATAGTTTTACCTATCGATTGGATTTTGGCACTTTTTCCATCTGGGAAAACAGGTTGGAAAACCGAATGCAAAAAAAAAATTAGCACTGGGTTTCTGATGAGTCCTAAAATGTAATTTTTTAGTCAACGGACAGGTTTCACATTTCGTCCATTCGGAGTGACCTTCTCGGGGTCATAAATTCTACACATAACGACCAATAGCTAAACTAATGGTACCAGACGTCCACGGCATCTCGGAGTTTTTAACATTGCTGCTCCCTAGCTGTAACTGAGATACCTGAATTATAGTGAAAAGTGCAGGACAGTCACGAATCTATTTGTTTTCTTCATATGATATTGGGCTGGTCATAGTTCTCTTCACCTAACTGGTTCTCGCCAGCCCTGTTCATCCAGATAGATAGCAACAGTTCATTCTACACCCGCGAAAACACCAAAAACAATTCATAAATATAGATATATGTACATATATATAAAACATTGTCTTGGCTATTTTTTATGTTAATGATCATACAATTAATTAGTTAAAATTTTATTTATCTGTTGTCTCTAAGCAATATTAAATGTTAAAATGTAGTAGTATTAACAAATACTAAGTGACACATCTATACATAATGCTTGCTTTAAAAAGTATAAGATATATCCCTGTAAAAATTTAGTTTATTCTTGTATATCATGTTCAAAATTACATAAACAAAATTTCAAACGACGCAAAATAACAATATGTTTAACTTTATACAGACGAAAGTGCTAAAAAATAAGAATAAAGTTTTTGCAGACGAGCGTTCAGAGTGTTTCGTCTCCAAGATATAAACATGTTTTTTTAGAAGAAGGAACAAAGTCTTTTTAAAATTAAAATAACCGTGAATTGTATATTGGCTTTGTAGTGTATCCATATCAGCAAAGCAGAATTCTACAGTTAAAAAATTTGAGTTTTGTGTTTTGCTAATACTGTGTTTTACTAACGAGTTAATTTTTATTTTCTTGTACTCTCAAAAAGTTTCTTTCATAATAACGGTGAAAGCTGTATCGATTATCCAGCAGTAAACATAGAAAAAACTTCATGTTGTAGGTTACAAAAACCTTACGTTAATTCAAGAATATTCGGTAGACATATTTCAATTGAATTTTTCTGTGATAATGTAGATCTGAGATATTGATGTCTTCAAAATTTTTATTTGACGGTGATTTTAAATCATGCTTTTAATGTTGTTTTAAAAACACATAAATGAGGAATACTATTCTGTAATGTTTATAAATACTCATCAGTTTTAGATAATTTTAATGAGATTGTTGCCTTTTTATTATACTTGTATAACTATATTCTAAGTTATTTTTTAGAATCAAAAATATTCGTAAATCAATCCTCAAACATGTGAATCATTTCAAGGTTCCAGCCATCAAAAATAATTTTGCAGCACCATCTCTGTGCACTGCAAAGGAAAAATTCTGACTACAGTTATGTAAAATCTTTCTTGGTATCGATTATTTTCCCTCTATAAAAATGAAATATCTTTATTATTTTTAGAAATAATGGCCTGGGGACTATTAACTGAAATACCCGGTATATGGAAAATACTTGATTTTCGGGTTGAACCATGTCTGAGATTTCCACTTTCAAGGGAATAGACAGTCAAGGAAAAATGGTTAAATGAAAAATGTCTTAAGGGAAACTGTCAGGATAGGTTTGAGTTCGTGGGACTGGTTCGATTCCGGTGCCTCAACCTGTCTACTCCCCACATCTCACAGGGGTCTGTCTCTAAGGCTTCAAACTGCCTACTTCTTAGAGAGAACTCAGTAATGTGTGGTGGAGTGTCGAGTCTGTTGATGGAGGCAGCAGGGTGGCAGGGTTGTTTTCGAGAAATGAAGTATCGTGTACTCACCTTGACATTCTGTAATTACCAAGTATCAGTTTTTACACTTTGGAAAGTTTAAACAGCACAGATGCATGCCACCATATTTTAATACATAGGGAATTGACTGGGGCGGAGATGCAAGGTTTTAGTGTTATGGAAAATTCAAGGTCACTGTATTTTATCCACAGTTTGGGGCAATAAACAACAACACGTTTAATAATTTAACAAGAGATATTGCTAAAATGTCATTTCTGGCAAACTGCGGACGAAGACTTTTCATTAAACCGATGAAATGTATATTTGGAATTTCTTGAAGAAACTACAAACTTATTTAACAAAAGTATTTATTTATTGAGATTAAGAAAATAGCCACTGGCCTATTATTACAGCAGCCTAAAGCGGTCGTTTTTAGATGATATTATCCGTCCTTTTGGATTATTTTTTTACTATATTGAATATAGCATTTGACTTGACGCTTGAACATGATATATACAGCTAGTTAATTAGTCATTTCCAAACTCACACGATGTGATATATAACATAATTCATATCTATTTATTTATTTCTATGCAAAAAAACTTTATAAGAAACGTGTTGAATAAGATTTCAGTGCATTTTTGAGGAATTCGTTGTTTTTGCACTGCATATGTATGTCTGTGTAGCATTAATTAAATTTTGGTACAGCTTTAAGAAAGAAGAAAGTTTACTTTTAAACTCTATTTTTAATTGATAATTTACAAACTGTGACAAGTCCCTAAACAGATGTTACTTATTACATTCTATTTAATTTTTTAGTTGAATATACTGTGACTTTTACACTAATTCTTTTCTATTTATTTTTTAACATTGGCTCACAGAATGCATCTCACAATGAGGAATATGTACTCCTATAATCCTCTATACTACAAACAACTCTCATGAGGAACAATAAACTAAAACGTCAAATTTCTCTCAGTAAGACTAGAAATATGTACTAATTATGTTTTTGCCATTCTCTTATAAGATCAGTTCTGTGACCAACGTATTGAAATGCATTTCTCTTCAAGTTATTTCCACTCTTTTATTACATCCATCTTTCAGGGCTTGACATGTTTTTGATACCTTTTAATTTACAATTGTTTAAGGCTTTTGTATTATTCGTATAGTCTAGTACATTTTAACTTGGCTTGTGTATGAATTGCGTGTGCCATTTCATTTTCTGTTCCACACAAAGTTAAAACGATAGCCCAAAAAGATTGTTTATGTATGGACTTACATGAACAAAGTTTTTGGGCTCTTATTTTGTGTGCAGAGAGAAAATGAAATTGTACGTGCAGTATCGACTCATTAAGTTAAACTGTACTAGACTATATCTGCTCACTGGTTTAGCATGTTTTGATACAGGAGTAAGTTGAAATACCTCAGTTTGAAAATCATCATTACAGGTTCCAAACATTCAAAAGAAAACCTTCAGAGCTAAATAATGAGGCTATCCTCATGACATAATTTCGTAGTTAGAGCCAAGAAATTCTATAATTTTGTTACAGTTTAGATTCTGAAAGCATGGTGTTTAAAACTGTGAGAAACAACTTTTCTAATAATGTTAAATAAAATTACATTCCAATTTTTTTAATTGTACATTCTGTCCTAAGTTTCCAGTAAATAAAAAGAACTACCTAAATATACATCGATAATATTTTAATTTGAATTTGAGTTGTTTTAATTTCTTCACATTGTAACTATATTGTAATGATGTATATATACAACTAATTTAAGCAATTGTATAGGATCACTGGAGAAAACCAGTGGAGTTTTTTGAAGGAAATAGATTTTTGTAATTTTATAATTGGTTTTAAAAAACCTAAATTTTACTGCCAACTTTGCTTTACTGCATCATTACTGCAGTGCTTTGTTGTTTTGTTAGAAAATAAGTTTTGTCAAAGTGCAGTGTTAAAAATTTTAAATTTTAATTACTGTTAATATTTTTATTTGTTTGTCATAATATATTTTGTAATATTTTATTATTAAATATATGATGGGTTTAAACATAAATGTATTTTTCTTCATACACCTAATTTTATTTTTGTTAAAATGGCTGCTTCTATTTAAATCAGCATATCAGAGCACCGTATAGTTAGGCGAAAGGGTTGGCCTATTAACAATAGTACAACACATTTTTCAAATACTTTGAATTTTCTTCATATTACACTGATAATTCAGCAATAAAATTTATGAGACGTTCAAAATTATCAGGTCTTGAATGATGAACATAATGACCTTTATAGGGACAGTACTTATTTCTATTTAAAATTCTTTGACAACAGAAATATTTGTTTCAGATGAAAATTCTCGTAAAAGTAAATTGGGATTATTTACAATATTATTCAGTATTAAAAAGCGGAATTTACACCATTTGTAGCCGTTAGCTGTTTATTACGCTTTAACTTTAACGTAAAGGAGTAAAAGGCAGATCATAGTGGCCTCTGTTTATTTCCCTGCCGAAGTAGGAAGTCCACCTTCAGAGAAGTTAGGAGCCTCATAAACTAGTGTAAGAGGGGAGATAAACACTAAATTATAGGTTGCTAATACGCACCATCATATGTGGCTCAGTACGGATGTAAATGCGAGAGGTGAGTACCTTTTTGAAATTTTTTTGGCAAATAATATCGGCGTTATCAATAAGCTTTTATAAGTGCAGTTAGAAAAGAGGTTTTAGAGTAAACTTTGCGAATACATTTATAACTAATTCAATAAAAAACTGGCATGTTACGGATGACCCCTCCATGTTGGATCGTAGGCTTTTATTTGATTCGACTTGGAGGCAGCCATAACAAGCTTTGGGGAATGTAGAATACCTAGACTGACTGATTGGAGTGTCTACAAATGACACTTAAGAGAGGGGGTTGAAGGTATCATATACTCCATCGACGCAATAGAGGAATTAGATATAGCCTCATATCAACTACATAACGTGCTGACTGTGTTATGAAAAAAGTTGTCTAATTAAACAAAAGGTAGTTCAAAGAGATGTACCCTGGGGACCTTACTCACCGCAGGGCTGAGACTGGAAAATATTTTAATAAAGTCAGAAACTCTGGAAACTGGGAGACTATAAGAAAGCCCTCACTGAGTACAACAAAGAATTGAAAAGACCAGAGAGAAGATAAGGGAGACAATTCTGTGAAGGGATAGATGAGTTAGCCCTAGTGGTTCGTCCAGTGCTGAACCTTTCCAGTGAGGTTAAGTAGATACTTAACCTCACTTCTAGATCGGAGTAAATCCTGGATCAAACACTTAACTGGACTTGCATTGGGTAAGGGCACTTAACAATAGCAACAGTGGATATTTGGAAGTGCCCCGAGCTGTTTGATAAAACTTGGGGTCTGAAGCCGAAAATGGCACACTAGTCCTACCTTTCGATTGTGAGATGGTGGCCAAAAAAGCAATAATGCTCGACTTACTTCCTCTGCATTTGCGTGTGAAGAGTGGGGCAGAACTTATTGTCCTAAGTTCAAACCAGACGATTTGGTTGGTCACTTAAGGATCCTTTTTGAGTCCATGACAAAACCTACTAACTCAGTGCCAATCATGCGGGACTTTGGACTGCCTCATTGATGTACCGATTGAAAGCCTTCAAACTAGTAGGATCGAATGCATTGCGGTTAGAGAAATGGTCACTCATCTGGTACACAGATGTATCTAAGACGTAGGTGTGGGCGTAGCGGGGTCTAAATACAGGCTATCAAGCCCTTAGCAACACCCTAACCATCATTGGTCTTGAATGGTATTGATTAAGAATAGCCGACTAGATTTCGCTAATAAAGTTTTTCGGAAAGTCCACCCTTACTTCAGCCTCTCCAATGATGATCTTCAAATTTTACTACATCATAAGTTCTAAAGAGGCAGCGACCAACCGCCAAAATTTCAAAAAAATCCTATTAGTAATTTCTGAGATATAAGAGTGACTCTATGAAACCTGCGACACCCTGTAGTTTCCATAAAAAGTTCAGCTTAGAGGATTTTTATATTGTTGTTTTATCATGTTATTTCATGATACAATTTTTATTGTGTATTTGTGTTAATAAATACGTATTTTTATAAATATTTTGCAATCTATTTTCATTCTGTCTTAGTTTTACATAAAAAGTCGACTGAAATTATAAAAGAAGTTACTCCAGTGATGAAATAGATTATTCATTACAACTTTCTTTGTTTTCGGTGAGTTATTTCATGGCAGAAGTAATTTTTTCTATAAGAGTGATAAACAATTAGAATTACCCGTATAATTCTGGTCTGGTCGATAGCCGCGTGGGTTAAGGCGTAAGGTGGCAATCGCGATTAATCACACGGGTATCGCATCACCGGGTTCGAATCCTGGCTCTGGCATTGGCACTGTCGGAGGAAATGGTTGTAAGTCCGCGTTTTTTCAAAGTTCAAAGTTTTCTTACGCTCTTCGAGGAACAATTAGCGCAATTTTTTGCAATTTATGTAGAAATTAGAATAATTATAAATATTCAAAAGAATAGTTACAATACACATTTTGTTTATTGTTTCATGAGTTTTGTTCAGTTTTGTCTGACATATGTTTTGGCCTTGCGACCATTATCAAAGAGTCTTAAAAACTCAATACTTTTAAGACAGTAAAAAACTCATAAAACAATAAACCAAGTGTGTATTGTAACTATTCTTTTGAATATTTATAATTATTCTAGTGGATATGTTTCATCAAGAACCTACCGCAGATTCAATCCAATTAATTATCTAGAGATATTTATTATCATATTCGCATATCCTGTGAATAAATACCTAAGTCCACCTCTGTCTGAAGTAACTCTGTAGCTGAAGCCAACCATGTGTCGATTTTTCTGCGCAGAATCGAGGGCCAGTTTATCAATATATCTACACATATAAAGCCCCGTTCAGATAGTTGCGGAATGCGAATTTCCGTTTGCGGATTTTTTTTTAATTCCACATATGCGTTCCAGGAGAAGTTAATTTGCTAATTTAACTTCTGGTTAAACGTCAACGAATTGTCTTACGTATATTTCGCTACACCTGCAAGAAAATTATACTATTTTAGAACAAATTTTATAAAAATCCGCAAGCGGAAATTCGCATTCCGCAACTATCTGAACGGGGCTTAACTCTTTAATCTATGATCAATACAGGGTTCACATTTATTCTTTGGTTAGAAGTTAACCTTCCATTGATAAACCGGCCCTAAAAAGTAGTCTGTGCATTAAGTGAAAAGTTTGGTTGAGCTAGCCTTTGTCATGGATTGATAAAATTGTAACCTGATCTCTGAAACTAGGGGCGAGCGTAGGTGCGTCTTTACTATGTACATACTTCGGTATGCGATGTAAAGCAACGACAGGCGCAGTTAGTACTTGGATGGTGAACATTCCAACGGAAACCGCGTTCTCGCCTCACACATCTTCCAGCGGCTTGTATATCAGTGTATGCGCGGAAGCTATACAACCTTAGGCGAGGGTTGTATAGGAGATATACCATCCTTCGGAGGGGATGTAAAGCCGTCGGTCCCTTGTCTATTAAAAGTTAGGCAAGTAAAAGATCCCTACTCTTCTTAAGGGAAGAGGTTCGGCAAAATTCCTGGTTGGGGGTAGCTCGTCTACAGGCGTCGGTGTTAGGCCTCAGTAGCGGAAATAGGCCGACGTTAAATAAATGTATAAAAAAAAAAATCTCTGAAACTAACTTCTGATTGGCTTGGCGTAAGACGTAAAATAGGCACTGTGATAATATGACTTTTTTTGTCCCATATAACGTATGATTCTTATGGGTGCGTTACCAAGGTCAAATACTTAATCATTATACACAATTTTTAAAAACGAACCAACAGAGATTAGAATTGATTTCATCATGAAAACTTAAAACAAAGACTTTATTATAGGTAGGTACTAGGTAAAATTAAGTTTCTCAAAATTTTCTCCTCTTTGTTTGCTCAACGTGAACGTACTACTTATTTGTACCAAATTAATCACAAATTATTTTATGTTGTATAAAGCGACATAATTATTCAAAGAAAATATAATATAAAATAAATAACATGAAAAAAAGCGAAAAGTCTGCATAATATTTGCTCCTATTAAAGAAATCCGTGGAATAGAAATTCATTAAATATGGTATATTATATTAGTTGGACGTTGTGCTACTAGATGGGAGCATCATGGTGATCCCATTGTTCTGAATTCAGTGTCAAAACAGGATCGGACTCATTATTTCTTATTTTAAGTATTTGAAATAAGGCTTAAAACTTCGTTTATTTGTATTAGTGTTAGGAAATGACGTTATTATTCAAACTATTACTGATTATATATATTTTTGGGATTAATTACTTTTTAGTTATTATGATTGACACTACTTTGATTTCTATACTACAATATGAAAAAACTTTCCAAATGCAGTAATGGCTATTAATACCTATGTAGTGCTTATTTAGAAAGAAGAAAAGTACTTAGCTACTGTGTTTTTTATTATTAAAATATTTTTTTAATAAAAAAATGCAAAGGGTGCACCATTTGTATATCCGTTATAATAATATTAGAATACTAAAGTTTAATTTATATTTACTGTACAATCCCCGAATTTCTTTACATATTACATAAACATTTTTCAAGCAATTAAATTTATAAATTTTGTACGAAAAAAAACAAACAAAATATTGAAATGAAAAATAGTTTTCGATACATTTAAAATCTTTGTTTATTCTATTTGTCTACCTTTATTGACAAGGTTAAACAAATTTTATCGAGCAAAATGACTGTCCTAAGGTTACAGGGTAGGGCAATAGCACGTCCGACTTCGATAGTTCTACGATAGCTAGAAATAAAAAAAAATATATACAGGTAAACTACATAAAAAAGTATTATAGTATATTAAAAATTATTTTCGAATATACAGAGTGAACCAAGACTATTGACAGGACCAAGCGCCATCTACAAATTTTTCAAATGTAGTGAAAGCTATTTATTTCAATAATATGTTTGTTTTTTAGGTGATTTGGACGAAATTTTAAGGAACAGGATAGATGGAAACATTAATTTTTTATTTTCCAATAAAATGACAGCTTTTAGAGGCTCCGTCATATATGACATGGAAGAAGTAAACATTGATTTTAAATTACAACATTAATTTTCTTTTTGTAGGTTTGCCAGATGTTACCATAGACCATAGGCTAAAGGAGCTACTAACTTAGCTATGAGGCATATACAACTCGGCAACGTGGCGTTGCTGTAAAAGTGTCAGATGTCGAGTCAGTATTTCCCTCTATGCTTAATACAACACTACATTAGAAACTAGAAAATTATGGCAGTCCAAATTGAGAAGATTTATGGATCAGCTTGGCATCATTTAATTCTCACCTGATAAATGTGGACTCGAAACTTAAGGCGGCATTATAAAATAACCTGTTTTCGAGTCACTGTTTCTCTCGCAATCTCAATCATGTAGTTACATAACATGGTTGCCACATAATTACTATTTAGGATTTACATAAAAATTATAACTATTTAAAAACAATTCAATTGATGTAAAACATATTTGTAAATGACAGTCGATGACAGTCTCAAGTATTTAAATATAATGCAAATTTATTTTTTGAAGAGAAATCCCATAAATGTGTATGTACCTAAAAATAATTTTACAATGTACACAAGAGTCTCGTGTAATAAAATTTTATTTTTTATTTTATGATTATGTGTTCATCATTATATACAACTAGTAGAACTAAACGTTTATTATAATTCATATTAGAAATCAGAGCCTAAAATAAAGATTTTGCCGTTTTTAGTGTAAAAAATTTGAATTACGCTGTTAATAATTGTGCATAACCAGCCTTGGCTGCCACATTCAAGATTCGCGCAATACGTCCGTTAGCCGCTCCTGATATTTTGGCAAAATAGACGTTTTTATTGTCCTAATACCCCTGACATATTCTAAAAATCTAGAAATTTTGTTTCGAAAAGGTGCAATTATTGTGCTGTTGATATTATGTTAAATACCTCCTCGTGTTTCTGCATAGGCTAACTGTAGAATTTTAAAATCGTTGAACTTCTAGAGTCGAAATATATTTATTAACAGGAGTGCATGAAACTGAAGAGGTGTAATCTCAGTGAGCCTAATCATTCATTAAATACCTTCTCGCGTTTCTGCGATCCTGATACTCCGGTTAGAATTTTAAAATCCAGCAAAACTGCTATTCGTTCAACGACAGATTTATAAAATCAAAATAGACTGCGTTTAGTAACAGGAACGCATGAAACCGAAGCGGTGTAATTTCAGTTCTCCCAATGATTCGTTAAATACCTCCTCGCATTTCTGTGATCCTAATATTCCAGGTTGAATTGTAGAATTTTATATCGAGCAAAAGTGCTTCTCGTTTCACAGATCTTTAATATCGAACTAGAATGCGTTTAGTAAAAATGAAGTATGAAACTGAAAAGGTATAGTCTCAGTGTGCCTAATAATTCAATAAATACCCCCTCGCGTTTCTGCGATCCTGATACTCCTGATAGAATTATAGAATTTCTAAATCGATCAAAAGTGCTCTTCGTGCCACAGATCTTTGAAATCGACTAGATTGCGCTTAGTAACAGGAGCTCATGAAACCGATGAGGTATAATTTCAGTGTTCCTAATACTTCATTAAATACCTCCTCGCGTTTCTGTGATCCTGATACTCCTGGTAGAATTATAGAATTTTAAAATCCAGCAAAAGTGCTACTCGTTCCACAGATCTTCAATATCGAACTAGACTGCGTTTAGTGTAATAGGTGAGTATAAACTGGAGATATGTAATTTCAGTGAGCCTAATAGTTCATTAAGTACCTCCTCACATTTCTGTGATCCTGATACTCCTGGTGGAATTGTAGAATTTTTAAATCAAGCAAAAGTGCTTTTCGTTCCACAGATCTTTGAAATCCAACTAGACTGCGCTTAGTAACGGGAGCACATGAAACATAGGAGGTGTAATTTCGGTGTTCTTAATAATTCGTTAAATACCTTCTCGCGTTTCTACGATCCTGATACTCTGGTTAGAATTTTAAAATCGAGCAAAACTGCTTTTCGTTCAACAACAGATTTATAAAATCAAAATAGACTGCGTTTAGTAACAGGAGCGCATGAAATCGAAGCGGTGTAATTTCAGTGCTCCCAATGATTCGTTAAATACCTCCTCGCATTTCTGTGATCCTAATATTCCAGGTTGAATTGTAGAATTTTATATCGAGCAAAAGTGCTTCTCGTTTCACAGATCTTTAATATCGAACTAGAATGCGTTTAGTAAAAATGAACCATGAAACTGAAAAGGTATAGTCTCAGTGTGCCTAATAATTCAATAAATACCCCCTCGAGTTTCTGCGATCCTGATACTCCTGGTAGAATTATAGAATTTCTAAATCGATCAAAAGTGCTCTTCGTTCCACAGATCTTTGAAATCGACTAGATTGCGCTTAGTAACAGGAGCTCATGAAACCGATGAGGTATAATTTCAGTGTTCTTAGTAGTTCATTAAATACCTCCTCATGTTTCTGTGATCCTGATACTCCTGGTAGAATAGTAGAATTTTAAAATCCAGCAAAAGTGCTTCTCCTTCCACAGATCTTTAATATCGAACTAGACTGCGTTTAGTGTAATAGATGAGTATAAACTGGAGATATGTAATTTCAGTGAGCCTAATAGTTCATTAAGTACCTCCTCATATTTCTGTGATCCTGATACTCCTTGTAGAATTGCAGAATTCTTAAATCAAGCAAAAGTGCTTTTCGTTCCACAGATCTTTGAAATCCAACTAGACTGCGCTTAGTAACGGGAGCACATGAAACGTAGGAGGTGTAATTTCGGTGTTCTTAATAATTCGTTAAATACCTTCTCGCGTTTCTACGATCCTGATACTCCGGTTAGAATTTTAAAATCGAGCAAAACTGCTTTTCGTTCAATAACAGATTTATAAAATCAAAATAGACTGCGTTTAGTAACAGGAGCGCATGAAATCGAAGCGGTGTAATTTCAGTGCTCCCAATGATTCGTTAAATACCTCCTCGCATTTCTGTGATCCTAATATTCCAGGTTGAATTGTAGAATTTTATATCGAGCAAAAGTGCTTCTCGTTTCACAGATCTTTAAAATCGAACTAGAATGCGTTTAGTAAAAATGAACCATGAAACTGAAAAGGTATAGTCTCAGTATGCCTAATAATTCAATAAATACCCCCTCGCGTTTCTGCGATCCTAATACTCCTGATAGAATTATAGAATTTCTAAATCGAGCAAAAGTGCCCTTCGTTCCACATACCTTTGAAATCGACTAGATTGCGCTTAGTAACAGGAGCTCATGAAACCGATGAGGTATAATTTCAGTGTTCCTAATACTTCATTAAATACCTCCTCGCGTTTCTGTGATCCTGATACTCCTGGTAGAATTGTAGAATTTTAAAATCCAGCAAAAGTGCTTCTCCTTCCACAGATCTTTAATATCGAACTAGACTGCGTTTAGTAATAGGTGAGTATAAACTGGAGATATGTAATTTCATGCGTCTAATAGTTCATTAAGTACCTCCTCATATTTCTGTGATCCTGATACTCCTTTAGAAATGCAGAATTTTTAAATCAAGCAAAAGTGCTTTTCGTTCCACAGATCTTTGAAATCCAACTAGACTGCGCTTAGTAACGGGAGCACATGAAACGTAGGAGGTGTAATTTCGGTGCTCCTAATAATTAGTTAAATACCTCCTCGCATTTCTGTGATCCCGATACTCCTGGTGGAATTGTAGAATTTTAAAATCGAGTAAAAGTGCTTCTCGCTCCACAGATCTTTAATGTCGAACTGGAATGCGTTTAGTAACAGTGGAATATGAAACTGAGGAAGTGTAGTTTCGGTACGCCAAGTAATTCAATAAATACCTCTTCGCGTTTCTGCTATCCTGGCACTCCTGGTAGAATTACAGAATTTTAAATCGAGCAAAAGTACTTTCTGTTCCACAGATCTTTAAAATGAAACTAGACTGCGCTTAGTAACGGGAGCGCATGAAACCGAGGAGGTGTAATTTTAGTGCTCCTAATAATTGATTGAAAACCTCCTCGCATTTCTGTGATCCTGATACTCCTGGTGGAATTGTAGAATTTTAAAGTCGAGCAAAAGTTTTTTTCGTTCCACAGATCTTTAATATCGAACGAGACTGCGTTTAGTAATAGGTGAGCATGAAACCTAAGAGGCATAATTTCAGTGCTTTTAATAAGTCCTTAAATATCTCCTCGTATTTCTGTGATCCTGATACTCCTAGTAGAATTGTAGAATTTTAAAATCCAGCGAAAGTGCTTCTCGTTCCACAGATCTTTAATATCTAACTAGAGCGTTTAGTAATAGGTGAGTATAAACTGGAGATATGTAATTTCAGTGCGCCTAATAGTTCATTAAGTACCTCCTCACATTTATGTGATCCTGATACTCCTTGTAGAATTATAGAATTTTCAAATCGAGCAAGAGTGCTTTTCGTTCCACAGATCTTTAAAATCCAACTAGACTGCGCTTAGTAACAGGAGCACATGAAACGTAGGAGGTGTAATTTCGGGGATTCTAATAATTCGTTAAATACCTCCTCGCATTTCTGTGATCCTAATACTCATAATAGTAATGTAGAATTTTAAAATCGACCAAAACTGCTTCTCGCTCCACAGATCTTTAATATCGAACTAGAATGTGTTTAGTAACAGTGGAATATGAAACTGAGGAAGTGTAGTTTCAGTAAGCCTAGTAATTCAATAAATACCTCCTCGCGTTTCTGCTATCCTGGTAGTCCTGGTAAAATTATAGAATTTTAAATCGAGCAAAAGTGCTTTTCGTTCCACAGATCTTGAAAATGAAACTAGACTGCGCTTGGTAACGGGAGCGCATGAAACCGAGCAGGTGTAATTTCAGTACTCCTAATAATTAATTAAAAACCTCCTCGCATTTCTGTGATCCTGATGCTCCTGGTGGAATTGTAGAATTTTAAAATCGAGCAAAAGTGCTTTTCGTTAATAATTCACTAAATAACTCCTCACATATCTGGGATCCTGATACTCCTGCGCTTCTCGTTCCACAGATCTTTAAAATGGAACTACGCTGCGCTTAGTAACGGGAGCGCATGAAACCGAGGTGTAATTTCAGTGCTCCTAATAATTAATTAAAAACCTCCTCGCATTTCTGTGATCCTGATGCTCATGGTGGAATTGTAGAATTTTAAAATCGAGCAAAAGTGCTTTTCGTTCCATAGATCCTTAAAATCGAATTAGACTGCGCTTAATAATAGATGAGTATGAAACCTAAGAAGTGTAATTTCAGTGCTCCCAATAATTCGTTAAATACCTCCTCGTATTTCTGAGATCCTGATACTCCTGGTAGAATTGTGGAATTTTAAAATCGAGCAAAAGTGCTTCTCGTTCCACAGATCTGTAATATCGAACGAGAATGCGCACTTAATAGTTCATTAAGTACCCCCTCGCATTTCTGTGTTCCTTGTACTCCTGGTAAAATTATAGAATTTTAAATCGAGTAAAAGTGTTTTTCACAGATCTTTAAAATGGAACTAGTCTGCGCTTAGTAACGGGAGCGCATGAAACCGAGGTGTAATTTCAGTGCTCCTAATAATTCATTAAATATCTCCTCGCATATCTGTGATCCTGATACTCCTGGTAGAATTGTAGAGCTTTAAAATCTAGCAAAAGTGCTTCTCGCTCCACAGATCTTTAATATCGAACTAGAATGCGTTTAGTATCTGTGGAGTATGAAACTGAGGAGGTGTAGTTTCAGTACACCTCATAATTCAATAAATGCCTCCTCGCATTTCTGCGATACTGGTAAAGTGAATACGACCAGAATTGAAACCGTATAAAAACTAAAAGCCAGCAAAAACAGTCGGCATCTGTTGCGGAGGTAAACAGAAATGCTTGTCATAAGAAAAGCAATAAAGAGATGCCGGCTGTTTTTGCTGGCTTTTAGTTTTTATACGGTTTCAATTCTAGTCGTATTCACTTATACTTCTGGTAAAATTATAAAATTTAAAATCGAGCAAAAGTGCTTTTCGTTCCACAGATCTTTAAAATGAAACTAGACTGCGCTTGGTAACGGGAGCGCATGAAACAGGGTGTAATTTCAGTGCTTCTAATAATTCACTAAATATCTCCTCGCATATCTGTGATCCTGATACTCCTGGTATAATTGTAGAGCTTTAAAATCTAGCAAAAGTGCTTCTCGTTCCACAGATCTTTAATATCGAATTAGATTGCGTTTAGTAATAGGTGAGTATAAACTGGAGATATGCCTAATAGTTCATTAAATACCTCCTCACATTTCAGTAACCCTGATACTCCTTGTAGAATTATAGAATTTTTAAATCGAGCCAAAGGGCTTTTCATTCCACAGATCTTTAAAATCCAACTAGACTGCGCTTAGCAACGGGAGCACATGAAACGTAGGAGGTGTAGTTTCGGTGCTCCTAATAATTCGTTAAATATCTCCTCGCATTTTTGTGATTCTAATACTCCTGGTAAATTATAGAATTCTTAAATCGAGCAAAAGCGCTTTTCCTTCCACAGATCTTTAAAATCGAACTAGACTGCGCTTAGTAACGGGAGCGCATGAAACCGAGGAGGTGTAATTTCAGTGTTGCTCTAATACTTCATTAAATACCTCCTCGCATTTCTGTGATCCTGATACTCTTGGTAGAATCGTGAAATTTTAAAATCGAGCAAAAGTGCTTCTCGTTCCACAGATCTTTAATATCGAACTAGACTGCGTTTAGTAACAAGTGAGTATAACCTGAAGAGATGTAATTTCAGTGCGCCTAATAATTCATTAAGTAATTTTAATATCGATATTAAAATTCTACAGTCCAATCAGGAGTATCAGTCCACAGAAATGAGAGTAAGTATTTAATTAACTATTTATTATTAATTACACCATTTATGTTTCATGCGCTCCTGTTAACAAGCGCAGTCTAGTTCAATTTCAAATATCTGTGGAATGGAAATAACTTTAGCTCGATTTTAAAATTCTACAACTATACCAGGTACATCAGGATGACAGAATGAGAGGAGGTACTCAATTGGGAGCACAGAAATTACCCCTTTATGGTTTCATGCTCTTCCGTTACTAAGCGCGGACTAATTCGATTTTACAGATCTGTAGAGCGGAGTACTTTAGCTCCATATAGTTGTAGAATTTTAAAATCGAGCTAAAGTGATTTCCATTCCACAGATATTTGAAATTGAACTAGACTGCGCTTGTTAACAGGAGCGCATGAAACATAAATGGTGTAATTAATAATAAATAGTTAATTAAATACTTGGCTCTCATTTCTGTGGATCTGATACTCCTGATTGAACTGTAGAATTTTAATATCGATCTTAGGTGCTTTCCGTTCCTGAGATCTTTGAAATCGAAGTGCTCCTAATAATTTAATATCTTCTCGCTTTCTTGTGATCCTGATGTTCGTGGTATAGTTTTATTATATAGCAAAAGTCCCTTTCGTTTCAAATATTATTTCATGAATCTGACAAATTACGTTTAATGGCAAGAGAGAATGAAACTAAAGTGGTGTATGTCAGGACATCTAACAATTAATTAAATACATCCTCGCGTTTCTGTGATCGTCATACTCCTAGGAGTAGCATTGTAGAATTTTAAACTCAAACAAAATAACCTAGCTTTGTTCCACAGATCTTTAAAATCGAACTAGACTGCACTTAGTGACAGGTGAGTATGAAACCGAAGAGGTGTAATTTTAATGCGCCTAATAAGCTATTAAACGTCTCCTAGCATTTCTGTGATCCTGATACTCCTGGTAGAATTGTAGAATTTTAAAATCGAGCAAAAGTGGTTATCGTGCCATAGATCTTTAATATTAAACTGGACTGCGTTTAGTAACAGGTGAGCATGAAACTGAAGAGGTGCAATTTCAATTCACCTAGTAATTCATTAAATACCTCCTCGCATGTCTGTGATCTGTGATTGGTAGAGTTTTATAATATCGCAAGAGTGCTTTCTCTTCAGAGATTTTACAAATCTAACCAAACTACATCTAGTAGCAGGAGTACATGAAATTGAAGAGGTGTAATTTCAGTATAACTAATAATTCATTTAGTACTTCGCGTTTATGTAATTCTGATACTCATATAATAGCAGTGCATGGAAGCGAAGAGGTATAATTTCATTGCGCCTGATGCATCTGGTAAAACCTGATACAGAGCAAAATTGCTTTTGTTTCTGAAGATGGTTAAAATTGCGCTAAATTTTGTTTATTACCAGGAGTGCCTGAAATTGAAGAGGTGTAATTTAGTTCTTTTAATAATTCGTTAAATATCTTCACGCGTTTTTGCGATACTGGTAGTTACTTCTGTTTAATTTTAACACTGGTTATGCACATTTAAACATTTTTAAATTCTATCTGGATATTAGAGTAGAAAGGCGAAGAGGTATTCAATAAATTATCAGGAGCAGCAAAGTTACAGCCCTTCGATATAAAATTTTAGACTTTAAAATAGCATCAGAATGATTAGGATCACGGAAATTACACACCTTCAAAGTAAAATTTATAGATTGTGCAATGTATCAGGAGTATCCGAATGCCAGACGCGAAGAGGTATTCAATTCAATTCAATCAGGAACGCAAAAATTGTATTCCTTGGAAGTTAATTTGTTACATATTCTGATATATTAGAATTCTTTGGATAAGAGAAATGTGATTTTGCCAATATAACAAGACCACTCAAACTTTTGAGGATATTTGACCAAATTCACTAAAGTTCCTAAATTGCCGAGGATGGAGTTTGTTGAAATCTTTTTAATTATTCATTGCGAGTAGCATTATTAGAAGAGCAAGAAAATCCGAAGTCCAAGGACAACCGTTTTGAAATTACAGGTTGCCCAACAACTTCAGTTACTCGCGTCTTCAGTCTTCGATGGAAAATACTACACGGGGAACCACCTGGAAGCTTCATTTAATACCTGCGAAGACCTGTAAAAAAGGTTTATATCTATAATGTAGAGTGTGGGGCAATAGCGCGAGAAAAAATTTGTAAATACCCGTTACGAGACATCAGTGTGATGTTTCTCAATCATTTTCACTTCCTAAAAATCTACAGGGTGGCCAAAAATTAGAGATGTTGCAAATAATTGAACAGAAAAAATATAATAAATCGTTTGCATCTTTGAAATGAAGTTTCCATTGTTTTACAAGCCAAAATATGAAAGAAATAATAATAACTGCTTTTCGACCGATCATACCGGTAATTTTAAAAACAGAGCAGAAACTTAATTTCAAAGACGCATAGAGAACATTTTTTCTCTTGACCACGGTGAGATCTGGGGAGTAGGCATATTGAGGTCCCGGATTCGAATCCGTGTCCTCAATCAGAGTGACTTGGTTCGAACCAAGTCACTCTGAAAGTCTCCCATCTGACACTATTTTTCTTAACCATTTTTTTTACCCACATGCACATTTTAGTCTTTCTGACGTTCCCGCTTGTATAGTTCAAATAGGAATATCCCGAGACATAAAAAACGCAACAAAAACTCATTAAAATACCATTACTCTTTGCGCTACCTCGACCGGAAACCAGCTCGCTTACCTTTATAGGTTTTTAATGTGCGTCGGTTCGTTTGATGCAGCATTCCGCCATGGCCCGCAGCGATAATAATAATGTCGTAAAGTTTTTGTTGCGTTTTTTATGTATCATGAACTCATTACTTGAACTATACATATATTTTCTTAAGAACACGTTTTGTTCCGCTCCCAATTGCCAACATGTAAAAATATTCCACCTTTTATTGATAATTTTTTGTTGTGGCCTCGTATGTCGGCTTGTAAAACTATTTAAGATATAACAAATTTTGAAAAACAGTTATTTTTTTGCAACTTGAATTACCAAAACAATTCTTACAATTATAATTTTATTGGAAATCTGATTGTGGAGAAGCCTGCTTTTTTATTTTCTCGACATTACAAGCGTGCCCAGTAGCAAAAATGAGAAGAAATATACCTCAAAATCTATATTTTTTTAAAAAACAACGTTCCGGGGTATCGGCGTTGTATATAATATTTTTTATAACTTCTAAACTTCTGAACTGTACATTTCATCAGCAAAATTCTCCGTTCCAGGTCATTTCATGTAGTACCTATTCCTACTGAAAAAATTTGAACCATTTGCCTCCCCTATTAATCGAAAATTTTCAACCTAAATTTAATTACAGATTCCTGCAAAAAGTAAACGTGCCTTGTATTGATTTTGACAGACTTAGTCTCGCAGAAAATAGCTACATTACAGGAATATGTTTTGTTCTAATTGAAAGAAAATCTATTCGTGAACAAACTTCATTGAGCACCTACTTGATGGACCTAATTGTTAAATTACCAAATTAAAATACGAAAAGATTAATCGGTTGGTTTGTTGGTTGACGATTATGTAAACAAGATTATTTACTTGATTAGAAAAATATTATTATAGGTTAATGCGTTCATGTGTATTTTAAAGTGTTGTTTTCCCTAACTTTAAATGTTAACTAGCTCAAATTAGAGAAACAATATACTTCTATACACTTATATATATAAAAATATGAATATTTTTTCAATTCACGGTCAATACAAATAAACAAAACCGAAGTGTCTGTCAAACTATTTATGTTTTGAGCAGCGTACTGAACAATTTTATGACAGCTAAGCGCCAAATGAAACCTAAAACGAACTTTGTCTGTCTGTTCGTTTGTTCCATTTTAACTCAAAAACTACTGATAAAAGAAAATGTGTAGAGCCCAAAATGACTCAGAGCGAAGATTAGACAAGTTGCTAGTTATATATGAAAAGTGTGAATTAAACATTTGTTTAAGAGTGTGTATGGTTTTCAAAAAATTCCGAAAGCTATTTTACATTTTATTTTTGTTTAATAGTTGTTAGTGAACTTGGGGGAGTAAAATGTAATAATCGTACAATATACTTCATACTAAAACATGTTTTTCAATCCTTAAACATTAACGCTTTGCTTACTGTTTCCTTCTTGGCGCGTATGCGGCCATCGCTTTTACTTTCTCAGTTTTCTTTGCATTTGCTCGGTAGAAGTGTCCATATAGCATTTTTATAATCTATACATATTTTCAGATGTCCAAAATACACATATGGACTTGTGATGAATATGCAAAATTAATTTCGTGTCGTAAAAGGATATCTTATGAACATTCATCATTCATTAGTCAGTAATTTTTTGCTACGTTCCCAAAAAGTTTATTATGAACCAACTAATGTATATTGTATGAATATGCACTAGCAAATCCAAATATCATATACAAAGATATTTCATACGAACATGCTTACTACACATATTCCAGTAAACTTCGGTAATGGGTCCATCATTGCTTTCACTTCAGGACGATAATTAAATAAGACGATTAAAAAATTAAAAAATCATTTGACGAGTATTATTGTTCTCATACAGCATACAGTAGAAGGGTACATATACATAGCAAATGGCGATATCTTAAACTATTACATATTATCTAATGATCACATTTTATACACATTTGCAAGCTTAAAATATGATTGCGCGGGCAGCTTCATCGTACATTTTTATAAAATTACCCCAAAAAAATAAGTGTGCCTTCACAAATATGTAAATTCTATAAAAATATTGGACATTTTAAAATGATCACGATTAATATAACAATATGGACGCCTATATCATAGTTTACTGGCGTCAAATGTATGTACAGTATAGAAATATCCACAGAATGTTGTAAAAACCTGTAGAGTTGGATATTAGTGTATATACAGATGATGTAAATGAAGATATATACATTTTAATTATATGTACGTATAATCGAGTTCATCTGTTATCGGCACTCAAAAAACGCAACAAAAACTTTACGACCTCATTAAAATACCGGTATTCTCTGTGCTATTTCCTTCGCAAATTGACTCGCTTACCTTTGTAGGTTTTTAATGTGTGTCGGCTTGTTTGATGAAAACATGCCGCTTGGCCCACGGCGATAATAATTGTGTCGTAAAGTTTTTGTTGTGTTTTTTGAGTGCCGATAACAGATGAACTCAACTATACATACTTACGGTGTACATAAGAGAACATAATTGCTATTGTGTACAAGGTGCCCCAGTTAACGTGTTATGCTCGATTTTCCCGGTAGTATTTTTATTCGAAATGAAGAGGAACCAGAGTTAAACCCCAGGTAGTATTTGACGTAATTTCTTTATTTGAAAGCCAGTCTAACATATACTGGAGTAAATTTCAAGTAAATCGGCGAAAAAAAATCTGTCGTAGAACCGGATTTAACTGATATATTATAGTAGGTGTATATGGGGCGTCCTGGGACCACATTCCCACATTCCACATTCCGTCAATGCGCATGACCGCGCGCGCGGTGTGTGGCGTATGATCTGGTGTATTTTTTAGGGGATATAATTTTAGCATGGTATGGCGGTCATATTAAAAAAAAAACTGCGCGTGACTACTACACAGGAACTAGTGTATTTTTTGGGAATAATACTATTTTAGTATATTTTTTCTGTGAATACTATAACTTAGGCACACTACGGACTATACGGAATCAAGTATATAGGGTGTTTAATTGAGGACAGTATATTTTTCTGCTAGCA
Organism: Leptura quadrifasciata; assembly: GCA_963675555.1. NCBI lineage: Eukaryota > Metazoa > Arthropoda > Insecta > Coleoptera > Cerambycidae > Leptura > Leptura quadrifasciata. Next base: position 54,738,448 of record OY776682.1, on the reverse strand, counting down.
CTGCAATATATTTTTCTATTACCATTGCAATATAGTAATAGGAAACATTTTTAGATGGAAATTGTACTTCAGCATCACCCATGCATAGTCCTCCTGTGTTGGAGTCCACTCGCACTCCATAAAGGGATCACCGATCCTTAAATTTTCAATATGTTTCATAATCATGCTATTTATTATCTCAGCACTTTTGGTTGAGGGAATTAATGTGCTGCTGTAGTTACTGATGAAGTTGAAGGTGATGGTATCTCCATTAAGGTTACTTGTTTTCACCTGTAACCCACATCGATTGTTCTCATCAAAAGGAAACCATCCATTCGGGATCGGTCGTTATGCGTATCGAATTCGAAACAAGCGAAAATATTCCAAACGGTACCACGGCATACTGGTTAATTTTACATGATCGCTTAATTCGCTATAATCCACTAACAAAAATAGTTAGACACATCTAGCCTACATAATAAAGTAGTACTAGCTACCGTGTTAGTTTATGATGATCTCTATCTACAGAAAGGCGCTGAGAGAGCACCAGAGAAAACTCAAAGATTTAAAGAAAGCGATTGAGCTATACAGTTTACAAGTTTATGTGATGAGAGAGTTAGCAAACATAAAAATATGCCAATAATTTTGGATGTACAAGGGTTCAAAGCAGAAAAAAATAAGTTTATTGTTAAGGAACTAGCAGCATATAATGGCTATAAAACGGCACATTATGTTTTTAAGCCGCCATTTTCTATGAAACTTCTACCACCTATCTTAGAGAAATAAGCTAATTGACTAACACATAACTACCACGGCATACATTGGAATGAAGGACATACTCCATTTTTCAATTTTGGAAAGATTATTCAAGAGTTAACCGAGTGATGAAAAAAATTTATATAAAGAGAAAAGAAAAGGCCTCATATATAAAAGAATATTCTTCAAAGCCGGTATACGAGTTAGAAGAACATCCACCGCTCAAATTTTCTGAACCTCGATGTTTTTATCACATAAAATCTGAATGCATGTGTTCTCTATCAAATGTATATTATCTTTATGAAAATTTTGTAAAGTCATAATTTTAAATAAACCAGGTTAAACATATTTTATGTATTTCATTTATTAACAATTTTATACATGTTCAGGAGAGTGTTCTGGAACTCCATATTGCTTCAGCGGCGTCGAGCAATATTTTTACATTGGGTTAACATTGAAATATTTCAAATTACAGTGATATGAGATAGGTGTATATTTTTTATGTAAATATGACTTCAATATGTGGTGAGTATATTTAAGAAATAGATAGGAGTACCAGTTAAGTCAGTCTAGTTTTCTGGCGAAGTGAATTGACGCTATGAGTACTCGAAATAATGCAGAAAATTTAAACTTCAACATAGAAATGTTATCAAATGAATTAAAAAATCTGCGTTATGCTGAGCAAGATATTAAGATAGATAAGTTAATTTACTTAAATACTGAGGAAAAACAACAATTGGAAGAACTCTCCGCTGCATATAATGAAGGAGTAATTATTTGCCAACCATTTATATTCTCAACAAAATAGTAAAAATATTTCGTGCTGGTACAATGAACAGCTTTCAAATACTCGACTGTCTTCAAATAGCGATACCCTTGAAGTATCATGTTGAGGTAGTTGCATACAATAATTTACCAAAATTCATAAGTAGACCTGCAGCACTTGTCATTAATGAGGACCCCGATTACAAACCAGGGAGCCATTGGGTTGCTGTTTTCATCGACGAATGCGGATGTGGATACTTTTTTGATAGTTTCGGAAGAATGCCAAAAGAAAATATTAAACGTTTTTTAAATAGAAACACATCAAAATGGATTTACAATCCATGTTTACTTCAAAGTTTTACTTCGCAAGTATGCGGTAAATATTGTGTATTGTTTATATTAGCTTTAAGTAGAAATTACAGTATTAATGATTTTTTAAACTTATTTACATGTGATGTAAATATATATATATATATATGTCTAATGGTTACTTAATTACCGTCTTCCTTTTGTCTGAACTTATTCGAAATGCATGTAGAGAAATATTAAAGTTAAGTACATTTTCTGTAAATTGTAATAGAAGTTCTTTAAAATTTTGCTTTTACATTGCTTTCATTAATGGGAAACATTAAATGCTCATTCATTCATTAGTGATTATTCCAGTCGAATAGTAAAATTTCCAATAGTTACTTAATTACCGTCTTCTTTTTGTCTGAACTTGTTGGAAATGCACATTTCTTTTATAAATAAAATCAAATGTTATGTAAATTTAATTTTTTCACGTGATATTGATGAAAATATACCTTTTTTATACCTTTTAGAAAAAAAGACATATTTGGCTTATGTATATTTATTTAAAATAGTCATATTGTTATAATTTGAATATAGTGAAAATGCAGATATTTATATAATTCTAAATAATATCAAATTATTTATTTTGTTTGCTGCAGTCCTCCACATTTTGTAGTTCATATTTTTCTATAATTCCATCCGGTAGGTGCTCAAGTAAATATTCTTCTAAAAATCGCTTCAAGTCAGCATTCATTATTTCTTCGCAAAATTCCTCCAGGTTTAAAATATTATAAAAATATTTATGACAAATAATTACTCCTTCATTATATGCAGCGGAGAGTTCTTCCAATTGTTGAATTTCCTCAGTATTTAAGCAAATTAACTTAAAAATACCTTGCGCAGCATAACGCAGATTTATTAATTCATTTGATAACATTTCTATGTTGAAGTTTAAATTTTCTGTATTATTTTGAGTGCTCATAGCGTTAATTCACTTCGCCAAAAAGAAAAAAAAATTAGACTGACTTAACTGGTACTCTTATCTATTTTCTTAAATATATCCCACCACATATTGTACTAGTCATGCGCGAGTTTTTGTTTTTTAAAATATAACCGCCATATTGCATTGGTAGTAGTAAAATATGTTAAAATTATACTCCTTAAAAATACACTAGCTCATACGTCACATATCGCATTAGGTTAGGTCAAGTTAGGTTAGGTTAGGTTAGGTCAGGTCAGGTCAGGTCAGGTTAGGTTAGGTTAGGTCAGGTCAGGTCAGGTCAGGTCAGGTTAGGTTAGGTCTGGTTGGGTCTGGTCGGGTCTGCTTGAGTCTGGTTAGGTCTGCTTGGGTCTGGCTAGGTCTGCTCGGGTCTGGTTAGGTATGCTTGAAACACGCAAGAATAAATTTCCAAAAAATACTAAAGTTCACTCACTCATTATTCATGATGCATGTAAAACTTATAATGCATTAGATGGCTCTGCTCTCAATATCATATACAAGAATATTAATTAATTACTTAGAATATGTTTTATATAATTATTACTATTAATGTTTATTACATTTTTTAAATGTATACCTAGTAAATAAATAAATGTAAATGTATTCGTAAATAAAATAAGTATTAAGTAGTTTATTCTTTTTTTTCTCTCTCCTTATATATCGTTATGTGATTTAAAACTTAATACAGCAAACATGCGCAAGACATTTTTTTTTCAAATATAGCAGCCATATTGCAATGGTAATAGAAAAATATATTGCAGTGCTAGCAGAAAAATATACTGTTCTCAATTAAACACCCTATATACTTGATTCCGTATAGTCCGTAGTGTGCCTAAGTTATAGTATTCACAGAAAAAAATATGCTAAAATTATATCCCCTAAAAAATACACCAGATCATACGTCACACACCGCGCGCGCGTTCATGCGCATTGACGGAAGGTGGAATGTGGGGATGTGGTCCCAGGACGCCCCAAATACACCTACTTATATGTTTGTTGAGTGTATCATGAAGTATGCAAAATGGCTATTTACGAATTTTTTGCTGGAACCGAACTTTTTTATTGACATAAAACACAAAAATTTCGAATTTTGAAATTTTTTTGTTTATCACTCAATATCTCGAAAACTACTAAAGATATTAACTTGAACTTTTTTTCTAACTCCAATGTATTTTTTAAATGTTTGTCTTCAAATCTTGCATGCTTTATTTAACACGCTTCCTGACATAATCAATTTATGAAATTTTGCACAGTTACTAAGATCGGATGACAATACAGTATTCCACCGTTACTTTTGCAAATATCCGCGCGTAGAAGGCGTGGGGGTGAAAATAGAAAAACCTGCAAAACGAAGAAGAGATAAATCAAAATAAATCGTTAAGAGACGAATTTTTATTGAGCGCTTTCTGTGGGTAAACGCCTGTGATCCCCCGCGCCCCCACCCTCAATATAACCTGAATATAATGTTATCTTTGAAAATACAAATTAACCTACTAATTAAATTCAAATCTTTTTAATTCAATAAGTAATTAAAATACTACATGTTACCACATGGTAATAAAATATTATTTTCTTTTTCATTTTTGGCAATTTATAGTTTGCGAATCAGCTTTTAAATTTATATTAATTCAGTTTCTAAATTTACATTTATTCTACACTAAATTTATTTTAATTCTACTTCTACATTTACTTCTATGTATTAAGCAATAATACATATTAATTACTTTTACGTATTAAGCAGATTTATTTAGCAGTCCTTTAGCATGCACGTTTAATTTCACACATATACTACCTTTAAAAACGCAGTATTGCAAGAATAAATTGCCAAAGATATTTAGATTGGATGTTCCACGAGACAATTGGGGCCTGAATTGCAGTACTAGAGCTTCCCACCTTCAACCATACTTAGTCTGGAAATCTTAGTATACTATGCACTATTAATTTTTTTTATTAATTATTCTTTGTTCGCTAATACAATTTTATAAACATATAATTTCACCTAAACTTATATTTCAAACAACTACACATTATAAAATCTATTTATTTATGTAATATATTTTATCATTCATTTTATACAATTTTTTAAATTTCCCTTATCAATAATTTCAGTCTCGTCTATAGAAGACTGATTTTACGAGAAAAAGAGGCAACTTAACTAATTATCAACTATATATGGTACCCAAATAATATCAATTTTTCATTGTCTCATTTTTTCGAACAAAACAAAAATTTGTTTTTTATGTTGTACATTCAAAGAGAGTAAGTTTCACATCTTTAATCGCATATTACCATCAAAACGCTAATGCTTCGATTGCAACAAACACCAGCCGAAAGAAAATAGGCTCCGTCTTTCGGCTGGTATTTGTTGCAATCGAAGCATTAGTGTTTTGATGGTAATATGCAATTATTACACTTAACACACCAGGCTTGTAACTTGTAATTCAGCGCTAGGCGGGGCACATAGCCCGGAGAGTAGCCGTTGGTTGCAGTTTGATTAAGTTCCTTATAGTAAAATAAGGATTTTATAGAGGAGTTTGCGACTAAAAATATTATGTTTTAATAAAAAGATGTTTCGTAACGCCAGCATTGGACATAATATTTTTCCACAATTTCTACTTCCTCGAATTAATTATTTCATTAACTAAATTCACTTTTGCAAAAAATTTGGATAGATTAATTCTACTGATATGCCAACTTTTTGGAGAATCAGTTTTTAAGCAACTTTCCGAACGACGAGCATTCTATTATTAATTTATTATTCGTCTGGAATGAAATATTTTTCTATAATATCAAACACATAATTTCAGAGCCAAACGCTTGCCTAACAATACCTTTTTTAATTATACACCGGACATATACCTAACCGACTTCCTCATACTATTTTACTCTCACATTTTGACCTTAAAAAAAGGGCAAACGCAACTTTTTACATTGTCCCTACGGTCGTTTTGATTTGATTTAGGAATTCCCTAAGATATTTTATAATCATCCCGTGATATATTCATCCGTAAAAAACAGATTTGAATAATCTAATAAAATATGTTTTACGGAAGATGTCTGCATCTGAATTCAAAAGTTATCAATATGGAACGACTTGAATAAGTACTACAGAAATCTTAACTATTGATGAAAACACATTGCAAACCCTCAATGCCTCGCTATGTTGTCTAATGAGATACTCAAGTCTGAGCTACGACTGTCGAGTGTTCCGTCACATTCGCATATAATCTTGTATCTAATGTCATATTCGAATTCTCCATCCTTTAATTTCATATCTTTAGTTTCTAAATAACTAGTTTGAATTATATAAATTACTTTAACAATAAAATTCAGATGTATTTAATGAGTAGTAGTAATGCTGTGTATTGTGCTGGAACGGAGGAAATTTATCCTACATCAATTTTATTGAGGTTTAAGGACTATACAATAATTTTAAAAACAGTTCAATCTGGTAATCTGTCCTTGTATGTTGCAAATCTACAAAATGAAACAGATAAAGCAAGTATTAAATTAACCACACCAAGGTAGTAAATTTGAAGTTAAGCATAATGATATTAAATTATGTTTTGAAGATGTCTAAGAAACCTACCTCGTAAAGAAAAAGGTTTATAAAAAGATTAACAGATTAGATTACAGAGCAGATTAACTTGTGACGTCATACCACCTGTCAAATTTTCCAGGCAATCGAAACATATCTGTATTCAACATGAGTGAAAAAATTAGTTCACCACGCGAATACTATATGACTCCACGATGTAATAATACTTGTGTATCAAATTCTTTTCGTCTGTTTTGAGTTATTGCCACAAATTTACCTAAATAAACGAAAACAACATAAAATGAATATTAGGAAATCAAAATTAAATCACTTTACAAAAAAATCAGAGTCTCAAAACAAAACGAAAGAAACTTGGAAAATAGTAAGCAATATACATTAGGAAAGGATAAAAGGAAAGCGAATATAATTATATAATTCACGATAATCAGTTAATTACTAATCCAGAAGAAATTGCAAATACTTTTGCACAACATACAAGAGCTACAGGTGTAGATGAAATTAGTGTCAAACTATTAAAATCAGTTAGAAATATTATTTGTAAGCACCTAGCTTATCTAATAAATAGATCGTTAAGATCCGGAATATATCTTGATGTTCTAAAACTACCATGTGCCATACCTTTACATAGATCCTCTAAAAGTAGAAAACTACCGACAAATCTCACTATTCAGTACTTTATCAGGGGGGCGAGCGTAGGTGCGTTTTTACTATGTACATACTTCGGTATGCGATGTAAAGCAACGACAGGCGCAGTTAGTACTTGGATGAGTGCCCATTCTAACGGAAACCGCGTCCTCGCCTCACACATCTTCCAGCGGCTTGTATATCAGCGTATGCGCGGAAGCTATACAATCTTAGGCGAGGGTTGTATAGGAGATATACCATCCTTCGGAGGGGATGTAAAGCCGTCGGTCCCTTGTCTATTAAATGTTAGGCAAGTAAAAGATCCCTACTCTTCTTAAGGGAAGAGGTTCGGCAAAATTCCTGGTTGGGGGTAGCTCGTCTACAGGCGTCGGTGTTAGGCCTCAGTAGCGGAAATAGGCCGACGTTAAATAAACGTATAAAAAAAAGTACTTTATCAAAACTTTTCGGAAAATAATATATAATATAATAATAAAGGACTTAAATAAACTAGATATCATAACATCCTTCCAACATGGTTTCAGAGAACGTATGTCAACAGAAATAGCTTCATATCACTTATTAAATTTCGTTACAAACAACTCGATAAAGGTAAATCATACTATGAATGCTCTATTTGACACTGTTGATACTAAGTTTTTATGCGATAAATTATTTTCTATAGGAATAACACGAGATTTGTTAAGGTGGATATGGTTATATCTGAAAAATAGGAAAATGATAGTAAAATATAACGAAGTCAAATCTTCTACAAAGGAGTACCACAGGGTTCAGTGTTGGGTCTCCTCGTTTTCATGATATACATAAATGATCTACAATATTTATCTACTGGTTAAGTTACCAAGTTCGCAGACCTCAATAACTGTATCAGCGTCAATACCACAACCCACCACCAGACGAATAAATATCAAAAGCAGACAACAAAGTTAAATCCAATAATATTACCGATTAATTAAAATTAATATGATTGATAACAGTGACATACGGTCATCTCCCATTATATTTAATTTGAGGTTCAATTTTCGTGAATGATGAACAGTCTTTTGCGTCTTTCAGCGATTTCAGAAAATAATATTTTGAGCTTTATTATGAAACCGGTAGATAATGAGTATGAAATAATCCTTTTTTTTTAAGAAAGTTCTGCTGATTTGTTGTTCTAGACTTACAAGCGAAGTTAGTATTTTCTATATTATACCTTAAGTTGGCCATGAAAAGGCAATTGTAGAAACAATAAAAAAATATTGTTAACTGTTATTTAAGGTGTGAATAAGTTTTGTGTGCTAAATATTTGTAAAAATAAGTCATACTTGTTATGGAACAAATAAATTTGAGGCACAAAATTGAAATAGTTCGTTTGGTTGGTGATAATGCTCGTTCGATAAAAGAAGTAACTGCTGAATTTAATGTTAGACATCCCAATGGACCAAACGTTAGTAGTACCACTATATACAATATAAATAAAGTTTTCAATGACACAGAGCCGTTTCAAAACATATTATCAGAGGCAGAAATCACGAACATTTTGTAGGTAGACATAATGATCAAATTTTGGAATATTTTCGTAATATTCCTAATTCCAGCTTAAGAAGTGCCAGTCTAGATTTAAATATTCCAAGAGAAACTATTAGAAGATGCCTTGTAAAGAACCATTTGAAGCCACACAGACCAAAGTTTTTGAATATTTTAGAGCCCGGAGATGAAGATAGAACACTAGAATTTTATTTATGGGCTCAAGGAGAATACCTCAATAATTCTAATTTCATTAAAGAAATATTATATATGACGAAGCCACTTTCACCACCCACGGTACGGTTTCATCCCAAAATTCTCGCTACTGTTTAGTCGAAAATCAAAACTGGGTTATCAATTGTAAAAGACAATATTCACTAAAAGTAAATGTTTGGTGCGGGATACTCCATAATAAAATTATTGGTCCGTTCTTCTTTGAAGGAAATTCAAAAGAGATTCCAATTTTTGAATTCTTTCAGAGTTAATTTAAAATTTCAGTTAGATTTAGATTTCATTCCTGTACAGAATGCAGTGATAGTTGAGACAGTGGTTAAATAATGATTTTCAAAATCCGTGGATAGGTCCCAACAGCCCTCTAATTGAATTTCCACCTAGGCCACCGGATCTAACACCAATGGATTATTTCTTTGGGATACTATTAAGGAAAGGTATATAAATCAAGACATCAGACAATTGAAGACCTTCGAGCTGGAATAATGAACGTATGTCTAGAAATTACCAATACACAATTAAAAATAGTGTCAAATAATATTAAAAAAATATATTAAAAATGTATTACATTGAACGGTGGTTTGGTGGAAGCTTCAAAAATTTAATTGTTTCTTTACGATCTTCATTTATTAAATTACATTTATTGTTGTTAACAATTTTTTTTAGTGTTTCCTTGTTACAAATATTTCATGTCATTGTTATTGGTTCCATGTTAATTTTGCGGAGTGATTAGCGTCATTATGTTTTCATTGTTTATTAGATATAACTTTGTTGTCTGTTTTTGTTTATTCCAAGACTTACTATGTATGTAATATTAAATAACACCACAGAAATTAGACAACTCCCAATTCCAGAAGCCTGAGGCTTGTGCGGAAGGGGATTACACATTGAAAAAACGCAGACATACAACCATTTCCTCCGACACTGCCGAAGTCGGGATTCGAACCCGGTAGCGCGACACCCGTGTGATTAATCGCGATTGCCACCTCCCGCCTTAACCAACACGGCTATCGACCAGATGCGTACTAATATTTTTATTGTTAAATTTATCTGCAAAAATTTTATTAATTCTTATTTTTTATGGTACATACCCATTTAGGAGGGAGCTGAATACAGAGATGTATTAAGATTTTACGTAAAAAATCGGTAATGCGATTTCTTAAATTTTAGCCCCTAGAAAAATCACGGTAGGCCATGACTTTTAAAAATAAAGTATGGCGCTTTGTCCAAAGGTGCACTTTTTAGTGTTGTATCTATAAAAAAATACACGATCAAATCGATAAATAAATACAACTTTTATGAGGGTGTTAAAGTTTGAAAGGGGTCACACTGTATGTATAAGGAACAATTAAGGGGTGCATTTTCCAACCAATATAAATTATAATAAAACCCAAAAATAAAGTAGCTGGCGCTTTGGAAACTAAATATGTTTTTTTACTCAAAGCTAGGAATTCTTGTTTGCTGTGTATGCTGAATACACAGTCATAATATTGTTCTTCTGTCATCCCATAGATAGTTACTACTTACACAAGACTGTTGGTAATTTGTTTGTTAAGGTTTTGTTTCAAGATTCATTTAGTAATATTACTGCCGATTCTTTGTTTCTTTGTTATCTACCTCTTTTAAAAATTTTTGCCCAGTCCCAGTTTAACTCTATGCCCGTTTTTACAAGCATGTTAACAAATTCTTGATGTTTTATTTCATTTTTTCTAATGTAATTATTTTGTTCATCCAATCATACACTGAAGGTCTGGATGACTTACCCACATAATTATCAACTTGATAAAGTGAGAATTTTCCAAAGAACAATAATGGAAATCGTGCCTGTTAGCAAATCCATTTTTATGAAAACTTGCCTCATCAGTGAGTTGTCTCATTATTGAAGGAAGTAACATCTTATTGTATTTTACCTCTGAAAAATGAAGCCAAACAGTGACATTATAGGGGTGTAAATAAATATCTTAATTATGAACATTTTTTGAAATTCAAATTATATATTTATTGGGATACAATCTGCATCCAGAATAATATAGGCATTAAAGTTGTGTAGCCACAATGTTTTTCTTTACATTGAAGTATCTGCGTTATTAATATGGTCAAGAGTCTAAACCAAAGATTGTGTAGGTACGCGATAAAAGCACTGAATAAAACCAAGAAAAACAGTAAAATTTAACAAAAACCTAAAACAGTACTTTATCAAAATAGCAAGACATATTTGCTTCCAGTCTATCCAAGAATGTCTGCTGAACTCATTAGCTATTTATATATTACATTCTACCAAAATTTTAATTGGGTTTTATAAAGAAACATGTCATTATATGTATTGTGGGTGATAATATATAATGCTCAGTAAAAATTATTAAAATATTAAACATTTGCGACGATTTGTAAAGTCCCAAGAGGCCGTTCCCTACCGTATAGCAGCTTAGATATTATGTTTCATTTATACTTAAGAAATATTTCTTTCTGATTGTTTTTCCGTAATAAAAACCCATCCAAGTCGAAAGTCCAATTATCGCACACTGCAAGTCGAGTAGGGTAATCGGGAAACTTTTAAGGAAAAGCGGAAAAGCAATAGCCATTTGTAAATGTGATAAATGGTCACTTTTTTGTTCATGATAAAGAAAGTAACTATCATCGGTCTACAATTGAAATGGGAGGGAATAGAAGCTGAGCCTCTCCAGATGCGTCACAAGGTCAGTGCAGAGCATCTATTAAATCACGTTTCACCAGGAATATATTTATTAAGTTGAAGTGTCAGTGCCGGTCACAAAATATCTATTCATTTAAGATGTTCTATTTAATTTTGTGAATTTTGTGGGTGTTTGAGGATGATATTGTATCTACTTGATTATATGGACTTGAAAAGTTCGATAGACAAAGAAATGCACGGAAAATTAAAATCTCAAGTTAAGGCATTGCCATTTCTTACCGGTTGTATCAAAATCATACATACAGATAAACAGACAGAAGGGGCGATACTTCATTTTATAATGTGTATTAATAGGTAATTTTTGAGTCAATTGCTATAGAAAAACCTCTATATAGATATATGCAAAACAAACAGGACTAATATACATATTGACATCGAGATATTTACAGTTCCTATATTTCAGAGAGGAAATTTGAAATTATAGAGATAATAAAGCACTAATGCTGTAGGGAAAGACAAAAGGAAATAAAACTTTTAAAATCTCTAAACACATACATGCTGCATCTCTAATGCGCAAAGCCAATCTAATGTTAGATAACCATGTACTGTATGTATTGTTAGACCAATATTAAAAAAGGTAGTAAAATAAGAAACTATAGACCAATTTCTATCTTAAATATTATCTCCAAAAATGGTTGTATGTCCGCGTTTTTTCAATGTGTAATCCCCTTCCGCACAAGGCCTGGCTTCTGGAATTGGGGGTTGTCTAATTTCTGTGGTGTTTATTTAAAAAAAAAAACAAAAACCTTACTGAGGATCTAAAAAATAAAGTATTACCCTATGTCAACTTATTAAATGATTGGTATCAGAATCAACTGACCTTGCATTTGGAGAAAATGCAGTTTCACTCGTTACACGAAGTGGAAGATCAATCAATATAAATACAGATGAAAGGGCACTCAAAGATGCAAAAAGAGTAAAATCCCTTGCCCTACATCTTGATTCAAGATTAATTTGTACGAAATATATCGAGAAACCAGCCCCAATACTAATTTCATATGTTTAAGTGTATATCAGTTTTATTTTTATTCAATTATAAAATATGGAGTAATTTTTTGGGGAAACTCGGTAAAAAAACAGAACACAAATGTTACAAAAAAGTATATACGGAACATGGTTCACCTAAATAGGACAGATTCTTATAAGTTATATTTTAAAAGAAATACAACATACTTATCTTTCTGTCTTTACATATGATATCTTTGTGTGTACAATCTTCTATAAAAAATTACACATTCTTTGAATAATAGGCACAAACACATTTACATCAAACTCGCCATAGAGACATACTAGTGCCTTGTAATACAAATCTTAACGCACAATACGTATATCTAAAAATTGAGCTTTTTTTAAAAATAGCTTTCTAGTTCATTTTGAAGAATAATTAAAATAACAAAAAGTCGAAAAAATAAGTTAAACTCCCAAAGTTAAACTGTATATGGATCCAAGATATCTTTATTAAGAACATTCTATTTTCACCGGCTCCTCCACCATAAAATTAAATTTAAAACGCTCAAAAAGGTGTAACGACCACAGTTATTAAACCTTTACATACATTAAAAAATTGTTTTAAACGTATTTTAATTAGTAAATGCTACTGTAAGGTAGATAAATATTTTTCTGATATTGAATGTTAATGTGTTGAGTCTATTTTCTTTCTTACACGTTTGTTAGTTTAAGATTTTTAATGTGTTTTGCATTTTTACTGGAGTGTCAACAATTATCATACATTGCATATTTCTTGACATGTTTGAATGCCTCATATTTTTTTATTACGTAAAAAAATAAGGTAGTTCAGTAATTTTCAATTTATCATAATATTCTGTTGTATGATGAAAAGAAGGACATTTCAAATATTTAGTTTGATTTTTGTCGTTTTATATGTGGTGACGAAAGTCATTACATTTAAAACATCTATAGACACCTACATAGGCAAGAATTTTGCACTTGGGTCAGTCAATAATAACATAATTTGGATCTATTATCTTCGGTTCCTGGGTATGACGACATTAAGTACCCTATGCTTAGCCACCTACCTTATACTGCTAAAACGTTTTAGTTGGGAATTCTCAACGAAATATATCTCTCAGGTTCCACTATTCCCCAATTTAAAAATATAACCGTGGTTCCAATTTTAAAACTAGATAAAGACCCGAATGACGCATCTTCTTATAGACCCATTTCCTTATTGTCATGCATACTGAAAACTTTTGAACGTATGGTCAAAGCTAGACTAGAATGGTGGTTATTATTTCATAATCTACTCCCCCCATGTCAATTTGGTTTTAAAAGAGGCTATTTAGCATTGCTTTTCTCTAGAGCTTATATTAGGTCAGTCGTAGATTCTGGATGTATGGATGGATCTGTAAATAAGTCTATACTAAATAGGTTAGATATTACGCAGCGAAAAGCTATTCGGATTTGTCTTGGTGCGGTGAATTCTACTCCTATTAGTCCACTTTATATAGAAGCTCTTGAGCCTCCTCTTGGTATAAGGAGAGAATTTCTTAGCAAGAAATTTATGGTGAAACAATTTTATTTCAATACTCTATTGCCACTGTTGGTTATTTGTTAGCCAACCGATTGATTATTAACTAAAATTAGAAAATTGTAGAATGAAAGACTTTAGTTTACGAAGGATCAATAATATTATGAAAAATATTTCGATTACAAGAAGCAATAAAGTTTTTACGTATTTTTTGAATAGATGTTTTACATTTAAATGTTTGCAGAAACCTGGCAACATATTATACTACCTTGGACCAATATAAGAGCAGCACCTTTGTCCAATTGTTTTTTGAGCCCGGGGTAAAAATAGGTTAACTGCTTCGTTGGCTCTAGTGTTATATAAATGACTTACCACCGTTACGTATTGTTGGTTATTGAAAAAGAATATTAATGTAATTTTCGAAAATAATTGTCTAATATCCAATAAATTTAGTTCTTTGTATAATTGTTCGGAAGGATATCTTAAAGATTTATTATACGTAACTTTCAATATTCCCTTTTGTAATTTTTCTAGAGGTAGCAAGTATGTTCTTTTTAGACCCCCCAACCAATTATGCCATATTGTATAACAGACTAGAAGCTGAGATACTTTGTGTTCCTGCATTAGTGTAGTCTGGTAAGTATTTTTCAAAAGAAGTGAATGGAATAATCTTTGTTTTTGTGACTTTTACCGTTAAGAGGTTAGCATTAAACCAATCCATTATATTTTTCAGGTCTTTTTCCGCTTTCGCTCTAACATCTGTCCAAGTAAATCCATAATAAAGAATAACCGTGTCGTCTGCTTATGAAATGATAATTCCACTTGAATTTAGGGTAAGTAATTGATTTAAATATATAGTGAAAAGGACCGGACCTATCACAGTTCCCTGTGGTACTCCATAGGACACTGTTTCTTCGTGACTGCGTACTTGATTTATTTCTACTAACTGTTTTCTGTCTTCCAAGTAGCTTTTAAATAAATTAAACGCGTTACCCCTTATGCCAATGTGTTCCAGTTTATCCAACAAAAACCTGTGACTGACGTGTCAAAGGCCTTTGCAAGATCCACAAAAACACCTAAACATGGTTTTCTAACATCTACAGCATTATATACTAACGATGTTAACTTAGCCATCGCATCTTGCGTTGATACATTTTTTAGGGTAATTATTTTAGACTTTTTTAACGATTTTTTCAAATATCTTTGCTATTGGTGATATTAAAGAAATTGGGCGGTAGTTTGAAATATTATGCTTATTTCCTTCTTTAACTAATGGCTTTACTATAGCTTTTTTGAAGTGCGTAGGAACTTTTCCGAATTCTATATATTTATTGATAATAAAACATAACGGAGCAGCTATGTAATCGATTGTAAGTTTTAACAATCCGTTTGTTATGCCATCTGGACCACGAGCCTTATTGTTTAGGAATTCCAACACAGTGTTTTTTATTTCAGTACTATCAGTAATTCCAGAAATATAGAATTACGCAAGATTTCTCATCGGTTTTCGTGGTTTCGAGGGTCCCTGCTGTATTTTGGAGGCAAGCTTCTCTCCAATTTGCGAAAATAAGTATCATAAGTATTAGTTATCTGAAAGGGATCAGTTATTTCATTTCCATTCTCTGTGATAACTTTTGTTATTTTTTTTTTCGTTAATTTTTGTTTTTTTATCATACTTTTAAAATATTCATTTTCAGTTTTTTTATAATAGCATTTAATTTATTTCTGTAGTTAATATATATTTGTTTTCGGTTTTCATCTAGTGGATGTGGATGGATTATTTTTTAGTTTTAAAATTTCAACTTTTTCGACACGTAGGTACATTTAATATATTTTCTACTTTTAATGAAATTGTATTTTTAAATTTCAAGTTCATTTGTGACTTTTGATATAAGACCCGCGCAAAATATCATTGCAAAATCATTTAAAACCGACGAACATTTTAAAAGTTACTTTAATCTTTCTCACAAGAGACGTTTACGATTTCAGAAAAGTGTCTGGAAAATGCAATATATTCTTCGCACTTTCCGTTTCTGCGAAGAACATAATAATTTAGGCGGGAACGGTGGATAATGTCACTCTTTATGTTTAGCCCTTACCCATTATTTGATGTTGCAGATAAAAAACTAGTACGTTCCTGTGGCTTTCGAAGGTAGCCTGCGGGTGGCCATAACCATTTATTGTCCAATTACCAGAACTTTCGTCTCACATCTACTTAGGAGGAACTCAGTGTTTAGTTTACATGAATATTGAAAGTGTAATCTGGACAAGGCTCGATTTAGCACAGCCCCAGGATGCTTAATAGCCTTCCATTACTTTTAACCAACTTTATAAAATTACTAATAAAAACCATATCCTGAGCTGTTTTAGGTTAATCATTGTTACAAACTTTTACAACTTATGATGAATGTTTTAATATATATTTTATAGAGCCAAGCGCTCACGTTAAGTTACCTACTTTGAAGCAGTAATAAATGTAAACTAAAAATTCATTATTTTAATATACCCCTGAGAAGGTAATTGTCTTAAGTTTTTTAGCCTAGAGTAGACCGGGAGATCGTAATTGGCAAAAGGATCGATACTTCTGTTAAGCACTAGTTTTTCCACTTAATTTAATTTTAGATGTCAGTTTCTGTGTTGCTCCTTTACTTTACCGAGAAACAAGTAAATTTAATTTTATATGTAGAATCTACGTGTCTTATTTAAACAGTGTTACTAAATTCTCAAAGACAAATTTTCTCTGTACTGCAGATGTCCTCCACATGCGATTACCAGTGTTAATACACTGGGACCATAAAACATATTGTACATATATACATACTGTTATTTACCGTTTTTTAAATTTTTTTTAATTAGGTTAACGTCCTGGCGAAGTTCAGCATTAGCTATTCCACCTCTCAACTAGGACACATACACACAGATAATTGCGCAAGGACCATTCCTTACGATATTGTCATCTGCTATATCTGAGGCTTAAACTCAGGAGACGTTACAGTGGTTAACCCACTGTCGTTAACTCGGTAACACATTAAAAATGTCACTAAACATTCATACCCTACACAAGATTCGAACTCGGAACTCCTCGGCCTCGAGCCTAAGGTGTAAGCATTGAGTACAGTTACTTAGTTTTGCTATAGTATATTATTAATAATAAATAAATAAATAAATAAACACCACAGAAATTAGACAATTGCAGCAGCCGAGGCTTGTGCGGAAGGGGGTTACACATTAAAAAAACGCGGACATACAACCATTTCCTCCGACAGTGCCGAAGCCAGGATTCGAACCCGGTGGTGCGATACCCGCGTGATTAATCGTGATTGCCACTTCACGCCTTAACCCACGCGGCTATCGATCAGACACCCCACCCACCCCACACCCACCAAGTAGATTGTAGATTGTTTTAGGGGTCGTTTGGCTCTGAATAGCGTGCTTACTTCACTTCGACGTAAAAGATCTTTTGTGAATTACCCTATAGCTAGTTGTTGCCCAGGATTCCAAAAATTTTTGCAAAGCTTGTAATTTTCCTGGGGACTAATTTTTGTATGTCTTCAGGCGTTAATGCAGCCTCCTCCAGGTACTTTTGTCTAGTGCGGGTTAATACCTTGCATTTACGAAGTATATGTTCCACAGTTTCAGTTGCAGGATCGCAGTATCAGCATTTGTCATCTACAGCCTAGCCCCATGTTCTTGAGATGATATCTAAAGGGGCAGTAGCCTGTTAGAAGGCATGTTATCAGCCTTAATTTGGACTTTTCAAGTTCGAGAGGCCTTGTGGCATTCTTTGCTGAATATTCCTCCAGTAGGACTCTTTCTGATCATTTTCCCATTTCTGTATCTCCTGCGTTATGTGTCCCTTAGTCAGGCCACAACACGGTTCAGGTCCAATGAATGGTGCTTCAGGTCCTTTTTTCGCAAGGCAGTCAGCAAGTTCGTTACATTGTACTCCCTCATGCCCTGGCAACCACATCAAGATAACCTTGTTGTTGTTGGCTAGTTGCTTCGGGGATTGTCTACATTCTCAGGCAATTTTAGACTCGAAGGTATAAGACCTTAGAGCTTTTAATGCTGCCCGGCTGTCTATAGATCTTTGCTCTTCGAATGCCTTTATTAAAGCAATCCCCTGTACACAGATCTATACATAAATTTCTGCATGGAAGATGGTTGGGGTGTTGCCGAGGGCTCTGGTACCCATCAAGTAACTTCAAATAATATGGTACAAATGGCAGTGGTATGAAACACTAGGCTTTGATGTCCTATACACAATTGCTATGAGACTAATTTAAGTTATCTCAAATTTAAACTGATTTCAATTGCACGTTACCTCTATTTTCTATGTCAAAATACTCACAATGTAATGTGTACATTATATCTATTCAAATTTAAAATTTTACTCTATAAAAAAAACTTGATTAAACGAGAAGATGACGTGAATATATGACTTATAATTCAGCACAACACAAATAAAAATATATCGTCAATAAAATTTAATCTCTAAGGATTATTGGTATCAAATGGGCAAAGTAACAGTATTCTTGCTTTGTGTGTATTATTAATATGACTAATTTAAGTAATAAAATTTAAGAAAGAGAAAATACGAGGATAGAACAGAACGACCGGATTCGTCGTATAAATATTCTTCACATTTATATATTTTTCTTTTCTTTCACATGTTACCAACGTACAAGAATGCTGATTTAATTGATAAGACGCGATTTCTTCAAATTCTCAGTATCTCAAGCCACAACGATGGACTGTTACGCAGTTCCAGAAAGGAAAGCTCTATCTATGCTGATTGGTTAACGAGGATATTTCAAAAAGCGGTAGTAAAACACTTATAGAGAATATGCGTAAAATAAGTAGAGACGATGTTGTTGGATTTCTTTAAAGATAAATTTGTGTGTTAATTATTGTTATAGGTTAACATGAGACATGCAAGTACTTTTACTTTTTTAAACTTAAAAAGGAAGCGTATTGTTAATTACAATAATTTATTTTATATTTAAACCAAAATTTCAAGTGCCTGAGTTTTGGCAATTGAAAAACTATTTTTTCACAAATCAAGAACAAATAATATGTATCAAAATTTTAAATGGGTTTTAAACTATAAAATACGAAGATTGGTTTAATATTTAAATTTTGATCTATTGTTTTTATAAACAACTGAAATTATTGAGAAAAAATTAATAATGGTTTTCTTTCTGTTCTGTTTTTATTTCTAGTCTATAATGTTTCCACAATTTATATTTTGAGAAATAAACTTACGAATAAAAATATTAAATACCTCCCTATCGAACCCGTTTTTCTTATATGGGTATTTTTAGGACAAGTAAAATAGTAAATACATGAGTATTAAATAGATTTGATTTTAATAGCGGTGAGAAGTTTTACATTTTATTTTTTTCTGAGGTGCAGTTTGTTCAAAAGTCTGCATTTTATTAAGTTATTCTACAAGGTTATGCGATTTAGTGAAACAGATAGACGTTGAAATTTGAAGTCAGCGTTTTTGTAAAATTAAGTTAAAAATGGCATTGTGAAAGGTATAAAAATATCGTGAGTTTACTTTACTCATTTGTTCATCTGGTGTTCGTTAAGTAACCTAATATTATAGCAAAGCCTCTCGCTGTTTTTCACGATTCGTTACGAGCAATGATCCTGATTTTCAGTGGCTTGACAGAAGGGATCATCAGCTTTTAACCCCATTCTCATTGTTCCAAATACATATATTAGCAATCATAAATACAGCTGCGGGAAGAACTGCACCCAGGAGCTGCAGAATAAATATGTCAATTCGTCATTCTGACTAAATTCCTTAAGTTGAACATCAACCGACATGAAACATTGTGAGAAAAGAAAATTTTCTATGTTGCCCGGTAAACAATTTATTTTCAAGTCAAATAACCGTCTATAACCTACATATTAAATTCAGTATAATTGTTAGGTCATTATAAGAATTATAACGTTTTTAGTGCCATAACAACAACCATGTTCAAAATGATGCAAAACAGTATACGTAATTATATCTACATATATACCTGGTTTAGTAGAATCAAGATACACGCTCCTTTTTCCTTTAGTTTTAAAGATAAACATAAACAAAGCACATAAATGATTTTTACACGAATTAACTTACACCTAGTTGTTGCCCAGGACTCCAAAAGCTTGTCCCGGGGGCTAATTTCCCTATGTCTTCAGGCGTTAATTTCGCCTGCTTTAGGAACTTTAGCCTAATGCCGATTAACACCTTGCACTCACAAAGTATAGGTTCTGCAGTTTCAGTTGCAGTATTTGCATTTGTTATTACCACCATATTCTTGAGATGATATTTCAAGGTGCAGTGACCTGTTAGAAGGCCTGTTGTCAGTCTTAATTCGGACTTTTCAAGTTCGAGAAGACTTGTGTCATTCTTTGTCGAATATAAAATTTTTCACGTCTTTGGCCTGGAGTATTCCTCCAGTAGGATTCTTTCTGATCCTTTTCCTATTTCTGGATCTCCTCAGTTATGTGTCCCTTGGCCAGGCCACAAAGCGGTTCAGATTCAACGAATGGTGCTTCAGCTTCTTTTTTCGCAAGGCTGTCATCAAGTTCATTATTTTGTACTCCCTCAAGCACTGGCACCAACATC
This sequence comes from Leptura quadrifasciata, assembly GCA_963675555.1. Taxonomy (NCBI): domain Eukaryota; kingdom Metazoa; phylum Arthropoda; class Insecta; order Coleoptera; family Cerambycidae; genus Leptura; species Leptura quadrifasciata. The sequence continues at coordinate 54,717,890 of OY776682.1, read as the reverse complement.
AAGGTAACCTTGTTGTTGTTGGCCAGTTGCTTCAGTTCCTACATTCTCAGGCAATTTTAGACTCGAAGCTATAGGATCCTACAGCTTTTAATGTTGTCTGGCTATTTGATAGTATATAGATATTTGCCCTTCGAATGCCTTTATTTAGGTATTGCTAGGCACATAGATCTATAGCATGAATTTCTGCCTAGAAGATGATTGGGGTGTTACCGAGGGCTCTGGATAACCTAACTTCAGGCCCTGCTACGCCTACTCCTTCAGCCATCTTAGATCCATCTGTATACCAGATGAATGATCCTTGCTCCAATCACAGTGCCTCCTTCTTGCTCGTCTGACAGCTTTCAATCAGCATGTCAAACGGACAGTCAAAGTCCTGTTTGATTGCCATTGAGTCAGTGGGTTTGATCATGGACTCTAAAAGTACTAACTCCAGAATCCTTGACCAACCAGATCGCCTGGTTTAAATTGCCTGATGCAGTCTTAAGGAACTAAGTACTGCCTCTTTCCTCACATGTAAGTGCAAAGGAAGTAGGTCAAGCATTGCCTCCATAGCTGCTATGGGACACGAGTACATTGCTCCTGTAGTCCCTAAACAGGCAAGGCATTGAAGTTTCTGCAACTTTCCTTGTGCTATTTTTTCCTCTGTTTTTGGCCATCATACGCATGATGCATCGTAGGTCTGACAACCGAAAGGTAAGACCAATGTTACATTTTCGGCCTCAGACACCAAGGCTTACCAAACAGCCTACGGCACGCCCAAGTAGCCGCTGTTGCTTTAGTAAGTGCACTTTCCAGATGTGAGTTCCAGGTAAGTTCTTGATCAGGGATTACTCTTAGATACTTGACTTCACTGGAAAAGTTTAGCATCGTTCTACTCAGCATAGGAGTTCTAAGATTATGTTTTCTTCTTTTGGTGAACGGAACAGTAACTTTTCGCTCGGATTGACATTAAACCGCTCTGACGGGCACCATTTGAATATTATGTTTAAGGCAATTTGCATCGTTTGAGATCATAACCTTATTTCTGCCTCTTACAATCACGGCCCATCTGCAAAACCTTGCACGTTGAAACCCAAATTACTCATTTCATTGAGGAGATCATCGACCACCATTGACCACAAGGGTGATAGGACTCCACCTTGTGGACAACCCCATTTCATTGTAGGTGACTGATGCCCCTTTTTTCGTCGGCTTTTTGTATGGTTTCATAGGAGGTGTTGTCAATAGCACCCTCTATGTCTACGAAAGCACACATAGCCACTTTAGCCATAAATTTCTTTTCATTACCTTAGACCAGGCAGTGTAGAGTATTTATTGTAGTTTTTCCAGGTTGATAGGCAAATTGTTTAGAGTGGAGCGGTATTCCTGTACGGATTGCGCTTCTGATATGCTCATCTAATAGTTTTTCCATTTTATTTAGGAGAAATGAGGTTAGCTAATGGGGCAATAGGGTTTAGGCTCGTCTGGTGGACGTCTGCCTATTTTTTGAATAAACGTCACTTTAATTTCCTTCCTAATTCCAAGTTTGAGGAATATACCCAATTGTACAGTTTGCTATAAATATACTTCTCAAACATGAGATAAACTGCTCAATTCCGTGTTGAAGTAGGGCAGGGACAATGTTATCTCTGTATGGTGATTTAAACGGTTTGAAGGTAGATACCACCCATTTAATTTATTTGAGTATTTTTCCAGCCACGCGTCTTCCTTCTCTGGTAGGACGGTGTGCATCCTCATCCAGATAGTCTTGTGGAAATTCACCTTGAATTATGCGAGAGCCTGGGAAGTGAGCACCTAAAAGTACTCTTATGTTTTCCTGCTGACTCTCTTTCTATTCGCCCGCGGGATTTTTAAGTAGCCCTATTCTAGAGAGGTCTTTTGTAAGAACCTTTTGTAGGTGGACTGCTGGGGCTAGTTCATCTATCCCTTCACAGAATCATGTTCATGAGCTTCCTTTAGACCTTCTCAATTCTTTATTGTACTCTGTAAGGACTTTTTTGTAGTACTCCCAGTTTCCAGAGTTTTTGACTCTATTAAGTTTTCCTAGTCTCAGCCCTAAGATGGCCGAGATCCCTATTCCACCAGGGCACACATTTCTTTGGACTGCCTTCTGTTTAATTGGACAGCTTTTTCCATAACATGAAGTCATGATGTTTTGTAGTTAATATAAGACTATGTCTAATTCCTCTATTGTGTTGATGGAATGTATTACTAACTTTTGATTTTCAAATAATACATCCTGTATATTATTATATTTTTGAATTCTGTGTAATTTTCTGAATCCAATGAGATCACATAAGTGATATTTGAAACGTCAATATTTATTACAAATTAATATTTAGTTTTCCATTTAAGTCTGTCATGACTGTTCCGATTTATTCTACACAGGGTCTTATCTAATGCATTATTAATTTCTTTATTATGAAAATAAAATTTGGCTTTAGGCATAATAAATTTTTCATGGAACATGTCTTATGTCGCAACCTCAGACAAAATGATGATGCTGGTATTTTATCGATTAGATTTCTATATAAATAAAATAATGAAATTCAGCTTTCCCTTTAAAAATGCCCATTAAAATCATGTTGCTGAAAAATTAATTATATTTTCTTTTGTTTATATACACACTTTTAAGCGAAATAAATGAATTAAGTTGATAAATCAGTGCAATAATGAATATAAAGGGGTAGTGACTTTAACATCTTTAAAATTCCCATTGTCAATATTAATCACAAAGTAACAAAGATAAATGGTGTTCCGTTTTATACTTTTATAGCGATTGTCTGGTTCAGGACTGTAGGCGTAGGGGTGTAGGAATACATCGATGCCTTCCCAACTAGATACTCTTATACTATACGTTATATTGCTATACAATTTCATCATGCGAAATATGTAAGTGATATAAGAAAAAGATATTAATTAACCCATATGGGAGAAAATCTTTGAATTGAGGCATGAAGTAAACACAGAGTAAAACTTTATTTGCACGTTTGTGATTTTAGTACATTACTGTACAATAAAAAAAATTATATGCACTTATCCATAAAATCAATGATTGCTGTCTATAATTTATGAGTGCACTTAGCAAGGTTATGTAAAGCCACTTACAATATGAAAGTTTGGTCAAACTAATTTTGTTAAGATTCCAATATTTAAGACTACGGCCCACAGAGAAGGTTTGGTTATTTGTTATTTAGTTTGATTTGATAAATTTTATTTTATTTTTATTATCAGTTGTGAAGATTTCCCCTTATCTGTATTTGTCTACGCTCATGCAAATAAAGGCGATCTATAAGCCGTCCCTTCTTCACTTCTTTAACAGTTCTACACCATTAATCTGGTGAAAGAATTTTGTCAATCAATAATGGTACTCTCTTTGAATGATAGGAAAAAAATAAAATTTGTTACAATTACAAATGATGTGATTTGGACATAAATCAAAAAAATATTTATTTCATCATCACAGGTTCACAATGTGAAAGGATTGGTTATTAATTAATTAATAACTATTTAAGCTAAGAATGATGAAATAATTGATGTATCACGTGGCGTATGCAAGCAATTGTTTTTTAATTGCATTTAAATATACAGGCTGTCCATTTTATCAGGGCCCTCGAGAATACCTCACTTAATATCGGTCGTACAAAAAAAAATATTTTTACGAAAATTGTGCTGATTTATATAACCTACAAAATGGTTTAAAGACATTTGAAATCCATGGCCTACCTTAAGAGTTATGGCGGAAAATATCGAAAATGCGGAAAACGTCTAGGCCAAATATCTCCGTTATTTGGAGATTTGAAATTCGTGGCCTATTTTAAGAGTTATGGCGGAAAATATCGAAAATGCTGAAAACGTCTAAGCCAAATATCTCCGTTATTTGAAGAGATACGAGAAGGCGAAAATTTGTTGCAAAACAGAGTGTTTCAACGAGGCTTTATCTAATTTTTTTCAAAACCGCTGTATTTTGAGATTTACTCTTCAGGCTGTTAAAAAATATATTTTGAAATGGGCGGGAAATGGCGCCATTAAATAGAGTATTTTCCTCCCTTTTCAACGATATATCACATGCCATATTTATTCATTGGTACTACGTTAGAAATTATAAAAACATTTTTTTTAAACCAATAAATTTTTTTTTAACAAGCATTATACTTACCGTGGAGAAGTATGATTAAATAAAACGATAAAATAATTCAATAAGTTGTTCAAATCTTTGCTATAATAAAACATTAACACAATTAAGAAGAATAAAGTAAATTCAGGTAACAAAAACAAATTAATAATAAAAAGAGTATAGCACGTAGAACATTAATATTTATCTAATCCTCAAAATAAGTTTTAAGATATCATATCAAGTGTTCAAAGTGTCCACCGCGATTTCTTATGCATAATCGAGCGCGGCGAGGCACTGCATTTAAAATATTACTCAGCATTTCGGGGGTAACTGTAATACATGCCTGTTGAATTCGAGCTTTTAGGTCCTCAACATTTTGCGGTGTCGTCGAAAACACTTTATCTTTAATATACCCCCATAGAAAAAAATAAATTGGGGTTATATCTGGAGAACGAGGGGGCCAACGAATAAATCCATTGGTACCTATCCAATGTTGAGGCAAAATTTCGTCTAAATAATCTAGGCAAATCTGGGAATTGTGGGGAGGAGCTCCATCTTGTTGAAGAGTTGTGTCGATTCTCTAAAGGTAGGTCATCTAAGAATTCATTAAATTCATTTCTCAAAAAGTTTAGGTACCTTTGACCACTGAGATGACCATCATAAAAATAAGGACCTATTAAATTGGTGCCTAAAATACCTATCCACACATTTATTGAAAAACGATTTTGAAACCCAGTCGGTCTATGCCAGTGTGTATTTTCAGAAGTCCATTTGTAATGAATATTGCGATTAAAGAATCCATTATTGGAAAAATTTGCCTCGTCGGACCAAAGCATTTTACTACATATTAATGGATTGGCACGCTTCTTTTCCAACAGCCACCTACAAAAACTCGTCCTCCTTGGTTTGTCCCCCGCTTGTAAATTGTGAACTTTTTTGGCTTTATAACACCGGCAACCATTTTTCTGTAAAATTTTTCTAGCACTTGTTTTATTTATATGACAAGCAATTTGAATTTCTCTTAATGATGTTTCCAAATTTTCTGTATTTTTATTTCTTACATAATTAATAACTCGGTTTACTTTATTTACATTATCAGTAACACTATTCGACCTTGTCTTCTTCTTTAAAAATGAACCATTATTTTTCACTTTCGTAGCTAATTTTCTGAACAGAGTTTTATTCGGCTGTAATGCTTGTGGAAATCTGTTTCTATATTCTACTTAACTATTTTAAAATAATTGAAATAATAGTGAAATCATGAAATACAAACAAATGGATATTATACTTAAATTAATTGGTAAAGACATTTTAACTTTCTGAGCAAGGAGTGACGCTTTTATGGAAGACCTCTATACATTGGCATAACTGCGAATACTCTTTTCATGATTGCTCATGTTGCTTTCTTGACTATTATTTTGTTTTTGTTACCTGAATTTACTTTATTCTTCTTAATTGTGTTAATGTTTTATTTTAGCAAAGATTTGAACAACTTATTGAATTATTTTATCGTTTTATTTAATCATACTTCTCCACGGCAAGTATAATGCTTGTTAAAAATTTTTTTATTGGTTTTAAGAAAATGTTTTTATAATTACTAACGTAGTACAAATGAATAAATAAGGCGTGTGATATATCGTTGAAAAGGGAGGAAAATACTCTATTTTTATGGCGCCATTTCCCGCCCGTTTCAAAATAATTTTTTTAACAGCCTGAAGAGTAAATCTCAAAATACAGCGATTTTGAAAAAAAAATAGATAAAACTTCGTTGAAACACTGTTTTGCAAAAAATTTTCGCCTTAGAATTTTTCTCGTATCTCTTCAAATAACTGAGATATTTGGCCTAGACGTTTTCCGCATTTTCGATATTTTCCGCCATAACTCTTAAAGTAAGCCATGGATTTCAAATATCTTTAAACCGTTTTGTAGGTTATATAAATCGGCAAGTGAGACATTTTACCCTGATAAAATGGACAGCCTGTATAGATATACAACCCTACAACTTTTATACGAAACCTTTTTTTTATCCCCAATATTAACAGAAATAAAGGGAGGGGTCCAGATTTCCTATACATCTGACAGCACACAAACGAAATTTGCTGAATAATAATTTTCCAGAAACGTGGATTGCACGATTTGGATCATTTTTGTATCCGCCCAGATGGCCCGATTTGACTATTTGCGATTATTATTTATAGGGTTATCTGAAGCAAATTGTTTATTCCCATAATTTAACAACAGATGTAAATGTATGGAAAGAGCGAATTATAAATGCTGAAAATACAATTGACCTTCAAGCTAATCATATTAGCTACAAAAAATGTAAGTTAACGTTACATTTATACTATTAAAAAAAACATTAAAGTTTTATGAATAACATAACTTTAATAAAAAAAACTCTTGTTTACTGTACATGTTAAATACACAAATTCTGTTTATATTATATCCTTAAATACTACATAATTGTTGATATTCTAAATGTTATTAAATTTGTTAAGTTAAGGAAATCCATTTTTGTGTTCCGTGTGGAAGAATAACATCCTGTAGTACTAATACATATTTAAGTTAAGCTCAGTTCACTAATATCGGTGAGTTTCAATGTATTTAATGTTGAATATTGTAAACTCATATACACACTCATATAGTGTGTATAAAAGTATAAAATTAAACTGTTATTATATATTCAATATGGAAATATATTTGTCGACAGAATATACCTGTAAGATTTTACTCACTGGTTTTGCACCTTAAATAAATGTTTACATAAAAAACTTGAGCAAAAATATTACCCAAATTAGAATCCCTATTAGGAATACGTAGAAGAGTTCTAAATGAAATTTAAACGAGTTCTCGTTTAAGTCTGTAAATATTGCGTAGTGCTTCAACACGTTAGTGTTTACCTGAATGTTTGTTGATTAAAGTAGGGAAGTGTTTGGTCATATAAAGGTGAATACTTTGCCGACTTGTATATCTCGTTCTTGTATGCAAACGGTGCTTTGGGTACTTTACACAAACTCTAAGTTACCGCTATGTAAACTACGTTGGTAAACTGTGGATGTGTACTCTGTTCCCGCTTTGGTCGAACAGCGATATAATCAAGTAAGATTACTTAAGGGATGAAGTATCTAACTTTTCAGTCTACCCTGTTTATTACCTAATTTTAGTAAGGGTGCCAGAATCTTTGATCTAACTCACGTATAATAGTTGTCGTTATTATATTTACTTATTTGGTTATCAACACGTCCTGGAAATAAAAAAGCTCGTTTTATAATTCGCGCGCATATTCTGGCTCGTTGGCAGCAATGATTTTTTTTAAATAAAATTTTGCTAGAAATAGGATAAGTTAAATTCTAGAATTCATGTAATTTATTAATAAGTTTATAATATGCACAATCGAAATCTAAAAGAAAAACGAAAAATAATATTTTACGATGCGGTTATGGGCCCAGAAGCTAAATAAATAAAAATAAGTAGAAAGTGAAATAATTAAATAAAAGCTAGGATAGCAGGAAGTTAAAATAAAATAAAAGATAGAAGAAAGTAAAGAAAATTAAGAAAGGAATAACTAGGCAACAGTATATATATGCAGGAAGCCAGCTGATGATTTGTAGCGTACTATATGTGTGCTATATACAGGGTAACATAAAAGTACGGAAACAGCAGGATAATTTGAAAAATACGAATACTAGAAAAAAATTTAAAATACAAAGTTTTAGGAAATTTCTCTGTCTGACGGTGACCTTGGATTTGACCTTATCTGTGACATTCGAGGTCATTTGAAGGTCACGTCTGTGTAACTGGAACCGCCTAATTTTAACCCCGGAAATGAAACAAGCGGGAAATTTTACGTTCGGATATCACCTTCGGCACTTGCAAAATTGAAGTTCAACTTGTGTAAAGTAAAGATGACCTTAGATGTCAACTTTGTAAGTGCCGAAGGTCATTTCCGAACGTAAAATTTTCCGCTCGTTTCATTTCCGGTGTTAAAAGTAGGAGGTTCCATTTGGAAAACCGATATGATCTTCAAATGACCTTCAAGGGCGTTGCCAAGGTTAAATTCAAGGTTACCGCCAGATAGCCAAGAAAATTTCTAACCACATCTCAAGCAATGTCTGTTTTGCTTTGGAATTATAAAGTAATTGATCTATTATAAGCTATATGTTGAAAAGGAGCCATTTAAGCAAAATTAAAAAAACTGCGTTTTAATTTGTCAGATTTTGACGTAAAGTAAGTTTTGGAAAAATATAGAAATTTAGAAATGTCAGGACGTAGACCATGGAGAACTAAATTAAATGTATCAATGATTTAGATTAAAATTTGAAAATAAGAAAGGTATTGGAAATTTAAGATATAATGAATTTAGTTGCCAATGAGAACAGAAAAATTCAGTTGCTTCTGAATTTAGTATAAATAGAAAAAGAATTTTTTAGAACTGGATTTTCAAAATAAACGGCTTACGAAATGCATCAAATTTATAGAAGAAAACATAACCAAGAAAATTATCAGATGAAATAAGTTGCTCAAGGGTAAAATAATATAAGGTCTGGGTGAGAACCTATTTGAAATCTGGGGGTTGAGGCGGAATTAAGTCTGTGAAGAGACGATGATTTAATAATGTAGTGAAGGTCCTATACGATAGTTGAAATTCATTATATGCTGTTGTATTAGCAAGTGTTGATAAAAGAGCTGTCTTATATCAAAAACACTACTTTCTCAGTACAAATTATTGCTTGAGTAAGTCCTGCTTTACCATAAATTATTTTAAGAATCCATATTTGCATAGTTTCTAATTTGTCTAAGTTAAAATTCGTTATACCTCCCCAAGCAATAATTTCATAAGTAAGGTGAGATTGTACATGAGAAAAGAACATTACTTTTAAATGATATATACTAAAGAATTTTTTGAAGTAGCCAAATTTAGACAGAAGACAACGTCCACCTTAAGTGCGAATCAATAATTACTATACCTAAGTACTTAAGGTGTTTACAGAAGTTATATCTGCTCAGCATCGCATTTTATCTGGAGTTTGTCAAATTCGATCAATGTACTGAAAAAATAAGAAAATGGCAGGAATTGTGAAAAGACTGCTGTGTCGTCAGCAAAACTGAAAAGATCATTTACATATAAAGTAAATAAGATGAGACCTAACACTGTATCCTGTGGGATCCCGTAACGCACAGTTTTTCTACCACTGAAAACGTTATCAATTAATATAAATTGTTCGCGATCTGCTAGACAGCTTTTCATGATATCATATGCAGTTCCCAGAAACCCAATACCTTCTAGATTGTCCAGTAATTCTGACTGACTCACGGTATCGAACCTTTGCTAGATCGACAAAAATGTATAATGCTTGCTTATTTCTATCCACAGCATTATAAATGTTTGATGTGAGGACCGATATAGATAGCATCCTGTATCGACCTTGCTTGCCTGAACCCATATTGCCTGTCTGCAATTACATTATATTTATTCACAAATATATATTCTTTTTCCAATATTTTTTAAAGATTTCTGCCAGATTATGAGTGTGTAATTTCCGACAATCTCTTTGTCACCAGATTTATAATGGTTTTATATAGCAATTTTAAATATGGTAGGGAAGACTTCTGAATCCAAGGAACTGTTTATGAGATACGTGGGTTTCATTATATGCACAGCTATATTTTTTATAGTCTTTGCTCTAATTGTATCCATTCCTGGAGATTTTTTTGACTTTAATTCTTACTTCTTTTTCATTAGCGTGTGATAAGTATATAGAATTTGAAAGTACTGTTCTAGGTGAATTAGTCTTTGCTATCTTTATTTTATTTGACAATTTTTATCCAATTTACAAAATGAGTAAGCAATTTTTTTCCAGTCATAATGATACCATTCTCTCTATTAAAATTTTTAATTCAGGCTTCTGAATATGATTTAGGGTTTTAAATACAAAAATTTTAATTAAATTTATCAAGAACCCAAAAAAATATTTACTGCCTAAAAGTAGAAGCTGCAAGATATTAAAATCTGCACGTCTCTGACGGGTGTCGGGAAACCGTAAATTCACATTCAACTTACAACAAAATTTACACCAAAATAAGTGCTTTATAATTACAGGCTTCAAAGCTGAATCACTATAAATAATTAAACGTTATAACCACATACACCCAAATCATACCAAACACAAATAGTGAGTGGTTAATTTGGAGTTCTGCGGTTTTATAGATTCTAATTTGGTACCTCCTGGAATGCATTTCAAACCAAGTTCACACTCTCTATTGATACCTGTGGTTAAATATAGATCATTAAAATGTCACAGTTGTCCAAGTTATTCTATAAACTATAATCAATTTTCATTAGCATTAGATTCCAATTCCATTCTCTGTGGAAATATTTACCTACAATGGCCAATTATATCTGCCGATAACAGAGACCATTGAAACATGTTTTAAAGCTCTCTGGCATGCATTGCTCTATACAATCGTAGACCAGAGTATTGTACCGAGTACAAATACGTGTAATCTGTAATATTAAAATACATTTTGTTGAATTATTTGATCATATTTACATCAAATTGATCAAGTTAAATTGAAAGTTTTCCAAGGGAGAAGAAAAGATCAAGCCTAAATACCTTTATATTACGTGATTATGCTAGTGTGTTTACACTCTCAAATTTTTAATTAACTGGGCCATATACCGGGCGATTTTTTTCAACCTGAAACTTTCAAATATATGCGAAAAAATGTCCATAATCAAAATTTAATCATTCCGTAAAGAAAATATGTTAGTGTTAAAATTAGGCTACCCCTAGTCCTATGCATTTTTCTCATAAGTATGATAGTTTAGGCGTTACAGGCGATTCATTGCAGGCATGTACGCTTGTAGTTATTTACTTTTGCGCCTCCACATTAGTTTTTATTTGATTTTATATTAGTTTTCATGGATAGGTTCGGTGCTATTACTTTAATATTCGTATCCACACCACCTATACGGGGTAGAATGCCAATGGAATAGTTCTGTGCAAACAATTCTACGAACATTTAATGAATGTTTTCCTTTAAAATCATTTTAAAAAAGCCCAATAAAAAAGTTAACTATTACATGTCCCCAGAACTAGAAGATTGCAAAAACCAATTAGATCTTATGTTAGTATTAAGTAGAACGGATGACAGATACAAAGATGCCTATAATATGATAAAGAGTAGATATAACAGGCTACTAATTGAGTCTAGGAAACAAACATATGGTGATAAAGTACAAAATAGTGATAATAAAGCAAATTGTGTATGGCAGATTATAAACACCATTAACAGCAAAACAAGTAAATCAAAAGATCAATTAATAGAAGGTAATCCACATATATTGAGTAACGCGTTCAATGAGTATCTCCTGAATGCAGCACCAAATTTATTGAAAAATTTAAAAAGTGAGCGCTCTGAGAAAGAAATAAATAATAATAAACAAACTATGTTCATAACACCAGCAACTCGTGAGGAGATCAATGACATAATTAGAAACATACCCAGTAGTCTAATAAAATATTGCTCACAAGAACTAAGTATGCTTATGCTTTATAATAAACAACTCCTTTAAGTTCGGAATTTTCCCGGAACAACTTAAGCTAGCAATAGTAAAACCTTTAAATAAGAAAGACAATCCACTCTTAAAAGAAAATTATAGACCCATCACTCTACTTGCATCTTTTTAAAAAATATTTGAAATAGGCATTTTCCTAGATTTATCCAAAGCATATGACTGTCTCGATCACTCGATCCTACTGAGCAAACTAGAAAAATATTGTATCAGAGGCATAACATTACAGTGGATAAGGTCCTACCTTTTAGATCATTCTCAAAAAGTAGTCGTACAAAAAGAAGGGACGAAATATTATTCGACAGCTCACAAAATAAATATAGGAATCCCGCAAGGGAGCGTAAGTGGGCCATTATTATTCATTATCTACGCGAATGATCTCGCCCATGCTCTTTCAAACCAAAACGTAAGCCTTATAAGTTATGCAGATGACACTAACCTGATAGCTAACGCTGAACATTTCCCCATCCTAAAAATTGAAATTAAAATCATAAATAGTTGGTTTGCCCAAAATAAACTAGTGTAAAGCCTTTGACCTAGTAAATTTTGATTTACTTTTTGCAAAATTAAAACATATTGGATTTGAAAATAGTGTTATAAATTAGTTTAGTAGCTACATCAGAGGCAGATCACAGTGTTAATTGATAGTAGTGTATGCTCGTCCATCAGGCGTTCCACAGGGCAGTATTTTAGGACCAATATTGTTTTCAATTTACATTTTTGACTTTCCCTTGATCCTGTCTCATTGTCAAATGCATTTCTATATATGTCAATAAGTAACCCCGTAAATGATATAGAAAATATCAGCATAGATTTACCCGAATAAAACAGTGGCACTGGCACAGTGGCACCTGAGAGGCAGATAAATAACATTATGAGAGATTATACACTAAATATTAATGGAATAACTATAAACTGGGTACAATCTGCATAAAATTTGGGAGTAATATTAGATAACCATCTATTTTTTGACTGGAATGTCAATCACATTTTTCAAATTACATTTTTAAAATTAAAGTCACTATACAAATTTAAATATCAGCTAAGTCAAGTCAAATTAAAACTAGTCAAAAATATTGATTTAACCACATATTGTGCTGTGTATTACAATTTTCTTACTCAATATAATCAATTAAAACTTCAGCGCATACAGAATGCTTGTATGAGATTTGTTTGTTGTATACCATTTCGGGAGCATATAACACCCTATCTGGTGGCTCTAAATGAACCAAATGCCAGATTTACCTTATATTTATATAAACTAATAAAAAGCAAAACGCCACGTTACTTATATAATCTTCTTAGTAAGCGGTTTGATATTCATATGGTCAATATAAAGTCAAATACATTCACAATGCCACAACATTCGACAAGTAAATATGAAGGTAATTTTTGTTACTTGGTACCTGTTTTGGTAAATAAAGTTATTGTTCATTTGGATTTATTTATTAATCGGTTTTAAAAAAATGTAAAAAATCCTTATCAAATACAAATTAAATATGCATTCACCCGCATATGTGTGTTTATATACCTATAATTTAGTTTTTCAATTGATAATAATATTTTTTCTTTTTTTCTCTTTCTTATCAGTTATTACTATTGTTTATTATATGAATATATATATTATACATCCTTTTACCAATTATTATTTACTTAAGGTTTATTTTGTAGGATTTCTTGGTTTAATATTAAGCCATGTGCATATTGTATATTATTTTTTCTAGGGGAGGTGGAAGATAGCTTAGGCTAACCTCTTTTGTGTGTAACTTTTTTTTAACACAGTAAACTTTTATTTATTTATTTAAATAAAGGAAAACTAATTATATGATATTTAAAACCAAACAGGCAAATTTGGACATACCAAAAATGAAATAATAGGCGGGAAATCTGTGACATTTCAAGAAAACATTAAGTTTCTAGGTATTTACATAGATCATAATTTAAGCTGGTGTACACAAATTCAGCATGTATGCAATAAACTTAGCACAATCAGTTATACAATAAGAGGCATGTGAAACTATCTAGATATTCTAAAAACCCTATATTTTGTAAATTTCCAGGCTGTTTTAAGATACGTTATAATATTTTGGGGAAACAGTACATACATTGGACATATCTTGACTATACAGAAATGCACACTGCGTTTATTATTTGACCTAAATAGTAGAGAAACTTGTAGGGGTAAGTTCAAAATGTTGAAGATCCTAACCGTAGCTGCTGTGTATATATATGAGTGCTTAATATGAGTGCTTCTGTATAAAAATGAAAAATGTTCCAACAGTATAATACGATACATGAACAAATACAAGATCACTAGATTTCAAGTATCCACAACATAAACTTACATTATCTGAAAAAAATACTGCTTATTCGTGTATAAAATTTTAAAATAAATTGCCAAATAGTATTAAAACGATAAACAATTTTAAGCTATTCAAGAAAACGATTTTTAACTATCTTTTAAATTTTGAACAGTACTCGATAAATGAATTTATGTCATTTTGAGGTAACATGTTTTGTTTTTTATGTGTGTAACTAATTTTTCTGAAATAAAGAATATTTCTATTCTATTCTATATTTACAAATAATTACCATATCCATCTCGGTGTACTATTAAATAAATAAAATAAATAAATGGCACACCTAAGTGCAAACGCCTCGCCTGTTTCTAATAATAAGTGACCCGAGATCGAAGTTAGCAACCTCTAAATGTTTTTATCTATTGATAAATGAAGAATGCGTCGATTGCATTACTCATGGCTGAAGCACTTCCTAGCAATCTTTGGCGTTAAATGGATATGTGATAAGAATGAATAATAAAAAACATTTTACGTAGCATTAAAGTTTTGGTCGAAGTTACAATCAAACTTCGTGTAGGGTAAGACAAAGATAAATAAAAATTCCGTACTAAAGATAAAGCGGCACGTAAAAACTTAAATTGTTAACGTCAGTGGCAACTAAAGACATATTTACAAGTTAGAATCGCACCGCAGTACTGCTGTTAAGTTAAACTTTAAGCCAGATATGCTAATGAACATTGTTTAACTTTGAATTAACTATCAGATAAAACTTCAACTTGCTAATACATTTACTCTTTTCAACACGTCGGCGTCGGGACATTTCCTATTTTACTTTTAATTCTAACCATTTATTCTTTTGCCACAGTATTTATATTTAATTTTGTTTCCGCTATAAATGACGTCCTAGTTGGTGGTAAACTTAATTTAACTAAGTTACAAACCATATAACATATTTTCCTTATATCCTGAAAGTTTTTTCCCAGTTGCCACAAATACCTATAGCTAGGGAACCTGAAACTATTATCTATTAAAATTAGGCTTACATAATGTAAAATATTTTTCTGAAATTATTTCTGGGCTTTTAATTCATTCTTCATTGTTTGGCAATACAAGATACGTATACTTTTTAAAATATAATATATCTCGGAAACTAAAAATATTGTAGTTGATTATCGAAAAATACAAACAACTAGGAAGTAGATAAATATTGTAGAGAAAATGTAGCTTCGAGGTACCTTTTGTATTTCTAGAAACAGTGTGTAGATTGCACGAGCAGTATTGTAGTAAAACATTCATGTTAAATTTCAGTGACAGAACAATCAGAGAATTCTGGTAAGTAAAAGTATGTTAAAATGCCGAAAAGAAATAGAAGAAGTAATGACAGTGATAGTGAGAAGTTAAAAAAGGAAGATATGGAAAGGAAACAGTGTCATAGTGGCGCTAGAAGTTCAAGTAAGAACTTAAAAAGACTGTGCATAGGTAAAACCTAAATGCGTAACACCTAGCTAAAACCGTTAAAGTTAAAGAATAATACCAAAGGACTCCGCACATTTCTTATGGGAAATGGCCCCAGGTGAAACTCGCTGGAATCCATATATGCTATTCCTCTTCAGCTCCAGATCAAAAGGCCTCATGGCCATAAGGTCGGAAAATGTACAGAGAAAATTGGAGCACTAGACCTGTCGGTACGGCAAGCGTAGCTCCTCATCCCAGGACCCTTGCCGAAGAGAGCGGAAGAATTACTGCATCTAGGCAGAATGCAAGTTAGGATTGTGGTTAGTCTCTTGGCTGGACACGGCTGTTTCAGGACACACCTGCACAACATCGGAGTGGTTAACAACCCCGAGTGTAGGTTTTGTGGAGAGGAGGAGGAAACTTTCGTCCACCTCCTAACCTCATGCCCCAGTCTTCCCTATACCGGAGGAAGTAAGGAATGCCCCGCTGGGAAGGATTCTGGCCTTTGGTCTGGAGTCCGGCCTGGATGGGGACATCCACTGATCAGTTAGCGGATGCACAATGAGCCACTAGGCCTGAGTGCTGCGATTTATAATTGCACCGTTAAGAAGAAGAAGACCTGTCGGCTGCACCAGGCATTGATGAAATATCCACCACATTGCTTAAAGCTTGCATTAATTTCCTCTGTAAATCACTCAGTATAATAATGAAACTGTTCTTCGCTTCTGGGATATTACCATCCGAGTAGAAACAAGCATGTGTTAAGGTCATTTTTAAGAAAGGAGATAAGTTCAGCTTTGATAACTTCAGTCCAATAAGTCTTACTTTCATATTTGTCAAGATGATGGAGTCATCAGATTATATCTGCAGATGAACACGTGTTCGTCCCAGGTCGCCCAGTCGACACTAACTTGCTATGCTGTGTATCAGACTAGTCAATTAGATGGTGAATGTGTTAACATCGTGTACATAGATTTCCGCAAAGCATTTGATAAAGTGGCTAAAAACCGCTCGAATGTTTTTTTTTATTAAAGTTGGTACTGCAGTGAGTGACAGCAGAAACGTACTCAATGGGGTCTCCCAGGAATCTGTCTTAGGACTCCTGCTGTTTATCGCATATACTGTCACGAAATTCGATTTCGCATGAAACGCGTGCTCCACGTAAAAACGCCGTCGGAAGATAGTTTTTGGAAGTATTAGAAAAATTCGCTCCACGGAGCGTTCTTTATGCAAAAATAAAATTGTCGCTCCACGGAATGTAATTCTAGAAACCAACATGAATGTCGCTGCACGGGGCGTAACGTCGCGCCGGCCATTAAAATTTTAGCAACTATCTTGAAATCAGACTTTCACTTCCAAAAAATTCTTCTTTTTACGAACCGACGTTGTGTGGCACTGCAACTCATGCATTATATTAAATATGAGGACAAGTTAAAAGTTCCGAATTCAAAATTTTAAGGGGAGATTTGGCGCGAAAATTTTGAGGGTACATTTTTATTTTTTGCAGTCGATTTAGGTGGTTCCTCAGTGATTCGATGGCAGAAAAAGTTTATTACCATATACGGGACCGCCTTGCCTGAACGTATGAATATATAAATAATATTATTATTCTGAATAGTTGCGATTCAAGCATTTTTAAGCTCTAGAATGATCGCCCGAAATTATTATTTTGATATTTTAAATAAAAGACAGGCAAGCAAATGCCCACATATTTGTATATATTAAATTTTTACATTGAATCTTTTTGTGTCAATCGTTTGATAAAAACTAAAACATTGGATGGTAGTTGGAGACATTGTCTGAGTCGCCTTGTTCCTCACCATGTGTGGTATACGGACTAAAATTTGTTAACCTTATACACATATCTTCATATCTTTCAGAAAAACTTTTATCCGAAACTTCCTTTTATCCCACCCCAAATTTGCAAGATATTAAATGCTTAACAAGATTTTAGGTTATATTTTTTGACATTGTGATAAAAATTAGGCTTTTTAAATCATATCATTTAGTTTATCATCCTGGAGGAGTTTAGCATTAGCTATTCCATGAACCTGGTATATTGAGCAATAACGTGAACATTGGATAATCAGAATATAAATAAAATTTCCCGTTTCTGTACAATAAACAGTGCGATATTAGCGATTAAGAACTACCGATTAAAATTTAAAGAAAAAGGTAAATATGCAATAAAATTGCGCAGTGAAACAGATTTATAAGGAGAAAACGAAAACTGTATTGTTTGCGTTTCACAGATGCCATTAATGGTAATAGAAAAATTTAATTAAAATCTCATATGAAAACTTTAATAAGAGTTCAGTTATTATTTATTTATGAAATGAAATTTAATGTTACCAAATACCTGCAGGGTAATTACAGGAACAATGAAAAGAAAATAACACTTGCTTTTCTAGCTTGTATTACAATTTTTAAATATGTCGGGAATTTTAAAAAATAGGTTGCTTAGAAAAACATACGCGCTTTTGCATTAAATTCGATTTGACTTTACATACGTGAAAGGGATATAAACGATAAATTTTTTGACAATGGCCTTAAAAATCTAAGCTGGAAGATTTGTTACGATGAATTATTTTTATTGCCATTTTAAAATGCATTGGGGGTATATCCAGGAGCGGATCAAGGCGGCATTTGGGGTACGTGCATCCTATCTCAAATTTTTGAAGGGCGCATATAATGTAGTTATCAAAAATTAGTCAAATATTAAATAATATTTTATTAGTTAATAATTTTAAGAAAGCTAATTTTGCTAAATTATCTAATGGCTTATGTCATATAGATTGGACCTGTTTTACGTCTTTTAGTAACGCTAACGACGCAACTGTCTATTATATAATGAACTAGATCTGGTTATGTTAAAGTGTCATTCAGCACTAGGTTTATGAAGCATTCGATGGAATAAGTTGCTGGTCAAATGTTCTAGCAGCATAAATATAAAGCTACTTTGTTAAAGCAGCTTGTACAGTTTTTACTGACTTCACAAGAGGATTAGTTAAGATTTTTATACAGATACAAATATGCAAATCACATAGATTTATAACAGGTGTATAAACATATATATAACTGTCATAGATTAGCCATTTTTGTAATGTGGCTATATTGCATTGAGTTTTAAAGGCTTTTAAGGCAAAATTTTACAAAAATATAGTTATTTAACTCAAATGCCATCAATATCAGCCCTAATATAGACTTAAAATGGCTTTCTTTGTGTAGTAAAAGGTGTATTTTATAAAGCATTTATATACACACCAGAATAGACGGCAACGAAAAAGCTGATGAACTTGCTAGACAAGGAGCAGCTAAAACATTCTATGGCCCAGAACCCGTGCTGGGCATTACCAAATGCTCAGCTAGAGGGGTAATTAAAGACTGGGTCAGGAATAAACACAATCATTAATGGAGAACATACCAGGAAATCGACATGGGAAAACACTTATTGAAGGACCATGCCCAAAACAAACTGCAGAACTGTTCCCAAAGAACAGGTTACAGTTGAGAATTGCAACAGGCCTCTTGACGGGACATTTTCCTGTTAAGAAACACCTGCACAGAATTGGCAAGTTCGATGGCGACCTTGACTGCAGATTATGTGGCAAGGTACCAGAGACAGTAGACCATATCATATATGAATGTGAGACATTGGCCCGCAGAAGATATAATATTTACGGGCAAACACAAACAGACCCGCAAAGCGTTAAAACTCAGCTCAGGTTGGGAGACCATGAGGGTTTCCCCTCCTCGTAAAAAAAAAGCATTTATACAACCGTAAATTTCTTTTGAATCTGTGTAGCTGAAATTTTCTGCCTTTATAGAACTCCTTTACAGTCTAATTTACTGGAATTTATAAAATGTTGATATCAACTTGGCTGCTTTGAAAAGAACCTAACAAATTTAAGGAAAAATATAGGTCTGAAATTAAAAAAGAAAATCAGTGTCATACTTATCCCTTGAATGAAAAATGTTATCGTGATTCTATATAAAATGTGGGTCTTCATATACTTAGCATGAAATTTTCCAGATTCTTCTAAGCAACTACATTGTCTGGTCTAAAAATAAATATAACGCGGCGGTCATTGCTATCATGTCGAGATATAATTAATTTTCACTTGAGAAGGAAAATTTTGCCAAATATTTACAGCAATAAAATATTCAGGAAAAAATTACTGCGATATATATATAAAAAAAAAAGAAAAATATGTTTTTTAATAATTCTTAAAATCAAATTCAAAATAATTTAGAGGCGCGTCTATTTATTTGAAGAATAGTATGTTTCGATAGAAAAATTTTCTTCGTATGGCAAGTTTACTTTTCCACAGACAACAGCAACTAAATTTAGGCAAAAATATTAGTTAATTCGCCACAACAATTTACGTCGGGATGGTTATAATTGAAACTGTAACTCACATTTTAGAAATTTTACTACGTAAAAATTTATTGGCAGCCTGTATACAGCAACTTCTTAGTAGCTGTATAACATGGTTTATAAAACTGGTAAAACGAAATAGTTTCCATATGGTACTTGACCGGGAACTTGTTGCTTATTTTTAGTGCACCGTCGCCGTCAATAGTTTACGTACAGGCTTTTATGTGTTAATAGCGAATTACCGTGTTTAAAAGTTTGCAATGATGGAGAATTTTACAAGCATTGAGTGGACAAACATTGTACCTTATTATGATGCGGTAGACGAAAACGGTCGTCAAGCTCGTATATTTTACCCGGAAGGTATCCATGTTCTCCATGAAGGAACTTTTGTGTCAGCTGTTCAAGTATTTATAATTTGATCATTTTGTACAGATTTGGCAACACTGTAAAGTCGGCATAAGAGTGAATAATTTATGTGCGCGTCGGAATTGGGAGGATAAAGATGGGTCTAAAAATAATTTTTTTTTTGCATTTTTAAATTTTAAAAATGTAAACAAATCTTTACAATTCAACTGGAATCACAGAAAAAATATATGCATGTATTTCAAAAACACCATGTATATTGTTTCAACTTCTTCGATGGTACACGGTATTTACGCTTTTTGAAATGTAACTAGTGATATCACCATGGAGATGGCGTGATAAAAATGGTGTTTTAATTAGTTATCTAAGAAAAGAAACAGCAAACTCAGGTATGCTGAAATATTATAGAGGAGAATGTGTTATCTAGAACTACTGACTGGGTTTTGTGAACAATATTGTAGTAGAAAATCCAAACTAATTGAGTCTGGATTCCAGCAATGTAAAAGTATACAGGGTGTTTCATTTAAAAATAAGAAATTAGGGGTCACAGACTGACAGATAGGCAAAAATATTTTTTTCCTTTGATATCATTAAACAAATCAGAAGATATAAATTATTCTAAGAAAAACAAAATTATAAAAACACTTACCTTATCACATTTATTTAAGCATACTTACCCCACAAATGTAGAACTTTTGGCAAATTGAAGACTTCAAGATCGAGGTGTGCTAGGTCTTAGATGTAAAAGGCTATATGTGCCACAAGTTAAAGTTTTAGGTTCAAGGGTTTGACTTGTGCGTCGGGGAGTCTACGAAGAGAAAATTCTATATATATATATATGAAAAATACTAGGTTCTCGGGTTGAACCGCGTCTGAGATTGTTAATGTCATTAACAATGTCAGACGCGGTTCAACCCGAGAACCTAGTATTTTTCATACCAACGACCATATATATATCATATACCATCGCGGGTTTCAACGGGTCATGGTAGACCCCTTTTTTTTTTCTTTTCCCTTTATAGATGTATTATATGACCAAGTTGAACTTTGTCCCATATCTGTTATATTTTTGGAATTCTGATAACATTTCGACTCCATGAAAAAACTGGATTCGAAATTTGTTGGTGCATCTAGAGTGCCATGACAGAACTTAATTTTTTCAAATGGAACCATATTGGTAGAGTACTACCATAAAATAGCGGATATTCTAAGGAATCCGTGGATGTGTACAAAAGCATTTTTTTTCTGGTCCAGGCACTCTAGATGCACCAACAAATTTCGAGCCAAATTTTTTTCATGGAGTCGAAATGTCACTTATGGGGGCATCATGGCACTCAGAACTTTTCAAGGGTTCCAAAATATAATAACATACAGGGTGATCCATTTAAAAATCAAAAGGTGGGGTAAGTTCTGGTGAAGCCGGAAGAGGAGATCTACGATAGCTAGATTTAAAAAAATACATGTAAACTAAAAAAAGAAGTCTATAACTGGAAATTATTTTCGAATATACAGAGTGAACCAAGACCAATTTACATATATATTACATTTTTACAACATTCACAATTTTTTTTCTTAAAATCCATAATGGTTACTGTAGTCATTTTTTCAAAATGTATCTGCAGATGGCATTATTTCGATAAAAGAATAACTACATCCAAATGGTTGGGAGATCGTCAATAATTATATAGGAGACTAGTAAGAGGCTTCTAAAAATGTACTGATATATATAGCATTTCATTTAAAATTAAAACACTTCATCCTGTACAATCATCTTGGTTCACCCTGTATATGCGAAAATAGTTTCCAGTTATTGACTTTTTTATGTAGTTCGCTGTATTTTCTTTTTAATTTCTAGCTATCGAGGAACTATCGAATTCGGACGCACTATTGCCCTACCCTGTATAGATAGTTTAATAAATGTTAAATGTTACTGTGTGCCCTAGTGGTTGATAGGAATGTGAAAAGGCCATGGTTGTCTAAACAACGTTTTGGCAGAATCACATCTACCATTTCAGATTCTTTCTGATACTTGCCCTTAGGCTGAATCTCGCAAGTCAAAAATTATATTACTCTACAGAAAAGTAATTTGGAAAATATTTTCTTCTTCTCTTTCTTTGGAAATTTGTGAATTTCATTTTTGTTTTTGATGTAGTGTTCATAAACACTTGACCACTATATTGGAATAATTAATTCGACGCCCGGTTCACCAACCAAAATGCCGTCGTCATCTGAAGATGATTAACTCTTTTTATTATCTACAGGTGGTGCCACCATAGTTGACCAAATGCACCTCAAATAGATTGTTGAAATAGTGTTCAAGTTTTTTCTTGTTACTGAAAATTGTGTCTGATGCAGTGTTATGGCTCAGGACTCCAGGATAAGGACTAAGGACAATTTAATTTTTCAAACGGTTGATAAAAAATTCCACAATGTTCTGTTCTGAAATTAAGAGAAAAATATATGTTTAGTAGTTTGATAAATGAAACAATTATTGTTATTATTGAGAGGTTTTTAATTTACCCCTACCATTGTTACCTTTTTTTAAATTAAAGGTGTCACTCAAGACTCTGACAAATTTCACTGAGAGAAAGTAAGTTATGTTGATAATAGGAGTGGGAATTTTTATAGGATCATTTAATAAAGACGAGTACCTAGATATTTTATTATGTACATTTCAATACATGGTTCACATATGCAAATTTAAATAAACGTTCGATTTCAGTGAAATAGCGAATACATATATAAACGTAATTGTACTTAAAAACATGTTTTCTTAAAAAACATTTGTAGCAGATTCATCCAAAATATAACTAAAATTATATGCCAAAGCTGTATTATGTACTTTTTTTATAAAAACAGATTTACTAAAGGTTGTTAAAAATCAGCCAAACTAATTTTAACAGCTTTGCTACACTAATTACATAATATTAAGCTTTATAAATCTATGTATCGAAAAACAATTGAAAATAGAATAGTTTTATGGAATACAACTGTACTAAAAACTCTAATACCCTGTATATTAATGCTTTTCCAACGAGAATCTTTATAATATTAATTTTTTTTGTCAATATGAAGCAAGGTGTGTCCTTGCCCGCAGGAACAGTATCTGACGAAACATTTCTTGTCTCTCAGCAGCTTAAAGATCTCGAGTTCGATTCCTACTCTAAGAACTTATTGCTCGTGTATTGAACGAAAAACGAAATTGTTTGGAGTTAAAATGTAGAAAGATACTGAATATAATGCTTTATGAACTAGCTGATAAGAAATTATTGATAAATACATATATACAAGGTGTGCCAGAAGTCTTGGATAAAACGAGAGGAGGGTGAAGCCAATTCTGATCAAAATAACTAAACTTGCAGCTATTCGATTTTTGATGATTCAAAAGTTGTTTCAACTTTTGTATTTTCTCCCGAAATCGCCTATTACGTTTACTAACAAAGCGGTAAGATTTTTTGCCCACTTTTTCTTAAATATATGACTGAAGAATGTTCCTTCCCGAAAAATGCATTTTTATAAAATCCAGTCAGAAAATCTCAATTGTAATATGATTTTATGATAATTGTTTGGTTCATCGAACATGGGACATCCTGTATAGAACTTTATGAAAACGAATTATATAGTATACCAATATGTATATGGCTTTAGCCAAAATTTTTCATTTTTTAAGTTTTATTTAAATTTTGAAGGTTACGGGCCCAGATTTCGCGTATTTTCAAGTATTCCATAAGAATCCCGTACAATTTTCGATTTTTCAGGATTTTCCGGTCATACCCTGACATTAATTTCCGAAGTGACAGCAGGTCTTTGATTCCACGAATAAGTGCGAAGCTGCTACTCCCTATTATTATTTGCAGCTTCTTTGATCTATCTCTGCTACGTTGTGAGTGACTCTTTTATTGGAAATTAAATAATCTACTTTTTGACGTATACTTTATTTTGTTATATTTTAAATTGATCCGAGAGCTATCCTATGTGACTGCCCTATTATTAACCTTGCGACTTCAGACGAAATCATTAGTTCGACTACCTGTTCCTTTGGGTATACCTACGCTTTGTCTAAAAATTCTCGTTCTTTGTAATAAAAACCGAATAGACATAGATCCTATTTTCCTTTGTTTGTCAGTTAATATTTCTAAGTTTAAAGTGTAGGTACACTTAAATTTATTATTTTATTTTATATACAAGTTTTACATTTATATAGATTGTACATACAGAAACATTATTTGGATACTAGAAAAGCTACATATATAATATTTTCCAACATTTCATTGCAAACTACCGAATTAAGACATATCAGTAGTAAATTCAAAAATAATCGATATAATTAGTGAATACAGAGTGTTAAAACTATAAAAGGAACTGTAAAATTTGGCACTGAGATTGTTTGGCACTAGAAGTAACAGGGCAACGGTGAACGCTGACCAGAAAAAATAAACACTCCGTATTGACTAATACAAAACATCATTTCCGTGTTATATTCTTAAAATATGACTCGTTAACATTTTAAGTGTTTATGATTTTACAAAATATGTGAAAACATTTTTCTTCTAGTACCTCGTGCAATTCCGAAAAATAAAACTCTTTTATTTGAAATTTTTTAACAGTTGAGTGCATTGTACACAAGTAGTACATCTAGACTATCCTCATCATAGACTATATTCCCTAACCAAAGTCAGTCTTTGTGTAAATTAGATTATATATAAACAATTGTACACTTATGCTTTTATTATTAAGCGTCCTTGTGATTATTTTACCTGAACTTACCGTTATATTTCTACTAAATAATAACATGATTATAAACTTATGCCATATTTGTTCACCGGAATGCCCTAAAGATGATCACTTGCGCTAATAAGGACAGCTTCACGCCATACAAAGTCTCTGCAACAAAGAAAAGTGTGATAAAAATATTATGTTGAAAAATTAGTAAAAAAGTTTTTAGTTATACAAAAACTTTAAAAAATGTCAAATCGAATCTCTTCAAATAACGGAGATATTTGGCCTAGACGTTTTCAGAATTTTCTATATTTTCCGCTATAACTCTTAAAGTAGGCCATGGATTTCAAATGTCTTTAAACCATTTTGCAGGTTATATAAATCGGCACAATTTTCGTAAAAATAATTTTTTTGTATGACCGATATTAAGTAAGATATTCTCGAGGGCCCTGATAAAATGGACACATGAATTGACCTGACACGATATATGCAGACAGATGGAGGGATGTAGAGACAGGCGGACATTTGGAATGTTGCAATCCTACCCTGTGCTTCTACAATTTCGAAGATATGATATGATTATGGGCTCTAACACTCATTATATTAAATTCAGCTTCAGCAAATTCACATTTTCTACACTTATTAAGATTTGACCCTCATATTAGTAGCTTTTGTCAAGAAAGATGTGGCGATAACACGATAAAAATTTAAAACCAATTAATTTTCTTGTTTTTGAGTTGGAGCGAATTAAAAGAAGAAATAGTGGTTCTAATTATTTTAAAACTATGTTTACATTTTCGCCTGCATCTTTGTGTCTAACAACCAAAATCAATATTTCTGTTAAAGTTCCACTTATACTTCAAAAAAAAATCTCCGCTAATAAGCCTCATAATCCTGCTTAACCATCCCACTATAGGAAGGTGGTAATAAAAAAGCTTGGACGTTTTCTATTTGCGCAATATCTAAATAGTATTTTTCTAACGAGGTTCCTGCTTTGAAGAATTGGATTCTACGTATAGTATCATATTATCATGATAAATAAATAAATAACACCACAGGTAATTACGACCCCCTTTATCCCGGAAGGCTCTAGAAGAGCCTGTGTGGGAGGGGGCTACACATTTTAGAGACAAGGGACACACACCCAATATTCGTGTATAGTGAAAAAATCCCTCTCACAGTATTTTCCACTGCCACGACCGGGGATCGAACCCGGAACTTTCGGGTGAGAGGCAAGTACGCTCACCTCTCGACCACCAGTCATACATGATATCCTCTTCAAGTTAAATCTGTCGAAGCTATTATTTCTATAAAATATTCAATTGCAGGAGATACACAATGCGGCGTGCTTCAACTACGACTTCCTATACGTACCCCGGTGTAATATCTGCATTCCTGTGGAGGTAGCTTATTACCTAGTCATTCCTGAACTTGATAGTAAATCCGCAAATCAAAGTTACAAAATAGACAACTGAAAATTATTACTTCTCGTCTTTGAGACTTAATTGGGCTGCTTTCAAATATCTAAGCTCATTAATTGATTTTGTTTCGTGGTTCCTCCGTACTCAATGATAACAAAATTTACGTCATGTATGTATTCTGCTTGTGAATTGAACCGCTGTTGCTTATACTGCGACCTGAATTAATGCTGATTTTAGTTATTACAGAACGTAATATTGCATTCACTTGCATGTGTCAAGTTCTAAATGCCGTTTATTATTTCAACATACAGCAAATACAGTCCAGGGCTATCTTAGGAAAATATTGGAAATATCTTATGATGACTTATAATTAATTATTGAAAATGTATCAAATATATTTCCTCTCTAGGATTAATAATAAATAAATAAACACCACAGAAATTAGACAACCCCCCAATTCTAGAAGCCAGAGGCTTGTGTGGAAGGGGTTACATATTTAAAAACGCGGACATACAACCATATCGTGCGACAGTGCCAGTGCCGGAGACGGGGCTCGAACCCGGTAGCCCGATACCCGTTCGATTAATCGCGATTGCCACTGATCCATTAGAGTTTACAGGTGTAAATTCAATGCTCGCTGAGTAGTTGTTTACTGTAAATTTTGTTTAGCATATAGGTAGAAATATATTGTGTTGAGCCCACTAGGGCAATAGGTCGCTCACGGAAGCTGTAAAAGGCAGGTTGCTATGCGTTAGATGGCATTTACGATGTCCAATACGTAGTAGCAGCATTTACGGTATTAAAGGTTTCGCTTAAAAACAGTGGTGAGAGGTAGGTCATTGCCAAAATTTTTAATTTAAAATATTCTCAATTTCCAAACGATAAAATGGCGAACAATAAGAGATTTATATAGTTTATTACAATCTTTTAAGCCCGAGTAGCTCAATATAACTTCCAGCCGCACAGTATCACTTATTTGCGATGTTTAGCTGCTATTTCCTAAGCTCCTTCACCTTTCTAATGGTATATCGTTTCTACCAATCGTTTTCTGGATCTTAAATGATTATACTCCTTTCTCTTACTTGTCAAAATCTTGAAAAACATGATTTTCTATTTCTCTCTTCCAAATTCTTCAGTTATTCGTGTTTCTTCGTTTTACTTTTCTTCAATTCAACCAACAGTCTGTTTCCTCTATTTTACTCCAATATTTTACTTTCTCCAAAATTTTTCACCCCTGCAATTTTCACAATTTTTTATTATTTTTCTATATCCCCTAGCAATCTCCAATTTTCAATTTTTCCACAATCTCCTTTATATTTTACTCAAAATATAAAATCACAGATACCAACTTGAATATTTCATAACATCAACAACTTAACAAAACGAGTTGGTTCTCGTCACGTGATATTCAACCTTTTTTCACTTTTATAATGTTCCTGCACCAATTAATTAAAAATCTTATATCTACTTGAAGATGTTAAGTGCGCAAACAGTTCGAAATGTTTTAAACATTTTGATAATTAGTATAACGATAATTAAGTGCATTTAAATAAAATGATTCTATTTACTATTAAATTATTTTATAAACATCCCTATCTGTTTTTAATGGCTTAAATATAAAAATTGCATGTATTTATAGAAAATATTTGTCTTCTGTAAAACACTTTGGTATTCTATCAAACAGAGCAAATAAAAGAAAACAGGAAACATGCGTGCAACTCTCTACTCAGAATAAAATAAGGTGCATCTTATTTTATTTTATTCTTGGGTAATGGTTCATCAAATAAAAATTTGCTATGATTTCTGCATTTATTTTTTAGCAAACGTTTCGGTGTTGGTTTACACCTTTTTCAATGTTGCACACTTAAAACAATTTTTTTTTTGAGAATGTGGCACTAATTCACTGGCTTTTTTATATTTGTCCTTATCATTGTTTATTTTTAACGTTTGGCACTGTCACTTGGTAAATTATCTTAGACCTACTCGAACTGATATCCGATATATAAGGACATATCGATCTCTTGTATCACCACAGGTGGTTCCATTAAAACTTAGTACAGTATCATTGGCACGTGAAATGCTTTATATTGGTTAAGGAATTAATGTAAACATTGAAAAGTATTGATACTATACTCCGCGGCATACCGATTTGACAATTTTTAATTTCTTTGAGGTGTATAATTCAATTTTTTTTAAAAAACTTTCTTAAGCTAAGTTTAATAGTTAGCCATAAATGAGCTATCGGAGACAAATTTCAAGTATGTTAAAAGATAGCATTCATAAGGATACACACACACTATATAATTTGTAATAAAATATTTTGCTTTAAATTCGGTTAACATATTATTTGAAACATAAACCCCAAGTTATTGTTGGAAAATAAAACAAAATTGTTTTCCTTTTTCCGCTGGCGTAATGTTCTATGTAATATTCATCATATATCGCATGAGCAATTATTATCTACTTTTTGATAGATTTCAGTATTTTATACGGTAAAAAGAATAGTTAGAAACCGGATATAAAACGCTCGTAATATTTAGTGACATGTTAAAATATTCATGTTTGAAAGGAATTGATGCCCTCAAATGTAAAAGGAAAGGCCAAGAGATCGTCTTAGATTTAGAGTTTCAACACATATTGTCTTTGATGTGTTTTCCCCCGTCGCATATAGTATTCTCTTTATCACGGCGACCATTTTATAGATCCACTAAATAATGCCGACATTATTTTAAATTATAATGGATATTAGTTTATAGTTGATACCACATAGTGTATAGTGTACACACTTCTAAATATTTTAGCAGTGAATCAATCTGTGTCGTAACACCTGGGATTATCCAAGTGCAACATAACCAGTGTAATTAAAATTAGTAATTTCTTTGATGAGAATTTTTTATTAGGATGGTGTTACAGTTCAATTTAACATTTATACATTATTTAAAAAAAATCTCTAAATCATTACTTTATCTCTTACATTTAATGTCTAACGAATTCGTGTTATCCGTCGTCACGCGTAATATTTATTATTTAGTTGTCTATATGAATTCGCAATTGTAAGGAATCTGTTGTACTTAGGTGTAGACATGACATTATACATTTTGTTGTGTAGCGTGTTGCATATACTTAGGCTCTCTATTTCCGTAATTCTTAAGCTAGGCAACCAATAACTTTTAATTAGTTTATAGGTAGATTCCTATAATTGTATTGGCGATCGGTAACACAGATTTATTTCTTCACAATAGTTTTTGGCTTCCGGTAGTCTGTCACTTTTCACGTGTAGTTCGCTCGAACGCTTGGCAATTTATTAAGTGGTATTTTTACGTGCTCGTTGCGATTTTTGAAACAAGTAATTTCACCATTTTGGGATACTTTCGCAACGTTACATTTTTCGATTTTCCATTTATGTTTGGACGAGTGCATATTTTTATGGTATTGGAAATCGATTATCTTCATTGGAAGGATCTATACGTAAAAGACATTTTTGCCAAATTTACACGAGGCCAAGGACATCCAAGGTCAACAACATTTCTCTAAGAAAACCCTCCGAAACGAGGTTTTTTTTTCCACCTACGGTTTCGCCAAGTATTTCGTAGTTTTTCCTACGTTTTTTTTCGTCTCCCCTGATACGAACGAATAACTTTTTTCTACTGGTCTACACGTACTTATGTTACTTCTTCTTGCTGGACTGGAATTTCTTTTTTGTGGAGGAGCCATCCATTTTCTGGGTTAATTGATAGGCTGGAAGTTGCTCATTCCTGAAATTTGAGCCGAAGCTGAAACCCTGCTGCCTGCAAGTTGTATCCTTCTTGTACCATATATATATTGATTTTTTTTTAAATATATTGTATATTTTGCTGTAAAAAATTTCACCACTGCTAATTTTGCTAAACATTTTATGAAAATATTCTGTCAATTAATTAAAACATCTATGATAATTGTTGGGGGTTAAGCACTTACGTAAGACGCGTATACCCAGTTAAATATATTTTTTTTTGTTAGTGTTGAATTTGTCTACCATACCCTACGTTATTGTACTGTTGAATGTTATAAAGTTACTTCGTTTATTGTTATTAAAAGATAAAACTGAATTTTAATTTTTCATTATCGTCTCGCTAAGTAATTTATTTAGTAAATTTAAGGTTACATTGTACTTGAGCTGGTATTTGGAGTGAAAAAAAATTTACTTGGCGCCCTGATACATCAAAGTAATTTAGAACCCTGACCATCTCCACTGTCAGTCGGCCGGCAAATACCGTTAGTCAACA
The DNA here is from genome assembly GCA_963675555.1 of Leptura quadrifasciata. Taxonomy (NCBI): domain Eukaryota; kingdom Metazoa; phylum Arthropoda; class Insecta; order Coleoptera; family Cerambycidae; genus Leptura; species Leptura quadrifasciata. Next base: position 54,687,296 of record OY776682.1, on the reverse strand, counting down.
GACGACGACCAACTAGTTACGTCAGATTGTAGTTTTGAAACTTGACGTAGCAATGGTACGATTTCCAGATTTGAAATTTTTGTTCAAAATTTCAAATCAAAAAGCAGTGCTTTGTTTTTGTGAGAACTACCCCAATTTTAATTCACATCAAAGATACCACACTCCAAGATTACGATGACTTCTTGGTTAAAGAAGCCAAACTTTCACCGAAGATTTAGTATTAAATTAAAGCAATGTGTAATTGTATTAGGTTGATGGGAGCGATTGTATATTAATTATTACTGATTTTATTTTAATACGTTTATTTATAAGACATGTTTCACAACTGCTAACACATTACTTACTGACACATATGCAACCAACTATGTACAGATAACTAGATAGTTGCCTGTGTAACAGTAATCTGATTTATACTGTCTGTAATGAAAGGCAGTTTATCTAAATTTTTTTTTCTTATACATTTATTTAACATCGGCCTATTCCCGCTACTAAGGCCTAACACCGACGCCTGCAGACGACCTACTCCCAACCAGGAATTTTGCCGAACCTCTTCCCTTAAGAAGAGCAGGGATCTTTTACTTGCCTAACATTTAATAGACAAAGGACGGACGGCTTTACATCCCCTCCGAAGAATGGTATAATCACCTATACAACCCTCGCCTAAGATTGTATAGCTTCCGTGCATACACTGATATACAAGCTGCTGGAAGATGTGTGAGGCGAGGACGCGGTCTTCGTTGGAACGGTCACTACTACTAACCGCGCCTGACGTTGTTTTACATCGCATATCGAAGTATGTACATAGTAAAGATGCACCTCTAAATTTTATTCAAGTTACAATTTACAAATATTCAAATATTAATATTTTTTCATATATATTATGCAAGAGACTCTTGATTGACATTAATTCTGATGTAGATTCTACAATGACATCCCAATTTTTTTTATAAAATAATGAAGTAAAGGAACATTGTGTTTAATCTTATTTATTTTATGACTGATACTAAAATCACGTTGGGTAACAGTAGACTTTGCAGTTCTTTTATGTCTGATATGTGCCGTATTTACGCTTAAGACCGATTTATTAGGAATTTTTGCTGCTTCATTAAAACTTTTAACAAATACTTGGTTTCATCAAGGTTCGATTTGAAATTTAGCGATCTCAAAGCATATTAGATTTATAGTCCAGCATTAAAGACGACTGACTGTAGCGAAAGGCAACCCTTTACATCCTAACTAGCAAGCATATACCCTGAGACAATAAAGAGTCCACCTGAGGTGTCTTCATAGATATAGAATAATTATAAATATTCAAAAGAATAGTAGACCAGGGCCAAACCGTTTAAAATATCGTAATAGACGATAAATTCTTAGCAGTATACGAATGGTCGGAAAATGTAGTTAATGGTGTATATAATTAAGGAAAAATCGCCCAGACTGAGTAAAAGTTCGGGAAGGGGGGTTGGGGTGGTAATATATAAGCTTTTAGGGGTTGGTACTCGCTTTTTGCGATTTGCGGCGAAACTATGCATCCTATCGAAAAATGTTGAATGTAAAAGTTGTAGATAATGAAAAAATCTAAAACTTTCTGATTGATCATTATTGACCATAACCTCAAAATTATCGAGAAAAGTGCAAAAAAACGTTTTTTCGGTTTTTAATTTATAACTGGCGCAAAAATGTTGAAAATTAGTGAAAATGTTCTTTTTTGTGTTTCAAACAAGCCCAAATTTTTTCAAACTAAAATATTTCATTTACGATATTTTATGAAGAAAATAAAAAAAGAAAACCTAATTTTCAATCGAAAAATTTGGTTAGCAAATTTTCGATTAATGAACTTTACTAGTGCTCATTTTTTTCGTTGAAATCTCAACTTTAATTTAGAATTAAAATATAATATTGTTTATATACAAAAATATCGTTAAAAAAGCGAAAAACGGAAAAAACTACTTTTTAAAAATCGAGTTTTCGGTGAAAATCATGAATTTCTTTTTCTTTATTGTAAATAAACGTTTACATTAATAAAAAAGCATTAAGTCTCATACAATACTATGTTATACAAGTAATGTACATGTACCTAACTGAGGCGAGACTGTTACAATTGATCCATTACTATTATTTCGTACTACTGTGTCGTTGTTTACAGAGAATGGCTTCAGAAAAAATGTTAAGTCACATTTATACACAGAATTTGCGAGCATCGATTCGTTACCAACTTCGAGCAATATTGTACACGTTGTTGATGGCGGGTTTCTCTTACACAAAGTAATCTGGCAAAAAAACGATACAAATTATGAAATAACACAAAAATATTTACATTATGTACAAAACAACAAGAAGATGCAGATTCCCTAATTATCAATACATCCCTTGAAGTAGCAAAAACTCCGATAAAATAGTGGTAGTTGTTGGTCAAGACATAGATTTTTTAGTTCTTTTAAATCAATTCAGTTCACATGAATTGAATATCTATTTCCACAAACCTGATGCAGGAAATATTAATGATACTTATTACACCTCTAATAGTTTTAAACATAAATCACATAAACATATTGTAGCATTTTTGCATTATTTTTCTGGCTACGATACAACTTCCAGTTTTGCTGGGAAAGGAAAAAAAAAACAATTATAAAATCATTATTGGCCGATAAACATTTACCTAATCTTGCAGAAATTTTTTACAATACAAATGCAGACAAACAAACGATTACCGAAAATGGATTAAAAATAATAGCTTCTATTTACAAAAGATTTGAACTCTACCGAACGGCTACTGTTACATCCTCATTTCATTTGAAAAAATTACCTCCAACTGAAGGGGCAGCTAAGCAACATCGTTACAGGGTGTATTTTCAAATACAAAGTTGGCTTGGTAATCAATTAACAGCTGCAGATTGGGGATGGAAACATCACGTTAATGGCATCGTACCTATATTTACAGAACAAGAATTAATTCCTGAAAATCTATTGAAAATTATCTGCTGCAGCTGCGAAACAGGATGCGGTAATAACAAATGTGGGTGTCGCAAGCATGGCTTAAAGTGCACAAATTTGTGCTCAAATTGTCACGGTTCTGATAAATGTTCTAATGCCGAAAAATCGTTGTACGAATAAAATTGCAATCTCGAGGGCATCGAAGACGAAGACAGTACCCACTGTCTAATAAATAATAATAAAAATAATGATACTGAACTGGACAATCCAGTCCAGTAACTCATCATAGCCATTGTTTTTTGCTAGCGTTTTAAGAATTCTAACTTCTTTTTCAAAGTTAACCCTATTTAAGTTTAGAGATAATAGTCTGTGTACATAGCTATGAAACGGTGACATTTTTATCTTCCAAGATTGATTACAATTTGCATGTGTAAGAGTGTCAGTAAAAGTTGGTTTTCTGTAAATATCAAGTTCTAGCCCATGTTCTTTATGTGTCAGCGTAATATCTAAAAAGTTTATTGACTGTTCTTTTTTCCATTTCAACTGTAAACTGAATTTTGTTGTTTAGGGAGTTAATAAAATGGATGAAATGTGACAATTGTCTCTCAGTACCGATCCATATACAAAACACAACGTCAACCTATCTTACCCAAAAATGTATGTATTTAAGGAGATTATTGTTTATGGTAAAAACATTGTTTTCAAAATTTGCCATGAATATTTCAGTTAATAATGGGCTTAACGGGCTACCCATAGGTATGCCGACTTGTGTATACATTTTATTATCGAATTTAAAATAATTTTGTTTGATACACATATTAATTAACGTTTGTAAATCTGAACCACCACTATCAGGTCAGTTTTTAAGACTCCTTAATAATGGTCGCAAGGCCGAAACATATATCAGAGAAATCTGGAAAAAAACTAATGAAACCAAGTGCGTATTGTAACTATTCTTTTAAATATTTATAATTATTCTATTGAATATGTTTCATCAAGAACCTACGGCAGATTCCATCCAATTAATTCATAGATATAGCAGGTGCGCTTGACAGGACCACCTTTTCAACAATTTCAGCGGCCCTAGTGGAAAAGAATGTCCCTACGATCATGGGAAGCTGGATATCCAACATGAACTCAAAGAAAGCTGTACAAATTAATGTAGGAGATGTTTCTGTATGACGAAGAGGCTGCTGGTGAAGGTGTGATCAACATCTTCACAGACGAATCAAAAAAGAAGGAGGGGGCCGGATGTGGAAAAGTCTGCAAATCCAATATAAATGGGCTCTGGATAGGTGAGCCATCGTAGTACAAACGGAATTGACATGCATAACCATAACTCAAAAGAGATTGTCCGTAGACAAACTACGGGCAAAACAATCAGGATCTACACAGATTGTAGACAATCACTACTAGCATCGAGAAGTTACAAAATTATCACAGGAGCAGTATGGGACTATCACCAAGCACTTGTAGGCAAAGACGACTGCCAGATAAGGTTATAAAGCAATTATAAATCTATAAAATTTAAAAGGAATTTAAATTGTTACTTGAGCGGGTCATCAAAGCCAATTTGTAATATAGTCATTGTCTTTAGATATACTTTCAATAAAAACATTATTAATTTATACTTTTCCTCATTAACTAAATCGATAGTAACGTTAACAAGTATCTAGTCGAGCAGTAATAATTTCAACAAACACTTTTACTTAATGCCATTAACACGGTCCTTGATATTCTTATTAGCGAAATATGCAACTCACATATTAGCGACCATCCTACATTTTCCTGTTACCTACTGTTAGTCAGATAAGTGATTCTCCAGGGACCAAGTTCGACTCAATAGAAAAAGGATGACCTTTGAGAGATTCTTTACTGAATTATGTACCCTAGTCTCGCATACTACATTTATATGCCTCGAATAAAGGGTCAATCTGTAAATTGGCTTCTTATTCTGCCCCATTTACATATTAAAATTTTTAAATAAATGAGGGGAACGTTCTTGTGTGCACATGCTAATCGAAAATTGAACAACTTAAACTCTATTTAGTATTTGACAAAATATATATAAATTATTATATCAATTACCATATAAGAAAACTTGTATTATTCGTAATCAAATTAATATATAAACATGGGAAATTTCGCTACACTTATTAAAACGTAGTATATTCTCAAACAATGACCGTATATTTTAAATTGAATTACTCGCTAATAATTTACGGTACGCTTTAAGAGTTAGTTTCATTATACCTCTGAAATGAACTATGCACTTTAAAAGTTGTCGTTTATTAATAGAAATTAATTCACTTACTTCAAAGCGACCTATTAAAAACAAGCCACTTGTACATTTAAATGTAAATTTGATCACAGAAAACATGGTTGCCACTACATTATTTCACTAAAATGTCCTGTGTAGCCTCCTCCTGTAAATTGAGTTGTTTAAAAATTCTCGATTGTTTAAAATGATGAAAACTGTCATGGTTTAACAGGCCACATCTCGAAAACTTTTAACTGATAATTAGTAACTGATTTATTAGTGTAGTGTAATTTGTTACTGCTTATGTCAAAAAAATAAATAAATGAAACTTTCCGAGCTTGATTTGAAAACCTGACGTTTGACACAATGGAAAGAGACATTTTCTATTAACATTAACAAATAATGCTTCTTTGAAATTTATATAGACATTATAAAGTTTTGACGTAAATGCAGACAGAACATCACATAGTAGTAGATTCGGTCACAGGTCAATATGGCTCATAGGAAATTGAGAAAATTCCATTTCCTTCGACCTTTATACATGCGGAGTGTTCATGACTTCATATATGGGTATAAATGAAATTTGATAGAAGATCTTTTTATCAGGATTCTTTACACAGTGAAAAAATGTGTATACGAATTGCTCGTATAAAGGAGGCGAAATGGAAATTATTAAGTTTTGAGGTATATTTTATTACTTGAAAATAGACGCCTCTTTAAAGAAAACTTTTGGTAGCAAAATAGATAAATATGCAATACAACTACTCAATAAAGGTGCTTTTTGCATAAAACTACGAGATAATGATATGTAAAACGATGTACGTAATATTATGATAAAAATGAAATAAATGTAACATCTTATAAAAGTCGGAAACATTAACTGCCACAAATATTCTTTCGTGTCCCTTTTAGGATTTCGAAATTACCAATTTTTAGAGGGTAATTAAACCACCTTTTGGTTCTTTTTACTTTCACATATACATTCCATATACCGGGTGTAACAGGATCATGGTATACCCTTCTTTTCTCCTTTAATTTTGAAGATAATTGATTGAAATTTAGGATATACTACATACATAATAAGCGGCACTTTTTGACATACAATTGATTTTATTCACTTCCGGTTTGACAGGAAGTGACACTAACTTTCGATTTTTAAATAGAACACCCTGTATATTATTGCATTTTTGAATTCTGCATAATTTTCTGAATCCAACGACGCCAAATAAGTGACATTTCAAATATCAATTTTTTTTTATAATATAACTCTTAGTTTTCCATTTAAGTTTGCCATGCCGATTCCGATTTATACTAAATGACCCGTGTAATGCTACAAAAATCGAAATTCCGTTAAAAACACTAAATTACGTGATTTATGAGCAAATAAAATTCACCAAAATTGTTTTTGGGCTAAAACGAACGAATTTAATTAAATTTAACATATGGTTATTTCCTTACTTTATTTAATATTTAGTCTTTTTCTCAATTTCATAATGTAAAAAGAAAGTAAACAAAATCTCAGTATTACAAGGCAAAACTCTTAACATTGAGCCAAGGTGCTTTAAACCCTCGAGCGTTAAAGTGATTAGAAAACATTATTTATGCATTAAGTAAATCACAACCCTTTCATTTAATACGGAATTACCTACTTTCTGTGTATTGGTATGTTAATCTGGTCACGCTAATATACTAGTTAGACAAATACTTATGGGAAAGTTTGTCTGAGTTGTGTCAGACGGATTTTTTAAAATCACTAATGCCATTTGTGGGACGGTAGCTAAGTGGTTAGGGCATCTAGCTTTACGTGCAGAATTGGGCTCGAACCCCACCTACTTCGAAGTAAATTTCAATTACAAATTATCCCAAAGAAGTGGTTTGCATCCCACTATAAACTGTAGGGCTCAGTCTCCTTCACAAACCTCCTAGGTATAAGACAGTCATTCATGTGACCTGGAAGGTGGTTAAACACATTTTCAAACATTTTAATAATCAATGAAAGTTCCTGAGTTTTCTGGTCTGGCCGAAAAGAGTAAACAGTAGAGCCATTCGTAAATTCCATAATTACATAACATTTCGAAAAAATTAAAGCTTTCGGATTGTGTTAATTATACATGAGCTACCATGTCTTCAATTTAAATATTATGAACTCTCTATATAGTAAAAAAAAACGTTGCAACGAGCAACGAGAAGCAGCAGTAGGCAACTTTCAGAACCTGAAGATGGCAGATGAGATTCTGCCGAAACGTCGTTTAGACAACCGTGACTCCTGGAGGAGTCGATCATCGACGCGGGAGAGCACCCGGAAGTACAATAACACTTCATTTAACACCCGCGAAAACCTAAGAAACAACATTGTTATATATATACCGAACCGCGTCTGAGATTGTTAATGTCTCGACGTTTCGGCTCCCGTTTTAAAGCCATTTTCAAGAGAAAAAGTGAGTCAATAAAAAAAAAATTGTCAAAGGTAATAATGTTAGGAGTTCATGGAACTGGTTCGATTCCGAGGTCTCAATCTGCCTACTCCCCAGGTCTCACCACGATCCGTCTCTAAGGCCTCAATCTGCCTACTCCTTAGAGCGAACTCGCTGGCAGTATCGGACGAAGTGTTATTTATACGAAAGCTGTCTGTGGGTGGGAGAGTGGTGGGGGGTTGAGGGTCTGTTGATGGAGGCATCAGAGCAGAACGGATGCTATCAGGATTATGAGGTGTGGATGAAGATTGTGGGGCTAGCCTGGAGATCAATGATTTCCAAGCGACTGGAAGACGATGACCGTCATCCCTTTTGTTTAGACAATTGGGATGTTACTCAATCTCAATTGCTTCGCGGATGATTCGCGGTTTCTGGAAAAATGATGGTGCTATGGTTTTGGTGTTATCGAAGTCTATATTATGGCCTGTTAGGAGACGGTGTTGGGCAAGTGATGATGTGGGACCGGATTTTCTAACTGCAAGACGATGTTCATATATTCTATTGTTAATCCGTCTGTTGGTTTGTCCAATGTAGGTTTGGGGACAGTTTGAGCAAGGTATTTAGTATACACCGTGGGAATCATTAGGTATTTGGTTTTTTGGGGTTCTGATTAAATTGGAAATTGTTTGGTGTGTTGTGAATATGGTTTTTATGTTATTGGATTTCAGGACTTTTGAAATTTTGTCTGTGACACCTTTGATGTAGGGTAGGAAAGCTCTTTGCTGAGGAAGAGTTTCTGTCTGTTGAATTTGGGAAAGATTTTGTGCTTTGTGTATGGATCGCGTTATATGTCCTTTGTCGTAACCGTTTTGTAGAAGTGCTTCTTCTAATGTTTGTAGTTCGGATTGTCTGTTGTGATTGTCTGTTAGTCTGAGGGATCTGGTTACAAGAGTGTTGACAACGGAATTTATTTGTGATGGATGGTGGTGTGATTTTGAGTTAAGGTAACGGTTGGTGTGGGTTGGTTTTCTATACACAGAGTAGGAGAATTGATTGTTGTTTTGTTTTGTAATGAGGACGTCTAGGAAAGGGAGAGAACAATTGTTTTCGATTTCAATAGTGAACTGGATCTGAGGGTGTATATGATTAATGTGAGACAGGAAGTTGTTTAGCGAATCTCTACCATGTGGCCAGATAACGAAGATGTCATCTACGTATCTTAGCCAGCAAGTAGGCTTCAGTTCCGACGAATTCAGGGCTTGGGTTTCGAAGTTGTCCATGTAGATGTTGGCTATGACGGGGGACAGAGGTGATCCCATTGGAGCTCCTCTCACTTGTTTGTAGTAGTTGCCTTGAAAGAGAAAATAGGTGTTGGACAGACAATGTTCTAGAAGGGTCAAAGTGCTGGGAGAAATATTGTGTTTAGTTTTGAGAACGTTTAGGGCTTCAGTGAGTGGGATATTGGTGAATAATGACACAATATCGAAACTGACTAGAATGTCGTTCTGGGAAATAGAGTAATTTTGAAGAAGATCAATGAAATTGGTGGAATTTTTGACATAAGAAGGGGCTTGTTCAGCAATGGGTTTTAGAGTATGGGCTAGATGTCTCGCTAATTTGTGAGTTGGGAAACGAAAAGCACTAACTATTGGTCGTAAAGGAATGTTGGTTTTGTGAATTTTAGGACATTTAGCTGTTGGTTGCAGCTGGTTACGTTCCTTATAGTAAAATAAGGATTTCATAGAGGAATCTGCGACTAAAAATATTATGTTTTAATACCATTTCATTATTTGATTCAAATCAATCTCAGACTCCACTCAGTTTTTCTTAGAAGTAAGTAAGTAAGTAAGACCAAGATGGGTTCTAGAACTGTACCTTGGAGTACGTCATATTTTATTAGAGTTACTATATTTATTATCACTTTGAAACACTTTTAACGTAATTTCTTTAAGGCCAATTTGCAACACTAATTCATGACTCACCATATCGAACACTTTTGATGAATAAGTTTTTTCCTTGTTTGTATGTACAAATGTATAGTTACCGATTCTTTAAAGATTGTGAGCAATGATTAAGTACTATATATTTATTAAATATATATTTCAATGGGATGTCATAGCTTGAGATTGACTTTTGTATGGCACTATTTATATTATCTAATCCGGTATTTTGAAGCTCTCTTCTTAGTTTGTTAGTATCTATTGGCAAGGGTATCATACAATTTTGAATTGTATCTTGAATGACTTTATACTTAAGATCTTTAATTAGTTTTTAGTTACATTTTACCCCACTTACGCATGTTAAATTAAATTCGCAATTTACTGTGTATTTGTAATAGACTTAGTTATTTTCCGTAAGTTTAAGTATAACAAAATTCATATAACAACTACAGTACAAAATATATCCACTACAATATAATTTTAAACAAACTCAACACTGTTACCTTATAGTATAATATATATGACAAAAGATACTTACTTATATTTTTTTCCCCGGAGTTCTCTGGAGTATTTCCGTACATGCTGCCTTTGCTGTCAGATTCAGATCCTGATTTTTGTTCCGATTTGTCGATTTCATTCAGATTTGACTGATATTTCGAACCTGTAAAGATTAACTTATGTTAACATAACACACATTTTAACAGGAGATTTATAGTAATATTAATACAAATGGAAAATTCAGCAAGTCGAAAAGAAAATACAATTTTTATTTTATCGAAACAAGGGATAAGGTGAAAAATGGTTAAATATAGCATCAGGAGATATAAATGTCAATATAAAGACAATCCACGCGGATTCACAATACATTACAGTATCTTTTTCAACATGTCTACTATATGTGGTGAGTTTTTATATTAATAGGTATACAAAATAGCCCGTTGGTACGGTTTACTCTTTGTATAAAGGGAATTTATTTCAGAATTCAGTATGTAAGAATCTTAGGCGAGAATTGTTTAGTGGATATTCTATTCTTTAGACGGGATGAAAAGTAGTCGATTATTTGTCTATTAAATGTCAGACGCGTAAAAATCCCTAGTTTTTGGCTAAATTTCTAGGTTGGGTATAGCTCGTCTCCCGACGTCGTTGGTTGGCCCTAGTCGTGGAAATAGATGATAATTATATAGGTCACTTTTTCTCAAAATTTGATTCGCTTTCAGCTGCAATCATTATATTCCTTTTGAATGCCACACAAATATTTAAACTAAAATATTTCCAAAAGCTGCATCGTTTTCGTTTTCTCGGTTTACAATGAGAATTTTAGTTTTTGTAGTAGTTTACATTAAAACCGCATTCACAGCATGTATTATTGGTATTATTATTATGTGCACGCCTACGTCACTGCCTTATAGAATATACGAGAAGGGCCAGACATACCGTGATGGACATACTCAGATATATAGTGTAGGTTCCGTAGTATTTGGGAGAATCAGGAATGCACACCTAAAGTTGAATCCAAAGAAGTGTCTCCTATTCCAGAAAGAAGTTAAATTTTTTGGATATGTTGTATCCTCGGAGGGAATACAGAAGACCCGGACAAGATTTCTGCCGTACGGTTAAGTTACTACAGACGTTTTGTGGAAGGATTTGCAGATATAGCAAAACCACTACACCAGCTAATGGAGGGAAAAGTTAAAGTTTCATAGAAGAAGCTGAAGGCAGCGTTATGCAGTAGTGCTAGCATATCCTCCATAGAGGGCCTCTATATTCTTGACACGGATGCTAGCAATTCCCTAGTTGGACGTGTACTATCTCAAATCCTCAAATTCAAAATGAAGAGGAACATTAATCGAGTATTTCAGTGAAGTGTTGTCCAAACCAGAGAGAAATTATTGTGTAATACGCAAGGAACTATTGGCCATTGTTATATCCGTGGACTTTTCATCAGTATCTTTACAGACGATACTTCAAAATCAGGACTGACCATGCTGCATTAAAATGGTTATTGCAGTTGAAAATCCCAGAAGGTCAATTGGCTCGTTGGATAGAGAGATTCCAGCAGTATGGCCTCAGAATCGAACACCGACCTGAAAAATCGCATAAAAATGCAGATGCTCTATCAAGAAAACCGTGCAGTGAACACAGTTCAGATAGTTGTTCCAGATGATTGGACAAAAGAAATTCTAAGGCAAGAGCAACTGAATGATAGCGTAATTGGTCTTATATTAATGGCAAAAGAAAAAGGGACGCGACCAGAATGGAAGGATGTTTCAGACCAGAGCATTGAGCTGAAAGCTTTATGGGCGCAATGGGATTCCTCAAGTTTATAGATGGTCTGTTAAAGAGAGCACGGGAAAGCCTAGATGGGAAGAAAATTACCATGCGTCTGGTGATACTTAGGAGCCGTGCCCAGAAAACACTTCAGAAAATGCATGATGAAATATCCGGGGAGCATTTTGCCATAAATGAGACCTTGACTAAAGTAAGAGAACCATTTTATTGGCTAAATAGTCGTCAAGATGTGGAGGCTTAGTGTCGCCAATGCAATGTTTTCGCAGCCACCAAAGGGCCATAGACAAGAAGTAGGTGACAAATGAAGCAATATAATGTCGGAGCCCCTTTTGAGCGAATTGCTGCCGATATAGCAGGCCCATTCCCAGTTACAGGTGATGTCAATAAATACATCCTGGTTGCTATGGACTATTTTAGTAAATGGCCGGATGCCTATGCCGTTCCAAACCAGGAAGCAGTTATTGTTGCCCGAATTCTGGTGGATAACCTCGTATGTCGATTTGGTGTACCCCTGGAGAGCTGCATTCAAATCAAAGGAGAAACTTTGAGTCAGGGATGTTTCGGAAAATTTGTGAAATATTGGGCATTCACAAGGTGGGTTCACAACGAGATTGGAATCGACATATACCGTTTTTCTTAACGGCATACAGGGCTGCCATTCATGAGACTACTAAACAGACACCGGCTCGTGTAATATTTGAGCACGAAATCAGACTGCCGTGTGACTTGATGTTTGGCACACCAGATAAGGAGCCACTGTCCGTGGGTGACTATGCAGATGAAGTTAATCAACGGCTGAGAAATGTCCATGACTTGGTTTGAAACTAAGTTTAGCATAGCTAGTGATATAATGAAAGCTCGCTATGGCCGGAAGGGGACGTCTGCTAGATTCAAGGAGGGAGATCTGGTTTGGTTATACAATCCACAGCGAAAGAAGGAAAAATCTTCAAAGCTTAATCCATCTTGGAAAGGCCTGTATTCTGTCATCACCCGGATTAATGAAGTTGTTTATCGAATCCAATGAAGTAAGAAGTCCAAGATGAAAATCGTGTATTTGGACAGATTGACGATCTAATTTTTGTGGTGTCATAGTCTAATAATATATACTTAGACTATAGTAGTGTGTTTATGTATTATTTATTATCATCATAGATCAGTCCTATGTTGAATCATTCAATAGCACTAATTCACTTATTTTTATTTTACAAATTTCTTATTTGCCAACACCTGTCAAATAATTTCTTTCTTTTGAACTGATTTCTCAAGAATAAAATTTAGATACCGAGTGTTATATTTTAATAGGCGATATTTAAAATTTTCAGTAATTTTCTTTCAGAAGTAAATACCCCAATTTGGCTCAACTAATTTATCTAATTATTTCTACATAATTACAATATATCAATATATCGGGTGTCTAAAAGTCTGGAAACAGTTAAATATCTCGAGAAATACACATTGGATCCAAAAAAGAAAAACACGTCCTTAATAATTTTAAAAGCATTATCCAATGATACCAAACGCGAGCCCCCACCCTGGTATATGAAAGTCACTTGATCCCGTACAATCATCCTAGCTCACCCTGTATATTTGAAAATAATTTAAACAACTTAGAAGGCTGTGACTGGGGTAATATCGTTCCATTTTCTCCTCCGTTAACCACACAAAAACAACCATTTTTCTTAATGGAACATGTGTGGACCACCCTCAACATTAGATAGAAAAATTATTTGTAATATGTGACTATATCTTACTTTATGGCGTGCTATAAACTTCTTTATGTTTAATAAATATCCATTTATCATCTATTTAGTTATCTGGCCTAAGGATAAAAATAATTTAAGTCTTATTAATAAAATATCGTTAAATATATAAATAAACCCTCTAGGATTAATATCCGTACTTTCTGAATAATATTTAGTTTCTGATATTTGTGCTCTTACTAGTGTAAGGGAACATATTGAGGAGCACCCAAAAGCATAGCATCATCATGCAATTAATGTTAAGTGGAATTGAAAGAAGTTTTCATTAAAAATTGTGAAAAGTTGAGTCGAGTTGGAAGTCTTTTTATTGGCCTGTATTTTAAAAACACCGCTCAATGGTCAACTTGAAGCTTTGAGTTTGGATAATGAAGAATATTTTATAATGCTGTGCTTTTCAGCACAATACAATACGAAACGTGTTCAAACTTTTAACTGCAATTAAAGAGGAAATGAAAATTCTTTTAAGAATTAAGTTGTAAAAATAATGATTTTTAAAACTTATATTACTTTTTCTAAAATGTAAATAAAGCCTTTCTTTTACTCTTTGACTGAGAGCCACTTTATTTCAAAGAAAAGCAATCGGTTTTGAATAAGTCACTTTATCCCTGAAATATCCAGTATTATACAAAAAATACAAACTAAATGTTCTTATCTATGGAGAGATAAAAAGAAATAGCTTGTGGTACAGCACAGAAAAATTAAATGTAAATACGAATCGAAGTTTTAAAAATTTGAATGCATAGAAAAAAGTACGATGACCATTTTGATTCCCTTTCTATACAAACAAAATATAGCATATTGCAAGCTTGTATTCAAAGATAAGTAGCATATTAAATTTGTCAGTAATGCAGGCAAGGAGTAGGAAATTTATTAATTTAGGAAATAGTTTTTGTCCTCATCACTTGAATCATATAATGTAATAGACAAAAAAAATTGTCAAATTCTAAATACCATAAAACTATCATTGAGTGGGCGTCTTCCTGACAGCCTACACAGCATACATTTGATTGTATGCCAACTGATTTGAGGCGTACCATTGTTGTCAGAGCCACTTCTTCCAGATATACCGGGTGTAACAGAATCAAGGTATACCCCTTTTTTCTCTATTGGTTTTGAAGATAATTGATTGAAAATTAGGATATACTACATACATAATAAGCGCAACTTTTTGACATATAATTGATTTTATTCATTTCACATTCACAAGATAAGAAAATACAATTTTGTTCTAATTAAATGTTAAGAAGTAACTAAGGTGGCTTTGAAAACAATGAAATATTTAGCTTGTCAAACATTTGTTGGTTTAACGGTGTTTTTATTGTGTCTTTAAAAATTGTTTAAAATTTCTATTAACGGTGTTTAAAATGCCGCAAATTTATAGAAGAGATGAAAAAGTAGACATGTTAATTATTTATGGAGAATGTAAAAGAAATGCAGTTGCGGCTACCAACCTTTATGCCCAACGGTATCTTGATAGACAATGTCCAGAGAAAAATTATTTTAAACGTGTTGAAAACCAATTCCGAAGAGAGCCCAATAATGATCCCGAAGAAAACTTTATTATTGACGAGGGAACGGAAATTAATGTTTTGGCTCGAATAGAAGTTGATAAGACTGTTTCTTTAAGGCAAGTTGTGTTTGAATTGGACATCAGTCACCAAACAGGAATTACGAACGTAGGATGGAATATTTTACAATTGGATTTTGTATAATAAAAATATCAAAATTTATTACGGGAGGGTAACTTTCAAGTGCTGCTCGGTTTCAATGTTTGGCTTGGAATAATCGGTAGTAGAATCATTGGTCCAATAATATTTGAAGGACCTCTGACTGGTGCCAGATACTTGAGATTCCTGGAAAATGAGATTGAGGACATTTTAGATGAGTTACCTTTAAATTTAGGACAGGGAATGTATTTTCAACAAGATGGCGCTCCTCAACATAATTCAAGGATAGTAATTAATTACCTTCAACGGAGATTCGAAGAAAACGTAATTTCGACGAATGGTCTTGTGAGGTGGCCTCCAAGGTCACCTGATTTAACGCCCCTTGATTTCTTTGTTTGTATTTACGCAGTATGGAACAAAACATTATTTAAAACTTATTAGATTTATCCATATCTGAACGTTACTAAAATGTACAGAATTTGGGAATTATAAGTTAAAGTATATTCAATGATTTCAATGTCAAATTCAAATTGACATCTCTCTATCGTCAGCAGCGACTCTCGCTCTATACCCGTTATACGTTTTTTTGTTTCTAACTTCTCTACAGACGACTCTTATGACGTCATCTGTATTTTAAATGAACTTGTTTCATTAACTGATATTGTAATGTTATAATACTTTATTTTCAAGTCGGTATATCTTCCTAATGCTTTTTTAGGAAGAAAAGTTATTGTTTAATACAGATTTTATTAAAATCGCTTTTCACTTACTGTAACAACCTAATTATTGTTCAAGTTCTAAATGCTTAACAGGGAAATGAGATTTGTTAAACTTAAGGATAATTATGCATCTGAAAGGCCTTCGTGCTAAGAGAATAATATAAAATTCCACTTTGCACGTTATAGTAAATACTAAAACAGAAAAATTAATATTAAATGAAAGATCACCGATCGGTATAAGTTTCGATGAAATAAGTAATTAATTTCACTCAGATTAATCAGAGCCAATTTATTTGAGATCACTAGCGATTCTGCATTATTGAATGTGGCGGTTGAAGATTGGTGTTTCCAGTTCAGAAATGAGAATTTTAGCTCTGTTAAGACGGAAATCAGTTTTTAATCTCTACATTCGTTCCCAGTCATGTTTTTATTATCATTGCTTTCCAGAAAAGGTTTTATAACCAGACTTATTAATCGGAACGGCTGCATCCAACTTTAATCCGATTTACTAATTAGCAATATTATTAAATTCCTAATTAAATGAAATCACACCAAATTTAGTAATCCCGCTTTTATCAGTTCTGTATTATTAACTACGGTTAACGATCAATTACCTATATTTTTTGCGATACTGTTAATTATTGATAATTAGAAGAAGTTTAGGAACATTTTATAACTGAGTTTAATTATATGGTAAAATTATTTCCTATTGAGTTAATCGACCCCCAGAATTTCTTCGTAATTCTCCATAAATACAGAAAATGGCATCATTACTTTATACAAAATAAAACCGTTTTTCCGATATACGCAGAGCTAAAAATCAATTGGAATAAGGTTAGTTGATCGAGGTGGTCAAAATACTAGTAAATTGCAGTCAATGTTCAGAAATTTTATGGAATTAGAAAACAACATTTTGGCTTAGTACATTCCTTAACGGCATCGACCGACTCCTAGAACAGTCATTATTACACTGTTATGCTTTATCGAGGAAGGACACGCGACCCCATAAAAATATTCCAGTGGGGTAAGGTCCGGAGATCTAGCTGGCCATTCTACTGACCCGTGTCTAATCCATTATGTGTGGAAAAATTTCGTTTAAATAATCATGCACTATTACCGAATTATGCGGTTGAAATTCGTTGTGTCTCACTTAAACGTTCAATAATTATAAGAACAATAAATACAATGTGGCAAGCAAAGACTAACGTGTCACAACTAGATCTGCGTTGCTAGGTAAATGAAAAAAACGTAAACACGAAAAAGGCGTTAAGTCGTAAAAAAGTTCCTCTACCAGGGTTCGACCACAAGTAATGCATGTGTGTGTTATTAATGTTAAATGATATATTTTCTCGACAATTTCGTCATGCAATACGTCATAGAATATAATGTATTATATGCAGAAAATGTGCTTTTTCAAATAAGATTTTTAAAAATAGCGGTTGCCATTTAAAGAATTGCCGATGACGTCGTTGCATATATATATATGTTGTATTTTAGGTTTTCGCGGGTGTTAAATGAAGTGTTGTTGTACTTCCGGGTTCAGTTCGAGCAACGAGAAGCAGCAGTAGGCAGCTTTCAGTGAGAACCTGAAGATGGCAGATGAGATTCTGCTGAAACGTCGTTTAGACAACCGTGACTCCTGGAGGAGTCGATCATCGACGCGGGAGAGCACCCGGAAGTACAACAACACTTCATATATATATATATATATATATATATATATATATATATATATATATATTTTATTCGAACTGAGTTCAGTTCGAGCGACGACGTCATATATATATAATAATTGTGGGCTTTTAAGGCCGAGGAGTTAAGGGGGCGAGCGTGCGCGCGTCTTTACTATGTACATACTTCGATATGTGATGTAAAGCAACGTAAGGCGCGGTTAGTATTTGGATGGGTGACCGTTCCAATTGTTATAGGGTATTCCCCCTATAAGTCAAAAACAGAAATCAAAAAAATGCAAAATTAACAGAAATTTCATATCAGTTCAGGCATCATGGCAGACCATGATAAAAAAGTCAACCAGACCTAGTTTACCCCAAAAAACCACATCCAAAATCACCAAAAATCAGAAAAAATTCACGCACATTCCATAATTCACAAGTAACGTAAAATCACCGAAAACACACTCACAACATTCATTCCAGTCATTTTATAAAAGGAATTTCGGGAACATTTTCATATCGTTTCAACTTTTAAACATCGGACCTCCGTTAATACCTTACGGGGTCGCGTCAGATTTTACTAATAAAAACTCAAATAACTTCTAAACCGACAAAGATCCGACTTTCATTCTAATTTTAATAAACCCCTATTTTCATTGCCGATTTTTCTATATAACTTTTATCTTCGAAATCTTAAAATTTCCAGTATTGCGCAACATGTCGTAATCGATGACTCATCCACTGTTAAGTATTCGCGTAGTGTTCATGTGGAAAAATATCAAGTTTCAAAAAGTGCATTTTTGTGTAATAGCTGATTATGCTATTGAACGTGTCCGGTTACTATTTAACTGCAACCAACAGCTACTCTCCGGGCTATGTGCCCCGCCGAGCGCTGAATTACAAGTTACAAGTGTGGCGCATTAAGTGTAGTAATTGCATATTACCATCAAAACGCTAATGCTTCGATTGCAACAAACACCAGCCGAAAGACTGATCCTACTTAAAGGAGCTCTCTTGCCAGTCGTCACACACCACTTGCAGACTGCAGTTTCGAGCTGTTGGTTGCAGTCTGGTTACGTTCTTTATAGTAAAATAAAGATTTTATAGAAGAGTTTGCGACTAAAAATATTATGTTTAATTTTTTAAATATATTTTAAAATAACTTAAGACAGAATTTCTGTTGTCGATTAGTTTCAATTTCAAAAGAAACTTGTAAAAATAAAAGGAATTCTTTTCAACTCTGTTCAATATCCATTAATAAATAATTTTATATTCCCTTTAAACCATAGTGTATTTTTTTTCTCAAGAATAATAATATACAGGGTGTAGCCGTTGACCCTACAATAGCTATAAAAATCAAACCAGTGCTAATTAAAACCAAGTGATACAAAATAGTGCAAAACACAATATACAGGGTGTAGCATTCGACCCGATCAAACACTTCCAGAAATCAAACCCTGAGACTCTACACATCGAAAATAAGTGCACGAACGCCCTCTGAGGTCTCAGCTCTAAACCCCCACCGCACCAGATTTTTTATTTTACCGAACAGAGGTCTGATTCGTGTTCACAATGAAGACCGCGTCCTCGCCTTCCAGCGGCTTGTATATCAGTATAGGGGATATACCATCCTTCGGAGGGGATGTAAAGCCGTCGGTCCCTTGTCTATTAAATGTTAGGCAAGTAAAAGATCCCTACTCTTCTTAAGGGAAGAGGTTCGGCAAAATTCCTGGTTGGGGGTCGTTTACAGGCGCCGGTGTTAGGCCTCAGTAGCGGAAATAGGCCGACGTTAAATAAATGTATAAAAAAAGGCCGAGGAGAAATTTAATCAGTCCTTTAATTATTTAAGGAGGTTTAAAGAAAATAAAAACATTATTGTTCCTAAATTTAATAAAGCCCATGCACAAATATTTGTTTTCTTCCATGGCTATAAATTGTTTAACGGCCTTCCTTCAAATATAAAAGAAATGAAAAAAATAAAAAAAATAAGATTGAAGTTAAAAAATGTATAATTAAAAACCGCAATATATTTGACACCTTAGCATAGATTGATTTAAATGCTTGTTATATTACTGGTTGATTTAAAAGTTGTAAGCATTTACATCATTTAATCATTTTATTTTGTTCTTGTGTTCCTGGAGCTAATTTCTTTAACTTCTTTATTTACGATGTCTAGACATAATAATTTTTCAAATAGGGAAATGAGGGATATGACGTGTGTTTACGCACAAAATAATTTTAACGAACATGCTGCAGCGAGGAGATACTCATTGCAATATCCAAATAGAATACAGCCAGACCATAAGATTTTCAAAGATCTGTTTCGTCGTTTGGGAGAAACGGATTCATTTCGCCATAAAAACGATGTAGCATGATCGAAACGAATTACTCCAGATCAAGAACTAGAAATTTTAGTTCATGTGGATGAAGATCCTAAGTCGTTTAGCAGCGGCAACAGGGGTGAGTAAACAATCTGTCCAAAAAGAGTCTTACGTAAAGAACGCTTCTACCCATATCATCTCACTCCTGTACAAATCTTACTTCGAAGAGATTTTCCACAAGGCTATAATTTTGTTAATTTATTCTAAATAAACACAACAGGGATCGACATTTTGTTAAGAAAACTTTTTTACCGACGAAGTAACTTTTACTAGCCGATGCGTTTTTAACTGGAGAAATACCCATTACTCGGAAGTAGAAAATCCTCATGCCGTTAAAGAAAGGCATTTTCGGCAAGAATTTAAGATTAAGATTTGGTGTGGTATCATCGGCGATCAATTATTGGGACCATTTGTCCTTCCTCCAAATTTAAATGGACATTCTTATCTGTTTTTCCTTCAAAATACTCTTGCTGATATATTACATGCTTTCACACTAGGCATACGGAACAGAATGTGCCTCATGCAAGGTGGAGCTCCCTCTCCATTGAAGTCAGAAATTATCTTGATGAGACTTTCCCACGCAGATGGATCGGTCGAGGAACTGAGTTTGCTTGGCCACCAAGGAGTCCTGATTATAATCCTTTGGATTATTATGTGTGGGGACATATGAAGACTTTAGTGTATGAAAATAATATCAACTCAAGAGAAGAACTGTGGGACAAAATAAAAAACGCAGCGAATTTTATTAGAGGACAGGAAAATGTATTTTTCAATGTAAGAAAATCTTCTATGAATAGAATTAGAAAAGGCATAGAAATAGGTGGAGACCATATCGAACATTTACTCTAAGTTGCAGCAATGGGGTTTTTGCATGGGGGGAAAGTTTATAATGTCATTAAGTCAACTTTTACGTTATTTTTTTGTTTTCTAATAAGATTAGATCCTTATTTTAGACAATTTTTTGATTTATGTATTTATCTCAATACCATGAAAATAATCCATTAGTTCATAAGAAGTTTACGTTGTTATTACGATTTTGTTTTCCCTTACGTTTTGTACTTTTTTTCAATAAATACACATTGTTTCATTAAATTTGAATTAAAAATTATTGAAATGTTTAACGGCACTTTCCTCGAAAACGGTTGGAGTTATCAAGTTCTACCAAGTGTACCTTTTATACGTGGAAATGGCGCCCTCATTAGATTTTCTGGTCAGAAATACCACAAGGTTTCGCCAAAAAGAAATATGAAAAAAATTCATCATCAGATACAGGTCCTGCGGCGCCCTCTATGAGCTAAAGTGATGTAATACATAAATTATTGTTTCCTTCCCAGAATAAAAAAGTTCCTCTAGCAAATTTGGCGAAGATCTGTCAAGAAGCTGTTGAGTTATTGCAAAAAAACAAAAAAAAAATTTGAACTTTGACATCCTGTATCTTTTTCCACAGCAACATTTTACTAAAGCATATTTGGTTATAACCTCATATTTTGGTAGATACCCTTGAACTATGACCTATTATTAATGATTCACCCAGTATAGTATTTTATATGAAATCTATTTAAATACCAATGTACTAACTATCTTTGAATAAAATTACTTACAATGATTTTTTACACGTATTAAGCAAATCCTGCATTCAAAAAGCCTCAATGTGCAGGCAGTAGAAAATTGTTATTTTGAAGGAATTGGTGTGACTGGATATCTTTCTGAAAAATCTCCTTTCAGTTTTAAAATCACTTACATTCAATTTTTGTTCTCAAAGAGATATTAAATTTACATTTACTATACGAGAAAATTTCCAAATATAAAAACAATTTATTGACGTTTCTTGTAAGAACGTTTAGATTTTGAATTAGATCCGATGAATGTATTTCCACGTAATAAAAACCCAAATATTCGTGTTTGAAAGTTAAATTTCTTATATCTGTTTATTCTGCACACTTCGATAATAGAAACAGAGAGTGTTTAAGTATTTATCCCTCTTTTCGGCAGCAAATCTAATAGAAAAACTTTCCCGTAGCCAATAAAAACATTCACTTATAAACTATAAAATTTATAACGGAAATAACGGCTCCTTTTAGTTTTTATAGTGTTGTTTATTGGCTTTTCCATATTGAATGGTTTATTTTTGCTTTTCGGCTTTATGTTAGCCCAAAAAGGTCAAACTTTTCCATTATCTAAATGTACAGGATACTGCGAGAATAAAACAGCTGTTGTATTCATTTATACGTGGTTTATTAATAAACGGCGATTCCTAAATATCCTTAAGGTATATAGCGATTTAGAACAAAATTCATTTCATTGTATTACATTTAATTTTGGTTGATAAAGATTGGTAGAAACACAGGGGGTACTTTTCGTCGTTTGTTATCATAACAAAACCTATCAAGTTGTAATATTTAGATAATTTTCTTCCTCCAGTTATATCTTTCCACGATAATGTTACAGTCTTATACGAAGTCGATGTTAATTCAATGCATTGGGAAATCCTTTAACGCCAATTATTGACGTAAGCGTAAGTCACGAAGACAACAGCCACACTATTAGATCGAATATATATCAATAATATTCATAGAGTTCATACTTCAAGTACAGTGAATGTAGAAAGTGTACTTGTTTGCAGGGCCGCGTCTAACGGGGGGCCATTTCGTGCCACGCACGAAGGCGCACTAGGCCATGGGGCGCCAAAAAGCTAATTTTATAGTATTTCGACTGAGCGGTTTGTTAAATTTTTTATAATAATAAAATAGACACGTCCTATACTGACATCTTTTTTTAAACATTGTACCCTTTGCAAAAAAAAATACTTGATTAAATGAATATTTGCAGATATTCTAAGGAGCATCATATAAAAATTAAGCAGTTTAGTCCAAAAAATCGTACGGAGTTTCCAAAACTTGCGGCTTTTATAGATAAAACCTCGTTGAAGCACTCTGTTTTGCAAAAAATTTTCGCCTTAGAATTTTTCTCGTATCTCTTCAAATAACGGAGATATTTGGATTAGACGTTTTCCGCATTTTCGATATTTTCCGCCATAACTCTTAAAGTAGACCATGGATTTCAAATATCTTTAAACCATTTTGTAGGTTATATAAATTGGCGCAATTTTCGTAAAATTTTTTTTTTGTATGACCGATATTATGTGAGATATTCTCGAGTGCCCTGATAAAATGGACAGCCTGTATAATACTTGTATTACATAATTTTTTCTTACTACAGAAAAGCGAAAAGTACATATAAATATATTATAAAAAAGGCATATTGTTACAGTTCAATTTAACATTTATACATTATTTAAAAAAATCTCTAAATCATTACTTTATCTCTTACATTTAATGTCTAACGAATTCGTGTTATCCGTCGTCACGCGTAATATTTATTATTTAGTTGTCTATATGAATCCGCAATTGTAAGGAATCTGTTGCACTTAAGTGTAGGCATCACATTATACATTTTGTTGTGTAGCGTGTTGCATATAATTAGGCTCTCTATTTCTGTAATTCTTAAGCTAGGCAACCAATAACTTTTAATTAGTTTATAGGTAGATTCATATAACTGTATTGGCGATCGGTAACACAGATTTATTTCTTCACAATAGTTTGGCTTAGGTTTCGTCTTCCGGTATTCTGTCACTTTTCACGTGTAGTTGGCTTGAACGCTTGGCAAATTTTACGTGCTCGTTGCGATTTTTGAAACAAGTAGTTTCACCATTTTGGGCTATATTCGCAACGTTATATTTTCGATTTTCCATTTATGTTTGGATGAGTGCATATTTTTATGGTATTGGAAATCGATTGTCTTCATTGGAAGGATCTATACGTAAAAGCCATTTTTGCCAAATTTACACGAGGCCAAGGACATCCAAGGTCAACAACATTTCTCTAAGAAAACCCTCCGAAACGAGGTAATTACTTTATTTTATATTCAAACTAGCAAAATATCACTTGTAGTAAATTGTTCAATGGTAAAAATTTATTTTAGGGTTTTTTTTTTCACCTACGGTTTCGCCTAGGATTTCGTAGTTTTTCCCACGTTTTTTTGTCTCCCCTGATACGAAAAACTTTTTTTCCACTGGTCTACACGTACTTATGTTACTTCTTGCTGGACTGGAATTTCTTTTTTGTGGAGGAGCCATCCATTTTCTGGGTTAATTGATAGGCTGGAAGTTGCCCATTCCTGAAGTTTGAGCCGAAGCTGAAGCCCTGCTGCCTGCAAGTTTGTATCCTTCTTGCGCCATATATATATTGATTTTTTTTAAATTATATTGCATATTTTACTTAGAAAAAAAATTTCACCACTGTACCTATATATATATATATATATATATATATATATATATATATATTTTAAATTTTGCTAAACATTCTATGAAAATATTCTGTCAACTAATTAAAACATCTATGATATTTGTTGGGGGTTAAGCACTTACGTAAGACGCGTATACACAGTTAGATACATTTTTTTTTAGTGTTGAATTTGTTTGTCATACCATACTCTACGTTATTGTACTGTTGAATGTTATAAAGTGAACCTACTTCGTTTATTGTTATTAAAAGATAAAACTGAATTTGAATTTTTCATTATCGTCTCGCTAAGTAATTTATTTAGTAAATTTGAGGTTACATTATACTTGAGCTGGTATTTGGAGAAAGAAAATTTACTTGGCGCCCTGATACATCAAGAAGTTTAGAACCCCGACCATCTCCACTGTCAGTCGGCCGGCAAATACCGTTAGTTAACAGACGACGACCAACTAGGTACGTCAGATTATAGTTTTAAAATTTGACGTAGCAATATGGTTTTGATTGCAGATTAATTTCTTATTTTTAATTTTTTATGTGGTTACTTCATGTCATGTAATATAAGATTTCCAAAAAATTTGATGTTTTTCATAGCAACAATGTCAAAACAAACGTGTACGATTGGATAATAATGATTGGTATAAAACTTTCATTATTAATTAGCTTTACAATAAGAAAATTTTTAAGGATAATATGTTAAATAGACAGATGAATGAACTTCCATTTATCTATGAAATGATGTTTCTCTGACATGTACATATTTATCATTTAATCTCGGTGATATATATGTATATATCCGAAACTGATTAAAACCTGCAAAGAAATATAGTGTATTATATTGAAAAAATAAATTTCATCATTCCCACGACGATCGTCCACCTACGTTGACTGGTCAGCAAACCAATAAAACATTGGGATTAAACTTATTGAGGATATCACTTCAAAAAGATTATACTACCATTTCGATAATATGTTCGATTGACCCTGGTTTCGGAAATAATTGCTTTGCGGAAAATGTGTATTTGAAGAGGATTTAATTTTCCTTAATTCTGTTTTATCAACATGTTGGTTATTCCACGCAATATACCGAGGGGAATCGACTTTGTTATTTTAAACATTAACAAAGAAATCTTATTATTTGTACGGCTATACTGAATTATTATTTAAGTAGACTCGAAAAGTGTAAAAACTTAAGTTATAATATTTAAAGGAAAAACAAAAAAATTCTTAACCAAACAAATATATTTTTGAATGTAAAATTGCAAACGTATTTTGTAATTACACATATTTTTAGTCGCAAACTCCTCTATAAAATCCCTATTTTACTATAAGGAACGTAACCAGACTGTAACCAACAGCTACTCTCCGGGCTATGTGCCCCGCCGAGCGCTGAATTACACATAGGGCACATAGCCCGGAGAGTAACTGTTGGTTACAGTCTGGTTACGTTCCTTATAGTAAAATAAGGATTTTATAGAGGAGTTTGCGACTAAAAATATGTTTAATATTCCGCCCTCTAAAAGCACATTTGAAGTATTTTGTAATTGTATTTTATATCATGTTTTCAGAACACCGGTATAATACTTAGTTAAATCGTAATGCCAAAAACAGTACCTTCCCATCCTGGAAACACATGCGTTTGAATATGTACTATAAACAAAGCTTCAATTAATTATGAGATTAGCTGAAAATTTCAGTTCCAATAATTAATAGAAACGGCGGAAATTATAATATAAAGTATAAAACACCACACACATGTTGTACGTTATATCAGACAAAATAATTATCTCGTACAAGCTTCAGTTTGCGTCGATAATGGTAGATATTGTGTGTATGGGCAACAGCATGTTAATAAACAATGTATCATTGATGTATTAATTTACGTCTAAAACGTGAACCAGTGGTACAATAGTTTTGTTCCTGTTATAGCCCATTAAATGATGTTTTTTAATTAAAGATTTATTGCCTAAAACATGTACAGTAGCGGTTCGCGCTTGTGAATACAAATTATCTACACTGTCAACACGGATATTATAGAACTGGAAATTTTAAAGTGATCGGTAAAATTACAAAAATTGCCGGTTCTCAATGGGAATATATTTGTACGGATTATTTTAAACGCCGGATACAATTTTAGGAGCTTGAACTTGATACTATAACTATTGGTATTGGCAAATCCATACCATCAACTGGCACCCTCTTAAAATGTACAACAAGAAGTGCTATTTAGTTTAACACATTTATTAACAATTACGTAACTTTGGTGCTACATTCACACCAGTATTGCGATCATTATTCATCTTGACAACACATATACTTTTTTTAATGTCTTTATTTTAGAAATACACCACTACTGTTTTAATATCGTTTATAGTGCAATGAAGTGTATCAAGCTTTGACTCAATGTGAGAATAATTAGTAGTTATTTGATACAGGGGAGAACATTTACAAATATTTGTTCTGTGATTTTTGACGCAAAATAAATAATTTCTGCTGACATAAAATCTGGGAATATGAACATCAAGTAGAGCTAAGATTGTCTCGTAATTAGTTTTATCTTTATCTTTCTAGTAGTTGGTCCTGCGGTGTTCCGATAGCCGGGTAAAGGAATATTTTCTAAATTTTTCAAATGAGTTATATCCTGGACTCCAAATTATACAGGCGTATTCTAATTTAGATCTTACGAACATATTGAATAGCATTTCTATAGTATCGATATTTATAAAACTACGACCAGTTCTGCATATGAAGCCTATCGCATTAAGGTGTAAGCCTATGTTTACACACCATGTATTTAATCTGCTGAGGTTACTTTGCAAATTTAGACAGTCATTAGAGTTTCGAATGTTTGTAAATAGTTTCATGTCATCGGCATAGAGTAGCGTATTACAATTAAGGTTTTTATGGATGTCATTTACAAATATATCGAAGAACAGGGGTCCCAGGACTGATCCTTGTGGAACTCCAGATACGACTGTTATTTCATGATATGAGATTCTACCGCTAAGATATGACTTAAATAACTGAAGCAGTTCATTAGAGAGGCCATTTAGATCAAGTCTGTGCAGTAAGATTTCGTGATTCAATCGATCAAATGTTTTAGAGAAAATTTGTATAAATGACGTCTGTTTGGACCCCCTCATCTAACGATTGCGATAAAAATTGGGTTATGCAAAATAGATTTGTTGTGGTAGATCTATCTTTCATAAAGCCATGCTGCTGTGTTATTATGTTTGATTTTACATGATTATATATATTGTCATCTAACACTAGCAAGCTTCTTAAATTTATTGCATTCTGCCGGGGTGTTACAGTTAACAATTCACGGCTAATTTTAATTTTTGAGATATTTACATTCGACTCAACGGGATTGACATTCTTTATCATATCATTTTTGGTTGCTGATTATTTGAGCTGTTGTGCGTAATGATTATTACGTCTCATCGTGATAGCTGTCACTTCCCCTCATGATCTGATTAATCAAAAAAATGCAATGAATAATTTCAGGATAGCATCGGACACTCAAAGAAAGCATTTTTCAATATTGTTACAACAGGAATAAAAAAAACGTCATTTTTTAATATGGTGGTAGACGTCTGAAGTTGGTAAAAGGGAGAGTATAAAATCTTTAATAATGATAATAACGCATTATTAGGGGCGAGCGTAGGTGCGTCTTTACTATGTACATACTTCGGTATGCGATGTAAAGCAACGACAGGCGCGGTTAGTAGTTGGATGGGTGAACATTCCAACGGAAACCGCGTTCTCGCCTCACACATCTTCCAGCGGCTTGTATATCAGTGTATGCGCGGAAGCTATACAACCTTAGGCGAGGGTTGTATAGGAGATATACCATCCTTCGGAGGGGATGTAAAGCCGTCGGTCCCTTGTCTATTAAATGTTAGGCAAGTAAAAGATCCCTACTCTTCTTAAGGGAAGAGGTTCGGCAAAATTCCTGGTTGGGGGTAGCTCGTCTACAGGCGTCGGTGTTAGGCCTCAGTAGCGGAAATAGGCCGACGTTAAATAAATGTATAAAAAAAAACGCATTATTACGTTCTTTGCATGGTTTCGCAGTTAGTATATCATGTAAATTTCATTGAGCTGTGTATATGGGATTCAAGAATATATTATACAGAAAGGCATAACAAAGATTAGAACTCAGTACCTATACCGATATCTTTCACTTTAATGTAAAACACACTCCTAATAATATTTGTATGCCCATTCCGAAAATATAAACAAAAATATTGGTTAATGGAGCGAAGGTATTTCTGAAGTAGTGTCCAGTATATCAGATGCAGAGTATATGGATAGCTCAATCTCCAGTTAATCGAGAACGATGTATAAATAGGTTTTTCAGGCAAAACTTTCATTTCGGATTAAAGCCTTTTACTATGACGTATCTAATTTGTAACGACCTTTACATGTAATCTCTACATCGGTCTGCCTACGAATTAACCTCGTTTCCCCAACAACCTAAGATGTTATTTAATCTAAAGTCATCTCGTCTCGTATAACTCTGACAGGATGGCTAATTCAATAAGCTGATTCGACATCCGACTTTTCCACAATTCAGCCGTCTATATTCTACATTAGACATGCTAATTGAAACACAAATATACCTACCAACGTTTATAACCTGCTTTATACATTATACCCTAAATTATCTAATAAAATAGCCTTTATAAAGGTTATTCTCACGCAACGGTAGTTCAGTAGTATCTACGATAAAATTAATTATGCACATATGCAGCACAAACCTCGTTTTTCTTATTTGCCGTTCAGAAAGCATCAGCAACGCCAGCATGCACATACATGTAAAAATAATTTTAACATAACAGGTAAAAATTAAATAAAATAAACTTTCTAAGCGCTGGCCATGTTTACACTCAGCCGCTACCAACTTTCTCTGTAGTTCTGTAAGTGTATGATATAACTAACCAGATTAAGAGCAATTTTTTCGGTAAATCAATCGACGAAGTTAAATTATATGTTTGTTAGTCGAAATGAAAACTAAAAATCGATTTATGTTGCATTCCGAAGGGAATGACATGGTCTTTTTAAATAGTATAAAAAAGGGATAATCTGTTAAGTCAAAAACCTGTAACGATCATTTTCTCACTCCACCGATTAAACTAAATAATATTTATTAAAATAATCTTTTTTGCCGCGGTAAACAGAGGTGAATATGAGATATCTAGTTGATCATTTAACAGATTAAAATTGTTATTATTATTGTGTTTATAAATTTCTATTGCTTCCAGTAAATTAAGCTTAACCCCTTTATCTGCAAGATGTAGGACTTCTATACTGTTGAGTTCTGGGAAATTGTGGCCGCTATGTAGCAAATGTGTTGCGAATGTGGAATCGGTTTTTTGTAGCCTAAAGGATGTCTCATGTTCCAGGTATCTTGTTCTTCACCCAAATATAGAATGAAAAATTCGGTACATCTAGTAAATAAACTTAAAACTATTACACAGTCCACATAATTCCTTCCTGGTATAATTTGACGTTAAAAACATGTTTTCAAATATACCCATAAAAGAATGTTTAATACTTATCCAAAATTTATTAGACAAAACTAAAGTTAATCACATAGTCGCGAAAGAAATTTTATTAGCCTTTGATACATGCACCGCTCAAAATTATTTTCAATTCAATAACCAATTTTACACTCAAAATAGCGGCCTACCTATGGGATCTCCCTTAAGCGCCTTAGCGGATATATTCATGTCAAATTAAACTCTCAAATAGGTAAAACTCATATTCATTTTTGGTACAGATATGTGGAAGACATTTTAGCATGCTTTAGAAGCACCAGCTGTATACGTACATTTTTGAACTTTATTAACAATATACAATTCACGTTAGAAACAGAAATCGATAAAATAGATTTTCTTGACATAACCATTACACATAAAAATAACCTTTTTGAGTTCGACATTTTTCGCAAACCTACCTTTACAGATATTACTATCCCATATGACTCATATCACCCTCTATCACACAAATTAGCTGCATATAACTCAATGCTATATAGAGCGTTTTCGTTACCTTTGTCAGAAACAGATAAAGAAAAAGAATTATATATAATTAAAAATATAGCCAAAAATAATGGTTTCTCCACAGAAGTAATTTCCAAACTTATAAATAAAAAACAAAAAGAGTTCACATTTAAACTAATATATCCAAAAATAAAAGAGGAAAGCAAGCCTCACATACTGTGATTATCAGTAGACACTGGAAATACCCTCTCAACAAATGATGTCAATGTAGCGTTTAAATCTTAAAACAAATTATCGAACCTTATATATAATGCCAAAGACAAAACTGACAAATATAAAAAATACAAAAAACAGATTCCACATTCGCAACACATTTGCTAGATAGCGGCCACAATTTCCCAGAATTCAGCAGTATAGAAATCCTACATCTTGCAGATAAAGGAGTTAAGCTTAATTTACTGGAAGCCCTTGAAATTTATAAACACAACAATAATAACAATTTTAATCTGTTAAATGATCAATTAGATATCTCATATTCACCTCTGTTTACCGCGGCAAAAAAGATGTAACCCTTCTAGGTAATGGTAAAAATGTAATTATACCTTTATTTATGTTAAGGATCAGGATTTCCCGTTGAGTAACCTATTTAGCTAGACTCTTAAATTTCCTGTATTTCATTCTTTTTTGAATCATTGTTTGATAATGACGTAAAGTCGAAACTGCAGTCACAACACTTTGTAAATATAGTGGTAAAAAACATAATAGTGTGTTCCTCATTTCATATTACCATCAAAACGCTAATGCTTCGATTGCAACAAACACCAGCCGAAAGACTGATCCTACTTAAAGGAGCTCTCGTGGCGTGTTTGTTGCAATCGAAGCATTAGCGTTTTGATGGTAATATACAATTATTACACTAAACGCGCCAGGCCTGTAACTTGTAATTCAGCACTCGGCGGGGCACATAGCCCGGAGAGTAGCTGTTGGTTGCAGTCTGGTTACGTTCCTTATAGTAAAATAAGGATTTTATAGAGGAGTTTGCGATTAAAAATATTATGCTTTAAAATTTTTACTGTTTGAACAGTTTTAAATGGGAAATTTTTCAGGAATATGTATCACACAAACAGTCATTTTCAGGTGTTTCCTTTTATTGGATACTATATTACAGAATTACTTTTTAAGATTAGGCTTGCAAATTAACTGAACGGCTTTATTAATATTAGGTGGCTCTAATCTGGCTTTAAATGGTTTTTGATGGTTAAAGGAAAAAGTAAAATTGAGGGAAATATTTTAGATAATGGTCATAATACACTATGGCCTATATTGGGAGAGTGCATCTCGATAACGGTTAAATGGGAACATTTTTGTTGAATCTTATTGCTGTTTCGATGGCGTTTTTAAATATCGTCTAACCATATCCGTTTTCACGATATTTAAAAAAAAAATAGTACATTTTAAAAATAAATCCTGTATTTACCTAATTTGATAACTGGCTATTTAATAAGTACATCATTAAGATACTTTTTCAAGATGTTTTCGACCAGAACACCTCTATCGTCGTTTGTTTTTGAGATAATGCCACTAACTTTGGGCACCATATTGGCTTTTGCTATGGTTCAATAGTGCTCTTAATTCCTTTTTCAACAATGGATCACAATATCAGAAAAAAAATGGTTACTTGTGTAAAATATGGAAAAATTCAGTTTTCTAATTAGGCTGAGAAGAAAATTTATTATAAAATACACCATTTTATTAGCGTCAGCTTAATATTTTATAAAATTAATTAAGACTTAAATGAATTACTCAACAATATGTCGTTCTTGCTCATCAATACGTCTTTAATATCGCTTTAATATTGAACTACACACTCTCATTAATGTTTGTCTGTTAATATGCCAAAGGATTTTTACACGTTCTTCTAAAGGTTCAAATTCATAAACTGTTATGGGTTAAATAAGATTTAAGATTTGATTTTGAAGTTTTGACAAAAACTCGAAAAAGACTAATAAAAATCCTAAGGTTGACTAGCGGGATACTCTAGAGGTGAGATTTGTTTATTTTAGATGATTTATGAATGTTGCCAAATATAATTTATTGAGCGCCAGGTAATTTTTAAATAAAATCTTACCAACACACTGATTTAAAAAAATATATAAAACAGTGTTATTTATTTTAAAACTTTATGTCAAGTAAATAAAAAAGAAAAATAATGAGTCTAAAATATGGCATTTATTTACAAAGATTGATCGTAAGGTGCTTACCCAATTAAGAATTTTACATTTGCACTTAAAAACTGTACATTTCTTGTGATATTAAATTTTAGTTTTAATTTGTATTTTGATTTTACTTTTGATTTGCTGTTAATATCTCTATAGGTATACTAACATTCATTATAATAAGAAAAATCAGTCACAGGTGAGCCTAGGTTAAAAAAATAATAATAACATATACTTTTATAACGCAGTTACTTACAGGTATTTAATAAGAAAAATCATCAGAGCTAATGCCCATACCATCTAGGCACACAAAATGGCCGTCTATATCTATAAAAATCTTATATGGAAAATAAAACGTTCTTTCAACTTTACTATAAATACAATAGTGAATTTCAGTGGTACTAATTCCCGGCCTCTAACATCTCCAAGGGTGGTGAAATATAAAGGCACTTCAGGCTCCTCGATTGAAATCCTGTATAACTACAGAAGGCTCTAGCACTTCTCTCCAGTCCCAAAACAATTTGTGCTTGTAGCATCCTCAATCATAACAGAGTTTCCAGCAGAAATTGGCACGTGGCCATCCAACAAAAAAATTCAGAAAAAAAAATCTTAACTCCCAAAACCTTACGCAGTAAGAATTGGGGTAGCCTTAACAACCATACAAAATTTTCCTATAAAAAGAATAGCGCTTTACAATTTGCAAAGCATTCTTACGCGACAGAAGGACCTGGGCACACAAAAAAACAAGGATCTAATAGCTTCAATTCAAGGCCTTTCTGCAAGTTCCACAACAAATATAATCGGCCTCAAACAGCTCACCAAGCAACAGGGCACTTCTAAATTTAAAGTCATCCAGTATAATCTCCACAATTTAAAAATGGGATATTCCAAAAGCATTAAAAGGAAAGATCTCAAGTTAACGGCGAAACGACGCATTGCTGAATAACCAAAGAAACTGCATGTTGTTTTTTTTACCATATGTTCTCGAGCACCAGTCACATCTTGACATTTCATCCGAAATTACCCAAAATCCCTAAAGACGCGCGCGCACTTACTTTTAAAATTATAACTGCACAGAAAATAATTCTTGCCATGGAAATATTAAAAAAAACATTAAAACGAAATCCTATAAGTACAAATTCCAATCTTAAACAATGTTTGCCGATAAAGTAAATAAATCTAGAATTAATAAATTAAATGACAACAGAAACATTCTCCTCTCTCAATGTTGGTAACCCTATTTTCCCCAGTCAAATATGACAGCTGACGAAAAGAATGGATAGAGGATTCACCAGGCTTATTTATTTAAAAACAAGATCTTTCTTCATAAGTACAAATAAGAGAAAATTGTTTGTATGAATAAAATGTATCGTACACAAGAATGTTTCCAGATTACTTTTATTTAAACCAATAATATGTAAACATCTACTCTATCCTAATGCTATCAACAAAATTAGAGGAGTACCAGAAATTTTTTTCTCTCTGAGGTACCTTACTGCAATCATTCAAAAAACAAAATGTAGCCTTATTCACTATTATGTTTAAAAATTTACAAAAATATATGATTGAATTCTAATTCAATGTTACAAAACTTCGTTTTTTGTATACCCCCAAAGAAAGCAGTTCAACGGAGTAAGATCAGGAGATCTGGTTGGCCACAGAATATTTCCATTATTGAAACTTTTTTTTTGTTTCTAGCAGATAACTACAATTTATTCAGAATTTAATATGAAAACTGCATGTCTTAATAAATAAGCATTCCCTTATACTATTGAAGCATCTAACTATTTAAAAATCTGTATACAAGTTTTTTCATTCTCATTCGAAATCCTCAGAATGGTACATAGATTATTCGAAGTAAAAACTACTATTATTATAAAACAACCTGAAACGATGTTGTTCAAAAAACAATCTAATAGTGACATTACAATATTTATTTTATTTGAGGGGTATAAACAAACAAGTAAGTACTTTAATAATAAGTCCGACAGCTCTATCTGGCATGAAAAATTCTCTTCCTTTAGTCTCTAGTTTATGTTCCACACGCATTGTTGTATGTGGTTTTAACATCATTTGCTGTTCAGAGAAGAAATTCAATTCAAACTTTATCTATTCACAATTTTTCCCCTAAGTTACACAATTCATATGAATACAGTAGGTATATTTACTAGGGAATTCTGAATTGTCTCATTAGTACATGAAATTACATTAATTGATAAACTATTTGTATAAATTCTAAATACTTAGATACTTATCATCCAACACCTATGAATCTTCTGTTCTACTCGTTAAATCGTGATATTTCTGATAATAGCTTTAGTTTTAATATTTACGTTTATAATGTACAAGTACATAATGATATATGGCGATTGAACATGGTCCCTCCTATTAGAAGTAATTGCGTATATTACAATATTTCAAATTATGAAGAAACAATTGCTACGTGTAACATATATCTTTCAATACATAAACATAATTTATCATGTTAGAAGAAAACTCATTTATATACCCCAACTGGACCACTAGAATTTAATATATTATTATTGCATATGCTTTAGGGTTGATATTTTAATCGTACCTTAATTAATCTATTGAATTTTTGTTGCAATTTTATCGGCTTGTGATTTTGTTGGGAGCGTAACATTTGTACGTGTATTTTTCTCGACCGATCGACCGCACTTCTATCAATTTGCATCATTCAAACTATTATGAAAAAATAAATGATCCAATAGTATGATCACCTGGAAAGTATATTTTCTGTCTGATATATCGTTGAAAGGGGAACTAAGAGCACTATTAAGGTATCAAAAAACTCAATATGGTACCCAAGTGAAAAACTATGCATGAATGAAGATACAGATTTTTTGATAACGTCAACCAAAGCACTTTTAAAAGAGTGTCTTAACAATGTACTTATTAAGATATTACCCGTTCAATTTCTTGAAAATATTTTGAAAACGGAGACAGTTAGGTCAATTTTATAAACGTTGTCGAAACGGCGTTAAAACTGTTTTAAAACATTCCCATTTAGTTGTTTCCCGATCTTTAATAATAACCGAGAGAATAATGCATGCATTTCCAATTTAAATATAGTGTGTAGCAGCAATTATCGCACATTCTAAAGTAAAATAATGTAAACAGCAACACAAAAGCGCATGACAATGAAATCGCTAAAATCAACTAATGCGGTACCTTTCTCAGCACGATGAATTGTAAGAGAAGACGGATTCCCATACACGGAATTGTTGAGGTCGCCAGCGCCCCATATATCCTTCAAATGGGTAGGTGTTTCTGTAGTAGCAGGCCTTGGAGACGTGGTTGGAGGTGATGAAGCTGCGACAAAAACATGCATCAATTTGCCTCGACTGTAGCAAATTTCTAACTTTAATAACTCCAAAAAGATTTAAATATTTCCCTTCAAAAACATGTATTTAGGATGGGAAAGGCAATTTAAAATATGAGGTGAAAACGCGAATATTTTCATATACACACAGGGTGTCCTATAAGTGGAAATTGTTGATGGTTCAAAAGTTATTTCATTTCTATACAATTTTTTTTGTTGGTTTCTTTTCTTAATTGGATTTTAAATAGGTGCACCTTTAGAATAAAGAAATTTGCATGACCATTACTATTATCTGCCAATTTAGAAAACGCGGTTTTTTGAACACTTTTTTTTAAAATGATAGTTGATAGTAAAGGTCATGGAAATGCCTTTATCGTAAAGATGCACCTATATGAAATCTAATTAAAAAAGAAAACAACAAAAAAGTCATAACTTTATTTTTAAATAATTTTTTAGTGGGTGTACTAGCAATTTCAGTGGAAATAAAAAAATTGAAATAACTTTTGAACGCACTATTGCCCCACCCTGTATAAAACACGTAGATTTAATATAAATATGAATGATTGACTCAATTTTTTTGTGTAACATCTTACACATTTATTTGTTCACCAATTAAACAATCAGAACTTCTTGTGGCGGCTCATCTGGGGCTTAATTACGTAAAATGAATAACTCTTAATTATCAAACGATTTTTATCATCACCTTCTTTTTCACCTTTTTGAAATCCAATAAGCAACTTCTTTTATTGATCTTGCATGTGCTTACAACAAGGTAATACTCGCACCTCAACAATGTTATCTACTGCTTTATCCTTTCTTTCAGCAATAATTTCCAATGTATTATTTAAATTTCCGATCGGTAAATTGCACGACTATCTACCAATCATTTGAACATGTTAGCTTTAACATTTTTTGACATGGAATTACTTCATTCTTTTGTAAATGCTTTTCTTTTGACTATTTCTTCCAACATACCTTCATTATTTCCTCTATTATTGGTTAATGTAACTCCTACAAGTTTTTTCTGCCCCTAATATCCTATAAGTTTTCTTAGTAACAAGATTTGTTTGAACTTCTAATAGTTACATTCCCAATAATAATAAAGAACAATGTATTAAACAACGCAAAAATTGGAGGTATTTTCATCTAATTGAACTGAGATCATTAAAGGCTGCTTCAAACCATTAAATTAAATTAACAATTACCATTGTTCGAACTTTTTTAGTTATGTTCCTTATCGGTATATTAGGTGAGATTTTACTATTAATTCTAAACTGTAAATAAAAATAATTTATTATTTTTTGGAGTTATTAAAGTACAGCCTCTAACTGTGCATTTCGTGAATATTCTTAAAGCTTTATTAGTCATGTTTTCAAAAGTTGTTTTTTGCAAACTATACATAACAGTGGTTCCAGAATGTTAACAGGAGATCTAATAGTACCAAAGCGATACGTGACGTGAAAGAATAAACTAGTTACTTGCGCTAGAACTTTGTATTATATTTATTGAAATTTTATGTTTTTTACTTCCTGGTGCTTAAAAAGCTTTAAGCATTACATAGCTTGCAGTAGAAAAAATATTTTAACCTCGAAAATGATCTTAAATATATGCAGTTAACCTTTTCTAGTAGTCAAAATATCCTTCACTTCTTAGCCCACCTCGACGTAATGATGCAATTATTTTTTTAAATTCCTAACCTCTCAAAAATTGCATACCTAAATAATAAAATAAAACTAGAACGAAGGTAGCTAAATATGATTATAAAGTAAGTGCAAAATGCTAGCTGTGGTCTGCATTTATTTTGCGACCGTGTCATGCTGTAACATGCGTTGCTGTAACAATGTTAATATTGAATGAAAAAAGGAACGGATTCCAGGTACGTGTCGGATTTTCCCTCAATTTTATTGAATATGATGGCACATTTGATCAAAGATATCAGCGCCAGAGATATATTTCTAAAACTGCAGCGTATGCTCAAAAGAATTTAATATCATCTTTATATACAGTGTGTTTGAATAATATGCAATAAATTCGTCTCCTCCGTGGACAAGGGGTTATCAAAAGACAAACCTTTAAGACCTTCTACGTAAATTTTCGAAGTTATACAAGGTAAGAAAATAATATGTCTTCCATGCTCTCTTAAGGCATGTATATGTTCTTTAGTATAGTAGGTACTATGTCTAACGTTTTTGAAATTATTTCTAAAATTTCGGAAAAGTCACTTTATTTTTGTTCAATTACTAGGATACGGTGATTTTAAATTATCTAATTTGAAGCTAAGTTTGCTATTTAATTCAACAAATAAGGCTGTCAACGACAGATGGATTTTCGAGCACCTAAAAAAAAATTATCCTTAGAAATCCATTTTTTTATGAATGCTTCCCGAAATATCAACACAAAGTGTTTCCTCAAATAATACAAAAAAGGTATACGATACCACATAAAATTACTGACTACAAAATAAGGAAAATGTTGTTATTTTAGTTGCGAAATGTTAAATTACATCATTGCAACGACCACACCACACGTTTCATTTTTAAAATAAATTTCATGGCCTAGTTCAACTTCAAGAACTTCCAATTACAAACTGATATAAAATAACTGTTTTCATCTCTCTCATTTTCAAGCGATATTGAATTAAAGGTATTAACCTTTAACAGAGCATCATGAATAATGTTGGGGTTGCCAAGAAAGTGGACGTCAAAGTCAAAGTTATGGGTTACAAGAAGTCAAAACAGGTAATAAGTATGTACCATTTTCATCACTAGAAATCAGCCTGGTATCTCACCACTTATTTTGTTATTTATTTATGTACATGTAATATGGAAATTTCCCTAAACCCATCGAAGAGTAGAACTTTTCTACTTACCTATCACATAATACACAATAGAAGGGGAAGGAGGTGGAGTGAAATCACTTTATTTCTTTACACGTTACCCCTCCAAATACTAACAGCGATTACAGTTGCTTGACATTTTGTATCGAAGGAGTGTGTCCTCAAAATAGAGCTGTGCTCTTCTACTAAGTAGATTTTGTCTTAAATCTAACTTAATTTATATCTACATAGCAATTTATCTGCTCAGACTAGTTTAATTGTCAAAGGCAGTCGACTTTAATAGTCACCCTAAAGAAATAAATTTGAAGTGAAATTAC
Source organism: Leptura quadrifasciata (assembly GCA_963675555.1). Classification (NCBI taxonomy): domain Eukaryota; kingdom Metazoa; phylum Arthropoda; class Insecta; order Coleoptera; family Cerambycidae; genus Leptura; species Leptura quadrifasciata. Next base: position 54,648,241 of record OY776682.1, on the reverse strand, counting down.
TAGAACACGTCTTATTTTTTTAGCATAGTTGAACGATACTAAATTCAAAAGATGAGAGCAACATGAGCAGCATACGCTTGGTTCAAACTATTATTATCAGATTATTACTTGGTGATAACAATTTCCTTATAAATGAATATTCTGAAGGTGCATTGTTAGTTTTCGAAATATAGGTGCTGATAAAGATGAAAAAGTTTTCAACGACCTAATTTTAATAGATGGGAATTGCAGATACTTAGTAATTAAATTGTATTTACTTTTTTCATCAAAAAAAACAAACAAAACAAACAAAACAAACAAGAGCAGCATACGTTTAGTTCAAACTATTATTATCAGATTCTTACTTGGTGATAACAATTTCCTTATAAATGAATATTCTGAAGGCGCATTGTTAGTTTACGAAACATAGGTGCTAATACCGATGAACAAGTTTTCAACGACCTAATTTTAATATATGGGAATTGCAGATATTTAGTAATTAAATTGTATTTATTTTTTTCATCAACATTCGTCTTGTGTATCTACTGTGAAACGAGAATAACGACTGTATATTTGTAATGACTGTTACTAATCTAATTACTAGTTACTGAGAGAAATACCAATGAAGTATTAAAGGTTCTTCCATCCGAAATCATTTGCAATTTAGTTTGCTTTTCTCATTATTTTGTAAATGACAGTCAAGCCGATCACGATATTATAAATCTTATCCCTCAATATGACACCTTCGAAGACTTAGATAAACCACTAACAACGGAAGAGATCTTAACCGCCATTGGGCAGCTAAAAAATAACAAATCTCCCGGCGCCGATTCACTCCCAGCTGAGATCTTTAAAGCTGTGTCGTCAGAGCTCATACCCTACCTCAAAAAACTGTTTGATGTCGTGTGGGAAAGTGGTCAAGCTCCGCAGGAGTTTCGTGATACACTTTTAATCAACCTCTTCAAAAACAAAGGGAGCGCTGCGGACTGTGGAAATTACAGGGGTATAGCTCTCCTGGCTGTTGGAGGGAAGATACTCACTAAAGCGATTGCAAATAGGCTAACACCTGTTATGGAAAAGTTACTTCCTGAAACACAGAGTGGCTTTAGACCAAACCGAGGCACATCGGATTTAATCTTCACACTTAAACAGCTCCAAGAAAAAGCACTCGAACATCAAGGAGAAATTCACATGGCCTTCATTGATTTAACCAAGGCGTTTGACTCGGTGGACAGGGAAGTGCTCTGGAAAATTATGTTCCGCTTAGGTATCCCTAGAAAATTTGTGGAAGTATGTCGCAGTCTACATACAAACAACAACGCCCAGGTTATGTATAATAATGAGGCAACCGAACCTTTCCAAACCCTCACTGGAGTTAGGCAGGGATGTGTCCTGGCACCCCTTACTCTTTAATTTGTTTACCACTGCTCTAACAATTATTGTTGACAACAAACTGACAGTCAGAGGAATAGGTCTCAGATACCGTTTTGATGGCGGACTTTTTAACATAGGGCGCTTTAGAGCTTTCACGAAGACACGCACACGATTCATTTGTGATCTCCAGTATGCGGATGACTGTGCACTTTTAGCCTCTACGCCGGAAGAGCTTCAAGAACTTTTAGATGTGTATGCCCACATACGCACATATGCATCGTATGCATGATAACCGCCTTCCTAAATGTACACTTTATGGTGAATTGCTAAGCGGTAGACGAAGGCGTGGCGGTCAACGAAAGAGGTTCAAAGACGTTCTCCATGAAAATCTAAAATCCTGCGGTATTCCAGACGAGCAATGGGAACAACTTGCAGCGGACAGAACCGAATGGCGAGGGGTAGTGGCCAGCTATCAAGGAAATGTTGCTGCAAGAAGGCCGAATCCAAGACCTAACCAGGTCTATGTTTGTCCTGACTGCGGTCGACATGTGCTCTCTCGAATTGGCCTCTATAGCCATAGTCGTGTGCACCGTAGATGAATGGGAATTACAATAGACTACAACTTTTACTTGTTTTTTGTTGTACACAATTTATCGACTGTAACATTGTTATACTCGGACTCGAGTAACGGCTAATAATAATAAAAAATGACAGTTAATGAGACATACCTAAGGTCAGTTTAAACCCGAAAAAAAAATAAAATGCGACGTTCGATTTATTCTCCACTTACGTCGATTCCACGTCATATCAACTTAATTTTGATTTAAATATGCGGCTAGTCTAAACTTAATTGGATGGAATCTCCTGTAGGTTCTTGATGAAACATATTCAATAATTATAAATATTCAAAAGAATAGTTACAATGCGCACTTGGTTTATTGTTTCATTAGTTTTGTTCAGATTTCTCTGACATATGTTTCGGCCTTGCGACCATTATCAAAGAGTCTTAAAAACTGAACTGAAAGTGATGGTTTACAGTATATATCTTACAAATCAAATCCTCTACTCACCTAGAGGGGGATAATAACTTGATTTGATTTTTATGGTTTCTTAGGGCCTTCTTAATTTCTAAGATTTCAAGCATGTCTAGGATTTTTCCTTTGTTTTTTTCTCAATGCAATGTTCGGCGAAACCAGTTGATTTTTATTATATAAAATAGACTGTTTGTGTCCTTTTACCTTCACATCTATGCTACGTCCACTCTTTATTTCATATACCCCTGATTTTTTAATATTAGATAAAATATGTTGACGATATGTTTTGTATATAGATCGGTACTGAGAGACAACTGTCACATTGCATCCATTTTATTGACTCCCTAAACAACAAAATTCAGTTTACAGTTGAAATGGAAAAAGAACAGTCCATAAACTTTTTGATATTACGCTAACACGTAAAGAACATGAGCTAGAACTTGATATTTACAGAAAGCCAACTTTTATTGACACTCTTACACATGCAAATTGTAATCAATCTTGGAAGATAAAAATGTCACCATTTCATAGCTATGTACACAGACTATTATCTCTAAATTTAAATAGGGTTAACTTTGAAAAAGAAGTTAGAATTCTGAAGACGCTAGCAAAAAACAATGGCTATGATGAGTTACTTATTGACAAATTAATAAAAAATAAACAGAGAAAATTATAACAAAAACATTATTATAACGTGCCAAATATAGAGAACAAAAAGCAGCATAGTATCAATTATGTAAATAAGGTTAGCAACTCAGTATGCAATAGATTAAATAAATTAGGTATTAATGCAATATCAACGAATAGAAATAATTTAGGTCGCTTGTTGGTTAATAATAAAGAAAAGACAGAAGATATTAAAAAATCGGGAGTATATGAAATAAAGTGTGACGACTGTGATGCCGTATATATAGGTCAGAGTGGCCGTAGCATAGATGTGAGGTTAAGAGAACACAAACAGTCTATTTTATATAATAAAAAATCAACTGGTTTCGTCGAACATTGCATTGAACAAAATCACGTTTTTAACGGTAGTAGTGTTAAACTTTCGCATAATGAAAACAAAGGAAAAATCCTAGACATTCTTGAAATTTTAGAAATTAAGAAGGCCCTAAGAAACCATAAAAACGTTACAAATACACAAAGAGAATTTATGAACAAGCCTGTATTAGACATAGTAATAAAATTAAAATTAAGTTCGTAGTTCCGGCCTGTATTGTTAAATTTTAAGAAATAGCAAATCGAGTTATTATCCCCCCTCTAGGTGGGTAGAGGATTTGTAAGATATATACTGTGAACCATCACTTTCAGGTCAGTTTTTAAGACTCTTGATAATGGTCGCAAGGCCGAAACATATGTCAGAGAAATCTGAACAAAACTAATGAAACAATAAACCAAGTGCGTATTGTAACTATTCTTTTGAATATTTATAATTATTAGTCTAAATTTATTACACACTAAGACTATTTCAAACAGGATTATATTAGGTGGCTAGTAGTGAAATAAATACAATGTATATTAATATGTAGTTGAGAACCTTTATGAAATTGTGAGCTTCCTGATATCTCTCGCCAATTTAAAGACACCGTTAAAAATTCCATATTTTAAAATGGACCGAGAGAAATGTAGCGGCGGTAAAAATTTCCGCAAAGCTTATTGCATCGCCAACCTGCTCGTTACCTCGATGTGACAATCTGCCTCCGCATGGCGACATATTCATTTTCATTTTATCGTTGATGAATTGCGGGATTTGAACAGTGACACTGATTGAATGGTACAACTCGATTAGATACGGTGTTGAACGAGTAAGTTGAGTGCCGCAAAATTTGTCCTCGATCCCTTATGCTGCTATTGCTGATACGTCGCCATAGTCACCTATTCAACACCTCGCAGGAGATCTATGAGACATGTCATCCCTTAAAACGCTATCATATCAAAGGAAATTTTAGTCGTTTTATTTATCGCGCTGTCGGGGGTTCAAAAATTACTACTTATTATATTATTTAAACGATATCCACACAACATTGGTATACTCGCAGATCATTTTTATTATTGTGGGTTATAACCTGTTATTCTTGTCTGGATTGCTCTGCTAATCTTAAAAAAAAAACTATAAATTTTAAGAAAACACAATATTTGGCGAATGCGCTGGTGTTACCCACACAAATTATCCACAAACTATTTAAACCATTGCCACCGCATACGAAATTTGAGTTAGAGTTTGAAAACCCGAATAAAACTTGTATTCTGATAAAGGGAATGTGTAAAGAAATATGTAAAAATATAACAAGGGAGCAATTCGCTCGATAAGTATACTTCCAGTTTCATCTAAACTTATAGGAAAAATCATTTATTACCAAACACGAGAACATAATATCTACGATATTCTACCTCATGATCAATCTGGGTTTAGCTCAGGCAATAGCTGTACTGCAGCTTTGTTGAAAATAACAGATAACATCATTGGAGCTACAGATCAGAGTAAAACTACCGCACTAACATTTTTAAATTTTTCGAAAGCTTTCGACAAAATACAATTAGTTACGAAATTTTGCTGTCTATCTCAAATTTTATAGGTTTTTCGGAAACTGTAGTTACACTTTAGAGAATTATTTATTATAGAGTTCAGCTTGTGAACACCGGGGCCAATCCTCTAAAACTAGGGTATCGTGTGGGGTTCCGCCGGGTTCAATACTTGGTCCTCTTTTATTTAATATATATACATTTAATTTAACATCCTGCCTAAAAGAATATAAAGTACACCTCTGTTCGGATGATGTCCAACTCTATTATTCATTCTTCACAGACCATATGGATTTGGCTAAAAATATTGTGAATGGCTATTTACATTCTGTATTCTTGTTTACATTCTCCGAACGCCATAAACTTCAACTAAATCCAATAAAGTCATCAGTTATGATTTGGTAAACTAGTAAACTAGTGACTGAGCTTGTTATTTTAAAAAAAAATAGACTACAATGTACAGAGTGCGAAAAATCGATACAGACTTACATTTTAAGAAAGATATAAACAAAAGAATTCAAAAAGTTTATGCTTCCTTAAAAATGTTATTTCCAAACCGTCACTTGCCCGCACAGTCTCTTAAATTAAAACTTGCAGATACTCTTGTCTTAAGTTACTTTATTTATTGTGATGCTATATATAGACCGTGTTTAGACAAGCTAGGCATAGATCGAATTGAAGCAGTTCAAATGTCGTGTCTGTGGTTCATATACGGCATCAGAAAGTTTGAACCTGTGTCTTATAAATTAAAAGATGCAAAATGGTTAAATATGCAGACATACCAAAAATCCATTCCACAGTTCTTTTTGATAATATCATCTTAAGCCAGTGCCCTCCTGATCTATATAATAAGGGAAAGTATAGAACGTATGTCCATGCCTTAAATTTAAGATTTAAAAGACTTATCACACCTCCATCTCATAAATCCGCCATGTTTAAAAGATGTTCTTTCAAAAATTAATTTAGAAAAATTCTTCTTAACGCATCACATTAGAATTTTACTATTAAACTTGTACTATTTTTTGGTAGAAGGACCATCTCTAAGCTATGTATGCTTTTCTATAAGTTGCCTATTCTATTTTGTTTTATTTTTCTAGCTTATTTTTCATAGTATGTACAAGTATGATTTTAACTCGCCGATATTTTGTTATGTTTTATGTCGCTAGGTAAACAAAAAAAAACGAGCTATTTCGGATTTTACCGCATATATTCCGAACCAATCGGAATATTGTCAATTTCCATAACCCATTAACTCATTTCATTGGCCATTGAACTGAAGTTTAGTTCGAGCATGGGAAGCAGCTACCTGCGAGTACCTCAAGATAATGGATGTGATTCTGTCGATCGAAAGGTCGTTTATACAACCAGGACTCTGTCAGGGATATATATATTAAAATTAAAATTCACAAAGGCAGTTTTCGTCGTATTCCTGTTGAAACCTAACCATTTTGTTAGGATGTGCGTTCTGAATGATATTTTAGTTACCAATTATTAGAAATGCAATAAAGTGTCCATTTGTACTATTTGCAACTCGCCGATACGGTGTTACTTGCTGTGTATAACATCAGAAGGCAGTAGCATCGATGGTGTCTTGACGCGCACTATAGGTCAAGAATTACCAGAGAGGCCATAGAGATTAAAAAAAGACCACAAAATCTTAATAAACGAGATGATACGCAGAGATTGCCCAGTTCTTGGAAGCCCGCTCTTGTCGGAAGATACGTAACCGAAAACACACGACGATCCACCGTGGATAAACCAATCACGAGGAAGTACGTTCAAGTATTGACAGATAGTGAAGAAACACAGCAACCTGCCCGAAATGGACCTATCACAAGGAGTCAGAGCCGAGCGCTGACTAATCAGGGAGAGCCACGGCATTCTGTGGCACCGGTTGGATACGAGGATGCCCGACCATCAGCGAGAAGTCACGTGGAGCGTGACGTTTCAGCCAGGCCACTTGTCGGGTTGGCTCAGGCGCTCGTTACGTCTACCACAGGTAGCGGTGGAGCCGCACAACGCGGGGAACGTCAGTTCAGTTCGAGCAACGAGAAGCAGCAGTAGGCTGCTTTCAGTGAGAACCTGAAGATGGCAGATGAGATTCTGCCCAAACGTCGTTTAGACAACCGTAATTCCTAGAGGAGAAGTAGAATAACACTATATATATTAAAGTTGGGTAATTCTGTAAAACAACTCATTTCAATTTCCGACCATTATTTGCTTTCAAGTATCACTTAAATAGTAGCCTCCTATTTTTATCTTGATTTTAACTGCTGCCGCAATTATTAAAATTGTAGCATAACAAATATAATATTTAGTATGAAAATTTCCGAGCAAAAGACATTGACACATAAATAAGAAAAGAAACTCAGTTGCTAAGCAAATAAGAATTACTAAATTAAATGTTTAACATTCACCAGTTTCTTGACATCAGGCAATTTGCAATTCGATGTTTTAAATCCTTTAAATTTTATCTGTTGACATGGATTTTGACATCTAATAACCCCATAAAAAATAAGGGGTACAGGATCTGGCGACTTCTTGGGCCATAACTCGAAATTGAAGGTCGATTAGACTTGACATAAAAACAGTAATTTTTTAAAGCAAAATCGACCTACTTTTTCCAAAAAGAATCTAACGAACTTATTCTACATTTCAGGCCGCCCACTGTATAAAATTTATCTAATATCATAAAATGTTTAAAAGTTAATTTAATGATTGGTTCTGCTGGCATTTAAAGTAAAATTACTAGTTTAAAGAATAACCAGGCACTTTATTTAGTTATTATAGTCATTTATTCGTCTCCAATTTTGAAAGCCCTGCATTTGATATTATTCATGGTGTAAATGTTAGTTTAGCGGCGAATGAGTTGTTAAAATTATAATATAAACAGCTCTGAACTAAGTCATTAATGACGCAAACTACAATAAAGCAATTAAATGACATGCCAGGATTACATAATGTGAGTTGCTCTCGACGCTTTGCGCGCTGATACCGCATGGAAAATAATAATACACATATTTAGTACGCATATGCAATAACTACATTTACTACGTGACAAAAGAGGTGAAGCAGGAACTTTTAGTGTATTGTATAAATTTGAATTCATTTTTTTCATTAACCCACTTTTAGCCAACACCATTTTTTTCTAACGTTAATGTAACTTCTACTCAGTGTCAATCAGAATATTATATTAAGAAAATATTTTAAAAAATAAGGCCAACGCAATTACAAAAATAAATACATAATAAAATACTTACTACGATAAATAAAAAATTCCACTATTTCCTATAAAAGGAACCAAATTAATGCAACGTATTACGTCTTCAATCTGCAAATGCAAACAAAAATGCACTGTAGTCCTTTCTTTAGGATTAATATGTCTGTTGCAGGCTTATTGCAATCAGATTTTTGTTTGAGTTTTTCTATTGAAGACGTAGTATGTCGCAAGTTTTAGGGCACTCTGCACCTTCATGGGTGACAATGAATTTAGCTCATTTTATAGGACATAGTGGAGTTTTTGGTATATCGTAGTATGTATTTTACTACATATGCCGTTACAAGAAGTTCTGGGAATATTAAAACCAATTGTTGATAACAATTGTGGCGTATCAATAGTGTTATTTTATGAGGAAATATCATCCTCGCCTACGGCTCAGACCAACTATTGAGTATTTACGCAGCAAGTTCTCTTGCGGAAAACCTATCGCTGGATAAACCTTTCTGATGTAAAATTCAATAACTTCACAAACTTTCGTTCTACTAATTCTAAACTATTAATATGCACATTGTAGTGTGGGGTCCAAACAAGTGAGGCATATTCGAGCTTCGATTTAACATAATAATAATACAGTATCTTGAGTGTATCTAAATTCGAAAAATGACGGGAATATCTGACTATAAGTCCATACATTTTACTAGATTCAGTAGCAATGTTATTTACATATAACCTAAATCATAGAATTTTATCAATTACGACTCCCAAATCTCACAGAGTTTCAGGTCTGTAAAGTATGGTATCATTTATGGCATAGTCGTAAGAGATTGTATTCCATTTGTGTGTATAAGACATTACATTACATTTTTGGGAATTTAATTTATTTATATTCAGTATACCAGTCACTTTACCTAAGCCCTTTTGCAATCGAATGTAGTCATCAATGGAATTAATTTTAGAAAAAAGTTTCAAATCGTCGAATACATTAAACAGTTAACATTGTCCAAGCCAGCTACAATATCATTGATGAATATAATAAAAAATAGTGGTCCAAGGACAGACCCTTGCGGTACCTCAGAAGTAGCCATGTATTCGGCAGACTTGAAACCTTTAAATGCCACGTATTGAGTCCTGTTTGACAGATAGAAAAAGCATTAGAGCAAGTTACATCACCGTTATTTTTATTATCTTTCAGTTTTGTAGCTTTTAAAAATAGTAAAAGTAAACCATGGAGGATACCTCTTGGATTTATTAGGTCTGAGTTTCGGTAAACAGGCTTAAAAAATGTCATACAATATTTCATAAAAACGTTCGTAAGTGTCTTTAATGTTGTTTCCATTATTAAGAACAGACCAGTCGACATTAAGAAATATGTCGTACAGCAGCAGAAAATTTGTTTTCCGAATAAATAAATGAAATATTTGATGGAAATTGATAATGTCAAAATTAATTATAATTAAAGTAAAAAGTATTTTCATAGTAGTTAATACCCTATACGAAGAGTTTAACGTAAACGTCGCTAAGGCAACTAACTATTGTCTGAAACTAGTTTTTCATTTTTATATCGAGAAATTTCCGACAAGTGATTTATATAGAATAGCGTTGTGCTTTATGTGTTTTCAACTCACTATTGTTATTATTATTATAAGAAAAAGGAATAATCTAAGGAAGACTTCTTTGTTACTTATAAGATATCCTAAGTGTTGATGGAAATATGGTGATCACAAGTAATAAAAATACTCTTTACATTTATTTAACATGAAGTCAAGTAAGAAACGGCGAAAGATTATAAGTAGAGTGCAAGGTTAGCTGCACACTCGTCAGAAGGCTGCTTGTCATTTTTCATCAAGGATCTCGAGAGAAATTTCTCCACATCTTTTATATAGGCATTCACCAGAGCTATGAAAATATTTATTGATGTTTTAGTAATTGCAGTTTTAATGACCTTTAATGTCGGCTACTTTATAGTTTACAACTAAGCGAATAATAATAATGATTATAATCTTTATTGAGAAATATTGATATAGTAACTGTATAACTGACTAGTTAAGACAGAAAATAACGAAAATACAATATAGTATAATTAGTACAAGAGCATATTAAACATTTTCTAGTAACCTATTATTAGAGTTCAAATAAAACCAGGTTTGGCCTCTAGTATATGTCAGGCTTAAAGATTTTCATGTATACAGGGTGTCTCACCGGGGAATGAATCGATCGATACAGAGAAAAATACGGATCAGAAAATTTTGAAACTTTAGATAATTACTAATGTCGGTGTGGCCAATCCAACTAAAGTAATTACAAGCAGCTGGCACTTCCGCTTATACCGGAAGTAGATACCAACTTGCTTATTTCATACGGAACACCCTATATATTTTAGGGTTTTCAAAAAGAGCAGAAAATTCTGAGTCGAAAATATGCAGCATCTCCTATACCTAAACCTAGCCGTTTCAGAGATATTTGACATTTTATAGAAAAGCTGACTGGTGCAACGGTTTGCAAGAACCGTTATAACTTTCTTCGTGTAAAAGATCCTCGTTTGCTTCTTGCCACATAAAGAGAAAACAAGGAGAAAGAACTACGTTCTACAACTGAAATAAATTCCATAATTTCATACCAAGTGTTCCGTTTTTCGCGTTACATTTTGTCAACTTCAAACCGCGAAAACTTGTTTAGGTCAAATGGAACACCCTGTGTATTTTTACGTCAAGTTGTGTAAAATTGAATTCCCTGTTTTCTGATATCAGCATTGTGGGGGTTAAAGTTACAACTTTTTGAAATATTTGCGATTTTATTAGAAATTCATGAATTGTTGTAATATCATTTCATCAAAATAGCCATGATTAGAAACAATCAGTCATATTATCTTATGTCAAAAAATGCCAGCACGTTTAAATTACACCCACGAAGACTTTCTAAATTTGTTTATTATTTATGGAGAATGTGATAAAGTAATATCAAGAACTTGCAGCACATTTGCTATTCGATATCCAGAAAAACGGAAACCGTTACCAAACACTGTAAAACGCATACTGGAAAATTTTAAAAATTATGGCTCTGTCAAGGCAAAAATGCAAAGAAGAAAGCCTATTGTTGATGACGAAAACATTGAAATAGTCATTCTGGAATATTTTCATGCATTTCCAAGGATGTCATTAAGACAAGCTGCTTTGGAATCGGGACTATGCAAGGATTCAATTCACAGAATCTTATTAAAACATAAGTTTCGCCCGTTTCCATTCCATATGCTTCAAGGATTAAAAGAAACAGAATTTTTGTGAGTTTATTCTAATAAGTTCTGAGGGCCACGATTCTTATTTGGGAAATATTATATGGACAGATGAAGCAAAATTTACTAAAAATGGACTTTTTAATAGACACAATTCGCATTATTGGAGTGACTCAAATCATCATATGTTCAGAGAGCAAAACTTTCAGGAGAGTTGGCAGTTCAATGTTTACTGTGCCATAAGAAACGATAGAGTGGTGGCATTACAATTTTATCAGGAAAATTTAAACTGTAAATTAAATTTTCTCTTTTTTTAATATGTATAGGTAAATTTTTGTTGTTTTTTTTTTAGGTGAAAGATATCTGAATATCTTACAAAATTTGAATAATAACTATTTAGAAAATTTACCTCTCGCTGAACATAGAGAAATATTTTTTATCAGCACGACGGCGCTCCCCCACATAACGCATATTTAATTAATGACTATTTACAAGAAACTTTTTATGATCAATGGATTGCCAATAATGGACCTTTCTTATGGCCTCCTCGCTCGCCCGATTTATCAGTTCTGGATTATTTCATTTGGGGAACTATTAAAAATAAAGTTTATGAGAGCCCATTAACAACCGTTGAAGATTGTATGCAAAGAGTAAGAAATGCATTTCAAAACATATCACAAGATTCAATTAGAAGAGCTACCCATGAGGAACTAAGCCGAAGGTGCGAAAAATGTGTCGAGGTTCGTTCGTTGAGTAATTATTAAATTAAAATAAAATCATATTTTAAATTGATCTTATCTCTGCTATTTTAGTTCATGCCATATCTTCAATTCGATTAATACGTATGTTACAGTGTTAGTGTTATTTTGCGTTTTTGTGGATATCGAGTAGCAAATGGTGCTGCAAGTTCTTGATATTACTTTATCACATTCTCCATAAATAATAAACAAATTTAAAAAGTTTTCGCTGATATAATTTAAAAGTGCTGGCATTTTTTGACATAAGATAATTTGTTTCTAATCATGGCTATTTTGATGAAATGATTACAACAATTCATGAATTTCTAATAAAATCGCAAATATTTCAAAAAGTTGTAACTTTAACCCCCACAATGCTAATATCAGAAAAAAGGGAATTCAATTTTACACAACTTGACGTAAAAAAATACAGAGTGTTCCATTTGGCCTAAACAAGTTTTCGCGGTTTGAAGTTGACAAAATGTAACGCGAAAAACGGAACACTAGGTATGAAATTATTGAATTTATTTCAGTTGTAGAACGTAGTTCTTTCTCCTTGTTTCTTTTTATGTGACAAGAAGCAAATGAGGATCTTTTCCACGAAGAAAGTTATAACGGTTCTTGCAAACCGTTGCACCTGTCAACTTTTCTATAAAATGTCAAATATCTCTGAAACGGCTAGGTTTAGGTATAGAAGATGCTACATATTTTCGACTCAGAATTTTATGCTCTGGACACTTCAATAAGAAATGTTGACGAAGCCACTGGCATATTGTCTTACTTCTATCAAAGAACTCTTCGATAAAAAATTTCATCTTTATTATTTGAATTCTGATAATCCACAAAGAAGACATTACTATGAAATTTTCTATAGAGCGATCGATGAACGTCATTATCATAATAATGGCGTCGCTAACAGACACAATTTCCATTACTGGTCGAATAATAATCCAAAATGACTTATACTACCTACCAATCAAATTGTTCTTAGAAACCACTCAATTGGCTAGCTTGGTTACCTGATTTGGCTCCACCAGACTCATTTTATGAGGTTATTTGAAAATAGCTTGAAAATAAAAATCGCATCAGATAAACTGCCCTTTCTATGAGAGATGTTGGAAATTTTTATATAAAAAATTTGCTCAAAAATAAAAAATAGTACCAAAGTTGATAACTACTTTCTTATATGTAAAATTTTAATATTTCTTAATGTAACATAAACTTTCTCTTGTAGAGCTGTCATTGTTAATACAATCATTTTTTTTCCTGTATAGTATTGCATTTTTGGATTTGAAATTTGTGTATGGTATTAAATGTGAAATATATTGACTTTTTGACATTCGGTCTAACCAGAAGTGACGTCATTTTTTTTTAACTCCAATATTATTCATGATGCCCTATTAAAGGTCATTACCTTTAATTCAAAATCGGTTAAAAAGTAAGACAGATACAAGCAAATATTTTATATCAATTGTCGATTGGAAGTTTAGTTTTAATTTTAGGTTTAATTGGATTTAGGTTTGGGTTAAGTTACAGTTCATTCCGGCGTTTGGTAATCTTTTATTTTTCACTCAATTTAATTGTCAGAGTCACAGATTCTTTATACGTTGTTAATAATAAAATTTAGATTTTTCTAATTTTCAATTCTTTTGTCCAAAATGTCCTTATGTATTTCGTTAAAATTTTCATACCCATACCATTACTTTGAATTAAAACATCAAAAATAAGATAAGAAGGGTTTCCATTTAATAATCTATGACGTCATCACTCGAATACAAATGATGGCGTAATCATCGATTAAAAGTAAACATACAATATCCTCTTAGGTTTCTTTAATTCCGAAATGCGTTAAAAATGTACGGTAATGCATGACCGAAAATTCCAAAATAGTATTGATTGTTTAATAATTATTTGGTTAAATATCAAACAAATAAGACACGCTATTAGGAATGCGGTTGCAAGTCATGTTATGATCGATTCCGATTGGAGAGTTAAAGATTTGTCGTGAAGAAGCATCTTATTTATAATTCGCTTACCTTCAAAGTGAAAAATGCACATTTGTGGGATTATTACGGAATGATCAGTGGAACGACTTCGAGAGAAGTCAGCAAGTATAGCGGGATGCTGCTGAGCCAAACTGTTGCTATAGAAACGACACGTGTTGAGCACGATGTTATTTTGCGAATCTTGTCACGTTATGAGATGAAAAGGGACCTTTGGGAAACGCAGAAGGAGACAAGCTGTATGCAATAGCGGGACTTAGAATGAGACAGAGATGCTAAACAGACAGTCACTCGAAACAATTGGGTAAAACGGTGGGGAAGAATAGATAGGAGCAGACTAGACGCATATGTGCTAAAAGCAAACTACACCTCGATTACTAATCTGCGCCCTTTCTCATGCACATATGAAGCTAATATAAATTATAAATACATCAAAAGTCAGCGATGTTATCTTTAATTTTCTAGCAAATCGATGAATTTGTTTAAGAGTTAACAAATCGCATACATAGGGAGATACTAATAGAAAATAATTCGATAATTATTCCTTTTTTCTTAGTTCACAAATTTTATGTTATTTAACTATTGTTAGCCAACAGTAATAGTGAGCGACAATCGTATGCATATAACTGTATTATTAATTTTTGGTTGCCAAATGAAGCCGCGGAACAGTTAAAATGATACTGATAGTATATGATGCGGTGTGAATAATTTCGGGTCTAGCAGCGGTCAGACGTTGACATTACAACGGTTGACGGACAACATGCATTATGGAACAACACCTGTCACAATCGGTTTAGCTTTCATTTACTTTCCCGATCCACTTGTCTTGGTTGCTGAATTTCCCCTTCTAAGAAGTTAACTAGGAACACAAATCTGATTTATCGCCTTCGTTGGGTTCGATTTTTTGTTGCAGTCATTTCATTTCATAGAAAGTTTTCCTCGATTCAAAATATGCATGAAGATAGGACGCGTTTGTCAAATGGTTAATTTAAGGGTAATATTAAGAGAGTTCTCCGATGGCTGGTACAGTCAGTGATCAAAAGTGGTGCCTCACCTTTAGGTCTAATTTAGCTCGTGATTATTTTCTATTATTGGCTAAAACACAACTTAATACCCGAAGCTTTTAATAACACATCGAGCAAAATGATAATTATTCAAATAACCAAGGCGCAATAAAATTCCGGATAAATAATGAGATATGTTTAAATTATTTAGCCGTATTCGAAATAAAATTTTCTATCTAATGTTGACGATGGTCCAGTCCAGTTCTATTAAAATGAAATCTCTCCTCTTTTCTTTGTATGGAAAAGGAGTTTTTAAATCTTTTCAAAAACTATCAAATTTAAAAAATTATAGGGTATAGGTTTATATGTTTAGAAAGCAATGTATAGGTCAGACTGGCAAACATTTAAAACAAGATTTAAACAACATTTTTCATCATCTCGACAAAACAAATCAAACTATAACTTTCCGAATTTTTCCTAACTACATAATAATACATACCTCTGAAAAGGGACATACAGGCTGTCCAGGCTCTCACTTAATATCGGTAGTACAAAAAAAAATTATTTTTACGAAAATTGTGCCGATTTATATAACCTACAAAATGGTTTAAAGACGTTTGAAATCCATGGCCTACTTTAAGAGTTATGGCGGAAAATATCGAAAATGCGGAAAACGTCTAGGCCAAATATCTCCGTTAAATTTTTTGCAAAGCTGAGTGTTTCAACGAGGTTTTATCTAATTTTTTTCAAAACCGCTGTATTTTAAGATTTACTCTTCAGGCTGTTAAAAAAATTATTTTGAAACGGGCGGGAAATGGCGCCATTAAATAGAGTATTTTCCTCCCTTTTCAACGATATATCACACGCCATATTTAATCATTGGTATTACGTTAGTAATTATAAAAACATTTTTTAAAACCAATAATTTTTTTTTAACAAGCATTATACTTGCCGTGGAGAAGTATGATTAAATAAAACA
Source organism: Leptura quadrifasciata (assembly GCA_963675555.1). NCBI lineage: Eukaryota > Metazoa > Arthropoda > Insecta > Coleoptera > Cerambycidae > Leptura > Leptura quadrifasciata. Next base: position 54,632,159 of record OY776682.1, on the reverse strand, counting down.
ATAAAATAATTCAACAAGTTGTTCAAATCTTTGCTATAATAAATCATTAATACAATTAAGAAGAATAAAGTAAATTCAGGTAACAAAAACAAATTAATAATAAAAAGAATATAGCACACGGAACATTAATATTTATCTAATCCTCAAAATAATTTTTAAGATATCATATCAAGTGTTTAAAGTGTCGACCGCGATTTCTTATGTACAATCGAGCGCGGCGAAAACATTACTCAGCATTTTGGGGGTAACTGTAATACATGCCTGTTGAATTCGAGCTTTTAGGTCCTCTACATTTTGCGGTGTCGTCGAAAACACCTTACCTTTAATATACCCCCATAGAAAAAAATCCATTGTGGTTATAACTGGAGAACGAGTGGGCCATCGAATAAATTCATTGGTAACTAGCCAATGTTCAGGCAAAATTTCGTCTAAATAATCTAGGCAAATCTGGGAATTGTGGGGAGGAGCTCCATCTTGTTGAAAATATTGAAAATTGTGTCGATTCTCTAAAGGTAGGTCATCTAAGAATTCATTAAATTAATTTCTCACAAAGTTTAGGTAACTCTTTGACCACTGAGATGACCATCATAAAAATAAGGACCTATTAAATTGGTGCCTAAAATACCTATCCACACATTTATTGAAAAACGATTTTGAAACCCAGTCGGTCTATGCCAGTGTGTATTTTCAGAAGTCCATTTATAATGAATATTGCGATTGAAAAATCCATTATTGGAAAAATTTGCCTCGTCGGATTAAAGTATTTTACTACATATTAATGGATCGGCACGCTTCTTTTCCAACAGCCACCTCCTTGGTTTGTCCCTCGCTTGCAAACTTTTTTGGCTTTATAACACCGGTAACCATTTTTCTTTAAAATTTTTCTAGCACTTGTTTTATTTATATGACAAGCAATTTGAATTTCTCTTAATGATGTTTCCAAATTTTCTGTATTTTTATTTCTTACATAATTAATAACTCGGTTTACCTTATTTACATTATCAGTAATACTATTCAACCTTGTCTTCCTCTTTAAAAATGAACCTTTATTTTTCAGTTTCGTAGCTAATTTTTTCTGAACACTTTTATTCGGCTGTAGTGCTTGTGGAAATCTGTTTCTATATTCTACTTGAACTAATCCAGAGTTAAAATTGCATTGGCAATATGTAACGAACATATTACAACGACCAATGCGAGTGAAAATCATTTTTCGAAAATTCTAAATTCTTAAACGAGGGTGATTGAGTGAGAATTTAAGTATTAACTGAGATGATCTGTCAAAAAATTAAATTGTCAAGTTTGTTTATAGCCAACTATTTTAAAATAATTGAAATAATAGTGAAATCAGGAAATACAAACAAATGGATATTATACTTATATTAATTGGTAGACAGTTTAACTTTCTGAACAAGTAGTGACGCATTTATGGAAGAGTATTCGCAGTTATGCCAATGTATAGAACATTGGCATAACTGCGAATACTGTTTCCATAATTGCCCCATGTTGCTTTCTTGATTATTATTTTGTTTTTGTTACCTGAATTTACTTTATTCTTCTTAATTGTGTTAATATTTTATTATAGCAAAGATTTGAACAACTTATTGAAATTATTTTATCGTTTTACTTAATCATATTTCTCCACGGAAGTGTAATGCTTGTTAAAAAAAATTATTGGTTTTAAGAAAATGTTTTTATAATTACTAACGTAGTACCAATGAATAAATATGGCATGTGATATCTCGTTGAAAAGAGAGGAAAATATTTTATTTAATGGCGCCATTACCAGCCCGTTTCAAAATAATTTTTTTAACAGCCTGAAGAGTAAATCTCAAAATACACCGTTTTTGAAAAAAATTAGATAAACCTCGTTGAAGCACTCTATTTTGCAAAAAAATTTCGCCTTAGAATTTTTCTCGTATCTCTTCAAATAACGGAGATATTTGGCCTAGACGTTTTCCGCATTTTCGATATTTTCCGCCATAACTCTTAAAGTAGGCCATGGATAAGTAAATCGGCACAATTTTCGTAAAAATATTTTTTTTTGTACGACCGATATTAAGTGAGATATTCTCGAGTGCCCTGATAAAATGGACAGCCTGTATACTAAATTCCCTAGAAGCAATAATTTTTTATAAACATAACAACAATGACAATATAAAGACTATAGTGGCTTATTTAACAAAGTGTACTGTTTTTAGTACACTATTTCAAGTTGTTATAATATATTCTTAAAAATAAATAATTTAAACTATGTAATAGAAACAAATATAGAAAATAGGCGAAGCCTAGCCTGTCATAGTAGAGGGAGCTTGCTGTAAAGCATAGCATGCGATTTTCATTGCATATAGAGGTACCATGTTTCATCACTGACTGTGCATAGATAAATGCGAATGTAAAAATTTAAACTGAACTAAATGCGGTGCAAGGTGCAGTGTGTATACAATGAAATGTACATAAATAATAATAATATGATTTCTGTACACAACTAGTTCTACTTAGCACTTTGGCGTATTCATAGTAAGCCAATTAAGATACCTAAACACATTAAGCAAGTACAGAAATGGTGAGACGACTGACAGCAATATGGACAGGTACACAACTTACCTTATTTGAAAGATGGCAGGCTCCAATTCAGCCCCATTGATTAGAAGTACAGCTAAATCATTTAAATCGAATGCATAACATAAATACATAATATACATATGCAAACACGAAACTGAAGATACGAAATCTACTGAATAGATGAAATTATGATCTGTATTAAATATAAACATTGACCAATCATTTTGCTTTACCAAAGAAATAGTGGGTAATTCCCGAGCGCAGGAGAGTGCAGTTTTATTATTATACATACAGAATGTTCCTAAATTCACTGTCCTATGTTATTTAGTAGCATTTCACAAACAAAAATAGAGTATAATAGAAAATTGCTAAACAGTTTACTGTAATTTGAGTATTAAATTAAGAATCTATGAAATCTATGAATTGTAAAATGAGATAAGCTAAGAATAATTATAAATAAGCATTGCCTCTTAAATTTGTTAAGTCTAAAAAAATTAAAGAAAGACGAGCTTCGCTATCCAACACGTAAGTTTTTTGTCTTTTTGTTTGTTCACTATGATATTTGTATCAATTATTGTTTGGCAGTGGTCCAATGTTGTGGGCACAAAATCGAGAACTAAATCCAAATCCCTTCTTATATTTCATTATGACCGCGCATCCACCAAATAATACAATTATCTAGTAATGTTTTGTGATTATTTAATCATTGCCCGTTGTTAACTTAAGTGGATTCTTCGAATATTCTTTTTAACTATAAGGCATTGTTAGATAGTAATTCCGTTGTTGCTGCATCAAGTTATGTCTAGTGTAATAAGGTGACCATTATTTAATGGATTTCCTCCCAAATTTGATGTTAAGAAAATAACTTGTGTAAAATTTTCGTTCAAATCAATGACCAGAAGATGTGGGGTACTTCACCCAAAATAGAAAAAAGCATAGAATGGCATATTTAAAAAATATGTAACCTCCGTAAATTTATTTCCCAGAAAAAGATATTAAAAATTGTGGCTAAAACTCTGGCAACTACGTTGCTCACAAACATTAAATACGGTAATGCAAAGTTTACATTGGATTGTATTTAAGTCTAAAAATTACTATGAATTGAGCATGAATAAAAAGTTTTTCTTTCAGAAAAAGACGTATTATTTATTCTCAATTCATAATAATCATGGACTCATGCGGATGCCGCTTTTCTCAATTCTAGAAACATTCATATTCATTGGTTTTTGGTCTTAAAGGACATAATCATTGCTATTTGAATATTATGTAGTAATAAAAAATACTCCTTTCATTCCATCGCTTTCCTTGACACCCCAAATTCTAAATAAATTTTATTTTGGAGTAGTTTTGTTGCATTAAAAATATATTTTTCCGCAACGCCTTAAATAATTCAAATATTAAACTGACAAGAAAAAAATAGTTAGTATTTCAAATCACATAACCTCGACTGAATCTAAAAGCTGATTTTCCTCAAGCAAGTTGTAAATAGCTGTTGCCATTTCATCGTCTGTTCCAGAAGTCAGTAGTGGCACTTCCAAGAGTTGTTCTTTACCGTTGACTGTTACAATTATCGGAAGTCGATCAACTTTTTTGTTCCCAATTAATGCTGGGAGCAGTTTTCCATCCCAATGAACGACAACATCCCTCAATTTTAAACTTATAAATTCAGTTTTTAATAGAAACCACGCTTTGCACATAATTTTTGACAACGCCGCTGAATTAAGAATCAGTTTATCACGTACGTGCTTTTATCGTGCTCTTTTGATATTATTTGATAGCAGGATTATTTAAAATGTTATTTTAATGCACATTCTTTTGTTTTGAAAAAAAAAAAATAATTAACGAAATATGCATATTTATATTTTAAAGAATTTAATGAATTTAATTAGAAATACCAATAGTCGCACCCTTTGGGGCACGGGTAAGGGTTGTTCAAATCAGGTAATTTTTCACTGGCATTAGTTTCAAGTCAAATAAAAAAGAATAGATGATGAGACCGTCAACAATTTAAAGTTGAAAAATAAGGACCACCCTAATGCGCATCTCTTGATATATAATGTGTTGTACTTCCGGGTGAGCCACGGTTGTCTAAACGACGTTTCGGCAGAATCCCATCTGCCATCTTCAGGATCTGACTGAAAGCTGTCTATTGCTGCTCCTGTAGATAATTTCAGTAAAAGATGTTGCCAATTTTTCGACAGCAAACTTTTATAAAGCGAATCTTTTATTTCTTCCTCATATCGATTATTAGGTTTCATAATTGGAAATTCTCGCGGTTTCCCAGAGATTTAAACACATTCCACATTATTTAGCTCTATCAGTTTCAAAGTTATAGGGCTTTTACCAGCTGGCAATTTTTTCTGTCGTATGAGTAGAGTGGGGAGAGCCAAAATCTAAATCCAACACTACTTTTCTGAGTTTAAAACTTGAATATGTAAGTTAAGTTCATTGCTATGAAACTCATATTATCAATTTGAAAGTAAAAAAAAAAATTCTGATATACTTAGTAATTACTATTCATCACACTTATCCATTTATCGGTCTAGGGCATAATTTGTCCTTTTAAGTTACTAAGCAATATAAGATTAGTTGTTCTGAATGAATTATTAGAAAAAATTAAATTTCGTGCCCCTTTGTCCACGTTATTGTTATATTTGAAAAGATCTCGAACAAATATATATTGAAATTCTTGGCCCTATATGAAACCTACAGACATTTTAATAGAATAGAATATAGTTTAGACATTATTTGCTATATTTTCAACGTAATAAAGCCTAAATGAAACGATTTACAGTAAGCAGATCAACTTACTATGTTCACACTCTGTATTTAGAATGTAAATTATGTTGCGTTTGTGATAAAATAAAATTATTGTGCGCATTATCTTTCTATATTTTTTTCTAAAAATGATTTAAAACCAAATGATTATATTAAAACTCATATCAGCTTGTTAATTTGTATACCACACACTTTATTTGTGCTTCGCCAAGATCCCTCACGTTTTCTATACCTTACGCGTGTCTGTTAAACGTAATTTTCCTTCGGATCTCTATTATTAAGGGTTAGTCATTTATAGAGTAGCCTTCTTTTTTGAAAATTTCTTGTGCCATTAAACACATTACAAAAACCATAAGTCATCAGCCTCGGCCACTCCTTAAGTCGAGGGCAGTTCAGCTGAGACTGGGGATTTATTTGAGTGAGAGTCGATTTTAGTGACGGACAGGGAAGCGTCCAGGCTACAAGACATCAGAGACGGGCGACGGACGAAAGGGACCGACTTGACAAATGGAACTCTCGTGTATATTCCGGCTGGGTATTTAGTAATTTGAATGATTGAGCGCCATCATGATTCCGAGATGACTATCTTATGTTAGACTGAACCTTGTCAGATTTCGACAATAACAGAAATCCTATTATATCTTATAGATGTAAGAACCCAATTTAACGAGGCTTAAATATCATGCCTCCATATTATTATCTGATTAACATGTAGGTGTGGCATAATGTTTTAAAGTTTATTTATTTAAATTTAATTATTTAAGGGAGGAATATAATTGGTGAAGTTTGTATTAATATTAGTGCTTCATATATAGTTTATAAAAACAAATAGATATTGAACTTGATTCTTTACATCTGACAGTAATATTTATATTAATCCGAACTTATTTTTTTTGAATTACGGAAGCAATATCAACTTTGAAGGATTTACTGAGAAAAAAAATGAGAATAGGCTTCTAATACCTATCTGAAAATAGTTGAATGTCTAAGAAAATGATCCTGTGGCCCAAATCAACAGCAAGTATTGACGGGAATCAATAAACTTCAAGAACCTTACAAGGACCCTACACAGGAAAAATAGTATCAGGCACCGGCCAGACATCCTCACATCGTGACGCGTCGTACATAACTGACTTATATTGTATGTGCATATTAAGCAAGTTTTACCGTTGAATGGGCATAAGAACAACATTTCAACCAAATATTTATAATTCTATAACGGCAGGTGATGTCAAAAAATTTGCTAGAAAATCTCCCCACACCGAATCCCCCTGATCTGAATAGAACAAAATTTCAAGTCTGTTTTAACAAGTAGTAGTAATTGTGACGTCACATCTTATATTTTATCTTTAATAAATCCCGAATGGCTGGAGTTATGGAACATTTGTAAAGACACTTAATTGATTCCTTGTTAAGAGACATCGATCGAAGTGAGAGGATTTCAGTCCTGTGGATTTTTGGTTGTGCCTAAGTAAATTCGTGTAACTCATAAATGGTTAAAAATGTTGAAAATACAATAGAAAAAATCTTTCAATTCTTCAAGCCATTACTGTGCGGGTTGTGGAAGTTTATGATTTAAATATGAAAGCTAAGGCCTAACATTCCAGCGTAAGTTTTTAATATATTTTTTAGATAGGAGTACCAATGTTGTCAAAAATTTATGATATTGTTACTTAGTTCGAGAATTTGACGTTCAATAAATATGAAGAAGTCAGATTTACACGCAATATAATAAAACAGTAATTGTTCCAATTATATAAACCATATTCTCTCTTACTGATTAACATGTAGGTGTTGCATAATGATTTAAATTTCATTCTTTAGGGGAGGAAAATAATTGGTAAAGTGTTACAGTTCAATTTAACATTTATACATTATTTAAAAAAATCTTTAAAATCTCTTACATTTAATGTCTAACGAATTCGTGTTATCCGTCGTCACGCATAATATTTATTATTTAGTTGTCTATATGAATTCGCAATTGTAAGGAATCTGTTGCAGGTATAGGCATGGCGTTGTACATTTTGTTGTGTAGCGTGTTGCATATACTTAAGCTCTCTATTTCTGTAATTCTTAAGCTAGGAAACCAATAACTTTTAATTAGTTTATAGGTAGATTCCTATAACCGACTGACGATCGGTAACACAGATTTATTTCTTCACAATAGTTTTTGGCTTAGGTTTTGTCTTCCGGTAGTTTGTCACTTTTCACGTGTAATTCGCTCGAACGCTTGGCAATTTATTAAGTGGTATTTTTACGTGCTCGTTGCGATTTTTGAAACAAGTAATTTCACCATTTTGGGATATTTTCGCAACGTTACTTTTCGATTTTCCATTTATGTTTGGACGAGTGCATAATTTTATGGTATTGGAAATCGATTGTCTTCATTGGAAGGATCTATACGTAAAAGCCATTTTTGCCAAATTTACACGAGGCCAAGGACATCCAAGGTCAACAACATTTCTCTAAGAAAACCCTCCGAAACGAGGTAATTACTTTATTTTTATATTCAAACTAGCAAAATATCACTTGTAGTACATTGTTCAATGGTAAAAATTTATTTTTAGGGTTCTTTTTTTCACCTACGGTTTCGCCTAGTATTTCGTAGTTTTTCATACGATTTTTTTTGTCTCCTGATACGAACGAATAACTTTTTTTCACTGGTCTACACGTACTTATGTTACTTCTCCTTGCTGGACTGGAATTTCTTTTTTGTGGAGGAGCCATCCATTTTCTGGGTTAATTGATAGGCTGGAAGTTGCCATTCCTGAAATTTGAGCCGAAGCTGAAGCCCCGCTGCCTGCAGTTTGTATCCTTCTTACGCCATACATATGTTGATTTTTTTTTAAATATATTGTATATTTTGCTTAAAAAAATTTCACCACTGGACCTATATATATATATATATATATATATATTTTAAATTTTGCTAAACATACTATGAAAATATTCTATTAATTAATTAAAACATCTATGATATTTGTTGGGGGTTTAAGCACTTACGTAAGACGCATATACCCAGTTAGATACATTTAGATACATATTTTTTTTGTGTGAATTTGTCTACCATACCCTACGTTATTGTACTCTTGAATGTTATAAAGTTACTTCGTTTATTGTTATTAAAAGATAAAACTGAATTTGAATTTTTCATTATCGTCTCGCTAAGTAATTTATTTAGTAAATTTAAAGTTACATTGTACTTGAGCTGGTATTTGGAGAGAAAAAAATTTACTTGGCGCCCTGATACATCATAGTAATTTAGAACCCCGACCATCTCCACTGTTAGTCGGCCGGCAAATACCGTTATGTCAACAGACAACGACCAACTAGTTACGTCAGATTGAGTTTTAAAATTTGACGTAGCAAAAGATTGTATTAATATTACTGTTTCATATATACTTTATAAAAACAAATAGATATTGAACTTGTTTCTTTACTCTCGCAGTAATATTCATATTAGTCCGAAGTTATTTTTTGAAATACGGAGGCAATATCAACTTTCAATAATTTAATTTGAAAAAATGAGAACAGGCTTCTAACGCCTATCTGAAAATAGTTGAATGCCTAAGAAAACGATCCTGTGGCCCAAATCAACAGCGAGTATTGACAGGAATCAATAAGGTTCAAAGTAACCTTACAAGGACCCTACACAAGGAAAATAGTACCAGGCACCGGCCAGATACCAGCAGTGTGCAAGGTTTGGTTGGTCAAAATATTTCCTCACATCGTGACGCGTCGTACATAACTGACTTATACTGTATATACATATTAAACAGTTTTCACCGTTGAATAGGCATAAGAACAACATTTCAATCAAAGATTTATAACTCTAAAACAACGGGTGATGTCAAAAAAATTTCTGGAAAAATCTCCCCACACCGAATCCCCGGGATCCGAATAGAAAAAAATTTCAAGTCCGTTTGTTAACAAGTAGTAGTAATTGTGACGTCACGTCTTATAGTTTGTCCTCATAAATCCCTAATGGCTGGAGTCATGGAACATTTGTAAAGAAACTTGTTGATTCCTTGTTAAGAAACATCGAAGCGAGAGGAATTCAGTCCTATGGATTTTTGGTTGTGCCTAAGCAAATTCGTGTAACTCATAAATGGTTAAACATGTTGAAAATACAAAAGAAAAAATCTTTCAATTTTTCAGGTCATTACTGAGCAGTTTATGATTTAAATATGAAAGCTAAGGCCTAACATTCCAGTGTAAGCCTTTCATATATTTTTTAGATAGGGGTACTAATCTTATCAAAAATTTATGATATTGTTATTTAGTCCGAGAATTTGACGTTCAAAAAATATAAAGAAGTCAGATTTACACGCAATATAAAAATATCTATAATAAAACAGTAATTGTTAATTATATAAACCATATTCTACCTCTCTTACTGATGTGATGGAAAAAAGGTCATCGATTTGTTTCGAAACACTTTAAATTTCTATTTTGATGAAAATTCTAGGATAATGAAAACTTTCTTTTTAAATTTACTCCCTGCTGTTAATTAACTTTTCCCATTTTTCATTGCCAGATTCGTTGATGATTTACTCTTTGAGATCAACACGAGATAATCGTGTTATAAAACTAGTAAAAGCAAAAACAAATTAAAAATACAGACAACCGTATTTACAATGAACAAATGCAAATAAAACCACACAAAAGTCTACTTTTGTATTAAGTTAACTCAGTTTTATTAGACAATTGAGACAATAAATATGCTCTTGAAGGAGTGGTACACTTCATGTGACACTGAGGTTAGAGCAATCCGATAACATCTAGATACTACATCTACAACCAACTTTTCGTCACCAAGTTGGTATCATCATGAGTTCACGTTCAATTAGGCTATTTTAGATTCTCATCGACAGAGCTGCATTATGTATTTAATTCTTTTCGTGTATTTTAAAGCCTATATTTATTTTTCAATATTGCTATAGTGTGCGTGACATGGAGATAACTTTTTACTTTCAAGCGGACTGTAGGTTTTAGAATAATTTACCGTAGACTAAGTGAACCACTCAATTGGCTAAATAGCAGACTGGTAAGCTTCAGAGCACTGTCTCAGAAATTGGAATCCCCGGACTTACACCCCATCGTTTGCCAGTTACTTTTAAATTAAATCATAAGTTACCCCACAGAAGAAAAAACCATGTTTTTATAGTTAAAAAAAAATACATAAACGAGAACTGTTGTAACATATGGAAGCGCCATATACCTTGAGCAAGTGACAATGTCTCCCGATTTTGCTAACAAAGTAAATTAAATAATACGCCGCCAGGTGGCGCTACATGTAAAAACGTAGAAGCAATATTTATTTAATGAAATGAAAAACTATTTCTGTTTCTCTTCTTTCTCTATTCTCATGAATTATTAATTTATCATGAATACGTACTCTTTGGTAAATAAATGCTGAAAACTTGATACCAGATGAATATTTAAAATGCAGTCGGTTACTTTTCTGATTAAATAGAGCCACATTTAGTGAGTGATTTAGTGATGTTTTCCATTTGATTTCGAACGATTCGGCTTGTTATCGCATCACATCTGCCCCTCTCTGCAATTCAGTATTTTCTAAGCCAACAACTATCAACATTCCTACGAAATGAAATACGAGCACACATCTGTTCAGCTTATTATTGTATACAACTTTCTTCGCGAAGTACTTTTCTTTCTAGCTGATATTAGATATATAGGAGGCGATACTGTCCAGTTATTCGACTTTTACAGCAAATTACTTTTTAACAAGATAATTTATGGCTTCTAACGGCTTGCTCACAGCCCCACTAATAATTTATTCCATTGAGAACCAAATATTAAGATGTTACTGATACCAAACTGCACTGTCTAATCTTAATTAGTTTACGTAGTTTAATTGCCGCGCCTCGCGCCAGAATCTCGCCTTTTATTATCTGAGTCGAATTCGAGGAGATTCAACACAGAACATAGGGCGAAATAAAGAAAATATCATCATTTACTGAGATTCATTGTCCCTTTAGCAGGTGACGTTACACAAACCACGAACTGCATCTTTAATGAAATTTACATAAACATTATAATTTCGTTAATTTTCAAAACTTTCAGTCCTTGAAAGCTCATCTCATTGATACCTAAGTATCAATTTATTTTCTTGGCGAACACAGGAATTAAATACTGCAGGGTGAGAAATGGAACTGTACAAGAGAATCTCAAAGCATCTGCGCCTACGAATACATTTTTATTTCATCTGACGAAAAAAAAAAAAAAACATAGAGCCTGGTGAGCTTCCCGGATTTTTTTTGCATCCTTCAACAAACGTATATATGCGCGATGCTAACTTACCATCGATTGAATCTTCTTTATTCACGCCACATCTAGATCTTGAAAAAGGCGGAGGATGAGGAGGAGGAGAACAGGCGACAAACGATAATATTCTGAAGACAACCTGTTCGTTGGGGCATTTGGGCACAAGAATGTTTAAACTGGAGGATAGCAGCAAGAAATATAATGAAAGATGGAATAAATTATACCAGTCCTCTCTCTAGTATAGAAAGATGAAAAAAAGTATGTGGAACAGATAAAGGAGAAACGGGGCCAGTCACATAATGTGTACATTGTTAATGAATTTTTGAGAGGAACACAATAACGAATGAGCGAACTGGTTTTCCTTGTTTCCACATTGACTCATAATTTAAAAGCACCATATCAAGTTCTGAAAAAGGGGCAAGAATTTTCCAAAAAGTGTATGCGAATAAAATTATACCCACCTACAAGTCCTCTCAGTTCTTAAATATCAAATAAGTGTCTGTTGAATCAATCAATAATTATTGATTAATTCTGGACTTTAATGTTCTAGATTTTAATATTTATGCTGATTATACAAGTTTATGCCATCTCTCGCTGGTATCCACAAACTAATAATAACAGGTTTTAGTCGCAGAAAGTTTTCGTTTTTTACTCATCAATATATAGTAATAAATTACACATTTAGCGATATATGTCACCACGCTCTAATTTAATATTCAATTACCACTTTACCAACTTATTAAATAGATGTATATATCATAGGAAATCTAAAACATAAATTATTACTATACTTAGCGTATAAAAATTGTCTACAAAATGATAAAAGATAAAGATGGTTAATGATCGATAGTCCATAAAAATCGATTAAGTTTTTAACATTTCATAAGTTGGTACTCTGTCAGCCGAATTGTCGAACTGTTAGTTTAAGTCTTTTCCCCTTGTTTTTGTGTTAACAATGTTATAAAAGTCAGACAAAACCGTCAAACTTGTAGATTGATTGTAGATTGTTTTACGGGGTCGTTTGGCTTCGAGCAGCCTTACTGCACTTCGACCTAAAAGATCTTTTGTGATTTACCTTACATCTATTGGTTATCCCAGGATCTAGTGGTTATCCCGTCAAACTTCCTTTTTTAAATCAAGAAATTGAGCCGAAAATTTTGCTAGGGTTTAATTTAGTTAAAAGGCACGTGGTTGCTAGTCGGTTTGATACCGGATCAAAAACTAAATCCAGCCTAATTTTCAATTAATATTTTGGTTTGTTTAAGGGAAATTTCGATTTATTCGGAATAATAAGCAAGTTATCGTCTAGAAGTAGTATTCTAGGTAAGTTTGAATTTCTTTGATTTATTATAGACACGTGCTCACGTTAGAGGTTAATTTTGAGAATAATTTTGTAACTTTTATAGACGATTTTGGTAATGCCAGATTTCGATCTTGGTACAACTATTCCGTTTTTGGATTATTTGGATTTTGGGAATTTTGGATCATTTGCTATTCTTTGGTACACGATGTTTCGTATATGATTTACACTTTACGATTGAGAAAAACCCTATTTAATTATGCTGTGAAGATTTTTACAACCAACAAGGATCTCGATCAACAACCTTCAAGTCTGGAGCGCCTGGAATTCTCCAAATTTTGTAAAAGCTAAATAATTACTGAAGTTCAGTTCGAGCAACGAGGAGCAGCAGTAGGCAGCTTTCAGTGAGAACCTGAAGATGGCAGATGAGATTTTGCCGAAACGTAGTTTAGACAACCGTGACTCCTGGAGGAGTCGACCATCGACGCGGGAGAGCATCCGGAAGTACAACAACGCTTCATATATATATATATATATATAATTAATTACTGTAAAATTGTTTAAATTAATAATTATTTTCCCTAGCGTAAGCTGAGAAAACCCTAGACTTTGATATATCTGTTATATATATTATTTTAAGATTTTTACCTTTCAATTTTTGTACTGTACTTTGCATACTTATTGTTATTATTATGTTATGTTATTTGTTAATTGTATTCTTTTTACTTATTTTTATTGTTTGCTCTCACTACAAGGATTCGTAAGATCTGGGACCTCGTTTGCTTGTCCTGACTTTAGGTTGTAATAATACTCGACCTCGAATTTGCACATCTCCAAAGTTATTAAATATTACAGTTTCACTTCTCACCCTTTTGTTTGTTATCGATTGTAGCTTACAATATGGCAAATAATAGAGTCATTTTGTCATAGTTTTAGACATTGTAGGTTTCTACATTTCCATAGAGTAAGTAAAGTGAAGGATGCTTTGAGAGGTTACGACATTATTCAAACATTCCCACTTTAAACTAAATGGCACAAATATTTAAAAACATACTATTTAATCGTCCATTTGAAAGCGACTTATATTAAACACAACTTTTCCAACAATATCCTTTTGCAATAAAACGAAATATTTTATAGCATACTTACTGTATAGGCGAATGGTGCCATCGGTCTCCCCACGGGGGTTCTTAGCTACGCATTTATACGTTCCATAATCATTTTGCTGTATGTTGTTAATGGTGAGTCGCATGTGAGTTTTATATGTTGGATTGCCAATTAAATTTTCTGCATGATATTTCTTGGTCTCGTGGATCATCTGACCGTCCTCTCGAGTCCAATAGTTAAGTGAGCTCGGATGGGCTTCAGTAAAACACTCTAAAGTTACGGAGTACGCTAGCGGAGCTCCTACAAGCTGATGAGGAATCCATAGCATCGGAGGAACTGGAACAATAATCACATTCTACAACATCGATTTACAGTGAGAATAGTTTTAAAGATAGTGACGCTTAAAGGAATTTTAGTATTAAGTTTGCTGCGTATATCTACGAATATAAATATATACAGGGTGGGAAAAAATAAGTGACTAATAAATCATTTGCAAATATTGTTAGGTTTTTACAAACAACCAATATTTTTTCGATATTTAACAGCTTGGAATTTTACTAAGGCATAAATTATCTTTTAGGTTTTATTGGTGTTGGTCCATACTCATCTTGATTTAGCCGAGAAGCTTAATCTATTGAAGAGATAAAAGAAAGCGGCAGCTGAACCATCTTTATTTTAAAGTTTCTTTATTGCGCATTTGAATGGGTATTTAACACCCAAACAATCACGATATCGCAACGGCAAAATTTTCGTTTACATTCGTTAATCTGAATAAAGTCGAAGTTGATCAAAAGTTAAAAAATACTTTATTTAAAAGTAAAGGATAATCAACGCGCGAACGATTTAGAATTTAGATAAAGGCATTTAACAAAACATGATCGAACTTACTTTACTAAAACTTTCATTTCCAAATGCCCCATCAGAGAAACTGCAAAATCGACTTCGCATCTTTATTTGAGATTGAAACGCAATGATTAAAATGTAAATTTAACCCTATAAGGTAGTTTCCGTTTCCCATTTGGAGTGTACCGATTTTAATTAATATTCTACATTAACTTCCGGAATTTACGTAATCGTTTTCTGTGTTGCTGGCTACTTATTCGTACACATCAAAGTGATATATTTATGCACAACATTTGGACAGGTTTATCCCAACATACATCTAAAGGATTGTGAATGTTTTGTCTTCAAAAAAATTAAGATCATATGGAACCGGCTTATATAGTATATTACATACTGCAACACTTATTAACGAGAAAAATTACCAATGAAATGCCGAGGGGCATCGAGCACATTTTAACACAGTGCTGAGTGTCCTAACACCTTTTAATCAACGGAAAACAGAATTATTATGATATCATGATACCTTAAGTAGCTAGAAAATATTACCTCAAACAGAAAATTTCATCTTCGTTTGTCGTCCCTAACACATGATAGCGCGCTAGGGGTAGTATGCTTGTACTATAGATTATATTCCACAAATCATCATTGGAATCCGATACGGTTATGATTAAAATTGATTTTAGTTGCCGAAATACGCGTCCAATATTCGAATATTTTAGTATCAGCGAAAATTATTACAAGGTATGCAAGATGTGTCCTTAGTTTTGTCTATCTGTATGAATGAGTTAATCTTGAGAAAGAAGTAAATCCAAATTTTTAATTCAAAAGAAATTTATTCTAAATTAACGAAATATAATTAAAGAGGGCACGAAGCTAGCTAGACATCCACGGCAACAGTGTACAACGTCGTGGCGATTGAAGGGCTGGACGGTCCGTACGGAGGTGTCTATAAATTACCCCAATTCACAGGTAACCTATCTCATTTTGCTAGACTTCAGTAAAGCTTTTGATGTAATCAACCACGAACTGTTATTAGCTAAACTAAAATATTATGGTTTTAAACCAACAGTACTCAAATGGCTTTGTAATTATTTAGAAAATCGCACTCAGTGTGTTAAACTGAATAATAATATTTCGGAAGAAAAAGTAGTTCATGCAGGTGTTCCTCAAGGTAGCATACTTGGCCCTATCCTATTTACAATCTTCACCGCCGAATTACCCAGTATATTACGCCACAATTGGAATATGCACTTATATGCAGACGACACCCAACTATATAAATCGTGCCTACCAAATGAAGTCAACCAAATAATATATGAACTTAATGAAAATTTAAACATCATCAGTGCTTGGTCAGACAATAATGGTTTGAAACTAAATGCTTCTAAAACAGTTGCTACCTGTGTTGGCTCAAAAGTGTTGCTAAATAAAGCCAAAAGTAATCAATTTGCAGAAATTGTGTTAAATAATAGTGTTATTAATATAAGTGGTGAGGTCAAAGATTTAGGTATAATTTTAGATCAAAACTTAAACTTTGAAAACCATGTAACAAAGAAAATAGGTGTTTGTTATTATAAGTTTAAGTCCCTGTGGAGGTATAAGTATGTATTACCTCAAGAAATTAAATGGAAACTTGTAAACGCAGTAATTCTTAGTTATATGGACTATGGCAGCTCTATTTATTTTAGTTACCTTACTGAAACTTTCAAGAATAAAATACAGATTCTTCAAAACTGTTGCCTGCGTTTCTCTTACACTTATATTAATAAGCGAGAGCATATAATTCAGCATTATAATAATCTGAACATCCTCAAAATTAATAATCGCTTTAAACTGTCATATGCCACTCTCCTGTATAAAGTTGTAACCTTCAAAATGCCCTCTTATTTATTTCAATTACTTGTCAAAAGATCTACTGTTTATACAACCAATCTTCGTAATGCAGAAATGTACCTAATACCTTTACACCACACCGCAAAATTTGAATGTTGTTTTGAATATATATCTTGTGTGTTGATAAATTCTTCCAAAGATATTTTTGATAAGCCTACCTTAAATCAATTTTGCGTTGGATATAAAAAATTTCTTTTAAACAAACAATGTTTGGGTTAAGAGCTTTGTTACGACATTTTTTGTATTTGTCTTTTAGTTTCCTTTATGTATTTATGCTTTGTTTACTCTTTTGTAATATACATATGTATGATTGTGTATCATTAACTATAATCATCACACTGTTTAAAATATTTATGTAATTCCCAGGGCATGGTTGAAAAATGCTTAAGCAATACCATGTCCTCTTGTTGTATATATATACACTTCCTTATTAATGTAAATCTCTTGTAAGCTATATATATATATATATATATACGCAATAAATAGTATTTATTATTATTATTATTATTATTATGAGATAAAATAAATCCACTACAATATACCGCTTCGGGCAAGGTTCTTTTGATGACAACAATCTAACTATCAAATAGTTGACAATTCGGTTTGTATCCCAGTATCGAATATTTACTCAAAATTGACGGAATGCAGTGAAGGAAACCAGGATTAGGGTTTCTATGCTCCAACGAATTTAAGATTAAATGTAAATTTGCAATGAAGTTGATTATAAAAACTCAACAAATTTTAGTTAACAAAGATGGAACAAGTTAATTTCTTGAGATTCTATTTACTAGGTGAACAATTTCTCAAGTTAACATTTTTTTGTAACAATCTTCAGTAAAGAGATTTTTCTCACACACACACAGTGGAGGAAGTGTATATGAATTCATTATTTCATTACATCATCCACATTGTTGTAGCAACGTCATCGATGATTTTTAAAATAAGAACATAACCCATTCAACTTTTTTTTTTTTCGGAAGATATATTAATTGTCTATCTAATCATAAACTAATGTTAATTATATAAAATATACAGGGTGGGCAAAAATTTATGTTTTATTATAACGGGAACCGTTAAAAGAAATGTTCAAATTATCGACTTTCACCGATAATACAGTAAAGACAGACAGGAAGTAAATTCTTATTAAAATCACTAACTGTTGTTAATTGACCGCTAAATACTTTCTTGTGGCAAAGTCAGCCAGGGGTTGTCCACAAGGTGGAGTGGTGTCACCCTTACTCTGGTCAATGGTGGTCGATGATCTCCTTGAATAGAGAGTAGAAAAAATGACTAATTCAGGCTTCAGCGTCCAGGGCTATGCAGATGATCTGGTCGTCACTGTGTGACGCAAAACTGAGGTCAGGATCTCCAACCTCACGCAAATTGCAAGAGAGGTTTAATGTCAATTCGAGCCAAGCAATTATTGTCCCGTTCATGAAAAGGAGAAAACTCAATCTCAGAACTCCTACACTTGGTTGGAGTAATCCTGGATCAAAAACTTACCTAGAACTCACATTTGAAAAGGACTCTTAATAAGGCAACAGCGGCAATATGAACGTGCCATAGGCTGTTTGGTAAGACTTGGGGTCTAAGACCGAAAATGACACATTGGACTTATCTTTCGGTTGTCTGACCTATGATGACCTACGCAACATGCGTATGGTGGCCAAAAACAGAAGAAAAAATAGCACAGGGAAAGTTGCAGAAACTGCAACGCCTTGCCTGTTTAGGGACTACAGGAGCAATGCACTCGCGTCCCACAGCAGCATGGAGGCTATGCTTGACCTACTTTCCTTGCACTTGCATGTAAGGAAGGAGGCAGCACTCAGTGCCTTACGACTGCACCAGGCGCATAAATTTACACCGGGCGATCTAATTGGTCACTTAAGGACTCTGGACTTAATCCATTTGAAGTCCATGACCAAACCCACTGACTCATTGACAATCAAACAAGACTTTGACTGCCCGTTTGACGTGTTAATTGAATATCTTCAGAAGGGCAAGATAGAGGCACTGCGATTGGAACAAGGGTCACTCATCTGGTATACAGTTGGATCTAAGTTGGCTGAAGGGGTAGGAGTGGGCGTAGCAGGGCCTAAATGTAGGCTATTCAAAGCCCTCCGTAACACCCCAACCAACTTCCAGGCAGAAATTTATGCTATAGATTTGTGTGACCAGGAATGCCAAAAAAAAGGCATCCGAAGGGCAAAGATCTATATACTATCAGATAGCCAGACAACACTAAAGGGTCTAAGGTCCTATACCTTTGAGTCTAAAACTGCCTGGGAATGTATTCAATCCCTGAAGCAACTGGCCAACAACAACAAGGTTACCTTGATGTGGATGCCAGGGCATGAAGGAGTCCAAGAAAACGAACTTGCTGACAACCTTGCAAAAAAAGGAGCTGAAGCACTATTCATCGGACCCGAATCATTTTGTAGCCTGGCCAAAGGACATATAGCGAAGGAGAACCAAGAATGGGAAAAGGACCAGAAAAAGTCCTACTGAAGGAATACTCCAGGCCAAACACAAGCGATAAAGTTAATAACTTATTTGGCAAAGAATGCCACAAGGCTTCTCGAACTTGAAAAGTCCAAATTAAGGCTACATGCCTTTTAACTGGCTACTGCCCCTTGAGATATCATCTCAAGAATATGGGCAATACTGGAACTGAAACTGCGGAACATATACTTTGTGAATGCAAGGTTTTAGTCCGCACTAGGCTAAAGTGAAGACGTAGGGAAATTAGCCCCCAGGGAAATCACCAGCTTTGTAAAAAGTCTAGAAATCCTGGGCAACAACTAGATGTAGGGTAAGTCACAAAAGATCTTTTACGCCGAAGTGAAGTAAGGTTGTTCACAAGAATGGGAAATGACCAGAAAAAGTCCTACTGGAGGAATACTCCAGGCCAAACACAAGCGAAAAAGTTTATAACTTATTTGGCAAAGAATGCCACAAGGCTTCTCGAACTTCAAAAGTCCAAATTAAGACTAATTACAGGCCTTCCAACTGGCCACTGAACCTTGAGATATTATCTCAAGAATACGGGCAAGGCGGCAGATAACAAATGCAGATATTGCAATACTGCAACTTAAACTGCGGAATATATACTGTGTGAATGCAAGGTGTTAGTCCGCACTAGGCTAAAGTGAAGACGTAGGGAAATTAGCCCCCAGGGAAATCACCAGCTTTGTAAAAAGTCTAGAAATCCTGGGCAACAACTAGAAGTCACAAAAGATCTTTTAGGTCGAAGTGAAGTAAGGTTGTTCGAAGCCAAACCACTCCGTAAAACAATCTACAAATATGGTAAAAACTAACACGAGAAATAAAAACATAAATGAGGTTTATGCCACAGGAATCACGATATACATTATTTTCTATATTTGTTTACTGCATGGCAAAAACCAGGATCATGGTAGACCCTGTACCATGATCCTTGAGGAGTTCCGTCTTATATCTATCGTAGGAAGTACCAAGTTTGCTAGTAGTGTTATCTCCGGGCTAGTTTCTTTCTACTAAGGGAGACTACCTTCAGAGATCTCTGTCTCTAAGGGAGTATATACATAAAACGTCTTTTCAACGAACTACGTAAAAGTAAATTGAGCCATATATGAGCAAAATATTAATAAAAGAGGAATTCGTATAAGTTCTTAAGTGTAAGACGTATGGGATTTTGTGTAGAATTTTAATTAAATAAATTTAACAAGGTTTATTATCGTCTATTTAATTTTCATAAAGAAATCTAATGACGCCGATATACTTCTCTGAAGCATCTCTAGACAGTCTACTTGCGGAGTTAGACCGATTACTAGTTATTTTAGTCCAATCCCGTATAATAGAAGAAATTAAAATAAATGTATCGTACAACCATCAATATGTGATGCATGACTCATATTTAACGATGGGTACAGTTAATGAATTAATAGTAAACCTAAACAGTACATTTCATATAAATTAATATCGCGAAATTATTGATTCGAGCTTCTCTTTTTAAAATGGAAACGTAATTCCCAAAAGAACGGTAGTGAGCACTGAACGCGAGAATGTTATGCATTTAAAGAGGCTACAAAGGGTAAATGATCATGTAAACAGCGGTTCTCTCAGGTTGTGTGACTGTCGCTCAGCTCGCTATTCTCGCACAAGAGTGTAAAATATCACCATTCACTAACCGACTCTAAGCGTATACACCTTTCTAGTTCGAACTGCTCCTGTTTTGCATGCTATAATGAAAACACATTTAACTATTTCTGTGGGTCTGGCAAAGCCACTTTTGCTCCCATGGGCGCAGGCTACTTTAATTTTCTTAGGGGGTCAATTACAACCAATTCTCCGGCTCACGAAATTTATGCTTATTCACTAAATAGAAAATTGAAATCTAGGTGAATCATATAGCAGGAAATAGTCCAGGAACGTCCTGGTTGTATTTTATGTGATTTCTATTATGTGACAGGAAATTACAAATCCTTGGTAGTTTGACAATGATCTAAATTGGACATAACACAAATATACAAAAATATAGCATAATATTTATTGAAGAAAGGTCTGCAGTCCTCTCATAAAGCTCCTTAATGTGATACCATCGTCATAGAATAAACTTTTTTTTTTCGTCACATTGGATTTATTGTATAACCATATTGCAAGGCACGATAACAAATCTCTTGGTACCACATTCATCAAAATTCATCCAGTAGTTTAGGTTCTTCGAGGGAATAAAGAAAGAGAAAAAAACATACCATCAATATAATAATATCAGTTTATAATCCGGAATGTCAGGTTGAGTTATGAAAAATATATTAATCTGCAAAAAGGTACGCATTTACATAAATTTAGAAACTTAATAAGGGAAAAACAGATTAGGCAATTACAAAATATAAATAATAATCCTCTAATTGGCAGGACTGTCATTAATATGTCGAAAAGACTTTTGTCCATTTCAGACAGGCTTGTCTAATCAAAAGGTTTAAATTTTGCAATAAACCCGAAATCTGTTCCAAAATTTGATATAGTAGCGGCAATAGAAAAAACGGCTCAAAATTTACCAACAGATAATGGTAATGAATATCGCATACGGGCAAACATTGCTTTAGAGAAGCAATACAAAAATTAAAGATAATTTAACTCCCGAAGAAAAGTTATCGATAAATTCTTTAAAACGCGATGAATGTATAAAAATATTGCCAGCAGACAAAGGTAATGCCACAGTCATTATAGATAAAGATATATATATAACACAAAAATCATGATTCTTGTAAATGAGGGACCCTACTCAAAAGTAAACAAAGATCCAACAAAATCAATGGAGAGCAAAATTTACAGAACTTTGTTTAAATACAAACATGAATTTAATGATTTTGAACGAAGGAAACTTACACCACATCATAGTAAGTCTCCTCATTTTTTTGGCTTACCAAAGACACATAAACAAAATATTCCTTTAAGACCAATTGTTAGTTCTATTAATTCACCATGTCATAATTTGGCAAAATTTTTACTTAAAATTATTGATCCATTATCTGGGAATACCGATTCATATATTAAAAATAGTAAACATTTTATAGAAAAAATTTATGAAAACGATATTCATGAATCACACCTGATGGTTAGTGTTGATGTAGTTAGTCTTTTTACCAATGTTCCGGTAGATGAGACCTTAAAAATAGTTAAAGACAGGTTGCTAAATGATAATAATTTGGAAACTAGAACTAAATTAAGTGTAAATAGCATAATGGAACTCTTAACAATGTGTATAAAAACAACCTATTTTCAATTCGACAATGAGTTCCATCAGCAGGATTTTGGTATGGCTATGGGGTCTGCATTATCACCAATTTTAAGCAACATATTTATGGAGAACTTTGAGAACACACATGTTCAAAATTGTATAAATAAACCGGTTGTCTGGTGGAGATATGTTGACGACATCTTTGCAATTTGGCCTCATGGTGTCGATCTACTAGATAGTTTTTTGGAAAATATAAATAGTAAGGAACCGTCTATTAAATTCACACTAGAAGTAGAAAGTAGGAATGAACTACCGTTTTTAGATGTTTTAATTAGAAGGGTAAATAATACAATTGAAGCAAGCGTTTATAGAAAACCAACACATACTAATAGATATCTAAATTTTAACTCAAATCAGTCAATAAATGTTAAAAGGGGTGTTGTAAAATGTTTATACGATAGGGCCAAAATAATTTAATCTAATAATGAAATATTAAATAACGAGAAAAAATTTATCAAAGAGGTTGTAGTACAAAATCAATATCCTGAAGCCTTTGTTGATAGAGTTTTCATAAATGTTGAAAATAGGGACAATCAGGTACGACAAAAACCTGAAGGTCATTATACAGCAATAATTCCTTATATATACGGATTATTGGAAAAGTTACGCCATACAGGTGACAAATTTGATGTTAGGACGATATTTCAAACGGGGAACACTTTAAGATCTATTTTAACAAAAACAGAACCGATAAACAGGGAGCAGAATTCAAAAAACTGTATTTACAATATCCCGTGCGAATGTGATAAATGTTATGTGGGTAAGTCATCCAGACCTTTCAGTGTGAGGTTGGATGAGCACAAGAATTACATTAGAAAGAATGAAATTCAGAAATCAACGATTTGTGAACATGCTTGGGAAAACGGACATAGAATAAACTGGGACTCGGCAAAAATATTAACAAAAGAAGCAGATACCAAAAAAAGAAAAATTAAAGAATCAGCAATAATCTTATTAAATGAAGACAAGTCAGTATCGAATTGTTCTGCAGATATTTGTACAACCTGGCTACCAATGTTAAAAGAAGAACTTAACAAACTCAACATTATCTAAAAGAAAATATCATCAGTTCTATGTTCTGTGTAAGTAGTAAGTATCTATGGAAATAGCATAAACAGAATCTTAAAGCTGTATATTTGACATACACAGCAAAATAAAAGTTCTTCCAAAAAAGCTTTGAAAACGGAAAGAGATTACTTTCCAAAACGTCAGCAAAATACATTATTTCTGTGTTTATTCCGATTTATATTATTTGCAAAACATAACCTCTGACTATTCCTTTGGCATAAATGTCACGGGCGCAGAGGCTTCTTTCCAATAATTCTATTATTTTGTAGATTCGGTGACTTGTTTTTTGAAGAGGATAATAATACATGTAGTAGAAAATCCAAATAATAAGAAAGAATATTCGTAGAATGCCACAAATAACTTTCAGATAATATTTAAAAACTAATGTTCAATGGAAAAAAAATTCTAAATTCAAAATCAAGAAAGTTATATAAAATTGGTGATGTAATTTGCTCAACAGGTTTTTTTTACAATGAAATGTGTTTTCTATTAAATTTCGGCAATAAGTTTACTTCTCTTGATAGCAGTAATTATTTAAAATATCTCGGCACCCATTTTATACTAATTACAAAGTAATCGCGTAAAACAAAATCAATTTTTAATAAACATCTGTCAGTGGTACTTTTTGATTAAGTAATTGTTGATTTCATGAAAATTTTGTGTGATTTAGTTATTTTTTGTGTAATTTTACTTGGTTGGTTTTGCTAAATTTGTTGAGTGTGTTCATTATTTAATACGGCGTCCTCAAATAGAGCAAACTATTATATTTGTAACAGAAATTACAATGTTCAACAAATGGTTCGAATATATGGAGAAGATGATATTGATAAACAAGAAATACAAGAATTAAGACAAGCAGCAAGTAGACCTCCTCTAGATATTATGGAAGAAATCAAAACTTGTTTTAATTGTTATCAGGCAATGCTTATTGACTTAAGAACAGTGGAAATCAATCCAAATTATTTGCAGGCAGTACTTACTGACTTAAGAACAATGACAAACAATCCAAATTATTTGCGTCTCAATGTACTGTCTCCAGCAATGAGCCGTGCGTGCACGAGATGTAATGTAACGCTCGCCAGAATATTCACAGAATGTCTATGGAGTGCAGGGTAAATACAACAGAGAGATAACTACACAAAAGTTTTTCAGTCCGCTTTAAGTTAAACATATCCGAATGAGTATGAATCTAATGATATTACGGTATGTAATTATTGAGGAAGACATGCGAAGGGAAATTATTATTAACACACACTGGCATTGTTAAATTATTAATATAGATACAACCAATAAGGTATACCAAAATGGTGGTAAATTATAAAACATTTAACATGAAGGTTTAATAGAAAATAATATTCGATCTACGTTTGATATGCCTGTTCCTAATTTCTAATAAATTAAATGGAAACTATCATGTTTTGTATTAAACAGAAACGTGTTATTAAACACATTGTCGATGTACCCATCCAACTACGAACAATTAAATAGAAACATAATTGCGTGTTCATTATTGTTGAATATTAGCAAATAATATAGACTCGCATAGCATTTTACAAAGTATACTGCATTTTGGCTAATTAAACATTTATATTTGAATATAACGTTATCAACAAAAATGCTGAGTATTTGTTTGGAATAACAATTTTGACTTACTCATCAAAGTACATAGAAATATATTATTAGCAAAAGGTAATCAATATAGTGGAGCGATATACAGGGTGTTTCATGTATATACTTCTAGGGGCGGTAGGGGAGCATTTATGTATTCAGGAACGGTGATTGAAATTTTCCTGTCGCTTTTAATTTCTGAGATACAGGGTGATAAACTGATTTTGGTCTGAATTTATTTTGGCCAGAACGTCCTCACTATTGATCGGTTGTGACTTTGATAGAATATTGTATTTATGAAGATAGTTGACTAATTGATTTTTTACATGTATCTCTAGTATTTTAGATAAAACCGGCAATAGTGAAATAGGACGATAGTTGATGACATTTTCCTTAGAACCTTTCTTGAAAATATTTAGACAAAAATCAGTTTGTCATCCTGTATCTAAGAAATTAACAGCGACAGGAAAATTTCAATGGCCGTTCCTGAATACCCAAGTGGTCCTCTACCGCCTCTAGAAGTATGTACAGTTCCTCATAAAGCACCCTGTATACAATCACAAATACATAAAACAAATTGAATCTCGTTCCAGTCAAGCCAAGATTACTTGAGTATATGTTTCATCCATATTGAAATTATTTAGAAAGTCTCTAATAGAGAAAAACACAAAGAACGTAATTTTATAATGACATGTACCATAATGAATATGCTGTGTAAATTAACAAAACGGATAATGGTAATTACAATTTCAGAAATAATGAAATCAATTTTCTAAAATCTAGTATTCACCAAGAAGATTGTCGGTTTCGATATGCATGGAATCTTCTTTTCATGAAACGAGGGATTTGAGATGTGATTGATACCTATTTAAATTATTTAAATGTAAAGTAGTATAGGTTGTGTGAATTCGAAAGAGAATAGAAGGTAAAATAGAACACAAGAAAGATCACAAACATCTATCTTGTCAGCGAAGAGGGAGAAAGGGGAGACGGTACCGTCACTAACCATCAAGAAATGGGGCTGATTCGATTCCAGCCAAGCGGGTATCCAGAAAAACGAGCTTTTTTCTTTTTCTCTTATTAATCAAACGATTTACGATTTTGCCTTAAAGTTTACACTTAGAAAAAGCACGAGTTAAACTGTATCTAATATACATTCAAAAATGAGCGATTTTATATCCGCAGGTAAATTGTCAAGTAAACGATATAGTTAGTGGTCAGTTTCGAAACCATCCAATTATTTACAGTGTGTTAAATTGAAGGTAGACAAACTATAAATAAAATAAAATTAGAAGTTGAATAATATTTTGCTCAAATAGGTACCTACTTATAGGTCAATATCTTTCCTATTTTTACTGTTCAGCATTTTGTTAATGCATATCGTCATTGTTTATACGCATCTGGCCCAACTTTAATAAAAATACTGATTCTTAAAATAATTTATCAGTATAAGGTTATATGTTATACAGAATAGAATAAATTTATTAATCCAAGAGGTAAAATTTTGATATAGGATAAGTTAACAAAATTACAAATAATAAAAGGAGCAAAAGCAGAAATAGTACAGTAAATGAAGGAAATGGACAGGGAAAATTTTGGGGTATTTGGACCCTTTATGTAAAAACATGTGCTCCGATCACGGGAAAAATATTTAAAAAATTCCAAATATGTCGTAACATGTTCTTATACAGGGTGGGGCAACAATGCGTCGGACCTCGATATCTCGAGTTCTACTATAGCTATATTTTTTTCAAAAATCGCAAGTAAACTAGATAAAATAGTCTATAACTGAAAATTATTTTCGAACATACAGGGCGAGCCAAGACGAAATTACAGGACCAAGTGTCGTTTTTTAAAATAGAATGTCAGTACATTTTTTGAAGCCTCTTTCTAAGATCTAATCGTTCCTGTATTAGCATTGAATATCTCCCAACCACTTGGATGTAAAGAATTTTTTTTGTTGAAATAATACAATCTGCAGATGGATATTAAAAAAATCACCACAGTCAATAGTATGGGTTTTAAGAAAAACTTATGTGAATACCAGTTACGAGACATTTAGTTAATATTTTTGAATCATTTTCATTTCCTAAAAATGTACAGGGTGGCCA
Organism: Leptura quadrifasciata; assembly: GCA_963675555.1. NCBI lineage: Eukaryota > Metazoa > Arthropoda > Insecta > Coleoptera > Cerambycidae > Leptura > Leptura quadrifasciata. The sequence continues at coordinate 54,604,819 of OY776682.1, read as the reverse complement.
TAAATTATTTTGGAACTAAGCACATTTTAAATTGAATTTTCTCAATTTTTTCAAATGGAACACCCTGCATATTTTTCGACGATGTAATGTAGAAATGAAAAACAAACATTTTTTATAAGTCCTAATTACAACCATTTTTGTTTTATAAATAAATAAGTGTTAAATTCAAGAATAAACTTAAAAAAGAGGTTCCCGCAAATAATTCATTAGAAAAATTTATAATAGGTGTTCGACGTGCTGCCCATTTTGATCGACACACGTCTTTATGCAAATTTGAAATGAGGTCATTTAGTGGAACCATTTCTTCCAATCCATTGAAATGAGTAAATAGTATTTAATCCATCTTTTACTGTAATGTTTTTTTGAAATTTTTTTGCTGTTTTCGTTATTCGACAAGCAATAAAACCTCAGTTGGGTATAAATTCTTGTGTACAATAAAGCATTTATCACACTTATAGGTCGTTACAATTTGTATTGAATTTAAAATATTTCTAATTTTACAATATTAATTTTAATAAAGCGAAACTTGTAGTCATAATTTTTGTTTTGGGCGAGTCAGACAGAAATTGTTTACTTGTCAATAGAATTTATCACCAACGTTATCCCGAAAGAAGGATTCCTTATATTAGCAGCTTCCAAAACCTTCTCGATAGATTTCTGGAAACTAGAAATGTCAAATATAAAAAAAAGTGAAAGAATAAAATGTGTTGTGAACGAAGAAAATGAGTTTCCTGTGGTGCTGGCAACGGTTGAGAATCCCCATGTTAGTCAAAGAGAAGTGAGCTCATTAGTAGGAATAAGTAGACGGTCTGTGGGTCGAATCTTAAAAACAAATAAGTTGCATATATTCAAATGCACCAGGAATTATCTAATGACAATTTTCAAAAGCGCCTACAATTTTGTAATTGGGCCAGAGGCGAAATGCAACATGATGTCAACTTCTTCAATACTGTTTTATTCAGTGATAAGGCAACTTTTCATAAAAATGGATTTGTTAATATGCGCAATTTCCATTATTATGCTTCGGAAAATCCTCACTTTTTTATGCAAGTTGATAACCAACACAGATGGTCTATAAACGTTTGAGGAGGAATTATTGGAGAACATGTAATATGGCCACATTTCATTGTTGGTACATTGATTAGAGCTATTTATCTTCATTTTTTGGAAAACTATCTGCCACCATTATTGGTAAATCTCAATGAAAGAATTCGAAATAGGATGCGGTTTCAGCAAGATGGTACTCCACCACATTATTTAAATGCAGTTAGAGACCACTTAAATACTATCTACCCTAATCAATGAATTGGAAGAAATGGACCTACTAAATGGCCTGCTAGATAGCCAGATCTTACAAAAATGTATGTCTTTTTATGGGGATACATAAAGGAAATTGTTCAAATGTGCTTTTAGAGGGCGAAATATTAAAACATAATATTTTTAGTCGCAAACTCCTCTATAAAATCCTAATTTTACTATAAGGAACGTAACTAACCTGCAACCAACAGCTACACTCCGGGCTATGTGCCCCGCCGAGCGCTCAATTGCAAGTTACAAGCCTGGCGCGTTAAGTGTAATAATTGCATATTACCATCAAAACGCTAATGCTTCGATTGCAATTATTACACTTAACGCGCCAGGCTTCCTTATAGTAAAATAAGGATTTTATAGAGGAGTCGGCTAAAAATATTATGTTTTAATATTTCGCCCTCTAAAAGCACATTTGAACTATGCTAAGCCCAGTCAGGCTATTTATTTTTCGATTGCAACACGACACTGGACCTCTAGATGGCGCCTGCTGACTATTTTACACGACGCTATTGTAGTAATACCGGGATGTACCAAATAGTCAAAGGACCCTCGTGCCGGTCGTCACATGCCTACCTTGCACTGACGAGAGCCAACAGCTCGAAACTGCAGTCTGCAAGTGGTGTGTGATGGCTGGCAAGAGAGCTCCTTTAAGTAGGATCAGTCTTTCGGCTGGTGTTTGTTGCAATCGAAGCATTAGCGTTTTGATGGTGATATGCAATTATTACACTTAACACGCCAGGCTTGTAACTTGTAATTCAGCGCTCGGCGGGGCACATAGCCCGGAGAGTAGCTGTTGGTTGCAGTTTGATTACGTTCCTTATAGTAAAATAAGGATTTTATAGAGGAGTTTGTGACTAAATATATTATGTTTTAATGAAGGAAATTGTTTATAGAGACACACCAACAGTACAAATTATGAAGGAAAGGATAATAACTGCCTTTACACCTATCACATCGGCAGTTTTAGGAACAGTGGGAACCTCATTTCAAGAGCGTATAAAGATGTGTGTCAATCAAAATGGGCAACATGTGGAACATTTATTATAATTTTTCTACTGAGTTATTTGAAGAAACCTCTTTTTTTAAGTTTATTTTTGAATTTTGTAATTATTGCTCAATAAAACGAAATTGGTTGCAATTAGCGCTAGGGAAGTACTTACAAAAAATGTTCATTTTTCATTTCTACATCACATCGTCGAGAAATATATAGGGTGTTCCATTTGAAAAAATTGAGAAAATTAAATTTAAAATGTTCTTAATTGAAAAATAATGTTTGGCCACCCTGTACATTTTTAGGAAATGAAAATGATTCAAAAACATTAACTAGATGCCTCGTAACTCGTGTTCACATAAATTTATCTTAAAACCCACAATTGTGACTGGTGATTTTTTTAATATTCATCTGCAGATTGCATTACTTCAACAAAAAAATTCATTACATCCAAGTGGTTGGGAGATATTCAATGCTAATATAGGAATGAATAGAGCCTAGAAAGAGGCTTCAAAAATGCACTTACATAGCAAATTTTTTTATAAATTTAGTATAAGATTTTACAAGAACAAATATACTACATAATATACCGAGAAGTGTTTCTCCAACCAGCATAGCATCATCAGGTGATTATTAAAATTTATTAAGCTAACTATACATTTTTGAAATGAGCAAAGTATAGATTAGAACTATGCAAAAACGTTCATAGTGTCCGTTTAAATAAATAAGTTATTTTTAATGTTGCCTAAAATTATTTTATACGTTATTTTTTTGCCATAAAAATATTTGTGTAATACTTTTTCGATACTAATAATGAGAAATACCGTGTAAAGATTTAAAGAAAAACTACACATTCTGAAAAACTGTACGTTGCACAGTAAATAAAAAAGCTTTAATATGCCGCAATATCCTTTTGTATACAGTTCTGATGCCTCAATAATTAATTGAAATAGGAGATTGTAACAGGAGGCACATTCGCGTCGCTGACAACATATTCACTGGTGATTAATTGATTATGTATAATGGTTGATAAGTGTCGGTTTTGTTTCTGTTCAACACATTGTAAAAGTCAGGCCTTGTCGATTTAACAAACTTATGAGCACGTCGCCGTTATCTTTTACAGCAGATTTATCTTACAAAAAATAACAATGTCTTTTGTGAACGATGACACAATTGCAAGACTACTAATAGGATATTTAGACAATATATTCAAATCTTTTGTATAAAATATATCATATGTACCTTTTTCACATTTTCTCATAGAATTTCAAAGTAGTCGAGTTTTGGTAGGCTCTAACACTCAAGACTAGTCTATTATGGTACATGGCATGAATGGTACACTGTGAATCACAATATGAATATTCGCCTTCATACGTAGAAGTAAAATTGCTTAATAAGCTTCCTGAATGTTACAAAAATGGAAATTATAATTCATTTAAAAGAATATTAAGGAACCCTCTTGTCAGATGAATAGACTGTATGCTTAAAGGTAGATAGATGTCCGCAAGGAGGTGTTTTATCGCCTCCTCTGTGGAACCTAGTCTTGGACGAGCTACTAAGGTTACTGGACAGAGACGGACACAAAATCCAGGGCCTGCACCACTCAAAGGTGAACACAGTTGTCGAGAGAAGTAAAATATCTAGGAGTAATACTACATTCTGGAACCAACAGCTCCAAAGAACCAAAAAGAGAGCGGATACAACGCTTATGTTGACTAGACGCACTCATGGAAAAACATGGGGGTTAAAGCCTAGCATAATGTACTGGATGTACAACATGGTGGGTCAGACCCATGATCGCATATGCATCTTTGGTATGGTGGAGAAAGATGCTACAGCGCACCGCTGTTGCTGAACTAAGTAAGGTACAAAGACTGGCTTGTTTAGGGATAACGGGAGCTATGAAAACAACACCGATAGCAGCAATGGAGGTCCTACTGAACCTCCTTCCTCTTCAATTTGTGATAATGGGGGAGGCACGGATAGGATACTTCAGACTGCAAAAAGAACCAACTAGCATTTATGCAGGATTGGGGCATAACCGAATCAGGAACCGAGAGTCCTGAAATATTACTCTATTGTAGATCCCAGGACACTCTGGTATCGAAGACAACTAAAAAGCTAACGAGCTAGCAACTCCCTATATTGGCCCGGAACCGGCCCTGGGAATGCCTAAAACCACTATACAGAGTCAAATAAGTGAATGGGTCAAAAACCAATACAAAGAATATTGGGAAAAAATAACAGGGCACCAACATAGGACACATATACATTATCGAAGGACCATCTTGAAAAAAAAAAAAAGACTGAAGAACTGCTGTTACTGAGCAGGAATGAGTTACGTATAATCACAGGTCTCCTGACGGGGCATTGTGCCCTGAAAGGGCATCTGTAAGAATAAGTATGTACAATGGAGACCTAAACAGACAATGCAATGGGTCAACAGACACAGCTTATCACATCCTGACTGAATGTGAGGCTATGGATTACAGGAGACAGGCTCTATATGGACAACCAAGATTATGTCCAGAAGAATATGACAGTGAACCAATTCTGGGTGTGTACAAATTAACAAGGGACTAGAATATTGGAATGGGTGTCATAAAGAAATTAGAAGATTAGCACAATAAGCCCAAGAGACTGCAGTGTTTCTGGAAATGTAGTTAGACGGCTCCCATAAAAAACCTTCCTGTCAGCAGATTTATACAATTACTTCCACGTCCAGTGGAAATATAATAACGCAATTGTTTTCTTTTGTTGAAATAAGCTTAAAATGACATGAAACGTAGAAATTTTAAATTTGAGCGAAAAAAAATTTCTGTCTGTCGGTCTGTCTGCAACTTTTTTTGTGCACACATTTACTCTGGAATCGTTTAGAATTTTGACTTGAAATTTGGAACACTTATGTATTATTTATTTATTTAGAATACAACTACCCAAACAGATAAGAAATCCAATTACAGAGTAGGAAAGAACAAAACATTGTTACAGAATTTTGTACGATAAATATATATGAAAAACTTAAGTATAATTACATAAAATATTTGTACATAAACTAGTAAATATTTTTAGTTTGAATGCAATACAGATTGCTTAATTTTTTTAACAGTAGTACAAAATATATCAACATCGTCCTGTATATATGCATAGTTTGAACACATCATATGCAAGGCTGAAGATTTAAGTAAATTTGTACGAGGCGTATTTAGATAAAAAGAATTATTTGAGCGTGTATGAACTGATGGTACATGTAATTTGACATGACTACATAACTCAGGGCAATCAATCACATTATTCAAAATTTTATATAAAAACACAATCGAAGAATACTTACGGCGGGATTCCAAATCATGTATATCTGTTTAATAGATCACATTGAGGTGTACCTCTTGCTGGATAAATTCCATCATTTCTATACCAAAGATATTTACTGAAGATTCTTTCCGTTTTTTCAACGCTAAATTTATGCACGGCGTATTCTGGACTCCAGATTATGGACGCATACTCTAATTTTGATCTGACAAATGCATTAAACAGCAATATTAAGGTGTTATTATCCACAAAGTATTTGGTATTTCTGATTATGAAACCTAAGTTTCTGTAAGAACTGGCCACGATAGCATTTATGTGATTATTAAAGGTTAACTTACTGTCGAAGATGACCCTAAGATTTTTAAATTGACTACATCTAGATAGTTGAATATCATTTAAAGAATAAGTAAACTCAGTTGGATTAAGCTTTCTTGTGAAAGTCATGTATTTACATTTATTAATATTTAGATGCAGTTTATTTTTGTCACACCACGTACTAATTTGCTGCAAATCTTTTTGCAAGTTAAAGCAGTCATTTAAATTGTTGATGGCCGAATACAGCTTGCAATCGTCAGCGTACAGCAGAGTGCTATTTAGAAGTTCACAGTTAATGTCATTTATAAATATTATGAATAACAAGGGTCCAAGAACGGACCCTTGAGGAACGCCAGACGTTGCTGTTATTTCATCAGACTTAAATCCATGGTATTGGACAGTAAGTTTCCTGTCAGATAGATATGAGTAAAAAAAGTTAGTAAATGTTTCGGTAAGGCCGAAGTTGAACAATTTTTGTAACAAGATACCATGATCGAGTGTGTCAAAGGCTTTAGAGAAATCTGTATATATGACGTCAACTTGACCTCCTCCATCTAACGTCTCCGCAATAAATTGAGTTATGCAAGCCAGATTTGTAACAGTCGATCTACCAGCGAGAAACCCGTGCTGATTAAAGCAAATTTGGAATTTAACATGGGAAAATAAAATATTATAAAGGACACTTTCAAATAATTTGCTGAAGTTACATAAAATGGTAATTGGTCCATAGTTTTCAACTGCAGCCTTGTCATCCTTTTTATAAACGGGACAAATTTTAGCTTGCTTCCATAGGTTAGGAAACGTAGCAGTTTGAAGAGATAAATTGAAAATAACTGACAAAGGAAAAGCAAATAGCACAGCACAATCTTTCAAAAGAAATGCGGGTATTCCATCCGGACCAGTAGTTAATTTCGGTTTGACTAATTTAAGCGCATTTAATACGTCTACTTCATTACTTATTGGAATAGCGAGATGTGGTACATTACTATTTGAGTCAGTGGCTTCCATACCAAAGTTAGTGGACGTTGTAAAAGAAGATTGAAAAAAGGATGCAAATCCGTTCAAAATTTGTTGAGGGTCCTTCAAAGGTACATTATCTTGCGTCATTACACTTGAAATACTAGTAACATCTCTCATATTATTAATATGTGACCAAAATCTGTTCGGGTTTGACTTAATCTGCATTTCAATATTTTTAAGGTAGTCTTTGTGCGCAACGCCTATTTCCTGTTTGATTTTTCTCCTTAAAGATTTAAAATCTCTGTGAGCATTTTCGTCTCCGGTATCTCTATATGTACGCCAAAGACGTGATTTTTGTTTAATGTCTCTAATTATCCTACGATTAAACCAAGAGGGATACGATTTATCTATGGATGTGGTTCTGGGAACATTTCTTGAAAAGACACGGTCTAGTTCGTTGTACATATCTATATGTACTCTCTAGAGTTGCATCGTTAGCGTTACTAAATGATGAAATGCAGGTTCAGTCTATGTGATATGAGTCATCATACAGTTCAGTAAAATTAGCTTTCTTAAAATTATAACGTGATACGGGGCTGGTATGAAATTTCAAGTTTACAGAGTTCGTTTAATCAAAAATTCTAAAGGAGGGGGGTGGTCATCCACAGGCAACAAGTAATTTTCGGATTTAATAGTATGAATTGTAGACCTACTAAAAACTAAGCCCAGAATACGTTGATTAAAGTTCAGCACCATTGTATTGTTTAAGCCCCATAAATTCACTAAAATTTACTATCGGCGTTATGCGTCTATTTATATAATACGGGTCATCCATATGATGAGAAGTCAGGTATGTTAAAGTCTCCCAGTAAAATAAGATCATCTTGGTTATTCAAAAAAATTACATAAAAATTAAATTGGGATTTAGTTTGTATACAAGAACCAAGGAACTCTAAATTTTTTTTGCATTAGCCACCCCCTCTACCACCGCATTGCCACTCCCACCCTATTATTAAAGGGAGTAAAAAATTTATTGGAATTTAGTGTGTATAAGACTTGGATACAAAATCTGGATCTTCGGCAGCGATTTTTTAATCTGTTATTTAATATTTAATTGATATGTACATCCATTTTAAAATGGCCTAAGTATGAATAAAGCATCTATCCATCTATCTATTACATGGAAGTGCGAATTTGGTATTTAAGCTACGAACAGTTTATTTATTTATTTCTAAATTTATTTTTTTGTGTGTGTAATTTTTGTGTTCATCCAATCTTACATTGAAAGGTCGACATTGACTCCCCCAGAGACTGAACTATTGAGCAGTTCTGTGGAATCCGCTTATTTCGTTTCGACACTGCCTGAAAAATATGTGGAATGAACTCGTTTCTAAGTCGTCCAGTAATCTTCCAAAGGGAACACATATACATATGACCTTTGAGAAAGTGTTAATATGAGTGAAGCCTTAAGCAATACATTTTAGAACACAGCGGGATTAACCTGAATGTGGATATTAAATTGCAGACCATACCTAAATAATTGCTCTAACAATGAATAAATAAATGTAATTTTCAAATTCGCTAATTCAGTGTAAAGTGTTTCGTATTTGTCCAAATTAAGTGTATATAAACAATTAGTTAATTCGTTGTTATAATTCGAGTTGAACAATTCTAATCCAGTTTTGCCGGGGCAGGAGAATAAACCATGCAAATAATTAAGTATTCCAAAAGTCCTTCACTATGCTAACTAGCCGCAGCTATCCAGTTTTAACATGGACAAATGGTCTCTACATTAGCTGACCATTGTACTGCAGTGTGTATAATTTCAACTCGCCCTCGCGCGATACCCATTGTAAAGTTGACAGTCCGAATTGCTACCCCGGTTCCTACCATACAATAGATACTAATTTATGCCGGTGACTGTACCCCAACTGTTGTATAAACAGTTCAGATATCGCAGGTTTACTATTTTAACCGAATAATAAAAACCCGGAATATCAAAATATTTTATCTCCGTCACGAATCACATAAATATGAAGCAGGTCATAAAATAACTTCTCCGCCTTTATCCTTTGACATTTGCAAAAATTTCAAATAAGTAAATTAAATACTAAATAAAAGGTATTTCACATATAGTATCTGTAGATACCACGACCGTGTATTCTACCTAGATGAAACGACCAGAGGTTGCTCTACGTCTTTGAGAATTGCAGATATCACTATCAGTGAAGCCTACCCACATAACATTCAACATGGTATGTCTATACCGTTTACGTCCACGATACGGAAAATGTATATCGCAGTATATTGATACATTTATAGGATATACAAAGATAATCTGGAGTCCCCTGTAAAACCTTTATTTAGTGTGCAATTTTCACCATTTTTTATTAAATGGTAGAGCTTTTTGAACTGCATTTTTGCAGAAAAAAGTGTCAGATTCTTACAAAATTTAAGGTCTATTAGGTCAGTTTTTAGGAGTAAAATTGGAAATGATTGGAAGAGAGTCAATAATAATATAGGAGTGAAAGGAGTCTAGAAAGAGGCTTCTAAAAATATATTGATATTTATAGCATTGCATTTTAGAAAATGGCACTTGGTTCGCCCTGTATTATCGAAATTAGACGCACTAAAGCACCACCCTGTATATATAGTTCAAATGTGCTTCTAAAGGGCAGAAAATTAAAATATAATTTTTCTTCGCAAGCTCCTCTATAAAATCCTTATTTTACTATAAGGAACGTAACCAAACTGCAACCAACAGGTACTCTCCGGGCTATGTGCCCCGCCGAGCGCTGAATTATAAGTTACAAGCCTGGCGCGTTAAATGTAATAATCGCATATTGTTACATGGCCTATGTCCATTTAACAGTTTTATATAAAAACTAGTGTTTTGTTTATGTTTGGCACAATCTGTGTAACATTTTGATTCAGTTGTTGAAAGTGAAACTGTTTTCAACTAACAGAATTTTACTTGTATAACTGCTAAACCATTTCACACTGTTTTATGTACATATTTTTATATCTTAGGAACTCAGTCATGTTCTATTAACTATTATGTATCTCTGTATAGCATCCCAGGAAACAATTGTCTACAAAACAGTTAATTACATCAGATACCTATATTTCAATTTTTATATTTTTGTTTACTATGAAGTACATATGGTTATTTTCTTTACCTTTCTCATTACTAGGTATATATAGTATATACTATAAGATGTAATATATTTACTGAGTTCTCACAATAGTCATAATATGTTTTACTATTTATTACGGCAGTTCATATTTTTGGTTATGTATAAAATAGAAATTACAAATTGTAAAATTGTTGTAATTTAAGTCAGCTGTGGTATTATAGATTTCTTTTATCGATTCTGTAATTTGTTTGAGTACGGGAATCTACAAGGCAGGTTGTTGCGCTTAACTCAATAGTTGACAGATGGCCATACCTGTACTATTTCTATATTTTATAGCTTTCAATTTAATTAGGGGATTATATTTCTCAAGTTTATTTGGTAGCATTATTTTGCAGTAAGTAGGACAAAAAAAAGTTGACCTTATCAGTAAAACTCACCAGGAAATCATTTGCTCTCAGCCTTTGCACTGATTCGAACATACATACACTTAACTGTGGACTTCAGTAATTGATATTACATTTTTATATCCGCATTAACAATAACATCCAGGTAAATTTCATTTATTACTCATTTAAAATTTAAGTATCTTCAATTTTTGTCTTTGATGTAATTTTAATTATTTTTAAAATAAATTTAAATTCAAGGTCAATTCTTTTTAATTTAATAAGTAGTTAAAATATATATGTACCACATGGTTTTAAAATACTTTCTTTCTTTTTCATTTTTTTGGCAATTTATAGTTTATGAAATCAGCTTATATACTTATATTCTTATATATGCTTTTATATATTTATATATTTCTATATATGTGCTTATGTACTTATAAATTTATACACTTATATATTTCTACATTTATATACTTATACATTTCTGCATAGCTTCTACATTTCTGCATAGCTTTTGCACAGCTTATCTTTCTTCATATAGATAATATTTCATTAACCTTTCAAAAACCACATAGTTGGTTTCACTCCATTTCATTAAGAGACGTAAATTGTCAAGGAAACGTTTAGGACCCATTCTTGCAACATGAGACAATTGTGGGCCTGGATTGCTGTTCCAGAACCAGTCACCTCAACAATAGTCAATCTAGGATCCTGGTATAAATTTGTTATATATTTAAATTTCAATTAGTCTTTACAAACCGATTTGTTTATTATTCATGTAATATATACTAACATTCATTTTAAACAATCTGTTTATTTCTCTTACCAACAATTTCAGTCTGATCTATAGTAGACTGGTTATTCGAGAAAAAGAGATAATTCTTCTTATTTTCACTATACATGGTGCCCAATTTAACATCAATTTTTCTTTGTCTCCTTTTCTCGAACTAAGAAATCTGTCATTTATGCTGTACATTTCAGAAAGGGTAAGTTTCTCCACTCTTACGAATACTCTGGATCCACGGCTCTCAGCTCCGACTTAACCCAGCTAGTCGTCCGCATATGTTGCCTCAATTCTTTCTCAAAAATAAATAAGAAGGGAAAGGAGGTAACAATATTACCAATAGAGCGCTAATGCTTCGATTGCAACAAACACTAGCCGAAAGGCTGATCCTACTTAAAGGAGCTCGAGGGTGACTGGCACGAGAGCTCCTAATTGATTGAAATTTAAGATATACTACATACATAATAAGCGGCACTTTCTGACATACAATTGCTTTTTTTTCAGTTTTTTAATGGAACACCCTGTATATTACAGCATTTTTTAATTCTGCATAATTTTCTCAATCCAACGATGCCAAATGAGTGACATTTCAAACGGCAATTTCCGATTTATTCTAAATGACCCGTGTAATGCTACAAAAATCGAAATCTCGTTAAAAACACCAAATCACGTGATTTATGAGCAAATAAAATTCACCAAAATTGTTTTTTGGGCAAAACTCAATTTTTCCAAATGGAACCATATCGGTACCGTGGTACCATTTATTAGTACTATTAATAATGAATTTATTCATATGTTGTATTAAAATGTGCCATAAATACAAACAAAATTATAGCTAAAAGAAAATACGAAAATACAATTTTGTTCTAATTAAATGTTAAGAAGTAACTAAGGTGGCTTTGAAAACAATGAAATATTTAGCTTGTCAAACGATTCCTGGTGGAAAGATATACCATTTGAAAGGTGAAGGAGCTTTGGAGATAGCAGCTGAATACCGCAAATAAGTGATACTGTGCGGCTGGAAATTATATTGAGCTACGCGGATTTAAAAGTTTGTAATAAACTTTATATAAATTTCTTGTTCACCATTTTATCGTTTATCGTCTCCAAATTATTTTTATTTTAGTATGGTATTTAATTTAGTTAGCTAGATAGGGATTTTTATCTTTTAGTTGTATGATATATTGTTCTCACAATACATTGTTCAGTTTGATTTGAATTTATTTTATTGCTTATTTGTGTTTGTAGAATTGTGTTTCTTTAATGATTCTGAACTTACGACTTTTGAATTAAATTAGAAATTATTTCCTGTGATATTATAACGTCATTCAAGCGGATATCATAGCTATATATATAATATATATATATATATATATATATATATATATATATATATATATATATATATATATATACATATATGTTATATGAAAATATACCCTGTATCTCTGAGACATTGGCCTCACCACTCTCAGCGGTATTATATTACATAGATATCAGATAACGACTCCTCTCAGCATCCGCTCTCCCGAGAATTAGATAAGATTGTATTCTTGCAAAACTGCATAATTGCAGTTCCTTTGTTCCCAAAGGTTATAAATGGGAGTAGTGTACTTTCAGACGGCAGTCTTAAACTCATGTTGGAATAAACAAGTCAAAATTATTATTGTTCTAATTTATAAAGAGTCAACGTTGACTCCATTAATAAATAAATAAAGTTTTTAAAAAGTGATTTCAACAATCGATTATCTAACATTGGCGCAGTCGGTAGGATCTGAAAAACACCCTGTAACCCAGAGGTGGTGGATTTCAATCCTTCAATCAGCAAAGAATCTACGAGAAACAAGAAAAATACAATTTCAAGCAGACAAGCAACGTCTCAACAAGCTCACAAGAAGCATCATATACACATCGAGAAATAATTAGCAAGTAAGAAACATTCCTGGCCCCTGAAAGTCGGTGTCTTCGGCACTTGGAACACGTCACCGTGGATAGGAACACCTAGTGATACCCCTGACGGTACATCCCAGTGTAGCAACGCTTACGAAACCGCATTCGACCTTCCATCTGGACCCCAGGCATGAAGATAGTAATGTAAGTAATTTAAGAATCATCTCGATTTAATTTCTATTTTAAAACTGCACTAAACAATTATATTTTATCATTCGTATATTGCATTCACATTTGCATTAAACCCACGACAGTTCTGCAATCTAATTTAGTTGAATATATTATCTAAATATCGTATTACTTTAACCGATATTTTATTTTATTTTAACACATAAATATTTTCATTGCAATCAATATATTAATTTGACATATATCAAGTTTAATCTTTATCTTGTAACGTTTTTACTGCAATTTAATACTACTACTACTAATAAAGGTTAACGTATTGTTTATACCATATGACTATAATATCCGAATAAGTGCAAATACCATCGCAAAAATAATTTGTTACATACTTTATACAGAAAAGAATACAATTTCGTTTCCTTTTATTCATTATTATTGCCAGTGGCGTACTCTTGCACCTTTTACAATTAATTTTTATTATTTTTGTGTGTACCAAATTAATTTTTGTTTGTTTATCTGAAATTTATATACAAATCTTAATAATACAAAATGGCGAACCAACCAAATACTACAGCAAATAATACCAATAACGCTGACGAAACCCTTACCATAGAACCCTACAGGTTAAGTGAGATTTTCTCAATAGTTCCAGAGTTCGACGGGAACCCCATTTTCCTACAAACCTTTATTTCCGCGAGTGTTTACGCATACGGTATGTCCATAGAAGACCAGCGTATTTTACTCACCCTGCATATTAAAAACAAACTTCGCGGAAAAGCTGCCGAATTAATAAATTCGAGGAACCCTGCCACTTGGGCAGAAATTAAAAGCCTACTTGAGGCGCATTTCGGTGATTCACGCGACTTGACAGCCCTTATACAAGACTTACAACGGATTCACCAACTACCTAATGAAACTGCCCTGACATTCGTATCTCGTTTACAAACACATAATGCCAAAATGCACGCTGCTGTGCAAAAACAGACTTTGACATTGGAAGAAAAGACAGCCCAATCATCCTTAATTGAAACCATGACTCTAACAACACTACTTACCGGACTAGAACCCAAACTTGGACAAATAATCCGTGCCGGAAATCCCAGCGACATGCTAGAAGCAATTAATAGAATCAAACGCGAACTCCAACTGTCCTACTTCGAGTCACAAAAATTCCCAAAACAAACTATCAACAAAAACCCCATCCAGAACCAACAGAGGCGTCCCAACTCCCAACAATTCTGTAATTTTTGCAAACGTAACGGGCACAATTTTAATGAGTGCCGTACAAGACTACAATTCTCACAACAAAATCAGAACTTTAGACAAAACAATTTTGCCAGTCCTCCACAATTTTCTAGACCGAATTTCCAAAATTTTCCCAACCAGCAATATCAAAGAAATTTCACGCCGCAACAAGATTTTCAACAGAATAGGCCTTCTGTAATAAGACCTAATCCAAACTTTCAGAGATCCCCAAATCAACAAAGTTCAAATTTCAATCCTAACTTTAACAGACAAAACCCGCAGAGAACACATCACGTTAATTTTGACAATCATTTCGACTCTCAAAATTATGATACTAATTTTTACAATGAAACTGATAATTTCAGTGACCCGCAATTCCATAACTTCGGAAACTATCAAACTAATTCTAGCCTTGATAATATGGCAAACATGCCACAAATAAATTATGAAGATTACCCCCATTTTCCGCAAAATAACGACGATAACATGCCATACCGAAATGAGAATTATACAGCTAATTCTCAGATGTCGCAGGATTATACTGCTAATCCTCAGGATTTTCCATTAGGCCCGGAGTATTCAATGAATACTCCAACCCAAGAAATAAATTTCGGAGTGGACCAAATGTCCAACCAAATCCAAACATTAAACCTGAACGACAATTACAACCCCCTACTGAATTTCTCAGACCAGAACTTCGCTTAAATTGGCCTACACACACACTATTGACCGTGAATTCTAGTAATCTTTATTTCATAAATGACATTTCGAACAAATTTAAACTCTTAATCGATACTGGCGCAGGTATTTCGATTTTTAAGCACAAGACAGCGGAAAATTTTAAAAATAGATCTCCAGAAAACGCGATTATACAAGGCATAACCGACGAAAAAATTAAAATTAGCGAATCTGTTCTTATACCATTTAACGCACGCGACCCGCACAGAGTCTATATTCACGACTTGGACATAGACTTTGACGGATTATTAGGTGCCGACTTCATGGAACACTACGAATGTAGAATAGATTTCAAAACCAGGCAACTAATTACAAATTTTAAAACATTGCCCATCTTCAAAGTAACTGACGATTCCCCAACACCCGAAATCAACAAAATCCGACAAAATTATAATTCTAGCCAAAATACTATCCAAATTGACGGTCGCACGGAAAAGGTTTACAAACTAAAATGCAATCTTAGAAACACTGATGCTGTACTGTCAGCGCAGGAAAACGAAAAAGTTCGTTTGCCTAATGCTCTTGTTAGGGTAAACGAAAATGGAGAATTTTTGACAACCGTAATTAATGCAAACGCCATTCCGAAAATTATAAATTTTTCTAATCTAAAATTAGAACCATTGCAAAAATTTAAATCGATTTTTAATTTAAATGTTCAAAATTCCGATTCACACATACAGACCGACAGATCATCTGAAATTATTAACCAGTTACGTTTAGATCATCTAAACTACGAGGAAAGTGAACTAATTACACAACTTTGCCTAGACTTTTCTGAAATATTTTACCTGGAAGGAGACAACTTGACTTTCACTAACGAGATTAAACATTCAATCGACACTAATAATTCTAAACCTGTATTTACAAAATCGTATCGCTACCCTCAATGCCATAAACAAGAAGTCAAAACACAAGTTTCTAAAATGCTGGACCAAGGCATAATCAGACCTTCAATTTCTCCCTGGTCATCTCCTGTTTGGGTTGTACCCAAAAAACTCGATGCATCTGGCAAACAAAAATGGCGAGTCGTAGTAGATTACAGGAAATTAAACGAATTGACTATTGACGATAAATACCCTCTCCCAAATATTTCTGACCTTTTAGACCAACTAGGCAAATGCCAATATTTTACCACACTAGACTTAGCTTCCGGATTCCACCAAATAGAAATTGACGCGAAAGACATTCAAAAGACTGCTTTCACAGTCGAAAACGGTCATTTCGAATTCGTTAGAATGCCATTCGGTTTAAAGAATGCTCCATCAACGTTTCAAAGAGTGATGGATAATATCTTGTTAGGAATCCAGAATGAACGCTGCCTTGTTTACATGGACGACATTATCATTTACTCCCCTACTATTCACGATCATATTTCCCGACTGACAGAAGTATTCAAACGCTTAAGGAAAGCTAACCTCAAAATTCAACCCGACAAGTGCGAATTTCTACGCAAAGAAGTCGCTTATCTAGGACATCTTATAACAAAAGACGGTGTTAAGCCAAATCCCAGTAAAGTAGATGCCATTTTAAACTTTCCTCATCCGAAAAATCAAAAGGACATTAAATCTTTCTTAGGTTTAGCGGGCTATTATAGACGCTTTATTCCAAATTTCTCTAAGATTTCAAAGCCCCTGACCAAGCTACTACAAAAAGACACTCCCTTTAACTTTGACAATGATTGTATGAATTCGTTCGACAACTTAAAGCAAACATTGACGACGACTCCGATATTAATATATCCTAATTTTGATGAGCCTTTCATCCTAACTACCGACGCGAGCGCATTCGCCATCGGATCGGTACTCTCTCAGGGAAATATAGGCAAAGATCTACCAATTGCATACGCTTCCCGAACTTTGTGCAGTGCGGAAACAAAGTATTCCACCATTGAAAGGGAATTATTGGCCATAGTATGGTCAGTAAAACACTTTAGACCATATTTATTCGGTAGAAAATTCAAACTAGTCACCGACCATCGACCACTTACCTGGTTATTCTCAATAAAAGACCCAGGAAGTAGACTTGCCCGCTGGCGACTCAAACTAGAGGAATACGACTACGAAATCGTTTACAAGCCCGGAAAAATCAATAAAAATGCCGATGCCCTCTCTAGAATCAAAATAAACCATTTTTCCAAATGTTCTAAATTCCATTCCAAAATCTTAGCCGCGAACGAAGACACAGACGATGACGGAAATCCAGACAATGACGATGAAATCACAAACGAACAAATAATTCAAGAATTTAATACTTTCTCCCGACTATACAAGACCAAATCTTTAATTGACTACTCTAAAATTCAAACTTCGAATAAACAACTCCTAGACCGAGAAAACAAACACATCATAACTTTCTTTCAACAAAATAACCTAAGAGATTTTCATCACCAAATTATTGACGACATTTTCGAGGAAAACCCTGAATTTTACGACGACAAAATAAATATCCTCTCTAGTAGATCGGTTAGACATAGGAAATACTATATCATTCCTCTACCCTTTGACCCTGAATCTGTAGTAGAACATTTGTTCTTAGCAATATACAAAAACCAAAATGAATTAGATCTTTCTAATACTTATCATGTCGAAAATAACTTAGACCTCCCCATACTCGAAATTCTGTCATTTATCTTCGCAGAAAAGGACCTAAAGCTCATTATCTGTCAAAACCTAGTACAAACACCTGACGAAGACCAAAGACCGATAATTCTTGACCAAAACCATACCGGCAAAAACAACCTACATCGCGGAATAAACGAGACGATGCGTAGGATCAAAAACAAATACAATTGGCAAGGACTAACCAAAGATGTTGAAAATTTCATTAAAAATTGCGAAATTTGTCAACGGACTAAAGTTTGCCGTAAAAATCTTAACAACCCTCTAGTAATCACTGAAACCCCGAGAACACCTTTCGAAAGAATTAACATTGATCTATTCGAATTTCCTACACGAAATTACGCTCTAACTATCCGCGACGAACTTACAAAATTCACACAAGCCTACGCAGTACCGGATAAAAGCGCAAAATCTGTGGTAAATACCCTATTGTTATATTTTCAACATTACGGTACCCCACTGAGGATTCACTGTGATTACGGCGGTGAATTCGACAACAACTTACTAAAAGACCTCTGTACCCTCTACGATATAAAACTGACATATTCTAGCGTAGGACACCCCCAATCTAACGGTTCTATAGAACGCTTTCACGCTACCTTAGCCGAAATGATCCGAATTCACAAAACTGAAAACCCAAATGAACACCCTTTTACCATATTACCGTATGCAGTAATATGCTATAACAATTCGGTTAATAAAACGCATGGTTTTACACCATACGAACTGGTTTTTGGACACACAGCTAATAGACCACCAGAGACCCTGTACAACCAAAAAGACCTAATAACTAAATATGTTAGGGACTTAAATAATAGGATATCTCACTATTACCAAATTGCACGCAGTCGGACCGAAGCGCAAAAACAAAAAGCTAAAGTCAGATTCGACAGAAATATCCCAGAAAATCGCCCCACGTATAACGTTGGAGACGAAGTATATGTAAAGGAATCCCAAATCAAAAGTAAGTCACAAAATAAATTCAACGGTCCTTTCGAGATCAAAGAAATTTTCCAAAATTCTGCCACTTTGTTAAATCCCGAGACAAATCAAACAAGTAAAGTAAATTTTGATAGAATGAAACCATATACTGAAGATTAAAATTTATTTTCAGGTTTCTACTGCTGTTCGGATCAGCATTTTCTCAATACGAAATAACACCAATAAACAATACTATCGGTGTTTACTATCACAAAGACACGGACATTGTCATCTCACACAAGAAATGGACGTTACTCGTACATAAAAATATATCGACCTTTAAGACAGCCCTTGACAGAAACAACAAAATCTTACAGACAATCCTTACCACCCTTGACCCAGCATACAAAAACATGAACGAATTCGCGAGTGAGGTTAAAACGCATTTAAGCCTCCTAGGACAAATCTCAAAATCCATACAAACTAAATTTGACGAAATACATCTCGACACGAAACGCTACAAACGCGGAATCATAAACGGAATTGGTTCAATATTCAAAGCAATTACCGGAAATTTAGACGCAGAAGACGGTAAATACTACTCTGACTGTATCAATAAACTAAACCAAGACGAACGTCAGATAGAAAATTTGATGAAAAATCAAATATCAGTTACAAATTCAGTTATTAAAAATTTTAACACGACAATTCAAAAACTACTAATAGACGAGGAGACATTCAACAAAGACATAAAAGAAATCGAATATGCAATCTTAGACATTACGTATAACGTACGAGCAGTTGAAACAAAATTAAAATTCTTGGAAATTTGTGAACAACTCATGGCGAGCTACCTATTTATAGAGGACAACCTCAACGATATTTTAAATTCGATCACTTTCGCGAGACTCAAAGTAATTCATACGTCTATCATTAATCCCCAAGATTTGGTAAACTCATTGCAGGAAATTTCACAAAACCTACAAAAGAACAATTTGCCACTCCCAATTAAATTTTCAAAAATTGCACAGTATCTAGATATTATTGAATTAAAAGCTTTCCAAATGAACTCAGAATTAGTATTTGTATTAGATATACCCCTAGTAAACCCTCAAACGTACTCTGTTTTCCAATTATACCCCATTCCTATCTTAGATAGTAGAACTGGTCTGTATCATATTTTGTCAACTTCTCAAAAATATATCGCGAGAGATGATGATTCTTTGATGTACATACCCATTGCTGACCTCAGAGAATGCAAGCCACTCCATACCAATACTAAATTATGTCCAAATTTGTTTGCATATCCAATTGACAACAACGCCATATGCGAAGCCCGCCTTTTCAAGGATCTACAAACCCTACCAGAAAACTGTCAAACGTCAACTATCATCGGCCAAGGATACAACATCCAAAAACTAGATGAAAACGTGTGGATGATCATCAATACAGAGCCACTACAAATGAATATCAATTGCCCGAAGGAGACTTCAAAAACCGACACCATCTTCAAAAACTCTATAATTAAATTACAACCAAATTGCTACGCCTTCATAGGCATCACGAAGATCCAAGCTAGCACAGACGAAACGACAGACGTGAAGAACGACGCTCACCCCATACAAATCCCTTTCGAGTGTTGCAACCAGGTTCCGGACAAAGTTCGAGTGCCCAATCTGAAACCACTAAAACTAAGTGATCTGAACACCGAAGACCTCGATATCGCCAGACACCAATTAGACCAGTATTCAAAAGACTTAGACGACCTAATCAAGGAACCCTTCATCACGAGACACATTTCTTGGTTTACCTACCTTACCATAGTGCTAATTTTCGGACTCTTATTCTTGTATCTATTCTGTAAGTGTAAAGCAAGAAGACGAAGACTAGCCATCAACGTTTCCACGACTCCTTCATCTCCACCAAGGCCTAGTGAACCCCTCAGGACATTTACTAGCCTATTTCATCAACGAAGACGACCCCCACTAAGAAGAGAGGACGAAGAAGGTGAAGACATCGAACTTAATTAAACCAGACTGTTTGTGCCTTTTACTGACTTTTTGTACCAAGACTCTTCAGTGAATTTTTACTTCATTTCATTGTTTATTTAGTGTATTTTATTATTCCTATTTTTTGTTAGTTTCAAATGACTAACATTTTAACATGCTTTTCGTAACACAAACAAGCTAATACGCTTGCGTCTTACGCCTAGCATTTTTACATTTTATGCTTTTACATTTTACGCCTTTTGTATTTTTACATTTTATATTTTACATTTTATATTTTTATATTTTTCAATCTTACAACTTTACCATTTTACATTACTTTATATTTTTGAATTCTTGTTAAATCACAAATTTTGTTCAACTTAAAAGTTGCTGTATAAACAACAACTTTTTTTATAAGGGGGAAGTTGTTATATGAAAATATACCCTGTATCTCTGAGACATTGGCCTCACCACTCTCAGCGGTATTATATTACATAGATATCAGATAACGACTCCTCTCAGCATCCGCTCTCCCGAGAATTAGATAAGATTGTATTCTTGCAAAACTGCATAATTGCAGTTCCTTTGTTCCCAAAGGTTATAAATGGGAGTAGTGTACTTTCAGACGGCAGTCTTAAACTCATGTTGGAATAAACAAGTCAAAATTATTATTGTTCTAATTTATAAAGAGTCAACGTTGACTCCATTAATAAATAAATAAAGTTTTTAAAAAGTGATTTCAACAATCGATTATCTAACATATATATATGAAAATTTACTAATAGAAACAGTACTTACAGTCAACGCTAACTTTAATCCTTTTACTAACGGTGGGAGGGACGCCATTGCTCGCTATGCATAGATAAGCACCCATTCCTAGTCTTGATACTTTCGTCATCTCCAGTTTTTCACCTTCCCATTCAGTAACTGAAAAATATATCAGTACAATTTTTCTACTTGGTCATTTTCGGAAAGATAATTTTTCACATATGTGACACTAAATTACATATATTATTTTAGATTCGGGATAGAGAATGACGAATTGTTTTGCAATAGCGAAATTACTGATTTACATTAAGAGTGTCAGCATTTCAGTTAAAATTCCAATTAATAAATAAACAGAGATTTCTTAATCGCTATATTGATTGCAATATTACGACGTCAGTAATGAGAAGTAAATTTGAAATACACCTCTGCTTCAGTGTACATGACCTTGAGTAATTAATTACTTTTAAGCTGTTTTGGAACATAATTAATTCCTTATAAATTGTTAAGGGTCATGCGTATTTCAACTTTTATATTGTGGAGATACTCTCTAAGAGAGGAGTTTATTAAAATTTATGAAATTTACGTTTGTTTAATTCCTGTCACGTTTATTTTCGACAAAATTTTAAAAAACACATTTTTCACAATTAAAAAATTGCCCAACATCAAGCGCCAAAAATGATTCAACTCAACAGATTTCGTTAGTTCAAATTTCAGTTTTCCCAGTACGATCTTTCTTATATTTATTTTGCAATAGGTCTACCAATGCCTAAACCTAAAGTAAAGTAAAGGTGGGATATTTGAGACTTGATGAAAGAACACAATCTTCATGAAATTTCTTCATAACATCAAACTCAAATAAAGGAAGGTATACTATCACCAGCTTGAGCTATCCTAGGGATATTCAACATAAAAGTAACGTTTTAAAGATATTTTCTTTAACTTCCTTACACATTTGAGATCCTATTTTTAGTCAGTTAAACGGGAGTTCATGTGCATTGCACGTTTTGAAATTTGTTTTTTAATTTTTTTTTAAACACCAATATATAATAGAACAAATTAATCGGAAATTGGAAGAGTAATACGTTTTCCATCGGCGTCATAATTCAAAATAAACGTGATTGTGCAGGAATAACCATATTATTATATTTATTTTACAGCTGAATATTGAAGGGAAGGTATTTAAACACTCCTAGTAATCCGTTTACCATATTTTCTTTCTGTTAATTTCTATGTATTTGTTGACAGTTCAGTTTAGTTTGCGGACCTGGAGAGAGTTAAAATTCTTTTTTATCATATATTCATAAATTTTTTTATTATATATTTATTTTTAACCACACCAATTAAGATACCCAATCACCCAGGTACACGACCTGTACTCTTTAACTGAACTGGGATTTGCTTGCTTTTAGAATGACATAAAAGCGAAAGTCCAAAATGAAACCCGACTATTAAGTGTGTTCACCCCTCTGGAAGGTCTGGTCTGTTTGTGCGATTTTCTATTAAAAACTACAGGAGCATTAAGATATCAAAATTGTGTTTTAACTCTTCTATATCCAGCGTAAAAGGAGCGTAATATTTTTTTCACAAAACCATTTCATGGAAGCATTATATTTAATTGTTAATCCAGGCAAACAGCGTTCATACTTTCGAGGAAGTATAATGAAAACTGAAGTTTAATAATTTATATTATAGTATAGGGTATTTGCAGATATCGAAAGAGAGTGTGTTTATGCGAGTGTGATATCTCTGTATAGAGCAAAATATAACACAAGGGAAGCGTTTTTATAAAAATTTTAGTCCAGCTTTAGTGAAAAATAGTTTCTACCGCACATTTTTGGAACTTAGGTGAATGAAGATTTTTTTAAAGTCTACAACAACTGCAAAATTGAATTGGTTATCGGTTCCGAGAGATTTCCACGGTTCAAAGTACGAAAATTACTTGGATCATGGGATGAATCTCGTATGAAATTATTCAACTTCAGACATTGCTGTTTCCATTTTGGAGTCATTTTCAAGAAAAATGAATCAGTTCTTAGAAATAGTTCGATTCAAGTGCTTCAATTTACATGCTCCCCAAGTCGCACAGTGACCCATCTCTAAGGCCTCAATCCGTCTTCTCCTAGAGTGGTGGGGGTAGAAAGTAAGTTCATGAAAACAACAAAATGGAAGAACGACCGATTACAGAAGGTACATAAGTGGAAAAGTAGGCTGGTGTCAAATTATAGTTTGACAATATTACGTACTAATATGATCATTTGGTGCTTATAAATTGCACGAGACATGACAAATTAAAGACGAAAGTATTGAAAAGCACAAAAGATGAATTTAAACAGTAAAAAAATTTAAACATGAAGACAACGATTGTTGTTTTTAGATATTAAAGCATTTGTTCAAAATGACCTCCAACTTGAATACACGTTTGCCACCGTTTTCTAAAATTGTCATACAAGCTATTTAAAACATGCGGAGAACTTCATTGGCAGCATTAAAAATTCTGTCTCATAAAACTTCGATGTTAGGGACAGTTGTCGAGTAAACAACATTTGTCAAGTGGTCCCAAAAGTAAAAGTCCAATATTATATTTAGGGAGGGGCCATTTAATTGTGACTTCTCGCCCCCCTCCAATCCATCGATTTCTAAATGTTGGGTGTAGCCATTCTCGAACCTCTAAAGGCTAATGAGGTGGCGCACCATCCTGCATAAACCGCAGGGTTTGACGTAATGTAAATCGTCTATAAGTTGATACAGGTCATTTTGTAAGAAGTTTAAATAAGCTGGACCATTTAATCTGTTTGGCAACTCAAAAGGCCCTATTAATTTATTGCCTATAATTCCGGCCCAAATATTTATTGAAAAGTTTTATTGATATCTTCCCTTTACAACAGCGTGAGGATTATCGTCGCTCCATAAATGCTGGTTACGAAAATTTAAAGCTCCATGTCGAGTAAAGCAGCATTCATCTGTGAATCTGTAAAATCAAACGGCTTCCTAAGTGTAATTCTATAAAAATCAAGTCTTACTGGAAAGTTACGAGGAAACAGCTCTTGTATCCTCTGTAAATGTTGGGCGTAAATCCTTGTCTTTCCAAAATCCTCCATGCTGATGTTCTTGTTATGTGGAATTGAAGAGCAGCCTGTCTAATACTACATTCAGGATGTTCACCAAAATAATGTAATATTTGTGCCTCCATTGCATCTCCTAATTGTCTCCGGCGATCACAATCATGACTTCTTTCTTTAAAACACCCTCCTTCTCTTAACCTCAAGTGAATATTAGAAAAAGTACGAACATTTGGAACAGTACGAGTAGGGAACTTACTACGATATCCTTCTTCGACGATTAATAATAATAATCTAAGGCACTCGTATGGGATAGACGAAAGAGAAGTGTCTAATTTATTGGAACTACTCGTTTCCCACCGTCAGGCAAATACAAGCCAACAAGCTTGACATAGTACTCCTCGACCACCAACTCAAGACAATGTATGTCGTAGAATTCTCAGCTCCCGCTGAGAGCAACATTGTCTTGAAAGAGGAGGAAAAACGGACAAAATATCGAGATTTGTTCTTCGAACTCCGCAGGCTTTATCCAGGCCATTCTGTTAAAATAGTGGTACTGATTATAGGAGCCCTCGGTGGAATGAGACAGACGCTGCTTTCAGAACTAAAGATCATACCGGCATGCCGAGATTTGGCAGAGATCTTAGCCGGCAGACTGCAGAAAGCTGTCATCCTCGGTTCATTGCGTCTACTCAGGGCACACGATTCGCGGACCCGGTAGTCACTCACCCCACGGGCGTGGGGAGTGGTTATTGGCATTACCAGCTCCTCTCTGTGAGGGTCGGAGCCACAGAGTAGGGTGACTGGTTTTTTGCAAAAAAAAAAAATAATAATAATAAACGTCTTTATTGAAACAATGACATATACAATGTTTCATGGGCGAAGCTTAGCGTAGGCTATTCTGCCACTTGACCCCAACAAAATTTTAAAAGAGAATAAATAAATTATAAAAAAGATAACCAAAATACATGTGTCCTTACAACGTATACATACATAATATCCTAATTAAAAAGACCAAAAATCTCAAGTACCTAAGTATGTTTAATTTAAATTAAGTAAGTAGACATTTACAAATTATTTATTTACAAATAAATTATGTATAATTAAAGAAAGAGAAGAAAAAAACAATACATTATTATGGAATTATTATCAATTTGCAATGAATATCATTTTAGCTATATGCAACAATACTGTAAGAAATTAATCAAAGCAGAGTCTAAAACGACATGCCTGGTAATAGTTCAAAAGAAACTCAACAACATAAGTTCAAAATAAAGTAAAATTTGTGCATTTCTGTTCCTCAAGAAGTAATAGCTTTAAGTTCGTTTTAAATGAGGTTACCGATAGTGATTTTAATCTATAAGGGAGGGCATTGTAAAGCTTAGCAGAACAATAAGTAAAGCAATTTTGATAAGCAGCAGTAAAGTGCCTGTCAATATGATACAAGTGCCCAAAGCGAATAGTCCTGTTATGCACTGACGATCTAGTACTGAGCCTACTGAAAAGATAAGATGGTACCGATGTAGATAAGATGCGATGAACGAAGACCAAAAAGTGCAATCTTCTTCGAAATTGCATATTCAACCAGTTTAAACCACAAAAAGTGTGTGATATGTGATCATATCTTCTTAAGCTGAAAGTGAAACGACAGCAAGAATTTTGCACTCTTTATATTCTTCTTTTTTCTACGGAATCGATAAAATTACTGTATACTACGTCACAGTAGTTGAAGTGAGATAGGACCAGTGATTCACATAACATTTGCCTTAAGCCGCGACCAATAAAAAATCTACTACTGTACAATAATTTTAACTAACCATATGCCTTAGATAATAAAGTGTTTACATGCCCGGTGAACTTGAGATGCTGATCTAAATTCAATCCCAGATTTTTTACTAATAGTCTCAGGCGCTAAAATCTCATTATCTATAATTAACCTAAAGTTTTCACAAACAGAAGCCAAATCTTTCTTAGGACCGAATAATATTAATTTGCATTTGTTAGGATTCAGTTTTAGGTTATGCTCTTGAGATATTCGTTTAATTTTACGTAAGTCATCATTTAAGTTATTTTGAGCTATTAATGAATCTCTAGTATGAAAGCTGTTGTAAACTTGAGTGTCATCTGCATACGCTTGAATTTTACAGTTTTCGGCGGCATGTAATATATCAGAAATATACAAACTAAACAATAACGGATCTAAGACCGAGCCTTGAGGCACGCCAGATAGAACTTCTAGAGGCGGGGAAGTAGAATCGTTAAAAAATACCTTTTGTGATCTATTGTTCAAATATGAATTAAAAAAGGAAATACTGTTATAATCAAGACCATAATATTTAAGTTTTGCATACATCAGTTCATGACTAATAGTATCAAAAGCCTTAGAAAAATCAAGCAGTACTACAGCAGTTACCGTTTTTTATCAGCACTTTTTGCAATGTCATCGACAACTCTAGTGTGGGCCGTTGAAGTACTGTGACCCTTTCTAAAGCCTGACTGATTTTCATGTAAGATGTTATGTTCATTAACGAACTCAAAAAGCTGCTTATGTACAATTTTTTCCAATATCTTAGACAATATTGGTAAAATGCTTATAGGCCTTAAATCATTCAGGCAATTTATGTCGTTACTCTTAGGCAAAGGAATAATTAAGGCTTCCTTCCAGTGATCTGGAAAATGTCCAAGTTAAAGACAACAATTTATTATATGTGTAATGTAAGGTTCAACAGTAGTTTAGCATTATTAACGATATTCCATCTACTCCACAAGCAAAAGTTCCTAATAATATCACTAACATCCTCTATAGAGCATAATTTAAAAGAAAACTGTGCATCACTGTGGAAATTATTGTTGTAATAGTCAATGAGCACATTGTTAATTTGGTTATGAAATGCAGAGGCAAAATGCTTATTTATATGAGATGCACTGCCAACAGAAGATGGAATTTCATACACTGAACATTTTTTTCATTGAACGTTTTTAGTGTTTTCCAGGTATTTTTTATATTTTCCTGCCTACATATATTATTTACATCAGCTTTCTTTTCATTTCTTATTGATGTTAAGATGTGATTACGAAGTTGTTTGTAATAGTCATAATCAGCAGTGTTTTGTGTTCGTTTATAAATTGACAAAGCTTTATCTCTATCTTTAATCATCCTCCTAATATTATCAGTAAGCCAAGACGCTTTAGGCTTGCTTACTCTGACTATTCTTAAAGGTGCATGAATGTCTAATAAAGTTGTTATATGTAAAATAAGAAATTCGATTTTGGATTCAATGCTATCAAACCACAGCAAGTTTTGAAAAGGTCAGTCGGTCAAAAAACGCTCATAATCAAAGTGTTTAAAATCACGGAATTTGATAAATTTTTGTTTAAATTTAGAACATTTAAGGTTCAATTCATGCGGGGCGAGCGTAGGTGCGTCTTTACTATGTACATACTTCGGTATGCGATGTAAAGCAACGGCAGGCGCAGTTAGTACTTGGATGGGTGACCATTCCAACGGAAACCGCGTTCTCGCCTCACACATCTTCCAACGGCTTGTATATCAGTGTATGCGCGGAAGCTATACAACCTTAGGCGAGGGTTGTATAGGAGATATACCATCCTTCGGAGGGGATGTAAAGCCGTCGGTCCCTTGTCTATTAAATGTTATGCAAGTAAAAGATCCCTACTCTTCTTAAGGGAAGAGGTTCGGCAAAATTCCTGGTTGGGGGTAGCTCGTCTACAGGCGTCGGTGTTAGGCCTCAGTAGCGGAAATAGGCCAACGTTAAATAAATGTATAAAAAAAAAGGTTCAATTCACATTGAACTAAATTATGATCTGAAATGTGATCAACATTTATAACACTACTATTTTTAATTAAATTTTTGTCACAGCTAAAAACAGGATTCTTTTGCCGCTGAAGCATTTTCTTTACATTCACCATAAATTAAATGTATGTCTGCGTATTCCTCATTACTAAAGCTATGCATTTTAAAATCTGGTTAGAAAACTACTAGTATTAAGTATTAAGGAATTATTATATTATTATTTCAAAGGCAAGGAACAACATAATATTGTCAAATTATAATTTGACACCAGCCTACTTTTAATATTTTACATTAATATAATTGTGCTCATTGCTTTTATTTGATCACTTAGGCAGATATAATTGAATTCTTTTCTCAAAAATGGTCGATTTTACGAAATTTTTTCTAGAGATAAAAAAGTTTCTAAATGAATCATAATGTTTAGTTATTTTTTTTTAATTATAAAAAATAGCAGGCAGAAAGATATTTACAAAATTTCAAGAAGGGTAGTTAATTTAACCCCTTTGTGTACACGCTAGGTGGGTGTAACTGGATAAGAAAGGATTATTTTGAAAAATTGTATACCAAGAACCCATCTACTCTACAGATCTCTATTAAATTGGTCCAATTCGGTGAAACCATTCAAAAAATTTGGCCGATCAAAATTATGCCAAGAAAATACAAAACATGTTGTATGTCAGATCAAATTCGAAAGTTTGCTATTTTCATCAGATGTTTAAGGAAAAAGCACTGGTCCGTGGTGTATTTATAATTTAAATTTCCCTAGAGAACATAATATGTCAAATCATTTAGATCAGTCAAAAAACTAATAAGCACTAGCGTTCCGACAACCGACGTTAGTTCCTTCTATAGATTTCGCCTTTTCGCCTATGACACTATACTCTTCAGTTCCGTATGTCCAATCGTTCGCGAAACACTCTGTATACAATATGCACAGAGTAATGGTATTTGAAAAATGAAATCGGCTCACCTTTAAGCGTCTTGTTTATGATAATTTGGCTGTTATCGTCCCTCTTCCATTTAACGCTAGGTGTAGGAAATCCGGTAGCTTTGCAAGTTAACGTCTCGTTGGATCCCTCTCTAACGATTACATCGCTGCTGCTCAAAGAGTCGTCTATATTAGGGGGCACTGCAAATAATACAAAAACCAATCAATAGTATTGCAAAAGTTTCAATTGTTTGTTTTCAGTGACACAAAGTATTTGCGGAAATATCAGGTTGAATTACGGAAACTCTCACAGACGGCTATTTTATTCTATTTTTGATGGTTAACTTTACGGAATTCGCTAACAGCTTATGTCTATTTTAAAATTGTTGCGATGGAAACTTTAAAAGCTGTTTGAGCAAAATATGTAAATCTTATCTTACAGGATTATGTAAGGAACTAAATATTTTCTACCTGGAAACGGTTTCTTGAAACTAAAACGTTATATTTATCACAATCAAATAACACATATTACAGCAATAATTGTAACAAAGACTGGACAAAACACTAGTTTGATTCAGTAAACATTTAATAAAAAATCGATGTGACACAACTCAGACAAACATTCCCATTAGTATTTGTCTAGTATATTAGGTGACCAGACTGAAATAATAATACACAGAAAGAAGGTAATTCCTTATTAAATAAAAGGGTTGTGATTTACTTAATGCATAAATAATGTTAAGCGTTTTGCCTTGTAATACTGAGATCGTGGGTTCGAAACCGGGAGAGGTGCAATTTTTTAACATTCTTTTTACATTATGAAAAAAAGATTAAATATTAAATACAGTAAAGAAGTAACCATGTGTTAAGTCTGATCAAAATCGTTACAGCCATTTTAGATAAAAAATTATTAAATTCTTTAATGCTCACACCCTGTAGCACCCCTCCCTGCATTTTCTAGGAGCAACTGGTTATGCCATCTTATCCTGGTACTAAGGGAGTACTTATGTGTCAAATTTAATCAAAATCGTTAGAGCCGTTTTAGAGAAAAAAATTATTTTCTATTTCCTTCCCTGTTTTTAGGGGTTTACTCCTACCACATTTGAGCTAGGATCGATTTTGCGATTTCGCTTCGAGGTGTGGCCGCCTTAAATACACATGTAAAATTTGAACAAAATCGATCCAGTAGTTTGATGGCAGACGACAGACAGAACGCAGACAGACAGTTTCCTTATATACTACGTATATGGGAAAGTAAAAAATTAAAGTATTAATCAACGATACGGTTGCCTTCCTCTTTATAGTAATATGCTCGTTCTGAAAGAACATAATTCCGTGATGCAAAAGACTGACATAATTTTAAAAGATATTATTCGAATTAGTTTAAAAATCAAAAACTTCAAATGTGCAAAGGGACTCCTATATGCCTCTAAATTTTGAAAGAGATTGGAAATCCTAAAGAGGCACTCTCCACAAAATATTGTTTCAAAATGTCTGATACGAGAGTGAAAAAAATTTTGGCGGCATCAATGGCATTAACAGGAAGTGCAAAAACTCGAAAACATATATGTAAAAAAAATTTTGAGACCTTTACTTTTCGTACATGCCCTAAATTGCAATTTCATGGACTCTTATCTGCTTGTTTTACCTATTTACCCCATTTACCCCCGAATCCTTCAACGGAATTAGATCAAAATATAATCTAGTTCCAGATCTCGTTGCAATACATAAGTGTACCAAATTTCAAGTCAATATGAAAAACGGTTCCAGAGTAAACCCAGATAATTCTAATGAATTTGTAGTAAATAACATAGGCCTTTAAAAAAGTTGTCTGCCCCATGGATTAAACCATTGGATGTCTATGTATTTGTATGTATTTTCGTCCACTGAAACTGAATATGGTATCAGTTTTGCCTCTATATGTCAGGATTTCTTGCCACAACAAAAACACCTTGGAAATTCCATTATATAGTAAATCTTACAACTTAAAATCAAATTCTGCAGCTCACTCAACCCCAAACAGCCAAACTAAGAATTCCATAACCTTTTTATACCAACCTGGTAATCCCATAACTCTATACCTGCAAACTCCATAACCCCAAGGACCAATAACATCAAAACGCTGGGACCAAACGAAGAATATACGACCTAATTGAAAATTTTATATTTCTATAATCTCGTTATACATGAACAGCAAAGCTCATAACCCCATAACTTCGTAACTCACAACACCATAAATGCATAACCAAACAATTCCCGAAATTCAGAAGACTCCCAATAACTCTGTGAGTTATTCGGATAGAAGAAAAGATAAACAATAACATGCATAATCCAGCTACTACATGGATCTTTGGCTTAGCTCTTGGGAATCAGTTCAGCTCAGCGAACTTATAAATAGTTCCTTGTTTTTACACGAACAAGATGATGATTTTCACTCATTTGGATCAGAAGTACCGACATGTGTTAATGGAGTACCATCGAATTTATACACAATTGGTGATCCCACAGTTGCATCGTTCCTGTATGTCTAATGAATACCAGCAATTGGTTTGCCTGATGAATTACAAGCTATGGTTCCTCCATTCACATCTTGATTACTTCCCAGAGAATCTTGGAGTACAGCGAAGAGCAAGGAGAACGATTTCATCAAGATTTGAAAAAAAAATGGAACGTCATTACTAGTGTAGATGGGATATAAATATAATGAGTGTCTTCTGTTGGATATTGTCAATTTACTTTTTCTGTCACAAAAAAACATAACATTTATGTATTTTCTCAGTTCGTTTTTTATTACAATTCTCATTATCCCAGAAGCCAATAAATGGTAAATAATCAGCATACGCCTCGAATAAGTTTTAAACAAAAAAAACAAATAAACCTTACAAAATAATTATATTATTATTATTATTTAGTAGTTATATTTTGTGTTACTATTGCATAGGCAATGGTATTGCAATAGAAGTATGCCTTCAAGTTGGGGCCTGAAGGACAAGGACAGGTATCATCTATCGACGAAATGCATGTTATCGCTTCTTATTAATTATTATATCTCGCTTGATATTGACATTAAAAATATGAGTAAAACATTATAGTAATTAGGAATAACGACGCAACAACTTCTTAACATAATATTCGGTGGGGAATGAAAGAAAGTAGCAAAATGAATTAATTTTAGCAGAACGGAGATATAAATTTTTATTGTAATCAATTTTTAAATTTTATGAGCTTTTACTGTTCCGTTCATTTACATCCACCAGACATTTATATTAAAATGATTTGATTATTAAATTTCACTGTATTACAGTTAACACGTTTAATAAAAAGTTGAAAAGTTATTTTAAGTATGAACTAACAGATCGGTGCAAAATACCACACTATACCACCTACAAGTTAATATCCATCAACTTATAGAAAAGTTACCGTATTCGTAAGAAAACTTTTGGGCTAGACAGGTGACCTACTTTTTCAAACTAAGAGGAAGACTGTCTTATTTTTGACGCGATTTGTATACAAAACTTTCAAAACTTGTAATAAGGATAAATCTTTTGTATAACATTTACGAAATTACGCATAACGCTATTAATGAACGGGTAAAATAGGAAAATGTTATAAATTAATGGACCACAATCAGAAGTGAATTTAACTAGTATGTCCTTTATTAAAAAATTAAGGCAATACTAATATAACACAAAGCAAGATGCATTAGTGATATGGATTAAGTGCTTCGCAGGAAAGCAATTTAGTAAGTTATAATTATACAGGGTGTTCCGTAATAACGTTCTAATTATAATTTGATAATATTACGTACTGATATGATCATTTGGTGTTTATAAATTGCACAAGACATTGCAAATTAAAGACGAATGTATTGAAAAGCAAATTTAACTAACACAAAATACACACAATTTAAACATAAAAAAATTTAAACATGAAGACAACAATTGTTGTTTTTAGATATTAAAGCACTTGTTCAAAATGACGACCTCCAACTTGAATACACGTTTGCATACATTCCTAAAATTGTCATACAAGCTATTTTAAAATATGTGGAGAGTTTCAAACTTCATTGGTAGCATTAAAAACTTCGACGTTAGATATAGGTGTCGAGTAAACAACATTTTTCGTGGCCCCAAAAGTAAAAGTCCAATGGATTTATATCTGGGGAACAAGCGGGCCATTTAATTGTGGCTTCTCGCCCCCTTCCAATCCATCGATTTCTAAATGTTGGGTGTAGCCATTCTCGAACCTCTAAAGAATAATGAGGTGGCGCACCATCTTGCATAAAACACAGTGTTTGACATAATGCAAGAGGCAAATCGTCTATATACAGCATTTTGTAAAAAATTTAAATAAGCTGGACCATTTAATCTGTTTGGTAACTTAAAAGACCCTAATAATTTATTGCCTATAATTCCGGCCCAAATATTTATTGAAAAGTTGTATTGATATCTTCCATTTACAACAGCGTGAGGGTTATCATCGCTTCATAAATGCTGGTTACGAAAATATAAAACTCCATGTCGAGTAAAGCAGCATTCATCTGTGAATAGTACTTTTCTTGTAAAATCTAATTACTTCCTAAGTATAATTCTACAAAATCAAGTCTTACTGGAAAGTCACGAGGGAATAGCTCCTGTATTCTCTGTAAATGATAGGGGTAAAGTCCTTGCCTTTTCAAAATCCTCCATACTGATGTTCTTGTTATGTGGAATTGAAGAGCAGCCTGTCTATCACCCACAATGAATTCAAGAAGCTGTGGGACGAAACAAACAGCTGTCAGCTTGCTCGGGAGTTACTAAAATAACCCAACAAGAGTACAGCAACGAACTACCTGGCAATGTCCAGAAGGAACCTACGTTTTATAACGGCAATCCAGACTGGACACTACCCGCTAAGAAAACATATCCATGATATGAGATTAAGTGAAACACCTCTCTGTAGAGGTTGTGAACAAGAAGATGAGACGGTTCCATGCACTTTGTGACTGTTCTGCCGTCTCATCAATTAGAGAATCCATCTTGGGAGAACGCTGGCCTACTTTGGCCGATGTAAGGGAGATGCCTCTAGGCAGTATCACCACCTATTTCGTGAGATTAGGTTGGTTGGAGGCGAATTCTGCTCGGTGTTTATCGCTTTGTTAAAATAGATCTTAAAGTGTTCCCCGTTTGAAATATCGTCCTAACATCAAATAATTAAAAAAACTGTATTTACAATATCCCGTGCGAATGTGATAAATGTTATGTGGATGAGTCATCCAGACCTTTCAGTGTGAGGTTGGATGAGCACAAGAATTACATTAGAAAGAATGAAATTCAGAAATCAAAGATTTGTGAACATGCTTGGGAAAAGGGACATAGAATGAATTGGGACTCGGCAAAAATTTTAACAAAAGAAGCAGATACCAAAAAAAAAAAATTAAAGATCAGCAATAATGTTATTAAATGAAGATAAGTGCGTATCGAATTGTTCTGTAGATATTTGTACAACTTGGTTACCAATGTTAAAAGAAGAACTTAACAAACTCAACATTATCTAATAAAAAATATCATCAGTTCTATGTTCTGTGTAAGTAGTAAGTATCTATGGAAATAACATAAACAGAACCTTAAAGCTGTGTATTTGACACACATATTTCTGTGTTTATTCCGATTTATATTATTTGCATAACATAACCTCTGACTATTCCTTTGGCGTAAACGTCACGGGCGCAGAGGCTTTCTTCCAATAATTCTATTATTTTGTAGATTCGGTGATTTGTTTTTGAAGAGGATAATAATACATGTGGTAGAAAACTCAAATAATAGGAAAGAATATTCGTAGAATGCCACAAATAACTTTCAGACAATATTTACAGTACTACCTTCTGTATTTTCACCTGCTATATCGATTATAGTACTTAAACTAGTTGAACTACTATCATTTGTGTAAATTATGCTTTCATTAACAGTTACACTATCATTACTATTCTTAGGCATGTCACTGACATCCAGTCCTGTGAAATTATTTATATTCCCTAATTTGCTATTATAAATAATTATTATGAGGATCAATAAATATTAAATTCTTACATATAGGGTTATAATAAATTAGATTTGTTGTTAGTGTTTTACTTAAGTTGTATTGTTTGTAAATTTTGCTTAATGTATACTATATAATATTTTTTTTATTGTTTAGCATAGTCTATTTCTGTTCTATTATAAACATGAAATTGACGGTCAGATATCTCTAGATTGCAATATTTTAGTGAACATTATATTATATGTAACATATACATATATGTTTTCATTCTTCAAGCCATAACGACAGCATAATTTTATTACTATGACATAAGCCCTATTTTATTAAACTAATTATAACGTATATAAAATGATACATTGCTCAAGTCCAACTTGAACAGTTTATTCAATTAAAGTGAAACATATTTATATGTATTCGTATATAATTTGCTCAACGATAGAGTTATGGAAGGAAATTTATGATACGAGCTTTCTCTCTATATCCCAGGGATAGAGCCACAAAACAAAAGCCAACGTATTTTATTGCAATAATGCAATTCAGGAGAATTACAATATTTACTACTAGTTTTGTTTTGTATCTCTTCCGAACTTTAAGGTTCAGTTATTACAGTTTCAAAGAAAGTTATTTATAAATCAGAAGCAGTATGGAGTATATTTTACTTATATTGGCATCCCAAACTATAAAATTATTCCAATTTTGTGTACTGCATTAATACTCGTACTATAAAGATAAGTGGTTATCAACAGTTTATAACAAACATCGTCATAAGAAGAAAAAATACGAAAGTAAATAGGTTTGCAATAATATACCTCAGTATTATTTTATATTAATAAAAATTGCCGTAATAATCAAACATCTCGAAACCAGGTAAACAATAATTTGTGGCTCATTCGAGAATATAATATTTTCAGAATATTACCTCCTCAATATCCAGAAAATTAGCGGTACTCACGAAATCCAAGCAACGAAAACAATTAAACGCCTTTAACCCTCAGAACTTTATTTGACATTTAGACAGTGGCGTTACAGTGTTTAATTGTTCGAGACACATTTGTATAATTAATTTTTCCTTATTTCACCTTACAATCTATGTTCACATGCTTGCTCTTATTTCGAACATTTGGTCACAGAAGCTCAACATGGTTAAAATGATTTTTGTAAGCTTATTTTGTATGGCGGTTGTTTGCGCCGCTCTGTAAACATCTGTTTACATATAATTTTCCTTACTCGAATATGTTTTAAGAAAATAAAATAGTTTTTTTACCACGGAAATGATTCGTGTGTGACCTCCTTCATTGGTTTTTTTACAACGTTAGTACAAAAAACTTTCAATTCCTTGTGATTTTGGAAACGTTTATTTTTGGAGAAAGAACCAAACCTTCTTCACATCATTTAAAATATTTTTAAATATAGAATTTAGAGTCCATTTTATCTATAAATCGTCGATCCATTTTAGCCATCCGATACACACACATTTTTGGTCCTTCGAGCCGGACTATATTTGTCTTTGGTTCATTCGCTCGGATAACTTTTTGTTTTCGATAGAATAGCCTGTCGATTTTCAAAGTCAAGATCATAGGATCTTATTCATATAGCGGTTTCCACAGTCTCATTTTGTTAATCGGACCGATTGGCTTTAGTAAAAGTACATAGAATTTAGTGTTTCTTGCTTCTATTAACATCCAATATTGTTTGTAAATAGTATAAAATGTCCACTAAGAGACAACAGCAATTAAATATTTTAATAGCCACAAGGGATAAATATTTTCCTCATGTTCAGCGATTATTGAAGAGAAATTAAATGCATTTACTATTAGCATTAAAATATTAGATACAACAAAATCCGTGATGTCAAACATGACGTTTGATTTTTGATTGACAGTTATAGTCAAGCCAATTTTATGACATTAGATTATTGTCGTCGTTTAAATTTGAATTTATCTAGCTTTCATTCAACTATGCGGGACATGGGCTCTGATTGTAGTCAGTGGCGGTCCGACATGGGCATATGAACTTTGCACATATCGATTACCAATTATTAAGATCTCCCTACCATACCATTCAACAGATCACAATAAAATAAAATATGCCTAGTAATGCTGTTTTATTCAACTTTAATCTAGGTAAATTTAGTAATATCATGTATTACTGATTAACGCTTACATAGTCGGATACAAGACAATAAAAAAGAATACACTATTTTGCTGACATCTCGTGTATTTGGCACACGCTTGTTGTTAATAGTTATAATGCAACATTGTAGGTATAACAATTTCATCAACATCAACATTCAACATCAACTTTCAACATCAACATTTAACATCAACATTTAACATCAACTTTCAACATCAACATTCAACATTAATAATGATGAAATTGTTGTGCCTACAGATGTTGCATTATAACTATTAAGTCTTGAAGAAGTGTGTGCCAAGTACACGAAACGCCGACAAAATGGTGTGTTTTTTTATTGTCCTGTCTGTCTCCGAATATTTAAGAGTTAATCATCAAATTTTTAAGGACGCAATTATTATTTAAAAAGTAAATCATGTATTCATTTTTACACCAAATAAAGTCATTTATGATGATTATTTGTAAACAGGGCGTATATAACAAAAACATCCTCGATTTATATTTATCGTACCACCTCTATAAAGTTTTTATTTTCCGAGTTGGATAAAGTCATTGATAGGTTTGTCAGAATAAAGCCAAGAAGGAGCAATTGAAAGGCTGGTAAAATGTTTTTTATTTGTTATATAGAATTATATAAAAGATTTAAATGGAAATCTCCTTAAAGAAGACCAGGAAATAAGAGCCCGATGGAAAGAACACTACTCTAACATTCTTAACCAGCAAAGTCAAGCCGATCACGATATTATAAATCTTATCCCTCAATATGACACTTTCGAAGACTTAGATAAACCACTAACAACGGAAGAGATCTTAACCGCCATTGGACAGCTAAAAAATAACAAATCTCCCGGCGCCGACTCACTCCCAGCTGAGATCTTTAAAGCTGTGTCGTCAGAGCTCATACCCTACCTCAAAAAATTGTTTGATGTCGTGTGGGAAAGTGGTCAAGCTCCGCAGGAGTTTCGTGATACACTTTTAATCAACCTCTTCAAAAACAAAGGGAGCGCTGCGGACTGTGGAAATTACAGGGGTATAGCTCTCCTGGCTGTTGGAGGGAAGATACTCACTAAAGCGATGGCAAATAGGCTAACACCTGTTATGGAAAAGTTACTTCCTGAAACACAGAGTAGAGTGGCTTTAGACCAAACCGAGGCACATCGGATTTAATCTTCACACTTAAACAGCTTCAAGAAAAAGCACTCGAACATCAAGGAGAAATTCACATGGCCTTCATTGATTTAACCAAGGCGTTTGACTCGGTGGACAGGGAAGTGCTCTGGAAAATTATGTTCCGCTTAGGTATCCCTAGAAAATTTGTGGAAGTATGTCGCAGTCTATATACGAACAACAACGCCCAGGTTATGTATAATAATGAGGCAACCGAACCTTTCCAAACCCTCACTGGAGTTAGGCAGGGATGTGTTCTGGCACCCCTACTCTTTAATTTGTTTACCACTGCTCTAACAATTATTGTTGACAACAAACTGACAGTCAGAGGAATAGGTCTCAGATACCGTTTTGATGGCGGTCTCTTTAACATAGGGCGCTTTAGAGCTTTCACGAAGACACGCACGCGATTCATTTGTGATCTCCAGTATGCGGATGACTGTGCACTTTTAGCCTCTACACCGGAAGAGCTTCAAGAACTTTTAGATGTGTATGCCCAGAGCTATGATTCCTTGGGACTTAAAATCAACATTGGAAAGACTAAGATTATGTCAACTCCTCATCAAGTGAACCAAATAGACATTACACTTAACGGAAATTCTCTTGAAGTGGTGGATCAGTTCAATTACTTAGGCAACGTTGTTAATGACAAAGCAAACATGGACAGCGAGATTCGCAATAGAATTAACGCTGCATCTAGAGCACTCTGGGGACTTAGAGAGAGAGTATTTGACAACCACGACCTTGCTTTGTCAACGAAAATGGCTGTCTACAGAGCAGTTGTCATTCCAACACTGCTATATGGATGTGAAAGCTGGGTCACTTACCGTCGTCATGTGAAAGAATTAGAACGTTTTCAGTAAAGACACCTCAGAAGTATGATGAAAATCCGTTGGTTCCATCACATATCAAACGTGGAAGTGCTCAGGAGAGCGAACAGCCTTCCAATTGAGGTGCTTATTTCAAGAGCATGCCTAAGATGGGCAGGTCACGTTCATCGTATGCATGATAACCGCCTTCCTAAATGTACACTTTATGGTGAATTGCTAAGCGGTAGAAGAAGGCGTGGCGGTCAACGAAAGAGGTTCAAAGACGCTCTCCATGAAAATCTAAAATCCTGCGGTATTGCAGACGAGCAATGGGAACAACTTGCAGCGGACAGAACCGAATGGCGAGGGGTTGTGGCCAGCTGTCAAGGAAATGTTACTGCAAGAAGGCCGAATCCAAGACCTAACGAGGTCTATGTTTGTCCTGACTGCGGTCGACATGTGCTCTCCCGAACTGGCCTCTATAGCCATAGTCGTGTGCACCGTAGATGAATGGGAATTACAATAGACTACACCTTTTACTTGTTTTTTATTGTACACAATTTATCGACTGTAACATTTTTATACTCGGATTCGAGTAACGGCTAATAATAATAATAATAAAGAATTATATGTTTTGTTATTTATGTTACATTTTATTTAAATGTTTTTCACCAGTTCGCCACTGGATCATGACATTGAGGTACCTAAAAATCACAGTAATTTTGATCTTTCAAAAAATTTTTGCCCACCGATCCCTTTGTAGCTAACGCTACATGTACACAGCTATGCTGCCCATCATTGAATCGCCCCCATGTCGAAATTCTGGGACCGCCACTCCTTGTAATGTAGCACATGGGCGTATTACAGTAACAATTCTTTCGAGATTTGATATGACTAAACGTTATTCCATGGAAGTATTAATCAGTGACCAGATCACTAGTGAACTGCTACATGCTGAATGTAAATAAATTGCCACATTTGAAGGACTTACCGTTGGCAGGTAGTGATTTCACTTCGGATTTCAGGATTAGAATATTAGGTTTTGCCAATACCTTGGTAGCAATTGAAACCACCTTAGGTTTTATAGTAATGGGTTCAGCTTCTATTTTATCTAGTTCTCTGGCAACAACTAGTCCTTGCACGATTTTTGAACCTTCGCTTGAATATACGATATATTCAAAAAACGTTTTTGGGCAGTTGTAAATATATTTTCAACAACAATAGTAGGCTCAGATAATTTAGAATGAGAGAAAATCCTTCAATCCAATTATAGTCGTGATTCATTCTTTAGTAAGTATATCGTAGTTTATTGCTATTTAATCAAATGTATGAAATAAACGAGGCTTTAGACAATGGAGACAAAACTGCAGCGATTTATTTTGATTTGACAATAGCGTTTGACGTCATAGAACATAACTTATTGTTTCAAAAACTGAGGGCCTACGGTACAACAGGTATAGCTGGCAAATGGATAAAATCTTATTTAGAAAATAGATACGAATTCGTGCAATTTAAAGGTTCACAAGAGAGCATAGCAAATGAGAAATGTAACTTAACAAATTTAAGAATTTCAAGAGGCGTACCGCAAGGAGGTGTACTTTCGCCGTTTCTACTTCTTATATTTTGCAATGATATGAGCGAAAGTGTTGTAAGTTCAGCTGTAAACCTATGTCAATTTGCAGATGACTCCTCCATGAGAATAAAAGGAAAAACGGAAAATGAGTTGTTCAAAAATTGTAATAAAGCTGTACAAAACAAAACGACTGGTGTAAAAATAATAATTTAATTCTCAATTCATCAAAGTCAGTGGTAACACAATTTTGTAACATACACAGCAAGCAGAAATATAAAAGCATATTAGTTAAATCAGATAAAATATCCATTAAAGTAGAGACAACAACAAAATTCCTAGGGATGGTAGTAGATGAAAATTTAAAATGATTATATCATATAGAACAGCTAATAAAACACTTAAATAATGCCCATTATGTCATTTTAAATCT
The DNA here is from genome assembly GCA_963675555.1 of Leptura quadrifasciata. Classification (NCBI taxonomy): domain Eukaryota; kingdom Metazoa; phylum Arthropoda; class Insecta; order Coleoptera; family Cerambycidae; genus Leptura; species Leptura quadrifasciata. The sequence continues at coordinate 54,563,337 of OY776682.1, read as the reverse complement.
AAAACAGCAGGTAAACGTGCATACGCTGTTATTATACTATTATGCATTTGCACAGAGTAGACTAACATATAGTATTATAGTCTGGGGCGGGTCATCTGAGATAGAAAGAGTATTAACTACCCAAAAAAGAATAGTTAGAACCATACTCAATGCAGAAAGCACAGAATATTGTGCTCCATTTTTTATTAAATTGGGTATAATGACTATATATTCTCTATATATGTACCAAATTGCATGGTTTACTATGCAGTATTTAGATAACTAATAATCAAATAAACAACGGAATCAACAAGTAAAGTAATAGAGTAATGGATTAAGTATACCTCCACATGACACAACCTTATATGAAAAATCCCCCATGTATAAAAATATATAATAATCTTCCGAATTATATAAAAGCAGAAAAAATTAAGATAGAGCTTGGTAGCTCAGTGTGTTAAAGCGTCTGGCTAGCAAACTGAGTCGCCTAGCGAAATGGGTTCGATTCCAGCAAGGCGAAACAATTTTTCATTAAAAAAAATGCACTAAGAGTGGTTCGGAGTCCACTTAAACTGTAGGGCCTCGTCTCTCTTTACCTAGCTCAAGATCCTTGAGATCTTCCAGGGGGTTACTTCGGTAACTTGAGAGGCGGTTAAGAAAACATTTTAAGCAAAAGCTAAATTGAAACATTTCTTTATCGCAGGCCCGCTTTATTCGGTTAACGAGTTTCTAAAAACAAAATTTGATACTATTTGTGTTTAATATTTACTATAATGATATACATATGTATATATATGTGTATATTTGTATATATGTGTGTATATATGTTTGCTCTGTTCTAGACAATTTATTGTTTTATACAATTTATTATTTTACATAATTTACTGTTATATACATTTTATTAAATATTTGACATGTCCAAAAAATGTAGTTTTAAAAAAGATGTATAAATAAACAAACAAACAAACAAAGTCTCCTACTGAAATATTTTTAAACTATTTGGCAAAATTTTAAAAATGCTACCCACTTCTACTGTTTACAAAAAAATGTTCTCTTATTCTCATAGCCTTCCAGATCACTCCATTTTTCACCTATACAACTTCAGTGAAATATTCTGTTTAACGTGTTTTGTAGAACAGACAACTCATTCTTATTGTTTTCTGATTTTAACGAAATTATAGACTCGCGTCAATATAATCGTTAGCTAAATTAGGATGCTTTATTTCAACTTCCTGTAAGTAATCTAATGGAAACAGCATATTTAATGTGCGTATAAATAAATACTAATATTTGTCTCAATCAGTACATTATTTGCGACAAAAATATAATTTTTCAGAGCATTAAAGTGGGAACAATTTCGCAGACATAAAGTGGTTTCTAGTAAAATATGTGCCCACAGAAATATGTGGGATCTATATCTATCGAATAAAAGCACTTAGATATCTCTTTGAACATAAATTCGGTAAGTTTAGTAAGTAAAGTCGGCGCCGAATGAAAGATGGCTCTCTAGTGTTACTTGAAATTCGCAATTCGTTTAAGGAGTTTGTAATTTCTGATGATGGTTATGGTTCTAATTACTTCTTGGCAGTGTCAACAAAAAGAGACTACACGTTTAAGTTCCCTAATTATTTTATTAATTTTGCGAATGATCCGTTGCTGATAAACATAAAATAATATGATTAATATGCGACTGTATATGGATTCCATGGAAAACGTGATTAATTAGTCAATTTCAATGATTGCAAGTAACAGTAATGAACGTAGTAGTACAACCAGATAAGTAGAATCAATAATACGAGGGCTACGATAAGTATCTCGCTTATTATCTGTTGTGGAAGAAAAAGTTTTAATAAAAGTTATCCCATTCCAGTTAAAAGAATTTAGAAATTCATAGTTTACTTTATGAAATATTGTACAAAAACCTGCAAATTAGGAAAACCACCACAAACGTTCTCTGTCATCTCTCAGTAGTCTCGAAACAATCCAAATCGAAAATAAAATTGATAATCATTACTGAATAAGCAATTTTATAAAAATATAAAATATAGGAATTATAATATTCCAACCTATCAACAAGTGCAAGATTGTTTCGAGATTACTGAAAGATGGCGCTAATTACGCTCTACTGCGGTGAAACTTAACAGTGTCTATGAGATGCGAACTCCGGGTGAAATCAATAATTTTTAAGCATAATTAGCAGTGCGTAGTTAGTAGCACTTTTCAAAGCAGTCGTAGAAAAAACTTTTTATTTTACTAGTGAATGAACAACTAGTTACGGTTGTTGCTATGGAGTTAATAATAATGATGTTTGAAATGTCAAAACTGAATAAACAATAAAATAATTATTTTCGTGGCTTACCTTGTTATTTTTATTTCACTTGTGTTTTGACACGCATGGCTCACTCTTCTTGCAAGAAAGCAGCTCATTTGTATTTTGAATGTCAAATATGTCAAGAAGTGTTTAAGATAGACCTATACAATATTATATATTTGAAATCAGAGGGAAAAGGGCTTCTCGAAAATGCAATAATATAAAGGGTGTTCCATTGAAAAAAAAAAAAATACTTATTTCGTATCACGTGACTTATACATGATATTGTTTTTTAATCCCGTTTCAATAAAATATAGGTAAGATTCTACAACTTCTATACGAAACATTTTTTCTATTTTCAATAATAATAGAAATAAAGGGGGGGTCAATACATAGTGAATAACAATACATGTATTCAAGGGATGATTGCTTTGATCGTTGGCCGTTGACTTGCAACAGGTGCGTTATTTTTGTTATTTTGATATTAACTCCTCATCTTTAGTTAACTTCCTGTATAATACGATATGTTATAATCATGGTGACATTGTTAGTTGAGGACGAATTTAATTCTGCTTAATTTTTGTTGATGTTTCACAGTAGTCCAAAACATATTCAAGACATTCATGGCTTTAAATAGATAGATATATAGATACACTTTAGTAGCAACTTCTGATATACAAAGACAATACAATATAATATAAAACTTAATGTTAATATATATAACTATAACGTAGATATACTAACTTAATGTATATATATGCATAAAATACATAGAATTACAAACATAATAATATATACAATAAGTATTAAGTAAATGATTTTTAACTTTTCTTTAAATCTAAAATAACTCTCACAATTTTTCATTTCTGTTGGTATAATATTAAATATATTTAGACTTTTATGTAATATACTTTTATTTAATAATGATGTTTTGGCTGAGTCTATTAAAAATTCATTATTCTGTCTTATATTATGTTAATGAATACTATTTATATATCTCACTGTATTACATAAGTATATAGCAGTATTTTTGTTCTTTACATTCATGAAATTAAGTACTTCTAGCAAATCTTTTATTGGTGTATACCTGTTAGATTTGAGTATTGTTCTCATAGATTTAATTTGCAATTTTTGCAATTTTATTATTTCCTTTCTGTTAAAATTGAAAGAATATTTATTGAGAAATATTCAATGTGTGGAGCTATTATTGATTTGCATAATAAGATTATTAATATTAAACAGTTCATTATCAACTTTTATGTTTAAGCATTGTATACACATCTCTATTATATGATTCAATTTTTTATAAAGTACTTGCTTATGAGTAACTTTTTAATAAATATATGGACAAATCATTAAAACTAATTGAAATGCTGTTAATCAGTTTAATAGATGACTACTGCCTGCTCGATTACGTTAGCTAGTTTCCAGTTTAATAGTTTATCCAAAAAAAACATCGATGTGAAAGGATGTGATTATAAAAATATTTGACAACCACCGAGATATAAGACACATTAACAGTTTAAAGCATCAATTTCTTATTATAAATGTTTACACTATTAACGTCACGATACATATCTTAAACTAAAAAAAACGAGCAATAATTTTTAACAACTGATATACTTAACAACAAATTTTCATTTTAGTGATTTACAAATAAATACATGAAAGTACTTGTCAAATATATATCAGGAGTATATTTAATATATACACAATAGTACGTTCAAAAATAAACATCCGATTTCGACGTATTGAGGTGCCATGCAAAATAAATTATACTAAAATAAAAGAAATCCACTAATTCCGTGCAAACAAACGCTAATGTTATTTAGTCTTTAATTATTTGAAAAGTATTTGCCACTTAGCTTCTCAGTAATTAAGCGGCGGATTAGTAATTAGTTGGCAAGACTGGGATTGCGCGACTGTTTTAAATTTGAACCCTGGCCACGTGGTTCCGGTAGCTGGTAAGGATAGAGTGCCCTGTGGTATGGAGCTGAACTTTGACCCTCTGCCTCGAGCCATGCATTATTATTCGCTGCAGCAAGCCCAATGTTCGGATGCTGCAAACTTTTTTAACTACCAGAATTCATTAAGAATTTCTCTACTGATAAAAGTAAGATGTTTCTCCGTTTCATTTCACTAGAGGTATCTACGTATCACACATACTAAGTAGTACATTAACACACCAAACTCACACTGTAACGTAAACTTTAACTTCTTCAAATAATTTCACTCACAAATTTCATTTGGGAGATATATTAATTTCCTAAGTTTGGCAACTAAATCTCAACTTAATTTTATTTGACTTTTACTTCCCTTCGATTTCCGTAACACAATCAACGGCTATTGTTATCAGTTCATCGGGGAATAATTCCTTGTCTTATATTTCATTTAATAAAACTCTTTTCCAAAACACTCAATTGAAAATATTTGTTTAGTAAGAACCTTTGGTAGTATCGAATTGTCTCGTCGTATTCTATAATTTACTTGGCTACAGTTAAAACACAATTTCTAAGCAAAGCATACTATTCTTCAGATTAATTAGGGCAATTATATTTTAGTCATTATTGAAACAGAGTTCACAATTTAAGGTGAAATATCACGTAAATCACCATTATTTGTGCACAATATTTACGCGACATCAGGTTTTGCGCAATTCTCCCGGCGCCTCCATCAAAAACCTCGCTTTCAAAATTGTGACGAACCAGTTTTTTAAACTTGGAGAAGATCTTGATCGCAATGGGCATTATAAGTAATAACTTAAATAGTACCTTTTTGTTTCAGAGTGAAAGTAAAATGGACTGTAGACGCCTGAATGTTCTATACTATTCGGAAATAGTGTCTTGTTATAACTTATGCGCAACAGTTTTAATCATAGTTCAAATGTGCTTTTAGAGGGCGGAATATTAAAACATAATACTTTTAGTCGCAAACTCCTCTATAAAATCCTTATTTTACTATAAGGAACGTAACCAGACTGCAACCAACAGCTACTCTCCGGGCAATGTGCCCCGCCGAGCGCTGAATTACAAGTTACAAGCCTGGCGCGTTAAGTGTAATAATTGCATATTACCATCAAAACGCTAATGCTTCGATTGCAACAAACACCAGCCGAAAGACTGATCCTGCTTAAAGGAGCTCTCTTGCCAGCCGTCACACACCACTTGCAGACTGCAGTTTCGAGCTGTTGGCTCTCGTCAGTGCAAGGCAGGCATGTGACGACCGGCACGAGGATCTTTTGACTATTTTTCACATCCCGGTATTTTTACAATAGTAACATGTAAAATAGTCAGCAGGTGCCATCTCCGCTAGATTTGTAGGATTCGATGGACTGAAGATCGGCTTATATCGTTTTCTCTTGCTAATTCTCTTATCACGCTCAAAAGTGTGACTGTTTCGTTTTCTTCATCTACTACATTTTATTGTTGGTTCCTTTTTCTCATACTCCACTTTCCTCGTATTGCCAAATCGTTCCATCAACCTCTCAAATGATTTTTTAGAGGGCTGTCTTCTTTCCGAATATCGCCCCTATAAATTAGAGTTGATAGCAAAATTTTGTTATCAATTTATAACTTAAAATAAGCGTAAATACTTTGTCACAATAGTTAATAATTAAACGCCAATAACATAACTTTCAATTATTCTTACTTTATGTCAAAATCATGGCTACTAGATCTTTGGAAATATCGGTTTTAGGTTTAGGATATTATTCAAAAAAATCGTAGAGAATTAATGTGCCAATTCAAAAATAATACAATAATATACAGAGTATTCAATTATTTGAAAAAATTGAGAAAATTCCTTTGAAATGTCCTGAATTAGCGCTAGTATAAAATACATCCTGCATAATTGTAAGCAATATTTGGAGGTTGTGTCATTGTAGTACATCTCTTCTACTATTTGGGCGCCCTGTATATAGCTTTAACATATCTATCTCAAGACGTACTGTGAAATTGCACTATTAGCCGAAAAGAAGGCTTTTATAATGTTTCGGGGAACTAAATACAGGCTGAGATTTCAGAGGCAGAGAAAAAGTGTTATAGATTCAACTCGGAGTACGATCTTTCGAAAACTGCTGTTAGGTGAGGACGTTGAGTGAAAGAACCTTTAAATCTTATATTTATAAATTATACACATCGGTTCAGAATCTAACCTTATGGAACTACGCTACGCAGGCCTGGAACGTTGTGCAATTTTATAATACAGGGTGCGGTAATGAAACAGGCGTCTATTGTTCATATTTAAACAAATATATTTTTTAACTTTTGACTAAGGATATCAACTCAACAAGATTTGCAATTGGTAAATGCTTTAGTAGAAAATCCATTTTACTCAGTTATGCAGGCTGCTGAAGAAACGAATTTTCCTAGATCGAGTAGTACTGTTTGACGGCGAGTAAGAAAATCGGAGCTACGCTGTCATGCAGCAGCACAGAAATACTTACTTAAAACTGAACATAAAGAAGTTCGAGTAGGATTTGCGCTTGAATTGTTCGCGCATGATGCAAATTTTTGGAACAATGTAATCTTTACAGACGAAAAAACTTTCCAGTCAACACACAGCGCTCGTATTCGTGTTTACCGCCCTCCGAATACTCGAGTCGATGAGAAATATAAATCTAACAATGATAAAACTGGTAGATTTTCCGTCGGTATGTGGGCTTGGATATCGGCATGTGGTCCTGGTGTTTTGTGGCATATTCAGGAACGATTTAATAGTGAAACGTATATTAGGATTTTAGACAATATTATGCTTCCTTCTGTGTCACAATTATTTTCTAATAATGAGTTCATATTTCAACAAGACAATTATTTCGCTCATACTGCTCATACCGTAACTAACTGGTTTCAAGATAAGAACATCAATGTTCTTAATGGGCCCAGTCATAGTCCAGATCTTAACCCTGTGGAAGAAGTATGGGACTACTCGCAAGAAGTATCCAAAAACGAAATGTGAGACCACGGAATGCCGAAGAATTACTGGAAATAGTAAATAATGCATGGTAAAATATTATTACTAATGATTATTGTATAAGGTTATTTAATTTTATGCCAAACAGACCTATAGAAGTTATAAATAGAAATGGTGCAATAACGAAATATTAATAGTTAGTTTCTTGTTAAGTAGGACATCCGTTCTCTTTTGATCCAGGATTTCTACTAATCGTACCGTTTATTCTCCACTTTCTTAAAATGTTACACACCAAATTTTTGTTAATGTTATAACGCAGTGCAATTTGTCTCATTAACCATCCATCATTTACTATAGCAATAACTACAGCATTAAAATAAAAAATAAATTAAAAGTGATATCTTTTTTATTTCGGCTACTCATTACATATTCAAATAGAGACAGATTTGCATAAGAAAAAAAAGTTGTCCTATTTTTTTTTCTCACGACAGTACATTATCGTTTCTTATAAGTCTTAAATAATGTGTTTTAACTATTTATTAAGATTATGACTTAATTACATTATTCATATCCAGATAGGTACTTATTATAAATTGTAACCTTTGAGCCGTTAGAGGTAAAAAATGAAGCGAAATAAAAATATTAGAGAAATAATTTTTCTCTAAGGCGACGTCTAAGTTTATTTAAACCAAAGTTTTAATGCATCCGCGTAAGCAAACTTAAAAACCGATAATTATATTTCTCATTTTATTGTACCTTAACTCAATTTCTTGGTTTTAAGGAGAAAAATAAATACTCCTTTATGAATAATTTAATTTGAGAGATAATTCTCCCGAGACATGACGAAGTTAAGAAGAGGTGTGATACAGAAAAATACGTCGCATTGTAAAGTCTTTAATAATTTGGTTTTTTAACTCAGGGAAAGCAAAAAGAACTAATATAAGGCGTAATAAGGATTATTAGGGATACAATTTCCAGAACCTCTTAGTTAGATTATTTTCCTTGCATTGTCGATTGCGTTACGGAAATCATAGTTTCCAACAGCGATACGGAATGCATACATTCATTTCCGTGCATAAATTAATGCGTCTATGCTGGCACTGGTTCGTTTATTATGTAGTAAACCTCACATCCCTAGGTAAGCAGCGTGTGCGATTTTAAGGATATTATCTGTAGGGCATGAAAAGCAGGAGCAGTTAAACAATAACTTTTAACTCACATAAAGTCTAATATAATGTAATTAACAGAAGTTGCTAAGGAGAAAGGGTAATAATACAGATGGATTAGAATCTGTTGACCAAAAATATTACAACTAAAAGTAAAGTTATCATCTATAGGACCATATTTGAGAGTATTTCTAAGGTTTGCCAGATGAGTGAGGGAAGAAAAGAGAGATTTAATGTCTGCCTATACTAAAACGTATGCAAAATGAAGAAACGAGAAGAATATCATCGGTTGTGACATACTAGACACTGTAAACACAAAGGATTCTTGTGGTAAGGATATTTCCAACAATAGATCCCCCGAGGAAGTACTGAAAATGATTATATAATTAACTACATACGATTTACAACATACCCAGAAACGAAAAATTGAATAGATATTATAGAATCTTTGTTCAAAAATATACCATGGTCTAGATAAATAAATAATACACCACAAGTAATGACGACCCCCTTTATCCCGGAAGGCTCTAGAAGAGTTTTGTGTGGGAGGGGGCTACACATTTAGAGACAAGGGACACACACCCAATATTCCCAATATCCGTGTATAGTGGAAAAATCCCTCTCACAGTATTTTCCACTGCCACGACCGGGAATCGAACCCGGAACTTTTGGGTGAGAGGCAAGTGCGCTCACCTCTCGACCATCAGTCGATGTTCAGAGGGTTTCAATCGTGACGGCGGAGTAATGTTGACAATAAATTCTAGATAAAATACTATTAATTTAAATAATACAAAACGATAATTTTAGTGATCTACCATTTACCATTTGTTTAAGTATCATCGTTACATTTTTAATTTTAGCCATCCCTGATGAAAACTCGTTAGTGTACTTACTACATAACAGCACTTCATAATTTTCTTTCATCCCTTCCAAAATGACAATATACGCTAAAATTAAGATGATGGGAGATAAGAATAGACACTAATACCATAAGTAAAATAATAAAAAGCTATCAGTTAATAATAAATACTGTAGTAATTTACGCCTCCCGTAGCTAGCAATCACATTCGCTTTTTAGTATTTAAGCTGACATATTTTGCGCGCTACCGAAGTCAGTTTCTTCCCCTATCCAATTATTTTAGATCTAATACTCCTTAACTAATAGGCTATTACTCTAATTGATATGGGTGTGATGTGTAAAAACAGTACCAAGGTATCGAGTTACATTCGACGAGTTAGATCCCAAACATAATCATATTAATTGATATCAAATACAATATTTACCTTATTCTTTAGTGTAAACATTTGTATTATAATTTGTTAATTAATTTCATATAAATCAGAGCAATGTGGCTCCTCAAACCGTTGCAACATATGTATCGCGTAGAAATCTTGTTTTTAAATACTGTTACTGTTTGTTTGGGTATGATAAGTAATATATATTTTTTTACATTTGTGTTATACTGGACTGAAAAAAACTATATAAAAAAAATATGTTTAAAATTTGAATGCTCTAAAAAGTAGAAAATAAACTGAAGTAAAGCAAACCCATCATTTGATTACATAATATAATTTTTTTTGTGATATAAAATCTTGTCGCGAGATTTTCCTGTATAAAGGAGATTGCTCGCGACAAGCTTTTATACCATACAAAAATTATATAATGTAACAAAATGGGTTTGATTTACTCCAAAGTTTATTTTCTACTTCTTAGAGCATTTATATAAAAGCTTTTTTTTAAATATTTTTTATATAATTTTATTCTTTACTTTTTAGTCTTTTAATATGCTGTAATCCCCAGATATCGATTTTGAGACGAATCGGATTATAAACGGTAAAGTCGTCCGCCATCTTGAACTAAATTGTTGGCTAGAAATTCGTAATTCGCGACCCCGAAAGCCCCAGATCTTGACTTTGATCGATTTGGACCTAAATGAAAAACGTCGTCAGCCATATTGGCGCCGCTATTTTGAATTTCTGAATTTTGACTAAAAATTCATAATCCGTGACCTAGAAAACCCCCAGATATCGATTTTGAGTCGAATCGGATCTTAAGCCATAAAGTCGTCCGCCATTTTGAAGTCGTCATCCTGAACTAAATTTTTGACTAGAAATTCGTAATCGATGAAATTGGTGTAATTTCTAAATTTTGACTAAGAATTCATAATTGGCGGTCTCGAAAACCAACAGATATCGATTTTGAGTCGAATCGGATCATAAACGGTAAAGTCGTCCGCCACCTTGTTTTTTTTCTTATATGGAAATGTTAAAGTGTATTGTCACCGGACTTATACACGTGCAAAATTTCAAAACTTTAGCTTAATTAGAACTAATCGAAATTTTGATTGCAAGATTTGACCTAAACAAGAGACAGATATAAGTTAAAGACGACAGTAAAAGACAGGGACACACGTTTCTCGTCTAGGTATCGATCAGGACATTATTGTAACTTAGACAAGACTAAGTAGACCTCGGCAAGTAGAGATAACCAACACAAGGAAAATATAGGGTGTACGAATTTAACCTATAACTTAACTTTGGTTTCTCTTATAAAGTCTACAATGCAGTTGTATATCTTATTTGATCCTATCACCAACAGGCTAAGTAAATTACATGGAGCTATGACATCACAATTTTTAATAATATTTTGGACAAATTTCGTAGATGCATCGTCATAATTAACACAGCCAAAAAACACATGAAATTACAGTGTTCACACTTATGCGAAATAACAATTCCAATTTTAAACAAATGTGCTGGGTAGCAAGCGTGGCCAAACTTTAAGCATGTCAAAGCAGTTATATATTTTCTTGGGGCAGGAAGTTCATCGTTAAAAAAATTTTGTCGCGATGTCGGTATGAATGAAAGTGTACCTCGAGGGATATGTGAAACAGAGTTGTTTCCATAAACCAGACCATTTATTTCTTGATTCTAATTTTAACACATTGAATATGTCATACATAACTTGTCATCCAAATTGCAGCTTTCCTTAGCCAAGAGGTCAACCTGTTTGTTATGCTCAAGTTCAACATGAGCCTTCACCCAAACAAAGTAAATATTCCTCCCAGTTGATGTAATTTTAAATACTAATTGTTTTATTTTGTACAAATATGGATTGCCTTTATAACTAAAGGAGCATGTATTTTTAATTCCATTGAGAGCTGAAAGAGAATCAGACAGAATGACCGAGATTTTATGCGTTCTCAACATATTTCAAAGCTTGATATATGGCTATTACTTTTGCGGTGAAGATGGAACAATGTGAATTCAATTTAAATTTTGATTCATATTTATTATATGGAACCAGAAAAGCTGTACCAGTACCTGATACAGATTTTGAAGCATCTGTATAAATAATTTCTGGTCGATCAAATTGATTTAGCAAGTAAAATGTTAGTACTTACTTGAGGGTTCTCGCTGTACATTCGTGTAATAATATTTACATGTTTAACCAGACTAAAGTAGCTGATTTCAGATATGTAACTGCGTTCAATACTTTGAAGCAACACATTATTGTCCTTGTAGGCTAAGCAAAGTGGGGGACAACTTTTCTTAATCCAATATTTGTTGGTTAAATCAAAAGTGTTTAGGAATGATATCTTGGTTAGCAAATGTGTAGAATAGACGGCTTGTTTCATGATAAACATTCCACTTAACATTTCTCTTCTAATCAATGGAGAAGGTTCCAAGGCTTCTGCGTGTAAGGCATCAATTGGAGTGGATTTCATTGCACTAACACAGATTTTAAGCACCTTGCGCTGTCTTAAATATTATAATTTTGTTATTAATGTTACCACTGTGATCCAGGTTTGTTAAGTTTATTCTAACGTCCTACCTTACTAACATTACATACCTTTCCCCTTCCCATCCTGACACAATCTACTCACACCACACGTCCCCGTTGGTTTTTGCTGGACGGTTTTAGCTATCATAGAACTCGAGCTATTCAAGTCGAACTTTTGCCCTATCCTGTATAATATTATATTATACATTTCGTTAAACAAAGTCAATATTATTGTTATATTTCCTGGTAACTAGACTAACAGAAAAGATGCTACAAGTTTTCCAGTCCTAACACTTCTTGATGTTTTCTTTGGGGATATGAAAACACAAGTATTGTTAGTATCGTCGTGTCAAATGTGAGCGAATTTATTGGCATTACTGTAACTGATATAAAAAGTTATTTATAGAATTTAAAACATTTGCAACATTCCCAAATAAAAATGTAATTTTGCCGTTGATGTTATTTAAATGCTAACAAAATGATTAAAATGCACAACAGTTAATTGTAAAAGTCGTATAAAAGATAAAAGTAAATATTTTCGCGTTCTAAGTTTATCTTTAATAATCTTTACGGTTTAGACCAATCTTAATGTGAAGATGTCACATATTCCAGCAACTTCAAGGCTAGTTCAGTAGCCATCGCGGCTAATCTAAAACGTGTTCAGCATAGGGAACGGTTGAGTTTTGCGATGACACCGTATAATTTAGCAAGTTGAAGCACATGTTCATGTTGGAGTCCCTAAGCCGATCGTTATTCGATCACCTTGCAAATCACAGCGTTATACAGATAGAAGAGGCCTGATCAAAAGAAAGGGGACCATATGTTTTCTGGATGCTATAATTTATAAGTTTTATATATAACCAGGGCTTGTTGCCCTTAAGTGGCGCAGAATTTGCATTTAAATGAGACGGTTAATTAAAATAACATCCTTTTAACACGTTATACAAAAGTCATGTTTTTGTATGATTTGTATATTAATTCTAAATATTGAATATTCATTAAATTTTAACACCTTAATATCAACATGCAAATTAAATGGATACTACTTGTTTTATAACGTCATCATACATATTAATCACCCTTCGCTATATCTTTAAAGCAAACAACATACTTTTCATTTCCCTCTACGTGTTTTTATTTAAAAACATTAATTTTCTTGCTTTGTGATTTACGCAAGATATTAAAGACGATTCCAGGACATAGAGAGCTGCAATTTGATTATTCACAATTGGGGTGGTGAGCCTCTTTAAGACGCAAAAATGAGATTTCCTTACTGTATATAGACTTTGACTTAAAAATGTGAAATTATTTTTTCAGTTCAAAAAATCACCCAGTGACACTCCTTTCTTAAGGTGAAGTCACAAATTGAAAGCGCGTTTCAAGTTATATGCGGTGTATTGCATTATGTTAAAAAAAATTATAGTTTAAAAAAATTTAAAAAACACGCTTCAATAGCGAACCGAACTAAAAAGTAAAAAATAATGTTTAAATATTAAGATTAATTTAATTGTAAAAAGCGTAGGGTTTATAACAATTGATATCAAGCACCCCACGCTTTTTACAATAAAATGAATGTTAATATTTAAACATTATTTTTTACTTTTTAGTTCGGTTTACCTTTAAAGCGTGTTTTTTAAGTTTTTTTAAACTTACTAAAAACCATTTAATTAACACGCTTTTTATTATTATTGTATTTTGAATTAGTTAGAATATATATTAATAATAGCGGCTCCTCCGGCAAAATCTCGAGAGAGATTAGTCATTTTTTAAATTTTATTTTATCTTGATGATCCTGGTGAGGACATTAGGACAAAGTTATCAAATTATTGTATTGTCATCGGGCCTTCAAGTTTCAGTTTAATCTGACGATTTGAAGTGGGTGAGAATCACGTTCAAAGATTCCATCACAAACAAACTAACATACTGACAAACTAACGAACTAACGAACTAACGAACTAACAAACTAACAAACATACAGGTGAAGATAATAAAAGCGTGTTAATAAGCAATTTTGAATGCGTTATACTTTTAATCGCAAAAATAATTGCGCAATTTAATAACATAATAAACAAAACAGGACAGGACAGGCAGCACCAAGGTTTGTAAAGTAAGATAGGTAGCATGGTAACTTGAACGGAATGGAGGGGTTACGATGAAGGCGGCCATCTTGCGCGTCATCGTGCCTGCTGAAACTTAATTGTACGTATGCATTTTTTGAGACGTTGCGCTTATTTGTTGAGTTATTTCGAAATATTTGTTGTTTTTGTGTTTATAATCGTGCAGTTATAGTTATTTAGTGTATAATCTAATTGACAATTACTGTTAAAGAGAAAAGACTTATAGTATATAGAAGTTTGTAACCTGTGTATTTATTTACAGAAATAATTTTAAGGTAAACAGTTTTTATTATTTTCCGTTCATAATAATAACAAATAACAATGTTACATACAATTATTAGATGACTGGAGGAAAGGTTTGTAGTGTAGCTGTTTGCAAAAACAACTCAAAAAAGGCAAAAGAGAGTGGTGAGATGTTGATGTTTTTTTCCTTCCCTAAAAAAATTACTTAATACAGGAAATAAAATTTATTTTCATATGATACAAAGAAATATTATAAAAAACCAATGAGTGATTTTTTCTTATTAATTGCTGTGTCTAATATGACATGATAAAATTTAATGGCCCTCTTGTTAAATTTTATTAATAAATTATTGTATGCACATCTAATTCTAATAAAAAATTTGCATTAAAATTTTTTAATACTACATAATTGTAAAGGTTGGCCTGGGGAAAAATTTCTACTCAGTACGTCATAACATAAGAAACTTTTCTAAGTAACTCTTTTCGATAGGGCGAAAATTAGTATCATGTATGTTTCTTCATCTATCTTATAACTTATTAAATTCGGTAAGAATTATATAAAGCAATGAAATCAAGACTGAAGTCTCGGGCAAGAAATTGCACACAAGATTAAAAGAACCTACTTCAGTCCCTTGATATAAAAGTACTTCTTTAACTGCATACATTAATTAGGTATAAATTTGATATATAGTAATGTCAATTTTAAATTCCAAGGAAAACGTTATCGATGTTAATAATCATTAATAAAAAAAGTCAATTTATTAATTTGTGCTTGTATATTAAAAAATACAAAATACGGAATTCAAATTCATAACTAATTATACTTCTATATTAATGGTTTGAATGCCAGAAATTAGAATGAGCAGGCAGAGTGACGCGTTCCCGCATTTTAAATAGTGATCTCTGATTGGTCGAAAGTTACCATGCTACCTATCTTACTTTACAAACCTTGAGGCAGCACCACTTAGGTGGTGCTGAGGAAGCTATGATGCAGGGAGGCGATCATGTTATTAGATGGGAAAGTAGATCTAGTAAATTTTTCAATATCTCCTTAAATGCTTCTCTAAAATTATAATTTTCATCACTAAATCTGTATATTAATTACTAATAATTACTGTTGATGACTGTGCTACCTTAAAATTTTACAAAATAAAACCATATTTTGATTAATTTAATATTCAGAAAATTTATATATCTGTGAAGTCTATTTATTGTATGTGATAATCTTCCAATGATGAAGTGAAGGTAAGTAGGTTCTATTTTTATGATCGGTATTTGTTGCGCATTTGTTACGAATGTTTTATGTCACATTTGTTACAATTTATTAAGGATATAATATTGAAACAAATTAGTAATATGTAATATCAGTAAAGATAATTTGTTTTTAACTTGTTGCAAACACCAAAGACAATAAAAAAGATACGTTTTCCGGTTCCGGAGTGTTCCGCGGGTCCTCCCACGCATGTTTGTCTGTGGCTAAAATCTGCCGCTTTGAAATATCTGGACTTCTATTGGACGGATTGACTTAAACCAAACGGCATATATTTTGTAACAAATTTGTTTAACACCATGAGTAGGTTTCAAGTAAATTCGAACGACATAACCTTTAAATCAGCTAAAAATGCATATACCCTAATTTTTTGATTTTTATCACTCTTCAGGAAATGAACTAATTTTATTGAAATTTCGGGAAATAACATAGCCCTTGGTTATGAAAACGTGTGCCAAATTTCAAGACGATAAATAACATTGAATTCCTAACAAACACATTTTCAAATGTGCCTTTAGAGGGCGGAATATTAAACATAATATTTTTAGTCGCAAACTCCTCTATAAATCCTTATTTTACTATAAGGAAGGTAACCAGACTGCAACCAAAGTTACAAGTCTGGCGCGTTAAGTGTAATAATTGCCTACTACCATCAAAACGCTAATGCTTCGATTGCATCAAACACCAGCCGAAAGACTGATCCTACTTAAAGGAGCTCTCTTGCCAGTCGTCACACACCACTTGCAGACTGCAGTTTCGAGCTGTTCGCTCTCGTCAGTGCAAGGTAGGCATGCGACGACCGGCACGAGGATCCTTTGACTATTTGGTAAATCCCGATATTTTTACAATAGCGACATGTAAAATAGTCAGCAGGCGCCATCTAGTGGTCCAGTGCAATTATTACACTTAACGCGCCAGACTTGTAACTTTGGTTGCAGTCTGGTTACTTTCCTTATAGTAAAATAAGGATTTATAGAGGAGTTTGCGACTAAAAATATTATGTTTAATATTCCGCCCTCTAAAAGCACATTTGAACTATGCTAAGCCCAGTCAGGCTATTTATTTTTCGATTGCAACAGACACTGGACTTTTGATCGTTTTTTTTTTAAAGATAATACCAAAAAATTGGATTTTCTAGGGGCTTAAATTTAAGAAATCGTATTAACCATTTTTTTACGTAAAATCTGAATACATCCCTGTATTCAGCTCCCTCCTTAATGGGTGTGTACTGTTGTGAGCAGAAAAAATAGGACAACTTTTTTTTCTAATGTAAATCTGTCCTTATTTGAATATATAATGAGTAGCCGAAATAAAACAGATATTTTAATAAATTTATTTTTTATTTTTTTAAATTTAATAATAAATTTAATTTATTTTTTATTTTAATGCTGTAGTTATTGCCATAGTAAATGATGGATGGTTAATGAGACAAATTGCACTGCGTTATAACATTAACAAAAATTTGGTGTGTAACATTTTAAGAAAGTGGAGAATAAACGGTACGATTAGTAGAAATCCTGGATCAAAGGACAAAGGATATCTACTTAACAAGAAACTAACTATTAATATTTCGTTATTGCACCATTTCTATTTATAACTTCTATAAGTCTGTTTGGCATAGAATTAAATAACCTTATATAATAATCATTAGTAATAACATTTTTCCATGCATTATTTACTATTTCCAGTAATTCTTCGGAATTCCCTCGTCTCATATTTTGTTTTTGGATACTTCTTACGAGTAGTCCCCATACTTCTTCCACAGGGTTAAGATCTGGACTATGACTGGATCAGTTAAGAACATTGATGTTGTTATCTTGAAATCGGTTAGTTACGGTATGAGCAGTATGAACGGAACAATTGTCTTGTTGAAATATGAACTCATTATTAGGAAATAATTGTGACACAAAAGAGAGCATAATATTGTCTAAAATCCTAATATACGTTCCACTATTAAATCGTTCCTGAATATGCCACAAAACATCAGGACCATGTGCCGATATCCAAGCCCACATATTGACGGAAAATCTACCACTTTTTTCGTTGTTAGATATATATTTCTCATCGAATCGAGTATTCGAAGGGCGGTAAACACGAATATGACCGCTTTGTGTTGACTGGAAAGTTTTTTCGTCCGTAAAGATTATATTGTTCCAAAAATTTACATCATGCGCTAAAAATTCAAGCGCAAATCCTACTCGAGCTTCATTATGTTCAGCTTTAAGTAAGTATTTTCGTGCTGCTGCATGACAGCGTAGCTCCGATTCTCTTACTCGCCGGCGACTAGTACTACTCGATCCAGGAAAATTCATTTCTTCAGAAGCCTGAGTAACTGAGTAAAATGGATTTTCTACTAAAGCATTTACCAATTGCAAATCTTAAAACATAATATTTTTAGTCACAAACTACGACTAAAAATATGATGTTTTAATATTCCGCCCTCTAAAAGCACACTTGAATAATTGCAAATCTTGTTGTTGAGTTGATATCCTTCGTCGCCCTGATCCAGGATTTCTACTAATCGTACCGTTTGTTCTCCATTTTCTTAAAATGTTACACATTGAATTTTTGTCAATATTATAACGCACTGCAATTTGTCTCATTGACCATCCTTCTTCTGCTTTAGCAATAACTCCAGATTTAACTAAATCGCTTATATGACGCATATTAGTTTTTTGCACACTTGCAATAAATTATGACAACTAACTGACAATGTCACAAAAATTAAAGTTAAATGTACACAACTAGATTTTAGCAAAATACCGTTATAAGACTTGTCCTATTTTTTTTGCTCACGACCGTACACATTTCATACAAAAAATACGAATTAATAAAATTTTTGCAGATAAATTTAAAAATGAAAATATCAGTACGCATTTATTATTGCAGACATAGTAAGTCATGGAATAAACATAAAAAACAGACAACAAAGTTAAATCTAATAATATTACTGATTAATTAAAATTAATAAGATTGATAACAGTGACGTACGGTAATCCCCATTATATTTAATTTGAGGTTCAATTTTTGTGAATGATGAACAGTCTTTTACCATTTAGAACCACTTCAGCTCTTTCAGAAAATAAATTTTTATTTATCATGAAACCGATGGATAATGAGTATCAAATAATCCCTTTTCTTACACGGTTTTATTAGCTTCACCTGTATGTTTGTTAATTAGTTTGTTTGCTTGTAATGGAATCTTTGAACATGATCTTCACCCACTTCAAAAGGTCAGATTAAACTGAAACTTTACACACTCATCAAGGACCGATAACAATACAATACTTTGACAGCTTTGTCCAAATGTCCTCACCAGGATCATCAGGATAAAATAAAATAATAAAAAAAAGCGACTAACCTATTGTGGAGATTTTGGTGGAGGTGCCGCTGTTAATATTATATACTTTATAAATTATAGTTTAAATTTAAAAAAAAATAGCAAACCGAAATAAAAAGTGAAAATAATGTTTGAATATTATTGACAAAAAATTCAATTTATTGTAAAAAGTTAAGAAGTTATTATTTTCATTATTATGCCTTAAGTTTAAAATGTGTGGATTAGTATTTGTGTACACTGATTCGAATAATTCAGCAAAAAGTGGCCCCTCTGAACCATTTGTTGATTTAGTGGTTTTGTAACTGATTACTTTAAGAGTTGCACGAGTGACTGTTTGAATTTACATATATCCAAAATAATTTAATATTATTATTATTATTATTATTATTATGTTCTAGTTAAATTTTTGCCTAAATTTCAAGTTTGCTCAAATTGAAAGTCAAACTTTATTAATTATGTATGAAGAATTTCATTATTACATTCATTAACAGTTTACGCAAAAATTTGTAAGATTGCTTGTTCGATAGAAGAAAGAGTTTTCAACAATATTTTAAACTGAATTATGGACATAGTAAACAAAAAGAAGTTCATCACCCCGGAAGGAAGCAATGCAGAGACACTTAGACTAAAATAAATTACCTGTTATTAGGGAGTGACCAAGACTCAATTGGAAATTTCGAATTTCGGTCTCCGACAATAGCTTATATTTAACCGCATTGGCGGGGTGCTTAATGAAAGCGCTCGACCCCCTGAGAAGAAATACTGCCGTAATCAAGAGGACCTTTAATGCGTCCGAGGATTGAGGGACATGGTCTGTTCAATGCCTTTCCGGTCAGCCAATCAGCAGACGGGGAGATCTCACAATAAACTACCAAATCTTATTTTTATAATTCGGTAATGCTTAAACTAGCCACTCCTTGATAATTAAATATATTTTTTTATAAGATATTATTAAATATACAGGATGTTGTATTTGGCAAGGAGAAAGCAAAATATATTTAATTATTTATTTGCATTGTTCTTTGTCGTCCTCTAATATACTGTTATATATATATATTTGGTATTATTGACTAGTAATAACTATAAAAAGAGTTATGACATGATCTACACGATTAAAATGAAATGCTCATGATGAATTAAATGCACTTTCCAACGTATGTTATTTTTAATTTAATTTAACAAAATATTGACCAAGTTAAAAATGGCATAATAGCTTAAATAATGTTGAACAAAATTTTATACACATCTTTAAAAGTTACACTTAATTTTTCTAAATTATTGTCATCATGCAACAATCTGTTTTTAAATGTTTGCAAGGTGTTATCTACTGGAACACTGGTAAAAAGACTAAGTACATCAAATTTTTCCATCAGGTGATTCCATAGTTTTTATCAATATTTAATTTATTTTTTCCATTCAGAATTTCAGAACTAAGGAAATATGGACTTCAGGTCGAAGGGATTTATATGATAATCATCAGATAAGAAATACACTGCACTGATCTAACAATAATTTAATTTTAATTTTCACGGAAGATATCCTTAAACATCTGCTGTAACTCATGGCCATTATATCATAAATTCTTAAATAACTAAATAAATTCTTCTGCTAAGCCTTAAGGTTGATTCGTGTTGAATTACAATTAATAATTTCCGCTATTTTATAGGACTTCGTTGTCTATCGTTGTTTTAGTTTTTATTTTTTTGGCTCATTAAATATAACTGAAAGAATCTTCAAGAATATAAAATCAGGAGAAATGTCTGAATGAGTATTTGTTGAATACTAAAAGTGCTCTACGTTGTTGCTACAGCTTTACAGCATCCAAATTTATAATATTTCTTAGGTAGTATTTTATTAAAAGTTACTTATTGAATGGTGAATATACTTTGCCATGTCGATAACTCAATTTATAAAATTTAACATTGTTATCACGATGACTGTTGTTGCTCCCCAAATCCAACGCTTCATTGAATGCCTTTACATAAATTTTATTCATCCAACTTTAAAATTATACATGTCTTATTTTAGGCATTTGCCGCACACAAAGACTATCGATCATTTCCTCGAGGTAAATAAATAAATATGCACGCCGACGGTGACTACAACTTCCAGTACATCGACTTGTTATTTACTTTATAATTGTTGTAGAAACTTTTAACTACCAAGCAGATTCCACTAGACCGATATTTATGGGTAAATTCTTAGGCAAAGAAAATTGGGTGCAACTCCTGTTCAAAATTTCCACCTTTACTTTTATGAAAACAAAGAACAGATGGCCTGCAAAAGTTATTTTTCTCATCACATTCCAACATAAACTAGCAAAACTCTATAAAATATTCTTAAGAGACTTAAATAAAAATCGCGATACCTGGTACATTATTAAGTGTATTTGAAAAAATAATTAACATGTTTGCCTCTTGTATATTCTTTTACGAGTGTATACATCTTTGGTAGAAAATTTTGATTTGCAGCTAAATCTTTACCTTAATGATGAGACAATAGCAAACCAAAATCATTTTGTTTAGGTACCTTTCCCAATGGACCCATGTTTGATAAGCTGAAGCAACACTATAGAAAATGACTTTCTCAAAAAATTTCAAATAAAAAAGTCTGTAAGTATTAGATACTCCATACAGGGACATCCTGTGTATGTATGAATTATAGTGGACAATAAAGGTATATTACACGTATATCAGCAACTGGAAAAAAGGTTTTTCATAACCATGAGAAAAATCTTTACATCATACGTATTATCGACGTATATGGAATACGTTTATTTGAGGTTCCACATAAACGTATATATCTCGTATATGATAAGACAACAATATAGCGTTTTCTTAAGACGTATAGACAAATATATACGTGTTTTGCGCGGAGATTCGAACATTGAATATAGATTGCGACAAACTTTATATATACCAGTCGAATAAACGAAATCTAAACGTTTATTAAACCATTTGGTGTTGCTTGATTTTAGCCTAGTGCGGATTAATACCTTGCATTCTCAGAGTATATGTTCCGCAGTTGCAGTATCGTAATATGTGCATTTATCGTCTACTGCCTTGCCCATATACTTGATATGGTATCTCAAGGGACAATGGCCAGTTAGAAGGCCTGCGATTAGTCTTAATTTGGACTTTTCAAGTTCGAGAAGCTTTGTGGCATTCTTTGAAGAATAAATTATAAACTTTTTCGCTTGTCTTTGGCCTGGAGTATTCCTCCAGTAGGACTTTTTCTGTTCCTTTTCCCATTTCCGGATCTTCTCCGTTATATGTCTCTTAGTTAGGCCACAGAACGGTTCAGGTCCAGTGAATGGTGCTTCAGCTTCTTTTTTTGGAAGGCTGTCGGCTAGTTCGTTACCTTATATTCTCCCATGTCCTAGCACCCACATCGAGATAACCTTGTTGCTGTTAGCTAGTTGCTTCAGGGATTGTCTACATTTTCAAGCAATTTTAGACCCAAAGATATAGGACCTTAGAGCCTTTAATGCTGCCTGGCTATCTGACATAGTTCTTTGCCTTTATTTAGGTATTGCTGGGCTCACAGATTTATAGCATAAATGTCTGCCTAGATGGTTGGGGTGTAGCCGAGGGCTCTGTGTAGCCTATATTTAGGATCTGCTACGCCCAATCCTATCCCTTCAGCCATCTTAGACCCGTCTGTATACCAGATGACCCTTGCTCCAATCGCAGTGCCTCCATCCTGCTCGTTTAATGGCGTTCAATCTGGGCTAACTCAATATGAGCTAACCCCAAATTCCTCATGGACCCAACCAGATCACCTGGTCTAAATTTAAGTGCCTGCTGCAATCTTAAGGCACTAAGTGCTGCCCCCTTCCTCACATGCAAATGCATTAGCATTTGATTGAACGCCTTTAGCAGCTGATTACATTTTTAACGTTTACATCCGCTTGAAAATGACAACGTGTAAATAATACGTATAAAACACGTTGCCACTGGATGCATTTTCAGATAGTGGTAGAAAGGAATAGTGGAATAAAATGTTTTAATGGGAACGTTCTTTCTACTTATATATTAACGCATAGAACATGTTTTTAAGACATTTTAACAATCCGTCAAATATAACGTTTGCAAAACGTAAATGTCAAACGTATTTTAACGCATATATCTAATCAGCATTCCAACGTTTTATTTAAGGTGAAAAACCATGTTCTCAGATCGCTTAAATACTTGACTTATTATATTCATTTTTTGTTTTTATGGGTTACTCTTACCACATATAACTTCTGATCGCAAATTCTACAAAAATAACAAAATTAATCACCATACTGGAGAAGTAACATCTATGCCTGTGACGTTTATGTGACAGGAATAATCAGAGGCTATTTTTGTCAACTAATACAAATTATGACAAAAATATGCTTAATGTATTTCTCTGACGTTTCGGGTACCAAATCTGTTTTCTTTTTCAAAGTTATGAAGACAATTCTTATGCTGTGTATGGTAAATATTTAGTATAACAACATTACGACAAAAACCACCCATATTAATTAAGTTGATTTTATTTTGTACAGGAAATGAGATCAGATATCTTGTAAACAAGAATCTATGCATTAGCAAAGTTAAAGTTGTAATGTAACAGACCCGAATCTGAAATCTGACTTCAAGATATTTTGGAATGGGATAGCCTACACTTATACCTAACCAAGTTTTGTGCGCGTGATGTTTAAATAGGCTTGAGTAGTACAGGGACGCACCCGGAATATATTTAATTGGGATAACACGTTTATTTTCAACATGGATTAAATCGAAGTTACGAAATTGTTCCTAGTTTAGAGGCCCACTTATATTATTTTATGACTAATTGAACAAATTCTACTACGATATAGAATTTACAACTTTTAACGTCACATTTCTTGTAGGAATATATCGACTTTAATGCATTTTCTGCCGTGAGCTTATATTTTTCACAATTTCTGAAAATTTTCGTTATAATCATACAAGGGGCGTTCTATAGGGCTTTAGTTAGGCACAATTGTTTTATAACTGGTAAATTCATAGCAAGATTTAAAAAACTAAGATTTAGTTATTTATTTAAAAATATTAAAACTTACAATGTCAATCATACAATAACTTTGAAGATATTATTTCCAGAATTTTTACTTAATTTAGTAAGATGTTAACTTTAGCATTATGTTTCTGCTTAACATAAGGTGAACCTATTCTTGAATTATAGAGTTGCGACTTAAGATTTTCGACGTACATATTAAATTCAGACAATTTCAAATATATGGATACATCATTTACCTCTGGTTTCATACGGCGTCAATTTGATCTCTCTGTGTCACGCGTTGTAGCTTTATATGACTCTATTAAAATGTACTTTTTTAATGTAAAGAAAATGCTTTTGTAACTCAATGATGATGTAGGGCTTATAAATATTAGTTGATAACCTGACAAAGACATTTATATGAAATGTTTTAGGCAAGGCGTAATTGCTAAAAAACACAAATATCTCATTAAAATCGAGATTTCTTGAGAATATATATTTTTGGAATAAACATTTTACAGATATGATGAAGTAATATAGATTGAATTGTAATCAGAAAACCGTTATGTTAATATTTATGTTACAATTAAAGGGATAAAATATGTTTATTAACTCCATTAAATCATCACATCAACATCAATGTATTCAATAGCATTGGAACTGAATTTGATTGCGAAACTGTTTTATTCTGTAGACTAGATGGACAAATTGCTATTGACATTTTATATTTTTACTGGACAAATATACAATCAGCAATTTATCAATTTGATAGCATCGTGTTGATATAAAAGGGCATCTATGAACATTATTACCGTACTAGTTTGTACCGGCAAGCTCTTTAAGATCCTTCGCACTCTAATATACAGAGTGTTTTTATACCAGCAGGATAAGAGTGGCTCAACACTTACGTGTAAAGCTTGGGCCAAGTGCCCCCGAGTTCAATTCCCGGCTGCGATATTTATATTTAGTAATATTTTTAATGTGCTATCGAGATGGTGGCAATGGACTAAGCTGCTGGCTGTTGTATCACTCCTGAGTTTGAGTCTCAGCTGTAGAAGATAATAATATCGCACGGAATGGTTATCCTGTAGTTTTCTTTGTGTGTGTTATCTTGGCCGAATGGTGTAATATCCATAGCTAGACTTTGTCTGGACGTTAATGTAAATAAGATTATTTAAGAAAATCTATTCATACAGATTACATATACAACTATAATATTCCATGTAACACAGTTTACAGTTTTATCGGAAATTATAATCCTCCAAAACAAACGTTTATGTTACTTGTTACTCGTATATGGTTAGAAATGGTTTGTATTTGTTATGAGAAATGCATTTGATAGTTGGCAAACAATTAGAATGCTTTATTTCAGTTTTATAAGATCAAAATTAGAGTTTGTTTCACAAATATGAGATCTCTGAACTGCAGTAGCTTCACAGCAAATAGAAACTATTCAAAACAAATTCTCAGCTTACGTTTATAGGAAAAAACACGAAGGTTTCAGAATTACAATCAATACCATACAATAAGAAAAGAATTTAATATCGCCAAAGTGTCGTTAGGAAGAAAATTAAGTAATATGATGTGTATAGGCAAAATAATAAACGGATATATAGCATCAGAGGATATTCTATCAAAACTAAATATTTATATTCCATCCAGACTACTAATTATGTTCCAAGTGTATTATAAGACTAATGTAATAAAGACTCGTCAAATGTAAGAATGTGTATCGATGTAAACTCTGTCTGCCAAAAATAAAATTTTAATATATTTAATCTAACACAACGTAAACTAAAAAAATATACAGGGTTACTGGTAATTCGATACATTCCTTTGGAGATGTGATGGGGCATGAGCTAAGGAGTAAATCTAGCCCTAACATACGTTAGGCAAAACTCAATAGTTTTTGAGATATTTCAATTTTTTTGTGTTTTTCAAAAATGTAGACCTTAATGTCTTAAAAGTTAATTTCCGAAAAATCTACTTGACATTTTTAAATTTTTTTTTACTGCATTACTTGTCCAATATTATAGATATCCGTTTGGAATGAAAAATATCCGGACACATTTCGATCATGTGAACATTTAAAATAAAAACTTGTAATTTTTTTTTTTTAAATCAGTTATGAAATTTACCTATTAGGTTTTTTCAAAAAAATATTAATGTAGCACGCGCACGAATTATTATAAAAACTTCCTTATTTCAATAGCTCTATCTAACTAGGTAGAAATGTTTAATGTACAATTGATAGTTCTAATAAAAAATTAGTAAAGATAATGCTGGTGGCGGAATTTATTAATCGACTAATCGTTCATTTTCATTTCAGTCAGTCCTTGACTTTGACGTTTGTGCATATATGTCATTAACTGACATTCTTATCTCAGTGTGCCTTAAGTTTGTTGGTCTTGTTAAATTAGTTATCGAAGATTTTGATTTTGCTCGTAGTTGTTGTTATTAGTTGTTGTTATTGTATTTTCTGTGCCATGGCCGCGTATGCCAACGCAGAATACGCTGATATCTTGTTTGTCTATGGATACTGTGGCGGCAACGCTGCTGAAGCTCGCCGAGAATATGGTCTTTGGTACCCTAACCGCCGCTTACCAAATGCACGTGTATTCAGTACGGCATATCGAAATATCGCTGAAACTGGCTCCGTGAAATGTAGAAGAAGTGACGCTGGTGCTCCTCTTGTTTATGAACCAGATGATGAGGAAGAAATATTGAGGTATTTTGAGGAAGACCCAACTATTTCAACTAATAAAGTCGCAAGAGTAACCGGAGCGTCACAATGGAAAGTTTGGTCTACGATACGTAGAGTTGGATGTCATCTTTACCACTATACCCCTGTCCAAGGCTTGGAGGAAGGTGATCCTTGAAGGAGAGTGGAATTCTGCCGCTTTATGTTAAATTTAGATGCAGAAAGTGCAAATTTTTTAACAAGTATTTTATGGACGGACGAGTCGAAATTTAATCGCGAGGGTATAACAAATTTCCACAACCTACATTATTGGGCAGAGGAAAATCCCAAGTTAACACGTGAAACTAGTTTCCAAATGAAGTTTTCTATTAATGTGTGGATGGGAGTCATTGGCCACTATTTAATAGGGCCACACTTTCTTCCTCAAAATTTAAACGGGGAAATCTATGCAATTTTTTTAAGAAATGATCTGGCGGTGATTTTAGAAGACGTTCCTCTCGCCGTCAGACAGCGAATGATGTTTCAGAACGACGGTTGTCCAGCATATTATCAGCTGACAGTACGACAGTTACTTGATCAACGTTTCCCTAACCGTTGGATTGGAAGAGCGGGCCCAATACCTTGGCCAGCGCGAAGCCCTGACTTAACACCCCTTGATTATTACGTATAGGGTCATATGAAGGAGATGGTCTATGCCACACCAGTCAATACTATAGAAAACCTTAGACAAAGGATAGTCGATGCTGCCCAACACATAAGGCATAATCTGACAACCAGAGTAACAAGGACGGAAATAAGAAGACGCTGCCGTGTCTGTATACGGAATAGGGGCTCCCATTTTGAGCAAGACATATAAAAAATAAGGATGTGGCTATTTATACATACTGTCCAGGCAATTCACGCCGCACATGCGCGATGACGTTCAAACATATTGATATAGTAAGAATTATAAGGTTAACCATCAGCAGTCTGTGGTGTAATACTTAGTGTTCCCGATTCTCACACGTGAGGTCGACGGTTCGAATCCGCTTGCTACAGTTTTTTTTTTACCACATTTTGTTAACTAAAATACGTAATACGAATATTTCTTTAGGTTAGTTCGTTGGGTTAAATATGTTAATATTTTTTGATGTAGTATAGTTGTTTATGATAGATAATGTCCCTTGCCCTCGACGGCTATACTGTATGTATAAATAGCCAATTTCTTATACATACTGTATGTATAAATAGCCAATTGCGTATACATACTGTATGTATAAATAGCCAATTGCGTATACATACAGTATGTATAAATAGCCACATCCAAAAAATAAAGTACAACTTTGAAATTAATGAAGAATTAAACTCTACTTTTAAAATGTTTTTTACTGTTTATCTAAAAATAAAATTCGTACTACTTGTGTTATTATACGCGCGTTACGTTAATATTTTTTTGAAAAAACCTAATAGGTAAATTTCATAGCTGATTTAAAAAAAATAATTTTTTAAAGTTTTTATTTCAGATGTTCACATGATCGAAATGTTTCCAGATATTTTTCATTCCAAACGGATATCTATAATATTGGACAAATAATCCAGTAAAAAAAAATTTAAAAATGTCAAATAGATTTTTCGAAAATTAACTTTTAGGACATTAAGATCTACTTTTTGAGAAAAACAAAAAAAATTAAATATCTCAAAAACTATTGAGTTTTGCATAATATATGTTAGGGCTAAATTTACTTCTTAGATCATGCCCCATCACATTTCCAAAGGAATGTATCGAATTACCAGTAACCCTGTATAGAACAAAACATTCTGAGATACTGAATAAAGTAGTTCTTTTGACTTTTGATTCTAATCTTTAATTTTTTTTTATACATTTATTTAACGTCGGCCTATTTCCGCTACTGTGGCCTAACACCGACGCCTGTAGACAAGCTACCTCCAACCAGAAATTTTGCCGAACCTCTTCCCTTAAGAAGAGTAGGGATCTTTTACTTGCCTAACATTTAATAGACAAGGGACCGACGGCTTTACATCCCTTCCGAAGGATGGTATATCCACTATACAACCCTCGCCTAAGGTTGTATAGCTTCCGCGCATACACTGATATACAAGCCGCTCGAAGATGTGTGAGGCGAGGACGCGGTCTTCGTTGGAATGGTCACCCATCCAACTACTAACCGCGCCTTACGTTGCTTTATATTGCATATCGAAGTATATACATAGTAAAGACGCACCTACGCTCGCCCCTAATCTTTAATTAAAATAATAAAAATTTTATTGTATGAGATATTTAAATATTTATAATTATAGACAATATTTAGTTTAATAATTGTTGAATAATAAGTTCCTCTATATACGTACTCTGTATAGTTAGTTTTTTTTATAAGCATACTGGCATACATGTGATGTAATTGTAAACTTAGACAATTGTTTTTTGTTTGTATTACATCAGCAAATAAATAAATAAATAACTATGTTGTAATTTGCGATGTTTTACCTGCTAATAGTTTCATGAATTTTATTTAAAGAAAATGATTAGGTGGCATTTAAACTGTATACATTTCTTTGCTTTAATGTCAGTTGTCTTGCAAGTAAGCGAATAATAATGTAAGGAGTATCCGCCCCTGTTAGCATCATACTTTCTCATGCAACAGAAGGGTGTATTCGGCACTGTGTGTCCTATCTACAAATCTGGGCCTTGCTTAGCCTTCAGATTAATTCATCCCTCGTGCTGTAAAATCAACAATTATGCGATATTCAGTAATTTAATTTTTTTCGCTAAG
This sequence comes from Leptura quadrifasciata, assembly GCA_963675555.1. NCBI lineage: Eukaryota > Metazoa > Arthropoda > Insecta > Coleoptera > Cerambycidae > Leptura > Leptura quadrifasciata. The sequence continues at coordinate 54,533,734 of OY776682.1, read as the reverse complement.
TTGACTTAAGGGATAATAATTATTAATACTCTTTTTGTCATCAGTATCCCGGAGATAAAAGTAGCTACTTATTAAAAGTATGCCAACCTACGTAATCAGGAAAGGTAATGGTTAATTTAATAATTTAGAAAATCAACATTTTACATGCTCGAAGGAACTTTATTTTCATCTTCTGTCTTTGGATCCTCAAGTTATTTACATTTACTGATAAAATTTATTCTTATAGCGCAGGTAAAAGTAACACTATTATATAAAATAAAGTAAAACTCCTACAAAAGATAAAAGTCCGCTTTCAATGAGGAAACTGGTTTTATTGATCTCTAGGTTTCAATATAACTTATAAAATTGCATTGACTGCAAATACGGAAGTTTAAGCGACAGGGAATTTCTTTCTTATATTTATAACACAAGTATATAAAAAATATTTACATACCGTGCCTTTTACTAGCTCATACGCTCCATTTTGAGAGCTCTGTCAAGTCTTGTTGAATGTATTTCTCATTGTAAGTATTTAAAAATATATATATGCACATTTGACGTATTGTTACAGGACTGCACTTTATACCGTGGTTGTCTGCTAAGGGTTCGGCCTCATCAAATTGCACTGTATCGCTTCACTGCGTTTTTGATTATTCTGATTTGATTTAATTTCTGCTTTAAATCCGTTTATAAACCAATTAAAAATGTTTTATTAAGATTTATGCACGTATGTACTACGTAGCAAATATATTTGATTATCATATATAATATTTTTATTATTTTCTAAGAAAGAACGAAATAATACTGGTGCATTTGAGTTTTCGTCGTAGGCATCTAATGATAGTAGCAGCAAATATAAGATGGTAAAAGATGTAGCGGAAACACCAGGAGGAATGGAGCTGGGATTCCCCTAATGTAATAATGCTTTAATCTTTGCCTGCCTCAGATACTCCACAGCTTGTACATTGATCCATTGGCGTTCGATGTAAAAATCAGAAGGAAAATACGATTTTATAATATCCTATTCTTCCTTTATCCGCCATCCTCAACAAGTGACAACTTTTGTATAGTTAAAAAGGACATCTGACACGTTTTTTATTTATCATTCATCTCCACTGTGTTGGCCTGTTCAGAGTTTAATTTGCTTGTAATATGATGTTTCAAGGGACCGACCCCTTGTAACGACTATGTGATAATGTCCGACGAGTGCCTCTTGAGCGAACCCAGACGTACTGTGTATCATCAATCATGAAAGCAATCAAGAAGTCGCGAAACGTAACATGTATATGTATACTTCTCTCGTACAAGATAAACCGAATAAAACGAGAATATTTCGAAAATTCATTTATTGACATTATATGAAGATGATGAACAACAAGAAGCTTTCCTACATATACCAAAGGTGTCACAGATAGAATCTCGAAAGTCCTAAAAACGAACAGCACAAACATCATATTTACAACACAATAAATGATTTCTTATTTAATTAGCATCTCATAAGATTTTAACGATGCTCATGAAATACTCTGTCCAAATCTACATTGGACATACCAACAGACACATTAATAACAGAATATATGGACATCGTCTTGCAGCCAGAAAAGCTCACCCCACATCACCATTAATTCAATACCGCTTCCTAACAGATCATACTCGTATATAGACGTCGACAACATGAGAACAATAACACCCATATATTTTCAGAAGACGTGAATAATTCATGAAGCAATATAGATAGAGAAACGTTCCAGTATCTAAACAAAAGGGATGACAGTCTACAACTTCCAGTTACGTGGAAATTGTTGTTTTTCAGATTAACTACACAACTTTCATCTAGACTCCGCAACACCTTACCTACTGAAAACAAGACCCACCCCCACCAACCCCCCCACCCACAGACACTATTAGTATAAATTACATTTCATCACACACTACCTGCGAGTTCTCTTTAAGGAGTAGACATATTGAGACCTTAGAGATGGACTATGGTAAGACCTGGGGAGTACACAACTAATCTCAATACCTCAAACTTACCCTGACAGTTCTTCTTCTAGTGTATATCAGCAAGAACTTGAAAATGGCAGATGTGTCTATTGCAACGTACTATAAACAATCATGTCTGTGGTTGCGTAAACTACGTTTCAAGAGAAACATAGCTGCCATTTTCAGGTTCACGCTATTAGTTCCCTACTGCTGCCTCTTATTGCTCGAATGCAACTCTGAAGTCAAAATGTCGTTTAAACAACCTTGGCGGTAGTTATTTAAATTACGCTCCGGAAGAATGATATCTACTATCTTCAGATTCGCGCTGATAGTTGTCTACTAGTGTTTCTTATTAATCAAATTGACAATACCTGTTTCGGTTCGATTCCAGCAACAAGAATCAACAATAAGCACCGTACAGGAAGAACCGGAAGAAGGAAGCCGAAACGTGGTTTAATCAGCCACGGCAAATTAATGGTTGAAATAAGTAAGCAAATTAATGATTAAAATTACACCAACTCACTTGTTCCGCCTAGATGAAGATGGAAATCTGATGTAATTAAACGAGAAATATAATTAATTGGCTGCATCAAAAATTCTCTGAATTTATATCGCCAAATTACAACAAATAAGGCGGCCGTTAATGTAGAAACTCTGTAATGTGCAAATATTTTAAACGACTACTTAGCCTGACATCAAATACCTATCGCTTTATTTACATAATATCTGCCTCATATGAACGGTCTAACTCCATATTGATTCATGCGTTCATATATTAAAAGCTAAAAGCATTAATTATTTTCTATCGCCAGTCGTCAGATTTGATACCTAAAATTCATAATACTGTACAACTTAATCACTTGAAATTATAGATGACACTGTGCTCTCTTACAATTTACATTAAGCAGTTTATTTCTACAGTCAAGATACCTGGTAAACAATTGAAATACTATACCTACATAAGCTGCGTAAAAAACTATTTATTACAAAATAATAATGTTCCATTGCTAAAATTTATCTATCTATAGATAAAACTATATCTCGGGGATTACTTTTTTAGGGCTTAATCATTTATTTCATTAAACAAAAGGGTGCACTCTTGGAAAATTATAGTCCAGAATTAAATATCATTATGACCGATGGACATAAAATAAAAACATAACGGATTAGCGTACACTATATTTTAGGTATTTGGTGTTTTTATACTGTACAAGTAGTGGAATAAGACAGTATGAACTTCCCCCACTACTTTTCGTAACATCATACGACTTTCAGCACACGAGATGGTTTTCAAGGTCGCTAATGTGATGCTTAGGATTATGGAGTGTTATTTCAAGGCTACTAATTCTCTCCAAATTATGACCCATTAGTGACAACTTATCTCATATATATCTATATCTTATATCTTATTTCTGTCGCCACCTTATACACTTCATAGGATATACAACAAAACATCCTTAAATATCACTCTTTATGTATACAATGCGTGATGTGAATTATTATATTTATCACACATGTGATAGATATTATATCTTAGATATCTATGTGATATCCGGCATGTCACCCTGTATAAAGAGCATTCAATTGAAAGAAGATAGTTGACAACATTAATAAAGTAGTCCCTTATCCACAGTTCATTCAGTAAAGCGGGGACGATTTAAGCGTATACAGTCTAAAGAAAACCACAACATTTGTACTAACTACAATAAACAGGCGAAAAGTGCCAGGATTACTCGTATTACCGTGACAATAATACGATTTTCTTTTATATTCTTAATACCATTAGGGCTCGTTAAGAACGTTTTGTATAAAACATAATTGGATTTAAAGATATACTAATGTGAAATTAGTTATAATAAGATACCATTAAGTCATGAAGCAAAAGGGTGTATTTTCTTAGCAGGTCTTTAACTTATTTCATATAAGTAGAACAGTGAATTGTTTTAGGAAAACAAAGACTGTTTACATTTGAGGACAAACAACTGGGAACAAGGTAAACAAATAAATTGAAGTAAATAAACCGTGCATGAACATCCCCAAATTAATTTATAAATATTTTATATACCGAACTTAACATTTAATTATTCTAGTGCTTTGGGTTTTATGTAGTGCTTTGAATTTGTTGGAACAGAAATATAAGAGAACTGTTTATGTCGGGCTCTTACGTAATGTTAGAAATTCAAAACAAAGCTGCACAATTATATAATTACAAAATACTATTAAACGCTTTGAATATTGTCTACATTTTAAATTCAATGGAAAAATTAAAGGTTTCAGCAGCAATTTACAATAACATGTATACTACACCTACAAAATAAATGATGCTGTTTTTATTTCTCTTCCGGACTACGCTACTTTATTTAATGATGATTTTAAGCGATGTTCTTTGGTATGTACGCCACTGAGAAGTGATAGTGGATTGAGTGTTGAACGAGTTTGGGAAGATTCAACATAATGGTAATGATTTAGGAAGGTTGGCTTGCAAACTAGCATCTGGATTGCTATTGCTATTTCAGAGTCTGTAAGGTGAAGCCTTGGCTAAAGCCATTACCTGGTCAATTACATTGAATGGAATTGAGGTTTTGGAACTGGAGTTATAATTGAAATCTGTGGGATGGCTGAAATTCCCTTAAATCTAGTAATTGTCAGCCTTTGTATGAGAATATGGGCTCTGATAATGCTACTATTGTCAATAACATACTGTATCGTGAAACAAACATTTCTACATTGACATTTTTTAGATAAATTACAGTACTTTCATACACATACAATATGGCTTTATTTATTTAATTAATTAGAATACATAAGGGCCTCGATAAGTTGCTTTCAGTAACAAATAAATCTAGTACGAAAATTATGTTTGTAAAAAAATCTAGGATTTTAAGAATGAACATCATTAAGGTAGTTATAATAAAAGATTTGCTGAAGTCGGTATTTATAAAATCGACTTGTAACCAAGCGTGACCAACTGAAATTCTATCTATTAGATTAACTTGAATACAACACAACATTCTTTTGCGTGCTGCTACTCAGAGTAATTCACAACACATATGTCTTTTATTTTCATCGATCAAAGTGGTGTTATTAAAAATACTTTAATAACGTTTTAAAGTAAAATTAATATAATATACGTAGATTTGCTGTAAGCTAAATACAGCTTCGTATATTGTTTGATTAATTTTAAAAAAATTGCACATTTTATAGAACATAGTGTATATAAACGTGGACAGTTGACACTTCTTATATATAATTACAAGCAGCTGGCACTGCCGCTTATACCGGAAGTAGATACCAACTTGCTTATTTCAAGTGGAACACACTATATATTTTAGGGTTTTCGAAAAGAGCATAAAATTCTGAGTCGAAAATATGTAGCATATCCCATACCTAAACCTAGCCGTTTCAGAGACATTTGACATTTTATAGAAAATTTGACAGGTGCAACGGTTTGCAAGAACCGTTATAACTTTCTTCGTGTAAAAGATCCTCATTTGCTTCTTGTCACGTAAAAAGAACACAAGGAGAACTACGTTCTACAACTGAAATAAATTCAATAATGTCATACCAAGTGTTCCGTTTTTCGCGTTACATTTTGTCAAGTTCAAACCGCAAAAACTTGTTTAGATCAATCGGAACACCCTGTATTTTTTTACGTCAAGTTAAAATTGAATTCCCTTTTTTCTGATATCAGCATTGTGGGGGTTAAAGTTACAACTTTTTGAAATATTTGCGATTTTATTAGAAATTCATGAATTGTTGTAATCATTTCATCGAAATAGCCATGATTAGAAACAATCAGTTATTATCTTATGTCAAAAAATACCAGCACGTTTAAATTACACCCACGAAGACTTTTTAAACTTGTTTATTACTTATGGAGAATGTGATAAAGTAATATCAAGAACTTGCAGCACATTTGCTACTCGATATCCACAAAAACGCAAAATAACACTAACAGTGTAACATGCGTATTAATCGAATTGAAGATATGGCATGAACTAAAATAGCAGAGATAAGATCAATTTAAAATATGATTTCATTTTAATTTAATAATTGCTCAAAATTCCGCCCTCGAACCTCGACATATTTTTCGCACCTTCGGATTAGTTCCTCATGGGTAGCTCTTCTAATAGAATCCTGTGATATGTTTTGAAATGTATTTCTTACTATTTGCATACAATCTTCAATGGTTGTTAATGGGCTCTCATAAACTTTATTTTTAATAGTTCCCCAAATGAAATAATCCAGAACTGACAAATCGGGCGAGCGAGGAGGCCATAAGAAAGGTCTGTTATTGGCAATCCATCGATCATAATAAGTTTCTTGTAAATAATCATTAATTAAATATGCGTTATGTGGGGGAGCACCGTCGTGCTGATAACGAATGTTTCAATGTTCGGCGAGAGGTAAATTTTCTAAATAGTTATTATTCAAATTTTGTAAGATATTCAGCTATCTTTCACCTAAAAAAAAACAAAAATTTACCAATACGTATTAGCAGAAGAGAAAATTTAATTTATCGTTTAAATTTTGCTGATAAAATTGTAATGCCACCACTCTATCATTTCTTATGGCATAGTAAACATTGAACTGCCAACTTTCCTGAAAGTTTCGCTCTCTGAACATATGAGGATTTGAGCCACTCCAATAATGCGAATTGTGTCTATTAATAAGTTCATTTTTAGTAAATTTTGCTTCATCTGTCCATATATTTCCCAAATAAGAATCGTGACCCTCAGACCTTATTAGAATAAACTGACAAAAATTCTGTCTTCTTAGGAAATCTGTTTCTTTTAATCCTTGAACCATATGGAATGAAAACGGGTGAAAATTATGTTTTAATAAGATTCTGTGAATTGAATCCTTGCATAGTCCCGATTCCAGAGCAGCTTGTCCTAATGACATCCTTGGAAATGCATGAAAATATCCCAGAATGCCTATTTCAATGTTTTCGTCATCATAGGGTTTCTTCTTTACATTTTTGTCTTGACAGAGCCATAATTTTTAAAATTTTCCAGTATGCGCTTTACAGTGTTTGGTGACGGTTTCCGATTTTCTGGATATCGAGTAGCAAATGTGCTGCAAGTTCTTGATATTACTGTATCACATTCTCCATAAATAATAAAGAAATTTAAAGAGTTTTCGTTGGTATAATTTAAACGTGCTGGCATCTTTTGACATAAGATAATGACTGATTGTTTCTAATCATGGCTATTTTGATGAAATGATTACAACAATTCATGAATTTCTAATAAAATCGCCAATATTTCAAAAAATTGTAACTTTAATCCCCATAATGCTAATATCAGAAAAAAGGGAATTCAATTTTACACAACTTGACGTAAAAAAATACAGGGTGTTCCATTTGACCTAAACAAGTTTTCGCGGTTTGAAGTTGACAAAATGTAACGCGAAAAACGGAACACTTGGTATGATATTATTGAATTTATCTCAGTTGTAGAACGCAGTTCTCCTTGTGTTATTTTTATGTGACAAGAAGCAAATAAGGATCTTTTACACGAAGAAAGTTATAACGGTTCTTGCAAATCGTTGCACCTGTCAAATTTTCTATAAAATATCAAATATCTCTGAAACGGCTAGGTTTAGGTATAGGATATGCTACATATTTTCGACTCAGAATTTTATGCTAATTTCGAAAACCCTAAAATATATAGGGTGTTCCAATTGAAATAAGCAAGTTGATATCGACTTCCGGTATAAGCGGAAGTGCCAGCTGCTTGTAATTATTTTACTTGGATTGGCCACACCGACATTAGTAATTCTCTAAATTTTCAAAATTTTCTGATGCGTACTTTTCACTTTTCTATATATCGATCGATTCAGTTCCCTGTGAGACACCCTGTATATATAGGGATGCACAGGGTGTTATGAAACGAACTTCTATTTGATTCTCTTTACGATAACTATTCAAATATTTATTCAGTTATAAAATAACTATTTGATGAAATCAAATGTCTATAATAGGTACAATAATTGTAACAATAACTACGTATTACAAAATGATGCACTCAATAGAAATTTTTTATATCAATATACGTAAAAGCATCTGAAAATTAAGATGTTTAAGATAATACACAGTTTAGAGATCATTCTAATGCATAACGGAACATTCCTGTTTTGATTTTTTTTTATAATAATATCCGTTCATAATAATCTATTTGATTAAATAATCATGTATAATAAGTACATTTGGAACAATAGTTACTACGTATTACAAAATATAATAAAATATAGCGCTTTACACAAATTTTTTATACCGATATACGCAAAAGTTTAGAGATCAATTTGAAAAATGAGCAGTTTTTTATGTTAAACAATTTTTATTCACCGAACACTGGAGAGTTCTTAATACAATTGAAAAGCCTAATTTTGTGTTGCTTTCAAAATATTTCCTTTCACAAATACCAAAAATACATTCAGTGAACACCGGATTGAATTTAAAATAAAATGAAGCCATCAGAATGAAAGTAATTCTAATATAATATTTAAAGCACACAATGCACTGGCTTTCATATAAATAATATACTTTAATTAAAATTCAAGGAGACCAAGTTCATTTGAGAAGTATAATAGAGAGATTGACGCGACACCCAGAGTTGCGCTTAAAAAATGTCAGAAATCATTATGATTTATCTATCTTTCTGGCTCCCTAAAAATATTCATAAAAGATCCAAAGCAACTTTTATCAATACATTGTCACCTTTAACGTGAAATGGCATTTTTTACCTAAAGAACCCTATTCATTATTTCGTATAATACGAAAAGATACATTATTTTAAAAATTACGTAAAATGACAAAGACGGTGGAGTATGTTGCAACTTCATGCAAATCAGTAGCTGTACCAGACATTTTAAAATTATTTGAATCTTTATATAGTTGTTAAAAATGTAAATTAATATAGCTTCATAAATTAGAATAATATCAAAATGAAAAACTACAAGCCTTCTTGGTATTAATTGTGATACTAGACAATTACAAAAAGAGAAAAGGAAATGAAAATAGAAATTCAATTATGTAAAAAACATTTTACTTAGTTGCGGCTATTAAACGAGTAAAGCTAACAGTTTGACCTGGTCGAATGTGATTACTTATGTATGACTGGTGGTCGAGAGGTGAGCGCACTTGCCTCTCACCCAAAAGTTCCGAGTTCAATCCCCGGTCGTGGCAGTGGAAAATACTGTGAGAGGGATTTATCCACTATACACTGATATTGGGTGTGTGTCTCTTGTCCCTAAATGTGTAGTCCCCTCCCACACAAGGCTCTTCTAGAGCCTTCAGGGATAAAGGCGGTCATAATTACCTGTGGTGTTATTTATTTATTTATTTAAAATAGGCAACAATGTGTAAATATGGGCAACACCTTCAATAATAAAATGACGGTAGAATATGGTGTACCACAAGAAACCGTCTTAGGGCCAATTCTTTTTAATATGTACTTGAATGGTCTATTTGATTTACCCTTGAGTGGTGACGTAGTAATTTTTGCCGATGACACTGCTATAATATATTCTGATAGTAACTAGAGGAGCCTTAAAGAGAAAGCTGAACTCGATTTTAAAAATATCATCCACTTCATTAACAACAGGTTAGTTACTAACAGTTAATTACTCAAAAACTTACTATGTCCCTTTTACATCTTATAGCAATAATTTACCTTACCAGAGATTAAATATAAAGATCGACAATAATGAAACTTATTACAAGGCTCACAAAATTTTAAATATCTAGGAATTTACATAGATAATCATTTAAGATGGGATATTCATATAAAATATGTAACTAAGATCAGATCGTTATTGTATAAATTTAAACACTTATCTCAGTTACTAAATATAACGCAGTTAAAAACCTTATATTTTGGTCTAGTGGAGACTCACTTAAACTACGGAATAATTGCATGGGGAGGTGCGGCCAACATCATCTAACCCAGCTAGAGAATGCAAAGGAATTTATATTAAAAATAATTATTAAGAAATCATATAAATACCCCTCAGAAGAATTATATATGGAAACTCAAATACTGGACATTCGACAGTTATTTTGCTTGGCAATACTAATTAGACAACATAAAAATAAAAGCGAACTAGAGGAAATTGCGCATAACTATCAAACCCGGTTCAGAGTCAATGCAACTCGAGTACCTAAAATTGAAAAAACCATTGCTCAAAGATGTTATTTCTATCTGGGTCCCAAAATGTACAATTTCAATCCATCTGAGATTAAGAAATATAACTCAATGAACTTATTTAAAAAGAAAATTAAAACCTGGATACAAAATAAATTCAGGACGGATATTCATAAATTAATTGATCCCAAAATATACATATCTGTATTATAAGTAATACTGCTAACTTGCTTTTACAAATATACGTGTTTATCTATGTGGGTGTTGTTGCTAATTCTATGTATATAATTTATTATGGACATTAGTATTAGGATTACTGATAGTACATGTTTTTAGTTATTATATTATTTTGTTTTTAGTGTTTCTCTCCCAATTAAATATATTTAGTGTTTAGTAATAGTTTACCTTATGATTAGTATTTTTTTTTTGTTTTTTTTTTATCAGCACTGAAGAATAACTGTAGATTTGCATACAAGAATTCTTTCGGGCGAGCGTAGGTGCGTCTTTACTATGTACATACTTTGATATGCGATGTAAAGCAACGTTAGGCGCAGTTAGTAGTTGGATGGGTGACTGTTCCAACTGTTATAGGGTATTCCCCCTATAAGTCAAAATCAAAAAACAAAAAAATGCAAAATTAGCAAATAAATCAGATCAATTCAAACATCATGGCAAACCAAGATAGAAAAGTCAACCAGACCTAGTTTACATCAAAAAACTACATCCAAGGTCACAAAAATCAGAAAAAATTCACAAACCTTCTATAATTCCCAAGTAATGTAAAATCACCGAAAACACACTTCCAACATTCAATCTAGCAAATTTATAAAAGAATTTTCACGAAAACCTCCCTTAAAAATACAACCCCCTCACAGTCATCAAATTAGTCAAAATCACCATCCGTACCCAAAACAGCAATAGTCCATCTCATTACTTCTTGACGACCCCTCGTATACTTCAACTTACCTTAAAACTCCCCATTCAACTTCACTTCATTCAATTCTCGCATCCGTTTCAATTTCTTAATCTTATTACTTTTTGACAACCCCCTGTATATACTAAATCACATTCCCCACCTCGAGTCCTCATATCAAATTTAGTCTCATCAAATTCTAGCGTCTCAATTAATTATTCAAATTCCCTTACTTTTCAATCGCCCCTCGTAAAATACATACAATATCTCGATTCCCTTTCAACCGATATCTCTGCTCAAACTCGATTCGTAACCGTTCTTCTTTCCAGCCGCCTCGCACCTATCGGGAGCATTATCATGTCACTTCAACTATTAAACGTCTGACCTTCGTGACACGTTTACGGGGTGCTTTCATATCGTTAAAATTTCCGTCAATCAAACTCAAATATTTCCAAAACCCGAATCGATTCAAATTTCCTTTTTATATCAAAATTTCTCCTTTTCGTCGCCGATTTTTCTATATAAGTTTCATCTCAAAATTTCCACTTTTAGTAAACTGTTGCGCAATATTGCGTAATATGTTGCAATCGTGCCGATCCAGACTCGACGGTGTCATTTCCAGACCTAAAAGGAGGGTAAAAACGTCCGTGCTAGGTATGTATAAATATCGAAGTCCAGCAAGCCCAAGTTGTATTTAACTTATGTTGTAGATACTCCCGTCTAGCTAGGTTTTCTTATTCCCAGTTCCAGCAATCTTTTCGTGACAAACTGTTCAATCCTAGCTTCCCAGGCCGAAACCTGGTTAAAAAGAGTTAGTTTGTAAGACCTCGCCTTAAGTGGCCCCTTCTAGTATTAAGAACCATTCGCCTTAAGTGGTCCCCTTTTTTTATATTTCAATTTAATAAAATTCATCGCCTTAAGTGGCCCCCTTTCAATTTTCCCTCAGTCTACGAGGCTCAATCGTTAAAGTGAATTTTTTCAATTTAATAATTATTTTTTAAACATTTTTAAATATATTCTCAAAGCAACCTAAGACAGAATTTCTGTTGTCGATTAGTTTACAATTTCAAAAAGAAACTTGTTAAAATAAAATAAATTCTTCTCATCTCTGTTCAACATCTTTCAATAAATAATTTTATATTGTCCTTTAAACCACAGTGTTTAATTTCAAATAAAATATCATACAGGGTGTAGCCGTTGACCCGAAAATAGCTGTAAAAGTCAAATCAGTGAAAATTAAAATCAAGTGATAAAAATAGTGCAAAATTACAATATACAGGGTGTAGCAGTTGACCCTAACAAGCACTCCCAGAAATCAACCCTGAGTCACAACCAATCGAAAAATAAGTGCACGGAAGCCCTCTGGGGTTTCAGCTCTAAACCCCCACTGCTCCAATTTTTTTATATAACAAACGGAGGATCTTATCCGTATTCACAACAAAGACTGTGTCCTCGCCTCACACATCTTCCAGCGGCTTGTATATCAGTGTATGCGCGGAAGCTATACAATCTTAGGCGAGGGTTGTATAGGGGATATACCATCCTTCGGAGGGGATGTAAAGCCGTCGGTCCCTTGTCTATTAAATGCTAGGCAAGTAAAAGATCCCTACTCTTCTTAAGGGAAGAGGTTCGGCAAAATTCCTGGTTGGGGGTAGCTCGTCTACAGGCGTCGGTGATAGGCCTCAGTAGCGGAAATAGGCCGACGTTAAGTAAATGTATTAAAAAAAAAAATTCTTTCGCAGAAGACAGTTTATTCCACACGAGGTTCTCTGTACAGACATACTATATGTTTCATTCTGGCTTAGTATATATAATATAGTACTTATATTATATATTACATTAGGAATAAAACTTACCTTATCTACAACAAGTCTCGACTTTGTAATTTGTAGATTATTTATATTTATTTTTTTCAACTTAAAATAAAAAATATGTAAGTATATATTATAATTGTTAAAGCATAAATAAATATATATATTCTATTCTATTAAGTGTCAAATTATTAAAATAGCAGCAGAGTCAGGTATTCTTTAATACACCTACGGTACTTGCGTAAGATGCGAGATCTGTGAATTTATTTTTCCTGTGACGCAGTTTTTTCTAACGTACCCCTCAACAATCCTGCACGTGTTATCGTATCTTGCGTATAGATTTTGAATTTAGTGGAATGAAATATTTTAGGTTCAGGTAAAATTGTCAATGTTGATTTTAAAAAGATTCACTTGATGAGCTGTCATTGGTTACCTATATTTTTTATCAGATGCCTTTCGATCGTTTATGAAGGCTCTGTATTATATTAAAGCTGGCATTGAAAATTTGTTACATTATCAATATTCAAATTATATTAGCCATTTGTACACCATCACTAATTATAATTAAGTATTGTGATATTGAACTTATTTGACGGAACTCATTTGTAGTATTAGTAGTAGTAGTAGTATTTTTTTTTAATACATTTATTTAACGTCGGCCTATTTCCGCTAATGAGGCCTATCACCGACGCCTGTAGACGAGCTACCCCCAACCAGGAATTTTGCCGAACCTCTTCCCCTAAGAAGAGTAGGGATCTTTTACTTGCCTAACATTTAATAGACAAGGGACCGACGGCTTTACATCCCCTCCGAAGGATGGTATATCCCCTATACAACCCTCGCTGGAAGATGTGTGAGGCGAGGACGCGGTCTTCGTTGGAACGGTCACCCATCCAACTACTAACTGCGCCTGACGTTGCTTTACATCGCATATCAAAGTATGTACATAGTAAAGACGCACCTACGCTCGCCCCGTAGTAGTATTTTAAAGTGTAACAAAATAATAATTTCTATCCTTATTTTCATAATTATGCCCTAAATAGTACGCTGGGCTAAGAAGAAAATCTAAGAATATTTTATAGATCTTATTTACCGTATAAAAATTTATTGGCAGGAATAACAATTTTATCAGATCCAATGTTGCAATCATAATTTTCCACAGCAGATTGTACGATAGTATCAGGCAAAACGTAATGTGTACTGTAAGGCAACGATCCTAAAGTTGGGATTCTGGCTTCGAAGAACAAATCGCCAATCCTCTTGGGGGAGTTTGATGATTGTCCAGCGACTACTGAACTCAATAAGATACTTGAAATTGCATTATATTCAACCAAACCAACCAGACCGATCACGCTGTCTTATATTTAAATTTTATAACTTTTTATTTTCCTTTTTACTGGCAATAAAATTTGATTTCCTTTCCGGAAATTTTATTAACAAGGAATCTTATTTAGCTTATCAAAGTTTATATTCCATATTTTTTTGCAGATGGTCTTAACATGAATGGAAAGAGATCCCTTTTCCAGTCTTATTTATTTTTAAAATCCGACATTTAATAAAAGGAATATGCAAAGGAATGTATGTCAAACATCTTAATATTAAGTAAGAACTACATTTGAACATTTCAACATAACTTTTCACTACACACGACGTACGGTTCACCAACCAAGTAGACAGCATCTGGAGATACTTAATGCGTATCGAGTGCAGTATTTACAGATTTGGCGTTTGTGCAAACTGTTTTATACTATAAGAAATTAATTGTAATTAACGTTTTCACGTCCACATGGCGATTTTACATTTAGACAGAAAACGTATATCTTTAATTAGGTCTTCGATTAGAGACTGGAGTACTAAAATTTTGTGTTATGTCTTACTGTACTCTTAAATATATGCGTCAAGTAGCTAACTTTGGAATATAAAATCTAGATAAAATCTGGATGTGAAACTAAAAATAAAATCTTCCATATATGCAGAGAACATTTCGTAAAATATTGCTCTTCTTGACCTATTTCCATGTGAAAACTACAAGCTAGCAAAACTAATAAACAAATCTATAATAGTTCTTTATCAGGAGTTAAGCAGAACTGATGTTTGATGCCATTGGTTGTGCATATTTATCACATAATTTTCTACAATATATGCGAAAAATATATGTGAAAAAATAACTATATGGTTTAATAAGGAAAAATCTAGCATAAAACAGTGTCTATTTTGAGTGGCATACACATGTACCTGTCATACACACCCAGTAATGTTGTTAAGTAACAAAATACGGCTTTTCAGGACAAGATTTTAAATTTTTGACATATTTATTTACCCTCTTGATTGTGAAGTTGCGGTTCATGTCAACTGGAAGGCACTGCACATGTAAATGTACAACCAGACATGAACCGCATCTTCATAGTCAAGAGGGTATAAAAAAGACAACTCTTTTTTAAATTCAAGCTTTCGAAACATATGTGAATGTGGTCGCTAAGAGTTTCCTCATCAATCACTCTCCAATTCCTCACTAGCCCTGCTATACTCTGGGTAGAACAGGTCACGTCTATGTGTGACCTTGTCGTACCCCTGATGAACGTGGGGGCGCCCGTGTTGTGGATCACCAGATCTAAGGTAGCAACCCATTCTGTTAGAATTTGTCCTCTTCTGTCTTGTAGTGGGGCTCCCCATTCCGGTGCTTTAGCGTTGAAGTCTCCGAGGACTATGGCGTTTCTTCAAGTCCTAGCATCCTCCATGATCGTCCTCATTTGGTCTTCGTATTGCTCTATAGGGATGTTAGGCGATATGTATAAACAGTATAGATCGAGCTTTATTTTCGGATATCCTGAGTGTTCTCCAACCTTCTTGACTTTTATTTTCTTATTTCTAAAGTACACAGCAACATCATTTCTTTTGTGGGTCAACCAGACAGCTCCTTTAACTAAGTTCCGATTCGGTTCCGAGGCTACGATTATGTCCGCTCCCTCACTGATCGCTGTAGCGAATGCCAGGTCGTGAGCGGCCCTAGATCTATTAGCGTTTATTTGCAATATTTTCATGGTCAGATTTCTGTGGGATCCGCCTGCTCCTGGCTTTTGCTTCTGCATCCACTAACTTTTTATATTTTGGGCATCTCGTCGAGTCCGCCCTGTGTCCTTGCAGGTTACAGACGGAACAGAAGGCGAGATTTTGACAGTCTTTGGCTTTGTGCCCATTTATTCCGCATTTTATGCAAACGTTTTCCCTATCCTCCCCTTTGCAGGCTGCCCGATTGTGTCCGAATTCTAGGCATCTCAGTATTGACACCCTCTCTCTTATCCTGCAGTTTACTCAGCCTATGGGGATCTTTTCTCTCCTTTTGAGCATTTCTGCTGACGTCTTAGGGAGGGTGACTGTAGCTATTTTATTTCCGTTCCTGTTTGGCCCCAATGATGTTACCCTTATGTCTTTTTCATTTATCTTGGTATATACCATGATGGCCTTCATTATGTCTTCTTCCGTGACTGTAGGGTCGATATCCGAAAGGTGCAATGTACTTTCCTTCCTGTCTAGGTGCACTACCGTGTCTTTTAGCTGGGTCTTTATTTCCTCCCTCAAACGTTCTGCCCGTGCCTGGTCTCCCTTTACTTTTAACATTAGATTCCCTCCTCCTGTTTCTTTGATCGTTTTTATTTTAACTCCCAGTTTACCAATATCAACCTTTTCCTTTACAGTCTTCAGGAGTTCCGCATATTGTCTATCACTTTTTGTATAATGACCGCTTGTGTGCTTTGCACGTTTTGCCTTGCAACGTTTGCCTGCTTGCCCTTAGGTTCTAGTAGTTTCAATTCCATGCCCCGTGTTTCGTCGTCGCTTCCGAATACGTATTCTAGCGTCTTTCTACAATACGTTCTGTCCAACCCGTCCGCGGTTACGAATAGGATCTTTTTTCGACTCGTTCTTACAAGTCTCTAGCATGTTATATATTTGCTTCCAGTCTATTATCCTATTTTCTTCCTCAATTCTTGTAGGTAGTGGGTACACATGTTGCTCATTTTCAATATCCTCGGGTTTCCTACTCATCAAGGTTTTCACGGACTTTATCAGGAACTCCATTTGTCCTTCCCTTAGGCCTTCTTTCACCAGATCGTATACCTCCGGGTGCTTTTTCCTGACTTGGCTGAGTACCCCCCTTGTCGCCGGTGTCTTTCAGGTCCAATATGACCACTAGGTCCTTTCATAGGTTGACAAATTTAAATATATATATGCCCTACTGGACAAATAAATCTGAGCGCCAGGTAAATTTATAATTCAAATCAAATGCACAATACCCGAAATATTTAACTATGTAACTCTCAAACTTACCAAATGATAATTACAATGAAACGACAGCCAATTTAACTATATTAAGTTTATTCTAATAATCCAGATCATGAGCATATATATATATATATATATATATATATATATATATATTGCAGTCTGGTTACGTTCCTTATAATAAAATAAGGAGTTTGCGGGGGCGAGCGTAGGTGCGTCTTTACTATGTACATACTTCGGTATGCGATGTAAAGCAACGACAGGCGCAGTTAGTACTTGGATGGTGACCATTCCAATGGAAACCGCGTTCTCGCCTCACACATCTTCCAGCGGCTTGTATATCAGTGTATGCGCGGAAGCTATACAACCTTAGGCGAGGGTTGTATAGGAGATATACCATCCTTCGGAGGGGATGTAAAGCCGTCGGTCCCTTGTCTATTAAATGTTATGCAAATAAAAGATCCCTACTCTTCTTAAGGGAAGAGGTTCGGCAAAATTCCTGGTTGGGGGTAGCTCGTCTACAGGCGTCGGTGTTAGGCCTCAGTAGCGGAAATAGGCCGACGTTAAATAAATGTATAAAAAAAAAAGGAGTTTGCGACTGAAACATTATGTTTTAATATCCTACCCTCTAGAAGCGCATTTGAATTATGCTAAGCCCAATCAGGCTATTTATTTTTCGATTGCAACTGGACCGCTAGATGGCGCCTGCTGATTGTTTTGCATGTCGCTATCCCAAGGATACCGAGATGTACCAAATAGTCAAGGGATCCTCGTGTAAATCGTCACATGCCTGCCTTGCACTGACGAGAGCCAACAGCTCGAAACTGCAGCCTGCAAGTGTTGTGGGACGGCTGGCACGAGAGCTCCTTTAAGTAGGATCAGTCTTTCGGCTTTCCATCTATGTTAAAGTTGATATTGTTTTTTTATAATATAATTCTTGCATGTAAATATTATCACTTTAAATTTAGTACAGTTTAATTTCAAGTTAAGTTGTTGATTCTTGTTGAAAATAGCATTTAATTCGTCATTGATGTATTTTCGATTAAGTTCATTTATGGAAAACTATATTATAATTGCGTAGCATAACTTGTATGTTTCAATTGGTGACTGAATTTAAAATATGAGTAATGCATATGCAAAATAATGGTCCAGGAATGGACCTTTGAACTACTCCGGAAGAAATATCTACAAAATCTATAAATTGATAATTTTAATTTTCTGGTTATTGTAAATACATGATTCGATGAATATAAATGTATTAGTAGAGAAACTATAAAATCTTAATTTTGAGACTAGCAATTGGTGTTTAATATTGTCAAAGGCCTTGGAAAAATCAAGCAACCAACACACTAATCAACTTTTTCTCAGGCGATGAAAATAAAGATGTCATCAATGGCTAATGTATTAGAGGTGCTAAAATTTTGACGAAAATTAGACTGACAAACTAGAAATATGTTATTTCAAGACATAAATTCGTTTAAATGAACAATTTTTCTGTATCTCAGAAATGTAAGTTAAAATGATAGTAATTCTGAGATCAGGAGATTTAAATAGATTTAAAATTTTTGGTCTTACTAGTCTTACCACGATTCTAGATAACAATTTCTTATATACAGAAATTGAAAATATGTTTTATATAAATATCAATAAAAGTACTAAATAATATACTAACTAAGAATTGTATTATTATTATACACCAAAATGTTCTCCGTTATTTGCCAAACAATAAACAAGAATCACAGACAGTAAGTATGATCCTACAGTCGTTTGTTTGAAGCAGAATTGAAAATTATTAATCCATATTCCTCTTTATAGCAATTATTAGCTCTTAACTTCATAATTTTTTATGTTTTCAAATAAACTTCTATCAACATATAGTGAAGTTGTACCTACAGTTTGAAAATAATATATTTTGCGAGTTCAGTATGCATAAATAATCTCGATAAGTAGCTGTGCATTCAAGTAAATTTTAAAACACCAAATTCTCGATCTGAAGACAAAAATAAAAAGTAAAACGTAAACAACTTGACAACGACCCTCTCAATTTGGTTGTGAAGGCTTCAATCTCGAATAAGAATGAACAGAGTACTTGAAACTTGAGGAAGCTTTAGACTTCTAAAGTGTTTGCTTTATAAGTACGGTGTAAATTAAAATAACAAAAGCTAATATTGGTTATCAATCAGTTAGCTCTTCATTAGTTTATTTATTTCATACGTTATATATGTATAATATAACATGATATGTTTTATAACATATCAATATTCCGTTCCTAAGTTAAAGTGCTTATAAAAAATGTGAGTGATGGACGTACTGAATGTGATTCAAATTTCAATGATTGACTTTCCCTCTATAAACGATATTTACGATTTTAAAAACATGCTAACTGTTTTCGTATCAAATAGGCTAAAGAATAATAAATGAAAAAGCAAATTTATTGCACTATGCCTATTTCCTAAATAAAATTATCCCTAAAACAATTCAGATGCAGAATGTTTATATAAATAGAGAGAAGGGTAATTTTTTATTAGTTTATATTTGTTAATAATGGGTCTTTAAACTTAATACTTTTATATGGTTTGTTCAAGTGGAAGAATATCGATATACAGGCTGTCCATTTTATCAGGGCACTCGAGAATATCTCACTTAATATCGGTCTTACAAAAAAAAAATATTTTTACAAAAATTCTGCCGATTTATATAACCTGCAAAATGGTTTAAAGACGTTTGAAATCCATGGCCTACTTTAAGAGTTATGGCGGAAAATATCGAAAATGCGGAAAACGTCTAGGCCAAATATCTCTGTTATTTGAAGAGATACGGGAAAAATTCTAAGGCGAAAATTTTTTGCAAACTAGAGTGTTTCAACGAAGTTTTATCTAATTTTTTTTCAAAACCGCTGTATTTTGAGATTTACTCTTCAGGCTGTTAAAAAAATTATTTTGAAACGAGCGGGAAATGACGCCATTAAATAGAGTATTTTCCTCCCTTTTGAAGGATATATCACATGCCATATTTATTCATTGGTACTACGTTAGTAATTATAAAAACTTTTTTTTGAAACCAATCAATTTTTTTTTAACAAGCATTATACTTGCCGTGGAGAAGTATAATTAAATAAAACGATAAAATAATTACAGAAAGTTAAAATGTCTTTACCAATTAATTTAAGTATAATATCCATTTGTTTGTATTTCATGATTTCACTATTATTTCAATTATTTTAAAATAGTTGGCTATGAACAAACTTGACAATTTAATTTTTTGACAGATCATCTCAGTTAATACTTAAACTCTCACTCAATCACACTCGTTTAAGAATTTAGAATTTTCAAAATGATTTTCACTCACATTGATCGTTATAATATGTTCGTTACATATTGCCAATGCAATTTTAACTCTGGATTAGCTCAAGTAGAATATAGAAACAGATTTCCACAAGCACTACAGCCGAATAAAACTCTGTTCAGAAAATTAGTTACGAAACTGAAAAATAATGGTTCATTTTTAAAGAAGAAGGCAAGGTTGAACAGTGTTACTGATAATGTAAATAAGGTAAACCGAGTTATTAATTATGTAAGAAATAAAAGTACAGAAAATTTTGGAACCATCATTAAGAGAAATTCAAATTGTTTGTCATATAAATAAAACAAGTGCTAGAAAAATTTTAAAGAAAAATGGTTACCGGTGTTATAAAGCCAAAAAAGTTCACAATTTACAAGCGGGGGACAAACCAAGGAGGACGACTTTTTGTAGGTGGCTGTTGGAAAAGAAGCGTGCCGATCCATTAATATGTAGTAAAATACTTTGGTCCGACGAGGCAAATTTTTCCAATAATAGATTTTTTAATCGCAATATTCATTACAAATGGACTTCTGAAAATACACACAGGCATAGACCGACTGGGTTTCAAAATGTGTGGATAGGTATTTTAAGCACCAATATAATAGGTCCTTATTTTTATGATGATCACCTCAGTGGTCAAACGTACCTAAACTTTTTGAGAAATGAAGTTAATGAATTCTTAGAAGACCTACCTTTAGAGAATCTACACAACTTTCAATATTTTCAACAAGATGGAGCTCCTCCCCACAATTCCCAGATTTGCCTAGATTATTTAGACGAAATTTTGCCTCAACATTGGATATGTACCAATGGATTTATTCGATGGCCCCCTCGTTCTCCAGATATAACCCCAATGGATTTTTTCTATGGGGTATATTAAAGATAAGGTGTTTTCAACGACACCGCAAAAGGCAGAGGACCTAAAAGCTCGAATTCAACAAGCATGTATTACAGTTACCCCCGAAATGCTGAGTAATGTTTTAAATGCAGTGCCTCGCCGCGCTCGATTGTGCATAAGAAATCGCGGTGGACACTTTGAACACTTGATATGTCTTAGAAATTATTTTGAGGATTGGATAAATATTAATGTTCTGTGTGCTATATTATTTTTATTATTAATTTATTTTTGTTACCTGAATTTACTTTATTCTTCTTAATTGTGTTAATATTTTATTATAGCAAAGATTTGAACAACATATTGAATTATTTTATCGTTTATTTAATCATATTTCTCCACGGCAAGTATAA
Source organism: Leptura quadrifasciata (assembly GCA_963675555.1). Lineage (NCBI taxonomy): Eukaryota > Metazoa > Arthropoda > Insecta > Coleoptera > Cerambycidae > Leptura > Leptura quadrifasciata. The sequence goes on along the minus strand of OY776682.1, from coordinate 54,512,030 downwards.
TGCTTGTTAAAAAAAAATTATTGGTTTTAAAAAAATGTTTTTATAATTACTAACGTAGTACCAATGAATAAATATGGTATGTGATATATCGTTGAAAAGTGAGGAAAATACTCTATTTAATGGCGCCATTTACCGCCTGTTTCAAAATAATTTTTTTAACAGCCTGAAGAGTAAATCTCAAAATACAGCGGTTTTGAAAAAAATTAGATAAAACCTCCTTAAAACACTCTGTTTTGCAAAAAATTTTTGCCTTAGAATTTTTCTCGTATCTCTTCAAATAACGGAGATATTTGGCCTAGACGTTTTCCGCATTTTCGATATTTTCCGCCATAACCCTTAAAGTAGGCCATGGATTTCAAAAGCCTTTAAACCATTTTGTAGGTTATATAAATCGGCACAATTTTCGTAAAAATATTTTTTTTTGTACGACCGATATTAAGTGAGATATTCTCGAGGGCCCTGATAAAATGGACAGCCTGTATATATGAAAAATAGTTGGTTCTCAGGTTGAACCGCGTCTGAGATTACTGAAGTCTCGACGTTTCGGCTCCCGTTTTGGAGCCATTTTCAAGAGAAAAAAGAGGTCAAGAAAAAGTGGTTAAAGGACATAATGCCAGGATAGGTTTGAGTTCGTAGGACTGGTTCGATTCCGGGCTCTCATCTGCCTACTCCTTAGAGTTCGAGTTGTCTCATAACACTTAAAAATTGACATAACTGTGCGCAAAAATTTTACTTGCACAGTGTCATATGTACGACAGACAGAATTGCCAATTACTATAAAAATAGTATTATTACTGGTTTTATCGTTTCAAATTGTACATTCTTCTCTATTAACTCAGCAGAAGTAAAATTGAAAATGTACAATTACACGTAAATATAGAGTTTGATTAAAATGTACTAATAAACAGGTTCAATTGTTACCAATAATTTAAACGAACTTTGACAAAGATACATTTTAATTTGTTGCCAATAAAATTTCCAACGCTTCGTTAGATAATTTGAAATTAAAGGTCATTACTATGGAAGAACTAAAATATATTTATATCAGTATACATTTTGATTAGTTTTCTGAACAAGCTGTTTGAACGTTTAAAACGAGCAGCAAATAGTTCAATAAGGAAATATAAATCACAACAATTAAAGTGACGAATTTAGGGAAACCGCTGTTGAATTTTAACATTTCTCACAAATTATAAGTTAGAAACATTAATTTCTTAATTAACAACTGTGACCTCATAAGTTATTGTTCATCTGTTACTACAGATCCCTAGACAAAAAGATGAGCCTTGCCGCACCAGGAGTTATTAATTGTAATACTTTTGACAATACAGACGAAATTGTACGATCGTTCTATGCTGAATCTAAGCTGAAACTACCTGTGAAGAACAGGACCGTACTAGGAGAGGCACGGTATTCATATAACATACACTGAAATGAAGCAGATTTGATCAATAAATGAGGTGGCGGAAATTGAATCAAATTTCATGTGTACAATATAATATAAATACAATATAAATATAAATATATAATATGTCATGCTCTTTCGACTTCTGATGAAGCAAATACTCAGAATACGTAAATGTATTTAAAATATATTCTCAATGTGTCATTGGTTGATAATTATTAAAGTACGCTAGAAAATCAATCTTGGGAATAGTAATTATCTATCGTAACGTTAAAAATTCACGAAAAATGGGAAAAATACTTTCCAGCGAATTGTGTACAATATTTTCCTACGGTCAAAAAAAAACAAAACCACTTTTCCTATAACTACAAATTCAATTTACGAAATTCGCATCTTTGTAGCAACGTTGCGGGTAATAGATTTGATTATTTGCCCTGGTCCGATGATACTCGGTGCGGTACATTCTATAAAATCATCACTAATTGAGTCAGTATCCATATCATAATATTGAAAATGTTCAAATTATGATTAGATATAGTTTTAATAATGTGTTGTCAATAAGTGTATCATGACAGATGTCTATAATGTACAGCCAACTTCTACGGGCAACTTGCCAGATGCCTCTATAATACTACGCGTTTCACAGTTTAGCGACGTTTACTGTTATATATAATAACACGTTTTTCAAGTGACACTTGGACATTAACAACGACACATTTCTAACGTATGTGTGTTTACTGTGGCGTCATTAAATGAACCAGAATAGATAAAAATTAAATTCCAAAACCACATGCTTTACAGATTTATTTATATGAATTGAAACTTATTATTTAAAAGAATACTAGAGGTTAGTATTCCGTCAGATTTGGATTGTTTGATGTAAAATAAAAAATAATTAACATTAATATATTAATTGATTAATTAGTAAAACTAATGGTCGAGTATTGTGTTTTTACCGAGAATGCGTCATTGTGCCATATTCCAAGGATCTAGGTACATGGGGAGTGGGTTAAAAATCGATTACAACATCTGCCCCGAACAAACAAATAAACATACATAAAAACGTGCAAAAGTGACAAATTTTCCGTGTTTTAATAACACTAGAGCGCTATTTTCTAGATATTCAGCGTTGCCTCACAGAACGGCTAACAATTTAATAATTAAAAAAAAAGTATAGCTTTCTTACATTTTAAATATAACATTATAGTTCAAATGAGAAAATGCTCTGTGTGGTGACAATACGAAGTATTGTGGATTCATTAACCATACTTCTTTAGAAATGCTCATTGTGCAAGGGCCGACACTGCTGGTGGTTAAACTAAAATATATTATCTATCTTTCTTTAATGTATTTTCTTCTGTGTATTACAAATGAGATGGCAAATGCTTTTATAAACAAGGACGGTGACTAATTTGTGCAGAGGAAAAAGAGACATGTTTACTAAAGATTTGTTGTCTGAATTAGATGCTCTACCAAAGTTTTATTTTGTAAGTTTATCTCAAGTGTCGTAATAAAAGTAATTTTCTTGTCTTATGTTCTTTGAAATGACGTTGAAAAATTGAAGGAAATTTGTTTCGGCAAATTTGCTATAAATCTATATTTTACACATTTTTGCGGTTAAATTAAACGGTGATGACTTATTGTGTTTATTATATTCACTTGAAATGTTAACTTATATCGCACAAAGGCATGTCTCAGTTATTTTATTAATTTCTAGCGTCTCGGTTTAAGTGAATATCAAAGGAATTTGTTTAATTAGATTTAAACTAGAATCATTTATTATTCTCAAGCCTCGTAATGGAAAAGTTATTCTTTGTTTTACTCATGTTTATATACAGTCAGTTTGGCTGAACTGCCTGAGAATTATCTGCAATTTCTATAAGATTGCAAAAACAAAAAAAATATATTTCTTATCGGTGTAGTATACATGTCAAATAAGTGATTTGTTTGTGCTTATATTCAATATGGATTTGACCTTACTCGAGATCAAATCGTACCAGTTTCTCGACTTGACCTTATCTGCATATCTAAGAATTTACCGGCCGGTGTCCTATATTACTATGAGACAGTTTTATTTCTCACATACTTTTTCTTCCTGTGGAACCTTGTAGTGGGCGAACAACACTTATCACAGTAAGTGGTAAATTCAATACCACGGTTGAGTAATTCAAGCCCTACTTCAGTCAGACATCAACGGCGAAGGGATTCAAGATAATCACTTCAAAAAAATCACCGTATCCTACTAGGACGAAAAATTTACCAACAGTAACACCGCTAAAATTCTCAGGTGAAGAAATAACAATATAGGTGAAAGTAAAGAACCACATCTGACTCCAATTTGCTTGGTACTGCCACATTGAGAAAATTAAACGGAAATCATAAATTGTTGTATTAACTGACTGAACTGTGGAAAAACCTTGTATAGAGCACTAACTCCACACTATAACTTTAAGATTCTTCATTCTATGATAGCCTTGACTTAGTAGCCTAAGGTGCAGTAATTAGCAACCTCTATCGAATTAGGTACAAAGATTGGAACGTTTGTGCACCACGGAGGAACTGCGGTCAACCCTCGCTGCAGTAATGGGAGCTGTTACCTCCTTTCTCTTATTATTTATTTTTGAGAAAGAATTGAGGCAACATGTGCGGACGACTAGCTGGTTTAAGCCGGAGCAGAGAGCCGTGGGTCCAGAGCATTCGTAAGAGTGGAGAAACTTACCCTTTCTGACATGTACAGCATAAGCGACAGATTTCTGTTTATTTCGAGAAAAGGAGACAAAGAAAAATTGATCTTAAATTGGGCACCATCTATAGTAAAATAAGCAAAATAGTCTCTTTTTCTCGAATAACCAGTCTGCTATAGATCAGACTGAAATTGTTGGTAAGAGAAATAAAAAGATGTTTAAAATGAATGACAAAATATATTACATAAAAAAATTAGACAAATCGGTTTGAGACAAATTGAAATGTGAAAAAAATATATATATATAAAAAAAACAAATTGATACCAGTATCCTAGGTGGTTTATGGCTCAGGTGGCTGGTTCTGGGACAGCAATCCAGGCCCACAATTGTCTCTTATTGCAAGAATTCTAAATTTTTCTTGGCAATTTACGTCTCTCAATGAATGGGGTGAAAATTGTAGGAAATTTAACCAAATATAAGCACATACAAAGTTTATGCAAGTTATTTATGCAAAATTTAAGCAATGTTAGCTATGCAAATATAAGCTAGTTAGCTGTACAAAATATATTTGAATTAGCTGCACGAAACATTAAGCTAGCTATACAAAGCTGCAGGAAATTAATTTAAAGCTATACAAAAGTAATCTGATTAGCAGTGTACAAAAGTAATTTTAGCTACGCAATAGTAATTATTAGCTATGCACGAGTTATTATTAGCTATGCACTAGTTATTATTAGCTATGCACTAGTTATTATTAGCTATGCACTAGTTATTATTAGCTATGCACTAGTTATTATTAGCTATGCACTAGTATTATTAGCTATGCACTAGTAAGCTGATTTCTTAGACTATAAATTGCCAAAAAAATGAAAAGGAAAGAGAAAAATATTTTTACAACCATGTGGTACATATAGCATTTTAACTACTTATTAAATTAAAAAGAATTGACTTTGAATTCAAAATTTATTTTAAAAATAATTGAATTTATATCAAAGGCAAAATTTGAAGATTAATTAAAATATTTTAATGAGTATAATGAAATGAAATTACCTGTATGTTCAACACTTTGTAACTGGGATATAAAAATTGTAATATAAATTACTGAAGTCCGCAGTTAAAAATTATAATGTTTGAATCAGTACAAAGGCTGCAAGCAAATGACTTCCTGGTGAGTTTTACTGATAAGGTAAACTTTTTTTGTCCTGTTTACTGGAAAACAACGCCACCAAAAAAATGTGAGAAATCTAATTCCCTATTTAAATTGAAAGCTATCAAAATATAGAAATCGTACAAGTATGGCCATCTGTCAGTGGTTAATTTAAGCGCACCAACTTGCCTTGTAGATTCCCATACTCAACTAAAGTAGTGGCATATAATCGATAAAAGGAATCTATAATAACAGTTTATTTTCCATGCCAGCTGATTTGCCTTTGCAATTTCTATTTTATACATAACAAATATTAACAGATATAAATAAGTAGTAAAACGTATTGATATTATTGATAAATCAGTAACATATTACATGTTATAGGATTTACTATATATAGAATGAGAGAAGGTAAGGAAGATAACCATATGTACTCCATAGTAAACAAAAATATAAAAATTGAAAAATAGATATCTGATGTAACTAAATTTTGTAGACAAATTGTTTCCTGGGATAATAATGCTGTATTACAACGGATATGAGATACATAATAGTGTTAGTAGAAAAACAGGACTAAGTTCCTACGATATAAAATTAAGTACATAAAACAGTGTGACATGGTTTAGCAGTTATACATGTAAAATTCTGTTAGTTGAAAACAGTTTTACCTGCAAGAACTGAATCCAAAAAATATACAGGTCGTGCTAACTATCCATAAAACACTAGTTTTTAAATAAAACTGTTAAATGGACATAGGCCATGTAACAGAATGCCTCCCTTCTGGCGAAAAAAAATTTTTTTTTAAGGTACGTATAAAAATTTTTGCTTTGCTTTAGTCGTAAACACATTATGAAAGTAAACAATACTTTAATATTATTAATTCCTCGTAGGGAACATAAAGTACAAAATTGAGAAAGCGAGCGAAGGATGAGTGACAAAATACATTCTCTACCAGAAGTTCTACGTACAGGGAGCAAGTCTATGACCTAAACTGGAGAAATCTTCGGAACTAAGTAATGAAAACAATATGAAAAGTTAAGTGTTGCGAAATTTAAAAATAGACAAAAAAATGGATAAAATTAATTTTAAGGAAGACGACTTAATGTCGAAATCCTACAGACATTATAACGTCTCAGCAACTGTGAAGCCGTTGCTAGTACTAAAATTGGTAGAGTTTTATAAAACTAATACCACGATACATATAATGTAATATTATATGCCAATATAGGTTAGCAAGAAGTGAAAACTTGTGGTATTGTTAACCTACAATTCAAGTGTATAGCCGTTGAGTGCTAAAACTGATAGTTCAAAACAAATCAGATAGTACATGTAAGATGTACTATAGTTAAATGAGAAAAATTGTTCTCAAAAATCAAAGCCAAAATCGTGATGCGAAGTAGAGAAGCTAGAAAAAAAATTAAATTTACCTAGGTAGGAGAATCTTATTAATTACGGTAAATAGAAGATACATAAACGAGAAAGAAAAGAAAGAGGAAAGTACTGAATACCCATAAGGCTGGTTTTCAGAAAGGTGATTAATATAATCTAGTAAAAATATAAAACTTATGGTTTTAAACTTTTAGTTGTCAAAGTTTTGAGGTTATGGCTTCTTATCCAAGGTGGTAGGAAAAGATTAAACCAAATTGAAGTAAAGAATCGTATAGGTATTCACAGAAAGCACAAAAAGAAAGAAGAAAAATACAAACACAAAAGAAGAGAAGAGACGGTGTTGTTGTCTATCGTTATGAGAATCCACAAGTAAAATTATAAGTAGAGGTAAGTACTCCTGTTCAGAAAGTTGAACAAAGGAAAAAGAAATAATTATAATATTTTTACATTTGTAGGTTCTCATCATCTGGTAACGTAAGCTACCGGATGTTAATTTGTTCCCACCCCTGAACCTTCGTGGATCTGAAGAAAGTAGAAATAGAAAGTTATAGATCCAGCCGGAAAATACATAAAAGACAAATAACTTTTTACTAAAGTTACCGCTGTACGATAATAATGAATACTGTACGTTATGCAAAAGGTTGACTCGCGTATTCTCACTGGAGAAAAAGTCTGGCTAGCAAGCGATGGTGAAGAAACGTACTTATTAGAGGTTAGTATTTGAGAAAATTTTCTCAACGTTAAAGAAAATATTTACATAATAACAATTTAGAGCACTGTATATCTCACAAGTAAGATAACTTATAGGTAAGATATGAAAAAGAAATCTTTTTGATAAACAGATCTCAAAAAATTGTTAATGGAAGAAATATTTTTAGAAAATATTTCCAGAAAAATATAGCTAAATATTTTTACTAATTTACAACTTAATTAAACTAATATTTACAATAATATGTACAGTACTTAAGCAATGAATGATAAACATATGTGATATATGATATAATTCAGTGATACTTAAATTAAGGAGTGCATGAATTATTAGTGAATAAAATGCACGAAGGACTTAATGAATAATGCATCAAGGACTTAAAGAGTAATGGATAGGGGACTTAACTTAATAATGCTTAAAGGACTAAAAAAATAATGGCCATTTTATATACAAAATTTACAAGAGAATCATCCTCGAAAGAGGAGCGGGAGGAAATTTTTTTAATTTCCGGATGAGTGAAACAATTCACTCAAAAAAATGAAGTATGTAGAAATGGTAGCATGCCATGTCTACAGATATAGTTAACCTTGAAAGTTAATCCAATACATCCCTTCGTTAGAGATTTACGAAGAAAAAAATATCGACAAACGATGGTACGTACTAGTACCAAAAAGAAATTGCGTAAGCTTTGCTTACTGGTATACCAAAAAAATTGTTTTTGGTGGCTTTGCACCAAAAAAATTATTATACTTATTGTATAATTTAAGGAAATTTTGCCAAAAATAAGCACTCAAAAAAAATCAAGAGACATAAAATAGGTATTTTTATTAAGGTAGTTGAAATTTCAGAAAACTTATGATTTTTATAAAAATTACGAACTGTATTTTTCCAATTCTCCCAATCAAAAATGTCAGTTTTAGGTTTTACTTTGAAATTTGAGAAAATATGTCTATTTGAGTCATTTCTGGAATGCTTTTTAAACCTAGAATTAAAAATTACTCGGCCTCTAGGGTTATTTTTCTGCCGTGGGCCTGATAAAACAGCAGAAAACCTTTCTAGTTTTTTTGGATTGCACACTGGGCAAGTCTTAGAAGTAAAATTAGGCTTTCCACATCGGAAACAAAACCTATTTCGAGCTTGTCTACACTCGTGAAAGCTATGACCTTTCTTTTGACAATTCCAACAAGAAATAGAAAATTTATTATTATTTGATGTACCCGGAACAGCATTTTCTTGATTCAAATTATTATTTAGACTAATATTTTTGTTACTTTTGCTTTTAGAATTGAAATTATTTTTATTTTTAGGTGATGGAAGATTTTCTACATATGCCAAGTCAGTTTCGAGGACACATGCTTTAGGAGTTGGAGAATAATAATTATTTTTCATTTGTGTGGCCAAATCTATTTTCTTGCATAAAGTTAATAGTTCGGCTGTATTTTTAATATCTGTTAAAGCTAATGCATGAATATATTTAGGCAAAATGTTACGTCTAATTATTTTTAACTTCTCCTCTTCACTTAAAACAGTATCTAAACGATTAAATAAATTTTGCATTGTAGCAACAAAAATATTTATGGACTCTGACTGTCCCTGTCTACGAGATTTTATCTCATCTAACAATTTTTCATCATAATCGCATACTAAAAAAGCGATTTTAAGCTGTTCTTCAAGCTCTTGCCAATTGGATACAATAGATCTGATTGACCGATAAACAATTAAGGCCTTGTCAGTAAATAAATCAATACTAGACTCAAATAATTGTTGTTCCGATACATTCCTAGCGGCAGCAAGTTCTTTCACTCGTTCCAGAAAAGCTTTTAAATTTGACTTGCCGTCAAACTGAATTCCCCATTTATAAACTGGGACATATTTCTTGTCAATTGGGTAATTAATAGGTGAAATATTTTCTAATTTAGGAATAATTTTAATTTCTAACCTTGCATCAATTTCTTCGCAAGATGCAACTGAGTCATCTTTAAATTCCTGCAGGTTAATATTTAACTCTGTTGGTTCTTCCGGAACCACGAATCTATGCACTCGATTTGTTAGGCATATTAAACGATTTGAAATTATTAAATAGGATGTGTCCTCTTTGCATGCTGAAAAATCGTGAACTAAAGCAAGTAGTTCAGCGATAGTGTTGGTGATTTCAGTTTTTTCTGTTTCAACATTGAAGCTAGGATCTTTTAATGATTGAAATTCGCGTTTTTGCTTTTTTAATAAATTGTCTAATATCATCCGTTTTATATCTAAAGTTTTATTAGATGCCTTAACATTTCGAATACGTAGTTCATAATCTACCTCAGATTCCGTTAAATATCTTACACAAAATGGAAGTTCCATGTTAACAAGAAATGTAAAGAAGTAAATTAAAAGTTTTTATTAAGAACCCAACTGGCAATAAATTGTATGTTTTAAATAGCAAATGAATGTAGTCTTATCTGTTGTCAAGAGATAAAAAAAACACAAACAATTTTATCTATCAAATAAAAAAACTGTTGTTTCAATTTTAACTTTCCAGAAATAAATCAAATTAAACACTTTAAGCAGCAAAATAATATTTCAGGTAGGTATAATTCCACAACTTCACTTTCACTAATAAAGAATATTTTAAGAAAATATTTGGACTTGTAAAATATTTGATATTTAAGGACGCAAATTTTCTGTATACCATAGAATTCAATTGTTGTAAGCAAAGATATATGCAAAAATATATATAATAAAAATTTTTAGACAAAATGAAATATAAGCAAAAATATGACTCGACTTAAGAAAAAAATTATTTTCTTACCAAAAATTTAAAAATTTGTCTCATATGCAATACATTCAAAAATTGGGGTTTCACCTCTCTTACTACTCTTACTATATAAATATGTTTATTGAATTGAGCCCTACACATTTGTCGTCAATTATATTGTTTCGGGCCCCACACGTTGGTCGCCAATTATGTTACCTCCTTTCTCTTATTATTTATTTTTTGAGAAAGAATTGAGGCAACATGTGCGGACGACTAGCTGGTTTAAGCCGGAGCAGAGAGCCGTGGGTCCAGAGCATTCGTAAGAGTGGAGAAACTTACCCTTTCTGACATGTACAGCATAAGCGACAGATTTCTGTTTATTTCGAGAAAAGGAGACAAAGAAAAATTGATCTTAAATTGGGCACCATCTATAGTAAAATAAGCAAAATAGTCTCTTTTTCTCGAATAACCAGTCTGCTATAGATCAGACTGAAATTGTTGGTAAGAGAAATAAAAAGATGTTTAAAATGAATGACAAAATATATTACATAAAAAAATTAGACAAATCGGTTTGAGACAAATTGAAATGTGAAAAAAATATATATATATAAAAAAAACAAATTGATACCAGTATCCTAGGTGGTTTATGGCTCAGGTGGCTGGTTCTGGGACAGCAATCCAGGCCCACAATTGTCTCTTATTGCAAGAATTCTAAATTTTTCTTGGCAATTTACGTCTCTCAATGAATGGGGTGAAAATTGTAGGAAATTTAACCAAATATAAGCACATACAAAGTTTATGCAAGTTATTTATGCAAAATTTAAGCAATGTTAGCTATGCAAATATAAGCTAGTTAGCTGTACAAAATATATTTGAATTAGCTGCACGAAACATTAAGCTAGCTATACAAAGCTGCAGGAAATTAATTTAAAGCTATACAAAAGTAATCTGATTAGCAGTGTACAAAAGTAATTTTAGCTACGCAATAGTAATTATTAGCTATGCACGAGTTATTATTAGCTATGCACGAGTAATTATTAGCTATGCACGAGTAATTATTCGCTATGCACGAGTTATTATTAGCTATGCACGAGTTATTATTAGCTATGCACTAGTTATTATTAGCTATGCACTAGTTATTATTAGCTATGCACTAGTATTATTAGCTATGCACTAGTAAGCTGATTTCTTAGACTATAAATTGCCAAAAAAATGAAAAGGAAAGAGAAAAATATTTTTACAACCATGTGGTACATATAGCATTTTAACTACTTATTAAATTAAAAAGAATTGACTTTGAATTCAAAATTTATTTTAAAAATAATTGAATTTATATCAAAGGCAAAATTTGAAGATTAATTAAAATATTTTAATGAGTATAATGAAATGAAATTACCTGTATGTTCAACACTTTGTAACTGGGATATAAAAATTGTAATATAAATTACTGAAGTCCGCAGTTAAAAATTATAATGTTTGAATCAGTACAAAGGCTGCAAGCAAATGACTTCCTGGTGAGTTTTACTGATAAGGTAAACTTTTTTTGTCCTGTTTACTGGAAAACAACGCCACCAAAAAAATGTGAGAAATCTAATTCCCTATTTAAATTGAAAGCTATCAAAATATAGAAATCGTACAAGTATGGCCATCTGTCAGTGGTTAATTTAAGCGCACCAACTTGCCTTGTAGATTCCCATACTCAACTAAAGTAGTGGCATATAATCGATAAAAGGAATCTATAATAACAGTTTATTTTCCATGCCAGCTGATTTGCCTTTGCAATTTCTATTTTATACATAACAAATATTAACAGATATAAATAAGTAGTAAAACGTATTGATATTATTGATAAATCAGTAACATATTACATGTTATAGGATTTACTATATATAGAATGAGAGAAGGTAAGGAAGATAACCATATGTACTCCATAGTAAACAAAAATATAAAAATTGAAAAATAGATATCTGATGTAACTAAATTTTGTAGACAAATTGTTTCCTGGGATAATAATGCTGTATTACAACGGATATGAGATACATAATAGTGTTAGTAGAAAAACAGGACTAAGTTCCTACGATATAAAATTAAGTACATAAAACAGTGTGACATGGTTTAGCAGTTATACATGTAAAATTCTGTTAGTTGAAAACAGTTTTACCTGCAAGAACTGAATCCAAAAAATATACAGGTCGTGCTAACTATCCATAAAACACTAGTTTTTAAATAAAACTGTTAAATGGACATAGGCCATGTAACAGAGCACTATTAAAATTCCCCCCATTTCACAAAGTGATATAACGGAAGACAAAGACGATACTCCTTAGGGAAGTTGACAGGTCCTGGTTCTCGTTCGGGTTACGAAAAATAAAACAAACTGTGGCGGACCAAATCCTTGCGACGGCGTCAGAACGCACTCAGTCGAAATTGGGTACCGAGAAAATTTTCGAATTATCCAGCAATTCAATCAATTTATTTATTTCCTCTTTAAATAATAGAGCACAATATGTATTGTAAGGGTTTAGGTCAGACGTACACACGGTTACATCAGGTGTCCTTCAAGGATCCAGTCTCGGACCGCTCTTATATCTATTAATCATAAGCTCCTATTTGTAGATGATTTGAAAATTGATCATAAATGATTACATATAACTACAATCTCAAATTAATTTGCTTGAGGAGTGGTGTAATACATTTACAATACATTTAAACTTAAATCAAATGTATAGAAATGTATGGTAGTCGGTTACCCATAGAAGAAGACACCAATTATACATAATTACCTTTTAAACAACCAAATATTAAATAGATAATATTTTACAAAAGATCTCAGCATCTTATGTGACAAGAAATAATATATGTCTGCACATACATATACAATTTAGGCGCAACATGCACAAAAGGTTCCAACAACGAATTTGCATTCAAACGTTCTATTAATTCAGTTGTACGTTATGCGTGTAATAATATTTCGAATCGTGGCAATATTATTTTCATCTCAATTACATCCGAAAGCGTATATTCATAGACACTATTTTCTAATCTTTTATATCTGTTTATTTGTTTTCAATGCAATATGTATAGGTGTGAATATACGTGTGTGTATGTATATATATACATATATATATATATATATATATATATATGTTTTGTTTTCTTGTTTTGAAATGTTTTCTTAACCGCCTCTCAAGTTACCGAAGTAACTCCCTGGAAGATCTCAAGGATCTTGTGCTAGGCAAAGAGAGACGAGGCCCTACAGTTTAATGTGGACTCCGAACCACTCTTGGGGCAATTTTTTTAATGAAAAATTGTTTCGCGAACCCACTTCGCTAGGCAACTCAGTTTGCTAGCCAGTCGCTGTAACACACTGAGCTACCATATATATATATATATATATATATATTTATATATATACAACGTATATTGTATTTTTACATTTTGATTGTAATACTTATAACTTTGTCCTATAAATGGATTTAAATAAAATAAAATAACATTTATGATTGGTTTAGTTAAGTTTCCATAATTCACATTCTATATTTCATTTAAATATCAGTCGCTGTTTTGTGATCACATCTAACAGGGCACGTTTGGAATTGCAACACACTGTATGCCACATTCAGCGGCAGTTAAAGCAAAAAATGTTTGTTGACATTCATCAGCCATTCAATTTCCTTGTGTTAGTTAATTAATTATAGCTCAAATCAACTTACCGACAACGTGCAGATACCCAAATTGTGTTTTAGCAGTAACCGTATTGATTTGACACATGTAACGGCCTTTATCCTCTTCTTGAACATTGCTAATATGTAAGAACCACGTTCTGTGCTTGTCATGGGTTACGCTTATACGTGGATTTCTAGTTATAACGTGATTGTGCACCGTTAAAATTGCTGATTGTTCAAAGTGCATCCAGGCAACCTGCAACAAAATGAAAACGTTGATTCGCATTGTTTTCGTAGCGAATTTAATATTATAAGGATTCCGAACAAATAGGGTGATACACAGGGTGATTCGGTACTCATCTTTAAATTTCATTTATTTTAAAGACAAGCTACGTTAGCACAAATTCTTGTTCTTAATTTTGTCGTTATAGATTTTGCTTATACGAGGTTAATCAATATAAAGTATATACGATTGGAATTGAAACCGTATAAAAACTAAAAGCCGGCAAAAACAGTCGGCATCTCTTTATTGTACATGGGCGGAGGTAAATAGAAATGCTTGTCATAACAAAATGATAAGATTTTCGGTCGTTATTATATTATCCTCTGTTTCAGATGGTCTCCAGAAAGCCATGGTAAATTAGTAAATAATTAAAATATTTTACCTTTTATACAGTGGTAATTATTTATAAATATGAACAGTAACTAACTAAACTCCTGCGCTTGATATTATAATAGGTATTTATGCGCTGCACTGGCACATAGACAGCACGATATTAGACTTCCACGTTCCAAGATAAAGAAACGATTTACGAGTTTTTTTGTGCTAGTGGGCCTGTCCGTTTCATTACCTTTAAACCAGTGCAGTCGTAGATGGTTCATTCAGGCTGATTTCAGTTTCAACTACCGTTCGAATCTCAATACCATTGCCAAATATATAGGACAAAATATCAAGTTCAGTACGCACGGTCCTGTGCTTTAAAACTGACCAGTTTCAATTCCAATCGTATATACTTTACCAGTGGCGTGCAAGCAATTATCTTTAAGTTGTTTTGAAGGTGTCTTTAGTTACGCTATGTTCGTAAAGACAAATGCGTGCATCACACTGTATATGTATGTATGTATGTATGTATGTATGTATGTATGTATTTTTATTGATCTTTAAGCCAATTTACATCGGATAGATAAGTCAAAAAAAAAAGAAAAATTGGTATATAATTCACAATATACCTACATAGTTACTTAAGAGATATAAATCACAAACATTTTGAATAGTACTTAACAAACAATATAGTAACATTAATAACAGAGGAGATAAACATATAAAAAAATATTCATAATTACATAAAAAAGCGTAAAATCTAAGGTAGAATTTCACATTATACAAATTTAATTATTTTGTCCGGAAAAGGTAACAAATTCCTCAACTGAATAGAATACATTTTCGAGTAAGTGGTTTTTTAGTTTTGATTTGAAGCTGGTCAGTGTGGTTGCACTACTTATTTCCCGAGGAAGCATATTAAAAAAGTAACAGCCAGCATATTGAGGTGATTTTTTAAAACTTGAATAGTTAAATCTTTCCAGGCGTATTTGATTATTTTTCCTAGTTAGGTGGTCATGGACATCCGAATTTTTTATAAATTGATCTTTGTTTGTGTAGATGTAAACTAATATTTTAAACAAAAAAATACTTATAAACGTCAGAATTTTTTTCTCTTTAAATGTTTGTCGACATGACTGTCTATAACTTAAATTGTAGATAAGCCGAATAATTCGTTTTTGGGCAATGAATACTCTGCTACTTTCGACAGCTAGTCCGTAAACAATTATGTTGTAGCTAATTGTTGAATATATTAGTGAATAATACGCAGTGAGGAGTCCTTGTTCATTCAGGCAGTTTTTTAGAGTTAGTATGGCAAAGTACTGTTTATTTATTTTAGAACATATGCAGTTAATACAATCGTTGTAACTTAGGCATTCGTCTATGATGGTTCCAAGAAATTTACATTGACTACCTATTGTGATGGGATGATTATTTATGCATAGTTTTAGGTCTGCTATTTTGGGTCTTGAGCATTTATGAAACTCGATAGCCATAGTTTTGGAATAATTTATGATGAGCCTATTTTTTTGACACCAATGATCAAATTGCATGAGGACATTATTTACTTTTTCGATAACCTTTGTGATGCTTGGGTCTGAGATTATGATATTCGTATCATCAGCAAAAATAAATACTTCACCATCTAATATATAGTCTGGAAGATCGTTGATGAACATTAAAAAAATTAGGGGTCCAAGGACACTACCCTGGGGGATGCCCGAGTTGACCTCAAATTGTGACGACATCTTGTCGTGAATTCTGACTAATATTTTTCGATTATTCAAAAATGAATATATCCATTGTTGCAGGGAGCCCTGTATGCCTAGTTTTGATAATTTTTCAGACACAAAATTGAAGTTGAAGCTGTCGAAAGCGCGTGACAGATCAAAAAATAACCCTACTATATATTCTTTTTTTTCCATTTTTCCAATAATATATTGAATAAAATTTAGGGTAGCGGTTTCCGTGGAGCGCCCTTCCCTAAATCCGTGTTGGTTATGAGCAAAGATTTTGTGTGTTTCTAAGAATTTGGTCATTCTCATGTAGATAGCTTTTTCCATAATTTTTGAAATAATACTTAAAAGGGCGATAGGCCTATAGTTTTGGATCAGTAGAGGATCGTCTTTTTTATATACGGGGATAACAACTGAAATTTTTAGGCGTTTGGGAAATTCCCCAAGTTCAATAGATTTATTTAAGATAGTGGCTATGATTTCGGACAGTTCACTGCTGCATTTTTTTAATAGTATTGCCGGCACCTCATCGTGGCCCGTTGATTTTTTATTTTTTAAATTAGATATTATTTGGCTAATCTCTTCCGCTGTAAAGGGCTCCAACAACAATGAGTCATTCATATAATTTACTGAAGTGGTACAAGAGTTTGAGATATTATCACCAAAATGTTTTTTTAATTGGTTATTTGTTACCGAGACAAAATATTCTCCAAAGATAT
The DNA here is from genome assembly GCA_963675555.1 of Leptura quadrifasciata. Lineage (NCBI taxonomy): Eukaryota > Metazoa > Arthropoda > Insecta > Coleoptera > Cerambycidae > Leptura > Leptura quadrifasciata. The sequence continues at coordinate 54,495,235 of OY776682.1, read as the reverse complement.
TTGAAATGTCCGTAACGTCAGAAATTAGTTCATTATTGTGATTTATTTTGTATTCTGGGCGATTTCTGTTTCTATTGAGTTTGTTATTTACTATGTTCCAGAGAGTTCTAGGTTTATTATCTGAGTGATTTATTGTGTTTAAATAAAAATTTTGTTTTGCATTAATTATATTTTGGTTATATTGTGCCTTAAGCTTTTTATAATTTTCATTTAATTCCTTTTGATTTGGATTAGTTTTTCGAAGCATATTTAATTTTTTTAGATTATCGGACTCTGCTTTTAATTGGGGAGTGTACCAATTGTTGTAACCATTGTGATTTATTGTTTTGCCTTTTTGCTTTGATTTAGGAAATGAAACTTCAAAAGCCCATGAAAAGTGATCCCAAAATTGTTCAAAATAGCTATCAATATCACTACTTTGAATTGAGGGAAAAGTAAATTTTTTTAAAAGGAATTTGAACTCATTTATATTGCTGTCAGAAAATTTTCTAATAAATGTATTGTTCCGCGTATCAGTGACGTTACTATAAGTATTTGAATCATGAAGTTTTATTATTTGTGCGGTGTGGTCTGAAATTCCTGCGTCTATAATGCTGTAATGTACTTCATTTTTTACATTTGTTATTAGATGGTCTATAGCTGTCGCACTAGTACTTTCTCCACGGGTTGCAATACGAGTTGGTTGCCGAATTAAAGATTCCACTCCATATGACTCTAGTATATCACATAGTATCCTTTTTTCAACATTGTTTTTTAGGATATCAATATTTAAATCTCCACATATTATAATTTTTTTTATACGAATTAGTCGCGATATCTAATATTTTACAGAACTGAATGAAAAAGGTCTCTATATTCCCTCTAGGGGAGCGATATATATCTACTATACACAAATGTTTATTTACCAGGATGGCACAGCATTCAATGTCTACTTCGATTGATAAAAGATTAATTTCTTTAATTTCCTTACAAATATTTGAGTGTTTACAATTCGCAAATATTGCTACCCCACCATGAGTGGTGTTTTTCCTAGTGAATTCTGATATTGCTTGGTAGCCACTAATTTTTATAGATTTTAAATTATCACCTAGCAACCAATGCTCAGTTACAAGAAAAAAATCTACTTTATGCTCTGCTAAAAGGACATCTATAAAATTCAATTTGTTGGAAATGCATTGAATATTAATATGTAAAATGTTTTTGCAGCTATTATCATTAGGGTAATAAGTAGTGCCTACCAACCTGATTTAATTCGGCATGTTTTCCGGTTCCGAGGCTTGTAGTGGAAAATTTCTACTTTTAAAAATAAATCTGTTCACTAGCGCACCGTCCGGCCAAATATCGGGGTTGTAAACCTCACGAACATGGTTTATTGGGAAGGTTACCATCATGGAACAAGTTTTTTCATTTTTAAATAGTGGATCGCATTTAAAAGGGATATGCGTCGCTGTTTGAGAGAGAAAATTACATAATTCTTGGGGTGTAGTAGAGGGGTTCAGCCTGTAGACATGAAGATATCCTAGTTTTGGAACTGACTTTACGGAGGAAATGTTTTTGTTAGATCCTATTATGGGTTTTCTGTGACTTGTAGTGTATTTATATTGTTTGTTCCTTATATCCGAGTTTTTTATGGCATTTGACACTTCATCGGCTGTAAAAATGTGTTGGACGTTATCAGGACTTTTTTGTACATCTTAATAAGATATTTTACATCAACTGTACATTTATTTTGTAATAGGTTTCTTCATTGTAGCGTGTACATATAAGTACTAGAAAAGAAGACATTTCTAATTTACTCATATAATTTATAACCCTAACGATTTGAAAATAGTTCGGTGATTAGAGGAGTGAAAATATAAAATGGGACTCCTCACTCACTGTACATGTTTTGTATATACTGAAGTAATTTTTTTTTATTTTTGTTTCTACATTCGAGTACTTACTTAGTATTAACATAAATATAAAATAATAAATAATCATAAAGACGGAAATAAAATATACATATAAATACATATACTGGGTGTTAGAAAAGTATGGGAACGGTGGAAAATCTCGAACAGTTTGCATCAAATCGAAAAATAAAAAAATACGTGCCAAAAATTTTTCAAAAAAACTTTCTACTGATACCAAAATGACCTCCCCATCCACCACCCGGGTGGGGCGAGGGGCAACTTTAAAATTTCATATGGAAATCCCTATTTTTTATTGCGGAATCGGATTCTACGGCAAAAATACGTACATTTTATTCCGGACATTCTTTTCGATTCTTGCATGTTTCAAGAGTAGCGTCTTGTGCCCATAAAAAAACGTCCAATTCGAAAACTGAAAAACACGTATTTGTTATTTTTACGAAATCTATCCAATGACATTGGATTCGACTCTCCCACCCCTAACCCAGTGGGTGGGGCGGGGATAACTTTGAAATTTGTAATGAAAATCCGTATTTCTTATAGCGGATTCGGATTTTACGGCCAAAAATACGTGAATTTTATATCGGGCATTTTTTCGCAATCGCAAAAAATTGAGTGGAAACATGAAAGTTTTGAACGCAGACTTAAAAAAATACGAAAAGTAAAACTACTGATCTCAGAGTGAATGATTTCCCGAGCTGTTTTGAGAACAGTGATTTTACACGGTCGTGCGGAAATTACAACAACTATTAACACTGTAAATTTATTAGCAGCTAGTAATTTTCAATTTACATTTTTTACAGGGCAATAAAAAACTCGATTAAAAAAAACTAACAGTGGTTTTACCTCTCAATTCAGCCACTTCAGACAAGTTCTTGATCCCAGTCAGTGAAGGCAAGAAGGTAACTCAGCCATTTAAAGCAAGGTGAGGATTTCGGCCAGTTGAGGCAATTAGTTTACAGCTCAACTAGTACACTAGCAGGTTTTAATATCAAGATTATAGCAGGTGTTCAAAATGGTGCCCATTGACTACGTAAAAATTTTCAATAGCACTTCTTATCATTTGAGGTGGTATTTCTGCAAAAATGTTTATTATGCGTTGCTTCAGCTCTTCCAAATCATGAGGTTTAGTGAAATAAACCTTACCCTTCACGTAGCCCCAAACAAAATAATCAAGTGACGCGAGGTCGGGAGATCTTGCTGGCCATTCAATAGTTCCTCTTCGACCTATCCATCGATTTTCGAAAATACCATTCAAATAGTCCCTATCAATATAGTGTGGAGGAGCCCCATCTTGCTGGAACCAAACATTGTCGAACTCACCACCAGCATATCTTGTATTGCGGGAACTATTTGATTTGTCAACATTTCCAGGTACTTTTCTCCATTCAAATTTCCATCTATGAAAAACGGCCATATGATTCGATCTCTGAAAACTCCTGCCCAAACATTTAATTTTTGTGGATACTGCGTGTGTGTTTCAAGCATCCAGTGAGGGTTTTCGGCACTCCAATATCTGAAATTATGGCGATTAACTTTTCGACTCAGTTCGAAAGTTGCTTCATCTGAGAAGACAAGTAGAGATGACAAAAAATTTGGGTTTTGGTTACTCCTTTCCATCATTAATTCAGTAAATTCAAGTCGCCGATCAAAATCATCTTCATTTAACCTTTGGTGAAGGTGAATTTTGTTAGGATGAAATTTCAATAGTTTCAAATTCTTATGAACTGAAAATGCACTCATATCAAGCTGTTGACTGGCTTTTCTGATTGATAACCTTCGATTTTCAACAAATGCCTGGGCCACTTCCATTTGTCGAGCTTCCGATGTTTCAAATTTTGATCTTCCAGATTTTGGGCGATTTTTATTTGTCCTTGTGTCTAGGAATCGTTTGATGGTACGGGACACATTAGATTTCGAAATTCCCACTTGATCTACACGGAAAGTTTCGTTGAATAAAATCACAACTTCATCATAGGACCTTTCTTTATCGCCCCATCCTCGCATCATTAAAAGAGAAACTCTCTCTTCCTCTGTTAAAGTAGCCATTATGCAGAAAAAAACGCGAGAACTAATGGAAAATAAAATAAATTTTTCCGTACAAAAGTGCGCTCCTGCCTCTACAAAAGTTGGAAGGAACTGAACGTTCTCCTAGAAATTTCACAAAACAAATACTGCTATTAACAACACATTAAAAAAACATTCATGAAAACCAAGATATCACAGATATTGTTTTTTAAACAGAATGTTTTTTTTGTCAACACGAGTCGCTAGAGTTTGTAAATATTTACAAACTTATGGAAGCTTAAGGTTTATTTCAATTTTGTGCGATTGCAGCGACACCTTGCGAGAATCGAAAAAAATGCCCGATATAAAATTCACGTATTTTTGGCCGTAAAATCCGAATCAGCTATAAAAAATAGGGATTTTCATTACAAATTTCAAAGTTGCCCCCCGCCCCACCCACTGGGTTAGGGGTGGGAGAGTCGAATCCAATGTCATTGGATTGATTTCGTAAAAATAACAAAACGTGTTTTTCAGTTTTTAAATTGGACGTTTTTTTATAGGCACAAGACATTACTCTTGAAACATGAATGTTTTGCGATTACAGCGACAGTATATAGTTTTTTGAAAAATGTTTGACGTATTTTTTTTTTCAATTTGATGCAAGATTTTCCACCGTTCCCATACTTTTCTAACACCCGGTATACACATACGTACATACATGTATACGTCAATATTTACACATATACATATTCAGTCCTGAATATTAAAGATACATCAAAATTAACTAAGTGACGTACAGACACAGGTAAGGAACAATTTGGGTACCTAGGTAATTATGAGACCAAAACTGCCCGTATGTACCTATCAAATGTATAAAGAAGTTTAGGTTAAAAAAAAAATAAATATATTATGTTTTAATTATTTCAAAATAAATGAAATGAAAAGTATTTGATATATTAGAGAAAAGTTAAGATGGAGCAATTTTTACTTTCACTTGTGAAAAAGTAACACGCTAGTAATATTGTCACACTAAAATAACAGGATATAGAGGAAAAAAGATAATAAGGAAGATAATACAGATATACAATCCGCTATAACAACATTGGTTAACAATATTTGTTGTCCTGAAGAATTTATAAATCAGATTACTGAATCTGTTGCAACAATCGTTTCCGAACAGTTCAAAGGTGAAACTCACTCTCTAAAAAATAAGAGCAGTATGTTAGAAACTAAAATTATGGAACAGAAGGAAGACTAGAAAACTCTTAATGAAAGATATGAAAAATTTAACAAAACTATCGTAATAAGAGTATAAGGTATTAAAGAAAATAAACATGAAAATACCACAAAAGTAGCAACAGATTATTAAAACAAAAAAATAAAATAAAATGAAATATTAGATATTGAGCGCATAATTTACTGTTTCTAATTTTAACACACTGAGCTATGTTCGTTTCAAGTCTTTCAACACGATGTCTCTAACTACATAACGTTCAAGATCACTAAGACGTTTCTCATGAGGTACTGTTTGAAAAACCTTAGATACATCTACAAAAACTGCTATACACTTTTTACTTTTATCAAGATGATCTGTTACTTCCATTATTACTTCATATATCGTATCGCCAGTGCTCAATCTCTTTGTAAATCCAAATTGGTGGGGAAATAATAAACTATTGTTTATAAACTACACCGGTTTTAACTACTTTATGTGTTTTAATGGAGAGACACTATAAGTGTAAAGTTGATTTTTAATTACTGAGCAAATTTCGTCTGATCCAGAACTCTTCTTTCTTAAATTGTTTATTTGTTTAATTAGTTCATTATTATCTACCGGATTTAAAAATATTCATTTATTTAAACTCAAGGACATATGTGTGTGGTTATTCTGGTCGATAGCCGAGTGGGTTAAGGCGCGAGGTGGCAATCGCGATTAATCACACGGACATCGCACCATCGGGTTCGAATCCGGGCTCCGGCACTGTCGGAGGAAATGGTTGTATGTCCGCGTTTTTTCAATGTGTAACCCGCTTCCGCACAAGCCCTGGCTTCTGGATTTGGGAGTTGTCTAATTTCTGTGGTGTTTATTTATTTATTTTATTTATTATTATATTGCGGGATTTTATTTAACATCTCCATACCTATACTTGAGAAATAATTGATGCAAAAATTGGCCATGCCCCTATCACTAAAGAAATTGGTGCTGTCATCAACAATTTGATTATTATTATTACAGTTTCTTTTAATCTCATTTGTTCGCTCAGATATGAGTTGATACAATTTTTAAATGTCTCACTAATTATTTTTGTTTAAATTATTTCGATACACCACAAACACAGTTGTTCTGGGTTGTCATAAACATAGCTATTATTTTCAAAATGTAATGGATTTATTAAATCGCTTTTCTTTATTTTCATGTTTGGTAACACTTAAGACTATTAACGTTTTCTTTCTTAACCTCAATACATAATCAAGTTTTAAAAGCGGCATTACCTCATCGATGATCCAAAGTTTTTGTTTATCTTAAAACTTTCGATACTTCTATACCTCGCTTAATGTTTTATTCAAGTAATATGTCCATTTCTTACTTTATATAAAACATTGTCTTTAATTTTTCTCATATACCAAAGTAATGACGTAAAGTTTTAATACTTTTTACTTGTTATTGTCCTGCAATCGTATTTTTACTCTCAACTTTTATAGTGCATTTTATAGTTTTTGAAATGTCCACCATTAAAGAGTACAGGAACAGACATAACCTATCTGTATCTAACTTGACAACTTTGTTTAAATTACGTCTAAAAGTGACAGCTTATAATATATAACTTTTATACATTACTTTTAAAAGACAGTGACTTTAATTCTTCTGCTACATAATTGTAAGTGGTTACAGGTTGATAGAGAAAGACCACTGGAATAAGGGAGTCGAGTGTTAGGGTACAGTAGGTTGATTCGTATATCTTAGGTTTATATTATGGATGTAAATTCTCAGGAGTAATTTACTTGACAGAAAATTTGGAAAAGAAGATACTAGAAGTTTGTCAATGAAACAGGCCATACGAAAATTTCTACGATTTAACATTTTAAGCCATTTGATTTCATTGATGAATGGGGTTGTGTGATCTCTACATTGCAGCCGAAAATCGAGACGTACACATGAATTTTGCACTTTCTGTTCTCGCATGCAAGTATGATCGGATCATAAACATGATCACGGTTGTTAAATATTGGAAATATCATTGCGTCACATAGTCTCATTTTAATATTATGAGTAAGCCAATGGCAGAGATGGCATTTTCCCTGCCCTACTTCAAAACGAAATTCTCATGCCTAAGAAGTATATTTATAGCAAGATACTTGGGCATATTCCCTAAGCTTGGAGGGAAGTTAAGGTGGTGCTTATTCCAAAAATGGGCTGACGTAAACCAGACGAGCCTAAATACTATTGCCCCATTAGCTTAACCCCATTTCTCCATAAAAACAATGGAGAAACTATTCGATCGACATATCAGAAGCGAAATCCTTACAGAAATACCGCTTCATTCTAAACAATTTGCATATCAACTTGGAAAATCAACAAGAAATACTCTACATTGCCTGGTCCCAGGCATTCAAAAGACATTCATGACTATGTGTGCTTTCGTAGACACAGAGGGTGCTTTTCACAACACCTCCTATGACTCCATACAAAAAGCTACCAAAAAAATGGGAAGGCAGTTACCTACAATTAAATGGATACAATTCATGCTCATCAGAAGCAGAATAATTACCACAAGCATGGGGGATGAGTCAGCTACGGTGACTGCAGTCAGGGGTAAACCCTGTCCACAAGATGGAATCCTATCACCCTTGCTTGCTTGTCTATGATGGTCGATGATCTACTCCATAAAATGAGCAATTCGAGTTTCAAAATCCAGCGTTATGCAGATGACCTAGTTATAAATAGTTATTGTTCCATTCACCAAAAGAAGAAAACTTAATCTTAGAACTCCTATGCTAAATGGAACAATGCTAAACTTTTCCAGTGAAGCCAAGTATCTAGGGGTAATCCTGGATCAAAAACTTACCTGGAACTCATATCTGGAAAGGATACCTACCAAAGCAACAGCGGCAATATGTACGTGCTGTAGGCTGTTTGGTAAGACTTGGAGTCTGAGGCCGAAAATGACACACTGGTCTTACTTTTCGGTTGTCAGACCTATGGTGACCTACGCATCATGTCTCTGGTGACTAAAAACAGTGGAAAAAATAGCACAAGAGAAGTTGCAGAAACTGCAATGCCTTGCCTGTTTGGGGACTATAGGAGCAATGTACTCGTGTCCCACAGCAGCTATGGAGGCAATGCTTGCCCTACTGCCATTGGACTTGCACCATTAAAAGCTCTAAGGTCTTATACCTTCGAGTCTAAAATTGCCTGGGAATGTAGACAATCCCTGAAGCAACTGGCCAACAACAACAAGGTTACCTTGATGTGGGTGCCAGGGTACGAGGGAGCACAAGGTAATGAACTTGCTGGCAACCTTGTGAAAAAAAGAGCTGAAGCACAATTCACAGGATCTGAACCGTTTTGTGGCCTGGCTAAGGGACCAGAAATGGGAAGATTATCAGAAAAAGTCTTACTGGAGGAATACTCCAGGCCAAAGACAAGCGAAAAAGTGTATAACTTATTCGGCAAAGAATGCCACAAAGCTTCTCGAACTTAAAAAGTCCGAATTAAGGCCGATAACAGGCCTTCTAACTGGCCACTGCCCCTTGAGATATCATATCAAGAATATGGGCATGGTAGTAGATGACAAATGCAGATGTTGTTATACTGCAACTGAAATTGGGGAGCAAATTGTGAATGCAGAGTATTAATCCGCACTAGGGTAAAGTTCCTAGAGCAGGCGGTATTAATGTATGAGGACATAGAGAAATTAGCCCGCAGAAAAATCACAAGCTTTGTAAAAAGTCTTAGAATCCTGGCAACAAGTAGATGTTGGGGTAAATCACAAAAGATCTTTTTGGACGAAGTGAAGTGTGGCTACTCAGAGCCAAGCGACCCCTCAAACAATATACAACGATTAAGATACATTTTTTAATAAATAACAAGATTTGGTAAGAGTCTATGTCTATGAATCCAAGCTGGACATCGTATTTAACCCTAAATATTTTATTTATTTATTTATTTTCTTAACAGTCCAGCTTTCATCCATCTATCTGTATGGATACATAATTTATGGTGCTCTCTTTATCTTTAAAGTTACCAAATAAGACAACTTTTTGTTGTTAATTTGTCTTAAACTACACTGATACTCTTTAGATACTCTACAAGTAAAGATCTGGATAATTTAGTCAAAGTTAGAAGTTTTAATAGTGACTTAAAATACAGAAAATTGACCGTTCTCTAGTTGGACCCGTGTACTCTTATAAGGGTTCTAAATCAGTTTTATAGAGTCCTTATAGACTATTTACGCTTATAAGTAGTCTTAGAAATAAGCATTGAGAATATTTTCAGGAGCATCTTAAATCAAAAATTGTCTTGGGCGTCAACTTGTCACAACGAAAACCGTGGTGATTTCTCGAAAATATTTTGAATTTATTAAAAAATTGTAACAAACGGTTATTCTCAAAGAATTTGAAAACACTAAATGGTATTGTTACATGCCTATAATTAAGTAACATCTGTGGTTTTTTATTGTTAAAAATAGTAGTGACTTTTTCAAATTTTAAAGCTTCTGGGAACATTCTCGATTTAAAAGACATATTTAATTGTTTAGGTGATGACAACATAGTTAACGAAACGCATATCTTTTTTAAAAATAAGTAATAAAATAAATAAATTAGTAATAAAGCATTCTGTTTTATCCTTCTTTGTACAGAAAATGGCGCTGTGCTGAATTACACAATACACAATTATTGTCCGGTAGTGCGCTTTGAAAAGTTTAAGGTATGTATGGCAAAATGCTAAATTGTGGTTCTCTACAAACGTTTGAAGTAAATAATTAGTTTAAATTGACCCTAGTGATGTCACGCATTCAATTTTTTGTAGCGATTGTCAGGCTATGCATATTCAACGCTGTACTCAACAGGTCACTTCTATTAATCCGGTCTGTTTGGAAAACACGAATTGTGGGGAATTATTTTGCACATCCTGTGACATGACAGTAAAATAATACGGTGTTTATACGAATAGCTGCGTATCACTTTAAATAATAGATAAAGGATTTTATTACGATTATACGGCTTTTACTATGTATACTATAACGTTTTTTTATTTAAGTTCGTCATTATTTGTTTCATGCAACAAAGATTTATTACACGTAAAGTTTTATGAAAAATATTTATAAATCTATATTTACATTTTTAACCTTTCAAAATATAGAACTTTAATCGTGCTTCTGAAAGTCCATTTTGCAATATGAATATAATGAGTAAAGTAATGTCGTCATGGTATAATCAGTCACAGCCTACTGCGTAATAATTATTTACTGCGCTTCAATCAGAAACGATAAAATAAATATACACTTATTTGTTGGCGTTATGTCCGATATGTCAAAAAATATAGTACAGCTAGACCATTATATATATTTGATATTTGGTAAAAAAAGATCTAAAAGAATATGTAAGGGTTTTCCATTTAAAAAACCACCTTCATTGTTATATTTCGTGACCTATGCAAGCAATTGTTTGATTGATTAACTGCAATATATATATATATATATATATGAAATGTTATTGTACTTCCGGGTGCTCTTTCGCGTCGATGGTCGACTCCTCCAGGAGTCACGGTTGTATAAACGACGTTTCGGCAGAATCTCATCTGCCATCTTCAGGTTCTCACTGAAAGCTGCCTACTGCTGCTCCTCGTTGCTCGAACAGTTTGATAATCTGAGTAAAGAGTTGCATGCATGTTTTCTATTTTCGTTTATTTGTTCTGGTTGAAAATACCAAAATATTTTATAGAAGACAGATATTTTCAATAGTTACATGCAATGTTTATATTTCAGCCATTAAAAACAGTTGGAGATATTTATAACATAATTTAATTATAATTAGAATCAGTTATTTCATTTAAATTCACTTAGTTATTGTTATACTGATTATCAAAATGTTTATAACATTTCGAACTGTTTACACATTTAATATGTTCATGTAGATATAAGATTTTTAATTTAATTTGTGCGGGAAAGTGATAAAACTGAAAAAAGCTCAATGCCGCGTGATGAGAACCATTTCGTTTTATCAAGTTGATGTCAAGAAAGATTCAAGTTGGTATCGGCGATTTTATTTATTTGCGGAAAATGTAATGAGAGTGTGGAAAAATTAAAATTAGAGGTTGCTAGGGGACATGAAAAATAACAAGAAAATTACGAAAATCATTTGGTTTGAAAATTTTTAAAGAAAGAAAACATTAGAAGATACGAGAGAAAATAAACTGTTGTTGGTGAAAGTAAAGTATAGTAAGAATAAGGAAAACGACCAGAATTTAAAGCAAAGTAAAAGAAAATAATTTTTAATAATCATAAATTATTTTAACGTGCAGAAAACGATTCCTGGTGGAACCGATATATCACTTGAATTGGGTAGGAGCTTAGCAGATTACAGGTGAACGTCGAAATAAGTGATACTGTGCGGCTGGAGGCTTTTTATTTGAGCTACGCGGACAAAAAGGTTGTAATAAACTTCACATAAATTTCTTGTATGTCTTTTAATAGTTTGGAGAATAATTGAAAATATTTTAAATTGAAAATTTTTTCGACTTAATTTCATTTTTATAAACAAATTTTATTTAGAAACAATCATTATCCAAATTATTTTATTTTTAGTATCGTATTTATATTTTAGCTAGAGAGGGAATTTTATTTATTTTTATGTGTATCGTATATTTTTTTCTCGCACACTGTTCATTTGACAAATATATATGAAATATTGTTATACTATCGGACTTATATTGGACTGAGAGTGATCTACATGTAATGTGAGAATTACTCGCAAGGTGATTTACAATAAAGGATTGTTCTAGAATATCAACACATAACGTCAAAAGTTTTTAGTAGTTTGAGCATGTAATAAAGTAATTAATTTTTGGTATTGTTGTTTATTACACTAAGCCCTTTTTAAATTTAAAATAATGTGAAGCATTTGACATGTACAGCAAACAAGAATTTTTTGGAAAGCTTTGATAAAGGAAACAGATTTAGTTTCCCAAATGCCGGCAAAATATGTTAGAGGGTATTCTCCAATATTCTGGATAAGTCTGTCATTTCTATAGATTCAGTGATTATCCTTAGAAGAAGATGCATGGTAGAAAGTCCAAAAAGATGGAAAGAATATTAGTTACATTTTTCCACGATATCAATTTACAATTGCAGCCCTCGGACTAACGACATAAATCTTCTCATCATCATACAGAAAATTATTACTATGTAATGTTTGTCAAAGATCATTGATACAGTTAATAAATGCCCTAAGTGTGACCCTTGCGGAACGCTAGGCTATACAACATATAAATTAGATACATACAGGCTGTCCAATTTATCAGGGCCCTCGAGAATATCTCACTTAATATCGGTAGTACAAAAAAAATATTTTTACGAAAATTGTGCCGATTTATATAATCTACAGAATGGTTTAAAGACATTTGAAATCCATGGCCTACTTCAAGAGTTATGGCGGAAAATATCGAAAATGCTGAAAACGTCTAGGCCAAATATCTCCGTTATTTGAAGAGATACGAGCAAAATTCTAAGGCTAAAATTTTTTGCAAAACAGAGTGTTTCAACGAGGCTTTATCTAATTTTTTTTCAAAACCGCTGTATTTTGAGATTTACTCTTCAGGCTGTTAAAAAAATATTTTGAAACGGGCGGGAAATGACACCATTATTAGAGTATTTTCCTCCCTTTTCAACGATATATCACATGCCATTTTATTCATTGGTACTACGTTAGTAATTATAAAAACATTTTGTTTAAACCAATAATTTTTTTTTAACAAGCATTATATTTGCCGTGGAGAAGTATGATTAAATAAAACGATAAAATAATTCAATAAGCTGTTCAAATCTTTGCTAAATTAAAACATTAACACAATTAAGAAGAATAAAGTAAATTCAGGTAACAAAAAAATAATCAAGAAAGCAACATGGAGCAATTATGGAAGGAGTATTCGCAGTTATGCCAATGTATAGAGGTCCTCCATAAAAGCGTCACTCCTTGCTCAGAAAGTTAAAATGTCTTTACCAATTAATTTAAGTATAATATCCATTTGTTTGTATTTCATGATTTCACTATTATTTCAATTATTTTAAAATAGTTGGCTATGAACAAACTTGACAATGTAATTTTTTGACAGATCATCTCAGTTAATGCTTAATCTCTCACTCAATCATACTCGTTTAAGAATTTAGAATTTTCAAAAATGAATTTCACTCACATTGATCGATATAATATGTTCGTTACATATTGCCAATGCAATTTTAACTCTGGATTAGCTCAAGTAGAATATAGAAACAGATTTCCACAAGCACTACAGCCGAGTAAAACTCTGTGCAGAAACTTAGCTACGAAACTGAAAAATAATGGTTCATTTTTAAAGAAGAAAACAAGGTTGAACAGTGTTACTGATAATGCAAATAAGGTAAACCGAGTTATTAATTATTTAAGAAATAAAAATACAGAAAATTTGGAAACATCATTAAGAGAAATTCAAATTGTTTGTCATATAAATAAAACAAGTGCTAGAAAAATGGTTACCGGTGTTATAAAGCCAAAAAAGTTCACAATTTACAAGCGGGGGACAAACCAAGGAGGACGATTTTTTGTAGGTGGCTGTTGGAAAGAAGCGTGCTGATCCATTAATATGTAGTAAAATACTTTGGTCCGACGAGACAAATTTTTCCAATAATGGATTTTTTAATCGCAATATTCATTACAAATGGACTTCTGAAAATACACATTGGCATAGACCGACTGGCTTTCAAAATCGATTTTCAATAAATGTGTGGATAGGTATTTTAGGCACCAACTGAATAGGTCCTTATTTTTATGATGGTCACCTCAGTGGTCAAAGGAGCCTAAACTTTTTGATAAATGAATTTAATGAATTCTTAGATGATCTACCTTTAGAGAATCGACACAACTTTCAATATTTTCAACAAGTTGGAGCTCCTCCCCACAATTCACAGATTTGCCTAGATTATTTAGACGAAATTTTGCTTCAACATTGGATAGGTACCAATGGATTTATTCAATGGCCCCCTCGTTCTCCAGATATAACCCCAATAGATTTTTTTCTATGGGGGTATATTAACGATAAGGTGTTTTCGATGATACCGCAAAATGTAGAGGACCTAAAAGCTCGAATTCAACAGGCATGTATTATAGTTACCCCCGAAATGCTGAGTAATGTTTTAAATGCAGTGCCTCGCCGCCTCTAATGCGCATAAGAAATCGCGGTGGACACTTTGAACACTTGATATGATATCTTAAAAATTATTTTGAGGATTAGATAAATATTAATGTTCTGTGTGCTATATTATTTTTATTATTAATTTGTTTTTGTTACCTGAATTTACTTTATTCTTCTTAATTGTGTTAATGTTTTATTATAGCAAAGATTTGAACAACTTATTGAATTATTTTATCGTTTTATTTAATCATACTTCTCCACGGCAAGTATAATGCTTGTTAAAAAAAAATTATTGGTTTTAAAAAAATGTTTTTATAATTACTAACCTAGTACCAATGAATAAATATGGCATGTGATATATCGTTGAAAAGGGAGGAAAATACTCTATTTAATGGCGCCATGTCCCGCCAGTTTCAAAATAATTTTTTTAACAGCCTGAAGAGTAAATCTCAAAATACAGCGGTTTTGAAAAAAATTAGATAAAACCTTGCTGAAACACTCTGTTTTGCAAGAAATTTTCGCCTTAGAATTTTTCTCGTTTCTCTTCAAATAACGGAGATATTTGGCCTAGACGTTTTCCGCATTTTCGATATTTTCCGCCATAACTCTTAAAGTAGGCCATGGATTTCAAATGTCTTTAAACCATTTTGTAGGTTATATAAATCGACACAATTTTCGTAAAAATATTTTTTTTGTACGACCGATATTAAGTGAGATATTCTCGAGGGCCCTGATACATCATATCTCAACTTGTAGACTGTAATTTACAGAAAAAATGAACTAGAGAGTAAATGAGTTACTAAATTCTTGTGCATGTAATTTATTTAGAGAATAGAATTGATTCGGCCAAATGATTTAGAGTTATATCTACTTGAGCTCGATTATCCAAGATAACCGACCAATTGTTGTAAGATCTAAAGTTTTAAGGACCTTTCAAGGAAACTACATTGATGTAGTGAAATAAATGGTTTGACTTGAGGATGCGTCTGTCCATACAGAGCTAGTTCCAGGACTTGGGCAAAGTTGCACAGAACAGAGATGGGTCGGTAGTTTTCCAAGTTATTCGTAGAATTAAATTTCAGGACTCTTGCCAACTTGCCTACCTTAGCAAGTGTACTTTTCTTAAAGATAAAGTAGTATATGATTTATAAAGATTGAATTAAGGCAAACGAACACTTTACCTTTATTAGAATATTCATTTTTTAAATAAGTACGATGAATTAGCTTTTAAGGCATGAGATTTATGATGAAATTATAATATATTTGATTATTATTTCTGAAACTTTCAAATTTAAACTGAACTTTTACAAAATAGACATTCTGAGGCTTTGATAAGGCAAAAGAGCTAAACAAGGTTTTCTTTTCATTGAATGGTTCAGTCATACTACAGAATCTGAAACAAATATTAATCTTCAATAAACAATATAGAGCACAATTTTAAATAAAAGTAATCTTTACTTTTAATTGATCAGACAACGAACATTAAAAATGAAATCGATATAGGCATTCAGTTGAGACGCAAGTCATTCAGAGGTATTTTTATCACCGACATTCGAAGACTGGATGTGAAGAAATTTATTAGATTTTATTGTCATAATACTATATACTTTATAGTAGCTACGGGGACAATAAATTCTTAGCCGAATTTATTACAGAATGGGATATAAGCGATGGAGTTAAATAATTCTCACATTTAATAAACGCTTTGGTAACCATTATAGCATAAATGATACTCAAAACACCGCCATGCGACACACAGGCGTCGCCTAATGTAGGGAATTTAGATTACATCCGGGACTTTAGTGAACTTAGATGTCAAAGGCCACGACTAGTAGCAAATGCATTATTTGATCCCTTTTACAAATTAGCGTCTTACTTTTTCTCATTGCTACAGTTTAGGATGAACAGGTTATAAGTACGTTAACACCAGTTTTAAGGAGGCGGCCACAAAAATTTTCCAGTTTTTATTTAAATAATATTACAATTTTTATGGGATTTTATGTTTGTAGATAGTGGCACCTTTGTTGTATTGCAATTGTAATTTTAAAATCTTAAGGCAGAATTAGGTGGAGGTGTAAGTTTGTCAAGTGTTTAACTTCATTTATTTATTTAAACACGCAGTACAGATAATAATTTTTATAACAAATACACAAGGCATTGATATAAATAGATTTATTTATAAAAATAAAAGTTTGTTTTGTTAGGGTAATGTCTCATACTAACATTGACCGTATTAAGATTGTAACTGAATATATCAAAGTTATGGCAACTAACAAATGTTTGAACCTAGTGTAAACAGGAGAAGACTGATATGTTTATGCATTACATTGCATTATTAGCAATTACTCAAGCAAAACTTCCATACTGAAAAGAAATTACCTAGTTTTATCTTTATATCGATGTTCTTCTATCTGAACATGTCATATAAATACAGAAAAGTTGGGTAATTTCTTATTAGTTTGTATTTATTAACAATGATTCTTTAAACTTAGTACTTTTATATGGCATGTTCAGACGAAAGAACATCTAAATACAGATAAAAATTAGGTCATTTCTCATCAGCGTGGATGTTCTGCTTGAGTAATTCCCAAATAATGCATTTCTCCAGTCTTCAAAGCATTTGAGTGAAAAAAATTTTCACATCATCAACAACATATAAAAATACGTTAACATCAACTTACTACTTTTTTATGGCATGTTCAGACGAAAGAACATCGAAATGCTGAACTACGGGAATAGAACGCTCAACTTCTTTACTACATTACTACCATCAAATGTTCATTGCACGTTGAAAATTAATTTATTACAATAAAATAACATAAAAATGAATACATGAAGAAATTATTGATTTTTGAACAAACAAGTCTTAGCTAATTCATTTTGCACCCTTGTCATTCTTCTGTCTAACATTTTAAAACAATCAAAATTAATTCTTCCTTTGAAATAGAGCTTAAGTATTAATTTTACAAATTGAATCGCATGACTTTGAACATCAAAGACTACGTCTGTGCTACAGCAAAACAATGGTTTCCTATTTACTTGTGGAAAAACATGTTTGGGACCTTGTAATTTAGTCTCACTAAATTTACACCTCACAAATGCACTTAATAAATTAGATGTATTTATTAAACAGTAAAATAATGCTTATATGTTACTCCCATACCTATCATTTCCCCTTCAATGTCCCGAATCTCGGTATTCTAATATCCTAGTAGTACGGGCTGGCTTCCATTATGATAATATATCCAAGTCAATGGGTAGCCCAAAGTCGCATGTAGAAATACAAATTACAAGGTGCAAGTAATTTTTTCTTCAAATAAAATACATAACGAGAATTTCTAATTTATGATTTTCTAATGGAAAATATTAAACTAAACAAATTTGTGTGAATCTTATCAATGATTTAAATTTTAATCTAACATTTTATGTACAGGGTTATTCACGATAAAGGGTGTTAGAAAAGTATGGAAACGGTGGAAAATCTCGAAAAGTTTGCATCAAATCAAAAAATAAAAAAATACGTGTCAAAAATTTTTCAAAAAACTATCTACTGATACCAAAATGACCTCGAGGGGCAACTTTAAAATTTCAAATGGAAACCCCTATTTTTTATTGCGGAATCGGATTCTACGGCAAAAAATACGTAAATTTTATTCCGAACATTTTTTTCGATTCTTGCATGGTGTCGCTGTAATCGCAAAAAATGAAAAGAAAATATTACTGTTTCAAGAGTAGCGTCTTGTGCCCATAAAAAAACGTCCAATTCAAAAACTGAAACACACGTATTTGTTATTTTTACGAAATCTATCCAATGGCATTGGATTCGACTCTCCCACCCCTAACCCAGTGGGTGGGGCGAGGGCCACTTTGAAATTTGTAATGAAAACCCCTATTTTTTTATTGCGGAATCGGATTCTACGGCAAAAAATACGTGAATTTTATATCGGGCATTTTTTTCGAATAGAATTTACGTATTTTTTGCCGTAGAATCCGATTCCGCAATAAAAAATAGGGGTTTCCATTTGAAATTTTAAAATTGCCCCTCGCCCCACCCACAGGGTGGTGGGCGGGGCGGTCATTTTGGTATCAGTAGATAGTTTTTGGAAACATTTTTGACACGTATTTTTTTATTTTTCGATTTGATGCAAATTGTTCGAGATTTTCCACCGTTCCCATACTTTTCTAACACCCGGTATACTGACTCTCCCTTTATTTCTGTTATTATTGAAAATAGAAAAAAAGATTGGTATAAAAGTTGTAGGATCTTACCTATATTTTATTGAAACGTGATAAAAAAAACAATATCATGTATAGGTCACGTGATTCGAAATAAATATATCTTTTTTTTAAATAGAACACCCTATATATTATTGCAATTTCGAGAGCTCTTTTTCCTCTGATTTCAAATATATAATATTATATAGGTCTATCTTAAATACTTCTTGACATATTTGACATTCAAAATCCAAATGAGCTGCTTTATTGCAAGAAGAGCGAGCATGTCAAAACACAAGTGAAACAAAAATAAAAAGGTAGGCCACGAAAATAATTATTTTATTGTTTATTCAATTTTGACATTTCAAACCGTCATTATTAACATTTATTTAATCAAAATGGATTATAGTGAGGCTGAAAAGGTCGAAATATTTTCCTTTTATGTGAAAAATAATAAAAATAAGTGTGCCGCAAAAAGAGAATACATGATGTTGTATCCGAGTCGAGTGATTCCTAGTGTAAACACGTTTTTGAATGTTTATCGTCATGTAAATAGGATCCATAGTTTTTTAAGAAAACGACGTAACGTTGCAACAAACGAGGAAGACAATCTAGATATACTGTTGTATTTTGAAGGTAAAAAATAATTTATTATAAAAATAGATCGATACCTTATTTTAATATTTGTTTTAGAAAATTATAGGGTATGGATGTTTAGTGGCGTTTTTCATGTGTTGCCGAGTTGGTGGCAATGGACTAGACGACATTGTGTGAAAGACAACACGGCCAGTTACTGCACCACTCCTGAGTTCGAGTCTCAGCTGCGGCAGATGGCAATGTCGATGTCGTAGGGAATGGTCGTTGTATAATTGTCTATGTGTATGTGTCCTGATTGTGTGGTGGAATAGCTAATGCTAAACTCGCCAGGACGTTACTAAACAAGGCGATAAAAAAATAATCAAAAAAATATAGGCCTTACAAAATATTACCCGTCCAGGAACTGAATGAAGACCAAAAACGTAGAAGATTGTAGTGTCAGGTCATGCTCCATGAATTAAATCCTGATTTTTTAAAAGAAATTATGCGGACAGATGAGTCAAATTTTTCCACGGTGGGAGTTTTCATAGAAAAACAGACGTTCCTGGGAGAATAAAAACCAAAAACAGAGAACGGTCAAGCAAATAAAAAAATCCGGTAGAAAATCAATTCACGGTTGGTGCGGAATTTTTCAAAATAAAGTAGTTGGGCCTATATTTTATGATTTTACTTTGACGCAACAAACATATCTCGAAATAATTTTACCAGAGGTAGATTGTCTAATACAAGAATTCCCTATGGACGTATTGTCTAGATAGTCCAGAAAATATCTTCGCTTCTTGGATGGGAACAAGGCGATCAGTGGCTTGGCTTGCTAGGCCACCAGAACCTTAATCCTCTAGATTATTATCTGTGGGCACATTTTAAAAATAAAGTATATGATAAGTGTGGTAGGACCATAAAGAAATTATAATAAAAAATAGTGGAGGCATTTGAAACAATTGAGCCTGAGGCAATTCAAGTAGCAATTCAACAAATGGACCTACGAGCATTAACACGTCTTGAACAAAACGGAGCACATTTTGAACAATTAATGTAATTAATTAATTAGTTATTGTTTGGTCATTCAATAAAAAATATAATTAGACTTAAATTTTTCAATAAAAGTTGCAAAATAGCTAGAGAACGTTTCTATAAAAAACAATACTTTTGCATATTTGGTAAGAAATAGGCATCGATATAAATTAACAGAAGTGGTACTTTGTCAAATTTCAAAGTTTTGGTTGTGCGACTCTCAGCACCAATGTCCCATAAGAAAAATAAAAGTTGGGCGTCGATCTGACAAAAATACAATTTTGATAATTTTAAAGGATGTGGCTATTTATACATACTGTATGTATACGCAATTGGCTATTTATACATACAGTATGTATACGCAATTGGCTATTTATACATACAGTATGTATAAGAAATTGGCTATTTATACATACAGTATAGCCGTCGAGGGCAAGGGACATTATCTATCATAAACAACTATACTACATCAAAAAATATTAACATATTTAACCCAACGAACTAACCTAAAGAAATATTCGTATTACGTATTTTAGTTAACAAAATGTGGTAAAAAAAAAACTGTAGCAAGCGGATTCGAACCGTCGACCTCACGTGTGAGAATCGGGAACACTAAGTATTACACCACAGACTGCTGATGGTTAACCTTATAATTCTTACTATATCAATATGTTTGAACGTCATCGCGCATGTGCGGCGTGAATTGCCTGGACAGTATGTATAAATAGCCACATCCAATTTTAAATAGGAAACTTAACACCATTCAATTTTTATTAAAAGTTTTTCTTCTAAATCCTACATTCGCGATTTATTAACAAAATGAAAATATGGTGAATTTTACTATTTTTAGGATATTGCTGAAACTACTGAATATATTTTAAATGTGAATATGCATCTTAACGAGCTTTAAAATCCTCAACTTTTCTCTAATGTAACCGCCCATTTCTTACAGTTTAGAAGTTACTAATACAATCCCATTGAAAAAGTGGACACCCTGTATATCTCTTATATTATAAAATATTTAAAAAATATACTAGCGTATAAAACTTACTAAATTAAGTTTAAAAAATTTAAGAGCAAGAAGTACACGTCTTCGAAAGAAAAAAATGTCGATTTTATTTTAGATTAGAAACAATAATTACATTCTTAATAGACACCTAAGTTTCCACTAAATGTTAGCACTAAAAAAAGTCGTAGAGCAATGAATCCCCTATAAAAGAGATAAACGCTCATCAACAATAAAAACATTTAAAGTTCGTGATGAGCCAACTTTGGGGATAGGTTTTTACTTGATCCACAAGCTGTTCAACCACGGACTCGTCGTCACAAAACATTTGTAGTTTTTATAAGTACTTGTAAGACGAAAATTCCGGAAATTCGAGCTATGATATCGATTCTGCCTTTCAACTCGTCTTCCCCCTTGATATTGATTAATGAAGTTTACCCATCTGCTAATTTGATACATTTTTAAAACAAACTTTATTTGTTTTCGCATTAGCTTCATTTGAATAAAATATGTACGATAAAATATGAATGACAATATTGCTAAAAATTATTATACGTCATACCATAACTGTTTATACCCATATTAGGTAGGGGAAATGTAATAATATATGGGTGTTTAAAATGAGTTATGGCTTCTAAATTAAATACATTTACTTTTAGGAAACAGTAACAAACTTCTTCTGACATTTAACAACATATTCGGGCTAATTTGTTAGAAAACATTTGCGATTTTCAACCGCAACTCCTTGAGATTATTAGTCCTCTTCTCCTGGAAGCCATAAATTTGAAATTTTATGTGGCCTAATAAAAAAGGCATTTGGAGCCAGATCCGGCGATCTAGCTGGCCACAAGATGGTTCTCGTCTACTCAATGACCTGGAAATATAATGTTGAGAAAATCCTGAACTGCGGCGCAATCATGAGGACAGCAACCATTTTGTTGAAACCAGAATATCGTTAAATTTTCGTCCTGCTAGCCGTCTAATTTCCGGAACAACGTGCTGCTGAGAAGGCCTATTTGGATATGTAGTTTGAACTAGTTCTTTAACTGCACGCATTGAACGGATACTATAATGTCACTTTATTATCTGGGTTTTTTCGGAAACCTAATATTCGTCCATTTTTTAAATTAACAATGTAAAATATTCTACAAAACAAAAGTTTATACGCTTCTGCTCAAATTGAAATAAATGTAAATACCTTCATCTAGCATGCGATAAGCCACAGCCGTCTAGATCAAGCCCTCACCATTTACATTCCTTCGTCGTTCATTCACTGCTATACTGCTATATATATTAACATAATTTGAATTTGTGTAAAAATATACTAAACTAATCTAAATTAAATGATAGACAGTTATTTTAATTTGAAACTTAAAATTTACCTTGTTTTTAAAATAACTTGTTAAATAACTAATTGTTTAAAGTTGTTCTCAGGATTTCGTGAGGTTCTCGTGGGCGAAAATCACAACTGAATTCAGATTAAGACTTACTTTGATTGTAATATTGGTTGCATAACTGAAATATTACCTGTAATTTTCTTTATTGTTAAGTTGGTTGCATAACCTTTTTTATTTAATTGATTGAAATGATGAATAATATTGAATTGAACAATGATGATATTTATGTAATATAAAAATTGATTATTTGTTGTAAAAATGTGCCCCTACGCAAAATATCGTATGTACTACTAAAAAGATTTTAAGAACGTATCTTAGAATTTGAGTTTTAACAGTCGGTAACGAAAGTAAGTTGTAAATTCTAGTTATATTCATTTAATAATATTGTTCTCGATTATTTATTATTAAAGTTAAAATGTACTTCGAAAATACGTTAATAAAATAGCTCATGAATAAATATTGAACAACTGGTATATAATATAAATTTAAAGTCTTGTTTTAAAAACCTGCGATTGTCGTTGGTGATAAAATTTCGTTCCTCGCTGTGGATTTGCCAAACTGCTTCGTTGACACTCGTGTTCTTGACTGCTCTGCTCAAAATTTTGCTGAATTTATTATTGATATGTATTATTATAATAAGGTAAGTTTACAGAGTATTACTATTTATCTCTTAACTTCCAAATTGACAGCACTTTGCTTTTAGGCTTTTCACTGCCTTTTGGCAACTGTGTCAAAAGATTATTTTTAAGGTTATATTTTAAACAAAAAATCTGTATGGTTACCCGTAAACAGTTTTTAACACTCACGAATGCCAATTTTGAGGTCTCTTATATACTTTTTTGATGGTTGCCATGGTTATGCATATTTCCTTGCTTTTTCCTGTTCTTTTGCTTCCACTATTATGTCTCTGTGTATCCGATTAACAAAATACCACTTCTCTCGTACCACTCACGACGTTTTCACTACCTACACTAAATTTACACCCATTTCTCATTCTTTTCCAGTTCCAGGTGAAACTTGAATGTTTGTTTTAACTTTATCCACTTTTTATTTAACATAAAACTTAAATAAATCTATTACATGAATTTGATCTGTCTTGTTCAAATGTCTAAATTGTTCAATTTTGGCCGCGTTATTTTACTATTAGGTACTTCTCTTTATGTTTCATTAGTGAATTATTAGTGAACTTTCATCTACAAAAGCTATTCCACGAATCCATTATGTTTTTCACCCATATTTTGTTTATTTATTACTGTTTTTTAATGAATTTTGAGATATGTCTATCGGTAGACTTTTAAATTATAATTTTACTGAGTTTTCAAATGATATAATTAGTTTCTATGCAGTATTATCTTGCGTTTACTGATTAGTTGAAATCTATACATTATATAAATTTTATTGACATTTTGGGTTCAAATTTGCTTATTAGTTAGTACATTATATACTTTTTTAATGTTATGTACTGTTTAAAATATGGTATATTTTCATGAAATATTCTTTCATATCTGTAAAAACATAATCCGATAACTTTTTGTCTTAAATTATGGACAAACAGGATTAGTACATTAATTATAGAAGTCAATTAAACTTCGCGCTAACAGATTGCAAATTTTTGGGTTCTAACAAAGTGATAAAACTTATTGCAGACGTAAGACCAGTTGAGATATATTAAATTTGGAATCAATAAACTTCTGCGGTACAGAAACAAACCTATTTCTTGGACGATATCAAGACACGGTGTAGAGAAAGCTAATCCATATATGGTATATGAATCGGATCGATAATGCGTTAACTACATACTGACAAAATAACAACTTTGTCTGATTAACTGGCGACGGGAATAGGTCTGGGTCTGAGTTCAGCATTCGAGTTTCGGGACCTCGGCGAAACGCCAGGAAAAACAAAGCTTCCTTATGCGCCTCGGCTAAGTGTGTAAACGTGGGTAAGTGGTAAACAAGGTAGTAAATTTTCCTTTACTCTCGGAGACGAGACGGTCACAACCACTGGACTTTCCCGCGCGATATTAAATTAGCTGATTCACATTCTCAATAAAACTATCTCGGCGGGTTCACCTGGATCGAAGATTCTCTTTAAAATAAATGCTTTTCCTTACTTCACGCTACTTCTAAAGACAGATAATAAAGTCTATTTTAGGTAACGGGATAGCTCCAATTTTGAAGAATGTATAGCGATAAATATGTACAAGTAATATTTCTCATCTAGATTATCATGAAAATTTAATTAGGCATCCTCCAACAAATAAGTTGACGAAAAATTCTTAATAATCCAGTCGCCATGTGCTTTGTATTTTAAAAAAATTCCGAACTTAATGAAACTTTGGGATATTGTTTGTGGGTGTTCAGTAGTACTACACGCAATTTATCCAACAAAAAAACCCTGTGAAATTTTGGGGAGGGACGAAAATCTTTTCTGTTTTTTCGAAATATTTCGAAAACGGTTGAAAAATTAATCAATTGCAGCTGATTAAATTTCATGCATTTTGCATGGTAAAATCCATTTTTCGTCCCCATAGGTACCGAGATACAGAGTTTCGAAAAAGTGCAAAATTTCTCAAAATCGTAAAAAACTGCTGACAAGGGTGGTTTTCGATGTAGATCTCCTCGTGTTAATGACAGCCTTAGCCTCCATTTCCCACAAAAACATCTATTTCGAGAAGAGTGGGAGAAGTAATGCCCTATCATTATTATATTCAGCAGCCTCATGCAAGATCGACCCACAAGACATTCTCTTTCTGCATGCAGTAAGTGGGTGTGACACCACTTCAACCCCCTTCTTACAAGGGAAGAAGAAGGTCTACAGAATTTACGAGAAGAACACTTCTCTACATGACCTAGTAGCTGAGTTCAAAGACCCAGTGGCACTGTATGGAGGGAACATAGAAACAGATTTTCTCGACAACCTCCGATACCAACTTTTTACTAAGTCGGTGGCCAAACCTAAATTCCAGTTGGCCAGACTGCCACCTACCAAAATTTAGCTTTCCACCATGGTTTTAGGCGTTAGTTACAGTTTGCTGGAAAAATGTCGATGTAGTTTTCTTTTTATAAGGGGAGTGTCCTGCGAGCGAACATGTCGAACATAAAACTTTATGTTCACTATGTTCGTCATGTTGAAATTATAGATGAGAAGGTTTTTAAATTTATTTATCGTTGATTACAGTCATTGGCGTTTAATATTATATATTCGGGTTAGCTATTGCATAGAGAGGCGAAAAATAGTCTAACGACCCTGTTCGTGCATTTTTATCTTAAAGCCGTCACTTTCATTTTAAAATTATGAAGAACCACATAACCTACGAATTTCAAGCACTTCTCGAAGGTCTAAATATACAATTACTTTTAGGAATTCACCACAATACGTTGCCGTAAATAAAACAATGTTTTAGTACATAATAAATTTACGTTCAATAAGTAATATTTAGTAGGTAAATGTACAATAAATGAATTCATACGGTAGGTGGATGAATAAAAAATGCAACATCATGGTTGTCGAGTGATTTTATTGAAATTGTCATCAAAGTGATTGAAATTTCAGGCTTATGAGAAATGGAACAAAAATATTATATAGTAATGTAGGTATCCACTGCAATTCAGAATTCAGAATGCACTTATTAAATATTTTAGTTCTGCTGTCAAGGAGATGACCAATATCAGCTTATGATATCCCATTCAAACTACCCGGTTTCTCTCCTACTGTGTATTTCTATCCAAATCAATACATAAAAGGTATCTTGTATGTAAATGAACACAGATTAGATCAATTCAAAATATGACGATACTTTACCTTTCCAAGTAGGATAACAGCGGTGGCCAGTCTAGCCCCACCAGTCCAATTAAACCCAATCACTTAGACCACACCCCCTGTGACGCCACGAAAAAGTTATGTTCACGGCTACTACTCTACTGAACCCCAACATTTCAAAGGGCACCATGAACATTCAAAAATTTAATTCCAGGTTATACAGATTAACAGTTTTTGAGGAAACGGAAATAAATAACGAAGATATTAATTGCTTTATCCACAAAATAAACAAAGTAAGCAAATTATTTAAATTTAATACATTTTAAAGTATTATGAGGTATCCTACATTAAATTATTTGTTATATTCCGGGGTCATCATATTACTCTGTTCCTGGAATTAAAATTATGAGTATGTTTCATATTGAGCTGACTATTAATAGGAGCAACTTTGATAACCGGGTACCTATACAAAAATTGATGTAATATTCGTGGTTTTATTCTCCTTAAACAAGTAAAAAGCGGTATGGTATTTATATCACTTCCTCCTTTTTAAAACATAATTGTATATCAAAATAAGGATTCTAGAAAGGCGTAATATATAGTTTTTGTATTATTTATATGAACAATACTGGTTAAGTTTAATTTTGTAGAATTATTTCTTCTTATACTTATCCTTATATGCAAAATACTTAGTCTAACGTTAACCTTGTACGAATTACCTTTTCCGAGTACTAACCACAGAACTTAGTGTAGGTCAAGTCTGGGTACTACATTTATTTCGTAATATTATTTGTAATTTTTAATATTTTGTATTTTTAAACTTGCGTTTCTAATTTCTAATTCTATTTCTAATTGTTTGTAAACAATAAATGAGTTTTCTAATTCTAGTGATTTTTTATACACCCCATTTTAATTTGTTGTCAACATCAACTTCCAAATAGTTTATGTTATCAGTTATTGATATTTCACTGGGATATAGACAATGTTTATAGCAGAAGTAATTTCGTTTATATATAACGATAATTAATATTTGGTTGACCTATTTCTAGTAAAATGTATATATTTGATTTTAAACGAGTTTAAAATTAATTGCATTTACCTGGTCATTTTTCTGGCTGTCTAGTAAAGATTATTGTGATTATGATTACTTGCATTTGCTTTTGTTTAAAATATTTTCGTAAAATTTTTACCGTCTCTAAATTAGAGAGAGGGAGAGACTATATTAAGTTCTTTCACAACATGAACGTAGACAACGATCCGGTCCATGGCAGACCCTGCATAAAAATAATAAAAACAGATTCGTTTTATAATGTCTAGCAGTAAAAAAACTTTCACAATAAGTTTTGTGCGAAACGGCAGCATCATGATGAGAGAGCAACACCAGTTGAAGGTAATTTATATACAATAACGTATGTGGAATAACTAATTAAAATTTTGAGTAAACGAGCAAGGAAGCTCGGGTTAGGCCGCATCCGCAATCGGGTAACCACATTACTAACACCCGGTGTGCGCCACTCTGCCGCGTATCTACCATAACATCACTCGGCCAGCACAGTATTAAGTAAATTCATAATGAATAATTTAGGAATTTTGCGGTTACTTACACGACTTATTTTAAATTTACTAGTCTACCTTTCACACTTCAGACATGTATTATTTAGCTACGTATTATTAAATTATTATTAACAACCTTTATTTAGCCCAAAACTTATGAAAATTTTACCACTTACAGGAAAGGGTTAAAAACAATATATTGTTTGTATGTTACATCTGCTATATAGCAATATTATGACAAATAAGGTCAACTAGAGGAATGATAGATGTTAAACTGCACAGAGTGTCGTCGTATTCCTCTTGAAACCTAATATTTTTATTAGGATGTGCGCTCTGAATGGTATTTTAGTTACCAATTACTAGAAACGCAATAGTGTTTATAGCAGATACCGGTGAAGTTACCCATTATTAAAACAGAGGAGTTCCGCAGCATCGGCATCCGAGTCATCTGCAGACCGGTTTCGAGCTTTTGTCTTTCATCAGTGCAGAGCAGACCCAGACACTGACCATGCTGCGGTCTCCTGATGTTATATACATTGCAAGTAACACCATATCGGCGACATAGTATTATTTATAAGTCACCGATATGGTGTTACTTGCAATGTATATACCATCAGGAGACCGTACCGACTTCTCCAGGAGTCGACCATCGACGCGGGAGAGCACCCGGAAGTACAATAACACTTCATTTAACACCCGCGAAAACCTAAAAAACAACAATAAAAAAATTCTTGGGGATAAGGTTCTTGTTCCAATAAGAAAAAAAGAAAGAAATATTAACGTTTCGGCTAGGGGCCCTTAGCCTTCATCAGAATATTTCTTAATTAATTAAAATATGGTTTTGTGAAATTGATATACTTTATTTTCTTTTTATAATTATTATTAATCGGCTTCATAATAAATGAGATTGTAAAAATTTCGAAAGCAAAGTTGAAACGTGTCGAACGCTTGGCGTGGCGATGCGAGGTACCTTGGGGTTGTCATGGTGACTTACACATCATATGTGTATGGTGACCAAAAACAGAAGAAATATTAGCACACGGAAAATTGCAGAAATTACCTTGCTTGCCTAGGGATACAGGAGCTATATGCTCTCGTGTCCCACAGCAGCTATACAGGCACTGCTTGACCTACTTCCTCTACATTTGCATGTGAGGAAGGAGGCAGCACTTAGTGCGTTAAGACTGCATCAAACACTTAAATTCAAACCAGGTGATCTGGTTGATCACTTAAGGATTTTGGAGCTTGTCCATTTTGAGTCCATGACTAATCCCACTGACTCAATGCCAATCAAGCAGGACTCTGACTGCCCGGTTGATGTGGTGATTGAGAGCCACCAGACGAGCAGGATGGAAGCACTGCGATTGGAGCAAAGGCTGATACACAGACAGATCTAAGATGGCTGAAGGGATAGGAGTGGGTGTAGCAGGGCCTAAATGTAGGTTATTCAGAGCCCTCGGTAACACCCCAACCATCTTCTAGGCAGAAATTTACGCCATACATCTGTGTGTCCAGGAATTTCTAAACAAAAGCATTCAAAGGGCAAAGATCTATATACTTTCAGATGGCCAGGCAGCATTAATGGCTCTAACGTCCTATACCTTCAAGTCAAAAATTGCCTGGGAATGTAGACAATACCTGAAGCAACTGGCTAATAACAATAAGGTTACCTTAATGTGGGTGCCAGAGCATGAGAGTACAGAAGGAAATGAATTAGCTGATAGCCTTGCAAAAATCGGATCTGAAGCGCCATTTTTCGAGCCCGAACTGTTTTGTGTCTTTTCCAAAGGACACATAACGGAGGAGACCCAAAAATGGGAGAAGGAATAAAAAAGTCCTACTGTAGAAATACTCCAGGCCAAAGACAAGCTCATAACTCATTCGGCAAAAAATGCCACAAGGCTTCTCGAATTTGAAATACCCGAATTAAGGCCTTCTAACAGGCACTGCCCCTTGAGACCCCATCTCAAGAACATGGGCAAGGCAGTAGACGATAAATACAGATATTGCGACGCTGCAACTGAAATTGCGGAACATATATTTTGTGAATGCAATGTGTTAATCCACACTAGGCTATACTACCTAGAGCAGATGGAATTAACGCCTGAAAACGTAGGGAAACTAGCCCCCAGGAAAATCACAAGCTTTGTAAAAAGTCTTGGAACCCTGGGCAACAATTATTTGTAGAGTAACTCATAAAAGATCTTTCAGGTCGATGTGAAGTAAGGCTACTCACAGCCAAGCCACCCCAGAAACAATCTACAAACAATCTATAATCTAGGCTCATTATTCTTCAACATTTCCATTAATGATAATACGGTTGAATTGGATGTTAATTGTCTTTTATAAGCAGATCCTGAAGTAAATGGTTGTGCGCCATTGCAACTTCCCTTGGTAAAATGAATCCTTACAAACTGCTCTTGATTAATTTTTAGTGGCAAAAATCAAATAGACCAACTACAACTATTCAGCAACAACTGAAGGTAACTGGAGTACTAATGCATGCCAATTTATGTCAAAATATGAATTGAAACTGGTAAAAGCTATAACAAAGTCTCCACGAGAACATGAGTCATTACCACTTATATTTGTAAGGTAAATAAGGAGTTACTAAAGCGATGAGTTTATATACTCAATTTAATTTATCGTTGTTGTAGTGAATATGGCAATCAAAGCGATTTACAATATATTACGGCTTATATTATTATTAATCAGTACAACAGCGCAATACTCTAGAGCGTTTTGTGTGGTGAGCATGCTTGGTTGGATGTATATCGCATACTGGGTTCGATCCCCAACTCCGACACTAGCGACGTTGGTGATGTGAAATGTGCAATGGATGTGTGTGTCTGTGTTTCAACAAAAGTATAACACCATCCGGATAGCCCTGGGCTTTAATCGGGAGTTTTCTAATATATGAGGTGCGTCTGTGTTTTATGATTATTTGTTTTTATGAGGACATTTTCAGTTGTCATATATTAACTTAACTTAGTTAAATGAGAGAATTATTTTTCTTTTCCAATAGTTGTATCGATTTTTGCGATCAAAAAGTATGAAAGTGTGGAGTGAGGTATATATATGAGTTATTGGTGTTAAAAATCTACAAGTTATATAAATCTACTGAAGTCTCTTTCAGTTCGGTGTAGTGTAAAATGAATAAAATACTCGAGCGGCTCTAGAATCGGATAGCAAAGAGTAAAGGAGATAAAGAAATTTGAGACAAGAAATGTGGAAATTATTCATAGGCTTTATTCCACCGAAGGTGCGGGATTCCAAAGCATCATCAAAAGTCCTTTTATTTCTCTCAGTTATCATTTGTCAAAGAATATCCCTTACTTTATTATAACAAAATGGAAATAGTAAATTTGATAAATCCTTTGATTTTCTATTATTTTAATATGTGATGATAGCTCCATTAACGTAAAAACTGCAGTAATATAAAACATAAAAAAGAACCCTGACTATATTTTTATTTACGACATATTATTGTACTAGAGTCGTATAAATAACGAGTGAATGCAGTCGGGCGATGCCGATGTATGTGCTAAGTGTTTTATACATTAACTTAAATCGTAAGTAAAGAAGCAAGCACAACAGTCAAGGTAATTGAATTAATCCACAGGACTATAGTAGTAAATTGAGTAGTAAGTACCTTTTTATTAGTTTTGCAGCATAATATGTACGTATTGTCTATTAATTGATGAACATACATTCTCGGTTTACAGATTAACCACTTTTTCGTTTGCTTTGTGAATAATATCTCTGAATTTTTAGAGTAAGAAAATAAGAAGATCTCTGTGCTATAGACTTAATAACAAATGGGACTACAGCTGACATATTGTTTGCTCCTGTAATTTAAGTATGAAAAGTAGGTTTTGTTTTTACTGTTTTCTTGTTTCAGAATTATAGCCTAATATCAAAAACGTTCGCTAGCCTATAAAGTCCAATGGTGTGGTAAGTGATTTATTTTCTAAATATTAGTTTTAATACCGATTTTTATATTTTTAAAGTTGTAAGATCCTCATACTACAATACTATATCTTTCATGTGACCACCAATGCGTGATGCAATATTAACAGGTCTTCTTCATCTAGAAATTGTTTTAGATATTTAAATTTTGCTAACATATTTCTGGTTTTTTATATATGTGCGCATTCTATTTTAGTGAATTGTCAATCGTAACTCTAAGGTATTTTATTGCATTTGCAGGTGGTAACTCTATTAAGTCATCACAGTACTGTTTAGTAATAGGCCCAATGGCAGGAATTTTATTTTCTCGTAATTCATTGTTAGTAAACGAGAATCAAACCACTTAATTATTTCTCTAAAGTCAATTTTTACTTTTTGAATCAAATGTTGCCAAGTATCTTCTTTATAAAAAATCATCATGTTGCCAGCAAAGCTGATGATGATTCCCTGTGTTTTTATCTCGTATATATTTTTCGAATAAATGTTAAATAATACGGTTCAAGCACAGTTCCCCGTGGAACCACTTTCGATTCATTATTATAATCATTTATTTTAATGCATTGCTCTCTGTTGGTTTGATGGCTCTGCTCTAGAGTTAAAACTGTTCATTTAATTCCTATTTGTTCTAAGGTATCTAAAAGTTGCGCATAGTTGACAGTATCAAAGGCTTTTGTCTATGAAGACGCAAAGCGATGAACTATTGTCATCTAATAATTTGTAAATGTAAATGAAGTCCTATTGCATCCTAGGTACATCTGACATTATCTAAAACCATATTAAAACTCTGTACAATTCTTTTTTAAGACTTTAACTAGACTGAAAACGAGTGAGAGGGGCTGGTAGTATACACAATTAGTTTTATGTCAGCTCTTATATATGGATTTTATTACCGCGACTTTTAATGCTTGAGGCCAATATCCAACAGTAAGTATTTTATTGATTAAAAAGTGCAAGGGATCTATAATATACAGACTAATAACTTTAAGAGTTTAGTTGAGCTGTCAATATTATCAATCCTTGGAGTTTTGTTATCTTTTAGATTAAATATGATGGTTTCTAGCTCTTTTACGGTGGTTTCAGTTAAATATAAAGAATTTGACACTATTTTCTCATTCTAAATAAAAAATTTTGGTTTTTATTTTTTCAGTCAGCTTTTTACCTGAATTTGTGTAACGGTCTAGAAATGTATTACCCAAAACTCGTGTGAATGTGGAAACTCTATTCTCATCTATTATAATATCTCATATGAGTTCTTTTTTATAGTTATTTTTACAATCATAATGTGCTTCCATAGTTGTTGCAAGCTATATTTGTTTAATTGAATTTGCTTTTTGAAATATTTACTTTCAGTATGTTTAATTATTGTGTTTAATCTGTTTCTATACTGTTTATAGAGAAAATATAGGTTACTTTATCGTACTATGTCATCTAAATATTTGATTTCATTTACTTCATCTAGTTTATTTTACATACTTTCGATAGTTACATTAGAATGTGAGCGATTTCAAGTTGATAATATAAATTTGACAAATCTTTCTGCCATAACCATCCACACCATCTTTCCACCATAATTTTAGCCTGCTTCTGTACCTATGTCCAGCAGGCTGTATTATTATCAATTTATTATTCATGCCATAAAAAGAGACAAATGTCAGTAGATAGAGTAATATTATTATTACTATTTATACTAATTTCTAAAATCCTTTCTCTACAAAAATCTTGTTTGTGAACAGCGCCAAATATATTTACAGAGATCTATTACGTTCAAAATATTAAACAGTGTCTGCGAGATTTAGTTAAGTAATCATTATTCATGAAAATACTGTCTTATAGGATAATTATAGAACATACAGGCAAGATGGGATTGGCAGGGTAGGTGGCGTCATCATATTTTGGGAGAATGAAATGTCGCAAGCATTTTGTGTAATAAACATGAAATGGGGACAACAACCTTTAATATAAGGAAAATAATCATGTATTTTCTCCTGATATCTCGCGACGCAAGCAAAAAACTGATTCTGTTTACAACAAATTTTTCATAAGAAACACGCAACTTTTCTTTGATTTCAAAGTAATTCAAGATCGACAATTGGGAAAGTTAAATTAGAAAACCTGTATGGAAGAAATTTTAACGTACCTTACTTTCAGAGTTGAGTAATGCCAATAAGAATATATTTAATAATTTAATGTACTTCTTTAACCGAAAATGTTCACCGGAATTGATTCTACTTTAAATAAAGATGCATACGAAATATCTGGTAATTACGATCAAGTGACTTATAATTTATAATTTGACGCTCTCGCGCACTTTTCACTCTTAAAATGGATAACCGACATAAAATATCCATAGCACTAAAGTTTGTTAATTCGAAGCCAGAAGCACTCATTATCAACCAGTTTCAAAATGCCAACGCAGGCCTGTTAATTAATAATATATTGATAATGTAAATAATAATAAATAAATACATCACAGGTAATGACGACCCCCTTTATCCCGGAAGGCTCTAGAAGAGCCATGTGTAGGAGGGGATATACATTTAGAGACAAGGGACACACACCCAATATCCGTGTGTAGTGGAAAAATCCCTCTCACAGTATTTTCCACTGCCACGATCGGGAATCGAACCCGGTACTTTTGGGTGAGAGGCAAGTGCGCTCACCTCTCAACCATCAGTCATACAATGTAGTTTTTGATGTTTTAATTAAGGTAAATTCCAGTATGTTTAAATTGAAAAATATACCCAAATATTGAAATATCTTTAATGTCTAAGACAGTTTTGTTTGCCTCTCTGTTGAATTTTCAAACAGTATTTACCAAATGCTATTTTAACAAAATAATTTAGAAAAGAAACTGCATCAAATCATAAATTAATATATTACTGTGATTTGATAATTAAACATAGACACGTTAAAATATGTACGTTTAATAAACGTTTTTAAAACGTGGCCGTTGATTAAACATTTTCGCTGAAATTTTAAACGTTTATTAAAAATTTCTATTTCTGTGGTAAAAGAAAATATTAGAAGAAAATGTTTCAATAGGAACGTTTTTCCGCAAATACATATTAATGCACGGTACACGTTTATAATGTAGGAAATATTAACGCCCGCTAAACATTTAAGAATCAACAAATTGAAATGCTT
Source organism: Leptura quadrifasciata (assembly GCA_963675555.1). Taxonomy (NCBI): domain Eukaryota; kingdom Metazoa; phylum Arthropoda; class Insecta; order Coleoptera; family Cerambycidae; genus Leptura; species Leptura quadrifasciata. The sequence goes on along the minus strand of OY776682.1, from coordinate 54,460,270 downwards.
CAGATAATATACTTATTGTGGTAATTGTTTTATTATGTTAAAAATATTTGTAGATTCGGTGATTTGTTTTGAAGAGGATAATAGTACATGTGGTAGAAAACCCAAATAATAGGAAAGAAAATAACTAGTGTTTTCGAATTTTAAAAATGCAAGGGAATTCCATATCTACATATGAAATATATGGTACAAATTGAGGTTCTTCAACGTTATTATAATAATCTACATCAACGCATCAAATTTGGTTGTAAAATGTATAAAATATGTTACTCCAATGCGCACTTTCAACCAGTAATTGAAGTATAAAACGTATTGATAGGAACGTTTCTTCCACTGATATATAAGAGTGTTAATACACGTTTAGTACATAATGGGTTTTAAAAATCAATAAAATATAACATTTGTGAAACGCAAAAGTTGTTCTTAATGCATATATGTAGTTGGTAACTTCAACGTTTTATGGAAAGTTAAAAAAAATGTGTTTCTTCAACTTTTACATAAGTAGGGATCTTTTACTTGTCATACATTTAATAAACAAATGGCCGACGGATTTACATCCTCTCCGAAGGATGGTATATCTACTACATAATCATCGCCAAAGATGATTGCATAGTTTTCACGCATACACTGATATACTGAGGTGAGGCGAGGACACGGTCTTAATTGAAACGACCACTGAACACGAACGTGATCTCGAGTTTGAAAAATTAAAAAATCTTGAGTCGGAGAGCATTGATAGAGACCTTGAGGGCCTTCGTGCACTCATTTTTGATTAGAAAGTATCAGTTTAATTTTTTGAAAATTTTTAATTTTTTGCACAAGGGTCAAAGGCCTCACCCTGTATATGCAGTTGGAGCACTTGGTTTTTTAAAAATTCGAGAAACACTTTTAATTGGTTGTAGCAGGGCACTATTTCATCACCCTGTATATTACTTCTTGAAATAACACTAATTTTAGAACGATAATATTTATTTCTAAATACTTAACACAATTTAATGTATTTAAAAGTAGATTGTAAAATGTTAACTTTTCAACAACGAAAGTTTTGTCTTAGAAAAAATAAAAAATTAATACAAATTCATGTTTTTGGCGAAGGTGCTGATTATATTACTTTGATAATTCACTTTATATTAGATGCGCGAGGGCAGAATAGATTTGTCTGTTTGTACTTGGAGCTGCCAAGGAAGAATTCGCTGATAAGTTTAAGTACGCGTACCGGAATTGACTTACCTGAGATTCGCCACGCGCGGTCTTTTATACTATAGCTACTGTAGCGTTAATCGTGCACCGCGAGTCACGCACGATAGTTTTTTTGTGGTCTGGAAATCCATCGCCCATTCCGTGCGGGCATGACCTAAAGCCTGGATATGTCCCCACTTATTCAGTGCGAGCACTAACTGCGCAATAACTGAAGCTGATTAAAATTTGAATTGAAGGTTCTATTGTTGTTTTGGTCTTAAAATTTGAAATCTTTTGCCGTTTAAATGGAATTCGAGTCAGATTTACTTAAGAAGTTATTTGATAATTTGGTCCGAATTTATTTACTACTTTTCGACTCGCCCTCGTAAAACGATTCCGCAGGCGAGCACTTATTATGGGGCTGCGGTTATACTAAATGCTGTGAATGGTGCGATCTGAACGAACGGAAGTAAGTTTTGATAACATATTTGAACTGTGCTGCGGGCTGTTGAGTTGATATAAAAGAATTTGTACATATATGCATACGTTGAAGGAACGAAAGTAAATATTGATATTAATCGAGAAGCTGTAGAATGTCGTGTATAAATATAAATGATAATTTATTATTTAAAACGCAGAACCGAATAGATGTAGATTGAACGAAGAATAGCTTGTAAAAACTTTATTTAAACGAATTAGATTTTTATATGGGGGTATGCAAATCGTTTTAGAATTGGTTTGATTATTATACGGGGGCTGAATTTTTAGAATTATTTTGAGAAGTTTAGGCTGTAAAATGTGTATATTGAATGTTTTAACGTTAATCTTTGAGAATTATCGGATTGTACTGAATTTTTAAGAAAATATTTTTAAAAAGATTGTAGTTTTTTGATTATTTAAATTATATGGATACATTTTTCTATTTTAACATAGCGAACTGAAAGACGGATTGAATCGACAAATTTTGATAGTTTTTCGAGTTAACTTTTTAATGATACGTAGTATATACTATAATACCATCCATCAAAGTACTAACCGCGCCTTACGTTGCTTCACATCGCATATCGAAATATGTACATAGTAAAGACGCATCCACGCTCGCCCCCCATGATGTTATTTAACCGGCAACTATAATTATTAAGAGACGTTTTCTCGTTGAATCAACGTATTTCTACAACCATATAACAGTGTGCTGTTTTGATCTTTTTTCAACGTCTTTTAAATATATGCATGCCCATTGCATATCACCCGACTATATTATTTCGTGAGTCACAATGTTCAAATATCAATTACTTTGATGATATGGCGGGAGATAAATTTTAATACAATTGCCCAACAAATTCACTATGTTGCATTTTTTATTGCAACCAGTGTATATTTACAATTTGTTGGATTAAATAAAGCCAACGGTACTATTATGAAAATAAACAGTGGATATGGGTGGACAAATCAAAGCATAATAGTGGTTACTGTCAACAATAAAACTACTAATGGAGTGTATATAAAAGTCAATTATGTCTATAAAATAAAGAATTATATTGTAAACGTTAGAGGCCCATGAGCTATAATTGAAAAAGTTTATAGGCTTGTTGTTACAACGGAGATGCAGATTTAAGTACGATCAATGAAAAGATCGTAAAATTCCAGAATACATAAAACCTATGGAGTATAATTCGGTGAAAGTTCAGGAAATATCGTTCTATGATCAAATTCTTAATCAGTATGGAGAAGGGAAAACCGTCTGACCTGATTAACTAGATCGAAATGGGATATTGGAAATGGCCAAGATAACTCCGTTAGGTATCTTCGAAGAATTGCTAGCGTCAACAAATTGAATTTAAAAACTTTCCTTCATTAATAAATTATTAAAAAATACATTAGTGATTATAATACTGGTAATCTATAATAAGCTTTTATTCTAGCTGTCATTAATAACTCAGTTTTGGCATAAGTTTACCCCTATTCGTATCGTCTTGGCTTTCTTTTGGAGCTTTTATATAACCCAGGATAATACATGCAACTTTTGAATCATAGTTGACGAACTTTTTCCATTACAGCTAACATACAGACAATAAAGCTCGGTTCAAAATACAGATTAAAAATAACTTATATTCCATTCAATTTATCATCTGTCGATTGCATTAACTTATTTGGGTGTTCACCTAAGAGATTAATTTAAGGCAGTGGAGGCAGCGTATTCCCATAAGCGTAATAGAACCATTAAATCATTTTTCCAAGTCATTTATTTCATTAAAATATACATAAATATCAACGTATATTTATCATACATGTTTCGTTTATGCCTAATATCATCCTTCTGACATTCTACCACTGGCGATTTCTTCTTTAGATCATTTAGTAAATGGCCTCATGCGTAAGTTGAGGATTGCAGCACTACGCAATCCGCGTGTGAAGGCATTGCAAAGTAGTCACAAAAAAGTATCTTTGAAAGCGTGTGGAAATTTGTACTTGAAATAAATGTTTTTCTGATTATAAAGTTACAAATGTTACGTGGCATGAACAACACACCCATAATAAAGCGCGCAATTTAATAACATAATAGATGGTATTGGGATAACTATGATGCCACGTTTTTATTCAATTGAAAAGCAAATTTAGAAAAAATTATCTAAAACTACACTCGTTAAGTCTATATATTAATTATTAATAACTCCTGTCGACTGCTACATTGTAATTTTGCAAAATAAAGAAAATATTTTTATCAACTCGAAATTTTTAAGTGAGGCCCCTTTGGTTTCTGTGGCTGTTATGTGTAAGTTTGCGGTAAAACGGCCTTTGCCAATATATTTTAGGTCCACAAAGAAGCGTAAATTTTGAGCAATATTTATTTATTCAGTAATTAAGAACTCCTTGCTAGTACTCCGCCAATGATAGCGAAAGCAAATAGATAGTTAATTAATGGTGCGTTTGGGCATTTGTTACGTATGCTGTGTTAAACATTTGTAATAATTTACTAAGGATATACTATCGCGGACAAATAAGTGATATGTTACCAAAAACATGTACTTTTGTAACTGAAATACAGTGCTATGAAATTCAGTGTTTATATTTCACAATGATTAAGAAACAGTGTTTGCTGAACTATCATTCACATCAAAATCGCAGAGTGTTATATGTGTTCTCAGCCTAACTACATTGTTGTCAGTATTGTCTGAAAGTTATTTGTGGCATTCTACGAATACTCTTTCCTATTATTTGGGTTTTCTACCGCATGTATTGTTATCCTCTTCAAAATCAAACAGAGTAATGAGCTAAGTGCTAGAGTTTTCTGAACATATATATATATATATATATATATGAAAAATACTGAGATTGTTAATGTCTCGACGTTTCGGCGCCCGTTTTGGAGCCATTTTCAAGAGAAAAAGTGAGTCAATAAAAATGGTCAAAGGTAATAATGCTAGGCTCAATCTGCCTACTCCCCAGGTCTCACCACGATCCGTCTCTAAGGCCTCAATCTGCCTACTCCTTAGAGCGAACTCGCTGGCAGTATCGGACGAAGTGTTATTTATACGAAAGCTGTCTGTGGGTGGGAGAGTGGTGGGGGGTTGAGGGTCTGTTGATGGAGGCATCAGAGCAGAACGGATGCTATCAGGATTATGAGATGTGGATGAAGATTGTGGGGCTAGCCTGGAGATCAATGATTTCCAAGCGACTGGAAGACGATGACCGTCATCCCTTTTATTTAGGCAATTGGGACGTTTTTCAATCTCAATTGCTTCGCGGATGATTCGCGGTTTCTGGAAAAATGATGGTGCTATGGTTTTGGTGTTATCGAAGTCTATATTATGGCCTATTAGAAGACGGTGTTGTTGGGCAAGTGATGATGTGGGATCGGATTTTCTAACTGCAAGACAATGTTCATATATTCTATTGTTAATCCGTCTGTTGGTTTGTCCAATGTAGGTTTGGGGACAGTTTGAGCAAGGTATTTCGTATACACCGTGGGAATCATTAGGTATTTGGTCTTTTGAGGTTCTGATTAAATTGGAAATTGTTTGGTATGTTGTGAATATGGTTTTTATGTTATTGGATTTCAGGACTTTTGAAATTTTGTCTGTGACACCTTTGATGTAGGGTAGGAAAGCTTTTTGCTGAGGAAGAGTTTCTGTCTGTTGAATTTGGAAAGGATTTTGTGCTTTGTGTATGGATCGCGTTATATGTCCTTTGTCGTAACCGATTTGTAGAAGTGCTTCTTGTAGTATATATATATATATATATATATATATATATATATATATATATATATATAAACACTTTGTGGCATAACTGTGATTTTTTCCCACTTCCGGTTTCACCGGAAATGGCCCCCACTTTTAATTTTTAAATGGAACATGTATATTATTATATTTTTGGAATCCTTGAAAAATGTTGAGTATGGTAATGCCCCATAAGTGACACTTCGACACCATGAAAAAAATTAATGGGTAATGAACATATTTTCTCTTAAAGTCCAACGTATAGAATCAAAAGTCCTAACAAAAGTAACTATATCTACAACGCGTCTAAATGGAGTGTAATTACCCCCATTAGCACCCTTGTAAATCCGCCCTTGAGTTAAAGCTTTATTGCATTCTGGACATTATTTTATCTATATATCGATTTAGTCATAAACACACTATCCATTATTATAATAGAAAATGAAATGGTAGGATCCTACTACAAACAAGATTTCCATCCTTATTCTTGCAGCATTACAACTCGGATGCTGAGATAAATAATTACAGAAATTCATCTCACTCAGTTTTTGTTATAATTAAGGAGATCTAGTATCTGCCATTACGTAAATAATACATTTGAATAGACATTCTCATATTTCCTCAACAAACTGATGATAAATTCCCAAGAAAACTTAGATATTTCATCGACTAATCTAATTAAAACTTTAATTGAAAACTGTTACTTTTTTCATCGCTTCCTAATTGCCTTCAAATATAGACGACCATCCAGATATGACATGGGATGAAGATATGTGACACAAACATAAAAATAGGTTAATGCCACAAATATGTAGAAACTAAAAACATTTTAGGAAATTATGTTTTCAAGGACAGAAGTGGGCGAAATGTATAAGTTATGGATTATGGTTCTGTGGATTTCCTAGGAGCTTAAAGAGAATGACATATGAACATAAAAAGGCATATGCCATACCTTAGTAATGGAAAAATAGAAACGATGAATATGGATAAAATTTCATTATAGTCGAGAAGGCTGGTAAATCTTTTAATAGTTCAGTAATTCGTCTTGGTGCAAGGTCAAATATTGTCTTTGTTAATGGTCTGTAGGCCCCATTATTATTATGAGGTAGATGTTGTTAACACAGTGTTTTAATTTTACAGTTTAATGTCTTAATTCCACTGGAAACTGTCAAAATTTATAAAGAATAAAAGTTGGTAAATGTTACATGAGAAAGACTGTTCAAATTAAAATATCAACATTCTATGCAATATCTATGGATATACTGAAAACACTTTAATGCCATATATAATATACACAGCACATAAAAGATTTCTATTAAATATTCGAAAAAGAATACAAAGGAAATAGAATATTATTCTTATACATAGAAGAGTATTTAGAATAGGCACTTTGCTAAAGCCCTAGTTACTGCCTATAGGGAAAAATAAAATTCATATTACGATAGTTAAGATGAATATGTGCAAACGTATCTCCTTTGAGTCTTCTCTAAAAATTTCCATTTTTGGTAAGATAGGTTTAGGGTGGTGTATGTGTACTCTGTATATGTGCATGATTATGTATGTTTAAATTATGGCATATCTAATAACTTGTGCCTGGCTGCGTGGTTTTTTACCTAATGCCATAAAAAAAAAAAAAAAAAAAAAAAAAAAAAAAAAAAAAATAGTTAAGATCGGGAAAATTTTTAAAACTTGGAAATCTCTGTTTACGGAAGCCATCGTAGGGAGTAAAGGAATATTTATCATTTATTACTCTTTCTATTTTATCTCAAACGTATAAGATAAGGGTAAATAAGGGTATATAGGGATAAAAATAAGGGTAACTAGGGAAACAAAATAAATATAATTAATGGCACTAGGAGTAAAAGCTAAGGAGTAATTAAGGGTAAGCGTTTCAGTTAACACCTTCACCAGGGTCGAGTATCGTAATGCCTACTCATATGAAGTTACTGAATTCTGAGTCACTTTCAAAATGCCATCACGTTTTTTTTCTAAACACCATAAGTGAAAAAGTAAAAGTCCGATTGTATTGAAACTTTGATAGCAAATTAGTATTAGCTAGAGAAAGAAAGCTGTCACTTCTAAAAATCGATCAAGAAATACAGAAGTTATGACACAAGGCATGAAAAGTATTGCATCCATTAACAAATAAAATACTTATATTGTGCCGAGGAGCGTTTCACAAACATAACTGGCATCATCAGGAGATGATTATAATTACAAATAAGGGAATTTACCTTAAAATTTTACTTATTTTCAAGATAGTGCAAAAAAGTATAATATGACATAACGTAAACACACCACATATAGGAGACAGCCCCCAAATCCAAAGCCAAAGGATGTTAGAAAGGGGCTACACATTTGAAAGCACGTAGACAACATCCATCGAAAGTTTAAATTTTAGAAACAGTATGCCAACGACTTTTGGTGGTGGATTAAAAATACGTGCCCATTGTGTAGCAGAGCTAAGTAGAGATAATTCTCCCGAATCAAAAATAAAAAATTCAATGATATATTCCGAATAATTTGCTATGGATATACAATAGTGTTACGGCTACACCCTGTAAATTCGTAGAGTTAGTTTAATTAGGTATTTATCAATTTTGTTCATGTTGATCAAACTATTATTGTAGTGATTATTTTAATATATTTGTTAATTACTTTTATTCGCGTTAAATGTTATTTGAAAGGGATAGACCCCCTTAATCCGCAGCAGGGAAAAATGAGGGCGCGCATCAAGCGCTAAGGAGAAACTCGAGTTCACGCAAGACAATTAATTTTGTGTGTGTTAAATATTTTCTATATTTTCTACATTTTTTGAGTGCTCAACGTTCCATGTGAATCCTGAGAAGCCAGTTCTCTCCTGCATTCTGCATCCTGCTGGACGGCCGCAATTAAAGGTAGATCGAAAACCTTTCGAATAACTCGTTTTTCTTTCTCTCAAGTTGCAATTTCCAAGACTGGATTTCTTGTTACAGTCCACTTCGAAAAATCCCCTAAAAACGCCATTCAGGTGTTTTCAGATAGTTTTTACATGTTTTATAATAATGCAACCATGACAGTTAATTTATTTAGTTAAAATAGGACGTTAATTAAATCTTCCACTTTTAAACTATATGGATCAAATCCATTAATATACTATAACCTAGAAATCCTATATAAATCCTAATTGCTAAAATTAACTCACCATTTCGAAAATAAATAACATTTGCAAAATTCAAAAAACACGTGGGTCGGTTAAAAAACATTAATAAAACACAGAATTAAAGTCAGTGCAAGAAATCAGCAAGGCTATAGTAGAAGGAAACACTAATAATCAATTTTATGCAAAAAAAGATTTTTAAAAACTCTAAAACTCCTTAACACTAGGAACAATTGAATAACCTCAAATGCAGTAAAAACTTTTAACGCCTACGGATCTGAAGTTGCATTTGATGTAACATCAACTGCTATTGTACTATTCCATGATTCCTTGGTTTTTAGATAATACATATAGCAGATAGTCCTCAATAAAAAAAAAATACTGAACGTTACAATACTATTGTTGGGCAATATTGACAGCTATGGTTTTTTCTACTACATGACATCGAATTTTATAGCTCACATTTGCATTCAGATTTTTTCATAAATGCATTTTATAGGGAAGACAAATTGAGTAATGTGTTTCACATTACCAGTTGTTTGTTACGTAGGAATTGGTTATTGATTTGTTATTAGCTTTTGTTCAAAGTAAAACAAAATAAAATAGTAGTTTATATTGAATGAATGAAAATAAAAATATGAATTTTCCAAACTTAGTTAAAACACACAAGTAACTGAGCTGGTAATTTAAATAATTTATAGGGATACTATATGGATAACAAAACGGTATTAATAATGCACTAATGGTCTCGACGTAATAATAATAATAATAAAAAAGAATTTATTGCCCAACAGAATACTCCAGTTACAGGACAATTTTACGAAGATACAAATTACAAAATATAAGATATAAAATGAAGTATAAACTATAAAGTATAAGTAGTACAAGATACAAAATACAAAGTATAAAATATAAAATATAAATAGAAAAATATACAATAAAAATACAAAATACAAAGTACAAAAAACGAGATACAAAATACAAAGCACAAATTGTAAAATACTAAATACAGAGTTACGGCCTATTTCTAATGGATAGTTTTACGCCTCTTGAATAATTCTCTGAGGAAAGACTAAACATGTCACAATGGTTGTCAAGAGAGTTATACATTTCTATCATAGCATAAATAGGCGATTTACCAAGAAAATTTGTTCGTTTTGACGGTAGTGCAAAGGTGGAAGTTTGACGCGAGCCTAAACGTGGAATTCTAAAATTTACTTGGGAGAGGAGTTCTGGGCAGTCTATTGTATTATTAATAATTTTGTAGATATACATTAAGCTTGACATAATTCTTCTGCTTTGTAATGAATCCATATTAAATCTCATTAACATTAAATTATTCGGATATCCCTGTACTGGGTACTGATGATCTATTTTGTAAGATAAGTATTTTAGAAATTTCCGTTGAACAGATTCTAATGATTGTGAGTGTATCTCATAGATAGGATTCCATATCACTAAGCCATACTCCAATTTAGAACGGACGAAACAAAAATATAGCGTCTTTAATCCAGCATTAGTAAAATTTCTTATATTTCTTATGACAAAACCCAGTAATCTTAACGCAGATGTAGCTATCGAATTAATATGTCCTGTGAATTCCAATCTGGAGTCGAACAGTATACCCAAATCTTTAATATTTTCACAGTGTGATAAAGTGATGCTGTTAAAACTATATGAATATTCAATTGGACTAACCTTTCGAGTATAAGTCATAACTTTACATTTTGAAATGTTCATCGTTAACTTATTCACTAGGCACCAATCACCAATCCTCAATGATATTTATTTGTTCTTGTAATCTCGCACAATCCTCTATGGTATTAATTTCGTTAAATAATTTCAGATTATCCGCAAAGAGAAGTTTGTTGCAATTCAGTGTATCTCATAAATCGTTGATAAATACAGAAAATAAGAGGGGACCTAAATTCGATCCCTGAGGTACGCCAGATGTTGCAACATACGTGTTTGACTTAAAACCATTATACTGAACATATTGTAATCTGTCTTGTAGGTAAGATTGAAAGAAATTAACAAGTATATCACTGAAACCCAAGTTGTTCAGTTTATTAATTAAAATTCTATGATCAATATGATCAAAGGCCTTTTAGAAGTCGGTGTACACCACATCCACTTGCCCCCGTTTGTCCAGAGTGTTAGAAATAAATTGGGTTAAACACGTTAGGTTTGATGTTGTAGAGCGTTTTTCCATAAAACCATGCTGACAGGTGGAAATAAAATTTTTTATAGCCGAATATATTACATTATACGCCGACGCCTCGAAAACCTTTGCAAAATTGGGTAGAATAGAAATACCCCTGTAGTTAAGTGTATCATTTATGTCACCGCTCTTATGGATAGAACAGACTCTAGCCAGTTTCCAGCATTCAGGAAATGTAGATGTTCGAAGTGAGAGATTAAATAAAATTAACAGCGGAGTAATAAGTACATTAGAACAGTCCTTTACTAAGAAGCTAGGAATCTGGCCATGGCCAGAAGTCATTTTATTTTTAAATTTTTTAATGGCTTCAGATATATCGAGTTCAGAAAGCTGTACAAGATTAATGCACGGATAATTAGCTATATTGTTGAAGGGTACTAGTTCGTTAGACGGTTTTGAATATACACTGTTAAAATAGCTACCGAATCCTTCGACAATGTTTTGAGGAATAATGTAAAGAATGTCCAGCATTTTCATTACAGAAAAGGGTTTGATATAATATCCCATGGATTTCGAAATAATATCGAAAATTAAATAGACTATATACAACCACCATCGTCAAAAGACTTATAACAAATATAAAACACTGATTCATCGTTATTAATAAATAATCATACGACAAGTGTAATCTTGTAAGTTGTAACATGCGTTTAGAGCAGCTTCTTATCGCCATTGGCAGTATTATCTTAAGAGCACTGTAAAACTACAATTGGTCCTTGAGAGGTTAATATACAACTTAAATAGCCGCTGATAACATATTCGACACATTTTTACCTTTCTATAAACAGCGAACGTGATTTCTAGACGAACTTTTCAACCAAACAAACTAATATGTTGCCTAAATAATATATTTCTAAATTATAAACATTTTTTAAATAAATCTAGATTAGTTACCCACCCTATATAAATTAACCAAACATCCTTTTATACATTGCCAATTTAATCTGACTGGATTTGCTTAAAACGTCCGTTGATTTTCATAAGTGCATGGAAAAGTAGTCACAAGAAAAACAAATAACATTAAGTTACCTTCGGGAGGAAGTTAATTCCATTGTTTTGACGATTGATTCAAAGAAAAGTGAACATAGTATACAAATACTTGGATGGCGACCGGCAACCGGGGGACTCACAGCATCTTCCATTATTCGCTCCAAAGCATCTCAACCTCATTTTCTCGACCGTTGATTTTGTGTCCCGTCTAGAGCTCTCCCATCTCTCTCTTTTGTCATCGTCGACGGTGATAGTGGTAGCCACTTGTATTTCGATGCCGCACAAGGCCCATTACTGCTATAGCCCTGGGGCCCAGCTAACTGTTACACAGCCTACTGCATTATGAACTCTTTTACACCAATTGCTTTTCACTCATCACACTTCATAAAGTGCTGTGATTTTTATTTGTTCTCCTTAAGACTAAAAACCTTCACTTATATTATTTCTACCGTTCTTTATCACTGTAATGCTGCAAATTGACCAATTTTCATCTCTCAAGCTTTCTCAAAGCTTTTCTTTAAATGTGCCCCTACTTAAACACAAAGAAATATATACATTTACTTAAAAACATTTTCCACCATTAAGTATTTTACAAGCCGCCTACTGCTTTTAAGCATATCCTAAAGTAGCCACACCTCAGCAAAAAAGTAATATTTAATGGCAAGTTCGCCGAATTCGGAAGCTCAGTATTTCTGCAATTAAAATGTTTGTATGAATATATTCGACTCGTTCGGCATCCGTGCCATACAGGATGAGCAATAAAAATAAATTCAATTCATTTGTCATTCATATAATATTATGGAATAGCTTAGATATAATAATAAGCTTAAATTCAAATTTACGTAAAAATTGCCGTGTGAAAAAGGACACTATTCAAAATTTTCAAGTTATCAACATGAATTGGATAGCCATCAGTATGTTCTATGTCTGTCAATTTTGGGAATAACATTAGTAGTCGGTTAAATGTACCTCATATGTAGATTTTCAACTTTAAACGCTCAAATATCTGTTCGAGATGTTGCCAAAATTTGCTAATTTCTTTACTTTCTCAACGATCTTTGGCGATTACTATGGTTCATATTTTTAGCATTAATTATGAGTGAGATATAATAATTAATAGAAATTATAATTAAAGCACTTGGTATTCGCCTTTCGTCCTCGCTTCACGTCTAGATACTCGGACTTTTAGATAATAAGAGAATTATGGAGTACTAGTACTGACGTATCACGACGACTCTACGGCCTCCCTAAGATTCATAAACCAGGTAATCCTTTAAGACCAATCGTTAGTACATGTGGATCACCAACTTATGAGTTGGCCAGATATGTCGCAGACACAATACAACCCTATATAGGTAAGACTAGTAGCCACGTAAAGAACTCCGGACACTTCGTAGAAATTTTGGAAAACTTGGAAATAACGGGTAATGATATCATGGTTAGTTTTGACGTCGAATCTTTGCTCACCGATGTACCAATTGAGGAAACTGTTAACCTGATTCGCCAACAACTTGTATCTAAAGGATTAAGAGAAGACATACCTGATCTGGTCCGATTGTGCCTGTCTACAACATATTTTCTACGGAATGGAGACTTCTACGAGCAGAAGCAAGGAACAGCCATGGGAACACCACTTTCACATGTGATAGCCAACCTATTCATGGAAGCTTTTAAAGAAGAAACTATACGCTGCAGTGAGAATAAACCAAAGTGCTGGCTACGCTACGTAGACGGTACGTTCATCATATGGTCACATGGAGAATTATCTTTATCTGTTTTCTTCGACCGTTTGAATAAACAGCATCCGAGTATCAAATTTACAATGGAGACCGAGCAAGATGGAGCTTTATCTTTCTTAGATGTATTTGTGAAAAGGTCACACAATGGCAAGCTGGCCCGCGGTGTCTACAGAAAGAAAACGCACACCGATCGTTACCTACATGCAACATCTCACCACCATTCACAACAGAAGAGAACGTCAATTAGGACCTTGGTCCACAGAGCCAACACAATACAATACAAGCAATATACAACGAATAGTAAATAACCAGAGGAGAACTACAGAAGAAGAACAGCAACAACCAACAATGTATGCATGCCTACCCTACGTCGCGGGAGGCACAGATAGGCTGAAGAAGATTTTATTCAAAAAGAGAGTAGGTGTACAGCTTCGAACAGTGAAGAAAATACAGCAGATGCTTCCCTCAATCAAACACTCTGTCCCCAAACTGTTATCAAAAGGTGTTTATCAGTTGAAGTGCACATGTGGTAAGAGCTACATCCGACAAACAGGATGGAGTATCCAGTGCAGAATCAAAGAACACGAGAGAAATACCAGATTTGGATACACGGATAGGTCGGCGATAGCAGAACATGTCCAAAAAACTATATTTACAATATCCCGTGCGAATGTGATAAATGTTATGTGGGTGAGTCATCCAGACCTTTCAGTGTGCGGTTGGATGAGCACAAGAATTACATTAGAAAGAATGAAATTCAGAAATCAAAGATTTGTGAACATGCTTGGGAAAACGGACATAGAATAAACTGGGACTCGGCAAAAATTTTAACAAAAGAAACAGATACCAAAAAAAGGAAAATTAAAGAATCAGCAATAATCTTATTAAATGAAGATAAGTGCGTATCGAATTGTTCTGTAGATATTTGTACAACCTGGCTACCAATGTTAAAAGAAGAACTTAACAAACTCAACATTATCTAAAAGAAAATATCATCAGTTCTATGTTCTGTGTAAGTAGTAAGTATCTATGGAAATAACATAAACAGAATCTTAAAGCTGTGTATTTGACATACACAGCAAAATAAGTGTTCTTCCAAAAAAAGCTTTGAAAACGGAAAGAGATTACTTTCCGAGACGTCAGCAAAATACATTATTTCTGTGTTTATTCCGATTTATATTATTTGCAAAACATAACCTCTGACTTTTCCTTTGGCGTAAACGCCACGGTCGCAGAGGCTTTTTTTCAATAATTCTATTATTTTGTAGATTTGGTGATTTGTTTTGAAGAGGATAATAATACATGTGGTAGAAAATCCAAATAATAAGAAAGAATATAAAACAAGTAAGTATTATTTGTAGATAGATTGAAACCATTTATAATTCAATTAATGCAATTTACAATAAATTTATCTGTAGAATATACGGTATTTTATATAATACCAGAGATTCGATCCTTTAACAACATACAATAATAATGCCTTTATACACAAACTTGAACTTATTCTTGTGATGAATAAAAAGGGTGAATCCTATGTAAAATATGACTAGATTACCTATCGTCTATCTTATATTATTTTCTGAAAAAATATAGCGATACGCATGTATATTATTTACATAAAATTCACTCCAAAATTGTATCATGATCGAGTAAATGAGAAATAGGCATTTGCAATCGGCGCGGCGCACCGGATTGTAACTTATACTTATTGTAAAATGAGTTATCTATAATCTAAATTTAAATGCAATATTCGTCATAAAAATTATTAATAGGAAACAAATTTATTATTATGCACTATGTAGAATACAACAGTTTAGTTGCTCTAATATTAAAATTCGATATTCAATTATTGTTTTTCTACTCACAGTATTCCTACAGTTTTCTTGGTCCTACATCAAAATGACGTACTTTCACAATTATTAATATAGCCTATACGCAGTCCAATATCTGTTAAACTTATTTAAAACATACACTTTTACAAACTAACCGATGACAACTGACGCGTCTTGACTTGTGATGCGCTTTTGCTTTGAAATGTGGTACTGTAAACATAGCGGGCACTTACTAGATCCTTTTTTAAAACCACCGTGTCGTGTCAGGCCAATTTAGCTATTTTGGACTTAAAATGTCACTTTCAGTTTTGTTTTAAATCGCAAATGAGTTTCTTGTGTATATATTTGTATCTATCTATTAAATATATCTACCTAATGATGAATAATTAATATGGTTAGATTAAGTAATAACTAAAAATGTCTCATGCTTATACGCAAAAACAAATAAAAATCACTGAATAATGGTGTGTAACAAAACTTTACGTTGCAATAACCATTAAAGTTATGGAAAAATAAATGTAAACAATGTTGTAGAGAACTAAATTTCCTACAAAAATGTCGATGATGGTTATGTCCCTATATTTTGTTGTAGAATTCTAAATTAGAATTTTAGTGCTGCGAAAGAAATTCATGATCAAACTAGACGCAACAGAAAATGCGTGTAAAACAGAATGTAAGTTTTGATTTTAAAATAAAATACTTGTCATCACCTCTGTGATTATTCTGTTAAATGGCTCGCTATTCATGAAAAATTTATAATGAAATTCAGATAGATGATTCAATTTTATTTTAAATAACTAATTTTGGCCTATATAGTTATGGAATAAAGTTATCTAAAATATATAAGCCACTAACCTAAATAGATATATTCATAGTAACGAACTATTCAAGCAGGAATCAAGCATTCAGTAGCGTAGTAAATAAACAAACAAACATAAATATTGAATTTCAAGTAAGTCTACTTACTGAACACACGCAAATATACTAAACAACATACCGGGTGTTAGAAAAGTATGGGAACGGTGGAAAATCTCGAACAGTTTGCATCAAATCGAAAAATAAAAAAATACGTGTCAAAAATTTTTCAAAAAACTATCTACTGATACCAAAATGACCTCCCCACCCACCACCCTGTGGGTGGGGCGAGGGGAAACTTTAAAATTTCAAATGGAAATCCCTATTTTTTATTGCGGAATCGGATTCTATGGCAAAAAATACGTAAATTTTATTCCAGGCATTTTTTTCGATTCTTGCATGGTGTCGCTGTAATCGTAAAAAATGAAAAGAGAACATTACTGTTTCAAGAGTAGCGTCTTGTGCCCATAAAAAAACGTCCAATTCAAAAACTGAAAAACACGTATTTGTTATTTTTACGAAATTTATCCAATGACATTGGATTCGAATTTCCCACCCCTAACCCAGTGGGTGGGGCGAGGGCAACTTTGAAATTTGAAATGAAAATCCCTATTTTTTATAGCGGATTCGGATTCTACGGCCAAAAATACGTGAATTTTATATCGGGTATTTTTTCGATTTTCGCAAGGTGTCGCTGCAATCGCAAAAAATTGAGTGGAAACATGAAAGTTTTGAACGCATACTTAAAAAAATACGAAAAGTAAAACTACTGATCTCAGAGTGAATGATTTCCCGAGCTGTTTTGAGAACACTGATTTTACACGGTCGTGCGGAAATTACAACAACTATTAACATTTAGTAAATTTATTAGCAGCTAGTAATTTTCAATTTACATTTTTTACAGGGCAATAAAAAACACAATTTAAAAAAAAAAACTTACAGTGGTTTTACTTCTTAATTCAGCCACTTCAGACAAGTTCTTGATCCCAGCCAGTGAAGGCAAGGAGGTAATTCAGCCATTTAAGGCAAGGTGAGGATTTCGGCCAGTTGAGGCAATTAGTTTACAGCTTAACTGCTACACTAGCAGGTTTTAATTTCAAGATTATAGCAGGTGTTCAAAATGTTGCCCATTGACTTCTTGACATTGTCCGAGACGAACGTAAAAATTTTCCATAGCACTCATTTGAGGTGGTATTTCTGCAAAAATGTTTATTATGCGTTGCCTCACCTCTTCCAAATCACGAGGTTTAGTGAAATAAACCTTGCCTTTCACGTAGCCCCAAACAAAATAATCAGGTGGCGCGAGGTCGGGAGATCTTGCTGGCCATTCAATAGTTCCTCTTCGACCTATCCATTGATTTTCGAAAGTACCATTCAAATAGTCCCTAACAATATCCCGATAGTGTGGAGGAGTCCCATCTTGCTGGAACCAAACATTATTGAACTCATCACCAGCCTCTTGTATTGTGGGAACTATTTGATTTGTCAACATTTCCAGGTATTTCTATCCATTCAAATTTCTATCTATGAAAAACGGTCCTATGATTCGATCCCTGAAAACTCCTGCCCAAACATTTAATTTTTGCGGATACTGCGTGTGTGTTTCCAGCATCCAATGAGGGTTTTCGTCACTCCAATATCTGAAATTAAAGCGATTAACTTTTCCACTGAGTTGGAAAGTTGCTTCATCTGAGAAGACAAGTAGAGATGACAAAAATTTGGGTTTTGGTTACTCCTTTCCATCAATAATTCACTAAATTCAAGTTGCCGATCAAAATCATCTTCATTTAACTCTTGGTGAAAGTTAATTTTGTAAGGATGAAATTTCAAAAGTTTCAAATTCTTATTAACTGAAAATGCACTCATATCAAGCTGTAGACTGGCTATTGTGATTGATAACCTTCGATTTTCAATAAATGCCTGGGCCATTTCCATTTGTCGAGCTTCCGATGTTTCAGATTTTGGACTTCCAGATTTTGGGCGATTTTTATTTGTCCTTGTGTCTAGGAATCGTTTAATGGTACGGGACACAGTAGATTTCGAAATTCCCACTTGATCTACACGGAAAATTTCGTTGAATAAAATCACAACTTCATCAAAGGACATTTCTTTATCGCCCCACCCGCGCATCATTAAAAGAGAAACTCTCTCTTCCTCTGTTAAAGTAGTCATTATGCAGAAAAAAACGCGAGAACTAATGAAAAATGAAATAACTTTTTCCGTACAAAAGTGCGCTCCTGCCTCTACAAAAGTTGGAAGGAACTGAACGTAGAAATTTCACAAAACAAATACTGTTATTAAGAACACTTTAAAAAAACATCCATAAAAACCAAGATATCACAGATATTGTTTTTTAAACTGAATGTTTTTTTGTCAACACGAGTAGCTATAGTTTGTAAATATTTACAAACTTATGGACGCTTAAGGTTTATTTCAATTTTGTGCGATTGCAGCGACACCTTGCGAGAATCGAAAAAAATGCCCAATATAAAATTCACGTATTTTTGGCCGTAGAATCCGAATCCGCTATAAAGAAATAGGGATTTTCATTACAAATTTCAAAGTTGGCCCCCGCCTCACCCACTGGGTTAGGGGTGGGAGAGTCGAATCCAACGTCATTGGATAGATTTCGTAAAAATAACAAATAGGTGTTTTTCAGTTTTTTATGGGCACAAGACGCTACTCTTGACACAGTAATGTTTTCTTTTCATTTTTTGCGATTACAGCGACACCATGCAATAATCGAAAAAATGTCCGGAATAAAATTTACTTATTTTTTTGCCGTAGAATCCGATTCCGCAATAAAAAATAGGGGTTTCCATTTGAAATTTTCAAGTTGCCCCTCGCCCCACCCACAGGGTGGTGGGTGGGGAGGTTTGTCTGAAGATGACGAAAAAATATTCTTGAAACGTCACTAAACGACTTATAATACTTGCCATCCTGTGTTTATGTTACGCGACTATGCTGGGTGATCTTTTTAACCTGATCCCTTTTTGGGATACTTGGACAACGCGATTTTCTTCGCTTATGACGTATTAAAATGCTTGATTAAATCTAATTTAAAATTGCAGTGTTAGTACACGAGAAATAGCTCGCGATTTCGAATTGTCCCAGAGCAGAATTTGGAAAATTTTAAAACGCAACAAATATTATCCATATCATACGTCTTTATACCAATATTTTGATGGCGTTGAATTCCAAAATTGGATAACTTTTTGTCAATGGGCACGTGAACAAATACAACGAAACCCCAATTTTTTTCGTTACGTATTGTTCTTCGACGAGTTGTCTTTTACAAACCACGAAACGGTTAAGCCAAGTTCTCCTAGCGACGCACATTCCACGCTACGCAAGGCGCAATATATCTAGCATGACGTAATACGTAACGCGCTGCGTAACAGTGTTCTTCTTAAATTCGTCAGTTGTCTGCCAATACCGTGTTATATAATACCTACAAGTGTTATTAACAAAAATAAAGCTATTATTGTTTATCCTGTATATAAAAATGTTGTTTTTACCTAATAATTAACAAGAACTTATTACCTGGTTTCTGAAACACATTGTCCATTTCATCCCAGATTTTATCCTTTTTTACAATATTTTTGAACTCTGCTAACTTCATGTCCCACAGAATAGGGTGACCACTCACCTCTTCTATTGTTGCTTTTTGGCACCCATTTTAAACAATAAATGTAGTAAAACTCGCAGCGCACAACGTACTAGACTGCCCACGGAGCAGTTCTTTAATTGCGTCGGTCGTATTAAGTTGAAATATAACTGCGCTACTGCATTTTACGCCGAGCGTATTGCGTCTTGCGTAGCGTAAAATGTGCACAGCTAGGAAAACTTGGCTTTAATCTACACAACATACATTACTGGAGCGTTGAAAATCCGCACTGGCTTCGCCAAGTTGAATATCAGCGTCCTTGAACTTTCAACGTGTAGTGTGGAATAACTGGCAATAAACTAAACGGCCCCCACATTATTGAAGGGAACTTGAATGGTCAAATGTACCGAGACATTTTGGAAAATGAACTGCCAACATTATTTGATGGTTGTCCAGCACACTATTCGGTGGTAGCACGTGAAGTGCAGATTTCAATGGTCGCTGGATCGCTGAGCTGGCCAGCTGGATCACCAGATCTTACATCGCCAAATTTATTTTTGTGGGGCTATCTCAAAGGCAAAGTTTACAAGCAAGCACCAATAACACGTGGAAATATGATTGAGCGAATCAGAAATGCCTCTACCGAAATTCAAGCAGACACACTGACACATTTCACAGGATGCGGATTAGCAAGTGCATTGAAATCGAGGGCCATTAATTGAAAGATGATGCGGCGAAGGGACTCATGTAAATCAAGCACTCTGAAAAGTGAGATGCGAAGGGACTCACATAAATCAACCACCCTGATAAATGAAAGACCAGGGGGCTCACGTTAATCAAGCATCCCGAAGGGAACAGGAAACTACTACGTTCACGTCGTTGTTCCTGGGTTACGCTAAAAGAAGTTTATTCACCAGCCATTTACATTTATACAGGTAGGAATTTCTCAGTTATTCGCAATTTGCAAAATAACACATATATGTTTGTGATGTATTACTTATTACCATTTTGTTTGTGGTTAATGACTTTAACATAACACACAGACTAAATCGCAATAAACTTTTAACTAAATTAGAAAAATTGGAATTATAGGTGTATAGTTTGCATCCTATTTGCTAAACAGGAATCCACACTCCAAGAATACAATTACGGCGTGCCTCAGGGCAGTATACTTGGGCCGCTACTTTTTATAATTTTTATTAATAATCTACTCCATGTACTAGATGGAAACACAACAGTAAAAATCGTCAATTATGCTGATGATACCAATTTATTGATAATAAAAATCTTGAAGAGATTACAGTCATGCGAGAGCGGACCTGGTGCAGTGGAGTAAAACACTGGTTTAACTTCAATAATCTTGTTTTAAATGATTCCAAAACCAATCGCGTAGTTTTTAAAAACGATAAATCAAATGTCCAAGTAGCGGAACATCTAACCGATTGTTACATGGCCTATGTCCATTTAACAGTTTTATATAAAAACTAGTATTTTGTTTATATTTGGCACGATCTGCGAACATTTTGATTCAGTTTTTGTACGCGAAACTGTTTTCAACCAGCAGAATTTTACTTGTATAACTGCTAAATCATTTCACACTGTCTTATGTACATATTTTTATATCTTAGGAACTCAGTTATGCTTTTTACACAATTATGTATTTCCGTTCTATTACAGCATTATCCCAGGAAACGATTGTCTACAAAACATTTATTTACACTCATATACCTATATTTCAATTTATATATTTTTATTTACTATGTACGTACATATGGTTATTTTCCTTACCTTTTTCATTACTATATATAGTATATCCTATAAGATGTAATATATTTACTGAGTTCTTACAATACGTTTTACAATTTATTACGACAGTTCGTATTTTTGGTTATGTATAAAATAGAAATTACAAATTGTTGCAATTTAAGTCAGCTGTGGTATTATAGATTTCTTTTATCGATTCTGTAATTTGTTTGAGTACGGGAATCTACATCAGGAGGTTGTTGCGCTTAACTTAACAATTGACAGATGGCCATACCTGTACTATTTCTATAATTTATAGCTTTCAATTTAATTAGGGGAAATAGATTTCTCAAGTTTATTTGGTAGGGCATTATTTTGCAGTAAGTAGGACAAAAAAAGTTTACCTTATTAGTAAGTAAAACTCACCAGGAAATCATTTGCTTGCAGCCTTTGTACTGATTCGAACATATATAAACTTAACTGTGGACTTCAGTAATTGATACTACATTTTTATATCCGCGTTAAAAAGTGTTTAACATCCAGGTAAATTTCAGTTATTACTAATTTAAAATTTACGTAATTTTCAATTTTTATCTTTGATGTAATTTGAATTATTTTTAAAATAAATTTAAATTCAAGGTCAATTCTTTTTAATTTAATAAGTAGTTAAAATACTATATGTACCACATGATTTTAAAATATTTTTTCTTTCTTTTTCATTTTTTGGCAATTTATAATTTACGAAATCAGCATAGCTTATCTTTCTGCATATAGATAAAATTTCATTAACTGTTCAAAAACCACAGTTGGTTAATTTTCACTCCATTTCATTAAGAGACGTAAATTGCCAAGGAAACCTTTAGACTCCATTCTTGCAACAAGAGACAATTGTGAGCCTGGATTGCTGTTCCAGAACCAGTCTCCTCAACAATAGTCAATCTAGGATCCTGGTATAAATTTGTCATATATATATATATATATATATATTAAATTTCAATTAGTCTTTACAAACCGATTTATCTATTATTCATGAAATATATTTTATCATTCATTTTAAACTATCTTTTTATTTCTCTTACCAACAATTTCAGTCTAATCTATAGTAGACTGGTTATTCGAGAAAAAAAAGACAATTCTACTCATTTTCACTATAGATGGTGCCCAATTTAATATCAATTTTTCTTTGTCTCCTTTTCTCGAACTAAACAGAAATCTGTCGCTTATATTGTCTGAAAGTTATTTGTGGCATTCTACGAATATTCTTTCCTATTATTTGGGTTTTCTACCACATGTATTATTATCATCTTCAAAACAAATCACTGAATTTACAAAATAATAGAATTATGGGAAAAAAGCCTCTGCGCCCGTGACGTTTATGCCAAAGGAATAGTCAGAGGTTATGTTTTGCAAATAATATAAATCGGAATAAACACAGAAATAATGTATTTTGCTGACGTTTCGGAAAGTAATCTCTTTCCGTTTTCAAAGCTTTTTTTTTTCTCTTATTTTGCTGTGTATGTCAAATACACAGCTTTAAGATTATTATTATTATTCGCTTTTGCTGTACATATCAAAAAGGGTAAGTTTCTCCACTCTTACGAATACTCTGGATCTATAGCTCTTTGCTCCGATTTAAACCAGCTAGTCGTCCGCATATGTTGCCTCAATTCTTTCCCAAAAATAAATAATAAGGGAAAGGAGGTAACACGATGCAGTACCGATATCAATGATAAAGTCAACAAAAACGTTGGCTGTAACCATAGATAATAACATCAAATGGCTCGTACATTTTGATTATTTAATCACAAAATTAAATAAATCATATTTCGCTCTCACAATCTTATCGCGTTCTTTCAAAGTATCTGCTCTGCTAACAGTGTACTATGCAAATTTTCTCTTCGCCTTTAATGAAATTTACTAAACAGTTTTCTTTAATATGCACTTAGTACCAAAATACCATTAATGAAAATTAAATATCTGTTTAATTAAAAGAAATTATTAAATCAAATTCCTAAGCATAGCAAGCACAAATAATAAATTTGTGAGGAAAATCCCATACGTAAAGTTTAATTCTATGTGATTTCCTGTTTCACTACACCACTGTTACAAGTAATCGTGAACCTAAAGTAGGCGAAGTGTGGCGGAGGGATTCCTACTACTTGCAAAGTAAGAAAGGAGGGTGTAAAGTCATTCGCAGTTTGGAAAATAGGCTGCCACGTTTTGAGGCTTACCTCGGCTTTACACATCGGAAGCACAATCGAAATAGACAGGGTCGGTTTAAGATGAGAGAAATATACAAACTTAAATAAACTACGTAACGCAACTATCTTAACGTTGATTGCTAGCGAAAAGTGTACGTCTTACTCTATTTGCTAAAATGCTTTATACTTTTAAATTGTTAAGCTGATACATTTTACTTTCGGTATATCTTCCGTTTAAAAATTGTACTTAAAATGTCCTTACAAAATAAAAAGATTTTTTTGTCTACGTAAAAGGGTTTTGCAGCTAATAATCTTAGACTAGGGTACAATATAATTAACGTAAGTTATATAGAAAATATTTTACCTACAATTTCTTCCAAAATAAACTCACAAAAGAAATTTCATATTTACAAAAAAAAAACTAGTTCTTAAGTTAAAATATTTGACTTGAACTTTAAATTATAAGCAGAAAACGTTTTGGAAATTGGCAAGAAAATAAGAAGAAAGTGTAGACAAATTTCATAAAAATGAAATTGAACACAAGCAAACCGAACAAATACGACCGAGGAAGTGACTCATCTACTACCTGATCAAGGGGGCGAGCGTAGATGCGTCTTTACTATGTACATACTTCGATATGCGATGTAAAGCAACGTTAGGCGCGGTTAGTACTTGGATGGGCGACCGTTTCAAAGAAGATCGTGTCCTCGCCTCACATATCTTCCAGCGGCTTGTATATCAGTGTATGCGCGGAAGCTATGAAACCTTAGGCGTGGGTTGTGTAGGTGATGTACCATCCTTCGGAGGGGATGTAAAGCCGTCGGCCCCTTGTCTATTAAATGTAAGGCAAAATTCCTGATTGGAGGTAGCTCGTCTACGGACGTCGGTGATAGGCCTCAGTAGCGGAAATAGACCGACGTTAAATAAATGTTAAAAAAAAACTACCTGGTCAATATTATTTGCTTATTTAATCATCTACGATTCTCCAAAGTGATAACAGCAGAAAATTTATTAACCACATCTAAAAGAAAATACCTTGCTAAAACCAACCAACTCTTAGACTGGCATGCGAGAAATCCTGGCATTGCCAAGCTCATTGATATGTAGGGAAATCAGACATAAGAGATGGAAGTGTAAAAAGCTGCGGTTTGTCCATAGTCCTACAAATCCGCTCTTTCTTCTCTGATACCGAAACCAATTCGGATTTAAAAAGAAGATAGCCCCAGAATCTGACGACGAAGATTCAGAAAATGAACATCCGAAAGTAATGAAAAGTAAGAACAAGCAGTACATATATACAGGCTGTCCATTTTATCAGGGCCCTCGAGAATATCTCACTTAATATCGGTCGTACAAAAAAAAATATTTTTACGAAAATTGTGCCGATTTATATAACCTACAAAATGGTTTAAAGACATTTGAAATCCATGGCCTACTTTAAGAGTTATGGTGGAAAATATCGAAAATGCAGAAAACGTCTAGGCCAAATATCTCCGTTATTTGAAGAGATACGAGAAAAATTCAAAGGCGAAAATTTTTGCAAAACAGAGTGTTTTAACAACGTTTTATCTAATTTTTTTCAAAACCGCTGTATTTTGAGATTTACTCTTCAGGCTGTTAAAAAAAATATTTTGAAACGGGCGGGAAATGGCGCCATTAAATAGAGTATTTTCCTCCCTTTTCAACGATATATCACATGTCATATTTATTCATTGGTACTACGTTAGTAATTATAAAAACATTTTTTTAAAACCAATAATTTTTTTTTAACAAGCATTATACTTGCCGTGGAGAAGTATGATTAAATAAAACGATAAAATAATTCAATAAGTTGTTCAAATCTTTGCTATAATAAAACATTAACACAATTAAGAAGAATAAAGTAAATTCAGGTAACAAAACCAAATTAATAATAAAAAGAATATAGCACACAGAACATTAATATTTATCTAATCCTCAAAATAATTTTTAAGATATCATATCAAGTGTTCAAAGTGTCCACCGCGATTTCTTATGCACAATCGAGCGCGGCGAGGCACTGCATTTAAAACATTACTCAGCATTTCGGAGGTAACTGTAATACATGCCTGTTGAATTCGAACTTTTAGGTCCTCTACATTTTGCGATGTCATCGAAAACACCTTATCTTTAATATACCCCCATAGAAAAAATCCATTGGGGTTATATCTGGAGAACGAGGCAAATCTGAGAATTGTGGGGAGGAGCTCCATCTTGTTGAAATATTGAAAGTTGTGTTGATTCTCTAAAGGTAGGTCATCTAAGAATTCATTAAATTAATTTCTCAAAAAGTTTAGGTACCACTGAGGTCATAAAATAAGGACTTATTAAATTGGTGCTAAAATACCTATCCACACATTTATTGAAAAACGATTTTGAAACCCAGTCGGTCTATGCCAGTGTGTATTTTCAGAAGTCCATTTGTAATGAATATTGCGATTAAAAAATCCATTATTGGAAAAATTTGCCTCGTCGGACCAAAGTATTTTACTACATATTAATGCGGCACGCTTCTTTTCCAACAGCCACCTACAAAAAGTCGTCCTCCTTGGTTTGTCCCCCGCTTGTAGATTGTGAACCTTTTTGGCTTTATAACACCGGTAACCATTTTTCTTTAAAATTTTTCTAGAATTTGTTTTATTTATATGACAAGTAATTTGAATTTCTTTTAATGATGTTTCCAAATTTTCTGTATTTTTATTTCTTACATAATTGATTAACTCGGTTTACCTTATTTACATTATCAGTAACACTGTTCAACCTTGTCTTCTTCTTTAAAAATGAATCATTATTTTTCAGTTCCGTAGCTAATTTTCTGAATAGAGTTTTATTCGGCTTGTGGAAATCTGTTTCTATATTCTACTTGAGTTAATCCAGAGTTAAAATTGCATTGGCAATATGTAACGAACATATTATAACGATCAATGTGAATGAAAATCATTTTTGAAAATTCTAAATTCTTAAACGAGTGGGATTGAGTCAGAGTTTAACTGAGATGATCTGTCAAAAAATTAAATTGTCAAATTTGTTCATAGCCAACTATTTTAAAATAATTGAAATAATAGTGAAATCATGAAATACAAACAAATGGATATTATACTTAAATTAATTGGTAAAGACATTTTAATTTTCTGAGCAAGGAGTGACGCTTTTATGGCACATTGGCATAACTGCGAATACTTTTCCATAATTGCTCCATGTTGCTTTCTTGATTATTATTTTGTTTTTGTTACCTGAATTTACTTTATTCTTCTCAATTGTGTTAATGTCTTATTATAGCAAATATTTGAACAACTTATTGAATTATTGCATCGTTTTATTTAATCATACTTCTCCACGGCAAGTATAATGCTTGTTAAAAAAAATTATTGGTTTAAAAAATGTCTTTATAATTACTAACGTAGTACCAATGAATAAATATGGCATGTGATATATCGTTGAGAAGGGAATAAAATACTATATTTAATGGCCATTTCCCGCCCGTTTCAAAACAATTTTTTTAACAGCCTGAAGAGTAAATTTCAAAATACAGCGGTTTTGAAAAAAATAGATAAGACCTCGTTGAAACACTTTGTTTTGCAAAAAATTTTAGCCTGAGAATTTTTCTCGTATCTCTTCAAATAACGGAGATATTTGGCCTAGACGTTTTCCGCATTTTCGATATTTTCCGCCATAACTCTTATAGTAGTATTTAGTCTTTATAGTCTTTAAACCATTTTGTAGGTTATATAAATCGGCACAATTTTCGTAAAAAAAAATTTTTCTACGACCGATATTAAGTGAGATATTCTCGAGGGCCCTGATAAAATGGACAGCCTGTATATCATAATAAATCATATTTCATTTTTTTTAATTATAACCGAATAAAGCGAACGCGTAAGCGGCAGTTTTATTTAACCACTCCGTAACATAAACTCATTTTATCGTCCTTTTCCCTTATTTTGAATGGCGCCCGGCATCAGATCACAATAAAGAATCAAGTAGGCTTTAAACGACCGTTTAGGTGTTAGACAGTCATCTGAGCGGTCTACGAAGCACCAACCCCTTAGGTCTGTAAATATGCCTTACGGGAAGATTATTTGTTTACCACATTTTTCACAAGCTGCTTGCTTCTATTACAATCGCACATTCCGAAACAATAAACGGCAGATTCCTTTAAATGGAGTTTTCTTTTTTACACAAACAAGTATTTATGTTGGATCTAATGTCGTTGATAAAAGTGAGCTGTGAGGAGTCGAGCCTAGAGAAATTTGGAATGAATGAGATATATAAAGAAAATATATTCAATGCACATATTAAATACAATTTATAATATTATTATATAGTCACCTTCTTCTGGAACTCAAGACTGTTTTCAGGTTATTTGGAAATAATAATAATATATTTGTCAATCCAACAGACATACGTATATGACATACATTACAATCATTTCTATACAGTGCATTTTTGGAATTATAAAAAAGAAAAGACGAGTATACAAATAAAATTATTACAGTAGATGTGTCATACATAGTAACTGAAATTTTAATATAAGTAAGCCAATGTGATGAGATAATATATTGAAGAAGTTCAGTTCAGTTGAGTTCGAGCAACGAGAAGCAGCAGTCAGCAGCCACCAGCGAGAACCTGAAGATGCCAGATGTAATTTGTAGCGTATTAGGTAGAGCGCAGTAATACTGCCCATAGCCATCTTATGGGAACTCAGATTTTGGATAGTTGCCAAGGACAAAAAAAATATTATTATGAGATATATATAAACATAATTGTCCCCTGAATTTTAAAAAACTGAATTGTGATAGATTTAATAAAATCCATTTTATTGTCGATTACACTTTTTAATTTATTTTGCAGTCAACAGACTACACGATTCTATAGAAACGTCGCTTAGACATCCAGGACTCTGTTAGGAGCCTGCCAAATACTTGAGAGAGCAGCCGCTATATAAAACATGTAATATTTTAGTCACAAGCTGCCCCATTAATCCTCATCTTCATAAGGAATGACCAGGCACCAGGCACCGATCCGCAGATGAATCTGGAAGCAGAGTGACTTTATTAATTCAAGTGGTCCCCTTCGCTGGCATTCGTTACAAATGGTTTACTACGCTTCTACTGGTGATAACAAAAATATCATTCAGTACGAACATACCAATAAAAATATTGGAAAATTAAGAGGAATACGATGAAGCCTGCCTTATTACTTGACCAACTATTATTAATTCCTCTGATCCGACCTTGTCATTTTTGCCTGGTCGAGGCTTTCTAAAGTATTTGTGAAACATAACGGAGAAAGAATCTATTTGTTACTATTGTGAGTAATGTAATTTATAACATCGAGAGTTCGCAGCTTCGGGGGTGCCCAGATCTGCTATGTGCTGATGAGAGCCAACAAACTGTAAACCGGTCCGCGGAAGAATCTGGATGCCTACCGAAGCGGCGAGACTCCTTTAATGCAAGTCGCCGGGATCTAGTAATAATAACAGTAATAACTAACGCTTTCTCTTGCTATAAGCTAGACAACATTCAAATCTAAAGCCAAAGCTCTACGGCACTTTTACTGTCAGTTTTGGAGTTGGGAATTGAACGCATTACACCATAAATAGCTTGAGAAGCATGCTCGTCACACAACTCACACAGCCCCCTCTAATACCATCCTGCTATGAAATATCGACAGTATTTTTAAGGGGGAAAGGATTGTACTGATTCCAAGCGTTTATAAAATGAATTAAAATATTTATACTACAAAATAGTCCCACAATATTTAATGACATTTTTTTAAATAAAAGTCTGTAAGTGAAATGATATATTTTGTATATACCTTACGTTATGAATCTTGAACTAAATTTCGAACAATTCAGTATTATGTCTATTTAACTATAATCGCAACACATAATACAAACAGGGATTATATTGCATATACATAAATTGTTTACCTTAGGTATATTGTCAGTAAACCGAGCTTTTAATACGTTATAACGTTACTATCAGCAGTAGTTATGATGGTTTTGAATTATTGTTTCAATGTTTACGGGAATGGGTTATTTCTGTTAATGAATTTGTCTTTTGTTATATAAATTTGACTATCAGAATTTGTTTAATAACTTTGTAAAGAAATACTCGATTGTCATATTTACACTAGATGTAAAGATATTTGATATAAAAGTATAAAGAAATAGTCATGACTTTATGGTGAGGATTTATTCCCTCCGACAGGCGTCCCAAAGGTCTACTTTACAACTTTATTGACGCCTCAACTCACTAAACTTGAGTAAAAAGCAGCCACGTTTGTTTAATGCTTTTTTATCGTTCATGAATTGTCAAGACGTAGTCAAACTACTTATTAACACATTTTATTGTCGTTTTGTTTGCTGCAGCTCTTTTAAGCGTCGACTTAATTTGATTCATTTTAATTATAGCAACTTAATTTTAACTAAACCTTTAATACTCTGATAGTTGCGCTCAAATATACAGTTCCGAAACTAACTGTTTAAAATTCATTAGTTCTACACGAATAATTAAAAGACAACAAATATAATACGAATACAAAACTTCAGGCTCTACGTATGAAGATGAGTAAAAATATTTCAGATTTATTTTTGGACATGGAGTATTAAAAAGGGGGGAAAATATGAACAGCAAAAAATATGAAAGCCACAGATCAACGACAAGGGGAGCGGAACATAAACGAAAGACGTCAGAAAGTTGAGAAATGAACACAAATGTATATACTTATGTATAATTATGTATATTATGTATGTGTACATATGCATATAAATATTGTATTTGTGGATGACTGGACTAAGGAAACGAAGTAGTGTAGTGGTGAGAGGTAAGTGAAACCTCTTAGATGGTCAATACTACTCTGCACATCATAGATCTTTGACATACAGGCTGTCCATTTTACCAGAGCCTCGAGAATATCTCAATTAATATCGGTCGTACAAAAGAAAATATTTTTACGAAAATTGTGCCGATTTATATAACCTACAAAATGGTTTAAAGACATTTGATATCTATGGCCTACTTTAAGAGTTATGGCGGAAAACGTCTAGGCGAAATACCTCCGTTATATGAAGAGATACGAGGAAAATTCTAAGGCGAAAATTTTTTGCAAAACAGAGTGTTTCAACGAGGTTTTATCTAATTTTTTTCAAGACCGCTATATTTTGAAATTTACTCTTCAGGCTGCTAAAAAAATTATTTTGAAACGGGTCGGAAATGGCGCAATTAATTAGAGTATTTTCCTCCCTTTTCAACGATATATCACATGCCATATTTATTCATTGGTACTACGGTAGTAATTATAAAAGCATTTTTTTAAAATCAATAAATTTTTTTTAATAAGCATTATACTTGCCGTGGAGAAGTACGATTAAATAAAACGATAAAATAATTCAATAAGTTGTTCAAATCTTTGCTATAATAAAACATTAACACAATTAAGAAGAATAAAGTAAATTCAGAAATCAAAAACAAATTAATAATAAAAAGAATATAGCACACATAACATTAATATTTATCTAATCCTCAAAGTAATGTTAAAGATATCATATCAAGTGTTCAAAGTGGATTTAAAACATTACTCAGCATTTTGGGGGTAACTGCAATACATGCCTGTTG
This sequence comes from Leptura quadrifasciata, assembly GCA_963675555.1. Classification (NCBI taxonomy): domain Eukaryota; kingdom Metazoa; phylum Arthropoda; class Insecta; order Coleoptera; family Cerambycidae; genus Leptura; species Leptura quadrifasciata. Next base: position 54,428,910 of record OY776682.1, on the reverse strand, counting down.
AATTCGAGCTTTTAGGTCCTCTACATTTTGCGGTGTCGTCGAAAACACCTTGTCTTTAATATACACCTATAGAAAAAAATCCATTGGGGTTATAACTGGAGAACGAGGGGGCCATCGAATAAATTCATTGGTAGCTATCCAATGTTGAGGCAAAATTTCGTCTAAATAATCTAGGCAAATCTGGGAATGGTGGGGAGGAGCTCCATCTTGTTGAAAATATTGAAAGTTGTGTCGATTTTCTAAAGGTAGGTCATCTAAGAATTCATTAAATTCATTTCTCACAAAGTTTAGGTACCTCTTTGACCACTGAGGTGACCATATCATAAAAATAAGGACCTATTAAATTGGTGCCTAAAATACCTATCCACACATTTATTGAAAAACGATTTTGAAACCCAGTCGGTCTATGCCAGTGTGTATTTTCTGAAATCCATTTGTAATGAATATTGCGATTGAAAAATCCATTATTGGAAAAATTTGCCTCGTCGGATCAAAGTATTTTACTACATATTAATGGATCGGCACGCTTCTTTTCTAACAGCCACTTACAAAAATTGTGAACTTTTTTGGCTTTATAACACCGGTAACCATTTTTCTTTAAAATTTTTCTAGCACTTGTTTTATTTATATGAAAAGCAATTTGAATTTCTCTTAATGATGTTTCCAAATTTTCTGTATTTTTATTTCTTACATAATTAATAACTCGGTTTACCTTATTTACATTATCAGTTACACTGTTCAACCTTTTCTTCTTCTTTAAAAATGAACCATTATTTTTCAGTTTCGTAGCTAATTTTCTGAACAGAGTTTTATTCGGCTGTAGTGCTTGTGGAAATCTATTTCTATATTCTACTTGAGCTAATCCAGAGTTGAAATTGCATTGGCAATATGTAACGAACATATTATAACGATCCATGTGAGTGAAAATTCTAAATTCTTAAGCGAGTGTGATTGAGTGAGAGTTTAAGTATTAACTGAGATGATCTGTCAAAAAATTAAATTGTCAAGTTTGTTCATAGCTAACTATTTTAAAATAATTGAAATAATAGTGAAATCATGAAATACAAACAAATGGATATTATACTTAAATTAATTGGTAAAAACATTTTAACTTTCTGAGCAAGGAGTGACGCTTTTTTGGAGGACCTCTATACATTGGCATAACTGCGAATACTTTCCATAATTGCTCCATATTGCTTTCTTGATTATTATTTTGTTTTTGTTACGTGAATTTACTTTATTCTTCTCAATTGTGTTAATGTTTTATTATAGCAAAGATTTGAACAACTTATTGAATTATTTTATCATTTTATTTAATCATACTTCTCCACGGCAAGTATAATGCTTGTTAAGAAAAAATTATTGGTTTTAAAAAAATGTTTTTATAATTACTAATGTAGTAAATGAATAAATATGGCATGTGATATACCGTTGAAAATGGAGGAAAATACTCTATTTAATGGCGTGATTTCCCGCCTGTTTCAAAATAATTTTTTTAACAGCCTGAAGAGTAAATCTCAAAATACAGCGGTTTTGAAAAAAATTAGATAAAACCTCGTTCAAACACACTGTTTTGCAAAAAAATTTTCGCCTTAGAATTTTTCTCGTATCTCTTCAAATAACGGAGATATTTGGCCTAGACGTTTTCCGCATTTTCGATATTTTCCGCCATAACTCTTAAAGTAGGCCATGGATTGCAAATGTCTTTAAACCATTTTGTAGGTTATATAAATCGGCATAATTTTCATAAAAATAATTTTTTTTGTACGACCGATATTAAGTGAGATATTCTCGAGGGCCCTGATAAAATGGACAGCCTGTATAGTGACGCCTTTTTGCAAGTACCATGAGCGGCGACATCTAGCCTTAATGGACTAAACACAATTTGCTAAGCAGGATTTGTACAACTACTCAGTGACCATATACCTCGACCTGCATTGAATTTCACCAAATTCTGATGGATCGGTAGCCAACTATCGTGCGTGAAATTCCATTTCCAGACGGCTTTAGTTTAGCTATGAAATGCTGTGTTGTTGGTCTGGGATACAGGGTCTTCCAGCGGCGCCACAAATGAGCAGCTGGCTTCTTATCTGTTCCATGTGTGTCGTTTTCGCCTAAATTGAGCCCATAGTTTCAACTTAGCTACACCGTACTGATGAGGATCAAAAAGTCCGAAACACATGTTTACAGTTGCACTTTTTCCTTTGCGAGCTTGCTCATGAATTTTCTTTTATTAAGATTTTTGTTAGATATTCAACAAATTTGAAACACATATTTCAGCGCAAATATATTGCCATAGTTATTATTTTCGTTCGTAAATTGAGCCACGCTTCCAAAGTTACTTACTTAAGACTTGATGTGACGAAACAGTATCACTGGAGTTTGCAGTGAAAGAGCGAGAAAAATATTCTTCCCACAGACTTTTAATAAATAAATAATTGCAATGGAAATAACACGAGGTAAATCCGAGAATAGAATTTGGCTCGCTGTTCACGTTGTAGGCCCTAAGCTAAAATATTTTATGAGTGAAAGTTCATATATTAGTTATGGATTCGATAAGAAATTGTACGTGACTAAGAATTGTAATAACCCTGTATTAAACAGATTACAAAAGTTAAGTGTAATGTAAATGGTGCAAACGCCAAGAAGCGCCGAGGTTTGGGTGATTAAGGGTACAAACTAATATTTGTTAAAATATGCACCTATTTAGGTTACCTGAAACTCGACGAATATCACGTAGTTGAGAGTAAAACTCCTAAATTCGTGGAAAATTGACTTACTTTGTAATCTTCTCGATACACAAAAGACTAACGCAAAATACGTTAACTCACATCTGTCGTACTTTATATTATCTACTAAAGCTCCGCTAGGCTGGCATTACTGTTATATTACTTTGGTTGGAGGTACTTGTAAGTTATTCGGTTTTTACAGTTTGAATTTAAGTTTAAAATTAATATCTAAGAGGTAAGAAACAATAGAAATAAACAGGGCTATACCCATAATCCATTAATGTTCGCATTTATTTTGATATTTACGACTACATAAAGGACAAATTGAACATAATAGATATAAAACTTAATTTATCGAGAGAGCAATCAAGCGGAGCAGAAAAATAAAAGTTACACCGCCATTTAAGACAATTGTTTACTTGATCTGTTATTGTCCGAGCGATAAGCTTAACCTGTGGCAGTAAAACTGTTCAGTATTTTTGAATTGATTCTTTTCTAATACAATGGCAGAAGAATACTTATTACTTAACTAGGTAGCATCCAATACAAATACTGTTTTAAATTTAGACGAAGTTATGCACAGCGTGCCTCAAGGATGTAAATTGGAGCCAATTCTATTTATATTATTTATCAACGTTATTTTCTATTTTCTCTAAGCTTATAAATGTATCCTTTTTGTAAAACAAAACAACTTTAATTACTATAAATAGCAGATGTTCAAATCTTAATAGTTTAGAGCTTAAAATATTGTTGACAAATTTTATTTATTGACTGTAATAAATCACAAAAACCAATTGTAGTTTCTAACTGATTAAGGGAAAACGCGTTGAGTTGTTGGACTCTTAACAATTTGAGCTAACGCTATCATGACATTCTAAATGTAACTATTTTATTATTTTTAAATTCTTCGTAGGTACTATAATTTGGTATCTGAACATACACTGTCCTGTAAGAAAGGTATCTGTATGTGGATAACAAATGAACTAGTTCAACACAGCACACGACTAAAAAACTTATACTGGGTAATGGTAAATGTTAACTCTTTAGAAACTAAAACTTTATACCGAGAGGAAAAAGCAGCATATAAAAACAAAATTAAAGAAACTAAACAGAAATATTATAATGATCAAATCATAAATTCTTCTAATAAAACTAAAAAAACATGGAGTATAATAAATAATAACTTGGGACGTAACAATAGAAATAATAATATTCCTATAGTTTTAAATTATAATAATAATGTCGTTACGAATAAATCGGAAATAGTCAATATTTTTGGCAATTTTTTTTCCACAGCTGCCTCGGATAAAATTCGTGAACATTTTGGTTCTAATTTATCTTCACCTTGCACCTTATCGGAATATAATACGCAGTCGATGTATTTTGCTCCTGTTACTATTGAAGAAGTGAATGATGTAATAATAGCTCTTAAAAATAAAAATTCTGCAGGATTTGATGGTCTTACATCTAATATTATAAAATATATTAAAGATAGCCTATTAACTCATTTAGTATATTTAATAGATAAGTCGATTGAACACGGGCAGTTCCCTAACGTATTAAAATTAGCTTGTTGTTATACCTTTATTTAAAAAAGGTTGTCCTGAAGATGTAGAGAATTATAGACAAATCTCTGTACTAAGTATATTTTCCAAAATAATTGAAAAATGTAATTACATCGAACATAAAAATATTTTAACGGGATCCCAGCATGGGTTTAGGTCTGGAAAATCTATTGAAACGGCTAGTTTGCATCTTTTAGAATATGTATATACACATATGGATCAGGGTCATTATGTAGTATCACCGTTCTTCGACTTATCCAAAGCTTTTGATACCGTTGACAAAAATATGCTTAAAGAAAAACTGTCCTACTTAGGAATTAGGGGACATATCCAATCCTGGTTAATTTCCTTTATGAGCGACAGATCTATGATGATTAAACTGCAGGAGACAAATTCGGAGATCTTTGACGTATTACTGGGTGTTCCGCAGGGGTCGGTTTTGGGCCCTCTACTATTCATGTTGTATGTCAATGAACTGCCGAACCACATTAGCCACGGCAGAGTAACTATGTTTGCCGACGACACTACCATCAATAGCCTCTAAAAACTTGGATGAGCTGCAACATAATGTGTCAACCATAATTATCGAATTAAACTCTTGGTGTCAGAGAAACAGACTGATTCTCAATAATAACAAAACGGTATGTTTAAATTTTAATATACAAAAATCAATACCTCCCACTTTAAGCCTGAATGACAACCTGACTATTTCTGGTTCGGCTAAATTTCTTGGTACTCACTTCGATCCACAACTGACATGGTCATTGCATACTGGGCAAGTCTGCAATAAATTAAATTCTGCATACTTTGCGATTTTACAAATGAAAAGTTCACTGGATGTAAATGGTATACTTAATATATATTACGCGTTGGCTTACAGCCATATGTCATTTAATATATTATCTTGGGGTAGTACCAGAGATATTGAAAGAATTTTTATTATTCAAAAAAGAATAGTTAGGCTAATGTTCAACATGAATTTTAGAGAAAGCTGTAGAGAATTTTTTAAGAAAAAACAAATTTTAACACTTCCGTGTATATATATCATGAAATGTTTAACATATGTCAAACTAAACTTGAGCAGTTTTCAGAAGTGTAACGAGACTCATGTATATAATACTAGACATGGAGACCTCTTATGTATCCCTAAGCATCGTACAACTACATTTAAACTTTCTCCAATTTATAACTGCATAGTATTATATAATGCTCTGCCCAATGAAATAAAGTATGCTTCCACATATGTAAAGTATAAAAAAGCTGTGAAAAAATTATTATTGGAAAACGCATTTTACACAGTCACTGAGTTTTTAAACAGAGGAGCATAAACTAACAGTTATAACTAGAGTCTTATACTTATTTATGTATTCATATCTGGATTATGACTGCTTGTATATATATATTTTTTAATTGTTTGACGATTTGTTTGTAAGTTTTTTGTTATATACACATGCATGTTAATTATTCTATTTTAATTTTAGTTTTATAATGACCTGCCATATATACTGTATGTATCTCAAATGGTAAATATATATATATATATATTTTTTTTTTTACAAAAAACCAGTCACCCTACTCTGTGGCTCCGACCCTCACAGAGGGGAGCTGGTAATACCAATAGCCACTCCCTACGCCCGTGGGGTGAGTGACTACCGGGTCCGCGAATCGTGTGCCCTGAGTAGACGCAATGAACCGAGGATGACAGCCTTCTGCATTCTGCCGGCTAAGATCTCTGCCGAATCTCGGCATGCCGGTATGATCTTTAGTTCTGAAAGCAGCGTCTGTCTCATTCCACCGAGGGCTCCTATAATCAGTACCACTATTTTAACAGAATGGCCTGGATAAAGCCTGCGGAGTTCGAAGAGCAAATCTCGATATTTTGTCCGTTTTTCCTCCTCTTTCAAGACAATGTTGCTCTCAGCGGGAGCTGAGAATTCCACGACATACATTGTCTTGAGTTGGTGGTCGAGGAGTACTATGTCAGGCTGGTTGAGTTGTATTTGCCTGACGGTGGGAAACGAGTAGTTCCAATAAATTAGGCACTTCTCATTCCCCACAACGGACTCAATAACCCCCGGAATGTAAGGCAGCACTGGTGTTTCGTCTATCCCATACGAGTGCCTTAGATGATAGTAAAGCACTCGTAATGCTGCGTTGTGTCTATGAATATAGGCCGAGACTGCGTATGTCGGGCAAGCCGACAGTAAGTGCATTACAGTCTCCGGCGCCCTGCGGCAGGCCCTGCAGCTGACATCAGGGACCTCCATACCCATGACACGACGTCGATAGACGAGTGTTAAATACACCATCCTGGCAAGCCATTATGAATCACTCGGTCTCAGACTTCAGCCCAGCTGGCCTTAAGAAGGCGAAGGTCAGCCTTTCGGATAAGCCGAGGTCTTCTATATTTTTATAGAAGACCCCGTGCAATGGCTTATCCTTATGGAGCTGCAGAAGGATGTTGTGTTCTGCAGCTCTAATGTGGGCCTTTAGTCGAACGGGTTCCAACTCGGTGATAGAGTCGGGGTTTACCCGCTCGACGGCGAAAATGAGACCAAATTCATCGGCTGCTCTCCGTGCTGCCTTAAAGAGAAAAGCTCCTACCCCTGCATTTTCATAGTCTCGGACCATGCAGAGGAGGGGATCCGAACTCCTGATGACCTTACATGCTCCATCCAGAACCATCCTGCTATGGAGACTCTCCAAGCTGAAGAGTCCACGGCCTCCCCGATGTCGTGGGAGATATAACCGTGGAACGGACGATTTAGGATGCAAGCTCCTATTGAGATGCATCTTCTTGCGGGTTACTACATCGAGTTGACACAGCTCTTCTCTAGTCCACTTCACTACTCCGAAAGAGTAGAGAAGGATCGGAACGGCAAGCATATTTGTAGCAGACACCTTGTTCTTCCCCGACAGTTCTGAAGACCAGATCTGTCGGAGTAGTTGCTGATACTTGCCGCGGAGAGCGTTTTTCACTACACTCACTTCTTGGGTGGAGCGTTGCTCGACACCCAAGTAAGTGTACGACTCTCCGGCATCTAGATGGTGTAAGACGCTTCCGTCCACGAGCTGCGCGTCCTCTCCATAGCCACCGCATCCTCTCTTATTATTATTATTATTATTACCCTAAGAAGAGGTTGGCATTTATACACACAACTATCGTGCTCCTATTTTTTATGTAGTAATTTTCTGGATAAATTTTGATAATGCTCGAAAATTTCTTCTACTCCAAACAAGAACTGTTAAAATTAGTGAAATTAGCAAATATTATCAGATATTAATTCCCACATTTGATATGCCTTACGTCTTGGCTACAAGCGCAATTCAATAGAAAAAGTTAGACGAGCCCCAGTAAAACATTTTTTAGTGACATGTATATCAATGAACACGAAGATATAGCTAGCAAATACAAAATATATAATCTAAGGTGAGCATTGTGAAGTGAAAGTACATCCCTCGAAAAAGATGAAGAGTAGTCTGTTCCTTGTCTTTTAAATACTAGTTAAGTAAAACAATTACTAATCTCAGACAGAGAAGAAGTTCAGCAAAATTTTCAGTTAAGAATAGTTTGTTCTCTGACGTCGGTGTTTGGCCGCAATCGCGGAAATAGTCCAACGTTAAATAAATGAATAAAAAAAGTAGTATTCAAGTAATCAAGTTAAATTTTTATTGCCTGCATATAACAGAAAAAAAAATATAAAATTAAACTTAAAATGAGGATAAATAATAATACAGTGTCTTACCCCCGATGGACTATATTTACGTAAATATGCGTTCGTAAGTGATGTTAACACTGTTTTCTAACATGACGCTTCCAAAGTTGAGGGTAATTCGCGTATTCTGCATTATTTTTATTATATCATGCAATTGCAGCATGTAATACGTGAACGACTCCGAAGAGGGTTAACCGGTAGTGAGTTTGGGAGAATCCTTGATTACGGAGTTGAATATTATTAGATTATAAGCCCCGAGCTAGGTCCGGTCGGCTTACCGGTATCCGTTAAACCTCTCCAGTCTTTAGCACAGACACGTTGAGTAAACGGAATAAAGCCATGTATACGCATAGGAAATATTTGATGCTTACGTCTTTCTTATCTTTGCAAGTTTAATTAAAATTACGAAACTATAATTCGCACTTCTATAAATCTTGTCGATATGTTAGCGCAGATAATTTTGCTGCTCTATTTCCCTACTAACAGTTCAGATGGCGGTCTCAATTACAACAGGTGACACTGCAACTATTGGCATGGCATTACGTGTATATGAAATACCTGTGTTGTCCAAAATGTCCCCAAATTTACATTGGACAAATCAACAGACATATTAACAACAGAATATATGAACATCATCGTGCAGTTATAAAATCCAATCCTACATCATCACTTGCTCAACACCGCCTCCTAACAGGTCAAAATATGCATATCAATAACATCAAAACCATAGCACCCTCATATTTTCAGAAAATTCGAATTATCCGCGAAGCAAGATCGAAAAACGTCCCAATTGTCTAAAAAGAAAGGGATCGATTGGAAATCGTTGATCTCCAGAGTAGCCCCACAGCCTTAGTCTAGATCTAGATCATGCTCTGCAGCGTTCATCAACAGACTTTCGACTCTCACCCACTCTTCCACCTACAGACGCCATTCGTATAAATGTAACACTCCATCGTACATTATCAGCGAATAGGCAAATTGAGACTCCGGAATCGAACCGGTCCCACGAACTCAAATTGCTTCCTTCTACTCACTTGAAAATGGCTCTAAAACGGAAGCCGAAACGTCGAGACATCGACAATCTCAGATGCGGTTCAACACGAGCACCAAGTATTTTTTATATCAATGACCGCGGAAACTTCATTTAAAAAATTTAAGATACATGAAGTTTCTGAATTTAAAGTTGTGACCATTCTTGTAATCGCCCTGTATAATATTTAAATGTTTTTAATTATTTTAAAATGACTCACGACCGTGCTGATTACCTTCGCAGTAAAAGATATTTAATTTCTTCGATGGATTATTCACAGGAAGAATTTCTTTAGGTATCTGCAGCTGTTAATTTTTCGTTAAAAATGTTAATATCTGTAAAACTATAAATTTTAGGTATAGGTTTGTTATACAAAGTGATATTAAAACTATCAATTCCGCAAAGAGAAATATGGGTGGTCCATTTAAAACAATAAAGTTGACATCTACTTCCGGAATAAGCGGAAGTGACAGAACAGCCAAAATATATTAGTTGAATAGATCATACATTGTTTACTATATATACGTAATTTTACAAAAATTCGTTTAGTAGTTTTCGAAACATGGATCGTGTAAACTCCTGGTTGGACACACTGTATCATTATTTTATTATCGGACCCTGTCTTCTCCCCTCGTCTGCCTCACAGATTTCGCATCAATAACAAATACGGTTTGTTGCGACAGTTTTAAATTAAATGTGTAAAACTTTCTTGATTTTGAATGGTTTGTACGTTCCTTACTGATTAGCTTTTCAACAACTTGGCAAAGCTTAATTCAAATGAAATCGGAACAAATTTATCATACGTTTCCTCGGAACACTTTTTCATCTAAAGTTATATAGTCAACATATAACAAAAATTATTTCGAAAGATTTATACCTCAGGTACGAATTGCAACTGTCCATTTTTTAGCGTGTGTAAATTTAGCGAAATACTAGTAAAATGTTATATAAAAGTCTGTTAAAACAAAGCCTATAGTGTGTGATCCATTTATATTTTACTCTAAGATTATTGTCAGTGCATTTTTGAATCCGAGGCCCTGATTAGTTGAGGTGTAGAACATTATTTAGATGAGAGAAGGAGGATGGCCGAGCGAGATTCCCGTTGAAGACGAGGTCGACCGACCGCAGCAATGATGCAATTCAAAATGTTCAAAAGAAGCATTCCAAGTATTATATTACCGTGAAATAATCAAAGTAGATTTTCACTTCGGAAAAATTCCGGGAAGCGATAACTTTTTACTGTACATTCGTGAGTATGTTACGAACAACATATAAAAAGTTATCAACAAAAGGGTCCTGCTTAATTTTTTATTTAATAAATTACTGTTGCAAAATACCAATTTAAAAAAAAATTCTTAAAATACAAATTTTTATAAAAAAAAACTATTATGGCCATTCGAAAGAACGAAAAATTTTACATAAAAATGATATCGAAAGTATTATTGTAAAATCAAAACTGTAGGCTGTAGAATTTTTTTTTAACGTCCGAACATATGCCACGGAGGCATACAAGTGCAGCGAGGGAGAAGCGCGCGGGTTCAGGCGTGCTATAATAAGTTTGCTACAACTTTTTAATTAATCCATGGAATTGTACAATACAAAATTTAAATGAAAGTAGAGGATTCTAGATATTGGATTCTTATATTTAAACTTGAAAAACATTGTATCAGTATGTATGGTATGGTATGTACATGAAGTTTAAACATAATGAGTTTTTCTACAAAATCCGTTAAAGCTATGCTATTTCTAAAATTATTAAGACAAAGATTTGAAACTTTCACAGTTTACTCTTAAAGTAGTAAACAAAGCCTCAAGTGAAAAAGTGCAACAAAACTTATAAGTACGTTCTAGTTAAGTTCCCTGAACGGTTTCCTCCTTTTTACCAAGAACAGAATCCGTGGCGCCCAACTTTCCTTTCGAGATTTTGACTTGAAGAATTATTATGTGTGTTAATATCGGAGTATCTAATTTTATTTTGGTATATTCCAGATTTTGTCAAGCTTGTACATTAGCTTTTGTTACATTGAACAGCCTAGATTTTGATCACATTAGTAAATTACCTATTGTTGTGGTAAAATTCTCTGTATTAGTTTAGTTATTTTTTTCTATGACTTAAATGCGTATTCGAATACCGTCGATTTTACAGAATTCTTGATTTGATTTTGACATTGATGTATTTTTTTATGTGCTATTGCCTCCGGGTCACCCATTTTTTGTAATATATAATTATATTTTACATTGTTTGTGTCTCATTAATCTAGTTTTTGCTCACACCCTGCGATTGAGCTAGCTAGGTTCTTTTAAGTAGAGACATTTTTAAAGAAATTTTTAGTAAGCATTTTAAGCCGTTTCAAAATTTAGAGTAATAACGGGCAAATATGCACGATCAAAAGTATATTAAGGTATCTAGAGGCGAAGCCAATAAACACTTGTCTTGCAACGCAGTATTTTCTGAAATTTCACTGTCAGTTTAATTTTGGTACACAAAATTGTAAGAGCAATGAAAAACATTTAATATTTATAAGTGATGTAGAACAAGATTTAGTGAAAGGCAAAAGAGTTACATTCCGTACCTATAAACTCATTTGCACGAGATAATTATTGGGCAGGACGTAATTAGCTTCGCGTTCAGAGAGCGCTTTTATTGACGGCAATAAAAGGCCTCATAGGGCCCTTATTGTGAACAATTTTTTAGAGGTGGAACAGATTGATATGACCTAGATATTGTTTCCCTAGACTTGAAAATCACATTCGTTTGAAAAAGTATCCTACCAACTGCGCCATATTAGTAGTCACGTAAATAACACAAAGATCAGCTGTGGACTGCTTTATTATTGCCAATACTTGTCAGTACATATACTGGAGATTAATAATTGACAAAATGAATAGAATATGTTTGGGATAGTCCAAACACAAGGATTACTCAAAACCGGCGGCCCTACAAAATTTAGAAGAGTTAATATTGGCCATACATAAAAATAAGTTTAGGCAAAAATGGATAGATGATATGCGAAAAACTTACATGAGCCAGAAGCAGTTCTATTAGTATTTGATATTTAAGTCAATATTCGTTTTTTTATACATTCATGAGTCTATTTTATTTTCTTTATTACTACTCTTTGCCGTATAAAAATACAAACACATTTTCAATTACAACGCGGAAAATCACAAACAAATTTATGGATCAGCATAAAGGAATGTAGAAACAGAATTTAAAAAAGGAATTCGTACAGATCGACAAGCAATATATAGATTATGTTCATTACACCACAGAAATTTAATTGAATTTGATAAAAAAAAACACTGTTATAAAAATCATCCTGTGTGCGTTTTCACCACTGAATGTAGCAAAAATAAAATTTATTTCTATTTGTAGACAAAGGAAGGGCATCATTTATTTTTGCACAGGTGTGTTTATATTTAAAACTATTATTCACGTTATCTAGTGTAGTTATTTTTGTATCCATTTAATTAAATAGCTGGAATTACTCCAATAAAAAAAAATACAATAATAATGATAATAAAAAATGATATAAAACATTTCATTAATCTCAACTTTTTCTCTATATAAAGAATGATGTAAATAGTCTGGTATTTTTTTCCCTAAATTTGATTGAGATGGTACTATATCTGATTAGAAGCATCGGGGAGTGGCGTATTCTTTAATATGAAAAGAATCCGAACGCTAAGGGCAAAGCCTTGTTAAAAGAGCGCGAGAAGATATATGGCAAATCCTTATACTTCTGTCTGGACAGATACTTACAGCATGCGGCGTATGATTGATTTGTTCATGGACATCAGATTTGAATCAGTTGAATCCCATGTAGATGCAAAAGTCAGAGACGTTTTTAGACAACTTTTTCACTACTCAATTTTCTTTAGGCATGCTCTTCTACTCTGACATTACTTTTTTAATACATCAGACGTCGTCGTTGCTACTAAAGAAATTGGACAGTGTTTTTAGTAGAAAAGGTTTTTACAGATATCTCTCGATTGAAGAGACAGCATCCGTCCCTTTCCAATGTGCGGATATTTTATAAATAAAAGATGTTTCATTTAATTTTCAGTATAGTTTTCCCTTCTGTTTCAATCTTCTAGATCCACTATCATTAAAAGCATTCGTCTTTTTTATGGAGAATCTTCAAATTACGAGGGATGTATTGTAATTATTGTATCTGATGGCAGTTAAGATAATGCAGACAGATAGGAGGAAAGATTTAGAATGCGTGAATAAAAAATATATTAGGTTTTTCCTCCTAATAGCTTTCTTTCTGAAAAAAAACTGTTTCGCATGTTTGATCTCGACAATGGACATTATGCTTGTATTTATATTTTTGGTGCTAACGTAATAATCATTTAACGCTACGTATATATAATGTAATAGCCATTCGTCACTATAGTTTTATTACATAACAAGTCGTTGTGTTTATTCAATAAATCGATCAAATTTGGAATTATACTATATTCGGTGGCGTAACCACAAATTATTAATATTTGCAAAATTGTTTAGTTGCGATAAGCACAAAATGGAGACCCATATTTTCCAAAATTTGCTATAAGTATTCCAATCTTACATTTGAAGAAGCAGTTGAGCAGATTCTCTTGAAAACGGGAGCCGAAACGTCGAGACATTAACAATCTCAGACACGGTTCAACCCGAAAACCTAGTATTTTTCATACCAACGACCGCGGAAGCTTCATATATATATATATATTGAGTTGTTTTACTGGTTTTAAAATTTTTATTTGATGTCAACAGTAAGCTTGATACTGACATCTATGTTAGTAGTTATTAAGTTGTTGTTGAAATAATTTCTGACATTTAAGTCATTATGACATTTCTTTTAAGTAGGAAATATTTTTTTATAGTTAGTAAATGTTTACCTGGAGAAAGACAAGGAGGTTTAAGTAAGGTTATGTTTGGAATGAAATTAATCAAAATTCATATGGTGTTTTGTTTTGTTTATTTTGAGTACTTTGATATTTAGTGATATAGAACAACAAACAACAGATAAAAGAGAGGTTGTAAAATTGGAAAAACAAATTTAAGAAAAAAAAGAACAAGTGAAAATTAGGGAGTGAAGAAGAAAAATAATAAACAAAAAAATTAATAATTTGAAATTGAATTGAAAGTCAGAAATTGTGGAGATCAGCGAAGAAGAGTAAAAATAGACTGTAAATAAGAAGGTAGAGGTGTTATTGTGGATAGGAGTTGCAGAGGAGATAAGGACGAGATAAGGTGAAGAATTAATGAAAGGAGAATTGTTGGATTTGGAAAGAGAAGGAAGGTTTTTGTGTGTTTAATTTTTGGACAAGGTTGTATATTAAAATTTAAATAGTGTATTAGACTTTCGAACCTGTTATAAAGCTAAATTATCTAAGTATCAAGGAAAATAAATAATTTATATCAGATTAAAAATTTTACTTTTGGTTTTAAAGTTTTTTTTTTATCTATTGGAAATAAACAAGTTAAAGTTTGATTAGTACTGCAAATTATTAAGTTCAATAAAAGTAAAACAGCACAATATATATTGTCTCTTTTATATATATATATATATATATATATATATATATATATATATATATATATATAAAAATGATATATATAAATGATACGTACCTATCATTTCACCACTTTCAATCACTATTTATTAATTAATAAGTCTGTTACGTTAAAATAAACGATTTTTAAAATATTGTAGGGCATGTATTACCTTGAAAAGCCTATGGATGGCACGCGTTCGAGGTCGGTTTACAAAGGAATGCCACGCGCTTGTTTTTTATATCGTTTTAAACTGACATTGGATGAAGAATACGTATTTTTACTAAGCTATAAGGCCTACTGAAACTTTTATGCCATTGTGGGTAATAACAGAGACCATCAAAGTTAGAGCACCGGATCGCAATTTATACCTGTGCTGCACGTATTTCGCTTGGTTAATTTTATAAAACGTCGTTAGCAAACAGAGGAAAAGGCAGTATGTTAAGCATGAATCGCAGATGTCATAAGTAAATTTACTTACCTTGTAGGTCCCTAGATTCTTGACTGAACAAGCAAATCTGACGTTGCGCCCTGCAGCTACCGTGATATTCTCGATTACGTCCGTAAATTCTGGCTCTTCCACTACCACTGCAACAACAAGTTTACTATAATAATACAGTATAGAAGGCACAATTCAGCCAATAATGCTTATTACAATTTCCGTTAATTGTTGCGATATGCACTTTGATTGTATTGCCGCAATTTGCGATGCATGCTCCAGTTTTTCTGAAAAGTTTAATTAATAATCATTACCGACGGTTAGTTCAGACCTACTTAAAATTAGAGCAAAACATATTTTATAAAAGTTATAAAGAATTCTTACGCTGTGCGCTGTTCTGGGAATAATAAAAATTCATAAATTGATGAATGCGGATTAAGAAACAAAAATAAATTGCAGCGTCTAATAAATGAAGCAAGAAGCTACATTTAATTCGAAATGAAATTCTCTTCCTTTAAAATAAAACAAAAGAGATTTATTTCACCAGAGGAAAAATCTTAAGTGTGATAATTAGGATTAAGCTTTAGTATCCAAAAGAATGCTGTGAACATAAGGAAAGCTTAAGGGAGTTCGGTTGAGGTTAAATCTTTGTGTTACATCTTTAAACCTCTGGGTTTGCATTTAAATACGCACATAAACCTATATTAGTATTTCAAATTTTAATGAGTATTTGCTAAAGTACGAATATTCAACATTAAAACAATTGCACAGAGAGTAAATCAATAAATTTACAGCGTGGTTCGCGCTTCTCAGAATTTATTTGACAATACAGGATACATTTTTTTGGCGAGAGCGACTCTACCGTGTAAAATGGTGATATGATATGATATGATACGATATATGATAAGATATATGGTATGATATATGGTATGATATATGATATGATATACGATATGATATACGATATGATATACGATATGATATACGATATGATATATGATATGATATACGATATGATATACGATATGATTTATGACATGATATATGATATGATATATGATATGATATAATATATGATATGATATATGATATATGATATGATATATGATATGATATATGGTATGATATATGATATGATATATGGTATGATATATGGTATGATAAGATATGATGAGTATCTTAACGGAAAAATATATAAAAGGTGTGAGGACTTATAAAGAATCTGGCTATCAGAACTGATTCTTTTACAATATACAAGTAGGTACTGAAAATGGAGTTTTACCAAAATTTAGGAAAATCATGAAAATTTTGTTTTGTCATTTTAAAAATGCAAATATTGCGTAATATTGTCAAACCTAATGCTTCATTCCCCTAGTAACAAGTTTTTTAATAACATACGGGACATAGGAGTTTAATGAACTCAAAAAGGGCCCAAAAAATAACAATCTTCAGAAGGTTGTCAAAGCTAAATGCTTGAAGCTATTATAAAACTTATCCTACCCATGAAGAACTTACCAAATTATCTCTGTGAAAGACTAGAGAGCTTGATAAATCCTATGTTAAAAGCATTTGATCTTAGACGAAAGGGTTTATTAAGACTTTTATTTTAGAATATTTACTGTTCCAATGACATTTCAGTTTATTATTGCTTGTATTAAAATAGAAATGTTTTACAGTCAAAAGAGATGACATAATACTATGAAACATCATGTCAGGTTAATGAAATTATTTCATATGTTCTCAATACATTTGTTGAAAGTCGCTAAGTAATGTTGGTACTCCCAAAAATTTCAAACGACAAACAGTTTACTGTTGAAATGTATGAAACTAGCCTTAAATTTCCAATACCCCTCAGTAACTTTTTAATTTTATGAAAATTTTTAAATTTTATAAAAATACTGGTTTCCAACAAAAAATCAATTTTTGATTATTAATTAACATTACAAAACTCCGGTAATATAATTTGTATGTATTAAAGTAAAGTTTTTACACAAATCCTGCCTAGTAATCGGAATCTTCTGTTAGGCAGTGTATTGTTAAATAAATAAATAAAAATAGTGGAATAAATATATTTCATTACAATAATAATAATAACTTTATTTCATTAATAATAACTTTATTTCATGTAAGCCTACATGATATGAAACGTGAATAACAAAATATAAAAACAGTCTTAAATAATAATAATAATAGCTTTAGCTAAATTTACATTTATGAACAAAGTTTAAATATATAACAGGTAAATAAATATATGACAAGTAATAGTACAAAAAAATAATAAAAGAAAATATAGGAATATGTGCAATGGAATAGTTTATGCATTGGTTTATAAATGATAACAGTGATTTACTATTTTTTATATCATTAGGTACTTCATTATATGCAATTAGTCCTCTATTGAATAAATTATTTCACTATATGATGTGCTAAGTCTGAACATAGAAATTTCCAATAGCTCTTGTTTCATAATTAGCATGCAACAAATGAATATTTAGAATCTTAGATATAAAATATGATCGAAATATTTTATTCTTATACTTGTTACACATTATTAAAGCTAAATACATTTAAGATAAATGGCGAAAAAGTTATTTGGTATTTAAAATAACATAATATTTCAGTCGCAAGTTCCTCTATAAAATCCTTATTTTACTATAAGGAATGTAACCAGACTGCAACCAACAGCTACTCTCCGGGCTACGTGCCCCGCCGAGCGCTGAATTACTAATTACAAGCCTGGCGCGTTAAGTGTAATAATCGCATATTACCAACAAAACGCTAATGCTTCGATTGCAACAAGCATCAGCCGAAAGACTGATCCTACTTAAAGGGGCTCTCGTGCCAGTCGTCCCATACCACTTGCCGACTGCAGTCGAGCTTTTGGCTCTCGTCAGTGCGAGGTAGGCATGTGACGAACGACACGAGGATCCCTTGACTATTTGGTACATCTCAGTATTTTTATGATAGCGAGATGTGCTTACTATTTTACATCTCGCTATCATACGCTGTTAACTATAACTATTGTTTTTCAAATAATCGATCAGGAAACAACATTCATGAAACATTTTAAGAAAAGTTCACCTGAAGTGTATTACAACCATTGAGATCATACTACAGAAAAAGAAGTGCAACTACCCTGACGAGCATTTCATTAATCAAGATGTCATAATCAGGAGATGATGATTAAAATAAGAAAGAGCACATAAAAAATGTATAATGTGGTGTAATAATAAATAAATAATAAAAAAATAATAAATAAATGGTGTGTAATGGGGTGGGGTGTGTAATGGGGTGGGGGTGTGTAATGGGGTAGTGAAGCGCAAGTTATAGCCTCTCCTACTCAATTGTTAACCTCACCTTCGCGATGAGTTCAATTTGAACTTGGTGCACCCTGTTTTCACTAACGAGGCTCTAACGACCGAGTAAGGGCGGAATAACCCTTACCTTTTACCGTGAGCACATCCACCTTCTCACGAAGAGTGCGGTAAAAATAACCCACCGCACACAAAGGTTGCTTTTGGAATCGTTCGGTTACCCCATCGTCGCAGTCTCCTTCTGTGCCATGGGACCACACCACTCGCCTTCCGCAACCGAGCTGGTCAGTTGCATACCTGCTCCAGCTAAAACTTCAAATGCAGCTTCGTTTTCAGTCGATTAAGGCTTTAAAAAAATGATGGAGCGTTCAAGTGGGACAAAATCATCCGGAGGTAAAATACCCTCCCGATCGGATCTCCGGGGGAGGGTGCCCACAGGGACACCTCATCGAATGTCGAAAAAACACCGACAAGTTAAATCCAACAAAACTAATTCTTTCATCTACGGCGCTTGGAATGTTCGTACTTTGAACGACAGCACTCGCACCGATCGGCCTGAAAGAAGAACTGCTCTAATAGATAGAGAACTTCACCGACTCAATGTTGACGTTGCAGCTCTCAGCGAAACTCGATTTTTGGAGGAAGGCTCTCTCACAGAAAAGTACTACACCTTCTATTGGAAAGGTCTTCCCGCCAATTCAAGAAGACAACATGGAGTAGGATTTGCCGTTCGGAATAAACTTGTATCCAACTTAACACAAGTACCACAAGGCCTATCCGAGCGTCTAATGCTGCTACGCTATGAGCTATCAGATGGCAACGCAGTAAATCTAATAAGCGCCTACGCTCCCACTCTGGATGCAAGTCACGAAACCAAGGAAAGCTTCTATCAACAGCTGGAAGAAACCCTCTGTAGAATACCTAAAACGGAACGACTCGTTATTCTTGGTGATTTTAACGCTAGAGTAGGGAGAGATGCAGACACCTGGCCAGGCATCATAGGCAAGAACGGTTTGGGCAACATGAACGCTAACGGTCAACTACTCCTAACTAAATGCGCCGAACATGATCTAGTTATAACAAACACCATTTTCCGACAAAAGGATAAATTTAAAGGCACCTGGCGTCACCCCAGATCAGGTCACTGGCATCTACTGGACTATGTTATCGTACGTAGGAAGCATCTCAAGGACGTCCAAATTACAAAGGCGCGCATTGATAGCGAATGTTGGACCGATCATCGTCCTGTTGTCTCTAAAATGAAAATTGTTATGAGACCCAAACACCGAAGAACTCAAGTAAAACGTAGACCCCGTCTCTGTATTAGTAAATTGCGTGACCAACAAACCGTCGAACAGCTAAAGCAAAAAGTTCAAGAGAATTTGAGTGCATTAGAAGAAACCAATTCTGTAGATGTCGCTACTACCTGGTCACAAATTAAAGACAGTTTAAAAAGTGCGAGTGAGGAAATTCTTGGCACTGCAGCAAGTAAAAAACAGGAGGACTGGTTCAATGATAATGAAGCTTTTATACAAGAACTTCTCGACCGCAAACATATTGCCTTCCAAAACGCTATCAACCACCCCAACGACTCATCAAAAGCAGAAGCTTTTACCCAATCTAAGAATGAAACGCAACGCGAAATCAGAAGAATAAAGAACGAGTGGTGGGCAAGCAAGGCCAGAGAAATTCAAAGATACGCCGATTCACACGACTACAGGAATTTCTTCCAAGGAGTAAAAGCAGTGTACGGCCCCAGTCGGAAAAATATGTGCCCTATTAAAGATTTGAATGGAAATCTCCTCAAAGAAGACCAGGAAATAAGAGCCCGATGGAAAGAACACTACTCTAACATTCTTAATCAGCAAAGTCAAGCCGATCACGATATTATAAATCTTATCCCTCAATATGACACCTTCGAAGACTTAGATAAACCACTAACAACGGAAGAGATCTTAACCGCCATTGGGCAGCTAAAAAATAACAAATCTCCCGGCGCCGACTCACTCCCAGCTGAGATCTTTAAAGCTGTGTCGTCAGAGCTCATACCCTACCTCAAAAAACTGTTTGATATCGTGTGGGAAAGTGATCAAGCTCCGCAGGAGTTTCGTGATACACTTTTAATCAACCTCTTCAAAAACAAAGGGAGCGCTGCGGGCTGTGGAAATTACAGGGGTATAGCTCTCCTGGCTGTTGGAGGGAAGATACTCACTAAAGCGATGGCAAATAGGCTAACACCTGTTATGGAAAAGTTACTTCCTGAAACACAGAGTGGCTTTAGACCAAACCGAGGCACATCGGATTTAATCTTCACACTTAAACAGCTTCAAGAAAAAGCACTCGAACATCAAGGAGAAATTCACATGGCCTTCATTGATTTAACCAAGGCGTTTGACTCGGTGGACAGGGAAGTGCTCTGGAAAATTATGTTCCGCTTAGGTATCCCTAGAAAATTTTTGGAAGTATGTCGCAGTCTACATACAAACAACAACGCCCAGGTTATGTATAATAATGAGGCAACCGAACCTTTCCAAACCCTCACTGGAGTTAGGCAGGGATGTGTCCTGGCACCCTTACTCTTTAATTTGTTTACCACTGCTCTAACAATTATTGTTGACAACAAACTGACAGTCAGAGGAATAGGTCTCAGATACCGTTTTGATGGCGGTCTCTTTAACATAGGGCGCTTTAGAGCTTTCACGAAGACACGCACACGATTCATTTGTGATCTCCAGTATGCGGATGACTGTGCACTTTTAGCCTCTACGCCGGAAGAGCTTCAAGAACTTTTAGATGTGTATGCCCAGAGCTATGATTCCTTGGGACTTAAAATCAACATTGGAAAGACTAAGATTATGTCAACTCCTCATCAAGTGAACCAAATAGACATTACACTTAACGGAAATTCTCTTGAAGTGGTGGATCAGTTCAATTACTTAGGCAACGTTGTTAATGACAAAGCAAACATGGACAGCGAGATTCGCAATAGAATTAACGCTGCATCTAGAGCACTCTGGGGACTTAGAGAGAGAGTATTTGACAACCACGACCTTGCTTTATCAACGAAAATGGCTGTCTACAGAGCAGTTGTCATTCCAACACTGCTATATGGATGTGAAAGCTGGGTCACTTACCGTCGTCATGTGAAAGAATTAGAACGTTTTCAGCAAAGACACCTCAGAAGTATGATGAAAATCCGTTGGTTCCATCACATATCAAACGTGGAAGTACTCAGGAGAGCAAACAGCCTTCCAATTGAGGTGCTTATTTCAAGAGCACGCCTAAGATGGGCAGGTCACGTTCATCGTATGCATGATAACCGCCTTCCTAAATGTACACTTTATGGTGAATTGCTAAGCGGTAGAAGAAGGCGTGGTGGTCAACGAAAGAGGTTCAAGGACGCTCTCCATGAAAATCTAAAATCCTGCGGTATTGCAGACGAGCAATGGGAACAACTTGCAGCGGACAGAACCGAATGGCGAGGGGTTGTGGCCAGCTATCAAGGAAATGTTGCTGCAAGAAGGCCGAATCCAAGACCTAACCAGGTCTATGTTTGTCCTGACTGCGGTCGACATGTGCTCTCCCGAATTGGCCTCTATAGCCATAGTCGTGTGCACCGTAGATGAATGGGAATTACAATAGACTACACCTTTTACTTGTTTTTTATTGTACACAATTTATCGACTGTAACATTTTTATACTCGGACTCGAGTAACGGCTAATAATAATATATTTAGTTTTATTTCTTATAGACACTGTGTATATTTCTAATCGATAAACAATGTGCAAATATACTTTGTTGCATTTAAAGTTGTGGATGTACCAATGCTGACTAGCTCGCCCTGAAAATCCTGTAAAGCTACCTTCTGCTAGCTTTAAAATGCCAGGACGTGTTGTGAAATTTTATTGTATATAATTGTTTTTAGTGTCACTTAAATTAATTTTATCAAGCCTTTTATGAGTTTTATTCTCTGTAGATAACAATAAGACGTTCTGGGACTTTCAAAAGTGAAAACTAAAGAAGAATTTAATAAATTGCATTCCGCGCATATTCTGTGAAGTAACAAAGATTCAACATCAGACATACCTACTAATATTAATGCTTGCAATATATTGAGAGAATAAATGTTTTCCTAAAGACTACACAAAAAATATATAATAAACAAAAATAAACGTTAATTTAATAGTATTGTTCAATGAAAATTTTTATGTATAATATTAAGTATTTGACATGTACTATAATTGATAACGGCCAATTATAAATGAAACTTGCAGATTTTCTAAAATTAAAGTTAGGTATATATTTGGTTGAGAATTAAAAATATGTGCATCATTATATTTTGTCACCATGGCTTGGCTGTTCAATAAGAATCACCTGCAACTACGGCGGTAAAATCGATAATACTCTCTAAGGTTGTATACTGAATAATTTTAAAGCAACAGGAGATGCAAGTCACTGTCCTCAGACAAAGAATAATATATGAAAGGTTAGACAAAACCGATAATTATACATTTTTAATCCCATATCAGTAATAATACTAATAGTTTAAAGGTATCGTTAAGATAAACTAAACAATTAATAGTTTTCACTAGGGCATCCGCCAACTAAGGTGTCCTCAGTTTTGCGTAAACTATAATGTAAACTATGTTTTTTTATTTTCATAATACTCAGGTGTTCTGAAAATAAAAAAAAACAAAATCATAATTTTACGCAAAACTGAGAATGCCTTATTTTATTTTAATTCCTTTAAACTTTTAAAAAATGAAGAAAATGATTTGTCCAAAATATTCGATAGTATTTTAGGCTAATTACTGTTGATTAAATTAGAAACTCAGGGTATGTACTTATTCCGCTTCAATTATTAAAAACATATTAAACAGATCGAGAATATTAGATACTTCACAATTCATGATGGGTTAATTAAACCTCAAAAAGTAAAAGTTGGTACACCTCAGGGGCTCGTTTTGGGCCCGCAACTTTTCTAATATATTTAAATGACATATTATAATTAAACATTCGTGATGAAGTCATGCCGACAATACTGTACTATATTCTACAGTACAGTTGAAAAATTAATAAGTACATTACACGGTGACTTCTTCAGATGATGAGCACTACTATACTCATTTTACGATGCACAAAATCAGGATTATATAGTAAAATTTAATAGTACTAAGATACTCTGTTTGCAAAGGGATTTGTTGATGTATAATTTATGGTTTATATAATAAAATATGAGTTGCCTTAATATTTTAATTACCGAATGGTTTTAAAATGTATAATATTTATTATTAGAAGTAGATATTTAAGATGATATAATGTGTAATGTACGTAATAGAATAGAACTGTAAAAAAAAGTTGTCTCTAGTATATTTGCTATCTCTCATAATTTCAAGGAAAATTAATTTCTTTAAAATTTATTCCACAGTGATTTAAATTTAAATTAAGTAGGCTTTGCTGTATTCGCTTTTTGTGTTTACATATTTAGTTTTCTTAATTTAATAAATGTCATTGTCATTCACATGTAAAAATTTGTGAAGTAAGTTCCGTGAAAAAGTCATCTGCGATCGGTTTCGAGCTTTTTAGCTTTCGTCAGTGCAGAGCAGGCTCGGATAGTTCCAATGCTGCAGACTCCTGATATAAATGGAAAGCAACACCAAATTGGCGACTTACAAATAGTTCAAATAGGTGAACGGCATCTGCCACAAACAGAGTCATCACTGATTGATAAAATTGAAATAAACAATAAAGTCATGTATATTATCCGTGTGTATATATCCCATCAACCCTCTATAACCATGATCATACATTAATATTTGATTACTTGGAGAACTCTCTAAAACTTGGCAAGCATATTGTTATTACTGGTGATTTCAGTATTCAGTATTCCCGAATGACATTCTAATTAGCAAGACAATTCATCTAAAATTATTAGATTTTTTAGATTTATTGGGTACTTACGATGTACTAATACAATTAATTCCAATTTAAGATTATTGGAAAATGTAATTTTCGTGGTTTATTCGTTGCATTACAAACTATGAACTGGAATTCTCTCTTTCAAATAATTGATATAAAATGTAAGAAAACTAAATTGTTGTGTTACCAACAGCCGCAGCTAACGTTATCAATAGGACTTCTTCTGTTCCTTTTCTCATGTTTCGATCTCCTCCCTTATGCGTCCCATGGATAAGCTACAAAACTGCTCGGGATCGAAAAATGGCGCTTCAGCTCCTTATTTTTTCAAGACTGTCAGGTGACTTATTTACTTCTATTCCCTCATGCGCTGCCACCCACATTAAGATTCAGAGATTGTCGAAATCCCTAGACAATTTTAGACTCGAAGGTATAGGACCTTACAACCTTTAATACTGGCTGGGTATCTGAAAGTATACAGATATTTGCCCTTCGAATGCCTTTGTTTAGGCATTTCTGAACACCACAAATCTATAACGTAAATTTTTGCCTGGAACATGATTTGGGTGTTGCCAAGAGCTCTAGATAGTCTGTATTTAGGCCCCGCTACGCTCACACCTACCCCATCAGCCATCTTAGATCCATCTGTGCAAAAGATGAGTGAGTCTTTCTCCAAACGCAGTGCTTGCGCAGGATCGTTTGACGGCTTTCAATCAGTACATCAAAGGGACAGTCAAAGTTCCACTTGATTGATATTGAGTCGGTGGGAATGGTCATGGACTCAAAACGGATTCGCTTCAAACTCCTTAAGTGACCAACCAGATCGCCTGTTTTGAATTTAAAAGCCAGATGCAGTCTTAGGGCACTAAGTGCTGCTTGCCTTCTCACATGCAAATTCAGAGGAAGTAGGTCGAGCAGTCCCTAAACAGGCAAGGCGTTGCAATTTTTACAATTTTCCTGGTGCTAATTTTTCTTCAGTTCTTGGCCACCCTACGCATGGTACGTATTTCACCATGAGTCTGACAACCGAAAGGTAGGACCAGCGTGTCATTTTCGGCTTCGGACCCCAAGTCAAGTCAGTTAAGTTTTTGATCCAGGATTACTCTTAGATACTTAACCTCCCTGGAAAAGTTCAGCACTGTTCCATTCAATATAAGAGCTCTCAATTTTAGTTTTTTTCCTTTTGGTGAATGACACAATAACTGTCTTGCTCGGATTGACACTCCGACGAGCATCATTTGGATGATCGGAGTCTGGTGACAATAAGCCTTCCCTGTTAACATTGAATCACTTAAATTTTCCTAATTTTACATATTTTGATTGACTCCACCATTACAATGATTATCCATTGTACATGGTGCATTATCTGCTTTTATTTACTTTGGCATAATTCACTGTTGTTGTTTCTTTTGCACCAACGTTTAATTTGCACGTGCATAACATGATTTCGTTTGAAACTGTTAGGAATAAGCAATTAAAATTAATATGTATTAGTTGTAAAAGTTACCTGTATACTTTAATCAGAACCAAGGAACATAAATGCCTTTCCATTTGAGCCATAAAGCCATAGGCAAAATGTGAGTTTGCATATTTAAACCTTAATATATTCTAAAATCAGAGCACGAGGTATTACTTGTAAGTTTCAAACAGATTTCAGATTTACAAATTAAAATTATAAAAATGTTATTTTTAACTTCTTTAAAGATATTCATGTACTCCGAAACCGCTGGCTGGAGTCAAGAACTTTGATTCTTAACTGAATTTTTTATAGAAGGGTAAAGTTCTAATCGACTTATACACATATATAAAAAATCACCAATAACTTAGCAACTTAAAATTTGATAAAATAATAACATTTACATTTGTAAATCCGGCCAAAGCAGTCGATACTAACTTCTAAAAATACTCGGAGATCTTGAATTTGGGAAAATGTAATAAGCTACTTAACAGAGAATAGCATGGGCTCTTTGAAAAGTGTTGCTATTTTCTATATATATATATATATATATATATATATATATACATATATATGAAGTGTTATTGTACTTGCGGTGTCCCGCGTCGATGGTCGAGTCCTCCAGGAGTCACGGTTGTCTAAACGAAATCTCATCTGCCATCTTCAGGCTCTCACTGAAAGCTGCCTACTGCTGCTCCTCGTTGCCCAAACTGGACTGACGTTCTCCGCGTTGTGCGGCTCTTTATACAGGCTGTGGTCTAGGGCGCGCCTGCGCGACTGGCTACGTGTCACTGGTCCCCTACTACTTGTGGGAGGTGTAGCGGGCGCCTGAGCCAACCCGATAAGTGGCCTCGCTGAAACGTCACGCTCCACGTGAGTTCTCGTTGGTAGTTGGGCATCCTTGTGTCCAATGATTGCCGTAGAATGCCGAGGTTCTCTCTGATTGGCCAGCACTTGGCTCTGACTCCTCGTGATAGGTCCATTTCGGGCAGGTTGCTGTGTTTCTTCCCTATTTGTCAATGCTTGAACGTGCCTCCTCGTGATTGGTTCGTCCACGGTGGATCGTCGTGTGTTTTCTGTTACGTATCTTCCTACAAGAGCGGGCTTCCAAGAACTGAGTAATCTCTGCGTATCATCTCGTTTATTAAGATTTTATGATCTCTTTTCGATCTCTATGGCCTCTATGGTAATCCTTGACCTATAATGCTCGATATTAGCTACTGTTCTGGTGTTGTTGAAGTCTATTTTGTGTCCTGTGGATTTTTATATGCTATGCTAGGGACGATGTTTTCTCCTCTTTTTCTGATTGGTCAGCGCTCGGCTCTGGCTCCTCCTGAGTATACGAAATCCCGTGCCAAGATTGCAATAAATTATATATAGGACAGACCAATAGACGTATTAGTCTAAGAAATGAAGAACATATGAATGCAGTACGAAAAGAGGAGAATCTATTCCATTGTATTCTATTATATATCTTTGATATAGGTAGTAAATAATTTTGTTATTTTTGTAGAATTTGTGATCAGATGATACAGCTGGTAGAAAAATCCATAAATAGAGGAAATAAACATGAACGAAACACCACAGTTAAACAATAGACAGATAGTTGATTGGCAGACCTGGTGCTATAAGAACGAAAATCAGAGTTTGAAGAAAATAACTTTATATTTTTATAAAGTCCTTGCAATGTAACATAAATATAAAGGGAAAGAACCGGCATTACATCCAGACTTTTGAATATTGGTAGACAATGATCTCTTCAGCTAGCATTAACAATTAATGTGACTGCTTTCTTTTGCAAACGAAGATTTTAACTGCATGAGACGGCCCACCCGAAGAAGAATTGCATAACTAATATGAGCCTGGAATAAAGAAAAATAACATATTTTTAAGGTTTTAGAACATACTTTATTTTTTAACCTACGTCATATGAATATAGAACTTGTTAATTTATGTGATAGTTGCTCAACATGTTTATACCGACTGAGTGTCATCTAAAACAATGCCGAGAATTTTAACGCTGTTATCTCTAATTAGTGATATTTGTAGAAAAAACAAGGGTTTTGTCTTCATTTAATTTTAAATTATTTGAAGAGAAACAAGCAGCCCTACTTTGATAGAACTAATGCTATCATCAGTTAAATTATGAAAGTTCAAATTAAAGTCAATAACAGACGTATCATCAGCATTAGCGATGCACTTTTTAGGTGACAAATTGAAAAACGTCATTAACATATAATATATAAAGTACTGGCCCCAAGACAGAGCCTTGGGGCACTCCTGTCAGATAGTTGCTATTTATTTGAAAGAAGTGAAAGTGGATTAAAATTTAAAAAAATCACATTGTTGAAAGTAAAAGCAAGCAAAGGGTAATGAGCCAGGCAAGCAACAGAATAAATTAAAATATTGTTTTTAAAGCAATTCAAGTTCATATACTGTTACTAAAATAACTATATCTTATGCTTCATTACGTAGCGACGACATCGAAAAGTGAAAATCGGAATAAAAAATGCAATACTTACCTGCCTCTTCTATCTGTCTCTGTGAATATTTCTGTACGTGTATGTTATATATTTAAATGATTTCTTAAGGTGTGTATAAGTTAAGTATGTATTGACTAAGTACGCTATCTTGCCCCTCAAATCATCTCCACCACTGACAGAATACTATAAATTGTAGGAAAAAGGTGGAATAGGGCTGCAGAGTCATCACATGTCGTGTTCGCGCGCTCGTTAGAAAGACCCACATTAAACTTTTGAATAAGAATTCTTGGGCGACAAAAAAAGGAATTCGTTATTTTCGTTAGAAAGCAAAAAGTTGGAGGACCTGACACTGTTAGGACATGTAGGCGGTCAAGCCAAACATTCAAGTGTAGACTTGTTAGCAGCGCACGAAGCCCTCTATAATAACAAGTCCCGTACCCAACACCGGATTTCTCATTTATTATATTAAAATAAATCATAGTTTTGACACGCCGTTTTTCCGCTTAGAATACAGAGGCAAACGCCTAAAGAAACTTGTTTTATTATAGTCGTTTTTTAAAAATATGTGTTTGTCGACTTTATCTAAAATGCTGAAGTTTTTTTTTATTTTTAACCTACTTCAAAAATTTTGGATTAAAGAATTTCTAGAAATAATTAGATTTTTAGGTAAAATAACTTAAATGTTTGTTATAGACTATTTTTAATATATTAATAGGGGTCATGCTTCTTATGCGATAAAATATATGACCAGTTTTATAAGTTTTTTACTTACATACTCGATAGATATCAGTGTTCCATTTTAAATGATTCTTAAATATTAAATAAGATTATCAAATATTAAAGTATTTAATATATAGGTAATAAAAAATACCAAACCAAATATATTATATCTAGGTTTTAATGTTCTGTGACATAAGTCAGATTAATAAATCACATTTTGAAATAAATGTAACTTCTTTAAAATCCTATTTTTTTCAAATTATTTGAAAAAGCTAGTTTTATCAAAATTAATAAATTATATACCATCCATCCAGCATTTTATTATGTACAATTCTTATTTGCTCACTTTTAAACTTTGTTCTATAAGTTACTATCAAAATTATACACTATAAGAGTAGTTACTCTATGCGGGTTCTGGCTCACTGAGTAGAGGAACACTACCGGTTACAATGACGTCATGAACTGCATGGCATGTGTCCATCAGGATATAAAACGGATTTTAAACAGGTCTGTACAGGTTTTAAACAGCTCTGAACAGGTTTTAAACAGGTCTCGAACAACTACAAACAGTTCTGTACAAAAAATAAACAGGTCTCAAACAGGTCTGTACAGGTTTTAAACAGGTCTGAACAGATTTTAAACAGATAAAAACAGGTCTTAACTCACAATGACTCCTGTTGGACACATGCCATGCAGTTCATGACGTCATTGTAACCGGCAGTGTTCCTATACTCAGTGAGCCAGAACCCGCATAGAGTAATTACTTATATGAGTTTTATATAAACCTGCAAGTTCTCATTATACCAACCCTTGTGTACTAACTCTAATCTGAATGTTAAGAATGTGAAACTCTTAAATGTGCATTTTACTGACCATAGCGTTGAATCTTCAGCAATCACTGAAAATCCATATCAAAAGTATTCCGTAGCATTAGAAACTTGTATATACTTTCAGATAGCCAGGCAGCATTAAAGGTTCTAAGGTCCTAGACCTTTGAGTCTAAGATTGCCTGAGAATGTAGACAATCTCTGAAGCAACTGGCAAATAACAGCAAGGTTACCTTGATGTGGGTGACAAGGCACGAGGGAATAGAAGGAAATGAATTACCTGACAGCCTTGTGGCTCATCCAAGGAACACATAACGGAGGAGATCCAAAAATGGGAAAAGGAACAGAAGAAGTCCTACTGGAGGAATATTCCCGACAAGCGAAAAAGCTTATAACTTGCCACAAGGCTTCTCGAACTCGAAAAATCCTAATTAAGGCTGCTTACAAGCCTTTTAACATAAGGACAATATTATGCACCAGCTACGCTATCAAGTTATTCATACCAGAAAGCTTGATCATTGACAAAATATATTAATTCGTTTTAATCGATCTAGCACATCGTTATAGGTGAAATAAAAAATCTCTTAGTAAGCCATTCTAGATTGACTGATTGACCAAAGTACCGTAGTTATTGCTGCTACTCTCGCTAAACACACTGCCGGGCGAACTACGTCTAAACTGGGTTGGACTGGGTTCATGTTTGGATTCATAATTAATTTAGGCTTGAGCTTCTTCGTAATTTCAAGAATGTAACAAACTCTCACTTCACTAACAGAAAATGCATTATCATTAAACACATATCAATCAGTATTAATATCTACTGATAATGGTTTTAAGCATACTGAGCTGAAGTAAGAAGAGAAGGTGTTTGGCATGTCATGAGCGGCAGTATCTTTATACACGATTCATCCAGGTAACCTTGCACTACCTTTTCTGGAATTCACATAATTCCACAATTGAGAAGGATCATGATCCATGCTATTTTCAGCTGCATCGATAACGTCAGCTGAGGCTTTACTAATTTAAAACTTGACCGCTCTTCGCGAAGTACAGAATCGATGTATGTAATGTATCAGAGTATTCTAGATCATAGTTTTTAATTCAGCGTATAAACCACGAAGATCACATCCGTTTTAGTAATTTCAGAAAGTCACTCGAAATAAAATATTCCCCTAGTAATGCCGGATGGTGTGCATCTCCTCCTGAACAAGTGGATTCATACTTAGGACATATTTACAGTTGGTAAAGTGATTATTACATCCATAATCTTAAACTGCAATTAATTTTATTATTACATCGTAGGTACCTAATAATTTTACATGAATTGTTTTGCTACTATCCAAATGTTTGTCAAGCTAAATATTTCATTGTTTTCAAAGCCACCTTAGTTACTTCTTAACATTTAATTGGAACAAAATTGTATTTTCTTATTTTCTTTTAGCTGTAATTTTATTTGTATTTATCGCACATTTTAATACGACATATGAATAAAATCCTTATTAATAGTACTAATAAATGGTACCACGGTACCGATATGGTTCCATTTGAAAAAATTGAGTTCTGCCCCAAAAACAATTTTGGTGAATTTTATTTGCTCATAAATCACGTAATTTAGTGTTTTTAACGGGATTTCGATTTTGTAGCATTACACGGGTCATTTAGAATAAATCGGAACCGTCATGGCACACTTAAATGAAAAACTAAAAATTATATTACAAAAAAATTGAAGTTTGAAATGTCACTTATT
This sequence comes from Leptura quadrifasciata, assembly GCA_963675555.1. NCBI lineage: Eukaryota > Metazoa > Arthropoda > Insecta > Coleoptera > Cerambycidae > Leptura > Leptura quadrifasciata. The sequence goes on along the minus strand of OY776682.1, from coordinate 54,397,425 downwards.
TGGTATCGTTGGATTCAGAAAATTATGCAGAATTCAAAAATGCAATAATATACAGGGTGTTCCGTTTAAAAACCGAAAGTTAGTGTCACTTCCAGCGAAACCGGAAGTGAAAAAAATATCAATTGTATGTCAAAAAGTGCCGCTTATTGTGTATGTAGTAACTATCTTCAAAAAAATTAGGGGTTATACCATGATCCTGTCTATATGGGATTTTTTCTTCCACCACCTCTATCACTAGTCCTGTCAGATCTATAGACAATGTAATTATTTCTAAATAATTCAGATATGTACCAGCGAAGTCCCTGTTAATAACATAATATCAAAGTTTGTAGCTGGTACATCACAATAAAGACCTATAACAGTTGTTTTTGTATTCTGAAATAATCAAATAGCATAATTTAGAGGATATATTTGATGTCTATTGGTACAATACTAGTTTTTTCTCACTGACAATAATCTTAGGTAATCCATTAAAGTACTTTAATTTAATGTTACCATCACCAAATCATTTCATCAATTAATTTAATTTAAGCTTGTTTTAATCAATACTTGTTTGAAAAATAAACATAAAAAAATATTGGGTGGGTACTTAATCCCACTGGCATCATCAAGTAAAATTGTATATAAATGTTAATGAAACAGGTTCGGACAAATCTGACGATATCTTCGTTGTTTCGATATAATATGAAATCAGGAAATGTATAGTACAATTTTGCAAAAAACCATCGGCTTGCTTTCGCACAAAAAATCAGTCAATATAACTTTAGGCAACACGTTAAATAAATATTAAAAATACAATTTTAATCCAAATTGCCAATATTGTTATGTTCACTGAGCGAGCATGTTATTTTGTTAATTAAAAAGCCATTATTAATTAAATTTTTTCAAGAGCTATCTTTCGTTATGCAGTAGTAGCAATATATTGTCAGAGCATCGATGGAATTTGTAAACATATCACAAATTTCAGTTATATACTATAAGAGAGAGGAGTCTACACATACAGGGCAAATCTTTCATACGGTTACACAACCGCAGTGGTAATTATTTAAAAGTAATTTGTGGCATAACTTCAAAATTAATGAGCATATTTTATACGAAACATTGTATGTTTGTTATATAAAGGGCTAGCAATCTCCAGGGTATAGAGCAAGGTATAGAAGTCTAAAGGTATATCAACAACCGTTTCCCGAGTAAATACAACTTACAAAACCTCATCATAATCAGGACAGTTTCTCTCTTATTCACTATTTAGGCGTAAATTTATCATAGCTAGAACAGCGCAAAAATGGATGATAAACATAGGACAAAACGCGTTGTAAGTTCTTTTAATATTTACGCTTGGCTTGCCCGGGGTACCCCGTTAATGTATTCCTATGAATTTGCGTAATGGCTAATACATTTAAGATAAATAGCTGAAAAATACGAGTAACAGGCATATTGTGGATTGCAAGGTGTATACTAAATTCACATTTGAGCCCAGAACTGATTATCTGGATTTCAGGTCATCCATAACAACAAGAAAGATGCTCAAAATCCCTTAAAAATGAAATTTTCATATATAGTACTTTTTGCGAAATAAAAAAATTAAAATAATTTTTTTTCATGCTTATTGCAGAAGCAATTTTCAACTGCCAATGCCAGAATCTTATTAGTAGGTATCGAGTGATCCCTAACCTCGAAAAAAATACACAAAATCTTTCAAAAATTAAATTTTCATATGCCGTACCCTGAATTTGCAAAACAAAGGATCAAAACAATTTTTCCTCATGACTATTGAACTATGAACTAAACTTTAACTCAGTAGTTGTTGAGTTGGCCATAAACTAAAGAAAATCTAAGATCCCTCCAAATTAGGACCTCCTGAAAAGTACCCTGGAAAAGCGATGAGAAATTTCTTCTCTTAAGTCCTTCAATCGGCTGAATCTAAAATCAACTCCACAATCGGCCAGTTCTCCTAGATAATCCTAGAAAATTGTTACAAATTCTAATGAATCTGACTCTCGTTCTCTAAAGTAAGCTTTACCCTGAAAGGAAAAGCAGTAGAGGAAGTTAGCCGTAGGTCGGTCTCCCCCCACCACTTCACCTTGGCCTTGACCGCACACTTGTGGTCGTTGTGTTCACGGTTACGGCGTCCCCTTAGCCCGGCATAGCAGTTGCCGTGACCTTGACTTTGACCGTGCCAGTTGGGTTTCGGCTTCAAGGTCGGAGTGTTTCTCTTACCCAGAACGATCACTTGCGGTGACCTTGGGCTTGGCTTGAATAGGTTTCAAGGACGAAGCTTCCTCCTTGCCAAGCAACTTGACCTCTAAAACTATATTTGTTCAATACGTATACAATAAAATGTGGTGGGGTTTGATATTTTGTGACGTAGCATACCTTTTCTATAAAATAGTGAAAGGAGTTAATGTGTGGTCATTCTTAACGTCAATTTCCTTGAGTAAAGAAGCAAAGATGTATTCTAACTACAACTAACCAAATGAAGTCTCATAAAAGAACACTGTAACATATAACAAATTCATGTGTACGGTTGGCGGATGGTATAGAAATTGTCCGAAGTGCTTTCAAATATAGAATTATAACTTACCGAGTGCACAGTGATAATGAGAAACTTGACTATATTATATTTTTCAACGAAATTAGACATAAAATATTGAATGTACTAGAATAAATACTGATACTTCATAAAACAATGAAAGTAAACATGGAAACGTTTGCCAGCTACATATTACAAGCACAAGAAATAGCTGAAATTAAATCGTTTAATACTTCTAATAAAATTTTAGATCAAGGTGTGGATTTAGACAACGCCCTCGATACTTTTATAGACGTGATGGTTACGCAAACTACGGAGTTTCAAGAACGTTATTTTATTTGGTCTATTTTTGTCATGGTTTTCCTTTAGAACAGTGCTGAATGTGTGGCTGGTTTTATGTTAACACCTGGGGGGGTATTTGTAAAGAGCTTAACCAATTCTATATTGCTTTCTTTAAGGTCTGTTACCTCTTGTTTTAGCTGTCCCATTTCATTTTTAATGAGGTCTTTTACTATGTTGATGAAATTTATTCTAATTTCATCCTGCAGATCTTTATTTGTATCTTCCAACTGAATTATTTTTCCACTTAGCTCAGTATAATTATCTTTACTTAAGTACTTTATTGTAGAATTTAGTTTTGATAGTTCTTAATTTTGGTTTTGCAGCTTCTGGTTTTCTAGTATCAGTTTTTTATTTAATTTCAGACACTTTTCATATTCAAGTTCACATTCTGAACAGAAAAATTTCAGTTTTTTTTGGTCAGATTCATACATCGGTCTTCGGTAGATGATAATGATGAACATTCACTACATAGTCCTTTTTGGCACAAGTCACATGCATGTAGGGATTTTGAGTTAGGGGTACTGTAGCAGGAATATACGGTAACATCGCCAATTACACAACTAGCAATTCCATTTGCGTAGCGAGGGTTGCTAGCGCATTTATTATACACCCTGATGCCCGCATCTTGTGAGGGATCAGTAATCCAGGCACTGTTTGTCGTGACGTGCCTCTTGTTCGGCTCGCTGACGAGTAGCACGTCAGCGTTATACTCCACCCTATGTTGATACAGGAGGTCCTGGGCTACCCGGCCTCCTGTTAAGGTTAATTTGAAGATATAATAATAATAATAATAAATCAGTTTATTCTGTAAAATTAGAATAGGCCAGGTGACAATTTGTTGAATTGGTGTAAAACCTGACCTTTGTACGATCATACATCTTTACAAAATACTTAATATATCATCACAAATTAAAAACATATAATGTCTATACAGAAGGGTCGGATAAGTTAAAAAATACATATAATGCATATATAGAAAAAATATATATAAATAAATAAGAACAGAACAAAGTACAGCGGCTAATAATTAATGGTAAGTTGTTCCGATTTTAAGAGTTGAATTATTTTTGCTTTAAAGTTGTTTGGACTCAGTATTTTTAGATCGGATGGTAGTTGGGTAGTTGGTTATATATCTTGGTTGCTTGGTATGTGAAATTCTTCTTGAAATTCTCAGTGTGATGTGCTGGCACTGTTAGTGTAATGTCTCGATTTCTAGTTGCTACTGAGTGCACATCTTCGCGTTTCTCGATTTTGTTTAATAAGTATTCTGGTTTTTTTTTGAGACAATCACATTATGCACCATACAGCATAGATGTAACCACTGTCTTTGTTTCATGTTCAGCCATCCCACTTGCTTGATATATAGACAGACAGATCTGTTCTCTGTAGGGAACATCTTGCGCATACCATATACAGGCGTTTTGAACATTCTGTATCCTGTGTGTGTTTCCTACTTTGAGGGAGGGACCATACACGGAGTCGCAATATTTTAATTTTGACAGTACTAGTGAATCGCTTAGTTTGATTTTGGCATCCTTTGGTAAGTTGACTTTCAAGTGGTACAGACCTCTTAAACTTAAATATGCTGAGCGACACATACTTGACACTTGTTTAGTGAAATTTAATTTGTCATCCATAATAAGGCCGAGATTCCTAACATAATCGCTGAACTTTATCTCATTGTTATTCATCATCAGTTTGAGACCATTGTTGCGTAACTCGTTTCTGTTTTTTTTTCACTACCAAAAAGAATTGCATCTGTCTTATTGATATTTAACTGCAATCCATTTTCAAGTGTCCACTGCAAAGTGCTGTTTAGATCATCACTAATTTTTTGGAAAGCTTCATGGCATTTACTCACGTTAAAACTTAACATGAGTTGTAAATCATCTGCATAATAATGAATACAGCAAGATTCAATTTTCTGCTCAAGATCTATAATGAAGACGTTGAGAAGTAAGGGTTCAAGTATAGATCCTTGTGGTACCCCCGATTTAATAGTACACTGTTTTGAAAATATATGTGTGTCTTTCTCGCTAAGCTGAACAGTTTGCTTACGCTCTGTTAGGTAGCTTCTGAACCATTCCCACATTATTCCTCTAACTCCATAGTAGTATAGCTTAGACAGTAATAGCTCATGACTTACACTGTCAAATGCTTTTGACATGTTTAATAGTACGAGCACTGTGATCATGTTATTGTCAGTTGCTGTTATGATATCATCATGTATTTTCAGTAGTGCCGTTGTTGTGCTGTGGTGTTTACGGAAACCTGAATGGGCTTTGAGAAATATATTGTGTGTTTCTAAATAGTCTGTCAATTGTTCATGAACTACTCTTTCCAGAACTTTTGATCCAGGTGGAAGGATACTAATTGGTCTTAAGTCTTTAAATTCTGTAGAATCTTCTTTTTTTAATGGTGGAATAACTTTTTTTCCAGGGAGTAATTTATAATGTGACTAAGTTCATTGTTGCAGTATTGTAAGCATATCTTTATCATATGTATTGTGATACCATTCATTCCTGGAGCATTGGACTTTATGCTGTGCACTATTTTTCTTATTTGTTGGCGATCGACAGGTTTAATGGTAAAGTCTTGGCGTTCTGCTATGTAATTGTCATAGTAATAGTTATATAGCATTTCTTCACAAGAGATGTGTTTGGTGCAGTTTATGAAATGATCATTTATTACATTAGCATTGAAATTTTCACCGGTTGCTATGCCGTTACTTTTATTGTTGCTAACGAAACCCCATTGTCTCATTTTATTCCAAAATGCTTTAGAATTTCATGTTCTGTTTAATCGTATGTTCATAATACTTTTTCTTTTCGACGTTGACGGCTCTGTTAGTGTAGTTTATGATTTGGCAGTAATATTGCCTATCTACTTCTGTCATTGTTCTTTTATACTTTCGATGGGCATTGTCTCGGTCTCTTAGTATCCATTTTAGGTTGTACTTCATCCAGGGTGCCTTCGTCTTTTTTTTTTGCTTTTTGGTATTAGAGGTGCATGAAAGTCAATTAGGGATAAGATACAGGAGTTTAGCCAATTTACTTTGTCATCAGTATTTTCTAGTTGGTATACACGTCCCCAATTCATATTTTTGGCATCTTCAGCGAATTTATCCATTTCGATATTCTTATAATTTCTGCAGAATTTTTGTTCAGTTATCTCCCCTTGGTCAAATTCCAGAAAAGCATATTATATGTCATGGTCAGATAAGTGTGTGATGCATCTTTGGTTCCAGATTCGATTATATTCCACTTTTTTATTTACACATAATATATCAATGAATGACTCGGTATCTGCTGTTATTCGAGTAGGGTGTGTTATGATTTGTTTCAAGTCAAATATGTCTAGCATTGAGATTAGTTGTTCTGTGTTCGTGTTTGTTTGCAGCTTGTTATTATTTAGATTCCCCATGCATATTATGTAATCAAATGCTGTCGATATCTTTGCAAGACTATTTTCTACCTTCTCCAACGATGTTTGCATGCTTGGTCTGTATATCACCCCAGTTGCCATTGCTCTTACTTTGTGTATACAATGAATCCACAGCTGCCCGATTCCTTCTTCAATTCCAGTTATTTCATTTAAGATTTTGCCTTTTAGTGTTGACTTAGAGTATATGAGTAGCCCACCTCCTCTGCTATGTGTTCTGTCAATTCTAGCTAAGCTGTAGCCTCCTATCTTCAGTGTGTTGTTCAAATCTTCATTGGTGAGCCATGTCTCACTAACAGCTAGTATATCGTAGTTTTCTTTTTCAATTAGTTTTTTGACCCGACATACTTTATTTCTGATGGATCTAATATGTATGTGCGCAACTTTGAGCTTATGTACACCCTCTTTATTTTGCAGCTTTTGTTTTTTCATAATTGCTATAGTGTTGGTGTCTGATAGTCGATATTTTTTTATTTATTATTTAACATTCTCTTATAAAATGGACAGTTTTATCCACAGCTGTGTGGCCTACATCGATACCCAGGTTGAATTTGCTATTTGCTTTTGTACAATTTATGCATTTTAGAGTTCTAGAATCACAGTCTTTGTAAGTATGGCTTCCTGAGCAATTTGAGCAGCTTAATTCTGTTCTACAGTCTTTGGCGAAATGGTTATACCCTTGACATTTATAGCAACGTAGAAGACTTATGTGATCAAACACCCTGCCTCTTGACCAGCCTATGCATAATCGTTCACTTGTTATTAAATTTTTGTGGATTAGAGAATCAGTTTCTATAATAGTAACTTTTTTAAATTTATTTTCAATTTTTTTCATTATTTTCATATGAAATTCTTCACCTTCGTTTACACTGTTGTGCTTTACTATTTTTTTTTTGTGTCTTCGTCATTTTCCTCTATATCCTCCGCACTAATATTCACCACTTTTATTTTCGGTTTTTTAATCCAGGGGCTTCTATAGTGTAATTGTTACCCATTTCCTGTCTTAACTTATTTTGTAACAAGCCTCTCTCAGTTATGTTTTCACAGCCTATAACTACTGCTCCGTTCGACACTTGTCTGAACTTTGATATGTTAATTCCAATTTCTGCTGGGTTTACTTTTTGTTTGATTTCACTTTTGGTTTGTTCCCTTGCTTGGTCTTTGTGTGGTTTAACCACGAGAACTCGTTCTGGTTTGTGCTTTACTGCATTTGCATAACCATTCATTTCTGGTAGATTATTTTTCGATTCTGCTTCTTTTAATTTAGCTATCAATTCACTTTTTTCTTCTTCTAGTTTTTTATTTGCCTGTAAATATATCCCATTTTTGTCTTATATCTGCTGTATAATTTCGCTCAGTAAGTAATTTTCCATTTCTAGGGAAGTGAGGTTAGTCACATGTTTTGAGTTATAGGTTATGGTCTTTAAACAACAAATAACTCTAGTTTCATCAACTCTTGTGTAACTTTTTCTTGTGGAGCAGCTATTTTGAAACATTGCTCCACATTTTACACAGACACTGATTTGATTAGCCTTCTTGTTTTTACAACATTTAAAGAAATTTTCGGGAGGATCGCCCGCGCCATCCTCACCTGCCGCCATCTTCTACACTTTTTCTCTGACCGCCATCAAAATGATTGCAGCTACCCTCCACATGGTCCTTGTCACCACACTTAGGACACCCAGGTTTAGCCTTGCGGGCCTTAGTCAGAGCTCTCCTAAAATTGTCACATTTGCCACTTCCAGCTTTATGGCCGGCCTTGTTACAGACCGGGCAGGATTCCTCATTTGTGCAATCCTTTGCGTTATGTCCCTCACCGCCGCATTTGAAGCAGGACTTTGATCTATCTGGACCATCGCACTCAGCTGCTACATGTTCCGATGACCAGCATTTAAAGCACCTCTTGATTCTAAGACGTTTTTCGATCGTACAGTTAACCAGTCCTACCCGAAATTCCTTATCCTGCAGGAGTATATTGGCATCAGCTTTGTCAATCTCCTGGGTGGCCCTGGCGTTTTCGCGTGGCTCGCTGAGTCTAACGGTCTTCCCATCCAAGGTTTCCCAATTTAGATTGGATTGCCTCCATGACCTCTGCCTCGACGGTGTCGGCGTCCAATCCTCGGATATGCAAAGTCTCCAGATTCTCCTCCGCCCCTACTACCCTAGTTTTGATTTCGTTGCCTTCGGTCAAGATCTTATTTATTCCTTCCAAGGCTACTTTATCTTTCTCAGTCGTAATAAGCAGCTTGCCATCCTTGGTACAGCTAAGCCCTCGTATGGCCTTAGTGTACTCACTATCCTTGAGTAGACCCTTTGCTTTACCCAAAAGGGTCTTGTACGTTGTGCCGCTCTGCTCGGCAATCAGCGCAAAGGTATTGTACTCCCTTTTCTTCTCCTGCTTAGTGAGGGCTTTGCGGGGTTGCTGGTTTGTATATATCACCACCCGGGTGTCTGTGGCGTGGAATACAGCCTCTGCCATCTTTTTAAGGCGTTCAGTACTGACAAAAATCAGATGGTGGATGGCCACCCATTTGTACTCGCCGGTTTCGGCCTTGACTTTGTGAAGGTTATCCCAAATATCCTTTATCTCGGTGTTCTGGAACAAAGAATTGTCCCATGATTGCTGTGCCGCGCTGACCCATTCTTCATAACTGGTGATTCCCGTTAAGGTGTTAAGTTGTCCTGCTGCACTTCACGCCATGGTTTGTATGCCGACTTCTCGTGTTTCTTTAGGTGTCCCGCTAGTTTGGGTATCAGTATCATGCTTGGGCACCATATTGGACACAAATCGATGGCTGGTGAACCACTCCTTTACGGATGTGCCATCTAGGACGTTGGCCTACTTGCGCAGTCTTAGCGCTATCTCCTTTATCTCACACTTCGTATTACTATCGATTTTCCACTCTAGGTCATTAATATGCTTCAAAAGCATTTATATTGATTCAGTGATGCTGAAGGCAACAGGGCACTCAATTTTCTTGACCGCCCCGCTGTCTCCCGCCTCAAAGGATACCTCCATTAACTTTCTCTTGTTTAAGCCTTCACTGAGAGAACTACATCTTTCAAGCCTGCTCACGAGATTGAGCCGGCTATGCTGATCACGCTTGCTGCTAATCGTCTTATTAAGAACGTCATCCCATATGAGATCGATTTCTTTTACACTGCCTCCTGCACTTGTTTCAAATCTGCCATTAGGTGTAACCGACACCCCAGCCTGGTAAACCACTGGAGGTATCTGGCAGTCATTGGATGACGACCGGGGGGGGGGGGGGGTCTGCCGCAGCACCCTCGCCCCGTGCCGGTACTGAGGTATCCAACGTCTGCACCGTAAACGATTTATCAATTTCCTTGTCCGTCATAGTTATATCAGTTCGCGACTATTTATATAAGAGGTTTTCCCCTCTGTGCTATCCTGTTGGTCCGCGGGAGGCATTTTATTTCCCTCCTACCCGCCGGCAGAGCCGGTGAGGGCATTCCCCTATCCGCCACCCGGGGGACGCGGAAGAGGTTACAAGACATATTACTTAAAATGAGATCTAATAGTCTGTTATTAGCGTTGAGTACATTATTTTGTTGTTTTAGATTAAAAAAGTTCATAAAATGCAGCAGGGAATTATATTTTAGTCTGGGAGTTTTTGAGAAATATTCAGGGATGTTAAAGTCGCCGATAATGAGAATGTCGGATCCATACAGGTCATATAGTGATTCAATATTATCAAATAAACACTCATAATCATCACAGGTAGCGTCAGTGGGAATATATAAAACAAAAATAAGAAAATAGTGATTACATATTTTTAATTCTTACGCCCAGTATATCGATGCCCTTGAGATTATTAAAATCTGGACATAGGGAACGAACGTCAAGTAAATAAGTGTTGTATTTAATTTTAAGTGCCAGTAATACTTCACCTCCTCGCGTTTTATTACAAGCTTGAAAATCCCTATCAGCGCGAAATACATCATATACATTTATATCCAACAGTTCGGAATTTGAAAATCCCGCATGAGCCCATGTCTCGGGGAGAGCAATACAGTCATACTGATCAAAGGGTGAATTAGTAAATAACTCATTCTTTTTTGTCCCTAGTCCACGAACATTCTGATAATAGAACGACATAAAATAAGAGTTCTTAGCGATTGCTTTATCAATGTTTATAAATGTTTTTGTGGATAGCGCATGGTCGGAACTTAAAGGAGCTGATTGCTACCGAATACCTAAAATATTATTCCTGAACTTTGTAAGATTTTGTTGGAGGACGAAGCAATTTTTATTCCATGCTGCATGATTAGTATTAATTACTGAGTCTTTATTAGCCTTATTGAAGGTTAGGCAGTTGATACAACAAAGACCTTGTGATTTACACTCTGAGATGTTATGTTTTTGGGAACAACGCGGACAGATCACATGCTGGAGGGCACATTTATTTGACAGATGGTAAAAACCATTACATTTAAAACAGCGTCTCATTTCAATAGCATCAAAAATATTACAATAGTCATAGCCAACGAATAATTTACCCTGCTCTAATATATTACCATATGTAGTCTTATCTACTTGAAGGATAGCCTGAAATTTATTGTTGTTTTTTTTTTAAATGTGACACAGATATAACCTTACACTCACTGTTAGACACAATAACATTTTTATTCTGTGACATTAGAAAATTATGGACAGTTTCAGCATCTAATTCATCCGTGACTTCATGCACACGCGGGTGTAGAGTCGCCAACTCCTCAACAACATACTTATCAGAGAGTCTTTCAGCAGCTAAGTCAGTAACTGACTCACAAAAATTCAAAGAATTAGCTGCTGAAAGACTCTCTGATAAGTATGTTGTTGAGGAGTTGGCGACTCTACACCCGCGTGTGCATGAAGTCACGGATGAATTAGATGCTGAAACTGTCCATAATTTTCTAATGTCACAGAATAAAAATGTTATTGTGTCTAACAGTGAGTGTAAGGTTATATCTGTGTCACATTTAAAAAAAAAACAACAATAAATTTCAGGCTATCCTTCAAGTAGATAAGACTACATATGGTAATATATTAGAGCAGGGTAAATTATTCGTTGGCTATGACTATTGTAATATTTTTGATGCTATTGAAATGAGACGCTGTTTTAAATGTAATGGTTTTTACCATCTGTCAAATAAATGTGCCCTCCAGCATGTGATCTGTCCGCGTTGTTCCCAAAAACATAACATCTCAGAGTGTAAATCACAAGGTCTTTGTTGTATCAACTGCCTAACCTTCAATAAGGCTAATAAAGACTCAGTAATTAATACTAATCATGCAGCATGGAATAAAAATTGCTTCGTCCTCCAACAAAATCTTACAAAGTTCAGGAATAATATTTTAGGTATTCGGTAGCAATCAGCTCCTTTAAGTTCCGACCATGCGCTATCCACAAAAACATTTATAAACATTGATAAAGCAATCGCTAAGAACTCTTATTTTATGTCGTTCTATTATCAGAATGTTCGTGGACTAGGGACAAAAAAGAATGAGTTATTTACTAATTCACCCTTTGATCAGTATGACTGTATTGCTCTCCCCGAGACATGGGCTCATGCGGGATTTTCAAATTCCGAACTGTTGGATATAAATGTATATGATGTATTTCGCGCTGATAGGGATTTTCAAGCTTGTAATAAAACGCGAGGAGGTGAAGTATTACTGGCACTTAAAATTAAATACAACACTTATTTACTTGACGTTCGTTCCCTATGTCCAGATTTTAATAATCTCAAGGGCATCGATATACTGGGCGTAAGAATTAAAAATATGTAATCACTATTTTCTTATTTTTGTTTTATATATTCCCACTGACGCTACCTGTGATGATTATGAGTGTTTATTTGATAATATTGAATCACTATATGACCTGTATGGATCCGACATTCTCATTATCGGCGACTTTAACATCCCTGAATATTTCTCAAAAACTCCCAGACTAAAATATAATTCCCTGCTGCATTTTATGAACTTTTTTAATCTAAAACAACAAAATAATGTACTCAACGCTAATAACAGACTATTAGATCTCATTTTAAGTAATATGTCTTGTAACCTCTTCCGCGTCCCCCGGGTGGCGGATAGGGGAATGCCCTCACCGGCTCTGCCGGCGGGTAGGAGGGAAATAAAATGCCTCCCGCGGACCAACAGGATAGCACAGAGGGGAAAACCTCTTATATAAATAGTCGCGAACTGATATAACTATGACGGACAAGGAAATTGATAAATCGTTTACGGTGCAGACGTTGGATACCTCAGTACCGGCACGGGGCGAGGGTGCTGCGGCAGACCCCCCCCCCCGGTCGTCATCCAATGACTGCCAGATACCTCCAGTGGTTTACCAGGCTGGGGTGTCGGTTACACCTAATGGCAGATTTGAAACAAGTGCAGGAGGCAGTGTAAAAGAAATCGATCTCATATGGGATGACGTTCTTAATAAGACGATTAGCAGCAAGCGTGATCAGCATAGCCGGCTCAATCTCGTGAGCAGGCTTGAAAGATGTAGTTCTCTCAGTGAAGGCTTAAACAAGAGAAAGTTAATGGAGGTATCCTTTGAGGCGGGAGACAGCGGGGCGGTCAAGAAAATTGAGTGCCCTGTTGCCTTCAGCATCACTGAATCAATATAAATGCTTTTGAAGCATATTAATGACCTAGAGTGGAAAATCGATAGTAATACGAAGTGTGAGATAAAGGAGATAGCGCTAAGACTGCGCAAGTAGGCCAACGTCCTAGATGGCACATCCGTAAAGGAGTGGTTCACCAGCCATCGATTTGTGTCCAATATGGTGCCCAAGCATGATACTGATACCCAAACTAGCGGGACACCTAAAGAAACACGAGAAGTCGGCATACAAACCATGGCGTGAAGTGCAGCAGGACAACTTAACACCTTAACGGGAATCACCAGTTATGAAGAATGGGTCAGCGCGGCACAGCAATCATGGGACAATTCTTTGTTCCAGAACACCGAGATAAAGGATATTTGGGATAACCTTCACAAAGTCAAGGCCGAAACCGGCGAGTACAAATGGGTGGCCATCCACCATCTGATTTTTGTCAGTACTGAACGCCTTAAAAAGATGGCAGAGGCTGTATTCCACGCCACAGACACCCGGGTGGTGATATATACAAACCAGCAACCCCGCAAAGCCCTCACTAAGCAGGAGAAGAAAAGGGAGTACAATACCTTTGCGCTGATTGCCGAGCAGAGCGGCACAACGTACAAGACCCTTTTGGGTAAAGCAAAGGGTCTACTCAAGGATAGTGAGTACACTAAGGCCATACGAGGGCTTAGCTGTACCAAGGATGGCAAGCTGCTTATTACGACTGAGAAAGATAAAGTAGCCTTGGAAGGAATAAATAAGATCTTGACCGAAGGCAACGAAATCAAAACTAGGGTAGTAGGGGCGGAGGAGAATCTGGAGACTTTGCATATCCGAGGATTGGACGCCGACACCGTCGAGGCAGAGGTCATGGAGGCAATCCAATCTAAATTGGGAAACCTTGGATGGGAAGACCGTTAGACTCAGCGAGCCACGCGAAAACGCCAGGGCCACCCAGGAGATTGACAAAGCTGATGCCAATATACTCCTGCAGGATAAGGAATTTCGGGTAGGACTGGTTAACTGTACGATCGAAAAACGTCTTAGAATCAAGAGGTGCTTTAAATGCTGGTCATCGGAACATGTAGCAGCTGAGTGCGATGGTCCAGATAGATCAAAGTCCTGCTTCAAATGCGGCGGTGAGGGACATAACGCAAAGGATTGCACAAATGAGGAATCCTGCCCGGTCTGTAACAAGGCCGGCCATAAAGCTGGAAGTGGCAAATGTGACAATTTTAGGAGAGCTCTGACTAAGGCCCGCAAGGCTAAACCTGGGTGTCCTAAGTGTGGTGACAAGGACCATGTGGAGGGTAGCTGCAATCATTTTGATGGCGGTCAGAGAAAAAGTGTAGAAGATGGCGGCAGGTGAGGATGGCGCGGGCGATCCTCCCGAAAATTTCTTTAAATGTTGTAAAAACAAGAAGGCTAATCAAATCAGTGTCTGTGTAAAATGTGGAGCAATGTTTCAAAATAGCTGCTCCACAAGAAAAAGTTACACAAGAGTTGATGAAACTAGAGTTATTTGTTGTTTAAAGACCATAACCTATAACTCAAAACATGTGACTAACCTCACTTCCCTAGAAATGGAAAATTACTTACTGAGCGAAATTATACAGCAGATATAAGACAAAAATGGGATATATTTACAGGCAAATAAAAAACTAGAAGAAGAAAAAAGTGAATTGATAGCTAAATTAAAAGAAGCAGAATCGAAAAATAATCTACCAGAAATGAATGGTTATGCAAATGCAGTAAAGCACAAACCAGAACGAGTTCTCGTGGTTAAACCACACAAAGACCAAGCAAGGGAACAAACCAAAAGTGAAATCAAACAAAAAGTAAACCCAGCAGAAATTGGAATTAACATATCAAAGTTCAGACAAGTGTCGAACGGAGCAGTAGTTATAGGCTGTGAAAACATAACTGAGAGAGGCTTGTTACAAAATAAGTTAAGACAGGAAATGGGTAACAATTACACTATAGAAGCCCCTGGATTAAAAAACCGAAAATAAAAGTGGTGAATATTAGTGCGGAGGATATAGAGGAAAATGACGAAGACACAAAAAAAAAATAGTAAAGCACAACAGTGTAAACGAAGGTGAAGAATTTCATATGAAAATAATGAAAAAAATTGAAAATAAATTTAAAAAAGTTACTATTATAGAAACTGATTCTCTAATCCACAAAAATTTAATAACAAGTGAACGATTATGCATAGGCTGGTCAAGAGGCAGGGTGTTTGATCACATAAGTCTTCTACGTTGCTATAAATGTCAAGGGTATAACCATTTCGCCAAAGACTGTAGAACAGAATTAAGCTGCTCAAATTGCTCAGGAAGCCATACTTACAAAGACTGTGATTCTAGAACTCTAAAATGCATAAATTGTACAAAAGCAAATAGCAAATTCAACCTGGGTATCGATGTAGGCCACACAGCTGTGGATAAAACTGTCCATTTTATAAGAGAATGTTAAATAATAAATAAAAAAATATCGACTATCAGACACCAACACTATAGCAATTATGAAAAAACAAAAGCTGCAAAATAAAGAGGGTGTACATAAGCTCAAAGTTGCGCACATACATATTAGATCCATCAGAAATAAAGTATGTCGGGTCAAAAAACTAATTGAAAAAGAAAACTACGATATACTAGCTGTTAGTGAGACATGGCTCACCAATGAAGATTTGAACAACACACTGAAGATAGGAGGCTACAGCTTAGCTAGAATTGACAGAACACATAGCAGAGGAGGTGGGCTACTCATATACTCTAAGTCAACACTAAAAGGCAAAATCTTAAATGAAATAACTGGAATTGAAGAAGGAATCGGGCAGCTGTGGATTCATTGTATACACAAAGTAAGAGCAATGGCAACTGGGGTGATATACAGACCAAGCATGCAAACATCGTTGGAGAAGGTAGAAAATAGTCTTGCAAAGATATCGACAGCATTTGATTACATAATATGCATGGGGAATCTAAATAATAACAAGCTGCAAACAAACACGAACACAGAACAACTAATCTCAATGCTAGACATATTTGACTTGAAACAAATCATAACACACCCTACTCGAATAACAGCAGATACCGAGTCATTCATTGATATATTATGTGTAAATAAAAAAGTGGAATATAATCGAATCTGGAACCAAAGATGCATCACACACTTATCTGACCATGACATATAATATGCTTTTCTGGAATTTGACCAAGGGGAGATAACTGAACAAAAATTCTGCAGAAATTATAAGAATATCGAAATGGATAAATTCGCTGAAGATGCCAAAAATATGAATTGGGGACGTGTATACCAACTAGAAAATACTGATGACAAAGTAAATTGGCTAAACTCCTGTATCTTATCCCTAATTGACTTTCATGCACCTCTAATACCAAAAAGCAAAAAAAAAAGACGAAGGCACCCTGGATGAAGTACAACCTAAAATGGATACTAAGAGACCGAGACAATGCCCATCGAAAGTATAAAAGAACAATGACAGAAGTAGATAGGCAATATTACTGCCAAATCATAAACTACACTAACAGAGCCGTCAACGTCGAAAAGAAAAAGTATTATGAACATACGATTAAACAGAACATGAAATTCTAAAGCATTTTGGAATAAAATGAGACAATGGGGTTTCGTTAGCAACAATAAAAGTAACGGCATAGCAACCGGTGAAAATTTCAATGCTAATGTAATAAATGATCATTTCATAAACTGCACCAAACACATCTCTTGTGAAGAAATGCTATATAACTATTACTATGACAATTACATAGCAGAACGCCAAGACTTTACCATTAAACCTGTCGATCGCCAACAAATAAGAAAAATAGTGCACAGCATAAAGTCCAATGCTCCAGGAATGAATGGTATCACAATACATATGATAAAGATATGCTTACAATACTGCAACAATGAACTTAGTCACATTATAAATTACTCCCTGGAAAAAAAGTTATTCCACCATTAAAAAAAGAAGATTCTACAGAATTTAAAGACTTAAGACCAATTAGTATCCTTCCACCTGGATCAAAAGTTCTGGAAAGAGTAGTTCATGAACAATTGACAGACTATTTAGAAACACACAATATATTTCTCAAAGCCCATTCAGGTTTCCGTAAACACCACAGCACAACAACGGCACTACTGAAAATACATGATGATATCATAACAGCAACTGACAATAACATGATCACAGTGCTCGTACTATTAAACATGTCAAAAGCATTTGACAGTGTAAGTCATGAGCTATTACTGTCTAAGCTATACTACTATGGAGTTAGAGGAATAATGTGGGAATGGTTCAGAAGCTACCTAACAGAGCGTAAGCAAACTGTTCAGCTTAGCGAGAAAGACACACATATATTTTCAAAACAGTGTACTATTAAATCGGGGGTACCACAAGGATCTATACTTGAACCCTTACTTCTCAACGTCTTCATTATAGATCTTGAGCAGAAAATTGAATCTTGCTGTATTCATTATTATGCAGATGATTTACAACTCATGTTAAGTTTTAACGTGAGTAAATGCCATGAAGCTTTCCAAAAAATTAGTGATGATCTAAACAGCACTTTGCAGTGGACACTTGAAAATGGATTGCAGTTAAATATCAATAAGACAGATGCAATTCTTTTTGGTAGTGAAAAAAAAACAGAAACGAGTTACGCAACAATGGTCTCAAACTGATGATGAATAACAATGAGATAAAGTTCAGCGATTATGTTAGGAATCTCGGCCTTATTATGGATGACAAATTAAATTTCACTAAACAAGTGTCAAGTATGTGTCGCTCAGCATATTTAAGTTTAAGAGGTCTGTACCACTTGAAAGTCAACTTACCAAAGGATGCCAAAATCAAACTAAGCGATTCACTAGTACTGTCAAAATTAAAATATTGCGACTCCGTGTATGGTCCCTCCCTCAAAGTAGGAAACACACACAGGATACAGAATGTTCAAAACGCCTGTATATGGTATGCGCAAGATGTTCCCTACAGAGAACAGATCTGTCTGTCTATATATCAAGCAAGTGGGATGGCTGAACATGAAACAAAGACAGTGGTTACATCTATGCTGTATGGTGCATAATGTGATTGTCTCAAAAAAAAACCAGAATACTTATTAAACAAAATCGAGAAACGCGAAGATGTGCACTCAGTAGCAACTAGAAATCGAGACATTACACTAACAGTGCCAGCACATCACACTGAGAATTTCAAGAAGAATTTCACATACCAAGCAACCAAGATATATAACCAACTACCCAACTACCATCCGATCTAAAAATACTGAGTCCAAACAACTTTAAAGCAAAAATAATTCAACTCTTAAAATCGGAACAACTTACCATTAATTATTAGCCGCTGTACTTTGTTCTGTTCTTATTTATTTATATATATTTTTTCTATATATGCATTATATGTATTTTTTAACTTATCCGACCCTTCTGTATAGACATTATATGTTTTTAATTTGTGATGATATATTAAGTATTTTGTAAAGATGTATGATCGTACAAAGGTCAGGTTTTACACCAATTCAACAAATTGTCACCTGGCCTATTCTAATTTTACAGAATAAACTGATTTATTATTATTATTATTATATCTTCAAATTAACCTTAACAGGAGGCCGGGTAGCCCAGGACCTCCTGTATCAACATAGGGTGGAGTATAACGCTGACGTGCTACTCGTCAGCGAGCCGAACAAGAGGCACGTCACGACAAACAGTGCCTGGATTACTGATCCCTCACAAGATGCGGGCATCAGGGTGTATAATAAATGCGCTAGCAACCCTCGCTACGCAAATGGAATTGCTAGTTGTGTAATTGGCGATGTTACCGTATATTCCTGCTACAGTACCCCTAACTCAAAATCCCTACATGCATGTGACTTGTGCCAAAAAGGACTATGTAGTGAATGTTCATCATTATCATCTACCGAAGACCGATGTATGAATCTGACCAAAAAAAACTGAAATTTTTCTGTTCAGAATGTGAACTTGAATATGAAAAGTGTCTGAAATTAAATAAAAAACTGATACTAGAAAACCAGAAGCTGCAAAACCAAAATTAAGAACTATCAAAACTAAATTCTACAATAAAGTACTTAAGTAAAGATAATTATACTGAGCTAAGTGGAAAAATAATTCAGTTGGAAGATACAAATAAAGATCTGCAGGATGAAATTAGAATAAATTTCATCAACATAGTAAAAGACCTCATTAAAAATGAAATGGGACAGCTAAAACAAGAGGTAACAGACCTTAAAGAAAGCAATATAGAATTGGTTAAGCTCTTTACAAATACCCCCCCAGGTGTTAACATAAAACCAGCCACACATTCAGCACTGTTCTAAAGGAAAACCATGACAAAAATAGACCAAATAAAATAACGTTCTTGAAACTCCGTAGTTTGCGTAACCATCACGTCTATAAAAGTATTGAGGGCGTTGTCTAAATCCACACCTTGATCTAAAATTTTCTTAGAAGTATTAAACGATTTAATTTCAGCTATTTCTTGTGCTTGTAATATGTAGCTGGTAAACGTTGCCATGTTTACTTTCATTGTTTTATGAAGTAACAGTATTTATTCTAGTACATTCAATATTTTATGTCTAATTTCGTTGAAAAATATAATATAGTCAAGTTTCTCATTATCACTGTGCACTCGGTAAGTTATAATTCTATATTTGAAAGCACTTCGGACAATTTCTATACCATCCGCCAACCGTACACATGAATTTGTTCTATGTTGCAGTGTTCTTTTATGAGACTTCATTTGGTTAGTTGTAGTTAGAATACATCTTTGCTTCTTTACTCAAGGAAATTGACGTTAAGAATGACCACACATTAACTCCTTTCACTATTTTATAGAAAAGGTATGCTACGTCACATAATATCAAACGCCACCACATTTTATTGCATACGTATTGAACAAATATAGTTTTAGAGGTCAAGTTGCTTGGCAAGGAGGAAGCTTCGTCCTTGAAACCTATTCAAGCCAAGCCCAAGGTCACCGCAAGTGATCGTTCTGGGTAAGAGAAACACTCCGACCTTGAAGCCGAAACCCAACTGGCACGGTCAAAGTCAAGGTCACGGCAACTGCTATGCCGGGCTAAGGGGACGCCGTAACCGTGAACACAACGACCACAGGTGTGCGGTCAAGGCCAAGGTGAAGTGGTGGGGGGAGACCGACCTACGGCTAACTTCCTCTACTAAAAGCCTTACTCATTCTTTCTACGATATCGCACATCTTACATTTAAAAGATCGGTGCAAAGGTTACTTTTTGCGTTTTATTCCTCTTGGATCCCCTTTTTAACGACCAACAGAAATCGGTCATCATATTTTCATCCCAACTTCATGATATCCTGATTTTCCAGAAAGTAGTCTACATGTGGATCTAAAAATGCAACTTCAAATTCATTAGCCAGTCCAACTTTGCATAGTTTTCAACCATTTCCGCTACTATTTCTTTGTAATTTGGACTCTTATTATTTCCTAGAAAGTTCTCCACTACATTCTTGAAACTGAAAGCCAGACAGCTTTTCAGTTTCATTCATTTCTGTAACAAAAGTTCTGTCCCTCAACATCTTTCTGATTTGTGGTCGATCGAAAATTCATGCTGGAAACAATCACCATGTTTTGCTTCCAGCATATTCAACGAATGTTTCCAAACATATCTCATGAGAAATTAAAGGAAGGACTTTTTGATGGACCACTACACAAAAGACGTATGATCACACATCGCAAGCTGTAGTCACCGTAAGTTACATGTGATTGGTTATATATATCTGGTAAGGCTTTCCCTAAGTATGTAAGAACAAAAAAAAGAACAAGAAGAGGAACTGGAACAGGATGAGTATCAGAAGAAGGAACAGAATAACTTTGTGCCATTGTTTATTCTATTTAGAGTATTTAGAGAGAGTAATACTAACTTTAAATGTCATTCTTCAGCTCTGACAAATTTAATATGTCTTAGTAGCTCTTCCAGTAAAGAGTATTCTTTTTTTTTACGGTTTGGTTAATCGCCATAATTATCGTTATTAGTCTGATTCTTCCCGAATATTTCATGAAGTACATACTCAACATTCCCAAAAATTAAACGTTTCGGCTAGAGTTTTTGCTGATCGTAATGTTGATCCTCTTTTCCTCAAAGACAATCTAACAGAGGAAACATATTTGAAACTCCTGGAAGTTACAATTTGATTGACATTACTGAAAATAACGAAAATCATTTGAAGAATCTATTGTATAAGATGGCGCTCCTTCGTACTATTCTCCGCATGTAATCAGTATTTGGATCACCACATTCCGGGTAACTGTATTGGCAGGAGATTTTCCATACAATCCCCTCCACGATCACCAGATCTTTCTCCATTAGACTTCTTTCTGAGGGGCCACTTGAAAAGCAGAATTATTCTACTCCACCTGCTTCATTGGAAGATTTACGCCAAAAATCACAAACGATTGACGCTAAATCACCCAACAAATGATTCAAACGTTTTCAGCACAATGTATATTATTGCATGGAAGCTGGAGGTTGGTAGTTCGAGCACTTACTGAAGTGATAGTGCAAGTAGCCAAATTGAACTTCACAGTTATTTTCTCGTAAATAAATCTTTGTTTTTTCGAAAACCATACATGTAATTCCAAAAACTGCATACCACTGTTTAGAGAATTCAAAGGGCTTTCTGATGGCGTACGACTCGCCCCCCTTCCCTATTCTATATATTAGTTTACTAAAAAGGTATCAAGGCTTGTTCCTTTACAATAGTTCAACTAGATTCCAAATATTTTTCGCCATCGTTGGTTATTTCAATATATTTTTTAATCTGTATTAATCATTTAGTGATACATTGAATGTACATTATGATCAGTCAAAATAATAATGAGTACTAAGTAAAACATAAAAAACAGTATTTTGTAGTCAAAATACAATCTAAAACATGATAATAATTAAATATAAAATTTAAAAGAATAAAATGCATAAGAATATAAAAAAATCATATATATTTTGAACAGGCATAATCCACATGTTTATTCCAAGACAATCTTTCATCGAGCCAAAGTCCTAAAAATTTAGAGGTATGAGAAAACTGAATATCAATATTATCAATTGTGTTTGTGAGTATAAGTAAACTGTTTCAGTGTCATTCAGGATCAGACGATTTCTCTGACACCAGATATTGTGTTCCTCAGGAACAACTCTGATATTTTCTGAGAGCATCACAGGCATATCAGTAGAAACTGTAATAGTGGTATCATCAGCAAACATAGTAACACTACCCCTACTAATGATATTTGGCAAATCTTTGACATAAAGGATAAGTAAGAGTGGGCCCAACACTGACCCTTGAGTGACGTCTTTTAACTGCGATTCATGACTTTCCATCTTTACCCTGATCTTCCTGTTAGTCATATGTGCCTCGATCCTATCTAGAAAATTACCACGAATACCAATATTGTACAATTTCTTTATTAGTACTTTTACATCTACAGTGTCAAATGCTCAGGATAAATCAAACATTAGTGATACTACATATTTTCCCCGATCAAGCTCAGAATACACAAAGTTTAATAAACTAGGAATCCGATTCTATTGATTGAAAATAATCAATACTTTATAACGAAAAGATACGAGATAACAAGAAAATGATTATCTTTTGCTAAAATTTTAATGCCTGTAGTTATCCAGAAACAAAAGAACACCAAACTCTTGGTGTTGCGTTTTTGTTAAGCCCGGTATATAAATTGAACGATACGACGAAAATGGAAATCCCCCATGCAGCTGAAAATTTTATTGATAACTAACTATATGTCATAGGGTTCCTAAGCTTTCTCTCGAGGATAAATATAAAGCCATTACATTAATGCGGGACGAATAAATTGGAAATTTGATCAATATTTAATAATGCAGTTAATGAGAAACGATTTTGCTATTAACGATTATATTTTATACCGTAGTTCTTAACTTGTGGCTCATAAATATTAAATATATGTAAAATATGCATCTGTCACAGCCAGCGGCATCATCTTTTCAAAATTTAGTCTTTCCCTCGCCATGGAATAATCTGTGTCGGAATCGGAAATTAAAATCGATTGGACGGCGGTAAAAGGAGCTTTTCCGCTTTACACTGGCAGAGCTATGTAGCCCACATTACTTTGGTTGATCTGTTGTGTCTTTGGTGTCTGGCAGAATTTTACAACCCCTCGCATAATGTCAAACTGCCCGTAAGTTATATACACCGCGCGTATTACTAGATGCCTTAAAAGTTTCTTTAGTTGTCGTACTTTTATTGTCCATGTCTGCATAGAACATGGTGAATGTAGAAAAATAATTTTCCAGTGTGTAACAGTAAATATACGGTGTATACGAAATATATCTGAAATTTGAATTAATCTGATAATTAAGTTTATTTTAATGGTGATACTTAAAGTTTTAATAAAAACAAAATTTTCATACAAAATTATCAGTTTAGGAAATACTTGACCTGATGGGTTCCATTCTAATATACAGGATGGATTAGTACTCATCAACATGGTTAAAAAAATATTGCTAAAGACTTGGATTTAAATAACAAACTTGAGGAACAGACGTCTCAAAACTATTCGATCAAGTTTTGACTTGAACTTGAGCTTTCTAAGCTTTCCATTCCATTACATTGACTGATTCTGTCATATCTTAGGTATAAAATCGCATGAAACATCAGTAACAGGTGTTCCTCAGGGAACCGTTCTAGGACTGCCCCTTTCATATTATTTATATGGCATTGTGCATAGCATAAATCTTACGTATGAAACTTTCTATTCACTTGCAAACCGGTTATCTTACGCAAATATAGTAAGTGTATTGAAAATGCCTGACACAACCGCTAGATTCCGAATATGAAACTCGATAAAATTTTTAGAAACCTTAGATCCCTATTAAAGTCACTAAGTAAGCATAATGTAATATTTAGAAACTTACAATTTTTATCAACATTGTTAGAATTTCTTGTGGTCTTATATACAATGTGACCTTGGCTTTTGCCACCTTTGCTTTGAAAACAATGAACAATATTCAATATCAGAAAATGGAGATTTGAATTCGAGTTACTTTATAGTAGTATATATGTCAACGACGTATTTGTTACTTAATAGGAGTAACAAAAACCAAAATTAATATTATTTTTGCTTAAGATGTCACTAATCAGTTACAAAACTTGAAGGTTCCAGAAAATGTCCCAACAAGGTCACAGAAACTTTAAATGGAACACTTGCAGTTATTATTACTATAAAGTGATTTGTTGGTAATGGTGCAGTCGGCATTACTACCAATCTTCACATTAAGGTTGAGGATGCTTTTTTTTATACATTTATTTAACGTCGGCCTATTTCCGCTACTGAGGCCTAACACCAACGCCTGTAGACGAGCTACCCCCAACCAGGAATTTTGCCGAACCTCTTCCCTTAAGAAGAGTAGGGATCTTTTACTTGCCTAATAGACAAGGAACCGACGGCTTTACATCCCCTCCGAAGGATGGTATATCTCCTATACAACCCTCGCCTAATTTTGTATAGCTTCCGCGCATACACTGATATATAAGTCGCTGGAAGATGTGTGAGGCGAGAATGCGGTTTCCGTTGGAATGGACACCCATCCAAGTACTAACTGCGCCTGTCGTTGCTTTACATCGCATACCGAAGTATGCACATAGTAAAGACGCACCTACGCTCGCCCCTTGAGGATGCTTCAAGTCGCCGATACTACACGCAATTTCGAGTAGTATCGGCGACGTTGCTCATACTACAGCACTTGAAAGTGTAACAACTATATAGTGCCAAAATTCAGTAGCATCTACTTAATTGTTACTCCATGGGCATACCATAAGGTGCATTTTACACTAAAGTCATAAATTTAGTGACAATTATGTAACGCTTACTATATTAAAGTTCCGATACTACTGATACCAGTTCCCGTAACTTTGAGTACTACTTGAGATGAATAAATTCCTTATTGATAGTCATAATAAATGTTACCATGATACCAATATGATTCCATTTGAACAAATTGTATTCTGTCCCAAAAATCATTTTGAAGGACTTTATTTTCTCATAAAGTACATCACTTGGTATTATCGACAGGTTTTTGAATTATTCTGGCATTTCCTCCTCCCAGAAGTATTTTTAATACAAAAATTATATATGTCATAAATAAACAAACAGTATAGACCCTGATGGGTCGTGAGCTAAAATATTACAACATGATTTGTAAGGGATATCGTCTCCATTGATCTATATTATTAATATATCATGAGAAATGGATGTCTTACCTTCTCAATGGAAAATATCTTGATTAATCCTATACTCAAAACAAATCCAAGTAATTTGGATATTATTCCACGCTTACTTGCATCCAATCTGTTAAGTATATATGGAAGGATATTTGTACACATTGCAAGTTTTTTTTTTAATATTTTTAAAAGAGGAAATTCAAATAACTTTTTAATAAAATATAAACACGTCCTAAAATTCATAACAGAGATCTGAGTAATGTTCTAAATAAGTTTGTGTTACCTCTCACAAAAGTTCATCATTTCTGCCATCCTTCTCACTCACTCCATCATATATATTATTAATAATCTGCCAATCCAATATCACAAAATATCAGTGGCAACAGTAACACGTAAACTAAAGGAAGATATAATCTTATCAAAATTACAAAACGTTAAATATTTATCGTATCTTTTCATATGCGTAGGACTAAAGCTCGTAATAAGTTTACTTTCTTCCTTACCAAGCCAAGGATAAACTTTGCTTGCACCTACCGGACGTTTATATTTTCTAAACCACATTTATTCCCTTAGACATCACTAAAGAAAGAATATGTTACATATTACGTTCGTTCAGAAGTTTACAGTTGCCGCTACCAGGAGCGTAACTCAAAATTCAAATGTCATAAATTTGTTTGAAGGCTGTAGAAAAACTAAATGGTTTTAAATATAATTTATTTATGATAGTGTATTTGTTCCAAACAAAGGTTTTAATTACTTGGTTACATATTATAATTAAAATAATATGAAATTTGTGACATTGAAAAGCGTTAAAATGTCTCAAATTAAAAAGATAATAGAGAAACTAAAAACAAGTTTAACAAACCATTTGATGTAAAAATATAAACGAACTAGTATTATAATTACAAAATATTTATAATCGACACTCAAAAATTAAGCATTGTATACCGGGTGACACAGGAGACATGTAACACCCCGTGGCATGTTTATTTAAAAAGATATTATTTTGAAATTTGGTACACTTATATAATGCGTGATTGTCCTTTTTTAAGTACAATTTTTTTTTCCACCACTTCCGGTGAAACCGGAAGTGACATCTACTCTGTTATTTTAAATGGCATCCTGTATATTTTTTTACCTATCTGATTCGTCTCTAGATTCTCTTTTCAACCGTGTATCGGAACACGGCATTTGTTTTTAAAATGACATTTAATATCAATTTTAGTTTGTTAAGTCTAGGTGGCCCTGATATGAACCTTGGCAAATATTGATGCGTAGTGTGCCGTAATATCGAAAGACCTCTGGTATGCGACTTTGTGCCTCATATATTTTTGGGAATAACCAGTAGCTGAACAGACTAATAAGATCTAACTTATTTAAAAAAAATATCTTTAAACAGCCCACGATATCATAAAAACCAAGATAGGAACCCCATTTTTTTATTTCACCTAGTTTGAAAATACTTATTTAACTTTTATTTTTGTCCAATACAATTGTTGTGCCTATCCTATTTTACTTTCTTCATTAAAGTTACTATCGAATGTTATTGCATAGTAATGAATATTGTACTGCAACAAAAATAGTAAGCAGGCGGTGGAAACAAAAGAAGGTAAAACGAGGCGTCATTTTGATTTGACAATTAAGAATTGTTTACTTGGCAGCAATTTAAGTATTTTTCATTAAATTATACCTAAGTTATCACGTTTTTAACTCTGTTTTGCCATGTTTTCACGAAATGAAAAAGTAGATGTGCTACTAATCTATGGCGAATGTAAGAAAAATAGCAGGCGGGCTGCTGATTTATATCAAGAAAGATTTCCCGAATGAATTCATCCACCAAACAACTATTTTGTAAGAGTTGAACAGCAATTCAGAAGTGAACCAAATGTACCGGAAAATAATTTCATTATCGATGAAGAGTCGGAAATCAATGTACTTGCAATTGTCGAGGCAGATCCCACGATTTCGATAAGACAGATTGAGGACCAAACCGGTGTAAATCGGGAATCAGCTCGACGCATTTTGAAAACACAAATTTAAATCATACAAGTACCAAATACACCAGCATTTATACGAAAATGATTTTCAGAGAAGATTGAACTATTGCAAGTGGTTTCTGCACAGACACAATTTGGACAATAATTTTCATGAACAAATTTTATTTTGCGACGAGTTCAGGTTCACGAATTTGGGATTATTTAATCGTAACAACACCCGTTATTGGGCACAAGAAAATCCCAGAAATATGAGAGAAAGTGCATATCAGGAGCGATTTAGTTTTAATGTATGGTTAGGAGTAATTGGCAGAAGAATTATTGGGCCAATAATTTTGATTAAATGGAGAAAGATATTTGGGATTTTTGCAAAACCAGATACAAAATTTTTTGGAAGAACTGCCACCTAATGGTTACCCAATAATTTTTCAACAGGATGGGACTCCACCACATAACAGCAAAGTTGTGGTGAATTATTTAAATGAAAGGTTTGGAGAAAACTGGATGGGAACAAATGGACCCGTTCGCTGGCCTGCAAGGTCACCAGACCTTACGCCGCTTGATTTTTTTGTATGGGGCCACCTCAAGGAAAACGTTTATAGAACTCCACCAACAGAGAAGACATGGAAGTGAGAGTAAGAAGAGCAATAGATGGGATTACTGAATTACAGTTAGATAACGTGCTTAGGGTTACCGTCACAAAAAAAACGATTGTGCAGAGATAATAACGGGCAACATTTTGAGCATCTGCAGTAAAAAATGCTTTTGTATGTAGTACTTCAGTAAATATTTCATTTTAATTTCATTAATTCGTTGTAAAAATGTATTACATAGTGTAATGGTTTTTCATCAATTTTGTTCATATGTGTTTTACTGATGTTTCTTATTTATTAAAAAAATTGTTTTACCTACTTTTATTTTGTTTCCACCGCCTGCTTACTAAATACTTTTGTTGAAGTACAATATTCATTACTATGCAATAACATTCGATACTAATTTTAATGAAGAAAGTAAAATAGGATAGGCACAGCAATTGTATTGGACAAAAATAAAAGATAAATAAGCATTTTTTAACTAGGTAAAATAAAAAAATGGGGTTCCTATCTTGGTTTTTATGATATCGTGGGTCGTTTAAAGATATATTTTTTAAATAAGTTAGATCTTATTAGTCTGTTCAGCTACTGGTTATTCCCAAAAAAATATGAGGCACAAAGTTGCATACCAGAGGTCTTTCGATATCACGGCACACTATGCATCAATATCTGGCAAGGTTCATATCAGGGCCATCTAGACTTAACAAACTAAAATTGATATTAAATGTCATTTTAAAAACAAATGCCGTGTTCCGATACATGGTTGAAAAGAGAATCTAGAGACGAATCAGATGGGTAAAAAAAATATACAGGGTGCCATTTAAAATAACAGAGTAGATGTCACTTCCGGTGAAACGGGAAGTGGTGGGAAAAATTTTTTATACTTAAAAAAGGACAATCACGCATTATATAAGTGTACCAAATTTCAAAATAATATCTTTTAAATAAACATGATACGGGGTGTTACATGTCTCCTGTGTCACTCGGTATATTAATATTAAGTTATTTGTGTTTTAATTAAACATTAACAAACATATCAGCCGGAATGACCTCGTATATGCTTAACTTATATTTAGTTGAAAAAGAGGGTTTACTTTACTGGCATTTTGAGAATGTTCTCGAATAGTACATTATGCTCGTTCAATGAATATGTTATTTAAGGAAAGAAAATGGCTCTATGCATAAAATCTATTTAAAGTCGAAAATTATCATCGTCAGAGATGGGGTAGCAACTCAACACAAACAGGTAGTGTTTGATTACATTATTATGGAAATCTTTAATGACCCAAATCCAATTTGTCTGGATTCCATACCACTCAAGTTTAATTATTATCAGAGGGTTGAATCACTCAATAGAGATGTCACGCAGCATCAATATCCTATTTATTACGAAGGTTTAAAAAAGCCAGCTAGCAGGATTAACAGAATATTTCCAAATATACTACCGACGAACAAAATTATGTTTATATGAATGAAATCGCACAGTTTACACATTAGTAGCGAAATGTGTATTCTCGATTTATATTAAAAATAAATGTTGGAATCATTTAAGCAGGGGCGGCTTAAGGACAGGGTAAACTGCAAACTGAGAGCAAAAAATACAGCACGTTTGTTCTTTAAATGAGCCTTATTTTAATAATCAATCAGGCAGACTGTTCAGTACGTACCTAACAGGGAAGGTTACGGGTCGATCACATGCATTTGGTTTCTTTACTTGTACTCTATCTATGACACGAATATACCTTAACTATGGTATATCTCATTACTCTTACATCAACCACCCCGCTCCATTAGTATAGAAAAAAATTACAGATTTTTAACCAATAACTGATCTGGTATACAGATGGATCTAAGATGGCTGAAGGGCCTACATGTAGGCTATACAGAGCCCTCGGCAACACCCCAACCATCTTCCAGGAAGAAATTTATGCTATAGATCAGTGCGCCCAGGAATGCCTAAATAAAGGCATACGAAGGGCAAAGATCTATATACTGTCAGATAGCCAGGCAGCATTAAGGGCTCTAAGCCTACCTTTGAGCCTAAAATTGCCTATGGATGTAGACAATCCCTGAACCAACAGGCTAACAACAACAAGGTTACATTGATATGGATACCAACTAGCTGACAGTCTTGCAAAAAAGGAGCTGAAGCACCATTCACTGGACCTGTACCGTTTTGTGGCCTAGCTAAGGGACAGGAACAGAAAATTACCTATTAAAGGAATACTCCAGGCCAAAAACAAGCAAAAAAGTATATAACAAAGAATGCCACAAGGTTTCTCGAACTCGAAAAGTCCGAATTAGGGCTGATCACAGGGCTTCTAACTGACCATTGCCTCTTGAGATACCATCTCAAGAATAACGGCAAGGCAGTAGACGATAAATGCAGATATTACTATTGAAACTGCAACTGAAACTGGGGAACATATACTCTGCGAATGCAAATTATTAATCCGCACTAGGCTAAAATGCCTGAAGCAGATGGAATTAACGTCTGAATACATGGGGAAATTCAAAATCACAAGCATTGTAAAAAGTCTTAAAATCCTGGGCAACAATTAGTTGTAGGGTAATTCACAAAAGATCTTTTAGGTCGAAGTGAAGTAAGACTACTCAGAGCCAAGCGACTCCCGAAACAATCTACAACCAATAACTGCATCTTACTCTTTTTCGGATTATCATCCATAGTAGTTGCTTCCGTATATTTTAAATAAGTCTAGGTATATAATAAACTGGTTTTAAAAAGCTTCGGCTTACCAACAGTAAAAATTAAAATTCAAATTATTTAAAAAATAGTATATTATATACATGTTTGTTTATATCGTTTATGTTTGTCTGGTCGATAGCCGCGTGGGTTAAGGCGCGAGGTGGAAATCGCGATTAATCACACGGGCATCGCACCACCGAGTTCGAATCCTGGCTCTGGCACTGTCGGAGGAAATGGCTGTATGTCCGCGTTTTTTCAATGTGTAACCCCCTTCCGCACAAGCCCCTGGCTTCTGGAATTGGGGGTTGTCTAATTTCTGTGGTGGTGGTGTTTATATTGTTTATGTTATGTCATGGGTTAAATTAAGAAATAGTGATCGCAGGGTCTGAAGGGATAAAATTCTCGTGTTATCACAGGAGGGCGCCAAAAAACGACCTCGCCTAGATAGTAAATTTACCTTGAGCCGCCCCTGTATCTAAGCTAGGCGCTAACAGTCAAGGTTTGTAAAGTTTACAAACCTTGGCTAACAGTAGTATGCTGTCAATGGTAATATTAAAAACTCTTCCAAAAAAATTTGTCACATCTCGTTCCATTTCTACGGAAACTGTCTCCATATACGCGCCCAGAGTAATTTCAATACTAAAAAATTTATTCCATAAACCTGGGCGACATTTTAAATTTTTTTAGGTGACTCAAATATACTTTCAATTTTATATGCATATACATCAAGTAGTCTTCGGGTTTCCTATTTTATTCAGCATCAACTTCATGATAATAAAATAAGATACAATGTCTGCAATATTATATTCATTTCAATGATACTATATTGTATAAAAGACTAAAACTCTTAGTGGTTAGCGATATTTTGTGGTAGACCTAGAGCCTGATTAGATTACCGATGACTTAATAAGCTTATCGAAAGGTGCGCTAGTCGCTAGTGAATGAGTGAAGGAAGCTGTGTGGGGCTCCACGTGTTCTCGGTTGGACGAACCCGAAACCGCGAGCGATGCTTTTGGGGATTATGAACCGAGTCGGAAGAAATTGTTAAGTCAGCATACTTTTTCATTCTCCACTGCTACAAACTTGAAAGAAAGACATTACTATCATAAGACAATTTTATTGAGGTTGTCTACATAAACATTACGTTTGCGATGCCTTTTAAACGTCGTGGCATTTTAAATGAACGTGCTTTTTAAACTTGATGTAGCGCGTTACTTTATATTCTTTTTGTTTCGCAATTTATTCAGACAGATAAAATCATCTAAGCCACAACGTGTTCATTCCCTGCATGACATCTCGCAAAACATATATGAAATTACGGAACTATCATCGTCTCGCAGCTGAATTTAAATATGGAAATTGCAAATAAGATTAGGACTGTCTGAATTTAAATTTAATACACAACACACATATTTCAACATGCCCCTCGTTTAAGAACTAATTTCTTTTTATATATCGCCTTCTTCTTACATTCATCAGGCGACATATTCATAAATAATTTATTTTATACTCTATAAAATAAATGATTCCAATTTTTGTCTGATTCCCATGCAACTACATATTACGAGAAAACATCTTGATGTCACGTATACACCTGGTAATTCAAGCATTCACAATTTATATTCAATTTATCAGACTCGAATTATTCATTTTATTCGAAAATTGTAGCAAGGTGCGTGTAACTTTTGAAAAATTAGAATGAACAGTGTACAGCGGTTAAAATTTTAAAATTTTAGGTGGACAAATTTATCTAAATAAAATTTCTGTTATGTAAAATATGCATATTACATATATTGTTACATGGCCTATGTCCATTTAACAGTTTTATATAAAAACTAATGTTTTGTTTATATTTAGCACGATCTGTGTAACATTTTGATTCAGTTTTTTTAAGTGAAACTGTTTTCAACTAACAGAATTTACTTTTATAACTGCTAAGTCATTTCACATTTTTTTATGTACAGATCTTTATATCTTAGGAGCTCAATTATGTTTTTTTACACTATTATGTATTTCCGTTTTATTATAGCATCCCAGGAAACGATTGTCTATAAAACATTTATTTACAACAGATATCTATATTTCAATTTTTATATTTTTGTTTACTATGTAAATACATATGGTTATTTTCCTTACCTATTTCATTACTATATATAGTATATCCTATAAGATGTAATATATTTACTGAGTTCTCACAATACGTTTTACTACTTATTACGGCAGTTCCTATTTTTGGTTATGTATAAAATATAAATTATAAATTGTTGCAATCTAAGTCAGCTGTGGTATGTGGTATTATAGATTTCTTTTATCGATTCTGTAATTTGTTTGAGTACGGGAATCTACATCAGGCAGGTTGTTGCGCTTAACTCAACAATTGACAGATGGCCATGCCTGTACTATTTCTATATTTTATAGCTTTCAATTTAATTAGGAGAAATAGAT
This sequence comes from Leptura quadrifasciata, assembly GCA_963675555.1. Classification (NCBI taxonomy): domain Eukaryota; kingdom Metazoa; phylum Arthropoda; class Insecta; order Coleoptera; family Cerambycidae; genus Leptura; species Leptura quadrifasciata. Next base: position 54,364,458 of record OY776682.1, on the reverse strand, counting down.
TTTTCAAGTTTATCTATCTGGTAGCATTGTTTTGCAGTAAGTAGGACAAATAAAGTTTACTTTATTAGTAAAACTCACCAGGAAATCATTTTGCTTGCAGCTTTTGTACTGATTTGAACGTAAATAAACTTAACTGTGGACTTCAGTAATTGATATTACATTTTTATATCCGCGTTAACAAGTGTTTAACATCCAGGTAAATTTCATTTATTACTAATTTAACATTTAATTAATCTTCAATTTTTGTCTGCATAGCTTCTACATTTCTGCATAGCTTTTGCACAGTTTATCTTTCTTCATATAGATAAAATTTCATTAACTTTTCAAAAACCACATAGTTGATTAATTTTCCTACAATTTTCACTCCATTTCATTAAGAGACGTAAATTGCCAAGGAAACCTTTAGACTCCATTCTTGCAACAAGAGACAATTGTGGGCCTGGATTACTGTTCCAGAACCAGTCACCTCAACAATAGTCAATCTAAGATCCTGGTATAAATTTGTTATATATATATATATATATATATATATATATATATATATTTCTTTAATTTCAATTAGTCTTTACAAACCCATTTATCTATTATTCATGTAATATATTTTAACATTCAATTTAAACTGTCTTTTTATTTCTCTTACCAACAATTTCAGTCTGATCTATAGTAGACTGGTTATTCGAGAAAAAGAGACAATTCTACTTATTTCCATTACAGATGGTGCCCAATTTAACATCAATTTTTCTTTGTCTCCTTTTCTCGAAATAAACAGAAATTTGTCATTTATGCCGTACATTTCAAAAAGGGTAAGTTTCTCCACTCTTACGAATACTCTGGATCCACGGCTCTTTGCTGCGACTTAAAACCAGCTAGTCGTCCGCATATGTTGCCTCAATTCTTTCCCAAAAATAAATAATAAGGGAAAGGAGGTAACAACATGCATTTACTATCACAAGATAATACCTATTATAAGTTACGTTACGGGTTAAATGTAACTGTAGATGGTAAATTTGTAGGCTTACCAACTGAATTTCGTCCATTCTTATATCAATAAAGACGTACTATTATTATTTGCTTAAAATACATAGTTAATAATGTTTCATTATAAAACGATATAACAATAAAATAAATAGAACTGAAATCTAAACTAGTCGCTATAAAAACTTAACTTTCATCCCGATAACTCTCAATGCTAACATTGAAAAACTTAACCTCAACGTTCGTGGATTTGGGCGCCATTTTTTAACTTTTAATTAAGAAGAAGAAAAAACGCAAAAAAAGCAATTTATTAAATTCACGAGTCCATCACTGATTGTTCAATAACATATTAACGAAAATCTTAACCTCATGGTCGCGAGTTCAGGCCCTACTTTAGCACCTCGGTTCCTAATTAAGAAAAAGAAAATATACCAAAGGTGAACAATTGAGTTCACAAATCTATCATCGATGACTAATTGAACTGCTTGGGCTAAGAAGCATCTACGCTTCGCACTTGGAAACGAAAAGCCTTTAATAATAATAATAATAAAATTGATAAATTGAGCTGATAAATATTTCCTGACGTACCTTACCTAACATTATACAGAGTATCATCTCCGGCGTAAAAAAATATAAAATAAAAAAATATTATTTTCCTATATTTAACTTAATATCAGTCAAATTGTCAAAGTGTTTCTTATATATGATTATATCATTATAGGCTCACAATATAATTGAAGAATTTTTTGCACCGAAGAAAGTTATTTATTTTATATATTTTTTTATTGTTGTATGTTGTTTCTATCGTACGTTCATATATTTTACATAAGATATAAATGAATGGTGATGGCGCGGATAATGATCGTTGTAACCGACGCCGAAAAAAAGGACGTGCATTAGTGGGAACATAGTTAAAAGAAATTAAAATTTAAAAAATGCTAAAAAATATGTTATTCCTGTTATTGATAGGTACTGTGAACAAGATCTTTAATTGAATTTCTGTCAATTCAGGAAAGTCGTTCAGATCAATTAATGTAATGTTTCAAATAGGAGTTTTTCTCAACCAACATTTCTGTTCTACGTCGTTTACTAAAATACAACTTTATTCTTTATTCTTTTTTCAAGAATTGCTGTTGATATATTCACGTCTCATTTTAACCTTTTTCCATAACGATCAAGAGAATAGAAGGTCAAGAGAAAAAGGGGGTCAAGAAAAAATGGTTAAGAGAAATAGTATTAGAAGAGAAGCTGTCAGAATAGGTTGGTTTGAATCCGAGGCCTCAATCCGCCTACTATCCAGATCTAACCATGGTCAAGAGAAAGGGTAAGAGAAAAAATGTTTGAAGGAAACTGTCAGGATAAGTTTGAGTTAGTAGGACTGGTTTGAAAGCCCGTGTAGAATTACGTATAATTGTATTTAGTTTTTCAATGAATCGTTCTGTATAATGTTAAAATTTTAGTAAGATATAAGTTACTCCAATTTTCATTTTTTATATTTATTAAAAGTTCCTTTTTATCTATTGTTTCATAAAAATTGGTAATAAATAAAAACCGAAATTAATATATGTAGTAAAATTTCCTGAATTGTGTGTACCTTTCATAGATTTTATATACAGTAGTGGCATTTTAAAATATCAAGTCGATGTCCATGTAAGGTAGAAGAGAAGAAACATGGGCAGATAATATGCTGAAAAGAAACAGATATAAGCTACCCCGTTGCCATATTTCTTTTTAGCGGGCTAAACTCCAACATGCTTGCTGAGCAACTAGCATCAATGTTAATATATTGCGCTCTTTCACGTGCATTACTTTCCTATTTATATTTCACTGTTTCTTATTATAGGGATCGATCCAAGATTTCTAGGTAGCACTACTGTACGCCATCTCTATGCATGATATAACATAATACCCGTCCCACCCTGGCTATGCGACTTATCGACTATTGATCATTTCATTCATTTACATCTTTTCGGTATATTATGTAGAATTGTTGTTTCCGTGTAGCTCAGTGTTTAAGATACTCAACAATATTTGTAGTTAGATCCGAGAATTTTGTGGTGACCGTATGCCCAACAAATCCAGACTTCTGGAGTAAATTTTAAGAAATGTTCCATTCCTCTTACCTGATGACTTGGGCATGATGTATCTATATTTTAACGTTTCACCACTTACAGTTCGCGGGTTGGAGGGACGCTAGGCCGATCATTAGTAGAGGAAGTTAGCCGTAGGTCGGTCTCCCCCCACCACTGACCTTGACCTTGACCGTGCACCTGTGGTCCGTTCCTTCAAGGCCACGGTGACATCGTAGGTTCGCATAGCATATACCGTGACCTTGACCTTGGACGGCCGCAGTGCGTTTCGACTTCAAGGGCGCAGTGTTGCTGTTACCCAGAACGATCACTTGCGGTGACCTTGGCCTTGGCTAACACTATTAGAGAATGCAAGGACGGAGCTTCCTCCTTGCCACGCAACTTGACCTCTAAAATTACATTAGTTCAATACGTACACAGTAAAATGTGGTGGGGTTCTATATTTTGTGACGTAGTATACTTTTTCTATAAAAAAAGCACGGACTATTAGAACAAAATCATATTTAGTCTGGTTCACCTACAGTTAATAAGTGAGCATAGTGTTGTGATCTGAAATATTTTAAGTAAGCAAAGTTCTGTAATATTTCTTGGTTAGTAATTCTTTCACTGTACTCAACTACTTAAATATGACTACCAATATCGATTTATTAGCCCTTAATGAACTTATTATTAAAGATACTGAAGTTTTAGACCAAAAACTTATTTCATCGTTAATTTTAAATAAGGTTTACGCCATTAAAAAAATGTTAATGCTTAATACACGTTTTGGAAAATCGATATTAGTACATTTATTTGATGAAAGTACAAGTACTACCTTTAAATCATTTTTGCCTAAACGTATTGCTGAACTATTAAATATAACTTTTATAGAAGAAATAAATTCGTCTAGTGGTAAATATGCGTTGATTTATTTAGGAGAGAATTCACCCATTTATACCGGTGCCAAATCAAGGTCACTAATAAAATTCGAAATTATTGCGTGATTTAAACTATTTAAAATATTTGTATACTTTAAATTATCAGACCAATAAATAAGGTATAGTGAAAGTATAACTTAGACTGAAATATTACAAATACACTACAATAGTAGTAGAGATGTAAGTAGTTTTATCACATATTTGATAACTTGTTCTAATTTTATTTATGTAATTTCTAGCCTCACTATAACTGGCAAGAATGTGGATGCAATATTCAGCAGAACGTTGGGTAAGGGCAGAAGACATTAATTCGGCAATTGAAAGACTATCTTCTGTACTAGGCGACTTAAGTATGGATAGACTCCATGCAATAAATTATGATCTGAATTACTGCTTCGATGCTGAAAAAGTTAAACAGCTTAATGAGGATTCTGAGAGGTATTACAGAGGTGCACAACTATGTGGTAAATTCTCTCGTGGTATTGTGAATTTAGAAGAATTCTGTGAGCAACTAGTGGAAATAAATTTAAAACATTTCCTATGTGACATAGAAAAATACTTACCTAAGAAAATTATTGAAAAGTATCAACTCGACCAATCTGATGAAGAACAGGATGAAGACAACTCAATTAGTAGTTAATCACTTATTGTAATTCTTCTGTTAATAATATTAATATGTAAATGGTGTAATAAAATTATTATTATGGAAATATAGTTGTTTTTATTTTTAAAATTAAAATTGAAATAAATGAAACACATTATTAGATTATACATTAATTTATTTATAATTATTTTTGGTGACATACATTAAAAAATATTAATTATTAATCCTAAATATAAACATATTTAAAGATATTTATTTTAACTCTATATTTAAATCTATAATACATTTGTTAAGAAAGTGAACGTTTGCAAGAGAGCAGTGACTATATTTTGGTTGGGTGTGTTCCATACATCTTGGTACCTTTAACGATTTTAGATTGGGTATGCAGGGTGAGAAGTCATCTAGATCTATAACTCTATTCCATTTTAGATGATGCTGTAGAACATTTTTCTTTAATTTGCCTTTGCATACAATTATAACATCCTCTGACAATACGTTGCGTCGAAAATTATTAACTGCGTTTTGACAAAGTCGATGAAGTATTAGTGGGAATTCTGACAGTTGAATATATCCATCACTCCATTTTATGCCCCCATGGTAGTTGTTTTCTAACCATCGGTAGTGAGTCTGTTCGCCTTGGGTTAGTGATGAGAAAGGATTTGGTGGTTTGAAGAAATAGTGTGCTTGCTGATTAGTGTTACAACATAGAACAGCTAATTCTTTAACGGTAAAATCATTTGTTTTATATTGAAACCCCTGCAAGTCAACTATCAAAGTAGGAAATTGGCTACCTAATGACGTCATGGCAATAGGTATTCGTTACTTAGCACCAGCAATGCCACACTGAACTGAACCATCTAATGCGCTATAACTTAAATACGCATCGTGAAGTATAAGTGCATATACTCGAGTTTGTTCGGGAAACTTCGTCTTCCGTGTCTCAAATTCAATTTTTATATCGACGGTGGATGATTTCATTGCATCTGGTTGGTGTGAGCAATCAATAACAAACAATGGATTTTTTCTGAATTCGCCAAGGTCCATCATAGGTTCACTCATATCTTTATCGTAATAACTACGTTGGAAATTTTCATAGGCGTAGTAGGCTGCAGAGTCGAGTTTCTTATTGAAATTTAAATTCCAACGTTCATATGGAAATACTTCGGCATTTAAATATAGCCGAATATTATTTATATCTGCATGTATAAAACTTGCGGCGTCCTTGGTTCTGTCACTAGAGTTGCCATTGTTTTGAAATCCGATAATGATGTATCGAGGTCTCTCAAGACTGTTAGTGGTTTTAACAGCCCATATATCAGAAGCAGTATCACGTAGAGTGGGTAGCTCATAGAGATCCCACATACGGTAAGCCATTTTAACTTTAGCATTATTACTGCTCGTATCAATTTTCTTTAATAGTTTAACCTTTTGTCTAACTTCAGGCACAATATGTCTTATCTTCCATTCGATTTTGTTAATTTCTAACTGTGCATCAACTTCTCCAATGTAAGAGTCTTTAAAGGAACGTGCTATAATTAAAATTAATTCCTGTTTTGTATTTAAAATACCTTTGGTATAATCTTCTGCAAAACCCATGAGGTACTTAAGAGGGAGTTTACCGCTGAAAACGTGGCTGGTAGTATCTAAAATATCCTGTTTTTTCTCGGTGAGACCCCAACCTATAGTTAGTAGCGATGGGAGGGATGTTTGTCCATATGACACCCTAGTTTTCATTGTAGTAGTGATGCCAGGCTTCCTAACGACAGCGACCTGTTCACCACCCATTTCATATCTTATTTCTTCGAAGAGAAAAGCTAGCGCATTGTTAGATAGATAACACTTCTTGGTAACATCACTAGGGGTAAATTTTCCTTCTATATAAATGTAACTCTCTGTAATGTCAAGTATTAAGTCCTGAAAATTGACAGGAATGCGTACTTCATCAGAGTTTCTATAATATGGTGAACCGTGTGGTTTATATGTATGCTCATGTAAGCTAACGAGTGACTGATCGAATACAGGTTCCTCGAACACCTCAAGTTTTTCACTAGATGTAAAAGTCACCATTATTAACTATTTTTCTCTCAGTTTCAATCCGATGGATCGAAGAAATGCACGATCTTTAGCTGGCAGGTTATGTCTTAACCGTTTAAGCTCTACACGTTGAATGAGTCGATTTCCGCAGTCATTAGTCTTTTTATCGTCAATCACATTGAAACGATTGTGTGCTAATCGTTGTTGATTATATCGGAAACCCATTGTGTTTGCGATTTTAAAACTGTTTCAATTCTAGCTTTACGATAATCTTCTCACCACGAAAATTGATTAAATCTCCATTATCATCCAATATGCGTAGTGTAATGTTGTCGATAAACTGACGTCCTTCAGGTCTAACAGGCAAATATATGATGTTCGCTGGCTCTCTGGTAAGTTTGTAACCTGGTTCAACGTCTATGTCGAACTCGAAAAGGGTATGGGATTTAAGGGTATTCAGATATGCTCCAGAGATAATGTTGCAATCTACACGTATCATCCTTACTTTCATAATATCAACAGGTAATGTTGATTCATGATTAGTGTTTGGATGCAAATAAGTCGATTCAAATCCCAATAAATTACCAATAGAGTTTGCTTGTGTAAAGTCAATTCCATATTTTGACCAAATCTCACACTTTAGCGTATTGTTGTTCGCTCGCAGTCGAAATAGTTTTTCTTTTTCCTCTTTCTTATCACCGGGCATAGCTTTCAGTATTGCACGATATATCTCTTCAATTTCATAGGCTCCGCAAGGTATGTGGATAAGTGTGGGGGCTACTTTTGGTCCAATTCGATAGCAAAAACGATTGTTGGTTTCGTCCACATTGAATATAGAATTGTAAGAATAGAATCCTGTTAATCCTAACCCATATCGACTATTAGTATCTAATTCAATGGGAGGATAAAACTCAGCACTGAGCACACTAGATCGGTTTGATAGAGTGAACGTATACGACATGACTGATGATATTTAGTGTTCTCTCATGAATTTATTGTGAACTACAGCAATAATCGTGGTGTAATTTTCGTTTTTTGCTGGATGACGGAGACGTTTGTATCTCATTATTTGATGCAACATTGACATCGCGCACTTTACAGTAGCAGCAAAATATTCTTCGAGGCGGCGGCCCATCATTAACATCAACACTGCTACCACCGCCATCATCATCATCATCATGATAATGTTCCTGACAGTATTGATATTTTAAAATATCAATATCATTCTGGAGATGCTGGGGTAGTTTGTCCCATACTAATGCAATTTCATGTGCAGCACATCCAATCATTACTTCTTTAGGCATATTTGCCAGTTGTTGTTTGCTCATCTTCAATAGACTGCGTAAACGGGAGAATGCGATTAGTGATTGACCCATCTGCTTGATGCTTTCCCGATCCATTTCAAGGTCTGCAGATGTTATTTCACAAGCGTTTGTATTTATTTTGTAGTGAGAAACTTCAAACACAAATGACCACACCACACTGTGTTAAAATTTTGTTGGCGTTCATAGTTATAGTAAATTTTGTCGGTCGACTTTGAACCTCTGCGCAGATATAAAACTAATTCTGTCGGTGGGGGTAAATCACCAAAACTATCGAAATATGTGACTAAACTACCACGTTTTTTAAATGCAACCCAGTGTGTTCCAGGGCCATTTATACTGTCTAGATTTATGATGGCCGACTCATTATGACGTGGTCCAGAATATGGTAGAGTGTCCCGCATAAATATCCCCCGAAAATAGGGCACTTTCATCTTCTCTGCATAATATTTAAGATCGATATTAGTGAGAGGTTTTCGGGGTAGAGCATCTAGAAGTTTTTTGAACTTTGTGGTTTTAGATAAAGTCCTAGTCCTTTGCGATATGGTTTTAAATATAGCCCTTTACCACTTTTTCCTATAGAAATCGCCTCCATCTGCCTATTATGGCGATTTTTTTCAGCTAATTCCTCTCTACTCGTTTTAACATCATTTACAGCTTTAGCTATACCAGCAGCAGTGCCAGCTAAACTACCCAAAGCTGATAATCCAGCAAAAATGGGTATTAATGGTAGAATTCCACCCACTTTCGGTATTGGTATTATCCTAGGTGTACGAATATTACGTTTTCCACCAGCTGCTCTCATGTGTCGTCGTGCTGCTTGAAGCGCAATTTGCGTAACTTTTTTTGTGTCCTTAGCGATTTTTCGTTTACCACCGGCTTTACGTATGTCATCACGTACTTTACGTACTATTCCAGCACCAAAAGCTATATTTCTAGTTTTTTTCTTGTTTTTCTTTTTAATTATACGTTTCTTTGTAGTACGGGGTGTTGTTGACGTACAACCCATACCAAGACGTTGCTTTCCCTTCATTATAGTTGTAACTAACCACGCGGCGGCCTTTTCTTTGAAACTTACGTCTTTTGATTTAACTCGTTTCCAGGCAGCTTGTTCAAGTTGATAGTCTGCTTTGTGTCGGGCTGCTAAATTACTGGTGTTTTGATCGTATGCAATATCGTGCTGCTTGCATGCAGCATCGAGTTTGTTTATGCCTGGATCACCTCGGGCTAATCTTTTTTGTAATTTGGTGCCTGGACCACAATACTGGTAACCTCCCGGTAAGTGTAGTTCAAATGGGAGCTTATTTATTAGAGAATTGACTACCCCCTTACCAATCTTTAAACCACGACGATTTTCACGTGTGTGCTTCTCGGTTGACACCATTTAAATAACAATCACAATACGTACATCTATTTATATAGTATCCATCCGTGCTACGATGCGCATTGTGAAGCAGAAACAGAAACTTGCTGTAGATAATTTAGATGAAAAAGTAGGGTGTGGACTACAAGTCGAATCACGCCATGGCCCGCTACTTCCCTCAACTATTCGCGGACTCTTAATAGGTCCAAGTGGTTGTGGCAAAACAAATTTACTAATAACTTTGCTTACTCATCCACTTGGGCTACGTTTTTCAAACATTTACTTATATTCAAAGTCCTTACATCAACCCAAGTATGAATATTTACGCGATATATTAGCACCGATTACGGGGCTAGGATATTACACCTTCAGTAACAACGCGGAAATAGTGCAACCATCCGACGCTGAGCCTGAGTCTATATTTATATTTGATGATGTTATATGTGAAAAGCAAGATGTTATTCGAGCATACTTCTCAATGGGGCGTCATAAACATGTAGATTGTTTCTATTTGGCACAAACGTATTCCCGCGTCCCTAAACAGTTGGTAAGGGATAATAGTAATTTCATAGCAATTTTTAAGCAGGATGATATGAATTTACACCACATTTTCTCAGACCATGTCTCACCGGATGTGACTTATAAAGAATTTCAAGAAATGTGTGCAGAGTGCTGGAAAGACAAATATGGGTTTCTTGTAATTGACAAGGATAGAGAAGTAAATGAAGGGAGATATCGCAAAGAACTTGATAGTTTCATATATCCATGAAGTATTGTAATTAAAATTTTAATTGGTCTACAGATAGCATCGGGATAACTTCAGCAGTGAGGCTGCATTTGTTAGACATGAATGACAATGGTGAGAATAAACTCAGTAGTGCTATAGGTAGAAACATGAGAGAAGAAATAAGACTGAAACGTGAATTGATTGAGGCCACCGATTCAGTGCGCAAAAAATTCAACTCTGTGAAGAGAAGAAACGTTGAGAATCAGTTAACACTCGAAAAAATTTATGAACCCATAACAAAACCATTAAAGGTTATATCATCTGCTTCACATAACCAATCGCTAACACAACCTCAGAAACCAACACAACCGATAGAAAGTGCAAGAGCTAGTACTAGTACATTTAAAGTAACACCTGAAACTAGTGATGAAGATGGTGACAAAAATGCAAGTCAACAATATTTTTTGGAAACACCACCGGGATCGTCGTTAATGAGCACTCCATGTTCAGAAAGTTCTATTAGTGGCGCAGAAGGAAAATGTGATATAGTGCAAACACATTTAGAAAATCTGAAATTCGACAATGCTAGGTATGATGCTATATACGGTGTACGTTTAGACCCCCATACAGAAAAACTACAAATGGGTAATGCTGAAATACGCTTTTCTAATGGAAATATCACATTGTGGCGTGGAACTAAGAAGGTGGGGACGTATTCTGGCAGTCCTAAGTTATATGATATGATATTTATGAAACAACCACAAATTTCGCGTAGTAATGAGGCTATTATTGGCGACAAAGAGTGTCAATTATATGGGGGGATTTTAAAACAGACAAAAGCACCATATAAAAATTATGATATGAAACAGGGTTTGAATAAAGCTAAATGGAAGAAATTCACTAATATTATAGAACCATTGGTATCTTCTACAGTTGTGACGAGATCTAAAACTGGCTTAGGTGTTCCTATTAATAAATTATACAATAATAGAGGTGTTGACTATGTATATTGGAATAAACCGAAAGAACTGGTGGACCGCCTACGCCTGCTCTATAGCTCAAAAATGGTTGGTAACAATGGTGTCAATAACGAAATAGTCAGTTTATTGGAAGAAATGAGGGAAGAAAGGATAATCTATTAGTGAAGTTAAAATTCATTTCACACTTATTTAATTAGTATAAAATATTGTGAAATGCTTAAACGGGGTCAGACGTAAACAGAAATGGCTGTTGTAAACAACACAATTGACAAGTTCGGTAGACGAAGAAGTAATAATAATAAATCGATTATCGTACATGGACCTCCAGGTATTGGTTTTAAACTTACCGCAGATAATCAATTTGATATGCAAAATAAGCGTTTACTGAACATTGGTGAACCAATAAATCAAAAAGATGGTGTAACTCGTAACTATGTAGACGAAAATATCGATAAATGTATGAAAGACATTAAAAAGTCACACATTGCTTTTATGGAGAATCAGTGGACTGAATATAGTAAGTTTGTACACAGCAAAATTACCGAGATGATTAATGACGCTCTGCAACACATTAATAAAGAAATTTCTGGAGTTAAGAAATTAACCGAGGACAATTATACTATTTTATATGATGCAATAAGCAAAGTGCACCACATTCTCGATGAATCCCGTCTGAAAGGTATGACAGTGCGACAGAAATCACTTGGAAATATTGTGGCACAAGCTGGGAGGAACGATCGTAATCAACAAGTGATAGATGAAATAGTGGCTGAAGTCACGGACAACGCTGCTACATTAGGAAAAAAGTGAAAAAACAGACCTAAATTATCTATATAAACGCCTGACTTAAACTTCAATTATGGTGATTAGTAATGAGAAATTACAAGTTGTTAACGAATTGCATAAAGCTTGTAGGAGAAATTTCCGTAGAAGAAGAACAATAATCAAAGGTTATGGTGATTTATGGCAAATGGATTTAGCTGAAATGCAACCATACGCTGATGAAAACAATGGTTATCGATACATTCTCGTAGTGATCGACTGTTACTCAAAATATTTGTGGACTAAACCTCTAAAAAATAAAACTGGTGTTGAAATTACTAAGGCTATGAGAAGTATTTTACAAGAATCAAATTATTCTCCTAAAAATCTACAAAGCGATCAGGGTACGGAATTTTACAACAAAAACTTTTCTGCTTTAATGAAACAGTACATCATTAATCATTACTCCACGTATAGTACGAAAAAAGCAGCAATTGCAGAAAGAGTAATACGAACATTAAAAACCTGGTTATATAAAGAATTCTCAGCTAGAGGTAAATACAAATGGGTTGACATTCTATCCGACATTACAAAATTGTACAATAATAAAATACATCGTACGACTGGTATGAAACCTGCTGATGTTAAACCAACTACACGTTTAAATGCTTATAATCACATTAAAATTGCTTTGAAACCTAAATTTCGTATTGGCGATATAGTTCGAATCAGTAAATATAAAGGTGTATTTGAAAAGGGGTTCACACCAAATTTTTCAACTGAACTTTTCAAGATCGTTAAAATAAATGTAACAAATCCCACAACATACACACTCCAGGACATTCATGGCCAACCAATAAAGGGGTGCTTTTATGAAATGGAGCTACAAAAAGCTAAATACCCTGATGTCTACTTGGTGGAAAAGGTTTTAAGAAGGAGAGGGAACAAGGTTTTTGTGAAGTGGCTCGGATTCTCTAATGACCACAACTCTTGGATTAACGAAGCAGCTCTTATTTAATATTGTCACATTCTTTATATAAAATGTGTATATTTATAACAACTAATATTTTACTTATGTTTAGAAATTTCATAATAAAATGTATGTATTCCATTAATATTTGTTTTATTTATTTTCCCCATATAAGACTCCAAAGCCTTAGTAATTATATACACATTAACGAAAAAATATATACAAATGCAAATTTGTTAAAATTTTTGAATTAATTTTTACTCCTAAAAATTATTAGATGAAATCAAGAAAATCATTTTAATAAATTTTATTGAGAAGAAAATATTTACAACGAATTATAGATTAAATATATTTATTTAAAACGTATATAATACAGAAAAAATACAAATACATATTTATGGAATTAATCAGATGAAATCCCCCCGTCTCGACAGTAACGCTTCCTGACAGAAACATTCTCTGTTGTGTTTCATCACACCTCCATAAATATGTCCAACATATTCACAAAGTAAAACACTGTATGTCTTCTCGTCTCTGCATTTGCTGCAAATATTGTTCCAACAATCACCAGTGTACTTGTTGCAAACCAGACACCGCTGCCTCAATGGGTGCTCCACCTTGCATGTCTCACAAACATCTCGGATAATTCCAAAATTTGTACGAGTCGTGGGTTGTAGACACTTGTAGCACTCTTGCTCCAGACGCTCACGTGATGCTGCTTTTCGGACGGTATTCACTGGCACTGGATTTTCTTTTATACAATTTGAACATAGTCCAGTACATGGATTAATTTGCTGCTTTGCCCAGAATTGGGAACAATTATAGCACAGAATTGCACCATCCATACTATATGGATATACGGCGATTGTTGGTTTCGATTGCCACTCTCTTGGACAAGACATTGCTGTTTTAAAAACAAGTGTACGGTATGACAGCTGAATAATAACTGAGTTCCTCCTCATGGCCTTGTTTGTTTAAGTAGTCGCTGGAATTGCCGATATTAGAGCCATGGTATGTCGTTAGAGATGATGTGACGTCACCAGCAACATGTTTAAAAGAGGAGGTGTAACTTCACGTTAGATCAGTTGCTTTGCAAACTTCAACGTTGATCATTCCGTCTACTGTCTTATATATTCTTTTCCAAGTATTAATATGGCTGCTGTACCTGCTGGTTGGGCTAACCTCAGATTCCTGGACTGGTTAGCATCCCTAGATGTCCTCAACAATATATGGTACCTTGAAGAGGTAGAGGACGACTTGGCTGCTCCCGAAGACGACGAGGTAGAAGTTGAAGACGATGAGGAAGGCGATGAGGAAAGCGACGAGGAAGACGATGAGGAATTTTTTGACGCTGAAGAGGGTGCAGACGATTCGAGTGATGATGAGGGTATCGTCGTAGATGTTCCCCACCAAAGAGGGCAGCGGTGGATAACATCAGAATATTTAGCAAGGGTGAACCCAATGGATGGCATCTTCTGCACCACCATGACCTTTGTTGCGGTCCAAGTAGTGGGTGGTATGGAATACAATCTTTGCCACGGATGTTTTCTGGGATACCAGTCTAGGGTGGATCCTGGGAGACATCGTCATGTGGACTACCATGCCACTACAAGGATAATGAGAGGCAGGCGGGGATATTGCAAATCTTGCAGAGATCCACTATATCAGATTAGGCGAGTGGAAATCTGCAATATTTGCAATATGGACAGATAATTTGTAGTTTTTTTTTGTAAATATGTATATATCTCTTAGTTTATTGTAAATAATTATGTAATTAGTTTTAGTGATAAATAAATGTATATATTTAATTTTTAGTTTATTGTAAATATTATATAACTAGTTTAAGTGTTAAATAAACGTTAAATTGAATCTTATTTTTTGTTTTATTTACTAAATATTTAAATGTAAGTAACACAATGTTACTAGAGAAATCTGTGTTTCACTTCGATTATTGCTTATGTTGACAGTGCTATTGATATTGATGGTGTTAAAAATATGAGTATTAGGACACTTTCTACTCTTATTTGTGTGAGTAGTGAGGTGGGGAGTGATGAGGTGGGGGTGGTGGTAGGGGCTATATATACATAAGAAAGCCCTCACCATCCTCAGTTTACTTTCTACGCTCCAACATGTCTGAAGTACAAGACAATACTGTATCTTCCACTTCAACCATGTTCGTTTTGTGCGAAAGGTATCGTGCCTACCTGCAGCGCGTTAGAGAGGCGACAAGGGGTGGTGTAGCAGATAGCACCACCTCACCAGAAGAATACCAACCATTGGAGAGGTCTCCGTCCACATGGTCGATGGACACTGTGCCCAATGATGATTCCGAAGACGAGATGGATGGAGTAATTCTGGAGGAATCATCGACGGACACAGCGGAATCGTCTGACTCGGAAGATGATGCAGCCATTCTGGTGGAGGAATCTACCGATGAAGATGAGGATGCAGCCATTCTGGTGGAGGAATCTGCCGATGAAGATGAGGATGCAGTCATTCTGGTGGAGCATGATTCGGACGGATAATTCTGTTTTATTTTATGTATATATATTTTTGTTATTTATAAATAAATGTATTAAGAGTTATTCTTTTTTTATTTCATTTCATATACAATAAATAACAGTAGTAAAGTAAAGAATAAAAAATTGCTTTAATATAAGAAATAACGGAGTACTTATTTAAGTAAATTGGTTATTCGTATTTGGACTGTCGGTCAAAAGTGTTGCAAAAGGTGTATCGAGGTCACAGTTGTCCTCCAGTACCGTTTCTACTCACTTTCGACCTTTAGTTTTGCCGCAGCAGACTTTTTCCCGGAACGGCTAGTCGTATCGCTCCGAAAGTGGTTGCAATCGCTTCCCAGTGATCGATTTAGTCGAAAACGATACCTCGCGTGTCCTCGGGCGTCTTCGGGTGGCTTCGGGAAACTTCGGGAGTGTTCGGCATGAGTTCGGCTTTTCGCTTAAAATTGCAGCCTTTGCATGTGTGAACTCCCCTGAAACGTGTTTTGATTTTTTTATTCCCCCAATCCTTGACAAAACAGTGAATAACGCGTTCGGTAGTGTTCGGATCGATTCGGAAATTATCGGAATCGATTCCCAGTGGTCAGTTTAGTCGAAAATGACCCCTTACGCGTGTCTGAGTGTACTTTGGAAGTTTTTCAGTTGTTTATATATGTATATATTTTTTTTTGTCCAATATTTGTGTATAAATAAATGTATTAAAATTTATTTTTTATTTCATCTACGATGAATACAACAGTTCTAATCTAATTATATACTTAAATACACAATTTACCAAAAATTCCATGAAATATATATATAAACTCGCGTTATAGGTAAGTATAAGAGTAAAGTATAAGAGTTTCCTAGGACCAAGGTAGCCCAGTGGTAACGTGGCTTGCTTTGTAAACTTTGTGAACGAAGGTTTGGTAGTTCAATCCCTAGCACTTGCAGGGATTTTTTTCAACACGTAAATTATAAAATTATAGAATTATAAAATTATAAAATTATAGAATTATAAAATTATAAAATTATAATTATAAAATTATAGAATTATAAAATTATAATTATAAAATTAAATAACAATTTTCCGCTATACCACTGCGCTACCCCCGCGGGGGGGGGGGTTGGGGGGGGGTGTTATTACTTTCTACATTTACATTTTTTACATTTTTTCTAACCTAACCTAACCTAACCTAATTTTTTTTCACATTTTTGCATTTAAATTTTTTTTTTACATTTTTTCTAACCTAACCTATTTTTTTACATTTAAATTTTTTACATTTTTCTAACCTAATCTAACCTCATTTTTTTTCAGTTTTACATTTTTACTTTTATATTTTTTTACATTTTTTCTCTTAACCCTAACCTAATACTAAATTTATGTACAAACATTTTTAATGCAACATTCTGTAGTGTGTTTACGCACTACCTTATTCCCAGTTTCTTCTTTATAGCATTTAGCTTCCTTGTACATCTCTCAGAGGCTTTGCGACGCTTCGCAATGCCTCTGAGCATTTCATCGGCCCGAGAATTCAACATCTCCGCCTTCCTTTTGAGGGACTGCGCGTGATCCTTTAATTTGCTGTCATCATCAGTTGCACTTTTAAGTTCCCTATCCTCCCGCTGCAACTGTTCATACATGTTCAAGAAATTTTTGAAAGTTTCATTTTGCTCTTCTTGGGAGAATAACTCCGATTGTGAATCAGAATCACTTTCATTCACAACCAGAGCACGGTTACGGGGTTCCTGCGTTGGCAACACCGCACGAGAGCATCCTGGCAACGGCGCGCTCGAACATACCGGTTGCACTTTCGTCGGCTTTTTTGCAGCATCTTTTTTCGGTTTCTTAGCTACCGACTTTTTTGCAGCAGCTTTTTTAACCACCGGTTTCCTTCCCGATAACGGCTTTTTATTTTTAGCTGCTGCTTTCTTAGGCTTTTCAGGTATCTCTACCTGCCCCTCGTCTGAGCCAACATCGGGAATAGGGCTCAGGCGAGCAGGTACAGATGCTTGCGCCGATAAAATTCTTCTAAGAATCGACACGTCATCATCTTTCTCGGTATTCTCTACCTGCGTCTGCTTTGTAGATGTTGAAGGATGCGTCGTCATCTTCTTTTGGCCTTTCTGCGAAGAAATCTTTGGTTGCGCAGGTTGAAATTCGTCCTCAGAATTTGTCTCCGTAACCGTAGGGAACCTAGACCACGCGGCGTTCGGGTAGGCCTCTCCATTAGATGTACTAGCTCTGGCTTCATCTGAAGCCAAAGCCTGCGCGTCCAATTCGGAGAAATCGTAATCACCCAGCAAATCGTTCAAATCGGTCAAATCCGTCGGGATTTCAATATCCGGAACTAAACCCACGCCAGGGCTCGTCTGGTTGTTCGCCACACCATTATCCAGACAAGCGTCGCCATTATTCGCCACACCATTACCCGGACAAGCGTCGCCATTGTCGTCTTGCCCTGGCATATAATTAATTAAGTATGCAGCCACAGCACTCAACAAAGCGCCTCCCTTACCGCTACCACCAGAAACACCAATCTTTTTTTGTCCTACCATTGTCACAACAAACACAAAACGGACACGAGAAACGGGCACGAAACACAAAACACAGAACACAAAGAATGCTAGGAATAGAGCAGACAGCACTATTTTGCACACTTCTTTACAACTCGAGAGCTGGAGACGGAAAGAATCTTTGTAGCATCTCTGAAGCCCATAACGCTGAACTAACTCCTCCACTCCCTACCACTCTTGTTCCTATTGGTTCAAATTATTTCCCTACACTCTCTAACTAACCCCCTACTTCCCACCCCACTCTTCCTATCGTCTCTTTCTATCTTATTGCCTACAGTACTCATACAATAAAAATACCATTGAGTAATTTAAATCTTTATTTATAAATTAACATTTTATTTCATACAAATATCTCTTACTTCGACTTACACATAACATGAAATATCACAATGAATTTTTCAATTGAATATTATAATTGTCGACCTTTGCGTTAACAAGTAGAAACATTATTAACAATTAATCACTCAACTCATTCATTGCTTTGAGTAACACATCTAGTTTATCATCATCCTTTAAAACATTTCGTTCAACGACACTATTTAAGGCTGATATTAACCACTTTAAATTCTGCTCTGGTTCACTCTGAAAAAATGTTATGTCTGAGTGACCCCAGGGTAGAGTTTTAGTGGTATTGGGAATCACAAAACGTTTATCGTCATAATAAGAAAGAGCAACTTTATTCCGCATCTCTGTATAGATATCATGCAAGTGACTTCTGAAAGTATTCATTTTACGAAATATTAACCCGCCCTGCTCAACAATTTTTCTGTAGTCATCTATTGTAAGTTGTTTTTCAATCACAGATTTCTTTACTCCCTTGGCTTTTTTCAACTCATTACCGACCGATTGCACGTAGTACGCTTTCGCTCCAGTACCATAAAAGCTGATAATAGGATCTTCGGGGAATTCGTCTTTCATATTCCCAAGCACAGACGAGCCTTTTGGAATATTAAATTTATTTCCCTCCCTGTAATTAGAAGTATCAAATTTTTCTGGATTTTGTACAATAAAGTCATAGAAGTTATCTGTATAAACTTTCATAATTAAGGAATCGGTGTCGGTGTACAACAAGCACCGAATTGACGTTTAATAACACCATAAAAAAAATTATACAGTACCGTCTTCGATAATTCAAGAATACAAAATCCTACGTAAATTGGTTTGTTATAGACTACTTGCAATTTGCTCATTTCAATCGCTACAAAATCCTCAGAAAAAATTGTGCAAGATTTGAAATTTGGACGAGCGATTAATGCGTTTGCACCTATAGTTCTTCTAACATTTTCCCAATGAGTAATCAACTTTATATCTCTTCTATTATCAACATTTTCCATGGTTTTACCAAATACTGCATTATTCATTAATTTATATTGGTCTTTTTCAAATTTATTGGTCGCTGAATTTCTCATTTGCGTATTTAAATCGATGTATTTTTTTAACCAGGGCGACTGCTTGAACTTAAGTACTCTATGGGTTTTTAACACCATTAAACCATTTTCAATGGCTTGTTTCAAGTTTCTATAATGCACAACATATCGTCTCTTATCATTCAAATTTGGGATTAATTTTGGTGATTTTGATTTTGATTGGGGGGGTATAATATTTTCTACTAAGAAAGGGAGATCTGAATGTAAATCGTGTAACTCTTGCGGATAATGTATGTCTACTTCAAAAACATACCCGTGTGGACTCTCGTCTGAAATATTAGTAACATCTAAGTCGATAATTTTTCTTTCGGACAGCCACTCAAATCCCCCTGTTGGTAATGCTTGGGACATACTATGACCGTATAAGTTCGTAGCATCAAGATATGTGATAAATGACGACGGTTCTGAGGGATCATAATTGGGTACAAACTTATTATTTGCGATATGCTTCCTTTCTGTACACTGGCTGACACCACCGCGTATAGCTTTTTTAAAAAAATGTATCATATCGATATCTGTTAACAATTCAAGTTCTACCGCTGTTAGTTTCAACATAGCGTCCCAAGATAAACCTGGAGCTGTGTAATATTGAGCTGGATCCAATTTATATTTATTCACGCAAATTTTACGAAAATTTTCAAATACGTCACACAAAAGAAGGACATCTGATTTTAAATACAGGTCTGAATAGTCACCCAAACTCTGGCACTCAAACAATTCCCACACATTTTTAGCCCTTTCATAATCGTCATCTGATATATGTGTTTCATTTAGGCTGTCATAGAATTCCTGCTTGGTGGGTAGAACACGATTATTTAATTTCTCTAAGTTATCTACGAAACTATATGGAAATACACCCTTCCGTCGCATTAAAATAAATTTTGCATTATCGGTAAAAAAGTTCTTCATTGTAACCATTTGACCTTCATTTAAATTTTCCCCTAAATTTTGTAGTGATGCTGACATAAATTTAAAACTATCGATGAAACGTAACCGCAAATATTTATTTTTTGTTTCCCCCTTGTCAGTAACGTAATCATGCATGTAAAGATGTTTTGTAAAAGATATATATTTTTCTTTGTTTTGTGGTATTACGTCAACTTTATCTTTATGAGCGCATAACTCTTTTACAAATAAGTGAATATCGTATCCACTCATGTTGTGAAATATGATAGGTACAAAATTTGGTAGTTTATAATTTAAATTACAGATCGAGTGCGCGGCACCGAATCGTATCTTACCAGTTAAGTGGCAATGATCTTTCACCTTTATATCACCTTCTGCAAAAGGCTTCTCACATATACCACAGATGGTTGCATTGTCAAAATTTTCTCTTTCTATCGCTGTAAGCGGGGACATGGGGATTACATCTTTCATATATCTATTATAAATTTCCCTTAAATCAGCCTCTATACATGATACAAATACTTTTGCTGCATCAGATCCGCGATATAGTTCAAATTTAGAAATGCTATTATCAAAGGAACATTTTATGTAATACGCGAAAGAGTAAGGTTCGTGAATAAACGTTTTGTTGGTATAAGAGCGTTCAGGATTTGGCTCGCAAGTATTTATCGGTTTCAAAATGGATTCAAAGTCTGCATATACTACAAATGGTACTTGCATTTGTCTGTCAAAATTCTCAAATTTTAATATATTTTCCGGTACACGTTTCCCATATTTATCAATCCGAAATTGTGTCGATGGTGTTGTAGTGTAAATATGATTACAATCATTTGTTTGGTGAGACATTAGCTGACGTTCGTTACAGAAATACAGCAAACACCCATCACAAAAATATTTTCTATGTCCGTGAGCGGATATTTGATTTAATACTAATCCAGATAAATTTTTTATCCAACAATAGTGAGTTTTAGCACAATCCGATTTACATTGATGATTCTGATCACATTCCGCGGAAATTAATAATAAGTTAACATGAATACGTAGTTTCTTCTGAGAATAACGCAAAGGTCCGACAACATCATATTTTACTTTATTATTCTCGAATTTCTTTTCTAACCCATACACATTAATAGATATATTATTCAATTCCTCAAATTTTGAAATGTCTCTCAATTTCATTGGAAAATTCATACCTGTCAAATTTAGAACTCTTGAATAATGTGGATAAGATGACATTTGAGATGTACCACCATTTGCAGGATACAATGCTGAAGTGACTGCCCAAGCAAAACAGTATTGGTCCTGGTTTTCTATATTCACTACGGCCTTCTTATTTGCGATGAACTTTGGTAACTTGATATATGATGAACCACCCATTGGACTGTACTTGTTTATATTAATTTCAACAAATTTTATTTGTTCGAGGGCCCACCCTAAAAATAAAAAAAAAGTCAATTGTTATTCCACATACCAGAAGATATTTACATACCAGAATCACGCTCTTGGAACTCAGTAGTTTGCGCAACCATCATGTCTATAAAAGTGTCGAGTGCAATGTTTAAATCCACACCTTGATCCAATATTTTATTACACGTATTAAACGATTTAATTTCAGCTATTTCTTGTGCTTGTAATATATAGCTGGCAAATGTCTCCATGTTTACTTTCACAGTTTTATGAAGTAATAAGATTTCTTCTAGTAAATTCAATATTTTATGTCGAATTTCGTTGAAAAATATTATATAGTCCAGTTTCTCATTATCACTATGCACTCGGTATGTTATGATTCTATATTTGAAAGCACTGCGAACAATTTCTGTACCATCCATCAAACGTACACATGAATTTGTTCTGTGTTGTAGTGTTCTTTTATGAGACTTCATTTGGTTAGTTGTTAAAGTCACATTACAGCTATAACACGTCTGCATAATTACCGATGTTGATGGATTCGAATCCAATTTCACTTTCTTTGCTGGCGGTCCATTACCATTTAAACTGTTACACGCCTCCCTCTGATGACGTCGCATATTGTCACTGCGAGTGAAGCTTGCACCACAAAAACTGCACGAATACATATTTGCTTCTTTACTCTAGGAAATTGACGTTAAGAATGATCCCATATTAACTCCTTTCACTCTTTTATAGAAAAGATATACTACGTCACAAAATATCAAACCACGGCACATTACGAGTTGCGTGGCAAGGAGGAAGCTCCGTCCTTGCATTCTCTAATAGTGTTAGCCAAGGCCAAGGTCACCGCAAGTGATCGTTCTGGGTAACAGCAACACTGCGCCCTTGAAGTCGAAACGCACTGCGGCGTCCGAGGTCAAGGTCACGGTATATGCTATGCGAACCTACGATGTCACCGTGGCCTTGAAGGAACGGACCACAGGTGCACGGTCAAGGTCAAGGTCAGTGGTGGGGGGAGACCGACCTACGGCTAACTTCCTCTACTATCATTCTATTTAAATTGCGAACTTAAGCCCGTCGCAGATATTAAAATAGGTAGTGGTTTAAGTAAGGAAATAATAAGTAGATGCTTGTATTCTTGACGGAAATATTTATTCGTAAACTGTTTGAGAACCGCTGGCATTTCTGGTCCATCCAATGAATTGTCAGTTTAGATACGAACCGACCTTTGAACACGCCAAGAAAAAATTTACTCGACTTTAACGACCATTTATTATTGCATATTACAATATATTAGACAATAATCAAGCTCCACTATGAGTCAGTAGAAGTGGTGTCCTATATGAAGGGTACACTGTATAATGATTATTCTAGGGATCTACATGAAAATTATGTTGAAGTATTTAAAAAAGTATTTTAAAAGTACCTACCCGAGTATGTACTAAAAAAAATTTACTAAACAAATTGTGTATCCTTTATACAGCATGCATCGTATGAACCATATAATTATATCATATCGTAGTTTGATGCGTGAGAACAATGGATAAGTGATACCAAATAGACATGTATATGTGATAATTATCCTATTCTCATAATTATACACATAACAGGATTACAGATATGATTTCAATTCCGATGGTGATCGTCAAATCTGTTAGTAATAAGGAATGGTATAGTTACTATTGCAATTACAACAATATCAATTATATGGACATGGTTAAGTATTAATGCCTCTAATTAATCCCGCCAGGGTTTGTGTGCTAAAATAGATAATAAAATTGGTTTTATATAAAAATTTTATTTTCGATAGTCATGTGGATAAACCTATTCTTTTGCAGCTAAAAGAAATAATGATTGGGGGGGTATTAATCTACATCTACAGAAATGCTTTATTATTTTTAATAAAATATAAATCTTTTGTACACTACGGCAATAGTTGTTTTTCTAAAAATATTCTGTCCAAAAAGAAGAGATAACAAATTACCCAAATAAAGACCGTTTCTTCATATACAGCGAAAGGGCAGTTAGGCGGTGAAGTTTCCTGAATATTTGTAATCCAATCGCCAACGCATCAGTAGATAGAGTAACTGCGTAAATAAAAATAAGAGGCTTAGATAGACACTGTTCTTCTCCTAAGCGTGTGAAAAAATATGGCCTATCTCGGAATGGAAAAAGAATCATGTTAATAGTATATCATAAGCTGAAATACCGAGTGCCTTTAACTAGAATTGGATTGGCTTGAAGATGACGGATTGAAATTGAAATCTATTGACCTATAGACAATTATAATAATAATAACTATAATATGGTAGATCTTGAATAAAAGTATATTTATAGATAATAAATTTTATTCTTAGTATTAATATGGTTATAATAATTATTAATTGTAGTAGTAATTTCCTATGACACCTCCACAACCTGTTATTGCGTAATTTAATATGGATTCCACTGTTGGACTGAATGGGAAAGTTAATCACTTATAAACCTGTAAAAAGAGAAGCCAAACTGGAACTGAGATTTCCCCAAAATCATCTCTGACGGCATTTTTCCAATAGCGACTTAAGCTTCGAGTTATGTAACTCTTGTTCGTAATGTAACTCAAGGATAAATTCGAATTAACGTTAAAATTCTTTTTCATTATTAACTTTCTTTTGTTAGTTTACTCTAGGTGTGTGAAATACTTTATTAAGTTGGTATAAGAAGTATGAATTTAATATACACCTTCGTAATTTTACATGCTTAATCTTGGTTCTCTTCCTATAGTTCTGTGGTAATAAAATATGAATTAACCTAATTTTAATATATTTGTGACATTTGTGTTAGAAACTGTCATTAGAATAGATAAGCCCTCAATAATTTTGTAGTTTGTACGCTTCTATCATGCTTCAGTTAATATGGATAAGAAATCTCCCCCAATTCATGAAGAAGACCAGACACTAAAACCAAAACTTTATAGAATGCCTAAAGGCCAATGTAATAAGTTGGAATAAAAATAAAATATGTGAAAGGAAATTGAATAAAAGCGTGTTTATAAAATTTTAATCCTAACTTAAGTGTATTCAGAAATATCTGAAGAAGAAATAAAAGAGCATGAAGAAAAATTCCAAAAAAATTCCTAAAATAAACGAAATATGTTTTATATGAGTGTAGGTTAAAAGGAACCTCGTCTTATCAAACAAAAAACTCAAAATAAAATAACGGCTGGGCAAGTAAGTACAGCAATTAAATATTGAAGAGACCCCCCACCCCAGTCTATTAATTATGAATAAATATCCTTAATCGTGAAGTAATCAAGAACCGATTAAATCCCACCCCGAAATTGACCATTTATGTGATCGTCTAGTTTTTATTTGGTTAGGACCTTAATTACGTTGTGTGTGAGTAGTAACCCATTTTATTTACCCCAGGTTCTTTTATATAAAGTTTGGTATTACTTGTTTCTATCTGAGGCTATTTACCTGAAAAAATTAATCACTCTGTTATTTTAAATACCCTGTAAGTTTGAACACACTGTCTATTAATTGAGAGACCTAGTTAATTGTACATATAATTTATGTGGTATTTTATTACTCAAGATGGTACTGTACATTTATAGTTGAAGTTTGTTTTCCATTTTCTTTTGAAATTAAACCATTTATGTAGTTTATTATTTGTATGACGAAAAAAGTAAAGTTGAAAGAAAACATAGTAATTGATGGGAAAAAATAGTAAAAAAACCCATTTTATTTTATAACAATTGATGCGGCAATAGCCGGTTATGGAATCAAAAATAATCCAAATATTTAAGATAATTGTCTAAATATTATATAGGAAGGGTTACGTCGTTATAGTAATGACCATACTATACATGTTTCAAAGTTGGCTAGGTAATACAATCGTATGCCGTGTTATTTTGTAGTTGTAATTAAAGATGCGGCAAATAGCCGGATTAAATTAAACTTAATGCAAAACAGAGGACAAAATCATGTCATGTTCGTGCATTATGGAATTTAAGTGATAAATGCGAATTAAATACTCATGTAAAATCTCATAGAATGTTGAGGAAAATTTTCCTTAATTGGTGACACAAACTGCAACTACCAAATTGTATATGACTCTTCAAGTAATTCAAACAGACGAGGCGTCCCGGTTCAGTACTCGACGAAAAATAAACCCCTGACGCAAAGTTAATTTCTTAACCGGGGTTAACTCGCGATTGAAAAAGTGACTGTGAGAGGTTAAAAGTCTGTAGTGATCAGTACTTCAAAATGTTATTTTCAGAAAAGTCTTTTGTTTAATTTACTTAATTATTTTAAGTTCCTAGTGTTGCTATCAATAAACTGCGAAGAATCTCATAACATGAGTATGATATTTGAATCCACGGCATGGTTTCAAAAGTCGCATTATGAACACTTGTGGCGCAGGTAAATGAGAGAGATCTAAGGTACAATTAGAAATGACAGAGATAACGACAGCTCTCCTCGTAAGGAGCCCAGGGAGATAGTTATTTACAATAGAGATGTCGTAGCATGGGTATTTTGAATAAATTTTATTGGATACAAATAACTTATATAACAAACTTGAAATATAAAGCAATATTTAAAATTATTTATAAGTATGTTTTCAGATGTTTGCATTTATAATGATTTTTTTCTTTTTTTTTCTTTCACTATGAGGGTGTAGCTATCGCCACAGTACTTGTCATAAAACTGCATATTCTTCTGGTTGTGAAAGCCTGCTCATCTCTCTCACTAACTGAGAAGCCCTAGAGACAGGAACTTGTGACAGAGGAAGGAGTGTTATTTTTATGACAAAGGCGGCTTCCGCGTCTCAGTATGGGTGATAAGTTGCTACACAATCCCGTAAAATTCTTGGTAAACGATACCGATGAACTATAATATTATATAATCCAAATATATCCAACTAGAATAATATTTTACGAACTACAATATCATATAAACTAAAATATTATATACGAAATCGTAATCTTCCTTACAGATGACATGACGCATGTTTATTAAGATTTTTCAGACACAAATTGACATGACGGGGTTTAATCATTGTTTAATTATCGTCTTGACGAACGTCAAATACATTCACCACTATTGATCGTTTAAAGTTTTAATTAGATACAATTCAAATAATTTCTTATGTGGAAATCATAATTATATAATCTTATGTACTTTAATATAAATCTATTAAAGTGCGGTAATTGAACTGTTGGGCGATGGAGTGTTTTTGTAAGAGGATTTTAGATTTCAACATTGTTGGCAAGAAATCTGCTAAAGAGTGGCAACAGGTCTTTCGCCACTACGTCTTTTCCTGCCTTGTCGAGGGGTTTCACTATACTTTTCCATTCTCTCATATGCAGAGACGTCTTCAGGATGTAATATAAATAAGTACTTTGTTCTTTTTGTAGTACACAGAATTACAAGGGGAAATATGTTTCCAACCGCGAGGTGCCGAGGTTAACATAAATAATAAAACCGACTTCAAGAACATTATGTACAAATATGAGAATAACTGCACTGAATACATTACTATACAGGATATTCCGTAATAATGTGCAAAAAATTTAACTACCAACAATTGGTTATAGATAATCAAGATGGGTTCTTCATATAAAGTTTTTCAAACAACCCTTTCCTGTCCAGCTACATCCCCTTAAAGGGGTGTGCAAAAAACGCGTTTTAATTTCTATCTCAAAATAACGTATTAATATTTATTGCACAAATAACTGTAAAAAAATTAATTCACGTGCTTGACGTAATTCACAACAGCAAACTAAAATAAAAAAATTCATTTCAATGTAGTACGTGTTCAAAATGAGTTCCTTGAACGTATTGGCAGCAGATATTTATATATAAAGTATAATTTAAAAAAATATAAATTTTCAATAGATAAAAAATAATATATATACATAAGAAAGTTACACAATTGAACAATTAAATCTTGTCATGCAAAATCACTCACTGGCAAAACAAGACAGAAGACGGGAAAAACAAAAGAAAAAAAACAATGTATATATTTATATGTAGAAAATTCAGTATAATCATTGTTTACTTAACATGGATTCTTTTAAGACTGATTTTAAAGCTAGAAATGCTGAGATTCTTTAAACTTTCATTGAAAATTTTAGGGGCTTGGTATGAATAATAGGACTGAAATTTAGTTGTCGAATGTTGAGGTCAGCTTCTTCAGGACAAAAACTTTTAAATAGTTGAGAATCATCAGCATAAAAATGAAAATTACAGTGACGAATGGAGTGACATATATCTGACGTATATGAAAAAAAAAGTAATGGTCTCAATATTGACCCTTGGGGAACACCCTTAGTTAGAAAACGAGACTGCGGGATATGTTAAAAAATGTTTGAAAAAAGGTACACTTAAATCATTAAATCCGTAATATATTAATTTAGAAATTAGTAATTCATGATTAATAGTATCAAATGCCTTAGTAAAGTCAAGCAGTATAAGAGCTGTAATCTTTTTACTGTCCCATGCATTATTATTTTTTGGAATTCATGTTGTTGCCATTATTGGTTAAGAAATTAATATACGCTTTCTTTTCTCTTCGAATAGACGAAAGGACAAAGTTTATTAATTGCTTATAATTATTATAATCATCAGGATGTTGAGTTTTTTACTTCCACGTCCAGTGGAAGCATAGTAATGCAAAAAAAATTAGCACGTGGTCTGAAATTCCTTCTGCACTTATGGTGCCCGATGTTAATACCAAATTTTCACATGTTACAAACATTTGATCAAGCAGAGCAATACTGTGGCTAGAAATTTTAGTAGGTTCATTGATAAATAAATAATATAAATAAATAAACACCACAGAAATTAGACAACCCCCAATTCCAGAAGCCAGAGCTTGAGCAGAAGGGGGTTACACATTGAAAAAACGCGGACATACAACCATTTCCTCCGACAGTGTCAGTGCCGGAGCCAGGATTCGAACCCGGTGGTGCGATGTCCGTGTGATTAATCGCGATTGCCGCCTCGCGCCTTAACCCACTCGGCTATCGACCAGATAATATAATAATAATCTGACTTAATCCAAATGAGTCTATTAATCAACAGATGATTCTGTATCATTAAAAAAATTTAAAATCACCCATGCAAATGATCTCATCTGCGACGGGCAGTATATTTGAGATAGTTTCTTCAATAATATTGATAGAATCTGAAATATTAGCCCTGGGCTGTCTATAAACAACACCATTTGGGATTTTAACTGTTTATTTTCAACCATAATATCTCTTATCATTTTTTCTTGTTCGTCCTTTATTAAATTTGATAACATATCAGTAAAATCTTTAGATTTTAGAACCTCTTTAACAATATCGCTTAACGACGGATCAGCTTGTTGCTGGTTTTTGCTATTAGATCTGGAACTGCCAACCATTATGCACAATTATGACTTCACATTAAACTATACACTGTTATGTACCACTTTCTACTAGTTCAAATGTGCTTTTAGAGGGTGGAATATTAAACATAATATTTTTAGTCGCAAACTCCTCTATAAAATCCTTATTTTACTATAAGGAACGTAACCAGGCTGCAACCAACAGCTACTCTCCGGCTATGTGCCCCGCCGAGCGCTGAATTACAAGTTACAAGTCTGGCGCGTTAAGTGTAATAATTGCATATTACCATCAAAACGCTAACGCTTCGATTGCAACAAACACCAGCCGAAAGACTGATCCTACTTAAAAGAGCTCTCTTGCCAGCCGTCACACACCACTTGCAGACTGCAGTTTCGAGCTGTTGGCTCTCATCAGTGCAAGGTAGGCGTGTGACGACCGGCACGAGGATCCTTTGACTATTTGGTACATTCCGGTATTTTTACAATAGCGACATGTAAAATAGTCAGCAGGCGCCATCTAGCGGTCCAGTGTCTGTTGCAATTGAAAAATAAGTAGCCAGTCAGGCTTAGTATAGTTCAAATGTGCTTTTAGAGGGCGGAATATTAAACATAATATTTTTAGTCGCAAACTCCTCTATAAAATCCTTATTTTACTATAAGGAACGTAACCAGACTGCAACCAACAGCTACAACATGCCTACCTTGCACTGACAAGAGCCAACAGCTCAAAACTGCAGTCTGCAAGTGGTGTGTGACGGCTGGCAAGAGAACTCCTTTAAGTAAGATCAGTCTTTCGGCTGGTGTTTGTTGCAATCGAAGCGTTAGCGTTTTGATGGTAATATGCAATTATTACACTTAACGCGCCAGACTTGTAACTTGTAATTCAGCGCTCGACGGGGCACATAGCCCGGAGAGTAGCTGTTGGTTGCAGTCTGGTTACGTTCCTTATAGTAAAATAAGGATTTTATAGAGGAGTTTGCGACTAAAAATATTATGTTCACTTTCTACTAGTAAACAAAATTGTAAGTCTCAAAAAAAAGATACAAACATAAAATTTATAATTGCGATCACAACACACGTCCTACTCGGTGCGTGCCATGAATGAGGATTTGTCTTCTATTTTTTTGATAATGTTGAAAAAGGATACTGAAATTGTTTTTGCTAGCCTGCAAGAACAAAACGCTGCAAGTTTTTATGGTTTATTGTAGCGAATTTCATCAAGCAGACCGTTAATTTCTGCAATAAATATTAAAACCATAGCATTGAACCTGGACATCATGCTTGCCCCTTAACCAGACAGATATTCAGTTTAACAACCATTAATTATCCGCTATTTCGTTCTCAGCTTTTTAAGTAGTTGGCAGCATTTAGGTAATTCAAAAGAACATAAGGCCCAATAAAATTGTCATCAACTGTAACTGTGCAAATGTCAACTGAATATTTTTCCCAGTAGCATGATACAAATAATACATTTGAGTGTCTGTCAGACCAGACATGGTTTTCTGAATGTTCACAACTCCATTTCGATTTGTTTCATCGACAAAAATTTAGCCTACACTGATAATCTTATGCTTACATAACTCTACAGATGATAATCTAAAGCAGCTATAAAACTTCCAATACAACGCTATTTTAAAAACCTTCTTGAGCAGATCATCGTCGACTACCCGTTCTGAGATTATTGCTGACTTTTTGTAAGATTCTTTCTTTAACACTAGATGTTTGAGTTATTCTTTGAATTCTTTGTGCTTGTTTTCTTTGGTTGGATGTACCAGTTTCTCGCAATCATATATGTTTGAAAACTTTGGACGCAGAGCAGGTGCCGGTTTGAGAAATCCTCTACGTACAATCTATTGACCAAGCTTTCTTATCTTCTCCATCATAAAAATTTAATATCAGTAAGTTCTTTTGAATGTTCAAACGTTATTACCAATTTCACATATAAACTTAGAAGATCTCATAGAAAACAGTTGGTTAGAGATCCGGATGCCAAATTATGTCTTCAATTTGTCATATTCATATGTATCCTCATCTAAAAAATAAATAAGAATCTTATGTCAAACAAAATATATAATTAACAAATTTAAACTTCTCACTTTAATTGCAATTACACCTGCAAGTTTTCCCGTAGAGACGTACTACTGTTCATGTAGCTGTTATTGAACTAGGAAGGCAACTTTCCATTTCCTGTGATTGAGCGGTGTAGTTATAAAACAGCTGAACCAGTAGATTATGTACAAAATCACGCAATTGGTGATTAGTTGATTGTTATTCCACATTGCTCCCATGCCTGTATCTTGTAATGATGCATTGCTAGGCGACCAAACTAAAACTGACATGTAATACAATCGACTTTGCAGAGTCCTTTGCTCCATCCATTATTCCTCTAACAAATCGTTACAATGAAATATATCTTACCACCCGAGAGGCTGTCATCTACACTATATACTATGCACTTATAGTTTAGGGATTTTACATAAATTTGAAATTTACTCAGGTCATAATTAAATTACATTAATTAACTCAATGTTAACAATGCGCCTTATTAATAGTGGTTATAAATACGAAGACAAAACCTTAAAGTTGTGTTTATTTTTCCGTTAGATCTGTTAGTTGTGAACACAAAATTATTAATTTGTGTAGCAGAAATAAGGAATTATTTCTTTGGCAATTGGAAAAGTCGTCGTCAGAACTGAAACTTAATATGAACAAACTTAACATACTGAAAACAAAAGCAATGATGCTCACAACATACCATAAATATCAGTCGATAGATATCACTCAATTAGACGTAGTTATTGGTAATAGAAATATAGAGTTTGTAACAGAAATAAAATATTTAGGATTGGTGCTAGACAACATTCTGTCATTTAATGCTCATTTTAATTATGTGTATAAAAAGATAAACAAAAAAGATGTATCACAAAATCTATCAATTGAATCTAAGATTACAATATATAATAGTATTATACAGCTTCACTTTGATTACTGTGCCATGTTGATGTATTCGCTTAAACTGAATAAAACAACATCATACAAAATCGTGGAATGAGAATTATACTCGAAATATATTACGACCTAAAGTCAGGACAAACAAACGAGATCCCAGATCTTACAGATACTTGTAGTGAGAGCGAACAATAAAAAGAACAAGTAAAAATAAATACAATTTATTATAAAAATCAGCAAAGTGTAGTACAAATAAAAGGGTAAAAATCTTACAATAAAACAAATACCAAAAAAGGTCTAGGGTTTTTAGCTAATGCCATGGGAAGATAATTATTAAATTCAAACAATTTTACAATACTAAGGAAATGCAGGAGTTACTTAGCTTTTACAAAAAATTTTGAGTTTCCAGGCACTCCAGACTTGAAGGTTGTTGATCAAGGCGTAGAAATCTTCACAACACAATTAAATAGTGTTTAGAAACCTTCATAATGATTAGATAAGTTTCTCTTAAACGTAGTGCATACATCAGGGCAAATTCGTATACCAAAATTCGTGTACTAAAGAATAGCTTATGGTCCAAAAGTCCAAAATCCAAATAATCCAAAAAAATACAAAATAGTTGGTAAGTTCTGTAACTAAAATCCTCTAAACGATAACTTGCTTATTAATCCGAATAAATCGAAATTTCAATTAAACAAACCAAAATATTAATTAAAAATTAGGTTAAATTTAGTTTTTGATCCGGTGTCAAAACCGACTAGCAACCACGTGCCTTTTAACTAAATTAATCCCTAGCAAAGTTTTCGGCTCAATTTCTTGATTTAAAAAGGAAGCTTGAAGCAATTCGAGTGATTTTATAACCTTTGGTAACTCAAAAAAAACAAGGGGAAATGACTTAAACTGACAGTTCGACTGTCAGGGTACCAACTTGCGAAATGTTAAAAACTAAATCGATTTTTATGGACTATCGATCATTAACTATTTTTACACTATCATATTAATTAAAAATTAGGTTAAATTTAGTTTTTGATCCAGTATCAAAACCGACTAGCAACCACGTGCCTTTCAACTAAATTAATCCCTAGCAAAGTTTTCGGTTCAATTTCTTGATTTAAAAAGGAAGTTTGAAGCAATTTGAGTGATCTTATAACCTTTGGTAACTTACAAAAACAAGGAGAAATGACTTAAACTGACAGTTCGACTGTCAGGGTACCAACTTGCGAAATGTTAAAAACTAAATCGATTTTTATGGACTTTCGATCATTAACTATCTTTACACTATCATTTTGTAAACAATTCTTATACGTTATTTATTGTAATAGTCTATATTTTAGGTTTCCTAAGATATACACAATAATACACATCTATTTAACAAACTGATATATTTCCCTAGGGAGAGCCATCTGTTGGCGCAAAGCCTAAAGTGGTAATTTGGATAGAATATTAGATCTTGGTGACATTTATCGGTAAATGTTTTTTATTACTGTAGATTGATGAATTGATCTACTTATTAATTTACGAACACCAGCGAAAGATGGCATGTCACAACTAGTGGACATGTTACAAAATGGACATACGTTTCAACGAGATTCTGTTATATGGCAATGCTATTAATTTGTAAGCTTTTACATAATCTTCTGCCCGCCTCAAAGAATATACGAGAAGGGCCAGAAACGCCGCGAAGGATAGACTCGAACGTTCGAGAATAAAGCGCCTCAGTACATATGGAGTGGATGCCGCGTACGGAGGATAGTTTGATATTAGATGAACAAGCGAACAGATGGAATAAGAACAGTAATAAGTTGTGAGTTGTATTAATGTCTACAGTTGTACGTAGTGTGTTATAGTAACGATTAATTATTGTAATTAAATATTAATAAAGTAGTGGTTAGCGAAAAGTCGTGTTACAATTATTTGAACCTACGTACAGGGTGTTTACTGGAGATTGTTAACACGTAGCAATATGTTACCTGCATCTGTCAAAATGTGTAACAATTTAAAATCAATTTAAGAAAGCTATTATTAAGTCACAATAGAACACTTTTAATGATTATTGGCAAGATTTCGCTTCATACAGTATTTGATTTACTTTGTTATTATCAATTTTTTTTCTCTGTTTTTCTTTTTTTTGTTATTTGTGATGTATATACGTATATTGTGTGTTTTTCATTTGTATGGAACTTACATGTGTTTATATTAGGATCATCCTATTTCAATAAAAAATTATTATTTTTTCGTTCACCATGTAAATGTTCATGATAAAGATATGGACCAACAATGTGTCCATTTACAATGCTACACCAAACATTTAGCCCAAATCTTGTCTGGAATCCGGTTTGTCTCATCCATTTAGGTTATTGTTTAGACCAGAATCGACAGTTAGTACAGTAAACGAAGGAAATGGCATGGAAAATTTTGGATAGTTTGGGATATTTGGAACCTTTATGTAAAAACATGCTGTGATCACGGGAAAAATACTAAAAAAATTCCAAACATGTCGCGACATGCCCATAAATTTTTTTGAAAAAACGCATAGATAGCAAGATAATCAAATAAAACATTAAATATATGTGATTTTAAACACTTTTTATCCTTGTATTTTTTCTTTCAAAAATGCTTAGTTTACGAGATATTTGCACTTTTTGCAATATATATGGGGTGTTATTGTACTTCCGGGTGCTCTCTCCCGCGTCGATGGTCGACTCCTCCAGGAGTCACGGTTGTCTAAACGACGTTTCGGCAGAATCTCATCTGCCATCTTCAGGTTCTCACTGAAAGCTGCTTACTGCTGCTCCTCGTTGCTCGAACTGAACATATGTATATATATGTTGTTTTTTTAGGTTTTCGCGGTTTTCAAATTTTTCGAAAACGGTTGGATATTCTAATTTTCCCCATATAACGAAATTTCATTAAAATTAAATTCTTTTCAACATAGATATTTCTAAGTTCCTGTAAAAAGAAGAAATGATTAATGTCACAATTATTATGATTAAAAAAAGTTATAATTTAAATATAGACAAGGTATAATTTACCTCCAATTTGCTCCACGCTTGTGTTCACTACACAATTCCATATAGACAGTGGAATTTTCTTATTCACCTAAATCTTTCACAAAACTATGATTCAGTAATTATCATGATTAGAGCGTTCATACTGATAAACACAGCGACACATTTTTGCATTCGGTAGTGGTAATAAACATTTAATTTTGTTTTTTAAATTCAATCAACTTTTTAAATTTTGCCAATAAGTTTCCACAGAAGTTTGCGACTTATGTTCACCGATTTATAATAATTAGCCCTGTGAGAGGCGATAAAATTTTCAGAGCCTGTTCTGTTTCTAAGGTGCACCATCTCACGCCGTAACCAACCAAGTGAGAGATATTTATTATTTCAATACAATGAACTGCATCATTTAGCAATTTTACACGCGTTAACACGGCCTTTCTCAACCCGTTTATTATTTCTACAAGGTTTAATGCCCTAAACCCTATGTGTCGAATAAATAACAATCCAGGGCAGAATTAACTAAATTGTAGCCGTTATTAATTTCTCTTGACGTTTATGTTGAATCTATGGCTGCTTGGATGAGCGGAAATCAGACTTGTTTCTAGACCAGAGGTTAAAGTTTCGATTTCCCATTGAAATTAGCCAGGAGAGAATAGCTACTTTCTTTACATTCAATTGCTCGATAAGTAACACCAAATGTTATTTAGGAGTTATTAAATCAAAATTTCTACTCTAACAAGAAATTATATCTGTATTTCTTCATCTCAATGCGTCAACTGTTACAGTGCATGTCAAGTATAAGTGAAAAAATAAAATCAAAAAATTGGTAAAATACCAATATAATTAAAGTATTCAACTCACCATAGCAAACCATGACAAAAGTCATATACAATTCCAAATTATCAGAAAACCACATTTATCTCAACAAAATCTGGAAAAATTCACGAAACCTCGAAAATTCACAAATAACCAAAATCAACTGATGAACAACCTCAATCACTCAAATAATCATTTATTAGGGTAAATTACTTAGGTTACACACGCAAAGACATATAAAATTTAAGATCACTGAAGACTGATTTGCAGGAGTGTAAAATTCTCAGCTTAATATCGGCCCGGTAGCATCCCGTTTAAATAGGGACAGTGCTTCGCCGAAATGTTTTTCCCCATTTTTTGCTTTTGTTTGTCGTACCCCGGCCATTCTTTGGGCTAGGAAGCAATTTTCGCATAGAAAAAGAAATATTTTTAAACTGAAATTTATATGAAAAGTGAGCATCGACAAGGGGCATCTTTTGAAGAGATCATTAAGTCTGTATTTAAAACGGCTATTGAAGTATTGAAAATTAATTTTCGGATATAAAAAAAACTGAATTTGGAAGATATCACGAAGGTCTCTATTTCGTGCTGGCTGGCTCTACGTACCGGAGAACTTTCGCAGTTAACCCCGAGGGCCAGAAGTTATCGTGAGAGCTTTATCGTATAGGCATTTGGTCTGCATTCGTTGAAGCGGAAAGTAGTTTTGATGAAAACAGTCAACTTTTGGGGGACGGTGATTTTAGGATTTAACTATTAGATAATTTAAAAGGAAGTGAAGTAGAATAAGAAGTTATGATTTGAAACAGAATTAGATGTTGAATAATTGAAATTAATGGAAATAAAAATAAATATCGTGAATATGGATTCGGAAGGTAGTTTTGATATGAATGAAGGGGGTGTGGGGGTGACATTTTTTAGAGCAATATTTTGTAATTATTAGTCTGTAAAATTGTTATTTAGAATGTTTGGAAGCTATTTTCGGTAAAGTAAGTTTATTTGAATATTATCGAGGGTCCGTGACTTTTCTTAGGATTTGTTTGCAAAAATTGTAGCTTTTGATGAATTTAAATATCTGTATGACTTTTTTATCGTATTTTGACATTATGGACTGAATAATATGTTTATTTTGAAAATTATGCACCTTTTAATTTTATTTTTTCGCTTATGTATGAAAAGTACTATAACACTTGATATGGTCACCCATCTAAGTACTAACCGCATTTGACAGTGCTTTACATAGCATAGCGATATATGTATATAATAAAGATGCACCTACGTTCGCCCCTTAATAACATTAATTCGCTTAAGTTTCAACATTTGACATACGTTACAATGCATATATGCATATTCAACAATGTAACAATAATAAGGTTAGTTTTCTAGTACTCTTACCGAATATTCCATTTTATAGCGTAAGTTTACACCAATTCTCCTGCGTCTAATTGGTATTCTGCCGTTGTTACAAATAAATCTTATCAGATTTAATAAACAGTCAGGAAAAGCGGAAGATGGTGAATTTCAGAAATAGTGAAAACACACCGTTAACAGAATGCACATTGTGCTGAGGTAATTTTATTACATTACGTCGCAACAAATGACGCGTTTCTCTGACAAATATAATGAATAATTATAAAATTTCCTTCAGATATAAAACCATAAAAATTAACATAACACAAAGTAAAATCAGTATTTGTACTTATCACTTTCTTCGATAAATTCACAAACCGTACCATATATCTGTCATAAATTGTTACCTTTCTCAACTTCTTTATACTAATTATTTAATTCAACTTTAACATTTTACTTACTACACAATCTGGTTTTCGGGCTCAATTTAGTACCTATACTGCTCTCCTTAAAGTAACAGACGACATTTTTAAAGAAACTGATGCTAATAATCAAGTCTGTCCAATTCGTTTGGATTACAGTATGGCCTTTGATAACTTAGATTATGCTAACTTGTATAATAAGTTGAAGTACTTTGTTTTTTCTAACATTGCTCTCTCATTTTTATAAAATTATCTTTCTGCGCGATGTCAGCATATCATTTTGAAGAATATGTCAAATTTTATAGACATTACTAGGAGTGTTCCACAGGGTGCTATTCTGGGGCCCTTATTGTTTTCTATTTACACAGATGATTTTAACGGGTATCTTAAATACTGTCAGTGCCGCCAATATGTCGATGATACCCAGTTATATTTTTCTTTTAATTTACAAAATCTCTTAATGGCAGTATCTAAAATTAATGAGGATTTATGAGTTATTTCTCAGGTTTCGTCAGCTCACAGTTTGATCTGAAATGAGTCGAAAACTCAAAAGAACTCGGCGAAGATCGTGACACCCCTAGGAATCATTGGTTTGATGAGTAATGTGCGGAGGCCACAAGGAGAAAGAACGATGCCTATATGAAAATGCAGACCCGAAGAACACGGAGAACCACCGAAGAATACCAAATAAAAAAAGGCAGGAAAAATGTATTAATAAAACTAAAAACAGGGAGCATTTGAACCCAGAACTGAGAAATATAGAAAGCATCAACAGGGAACATGAATACAGAAAATTTTACAGAAAAGTAAACACTGCAAGGAAGAGTTTTAAACCAAGAACATCGCAGTGCAAGAATAGTAATGGAGAACTGTTGACCTCTAGAAATGAGGTGCTAAGCCGCTGGGTAGAACACTTTAGTTCTATACTAAACACAGAAGGTACTAAATTAACCCCTGAAATACAGAATATCAGACACTTAGAGGAAGGGATGGAAGATTTTGAAAATCAGGAGCCGCCAACAGCGGAAAGAGATAGGTACCAAGCTGGATTCCGTGGTGGCAAGTCAACAATACATCAAATCTTGACCCTCCACCAAATCCTAGAGAAAACTCATGAATATGGAATCGACACCCACCATATCTCTGTCGACTTCAAGGCCGCTTATGATAGTATAAAGAGAGAAACTCTATGATGCTATGAGGGAGCTCCAAATACCAAGAAAATTGGTAAATATAGTAAGGTTGACGATGGAAAAAGTGGAATGCAGGGTACGTATAGGAGGAAACCTATCGGAACCCTTTAAAACCTCTAATGGACTGCGACAACGTGATGCACTTTCCTGCACTTTATTCAACTTAGCCTTCGAAAAAGTTATACGAATTTCGGGTGTACCAACTACAGGGACAATACATAACAAATCCACCCAAATCTTGGCCTATACAGACGACATAGATATCATAGGCACAGGTCCGAAGCAGCAGCTAAAGAAGCATACAGAGCACTGAAAGGAGCAGCCAAGGAAATAGGGCTAGTAATTAACACCAGTAAAACCAAATACTTGCTAGCGTCGTCAGAAATGCCAAGAAATATAATTTACTCCCAAAATAGAACCCTACGTATAGAGGATCACGATATCGAGGTGGTCAGGGAGTTTGCTTACCTCGGCTCATTGAATAACAGCCGAAATGACACAACAGCCGAAATAAAACGCAGAGTCCTCATTGCCAATAGATGCTACTTTGGACTAACCCCTCAACTCAGATCCCACAATATCTCCAGAAGTACAAAGTGTAGACTGTATAAAACATTAATAAGGCCGGTGTCAACATACGGCTCTGAAACGTGGACGTTAACTAAGAGTGATATCGATATCGAGAGAAAAATACTAAGGAGAATCTATGGGGCTGTTGGAGAAAATGGATGATGGAGAAAAGGGTACTGCTTCGAACTGTACAGGCTATTTCAGGGATCAGATATCATTAAAACAATTAAACTTGGTCATTTGCGATGGGTTGGTTATATTATGAGGATGGAGACAGATGAGCCCACTCGAAAGGCTTTACCGGATAAACCTGTAGGACAACGCAGAAGGGGAAGACCCCGAATGCGTTTCCTAGACAATATAGATGCCGATATAAATGGTATAGGAGTAAGAGCATGGAGAAGATGGGCGTTGGACAGGGAAGACTGGAAACAAGTTCTAGAGGAGGCTAAGGCCCACAAAGAGCTGTAACGCCAGAGTGATGATGATGATGATGTAAAATTAAAATTATGCGATTCGCTTATCTTATCATCCTTATTGTGACATTGTATATTGGCTCGCTCTTCTGTGTAAAGGAAGATAAGGTTAGTTTGAAAATAATCCAGAATACGTGCTTGATGTTGATAATTTGCGTAAATATGATGATTTGGCATCTAATCGGCTCAATCTTGCAAAAAGGTTTAATTTACATATATTTTGCATGCCAATGCATGATAGTGATTTACACACAGGTTCCAGTTCCACTCGCCAGCGTTTCAGAATCCCTAAGCATAGGACACCCAATTTCAGCGTTCTTTTAGTTACAATGCGGTAAAAATCTTCAATGCTTTACCCAACAATGTCAGATCAGTCACTTCTCCACATTCTTTTAAAAAACGTGCGGAACTAATATTTACTCTGAGAATAAAATATTTTTGTCTCTCTGGATATCTATTAGCAAATGTTTCACATAAAATTTTGTTACATTCTCCATATATTATAAACAAATTTAAATAATTCTCGTGCGTATAATTTAAGCGCCCCGGCATGATAATTAATACTTGTCAAATGGTGACAGCTGCATACCTTTGTTTGGCACTCAACGTCGTCATAGTCAACTAAGAGTAATTCAACTTAAAAAACCGCTGCTCAAGGAATCAATCACTACTTCCACATCCAGATTTTATATCTAAGTCTTATACACACTAAATTCCAATGTAATATTTTACTCCCTTTAATAATCTGGTGGGGGTGACAATGGGAGTGGTAGAGGGATTGGCTAATGTCAAAAAAAATTTAGAGGTCCTTGGTTCTCGTATACGCACTAAATCCTGATTTAATTTTTTATTCCCTTAAACAATAGGGTGGAGGTGGCAATGGGGGTGGTAGAGGAGGTGACTAATGCCAAAATAAATTTTAGAGGCCCTTGGTTCTCGTACACACACTAAATCTCAATTTAATTTTTACTTCCTTTAATAATAGGGTGGGGTGGCAATGGGGGTGGTAGAGGGAGTGGCTAACGCCAAACAATTTTTTGAGACGTTTCGTTCTTGTACACACACTAAATCATATTTTATTTTTTTACTCCCTTTCACAATAGTGTGGGGGTGATAGGGGGGGGTGGCTGATGTCAAAGAAAAATTTGAGACCTTGACTTTCCGTACATGCCCTAAATTGCAATTTTATGGACTCTTACTTGCTTTACCCATTTACCCTTATTTACCCCATTTACCCCCCAACGGAATTAGATCAAAATATAATGTAGCTCCACATCTCGTTATAATACATACGTGTACCAAATTTCAAGTAAATATCATAAACGGTTTCAGAGTAAACGTGCGCACAAAAAAGTTACACACAGACCGACCGACAGACAGAAAATTTAAAATCTCGACGTTTCATGACACTTTAAGCCTATTTCAACAAAAAAAAAATTTTTTTGCGTTACTATACTTCCACTGGACGTGGAAGTAAAATCAGTAGCAAAATCCCTATATAAAAATATTGAACTGGTAATATTTATAAAAACTAAAAATTTTCGGAATGGAGATTCATACACAAACTTACCCTTATTTTTAATGGTAAATAAGATAAGATTATAAAAATTGGGGGTTTTCATTTGAAAAAAAAATATTTTTGACAGTTTTCTCAATTTCACTTTTATTCTTATTTTTTGAACACTCTGTATTAATACTTATCAAAATATTATAAAAAATCTATTAAAGTAGGTCTTTTCCAAACCAAATTAGATAATAAATGCTTCCTTATATGAAGAATTGATAATTCTTTTAGGGCCTGCATACGTCATTTTTTACATATTAATTGAAATATATCAAAATCGGAGAGTGTTAGATATAAGACATGATACAAAAAATCGGCCTAGAATTTTTCGTACAATCCAAAAATGTAATAACATATAGGGTGTCCCATTTAAAGTAAGCAAGTTGACATCTACTTCCGGTATAACCGGAAGCGCCACCATCTTGAAAATATTTTATCCAAGTTGCTTCCATCGACATTAGTTTACTACCAAATTTAGTTTAGTTTTAGGTTTGATTCTTTCTATTCGCGTATGACAATGTTTATCTTTATCTTAATATATTCTTCTTTTTATTTTTACTTTCATACATTCTCTTTATGCGGAGTTATGAATACCGCCATCCTTTTCCAATTTGTATTTTTTACTTGTTTTTCTTTCAGTGTAATAAAAGACATATTATTATCGTTATTATACAATAATATAACCATATTTGTTCAATCTACCTATTGTGAGTTCGATTCCCAGCTGTAATATTGTATACAACTTTGGTGAGTAACACGGTATTTGTGTTTATCACAAATGGAAGCCCCTTTCGGGCAACTTTATCTTTAGACGTGGTGTTGTCTGTTACATGCAGTGTGTTTATGTTTTATATTTAATAAATAAGCATAACTAATAGTTTATTTACATTT
Organism: Leptura quadrifasciata; assembly: GCA_963675555.1. NCBI lineage: Eukaryota > Metazoa > Arthropoda > Insecta > Coleoptera > Cerambycidae > Leptura > Leptura quadrifasciata. The sequence continues at coordinate 54,322,304 of OY776682.1, read as the reverse complement.
CTTTGATACCGTTGATAATAAAATATCTCCAGGCTGTAGCATTTCAAGGAAAAACTCTTGGCACTCGGCAGCGACCGGGCGCGACAATTACTCGTTTTAAATTAAGCTAGACATTCCATGCTGAAGGCTCTGCATGTAAATGAAAAGGAATTCAAAATGAATAGAGAGACGGTAATATAATGACTTGAATAACAAATGGAAGTAGCATTGGTAGTGGCAGATTGGCTATTTTGAGGTCTAAACAAATTTGGTTAAAACGTATTAGCGAGTCTAGGCCGTCTAAGTTGATTACAGTTAATTTGCATAGAGCAGAGGTAGACAATTAGCTAGATTGTTTCGGCAATAGCTTACACACAAATGCTGTGGCTAAATGTCTCTCATTTTTGAACTTCGAAAGGATCGATACATTAGCAAGTCGACAATATATACACCAAACGAATTACGCTAATGGTATGACTTACAACTTGTTTTAAGTATACAAGGTGAGTAAGTTTCTACAGAAGAAAGCTTTTGAGCTGGTAGAAACTATTAACTTAAATTAAAATTTTCCTTGGTGGCTTGAAATTCACTTGCCATATTTTATTTAACATCTAACAACAACTGTTTATTTTATACTGCTTTTCTTTGTTCATGTGTAAATGAAATTGTTTATATTGTAATAAAGAACATCATCCTGAACTCTGTATAAAGTTGAAACATCTAACAGTTCATTTAAGTGAATGGTATACAGGTTGTTTCTGTAACTATTTCAAAGAAACTTTCATTCCCAAAAATTAAACGTAAGATCTTATAGAACAGATTATTCTAACACGATTTATTAACGAAGTACAAGATGTCAAACTGAATCCCATGTATTCGAATTTTCGACCTTTGCCCTCGCTGCAACTCAAAAATAAAAAGATCCTCGAGCCTTGATCCCATTTGAACTTTTCATCGGGAAGGTCTGAACTACAACATATCTTAATTTCGATTATTTTTACCGGGATCTCATGTATTCAAACGATGAAAATTTTAGGTATTTTTACAACGATCCTTTGATTTTTCGAATGTAATTGGGAAATCTGCTTTGTTCCACACATCTTCAGGTTCAGAATGGCCGCCTCTATGAATATTTCACCAAAAACACACAAAACAAACTCAACATATTTGCATCGTTTACTATACTACAGTAACTTGTGTGAATAACCAGATGTGTCTACGATGAAGTATTTTAAGTTGCAACGGATGCCTCTGGTAATATTTAAATCATAAAATCATTTGCTAACGTTAATACTGATCGATACCCCTGACCTTATGATGTTCAGACATACGTTATAGCACATTTTCTTAACAGTTCTAGCTAGAGGCGATATGCAAATAAGCGTAGTTTTTAAAATATGTAAAATAAATATCTGAACTCGTTTCCTAAAATTTTGAAAAAAATGGAAAATTAACCTCGTTAGTAATAAGACAAAGTATTATAATTACTTATAAATTTCATCTCAGAATGAATTTTCAACAAAAAGGTAATTAAAGTTTTTAACTAGATTATAAGATATCCTGCAAGGAGTAAGTAATAGGGGTTACTTAAAAATAACATCACCCTAAGGATGTTTTCTGATAGTTTCCATCTTTCCCCTTTTGTTTACATGCAGCAGACATTTGCACGGGAAAATGGTTGTTGATTTTAAGTGTTCAAATGGAAATTTAACATAATCAATGCATAACAGGGATGCTATTTACATTCTATTTGGACAGCTGTTCTGGTTCTAACTGTTTTTATTTCTCCGTATTATCATTTTAATCAAATTAAATATAATAAAAAGTGCACTTATTATCGCTTAATATATCCTTTCGTGCAAATACGTCAAAAGTAATATTTTATTTACCATAAAAATAATATTCTGCAAATTATATTAGAAATACGTGAAATGCTACAGCGACATGTCAGTTTAAATTTTTGTGACTCCTAGGACTCTGGTCAGAATATGTTCTCATAAGATTTTTAACAAGTCAAATTGTTTAATTCTAAGTAGAGGCGTCCTACTTCTATAAGGAATAAATCTTTTGAGAACGTTTTATTTCCCACTCAAGTGAAAAAGGGCGAAAGGCGAATAAAATTAAACGTGCTCCGGATTTCCTTCTCGGATTGCAGGTGCATGTCATCGGATCTACCACCGAACTTTAATTTCATTATCTTTTAAGATATTACAATTGTTCTAAAATTACACTGCGTGAAAATATTTAAAATATAATTGCTTGGAATCGAGTGAAAAGTATACATACTTAAATTACAATTGTTGGTAAAACAAAAGGACTTAATATCGATCGTACAAAAAAATTATTTTTACGAAAATTGTGCCGACTTATATAACCTACAAAAGGGTTTAAAGACATTTGAAATCCATGGCCTACTTTAAGAGTTATGGAGGAAAATATTGAAAATATGGAAAATGTCTAGGCCAAATATCTCCGTTATTTGAAGAGATACGAGAAAAATTCTAAGGCGAAATTTTTTTGCAAAACAGAGTGTTTCAACGAGGTTTTATCTAATTTTTTTCAAAACCGCTGTATTTTGAGATTTACTCTTCAGGCTGTTAAAAAAATTATTTTGAAACGGGCGGGAAATGGCGCCATTAAATAGAGTATTTTCCTCCTTTTTCAACAATATATCACATGCCATATTTATTCATTGGCACTACGTTAGTAATTATAAAAACATTTTTTTAAAACCAATAAATTTTTTTTAACAAGCATTATACTTGCTGTGGGTATGATTAAATAAAACAATAAAATAATTCAATAAGTTGTTCAAATCCTTGCTATAATAAAACATTAACACAATTAAGAAGAATAAAGTAAAGTCAGGTAACAAAAACAAGATAATAATCAAGAAAGCAACATGGAGCAATTATGGAAAGAGTATTCGCAGTTATGCCAATGTACAGAGGTCCTCTATAAAAGCCTCACTCCTTGCTCAGAAAGTTAAAATGTCTTTACCAATTAATTTAAGTATAATATCCATTTGTTTATATTTCATAATTTCACTATTATTTCAATGATTTTAAAATAGTTGGCTATGAACAAACTTGACAATTTAAATTTTTGACAGATCATCTCAGTTAATACTTAAACTCTCACTCAATCACACTCGTTTAAGAATTTAGAATTTTCAAAAATGATTTTCACTCATATTGATCGTTATAATATGTTCGTTACATATTGCCAATGCAATTTTAACTCTGGATTAGCTCAAGTAGAATATAGAAACAGATTTCCACAAGCACTACAGCCGAATAAAACTGCTCAGAAAATTAGCTACGAAACTGAAAAACAATGGTTCATTTTTAAAGAAGAAAACAAGGTTGAACAGTGTTACTGATAATGTAAATAAGGTAAACCGAGTTATTAATTATGTAAGAAATAAAAATACAGAAAATTTGGAAACACCATTAAGAGAAATTCAAATTGCTTGTCATATAAATAAAACAAGTACTAGAAAAATTTTAAAGAAAAATGGTTACCGATATTATAAAGCCAAAAAAGTTCACAATTTACAAGCGGGGGACAAACCAAGGAGGACGACTTTTTGTAAGTGGCTGTTGGAAAAGAAGCGTGCCGATCCATTAATATGTAGTAAAATACTTTGGTTCGACGAGGCAAATTTTTCCAATAATGGATTTTTTAATCTTAATATTCACTACAAATGGACTTCTGAAAATACACACTGGCATAGACCGACTGGGTTTCAAAATCGTTTTTCAATAAATGTGTAGATAGGTATTTTAGGCACCAATTTAATAGGTCCTTATTTTTATGATGGTCACCTCAGTGGTCAAAGGTACCTAAACTTTTTGAGAAATGAATTTAATGAATTCTTAGATGACCTACCTTTAGAGAATCGACACAACTTTCAATATTATCAACAAGATGGAGCTCCTCCCCACAATTTCCAGATTTGCCTAGATTATTTAGAAGAAATTTTGCCTCAACAACGGATAGGTACCTATGGATTTATTCGATGGCCCCCTCGTTCTCCAGATATAACCCCAATGGATTTTTTTCTATGGGGTATATTAAAGATAAGGTGTTTTCGACGACACCGCAAAATGTAGAGGACCTAAAAGCTCGAATTCAACAGGCATTACAGTTACCCCCGAAATGCTGAGTAATGTTTTAAATGCAGTGCCTCGCCGCGCTTGATTGTGCATAAAAAATCGCGGTGGACACTTTGAACACTTGATATGATATCTTAAAAATTAAGTGTAATAATCGCATATTACGTGTGTGTGTGTGCCTCGGGTTAATGACTACGGTTACAAAGACCATTCGCCAACAATCGCATATTACCAATAAAGTTCTAATGTTTCCATTGCAACAAACACCAGCCGAAAGACTGATCCTACTTAAAGGAGCTCTCATGCCAGTCCCACAGCACTTTCAGACTGCAGTTTCGAGCTGTTTTTCTCTCGTCAGTGCAAGGTAGGCATGTGACGAACGACACGAGGATCCCTTGCCCATTTGATACATATCGGTATCTTTAAGATAGCGACATGCAAAACAATCGGCAGGCGCCAGGCGTATTAACTGTAGTAGTAGTAGTAGTAGCTGTTGGTTGCAGTCTGGTTACGTTCCTTATAAATATAAATAAGAATTTTATAGAGAGGAGTATAACAAAATGAAATTTAGCAGGGCTTCGGACAGGTGAGATGATAAAGTAAACTCTTGTATACTATGCCGAGCTTTCAAAAAGGCTACAATTTGAACAACCATAGTAGCAAAATTAATTAAACATTATTATTTTAAGATTCAGCAACTTGTATGGCGCGGTTATTTATAAAAATTGGGAAACCTACAAGAACCCAGCAACACTATTCTTGTGACGGTGAATTGGACCATTGTTGAGTACATTTTTTTAATAAACTGACCAACATTATGTGTGAATTATTTCAATTTTTAAGGATCATTATTGTGCCTTGATGCCCACATTCACATGTGCTTAATAGGACATAAAAAAGTTTAACAGGAAATCAGTGGAGCTGCCATCTTGTTCTTTGAATTCATATATTTAAATTACTATGTTTATAATAATTATTAAAATCTAAATGATGACCTCTATCCATTGCATGTTATGATAGTGTACATGTTTTTGTGTTCTGCAATCACTTTTATGTAAAGTGATACGTGAATTCAACCTTCTATATGTATATTTGACAAATATATTTTAATTCAGAATTTTGACAAGATATACTATATACTACTTGATTTTTTTTAATGAACTATTTTTGTTTTTAACCTAATATATAATTGACCAAAAGGTTTGTACTCTTTTGGGCTATTTTAATATTATTTTCATGTTTAAAAATATTTACTATTCTTGGTGAGAGTTCTTTAATGTATGGGATTGAGCCATGTATAGTGGATTCTATGTTTTGTGTGTCTGTCTCTCCGACATTACCCAAAAGGTCATTATTGATTGTATTATTGATTGTATTATTGATTGGATTACACCTGCAAATCCTGATGGATCGGTAGCCAACTATCATTTGTCAATTCCTAACTAGATATAGACCGGGTTCGAACTTTTTATATATCAGTATGCCATAGGGTATGGAACAGACCAATGATAGTGGCCAACTTACTAGCCAATCCATCAGGATATGCAGGTTTAATCCAATACAGATCGGGGTATTTGCTAGCTGAAATGTGTTTAGTCCACTAGGGCTAGGGGTCACCGCTCATGGTGGTTTCAGGGAAGCAAGTCGCTTTACGTTACAAAGGCATTTATTATGTCCAACGTACAGTAACATTGACCATCTAACAAGTTTCACATACCTCTCACCACTCCTTCATTTGCTTAGTCTAGCTTAGAACTAAATATCCTTTATAATATTATACTTCCATAGTTCCGGTCATCGAAATATTTCTTTCCGGTATCGCGACGTCGTAGGCGCCACTGTCATTGGCAACATTTGAAAGACAAAATAAAGCCACCAGGAATACCTAACAACTGTCATTTACAGCATTTGAATATCTCTTTTCGTTACCACGGAAACTGCCTGGCGAGTTTTATGTGCATCACCCTGTATATAACTGAGCTGAACAAGTTTATCGTAATTGTTTTTAATTAGGACTTAATTCTGGTAACATTGTTCAAAACTTTTATTTTATTTCAAATTTATACACACATACCTTTTCTAAATATTTTTTAAATCACATAAGGTCTAAACGGATATTTATATAGATACTTTTTTTATGTCTTAATAAGTTACATCTTTCTAAATGTCAGATTATTATATTTAATAACAGGAAGATAGGTAAAACATAAAGCAAATTGTTAGGGGCTGCCAGGACAAATATACACCGCAGTCATCCTGGGGGTGAGGGGGTTACTTTCTGTGTATATTTGCGTCAATTTTAGCCACAAGTATTTTTGAGTATCGTTGTTGTTTATTTAATTTGTAACCTAAGCGTAGCAGTTTTTTTAAAGAATTTTTTAAATCCAATATTTTCTCAATATAATTCAATTATTCAATTTATATTAGCCGAGATTCTTTGGTAGTTCTAACCCAATATATTCAAACGTGAACTGTGCCCTGCATTGTGTAATATATTTCTCTATAACGTGTCTATATCGCCAAACAATAACAATATAAAAGCGAGTTACATGCACGTTTTCTGTATTCTTTTATAATCAGGATTTATCCTTGTTATACCCCTTCATTATCGCCGAAAGCAGGATAAAAATCTTACCTAGAAATATTTAGGTATATTGCTCTCTTCATGTTCACTGCCTTGTAGCAAACTGTTTATAACTTACTGGTTTATTAACGAACATTATCAACTTTATCCCCAGAACATATTTTGGGAACGATGATTTACCTTGTTTGTCATATACGGCCCGTAAACAACGAAATTTGTCCGAAATAGATGGTGCAATGCAGGTTAAATTTGGTGCTGAATGTTTAATACCACCTAATCCAGATCCGAAGGGAAGTTCAACTTGTAGAAGAAAAGAAATAATTTACGGCATACAATTACTAAGTAAATATACTGAGGTGGCAATGGCGTGTCGTATGCTAACCACGTATCGGTGGCAGTAATAATAAAGGATGCGTTTAAGAGGGACAGCTTTGCAGTGGTTTGTTGTGGTATATTCCTGCGGTGAAACGCGTAGCGTAGATTTAGTCTGGAGAACCTCCCAGGCGATATAACTAGGCGTCAGTGTGAGATAAGGGTGGCATCCACAAGTATCTACACGGTAAGCAAAACAAACCCATTATTATAATATTTAAATATGATCCCGATATCAAAAATTGGGGATGATTTACTATTTTTAGAGCTTTTTTATGCCACTGACATGTAGCTAAATTCATTTTAGTAAAATCTGCAACTCTATACCATGTTTCAATTATTTTACTTACACAGAGTAACTAACTTTGATACTCCTTTATAGTTTGTTCACGCCGAAAATGCAATAACTCTTGTTAGCTTAAAATATTGATCTATAATTTGGAAGGTATGTGTGCATTCTAATTCCGGACCTTTCCCCACTGAATTGAAACTGAGCTATATCGTGCTTATAAAGCTTATTCTCAACGGAAATCAAATCTATTATATATTAATAATGTTATACAAGGTGTTATTCGTTTCGTGTCATTAAAAAAAACCGGTAACAGGAAATGAACTTATATAACATGAGAGGTTTTTAGAAAAAGAAGGAATAATAATAATTTGTTGATAACTTCTGAAATCGAGGGTTGGCATTAGTCGCTAATACTATTTACATCGATATAGTAGATCGAAGAGATATAGTAAAAACTATAAAAGAGAGAAAAATCTGTCCCCTTTGCTGCAGTCAACAAATACACATTAAATGCAAGTTCTCTTGCTTTTTGGTTTCTTAACCGCTTCTCAAATCACAAAATAACTCCGGGAAAGTCCAGAATTTTGGATTATGTGCTACGTAAAGAAAAGCGACACCTTACCTATTTAACACTAAGCGGAGCTCAAATCCACTTCGTTAAGTGTTAAATTATTATTATTCATCTTTGTTATTTATTGTATGTGTAATATTTCAAGAAACTGTTTACCCCAATTCTCCTATATACACTATTCTCAATTTTCGTCTTTCAACAGTATCATTTGTCAGCAGCTTTGTCGGCTATAGCTGCTTTAACGACAATTTTTTCAAGGAACTGTCTTACGTAAGACAGGTTGTTGACCCACTTCTATAAAATTTTGTCCACACTATACGTCCTTTCAGATTCACTGCTTATATTATTTACCTAGATTAACTGTTCCCTACCCTGCTCCTACAGGAAAAAGTTATATATATATTTTTTGTTCAGTCGTTACCCACAGTCGATTTTACCTAATAACAACAAAGCAGTAATTACATCTTGTATAACTATTCATAGGAAATTATATTTTAGTTTATAATTAGATACAAGGCATTTTGTTTTTGTATTTAATTAATATACAAAAGCTATTAAGCATCCTCCGGTTTTTTGTTTTGTATTTTAAAAAGGATGTGTGTGTAGCGCTAGCGCTAGCAAGCAATTGTTCACTCACACGATTGCTCTTAGTTTCTGTATAATTGGAATTTTAATTTATTTTCGCGAAGGAGTTAAATCTCTCCCAAGTTTATTAGGTGTAAAAGACGATGCTTCTTATGCTAGCACTAACAAAGAAATATTAGTATGCTTTCGACATAATTGATGCATTATCCCTTCTACAAAAATTATGATCGACTGGCAATTCATTAATTTATAAAGTTGTTCGAACGAAAACAGATTGAAGCGAAGACTGTAATATAACTGCATTAAATGGCCGAAACACGCTGAATTTTCACTTTAGCATAATTGTTATGATTTCAAAACGCGGTAGTTTAAATGACTTGATCTCCTAAAATACTAAAAAAAATTACAGCTAACGAACACGGCTCGTTCTTATTATGCAATGGAATTGGTTCATTGATCATGGTCACATATACACTCAGCACTCAGGTCTTTGACTCATAGCCTCGTTCGTTGGACAGAAGTCCAGTCATGCTTTTTGTATATACCTTGCTCATACCTTTGTGAAGCCCGGGAGTAGCAACGTAGATACCAGGGTGTTTCCTCTTCTTCACATATCTTACATTCACTGCTTGTATCTTTACAAATCAAGGTATTCTGTCAACAGTTCTACTATCATTCATAGCACCTTGCGGCTCATGTTTATAAGTGAATATTTGGTATGTTATTTGGGCTCGTTAGGGAAGTATGAAACTACGTTTTGCGAGCAAAAAAGTTGTGCTAGCTGTATAATACGTGAGAAACTGCAAAATTCTCGGGTTTTTTGCAGTTTAACTTGCAAACTATGCGTTTCTGAGATTAGTTGTCATTATCACTTTTAAAGTATATTAAATTTGTGACAATTTAAGCTCACCCACAGCACCGTATGTCTAATAATTTTTGAGATGTGGCACTTCAAAAATTGACATTTTTTCAAAAAAATTAAATTTTAAGTTTTGCTTTTGTTTTCAGCCAAATATCGCCACAACCGCTCATCCTAAGAGAAAACTGAGTTTTAGCACGTTTAATTACCTTTCATATAAGCGCAAAACGGGGTGTTTTGCGTTGTTTTTAAAGTTTTTATTTATAAGATATGACTGGCCTATGTACGATCATTATTCTAATAATTTATGAACTTCTGAGCAACATCCATTAATTAACAATAATACATGTGTAAAAATTACTATTTGGCAGATATGTGAACGATTAAAATTTAACAACAGATGTTTCATTTACAGTATAATATCGATCGGTTCATTTCACTGACTTCGAAATTACACCAATTAAGCACAGAACTTTGAAAATTAGTACTAATTGATGGCTACTGGTAAAAGTATCTGATTGAGATAGAAATTTATAAGTTACGTAAATGTTTATTCACAATTTGTCGAATAATACTGAGTGAGGAATAATAATTGAATAACAAAATACTAAACAAATTAGTGAAAATGCCGTTGTAATATTTATAATAGCTTTATTATGACGTTAATTAGATAAAAAAGCTATCAAGTTGATTTGTTAAGATTCATGCCTTACATGATTGAAACAAAAAATATTTAAATTTTAATAGAATGCTGCTAACTTAAAAACATTAAAAGTTAATTCCCCTTGGTTGTTGGCCTTGGAAACTGGTCTCGTACACTTTCAGTACATCCCGAGTGATATTAGGGAAAGAAAAGAAGTTTTTTGTTATTGTCGGGCTCTCGGAAATACTTATTTCCCTTTTTAAGACATTGCCATGGGACTGTTAATTCAGGAAGCATACATTATAAAAATGGTCTCATCGTTGGCAGTAATAAAGACAGTTATAAAATATCGTTAACTTTGGATGTAACATAACCGCGGGACATTTGAAATAACTACAGCTCTTCAAGTCTTCATTGTCACTTGTGTAAACAAATTTTATTGGTAAAAATATAAAAATAGGAATTATAATATTCCAACCTATCTGCAAGTGCCTTAAATATCATAAGGGCTAAACAAATTAAACTGAAAATGAACTGAAATTAAACGGAACCGAACTGAGCAACGAGGAGCAGCAGTAGGCAGCTTTCAGTGAGAACCCGAAGATGGCAGATGAGATTCTGCCGAAACGTCATTTAAACAACCGTAACTCGACGCGAGTTGACCATCGAGAGCACCCGGAAGTACAATAACACTTCATTTAACAGCTGCGAAAACCTAAAAAACAACATATATATATATGTTGTTATTTAGGATTAACCAAGGAGTATACGAAATCCCGTGTCAAGATTGCAACAATAAATGAATGCAGTACGAAAAGAGGAGAAAATATCGTCCCTAGCACAGCATGTAAAATCCACAGGACACAAAATAGACTTCGACAACGTCAGTAGCTAATATCGAATATTATAGGTAAGGATTACCAGAGAGGACATAAAAATCGAAAAAAGACCACAAAGTCTTAATAAACCAGATGATACGCAGAGATAACCCAGTTCCTGGAAGCCCGCTCTTGTGGGAAGATAGTAACCGAAAATACACGATGATCCACCGTGGACGAACCAATCACGAGGAGGTACGTTCAAGTATTGATAAATAGTGAAGAAACACAGCAACCTGCCCGAAATGGATCTATCACGAGGAGTCAGAGCCAAGCGCTAACTAATCAAAGAGAACCACGACATTCTACGGCAACGACTGGACACGAGGATGTTCAACCACTAACGAGAAGTCACGTGGATCGTGACGTTTCAGCGAGGCCTCTTGTCGGGTTAGCTCAGGCGCCCGCTACGCCTCCCACAGGTAGTAGGGGACCAGTAACACGTAGCCAGTCGCGCCCTAGACCACAGCATATATAAGGAGCCGCACAACGCGGAGAACGTCAGTTCAGTTCGAGCAACGAGGAGCAGCAGTAAGCAGCTTTCAGTGAAAATCTGAAGATGGCAGATGAGATTCTGCCGAAACGTCGTTTAGACAACCGTGACTCCTGTAGGAGTCGACCACACTGCGGGAGCGCACTCGAAAGTACAACAACACTATATATATATATATATATATATATATATATATGACCAGACATAGACCGGTTTCGAACTTATTAGTTCTCCTCAGTATGCCATAGGTCATGGAGCAGACAAATGACAGTGGCCAACCTGCTAGTCTTATACAGACTAATGTAAATGGTATAGTGGTGAGAGGTAATTGAATCCTCTCATGTGGTCTAATGCTACTATACACCAGACATCATAGATGTCTCCGTGGTGCATAGCGACTTGCCATTTTGCAAGTACCGAGAGCGGCGACCTTCAGCCCTTGGTGGACTTAACCTATATACTGTTATTATACATGATTTGCAGGAAACAACTACTCAGCGGGCAAATACCCCGACCTGCATTGAATTACACCTTACAAATCATGAAAAATTGGTAGCCAATGTCATTTGTCAACTCCCTGGCCAGACATAGACCGGTTTCGAACTTATTAGTTCTCCTCAGTATGCCATAGGTCATGGAGCAGACAAATGACAGTGGCCAACCTGCTAGTCTTATACAGACTAATGTAAATGGTATAGTGGTGAGAGGTAATTGAATCCTCTCATGTGGTCTAATGCTACTATACACCAGACATCATAGATGTCTCCGTGGTGCATAGCGACTTGCCATTTTGCAAGTACCGAGAGCGGCGACCTTCAGCCCTTGGTGGACTTAACCTATATACTGTTATTATACATGATTTGCAGGAAACAACTACTCAGCGGGCAAATACCCCGACCTGCATTGAATTACACCTTACAAATCATGAAAAATTGGTAGCCAATTTGCCCGCTGAGTAGTTGTTTCCTGCAAATCATGTATAATAACAGTATATAGGTTAAGTCCACCAAGGGCTGAAGGTCGCCGCTCTCGGTACTTGCAAAATGGCAAGTCGATATGCACCACGGAGACATCTATGATGTCTGGTGTATAGTAGCATTAGACCACATGAGAGGATTCAATTACCTCTCACCACTATACCATTTACATTAGTCTGTATAAGACTAGCAGGTTGGCCACTGTCATTTGTCTGCTCCATGACCTATGGCATACTGAGGAGAACTAATAAGTTCGAAACCGGTCTATGTCTGGTCAGGGAGTTGACAAATGACATTGGCTACCAATTTTTCATGATTTGTAAGGTGTAATTCAATGCAGGTCGGGGTATTTGCCCGCTGAGTAGTTGTTTCCTGCAAATCATGTATAATAACAGTATATAGGTTAAGTCCACCAAGGGCTGAAGGTCGCCGCTCTCGGTACTTGCAAAATGGCAAGTCGCTATGCACCACGGAGACATCTATGATGTCTGGTGTATAGTAGCATTAGACCACATGAGAGGATTCAATTACCTCTCACCACTATACCATATATATATATATATATATATATATATATATATATATATATATACAGTAATTACTTAGCTTTTACAAAATTTGGATAGTTTCCAGGCGCTCCAGACTTGAAGGTTGTTGATCGAGTTCCTTGCTGATTGTATAAATTTTCACAGCACGAATAGGGTTTTTCTCAATCGTAAAGTGTGAATAATATACCAAAATTCGTGTACCAAAGAATAGCGAATGATCCAAAAGTTCAAAGTCTAAATAATCCAACAATCGAACAGTTGACAGGTTCTAACTCAAAATTTAGCTGGCCTTACCAAAATCGTCTAGAATACTACCTCTTAGACGATGGCCTGCTTATTAATCCGAATAAATCGAAATTTCAATTATACTAACCAGAATATTAATTGAAAATTAGAATAAATTTAGCTTTTGATCCGGTATCAAACCGACTAGCAACCACGTGCCTTTAAACTAAATTAATACCCAGCAAAGTTTTCCGCTCAATTATCTTGATCTGCCTTTGCTGTGCTCTGGGTTCGATCCCCAGCACTGTCGGTGGTTCTCAAACGTGTAACCCCCTTCCGAGTAGTATGTGGCTTTGGATTTGGGGGTTGTCTACTATATGTGGTGTGTTTTAAGTTTCTTCATTTACATTCTACAATTACATTCTTTACATACTAAATGCATAAAACTATTTACACTCTGAGAAATCTATCTGCACCAACGATTTTACAATCGAGCCTCACATGAAAATCAGCTTTATTGAAAATATAATAAGAAATACTTGTGTCTACTATGGCACCTTTTAATGAATATTTTATATATACCATTTTTATACAACATCACCCCTGTACATTAATTTAACGAATTACGGAAAATAAATTTATTTAAAGAGGGACAGCGACTCGTGAAACTCCGTAATCAGTTTTAGTCCGGGAAATATCTGACATTTTTACAAAATTGAGGAATCAATTTAATAAATGAAATAGGTTTAGGCGGCCCAGATTTTTTACCTCGTAAAATATTCATGTTAAGAGTGTAGTAAAAGAAAGCAAAGATGAGCCTTGTAAACAAGCCAAAGTTGTGTATTTTCAGCAAACGCCTTAACGTCGTTCTGTGGCAATAAGGTGTATAATTTTACATTTGATTTGCATTCCAGATGATATGGATCACAACATTTTGCTGCTGTATAAAGTTACGCCTCGCTTCGAAATACCATTAAATTTCCATGCATATGGAATGAAGAATAGACGGGGTATACTGAACGCGCGTGACCAAATATGCTGGCCGTCTGTCAGAGAAACCGACCAGAGACCAAATCTCAAAATAATACACCAAACAAATTATGACATGCTTTTCAATTTTCTTTCACATACGATTTCTGATGTTACTGTCACATTTTATATCAAGAAAAAGGTGGACATATGAAAAGAAAATATGAATATCATATTATTTCCCATATATATATCTACATAATAAAAATTCTGTCACATCTTGTATTGATTATCGGGCACAGTGCCAATTCTTCAATGACAGTAACTGTAGATGGGTTTTTATAATTTATAAAAAATTACCCAACTTAGATACATTGCCCTAAGTAAATTTAAATGACACACATTTCAAATAATTTGCTTATAACAATTATGGCAACGCAAATAGACACCATCAGATTCCCAGCAAACACAAAGTGATAGTGCTTCGTATGTTATAAATAAATAACTTTGGATGCATATTAGAAACGACAAAATAAAATACTAGCTATGACAATACAGGGTGTCTCACCGGGAACTAAATCGATCGATATAGAGAAAAGCACGCATCAGAAAATTTTGAAAATTTAGATAATTACTAATGTCGGTGTGGCCAATCCAACTAAAATAATTACAAGCAGCTGGCACTTCCGCTTATACCGGAAGTCGATACCAACTTGCTTATTTCAAATGGAACACCCTATATATTTTAGGGTTTTCGAAAAGAGCATAAAATTCTAAGTGGAAAATATGTAGCATATCCTATACCTAAACCTAGCCGTGTCAGAGATATTTGACATTTTAACGAAAATTTGACAGGTGCAACGGTTTGCAAGAACCGTTATAACTTTCTTCGTGTAAAAGATCCTCATTTGCTTCTTGTCACATAAAGAGAACACAAGGAGAACTACGTTCTGCAACTAAAATAAATTCAATAATATCATACCAAGTGTTCCGTTTTTCGCGTTACATTTTGTCAACTTCAAACCGCGAAAACTTCTTTAGGTCAAATGGAACACCCTGTATTTCTTTACGTCAAGTTGTGTAAAATTGAATTCCCTTTTTTCTGATATTAGCATTGAGGGGGTTAAAGTTAGAATTTTTTGAAATATTTGCGATTTTATTAGAAATTCATGAATTGTTGTAATCATTTCATCAAAATAGCCATGATTAGAAACAATCAGTCATTATCTTATGTCAAAAAATGCCAGCACGTTTAAATTACACCCACGAAAACTTTTTAAATTTGTTTATTATTTATGGAGAATGTGATAAAGTAATATCAAGAACTTGCAGCACCATTTGCTACTCGATATCCACAAAAACGCAAAATAACACTAACACTACGTATTAATCGAATTGAAGATATGGCATGAACTAAAATTGCAGAGATAAGATCAATTTAAAATATGATTTTATTTTAATTTAATAATTGCTCAAAATTCCGCCCTCGAACCTCGACACACTTTTCGCACCTTCGGATTAGTTCCGCATGGGTAGCTCTTCTAATTGAATCCTGTGATGTTTTGAAATGCATTTCTTACTCTTTGCAGACAATCTTCAATGGTTGTTAATGGGCTCTCATAAACTTTATTTTTAATAGTTCCCCAAATGAAATAATCCAGAACTGATAAATCGGGCGAGCGAGGAGGCCATAAGAAAGGTCCATTATTGGCAATCCATTAATCATAAAAAGTTTCTTGTAAATAATTATTAATTAAATATGCGTTATGTGGGGGAGCACCGTCGTGCTGATAAAAAATGTTTCTCTATGTTCGGCGAGAGGTAAATTTTCTAAATAGTTATTATTCAAATTTTGTAAGATATTCAGATATCTTTCACATAAAAAAAAAACAAAAATTTACCTATACATGTTAGCAAAAGAGAAAATTTAATTTACCGTTTAAATTTTCCTGATAAAATTGTAATGCCACCACTCTATCGTTTCTTATGGCACAGTAAACATTGAACTGCCAACTTTCCTGAAAGTTTCGCTCTCTGATAATATGAGGATTTGAGTCACTCCAATAATGCAAATTGTGTCTATTAAAAAGTCCATTTCTAGTAAATTTTGCTTCATCTATCCATATAATATTTCCCAAATAAGAATCGTGATCCTCAGACCTTATTAGAATAAACTCACAAAAATTCTGTCTTCTTAGGAAATCTGTTTCTTTTAATCATTGAACCATATGGAATGAAAATGGGTGAAACTTATGTTTTAATAAGATTCTGTGAATTTAATCCTTGCATAGTTCCGATTCCAGAGCAGCTTGTCTTAATGACATCCTTGGAAATGCATGAAAATATCCCAGAATTACTATTTCAATGTTTTCGTCATCAACAATAGGCTTCCTTCTTTGCATTTTTGCCTTAACAGAACCATAATTTTTAAAATTTTCCAGTATGCATTTTACAGTGTTTGGTGACGGTTTCCGTTTTTCTGGGTATCGAGTAGCAAATGTGCTGCAAGTTCTTGATATTACATTATCACATTCTCCATAAATAATAAACAAATTTAAAAAGCTTCGTGGGTGTAATTTAAACGTGCTAGCATTTTTTTACATAAGATAATGACTGATTGTTTCTAATCATGGCTATTTTGATGAAATGATTACAACAATTCATGAATTTCTAATAAAATCGCAAATATTTCAAAAAGTTGTAACTTTAACCCCCACAATGCTAATATCAGAAAAAAGGGAATTCAATTTTACACAACTTGACGTAAAAAAATACAGGATGTTCCATTTGACCTAAACAAGTTTTCGCGGTTTGAAGTTGACAAAATGTAACGCGAAAAACGAAACACTTGGTATGATATTATTGAATTCATTTTAGTTGTAGAACGTTATTCTCTTTGTATTCTTTTTATGTAACAAGAAGCAAGTGAGGATCTTTTACAAGAAGAAAGTTATAATGGTTCTTGCAAACCGTTGCACCTGTCAAATTTTCTATAAAATGTCAAATATCTCTGAAACGGCTAGGTTTAGGTATAGGATATGCTACGTATTATCGACTCAGAATTTTATGCTCTTTTCGAAAACCCTAAAATATATAGGGTGTTCCATTTGAAATAAGCAAGTTGGTATCGACTTCCGGTATAAGCGGAAGTGCCAGCTGCTTGTAATTATTTTAGTTGGATTGGCCACACCGACATTAGTAATTATTTTCAAAATTTTCTGATGCGTACTTTTCTGTATATCGATCGATTCGGTTCTCGGTGAGACACCCTGTATAGTGTACCTAATACACGTTTTTCTCCGTTGAACTTTTATGTAACAAAGGTTTCTGTAATTTCAAAAATGTAAATGTTGCATGATTTCTAACAACTAGTACTGAAGTCGCTATAATCAGAAATAATTACGCAATAGTATTTAATATTATAGGACAACCAACACCATCTAGGTATTATTAGGACAATTACGATGGAAGCGAAAAGTAGATCTAGTAAAATTTTCAGTACTTTATTAAATTCTCCTCCACAATGAAAACTAATTGTTATTTAAACAATAAAACAGTAAAATTATATGTATATTTTGAATTGTTACTTTTTAAGACATTTTATCTGATAGTTCCTGAATTTTTAATTCCTATGAGCATAGTAAAATGGTGCCCTACTTCCACCATTCTAGATTCTTATATTTAGCGATATTCAGAATATCAGATCGAATCTAACGGCATCTCATTTATCTAGATCAGTTTTAAGATGTAGAATGTAATATCCGACATACATATATCGTGTCGTAGTGGGGTAATTACAGTTTAACTCATTAAATCTATATATTTATTACTAATAATTACTATAAAGACTGTTATTACGAAATTTTGCAAAATATTTTGATTAATTTAATTAATTGTTCTAAATCAGTGATATCGCGAATTAAGTTGGCATCTAAAAAATATAAATTGTGACTACATTTATAATACAAATGTTAAATATGCTTTTGGTTTGTTTATGGACGATATATTATGGTGCCTACATTTCACATGCCCTCTTAAATATGTTAAGAATAAAAATATAAATAATAAAGCAAATAAGAATAATCAGTGGGTAACAAACGATAACATGATATAACCTTAGGTGTGCCGCAAGGCTCAATTCTAGGGCCATTATTATTTTCCATTTATATAAATGACTTTCCTTGTCATATAAAAAGAGGGATGACAGTTATGTATGCGGAGATACCTACTGTTACCGTAAAATATTATCGACGACAGGAACAGTTGGTGCTATTAAATTAAAGAAATTTATATGAAGTTTATTACAACCTTTAGTCCGCGTAGCTCAAATGTTAAACCTCCAATCGCACTATATCACTTAATTTGATGATCACCTGCAATCTGCCAAGCTCTTATACAACTGCTCAACTCCTACACAATTCAAGTGTTATCTCGGTTCCACTAGGAATCGTTTTCATCATCTTAAAATAATTTAGAATTATCTTTTCTCGCCAACTTGTCAGAATTTTGGGAAAAAATTAATTTTCTATTCTTCCGTTTCAAATTTGTAGACTGGTTGTGTTCCTTCTTCTTACTGGACCTAACTTTGACCAACAACAGTCTATTTTCTCTCGTATCCTTAACTATTTTGTTTCTCTCAAATTTTCAACCCCTGCAATCTTTAATAATTTTCTTGTTGTTACTTATTTTTCATCCTCTAGCAACTTGTATTTTTTCCAATTTTTCCACACACTCCCTTATTTTTCCGCAAATAATAAAATCGCCGACACCAACTTGAATATTCCTTGACATAAACTTGATAAAACGAATTGGTTCTTATCACGTGTTATTGAGGTTTTGAGTTTTATCACTTTCCTGCACACACTAAATTAAAATCTTATATCTAATGAACATAATAAATGCATAAACAGTTCGAAATGTTACAAACACTTTGATAATTAGTTTAACAATAACTAAGTGAATTAAAATAACATAACTGATTCTAATTACAATTAAATATCTCTACTGTTTTTTAAAAGCTGAAATATAAAAATTGCATGTAATTAATAAAAATATCTGTCTTATATAAAATACTTTGGTATTTTATATAACACAACAAATGAACGAAAACAGAAAACAAAAGACATGCATGCACCTCGCTATGCAGGCAGAATAAAATGCATTTTACGTATCCTCATTAACGTTCATAAAATGTCAAACAAAGCACGATAATTTTTACAATTCTTTCGTATAATTTGAGATAGTTGCCTTGTATAGAATTAAAACGATTGGTTTCGACTGATTTTGCAATATCGGATGTATATTATGTACTTGAATGGACTACAGAGAACATAGTAAAAACAAACAGGTGGTGCATTTCAGCTTTGAGTTCTCCCAGAAGTATCTCCGACTGGACTACATGAGATTTGTAAACAGACAACGTTTCAATCTGCCCTATTTTTATGGCTGATGGCTTGGCAGCATATATGGGCACTGTTAGGTTAATATCGAACGCGGTGCATACCAAACACATTTAACTGATCGAAAAAATAAGATTATACTTTATTTGTGTGCATGGCCTTTAAGCATTTTGTCGATTTGCGATCTGAAAGAATTATGCAAAGCTTCCATTATGTGCCTACACACAAAATAATTTTCGATGATTTAAAACAATACGATAATTACAAAGCCCTACTAATACTCATCAATATTGCGTCATCTTATTGTATCACAATTTATCTCAAAGGCAATCAAAGTAAGAATAATGTTTGTAATTTCTTAATTCCAAAGTTTATTAGTAACAAAGTTGTCCTCTCAATTTCAGCAATTGTGGCGAATGCGCCAATGGTAATATCAACGAAACTGGCTTCTCTTGTCAACCTTTTGTTCTCTTACTTCACTTTTATCAGATTTCCGCGTTTCATATTATGTGGATTATGATAATTAAGGTTTTAAGATTATGTGTATCTGTCTGTCCGTCAATCCATACGTCTGTTGATGCTATATAAATGATTATTTGACAGGAAAAAATAAGATTTAAGAGATCGTTGACACTATTGCCAAGAATAACAACGGAAATTAGTGAAACAATAACATATACAGGGGTACATCCTAAAAATAGTGTGACATATGACAACAATTGGAAGAAACCTGCTGTATTTTGACTGCCAAATATACAGGGTAGTTACTATAAAAATAATTAAATAATAATCAACAAAGAAAAATACTAATGGAACGTAAGTAAGTAATCTGCATTAGCTTCCTGTACAAACATCGCAAACATTGTCCATTATCTATGACACTAAATAATGACAAGTTGGTTTTAAGACAAGATTGCGTTGATATGCATGGTTTAACAGATCATAGATTAATTTATTATTATCTAAATGTAAATATTGAAGAGGGTAGGATGAAGTTTTATACATTTAGAAATTTCAAAACACTTGATTATAATCTGTTTCTAGATGATCTTTTACTTATTACAAAATTAATCTATTCAATGAATGTTTAATAAACAATGACAACATAAATATAGTAACTATTACTGAACATTGGCTCAGAGAATTTCAGATAGATAGGATTAATATACCCAATTTTTATGTGGGAACGTCGTTTACTAGAAAAGAGCATATACATGGAGGTGTTATGATACTAAAAAAAGATATTAAATCCACTGAAATAATCGAAATAAGTAGAGAAGCACATTCAAATTGTTGGATTAAGTACAAAATATGGCATTATATTATCAATATATAGGTCCTTTAGGAGACATAGAAACATTCCTCGGAAAATTAAACATCCGGAGATTATAATGTCAACTTTATAGTACAATCAAACATAAGGACCAATCTTGAAAATCTACTGTCGTCTTTCAACCTCCACAAGATTTTTACAGAACCGTCAAGAATTACAAATATTTCACAGAGTTGTATAGATAATATTTTCACCAACATAGATGTAAAGTATTATAAAGTTAAAACAAATACAGTGAATCTACATGTATCAGACCATTTGGGACAGCTCCTTGAAATTCCACATGAAGTTGGTAATTCCAATAAACTGAAAGAGATTGAATATAGAGAAATAAATGACTACAATATTTACCAATTTAAATGCAAAATGGTGGCCATAGATTGGAATACATTATTAGACGCAAAAAGTGCCTATCAAGTATATCAGTGTTATTATAATATCTTCACAAAACTTTTTGAAACTCATGTGCCAAAAATGAGGAAACGAGTCATAGGAAAAAACAACAAGAGTAACAAGTGGTACATAGAAGAATTGAAACAAATGAGAAATCAATTAGATGCTTTATCTACGATACAAAATGTAAGAAAAGACCAAGATTCTTTAAATGCCTATAAAAATCTCAAAGAGGCCTACATAAAGCGGATCAATGAACAAAAAAAAGTAGCAAATCAAAATTTTATAGCTGATTGTGAAAATAAATCTAAAGCAATTTGGACAATAATTAAGTCAGAAACCAGAAAAAATCAAAACTGTGATAACAACCAGGAGCAAACAACTCTAACAGCTGAAAATATTAGTACCTTTTTTGCAAATATTGGATTAAACAGACAACCGATGAGCTATTAAGAAATCAAATAATATCCAACTCTAGGTCTATATATTTGGAAGAAATGGATGAAAACGAGATTAGAAATGTTATACAGAACATCAAGACTAAAAAAACAGAGGATATACATGGTATGTCAACTTACATTTTAAAGAAAATTGGAGATGCTCTGGTAACACGAATTACAATAATAATAAATAAATGTATTCAAGAGGGAATATTTCCCAATGATTTAAAACATACGAAAATTATTCCGATATATAAGAAAGGTGACATCAATAACATCAATAATTATAGACCTATCTCTATCCTACCAGTCATTTCAAAAATATTTGAAATTATTTTAAAAAAAACTGATAACATTTTTTGAGAAATTTAATATATTACATAGCAGTCAACATGGGTATCGTAAAGGGAAATCAACTACCACTGCCCTGATAGAAGCAGTAGAAAAAATAACAGAGGCTCTCGACAGACAAGAAGAAACAGAAATAATCTGCTGTGACTTAAGTAAAGCTTTTGATACGGTTGACCATACAGTTTTACTTAGTAAACTACACTATTATGGCGTGAGAGGAACTCCACATAAATTGTTCGAATCATATTTATCAGATCGATATCAAACAGTATGATAAAAGGGATGATAAAAGATCAAACCCAATGCTACTAACCCGAGGTGTGCCACAAGGCTCTGTGTTGGGGCCAGTACTATTTATAATATATATCAACGACTTACTCTCTAATGTTAAGAGTTATGGGGCTTGTTTATAAGCCGATGATACAACATTCATAACAAAAGGGAAAAATAAAACAGGGTTAACAACCCTATCACAAAATATATTGCACGAAGCAAATATCTGGCTCATGGCGAACTCATTGGCTTTAAACAGAGAAAAAACGCAAAATATAATTTTATCTACAAAAAGGGAAACGGAAAGGTTATCGTTGAAATTCTTAGGCTTAACATTAGACAGTAAATTAAATTGGAAAGGCGATATTGAAGAGCTCTGCAAAAAACTTGCCGCAGCTATTTACACCATTAGAATACTAAAAAACGTATCCACGAACCAATTCGCAAAAATAGCATATTACTCAAATTTTCATAGCATCGCAGCATATGGAATACTACTATGGGGAACATCATCTGATGCTCAGAAAGTCTTCATCCTACAAAAGAAAGCCATTAGAACATTATGTGGCATGAATTATAGAGAGAGCTGCAGAGCCTTCAAAGAACAAGGTATTCTCACTATGCCAAGTTTATATATACTCAGTTGCCTTAGGTATGTGCATTCAAATAAAGATAAATTTAGTCCAAATCTTGAAAATCATCCCTATAAGACAAGAAACAGGGAACAGCAGCTACAAATTCCGCATCACCGACTGAATATAACTCAACAGGGAGTGGACTACTGAGGTCCAAAATTGTATAATAAAATTCCTCTCGAGATAAGAAATAAAAATTTTAAGGCGTTCTCCAGTTGGGTAAAAAACGTGTTGACCACAGGAGTGTGTTACTTATATATATATATATATATCCGAGAAGCTTCCGCGGTCGTTGGTATGAAAAATACTAGGTTCTCGGGTTGAACCGCGTCTGAGATTGTTAATGTCAATCTCAGACGCGGTTCAACCCGAGAACCTAGTATTTTTCATATATATATATATATATATATATGAAGTGTTTGTGTACTTCCGGGTGCTCTCCCGCGTCGATGATCGACTCCTCCAGGAGTCACGGTTGTCTAAACGACGTTTCGGCAGAATCTCATCTGCCATCTTCAGGTTCTCACTGAAAGCTGCCTACTGCTGCTTTCGTTGCTCGAACTGAATTGTTCAGTTCAGTTCAGTTCAGAACAGTTCAGTTCGAGAACAATTCAGTTCGAGCAACGAAAGCAGCAGTAGGCAGCTTTCAGTGAGAACCTGAAGATGGCAGATGAGATTCTGCCGAAACGTCGTTTAGACAACCGTGACTCTTGGAGGAGCCGATCATCGACGCAGGAGAACACCCGGAAGTACAACAACACTTCATTTAACACCCGCGAAAACCTAAAAAACAATATATATATATATATATATATATATATATTTGTGTTTATATATACTTATGTGCGTGTATGTGTCGTGACAAAATACAATAAGTTGTATTGTTATTTATATTTTGATTTATATTGCTATATTTTGACGCTTCCTGTAATATTCTTTTTACAGAACAAAGAACTATTATTATTATTGATTGGGATCTAATTTACCAAATTCATAATGTTAATGGCAAAATTAAATACCCACTGCCAAACTGTTCTTGGTATAACGTGTGGTGTCGCACTTTAAATGTCGCATTCAATATGACGGTTTTTATATGATTGCAAATTAAATAGCCGCAAAACTAAACTTTCTTTCTGCGTACATTATCCCCTTGATGCATGAATACCCCAAATCTCATCGAATTTAGTCCACCTTGTATACACTTTATTATAATTGCGATAACCAGTTGGCATTAGTTTGTACCAAACGACGTTATATTTGATGTGAAAACTAAATTCAGAAAGTAGGTCATTAATGGCAGAATTTGGTAAATTGTAAATATTTGCTTCATCCATTTTATTGCATTATTGTTATGCTTGAATTACTTTTAGTCCGATGATCTCTAGTAAGGTGAGAGTTACATTTAGTTCCAATCAAATACCAACAGCATGAATGCATATTTGCACAATATCACAGTCAATCGAAAATTAGAGTAAATTCTCTTTGAAAGTATAATATAATAACAAAACCGACAAATTATTCACGGTTTAACGTCTTGAAAAGGGTTTTGGTAAAATGCCCTTATTTGTAAGGCAAATAATAAAGAGTGACAGGTACGAATACGTGAAGGTCCATTACGACAGTTTGAAGACGTGTGATAGATGATTCCACAGACTATATATTAAAGTTTCCTCTTATATAAACTAATCCCAAGGAATTTCACAATTTTCTTATCAATTTGATTTTGTGGAAAATCTCAAAAATTCCTTCATATAGAGCATTCTCCTGGTGTCAGCCTAATTTAATATTAAGTGTACACTTATAAAATTAATCAATCAAAGCGTTCTATGAAAAATGGGTGTAACAAAAACCTGACCCAATAAATCTGGCTTAATTCTATTTAGCTAGGGTAGCAAAAAATTTTGCAACAATTGATTTTTAACAGTCTATTGAATGATAAAAATAATATACCCTCGTAGTTTCAGTAAACCTATGTAAATGTGGGCAAAATATTATTTTTCAGGGGTATTGCTTCATCTAAGAAAAAGTTATTTATTTTTTTGAAAGATGCGATGCTACAGATAGGATTTAATTTCCCAAAGATATTTTTCTGTTTTAGCTAAAATTTTACAAGGCTGATACGTTCCTGCTCATATTAATATCAACTATTTACAGTATTTACGTGAGCAGTATCCATTAAATCTACCAGATTTATAACCTTATGTTTTACATGCTCCAATGAAAATAGTGAAGAGGATCTATGGCAAGAATGACGTGCTGGTCAATCAACTTAGTCAATTCAGCAAACAAAAATAACATGTAACGGTTCAATTTCCTACTGAACTACAAAATTTCTTAAAATCAGTAAAATGTCAGCATTAACGTACTATGGAGTAAAATGCGCGGACTTTTCAAATTCCCCGATATGAAATTGAAGCGTATATGTGCTGCGTATTGGCCAAGAGCGAACGTAGAAAGAAGAAGTCAGTTTTCTTGTAAATCAGTTTCTTGGTTGATTCACTCCCAGTAGAAGTTGTGGCTCCAGATGCTTCATGATTTTTTTATCTCCTGTAAATATGTCACTATCGTATATTTAATCAACGTTTTTGAAAAGTGTTTATTTCATAAACGATTTGTATACGTATATTATAAATTTATTTCACCGTAAATTTTTGACGCAGAATATTTGAAAAATAATTAATTGATACTATATTTCTGTCAAATGTTTAAATTGTAAATTGGTGAAATTGAACTTCCATTTTTTCAGCCATATTATAGTTTCTAATATACGATTGTTAAATGTGTACGATAAATATGTATTTGCGCATCTAAATGTTCGAAGATTATAACAATATCTGAAAATATGAGTAAAATATTTAAATTTATCAAAATCTGTAATAGATAGATGATAAATGAAAATATTCCTTCAGTAATATTGCAGTTTATGACATACGGTTTTTAAACGTATCGATTGCGCAGTCGCCAGCAACCCGGTTAGTATACTTGTCTTTGTTGCAGAATACATAAGCGTTTCTCATAAATATATGCATCTGTCATAGTCTCAACGGTCCAGCCGGTGAGCAACCGCGGATCGTCATGTTAATGTGCTGTTTCGTGTGGTGGTAGTCAACTTTGGTAGTGTGCCGTGTCGTATGGCCTTGTGATTGAAACAAAAAATATTTACTTATTTGTTTTTGAGTATATATGATTTGAGTGGAATTCAACAAGTGTTGTGTTGATTAGCCGCCTTTATCCTTGAGTTATCATCACGTTGTTGTAAGAATTATCGTTTATCTGAGGGTTTTCATAGTAACTACATTTTTTTTTATTACAGAAGGTTAAAACTCTGCATGGCTAGAGTTGAAAGCGTGGGTGAGACCAGCGACAATAAAATTAGAGAGGCAATTCAAGATTGTCTGAAGCTTGCCAAAAGCCGCTATAATTACAATAATAATAATAATTGACTATATTTTTAGATTTTAGTAAAGAGTAATGAACAATGTTGTGTTTTGTTATCATTGTCAAATATCCTAGGTCCCCAAGGGTGAAATAGTAAATGATAAATGGTTTTACCTATTTAGCTAATCCCGCAGAATAAAGCACTACTTAATATAAAATAAAAAAGCTAGTACTAAATAAAAAATATTTAAAAAAATTACTATCTGCATACATATATACAATTGAATTATGTTTCCTTGATATCAGTTACATATGGGTAGGAGATTTAAAATATGTAGGTACTTTTAAAAATATTGGAGATCATTTTAATATTAACTTTCGAATTTAAAAACGATCTTTTTTATAGTGTTGTAGACCGATCAATTCCAAACAATTTTGCAAAGGGAAATGTATCGCAAGTCAAAAACAAACTTTAATTCTAATTTCCCTGTTATAGTTAAAGAAGGTTTATTGGTTGATTTTTATTGGATGGCTGTGGTGGTGTCCCAATCACCCAGACTTATTTAATATATTTATACACATTCTATAACACTTTGAGTTTCCTTTCAAATATCTACATAACATACAGCACATGTGACACAAGAAGGAAAAGAAGGTGCCGAGGAGGCTGTCATGGTGGTTTATACAAACAGGAGGGGTCTACGGAAAGGTTAAACAATAGAGGCATGAGATTGTTACTAAGTTTTAAATCCAATTTCTCTTAAATATTCATATAGGGCATTAAATATTTTGGTTAATTAAAGAAGAATTAATATATTTTACAATATAAGGCACTTAGTAATTAATTTATTTCAATGCCATCCCATTATTATGCAGTAATATAAATTAACACTTTTTTTATCATAAGTAGGAAATGATTTCTGATTTAAGACATGATTTGACTTGCAAAGTTATTTGAAATCGATTAGTCTATAATACTGTATAACAGGATTTCCCATTTAAATTTCGAAAGTTAGATAATTTTGGTAAAAATAAAGTGATGGAAACTATTTAATCATTTATCATTATATTAATTTTGTAGACTCGATGATTTGTTTTTGAAACGGATAATACATGTGGTAGAAAACCCAGGAAATAATATTCGTAGAATGCCACAAACAACTTTCAGACAATATTCATTTATTAAATAAGCTCTTAGTTTATAAGACAATATAACAAAGGTCTAAAGAACTTATTCCAGTATTGGGGTACTCCCCATCTTCCTTATAGGCTAGATATTTCAGAAATCTCCTTTGCACAAATTCAATACTATTTATGTGATTCTGGTATAGAGTGTAGTAATCAAAGATCCATATTCCAATTTGCTTCTGACAAATGCAAAATATAATATTTTGAGACTATGAATATTATTAAAACACTTATAATTTCTGATAATAGAACCGAGCATCTTAAAAGCGTTCGATAATACCTGATGTATATGAGATTTAAAACTTAATTTGCAATCGTATAAAATGCCCAAATTCTTTATTTCATAGCATCGAGTCAATTCAGTTGAATTAATAATAATACCAATCATTAACAGCGGTGATATTGTTTTGAAAAGCTATACAATCTATTGTAGATGAAACATTGCCGAATATTTTAAGATCATAATAATAATAATAATAATAAACACCACAGAAATTAGACAACCCCCAATTCCAGAAGCCAGGGGCTTGTGCGGGAGGGGGTTACACATTGAAAAAACGCGGACATACGACCATTTCCTCCGACAGTGCCGGAGCCAGGATTCGAACCCGGTGGTGCGATGCCGGTGTGATTAATCGCGATTGTCACCTCGCGCCTTAACCCACTCAGCTATCGACCAGACAAATATTTGCACGACCACCTGCACACATTAAGTTATATTATTTGTCAGGCCATTAATGAATATAAAAAAAAGCAGCGGTCCCAGATTAGAACCTTGGGATACTCCTGATGTTATTTCATACTGATGTGTTCTGAACGCCTCATATTCAACAAATTGATTTCGATTAAATAAATACGATTGAAATAGTTGAAGTAATGAAAGTGAAAATTCTATGTTTTCCAATTTTTCTAGTCACAAAAATAAATCTATCTGATCAAAAGCTTTACTTATATCCATATAAACTGCATCAACTTGCCCTTGCGTATCTAATACTTCGGAGACATATTGAGTGAAATTACAAAGATTGGTTACAGTTAATCTTTATGCATAAATCCATGTTGATTAAGCGAAATAAGAGGGCCTTACATGCTCATATATGTTATCATATAGAATCATCTCAAGGAGTATTGCGAAATTGCAAATTATAGAGATCGGTCTATAATTTAGCAAAATACTAGGATCACCTTTTTTAAAACTGGGCAGATTCTGGATATTTTCCATAGCTCTGGAAAATTTGATGTTTTGAGAATTAAATTGAAAATAAATAGCAACGATTGTATGAACACATTAGCACAATCTTTAAAAACTATGTGTGCCATCAATTTCAGATGTTAATTAATTTTTTTATAGTCTTGCGAATGTTATCTTCAGTTATTTGGTAAATATAAAAGCTGCTAAGATGGTGGTTCTATTGATTTGGTGGCATATGTAGGATCAGAAACAGAATAAACACTACAAAAATAATTAGCAAAAGCATTAACTATATTCTGTGAACTCTCGTACGTAACATCACCATTTTTTACCATGCCAGGTATTCTAGTGCGGCCCCTGATACTAAGCATATAACCCCAAAATGCTGTAGAATTACTTTTAATAATTTGTTCAGCATCTGAGATGAATTTCTTAAATGCGTTATCAATGACTCATACATTAAAGGATAGTTATCTTTTCTGAAATTGTAACATATTGGCATTTCTTTGTTAGTTTCAAAGTTAGATAAATTTGCTATAGTACATGCATGCAAGAGAAGGATAATGGTTGTCCTCTATGGCAAGAGGTATTTCATTTCTACATACTTCACAAGAAGTATTAGAAAACACTAATCTAATATATGCTCATATGTATTTTTAATATGGTTATATTGAAGTAAATTTAAAAACTGTGCAAAATTTGATAATATCCTATGCTTGCCATTGTTAATCTCAAGGGCGTAACAAGGAGTATTAAAATCGCATATTATTATAAAATTGGCAGTGCAAATAATATCTATAGATGTAAAATTCTCGAAGAATAATTGATATCTATGAAGAGAAATATTGGGAGGAATATGAACTGCAAAAACATATGCTATAGAATAGTCAACAACTAACTTACAACCAAGTATGTCTATATTAGGACATATATTTGTTAAGACACTGAGGTCCATTTTTGTCACTATATACTTTCTATTAAATGCGAGTAACATACCACCTCCACTTGAGAGCCCTGTGGCCTGGAAATTTCTGTCACACCCAAAGACATTATACGCATCAGGAAAAAGTTCTTCATCACTTACGTCATCCTGTTACCTCCTTTCCCTTGTCATTTATTTTTGAGAAAGAATTGAGGCAACATATGCGGACGACTAGCTGGTTTAAGTCGGAGCAGAGAGCCGTGGGTCCAGAGTATTCGTAAGAGTGGAGAAACGTACCCTTTCTGATATGTACAGCATAAGCGACAGATTTCTGTTTATTTCGAGAAAAGGAGACAAAGAAAAACTGATGTTAAATTGGGCACCATCTATAGTAAAATAAGTAAAATTGTCTCTTTTTCTCGAATAACTAATCTACTATAGATCAGACTGAAATTGTTGGTAAGAGAAATAAAAAGATAGATTAAAATGAATGTAAAAATATATTACATGAATAATGGACAAATCGGTTTGAAAGACAAATTGAAATTTAAATATATATATATATATATATATATATATATATATATATATATAACAAATTTATACCAGTATCCTAGATTGATAATTGTTGAGGTGACTGGTTCTGGGACAGCAATCCAGGCCCACAATTGTCTCTTGTTGCTAGAATGGATTCTAATGTTTCCTTGGCAATTTACGTCTCTCAATGAAATGGGGTGAAAGTTGTAGGAAAATAAACCAACTAGGTAGTTTATGAAAAAATAACGAAATTTTATCTATATGTAAGATAAGCTGTGCAAAAGCTATGCAGAAATGTATCAGTATATATGTGCATAAACATATAAGTACATATAAATATATATCAGCATCTAAGCCTGTAAGCATCTAAGCATGTAGGTATGTAAGCATGTAAGTATATACAAAAGTAAGCATGTACAAAACAATTTAAGCATGTAAGAATTTAAGCAAGTTAGCTGTACAAAAGCTGATTTCATAAAAACTGTATATTAAACACTTGTTAACTGGGATATAAAAATTGTAATATCAATTACTGAAGTCCACAGTTAAAAATTATATACGTTTGAATCAGTACAAAGGCTGCAAGCAAATGACTTCCTGGTGAGTTTTACTGATAAGGTAAACTTTTTGTCCTAGTTACTGTAAATAACGCTACCAAAAAAATGTGAAAAATCTAATTCCCTATTTAAATAGAAAGCTATAAAATATAAAAATAGTACAAGTATGGCCATCTGTCAATGGTTGAGTTAAGCGCAACAACCTGCCTTGTAGATTCCCGTACTCACAACTAAAACAGTGGCATATAATCGATAAAACGAATCTATAATAAAAGTTTTTATTAGGTACTTCCTACCACAGCCTTTGCTTCACAATTCGTAAATACAATACATAACCACAAATATGAACAGATGTAAAAAAATAGTAAAACGTATTGATAACTCAGTAAATATATTACATCTTATAGGATATACTATATATAGTAACGAGAAAAGGTAAGGAAAATCACCAAATGTACCCACATAGTAAACAAAAATATAAAAATTGAAAAATAGATATCTGATGTAACTAAATTTTGTAGACAAATTCTTAATTGTTTCCTGGGATGCTGTGTAGAACGAAAATACATAATAGTTTAGAAAATGACTGAGTTCCTAAGATATAAAATTAAGTACATAAAACAGTGTGAAATGGTTTAGCACTTATACAAGTAAAATTCTGTTAGTTGAAAACAGTTTCACTTACAAAAACTGAATCGAAAAATGTTATACAGATCGTGCCAAATATAACCAAAATACTAGTTTTTATATGGGACATAGGCCATGTAACAATCCGATAGCCACGTTTCACTCAAGTACAGTACATCATACTCACAGATAGACGCTGGTAATTTTCTAATTTAAACCCCTAACATTCTGATAATAGTATGATAAAGTTATCCTACAATTGGGTGTCTTTAGTTTAACGAAACAATTCTAGGAACGCCTTGACTGTATTTAATTGTAATGTTCTCATTGTTCTGATTACGCCTAACCAACTCAGCCTCTTTAAAATGCTGTATTTCTCTACAGGTACGATCAAACGACAAAGAGATGTTAAAAGTATCAGTTTCTCTCAGCTTTTTTGCGTTTTTGATGAAGTTATGAACATAGTTTTCATTATTAAATGTTAATGTAAATTATTAAAGGACGTGGAAAAGCTTTATTTGAGTCAAAGTGACTTATTCTAGAAAACTGAACATCACTCATATCATTTGTTGGATCAACGAAGTTCAAAATATCCAAAATTTGCTTTTGTCGGCTGAGGTTCTCTCATCCCTCGATAATGACGTAGCCTGCGCTACAACCAAATATAACCAATTTTTTCTTTCTAACTTCAATGTTCTCGTACCTCTTGTATAACTTCCTCAAAATAATCATCATTAATCTCAGCTTTTAAATTATTTTTTAGCTCCTGAATGTCATTTTGTAATTTAATAATAACAGCTTTTAACGCTATAATATCGGTTCCCACTTGGGAGTATTTCTTACATGTCCAGGATACACCTTGGTTCTTTTTTGAGTTGTGTTGTTCATGTCATATAGGGTTAAGTATAAAGTAGCTTTAAGCTAAACTTCGCCCTTTCCACATGTATTGTATTTTTGTATGTACAATACTCTGGAAATAAAGACTTTTTATTATTATTATTATTATTATTATTATTATGTAGTGCTTTTAAAGCGCTTTGGTGAGGTAAATCCATTGTTACGTCCTTATTTATTCTAAATTTCCTTTTTTTTCTATTATTGTTTATTTCGTTTGTCTTTACGTAATTTAAATTCAACGCAATATCAATTAGAATTAAAATACACTTAATTATATATTCTTTTCTTGGTTCACCGTGTACCCTTACGCGATTCAAAAAAGAAAGAGATTTTTTGTGATCACACCGCACGGCATCGCTGCTGCTTGAAGCCATTATTCTTCGTACAACGAGAGTATTCACAACTCTATAGCTTCCGTTTATATACATTTTTCTACCCGCTTCTCATTGTGACTTACCCGCTAATAATCATTTCCGCTTAATTTGTTTTGTGTGTGTATTGTGCAACGACGACCATGAATTTAGGATCTACCTGCAATATCTGCAGCCGGAGGCCTCCGAGAACCTGGACCCCAGAGAAAGAAATCTGAAAGGTAGGATCCTTAATTTCTCTTTCGCGCCGCTATACAGTCCACTCTCTTTTGTTTCCGCTTTTTTGGGTAGATTAATATTATTTTTTTCCCCGCAAGTTCACCGTGCGTGATAATTCTTAAGCCTAATATTCTAGTACAGTTCTTGCGTTTCTTGGACGGCCAGCGTCTCTATTTTTCACTATTTTTTTGTTTTTTGCTTTAGGTTATGAATCATGCAGCCAGTAGGTAGTTATAATAAATCTTATAAATAAACCTAAGACAAATAAACGTGATTGAATATGAAAAAACGAGAGAAAATGACGGGCACACACACTTCTCATCCTGGGGTCGAGCAGGATATAGTTTAGACAGCACAAGGGAGACTTCGGAAAGTAGGGAAAACTAACATGAGGAAAGACACTGGGTTTACAAGATTAATATATTTTTCACTTGATGACTCCCTGTTTCATTGTTTTGTGATTAGCTTCTCTGCAAAATGCGGCTATTTTATTCAAGATTATGATTTTTATACTTTGATGTGCTTTTCTGTAATATCTTTTATGCTTGTGCCCATAAATCAAAATAGTACGTTTAGTAGATACTACCGCCTGTCAAACTATTACTGTGAAATTTTTAAAAAAATTGCCTCCCCAAAAAAATGCATGTTTTTTATCTTACTGTCTGCAATACGCTGATGTTGTAATATATTATGTCAGTTATCAATTTGTCCTTCTTACTTTCACTTGTCAGGACAACCAATTCATGTTTTTAAGTGCCTCATAATATTAATTATTATATTTATTCAATTCTGTATATTACGACTATAATTGAAAATTTGCGCATTGTTCTCTATGTCTATAAATAAGCAAAGCTATATCTGTGGATACTCTGTATATTACGTTTCACATACTTTCGAGCTATGTTCCCTGTGATAATCGTAATATTCTAGTGATAGCTTGTTAGAATGTCTCTACAGCGAATGATTGTAATTGGTGCTGCAAATCCGTTTGCCATATCGCAATCGCTCAAGGTCTCCGCAAAGTCGGGAGGGTTCCATAAGAAGCTGTGCATTTACATAATTGAACAAGTACACGAAAGTTACCGCCTCTTACAGACCTTGTTCAGTCATTCTTATTTCTATTTCGTTCCTGTGTTATTTCCAACTTCAGCCGACATTTACTTAACTTCGTTTAAAGTTTCACGTTCACAAACAAGTACCTATTACATACACAGAGAATTTTTCTCTGTTTTCTCTATCTCTAATGCCCGGTCAAGAGAATTTAAATGTCTGCGTCTTTTTGCCCAATTAATTTTATTCGAAAGAAAACTCCATAATTTTTAATGGGCAACACGGAATGTGGAGAAATATGGCTGTAAGAAGAGATTAAGTAATTAAATAACTATTTTCCTACTGCCGAACCTAGGACTAAGAAGCACGATAGACAGTGATAAATCGCATTTGACACATGAGTCGTCTTACAACTGTAATATGGGCCAAGTGCACATATTCTAATAAATTAAAGCAATCATTATCTGTAAATGCAAGAAGTCTCTTTCAAATAATTCCCACTGTATGAACATCTTTTTTATTTATTTTGTCACCTTATTTAGAATACCGTCATGAAGGAGTTTAACATTAGCTATTCCTCTACTCAACCAGGACACATGCACACAAACAATTACATAACGACCATTCCCTACAACATTAACATCTGTCGCAGCTGAGACTCGAACTCAGGATCGGTACAGCGACAAGATTATCTCTCACACAACCACGTCTAATCCATCGCTACCAACTCAGTGACATATAAAAAATGCCACTACCCTAGCCAGAATTTGAACACAGGACTTCTTGGGCTCAAGTCTAACGTGTAAGCGTTGGGAAGCCGAACCATACATATGTATTATATCATTATGAGTGAATGCATAAATGCTTTACTACTACTTCTACTACACAAAGAAAATCATTTTAAGTAACCTATAAGGCATTTGACAGCTAAAATATTGCTGCAACATTTTGCTTTAAAAGCCTTCAAAAAAAGTTGTATAAAAGTTATATAAATTTTTGGTTGGTGTTTGGGTTTGGTGGTGGTTTGTATCTGTGTAAAAGATCTTACTAAGCCCTAATGAGCTTTACATAATAAATAAAGTCAAAATCTGACTAAGATGCCTTAATAAAGTAGCTTTATATTTAAGCTATGAGAGCATTGTCTGATTCCACCGAATTGCAATTTAGTATTGTATAAAGCTTTAATATATCCAGTTAGCTCTATGTGTTGCTATAATTTAATATATATAAGGCTTTAAATGTAATAAGAGAACCAGATGTGTTAACTGGGATGTATATCTGTAATGAAGGAGTTTAACATTAGCTATTCCTCTACTCAACCAGGACACATGCACACAAACAATTACATAACGACCATTCCCTACAACATTACCATCTGTCGCAGCTGAGACTCGAACTCAGGATCGGTACAGCGACAAGATTATCTCTCACACAACCACGTCTAATCCATCGCTACCAACTCAGTGACATATAAAAAATGCCACTACCCTAGCCAGAATTTGAACACGGGACTTCTTGGGCTCAAGTCTAACGTGTAAGCATTGGGAAGCCGAACCATACATATGTATTATATCATTATGAGTAAATGCATAAATGCTTTACTACTACTTCTACTACACAAAGAAAATCATTTTAAGTAACCTATATGGCATTTGACAGCTAAAATATTGCTGCAACATTTTGCTTTAAAAGCCTTCAAAAAAAGTTGTATAAAAGTTATATAAATTTTTGGTTGGTGTTTGGGTTTGGTGGTGGTTTGTATCTGTGTAAAAGATCTTACTAAGCCCTAATGGGCTTTACATAATAAATAAAGTCAAAATCTGACTAAGATGCCTTAATAAAGTAGCTTTATATTTAAGCTATGAGAGCATTGTCTGATTCCACCGAATTGCAATTTAGTATTGTATAAAGCTTTAATATATCCAGTTAGCTCTATGAGTTGCTATAATTTAATATATATAAGGCTTTAAATGTAATAAGAGAACCAGATGTGTTAACTGGGATGTATATCTGTAATGGCTGTCCTAATCTTTATGGACTTTTTTAAATCTAGACATCTAATTATGTTTGCGTTAATTATAGTAATTTTAATTAAGATTCCTGAGAAACTTAATTACTGAGTATGATAGTCAAAATATCAAAATCTACAAATTCAAAAAAATATATCGTTGTAAACAAACGTGTTTCTTCAAATTGAACCACTTTCACTTAATTGATTCATCTAGATTTTCATATAAAAACTGATAAATAATATAACACTCGTATGTTTATTGACTTATTTAACGTCGACTTGTTTCCGTGAGTAAGATCGATCACCATGAGACGAGCTACCTTAAAAGCGAAAATTTTACCGAACTTCTTCTATGTCGAAGAGTAGAGATTTTTACTTAGCTAACATTTAACAGACAGAGGACAATACTGTCTTTAACCCACATCTCTGTACTTTTCACTTCTGTATGGAGTACAATCCTATGTCACGTGTCTTGTTAGGAATCATACCTACGTTATTGACTTGTGCAATTTGTAGAGTCCAGAAATAGATATGTAGCAGCTGCTGGATATGAGTTTCCCTCATATGGCTCTGTTCGATAAAGTCAACAATATTATTCAACGTGTCCAATTAATAGAGTTTTTTTTATTTTATTTTATTTTAATCACAGTGGCAGCGGAACAAAATGATTCACATTATCATTTACAGGACGCATCAATAATAAAAAACAATTATTTGAACACATGGCTTGAAGCTATATATAAATAGTTAATATCTTAATAATCTTTGTTATAAAACAGATTAGTAGATCTAGTACTGTTTTATATTATAGACGTTTTCTGCAAAACTACAGAAGAGTCTATTTCACTGTTCAATAATTTATATAATGAAAATAAAAATAATATAGCCAATAAGCCTTTGAGAGTCAAATTTTAAAAGTGGTGTGAAATATTATCGTTACTTCAAATACATAGCTGTTTACAGAATTTGTAATAAGGTGACAAATAAATATTTCTGTTTTTTATCTATTTTTGATATTGTGGGTTCCAAATTAAACAGGAATATTCTAAATTACTGAATATAATGAATACCCTGTGGGACCCTTTAACTATGTTTTCAATACGAAGATTAAAACTTATCTTACAGTCTAAGATCACTCCCAGATTTAGAAAGTAAGAAATCAGTTAAATATCGTATAGATTGGTGAATGAGATCAACAAAATATGCAAAATGGAAGTTAAAATAACAGATACCAAAATCGTTGATGAATATCGAGGAAAACAAGCACTTGGGTTTGATATTTGGAAAATCTCATAAGTAATTTTTAAGTACATAATTTATTGGGACAAGGGTCGCTCATCTGGTATACAGATGGATCTAATATGGCTGAAGTGGTAGGAGTAGGCGTAGCAGAGCCTAAACGTAGGGTATTCAGAGCCCTCGGTAACACCTCAACCATCTTCCAGGCAAAAATTCATGCAATAGACCTGTGTGCCAAGGATTGCCTTAATAAAGGCATTCTATAAAGGCAAAGATCTATATAATATCAGATAGCCAGGCAGCATTAAAAGCTCTAAGGTCCTATACGTTCGAATTTAAAATTGCCTGGGAATGTAGACAATCCCTGAAGCAACTGCGCAACGACAACAAGGTTACCTTGATGTGGGTGCCAGGGCATGAAGTAGTACAAGGTAATGAACTTGCTGGCAGCCTTGTGAAAAAAGAAGCTAAAGCATCATTCATTGGACCTTAACCGTTTTGTGCCTGTCCAAGGAACGCATAATAGAGGAGGAGGAGGAATAGTCCAGGCCAAACACAAGCGAAAAACTTTATAATTTATTCGGCAAAGAATGCTACAAGGCTTCTCGAACTTTAAAATTCCGAAATAAGGCTGATAAGAGGCCTTCTAGCAGGCCGCTGCCTCTTGAGATATCATTTCAAGAATATGGGCAAACTGTAGAACATATACTTTGTGAATGCAGGGTGTAAATCCGCATTAGGCTAAAGTTCCTAGAGCAGGCGGAACTCCTGAAGATATATGGAAATTAGCCCCCAGGAAAATCACAAGTTTTGTAAAAAGTTTAAGAATCCTATACAATAACTAGGTGTAGGGTAACTCACAAAAGATCTTTTAGATAGAAGTGAAGTAAGGCTACTCAGAGCCAAGCGACCCCTAAAACAATCTACAAGTACCTAATTTAGTAGTAGGATGAATTTCCGAATTCTCTATATATGCAATAATTAGCATGTGTGCCAATCAATATGTGAGTAACAGCCACTCTCCGGGCTATGTGCCCCGCCGAACGCTGAATTAAAAGTTACAAGCCTGGCGCGTTAAGTGTAATAATCGCATATTACCAACAAAACGCTAATGTTTCGATTGCAACAAACACTAACCCAAGGACTGATCCTACTTAAAGGAGCTCTCGTGCCAGTCGTCCCATACCACTTGCAGACTGCAGTTTCGAGCTGTTGGCTCTCGTCAGTGCAAGGTAGGCATGTGATGAACGACACGAGGACCCCTTGACTATTTGGTACATCTCAGTATCTTTGCGATAGATGGCGCCTGTTTACTATTTTACATATCGCTATGTTGGTTTGATATTGATATTCCGAGAACTTCTTGTTCCAACTTCATCAATACTTGTTCCTTCTTCAGACATTGATGGACAATTTTCTAAATTTTTCTCAATTTTTTCCAGGTCTTGAGTGTAAAGATCGATCTACATTTATGATGGATTTGAAATTAATGAAATTAAAATTGTACGGGAACCCAATATAGTATTAATATGGCTTCAATTAAATGGAAATATCTCTTATAAAAACAAATTTTTGATTTATTAAAAAAAATTTTTGTAGACAAAGTATTAAGCTACATATTCTATTCTTAATATTTTGTCAAAATTTAAAAACCAAAAAGATACAAACCACTTTATCGAACAAAATTAAGCTGTTCTTTACATTTTAGTATCTATTTCTTTTATTTTCAATGTTTCGGAAAAATATTAGGACATCTCTTTAATTTAGTGGAAAATTGTGATTTTAACCAAAAAAAAAAAATTCAAATCGAATAGTTGGTTTGGAAC
Source organism: Leptura quadrifasciata (assembly GCA_963675555.1). NCBI lineage: Eukaryota > Metazoa > Arthropoda > Insecta > Coleoptera > Cerambycidae > Leptura > Leptura quadrifasciata. The sequence continues at coordinate 54,283,373 of OY776682.1, read as the reverse complement.
ACATAGTGAATTTAATACTTTGTTGATCCGTCATTTTGAATAGCCGCCATATGTAACCCCTCAACAGATAGCAGCCGTTTAGTGAACCTTAACACCTAATTTAAAATCCCTCCTAATATTATCATGCCCCCCCAAATTATACCAAATTTGTAAAATAAGGATACTGGCACACGGACTAAATTTTTAGCTTTAGATTTGTTTTATAATCGTGTATATTTATTTTTGTTCGTCTATTATTTTCTTCTGCAACTTTTCGATCCATAATTATATGGTCTGCTGCAACGACCTTTGTCTTTGGCGTTTGAGATACACCAAATTATAGAAAGCCATGATGCAGGTGAGGCGCCTAGGGTGACATTACAATCTTACGCGACGATGTTACTTACGATGTTCTGCCACATGTCTATACGCGCCTTAACAAGTGTTTCCAATCTTGATAGTTCGCTTACACAATGTGGCTCCATCGCACTTCATTTGTTAGTGTTTCCAACTGGATGGTCTCGCTTCCGCTATTCATGTTTATAAGATTATATCGAATTCAAAACGCAGTAATATTGAAAAGTGTGTATTCAAGTGTCATACACCTCTCTCACTTAATTAAATCTACGACTGTTCACTTCATTTGTCTTAAAAAGATCCACACACACATACCTATTCATGCAAATATATATTTATGTTCATACAGTTTATATAACTTTGATAACGGTCCCGCCTGTTCCAATTTTAGGACACAATAATGAATAAAGCGGATAAAAGTTGTAGTGGGAAGTAGTGATGATTAATTCGACCAATATTTTAAATACAGGGTGTTAAAAATATACATATTTTAATCCCTGAATTCTTATGTATTGCGAAAACCAATGCCACTCTTTAAATTTATTTGGTTTAGTAGTAGTAATTACATAGAATTACGGCACTTTTGACAATTCAATTCAATTTAACTTATTGATCTAAGATAATTATAATTACATTACATAACATACACTCATTTTATAGTTATGTAGTTTCTTATATAAACTTTATTTCTTTCTTTGTTTCACTAAGCACTCCCCACTGATTTTTCTTCTCCATGATCCGCCTAAACAATGAAAATTTGGAGGGCGAGCGTAGGTGCGTCTTTATTATGTACATATTTCGATATGCGATGTAAGGCAACATCAGACGTGGTTAGTACTTAGATGGGCGACTGTTTCAAGAAAGACCGCGTCCTCGCTTCACATCTTCCAGCGGCTTGTATAAGTGTATGCGCGGAAGCTATGCAATCTTAGGGGAGGATTGTGTAGAGGATATACCAGCCTTCGGGGGGATATAAAGTCATCAGTCCCTTGTCCATTAAATCTTAGGCAAGTAAAAGATCCCTACTCTTCGAAAGACAAGAGTTTCAGCAAAATTCCTGTTTGGGGGTAGCTCGTCTACAGACTTCGGTGTTAGGCCTAGGTGGTGCAAATAGGCGACGTTAAATAAATATTTTAAAAAATGAAAGCTTCTGCACAGTATCACAAAGGGCTTAGCAACATCAAACTGTCCTAATTATAGATTACTTTAATATTCTCATAGTAATAATAAATACTTGCAAACTTTTCTGCAATTTATTTTTATTTTCAATTTTTAGGTAACACCTTAATTAATAATTTTGGAGCATAGAAAAAGACGAATATTTGGGTATCGCTTTTATTGCATAGTGGCACCATGACTGAGATGTTTTCTTTTGTTCTAGTTGAATAATCATGCGATAGTGTTGGCAGTCTTGTAGTGTGTTTTAATGACCATAGTAGGACATAAGTATAAAGTTCTCTTACAGTAAATAAGCCTAACTCCTTATATAACGTATTGATGGAATATCTGTAATCTTCTTTAAAGCCACCCCTTATCAGTATACAATAGTTAAGTAAGGAGTAATGCATTGTATATTATTAATGATATATTTTTATTCAATATATCTCTTATTTGGTAGAATCTATGTAAGTAACAGCCTTGTCAGTAGTCCTATGTTATATTCCACATGATATTTATATTTTTAGTGCTGATCAACCATCACCCCTAGATATTTAATGCAACGGGTTTTTTTAAATAACATCACAGTTACATTTTGTTTACCCATTACATGACGTAATATGAATTTTTCGTTCTCGTTGATCAGCTACCGTAAACAAGAATGCTATAGATTCAGTTTTTTGAGTTTTTCCATTCCCCACTCTGGTTGTTTATAAACATTTTGTCTAGAGTCATTTACAAAAATAGCTATGTCGTCAGCATATGATATTATTTCTCCACCCAAATTTTATATTTGTACCATAGTCTTAATATATATGAGAAATAAAATGGAACTCAGCACAGTGCCTTGCGGAACACCCATTATAATGGGAAGTGGCTCACTATATATTATTTAGTTTCACACACTGACTACGCCATAGTGGCAATCCATGATCCTTTAGTTTCAGAGACGATTCAATCTAGAAATAAACGAGTGTGATTTGCATCTTCTTCCACTGCACATCATATGTCCACTTAATGTTTGTAAATGTGTCATTGTTAAAAACGTATGAACGTTCTTCTACGCTACACTAGTTACTGTTTAAATGTTTACGTGATGAATTTCGGGCAACGCGCACATAAGATATGGAAAGAGATCGCCGTCAGATGTAAAGTACTACAGAGAAACAATATTCAGTTACGTGGTAGATAATTTTATTATAATTAAAAATTTATTTTCTTGGTTAGTTTTGAACATTTTGATAAACAAATATGTTTGCGTTGATCAGAAAAAGGTTACTAATCATACATCTGATTGTATGCACGTATTTCAATAATATCCTAGATAGATAGATTATACTGAATAATAGTGCGAATCTCAAAAATTAAAAAAATGAGGTTAAAGGTTTCTAAAGCTCCATCGATATGTTGAATTATGAATTGAACAACAGTTTTTAGTTTCCATATTTTTATTTCGGTTCAAGAAAATTGATAGCTCTAATATTTCCATATTTGATTAGATATTTCCAAACAGAATTTAAGGAAACCGATCAATCATAACAAGATACTAAGTTACATGGAATAAGTACAGTTAAAACTTTTCAGTTTGTATGAACTTCACCTGACCTTTTCTAAATAATTAACGAGGGTTGTTTATGTAGTAATGCGTTAAAACACTGGAAGCATACACAGCTTTATTGTTAAGAATAATGCATAATATAACAAGTTGTACGATGTAAACTGGTCTTCCGCAATTGTATTGTAGATTCTTCTCGTTCATATAGCAGGAAATGAACAAGGCAATGTGAGCGAATAGCGAAACATGTCAGTATGAGATATTGACTTTTGCTCTTTGCTCTTACTTGCTACCGCTACAATGCCATACAGTGGCGGGCCACAATCGGCGCCCTTAAATTTATCAGAGGAATCAATTTTTTCAATACCAATGCAGTAGGCAACAATATAAAAAGCATCAGGTGGATTCGCACTTCTCATTACCAAAACTGAAAATGATGTAAGTTTCCAACGCTAGATAGAATTGACTGTCTTTAAAATTGGTGTGACAGATGGAAGAAGTTATTATTTATTCTTTCTCTCAAATCTTGGATTGTAGGACAGTAGAAACTTCATTTCAAAGACGCATAGAGATGTGTGTCAATCAAAATGAGCAACATGTTATTATTATAATTTTTTCTGTTCAATTATTTGAAAAGACCCTCTAATTTTTTAATTTTTGTCTTGAATTTTGTACTTATTGCTCAATGAATCGAAAATAAAATGTTGTTTTTTCATTCCTACACCATCTGGTAGAAAAAATACAGGGTGTTCCATTTGAAAAAAATGAAAAATTCAATTCAAAAAGTTCTAAATTGAAAAATTATTTTTGATCACCCTATATATTTTGAAAAAGTGAAAATGATTCGAAAAGATCACACAGACGTCTCGTAACTGGTATCAACAAATTTTTTTCTTAAAATCTGTAATGATGATTTTAATGATTTTTTTCAAAATGCATGCATCTACATCCAAATGGTTGGAGGGTATAGTCGAAAGTAATATAGGAGTGAAAGAAGTCTAGAAAGAGGTTTCTAAACATGTTCTAGTATTTATAACATTTCATTTTAAGAAATGGAACTTGTCCTGTACAATCGTCACCCTGTATATTCGGACGGAAATAATTTCCAGTTATAGACTTTTTTCGTCGTTTACTTGTATTTTTTAAAAATTTTTAGCTATCGTAGAACTCGAACTATCGAAGTTGGACGCATTATTGCCCCACCCTGTATAAATTCAATTTCAATTGATAGTGCATTCTGTAAGTCGAGAGCCTAACGAGACTATGTCCCCCCCCCCGTTTTCAAAGGTGCTGAACACGATGGCGGTGGTTAAAAGTCTCTCCGAGCTCACCCTACCCCCCAAAAGGCCAAAAACTACCCTCGAAATTGGTAAACCACGTACCCGCCGTCTCCTACCGGCCAAACCCATGTTACCCCCGTTTGCGAGAATGCTGAGCACGATGGTGATCGAGACCTCTCCTCGACCCCCGACAACCCCAAAAACCGCCCCCGAAAGGGATGAAATGCGGATAGGCCATCTTCGGGGGTAACACGAGTTTGGCCGGGAGAAGACGGCCTATCCGCTTTCACCCCTTTTGGGGGTGGTTTTTGGTCGTTTGGGGGTTGGCGGGGGGGTCAAGGAGAGGTCTCGACTTCACCATCGTGCTCAGCATCCTCGAAAATGGGGGTAACACGGGTTTGGCCGGTAGGAGACGGCGGATATGCGGCTTACACCTTTCAGGGATAGTTCTTGCCTGTTTGGGGGCTGGGGTGTGCTCAGAGAGAGTTTTAATCACCGCCATCGTGTTCGGAAACGAGGAGGGGTGGGACAACATCTCGTTAGACTCTGAAAAATTAATATTTCCGTCCGACTTACAGAATGCACTATTTATTGTCCGCTTTGTGTCTTTTGCGATCTCATCACTTCAATTTTTCAATATGGTACTAACTCGAGTGCACTGATTTCGCTCATATAATAAAGGTATAATAGTTTTTGACAAGCTTTCTGGAACGTTGTTACATGGCCTATGTCCATTTAACAAGTTTATATAATAACTGGTATTTTACTTATATTTGGCACGATCTGTATAGTGTTTTGATTCAATTTTTGTAAGTGAGACTATTTCTACTATCAGAATTTTTTTTGTATCTGTTAAATCGTTTCATATTGTTTTACGAGCCTATTTTTGCATCTTAGGAACTCAGTCATGTTTCTTTTAATGCATTATGTATCTCTGTTTACAGCTCTTCAAGTGAACCAATTGTCGATCTCAAGCTACAGAAACATTTACATTCATTTATATTTCATTTTTATATTTTTGTTTACTATGCACGTAGTTATTTTCATTACATTTGAAACTTGCTCATTCTCCTGTTATAAAGTGTATCCTATATGTTGTAATGTATTTACTGAATTCTCACAAAACAGTTTGTATACGATTTACTATTTATTGTAGGTTATATTATTTGCAATAAATGTATTTATTCACTTATGTGGACATTATAGATTCCCTTTATCGATTCTGTAATTTGCTTGAGTAAGGGAATCTACCTATAGAAACGAGGTTGTGCGCTTAAGTCGCCCATCAACAGATGGCGATACCTGTATCACTTTACAACTTTTATTAGTAAAACTATATTTTTCAAGTTTGTATATTTGTATTATATTGTAGAAGGTAATATAAAAAGGTTTACCTTATTAGTTAAAATCACCAAGGGATCATTCGCCTGCCGAATTTGATCTGATGGAGTCTACAAACTTTAAATGTGCTATCCTCAGTAATTTATATAACATTTATATATTCACGTTTCGTTATGTTTAACAACCGGGTAAATTTTATTTGTTAATAATTTAAATTTCAATAATTGTCAATTTTGTGTTTATAATGCAATTTTTTTTAAATAAATTTAAATTCAAATCTTTTTAATTTAATAAGTAATTAAAATAATACATGTACTACATGGTAATAAAATATTCTTTTCTTTTCCATTTTTGGCAATTTATAGTTTGCGAATCAGCTTCTAAAATTTATATTAACGCAGCTAAATTTATATTCTTCTAAAGTTTATATTAATTCAGCTTCTGAATTTACTTGTATATATTAGGCAATAATACATATTAATTGCTTTTCGTATTGAGCAAATTTGTTTAGCAGCCTTTTTCCATTTACGTTTGGTTTTACGTAAATTCGCATTTACTTTTGCGATTACATTTTTTTTCCAAGCCGCATGGTTGGATAAAATTTCTGTGCTTTTATTAGGGCATTTAAACCTTCAAATTTATATCATGTCTACAATCTTCACACGCAAGAATAAATTGCCAAAGATATTTAGATTCGATGGACCACAGACAATTGGGGCCTGAATTGCAGTTCTAGAGCTTTCCACCTTCAACCATACTTAGTCTGGAAATCTAGGAGATTCGTTTACCGTATGTTAAAATCGCATATAATAGGGAATTTACTTTTCTGAATATTATGGCGATTTGTTAGGCAGTTAGGCAAGATAATTAGTAAATTATAAAAATTATAGCGCTTCTGGAAACAATATTTTAACTTCAATAATGTCAAGACTAGCCACAACAGTAAACGATTTATTAAATTATCACCCCACTGCTCCTGCTTCAAATTTATATAAAATTAAAGGATACTTCGGTAAATGATCTTCGCAAGGCGGACTCCTGGCTTATCGAATTCTGTAGCGCCACTGAGCAGTCATGGAGAAAATTGCATCTCCATCCATTTAGTTTTCTTAGAGGTGTTTCAGTGGATGTTATTCTTTTTCGTCGTTTTTAAAAGTTAACAAAGTTAGCATTTTAAATAACTCCCCATTAGATGTCCCTTTAGTTTTACTCCAAAACAAACATCATTTGTTTTAGTTAGGAAACCACTACGTAAACTTTGCAAGCATACTTCTTAAGTAAACGATCTTCTCGCGAAAAACAAGTTTACGCTTTATTTAATATTAATATCTTTAATTAAGCGCACAGTATGAACAAAAACAAGAAATACTTTACAGGTGTTAGAATCATCGGTCTGGCGATAAAACTTGACAAAGAATATCGTAGCAGGTTCGACGATTGTACCAGAATGAAAATAATTTAAAAAACTTTTATAGCTTTTGCAGAACATGAAACTGGGTAGATTAATGTCAATTACTTTTGTTCAGTGATATTTATTGGTGATATATACACTAAATTATTGCGCATCGCGTGTAAAGAGCATAAAGACTTTCAAATATCTAAACGGCTATAAACGAAGCGACACTCCCGCACAGGATTTCCGGGAAAGGAAAGGGATATCCCTTATAACTAAGTTAACAATCATCCCTTCGGTTAGATAATTATCTAAATTGTTGCATATTTTAATGTTAAATTGTATACACAACAGATAAAAAACTCTTCTACCACGTTATTTAATTAATCTACAAATACAGGTGATTGTTGAAAACTAAGGTATAAATTAGTTTTTAATAGAATACTAGGCAGGAAAATACACTAAAACCTAGACATAAAAATTAAAATAAAAACGTTTTAAGGTTATATTCAAATAGGTACACGGTGTCCCAATTAACAAATCAACATGCGTATTTGTCCTTAATAATTTATGAATATCAGAGGAATTTATTTCCCTTGAGTCAGGGGTCAGGGCACACTAGATTAAAAATTAAAATTGATTGTAAAAATTAAAAAATTACGTAAATTAACAAGAACTTAATATAGGCATATACAAAATTGTATCTAGATTTTAAAAATTCAAAGAGACACAAAATGACCAATTTTAAAATCAAAAGTTGGTAGGACCAACGGTTTCGACGGCGATTCGCTGAAGCAAAGACCCGTTGAAAAATTCCTGGCATATTCCTGACAATTTCGCACCCCATTGCTACACGTCCACGTAACTCTTCAAGATTTGTCACAGAAGTTGAGTAGGCAAGGCTTTTCAAATAATCCCCACAAAATAGTCAAGAGAATTTAGGTCGGGGAATGGGAATTTCGAACAACTATTCTAAAATGGCGAGGTGCACCAACGCGCATGAACTACATTGTCATTCTGTTCTCATACGGCACATCCTCCAAGAGATCTCTTAAGTTGTTTCTGAAAAAATCTAGACAATTTAAGCCATCCAATCTATTAGACAAAACAAATGATTCTAATAATCTGCTGCCGAGTATAATTCCAAACGTCGATGGAAAATTTTTCTTAGTGCCTGGACTCGAAGAAAGCATGAGGGTTTTCTTCTACCCATATGTGACTGTTGTGAAAGTTGACAACACCATCCCGCCTAAACCCAGCTTCGTCCTTAAACAAAATTTTTTGAATAAATTCAGCATTTCTTTCACATTTTCGCACAAGCCATCGGCAGAAGGCCTCCCTTCTTGTACCCTTTGCATGTAGTAGAGATATAGTAATTGTTCATGTAACACCCTTCAAACAGACGATGATGGCACACCTTCCTGTAGCGCTAGCCTTCTCGTACTGATTCGGAAATTCGCATTTACTGCATTTAACATTGCTTCTTCTGTTTCTGGGGTCCTAACATAACCATCTGGGTCAGAATTCTCCTTGTCTGGATAGAACTTACCTCTTTCTTGTAATGAACGATCTACACTTACAAAAAGCCTTTCGCAAGGTACTCTTCTATTTGGGAAAGCTTCTTCGTGCAATCTTCTAGCTTCCGCAGCATTGCCCCAGGCTCGAAAGTAGAATAAATGAATATCGGTCTGTTCTTCGAAAGTGTAACTTGTATTAAATAAAAATTCAAATTCTCTTATTAAAGACCGCGTAATGAGAACCTTAACTTTTATGTGTTATGTGTAGATCGAAAGACGACCGTCTGTCCATGGTACTTGCAAAAATATGAAGAAAATGATGAATTCATTGAAAAATTTATGTTTGCGCAAAAAGACTGGAAAACTTCCTTTAGGTTCATATTTCTCGAAACCGGTTGGTCCTACGGCGTTACAACAAGATAACCTTTTTGTGTATTTACAGCAACCTTTCAACCTTTCCAAACCCTCACTGGAGTTAGGCAGGGATGTGTTCTGGCACCCCTACTCTTTAATTTGTTTACCACTGCTCTAACAATTATTGTTGACAACAAACTGACAGTCAGAGGAATAGGTCTCAGATACCGTTTTGATGGCGGTCTCTTTAACATAGGGCGCTTTAGAGCTTTCACGGAGACACGCACACGATTCATTTGTGATCTCCAGTATGCGGATGACTGTGCACTTTTAGCCTCTACACCGGAAGAGCTTCAAGAACTTTTAGATGTGTATGCCCAGAGCTATGATTCCTTGGGACTTAAAATCAACATTGGAAAGACTAAGATTATGTCAACTCCTCATCAAGTGAACCAAATAGACATTACACTTAACGGAAATTCTCTTGAAGTGGTGGATCAGTTCAATTACTTAGGCAACGTTGTTAATGACAAAGCAAACATGGACAGCGAGATTCGCAATAGAATTAACGCTGCATCTAGAGCACTCTGGGGACTTAGAGAGAGAGTATTTGACAACCACGACCTTGCTTTGTCAACGAAAATGGCTGTCTACAGAGCAGTTGTGATTCCAACACTGCTATATGGATGTGAAAGCTGGGTCACTTACCGTCGTCATGTGAAAGAATTAGAACGTTTTCAGCAAAGACACCTCAGAAGTATGATGAAAATCCGTTGGTTCCATCACATATCAAACGTGGAAGTGCTCAGGAGAGCGAACAGCCTTCCAATTGAGATGCTTACTTCAAGAGGACGCCTAAGATGGGCAGGTCACGTTCATCGTATGCATGATAACCGCCTTCCTAAATGTACACTTTATGGTGAATTGCTAAGCGGTAGAAGAAGGCGTGGCGGTCAACGAAAGAGAGTCAAAGACGCTCTCCATGAAAATCTAAAATCCTGTGGTATTGCAGACGAGCAATGGGAACAACTTGCAGCGGACAGAACCGAATGGCGAGGGGTTGTGGCCAGCTATCAAGGAAATGTTGCTGCAAGAAGGCCGAATCCAAGACCTAACCAGGTCTATGTTTGTCCTGACTGCGGTCGACATGTGCTCTCCCGAATTGGCCTCTATAGCCATAGTCGTGTGCACCGTAGATGAATGGGAATTACAATAGACTACACCATTTACTTGTTTTTTATTGTACACAATTTATCGACTGTAACATTTTTATACTCGGATTCGAGTAACGGCTAATAATAATAATAATTTACAGCAAAGGAATCATATTCCGATAAGAAAATTATAGAAAATTCACATTAAAAGATTTGGAGGGAAAAGTAAATCCCCCCTTTCCAAGTTTGTGCACCCCTGATTTATTGATATCGAATCAAGTGCAGAACACTTGTCACCGGAGCTCAAAGGATTCCTGAGATATTAAATAAAATGTCAATATTGGGTGTCCCCTTCAGAGGCCCGCAGTGCCCTTAGAAGGGATTTCCGGACCCATGTTTATATGAAACTGTTTTTCATAGTTTTTGATGTAGAATGACCGCATACTTGAAACATCCTGTATCTATAAAAACGTGGGCTGCTATAATGAGAGTGTCACTTTGAGTAAAAGTTGGGGTAGTTTTGGGAGAAACCAGAAGTTGTAAAAAGTTTCAAAAGATAGGTTAAGAAATTGAGGGAGGGATGGGAGGACTGCTGATTTATATTAGCAAAGAATGCACATATAAGACAATAACGAGTGAAATCGTTCAAAATTTTACCTGGATACTAAGTACGGAATTAAAATGGAAACAGAAAATTTTCAAATTATAATTTACCACCCACCACGAACGATATAATTCTAATCGTAAAACAATGCCTATAAATAGACTACAGATTACATGCGGTAAAAGTCTGACCTTGTATTTTTATTGTGAAGTTCCCTGGAGGGAATTTCTGTCTGGCTTTCACCGCCCAATAATAAAAAATTACAGTTCTCATCACACTCCGATTTTCATCAAAGCATGTTGATAATAATTTATAAAGTTTTATTAACTACTGATACGAAGGTTAAATTAATAATTGTCTCACGTAAAATACGAAAGTTCTTTCCATGGAAATGATAATTTCCGAGCAAATGTAAACTCTTTTATGAAACATGAACGAAAACTTAATTAAGTTGATTTTTGTTTGTTCTGCTCCTGTTCATGTTGTGAAATATAAACTGGCCAGAGTTAAAAATGAATTTAATGTATGCCTTTAATTTAGTACGATGCTTTGATATCAATGAAAGACAAATTCCAGTAGAGAAGTTATGTAATTCAAGTAAAATTCTTGGTAATTGGAGAAGTCACTTGCATTATAATGGAGGAAAATAGCTGACAACGACAGCAATTTCAGCTTAAATAATATTCAACAGTTTTAGATGTAGATCTTTTTAGTCAATAATTATCCCGCTTGAAAGATGGGATGCAAAGGGTAAGTTTTTGAAGGCGAAGTTTTAAATTTCCCCTTGTCAGTTTTATTCCAATCTCCCGACCTTAGTGGTATAAAGTACACAAGACGAAACATCACCAAACCTCCACTAACATTCTGTACGCGTAAGATGAAGCCAAGCAAAACTCTGAACGTGACTTCGAATAAACTCCACTCAACAAATATTTGTTGCGCTTTCGGATCTTTGCACCTGTGTACTAACCTAAGCCTACAAGGAGAGAATCTACAATATCGTCGAACTCGACAGATGAACAAGATATTCAAGATGCTGATGTCAGTAAGACACGCATATATTATTCGACCAATAAACTTTTTAACTTACTTAATAAACAGGATAATAAAGAAAAATCTGCTAGTATTATTATACTTAACTGACAACATTACGCTAAATATTAATATTATTTCATTTTTAACTGTTTAATTGTTTTAAAAATTGTATAGTCAAGTAACTATACAGGGTGTATTATTTATAACTTCCACCGCCCTTTGTTTAAATATTTTAAATGGGAAACCTAAGCTCGAAGAATATTCTCACATATGTAAAAAAACACAGAATTGAAGTCCTTTAAAACGAGGTATCACTTGATCCGTATTTCCACTTTGAAAAGTGTAAAGGGTTCATTCACTCGCGTAGGGGATGAAACGGTGGGCTTGAATTTATCATGTTTACACATCCTCGTCGAAAAAAAAATGTTTAACCGTATTAATTTAAATAAGGCTTGTCGCGAGATTTTTCTGTGTAAAGGAGTTTGCTCGCGACAAGCTTTTATATCATAAAAAAATTATATAATGTAACAAATTGATGGGTTTGATTCACTTAAAAATTTTATTTTCTACTTTCTATGGCGTTTAAATAAAACCTTTTTTTAAATATTTTTTTATATAATTTTATTCTTTACTTTTTAGTCTTTTGATATGCTCTAATCCCCAGATATCGATTTTGAATCGAGTCGGATCATAAACGGCAAAGTCGTCCGCCATCTTGAACTAGTTTTTTTTACTAGAAAGAATAAAAACCCCAGATATCGACTTTGATCGATTTGGACCTAAATGTCAAAAGTCGTCAGCCATATTGGCGCTGCCATTTTGAATTTCTGAATTTTGACTAAGAATTCATAACCTAGAAAAGACCTAGAAAACCCCCAGGCATCGAATTTTAGTTGAATCGGATCTTAAAACGGTAAAATCATCCGCCATCTTGAAGTCGCCATCCTGAACTAAATTTTTGGCTAGAAATTCGTAATCGGCGAACCCGAAAACCCCCAGATATCGATTTTGATCGATTTGGACCATAAATGACAAAATTTGTCCGTCATATTGGCGCCGCCATTTTGAGTTTCTAAATTTTGACCAAAAATTCCTAATTGGCGATCTCGAAAACCCCCAGATATCGATTTTGAGTCGAATCCGGCCATAAACGATAAAGTCGTTCGCCATTTTGAAGCCGCCATCTTGAACTAAATTTTTGACTAGAATTTCTTAATCGGCGAACCCGACAAACCCCAGATATTAATTTTGGTCGATTTGGACCATAAATGATAAAAGTCGTCCGCCATATTGACGCCGCCATTTTGGATTTCTAAATTTTGGCCAAGAATTCATAATTGACGATCTCGAAAACTCCCCAGATATCGATTTTGAGTCGAATTGGATCATAAATGGTAAAGTCGTCCACCATATTGAAGCCGCCATCTTGTTTTTTCTTGTATAAAAATGTTAAAGTATATTGTCACCCGACTTATACACATGTGCAAAATTTCAAAGCTCTACCTTAATTAGAACTAATCGAAATTTCGATTGCAAGATTTGACCTAAGCAAAATAACTAACAAACAAACATTGCAAGTTAACTAAAAGCTTTTAGAAAGCGTGTCCAGTAAACCAGAAAGAACAGCTAGATGTGCTGCTTCATTCCAAAGGTAAGTCTATCCATATTTATTCGCGAATAGAATTTTTGAAACATATTATTTTTTAGAAAATTTTAAATGTAGTACAAATAATGCAGTAGATCAATTAGATAAAAGTTATTCCAAAATCCAACATACATTAAAAAAATAATAACTTCAGACTATTTAAAATTTTACCCGTACAAGTTTTAACAGAGGCTCATAAACGGAAAAGGCTGAACTTTTATCGCCAGATGGTTCAAAAGTTAGATGAAGAATCCAATTTTTAACTAAAATATTATGGACTGATGAATCATCCTTTTCTACGGCAAGAGTTTTTAATAAGAAAAATCGAAGGCACAAGTAAAAGATTGGTAAAGCAAATCAGGAAGAAAAACTGTTAGCGTCTGATGAGGAATTTTCAAAAACAAAATTGTTGGGCCTACATTTTATGATTATACTTTAACTGGAGTTACCTATCTGGAAATAATTATCCCAGAAGCAAAAAATATTGTTTTGCACAATTTTCCGGAAGCCGAACTTGATGATATGATTTGGATGCAGGATGGGGCAACTTCGCATAGTGTCCTACCCATCCGAGGTCATTTGAATAATGTATTCCCAATATGGATAAGGAATAATGGAACTATTCAATGGCCACCTAACAGTCCGGATTTGACCCCTATGGATTCATTTGTTTAGGGATTTCTAAAAGACATTGTCAATAATAATAATAGCATTCAAGTCATTAAAGACAGGACTTGAAATAAACAATATGAATGTAAATAATGAAGCCATTTCCGGTACAATTATAAATATAAGAAGATGTTATCAATTATGCGTTGACAATTTATTTACATTTAAATTTCCTAAATAAACCTTTCTTATCTATTTTGTGTAAACATTTGGTTTTTTCTTCCTCACTGAAAACCATTTTGATTATTTCATTAAAGAAATGTCACTTATCAAACATAATAGTTGTCATTGTCGTAGCTCATTTTAATAATGTTAACTTTTCCATACTTACAGTAACTAGTTTAACTAAGATACTCGATATTTAATAACTCAAAACCGGTATATGGTAGGGTTAACATATGGCATATTCTTGAAATCAGGAAAAAGGAACTTTTTTTCCTATAAACAATAATAACGATAAGTGGTAGTAATTTATAACGAATAACCCTGTATATGATGTTTTTAACCCTTGGATGGTCATTAAAATATTAACTATTCGTAATAGTCTCGATCATGTGAAGATGTTATAACAACGCATGCAAGTAACTGCAATTAATGCCTTATAAATATATTTACCTATAATTACGTACAATATTTTGCATCATTTTAGGATGGCTTTTATAATAGCACTAAAGCTTAATAACACCTACATAACAATAACCTAACAATTATATTGAAAATAACACTTCATATTTCATGGATGGTTGTACGACTTAAACTTGAGAACAAAATGTTTACCGGAAACCCTGTATAATGAAACAATTGTACAACAGAACATTTGTTTTATGATATTTTGAATAATAAAAAGTTATGCTTCCAAATATAAGTTTCGTGGTATATCCACATTCCACATTTATAGAAACCAGTTACATCTTTAGTGATTATTGCTTTATATTTCCGACGTCTGTGAGCCTTAAAAAAGCCACTTTATTTGTAACTCAAGTAGTACATATTACTCTGTCACGTATACATCTATTTTTATTTGCCTTCCTTTCTGAATAATCTTTAAGTTGCATATACACAAATATCCTGAAATAAATCAAACTATCTAATATATTTATTTTCCCACGCCGTGTATATATCACCGAGACACTTTAAACTATAAGAATCAAGATATGGTTCTTGATTTATATTTTATGCGCTATAGCATTCCCTTCAATAAAAACCAATTGAATGTAGTGGAAAAACAAAATGTATTTTATATTTGGAAGAAAAATGTTTGGATGGTTGTCACCTCTGACAAGCGAGTTGTGGTCCTGGCTTAATTTAACGAGCAAATATCGCTGGTATACTCAATTCGAAAAATGTTGAAGCATAAATAAAATTGTACAGCTGGGACAAGTCGATGCGAGAATAGCCTAAGGTGCTTCAGACGAAGCTCCAATGGTTTTATCTGAATGCTCTTGCAGACTACAACTTGATTTATTATATACTGATAAAATCTTACTAGTTACACTTTCAGAAACACTGTCTCCAACTTGTTCATCAAAAATAAATTGGACTAAGGTTTTTTATACATTATATTTAGAATATAGACTCCAGAATAAACAAATTAATTTTAGATTTTCAAAAGCAATATTAAGTATAAATGGTTTCACAACAGCTAAATACTGAACACTAAGATTCGACAACAATGATCGCATTATCAGTAGAGGATTAAAGATGATGATTGCAAAGCAAACATCGATGGTAAAACATATGAAGCATATTTTGATACGATTACTGAAAATTGTCCCTTTCTCAATGAAGAGAAATTAAGTATATTAGATAAGCTAAATATTTATGTAATTCATTTATATAGTCGTGAAATCTCAATGTATTAAATTCTAATTAAAAACATTATACCTTGTCTTAGGGAGGTCACAGATAATTATACACCTTTAAATTTATGTTTTGTTTTAAAATCTGATTAAGAGCGCTCCGGATATAAGCCGGAAAGACTGTGCAAATTACTCTCATATAAATCATTATTTTAAAAAACGGCTTTCACTAAAAGACATTAAAAACATATTACAATGTGGGACGATGAGAGAAAAAAAAGTATATGTAAAAAAATAATTTTTTTTCTTCTATTATCGATTTGCAAAAATAATTTTTATCGTCCCGCATAGGTATCATTAAAATAAACATTTTCCCTTTTGTAGAACTAAAATAAAATTAGCCCTAATGTCCTCAAATGCACAGAGAACTTTAAAGATTAGGTATAATAAATTTGTCCAATGTCATATTCTACTACATCTCTATCTCTCGCCTTCCAAGCACACCGTACATTCAGCTGCGTCATTTTATTGACGTGAAGTCATTTACAATTAAAATTGGAAGCATGGATGACTAATACACTCCGACCAACTCTTAAGGCAAGTATGTAAGTAAAAATATATCAATAATTTTTAAGAAATCCATTTCAACAGATTGTACAATAATGTAACACACTGTACTCTGGTATCAAACAAATATACTTCATAAAGACCTCTCAAGAGCATTTGACAGAGGTTTCTATTGCAAAAACTGCCAGAATTTCAATTTATTTCGAAGTTCCTATGCCTTCTTCACTTCTTTCTTAGTAAAAGATCACTAAAAATGCATTACGACATTGACGTGTTAACAACATCGGCAGTTCCACAGGGTTTCGTTCTTGGACCACTGTTATTTATAATATTATCAGTGATATTTGAGGGCAGTCTTCTTCTATATACAGATGGTTTTAAATTGCTTACATCTATTAATTTCTTTACATATTTACGAGCGGAAATGAACCAAACCAATTCCATAACCAGTTAAATCAAATCATGTAGTCACTGGGAATTACTGTTACTACGCCTACAAAAAATTAATGACAAGTAAGCTATTAGAGGAAACACCAATAGGAAAATACACAAATCCTTAATTAGACCTACAGGAACATATGACTGTGAGACATGGATCATAACAAAAAGAGATGAGGAAATACTTCAAATATTCCAAAGAAAAATCCTGCGAAAAATACATGGACCAGTGCAGGACGCCAATGGAACATGGAGAATCCGCATGAATGTTGAATTGAATCAGATGAACGATGGGAGTGACATTATTAAATGTATAAAGAGTCAAAGATTAACATGGTTGGGACATGTCAACAGAATGAAAGACTCAAGAACAATTAAGAAGATACATGAGCGGAAACCTGCTAGAAGACAAAGAAAAGGACAGTCTAGGATAAGATGGTTAGATGATGTAGAACCTGAGAACTATGATTATTAGAAACTGGAGAAGAAAAACTCAAGAGAGAGCATAATGGAAGAAAATAACCAGACAAGCAAAGACCCACGTAGAGTTATGATGCTGAAATAATAAAGGTTTGCCGCGTAGAAAATAAAAAGCAAGCGTATAATATAGAACCTTGAGTATTCCAGAAATAAAATTTACCGTATTTGATACACTGTACAATTTTGATTTCTGCTAATTATGCATACATATAATTCAAATAGGTCTTTTAAACTTTTTGACCGAACCATGTATGTTAAGTTCGGTTCCATAAAAGTTTGCAGTTTCACAATAAACAAATATATTTGTAAAATGTAACCTTTACTCTTTCACGAATACAAATATAAACGAAACGTTTATTTTGAAAAGTAATTATTGTTGGCACGGGGAATTATATAGACCTTTCATTTAAAGAAACTGCAGTGAAATTAATATTATGTCGATAAGGCAGGCCAATTTATCTCTCAGATACTTATTTATTAATAAATTTGTATCTGAATGCGTAATCTGAAACTCCAAACATGTAACAATGTAGATTTGACGTAATGTAAATTAGAATCTGTATTTTGAATGACAGACAGCATCAATATGACAGTAGACGTAGAAGCATATCCACTTAGTTATTTGTTATGCATTCAAGCCAGTCCCTAAATCTGAAGAGGTTACAATCCAAAATTCCCACACTTCTATCGTGGTGTGACTTAGGTGTCTGCATTATGTATTCCTTAAATCCTCCTCCACAAGCTTCGTATATACAGCTAATATAAGCGGATTTATTTAAACTAAAAGAAATCCCACCAAATTTCTCATAAATAATTTTAAAAGAAAATAACATGTGGAAAATGGCGTAATAATTCTACATAGTTTTACATTGAAAGCCATAGCTCTTATACGGATCCCCTAAAAGTATACATAAATGTTTTTACATGTTACACCAACAAGAGTTAAGACAAAACTTGTTTTTTTTTTTTTGTTAAATAATCCATCTAGTAACTCATGCAAATATATGTAACAACCTAAAAAAT
This sequence comes from Leptura quadrifasciata, assembly GCA_963675555.1. Taxonomy (NCBI): domain Eukaryota; kingdom Metazoa; phylum Arthropoda; class Insecta; order Coleoptera; family Cerambycidae; genus Leptura; species Leptura quadrifasciata. The sequence continues at coordinate 54,265,025 of OY776682.1, read as the reverse complement.
TGTAAAAGATTTAACAGAATGTGTATGTCTTTCGTGAATCAAATAAAATAATATACAGGGTAAAATGTAATAAATTAATAAAATCGTTTTGATACACGCAGTTCATTTGGCATTATTATTTTTTTTATATATAATCTGGTTTGTTATATTCAGTATATTTTTGTTTTAATTTATGAAATATTTAAATTTTATTTCACCTACAAAAAAGTCGTTTAAGGAATATTTAATCAGCTTCTTTAATTTCAACAAAATTGCACCCATTGGCTAGCATTTTAATTCTTCGTATTTTGATTTCCATGCATACACAGACTTGAAACACATTAGTCTCCCTCTATTGAGTAAAAGATATCTGAAATTAGTTTAAAACACAACGAACTGTAAAAAATCATCCGGGGATTTGGCAAGGTCAAACTGACAATTTCATTGTTTCCAACCAAAAATGTATTTCAACATTTTGAAATGCGAATATGCGTCTGGACTGAAAAATCACGGAGTACTAATTGTACCACTGGAGTCGGAGTTTGATATTAGCTGATATACATATAGATGAGCTCCAGGGCATTGTGAGGAGCCGATAGAGCCGCGTTATTAAATCCAATGATGTAAAAGCAACGAGAGGGTTTTTAACAACGGAAAGTAAAAGGGACTATTGCAATATTATGAGATGTAAAACTAGCGATGGCTGATTGTAAAACGATTTCGTAACGAGTATAAAAATATCGATAACATGTAAATTGCAGACCGGGCCGGAATATGAAATGAATAAAATGAACGAGCCACTCGGCAGGTTTATTGGCTCCAGGAAGGAGAACGCTGGGGTGGTGATAAAATGCTTGTTCGTGGTAACAATGCGTCGACCGTCAAGGGACTTGTACAATTCATGTTACGGGTTAATTCTGCTGCTTCTAAAACGCCACTCTCACCACCATAGTGCTTCTGCGACTTCACCACAATTTACAAATCCATGTCTCTTGTCGCTCCTCTAATAACCAGCCCGATACTTACCTCATTTTCGGGCCATTAGCACTTTCAACTGCTGGCTCGTTATTATATTATCTATTTAAAACAATGACACATTTAGACAGTGTCAGAGGACGCGCCGTCTCAGCTCACTATAACAATACGCACCGTCTGCATTTTGCATGAATTTATTTGGCTACCTCAAATATCAATTATTAAGGATTCCGGTGAAATTTCGTACAAATGTATAGATAAATTCAATTTGCCTATATATATATATATATATATATATATATATATATATATATATATATATATTCAGCTGCGGCATTTATTAGCATCCGTTCATAAATAATACCACTTGGCATCCGTCGGTATACAGCATGTATATGTGATTATATAATATACGGTTCGTTTGGAGTCTATATGTTTTACGCCCAATGTACCATCCCTATAAATATTATTGACGTCACAGGTGAAATATGGCAACAATGGCGAGACATGATTTGGGGTAACGTGATCTCTACGCGGGAACTTCTTGAAATGTGGATATACGTACCTACCCAATACTTTTTTAATGTTTAGATAGGAACACATTAGGAAACTAATTATTAAATTATTTCCCATCTGCACATAATAATTATAGGTAGTTGTATATCTATTATACCTGGAAAATATGGTGAATGAGTATATCTGTTTATCTAAATTACTTATTCTATTTTTATGCTGTGCCATGTACAAGGTGCCTCATTTAAATTGACTCAAGAAAATACCTCAAGAACAACGTATTTGCTTTAAAATTGCTTATAAAACCTATGAGGTTTAAAAAGGACCATAACAGTTAACAAATTTAAAAAAATATATTCAAATGGGTTTAGAATGTCGTGAAATGTCGAGATTAAAAGTTTGTCAATACAGTTTGACGTCCATCGATATACAGCTGTATAGAAGGTGAATATATAGCATATATTGTACGGACCACTTGGAATCCATACTGGGCGCTCAAAGCGACGTCCAAAAACATCGAAAATAATGTGAATATTAAATGTTATAACGTTGCAAATATTTATCTCGATCCCAATTCTAGCAGAGTTGATATAATAAAATGATGATGTTTACATTACCCAAATATTTTAAACATAAAATGTTACAATCTGCTATATCAAATATCTGGTTTCCAACTACGTTCTAATCTCATATTATGCGAATGTAAAAATTACATATTTGTTAAATTGAATATTTTGGCACTTCCTATTTCTGTATAAATTCAATGATAAAACTTTTTTAGGAAGGGTAAAGGTATAAAAATTATATTAAAATGATTAAAGGTCCAGAGATGTTTCAATTTTTTCAACATTTTAGTCAGAGTTGCATTCAGATTGTAAGGGTTGAGGAATAATTTTATTTTGTTATAATGGAAAAGATTATCAGATTTCTAAATCTTTATTGGGTGAATGCACTTCAAGGTGGATCAATTCCAGTCAAATTAGACATGACAAGCGCCGATTTCAAAGAAATCGATTGGCGAATTTAGTGCAACAATTCATTAAAATTATCAACAAAAATAGTAGGTACTAACACAACTGTGAAGTAAATTTTGTTAAGTAATATTTTGGGAAGCATCAAATTTTAAAATTCTGTGAAATAAGCGACCGGGGTTAGAAAATATTGTAAAATAAATGTTGTAAGTGGGTTATCTACAAAACGAGACGTATTAAGCTGTTTTAACTTTTAATTTCGGCTTAAAATGGCATAGAAACTGATTCCTAAATTGTTTTAGTGCATTAAGTCGTAGAAAAATAATTTAAAATAACAACTTTTTCACGGACGTTTCAGTAATCACTAACATTTTAAAAATATTTATACTTAAAGCATTTCTTAACATTTCGTTAAATTCTTTAAATTAGGCATTAAACAAATCATTCAGGAATAGATTTGTTCAAATTTATCCCAAAGAAAATGTTATGCAAGTGGTATTTCAATAGACTACTTATGTCCTGACCAAGTGTACATTTTTGTTGACGTCTATCTGTCAAGTTTACTTTCGGGTAAACGAAATGGGATAAATGCTGACGAGACAAAAATTAACGGTTCTAATTGGTCAAAATAGACACGAAATAGCTGATCTAGTATAGTTTATCAATTTCTAATAATGATATTTGATTGGTGCAATAAATGAAATAATCGGATGTAATATCACTGCTTAAAATACTATCGGCAAAATTTGTCTAGAGCGTATGTATCTAGTGATGTAAAGAGGAGTTTAATCCCCGATAATAAACAGTCAATTTATATGATTTGTACTAATAAAGGTAACGTATCTTAAGGGAAATTTATAGATACAATTTTAAAACACTAGTGGTATTTTGGGAGATTATTTCACAAATTTAACTAAATGCATAAAATATTAACTTTTTAAATTCCATCATTTATGCCACATATACATATTTCCAAAGTTACTTATTTTGTGAAAACACTCTGTAAGTATAATATATTTAACATATAATATAACGTTTGAAATAGTCGACCCTAAAAATCCATAAAATAATATGCTACTTTAATACTTTATCTACTTTTATTTGCGTGCTTTACCAGTTTAGCCTCATTTACCCCCAACCCTTCAAGGGAGTAAACTCAAAATATGGTCTAGTTTCAGATCTCGTTATATGTCCATATCTCAAACCATTCCAAAGTAATCGTACACACAAAACTTAAAATTTCGATGTTTCATAGCGTTCCATACCTAATTTTTTTTAACGATATTATACTTCCACTATCAGGGCCAGATTTAGGGCAGGGCAAAAGGGGCTGAGGTCCCGGGGCCTCCACATAACGGAAAGTGCTTAAAGCAATATAAAGGAATTTTGAGCTCGGTAAGCGATTAAACTATAATATGTTGTTTGATGTGAACTTTTGGTTTATAATAAATTTAGGGATCCCCACATAGTCGTTCCCCCGGGCTTCCATATCCTTAAAGGCAGCCCTATCCACACCACTTCGTGGACAAGTACGAGAGACAATTTAAAATAGCGTTTTTTTCTACGCCAATTGAACCGAGATATGACATTTCTCACAAAAGAAACGCATTTGTTCAAAATAGTTTTAAAAAATGCAAAAAATTGCTTTAAATGTTTTCAAGAATGTGTTTGAACTGAACAGTACGTGCGAAAACTTACATTAAAAAAAATTGTATAATAACAACTAGGTATAGTAAGTAGATAATGAAGCTTTTATACAAGAACTTCTTGACCGCAAACATACTGCCTTCCAAAACGCTATCAGCCACCCCAACGACTCATCAAAGCAGAAGCTTTTACCCAATCTAAGTATGAAACGCAACGCGAAATCAGAAGAATAAAGAATGAGTGGTGGGCAAGCAAGGCCAGAGAAATTCAAAGGTACGCCGACTCATACGACTACAGGAATTTCTTTCAAGGAGTAAAAGCAGTGTACGGCCCTAGTCGGAAAAATATGTGCCCTATTAAAGATTTAAATGGAAATCTCCTCAAAGAAGACCAGGAAATAAGAGCCCGATGGAAAGAACACTACTCTAACATTCTTAACCAGCAAAGTCAAGCCGATCACGATATTATAAATCTTATCCCTCAATATGACACCTTCGAAGACTTAGATAAACCACTAACAACGGAAGAGATCTTAACCGCCATTGGGCAGCTAAAAAATAACAAATCTCCCGGCGCCGACTCACTCCCAGCTGAGATCTTTAAAGCTGTGTCGTCAGAGCTCATACCCTACCTCAAAAAACTGTTTGATGTCGTGTGGGAAAGTGGTCAAGCTCCGCAGGAGTTTCGTGATACACTTTTAATCAACCTCTTCAAAAACAAAGGGAGCGCTGCGGACTGTGGAAATTACAGGAATATAGCTCTCCTGTCTGTTGGAGGGAAGATACTCACTAAAGCGATGGCAAATAGGCTAACACCTGTTATGGACAAGTTACTTCCTGAAACACAGAGTGGCTTTAGATCAAACCGAGGCACATCGGATTTAATCTTCACACTTAAACAGCTTCAAGAAAAAGCACTCGAACATCAAGGAGAAATTCACATGGCCTTCATTGATTTAACCAAGGCGTTTGACTCGGTGGACAGGGAAGTGCTCTGGAAAACTTGACTGAATAGCAGTGTTCTTCCTTTAGCTAACACTAAGTTACTATCCAAATTTCAATACGATCCGGCATTCCGTTCTTGAGTTATCGTGCTTACAAGAAATGTGATGAACGAAGATACAGACAGACGGACAGACATTTGAAAGTTGTTACGGATTCGGTCACTAACACAATAATATAAAAAAATTCTCTACAAGCCATATTTACCGTTCTGTGGGGAAGTATTTTCCATCTCACATGTACAGATTGTTTGGAAAGATAACGCAGAACATTTATAAACACCTAATAAATAAATGGGGAAGATCAGATTGTAGTGCAAGCACTACCCCTGTACTTAATTTCGATTATATTATTACATAAGTTATTGTCAATTGTTTAAAAATGATCGATTTTAAGTGTTTCATTTTCTGCAACTTAACAAATTGACGAAAACGGTTGGGATAGTTCTAATTTCTTCCACATTCATGGATTTGATGTATAGTAACGGTAAAAAAAAAATTATTTTTTTTTCTTTTTCTAGGCTCAGAATGTCATGAATCATCAAAATTTTCAGCTTGAGCAATAAATTTTCTATCTATCCGGTCAGTCTGTAAATTTCTTGTGGGTACAATTACTCTGGAATGGTTTACGATATTGACTTGTTTGGTAATAATGAGATCTGGAACTAGATTATTTGAACTCATTCCGTTGAAGGCTGGGGGGTAAATTGGTAAAGCAAGCAAGTACGAGTCTATAAAATTGGGATTTAGGATATGTACGGAGAAGCCAATGTCTCAAAATTTTTGAGCTTCAATTACTACCACTACCTACCCCATTTAAAATGAGTAAAAGATTAAATTGTGATTTAATGTATTCAAGAACCATAGGTCGAAAAATTTTTAATTGGCACTATCCACCACCGCTTCATTATTAAAGGGAATAAAAAGGTAAACTGTTATTTTAGTATAGTAAAAATGTACCAAAAATTTCCATGACCTGGAGAAATTGCACATTCGAATTTATCATGCTCAATGTTATCAGGACCACTTAGAAGGTCTAAAACCAAAAAGGTGATCCCCCCCCTTTTGCCTCAGCCGTCATCTTGTAACATTTTTTTAAATCGTTTTATCTCGTGTCTGTCTGTGAGTAAACATTATGGTGATAGGTCCTATATTTAATCACAATTTTCGAGTGGAAAAAATTTACTTTTAAATTTAACTCTTTCACTAAATAAACTTTAAAGTGCAATCTATTCAGTGGTATATTTGCAGATTGGTTACTATGGTACCAAATCTGCGATTTGCTGTGAAAAGTGCACCATCAATAATAATTGTGTTCAACAAAATTGATTCTTTTTGTACCTACATTAATAAAAACTTATCTACAACTTATGACTATGAAAAACTCTGTGTTCATATAGAGAAATAAACAGGACCGGCTTTAGATATTCTTAAGCAATGTCTTGTACTAAATGCAAAACTGGAAACAAAAGAAGAACCGCAAGTTACATGTGACAAATGTCACTGTAAATTATGCCAATCATGTGCCAATCTTTCCAGTACTGAATATAGAGCAGCAATTCTCAAATCATCCAGAACACTCATATACTTATATTCAAACTGCAGATCAACTACAAGCCTAACTCAAGAAAATAAGACACTCAATGAAATCCAAACTGATATCAAGAAAATCTACAACAAACTTAATGAACTACTGAAGCTTAATGCACAACAAAATAATACCAGTAATACAGTGATAAATAGTCAAATCATTGAACCACTACAAAATGAGCTAAAAACCCTAAGAAATGATTTGCAACAGGACATCAGAAACATTAAACAAGAAGTCACAAACTCAAAAGAATCAAATATAGACATGGTTAAGTTACTTGCAAATGTCAATATACAACACATTTATAGCGTAGCAACTCAAAATTCACCTCTACCGACTCCAAATGCCCCAACATATTCGCAAAAACTAAGGGCTCCGGCCACAAAAGTAAAAACTAATACTTACCAACAATCGACAAAAAAAATTACTTAAAACGCTTATCTATTTCCAACCATAATGTGGTTGGTGAAAACAAGCATATAGAAATTTCAGACAAACAGAGTGATGATTTACAAGCCTTTACGCTAGTAAAGCGAAAACAAAGAACACTAAAACAAATAGGTACAAGTAACGAACTGACTCACACAAATGAAAATGAATTCGAAGGAAGAGAAACTAACAGAAAGTCTACTAAAGAAAATGAGAAAAAAGTTTGGCTATTTATATCAAGAGCAAAGAACCATGTAACAGAAGAAAAAGTTCAAAAATGTATACATGTGAAAACCACTAGCGATTTGAAGGATATTTCAGTTAAACAACTTAAAACATTCTACAAAAAAAAAGGACAACAATTGTTTCTTAGTGGGTGTTGACCCCTCATTAAAAGAAAGGGTATATGAATATTCATTTTGGCCAAAGGGCATTTGCATTTGAAAGGTTTGATTTCAGAAGAGGACAACCCCCGCCAAAGAAATTTTGGAGTGGAAGACGGTTCTTTATCACTGAAAATTCGGTTTTTCTGAATCAATAAATAAATGTCCAACTGATAAATCCCGAATAATTCCCCTGACGTATCCAAACTATCTAGGAAATCTGAAAATTTCTCAATTTTTCATCTAAATATTCAATGTCTTAGAAACAAGAAGATTGAACTTGAAGCACAAGACCACATATACGATGTCATCTGCTTAAGCGAACATAGGATGCCTCATAATGAAATTACTCAAATTAAACTTAATAATTATGAAGTTATAAGTTGTTTTTGTAGGAAACTTTATATTCATGGGGTGTAGCAGTACTAATCAATTGCAAGATTGCAAATGATTTTGTCAGAAGAGAGGACATATGTCTGCTGTCAACTGAGATCCACTGTGAGATATGTGCGGTACAATCTAATAAACTTTTAATAACTACTGTATATCGATCTCCACTAGGTAATTTCAATACTTTTCTCTATACACTTACAAAGGCATTGAAAATTATCAGTCGGTGTAAACAATATACTGTCATAGTAAATGGTGACATTAATATACACTTTAACATAAAAATTGTTATCATACTGTCACCTTTACTAATTTAATAAAAACGTGTGGTTTGTTTATAACAATAGATGTAAATACTAGATAGAGGCAATTCTTGTTTGGACAACTTCCTGACAAACTTACAAAGTACTTTTAAAACTTCTCTAATTGACACTAATTTATCAGATCATCTGGCCATTACAATTAACTTTCCTATGAACAGTACTGAAAATGACAATATTACAAATTTTAAGTATAGACCTGTAACAGATGAGGGTTTATTTTCTCTAAACAGTCTTGTAGGGAGCATATGTTGGGATTTCATTGACGATCCAAATATAAATGTTGAGATTAAATCAGAAATGTTTATGACTTTCCTAAGCAATGCAGTTGATCTGGCCTTTCCAGAAAAAAAGTACAAACAAAACGATATACCGTGTATGTCCTGGTTCACCAAGGAACTAAGTGATATGAGAGATACATTACACTTTATGCAGAAAACCGTAAAAGCTACTAACTCCCCAGAACTCAGAGAAATAATGCAAAAATATAGAAAACAATATAACATTGTAGTCGGAAATGCTAAACTCAAAGCTAATGATATGTACATCAAAAGTCATTCTAATAAATCAAAAGCGATCTGCCAGGTTGTACTAGCAAATACGAATACAAAGTCAAAAAAATCAAAGTGCAGACAGCAGCATAAGTCCAGATGATTTCAATAATTTCTTTGCAGACATTGCTAAGAATATTATTGATGAGCTCCCTGATAGTGACTTTACTGCAGAAGAATTTCTATATAATAATGATAGTATAATACCTCATGTAAGCCTGCAAGAATTTAATTTCAGTGAAATAACTTTTATCGTAATTAGTGACATAATATTTAATTTAAAAAACAAAAATAGTAAAGATTATTACAACCTTAACACTAAGATACTTAAGAGTATAGCCAATGTCATTGTTGTTCCACTTACAAAGTTACTTAATTTATGTATAAGATATTCCGTCATTCCAAAAGTCTTTAAAATTTCTCGTGTAGTGCCAATACACAAAAAAAGTCCCACAAATTTGCTTGATAACTACCGATCAATTTCGCTCATTCCAATTATAGCAAAAGTTTTTGAAAAAGCCTTAAAATCCAGAATATGTTCCTTTTTTGAAGGAAATAGTCTGTTTAATATAAATCAGTATGGTTTTCGTAATACACGTTCAACCACTATGGCTATCAACAAATTAGTCGAAGTCATAAACATTGGATTTGAGACAGGAGGCTACATAGGGGCTTTGTTTTGCGATCTGAGCAAGACTTTTGACTGTGTTTGTTCTAGTATATTTATAAAAAAACTTAGTTTTTATAAATTTTCTGTTGCAAGCTTGAACGTAATGGAATCGTATCTAACAAGTCGCATGCAACTAGTTGAAACTGGTAATAATATTTCTCAGATGAGGACATTAGAATATAGAGTACCACAGGGGACAGTACTGGGGCCAGTATTATTCCTCATCTATGTCAACGACTTGGTGTATGCTGACCCAAGAGGCAACTTTATTCTCTTCGCTTCGCTTTATTCTCTTCGCTGATTGTGGAATAAATAAAAATGAAAGTTGCAATGAACTGGAGTTACAATTGGAGCAGACACAGTCAAGGGTTTCTGCTTGGTTTGTCACAAATCGATTAAGCTTATATGCTATTAAAACTGAAATAATGTTTTTTAGTTTAGCTAATTTGGAAACAAATAATAATCCAGAGTCGGTAAAATTTCTTGGGGTACATATTGACTCTAAGCTCTCATGGAACTTTTATATTGATAAGCTATGTAATAAATTAGCTCCTTCTATTTATGCAATTAGAAATATGTCCCTAATAGTGTCCAAGCAAGTACTCTTAATAACTTACCATGCACTTATCCAATCAAAAATATCATATGCTATTTATGCTTGGGGCCACGCTCCAAACATGAAACGCGTTTTTGGATTACAAAGGAAGGCAGTACGAATTATAAATAAGCTAGGGTATAGAGAAGATTGCAGACAATGTTATATTGACCTTAAAATTCTCACAGTACCTTCACTATATATCTTACAGTGTCTCATATACGTCATAGATAATCTACCAAATTACGTAACTCATGAAGAAATTCACTCATATGATACAAGACATAAAGCAAATATTTATATAGACTTTCACAGAGTACATAAAACTAGATCCGGAATATCATATTTTGGTCCTAAGTTATTTAACCTGCTACCATCCCCTGTGAAATTGTTGCCTTCTAAAAGTTTTAAATATGTAATAAAAAAATATCTTATATCCAAATGTTTCTACTCTATGGAAGATTTTTATAATAATGATTTTTCAGACTGGCAATTGTAATACTTTGAGATAATATACAACTAACTCATTGTTTTATTACTTTATATTTATATTGTATTTTGTATATATATGCATTGTATTTTTATAAATTCTTTTCTTTTTTGATTTGTATAAAACTCTGTTTCTTGGCACCAATAAATTTTCTATTTATATTTCTATTGGTCGCACGAAAAAAGTTATTAAACAAAAAATGTTGTAAATAAAATTTTACATATTTTCGGTAATTGCCGCGATGCAGAGAAGTTAATATTTCGAGCGGGAGAGGGCGTCAAAGTGTCACACGTCATGTAGAGTGCACGCTAAACAGCATCACGATGGCGATGGTTTCAGGATTACAAACAAGAAATTTGTCACTAAAGTCTGAAGTGGGGGCAAGACGAAATTATTAAAAACTTGATGCGCTGTCCTATTTTTCATTATTCAGTGTGTTCGTGTTCTGCCCTATCCTTGTGCCTCCAGTCGACGTCGACATTGATTTATATCATACGTAAGTATTGACTTAAAGTACTTCTTAATGGCAGTTAGAGTAATTTTTGCTATTTTCCTGAAGAGGGCATTGTTTCTGTTCACAGCATAACATAAAAGTGTTATTAAAAGAAAAAAGTTTGAAATTTTAAAAATAATTAAATTGAGAAAAATTGTTTTTACAAAAAAGTGTGATTATGAAAAAAATATTTTTCACATTTTTACCGTTTTGCAGCTTCCTGGGGGTAAATTTTAATTTGATACAAACTTGCCATTTCTCAAATTTTATAATCCTGACACTCGTGAAAATAAAAATTTAGTAAAAAGTAAGTGGAAAGTTTCTCTCTTTATATACGCTTCTTATTTGGGCCTAATAAACCTAAAATATGGTGTGGGCAAGGGTAAAATTTCCTTATCAAGATACAACTACTTTAAATCCCACCAGCTCCCTCATTTGTCTATTTCTTAGCAAATTATCTTGTCACTACTTCTAACAAGTTGATACTTAGAGCATTGTGAAGTATTTTATATAGTACACAGTGTCTCACATAAGCGGCCCAGTTTGCATTAAGAAATGGAACACCTTATATAATTAATTTAAGTGCAATCTAATTTATTTTTAAATTTATTTTTCAGAAAATGAGGGAACAGGCGAAACAGGACTTCTTGAAAATTTTGAAGATAGCAAGGGGTAAAGTATTTGCCACCAATGGACAGCAACTAAATAGAGAACTCTTTGAAAAAATTGCTGAACTGACTAAATGGCTGGAAGATAATCCTCAAGGTTCTAAACGGGATTACGACGCCAAAAGGAGAGAACTCGAAAAAGCGATGGAAGTGGCGGAAACGATAACCGAAGAGCAGAAATCCCAGGAAGGAATGCCACCAACGCCATAAAACGTGTGCCATATGTATTTTTTAATTCATTTAAAATAAATAATAAAACATTTTTATGTTTTCATGCCAATAAATGATTTAAAATAATTTAGTATTTTATTTATTTTTATTCATGTCATTACCAATAAATAGAGTCGTTTACAGGTAACAGCGACACATTGTATTACGTACAGTACGCGCATTTCGCTAACCAATTTGGCATTATTAAATGATTTAAACTGTTTTAAGTTTAATTATCGGCTAATCATGCCAGTTTGGTTTATGAAACGCACATAGAGCATAATACTATGTGTCGGTGCAACGTGAGAAACAAGTCTCCAGCTTTTTCTGTTTCCAAAGATTCTTATGTATGTTGACCCGTAGAATCTGAATTTCGTTTAAAGTCCAGAAATGTGTTTTTTAACAATATTTTTTTAAATTCCGATTTAATGAAGTTTACCCAATGTATTTTATGGAAAAATCAATTTTCGGGGAAGGCGTACAGGATCAAATAAATATAATTTATAAAATTGTACATAATTTGTTTTTTTTTTTGCATAAGAAAAATAAAAATAATATTCATATGTGGATCTGCTATCTACAGCCACTATAATAATATATTAATAGAGTTGTGCATTCTAAGTGATTTTTTTGGTGACGTACTGTACATCACACACAATAAAAAATCTATTTTAAATAAATTTTTGTCAACTGAAGTTTTATTTATTTGGGTACGAACAAGCCAATGACGAAATTTCACATCAAATGAATGATACAACTATTACAAGACCTAGTTTCCAATTGTAATGTCAAAAAATATTCAAGAAAAACATGCAGCAGGCCTAAAATGTATTTCCTTTCGTGTATGCCAGTCTAATACTTATGACTTCATATTAAATATTTAATCTTACTAATAATATGAAATTGTAGTGTGCATTTATTTTTTCGGGCTAACATTAGGGTGGTAGTGGTAAAATATGATACTGAGAGGATATTTATCAGTTTTGGAAACTTTGTTTTTGTATGTGTATATTTGTGACGAATACACGTGAAAACGGCTGAAGTTTGGGGTGATGGAAAAAACTTTTGAGATATCTGTTATTACACCCCAACGTTTTCCTTAACGTGAAAAACAAAGATTTTGCTGCCTCGCACATCTAAATCGGTTAATATTTAGAGGCCGTTACCAATAATTTATGATTTTTTAACGAAAAATCGAGAGTTACAATACCTTAGATAATTTAATAATTCCGACGATTTCATTTATACAATACAATACAATTTTGTAACAATGTACTTTTTTGAATTTGTTTTTCAAAAACTGAGTCGAATCTTCGATATTTCACTTAAAAACAATTTTGTATGATTAAAAAATATGTTTGGATAATGTTAAAAGGCAGGTACTGTAAGATTCTAATTACAAATTACTCTCAGGTGTGTTAAGAAAGACCTCCATTATTGTTAAAATATCGTAATTATTTCAATTTTTCATTGATTATAAATTGTTGATAGCCACCTATAAATATTAACCGATTTAGATTTGCAATGCAGAAAAATCTTTGTTTTTTCACCCTCTTACACTTAAGACAATAATTAATAAGGAATTCAAGAAAAAAACTGTACCTATCTATATGAAAAAGATTTATTAATTTATTACACAAACAAAATTTCCATATACATACAGATTTTAAAAACATATGTTTACGCGTGCAAATAATATAATGAAAATAAAATAAACTGGGGTAAATATTTTACTCATTGCAGCGTTATTAAATTTTCTGTACATTAATTGAACATTCAATAGTATACTCTTCGCAATTTATTGAAAATAAGTTAATTTCTTAAGTGTAATTGCTATATTTCGAATGATTGATAGTTATCTCCTGATGATGCTATCTTGACTGGCGAACCGCTCATCAGAATATTATGCAGTATTTTTGTATATGTAGAATCTTCTTAAAGACTCTTCTTGTATATTTCTTTCCGTAAAATGTTTCATAACTTTTATATTTACTAATGAACTTTTTTCAAAAATAGTAGGGTTCTTGCTATAGCCAACACTAACTCATTGTCCAAATTTCAATACGGCTTTCCGCTCTTGAGTTATCGTGCTTACAGAAAACGTGACGAAAGGACATATGTTCAGAATTCGGTTACTAACACAATGATGTTATTTTTTTTCTCTACAAGCGATATTTACGGTTTTAGAAATGTGTCAATCAAATGCAATAATATATTCCTCTGTATAAAATACCCATAATTATAAAAAATAAAATATTAGTAAAATCAAAAATAACGTAAACACGTCGACGCGATACAGACAACGTGGTAAAAATTTTGTCTATAATATCTTAAATTACTTTAACAAAATTGATTGTACCAAAACCAAAAACGAGACAAAAATGGTGCGTTGTATAATTTTAAGTTTTGGAATCATGTTTGCAGAAACGTATAAATGGAAAAAATTATTTTATAGTTGTGAATCTTATCAAAAAGAAATTTAAAAAAAAATAACAAGCGTGCAATTGTGCAATTTTCATAATACATTAGTTTTTTGATTATTACGAAACATGGTTTTATAATTTGTTGTGGTACAAAAAAGAACTTATGCAAATTGTTCTATCCGGCTTAGTTTTCAATAGAGAAGTAAATTATTTTCAAAACGATGTTTTAAATTTTTTAAACATTTCATTAAGTATCTACTTTAATCATTATTAAAAAGACAGCTAAAAAAATAAAAGTGAAAGGCTAATCTTATATTATATATGTATTTACGTTTGGAATTGTTATTTTAAGATTCATTCATTTGATACTCTACACGATTAGAATTACATACATAAGCAAAGTATGAGAGAAACTGATAACGGCGTTGCCAGTTATACAGATGCCGTATTGAGCGCTATCTAAAGAAATGATATACTCAAATGCTGCAGAGTATATTGAATCGCTCCATCTGCAGAAAATAGCTTGAACTATGATGCATAATAATATTAAAATTTCTACCAAATTGGCATCCTCAGTTTTTTGCTTGCATCTGATAGATGGTGATACATAGATTCCATTTCTCTATTAAAACAAAGGAGGTAAGTTGGCATCCGCATACTGGATGCCATTTTAACAGGGGATGTCACTTTTACCGGACTTATAGCATGTGGGATGCCACCTGAGCCGGCTAATAAATATATATATATATATATATGTATATATATAAAATACTTGAGTTGAATATCAAAAACAGAGATAAAACTTCAAGAGTTGTACTAAAAATGAATAAATATAAAGTCAAAAGGTTACTCAAAATCTACAAAAACCATAAAGATTCAATAAACAAACTAAAAACACAAATCACCACTTTATATTTATTTATTTATTTATTTATTGATGTAATACAGACAAGAATATGTCTAGATTTACAATTACATCACACTATAATAATAAGAAAATTATCTATCTATACAGAGTATATATAAGGAAAAGAGAGATAAAGAGAAAAATATATATATATATACTACAAAAGGATAATCTGACAATAAATACACACCTACAGATCACATACAACCGTCATAGGAATAAATAATAACATAAAATTACAATATATTTGCTTTACCATTGTATCTCATTATTTGAAATCAAATAAAAAATGCTGGGGACTATTTTTATTGAATATCTAAAAATATGTTTTCAATTTTTTTTTTTAATTTAATTTGAGTTAGATTAAATATGTTAAAATTAGATTGTAGACAGACATAGTTTGTATCAATGCACATCCGTATAATTGGCGAGTTCTTTCTTATGTTAGTTCTGTAGTATACTTGAAACATAATTTGTCGAGCTCTAACTCTAGAAGGAATATAAAAATTAAGTTTTGATAAAACATCTTCTGATACTATAAATCCATTTATTATTTTGCCTATAAATAGCACATTACTCATTTTCCTTCTAGTCGAGAGCTTTACAATATTAAATTCTTCGCGTATTAAATGATATTCATTGTAATCAGGCAACCGTAAGTTTTTTTCCTATAAATATAACATAAGAGTTTATTTTGGATTCCTTCTATTTGCTGGGAGGCCACTGCTGTGCCGGGGTCCCATATTTGCGAAGCAAATTCTAATTTAGACCGTACAAAACTGAAGTACAACATTCTAACTGTTTTCCAGCCAAACTCAGATGCATTCCTCATTACAAAACCCAAGTTCCTGTATGCTTGCTTAACGATATTTTCTATATGTTCATTAAAATTTAAATTACAGTTAAACACTCCCAGATCTTTATGTTTGTAGTCATATTTCAATGGATTATTATTAATTTTATAAGTATACTGAATATGATTTGATTTCGTTGTGTATGTCATTGCTGAACATTTATTTATATTTAGTGATAGTTTGTTGTTTATACTCCAACTAAATATGCTATCAATATCCAGTTGAAGTAATAACACATCTTTTTCACTTGTTATGTTTCTATACATTTTTAAATCATCCGCGTATAACAAGCACTTGGAGTAATTTAGATGTTCAGGAATATCGTTAACAAACAGCAAAAAAACAAAGGTCCAAGGTTACTGCCTTGTGGAACTCCAGATCTTGCTGGAAAGGGCTCAGACAGAATGTTCATGAATTTTATTTGTTGAGACCTATGACTTAAATAGGAGCTGATAAATAATAATAGATTTGTAGAGAAACCTGATTTCAATAATTTTTTTAGCAGAGTGTCATGATCTACTCTGTCAAAGGCCTTAGCAAAGTTTGTGTAAATCACATCCACTTGTTGGGAGTTATCGATTGCTGTACTAATATCATCAGTAAATATAGTTAGATTTGTTACTAAGGATTTTTTAGAAACAAATCCATGCTGATATTCAGTAATATTATTTTTAACATAAAAATAAATTTTGTTATAAATTATTTGCTCAAAGACTTTAGCAACAGTTGATAAGACAGATATAGGCCTGTAATTACTGATATTTCCTAATGCTCCACTTTTATGTATTGGTGTTACTAGAGAGTTTTTCCAAAGACTTGGAAATTTATTTGTTTTTACTGCTAAATTAAAAATTATTAACAGCGGGTATTCAATCAGACTACTACAACCTTTTATTATATAGGGAGGAATACCATCTGGCCCTGCAGACTTTTTGGGTTTAAGTTTCTTTATAGAGTCCCTAATATCACTTAAGCAAATTTTGTCTATCATTAGTGGATGCTGCGATACAGCTTCATTCGTTCCCATGCTGTTTATATTATATGTTGCCGATTCCCCATATACTGATTCAAAATAATCCTTAAAACCTTTAACTACTTCCTCATTTGTTTTAAACTTAATTCCGTCTTTTTCGTATTCAGTTTGGCTGGTTAAATTTGTTTTTTTATTTTTTACATAGTTCCAAAAATTATTACTATTATGTCTAATATCCATTTCAATATTACGTATATATTGCATATGTACAATTTATGAAAGATGATTACAGAAAAACTTACAAAATTTAGGTCTACCGAGAGTCAGTTTTTAAAATTCTCACAAAACAGCAAAATAAAGAATAGAAAATGGGTATAAAACTAAGGGGATTTGAAGTACTGCTTTTATAATTGATTTTTAATAATAAAACAACAACAAAAACTAAAAAGGGGCCAAAAATAATCAAAAAATGGGCTACAAGTGAACAAATCTGACAGGTCAAAAAGAACATTAAAATCTATGTATTAATTTTAAGTATAAGTATAGTTATATAGGGGTGTAATGGGGTAGTTAAGCGCAAGTTATAGCCTCTCCTACTCAATTGTTAACCTCAACTTCGCCATGAGTTCAATTTGAACTTGGTGCACCCTGTTTTTACTAACGAGACTCTAACGACCGAGTAAGGGAGGAATAACCCTTACCTTTTTCCGTGAGCACATCCACCTTCTCACGAAGAGTGTGGTAAAAATAACCCACCGCACACAAAGGTTGCCTTTGGAATCGTTTGGTTACCCCATCGACGCAGTCTCCTTCTGTGCCATGGGACCACACCACTCGCCTTCCGCAACCAAGCTGGTCAGTTGCATACCTGCTCCAGCTAAAACTAACTAAATGCAGCTTCGTTTTCAGTCGATTAAGGCTTAAAAAAATATGATGGAGCGTTCAAGTGGGACAAAATCATCCGGAAGTAAAATACCCTCCCGATCGGATCTCCGGGGGAGGGTGCCCACAGGGACACCTCATCGAATGTCGAAAAAACACCAACAAGTTAAATCCAAGAAAACTAATTCTTTCATCTACGGCGCTTGGTATGTTCGTACTTTGAACGACAGCACTCGCACCGATCGGCCTGAAAGAAGAACTGCTCTAATAGATAGAGAACTTCACCGACTCAATGTTGACGTTGCAGCTCTCAGCGAAACTCGATTTTTGGAGGAAGGCTCTCTCACAGAAAAGTACTACACCTTCTATTGGAAAGGTCTTCCCACCAATTCAAGAAGACAACATGGAGTAGGATTTGCCGTTCGGAATCAACTTGTATCCAATTTAACACAAGTACCACAAGGCCTATCCGAGCGTCTAATGCTGCTACGCTATAAGCTATCAGATGGCAACGCGGTAAATCTAATAAGCGCCTACGCTCCCACTCTGGATGCAAGTCACGAAACCAAGGAAAGCTTCTATCAACAGCTGGAAGAAACCCTCTGTAGAATACCTAAAACGGAACGACTCGTTATTCTTGGCGATTTTAACGCTAGAGTAGGGAGAGATGCAGACACCTGACCAGGCATCATAAGCAAGAACGGTTTGGGTAACATGAACGCTAACGGTCAACTACTCCTAACTTAATGCGCCGAACATGATATAGTTATAACAAACACCATTTTCCGACAAAAGGATAAATTTAAAGGCACCTGGCGTCACCCCAGATCAGGTCACTGGCATCTACTGGACTATGTTATCGTACGTAGGAAGCATCTCAAGGACGTCCAAATTACAAAGGCGCGCATTGATAGCGAATGTTGGACCGATCATCGTCCTGTTGTCTCTAAAATGAAAATTATTATGAGACCCAAACACCGAAGAACTCAAGTAAAACGTAGACCCCGTCTCTGTATTAGTAAATTGCGTGACCAACAAACCGTCGAACAGCTAAAGCAAAAAGTTCAAGAGAATTTGAGTGCACTAGAAGAAACCAATTCTGTAGATGTCGCTACTACCTGGACACAAATTAAAGACAGTTTAAAAAGTGCGAGTGAGGAAATTCTTGGCACTGCAGCAAGTAAAAAACAGGAGGACTGGTTCAATGATAATGAAGCTTTTATACAAGAACTTCTTGACCGCAAACATATTGCCTTCCAAAACGCTATCAACCACCCCAACGACTCATCAAAAGCAGAAGCTTTTACCCAATCTAAGTATGAAACGCAACGCGAAATCAGAAGAATAAAGAACGAGTGGTGGGCAAGCAATGCCAGAGAAATTCAAAGGTACGCCGATTCACACGACTACAGGAATTTCTTTCAAGGAGTAAAAGTAGTGTACGGCCCCAGTCGGAAAAATATGTGCCCTATTAAAGATTTAAATGGAAATCTCCTCAAAGAAGACCAGGAAATAAGAGCCCGATGGAAAGAACATTACTCTAACATTCTTAACCAGCAAAGTCAAGCCGATCACGATATTATAAATCTTATCCCTCAATATGACACCTTCGAAGACTTAGATAAACCACTAACAACGGAAGAGATCTTAACCGCCATTGGGCAGCTAAAAAATAACAAATCTCCCGGCGCCGACTCACTCCCAGCTGAGATCTTTAAAGCTGTGTCGTCGGAGCTCATACCCTACCTCAAAAAACTGTTTGATGTTGTGTGGGAAAGTGGTCAAGCTCCGCAGGAGTTTCGTGATACACTTTTAATCAACCTCTTCAAAAACAAAGGGAGCGCTGCGGACTGTGGAAATTACAGGGGTATAGCTCTCCTGGCTGTCGGAGGGAAGATACTCACTAAAGCGATGGCAAATAGGCTAACACCTGTTATGGAAAAGTTACTTCCTGAAACACAGAGTGGCTTTAGACCAAACCGAAGCACATCGGATCTAATCTTCACACTTAAACAGCTTCAAGAAAAAGCATTCGAACATCAAGGAGAAATTCACATGGTCTTCATTGATTTAACCAAGGCGTTTGACTCGGTGGACAGGGAAGTGCTCTGGAAAATTATGCTCCGCTTAGGTATCTCTAGAAAATTTGGGGAAGTATGTCGCAGTCTACATACAAACAACAACGCCCAGGTTATGTATAATAATGAAGCAACCGAAGCTTTCCAAACCCTCACTGGAGTTAGGCAGGGATGTGTCCTGGCACCCCTACTTTTTAATTTGTTTACCACTGCTCTAACAATTATTGTTGACAACAAACTGACAGTCAGATGAATAGGTCTCAGATACCGTTCTGATGGCGGCCTCTTTAACATAGGGCGCCTTAGAGGTTTCACGAAGACACGCACACGATTCATTTGTGATCTCCAGTATGCGGATGACTGTGCACTTTTAGCCTCTACGCCGGAAGAGCTTCAAGAACTTTTAGATGTGTATGCCCAGAGCTATGATTCCTTGGGACTTAAAATCAACATTGGAAAGACTAAGATTATGTCAACTCCTCATCAAGTGAACCAAATAGACATTACACTTAACCGAAATCCTCTTGAAGTGGTAAATCAGTTCAATTACTTAGGCAACGTTGTTAATGACAAAGCAAACATGGACAGCGAGATTCGCAATAGAATTAACGCTGCATCTAGAGCACTCTGGGGACTTAGAGAGAGTATTTGACAACCACGACCTTGCTTTGTCAACGAAAATGGCTGTCTACAGAGCAGTTGTCATTCCAACACTGCTATATGGATGTAAAAGCTGGGTCACTTACCGTCGTCATGTGAAAGAATTAGAACGTTTTCAGCAAAGACACCTCAGAAGTATGATGAAAATCCGTTGGTTCCATCACATATCAAACGTGGAAGTACTCAGGAGAGCAAACAGCCTTCCAATTGAGGTACTTATTTCAAGAGCACGCCTAAGATGGGCAGGTCACGTTCATTGTATGCATGATAACCGCCTTCCTAAATGTACACATTATGGTGAATTGCTCAGCGGTAGAAGAAGGCGTGGCGGTTAACGAAAGAGATTCAAAGAAGTTTTCCATGAAAATCTAAAATCCTGCGGTATTCCAGACGAGCAATGGGAACAACTTGCAGCGGACAGAACCGAATGGCGAGGGGTTGTGGCCAGCTATCAAGGAAATGTTGCTACAAGAAGGCCGAATCCAAGACCTAACCAGGTCTATGTTTGTCCTGACTGCGGTCGACATGTGCTCTCCCGAATTGGCCTCTATAGCCATAGTCGTGTGCACCGTAGATGAATGGGAATTACAATAGACTACACCTTTTACTTGTTTTTTATTACACACAATCTATCGACTGTAACATTTTTTTTATACTCGGACTCGAGTAAAGGCTAATAATAATAATAAAAAAAAGTATAGTTCATGGTGTTGGCGAAATCGCTAACTCCTTTTTCCAACAGTTCTTGACTGGTCGCAGCCAAACGGTTGTCCTTGAGGACCGCCAGTCGGCTTCCATCAACGTTACGAGTGGTGTACCACAGGGTTCAATACTGGGCCCTTTACTCTTCATACTTTACACTACAGATCTGTGCAAATGTTTAAGCTACTGTAATAGCCATTATTATGCTGATGATAGCCAAATTTACTACGGCTTTTACCCAGAGGATGCTGATCATGCCAGCACTCTTATCAATGATTTAAATAAACTTATTCGTATGTCGAAACAACACAATTTACACATCACCTCTAAATTAAAATTTTCTGAACACATTAGCAAGTGCTTACAAAAGGCATATTGCTCGCTCAAACTATTATATGTAAATCGGTTCATACTTAACCAAAATTTAAAAGAGACATTGTGCGAGCAACGTGTGGTCTCGCACTTTAATTATTATGATGTAGTATATGGGCCTTGTATTATTCCTTTGATACTTACAGAGTGCAGAGGATGCAAGACAGTTGTTGTCGTCTCATCTTAAATTTAAGGAAATATGATCATGTGTCGGGAGAAATTACTAGTTTTGTTAAACATGAAAAATCGTTGTTCATTGCGCACAGCTACTCTACTCCACAAAGTTGTTACAAATAAATTTCCCCTGTACTTGTTGAATAAAATAAAGCACCGTTCTGAGGTACACGATGCCAATATTCGTAACCCATATGCATTACATATTCCCCAGCACTCAACAAAAAAGTTTAAACAAACGTTCTCCTACCAAACACTGCATATTTACAATAACATCGATGATCACCAAAAACTGTTGTCCATAAACTCCTTTAAACTAAAGTTTAAAAAAAATCTATTGACTAAACAAAGTGAAGACATTAATTACCAATAATAGCTACTATTTTTTTACTTTTTACATGGCATTTGTTGTCTTAACTTGTTGTTGAATTTCCTTCCCAGTTGGTCTTGTAACAATATCATACATTCTGAGACATTTGTTTCAGTTATTGTTATTTTAGGTTAAAGTGTAAGAATAGTTTATAACTAGACTTTCGCCTAATAAAGTCCATTTATTATTATTATTTGATTTTGCCATACGCCGTGCCGACTTCTGCATTCTGGGACCCACAGACTGGCAACTTACTCACTGACTGGCGTGCTGACACTCTACTAAGATGATACCAAATACACATTTTTATGCAAGTTCTCTAAAAATTATTTTTATTATTATATGCCATTAATTGCTATCCCTGAACATAAAGCAGCTTTCTAAGTCCTTGATGTCGAATTCATAATTTCATTCAGAGTCTCTCCTTAATTTTTCGTTTAATTGAATAAAACTGTAATAAGATAATGCCTTATTTAAAAGTGTCGAATATTATATAAGAGCAGATCTTTTTCAAACAATTTTATCTATGACTGGCTATATAAAAACTTCAAATAAAATATAGTTGTAAGTATATCTATTATATGATATAAGAAATACGAAAAGTGAATAGCGGTTAAGGATAAAGAAATAGCTTGAAAAGTAATAAATATCAAGACATATCTACAGAAGGAATGTTGAAGGTATGTCGTTGATTTATTTCGAGGAATGCCGTTTGTTAGAACATATAGTAATTGACATGCAGTTGTGGCTTTTCCTACAATATCTGGTCCATATTCCTTTAATTGTGGAATTTCAGACGACTAAGACAGAACTTGTCCCATTAGTACATATATTTAAAGGTCTTTACGTCCTTTGTTTGCTCTCTGCACCATCGTCCAACTCGCACATTGTTAAGGAATAGTTTTAAAATAATATTCTCGACATTTCCGAGTGGTATGTCAATTAACTAATACAATTTAAGTAATTTGACTAAACTACTTGTCTATCGAAATCTGCTCTCTATAAAAGCTGTTTTTTTTTTTAATTTAAAAACGAAATCACAAATAAATAATAATTTCAAGGCAGATAATGATAATAAAAGGTACAGTTTCAAAAAAGCATATTGTCCATTATTTTATAATGCAGTCTTGAATGAATACTGATTGCACCTTTTCCGAAACCTCGGATGAATTCTGAGCAACTGATCAATTCTATATAATATAACAGAATGGAATCGAGAATAGAATAGAATAGAGTAGAGTAGAGGAGAATAAAGTAGAATAGAGTAGAATAGAGTAGAATAGAGTAGAATAGAGTAGAATAGAATAGAATATATATTTATTTATGCTTTAATAATTATAACTTATACACAATTTTTAATAACTTTAATGCGATTATCGGTTTCATGTTTGGTGGTATGTTATACAATTTAGGGCTTAAAAAATAGTAGCTTCTTTGTGTGATCGTCTTTGACGTTTTGGGTACTCTTCTGGTGTGCATTTTATGACGAGTTTCATAATTGTTTTCCATATTGATTAATTCTGATTTGTTGACATGCTTTCTCACCAACTAAGGGAGGCAATGGAGCTGCCTGACATGTAGCATATCTATTTCGTTAAACAAGTTTTAAGTTGTCTAATAAAAAAATTTATTTGATACCACCTTTAATAACTACTTGTGTACCTGTGGTTATATTAGGACGTAGTAAAGAATTTGTAAATGTTTTATATCAAATTATTTTTAAAATATTCAAGTTTGTATAATAATGATATATATAGTAGTGTTTATAGTAATGGTCGTAATTTTTTAGTGACATAATTTCTGTGTACATTCTATTTTAAGTGGTTGCCTATATAAATTCCTAAATATTTGAAGATGGAAGCACTTTGTGATTTAACATTGTGACATGTACTTGAGTTATTCATCTCTATACAGGTGTCTTACCGGGAACTGAATCGATCGATATAGAGAAAAGTACGCATCAGAAAATTTTGAAAATTTAGATAATTACTAATGTCAGTGTGGCTAATCCAACTAAAATAATTACAAGCAACTGGCACTTCCGCTTATACCGGAAGTCGATACCAACTTGCTTATTTCAAATGGAACACCCTATATATTTTTTGGTTTTTGAAAAGAGCATAAAATTCTGAGTCGAAAATATCCTACACCTAAACCTAGCCGTTTCAGAGATATTTGACATTTTAAAGAAAATTTGACAGGTGCAACGGTTTGCAAGGACCGTTATAACTTTCTTCGTGTAAAAGATCCTCATTTGCTTCTTGTCACATAAAAAAACATAAGGAGAACTACGTTCTACAACTGAAATAAATTCAATAATATCATACCAAATGTTCCGTTTTTCGCGTTATATTTTGTCAACTTCAAACCGCGAAAACTTGTTTAGGTCAAATGGAACACCTTGTATTTTTTACGTCAAGTTGTGTAAAATTGAATTCCCTTTTTTCTGATATTAGCATTGTGGGAGTTAAAATTACAACTTTTTCAAATATTTGCGATTTTATTAGAAATTCATGAATTGTTGTAATCATTTCATCAAAATAGTCATGATTAGAAACAATCAGTCATTATCTTATGTCAAAAAATGCCAACACGTTTAAATTATACCAACGAAAACTTTTTAAATTTGTTTATTATTTATAGAGAATGTGATAAAGTAATATCAAGAACTTGCAGCACATTTGCTACTCGATATCCACAAAAATGCAAAATAACACTAACACTGTAACATGCGTATTAATCGAATTGAAGATATGGCATGAACTAAAATAGAGAGATAAGGTCAATTTAAAATACGATTTCATTTTAATTTAATAATTGCTCAAAATTCCGCCCTCGAACCTCGACACATTTTTCGCACCTTCGGATTAGTTCCTCATGGGTAGCTCTTCTAACTGAATCCTGTGATATGTTTTGAAATACATTTGCATATAATCTTCAATGGTTGTTAATGGGCTCTCATAAACTTTATTTTTAATAGTTCCCCAAATGAAATAATCCGAACTAGCACCGTCGTGCTGATAAAAAATATTTCTATGTTCGGCGAGAGGTAAATTTTCTAAATAGTTATTATTCAAATTTTGTAAGATATTCAGATGTCTTTCAGCTAAAAAAAAGAACAAAAATTTACCTATACATCTTAGCAGAAGAGAAAATTTAATTTACAGTTTAAATTTTCCTGATAAAATGGTAATGCCACCACTCTATCGTTTCTTATGGCACAGTAAACATTGAACCGCCAACTTTCCTGAAAGTTTCGCTCTCTGAACATATGAGGATTTGCGTCACTCCAATAATGCGAATTGTGTCTATTAAAAAGTCCATTTTTAGTAAATTTTGCTTCATCTGTCCATATAAGATTTCCCAAATAAGAAACGTGACCCTCAGACCTTATTAGAATAAACTCACAAAAATTCTGTCTTCTTAGGAAATCTGTTTCTTTTAATCCTTGAACCATATGGAATGAAAACGGGTGAAACTTATGTTTTATTAAGTTTCTGTGAATTGAATCCTTGCATAGTCCCGATTCCAGAGCAACTTGTCTTAATTACATCCTTGGAAATTCATGAAAATATCCCAGAATGACTATTTCAATGTTTTCCTCATCAACAATAGGCTTTCTTCTTTGCATTTTTGCCTTGACAGAGCCATAATTTTTAAAATCTTCCAGTATGCGTTTTACAGTGTTTGATGACGGTTTCCGTTTTTCTGGATATCGAGTAGCAAATGTGCTGCAAGTTATTGATATTACTTTATCACATTCTCCATAAATAATAAACAAATTTAAAAAGTCTTCGTGGGTGTAATTTAAACGTGCTGGCATTTTTTGACATAAGATAATGACTGATTGTTTCTAATCATGGCTATTTTGATGAAATGATTACAACAATTCATGAATTTCTAATAAAATCGCAAGTATTTCAAAAAGTTGTAACTTTAACCCCAACAATGCTAATATCAGAAAAAAGGGAATTAAATTTTATACAACTTGACGTAAAAAAATACAGGGTGTTCCATTTGACCTAAACAAGTATTCGCGGTTTGAAGTTGACAAAATGTAACGCGAAAAACTGAACACTTGGTATGATATTATTGAATTTATTTCAGTTGTAGAACGTAGTTCTCCTTGTGTTCTTTGACAAGAAGCAAATGAAGATCTTTTACACGAAGAAAGTTATAACGGTTCTTGCAAACCGTTGCACCTGTCAAATTTTCTATAAAATGTCAAATATCTCTGAAACGGCTAGGTTTACGTATAGGATATGCTACATATTTTCGACTCAGAATTTTATGCTCTTTTCGAAAACCCTAAAATATATAGGGTATTCGATTTGAAGTAAGCAAGTTGGTATCGACTTCCGGTATAAGCTTGTAATTATTTTAGTTTGATTTTGACTTCAAAATTTTCTGATGCGTAATTTTCTCTATATCGATCGATTCAGTTCCCAGTGAGACCCTATATTTGTATAATCTGATAATCGAAAAACGTAAGACGCAAATGGCATGTAGTAGGTTTTGTTATATATTTATTTAAATAATTTCAATAAACAAACAAACAACAAAACTGTAACAAAAGTTTGGTATAAAGATAACTAAATATAAAATTAGATGACTAAATACGGCATCTAAGTCTAAAACGACCTGCATGTGCCATTGAATTGAGTCTATAGCATCGTTTACTACTGTTAAGATACTTATAATAGAGCTAGTTCTCTGCCCAATGCTCATTTGAAGTCGTGCGGTTTTCATTTTTCTGTATATTACTCTGCCTCTTTATGATCAATTACATATGCTTTTACGTATTTTTTAAACACAATTTTATTCTTATTATTTTTATTTGTTACATATTTGTATACCTAAATAATTTATGCTATAGCAGCATTTCGTTTTATTATGTTTAGGTAAATTTAACGCATTGTTCGATTTAAGTCTACTGTTGTGTATATGTTACATTATGTATTTGTTTCTCATTTCATGTACAAAGATGAATATTTTGAGGATGGCCAAGGTTCCACTGGTTCTTTAAATAATTACAAAAATAACAATTAATAATGTTGAGACATTAAAGAGGCTTTGTAATGTAAATCGAGCTGATAGCGGAAAATTTTCTTGCAGGAAATTTAAAGTAAAGTGTATTAAATAAGATAAAATTTTGCGGGAACTTTTCTTTTTATAGTAAGGATTATTCATGAGGATAAAATTCGTTAAAAAGGTAGGTGAAGACAAGTAAATATATCATTTTAAGCCTTCATATTTAAGGGTGTGATATCTACATGGATTTTCATATTATATAACAAATGTTGCGTACGTTGCGTACTAAAAGAAGTAGGTTTATAATTCTACAAGGGTAGCGTTTACTAACCCTTCAAGCTAACTACTTGATATGCATTACATAACATTCATTTTGTGTTCCTAACTAAAAGCGTTTGGATTTTTCATTTTGCGTAGAAAGATGTGAGTAGTTGTATCTCATACATATAAAATATGAAAATGTGTTGGAAATTATATAGGATTAAAGAAAATACACCAAAACAAAATGTGGCATGACACATCCTCCGCATCCCCTTATAAATATTAAAAACACATGCTCAAATTATTCGCTGTCATATTTTTTACAACTGGAAAAATATCTCTTCTAGTATTTGCCGATACATATGTATTTATACCGGAGAAGAATGCCAAAAAATATTGTCTACTACTGTTCGTATTTAGATATTTTTCGTATGCACCATTCGTAGAATATAACGCAATGTGACGGGTCACATATAGCATTTTAAAAACCGCCTCTGGTGAGACATTCATCATGAGAAAGTAGCGATCATTTCTATGTCCATGTCTCGTAAATATGAGAATCTTTGATAAATGACTTTTAAAATTATATCTATTTTCTTTGATATATAAAAAATGGTTGCGAAGTATAATTGGAACTGGATTTAATGAAAATAAATGTGATTTATAAATACGGAGACTGGTATTTTACTTAGATATTCTTATAATTTAATCATACGCACTCTAATTCCTACGTAACAGAATTATAACCATAACATGGGACTAGATTATTCTCACCAACACTAATTACAGTTCTAATTTAGTTTAATCCACTCGAATTTGAAATAGTTAAATCGAGAATGCACGAATTCAATTAGTATCCAATAAGGTACTCAATTTCTATTTTCACATTGGTTTATTGGTGTTGTACAGTGCTTGAAGAGGAACAGAAACAAATAAATATAAAAACGGGAACTAATGTCGATTGAATACAGGGTGGGGCATTAGTGCGTCGGACCTCGATATCTCTAGTTCTACGATAGCTGGAAATTTTTTTAAATTTGAAATGAGGTTCCCACTGTTCCTAAAACTGCCGGTGTGATAGATGTAAAGGCAGTTATTATTCTTTCCTTCACATTTTGTACTGTTGTTGGTGTGTCTCTATAAACAATTTCCTTCACGTATTCCCATAAAAAGAAATCCATTTTTGTAAGATCTAGCAGGCCATTTAGTGGGTCCATTTCTTCCAATCCATTGATTAGGGTAGGTATTATTTAAGTGGTCTCTAACTGCATTTAAATAATGTGGTGGAGCACCATCTTGCTGAAACCACATCCTATTTCCAATTCTTTCAAGGAGATTTACCAATAATTGTGGCAGATAGTTTTCCAAAAAATGAAGATAAATAGCTCCAGTCAATGTACCATCAAAGAAATGTAGCCCTATTACAAGTTCTCCAATAATTCCT
The DNA here is from genome assembly GCA_963675555.1 of Leptura quadrifasciata. NCBI lineage: Eukaryota > Metazoa > Arthropoda > Insecta > Coleoptera > Cerambycidae > Leptura > Leptura quadrifasciata. Next base: position 54,236,019 of record OY776682.1, on the reverse strand, counting down.
CCCCAAACGTTTATAGACAATCTGTGTTGGTTATCATCTTGCATAAAAAAGTGATGATTTTCCGAAGCACAATAATGGAAATTGTGCCTATTAACAAATCCACTTTTATGAAAAGTTGCCTCATCACTGAATAAAACAGTATTGAAGAAGTTGACATCATGTTGCAGTTCACCTCTGGCCCAGTTACAAAATTGTAAGCGTTTTGAAAATCCTCATCAGATAATTCCTGGTGTATTTGAATATAATATGCATGCAACTTATTTGTTTTCGACCCACAGACCGTCTACTTCTTCCTATTAATGAGCTCGCTTCTCTTTGACTAACATGGGGATTCTCAACCGTTGCCAGCACCACAGAAAACTCATTTTCTTCGTTCACAACCCGTTTTATTCTCTCACTTTTTTATATTCGACATTTCCAGTTTCCAGAAATCTATCGAGAAGGTTTTGAAGCTGCTAACATCAGGAATCCTTCTTTCAGGATAACGTTGATGATAAATTCTATTGGCAAGTAAACAATTTCTGTGTGGCTCGCTCAAAACAAAAGTCATGTCTACAAGTTCCGCTTTGGGGCGAGCGTAGGTGCGTCTTTACTATGTACATACTTCGGTATGCGATGTAAAGCAACGACAGGCGCAGTTAGTACTTGGATGGTGACCATTCCAACGGAAACCACGTTCTCGCCTCACACATCTTCCAGCGGCTTGTATATCAGTGTATGCGCGGAAGCTATACAACCTTAGGCGAGGGTTATATAGGAGATATACCATCCTTCGGAGGGGATGTAAAGCCGTCGGTCCCTTTTCTATTAAATGTTAGGCAAGTAAAAGATCCCTACTCTTCTTAAGGGAAGAGGTTCGGCAAAATTCCTGGTTGGGGGTAGCTCGTCTACAGGCGACGGTATAAAAAAAAAAGTTCCGCTTTATTAAAATTCATATTCTAAAATTCCAAATGTACAAAAAAACATTACAGTAAAGGACCGGTTAAATACTATTTACTCATTTCAATAGATTGGAAGAAATGGTCCCGCTAAATGGCTTCATTTCAAAATTGCATAAAGGCGTGTGTCAATCAAAATGGGCAACACATCGAACACCTATTATAAACTTTTCTAGTGAATTATTTGAGTGAACCTCTTTTTTAAGGTTATTCTTGAATTTGACACTTATTTATTTATAAAACGAAAATCATTGCAATTAGCCATAGGGAAGTACTTACAAAAAATGTTCGTTTTTCATTTCTACACCAAATCGTTGAAATATATACAAGGTGTTCCATTTGAAAAAATTGAGAAAATTCAATTTAAAAAATTCTTAATTGAAAAATAAACTCTTATTTATTTATAAAACGAAAATGGTTGCAATTAACCATAGGGAAGTACTGTGCTGCAAGTTCTTGATATTACTTTATCACATTCTCCATAAATAATAAACAAATTTAAAAAGCTTCGTGGGTGTAATTTAAACGTGCTAGCATTTTTTTACATAAGATAATGATTGATTGTTTCTAATCATGGCTATTTTGATGAAATGATTACAACAATTCATGAATTTCTAATAAAATCGCAAATATTTCAAAAAGTTGTAACTTTAACCCACACAATGCTAATATCAGAAAAAAGGGAATTTAATTTTACACAACTTGACGTAAAAAAATACAGGGTGTTCCATTTGACCTAAACAAGTTTTCGCGGTTTGAAGTTGACAAAATGTAACGCGAAAAACGGAACACTTGGTATATTATTGAATTTATTTCAGTTGTAGAAAGTAGTTCTCCCTGTGTTCTTTTTACGTGACAAGAAGAAAATGAGGATCTTTTACACGAAGAAAGTTATAACGGTTCTTGCAAACCGTTGCACCTGTGAAATTTTCCATAAAATGTCAAATATCTCTGAAATGGCTAGGTTTAGATATAGGATGTGCTACATATTTTCGACTCAGAATTTTATGCTCTTTTCGAAAACCCTAAAATACATAGGGTGTTCCATTTAAAATAAGCAAATTGGTATCGACTTCCGGTATAAGCGGAAGTGCCAGCTGCTTGTAATTATTTTAGTTGGATTGGCCACACCGACATTAGTAATTACCTAAATTTTAAAAATTTTCTGATCCGTACTTTTCTCTATATCGATCGATTCAGTTCCCGGTGAGACACCCTGTATACAGTAACATGTATAAACCCGCGCCTAGTTCTTTAAACTAACAATAAGTGATTACGATTTAGCACTATATTCTTTTTCGGCACTCTGTCCATACTACACCCTATATATTAAAAGAATGTTTCACCTACTGGACATGCATTCCTGAGAAGTTTATAGCATTATTTATGTGAAATACATTTAGACCTGACAGTACCAAGGCCTTTACCCTTATATAACACTTATCAGCAAATCAGCTTGATGCATTTTCTAATTATCAGTCGAAAAGATTAATGAGAACAATAAACTAATTGCTGGGGACCTAAGTAATACATTTTATTTCACTTATATTGCGTGTCTTATCTTTCACCACATACAAAAAGTGATACAAATATATAACCATTAATGCGGGTCAGGATGAAGTTTTATAGTTTCTCTTGTCCTGCTCTTTTGGTTTAATGCAATTAGGTATAACTATCTCTCTCTAATAGGTATAAAATAATGTGGTAATGACTAAAACCATCTAGAAGCAAATAGTGGCAGACTATCTAAATAATAATATCAAGAAAATACAGCTAAACACCTTGTGTTTATATTAATACCCTTAATTTCGAATCACGTTCAATGAAAACTATTTCGTCGTTAAAGACAAAATGTTTATCAGTATTGGAGTTTTCTCAATTTTCGTGTATTTTTTAAGATGTCCTGATCGGAATTACAACTTGTATGAGTAGTTAACAAAAGTAATAAGTAGTTAACAAAAAAATCGTTGGTAGTTTTTACACGTGAGGCCAGTGGTGACTTGGTTTTTAAATTCAAAGTATAAAATTGGAATGAACGAAAATTCGAGGATTTACTGTAATTTATAACATGTTGGACAAACAAGTCAATCAATTCTAACTTGATTTGAGGAATACATGCCGCTTTTCCCAGAATTAATAACTAGTAAGTCTACTGTTTCCATCTAACTGTTGTAAACAATCACAGATCTGAAATTATATTAACAACACAATAAACAACGATCATTTGGTTATATTTAAAAGATTTGAAATTATAAGAGACTTCAGTTAGCTCACCCTAAGTGCTATTAAAAGTATAAAACTACTATAAATAAGCTATGGTACAGGGTGTGCTTTGTTTTATCCGTACTATCTCCAGCTAATGGCTGAAACTTTTTAATAGATTTTGATACACATACCCATTCCATGTTTTACAGTGAAAAACAATGGGCTAAATTTGAGGACTCGCATAGTACTATTGAACGGTGGTGGAGGAATGTGCAAACTATGTGCGGATGTACAGCAGAGCCTTCGATTTGTATCACAAGTTTCTAAATGGGAATTTCAACATTCAAAAATGTTTGTAGATACATGATTGCAGCTGATATGAAGAGTTTTTTACTAGATATTAAGAATTGTTTACGACAAAAATTTGTTATTAAATACAGTATAATAGATAACGAGTAAACATAACACTTAATGTCCATTTAAGCAATAAAACTTTCAATCCAGACCACCGTATACATTGCATTTTCATCACCTTGTAGCAAAGGTCTAATGTTATCTCAATAAGTTAAATTTAGCAACGATGGTAATACCAAGTCCTGTTAATAAAACACTATATTTTTATTCAATTCTGTAGAAAAGTTAAGCTTCTTATCACAAATTACGATGACCTTAGTTTTAAACTTTGCTGCTAAATTTGTCTTAGTATCAAATTGCTGAGTCGTGTTAAACAAATTTACTACCAGACTTTTTAAACATTTATTTAACGTCGGCCTATTTCCGCTACTGAGACCTACCACCGATGCGACGCCTGTAGATGATCTACCCCCAACCAGGAATTTTTCCGAATCTCTTCTCTTTCAAAGAGTATGGATCTTTTACTTGCCTAACATTTAATAGTCAAGAGACCGACGGCTTTATATCCCCTCCGAAGAATGGCATGTCCCCTACACAATATTCGCCTCAGATTGCATAGCTTCCGCGCATACACTGATATACAAGCCGCTGGAAGATGTGAGGTGAGGACGCGGTCTTCCTTGAAATGGTCACTCATCTAAGTACTAATCGCGCCTGACACGTTGCTTTACATCGCATATCGAAATATGTACATTGTAAAGACACACCTACTCTCGCTCCTACTATCAGACTTCAGAACGTCGAATTACCTTTATATTTTTATTTGTATTAATAAGTGCATTATCGTTCGGTGCTGTGTCCCTCCATACAAAGCTCGTTAACATAGATCAGGAACAAAACTGGGCCCAGGACCGAGCCTTGTGGGACCCCAGAATTAATTTCACTTAGCTGTGAAGTTTTATTCATAGTCACTATTTTCCTAACCTTCAATAATTATACGAAGTAAGTAAGCGAGTCTGGCCGACAGCCGTGTTGGTTGAGGCACGAGGTGGCAATCGCGTTTAATCACACGGGTATAGCGCCACCGGGTTCGAATCTCGGCTCCGGCACTATCGGAGCAAATGTTGTATGTCTGCGTTTTTTCAATGTGTAACTCCCTTCCGCACAAGCCTCTGGCTTCTGGAATTGGGGGTTGTCTAACTTCTGTGGTGTTTATTACTATTATTATTATAAAAAAATGCATGATTATATCATTCGTACTCCTTTTGCTATGGAATCCATATTGGTTGCAATAAAATAAGTTGTTGTCCTCAAGGTGGGTTATACTATTTGTGCTATTAAGACAGTCCCCAACAGTTTAAAAATAACTGACACTTAAGAAATGAAATTGGCCTAAAGTTATTTAAGTCTGTCGGCGATCCACCTTTATAGATGGGGATAACTTGGGAGATTCTTAATAAATCAGGATATATGCCACTGGATATCGCTGTTTATTATTTTAACGAGAGCTATTATGAGAATATTTTAGACCTTTTTTATAATTATCATCATATTAAAATACTAAGTAAGAACATCTAAATAATGTACTAGTTTTAGAGTGAATTAGGATCTAAACATATGAATTGATGAATTCTGAGATCGAACTATAAAGTATTTTCTTTATAATTAGTTTTGTACTTTCTAATGAAATGAACAGCTCGATACGTGGCGTAATCTGCAAAATGGACTTTTTAAATTGGGTTACAGAATAAATTAATGATTTTAAGTAGACACCGCGGAAGAATAGGAACGCCGACCTAATGTCTTTTCTAGTAATTGAACTTATCGCTACAAGACCTCCACTAAAAAAAAGAAAGGGAAATTTTCCATTTAGGTTTTAAAGCTCTTATGAATAATACATGCACAGAGCTTAGAATAGGAATAACAGAAATATGTTTTCTAATTAAATAAGCAAGAACAAAGTTGCAAAATATTAGCCTATAATTTTAGACCAACTGTTTTAACTGTTTACTTCTCTGCTTGGGAAAGAGGTAAAGATTTCATGATTGCTTTATTCTCTGTTGATAAATAAGTACATTTAGCTCCCACTTAGATTCCATGTTTGGATTTTACACTAATATTAGGTAAAATAGCGCACATTTTTTCAAATGTTTAGCAGAACGCTAATTTAGGGGGCGAGCGTAGGTGCGTCTTTACTATGTACATACTTCGGTATGCGATGTAAAGCAACGACAGGCGCAGTTAGTACTTGGATTGGTGATCATTCCAACGGAAACCGCGTTCTCGCCTCACACATCTTCCAGCGGCTTGTATATCAGTGTATGCGCGGAAGCTATACAACCTTAGGCGAGGGTTGTATAGGAGATATACCATCCTTCGGAGGGGATGTAAAGCCGTCGGTCCCTTGTCTATTAAATGTTAGGCAAGTAAAAGATCCCTACTCTTCTTAAGGGAAGAGGTTCGGCAAAATTCCTGGTTGGGGGTAGCTCGTCTACAGGCGTCGGTGTTAGGCCTCAGTAGCGGAAATAGGCCGACGTTAAATAAATGTATAAAAAAAAAACGCTAATTTAAAAATCATCATTTCAAGATTGCCTTTTAACCCACGATGAGACGTCATTTGACTCATAAGATGCGTTGTTTTAAATGTTCTTATGCCAATAAGGCTTCGTCTGTATGATTATCTTGTCAAGCTGTTCTAACCGTAGCCCTTTTTCCGCCACCATTGTTAGGTTTCAAGGATCATGTTTGCCTAAACAACATATGTATTTCCCTGACCAATCCTCAATCTGCATGACATCCGTTGATAAAGAGTTTGGCATAAAGTTTTCCAGCTACCATTAGCATATCTGTCATTTTTTTAGAAGAGAAATTCGCCAAAGCAGCATTTTCACTCACGTAATTGCTGTGTCGACTGGTTCCTGCAGTAATAATAGCACATAACTGATTGCAAATTTTCTCTTATAAATCGTATCAGCAAAAATTCACATCAAATCAATCCATTTCATGAACGTGAAGTCAAACAATAAGTATCTCTAAAGGCACTATTTGTCTGGATGACTCATTTATCTCTCGCTTTTCTAGACAGAGTATAGTCACCGCAATAAATATAATGATACGTCATAGTATAATCTGTTGCGAGAAAGAAGACTGCACATTTTGAAACACCTGACATAACGTGCTGGTCTGGGTAGATTGAGGTGAATTTTGTATAGAAATCAAACTTGGATTTGCCGGTTAAGAAGAATATACTTTATCTTTCAATTAAGCAAACACATTTTGATACTAGGGGATTATGATATTTGTATTAAGAATTTTTAAAACATGTTAATGCAATAGATATACAGGGTGTCTCACCGGGAACTGAATCGATCGATATAGAGAAAAGTACGCATCAGAAAATTTTGAAAATATAGAAAATTACTAATGTCGGTATGGCCAATCCAACTAAAATAATTACAAGCAGCTGGCACTTCCGCTTATACCGGAAGTCGATACCAACTTGCTTATTTCAAATGGAACACCCTATATACTTTAGGGTTTTCGAAAAGAGCATAAAATTCTGAGTCGAAAATATGTAGCATATCCTATACCTAAACCTAGCCGTTTCAGAGATATTTGACAGTTTATAGAAAATTTGACAGGTGTAACGGTTTGCAAGAACTATTATAACTGTGTTCGTGTAAAAGATCCTCATTTGCTTCTTGTCACATAAAAAGAACACAAGGAGATCTACGTTTTACAACTGAAATAAATTCAATAATATCATACCAAGTGTTCCGTTTTTCGCGTTACATTTTGTCAACTTCAAACCGCGAATACTTGTTTAGGTCAAATGGAACACCCTGTATTTTTTTATGTCAAGTTGTGTAAAATTGAATTCCCTTTTTTCTGATTTCATCAAAATAGCCATGATTAGAAACAATCAGCCATTATCTTATGTCAAAAAATGCCAGCACGTTTAAATTACACCCACGAAGACTATTTAAATTTGTTTATTATTTATGGAGAATGTGATAAGTAATATCAAGAGCTTGCAGCACATTTGCTACACGATATTCAGAAAAACGGAAACCGTCACCAAACACTGTAAAACGCATACTGGAAAATTTTAAAAATTATGGTTCTGTTAAGGCAAAAATGCAAAGAAGAAAGCCTATTGTTGATGACGAAAACATTGAAAAAGTCATTCTGGGATATTTTCATGCATTTCCAAGGATGTCATTAAGACAAGCTGAGCGGACTTGCCTCTCACCCAAAAGTTCCGGGTTCGATCCCCGGTCGTGGCAGTGGAAAATACTGTGAGAGGGATTTTTCCACTATACACGGATATTGGGTGTGTGTCCCTTGTCTCTAAATGTGTAGCCCCCTCCCACACAAGGCTCTTCTAGAGCCTTCCGGGATAAAGGGGGTCGTCATTACCTGTGGTGTATTATTATTATTCAATTCACAGAATCTTATTAAAACATAAGTTTCACCCGTTTTCATTCCATATGGTTCAAGGATTAAAAGAAACAGATTTCCTAAGAAGACAGAATTTTTGTGAGTTTATTCTAATAAGGTCTGAGGGTCACGATTCTTATTTGGGAAATATTATATGGACAGATGAAGCAAAAGTTACTAAAAATGGACTTTTTAATAGACACAATTCGCATTATTGGAGTGACTCAAATCCTCATATATTCAGAGAGCGAAACTTTCAGGAAAGTTGGCAGTTCAATGGTTACTGTGCCATAAGAAACGATATAGTGGTGGCATTACAATTTTATCAGGAAAATTTAAACGGTAAATTAAATTTTCTCTTCTGCTAATATGCATAGGTAAATTTTTGTTTTTTTTTACGTTTTTTTCTTATGGCCTTCTCGCTCGCCCGATTTATCAGTTCTGGATTATTTCATTTGGGGAACTATGATATTGCTTTATCACATTCTCCATAAATAATAAACAAATTTAAAAAGTTTTCGTTGGTATAATTTAAACGTGCTGGCATTTTTTGACATAAGGTAATGACTTATTGTTTCTGATCATGACTATTTTGATTAAATGATTACAACAATTCATGAATTTCTAATAAAATCGCAAATATTTCAAAAAGTTGTAACTTTAACCTCCACAATGTTAATAAAAAAAAAGGGAATTCAGTTTTACACAACTTGACGTAAAAAAATACAGGGTGTTCCATTTGACCTAAACAAGTTTTCGCGGTTTGAAGTTGACAAAATGTAACGCGAAAAACGGAACACTTTTTATGATATTATTGAATTTATTTCAGTTGTAGAACGTAGTTCTCCTTGTGTTCTTTTTATGTGACAAGAAGCAAATGAGGATCTTTTATACGAAGAAAGTTCATACAAACCATTGCACCTGTCAAGTTTTCTATAAAATGTCAAATATCTATGAAACGGCTAGGTTTAGGTATAGGATATGCATATTTTCGACTCAGAATTTTATGCTCTTTTCGAAAACCCTAAAATATATAAGGTGTTCCATTTGAAATAAGCAAGTTGGTATCGACTTCCGGTATAAGCGGAAGTGCCAGCTGCTTGTAATTATTTTAGTTGGTTGGCCATACCAACCTTAGTAATTATCTAAATTTTCAAAATTTTCTGATGCGTACTTTTCTCTATATCGATCGATTCAGTTCCCGGTGAGACACCCTGTATATTTACACCAAATGGGAAGACGTGCACATTTAAGAACAACGAATTTATATTTTTGCCAAAAGCCTCGAAACTGATGTCTATAAAAAATTACAATTTATCATTTCATATTCTAAGAATTTTATGGAGTTTAGGCGTAAGTTCCCACCTCCCTTTTGTTTTTGTAACGATCAATATCTATCTTTTAGCTTAGAGGACAATATAATAAACCTTCAGTCCTTGTGCAGGTATCTGGGTTGCCTGCCTTTGTATGCGCCTTTATACTATTAAAATATGTATAATAATTAAATTTCATTCAATTATAATAGTCTTATAATCTGCTATACTGCAGTGTGTAGTACAACATTTGCATCTACCTTTTAATTTATATACTTAACTTTGTTGGTATACTTCAAAAGACTATGCAGCCGACTCGTTTTATTAGGAGAAATTCTTTTTAGACATTGCCAATTAAATTATGCCTTCTCTGCGAGGGGTGGAAAAAGATGGGAAGAATTTTAAGGCAATAGGGAGTAACCACTTATACAGCTCTTAAATAAAACAATACTTGAAGTAATTCAAAGCAGATTCCATTTTTATATCAATGGATTTCAGCCGGCAACAGATCAGCCCAAAACCCAATCGCAGTTTTGGCAATACTCAACAGATACAGTTTTCCTCTTATAAATTAATAGGAAATATACTGGGCAAAACAAATAAGAAGGGAAACATAGGAAAAATATACATCAGAATAGGAGAGCGGACAGACAGCTTCGGAAGTGGCAAGATCGCGGGAAGTTAACCTCCGAAAGGGGTAGTTAGTTTTTCTAATATAGCAGGGCATAAAGTCAGTAATAAATCACGTTGGGGTTGCCAAAAAAAGTGGGATAACGACGGTTCTTGCACCTACAAATTAAGAGAAAAGGCCCGAAAGGTGAAGCCAGTAATTTAAATATTTAGCCTAAGAGTTTTTTTAAACACATTGTCTTGCCATTTAGACAGCCCAAGTTATGTTAACTTATCTGTTATAGGGTTTGATACATGTCAATTTTTTTGAAAGAAATTGCCTCTGTAGTTTACGAACAAATTTGTATCTCACAAATCGCTCAAAATTAGGAAACCAAATTGAAATCCAGGTTAACACCCGATGTCCCATCCGATGGTACCATCTTATCCGGATGATTTTGTTTTTAATTTATGGTGAAAATAATAAAATAGTTGTCAGAACATGCCGCGCGTTCAATTTCAAGTATCCACATCTACTGCAAATGACAAAAGGTAAATTTCTTAGACTTCAAAATAATTTTGTTGAAGATGGGAGGGGGCGGGGGGGTATAGTTAAACCTCTTGTGAGAACTAAACCTATAATAGGAACTGATGATATTGAAATTAACGCCTTGGGATATTTTCAAGCAAATTGTTAAACTAGTGACTATTTTACCTCCACCATTTGTACTTGCTAAATAAAACAAGGTGGTAAAAACAAGGTCCAAATTTATTAAATCACATAAATAAAAATAAAACAAATGCAGTACTTACATTCTAACCCTCTGGGAGCCACTTCTAGCAGAGGGGAGTTGGACCACGCACCATACACCCAGAAAAAATATCTTTTCTTTACATTACAAAAACTCAACTTTTCTATTCCATTTCAAAGACCCAACTAAATTATTTTTTTAAAGTTCTGCCAACTGTTACTTTATTCTTGCGAGTCAGTAATTCCATCCAGTGGCCTAGTTCCTGGATGGTATAGTTAAACGCACCAGAGCTGACTCGGCATTCTACTTGAACATTTTGAAATATATTACGATTTATAGATATTAATTTCTACGCCGCAAGAATAAAGTAACATACTGGGTGTTTCAAATGAATAATAAAATAAATAACATTTACTGCGTGACAATATCCACGTGCTTCCATCAGTACAGCATCTGCTGATTTGGAAATTTCTTATACCTCGTTGCAAAGGATTCTTTGCCGTCATAAGTACATTCTTATAAATTTATAAGTTTACTAAAACTACATTCAGGGGACTACGTACGCAGGATCAACTTTTGCGAAGAATTTTTGATAAGGAATCATAATTGTAATTTTTTACAAAAAATCATCTGGACAGACGAAGCAAAATTATGCGAAACTAGCATTCAGCCACATTATAGTAAAGGAAAATATTTTTTATTTTATTATTATAAATTACCCACTTTAAACATCTACGACGCTGCTCATAAATCCTATCCGAAAGTTGACAAATAAGCCATCTAATACTCACGAAACGGAATATATCATAAACATCATATAGCAAATGATTAGAATAGATTTGTAGGTCACTGATTGGAACTGAGTGCAATCTCCAGTATAAATCATTACCAATAATATTCCAAGTCAGAGGCGTCACAGGATGAAGAACGATTTACTTAGCGCATTTGTAAAAATTAATACAGCCTTATGGATTTTCTGGCAAACCCACAATTTAATTTAACCAATGAACTGTTATATTTTTTGTACATTATTTTCCCATATATTTTTCTGAAATATACAGGTTGAACCAGAACTCCTGCCCATTGGTCACATAATTTCTTAAAACTTTTACGTAATAATTTGACTAAATTGTAAACTGGAGACTTAATAGTGTGAAAACTATATGAGGTTGTCGGTGTGTGGATCCGCGATCCCCTTAATCGCAATGAAAGTTCCGGTACGCGGTGTTCCCCACCCAATGGCTATCGCGTCCGACGTTGCTTAACATTTACGATCTGGTTAATTTGGTTTAATATATTATGTATTTAGGGTAAAGTACGTTGCAACCTGTTTGCTGTGGGACACATTTATGGCAAACCTTTTCAGAATGGAAGTTGTATGACTAAAAATCCTTTGTTCGAATTTTTCAGCGCCTGTTTTTTATTTATACATTTATTTAACGTCGGTCTATTTTCGTTACTGAGGCCTAACACCGACGCCTGTAGACGAGCTACCACCAACCAGGAATATGGCCGAATCTCTTAAGAAGAGTGGGGATCTTTTACGTCCCTTTTTACTTTATATCCCTTATACAACCCTCGCCTAAGGTTGTAAAGCTTCCGCGCATACACCGATATACAACCCTCTGGAAGATGTGTGAGGCGAAGACGCGGTCTTCGTTGGAACGGTCACCCATCCAACTACTAACTGCGCCTGTCGTTGCTTTACATCGCATATCGAAGTATGTACATAGTAAAGACGCACGTACGCTCGCCCCTGCAACGCCTGTTAAACACTAGAAAAACAATTTCACGTATAGAAAATAGAGGATAGCACGAATATGTTACTAATTTGGCTGTTTGGTTTGACACGAACAGTTTATAGAATTTTGCTAACCTACCAAAACTACCAAGTTAATTTTATATACTCAGCGTCGTTTACCGAGTTCACTTCCGATGGCACTGCAGCTTAAATTAGTTTCTTGTACCTCTGCCTGTGCCTATATGCTTCCGGTGATTCACGTATTGTTAACTAGATTATACAGTTCTATCACTGGTCGAGGTTTAAGTGTTTTTGGGTACATTTTTGTTTGTTGCTACATTTACAGCTAATGAGTCGTGTAATTTTTTATTTATTTACTCGGTAGGGGACTCCAAAAATTTGCTTAATTTTTGTACTCATTGGATGATATGTGATATATTGACATAACATTTCAAATTATTGCTATTATTTTTCGAACACTCCGTTTGCAGAGAGTGGTTTAGCTTCATCGCATGAAAAATACACAAATCATTTTACGAAGTGATAAAAGTACGATGCTTACTTAAAAGCTGAAAAAGTGTGCAAATGAATTAAACAGACTACTATAAAAAAAGGGTGTACTCCCTCGAGAGTCTAACCTTTACTTCGTATTAGTTATTTACGTATTACAGCTTGCACACTTCATTTAGCACTCAGACTCGTTTTAAAACATTATTAGAAAAAATCGGTATATTAAACAAATATCTTTCTCGGAAGTTTTGCAATTAGTTTTAATTAGGGTTGATGTGGATGAGAGAGGAATGAAATATTCTTTCTTATTAAAGCTTTCGTTAATGTCTCTTTACCAAAGTGATTGTCACTCAATATAAAATTGACTGACACTGGTGTAAAATTAATACCTTTTGTTACTGCGAGGGCATTTTAGGTGAACGTTCTCCTTTAACAAAGCTGTGTTTAACGTCACGAACTGCTTGATGACACTCTTTGGATCAATCTGTCGTAACAACAGTAGAAAAATTTATGAACCAAATACTTTATATAAAATTGGGTTGAAATTTTACCATTCTTAGATTATTCAAATCCATTAAGTAAATCAGTAAAAGTATTATATTGTTGTCTTAAAATGTTTTTTGTTATTTATATTTTTGTGTGTATTTGATAAAAAAATTTCTTAATTCTGGTGTTTTTCCAGAAATTCTTAAAGTCTGTCGTAAAACCAATTTATAAAGCTGGAGATAAATTTAAATTTACGAAGCTGTTGATAATTCAAAACCTTCGCGTTGTTTATTTGTACATTTAGTGAAGCCTTTTGATATAATAAGCCACATATTATTACTACAAAACCTAGATGTTTAGAGGTAGAGCACTTAAATTAATGCATAAAAAACTGTTTTCGTGTAAATGACCACAGGAGTAATTTTGTAACAATTGAATATGGTGTGCCGCAAGGAACCACACTAGACCCAATTCTGTTTATCATCTACCTAACCAAATTGTTCAAAATTAACACAGAAGGTACCATGATTAGTTCTGCTGACGACACCGTCATTTTCTATGAGAGTGACATACGGTACAACTTAAGGTACAAAACAGCTTCAAAGATAGAAAACAATGGTTTGATAATAAACTCCTTTCACTGAATTTGGAAAAACGGCATATGTATCTTTTACCTAATAGAGTTTCTCTCTACCACTGTACCAATATCTACAAATGAAAGATTATCAGCAAAATACATTTTTAACATCATCCTAATTACATAATATATACCAAGGATTAATTATCGAATGTTACCTAAAGTGGGATAAACAACTCAATTACGTCACCGAAATGTTACGAATACATATCTATATCCTCATATTTCTAAAACAGGTATTGGATATTAAACATTAATAAATAATATGTGGCCCTTGTAGAACCACGTATCAGGTACGGTATAACAAGGTGGGGAGGGATGTACGCTTAAACAAATTAGAGTGAACTCAAAAAAGAGTATTTAAAATTATCTACAAGAAAGAACCCATCTATCCTACTGATTCTTTATACAAGGAAACATTAATTATGGATCCATGTCCACGGTTTTTACAATAAAATGATTTTTTTTTGTCAATCACTTCATTCTTATTTTAAACTTATTAAAAATCATTTAATTATATTGAGTTAGTGGACTTTCTAAAAATCTTAATATTTAAACATTATTTTTTACTTTTTAGTTCGGTTTGTTATTAAAGTGTGTTTTTTTAGTTCTTTAAAACTATAATTTCTTTTCGCCAATCTCCTTGTTTTCATTAATTGTCTGTAAACGTATTTGCCGTTGTATAAGCCCTTGTTAAACGCTAGTACCAACTTTAATACATACATTATGATGTAATATTAATTATGTACTATTAGCGGATACTCAGCGGTTTCGAAAAGCAGGCGGGTATCAGCTGGTTTCTATATGTATCGGTGTTCATGATGCTAATTCTACAATTCACCCAATCCAATATATTAGTGAGAAACGTGCCGCGGGATGGATGGCAAGAGGATGACTAAAAATGTCATGTCGCTAGCGTCAACTTCAGGGAACCGGGCACACGCTGTTATATAATAGCCTTACCCTTCTATCGGACCTCTGGGAGGGTTGACCGTTTGTAATAAAATATATATTAATAACAGCGGCGCCTCCGGAAAAACATCGACAATAGATTAGTTTTTTTTAATTTATCCTGATGATACTGGTGACGACAAATAAGCTTCAACCTCAAAAGAACATTGACTATTTGACCAACGCCCTACATTCACAACTAAACTGACATTTCTCGCCAACGCTTTCACAACTGTCTTAAATTTCCATTTATCGCGAAAATTGGATACTTAACTCTGCAGGACCCGTTATTTTTATGACAAATAAACATATACTATTATTATTGTACATAAATGTTGAATTAAATATAACAAGTATAATCTCTATTGATTGCACAAGAATTGTAACAACAGATTTTTAAGTAATCGACATATCGCATACGCTCTCATAACTTCCAAATATTTGTTTGTTATTGTATTTATAAATAGAAGTTTAAACCGTATATATGTTAATTTAATATCGAATTTAATCGCAGTCTATTGTACAGATATATCTGGAAGATTTTAATACAGTAGAATTTAATATAAAAAGTATTTTGTGGATTTATTGGATCTGAAACGTGAGGAGATTTGTTAGGGAAGTATTGTCACTCATAGTTTCGAGGCAAGCTTTCCATTTATACGTGGTTGGTTATTGAAAGTTCGAAATTATTTGTTCTTTGTCATTTTAAAGGATAAGTTTCCGTTTGAACTGTTTTCCAATATCTGTGTTTACTATAAATTAACATGTTCTATTAAACTCTAGATAATTGTTTAGTATAGTCGTGAAAAACGTTTTGACAATCTCCAAACGATGACAACTTGGTTAGTGACAGGCGTTCGAAATCTGATTTTATATCAGTATCACAACAAAAACTCAGATCGAGGCAAATAACACAAGACATCTGCAAATATTCTACTGCAGTCTTTTATATTAATTTTCCGTAAAAACGAATCACAAGGGTGTGTAATTGGATATTTACCTTATAGTGCACACATAGGTAACGGCTCTTAATGGACCCTAACTGCACGTACCACATTCATTAAACTTCTGTTACGATAATATGCGATATAAAATTTACGATTGCATAGAGCAAACATAACAAACCCATCGGGCAAGTCGAGCGTACAGCTGTAGCATTTACCGCATAGTTACTAGCAAAATTGAAATATAATTAATTAGGCATTTTTATCGAGAAGCCAAAGGCAACGAAGCGCTTTGTTTCATTAGCTTTAAACTGTGCAACGTTTAAAATCAATGAATTGAAATCGAATATATCATGATACTATTCATCCATTTAAATCAGATATTACTGCATGACTAGCGTATAATACGTTCATCTACAAAGTGGGCAACTTTGCAGCTCAGGTATTATATCAGTTCCATTGCATCATCAAGGTATTGTAATATGGGATCTATTACAAAAGGCGAGAACTTAATGCGGTAAAGGGCTCAACCTTGTTGCTCCCAGTAAACATTTAAGTTGTTTGGTGATCGAGCAGAAATTATTGATGTACGGAATAATTTGAAGCTCGTTAGCACCGTGTTTGTTTTATCAAAAGTTTTTGAATGGCTTGAATATAATGTAATACGTTTACCACAATCAATAATTGATTACACTACGAACAAGAAGTTAAAAAAAATCTTAGCATTAATAAATTTCAACGGTATTATAACTACTATTAACAGCAAACTGTATACAATATTTGAATATTGAATATTACGGTTATGATCATTTTATTCTTCCTATTCAAGAAACACTACATATAGTCGGACCATGTGGATGGAGTACTTCAACTCGCCATTCTCGGACCTTTACTGTATTTAAAATATATGGTAGATATGACTAAGATAGCTCATTCGCCTATACAATTTGGAAGAGAGATACTCAACTTTGCCACCAAGAACGACAAGCGCCCAATAACGACATCTATGGTTGTACTCTGTAAGCAGTTAACGAATCCACATAATTAGGCTCTTCAATCAACAGCGCAAATGCTCTAAAATCCACCAAAGGTATGCTAAGCATAGTTCAAACTATGCTAAGTCCAGTCAGGCTATTTATTTTTCGATTGCAACAGACACTGGACCGCTAGATGGCGCCTGCTGATTATTTTACATGTCGCTATCTCAAAGATACCGAAATGTACTAAATAGTCAAGTGATCCCCGTGTCGGTCATCACATGCCTACCTTGCACTGGCGAGAGCCAACAGCTCGAAAATGCAATCTGCAAGCGGTGTGTGACGACTGGCGCGAAAGCTCCTTTAAGTAGGATAGGATCAGCCTTTCGGCTGGTGTTTGTTGCAATCGAAGCATTAGCGTTTTGATGGTAATATGCAATTATTACACTTAACGCGCCAGGCTTGCAACGTGTAATTCAGCGCTCGGCGGGGCACATAGTCCGGAGAGTAGCTGTTGGTTGCAGTCTGGTTACGTTCCTTATAGTAAAATAAGGATTTGGATTTTATAGAAGAGTTTGCGAGTAAAACTATTATGCTTTAATATATATATGCTACAAAACCAAATGCAAAATATGCAGGATAATGTTTCAAGGAGATCAGATTCAGATATTTGTTGTGTTCATGCCTTTCAGCAAGTCTTAAGTCTTGGCAATATAACGTGTTATTTTATGCATTTCTACTTGTTGCGTTAATATTCAAAGTGTTAAGGTTTTAATTCTGAAAAATTCAGTTAATAATAAAAAAAATAAAAAAATGTAAAATGTTGGATCCATGTATTTATAATTTATAATCGGTGGCAAATTTAAATTTTTCAAACGAAGTACTGAGGGAGGCTGATCTGATTCTGTTGTTCTACTGATGAATACAGATCACGAGAATATATTAAGTTATTTTTTAAAAGGGCTTTTTAACATAACACCTTAAAGTATTATACAACATGGGACCTATATCCGATGTCAGTTATTTTGTCAAATTTTGTACCTTATAGAATTTGACCGTGGGAAAATTAACATTAAAACCAGCAACTTTATTAGTTCATATTTTAGTGCATAGGATGCAAACTATATGATTAGAAATAAGTAATATGTTACAGTTGGAAAATCGTATTCAAAGAATTATAAAGGGCATGAATAGCAGCAGAATAGCAATGACAGCAGTCAATACTTGTTTTACCTTATTTTGGGGATATTCCCAATCTTGGCTTGACGTAAACTTTTTTAAAATTATTTATCAAAAACTGTAAAACATGGACTGCAAAAATAGCCTTATTTAAACAATTTTTAAAAAAGTCAATATGCACTACATCTACTCAAGCACTAAGTGAGTGGATTAAGAATATGTTAAAGGCATGTGGAATTGATACAAAGCTTGATACAGGATATTTATAGTGCATCTAATTTGTTTTGTTGAATTTTGTTGGAAATTTGTTGACCAATGAGTTACATATACATGACATTGGGAAACTGGCCGTAGTATTAGTAACTAGTATAAGTTACAAAGTATTATTATATTATATTTAATTACGTATCGGACTACTGTAAATTTGACGACCATTTGGCTAACATTAGAAAGTGTTAATCAAATATTTGTGGGGAGGTATTGTTTAGATGTTAATAACAGGAAAACAATACATAAATACGAGGTTAAATTTAGATTGCATAGTCCTTTAAACATCTACATGGTGTTATAATTCGAGAAGAGACTGCGAAATATAATTAATAGATCAGTCGACTTACCTGTAGGGAAGAATGATCTTAATCATATGAGCAGTCTCGTCGAAGGACTATAACAACCCTCCCAAAAAGTAAAATCCCTACCCGTGATAGAAGCAGTCTAAACTTAAAATACTTTAAACCAGTGATGTATGTGATGATGATGCGTGGTGGGAGTGTATACAGAGGCGAACTGGATAGCCACGCATCCAGGATAGGATTCAAAAATTTTAATCTTTGAACGTCGTACGATTCGTGCAGCAAGCTACAACTACATGGTGTTACAATCCTTCGACGAGACTGCTTATATAATTAAGATCAATCTTCCTTACAGGTAAGTCGATCTATTAATTAATGTGATTCTAACGCAATTACATGGGCAGTTCTTTCTTTGCACGCCACTGATCGCTTTATTTAATAATAAATATAAATAAATAAACACCACAGAAATTAGACAACCCCCAATTCCAGAAGCCAGGGCTTGTGCGGAAGGGGGTTACACATTGAAAAAAACGCGGACATACAACCATTCCCTCTGACAGTGCCGAAGCCAGGATTCGAACCCGGTGGTGCGATGTCCGTGTGATTAATCGCGATTGCCACCTCGCGCCTTATGCCACTCGGCTATCGACCAGACAATTAATTTAATTAACTTAATTATATATCAATCGATAGAAAAAAACATTATTTTCATATCTTGTAGAATTTTAATTTATTGTGAGTTTTGGAGTTATAAGATGTATTATTGTTGGAAGGCTGCACATATTCTTTTTGTTACAAGGCCTTACAAATGACAAAGTAGTAAAATATAAAATAAGATTCCAATATAAAACTGTATGCTCTATGGAATGGCGTCCAGACCGTTTTTCTACCTCTTGCCATGTGCGAGAAAAAAAAATATATAGACAGACACAAGTAACCCATTTGTAGGAGGGCTGAAGGAGCTGGTATAGTTTTGAAGTGTAACTATTAGATACCTAAGTAACTAAGCTATAACTAATTTTGAAGAAATAGTAATACAGAATGTCAAACAATAACGATGTTGTCATGCTATCATCAGCTAGAGGCTACTACGTTTCCATATTAACATAGAGTAAAGTATATACGACCGGAATTGAAACCGTATAAAAACTAAAAGCCGGCAAAAACAGTCGGTATCTCTTTATTGTACATGGGCGGAGGTAAATAGAAATGATTGTCATAATAAAATGTTAAAATTGTATTCATTGTTATTATTTTTTGTTTATGAGGTTCATTTCGCCAATAACATATTTTTGAGGTATTATATCAGTTTTAGATATAAAGTCTAAATATTTAAATTTATTGGTTTTAGTTTTAAAGTTAACCCATATTATATTGAAATATGTTACTGCTCAGCAAGGACCAACGAGAAGGTATGAACATATCTTGCCAGGAGGGGATGGGACAGGTTAGATTAACGAGGGGCAACGATTTTAGTTAAAAATAAAATAAAAATTTAAGTTTCTTCTAAAATAAAAACGTAAGTTTCTTGAACAAAGCAAAGAATTATTATATGAAAACAAAAATAAATATTTGTATACTTATATAAAACATAAATAAAAACAAAATTAAAATATTTCTCTAGAATGAAGTAACTTAAATTAAAATTTCTTGTCAGCTAAATAAAATATATTTCACGAAATGTAACAATAAAAAAGTGAATGAAAAAATGAAGAAAAGTTAAATGTTAATTGACGCGTCCGAATCTTCACTTTCTGAGGAGGAATCATTATCCAGTTGAATTAAAATCGGCGCACTAGGGGATAGCGTTGGATATCGATTTTATTCTCCAATTACATGCCTAACGCAATTTTTCCATAAATCAGTATTATTGTCAATGTCATTTATTAATTACTTCTCTTATATGATCAACTACTATCGCGTTTAACGTTGGAGAGTTATTACATTTTCGTAAACGTACTTTTAGTGTTCCCCAAACCATCTCGATAGGATTAAATATGCAATAGTATGGAGGTAACCGCAAAAGTGTATGACCGTAAGTTATCCATAACATATTTCTTTTTGAAATTCTGTTTTTTTTTCTTTTCAGTAATTCGCGTTTTATTGGAACTTTTATTGGAATTTCCATTTTTTTTTTCTCATGAATTTTTTTTTTATACATTTATTTAACGTCGGCCTATTTCTGCTACTGAGGCCCAACACCGACGCCTGTAGACGAGCTACCCCCAACCAGGGATTTTGCTGAACCTCTTCCCTTAAGAAGAGTAGGGATCTTTTACTTGCCTAACATTTAATAGACAAGGGACCGACGGCTTTACATCCCCTCCGAAGGATGGTAGATCTCCTATACAACCCTCGCCTAAGGTTGTACAGCTTCCGCGCATACACTGATATACAAGCCGCTGGAAGATGTGTGAGGCGAGGACGCGGTTTCCGTTGGAATGGTCACCCATCCAAGTACTAACTGCGCCTGTCGTTGCTTTACATCATGAATTTTAAAATGTCTTCCTTGTGCTGTTATTTGGTATTTTATTTAACATACGCGAGTGATAAGAAGCGTTATCTAATACAACTACCGAATTTGGCGGAATATTTGGTAGAAGCTGTTGAGAAAACCATTTTTCGAATAGATCGGCTGTCATGTTTTCCTGATAGTCTGCAGATGACTGCGATATTTTTTTGGCCGACAAGAGTAACGCATTGGGTACAAACCCATTTTCACTTCCCGCATAAAGTATGATAACGCGTTTTCCTCTAGAACAAGGAGTATTTAAAACACAATTGTGCGAACTATCTACCCAACCATACTGAACAACATCATGCGTGTCAAACCACGTCTCGTCTAGATACACTATATGCCTGTTTAGTTTACGATATTTTCTATTTTTTTTCAAAATAATCTACTCGAAGTAAAACTATACGTCGCGATTCTATAATTACCATACGACTGTCAAGTTTTTTATGTTTAAAACCGCATTCTAATAAGACATTTCGTAGTGTATCTAAAGACCTATAATTATAATCAGGATAATCGCTCAATTTTTCTTGAATCATTTTTAACGTAGGAACTATATTTTCTTCATACATATTATAAATTATACGCCGTATTACATCTCTAGTGGCATCATCAATATTTTTTAATTTCGTATTTTTCCGTTTCCTCTTTGCGCTGTGATCTATAACATCGCCTTCTGGAATTACGCGATAAATTGTTGATTTTGATATTTTAGTTAATTCGTTAATACGTCGTATTATTTCTTTCTCACATTGTTCAAGATTTTCGCTTTTCAAACATTCATGTATAATTAAAATAATACGTTGGCTTTGTACGTGTAAATCTTGGGTTTTAAACTCTAAATTTATTTCGGCTTTTTCGACAATAACCGGTTCCACTATTTCGGGATTTTCGGGCGTTATTATATTATCCTCTGTTTCAAATGGTCTCCAGAAAGTCATGGTAAATTAGTAAATAATTAAAATATTTTACCTTTCATATAGTAGTAAATATTTATAAAATGAACAGTAACTAACTAAACTCCTACGCTTGATATTATAATAGGTATTTATGCACTGCACTGGCACATAGACAGCACGTTGTTAGACTTCCACGTTAACTGATAAGAAACGATTTACGAGTTTTTTTGTGCTAATAGGCCTGTTTGTTTTATTACCTTTAAACCAGTGCAGTCGTAGATGGTTCATTCAGGCTGATTACATTGCCAGTCTCGGACTCGCCTGCATAGTTTCAACTACCGTCGAATCTCGATACCATTACCAAATATACAGGGCAAAATATCAAGTTCAGTGCGCACGGTCCTGTGCTTTAAAACTGACCAGTTTTAATTTTGGCCGTATTTACTATACCTATATGCAAATCAAATAGTTTATTTCATGTTCTTAAATGTGGACATCAGAAAATTGAACTTGGCATAAACGTGTTCATTTTTCACAAACAACATTGAACTGTCCGAAGGCTTTTCCAGAGAAATAATTTGATTCAACTTTAATGAATTTATTTCATCCTTTGCCGCTCACTATAATTTAAAATTAATGTGTCGGATAAAGGAAATACAAAAGTTTTTGTCGTCTCTATTCCAAGTTTTTTTATTCCTTAAATACTTGTTTCTGCTGTAACGTGTGTGCAGCAATTAATTATCTGTCTACTAGGATTTTTGTTCTTAGAACTTTTTCAAGTTCTATTCATTTTATCGTTTATATGGAACTGTCAAACACGAATTTTCCGTGTAGCGTCATTTGCTGAAAGACAGAAAAACTTTATCTAACCTACTATATATAGCCTGAAACTTCTTATTGGCCTTTTCGATTGCAAAATAAGTAAAACGAGTGAAGGTATAAATAAGAAATTTTCAGGAACTTTTACTCATAAGGATTTAATTAATATGTATATTTACTACAACACTACTACTGATCGAAAAAATTCCTAAATTACATAACATTTAAGTGTCTTATAGCCAAATCTGAACATTCTAATATTCAATGTACGCCGAACATAAACGGCATGTGCTTCAATTCCGCTTTCCTTTGTCCATTGAGGAATGGGGAATACATTATCTTTGATATACATAAAATAAGATTACAATCAAAAATGACTCGGCTCGAGTACAAGCAAATAACAATTTTAAAAGTAGATATTTATAGCATGGTAAAGAACATGAATATACAATTTGTTTGAAAATTACGTATTATGTAAAAGGTATTAGGTGTTATAATGTTGTGGCAAATGAGACACACAGGTAAACCTTTCAGAATAATTACACGAATGATAAAATCACATTAAACAAACAGGATTAAAAACAAGTCGTAAAATGATCCTCCGATCGGTAGGCCATTAATTAAATACGTTGATGTTGAGCCTCGGCCGAATAATGCATGTGCTATCCATAATGGCTGTCAGGAATTGGCGTTCTCCACAAATGTGTGTGTAATGTATTTTTTGGTGGGCCATTAGTGCCATAATTTGTACTCTCATACCCAGTTGAATTAAACGAATGCTGAGAATATCAGACACTACTTGAAATTAGAAATAAGTACATACATAAGGTACATTGTTTCACCTGCCTGATTATGTTTAACCAGAAATAAAATAACGAACACAACAATTTTCTTAATAGGAATCCATGTCAAGCTAAGCTAAAATATCAAATAAAAAAGATCTGCATGTACTTATGTATGTCTGTATGTATGTGTAGACTGTTTGTAAATGCGATAGCTTCTGTAGAAATTTTTTTTTACATTTAACTGCGTCATAGATAAGTACTAAAGGAATATAGCATATAATCAATTGTTGTATTGAAAAACACCACTTTCCTGCTCAATGGAAATGTCAATAGGCAAACCCTTACCTAAAAAAGCAAATGTTATGTCTTAGATTTTAGAATAATAAGTATATTACCTACAATCTCAAAAATATTTGAAAAGGTGCTACATGATCAGATTTATTCCTGACTCTCAATCCTTATTTAGGAAAGGTTATAGTACCTCAACTGCTATAGCAAATGTTACAGATGATATCATACATGCCTATGATAATAAATTAGTTAGTGTGCTTGTGCTTCTAGATTTCTCCAAAGCTTTTGACACAATTAACTATCAACTTATACGTGCGAAACTTAAATATTTTGGCATTAAGAACGAACCTGTCTCTTTAATTATTTCTTATTTAGCAGGCAGATCTCAAAGAATTGCATTTAACGAATCACTCTCTTCAAGCTTAGGTATATTATCAGGAGTGCCTCAGGGATCAGTCTTGGGTCCTCTTTTATTTATTATCTATACATCTGATGTCCTACTTTCTGTTAAATATTGCAAAATATAACCTTACGCTGATGACACTCAAATATATATGCATTTTAATCACACAAATCTCCCTGAGGTATTTGAAAATATTAATAGTAACTTAGCGTTTATTAATCGAGTGTCAAAGGAACATAACGTTAAACTTAATTCTAGTAAATCTTACATTATTTTATTTGGTAATAAAAATAATATTAACAATTTAAAACACAACTTAAATATTAATATTGAGTATGTATCTTTGCCTTTAGTTAATGAGATTTCCAACTTAGGTATTATTTTAGACAGTAATTTACGTTTTGATGAACATATTAAAAAGTTAATGCAAAAGTGTTTAAAATTCATTTATGCCAATCGTATATATTAAATTTTAATCTAAAAATACTGTTATGTGAGACATTGGTGTTGTCTCACTATAATTATGCTGACTTTATATGAGGACCTTGCCCAACTATATTAGATAAAAATCAGGTGCAAAAAGTTCAGAACCCTTGCTGTAGACTAATTTTTGGACTACAAAGATTTGATTCGGTTTTTGAAAAAATTAATAATCTTAAATGGTTGAGACTGTCAAATACTACATCATCTTGATATGTTCGTACAAAATTTCACTCCTCCTCTGCCCTTAAAAATAAATTTATAGCTAGATCAGCTGTTCATTCCAGGGATATTCGATATTAGTTAAAATTAACTATGCCTCATCATTACACAGCCATGTATAAGAGCTCTACAACTCATTACCCGAAAACCACTGGACGTGGAAGTAAAATTGGGCGTCGCGACGTTTAGCGTCGATCTGATAAAAATACAATTTTGATAATTTGAAATAGGAAACCGAATACAACTCAAATTTTATTAAAAATCCTATCATATGGTGAATTTCACTATTTTCAGGATAGCGCTGAAACTACTGGAAATTTATCAAATGTGGGAACTACATCTTAACTAGCTTTAAAAATAGTCAACTTTTCTCTAATATAACCGACCTTCTATCTCTTACGGTTTAGACGTTACCAATACAAACCCCTTTGAAAAAGTGGACACACGGTTATGGAAAATAACACGGTAGAATACTCCCTTTGCAATTGGGACATATCTGTCGTGTATCAGGATTGCAAGAGGTAAAGAAATGATTCACCCTCAAAAAAATCACGGAAAATAATGAACGAAATTTCACTTTGTTTTATAAATGTTTATTTACGTATTAGTGAGAGGTAACAAAAAATCGGGACCTTTTTTCTCAATGTTAATTCAACATCACAAAAATGTAAAATCGTTATAACATAGTTTTCAAATCTCAATTAATATACTACCAGAAATATGTACAATTTCTTTATTTTAACTAGTAAGACATTTTCCCCACTATTTCTTATGCAAATAATTACAATTTAATAAAAAAGTTCCCTTACAATTTAAAACTCATATATCCGCACTGTCGGAGCTTTTGTAAAATCCATTAAAGAGATTAAAGAATTTATCCATACCTTAAATTGGAACTGAAACTTCTCATTGACATCGTAAAAATGTTTCCTTAACTTATTTAGACATTCGAGTTGATGTTTTAAAATATCACCCTTTAAACCCTATTTATTATCTGGAGGTACAAGTAAAGAAGTAGAATTTTAAGCAGTATTCCAAACGATTTTTTTTTTATTTTGTTAAAATCTACATGCCTTTAACGAAATATTTTTTCAAAATATTGATTCTTTTACACTTTCTGTGTAGATTAGAATATAACAGACTATACAGAGACTACAAATAAAATCATAAATACACCTTCATATCAAACTTAATTTTCAACCATCGGTAACGATGTTATCGACATTTTTTAAACCCACATTCACTTTTTTCATTTTAACCGATCATTTAAATGCCAAAATGACAACATAAAAAAGGGGGGCGAGCGTAGATGCGTCTTTATTATGTATTTACTTCGATATGCGATGTAAAGCAACGTTAGGCGCGGTTAGTACTTGGATGGGCGACCGTTTCAAATGTTGTAGGGTATCTCACCTACAAGTGAAAAAATAAAAACAAAAATTTTCAAAATTCACTAAAAAAACTACATTAATTCACACACCATTGAAACCATGATAAAAAGTCATCCAACCATAAAAAACATAGAAAAACCACATCCAAGGTCACAAAAATCTGGAAAAATTCACACACTCAAGTAATGTAAATTCAATGATAACACACTTTCAACATTCATTCTAGTCATTTTATAAAAGAAACTTTACAAAAAACCCCTAATAAAAATACATCTCCCTATAGTCATCAAAAAGATCAAAACCCCTATCCGTACCTATAATCGTAACATTTTATCTCGTTTCGTTAACTTTTTATAAACCATTTTACATCCTACATTTTATTACTTTTTGACAACCCCTCGTATACACCAAACTACGTTTCGTACCTAAAATCTTAACATTCAATTTAGTTTCATCAATTTCTTGCAACTCGATTACTATTTCAAATTTCACTACTTTCCGACCATCCCTCGTAGATATAAAAAATTACTTTCCCTATTTTAAACCTCAACGCTCTGATTCGGTTCATACATTATTTACACCCCGTTTGCTAAATTCAATTTTCAATATTTTTTGATTACCCCTCGTAAAACTACATACAATATCTCGATTCCCCTTGCAACCGATATCTCCGCTCAAACCCAACTCGTGCCTATTAGGAATATTCTTATATCTTATTTCCAGCCACCTCGCATCTATCGGGAACCATTCTCATATAATTTCAACTGTTAAACGTCTGACCTTCGAGACAAGTTTACGGGGTCCTTTCAGATTATTAACATTTCAGTCAATCAAACTTCAATATCTTCAAAACCTGAATCGATTCGAACTTCGTTTCTGTATCAAAAAATTCTCCTTTTCATTGCCGATTTTTCCATATAATTTTCATTTTCGAAATCCAACTTTTTGCAAACTATTGCGCAATATTGTGAAATATATATATATATATATATATATATATATATATATATATACTAGTGTTAAAAATAATGTATAAGACGGTATACAGGGTGTAGCATTTGACAATAACCACCATTACGAGAAATCGAACCCTGAGACTCTACCTAACCAAAATTAAGTGCACGGAAGACTCTCGAAGTCGCTCTCAAGCTCCAAGGCTTCAAGCTCTGCCAACAATATTTTATTTTTCAAAACCAGGGAGTTGTTTCGTGTTCACAAAGAAGACCGTGTCCTCGCCTGACATATCTTCCAGCGGCTTGTATATCAGTGTATGCACGGAAGCTATGCAACCTTAGGCGAGAGTTGTGTAGGTTTGGAGGGGATATAAAGCCATCGATCCCTTGTCTATTAAAGGTTAGGCAAGTAAAAGATCCCTACTATACATTTTCCGACCTTGTGGCCATGATAACTCAAGAGGAATAACATATATCGATTCCTGCGAGTTTCACCGAGGGCCATTTCCCATAAGAAATGTGCGGGGTGCTTTCCAGCATATTCGATGAGGCTCTAGAAGGAGATTCGAATACATTCGAAGTGTGTAGTATATAAACAGGTGAATCCAGCTCACGCGGACAGTTCAGTTCAGTTCAATACATAGTACAGTTCTGATATACAGAGTTTTATATTAGACGAACAAGTGATCAGGTGAAATAAAGAAAGTAACAAGTTATGATATAAAGTAGTGAATTTATGTTAGATTAAAGTTATTATAGGATTAATTATTGTAATTTAAGTGGTTAATAAATCAGTGCTTTGTGAAGATTCTTGTTGCAGTTTATTAAAAAGGGAGTTTACTGGAGTATGTAAACATGTAACACTATATTTTGTTGAAGTACCCAAATTGCTTTAAACATTCCCCACTATATCGTATGTGTAGCTTGTATAACAATTATTGTTTGCACACTGACATAATATTTCATTTGTCCTTATTTTAATTTAAAAAATATGTACAAACTTCTTTCTCAATGTAGTGAGTTTTGTAAATATATTCATTGCTACTGGTGTATCTACTTATGTACACGTTTGCTCTGTAAATGGATTTTTTCTGTCGAGTAATAAAGCTTATTATTATTATCAAAAACCTCAATCTCTGTAATCGGCTTTAAATACATGGAATTATTGCTATTAATTTTTTGTACACTTGCTACATGGTTAAGATCAATATATAGTGGATAACCCTGTACCTTACGCATACGCGTAATTTTAAATCTGATAAAATGTAATACACAATATGATCAAGTGTGTACGGTAAAGTAGAAATGAAAGTAAAAAACAGTCAATGCGAAATAAAACAGTTGATGATAAAGGTTGGAGACGTTTTCAAGAGACGAAATTGGTTTCGGCCCCACAACGTAGTACATACAATGTGCGTGATACCGCAGATTTGACAACTTGACGTACCATTGAAATCAAAGCGAGAATGTTGTGGAAATGTTTTTTTTTTAACCATGGCGTTGGCAGGTCACATTTTAGAATGTAAACTCGCACCTACTAAGAGAAGTATTATATTTTCTTATTCTCGCTTGAATACCCAACGATGTTATAGCTACGAAATTTTACTGGAATTTTGTAGTTTCTTTGCAATATAAAATACTAGCATCACATTTGTTTGATCAAGTCAGCATATTATAATCAGATGAAAATGTCAGAAATCTGTAAAAATGTAAATATCTGAAAGTTTTCTCACTTTGTATTTATTTTTTTAGTATCAATTATTTTTTGTTTAAATATTACATCGGTCACAATAGGGTTTTCCCAGAAAAAAAATCATTGCTGAAATACTTAACTCAAGTAAAAAAATTATTTATGGCATATTTATTATCTTATTAGTTTTAATAATAGTAACAAAAAAAACTTGAATTTTGAAAAATATTGGGTTCATTTTAAACAGCCATAAATTGGCGCCTTGTGACGTCAACACCCTGAAATCCAATCACAGAATTAACATCACAGAGGTTGTCTCTGTTCAAGATTGTTTATTAATCTTGGTCTCTGTTAACATAACATAACCTCTATTTATTGACAGCACTCAGTACTTTTCTACTTTAGGTAAATTATCAGCGGTACCTTTAACATATCCCTCTTCCACTTGATTCCATTTTGATTGTAGAATTAATAAAACATAAACCAGAAACTGATAAAATAATATTTTCACTCCAAACAATACAAACATAAAAATATATATTTAACGTTTTAGGTTAGTCATCTGATGTGTAATGTCGGTGAAGGTTAAACCTAAACTACAGTACAAAATATTAACGTCCGACGCTTTCACGAATAACTTGTGCGGCATTTATCTGGATTCTGATTGGCCAATATTTACACGTCCACTGCTTTAGACCAATCACAGTACAAGCATTACAAATTGAAATTCTGAGAAGTTTTAGAGGAAAGCTTTCTTTAGCACACAGTTAGAATCTATCACAAACTAATTATATCCATAATCTCATTGGTTTTCTGGGTAGATACGTAATTCTGGCGCGTAAAAATGCCCGTTTTAAAAGGCAGTGAAATTATCAGCAAGTTGTTTTAACGATATTTTCTTAGAAATAATTCTTATTATAAAAGTAAATTGTTGTAAATTAATAAAATGTTTTATTATATCATTTTCACGACACAAATTGTTAAAATAAAATTAGTGGGAAAACCCTATTCTGTACATACGGGTATTATTTAAAATATGTTTTTTTAACCCAAAAATGACGATTCTTGTAATAAAAGATTGTTGTTTGTTTGAAATTAGATATAACAAACTATTTCATAAAAATATGCTTTGCTGATAAAATGAGTATCTCCTCTCAATTTGTTTTTAATGGGAATACTATTATTTATATTTATAATTAATAACATTATACTGATATTATATTATTGATTTTTGTTCCATTGAAAACACTCTAGTAAAGGTCCTAAAGTATTCTATATCAGCAAGTAACCCTGGGAGGGTGCCTATAAGATCAGAAACAACTTTTTGGAATTTTATTTGATCCAAAACATAATATTAACTAATTATTTTTTTGTTATTCTAGAATAGTTATTGTTGCACGTTAATATCACAAACAATATCTAAGCCATCCTAGACTCCTAATATTCTCTCTTTTTTTTTACGTTTATTTAACGTCGGCCTATTTCCGCTACTGAGGCCTAACACCGACGCCTGTAGACGAGCTACCCCCAACCAGGAATTTTGCCGAACCTCTTCCCTTAAGAAGAGTAGGGATCTTTTACTTGCCTAACATTTAATAGACAAGGGACCGACGGCTTTACATCCCCTCCGAAGGATGGTATATCTCCTATACAACCCTCGCCTAAGGTTGTATAGCTTCCGCGCATACACTGATATACAAGCCACTGGAAGATGTGTGAGGCGAGGACGCGGTTTTCGTTGGAACGGTCACCCATCGCATCGCTTTACATCGCATTACGAAGTATGTACATAGTAAAGACGCACCCACGCTCGCCCCAATATTCTCTCTTGTATTTGTATGTTTGTGTACAATTTTAGTGCATTAATTTAATTAAATTGAATTGAAGTATGATAGTACACAAAGATAAATTAATCGAACGTTATTTATGATAAAGATAATAAGAACATTGTCTGTAAATTCCAAGTAGAAATTACTTAAATGTGAAGACATAAAGTCCACCATTACAATATATTATAAGCCTTGATAAATTAATGAAAAGCCAAAAATAAACAATAATGGACATAAAATTCGTGTTCTATTGAAACAATTTTCTAATTTAAGACTAACAAATTAATTTAGAAAATTATCGTAAAAAATAAATCATTTTTAATTGTTATCAATGACAAAGACTAATTTCCTTTTGATTTCAACATAATAACAAATCATCTTTAGAAACGTATTTAGGATTATACAGCCTTTATTCGCGGAATATATGCTAAAAAAAACTTATTTATAATCTACAAAGGATATATGGGAACCTTTGTATTAAATCCTTTTTCAATTGGTATTGAAAATATCAATCTGAATAAAATTTAAGATTTTTTCTCACCGGCATCGGCACTCTAATAGCCAAGTAATGTGCTCACAATGTGCTATTGCTTTAAAATCTCTCTGTTGTTACCTCCTTTCTCTTATTATTTATTTTTGAGAAAGAATTGAGGCAACATGTGCGGACGACTAGCTGGTTTAAGCCGGAGCGGAGAGCCGTGGGTCCAGAGCATTCGTAAGAGTGGAGAAACTTACCCTTTCTGACATGTACAGCATAAGCGACAGATTTCTGTTTATTTCGAGAAAAGGAGACAAAGAAAAATTGATGTTAAATTGGGCACCATCTATAGTAAAATAAGCAAAATAGTCTCTTTTTCTCGAATAACCAGTCTGCTATAGATCAGACTGAAATTGTTGGTAAGAGAAATAAAAAGATAGTTTAAAATGAATGACAAAATATATTACAAAAAAATTAGACAAATCGGTTTGAGACAAATTGAAATGTAAAAAAAAATATATATATATATATAAAAAACGAATTGATACCAGTATCCTAGGTGGTTTATGGGTCAGGTGGCTGGTTCTGGGACAGCAATCCAGGCCCACAATTGTCTCTTATTTCAAGAATTCTAAATTTTCCTTGGCAATTTACGTCTCTCAATGAATGGGGTGAAAATTGTAGGAAATTTAACCAAATATAAGCACATACAAAGTTTATGCAAGTTATTTATGCAAAATTTAAGCAATGTTAGCTATGCAAATATAAGCTAGTTAGCTGTACAAAATATATTTGAATTAGCTGCACGAAACATTAAGCTAGCTATACAAAAGCTGCAGGAAATTAATTTCAGCTATACCAAAGTAAGCTGATTAGCAGTACAAAAGTAATTTTAGCTATGCAATAGTAATTATTAGCTATGCACGAATTATTATTAGCTATGCACGTGTAATTATTAGCTATGCACGAATTATTATTAGCTATGCACGAGTATTATTAGCTATGCACTAGTATTATTAGCTATGCACTAGTATTATTAGCTATGCACTAGTATTATTAGCTATGCACTAGTAAGCTGATTTCTTAGACTATAAATTGCCAAAAAAATGAGAAGGAAAGAGAAAAATATTTTTACAACCATGTGGTACATATAGTATTTTAACTACTTATTAAATTAAGAAGAATTGACTTTGAATTTATTTTAAAAATAATTGAAATTATATCAAAGGCAAAATTTGAAGAGTAATTACATTTTAAATAAGTATAATGAAATTACCTGTATGTTAAACACTTTGTAACTGGGATATAAAAATTGTAATATCAATTACTGAAGTCCACAGTTAAAAATTATAATGTTTGAATCAGTACAAAGGCTGCAAGCAAATGACTTCCTGGTGAGTTTTACTGATAAGGTAAACTTTTTATCCTGTTTACTGGAAAACAACGCTACCAAAAAAATGTGAGAAATCTAATTCCCTATTGAAATTGAAAGCTATAAAATATAAAAATCGTACAAGTATGGCCATCTGTCAGTGGTTAATTTAAGCGCACCAACTTGCCTTGTAGATTCCCATACTCAACTAAAGTAGTGGCATATAATCGATAAAAGGAATCTATAATAATAGTTTATTTTCCATGCCAGCTGATTTGCCTTTGCAATTTCTATTTTATACATAACAACAAATATTAACAGATATAAATAAGTAGTAAAACGTATTGATATTATTGATAAATCAGTAACATATTACATGTTATAGGATTTACTATATATAGAATGAGAGAAGGTAAGGAAAATAACCATATGTACTCCATAGTAAACAAAAATATAAAAATTGAAAAATAGATATCTGATGTAACTAAATTTTGTAGACAAATTGTTTCCTGGGATAATAATGCTGTATTACAACGGATATGAGATACATAATAGTGTTAATAGAAAAACAGGACTAAGTTCCTAAGATATAAAATTAAGTACATAAAACAGTGTGACATGGTTTAGCAGTTATACATGTAAAATTCTGTTAGTTGAAAACAGTTTCACCTGCAAAAACTGAATCCAAAAAATATACAGGTCGTGCTAACTATCCACAAAACACTAGTTTTTAAATAAAACTGTTAAATGGACATAGGCCATGTAACACTGTTCCCTTATTTGTCCCGCGTATTATGTTGTATTTTTCTTTGTTTCCATATGTCTAATTCTTTATTCATTTTTAAAAAATGGGTAAACACTACGGCTAACTAATTTTGTTCAACTAAGTAATCAAGTTATGGGGCGAGCGTGGGTGCGTCTTTACTATGTACGTACTTCGATATGCGATGTAAAGCAACGTAAGGCGCGGTTAGTAGCTGGATGGGTGACCGTTCCAACGAAGACCGCGTCCTTGCCTCACACATCTTCCAGCGGCTTGTATATCAGTGTATGCGCGGAAGCTATACAACCTTAGGCGAGGGTTGTATAGGGGATATACCATCCTTCGGAGGGGATGTAAAGCCGTCGGTCCCTTGTCTATTAAATGTTAGGCAAGTAAAAGATCCCTACTGTTCTTAAGGGAAGAGGTTCGGCAAAATTCCTGGTTGGGGGTAGCTCGTCTACAGGCGTCGGTGTTAGGCCTCAGTAGCGGAAATAGGCCGACGTTAAATAAATGTATTAAAAGAAAGTAATCAAGTTAACATGAAATTCACAATAGGTATTTTCATGTCAAATTTTTGATCCTCTGTATGTGTTCCTTATTAAAAACTATATAACGGATCTTTTGTTATGTATATTATACTTTGAATAAACTTTGACTAGAAATATTATTTCATCATCAATTCATCCATTTTACAACGAAGCGACATTTCAGCAAAGAGCACCGAACTATAACAAATAAGGCCTTACTGTACTTCTTTATTTAAACTAAAGCTCAGTGCAATAAAAAATTCACTAAGTATTTAATGTTTCTTAACAAATTTTAAATTATTGTAAAAGCAAAGTGATTTTCAGTTTTAAATCTAATTATGAAAAAAGAAGAGAAAGCATTAACATACACAGGACTTAC
This sequence comes from Leptura quadrifasciata, assembly GCA_963675555.1. NCBI lineage: Eukaryota > Metazoa > Arthropoda > Insecta > Coleoptera > Cerambycidae > Leptura > Leptura quadrifasciata. Next base: position 54,201,612 of record OY776682.1, on the reverse strand, counting down.
GAAAGTAAATTTGAATAAACAAAGATGTAGATATAAAATTTATATAATTTATTTTTTTATATTAGCATTGCTATTTAAATACAAAAAAGTAATGTAAGAAAAAATTTAAGAAATAGTAGGATAGTAATATAGATATGAACATTAATAGAGAATAGAAGTATGAATAATTGCACTTATGTTTTATACATTAGCAGTATAGCTAAACAGGTTCTGGTTCACACAGTAGAGGAATAACGTCGGTTACAATGACGTTATGAACTGGATAGTATGAGTCCATCAGGAGTCCTTGTGATTTAAGACCTGTTTGTATCTGTTTAAAACCTATTTAGACCTGTTTCAGGTCTGTTTATATGTGTTAAAAACCTGTTTATAGTTGCTTGAGACCTGTTTAAAGCATGTTTATTGCGTCATTGTAACCGGCGTTATTCCTCTACTGACTGCGCCAGAACCTGTTAAGTTATACTACTTACAATAGATAACTAATTACTGTCAGAAATTTACATACATTTTTAAAAAGAACCTTTATATTTGGAGCTTCTTTTATATCATTGGGCAGAGCATTAAAGATACCCTTCGTCCTTCGTGACATATGGATCCTCGTAAAATTCATTATTATAGTTATTTTTCGATCTTATATTATAATTATGTATATATTGGCATTTTTTAAATATGTGTAAGGATGTGGGAACTTTCCCATTAATTATATTAAGACTAAATTTGCATTTTTTATACTCCACCTCCACAAATAACCAACTAAGAGTACTTAACATGAGTTTTATAGGAGTATAAATATTGTAATTTACTACAATTCTCATTGCTTTATTTTGCAGTAGTTGCAAAACCTGGTGATTTCCTGGTTATTATATGGGTAATGGGGTGGTGAAGCGCAAGTTATAGCCTCTCCTACTCAATTGTTAACCTCACCTTCGCGATGAGTTCAATTTGAACTTGGTGCACCCTGTTTTCACTAACGAGGCTCTAACGACCGAGTAAGGGCGGAATAACCCTTACCTTTTGCCGTGAGAACATCCACCTTCTCACGAAGAGTGCGGTAAAAATAACCCACCGCACACAAAGGTTGCTTTTGGAATCGTTTGGTTACCCCATCGTCGCAGTCTCCTTCTGTGCCATGGGACCACACCACTCGCCTTCCGCAACCGAGCTGGTCAGTTGCATACCTGCTCCAGCTAAAACTTCAAATGCAGCTTCGTTTTCAGTCGATTAAGGCTTTAAAAAAATGATGGAGCGTTCAAGTGGGACAAAATCATCCGGAGGTAAAATACCCTCCCGATCGGATCTCCGGGGGAGGGTGCCCACAGGGACACCTCATCGAATGTCGAAAAAACACCGACAAGTTAAATCCAACAAAACTAATTCTTTCATCTACGGCGCTTGGAATGTTCGTACTTTGAACGACAGCACTCGCACCGATAGGCCTGAAAGAAGAACTGCTCTAATAGATAGAGAACTTCACCGACTCAATGTTGACGTTGCAGCTCTCAGCGAAACTCGATTTTTGGAGGAAGGCTCTCTCACAGAAAAGTACTACACCTTCTATTGGAAAGGTCTTCCCACCAATTCAAGAAGACAACATGGAGTAGGATTTGCCGTTCGGAATCAACTTGTATCCAACTTAACACAAGTACCACAAGGCCTATCCGAGCGTCTAATGCTGCTACGCTATGAGCTATCAGATGGCAACGCGGTAAATCTAATAAGCGCCTACGCTCCCACTCTGGATGCAAGTCACGAAACCAAGGAAAGCTTCTATCAACAGCTGGAAGAAACCCTCTGTAGAATACCTAAAACGGAACGACTCGTTATTCTTGGCGATTTTAACGCTAGAGTAGGGAGAGATGCAGACACCTGGCCAGGCACCATAGGCAAGAACGGTTTGGGCAACATGAACGCTAACGGTCAACTACTTCTAACTAAATGCGCCGAACATGATCTAGTTATAACAAACACCATTTTCCGACAAAAGGATAAATCACCCCCAGATCAGGTCACTGGCATCTACTGGACTATGTTATCGTACGAAGGAAGCATCTCAAGGACGTCCAAATTACAAAGGCGCGCATTGATAGCGAATGTTGGACCGATCATCGTCCTGTTGTCTCTAAAATGAAAATTATTATGAGACCCAAACACCGAAGAACTCAAGTAAAACGTAGTCCCCGTCTCTGTATTAATAAATTGCGTGACCAACAAACCATCGAACAGCTAAAGCAAAAAGTTCAAGAGAATTTGAGTGCACTAGAAGAAACCAATTCTGTAGATGTCGCTACCTGGACACAAATTAAAGACAGTTTAAAAAGTGCGAGTGAGGAAATTCTTGGCACTGCAGCAAGTAAAAAACAGGAGGACTGGTTCAATGATAATGAAGCTTTTATACAAGAACTTCTCGACCGCAAACATATTGCCTTCCAAAACGCTATCAACCACCCCAACGACTCATCAAAAGCAGAAGCTTTTACCCAATCTAAGTATGAAACACAACGCGAAATCAGAAGAATAAAGAACGAGTGGTGGGCAAGCAAGGCCAGAGAAATTCAAAGTTACGCCGATTCACACGACTACAGGAATTTCTTTCAAGGCGTAAAAGCAGTGTACGGCCCCAGTCGGAAAAATATGTGCCCTATTAAAGATTTAAATGGAAATCTCCTCAAAGAAGACCAGGAAATAAGAGCCCGATGGAAAGAACACTACTCTAACATTCTTAACCAGCAAAGTCAAGCCGATCACGATATTATAAATCTTATCCCTCAATATGACACCTTCGAAGACTTAGATAAACCACTAACAACGGAAGAGATCTTAACCGCCATTGGGCAGCTAAAAAATAACAAATCTCCCGGCGCCGACTCACTCCCAGCTGAGATCTTTAAAGCTGTGTCGTCAGAGCTCATACCCTACCTCAAAAAACTGTTTGATGTCGTGTGGGAAAGTGGTCAAGCTCCGCAGGAATTTCGTGATACACTTTTAATCAACCTCTTCAAAAACAAAGGGAGCGCTGCGGACTGTGGAAATTACAGGGGTATAGCTCTCCTGGCTGTTGGAGGGAAGATACTCACTAAAGCGATGGCAAATAGGCTAACACCTGTTATGGAAAAGTTACTTCCTGAAACACAGAGTGGCTTTAGACCAAACCGAGGCACATCGGATTTAATCTTCACACTTAAACAGCTTCAAGAAAAAGCACTCGAACATCAAGGAGAAATTCACATGGCCTTCATTGATTTAACCAAGGCGTTTGACTCGGTGGACAGGGAAGTGCTCTGGAAAATTATGTTCCGCTTAGGTATCCCTAGAAAATTTGTGGAAGTATGTCGCAGTCTACATACAAACAACAACGCCCAGGTTATGTATAATAATGAGGCAACCGAACCTTTCCAAACCCTCACTGGAGTTAGGCAGGGATGTGTCCTGGCGCCCCTACTTTTTAATTTGTTTACCACTGCTCTAACAATTATTGTTGACAACAAACTGACAGTCAGAGGAATAGGTCTCAGACACCGTTTTGATGGCGGTCTCTTTAACACAGGGCGCTTTAGAGCTTTCACAAAGACACGCACACGATTCATTTGTGATCTCCAGTATGCGGATGACTGTGCACTTTTAGCCTCTACGCCGGAAGAGCTTCAAGAACTTTTAGATGTGTATGCCCAGAGCTATGATTCCTTGGGGCTTAAAATCAACATTGGAAAGACTAAGATTATGTCAACTCCTCATCAAGTGAACCAAATAGACATTACACTTGACGGAAATTCTCTTGAAGTGGTGGACCAGTTCAATTACTTAGGCAACGTTGTTAATGACAAAGCAAACATGGACAGCGAGATTCGCAATAGAATTAACGCTGCATCTAGAGCACTCTGGGGACTTAGAGAGAGAGTATTTGACAACCACGACCTTGCTTTGTCAACGAAAATGGCTGTCTACAGAGCAGTTGTCATTCCAACACTGCTATATGGATGTGAAAGCTGGGTCACTTACCGTCGTCATGTGAAAGAATTAGAACGTTTTCAGCAAAGACACCTCAGAAGTATGATGAAAATCCGTTGGTTCCATCACATATCAAACGTGGAAGTACTCAGGAGAGCAAACAGCCTTCCAATTGAGGTGCTTATTTCAAGAGCACACCTAAGATGGGCAGGTCACGTTCATCGTATGCATGATAACCGCCTTCCTAAATGTACACTTTATGGTGAATTGCTAAGCGGTAGAAGAAGGCGTGGCGGTCAACGAAAGAGGTTCAAAGACGCTCTCCATGAAAATCTAAAATCCTGCGGTATTGCAGACGAGCAATGGGAGCAACTTGCAGCGGAGAGAACCGAATGGCGAGGGGTTGTGGCCAGCTATCAAGGAAATGTTGCTGCAAGAAGGCCGAATCCAAGACCTAACCAGGTCTATGTTTGTCCTGACTGCGGTCGACATGTGCTCTCCCGAATTGGCCTCTATAGCCATAGTCGTGTGCACCGTAGATGAATGGGAATTACAATACTGCACCTTTTACTTGTTTTTTATTGTACACAATCTATCGACTGTAACATTTTTATACTCGGACTCGAGTAACGGCTAATAATATGCTATTAACAAAATGATGATATAGTATTGTAAATTAACAACTTAACTCCACTGCGTTAAGTTACTTGCAATTCTGCGAACGAATTTAAGAATTATCTTGCACATATAATTGACCTGATGACTAAATGTAAGTTGTGGGTCCAACATAACAGCTAAGTATTCAGTTTGATCCACTTTTTCGATAGTATATTCATTCATTTTAATTGTATAGTTGTTCAGTTCGTTATTAAGAATGTTGGTTATATCGTCAAAATTTCCACCAGATACTATTAGATACACTAATTATATAATGAAAAGAAGAGGTCCCAAAACACTCCCTTGGGAAACACCGTACGGACTAGCAATCTTGCTTGACATTTTGATCAAAACTTTTGTCTTATGATACCCATCATTTAAAAAAAGTCTTCTAGCCATTTCAAAACAGTACTTTCAATACCGTATCTATAAATTATTTTATTAACAAGGATCTATCAGTAGTTTCAAAAGCCCGCTTTAAATCCGCAAACACACAGAGAACTACATTGTCCCCACTTACTTGCTTCCTCCATTTGGCGCCGTTTCACATGAGTGGTTTTCTAAAATGTTAACTTATTTAGGAATAAAACAAAACTTCTAACCGTGACCTCCACCCAAGTATTTAGAAATTTCCTAGAACTTTAAAAATATACGGCTTTCCTAAAATCCATAAAACAAATCGTTAATGCCTTTTGTTCCCCAATTCATAAACTAGCGAGATACCTAACCGATACTCTTCAATCCATTGCTGAACAAGCGCCTATGCCATAAACACCATTCAATTCATTGACCATCTTCAAAATTACTTTATTTATCAGAGTTATATACCAGCTAGCTTCAACGCTATTTCACTACTCACCCATATCGCACCTACTGGAGCCCTAAACGACTTTAAATACAATATTTTCTCTAGCATTCTAAACTATAACACTGCCTGTTCAACAGCTATTTCGTATTCCAAAACAATTTACCAGCAAGTTCTTTCTTAGGAGTAGGCAGACTGAAATCTTACAGACAGAATGCGGTGAGACCTAAGGGTAGGCAGGTTGAGATCTGTTTAGCTTTAATGTGTCCAATACGGTATTGATTTGCTAAATTTCTAGATATAAAATAGTATTGCGGTAATAATAACAGTGAACTAAAAATGCATAAGTTTTAAAACATTCTCTTGTCCGTACATTTCTTTGGGATCACATAAACTAGTGAATTTCTAGGTGTCAATGTCAACAACGATTTAGAGGCTCAATAAATACAAATCGCTGGCTATGATATGCCTGGCAATTGGCAATTAAATCTAAAACACTGCAATTATTGGATGAGTGGTGTGATAAGCTATTGACAAAGAAGATAGATGCGTTAATGCATCATCCTCCAGTTATAATTGGAGGAGTAATTAATTAATATGGTTATAATACAGACGGTGATGACTATGAATGCTAATATTGTTCAACAACCGCAGAATACCGCTATGATATTACTGCTACGGTTGTCCTGAGATTTAATATACCACTTATACAGCTCTCGGCGAATCTTGATAGAACAATACAAAGGTTGTCCCACTTTATAAAAACCGTCTCTGCCTTCAAAAATTTACATAAAAATATACTCAATCTCCCGCACTTATCAAAAAGATACTGCCTTACTCAATTTAATGTTATTTATGTCGGCCTCTTAAGCTATTTCAAATTTAAATAGATATAATGATATGACCTTTTTGAATTTACTTTCTTGGATTTTGCGACTGATATTTGAAATTAAGGCAACATGGTACGCTGCCGAATAAACCATGTTATATGGATACGCAGTCAGCAACGATTGGAAATAAAAATAAAATATTCTCTCATATTGCAACGCTGTAGGCTGATTTAAATATGAAATTTGTATTTTTTACTTAACCCCAGCCAAACATAATTTACCTCAAATTAAATATCCACAAAACACATTTTTACGCTTCATTCGATATTTCTGGATTTCGAATGCCTTGTGGGCTTAACCAATTGATCGGAAAAAAATTATTTATTAAACATTTCACACCAGGGACACAAATGTGCGGTTGAATGGAAACATCGCCATCGATTTACAATAAAATTAAGAACAATTTCCTCAACGATTTACAATAATTTAGGTGGAAATAGAAAAATCAAAATAGAGAATTGACCACATTGAATTTAAATTGATAATAATAATAATCAGAATAAGCTATCAGAAAATGAAGCACTTCAAGCATTATACAGGGTGTCTCATCGGGAACTGAATCGATCGATATTGAGAAAAGTACGCATCAGAAAATTTTGAAAATTTAGATAATTACTAATGTCGGTGTGGCCAATCCAACTAAAATAATTACAAGTAGCTGGCACTTCCGCTTATACCGCAAGTCGATACCAACTTGCTTATTTCCAATGGAACACCCTATATATTTTAGGGTTTTCGAAAAGATCATAAAATTCTGAGTCGAAAATATGTAGCATATCCTATACCTAAACCTAGCCGTTTCAGAGATATTTGACATTTTATAGAAAATTTGACGGGTACAACGGTTTGCAAGAACCGTTATAACTTTCTTCTTGAAAAAGATCCTCATTTGCTTCTTGTCACGTAAAAAGAACACAAGGAGAGCTGCGTTCTATAACTGAAATAAATTCAATAATATCACGTTACATTTTGTCAACTTCAAACCGCGAAAACTTGTTTAGGTCAAATGGAACACCCTATATTTTTTTACGTCAAGTTGTGTAAAATTGAATTTCCTATTTTCTGATATTAGCATTGTGGGGGTTTTAAAGTTACAACTTATTGAAATATTTGCGATTTTATTAGAAATTCATGAATTGTTGTAATCATTTCATCAAAAAATTCATAAAAAATGTTTCTATGTTCGGCGAGAGGTAAATTTTCTAAATAGTTATTATTCAAATTTTGTAAGATATTCAGATATTCACCTAAAAAAAAAACAAAAATGTACCTATACATATTAGCAGAAGAGAAAATTTAACTTATCGTTTAAATTTTCCTGATAAAATTGTAATGTTGTAATGTAATGATAAATTGTAATTCTTATGGCACAGTAAACATTGAACTGCCAACTTTCCTGAAAGTTTCGCTCTCTGAACATATGAGGATGTGAGTCACTCCGATAATGCGAATTGTGTCTATTAAAAAGTCCATTTTTAGTAAAGTATAGTATATAATATTTCCCAAATAAGAATCGTGACCCTCAGACCAGAATAAACTCACAAAAATTATGTCTTCTTAGGAAAGCTGTTTCTTTTAATCCTTGAACCATATGGAATGAAAACGGGATTCTGTGAATTGAATCCTTGCGTAGTCCCGATTCCAGAGCAGTTTGTCTTAATAACGTCCTTGGAAATGCATGAAAATATCCCAGAATGACTATTTCAATGTTTTCGTCATCAACAATAGGCTTTCTTCTTTGCATTTTTGCCTTGACAGAGCCCTAATTTTACAGTATGCGTTTTACAGTGTTTGGTGACGGTTTCCGTTTTTCTGGATATCTGGTAGCAAATGTGCTGCAAGTTCTTGATATTACTTTATCACATTCTCCATAAATAATAAACAAATTTAAAAACTCGTCGTGGGTGTAATTTAAACGTGCTGGCATTTTTTGACATAAGATAATGACTGACTGTTTCTAATCATGGTTATTTTGATGAAATGATTACAACAATTCATGAATTTCTAATAAAATCGCAAATATTTCAAAAAGTTGTAACTTTAACCCTCACAATGCTAATATCAGAAAAAAGGGAATTCAATTTTACACAACTTGACGTAAAAAAATACAGGATGTTCCATTTGACCTAAACAATTTATCGCGGTTTGAAGTTGACAAAATGTAACGCGAGAAACGGAACACTTCGTATGATATTATTGAATTTATTTCAGTTGTAGAACGTAGTTCTCCTTGTGTTCTTTTTATGTGACAAGAAGCAAATAAGGATCTTTTAGAAGAAGAAAGTTATAACGGTTCTTGCAAACCGTTGCACCTGTTTTCTAATAACATAATTATGACATAATTATAATATAATTATAACATAATTATAACATAATTATAATATAATTATAGTATAATTATAATATAATTGTAATATAATTATAATATAATTATAATACAATTATAATATAATTATATATTTTGTTATATTCAGCCATTAAATATTTCAGATAGTTTATTTGTTTTACGGATCACAAACCTTTCACAGCAGCTTTATTCTCACGGTGGAGATAAGTCCCAGACAAATGCGTTATATGGAACTTATAGCGCAATTTACAAGCGTCATTCAACATGTTAAAGGTAAAGATAATATCATTGCTAATACGCTTTCACGCATAGATGATTTATCTTCACTGGAAAAATGTATTACTAATCATGCTCAAACTCACACGCTAGTAGATCATCGTAAATTTTCCAGATTTTAATTTAAAATCGCTGAGCGATGAACAAATTGGTGATGTGGAACTAGAAACATTAATAAAAAATCAATTATCCTTGAAAAATAATATTAATATGTATTACAGAAATCCGAGCAACAAAAAATTAATTAACAGTAAATATTTCTGGCCTAGAATGAATACAGATTGCACCGTATGGACAAAAACGTGTATTAATTGTCAGACAGCTAAAATAAAAATTTATTAGGTTATTTTCAAAATTTTCAAAATTTCTAGGATTTCATAGAATACATACTATTGCATATCATCCTCAAAGTAATGGATTAGTTGAAAGATTTCACAGAATACCAAAAACAACGTTGATTGCCAGATCTAATTCCAGGAATTGGAAGAATGAACTTCCAATCATTTTATCCGGTTTGCGAGCGCAATGCCAAAAGAAGATTTACAATGTTCTTCTGCGGAACTTGTCTTTGGTTAACCGTTACCTCTTCCTGGGGATTTTTGTACTAACTCTCCCGATTAGACAGATCTGCCGATTATTATAGCAAAATTACATGAACATTTCAATAATCTCAAAGTGACAGTTTCAAAACATCATATTTTAGAAAAATCATTTGTCATTCCTGACACAAACATGTGATTACATTTTTATTAGGGAACCTTCTTTATCGCCGATGTACAAATGGCCTTTTAAGAAGGTATCTCGTACTGATAAAGTTATTTGTATAAATAAGCATGGAACAGAGTCTACAATTAGTATAGACAGAGTAAAAACTTACTTATCTTTTAAGTGTATTTAACCCAGATGTGGTTAATTCAATTTCTAAAAAGAAAGTTAGATTCGCCATCGATTGTTTGAATGCTTGACTGCTTCTTTTTAAGAGGGGAAGTATTGTGGAGTATCTACTACTAGTACTAGTTAATTATTTATTGTTATTATTTTTATATTAAGAAATATACCTCTGGTATCTAGGTCCGCTGCTAATGATATCTATACCAGAATAATAATATTTCAAGATTGATATACATACATAATTATATAATGTAGTACTTAGTTGAATACAATAAATTATACCAAATATTCATATGTAAATTCTTTTATTGTGGTAGAACCTACAGTATTGTCTTAAGTGTCCCAAATAAGGAAATATATTTCCAACATATCAGCATGGTTTCAAGAAAAGAACATCTATCGAAGCGATGTCTTGTCAATTTCTAAATTATGTTTACCAGAAGTTAGATGAAGGCAATATATTGTGTGAATATTTTTCGACAGCTCTCAGTCAAGCTAACCAATATTGACGTAAGGGAAACCTATTAAAATTGATAGATTGCTATATGGGCGAGAGGAAACCTGCAGTACCATGTAATAAGCCAGAGACATATGATATAAATCTAGGAATCTCTCAAGGCTCGATTCTTAGCCCACTGTTATTCAAATTTTATATTGATGACTTGCCAGTACTCATAAGAGATGGTTATACTAAAATGTGTATGTAAACGATTAAACAAATTCTATGTTGCACTGTTGCAAATGGAAAGTACCCTTTATAAATCTGGTCTATTAAATATATATTACGATTTTCCAACTTCTGTATCTTTTTTAATATACTATCATGCGATAAGAATCGTAAAAAATGTTTGTTACATACGAAAAAGAATACTGCGGTTATTATTTAATGTTAATATAGAGAGAGTTCTCTGAATATTTTCACTGCAAATAAAAAGCTCAATCTGAATACAAAAATATGACAAATCACGCTACTTTTTAAATCTCAGTATTAACAAGATCCTCAACCAATCTTTACCATTTACGATGCTCTACAACGACCTGCCTTATATATTGCTTTCTTTACTTACACTTAATTTTTTGTAACTGTATATACGACAATTCTGTTTTAGCTTAAGATTTACAGACTTTGAACTTTCATAACTGTTAGATATCACTACATCATTAACGAAACCTTTCAAACACAAAGCCAATACGGACTTAATACTTCAGTCGGATTTTCTTATCCGCTTAAGGGTTTTCCAAGGTGAACTACTAAAATTAATAAACGTCTTAAACTTAACAGATCCACATAAGAAAGGTCTGTCGATAGATCAACACAGCCTTTAAAGTCGCAAAAATTGTTAGTTAAATGATATGTTTCCAAATAATACAACATTTAAGTTACATTGTAATTAAAATAGTAAATGAAATGAGTGCTTATGTATATGGAAGCTCAATAAAAATAGTTTATTTTGGTTATTTCAAATGTAGGTTAATTAGAATCGATTCGCTTATGGCACCATTTACAATTTAATTCAATGCATTTTAAAGAATCAATATCATTAAGGTGACCAATAAATATGTAAAATATGATTTGTTCTAAATGTTACAATAAATCTTAACGTTAAATGTGCGTGACTTTACATAATATATTTAATCGTATTTGTACTTTCTCTTTATAATGGAACATCACCATTAGAAGTAGTAAATATTTTATACGAGTGTTAAAACAAAATAAGTGCTGACTTTAGATTGAAATATGTGTGTTGTATTCTGTCGGCACGATTTTAGGGGAAAACACGTCGCTTCCTGCAATTATGTTTGTGGACAAAGTTGTCAAAGAAATTGTACCATTGCAACATACATTTAGTTAGCAAATTTGGATCATCTTCTATCATAATCACCTTCACGCAGTTGCTGGTAAATTTGCACTTTATGCCTTTTATTTGAGCTTCAGATGTTTGGGTGAAGCTCAGTGAGTAACTCGGAGAACATGTTCATCTACAGCTCGTTTTGCTGACTTGAACAATTATGTGTTCTGATTACTCCTGACAATACTTGTACCTAAAATTACAGCGTTCAACATATCGTGTTCTTTGAATGTGACATAAATTAAACAAATCTGTTAACAGCCTAGATAATCTAGCAAGTTTAATATTTAAGGTCGTGTCGCTTTCAAGTTGATCAGAGGTGCTGGGCAGGTCTGTGAAACAGCTTAACCATTTAATACCATATATTGCGTAACAAAAAATAAATTCAAGTTATTTTGATAAGCCAATAATGGATTCAGGGGGACTGTAGCTCAGTGTACTAAAACGTCTGGGTAGCAAACTGAGTTGCCTAGCGAAGTGGGTTCGATTCCCGCAAGGCGAAACAATTTTTCATTAAAAAAAAAATGCCCCAAGGGTGGTTCGGAGTCCACATTAAACTGTAGGGCCTCGTCTCTCTTTACCTAGTACAAGATCCTTGAGATCTTTCAGGAGGTTACTTCGGCAACTTGAGAGGCGGTTAACAAAACATTTTAAGAAACATATAGCCATATGCCGATAGCACTTTTTCTATATTTTCCCAGTCCTTTAAAATCCCTGCCTACTGGCATCTTCCTTGATATTTGAAAATACACTGTTAATTATTTTTGTCTCCATAAATTATGTCTTTATTTTTATTTTTTTGTAATCACTTAATGAACGGCTGTCCGTAAATACAGTGTTTTATTGTATTATAAATTCTTAGAAACGCCTAAGCTTCGCGTGACGTCTCTCTACTCTACCGTTTACATGCGGGTCTCGGACGTTACAAGTTTATATCGTCAGCAATTTATTTATTTATAACAAAATTTGAAACAGTAAAATATAAAATCAGCCCAGTCTTCTGCTCTTCTGTATATGCTGGAACAAAATTAACAACGGAGAGCTGTCTTTTTGCAGTAATCGCTGAATTGTGGTATTCTTTGACATCTCCCGTATATTTAATTTTCGAAGTTAGGTACATAATGAATACAACCCACCGTTATCTAATAAATAATGCTCCTTCATTAGCTAATTTGTAGATGGATTAAACGGTTTAGCTAAAAAGGTGCGATATTATCATGTATTCCTTTGTAATTTATAACAGTTTTAAACAGAACATGCGGCCAGTCTGCCGATAATATTGAGTGGCGCGCGCCACTGTTCGCAGTTCAGTGGGGTTCAACAACGGACTAACCGGTGATAATAGGTTCCATCAGAGCGGATTTGTCCCGCGTGCACTGCTCCATCTAAATCCTTGCGAAATAACAATAAATCTTTCGCACTATCTGTATCTCTGGCTCTAGCTCTCTAGCTTCCCACTTGTCACTAGCGTTACGATCGTTTTCGCATCTTTTAACTTTAAGATAAGTAAGATTCATCGTCTTTGCGACACTATTACACATCACATAATATGTAAACCAACACTTTTACTTCGCGCCTATATTTTTTATTTTTTACGGCAATCTGTTCTCTCTCCAGAATTTATTGGTCTTGTAGCCATATGTTGACTTTATGCTTCCCAGGGTTTCAATCAAACAGCGTCGATACTTCAAATACTGTAACCTGTTTTTCAAGTTTCAAACACAAAGTTAGAAAACGTATTCTAAAATAAATGTATATATATATATTAAAGCAAAAATTAAAATTCGCTCAGCTAACGGGCAACGATAGCTCAGTCTAAAAAAGTAATAAAACTGCCTGTATTACATTCCGGAAATCTAGAATAGAAGAGAAGTGATTTTCTATTAAATTTAGAAACAGGAATTTTTCTTCCAATCATTTTTTCTCTCCTTTCAAACTCCCAAGAGTTATTGGTTAAAAAGAAAAAATAAGTCATTAGTCTTTGAGGGAGAGAGAAAAGGAGAGCCCATTTTAATAAAATATGAATATCTCGACCTCCTAACAAAATACGTAATATACAGGGTGTCTCACCGACGACTGAATCGATCGATATAGAGAAAAGTACGCATCAGAACATTTAGAAAATTTAGATAATTACTAATGTCGGTGTGGCTAATCCAACTAAAATAATTACAAGCAGCAGGCACTTCCGCTTATACCGGAAGTAGATACCAACTTTCTTATTTCAAATGGAACACTCTATATATTTTAGGGTTTTCGAAAAGAGCATAAAATTCTGAGTCGAAAATATATCCTATATCCTATACCTAAACCAGAGATATTTGACATTTTATCCAAAATTTGACAGGTGCAACGGTTTTCAAGAACCGTTATAACTTTCTTCGTGTAAAAGATCCTCATTTGCTTCTTGTCACATAAAAATAACACAAGGAGAACTACGTTCTACAACTGAAATAAATTCAATAATATCATACCAAGTGTTCTGTTTTTCGCGTTACATTCTGTCAACTTCAAACCGCGAAAACTTGTTAAGGTCAAATGGAACACCCTATATTTTTTTACGTCAAATTGTGTAAAATTGAATTCAATTTTTTCTGATATTAGCATTGTGGGGGTTAAAGTTACAACTTTTTTAAATATTTGCGATTTTATTAGAAATTCATGAATTGTTGTAATCATTTCATCAAAATAGCCATGAAGAGAAACAATCAGTCATTATCTTGTCAAAAAATGCCAGCACGTTTAAATTACACCCACGAAGACTTTTTAAATTTGTTTATTATTTATGGAGAATGTGATAAAGTAATATCAAGAACTTGCAGCACATTTGCTACTCGATATCCAGAAAAACGGAAACCGTCCGTCACCAAACACTGTAAAACGCATACTGGAAAATTTTAAAAATTATGGCTCTGTCAAGGCAAAAATGCAAAGAAGAAAGCCTATTGTTGATGACGAAAACATTGAAATAGTCATTCTGGGATATTTTCATGCATTTCCAAGGATGTCATTAAGACAAGCTGCTCTGGAATCGGGACTATGCAAGGATTCAATTCACAGAATCTTATTAAAACATAATATTCACCCGTTTTCATTCCATATGGTTCAAGAACTAAAAGAAACAGATTTCCTAAGAAGACAGAATTTCTGTGAGTTTATTCTAATAAGGTCTGAGGGTCACGATTCTTATTTGGGAAATATTATATGGACAGATGAAGCAAAATTTACTAAAAATGGACTTTTTAATAGACACAATTCGCATTATTGGAGTGACTCAAATCCTCATATGTTCAGAGAACGAAAATTTCAGGAAAGTTGGCAGTTCAACGTTTACTGTGCCATAAGAAACGATAGACTGGTGGCATTACAATTTTATTAGGAAAATTTAAACGGTAAATTAAATTTTCTCTTCTGCTAATATGTAGAGGTAAATTTGTGTTTGTTTTTTTTTAAGTGAAAGATATCTGAATATCTTACAAAATTTGAATAACAACTATTTAGACAATTTTCCACTCGCCGAACATAGAAATATTTTTTATCAGCACGACGGTACTCCCCCACATAACGCATATTTAATTAATAATTATTTACAAGAAACTTTTTATGATCAATAGATTGCCAATAATGGACCTTTCTTATGGCCTCCTCGCTCGCCCGATTTATCGGTTATGGATTATTTCATTTGGGGAACTATTAAAAATAAAGTTTATGAGAGCCCATTAACAACCATTGAAGATTGTATGCAAAGAGTAAGAAATGCATTTCAAAACATATCACAGGATTCAATTAGAAGAGCTACCCATGAGGAACTAATCCGAAGGTGCGAAAAATGTGTCGAGGTTCGAGGGCGCAATTTTCAGCAATTATTAAATTAAAATGAAATCATATTTTAAATTGATCTTATCTCTGCTATTTTAGTTCATGTCATATCTTCAATTTGATTAATACGCATGTTACAGTGTTAGTGTTATTTTGCGTTTTTGTGGATATCGAGTAGCAAATCTGCTGCAAGTTCTTGATATTACTTTATCACATTCTCCATAAATAATAAACAAATTTAAAAAGTTTTCGTTGGTATAATTTAAACGTGCTGGCATTTTTTGACATAAGATAATGACTGATTGTTTCTAATCATGGCTATTTTGATGAAATGATTACAACAATTCATGAATTTCTAATAAAATTGCAAATATTTCAAAAAGTTGTAACTTTAACCCCCACAATGCTATATCAGAAAAAATTTAATTCAATTTTACACAACTTGACGTAAAAAATACAGGGTGTTCCATTTGACCTAAACAAGTTTTCGCGGTTTGAAATTTACAAAATGTAACGCGAAAAACGAAACACTTGGTATGATATTATTGAATTTATTTCAGTCCTAGAACATAGTTCTCCTTGTGTTATTTTTACGTGACAAGAAGCAAATGAGGATCTTTTACACGAAGAAAGTTATAACGGTTCTTGCAAACCGTTACACCTGTCAAATTTTCTATAAAATGTCAAATATCTCTGAAACGGTTAGGTTTAGATATAGGATATGCTACATATTTTCAACTCAGAATTTTATGCTCTTTTCGAAAACCCTAAAATATATAGGGTGTTCCATTTAAAATAAGCAAGTTGGTATCGACTTCCGGTATAAGCGGAAGTTCCAGCTGCTTGTAATTATTTTAGTTGGATTGGCCACACCGACATTAGTAATTATCTAAATTTTAAAAAATTTCTGATGCGTACTTTTCTCTATATCGATCGATTCAGTTCGCGGTGAGACACCCTGTTTAAGATCATATTTTGCTGCATTTTCCAGAAGACCAATTGTTTTGTTCTCTTATAATTCAAATATCTCATGATTGACTCCTTATGGTATTACTTCATTATTTCCATTTCTTGTTGCCTAAATAATTTCATCACTTTTTGGAAGAACTGAAAAAGTATGGGCGGATCTTCGTTGAGTTGAGATTTTTAATATCCCTTAAATATTTCTGACACAATAAAATTATGCAGACTCTAATGATTAGTCACAATATTAAAGATACGCCCATTTTAACGAAACGTTAATATCTCGGCCCCCTAACAAAGAGCGTAACATAAGGAATTAGTTTATGGGATTTACCAAGGGACGTCAACTTTAGTAGAATTCAAGCTTCCAGCTGATGAATCACACACATCTAGTGCATCTGGTACCCTAACGCCAATAATGTTCTAACATCTACTATATTTCATATTCGGCATCTGCCATTAGCATTTTAATGTGGTACAAATCTTGTTAATTTCCGTTGTCTCATAATAAATCACGCACTCAGTGTGTTACATCGCCTTTCTGCGCTCAAAACTCGGCCAAGGTTCCAAAGAATATATATATATATATATATATATATATATATATACAGAGACGAATATTAGACGACTGTCTAAGTTAAAAACAAAAATTTTTAATTTCCACCAGGGATACAGTCACGGGCTCAAAAAAGAAAACTCTTTTTTAAATTCAAGCTTTCGAAACTTTATTGTTTCTTCCTCAGGAATTCTACAAAAATTTATTATAATCAAAATTATTTAATACAAGTGAAAGGTACTTACTAAATTGAGGTTAAAAAATGAAATTGACAAGTCATAAAGACAGAACCAACACAACTATTACAAAATAAATCACACTTGTGGACTACATTTATATTTAATTTAAGTTAAAAACCAATATATATATATATATATATATATATATATAATTGAACTCGCTCCAAAAAATAAAAAGAATCTCGAAAACGTACGAAATAAAGCGTCATTCAATTTAGCGACCCCTCAATGTCGCATCAGCTTTGGTAGGCTGATAAAGTCGTCTAGCGGAAATAAAAATTTATTGTCGTCTAATATTTTAATCTTATACATCCCATACAAGAATGAAGAAAACTTTTAGATAAAGTATATAACTTATAACTTTACAACAGAGCTCTGGGAAGGTTTTCTATTAGACTGAGTTATACTAGTACTCTCTAGGGTGGAAATAAGTTGAGAATTGTTACGGTAAATATTCTGCTACGAAATACTAGTTCACAATCACACAAGCCTATACCTATTTTTATTTCAGCTCACATGGGAGTGAATGAAACTGTTTTCATTCGGTTACAGTCTCTTGGCGCACCAAAATCCGTATCAAAGTTGATTAAGTATAAGTACATCGATGAAGACAGATGGACATACAGATGGACTAGAGACAAGTTTATGCTATGTAGTGATAGTGATAAAGCACAAACATACTGAGATAAAAGAATAATAACAGGGTCTGAGTGCTAAAACAAATTATTATATTTTTAATTAACGTATTCGAAACGTTGAAAGCCATGAAAGTATGTACATAAAGGGAATAGTAGAAAATTAGATTTGACAACCCAGTCTAAGTATGTGATTAAAAGGGCTTTATACTTTATTACAAACTACTTGCAAATACATTCTTATAGTTTACATCTATGTGTACTATATTTATTTAGTTCATTTACCTTTGGCTACTCAAAACTGAAACTTTAAGTTCAGCATTTGGTGCTACAAAGTAATAAAAATAACGGCTATATGATAAATCAGACTCCAAATAAATTTAAAAGAGTCGTAAAGTTTGAAACTATCTCTAGAGACAAACAACTTTTTGTTCACAAAACAGGTTCGATGAATATAACCGGGATATATTTTCACTTATAATGAATGTTTAATTTAAAACTTCTTATTATGAAGTTCTCAGCAAAATGGCCGATGCCAGATGCGTCTTTTATTACTAGTTATTTGTTCAAATAAGCTTAAAGAGGTGTGAAATTAAATTGAATAATTTAGAAACTTGAATTATACGACACTTCTTTGTAATTATTAGCTAAATACAAACTTAATTTGATAACGACTGCCTTCCAAATTCATTCGTTTAAAGTACGAATCTATGAGAATGAATGCTAAAATGTCCAAAATAATATTTTTTATCCCAATAATAATAATAATACCTTTATTGCCCAACAGGTAACACCCAATAACAGGATAATTTTTTAACAATGATTTAGTAAATTGTGCAAAAAAGAAATAGAACTGCACTTTCTTCTTAATTCCAAGCTGTTCATTTCAAACCTAGATAAAAGTGTGCTTTGTTGAATACCTCTTTCAGGGTAACTTGCATCAATTTTAAATGATAAAAATTTAAGAAACTTTCTCTGCACATTTTCTAAAGCAAATATATGATTTATGTAATAGGAGTACCAGATAAGTGAACCACACTCAAGTTTAGACCTCACATAGGAAAGGATTTTTAGAGATTTAATGCTGGTAAACATTTTGCAGTTCCTGATTATGAAGCCAATCATTTTTAATCAACCTCTTCAAAAACAAAGGGAGAGCTGCGGACTGTGGAAATTACAGGGGTATAGCTCTCCTGGCTGTTGGAGGGAAGATACTCACTAAAGCGATGGCAAATAGGTTAACACCTGTTATGGAAAAGTTACTTCCTGAAACACAGAGTGGCTTTAGACCAAACCGAGGCACATCGGATTTAATCTTCACACTTAAACAGCTTCAAGAAAAAGCACTCGAACATCAAGGAGAAATTCACATGGCCTTCATTGATTTAACCAAGGCGTTTGACTCGGTGGACAGGGAAGTGCTCTGGAAAATTATGTTCCGCTTAGGTATCCCTAGAAAATTTGTGGAAGTATGTCGCAGTCTACATACAAACAACAACGCCCAGGTTATGTATAATAATGAGGCAACCGAACCTTTCCAAACCCTCACTGGAGTTAGGCAGGGATGTGTCCTGGCACCCCTACTTTTTAATTTGTTTACCACTGCTCTAACAATTATTGTTGACAACAAACTGACAGTCAGAGGAATAGGTCTCAGATACCGTTTTGATGGCGGTCTCTTTAACATAGGGCGCTTTAGAGCGTTCACGAAGACACGCACACGATTCATTTGTGATCTCCAGTATGCGGATGACTGTGCAGTTTTAGCCTCTACGCCGGAAGAGGTTCAAGAACTTTTAGATGTGTATGCCCAGAGCTATGATTCCTTGGGACTTAAAATCAACATTGGAAAGACTAAGATTATGTCAGCTCCTCATCAAGTGAACCAAATAGACATTACACTTAACGGAAATTCTCTTGAAGTGGTGGATCAGTTCAATTACTTAGGCAACGTTGTTAATGACAAAGCAGACATGGACAGCGAGATTCGCAATAGAATTAACGCTGCCTCTAGAGCACTCTGGGGACTTAGAGAGAGAGAGTATTTGACAACCACGACCTTGCTTTGTCAACGAAAATGGCTGTCTACAGAGCAGTTGTCATTCCAACACTGCTATATGGATGTGAAAGCTGGGTCACTTACCGTCGTCATGTGAAAGAATTAGAACGTTTTCAGCAAAGACACCTCAGAAGTATGATCAAAATCACATATCAAACGTAGAAGTACTCAGGAGAGCAAACAGCCTTCCAATTGAGGTGCTTATTTCAAGAGCACGCCTAAGATGGGCAGGTCACGTTCATCGTATGCATGATAACCGCCTTCCTAAATGTACACTTTATGGTGAATTGCTAAGCGGTAGAAGAAGGCGTGGCGGTCAACGAAAGAGGTTCAAAGACGCTCTCCATGAAAATCTGCGGCATTGCAGACGAGCAATGGGAACAACTTGCAGCGGACAGAACCGAATGGCGAGGGGTTGTGGCCAGCTATCAAGGAAATGTTGCTGCAAGAAGGCCGAATCCAAGACCTAACCAAGTCTATGTTTGTCCTGACTGCGGTCGACATGTGCTCTCCCGAATTGGCCTCTATAGCCATAGTCGTGTGCACCGTAGATGAATGGGAATTACAATAGACTACACCTTTTACTTGTTTTTTTATTGTACACAATCATCGACTGTAACATTTTTATACTCGGACTCGAGTAACGGCTAATAATAATAATAATAATAATACTATATCTAGATAATGACATTCCATCGGTATAGTAAAGATTTTCAATACTGGAAAACTTTTTAGTAAATGTGAATTAGAGACATTAAGCTGTAATAATATTCTATGAAACTCCTTTCGCGTTTAGATTGGACCAGAATAATATATTTTGAGAACATCGTATGAATGTCCTATGAAGATATTTTTTAGGTCTAGAATGAACCAGAAAGACGTCTCAGATATTTACAATAATGGACGTCCCCAAAACGTTTTCTGAACGTTTTGCATCTTAACGTGGACGTCTTTAAGACCACTCAAGTGCCTTATGTAGACGTACAGATCAATCAAACTCTTCGATAATAAGTTTTTAAAGCAGCAAGGCTGCAGTTGAATATGTCAACATCAGTACAGATTGCGTTGAGGTTGTCGCAAGCTATATAAATTGGCGAGAATTTTAAAATATCTGTACGTGGCGTAGGCAGGTAAAAAATTAAGCTGTTACGAAAAGTTCCGGGCATATTAAAACTAATTTTTGAGAGCATATTGTTAATTATTTTATGAAGAAATATTTGTGAGAAACATTCTCGCCTACGGCTCATACCATCTATTGAGTATTTACGCAGCAAGTCGTCTTGCGAAAAACCTGTTGCTGGATAAAAAGCTTCTGATATAAAATGCAATAACTTCACAAACTTACGTTGTACTGATTCTAACTAACTATTAATATGCACATTGTAGTGTGGGGTCCAAACAAGTGAGGCATATTCGAGCTTAGATCTAACAACAATAATACAGTATCTTGAGTGTATCTAAATTCGAAAAATCGCGGGAATATCTGACTATAAGTAAATACGTTTTACTAGATTCAGTAACAACAGTATCATTGCTAGACCTCACAGAGTTTCACGTCTGTGAAGTATGGTATCATTTATGGTGTAGTCATAGGAGATTGCATTATTCAAGTTGTGTGTATAAGATATTACATTACATTTTTAGGAATGTAACGGGAGTTTATATTTAATACACCAGTCACTTACTTTATCTAAGTTCTCGTGCAATGGAATGCTGTCATCAATAGAATTAATTTTATAAAAATGTTTCAAATCATTGGCATACATTGAATAGTTAACATTGTCTAAGATCTACAATAGCATTGATGAATATAATAAAAAATAGTGGTCCAGAAACAGACCCTTGCGGTACCCCAGAAGTAGCCATGTATTCGGCTGACTTGAAACTATCAAATGCCACGCATTGAGTCCTGTTTGACAGATAGGAATGTAATAGGGATTATAAACTATGAGAGAGGCCGGTCAAGTTTCATAAGCAACATAAAATTTTCAAGCCTGTTGAATGCCTTGGGAAAATGCATATAAATAAGATCAATTTGAGTTTGGTCATCTATTGATTTTGATACATATTGAATCACACAAAGCAAAGTTGTCGTAGTAGAACGCCCCCGTATGAAACCATGCTGGTGAATGGAAATTTGGTTATGTACTTGAGAGTATATGACTTCATGCAATAGAATCTCAAGGACCTTGGCAAAGTTGCATATTATAGATATAGCATAAAAGTTGGAAATATTAGATACGTTGCCCTTCTTAAAAATTGGATACATCCTACAACGTTTCCATACATCTGGACAGCTACTATATTTCAGAATTATTAAGTTAAAAATAATTATCAATGGTCAAGCAAAAATCTTTTTTTAGCAAAAACGCGGGCACGCCATCTGGATCAGCTGTCATTTTATTCTTTATTTTTTTTAAAGCTTTTAGTAGAGGGTTAATCACTATATACCCCCCCCCCTTTATTTCTGTTATTATTGAAAACAGAAAAAAAGTTTCGTATAAAAGGTGGTACAATAAAAAGTTTTTTCTACGACTACTTTGAAAGTGCTACTTATTTTTATTATTTTTCACATAAAGGAAAATATTTCGACTTTTTCAGCCTCACTATAACCCATTTTGATTAAACAAATGTTAATAATGACGGTTTGAAATGTCAAAATTGAATAAATAATAAAATAATTATTTCCATGGCCTACCTTGTTGTTTCTATTTCACTTGTGTATTGACACGCATGGCTCAGCTCACTCTTCTTGCAATAAACCAGCTCATTTGCATTTTGAATATCAAATATGTTAAGAAGTATTTAAGATAGACCTATACAATATTACCTATTTGAAATCAGGGGAAAAAGGGCTTCTCGAAAATGCAATAATATATAGGGTGTTCCATTTAAAAAAAACATATGTTTATTTCGTATCACGTGACCTATACATGATATTATTTTTTTCTATAATGTTTCAATAAAATATAGGTAAAATCCTACAACCTTTATACGAAACTTTTTTTTCTATTTTCAATAATAACAGAAATAAGGGGGGGGGGGGGTTAATATGTTAATATATAGTGAATAACCCTGTATATCATCCTCTATAAATTCCTAAATATGTAGTGTCGCATTATTGTTGAACTTGTTATATGTAACTATATATCAGGATGTTGCTTGAACAATAATTAGAATCAGTAACTGCGTCTGTAAATATTTACGTCTTGCACATAAGGTACCGTAAACCCATTATGAACCATGGTTTACGTAAAACGTAAAATCATGCGTAAGCCCTTCTCCTCAGAGACACCTGGTACATTCCAGAAATCATTAACAATCTGGAATAAAATGTAATTTTCTCTATATATAATCTTCCTTAAGGCAAAGATGTAATATATCGAAAAATAAAATAACTTTTATATCCCTATATACAATTTACACATGAAACTAACCTTAGCCTTTGATCCAGGCTGTGGATCTCGGTATTTGATACGTGAGGGCCAAGATAAGGATACGGGTGATAGCAATCAATAAGACAGTTCTTAACCGCCGTATCAAGCAAATGATTGAGGTGATACTGGTGATAGCAATGGGGGAAGGATGAAAACCTACAGTTACTTTTGTTTGAAAGTCTGGCACACGTGACTTCATATAGATTACGTGATGTGACCGTTTAGATAGTGGACGCACTACGTTTCCAATTTTGTACTTAAAGGGGCTAAGGAAAGGGGAATTTCCGTAATATATAGTGCGGACACTAGAAAATAGAACTGAAAGGTTTAAACAGATTGTTATCATTCATACTACACTACTCTATATGGTGTGGCGTGTTTATGCCCCTCTAATTTCTTCAATAAATCACTCGCTGTCTTGCACATTAATGATTTATGACGCAAATATATAAAAGCAATATTGATGCGTACTTGTTTAAATATTTTAGATATATTTTGCCTAGTATAGCTGTTAATTCAGTCAAATTGCAAAGAGGCGCCTTTTACTATAACGATACAGATTGAAGGGAATATAAACCGAAGCAAAAGTAATTATACAGGGCGAAG
Source organism: Leptura quadrifasciata (assembly GCA_963675555.1). Lineage (NCBI taxonomy): Eukaryota > Metazoa > Arthropoda > Insecta > Coleoptera > Cerambycidae > Leptura > Leptura quadrifasciata. The sequence goes on along the minus strand of OY776682.1, from coordinate 54,177,637 downwards.
AACTTCAGCAAACACGTTTTCGTAAGTTTCTGTATATTTCATTGCTTGATAGATGGATATTAAAGAAATATATTATTAAGGAATTTTTCAAGAAAAACTTCCACTCAACTACCCAACTTTTGTGCATTTATATAAACATTCTAAATCTGCATGTGTTAATACAGGGTGTCTCACCGGGAACTGAATCGATCGATATAGAGAAAAGTATGCATCAGAAAATTTTGACAATTTAGATAATTACTAATGTCGGTGTGGCAAATCCAGCTAAAATAATTACAAGTAGCTGGCACTTCCGCTTATACCGGAAGTCGATACCAACTTGCTTATTTCAAATGGAACACCCTATATATTTTAGGGTTTTCGAAAAGAGCATAAAATTCTGAGTCGAAAATATGTAGCATATCCTATACCTAAACCTAGCCGTTTCAGAGATATTTGACATTTTATAGAAAATTTGACAGATGCAACGGTTTGCACGAACCGTTATAACTTTATTCGTATAAAAGATCCTCATTTGCTTCTTGTCACGTAAAAAGAACACAAAGAGAACTACGTTCTATAACTGAAATAAATTCAATAACATCATACCAAGTGTTCCGTTTTTCGCGTTACATTTTGTTTAGGTCAAATGGAACATCTTGTATTTTTTTTACGTCAAGTTGTGTAAAATTGAATTCCCTTTTTTCTGATATTAGCATTGTGGGGGTTAAAGGTACAACTTTTTGAAATATTTGCGATTTTATTAGAAATGCATGAATTGTTGTAATCATTTCATCAAAATAGCCATGATTAGAAACAATCAGTCATTATCTTATGTCAAAAAATACCAGCACGTTTAAATTACACCAACGAAGACTTTTTAAATTTGTTTATTATTTATGGAGAATGTGATAAAGTAATATCAAGAACTTGCAGCACACTTGCTACTCGATATCCACAAAAGCGCATCGATATATATATATATTACAAATAGGTAATAAACTAGCTAGCAATATCGTAGGCACCCGGTATATAACTGGATAACCCAGTATTCTCCCGACCCAAGCGGTATCCAGAAGTTTCAGTGATAAGGCAAACGTATGTTAGTACCAAAAACAGTTTGCTCAAGACCACCATTATTTAAGAAAGAATAATACTTATCACTTCTGTAAAATTTACTCCTTTACTTCTTTTCGCGACGTATTTAACATTTTTACCACGATAAACTGGCGCATTATTTATGGTAAAATAAAATAGCTGATAGCAATTCCAGCTTCTAAAACAAACGAAGACAATAAAAGTAAATGCCATAAGAAGATTGTCCGAAACGAAACCTTAGTATTACACAAAGACATTTGTAAGTTATATAAAACTGAGGGTGAAGATTTAGTACCAAAATTTTGAAACAGCATTTACAGGGTGATTTTAAATTCAATAATTCGTTTTATTTATTAACAATATTAAACGAATAATAATTGCAAACGAATAAAAAATTTCAAGAATTTTCGATGTAAAAGATGGGCCGAAAAAATACACCCCTACCTTCCCTTGTAACTTTATATTAATTATTTGATTTCCTTGATATTGAGTTGAAATACCGAGTTTTTTAACTTTCTGTGTGTTTTTTTTAATACATTTATTTAACGTCGGCCTATTTCCGCTACTGAGGCCTAACACCGACGCCTGTAGACGAGCTACCCCCAACCAGGAATTTTGCCGAACCTCTTCCCTTAAGAAGAGTAGGGATCTTTTACTTGCCTAACATTTAATAGACAAGGGACCGACGGCTTTACATCCCCTCCGAAGGATGGTATATCTCCTATACAACCCTCGCCTAAGGTTGTACAGCTTCCGCGCATACACTGATATACAAGCCGCTGGAAGATGTGTGAGGCGAGGACGCGGTCTTCGTTGGAACGGTCACCCATCTAACTACTAACCGCGCCTTACGTTGCTTTACATCGCATATCGAAATATGTACATAATAAAGACGCATCTACGCTCGCCCCAACTTTTTGTAAGTGTGGCCAGGGTTATTTTTTAAAGCAGTCCTTTTTAATTTATGCCAAAGTTATTACGATCAGCGTTAGTGACAGATTGAGGACGGCAAAATTTATTTTAAATTAGATTTATGCTTTATTTCGACGGGCAGCTTTAATTACTCTTGATTTGGAGTCAACAAATTATGAATTGTGAAACAATAAAGTTCAAAAAACATTCTATAAATAATTGTAATAACAAACTCAACAGTTATATCTACAAATTGTAATATTACTATGAAAGGACGAAAACATTTAGTTAAATCTTAATGACGCTTTGAGGGTATACTTCCCATAGGGTCCTTTCCAATAAACTTGTTCGAATAACTTTAGTCGAACCGCTACTAATTTCCATGGAAATTATGTAATTGTAATATTTTATGTAAATCGCCACAAAACGTAATAACTTTTTTGATATGTGGTTCTACATAATGCCTCCCCTGTGTATAGTCAGATGGCACGTTCGAAAATGACGTTACTTTATAGGGGTGAAATATTTAGTTCTGATTCATTACCCACCGATAAGCTGGGGTAACTCTTAACCACCCCTAATCAACGTATGGCAGGGAAAATATTACACATTGCTAAATAATGTATAATGTGGAATTAGGGAACTGTCACACATCGCACTTCCTGTCAATAACAAAGTTAAATAAGGTGAATTACTGCTACTGTAAAGCCCTTGCAGGGCTATGTGCTAAGAACGAATTATATGGTAGTGACTAGTTAATTGGGATTTTCCAAATCTTTATATCATACATTTGACACGATTTTGAAAATAAACAAATAGATAAAAATAATAATAATATCAAAAGCTGTATATTGTATATACTTATGCGACGTATGCAAGGAGGCGAAGGAGTAAGTGGCATCCGGACACATCACAAACGTACACATACATATGCATACATACGTACATATATATATATGTTGTTTTTTAGGTTTTCGCGGGTGTTAAATGAAGTGTTGTTGTACTTCCGAGGAGCAGCAGTAGGCAGCTTTTAGCGAGAACCTGAAGAATGGCAGATGAGATTCTGCCGAAACGTCGTTTAGACAACCATGACTCCTGGAGGAGTCGACCATCGACGCGGGAGAGCACCCGGAAGTACAACAACACTTCATATATATATATATATATATATATATATAAAGTGTTCTAGTAGTTCTGGGTGCTCTTCCGCGTCGATGGCAAACTCCTCCAGGAGTCACGGTTGTCTAAACGACCCGGAAGTACAAGAACACTTCATTTAACCCGCGAAAACCTAAAAAACAACATATATTGCTGTGATGTTGTCTGTCCGCAAGACAATAGATTGGTATGACGCAAGGTCAATTTTGGGGTAAGTTATCTTAATTTGAAAAGAATTGTTGTACTTGCGTTCTTTTTATCTGTCGAAAAGAGTTTAGACAAGGCATGTCTAGCTATTTTAAAATTTAGAGTATCTTAACTCTAAATTGTATTTAGTTTGTTTTAAGTTTTCACAATATTAATTTTTCGAAGTAATTTTGATTTCTGGATGACATAATATCAGTCCAGGTTTTAAGTTGGCAATGAATCAATTATCTGAAGGTTGCAATAATCCATACAAGGAAGTTAATATTTTAAAGTTTTTATGTCATGACAGATCCTTCAAATTCTAACATTTGAAGTTAGACAGTATTATTTGATTTCAATGTGACAGTTTAAGATTATAAGGTTATGATTTTTGACGTTGTTTGAGATTGACAGGAGTAAGATAAAGGAATAGAATTTTGTTTTGGAAATAAAAGAATGTGTATTGTTTATGGGGTTGCTAAGAAGAAGGAGAAAATGGACAGAAAACATTTTTATGAAGGAAGAGGAAAAATTTGTTATCATTTAACTTTTGGAAAATAAAAAGAGTAATTTATTAAATTTAAAAAAAAAGAGCAAAATTAATTTGGAAAAGAAGAAAAACAGAAAGAAAATTCGTTTGGTCAATATTCATAATTTCAAAAGGAGGAAGTAACAGAGGACGTAAGATGATATAAAAAAGAGTGATTAGTAAATTTTGGAAGGGGGAAACTGTAAAATTAAATAGTTTCAACTAGAACGTGAATAGAAAGGAATTTGAGGCTCGAAGACGCGTATACTAAAGAAATAAATTTACAAGTGTACGTTTCGGACAAAGTGGGGGTAGATATTAAACATAGAAAATATTTATTAAGTATAATTCGGAATTTATAAGTAAAACAAAAGTCATATCAATAAACAAGGTCACAAATACTTTTCATATTTTACTGTAACAGATTTCATCTAGCCAGGAATTAATTACTGCTATGAACCGACTACTGAGAAAACGGGGTCAAAGAGTAAAACATATAGAGAGTTTTAAGTAGAACAATTCTGAAAATTGAAGGTAGGAAATATAATAATAATAATTTGCTTGGGGTGTTCTATCACATATTGTGTAAAGGACGGAACAAACTCAAAATTCAGTCTTTTTAAAAAAAAATTGTAAGTTTTTTTTAAATTGCTATTATTAAAATGTTATTATAAATTAAATTCAAGTACAAAATACACAGGAAAACAATACATTACAATTATACAACATATTTCAGTCGCAAGGTCCTCTATAAAATTCTTATTTTACTATAAGGAATGTAACCAGACTGCAACCAACAGCTACTCTCCGGGCTATGTGCCCCGCCGAGCGCTGAATTACAAGTTACAAGCCTGGCGCGTTAAGTGTAATAATCGCATATTACCAACAAAACGCTAATGCTTCGATTGCAACAAACACCAGCCGAAAGACTGATCCTACTTAAAGGAGCTTCCGTGCCAGTCGTCCCATACCACTTGCAGATTGCAGTTTCGAGCTGTTAGCTCTCGTCAGTGCAAGGTAGGCATGTGACGAACGACACGAGGATCCCTTGACTATTTGGTACATCTCGGTATCTTTACGATAGCGACATGTAAAATAGTAAGCAGGCGCCATCTAGCGGTCCAGTGTCAGACACTGGACCGCTAGATAGTATGTTTAAACTGATTTTGGTTTAATTCGTTTATAAAATCAGGAATTTTATTGTATATATTGTAAATATTGTAGGTAAAGGATCGTTGATACATTGCTGTGGAATGCCTTGATGGAGATATTAATTGATTATTTTTAGTGTTTCTTGTGTGAATATTGTTTCTAAATGTAATTTTCTCATATAAATGCTTAGGTGACTTACTTAATATAACATTATGATATAGAAAATAGCAGTGCAATAATCGTCTTTCGGACATAGAAAACCAGTTAATTTCTTTTAATTAAATTAAAAAATCAATCGCTGACAATTATTTTGTGTTCTTTGTATACGCGTTTCATCAGCTTTAATAATTCTGGAATTATATACAACGTCAAGATAATTATCAAGTTGATGTCAGGAAAGATTCAAGTTGTTATCGGCGATTTTATTACTTGTGGAAAATATAAGGGAGAGTGTGGAAAAATTGGAAAATTAGAAGTTGCTAGGGGATGAAAAATAAATAACTACAAGACAAATATTGAAAATTGCAGGGGTTGAAAATTTTAGAGAAAGTAAATATTAAAAGATACGAGATAAAATAGACTGTTGTTGGTGAAAGTAAAGTATAGTAAGAAGAAGGAAGAAAACCAGTTAACAAATTTGAGACAAAGAAAAAAATATTTTTTCAAAATTCTGATAAGTTGGAGAGAGAAGATAATTATGAATTATTTTAAGGTGCAGAAAACGATTCCTAGTGAAATCGAGATAGCTCTTGAATTGTGTAGGAGTTTGGCAGATTGCAAGTGAACATCGAATTAAGTGATACAGTGCGCTTGGAGGTTTTATTTGAGCTACGAGGACTAAAAGGTTGTAATAAACTTCATATAAAATTCCTGTAAATCTTTTAATAGTTTGGAAAATAATTAATTATATTTTAAAATTAAAATTTCGATCACTAATTCTATTTTTATTAACAAATTTGATTTTAAACGATAATTATCCACATTATTTTATTTTTAGCATCGTATTTAAATTTTAGCTAGATAGGGAATCTTATTTCATGTTTTATGTGTATTGTATTTTATTGTTCTCACTATACACTGTTCCAATTGATTTGAATTTGTTTTATTGCTGTGTGTTTTCTAGAATTGTGTTTATTTCAATGGCCCGAACTTACAACTTTGAGACCTAAATTAGAAATTATTTATTGTGATATTTTTTAACGTCGTCGCGGATATCATAAATATATATATATATATATATATTAAAGTTGAAATATTAACACTACAGTTGTAAATAAATTGCAAGTAACAGATAAATCAAATATAATCCATGTTTTAACTTCATTACAATTCATACTATTCCTTTCGGGGAATTTAATGAAATTTCTCGCTAGTAATTAACGTGTTCATTTGACTACTGATGCTATTAAATGAAAAAAAATGAGAGTATGTTGCGTAATAATTGCTATTGTGAAGTAGGCGATTATAAGACCATTAATTTAAGACGGGAGCATTAAGCGGTATTAAATGACACTGTCCATGAAAGTAGAGGATTAACATAGTAAATGGATGAATGTTGAGCACAAGAAAGGCAGATAAAACCGAATGGAAGGGCGTTATTTATTCTTATCATCACGATGTATCGTATCGGAGATTTCTCCGAATGAAATTCGCAACGATTTAGAGTTACCAAACTTATATAAACTTATTTTCACAGCTCAGTTTTTACCATTTTCCATGATATTCAACTTTTTGAGATTCAATTCGCAAAGAAATTTTATTCCTTACAGACGATCTGTGAGTAATTTTTATTTTAATTTTGGGTTCTTTACAAAACGAGCATTTGTCTGTTCAGGGTATAAAGAAACACCTTTAATACTTGCCCTTTACAATACACATTTATATAAATAACGTATTTGTAAATAATATAGTGGTATATTTTCAAATTTTTATTCTCCTTTATGTTTCTAGGAAATAAATAGAAAAGTTAGTATAAAGCTAATTATTTTAAAAAAATAATAAATAAAGTATCAGGAAAAGAAAAAGTTCCCACTATTGAATGTATTAAATGAGAATTTTAGCCCAGTCTGGCCATTTATATTTTTATAAAAACATAGCGAAGAAAATGTATTCCAGAAATTAGTGTAGGTGTAAATAAATTTACATATTCAAATTTAAATCGCGAAATAAACTTTGCAGTAATTAAGGCCCATTCACGATTTAACGAAATACTCTACTATATAGAAAAATTTTAAACCAAACCAAGTAAACTGATCTCATTAAAACACAAATAGAGCAACGGATAAAATCCAATATTTTGCACCGAGCTATGAAATTAACACAAGTAAATGCAATGAATTATTGTACTTTGTTTTCTGATATGTTAAATAAAATATTCTAAACAGTTCGTATGCAAATGCAGTTTCTAAAACTTGGCACCGACCAAAAACTTACTTAAATCTTTGAAGTTAAAATGTTACGAAGTTCAGTGATATTTGAGCACAGTTCATACATAATACTTAGTACTACTTCATCCAAGCGTTACATAAAGTTCGCCAGAAGCATGTTATTGACATTATCTTGGAGATCCTAATGATTCCGATATGGTTGGTGAAACGTGCGTCAAGTAGAGTATTCGAGTGTAGTGTTGCTATGTTTGTGGAAACCACTTAAGAGGCAATCCTTGACCATATATTATTTATAGTAAACAAAAAGTTAATGCTAGTTTTCAATTGAGCCTACCAAATGACAAACTTAAGTCTAAAGCATTAAATGTGGAGTCAAAAATGTATTTATTCTCTTAAATTAATGCCAATTTGTATAAATGTTGCGAAGCATTTGGGTTAATTTATAAATTACGTTTTAATAATCGATTACATTTCATTACATCGAATTTAATTATGTACTTGGCATTCAACAGATTATACATGATACAAACTGTGAAAATTAATTATATTGGTGAACAACTTTAAACGTTTTAAAATAATACACACTTGCAGTTTGCAATTAATCCAAATTATCTCGAGTGTACGTTGTATTTAAATTAGCACCATATTTAATTCGAAAACTACTTAACAGGACACTAGGACAACTCCAAAAACTGATCGAAAAAGAATTGACATACGCGCGCACATAAAATTGCAGTTCCACCAAAAAATATATAATAAAATCATATTAGAATGTCCAATTATCGATGTAATCATAAATGGTACTTAGTTGGGTGACTATGAATTACTGGCCTACCTCTAATAATAATACACGAAATTACGTCGCGTATTTTCTCTTACTTCCAATGCGAGTGGTATGATGGTCTTGTAGTAAGTCACTGTTATTTATTTTAGATGTAAAGACCATATTACACTAACGCCTAAGATTCGCGTGACGTCACTCCACATTCCTGTTTCGGACGTTACAATTTAGAACACACATATTTTATATGCGTTTGAAATTATGTTTCTATTGTTCTTAAAATTGCCGGTGTGATAGAAGCAGTTGTTATGTGGTTTAGTTGTATTTCTCTCTATTTAGTTTATAATGTAATTGACTTACTAATTAAAAAAAAAATACTCCAGACTGTTACCTCCTTTCCCTTGTTATTTATTTTTGAGAAAGAATTGAGGCAACATATGCGGACGACTAGCTGGTTTAAGTCGGAGCAGAGAGCCGTGGGTCCAGAGCATTCGTAAGAGTGGAGAAACTTACCCTTTCTGATATGATAAGCGACAGATTTCTGTTCAGTTCCAGAAAAGAAGACAAAGAAAAATTGATGTTAAATTGGGCACCATCTATAGTAAAATAAGCAAAATTGTCTCTTTTTCTCGAATAACCAGTCTACTATAGATCAGACTGAAAGTATTGGTAAGAGAAATAAAAACATAGTTTAAAATGAATGACAAAATATATTACATGAATAATAGACAAATCGGTTCGTAAAAACGAATTGAAATAATAAAAAAAAAGGTATATATAAAACAAATTTATACCAGGATCCTAGATTGACTATTATTGAGGTGAATGGCTCTGGGACAGCAATCCAGGCCCACAATTGTCTCTTGTTGCAAGAATGGATTCTAAAGGTTTCCTTGGCAATTTACGTGTCTTAATGAAGTGGAATGATAATCGTAGGAAAATTAACCAACTAGGTTGTTTATGGAAAGTTAACGAAATTTTATCTTTTTGGAAGATAAGCTGTGCAAAAGCTATGCAGGAATGAATAAGCTATGCAGAAACGTATACGGAAATGTATAAGTATATATGTGCATAAACATATAAGTACATATAGATATATATAAATATTTAAGAATTTAAATATCCAAGTATATAAGTATCTCAGAATTTAAATATCTAAGAATTTAAGCATCTAAGCACGTTAGCATGTAAGCATGTATAGGTATATCAGCATCTAAGTATATAACAATTTATAAGCTGATTTCTTAGACTATAAATTGCCAAAAAAATGAAAAAGAAGAAAAAATATATTTTTAAAACCATGGGGTACATATAGTATTTTAACTACTTATTAAATTAAGAAGAATTGACCTTGAATTCAAATTTATTTTAAAAATAATTGAAATTACATCAAAGACAAAATTGAAGATTAATTAAATTTTAAATGAGTAATAAATGAAATTACCTGTATGTTAAACACGTGTTAGCTGGGATATAAAAATTGTAATATCAATTACTGAAGTCCACAGTTAAAAATTATATACGTTCGAATCAGTACAAAGGCTGCAAGCAAATGATTTCCTGGTGAGTTTTACTCATAAGGTAAACTTTTTGTCCTGCTTACTGGGAAATAACGCTACCAAAAAATAAACTTGACAAATTTAATTCCCTAATTAAATTGAAAGCTATAAAAATATAGAAATAGTACAGGTATGTTAAACATAATATTTTTAGTCGCAAACTCCTCTATAAATCCTTATTTTACTATAAGGAACGTAACCAGACTGCAACCAACAGCTACTCTCCGGGCTATGTGCCCCGCCGAGCGCTGAATTACAAGTTACAAGTCTGGCGCGTTAAGTGTAATAATTGCATATTACCATCAAAACGCTAATGCTTCGATTGCAACATTGATGGTAATATGCAATTATTACACTTAACGCGCCAGACAAAATTTTGATAAGCTAAGTATATATAAAAAAGTAATAAATCAGATATTCCAGTAGGCAGATCCTGATACAATAAATGATTTTTTGTAAATTCAGTAGTAAAAACGATGCAGATCTAGACATTATTTTTTCAGACAAATAAATATGAGCATATTACTTCTAGTCTCGATTTCAAATTAGTAACAAGTGAGCAGATTATAGATGTTGTTAGAGTTATAAAGAGTAATGTCATGGGGGTTGACGGGATTATCTGTGAAATGTTAAGACCGTGTCTGCCTTTTTGTTATAATGCTCTGACACACATTATTAATTACTCATAAACTAGCGGTACTGCGCTGGAACGTTTTAACCATGTTTTAATTATACCTATTCCTACAAAAGAAACTGTGAACTTAACGAACTTCGACAGATAAGCATACTCTCTATTTTATCTAAAATATAAGAATTTTGTACGAACAACTTAAAAGTCATATAAATAGTAGATAAATTTAATAATTTACCTGCTAAGCAATCTGGTTTCCGTTCTGGTTATAGTACAGCTACATCATTATTTGATGTTACTGACGATATGCTAAGGGTTATTCATAAATCTAAAGTTACAACTCTGGTAATGCTTGATCACTCCAAGGCTTTTGATTACCGAGATCATAAGCTACTATTAGCTAAGGTAAAATATTATGGGGCATCGAATATAACACTGGAGTGGTTCGGACAATACTTTGTGTGTCGACAGCAACAGGTCCAAGTTTCAGTGAACGGCGATTATACATTATCAAACTGTTTAGAACTTTGTAATGGGATACCCCAAGGAACGATTTTGGGTGTACTGTTTTTTGTAATTTATACCGCTGATGTATCCTTGTAAAGCCAAAACTTACCTTTATGCTGCGACTTTCAACTATATTTTGCCTGAAGAGCAAGAGGTTGCAATTGAACATAAATGATCTGGATAAAATACACACTTGGTCGAATAAATATGGTTTTATGTTAAATCCTATAAAAACTACTGCTCTTCTAGTTGGTACGTTCACAAGTAGATTTAGATGATAAACTCATTCTAAATAATATAAATGTAGAAATGAAGAAAATTGTAAAAAATCTTGGTGTGACACTTGATCAAAATTTATGCTTTTCCTTTCATGTTGATAACATAGTCAAAGTCTCTTATGTAAAGCTGAGAACTGTATATAAATTTAAATATGTAATCAGTATCAGGCAAGTTAAAATGTCTGCGGCTGGTGCTATATAACAGCCTTGTACTGTAGTCCTTTCTTTAGGATTAAGACGTGTTTTAGGGCATTATTTTCACTCGTTTTGAAAAACGCACATAGTGCACCTTGATGAGTGAATTGAGTTCCTTTTATAAGCAAATAGTGAATTTTGTGGTCTGTCGTAGTATGTATTTTGTAACATATCTATTTTTGTAATAAATAATTATATAAACAAAATTATACTCTATATTTTTTATACTTCCCATATATATCTGTCCTAACCGATCTGTCTTTATTAAATCACAACCAAAATAATTGAGAAGAAAAATACTTTCGAAAATTCGAATGATTTTTTTTTGAGAACTAGAGCGCTCGTGGACCTGAGAGTTTGCAGAATAGTTTAGCTTTGTAAAGTGATGTGTGTTGTTGTAAAAATATCAGACCAATTTCCCTCCAATCGTAATCCTGGTAAACTCTTTTACTTATTTTAAAGATAAGTCTTACCGTTCTCCGACTATGGATCAGCCGTTTTACATTTTTCACATAAGGTCTGAATCACCCTGTATAGTACTTTATATCTATATGACTATTGCACAATTTTAACTCAATTCGGTACAAACAAATCAGTCATTGTCCAAAAAAGGGCAACTCGTCATTAATGCACAACATCGCATATTATACAGGGTGTCCCGAAACTCCCGCATTCCCCTTTAGGTGCTAATTCTCCATGCAAAAATAGTAAGAAAGTTCCTATAAACATGTGTCCGGAAATGCTTCCTAAGGGAGCTACGGCCCTCTAAACATGGCGTAAAAATAGGAGTTTTTACTAATTATCTCGGAAATTATTTGGGACAACTTTATGAAACTTGGTTAACTATTTTAGATTATTAAAGGTTATTGTTTTACAGTATTAGCCTCAATTAATTTTTTCCAGGGGCGGAGAAACGAGGGGTCGGTGTTCTTTGTTTCTACATATTTATTTTCCAATTTGACATTTTTTGTATTTTAATCCCTGATTATGATTCCCTGGTTAATTCTGCAAAAAAAGGTCCTCTTTACAATTAGCCATATGGCAAACCGTTTTCGAGTAAAAGCGGTCTAAACGAAATACTGCGTATTCGGTTACTAAATGCGCATTATTTATTTTTCAAAGTAGGCATATGTCATTCAGTAACAAAAATGGCTGAGTACACCTCACAGAAGTATCTCGATATGATTATCTGTTATAGTATGGCTCATGAACAAGCTGTACCAGCCGCACGACTGTACGCGCTCCGATTCCCGCAACGAGCACATTTTCCTGACGCAAATGTTATCACGCGCTGCCTCAATCGTGTACGGGACAGTGGAAATGTCCTACCTAATAGATGAGGTAACGGTCGCCCAAGAGGGATTCCAGTAGCTGAAGAAGAGATGATTCTTGATGCATTTGTTGATCAGCCAAGGTTGAGTACTAGGCGAGCTGCTAGACTACTGGGGACGACAAGAACACGTATTCATCGAATCCTTCGACGTGAAAATCAACATTGTTATCGTTATCGACGGGTTCAGCAGCTCTTACCGCGAGACTATGAACCTCGAATGATCTTCTGTACAAGTAAGCTGAATTTTGTATGCAGCATCTACATGAAATAAAAAACAAATTTTAAACAAACGTGATAAATTTGTAATTCAAAATATTCTACCACTTAAACCGATCGATTTTTTTTTAATTTCACAGATTTTTTGGAAAATCATTTGGTCAATCCTTCATTTCTTAATCAGATATTGTGGACTGATGAAGCGACATTTACCCCAAATGGAGTATTTAATTCAAAGAATTTTGTTTACTGGGCCCATGAAAATCCTCATTTAATTCGACAGACACATTTTCAATACCGATTTTCAATTAATGCTTGGGCGGGACAAATAGGAAACCTAATGGTAAGTACATTTACATTCTCATTGGGTACCTAATAGGTTAGGTAAAACTTTCAAATAATACCACCAATTTTGCAGATTGGTCCCATATTTCTTCCCGCACGACTTAATGGACCGAATTATGTACGATTTCTCCAGAGACAACTACCCGGTTTACTGGATGAAATTCCGCTGCTTACTCGCTTGAATATGATTTTTATGCACGATGGGGCTCCGGCGCATTTTAGTAGGGTAGCAAGGCGTCATTTGAATCGAGTTTTTCGAGGGCGTTGGATAGGAAGAAGTGGCCCAATAAGTTGGCCTCCTCGATCGCCGGATTTAAACCCGATGGATTATTTTGTATGGGGTCATATAAAAAATTTGGTTCATTTTAATGAGACAATTAGTGAGGACGACATGCGATTCGACATAATTGCGGCATTTGACACTATTACCAGGGAAATGGCGCAAAGAGCCACAAATAATATTGTTCGCCGTGCTGAGACCTGCATTGAGCAGGAAGGAAGGCATTTTGAGCACATTTTGTAATACATAATAATAAACTTAATTCAGGTTGTTTTTTAAATCATAAATGTTCATTAAACTATTGCACAATGTTTCTTTTACCACTATTACCAAATAATTGAAAATAGTTCCTTTTAGGAAATCATACCATAACAGATAATCATGTCGAGATACTCCTGTGAGGTGTACTCAGCCATTTCTGTTACTGAATGACATACGCCTACTTTGAAAAATAAATAATGCGCATTTAGTAACCGAATACGCAGTATTTTGTTTAGACTGCTTTTACTCGAAAACGGTTTGCCATATGGCTAATTGTAAAGAGGACCTTTTTTTGCAGAATTAATCAGGGAATCATAATCAGGGATTAAAATACAAAAAATGTCAAATTGGAAAATAAATATGTAGAAACAAAGAACACCGACCCCTCGTTTCTCCGCCCCTGGAAAAAATTAATTGAGGCTAATACTGTAAAACAATAACCTTTAATAATCTAAAATAGTTAACCAAGTTTCATAAAGTTGTCCCAAATAATTTCCGAGATAATTAGTAAAAACTCCTATTTTTACGCCATCTTTAGAGGGCCGTAGCTCCCTTAGGAAGCATTTCCGGACACATGTTTATAGGAACTTTTCTTACTATTTTTGCATGGAGAATTAGCACCTAAAGGGGAATGCGGGAGTTTCGGGACACCCTGTATATACACATTTGGAGGATGTGCGAATTTTGGTCTTTCCGAAACTATTCGCTTTTAAACTCTATAACAAATATGGTCAAATAAAGAGACATTTCATTACCCGCACCTGTATTTTCTAAGGTAATAAAAGGGTCATAGTTTTTGGCACGAAGAACCAACGATAGTAGCCTTGTTAAATACAAATAAACTAAATACATATAGAAATAGGGCATTTTCATTCAAAGCATATAACTTTGCTCGAAAACAATAATAATGGTAATCCATTTCCGCTACAATGAAGAGAAGTACATTTTGCATATTTTTAACGTAATTAGTTTTTTGTTTAAACCATGTAAAAGTTATTCATGTTATAAAAGTTACTGCATGTACAGTTTAAAATGTTAGCATTTATGGAATAATGTAATCGTACTTTAAATTCCACGTTCAGAATAATAAAGTAATTTAATTTTGTGGAAATGGAAAGCAAAATTTAAGTTCTAGGTAATTTTACTTCTTTAATTATTGTGGGAACAACTTAATAACAGTTTGCATATTGTAAAAAGGTTTTGTCAGAAAATTGTTACTCTAGTTTTTAAATTAATATTCACACAAACTTTGAGTAACATCTGGTAATGACTTATTTTATATTGTTTGATTATATATTAAGATTTATTCGTAAAATTTATATCTTTTCGCAACTTTCCTCAATTTAAATTTATTGTTTCTTAAAAACAGATTATTTTCATGAAAAACCGAGAAAGGACAAAGTTGGCGTTAAGCTGAGGGGTTTTTCATTTTTTGTCTTTTTCACAACTTATCCACGCACAACTTAAATTTCGCGAGAAGTCCGACATTCGGAGCTGATATTGACATTTTTCTAAAATTCTTACCAGAAGGAATTATAGTATGGGTCGAAAGTTTTGTTAATCGCTAGGTCGAATAAAATCAACAAACACCTCGATCTTGAAGCCTGAAGTTTGCAAAAACTGTTACATTTGTTGCATAAGTAAACAATTAATGCCGTCTTATACAAACTGTTAAGTATTTTCCATCTGTTCTCAAACTAGCTAAAGTTATACCTGTATACAAAAAGGCTGTAAGGAAGATGCATCTAACTACAGACCCATCTCTTTAACACCTATTCTAGGGAAAATTTTTGAAAAAGTTCTAAAACAACAAATAAATAAGTTTTTTGAAGAGAACGGACTTTACCACAGCAGCCAATATGGCTTTCGCAACCAACGGTCAACTACTTTAGCAATAAACAACCTAACACAAATTGTATTAAATGACTTTGAGAATATCAATTTTTCAAACGGTACTTTTTATGATCTTACAAAAGCCTTTGACTGCGTAACCCATAGCAACCTCTTACTAAAGCTTAGTTATTATAACTTACACGATAACAGTATAACTCTAATAAAATCTTATCTTTCTGACAGGTACCAATACGTTTCCTATAATATGAGACAATCCAACAAAGCACTACTGAAATATGGAGTACGTCAAGGTTCGGTACTAGGCCCGATACTGTTTTTGATATACATTAACGATTAAGCTAATTGCGATAATATATCTAATATCATACTATTCGCGGACGATACCACGGTTCTGAATAGTCATAACTAAATGGATACCCTAGCAGAAAATACCAATATTTCTCAAGCTAAGATTAAGCAATGGTTTCATGCCAATAGTATAAATTTGAATGAAAATAAAACTCAAACCATGACATTTTCTAGAAGAAATACTAACATTAATAATATTAATGAAACTAACCATGTTAAATTTCTAGGGGTAGACTTGGATCTTTCGCTGACCTGGGAAAATCACATATTTAGCTTATCACAAAAACTTAGTAAAAGCATATATTTCGTACTCTGCCCAATTCGGTATCTGAAAAAACCTTAATTATGGCATATTATGGATCTTTTCATGCCAATATGTCCTATGCAATATTAAATCGGGGACATGCGCCTCGCAGCGCACAAATCTTTGGTCTTCAACGCAAATGCATAAGGGTCATCGCATAACTTAAATTTAAAGACGATTGTAAAAAACACTTTGTCGATCTTGGAATTCTTACGTTACCACGTGTTTACATCTTGGAATGTTTACTTTATATTAAACGAAACATTAATATATTTTCTACTCATGCACAGACTCATGATTATCTTCTCTTCTCTATCTATCCTTTTTCCGTCTTACAAGGTCTAGAGATGGCACAGGCTACTGTGGTGTCAAATTTTTCAACATACTACCAGACCAAGTGAAAGTCCTAAATATCAATGCATTCAAAGCTCTAATAAAAAAATACTTGAAAACAAAGGCTTTCTATAACCTAAATGGATACCTCCAAAATGACTTCTCAGATATGCTTTTACTGTAATTTTTAAAGTGTTTTATTTTATTTTACTGTAACTATTTGTAATTCAATTATATTTAAACTTTAATTGGTAATTTTAAACCTAGTATAGTTTTATATATATATATTTAAGTGCGTCGACATTTTATGCAAAAAAAATTTTTTTTCTAAACATTTATATGTAATAAAACCATTATTATTATTATAATTTTATTATTAATTATTATAATTTTGTGATGATCACAAAATCCTTAAGATTTCAAAATGTAACACTGTCGATAGGCGTCATCTAGCGATTCCAGACGGGATATTACTTCGATTGCAACTAGTGATGTAAAAGTGTATAATGTATTTTTAAAATACGTATTTTTTATATTGTATAACACTTTTATACCGGTTTTATACCCTAACCCCATTTTTGCCATGTTCAAGAACACAAATGTCAATTTTTATGTACTTTTTAAGGAGTAGTAAGGTAGTAAACAAGAATATATAAAATGGGCAGACCCAAAAATATAAAGACATTATAAACTCTTATACTGCTAATGGCTCAAAAAGAGGAAATGTGATAATCTAGTTTTCAAATTTTGCAAAACCAGCTTTGCAAGAAACCATTACGGATTGGTCAGACACTTACTGAAGTGTAATAAAACTGACAACAGTTTTTAAAAACAAAGGGCATTCACTGTAAAGCTGATAAAACCAGACCGAGAGGGATCAACACGTCTGAGAATGTTTAACATGAAAATCAAGAACTGAGAAAGCTTCAAATTCTGATGAAAGCTTTGAAATCATCTTTCTTTGATCGAATAAACAATGACAACAGGTTAGTCAATGGCAAATTTAGCACTATGGATTGAGGAGCCAAACTTTCCTTTACTAACATAAATTCCTTGCTAATTTTAGGATGAAATTTGGACCTTTTTAGCTAGAGCGTGCTATGGCACTGGAACAACACTAAATTTTACTGAAAATGAGTATTGAAGCAAGTTTTCAGAAAGATAGGACCTAGTTTAGATCTACCCACTAGATATCAACTGCCAATGCCACTTTTGGATAAGGAATACTATAAGATTAATAACTTAGTGAATAATAAAATTGCAGAATCTAAATATCTGTCAATTTAAATGGATGGTTGGTCTAATATAAGGTAAATAATAATTTTGTAATTTGCTGATGTTTCTATTACACTACTGCTCATTATACTAGTATAATACAGTATAATACGTCCAAAATTAAATACAGTATTTTTACACCACTAATTGTAACAGAAACGGGTCTGCGCTTAACTCATCGAATCTATATATTAATCGCTAATAACTACTGTTGATGATATTGCAAATTAAAAAAGATATGTTGAGTAATTTAGTCACCTATTCTTAAAATATGATTATTGGCGAGGTCCGTTTACTTTTTCGAGCTATCTTATGCATGTTACAGACGATACTCCATGGACATATCACATCACATATATCCTAACTGTGTGTATAAATGACATTTTTTTGCTACACATTACTTGCATGACTATACTTGCTAGGTATTCGTATAGGACATAAAAGTGGCTACAAAGGGCTTGACTTTACACGTTATATGTTGTCATCAATTTCTAAAAATCCTTATTTAATAATGCGTTTAATAAGTATGCACTGTAGTCTGTAATGCACTTTTCATGAATACACTTGAGGATTAAAGATCAAATTAATTTGTAAGAATAAATTCAAAATACAATATTCATAATAAGAAAAACAGAGGTCGATTAAATACAAATCGTAGTAACATTTTTTATAGAGATTTTTATTATAAATTTATCATCAAAAATCCCCTTACACCAAATTTTAACAAAATATAAGTTAATTTTTAAAAAACAAAAATTACTCAATAAGACGGCGCTTCAATTTTCACTTTTTTATTTTATTTTTTTTTAACTTCTCATTTTCCGGTAGAAAATAAGCTATTTATGTATCGCATGCGTATGTAATTTATATAAAATTAACAAGAACTTAAAATAAGTTTTTACATAATTTTTAAACACACCGGAAAACGATAAATCAGTTGCATCAACCCAACTTTTTCAAAAACATGAAAATTTGAATCGTCAAATTACAAACACTAATGACGCATACTAATTTTTACGTTTTTTTATACAATTCTGTATTTTTTTTATTTAATCTACTTTAAGTCAGCCTCCAATCCACCCATACCATCTACCGCAGCAAAAAAAGTCTATCAAACTGAATAATTTATGTGTCACTAGCTTCCATACATCTGTTGCTTTTTTATGGAGCTTGATATATAAAATCAAGTGTTCCTAATACATATGGTTTAAGACCTTTTTGTAAATTCAGAGAATATGTTACGATATAAATTCTTCGTCAAAGCGGCAAATAAATCAAAGGGATCTTCCCTGTCGGAAATCATTTATAAGCCAGATATTAGAGTCTCGATGCATATACTGGGCGGGATTGTAAACTAAATTGTTGAAAAATAGATTTGACCCTGATCAAAGTGTATCATTTGACTCCAATACTTATTTATAACAGCTTTGTTGTTAAAATTTTAACCAATGAGTTTATTTTATGAATATGTTCTATTACTATTTTTGCCTTAGCATTTTGTCACAGGCAGAGAGGTTAATAATAATAATAATATTTATTTACCAAAAGATACACAAGGTAATATGGCATGTCAATACAAAAATAAAAAGATAAAAGGTAAATATACATACATATACAAATATATAATTGTTGTAAAACATAAAATATAGGTATAGGAACAATGGACAAACATATATATGTCGTAGTCACATGGTGAAATACGGCTTTTCGGGAAAAACCTAGGCAGCTCATGAAATGCCGGCAGATAGTGTGACACACTTCATGTTGCATCATGTGACTAAGCTTTTCATGAACTGCCTTATAATTTTAGTATTTTGGTGTAATGCGGAGTTTAACAGCATCTGCCGTGATTAGGCCATCGGCATTTCATGAAATGACGTGATGCTGGCATTTCATGAACTGCCTAGGCTTTTCCCGAAAAGCCTATGTCGTAGACACATAGTGCAATACGGATTTTCGGGAAAAGCCTAGGCAGTTCTTGAAATGCCGGTAGATAGTGTAACACCTCATGTTATATCATTTGACTAGGCCTTTCATGAAGTGCCTTAAAATGTTAGTATTTTAATAAGAAGTTTAACATGATCTGCCGTGATTTAGGGCATCGATATTTCATGAAATGCCGGCAGATAGCGTGAAATCTGTATGCTACACGATTAGCCTAGGCTGTTCATGAAGAGCCTGGTTAGTCAGTTAATGTTATGATTCATGTTTTACATGATCTGCCGGCTTCATCGCTAGGATCATTCACAATATGACTAAGTCACGTCATTTCATGAAATGCCGATGGCCTAAATCACGGCAGATCATGTAAAGCATGAATCATAACATTAACTGACTAAATAAACCAGGCTCCTCATGAACAGCCTAGGCGACTCGTGTGACATACAGATTTGACACTATCTGCCGGCATTTCATGAACTGCCTAGGCTTTTACCGAAAAGCCGTATTTCACCATGTGACTACGACATATATAATAGTAGCAAACAAAGGCAATTATTGATATGAAACGTCAAGATTTGATTAAAAATAATCACAATATGCATATATAAATAAATAAGCGTAAAGAACAAAATTACATTAAGTAACAAACAATAAAAACATATAGTGCATGTAATAAAAGTGAATTTACGTGTAACTTGGGTCGTATCAGATTTAAAATAAGTGTGAGTTTGGACAATAAACCAGAAAATTACACATATTCAAGAGACGCAGATAAAGATTCATCAATACTATAAAAACATCCATTAATCAGCATAGATTTAACATGTCTTTTAAACGTATTATAACTTGCTAAATTTTTAAGTTTGGTGGGTAATTTATTATATAAAACAATACAATTATAGTTTGGCGAGTGTTTGTACGTAGATGAGTTCTACCGAGGTATACGCAGTAGTTCTCCGTGCCTCGTGCTATGATCATGTAACATTTATTTAACGTTGGTCTATTTCCGCTACTGAGGCCTATCACCGACGCCTGTAAACGAGCTACCCCCAACCAGGAATTTTGCCGAACCTCTTCCCTTAAGAAGAGTAGAGATCTTTTACTTGACTAACATTTAATAGAGAAGAGACCGACGACTTTACATCCCCTCCGAAGGATGGTATATCACCTACACAACCCTCGCCTAAGGTTGCATAGCTTCCGCGCATACACTGATATACAAGCCGCTGGAAGATATGTGAGGCGAGGACACGGTCTTCTTTGAAAGGGTCGCCCATCCAAGTACTAAACGCACCTAACGTTGGTTTACATCGCATATCGAATTATGTACATACGCATCTGCGCTCCCCCCGAGTCACTGGTAAATAAGTAAAAATGATTTTTGACATATAATAGACATCTGTAGATATAGACTGATGAGACCGTAAGTATTTTATTATTCACAAAAACCCGTCTCCAACTTTCGCGATGTGTCATATTGAATATTAATCTTAAAAGCTTTTTCTGAGTTATAAAAACTCTCTTATAATCCCTTCCACAACCCCAGCGCAATATGTGAATAGGCCATAACATAATATATATTAAGAAGGCCTGGAACAGTTAGGGTATCTTTTAATTGGAGAATAGCATAAAACGCTTTATTTAATTTTTTACATACGTGGCCCACATGAGCATCCCAGGTAAGTCTGTCATCAAGCAAGTACCTAGAAACGTTACTGTATTGGAGCATTGCATATCGCCAGGCAGGTTGGTAGTTGGCATGCTTCTTCTAATAAAAAAAATTATACACTTAGTTCTGGTTTTAAACAAGTCGATTACGTTCACACCAAGTGCTTAATTCAGAGACAGCACCTAGAATCATATTCTCCAGCTGTTGAAGTATATCAGCTGATAAGGTTATAATATAGTCGTGTCATCAGCAAACATTGTAACTAATCCCTCAGTAATATGGTTCGGAAGGTCATTGATAAATAATGAAAACAGTAGTGGGCTCAGAACAGATCCTTATGGGACACCAAGTTTAACATCACGGACCTCTGACTTAATACCATTGTCGCACTGATAAGAGCTAACAAGTTCGAAACTAGTCTGCGGCTGGCGATGCAGAAAACAGCACTGCACTCGAAATCTGCCTGCTGAGGACTTATTGCAATCAGATTTTATTTTGCGTTTGTCGATTGAAGACGTAGTATGTCGCAAGTTATAGGACATTACTTTCAATTGATTTGGAAATGCACATTGTGCAACTTGATTGGTGGCAATGAATCGATTTCCTTTCATAGGAAACAGTGGAGTACTGGACTGTCGTAGTAAGTATATTTTTATTTTACTACATTTTTACTATTATCATAGGCAAGAAATCACGAACATTTTCTTTCAAGGATCTTTGTGAGGGGAGAGATTCCTACAAAATGATATTGAAGGAATGCTGATGGACTTACCACTTGCAGTTTCAGAACAAATATATTTTCAACGATATGCGGCTACACCTTATAATTCCGCTCGAGTTATGGCCCATTTAGTGAACCAGTATAATGGGAAAGTATAACTGCAACAAATGGACCTGTACCTTGGCCCGCTGGCTCACCAGATCCAAGCATTTTAGATTTATTTTTGCAAAAGAATCTCAAACACTTAAATTTTACAAAATCGTATACGTAAAGTTTTTGTAAGTATAACTCCTACTATATTGCAGAATGTTATGTGACCGAGCCGGGAAATGTCAAGAGGTGGGGGGGGGAGGGCATTATAAACATTTATTACCTTTTAATTTAATTTAATATGTTCTTTATTGTTAAAATAAATCATTTCGGACAGGACACTTATTATTTGTAGCGTTGTTTTCTCGACAAAATTAATGTTTTGAATCTAGTTTTCTTGAATTTCCACGGCACACACACCGAACAGATCTTGATAATTACCCTCCCTTAATAAATTTTTGATTATCTTATAACCAATATCTTGTATTTGTCGGTTAAATAACCCCAAATTTGTGAACCTAGATTCATCCGAAAATAAAATCCTTCCCAAAAAATAATTCTAAAATTCAATTGCAATAGTCCATCCTAAAACCATGTTGGTAAATAGAAAGTGACTTGTATACGGATGGATAGATGCGGTTGTATAAAAATATCTCAGAGTTAGGCAAGATTGTAATGGGTCTATAGTTGATATTACATCACAGAGTTTTTTTAGTGCGTAATGTCATATTGAATTAAAAAAGTCAATGATTTAATATGAGAAAATGATAGTGTAAAGATAGTTAATGATCGAAAGTCCATAAAAATCGATTTAGTTTTTAACATTTCACAAGTTGGTACTCTGACAACCGAATTGTCAAACTGTCAGTTAAGTCAATTCCCCTTGTTTCTGTGAGTTAAAAAGGTTATAAAATCAGCCAAGTTGCTTCAAGCTTCCTTTTTAAATCAAGAAATTGAGCCGAAAACTTTGCTAGGGATTAATTTAGTTAAAAGGCAGTGGTTGCTAGTCGGTTTGATACCGGATCAAAAACTAAATTTAACCTAATTTTCAATTAATATTTTGGTTTGTTTAATTGAAATTTCGATTTATTCAGACTAACAAGTAGGTTGTCGTCTAGAAATAGTATTCTAGGTAAGTTTGAATTTCTTTGATTTATTATAGACACGTGCTCACGTTAGAGGTTAATTTTGGGAATAATTTGGTTAACTTTAATTGTAGACGATTTTGAGTTGGAAATTACCAACTGTTCAATTTTTGGATTATTTGGGATTTTGGAATTTTGGATCATTTGCTATTCTTTAGTACACGAATTTTGGTATACGAATTTGCACCCATTTACACCTTACAATTGGGAAAAACCCTATTTAATTGTGTTGTGAAGATTTCTACCACCTGCAAGGGATCTTGATCAACAACCTTCAAGTCTGGAGCACCTGGGAACTCTCCAAATTTAGTAAAAGCTAAGCAATTACTATATATATATATATATATATATATATATATATATATATATATATATATATATATATATATAAGTGTTGTTGTACTTCCGGGTGCTCTCCCGCGTCGATGGTCGACTCCTCCAGGAGTCATGATTGTCTAAACGACGTTTCGGCAGAATATCATCTGCCATCTTCAGCCTGAAGATGGCAGATGTTTGCAGATGAGGAGCTAATTACTTAGCTTTTACTAAATTTGGAGAGTTCCCAGGTGCTTCTCGTTGCTCGAACTGAACTTCGACAGTTCAGCTTTCAGTGAGAACCTGAAGATGGCAGATGAGATTCTGCCGAAACGTCGTTTAAATAACCGTGACTCCTGGAGGAGTCGATCATCGACGCGGGAGAGCACCCGGAAGTACAACAACACTTCATTTAACACCCGCGAAAACCTAAAAAACAACATATATATATATATATATATAAGTTTCATTGTAAAATTGTTTAAATTAATTATTTTCCCATAGCATTACCTTAAAAACCCTAGACTTTGCTGTATTCTTGGTATTTATTTTAATGTAAGATTTTTTACCTTTCATTGTACTGTACTTTGTTGATTGTTTTTTTAATAAATTATATTCTTTTTACTTGTTCTTTTCATTGTTCGCTTTCGCTACAAGGATTCGTAAGATCTGGGACCTCGTTTGCTTGTCCTGACAAAACATTTCCCTTATGTTCGTTAATTCTCCAATTCGTGTATGGCTTTTTGTGAAGATTTCCAACTGAGCCGGTTGTTTTGAATTTTTGGAAATACGGCCAACTATTAAATGGAAAACAGACTATTGGGGATATCTTTGGTTAAAAATATCAGTTGTGTCCCTATTTGTTCTATTTTCGCCGCGAATTAAAATAATTTCAATTTTTTCTTCTTTAGTAAGCATTTTTTAAATGATCAACAGCAACAAAAAATTAGACTTTATTGTAGACATTAATAACTCATCGACACGAACACGAAACTAATCCTGAAACCCGTTTTAAAAAATAATTGAATAAAAAAGTTTTCCAACATGGTGCAGACTTTTTGGCGGGCACTGTATATTGAGTTTAAAGAATGTTATATCGAAATATAAGAGACGTGTAAAAAGTGAAGGTGCTATAATTTGACTCACTGAATGGATTCTTATAGACTTTCGATTCTGAGGCATTAAAGCAGAAAAGTATTCTAAAAAATTAAACAGCGGTAAAATTCAGAAGTTTGTGGTGTAAAAATGTGATTTCATAAAATGATGAAGTAGAACGTATTTAAAGCACCTATGGGAGCTGCTTGTGACAAGTGTGTTGCTGGGAATTCCTCACCAACAAACAAGGATAGGAAATAATATCTATATCTAGCAGGAAACGAGATAACAACACTTACGTATCTGTAAAATTGAGAAGTGAAAACTTTTGTAAGGCGACCGTATTCGATACTGTATCGAGCATCACTTGTCATTCTAGCCGCTCAGGTCGATGAAACGTTTGTTGACTTGTGGGAATGAAGGGGAGAGTAAATTGCATAAAATGATCAGCGGCACCGAAAAAATTAACTTTGAATCTTAGTATCTTAATATCATTGTTACGTGTTCGTATATGCATAGTTCAACCAAATTCATAATAATTTTTTCGCTTTTCGATGAAATTTGAATCTTGAGGAACATTAATTAGAAATTACAGACATTTACTTATTTGGAGTTTTTTGGTTTACTCTATTTCCAATTTAATTCCAGGACCAAAAGGCAACGTAGTGGGTTAACTATTACTATTGGACACAGGTTACAGCTGCAGTGGTTTAAAAGACAGAATCGTTACCCTCCCAAGCAACACATGATGGTTTAATAAACGTTTATTATATGAAATTATGGTTTAAATTTCGTTATCGTATATTTAATCAATGTCTATAAAAAGCGTTTATTTCATTAACGATTTTTCTACGTATATTATAAATGTATTTCTCCGGAAATAACGCAGAATTTTGAGAAATAAGTAATTGAGAGTTGAGACTACACTTCCGTCAAATGTTTAAATTGTAAATTGGTGAAATTGACACTACTTGCATTTTTTCAGTAACATTAGAGTTTTTAATATACGATTTTTAAACGTACACGATAAATATGTATTTGCGCTACATTTTTTATAGACATGTCATAAACAATTGCAACTAAAAGTTCGAAGATTATAACAATATCTGGAAATATGAGTAAAATATTTACATTAATCAAAATGTCTTATAGATAGATGATGAATGAAAATATTTGTTCAGTAATATTGCAGTTTATAATATACGGCTTTTAAACATATATCAATCTGCATCGATTGCGCAGTCGCCAGCAACCGGGTTAGTATTGTTGTCTTTGTTGCAGAATAAATAAGCATTTCTCATAACTATATGCATCTCTCTCATTGTCTCAACAGTATAGCTGGTGAGCAACCGCGGATCGTCGTGTTAATTGTCGTTTCGTGTGGTGGTAGTCAACCTTAGTAGTGTGTCCTTGTGATCGAAACAAAGAATATTTACTTGTTTGTTATTGCGTATATATTATTTGATTGAAATCCAACAAGTGTTATGTTGATGAGCCGCCCTTATCCTTGAGTTATCACTTTGTAGTGCGTTAAAGTTACAAGAATGAACCAACTTGTGACTGATAAGAATTATTGTTTATCTGAGCGGTTTCATAGTAACTGCATTTTTTTTTATCACAGAAGGTGTAAAACTCTGCATGGCTAGCGTTGAAGGCGTGGGTGAGACCAGTGACAATAAAATTAGAGAGACGATTCAAGATTGGTTGAAGCTTGCCAAAAGCCGCTATAGTTACAATAATAATAATAAATAGACTCTATTTTTGGATTTTAGTAAAGAGTAATGAACAATGTCGTGTTTTATTATCGTTGTCAAATATCCTAGGTCCCCAAGGGTGAAATAGTAAATGATAAAATAGTTTTACGTATTTAGCCAATCCCGCAGAATAGGTAAAGCTTAATATAATATAAAAAAGCTAGTACTAAATAATAAATATTTTAAAAAAATTAATATCTGCATACATATATACAATTAAATTATTTTTTCCTTGATATCAGTAGTTATATATAGGTAGGAGTTTTAAAGATGTACTTTTAAAAAATTGGAGATCATTATAATATTAACTTTCGAATTTAAAAACGGGTACCTTCTATCTTTTTTATAGTGTTGTAGACCGATCAATTCTAAATAATTTTGCAAAAAGAAATATATCGCAAGTCAAAAAAACTTTAATTCTAATTTCCCTGTTATAATTAAAGAAAAATTAATATATTTTACAATATAAGGCACTTAGAAATTAATTTGTTTCAATGTCATCTTGTTATTGTTATGCAGCAATATATATTAACAATTTTATCATAAGTAGCAAATGATTTCTGATTTAACCCATGATTTGACTTGCAAAGTGATTTGAAATCGATTAGTCTATAATACTGTATAACAGAATTTAACATTTAAATTTTGAAAGTTAAGGTAATTTTGATAAAAATAAAGTGATGGAAACTATTTAATCATTTATTAAATAAGCTCCACAAGGGGCGAGTGTAGGTGCGTCTTTACTATGTACATACTTATGCGATGTAAAGCAACGACAGGTGCAGTTAGTACTTGGATGGGTGACCGTTCCAACGGAAACCGCGTTCTCGCCTCACACATCTTCCAGCGGCTTGTATATCAGTGTATGCGCGGAAGCTATACAACCTTAGGCGAGGGTTGTATAGGAGATATACCATCCTTCGGAGGGGATGTAAAGCCGTCGGTCCCTTGTCTATTAAATGTTAGGCAAGTAAAAATCCCTACTCTTCTTAAAGGATTCGACAAAATTCCTGGTTGGGGGTAGCTCGACTACAGGCGTCGGTGTTAGGCCTCAGTAGCGGAAATAGGCCGACGTTAAATAAATGTATAAAAAAAAATTAAAAAAATAAGCTCTTAGTTTATAAAACAATATAAAAAAAAGGTCTAAAGAACTTATAGCGTATATTCTTTAACAAAGATACAAGGGTAGATTCCCTTTAAAAAATCTCGATATTTTCTATCTTTTTATTCTACATTTTTTGAGAAAAACTAAATTCTTCAGAAAAAGTTCAGATTTTCAAAAGATTAAAAAATTTAAATAAAAACAATTATAATTTACGATTACATCTAATTTCCATTTAACCATATAGTTCACCAGCTTTATGAGGCTTTGAAACTTCTATATTTTTAATTTGAAATATGTTCACCTTACGCGAAGTCAGATATTTATATTCTCTGAATAAATTACCTAAATTTTGACATTGCCAAAAAAAGTTTGATAAGCTGAAGCAACACTATAAAAAATGACTTTCTCAAAAAATTTAAAATAAAACAGTTTATAAGTATTAGATATTCCATACAGGGATACCCTATGTATGTATGAATTACAGTGGATAATAAATGTTTATTACACGTATACCAGCAACTGGAGAAAAGGTTTTTCATAACCGTGAGAGAAACCTTTACATCATACGTATTATCGACGTATATGGAATACGTTTATTTGAGGTTCCACATAAAAGCATATATCTCGTATATGACGTGACAACAATATAAAGTTTTTTTAAAACGTATATATTTAGAATATGATGTACCATATATATACGTTTTTTTAAAACGTCTATATTTAATATATGATAAGACAAATATATGTTTGTAGCGCGGACATTCGAACGTTGAATATAGGTTGCGATAAACATTATATATACCAGTCGTATAAACGAAATCAAAACGTTTATTAAACCATTTGGTGTTGCTTGGGCTATGTATATACCGGGTGTTAACAGGCTCCTCAGCATATCCTCGTTTTCGTTTTTATCGCTCCATGGACTGGAAAAGGACCCTCTTTACGTACTTTTAATTTTTGTAAGAAATAATGTCAGGCGGTGCCAAATCCGGTGAATATTGCACGTGCTCCGATACATTTATCAAATTGGTTGTTTGACGACATTGTCTTCAGCATAGATTATCCTTAACATTTTCCCTTAAATTTCAGATTTCTTAGAACATACCGTTCAGACTTGATGAATATTTGATTCGGAAGCTCAGATTACGGAAGCACGTATTTAAGATCCGAGAAACAGTCATAAGCACATATTTTTCTTTCGGTTCGACAATCGTATAAGCTATTATCCCATTTAACGGTCATAACAAAAGAGAATACGCAGTTAACTTCAATTTAATTTAATAATAAGGATGTTGTAATATACCGCTCACGTACAATTCGTATCATTGTAACGTTTTATTGTCAAATGAAATACACTTTGAAATTCTTCACGCTCGTTTAAATCAACATTTATTCAATTTGTTGTTATAAAATAAATGTTTCGCATTGTAAATGAGCCCAACTATACATAAAATGCAATTTACGCGTGTTTACTTTACGTATATTATAAACCAGTTAATATTACTGGGTAAATATCCTGATGGACTAAAAAAGGCACCCGTATTTTAAAAAGGAAATACAGATGAATTAAATTATAGGTCCATATTACTTTCACGCGTTTTTTTCTAAAATGGTTGAAATACTGATGGCTAATATATTTGTTTCGCCTTTAGCTGACCTCAAAAAAGGGGGGAAGTTCCCCATTGGACACGTACGTCTGCATATTACATTTTTTTAATAATGTCTAGGCATAATCTCGTAATACACGGACCAATTCGGATGATTCTATTATATTTCAAGAGGAACCTTTCCCGGTAGTCCTATGCAAATTTATTCTAGATAACTTAAAGTAGAAATTACAGAAATTAAATAAAAATGTATATTCTAATATTTGCCGGAGGTGCCAGTCATAAATAATAAAAACCACCTACAATCTTATATTAGTTCTCTACAAAGTATTTTGTTTTCCGGTAAATGGTAAAGTGTCTGGTGGGGCTTCGGTTAAATGCAACAAAACAACAAATGAAGGCTTAGACGTGTTAACTTTGGCCTGGTTTATTTGAACAATTTAATTTCGCAATTCGGAAAAGTTTATAAAAATATTATTTAATTATGGATGTAATGCAGTAGGATCGGACGGCATATTTATTACAATGTTATTGTATTTTATTCCACATTTGAGCAATTATTGATAAATGTTAAAAAAATTAACAATACCTCTTTTTTTAGATTAACACACAAAATTTTATTCAATCTCATCAGAGTCAAGAATAGGATCTTAAAAAATGGTAATAACAAACAAAATGAATGAATAGATCCTACTTAGATAAATATAAAAAATCATAAACTCCAACTAAGGGTTTAACAGAAATTTTACACTTTTATCACATATTAGGTGACAGTGCTCCTGAGAACTATAAATGCATACATTGTTTGAATGACGGCGTAGACAATCACAATCATGCTAACTGGGACACAAATGTATGTAGTATTTATAAGCAAAAATTAGTTCAATACAAATCAGATTTTTTTTCCATTAAACAGCAACCAGCAGCAACAGGTCTGTCCTTTCTAAATACCTCCGATAAAAATTACAATTATTTTAATATCTATTATCAAAAATCTAAAGCCGTGTGACAAATAATAAATGCATCTAATGGTAACAATAACAAACCATCAAAAATAAATCTAATCGACAATAATGAGAAGTTAGTTGAAGACCAAACTGAGATTGTCGAAATGTTCATGAATGAATTTATTGCATCTCAAGTCAATTTGCAGGATAATCCTCAATTTCTTCACAAAAATAGTTCAATTCAGTTTTTTCTAACACCCACTGACAGTAAAGAAATTGAAAGTACTATTCTGAATTTACCTAACAAGAATTCAGCTGGTTTAGATGATGTTCCCTGTTCTTTATTAAAAACGATTGCTCATGAAATATCTGAACCGTTAGCATTAATTATTAACCACTGTTTTTTAAATGGGTTTTTCCCAGACGAATGGAAGCATGCTAAAATTATATCCATTTATAAAAAAGGGTCCAGATCGGCAGCTAAAAATTATAGGCCTATTTCTTTATTATCAGTATTTTCCAAAATTATCGAAAAAACTTATGTATAAGCGTCTTTTTATGTATCTGGTACGATTTAACATACTATCTCAATTCCAACATGGTTTTATACAGGGACGATCAACTGAAGGGGCAGTATATGAAAGTCTTAATTATATTGTAGAATGTCTGGATAGAGGCGAATGTGTCGCGGGTATTTACTTTGATTTATCGAAAGCGTTTGATACACTTAACCACGAACTGATGCTTTACAAATTGGAGTGCTATGGAATTAGAGGTATAGCTTTAAACTTCTTTAGGTCTTATCTTTCTAACAAAACCCTGAGAGTTTGTATTAGTACGAAAGAGGGCAATAACATGATTACCATCTATTCTAAACCAAGACAGATAACTACAGGGGTACCCTGAGTTTCGGTATTGGGGCCTTTATTGTTTTTATTGTATGTCAACGAATTACCTGAGAACTTGGCATTACATTCCATATATCAGTATGCTGATGATACCTCATGTGTAATATCTACCAGAGATACTACTGCTACATCATACAAAGGTACAACTGTGGTAAATAAAATGGACAAATGGTGTCGTGACAACTCACTTATTCTAAATGAAGCCAAAACTGTACTTATCCAATTTAGTAATAAAACCCCAGATTCAAGCATCTACTTGAAGTTTAAAGAAAAATCTATTCCTGTTGCAAATAACACAAAATTCCTGGGGGTCGTGGTGGATTCAAAACTATCTTTCGAATACCATGTTAACTCAACAATATCTAAGCTTAACAAAGTATGTTACTCAGTACGAAACATACGATCTTCTGTCGATCTTGATATGTTAAGGGCCTATTACTTTGCCCATGTGCAACCCATACTTAGCTATGGTTTAATATTCTGGGGGTCTAGTGTCCATGCCAGAAATGTGTTTATCGCTCAAAAGAATATTATACGATGTATGCTTAGGAAAAACAACCGAGAGCCTAGTAAGCCATTATTCAAAATGTTGGAGATAATGACATTACCCACCTTATATATATATATATATATATATATATATATATATATATATATATATATATATATATATATATATATATATATACCTGTTGATTTTATTTGTAAAAAAAATATTGATAAATTTAGAACAAACGAGGATATGTACAATGGTATGATGATAGTAACTCGAAATTCAACTGCAACTGCACTGAGAGTTCCTCATCATCAAACATCATCATTCGAAAAGGGAGTATACTACAGAGCAGTGCGGGCATTTAATGCAGTTCCACTGGAGATAAAATCTATCTCTAATATTTTTCTATTTAAAAAAAAATTAAAGTGTTACCTTCTTGAAACATGTCCCTACAGTTTTGATGAGTTTTTACTAAATGCCAGAATATTTCCTTAATAGTCCTTATATGAAATAATGATCAATTTGTCTCTGCGGAGTATTGTTTTATATATATGTATGTATGTTTTTTTATTCCTTTTAAATATTTATGTATATATATTTTGTATGTACCGTTTTCTTTTTATGTATTATATATTCTGTGTATTATCTATGTTATATACATGATAATTCCAATGCTTGTAAAAGTCTGATGGAAATAAAGATTATTATTATCAAAATGTTCGTGGACTCAAAACTAAAACACACAATTTATTTGACGCATTAAAGACCCATCAACGCCAGGCAATTGTCTTTACCGAGACATGGTTATATGACAGTATATCTGACTGAATTGTCTAGCAATAATTTTGGGTATTCAGATCTGATCGTAACTTCGAGGCTACAGGAAAGAAAAGAGGTGGAGGAGTTCTCGTTACCTTAAAAGATGGAACTAGCTGCAATTCCACTTAGTCTACCCAAAGTATCTCCAAGTATTGACGCTATTGGCATAAAAATAAACTTCAGATCCCATAACATGTATGTTGTAGCTTTATATATTCCCTCAAACCAAAGCATTATTATTCGATATAATATCCAATATTCATTTTACTTGCACTTAGAGATTTTAATACTCCTGAATATGTTATGTATATTAATGATTCATCGATCACAAGCACTCGCATTACAGCCTTACGTAATTTATGTGAATTTATGGACATTCGCCAATACAATAAAGTCATAAATTCTTATGATGAGATATTAGATTTGGTATTAAGTCATAAACCCATTAAAGTAGCTAAATCTGAGGATTCATTATTAGATGAGGACCTCTACCATCCTCCCCTCGATATCTCTCTACCTGTTAATTCACTTCCCAACAAATTTCCCATAGTACAACCTTATCTTATAACTTTAAACTGGCCAATTACCATCTGTTATATAAACATATATCCAATACTGATTGGACTGTTTTAAATTACTGTAATGATGTTAATGTTGCATGTGAAACATTTTATGATATTTTGAATTCTATCTTTGATGCCTTTGTTCCTAAAACTAGACCTAAATCGAGTAAATACCCACCTTGGTTTAATAGATCTATAATCTCAGATATTAGACAAACAATATAAATTAAATAAAGACTTATGAAACCTTCAAATTATTAAGAAATAAAATAAAGAGTAAATTAAGTACATCTATTACAACTACCAGATGCTAGTCAGAATGGTGGACAACGAAAAGGAGCTTCTTTAAGTCAATTTCAATTCTAAATTGCATAGTAATCGATATTTCCGCCCTCGCGGTTATTTAGAATCTGCTATGGATACTGTAAATTAAGCATATCCATTACAACTACCAGCTGCTAGTCAAAATGGTGGACAACGAAAAAGAACTTTTTTAAGGCAATTACATTTTTAAATTATACAATGGTCGATATTTCCGCCCTGACGATTATTTGGGGTATGCCAAGGATAGAGTGAATTAAGTACATCTATTACAACTACCAGCTGTTAGTCAGAATGGTGGACAACGAAAAAGAACTTTTTTAAGGCAATTCCATTTCTAAACTGTATAGTGGTCGACATTTCCGCCCCGACGGTTATTTGGGATATGTCATGGATATAGTAAATTACAACTACCAGCTGTTAGTCAGAATGGTGGACAACGAAAAGGAACTTTTTTAAGGCAATTCCATTTTTAAATTGTATAGTGGTCGATATTTCGGCCGTGGCGGTTATTTGGGATATGCCAAGGATACAGTAAATTAAGTACTATATCTATTACAATTACCAGCTGCTAGTCAGAATCGTGGACAACGAAAAGGAACGTTTTTAATAGATTTCATTTCTAAATTTGTTGGTAATTTTCAAATATTTAAAAAATGGCGGAGGATCTGGTGATACCACAATAATATAAATTTCACATCGATATTTCCGCCCTGACGGTTATTTGGGATATGTCATGGACACAGTAAATTAAGCACGTCTAGTACGACTACCAGCTGTTAGTCAGAATGGTGGACAACGAAAAGGAACTTTTTTAAGGCAATTCCATTTTTAAATTGTATAGTGGTCGAATTTCCGCCGTGACGGTTATTTGGGATATGCCATGGATACAGTAAATTAAGTACATCCATTACAACTACCAGCTGTGAGTCAGAATGGTGGACAACGAAAAGGAACTTTTTTAAGTCAATTTCATTTCTAAATTGAATAACGGTCGATAATTCCGCGCGGCGATTATTTGGGATGTGTCAAGGATATAGTAAATTAAGTATTTATATTACAATTACCAGCTGCTAGTCAGAATCGTGGACAACGAAAAGGAACGTTTTTAATCGAATTCATTTCTAAATTTTTTTAAGACAATTCCAGTTTTAAATTATATAGTGGTCGATATTTCCGCCCTGACGATTATTTGGGATATGCCATGGATACAGTAAATTAAGTATATCTATTACAATTACCAGCTGCTAGTCAGAATCGTGGACAATGAAAAGGGACGTTTTTAATGATTTCATTTCTAAATTTCTTGGTAGTTTTCAAATATTTTTTTTTTTTTAATAGTGAAGGCTCTGGTGATACATAAAAATTTCAAGTCGATATTTCCGTCCTGACGGTTATTTGGGATATGCCATGGATACAGTAAATTAAGTACATCCATTACAACTACCAGCTGTGAGTCAGAATGGTGGACAACGAAAAGGAACTTTTTTAAGTCAATTTCATTTCTAAATTGAATAACGGTCGATAATTCCGCGCGGCGATTATTTGGGATGTGTCAAGGATATAGTAAATTAAGTATTTATATTACAATTACCAGCTGCTAGTCAGAATCGTGGACAACGAAAAGGAACGTTTTTAATCGAATTCATTTCTAAATTTTTTTAAGACAATTCCAGTTTTAAATTATATAGTGGTCGATATTTCCGCCCTGACGATTATTTGGGATATGCCATGGATACAGTAAATTAAGTATATCTATTACAATTACCAGCTGCTAGTCAGAATCGTGGACAATGAAAAGGGACGTTTTTAATGATTTCATTTCTAAATTTCTTGGTAGTTTTCAAATATTTTTTTTTTTTAATAGTGAAGGCTCTGGTGATACATAAAAATTTCAAGTCGATATTTCCGTCCTGACGGTTATTTGGGATATGCTATGGATATTGTAAATTTTAAAAAAATATTAATTGTCGTCGGGCGTAGCAATTTATAATTTATGTAATTAAAAATATATATATTTTATAAGCATTGAATTCCCTCGCTATATTATTCTTCTAATGATGTTCTACTGTTCAATTGGCGAAATACTGAACAAACAGCAGATTATTGATGGAACTACTAGAATAGGAACCAATGTTTTATATTTGTTTATTAATTCATTGTTTTGATTTGTGACTGCAGGTGTTTTCGTTTCATTTTATATATTATTTTCGTAACTATATAGTTTGGAAACATAAATACCGTTGTTTTATATTTTTCACAATTACGATTGGTCGGCTGTAATAAAATAAATCTGAGGAAAAAGTAAATCTAAATTTGAAGCTAACTTCAGAGACGTCCTAGTTTGTTGTTACTTCCAAATCCTGTGGTGAAGTTCTTGTTGAGGAGTGATACGATGAACACTTTATTTAAATATCTAAACACAAATTTGTGTTTTAAAAATGGATTATTATCAAATAATCGGTAAGTACAATTTTTCGGGTTTACATCCCCCTTTTAAATATAATTGTATGCAAAAAGGTTTTGCTTAGTAAGTTTCAGAATTTTTATGTCTGTAATTCGAGAGTGAATGCAATTATTAAAATATGATAAAAATATAATTTTTCTCCGTCACTTTGACGTTTTATATTTTGAAATTTTCTGACTTGAAAAGTAAAGTTAATTTACGAGGAAAAATTTAACATGCGGACTCTGATAATTCAAAAATTACTCTCCTTTGACGTTGTAACCATGGAAATAACCAAAATTTGTAATTTTGGCCTCCTGGATTTTTGAAATTTTATGTCAAAAACTAAATGTGGATTCGTAATGCCATTTCTAATAAATTGCCTAAAATGTCTTTTGATTTTCTTTCTCTATGTGTTATGCCGCTTATTTTGATACACTATATAAACTCTGAATATTAACAAATTTAACATTTTTGAAACTTTTTCAACTTATTTCTTAAAATTAAACTCTACCCCAAATATCAATGAAAACTCTTTCTTATAACCTATTACACATACTTATACTAATATTTCGCCGTACAATGGCTTTTACTTACATCTAACACAATCTGAACTTTTCAGGGTACGCCACCATCAAAATTCAGACTTAAAAGTGTCCACGCACAAGAACGTTGTTTGAAAATTGTTTGAAAAGCACTGTGGCTATGGACATTATACACAATTGCATTTCAACAACCTCTTGCGTTTAGCCTAGCACTGAATTTACCGAACCTGTGAGGTACCAGGCCTAAAAGTGTCACAGGAGCCCCCCATGAAACTGAAATCCCAGAGCTACTGTAAGCAGGAGTAACACTAGGTATATACCCAAGTGTCTGCATGAAAAAAGTTTTATTTTAATTTGTTTTATTAAAGTTATGCACAAAAGTTTATTGTTGACTTGAACTTGAAATGTCAAAATTTTAAGTATATTTTATTACACAAAAGTTTATTTAAACATTAAACATTGACAGAGATTGCTTCATTTAGACTGTAAATGAGTATTCTTTAATAATATGTGGAGCAATGCATGCTACATATGAATAAATTATAAAAAAAGTTTGTATTATGTAGGTTTCCCGCTACTCCGAAACCTCAAATTGGACTTATAACCTCCTGCAGCCAAAGGTGAACAAAGCATGGATTCTAGACCAGCGTATGAGTTAAATTAAGAATTTTTTATCATTTTAAGTGTCCTAACAAGCTTGTAATATTTATTATGGTATGTTTTACCCAGGTATTTATATAAAATTTCTATAAACTACTACAAATTGTTTAAAATTATTAAAGTTTTCTTAAATTCAATTGTTGTTGCTATGTTTGTTAATGTTGCTGACTTAAAGCACAAGCTGAACTGTGAAAATTCCCAGACATATGTCCCAGATAACACTCAGAAATAATATTAAAATTTGTTACGTTAAGAAAAAGATGAAATATTTTTATTTAATTGAAAATTGCACATTGGTCTTGTTTTTGTGTTGGGTGAAATCATATCAATATCTATATATAATGCCAATGCGACTTGAGTATAAAAGAAAACTTTTTGTTACAATTTGAGACAGATTGAAAGATTTTTACAATATTAACCTTTTCGCATTTTATATCTAAAGCACAGTGTTTTAATCTGCCATGGTATGATTTAAAACTCCAAAATCTAGTAGGTGAGTTAATTATTTCAAATGTGCTTTTAGAGGGCGGAATATTAAAACATAATATTTTTAGTCACAAACTCCTCTATAAATCCTTATTTTACTATAAGGAACGTAACCAGACTGCAACCAACAGCTACTCTCCAGGCTATGTGTCCCGCTGAGCGCTGAATTACAAGTTACAAGCCTGGCGCGTTAAGTGTAATAATTGCATATTATCATCGAAACGCTAATGCTTCGATTGCAATACATGCCTACCTTGCAGTGACGAGATCCAACAGCTCGAAACTGCAGTCTGCAAGTGGTGTGTGACGACTGGCACGAGAGCTCCTTTAAGTAGGATCAGTCTTTCGGCTGGTGTTTGTTGCAATCGAAGCATTAGCGTTTCGATGATAATATGCAATTATTACACTTAACGCACCAGGCTTGTAACTTGTAATTCAGCGCTCGGCGGGGCACATAGCCCGGAGAGTAGCTGTTGGTTGCAGTCTGGTTACGTTCCTTATAGTAGAATAAGGATTTTTAGAGGAGTTTGCGACTAAAAATATTGTGTTTTGAGTTAATTATTTGTATACAAGAATGTTCATACGCCATATTTTTTAAAGACGTAGATGCAGGACTATTTGTCACACGTTTTTATTTAAATCACCTATGAAAATAGCGTTATTAAGGTTATTCACATAAGAGTTCTGATAAGTCATACATGACAGTAAGATTTAAATAATTAACATTTGATGATTTATATAGAACTATGATAATTAAAACAGTAGCAGGAAAAGATAATTTTAAAGCAAGCATTTCAATCTGGTAAGTATGGTAAAAATTAATTTTCTCGAATTTAATATCTGAACTTATGTAGGCAGCAACTCCACTACCAACAAAAAATATGGTAGTCTGTGTTACTTTAGCGATCCTTACCCAGTAACTGACCTAATGATCAAGTGAGGGTCAAGTGTTTTATTAATGATGGGTAAATTAATGATTGATAAAATATTTACATAATAGAGAAAATGCTTTAAAAATACTTTGAAAATGTTGTAGCAATAGTTTTTGGAATGTTTCTCAATGTTTTTAAAATATTTAGATATTTTAAAAACAAAAATTGTAGAATTATTTTTAAAATCTTAAAGCTGTGTATTTGACATACACAGCAAAATAATAGTTCTTCAGAAAAAAGCTTTGAAAACGGAAAGAGATTACTTTCCGAAACGTCAGCTAAATACATTATTTCTGTGTTTATTCCGATTTATATTATTTGCAAAACATAACCTCTGACTTTTCCTTTGGCGTAAACGTCACGGGCGCAGAGGTTTTTTCCCAATAATTCTATTATTTTGTAGATTCGGTGATTTGTTTTGAAGAGGATAATAATACATGTGGTAGAAAACCCAAATAATAGGAAAGAATATTCGAAGAATGCCACAAATACCTTTCAGACAATATATATTCTTGTATGGAAAAAAATTACATAATTATCAATTTCCTACCGTGGGAGTTTGCACTATAGCTATAGCTTATCATCGTATACTTTGCTCTTACAGCATGAGCGTCCGCTGAAATTATTCCAAGGGGGGAAGAATCAATGGATCTAAGGGAGGCAGCGAAATTTTTATTTACAATTGTGAATTTCAGCCCTCGTAATCAAAAGATAATGGAATAATACAACAGGATTTTCAGTGAAAAGAAGTGTCACCCACCCGTAGTGATGATATTAAACAATAATTCGGTTGTCAAAATATTTTTACACTATTTTTATTTTTGAAGTAATCAAGTGTATAAAATCAGGTTTGTTTAAAACAATAAATACCTTACATCAGCATAGGCGTGTGCACTATAGGTCATTAGGATGCGCACAGGGTGACAAAGATGGTTATTTACGCTGTTGGCATTATAGTTTTTTAATTAACAACTAAAATTTACTCGATACGAAAACAGAAATCGCAGCTAGTATTTGGATGGGTGACCTCCAAAAAAAAAAACGCAACGATCAACGGTTATTATATCAATGTACACATTGTGTACCGCACAATGCAATCTTAGATCACATAGTGTATATAGCATCCTTCGGATGTAATGTCGGCTCAGTGCCTCAGCGGTTACAAGTTAGACCAATGAGTCCCAGATTCAAATCCTGGCCCTAGCCGTATGGATGGTAGCAACGCATTAGACGGAGTTACGTGAGAGACAACACGTCTAGTCGCTCTACCATTTCTAAGTTCGAGCCTCAGCTGCGGCAGATGGCAATGTCGTAATGGAAGGTCGTTGTGTTGTTGACTGTGGGCATGTGTCCTGGTTGAGTGGTGGAATAGCTAATGCTAAACTCTGCCAGGACGGTAAATCTAATTAAGGCTATAAAGAAAAATTTAAGAAGTAGTAAAAGTAAAGTAGGGGGAGGCTCGTCTCGTTATATCGGTGACTGGCCTTTGACGAGGAAATACTTGAAATATTGACTATATGAGAATTAGGATGTGTTTGGACACGCCGGCACCTCCAGTTCGCACGTCTTTGTAAATCGGTGTTTGTTATGGTCATTAAATCGGAAGACAATATAGCAAAATACTTAACTACAATAGATTTAAAACAATTTTTTGATTCACGGTTTGTATTTTTTCCGGGTTATAAATTATTCGTTCGTCTTCTCTTACAAATAACAGAATAAATATAAATTTTGGACCAAAAAAATATTCTCTAAATTACAGTACTTTGGAATTTTACACTATATACGGGCTATATTTTGTACATACAGTATGTACAAAATATAGCCCGTATATAGTGTAAAATTCCAAAGCATTCATGAAACAAATCATTTTTTCAAATGATTTTTCCATGTTGTATGTTAAATAATAATTTTTGGCCAAAAAAAATTAAGAGTACGTCTTTCATGAAATAGATACAGATTACTTTAAATTTAAAGTATTCTATTCATAACAGCGTGTTTTTGATATTTACAGTATTTTGTGTGAAATACACAAGAGTTGCTTTCCACAGTAAGTTTCCTCAGGTTTAAGTATAGATATACTTTATCTTGTCTCATTTGATTATAAATTAAACTCTAGATGTAAAAAATGTAAAATTCTAGTGCAACTTTGGAAGGCAAAAAAGTGCAAAAAAATTAGAGAACCAAATTATATTTGGATTTTCTATCAAGAGACTCGTTAAAACATTCCTTTTTGCAAAAATTCTAACATTTTCACCATTTTGTTAACCGTTGGAAGAAAATTTGAGTACGCCTATGGCCACGTCACTTTACAAATTGAAATATATATTAAAACGATTTCTTCGTATTTTTTATCTGAACATAGGAAGTGATATAATAACTACCTAACTAAGCATTTCTGCGTCATAAAAAAGTTATTATTCATTTTTTAAATATTTTTGGTATGTCTAAATTATTTTTTGTAATAGAAATATCCCAAAGTATTTCTGAAATAGTGTTGTAAAATACATGAGTATTTTTAAGTTACAAAAAATAAATTCATTTAATGATATTGAAGCTAAGCCCAACTAATTTTATTAAATTGGTCATCTACGCCAAGGTATATAAATTTGTAGTAGACCCATGTGGTCTAATTTTGTTTAGAACTCACCATTAGAAGTAGCTCCAGTCGAAGAAGCTGCTAATGCCAAACACAAAAGTTCAAAGATGACTAATACTTTAGTTAAACAAAACATTTTTCTGCAGCACATTTTCAGAAATAACAGAATATTTTAACTTAAAAGTTCCTCCGCGCGCGTGAACTAAGTTGAAAATTAAAGACCTCGTGGAATCGTCCTTAAAGCGTAAATCGTCACTAGCTTTTCCCACGACAGTCGGTATTACACTGACAGTTCTATGAACGTTTTCAAGTTGTACCTTTAGACATGCGCCCTCATTTAACCTAAACTCTTACTAGAACCAATGGCAAACCACAATGAAATACCATAAACCAATAGGAAAATCAAAAGACGGCACATGGGAGGGCCCAGAACATGTAAGATATGTAATTAGAATTGCAAAACACAGGTAAGAATTGCACCAAATGAACATTCTGCTATTCTGGTAAGCACGTGAATAAAATTTCGAATACTGTAAAGCAATTGCTTCTATTACTGC
Source organism: Leptura quadrifasciata (assembly GCA_963675555.1). NCBI lineage: Eukaryota > Metazoa > Arthropoda > Insecta > Coleoptera > Cerambycidae > Leptura > Leptura quadrifasciata. The sequence goes on along the minus strand of OY776682.1, from coordinate 54,136,015 downwards.
TGTCTTTTCATGATTTTTCTCGACAAACGAATTGGTTTGTTTGTTTTGTAGTTACTAGTTTGAATTGTTTCAATTTAATTCCCTTCAAATACGTTCAAGGAAATAGTTAGGTTTCGATTAGTTAATTCGGTTAATAATGAAATAATGAATACACAGCATGTCCTCTTGAAATTTAATAAATATGATTAGTCAGGAAAACATTGTTTCGTTTATTCAAGTCTTATAAATCATCAGTATTTAGGATAACTCTCCATAATTCCAAATATTTATACATATATTTTTTTTTTCAAAAAAAGTCATCGATTTTAATTTATAAAAATACACATTTTTAAATCATTTATTTTCAAGTAATGACATTTTTTACATGGCAACACTCGATATCTTTCCTTGACTTGGATAGATTCTATAACTGTCAAAATGGCAGTATACCAACTTTGGGCACTTTGGCACTTTACATTTTCGAATAAAAAACAATCACTTGAATTTTTTTTTTTAAATTAATAACAAGAAATAAATGAAAAACTCCATGCCAAGCCAATAGAATTATTAAATTAAATAGTCAAGCTGCCATTCACAGACAGCTTTTTCAGTGCCGGATCCGGAAATTTCTGAGGGGGGGGGCAAGATTGAATTTTGCCTACCCACCCCAAGAAACAAAATGTTCCGAAAATAACTCCAATTTTCGATTACCTACTTTATCAATATTCTAATGAAATCAATACTGAATACAGATACACCAAATTTTATAAGATAAGAGCTGGGAGGAATTCACTCTATTTTAATTATTTCTTTCTTCGTTTCTATTCAAAATATGAAGAGCGGAGAGGAATCACCATATTTTGTATTATTCTTATAGTTTCTGTTAAAAATATGAAGAGAGCCAGGGGGCGAAGAAAAATATCTGCAAATCAGACTATTGGCCACCGATTGACAGAATTTTGACTTCAAACAACTCCATTAAAAAAATCAAGGGAGGTAAGATATGATAACTGTGCGGCCATTCTATCAACCCTCATCAGCTAGGCCGCTTTTTAGAAACAGTCCGAAAAGCCAGATTACTTTCTAGAAAATCAGGAGCATTCTCGTTTGGAAATATTTCTGCGAATGCAGGCACTAGGACATACCACAAAAGGAGCTTTGGTGAAATGTTCTTGTACCCGCATTATATTTTCCCCTATAGCAGTTCGTTCAAAGAAGGACTTCAAGTTTCCAGTAGCGCCTCCACCATCTTCTTCATACCAGCAGTTACGAAAAATGTATTTTGCAGTGGATATGTGGATTAAGATAGCACAAATCCATCATATTTCCACAAAATTGCATTCAGTTATCAGAACCGCTTGCATGAATTGAATTTTGTAGCGATATTTCTTTCTGTTCACTTCAGTACAGGCAGTATGTCAATTTTCTCACTAACTCTTAGACTTGGAATTGGTTAAACCCGTCCAGTTTCTCTAAATCTATTCCCAATTTGCTGATAAGTTGAAAGTCGATCTAAATATTTTGCATTAAACAAATGGCAAATTTCTCTCCTGTCAAGTGAACACAGTATAAATTTCAAGAGCGTTTTGTAAAACCGACAGGTTGAACAGTATTTGGTATAAAACTAACCCTTCACTAAATGTTTTAACTTATATTTAGCTGATATATAGAAAATAAGATATTTCAAAAAATTAAATCTCATAATATTGCTTGTTTTGCTTGGAACTTTTCTTACGTAAGATGTCAAAAATTTTATTTTACATGGTGACAATGAAAAAATCTATTAGATGCGAGAAAAAAAATAAATTGCATTTGATATAGAAGTACGTATTATTATAAGATGATGCCGACCTGTCCAATGATTTGTAAAAAAAAGAAAATCCAATTTAAACTAATTTGTTCCATGCCTTGAGCCATTCGGTTTATAACAAATGGCAGCTGTCCATTGTGTTCAATTTTATAACCGAACTAAGTGAAGCGATTGTTTAATTTAGAAGCAAACTTGGATCAGATAGTGCAAGTATGTCATCTTCGTTCTTATCCATGCTCTAGATAAATATTCTTTTTTATCTGTTTCGAACTGTGCTCAAAGAGACATGTTAATTGAAGCAATTCCTTGATTTGACTAATATTTAATTTGAGTCAATATTAAGATGAAAAACCAAAAGGTTTGTGAGACTGATACACTTGAAAGTAAACGAGTAAACACTAGAAAATATCGGTTATTACATACAGGGCTACAAAACATATAAGATTACTAAATAAATCTTGTACAAAAGTCAATAAATTGAATCTAGATTTAAATTAAGTTATTCTAGTACAAGCTGCAATTGTAATTAAAATCTGTAAAACCTATAGTCAAATAAACGTGAAATATAGCAAAGTATAGGTTGTCCCTTATATAATTCAACGAAATAAAAAGCTCGAAATATATATACCTATTTATATGTTCAGTTTTATTTTTATAATATGCGAATGTTAGTTTAGGGAAAGTCATGTTGGCTGTTGTCTATTGAATTGTACTAGCACTAATACTTTTAATATTACGATTCTAGAACATGAATACTTCAACTAGTTTTATAAATCTTATAATATAAGAGTTTGCACTAAATTGTGTACACAATCATTTCTTAATAAGATTGTTTTACTCGTTCTCCAATTTAAATATCCATACGAAACAGCGACATAATATGTCAAGTAATGGCTATCCGTATGTATTTTTAAATTCTTATTTTGAGGGTAGTTGTCAGATCTGATAGTAAATGCTAAATACGTTGGCTTGTTGTATTTACATGCAAAGATTTGATGGCAACCAATCATAAACTAACTTTAAGTTGCCCCTGTTTATTTGCCTATTTACTCTATGAATATGTCGGTATCATCTTCGTAAGAAACCATATGATTAGTTTATTGAAGCTATACCGTTTATATAAACGAATCATATTGGACTCAATACGGTGCCTTGTGGCACACCAGTATTGAAAATTTCATAATCACTGAAACATCGTCCAGTATTTGTTTTTTTTTCTTATATCTTTAAGAAAGTTTTTAGGTATAAAACACAAATGTCATCCCTGTGCCTAAAAGCACGAATCCTTCGCTTCTGTCTCATTTTAGAACTGTTAATACACAACCTTTCATGTCCAAGTTATTAGAAAAAATGTACAGGGCCAGTTAAGTGACTTCTTAAACAAAAATAAAGCTCTATCATCGACCTAGCCTAGTTTTCGTCGTTGCGATAGTACTGCTACTGCTTTACTTAATGTAACTGATGATCTACTTCGTGCAAGCGACAGAAAATATCTCATGTCTAATTTTGTTGTAAGGCATTGTATGACTGGTGGTCGAGAGGTGAGCGCACTTGCCTCTCACCTAAAAGTTCCGCGTCCGATCCCCGGCCGTGGCAATGGAAAATACTGTGAGAGGGATTTTTTCACTATACACGGATATTGGGTGTGTGTCCCTTGTCTCTAAATGTGTAGCCCCCTCCCACACAAGGCTCTCCTAGAGCCTTCCGGGATAAAGGGGGTCGTAATTACCTGTGGTGTTATTATTATTTGATACTTTACCCTGCCCTGAGAAATAAACTTAAATATTTTGGTGTCAGTCACTTAGCACTTCACTTTTTTGTAAATTATTTAAATAGTAGACATTAAAAAGTTGTTTAATATATGAGTTCATTGCATTAAATAAGGGAGTTCCTCAGGGTAGTATATTAGGACCCTTACTGTTGTCTCTTTATACTACTGATCTATTCCTGCACCTAAAATTGAACCGCGCATCAATATGCTGGTGACACACGAAGATATTACTCTTTTACCTACGATCAGCTTAAATCAGCCTGTTACCATATCAAATCAGATCTAGGCATGATTAGTAGATATTCTGGTGCACATGGATTAATCCTTAATGAGAGAAAGACGCAGGTTTTGGTATTTGGTCGAGATCAGGACTATCGTCAATCATCCGCTATTTAAAATTGTACTTAACAATGTTGAACTTAAACCAACAACTATGTAAGAATCAAGACTTCACATGGATGTTGATTTTAAATTCTAACAAACAAACAAAATCTAACATAAGCCAGATCTCACTTAGTAAATTAAAAGTTTTGTATATCTATAATGATATTTTTAATGCAGCGGTAAAGTTTTTTTATACATTTATTTAACGTCGGGCTATTTCTGCTACTGAGGCCTAACACCGACGCCTGTAGGCGAGCTACCCCCTACCAGGAATTTTGCCGAGCCTCTTCCCTTAAGAAGAGTAGGGATCTTTTACTTGCCTAACATTTAATAGACAAGGGACCGACGGCTTTACATCCCCTCCGAAGGATGGTATATTCCCTATACAACCCTCGCCTGAGGTTGTATAGCTTTCGCGCATACACTGATATTCAAGCCGTTGGAAGATGTGTGAGGTGAGGCGAGGACGCGGTAAAGTTAAGGTTAACTAATTTCTTAATACTGTCACATTTTGAATACTGCAATATTGTATTTTGGTCAGACTTACTGCATAGAGATAGAGAAAGCCTTCAGAAAGGACAGAACATGTGCATGTGCAAATTTGATCACATATTCGGTGTATTTAGGGATTCTAGGTAGTTCAAGCTTCATGGACGTTCCATAACCACATGGCCTGTTTGGTCTGCAAAATAGATAACCTCAATATATTATTTTAAGTTACTTTTATAAGCGATATTGGTGTCTTTTTATTTGGTTTAAAATGCTATGAATTCTATTATATAACTCAATTTCCTCTAGTGTTAGCTACGATGAGGGAGTTATTTTAATAAATTCTATGATATTTCGTTTTTTACTTGCTTTTCTTTAAGTCACAATGTAGTATTCTTCAGTTTTCACGTTTGTCAAATATTGCATCCTTTATTTAATACACTTCCTGACATAATCAATTGATGAAATTTTGCACAGATATTAAGGTCGGATGACAATACAATATTCCACCATTACTTTTGCAAATATCCGCACGTAGGGGGGCCGGGGGTGAAAATTGATTAATATACTATCCAAACAGCACCTCCGGCACAACGTAGGATACAAAAGATTTTTCGTCTGATCAGACATAATGGAATGAATGAATTCATGTAAATTGGTTCTATACGTTATAAATAATTAAAATATGGCTAAAGAGTAGAATTTTTTTAACTTGTTTTTCTTAAGGTTATACTAAAAAGTAAAAAAATAATTGTAATAATATATATATATATAATAATTTGTAAATTATGTATTTCTTTAATACTTAACTATCAAGTAATGAAATGTAGAAAAGACAGATTTTTGGTTTTCTTGATTGTTAAGTCTTTTTATTCATTAGCCTTGAATATTATTTTCGTATAAAACACTTTCAGCTCGGTTATGGAAATAATGTTTGAATTAAATGATGTAAGGTTTTGACAGGCCATCTACGTTATAACTTACTCCTAATTGAAGATATTAATCGCTGTTATTTTGTTAGAGATTTACATTCTGCTTAATAAATGTTAACTCTGTAGAACTATGTCGCGAACATATATAAAGGTTACGAAACTCGGCTTTCATTATACTGTTGATTCTTTAATATGAGAGTTTAATTTATTCGAATTGTTTATATATCTGAATTCAAGATTCTGTTTCTCTGCTGTTTCTCGATAAATTGAAATAAGTGAAAACGGCGGGGCCGCAGTTTACAAACAAATTGTGCTTTCATCTAACGCTTATACAATTTCAAAAGCTTTCAAAATCTAAGCAGTGTTATCCCCCATTCGATACTTTAAAACTTATAAAACTCATTATTTAAAACCTTCATTTAATTTCCTCCACCCATCTCACGCAGGATTTTGATTTGAATCGCTAAAAGAAAGCCCTTGTTCAGGTCTCAATATGTGAAATAATTTGTGAGTTGTATAAACTAACAAAAACAGAACCGCTCCTGGGAGGCACATTAACTTTGTTTAGTAAACCTCTCAATTGCATAAAATAGCAAGTTTATTTACTAGTCAGTTATTATTTGTTAAAGTTTAATGGATTGAGTTAGTGACCTTATAGAATACAGAATAAAGATTATTATTGTTTTATTTGTTTTAGTATTCAATCGTAACTGTAATCGTAATCGCAGGATTATTATTTTTGAAATCGTAATCGATAAAATAGGAATCGTATCATCACCAATAGGTTTTTAAGGCCTATAAAGGCAATAAAATTGTATTATCACTGTCTAAAGCTTTATTCTAAGTATGTATCTACGAATTGCACAGACGTTGAAGACTCCTAAACACCTCTAAACTCCTGAAATACATTATTCTTATATAAATGCATTAATTGATTTAAAACTAAGCATTCCAAGTTTACTCATTACAGGGAATACAACCAGATGTCCAAACTCGGAAGCTTCTATGGTACCTTTAATTACAAGAGTAATATTCATTTTCAAATTACTGATACCTCAACAACATTTAAAGGAACATTAACAATGTTTAACATATCATGCCCATATAACTCAAAAATACTTTAGTAACTAGAAAGGACCCGGAACAAACCACATGAAAATTGAGCTTCGGCGAAATCGGCTGAAACTTTGCTATTTTGTAGTTCTAGTTATGGTGATTAAAATTCATAATTACCATAACTCGATCGTATGGGCCCGTTTTTGAGATACAGCTTGTCAAAACTTGGTAATTTGCGTCATTTTAGCCATTTAAGAATTTTTTATTCTTAAACTATTAACTTTAGGGAAAAAGTGCAAGGGCCGAAAAATGTTCATTTATGTCCAATAAACCTCGGGTTTTTTCAGAATTTTTTATCAATTTTCAGGTTTCAGTAAAAAATATATATATATATATGACATACAATGGTGCTTCGGCGGAATTGGCTAAAACTTTGCTAATTTGTAGTTCAAGTCATGCTGATCAAAAGTTCTCATAGCACCGAAACGGTCCTATGAGTGATTTCGCTCCAAGAGTGCTTGATAGTTTGATGCGAAACCGTTGAAAATGTTAAAGAACGCTATAACCCCGATATACTTTTCGACGTTGTAACAAAATCCGACTTAGGAAATACTTCGTAAGAAAAGCGTGCTTCACGTAAAAACGCCGTGGAGGAGGTTTTTAATTCTTGGAAATATATTTTTGCTCTTCGGAGCATTTTTTATGCCAAATTTTCGCTAACTCTTCAAGGAGCGTTAATTTAGAAAGTGTAGTGAATGTCGCTGCACAGGGACGTAATGTCGCCCCGACCACCCAATTTTAGAAAGTATACTAAAATTGGACTTGAACTTCAAAATTTCCAAGATTAAAAACCCTTTTACGAATCCACGTTGTCAAGCACTGCAACTCTTACGAGGTATTGAATATGAGGACAAGTTAGTCCAACGACTATTCAAAGTATATCGGAAGTTATAGCGAAAATAGCCCTTAGCGACATGGGACCCCCATCATTTCCTAGCAGTCGGTTTTGACGGGGAAATGATGAGTTTTGACGGGGTTTGCCCTAAACCGGTTCCTCAGTGATTCGGAATCAAAAAAGTATCTATACCATGTACTCACACGTGCATGGGATCTGCCTTGCCTGAACGTAAAATTTGTTATTGCATAATACAAACGAAGTAGAGACGCTTCAAGCAATTTTAAGCTCCGAGGAGCGACCAAAATTTATGTGAATTAATAAATACGTTTATAAGACAGGCAAGCAAAAGCCCACCAAAATTTCAGTTACATGAAACTTTTCTTGAATCTTTTTGTGCATCGTTAGCTTATCAAACTGCATATTGGATGGTAGGTGGTACCGTATGAATCGTCCCGTTCCTCACCATGTGTTGTACACGGGTCAGACCATTGTTTGTTAACATTTTCTCTTGAAAGAAGTTGTTGTACAAACATAAATTTTTTAAAAGATTTAATATATACATTTTGAACTTTATATTGTCTTTTAGTTGTGTTTTCTAACAAAATTCCTTTTCAGGTTTAATTTTAAGAGATTGTGATACAGACAGTGTTAGATTTATAGTGTTACGACGTCTTCCAATTGATACCATCAGAGCAGCAGTTAATCATAAACGACAGTAAGTATGATTTATTATATATTATTCTCCGTTTGAAACAGTCGTGTTGAACCCTAAAAATTTTTGTGAACGTTTTAGAATTAAGAAAAGGTTGAGGAAAAAGAAAATTAATTTTTTCTTTTTCCTATTTTTTTTAATTTTTCTAAGTTTTTCGAGCAGAAAATACGTCCTTCAGACTTCCATCAAAGCATGGATCGTTCACAAAAACACCGACGTCAATATAATATCTCGTAGTAAGCTTGCTTCAAGTTCTCAAGTAGCAATTCTGAAAAAAAAACTCGAGCTTTACTGGACATAAATGAACATTTTTCGGCCCATGCATTTTTTTCGTAAAGTTAATAGTTTAAGAGTAAAACATTCTTAAATGTCTAAAATGACGCAAATTACTAAATTTTGACAAACTGCATCTCAAAAACGGCCCACAGGATTGAGTTGTGGCAATTATGAATTTTAATCACCATCACTAGAACTACAAAATTCGTTCCGGAGTCCTTTAATATATTATTATATCATTTAGAGGATTTATAGTACATTTTAAATAATTACATGTAATTTTTCCAAATCTGCCAAAACATATTGGCCTACATGGCCTACTGTACAGTCTCGTTTTTTTCTACTAAATAAACTTCTGTCTCCTGAATTTTTATTTTATTTTAAGTTTTGATCAAACAAAACGGGTGTAACAACAGTAATGCCGTCCTGTCATTATTTTAAACCTGCACCAAGTGATCTTTGTCGGCGTTTTAAATTTCTTATATGTCTGCAATGAACTATAATCTGATAATTAAAAAAAATAAACTTCACAATTCAAGAATGTGCTATATCCTGAGACTGACCCGTACGTGTTTATTTTTCTATGTATCTTTATCGCTTTAATAGAGCTCAAATGGATAAATAAATATTTTGTTTTTCAATGTAAGAGATATTAATCATACAAACACTATTTCCCAGTATATAATGTTGTTCTAAGTAAAATCTGGATGAAGGAATATTTCAAAATCAAAATTATTCATGCTTTAAATATATTCCTAAACAAGGGAGCGAAGATGGAAAAATTATATACGGAGCACATTTGTAGTCAGAGACCATACCAACTAACGAAACCAACTGTAAAATAAGACTTGACACTACTCTGTATATGAGATATGACGCAAGTTGACGCACCATCCGGACGTTCCCATGGGACATTCTACTAGGATTGGCAGCAGAGCGAGCGTCCCTGAAAGAAGTTGCTGAACTCTTTTCTGTAATACTTACCCTCATGCTGGGAAAAGTAAGGGTAGTTATTGTCAAAATAAAATTAATTATTGAATGATTTTTTAATCGTGTCTGTATTACCTCTACTATATTTTTATAAATAAGCGACCCTTTTGAAAATATACAACCGTAAGAAACTGTTACGCCACTGATAATATCATACACTGTGGCATACAGCATTTGCATGAGACCGTGAATGTTAATTTGCAGTTGTACAGTGTACAGCTCATATTCAGTGAGTACGAAACTGACATCTGCCAATTTTCCTGCTATACAGAATTAATACAATACGGAGTACTATGCTCAGATAAGATGGAAAGGTAACCTTTTATGAATTGATCACGTATTGTTTATTTACTGTAGTTACGATAGCCCGTTATTAAATTAATGCTATTTCTTATGCAAGCCATATTGGATTTTGCGTTTCAAGGTTTCACGATGTTAGGAAAAATAAATTACTAGTCCAAAACATGAAAAAATCTTTCCAAAAACGCAGAATTTTCTGTCTGTCCGTCACTTTTTTGTCCGCACGTTTACTCTGGAACCGTTTATGATATTGACTTGAAATTTGATACACTTATGTATTATAGCGATATCTGGAACTTGATTATATTTTGATCCAATTCCGTTGAAGGGTTCGGGGGTAAATAAGGGTAAATAAGCAAAGCAAACAGGTAATAGTCCATAATATTGGAATTTAGGGCATCTATGAAAAGTTAAGGTCTCAAAATTTTTTTTAGCATCATCCACCCCCCACTATCACCCCCACACTATTATGAAAAGGAGTAAAAAAAATTAAAATGTGGTTTAGTGTGTACACAAGAACGAAACGTTTTTTGGCGTTACCTACCCCCTCTACCACCCCCACCCTATTATTAAAGGGAGTAAAAAATTTAATTAGCATTTAGCGTGTATACGAAAACTAAGGGCCTCTAAAAATTGTTTGGCATTATCCACCTCCTCTACCACCCCCATTGTCACCCCCACCTAATTATTAAAGGGAGTAAAAAATTAAATTGGGATTTAGTGTGTGTACGAGAACCAAGGGCCTTTAAAATTCATTATGGCATTAGCCACCCCCTGTACCACCCTCATTGCCACTCCACCCTATTACCACTACCCACTAGATTTTTTTGTTAGCCGTATAATAAAACTGTAGATTTAAGATACTACAAGTACAAGCTATTTTTACAATTTCTTTAAATAAAAGTCCATAAAAACCCAAGCATAGAGAATCAATGGATTCGTAAAAAAAGGGCAACAAAATGGACACAAGGAGCAATCACCGTCCTATTTGAAAAAGACGAAGAAGAAAAACTAAAATTAGTGACATTACCTCAAAAACAACAAGTGTCCTAGCAATGCACTATAGTCATCAAATTAGGCAGATGTGGGAAGTTTTCAAAATGCGCCAGTGAGAAAGTCATTTTCGCTGGTATAGTGAATTAAATATCTATATTATTTTCACAAATATTACGTCTGGGAGTTTTTATTAGTGCACTCTGTATATTTGGAATGCAATGGGTATATTTGCTCTTTCTTCGAAAGATCTATCCAGGCTGTTTCCTCCTTGGTAATGTATTTAGCAAATTAGAAACTTCGCGATAAGATACAAAGTTTGCTGAAAGGGTGTACGACGTAAATATATTTTTTTCTTTTACAGCACCCACTGATACTCCAACTGTTCACCAAATTAAAAAATAAATTAATTATTGTTGCTAAACTCATTTATGAGGGAGGTGTTAAGAAACTTTTTTATGGGGTGAAAAGATTTATATGCCTCAGAAGTAAATAAATATGTACACAAATATTTGTTACCTCAACTGCTTTAAAAAATTTGGGCGTTAACTCATTTTTGCAGTTGTAAGTCAATTTGCTTTAATTACAAATTTAATAACATTCCTTTGCAGCCTATAGCATAGTTTGTATTTCATTTCACTTTATTGACACAAATTACGCAGTTGTAGACACAACTCTAAATCTAATAACTTCACACAAATTTCTTTAGATTTAATTAAGACGTGTATAATGATTTCTTAGTTTTTAAGTTTTAAATCCAGGTATAAATATGCAGGTATAGAGACACACACGTCACAAATTATTTGACATTTTTCAATCATTTGGCAGATATATGACCTCGTGACCTTTATCCATTATTCTTTTAGGTAAATTTTGTTCTCTTCTTTTTTGCTGGTACATTTGTATTGAAGGATTCCAAAGATAGCAGGCGTTAAATGTCAAAACGAAAGTAAATTTCCTCGATTTTTTCGTGGAGTATCCCGTAACAAAGATTAAAATGTGCTGCAACACGTATAAACTGTGAATATATTTATTGTATTTAGGTTATAAACCATTTCTGACTTTTTACAAATTGTACCTGTCCCTCTTACCGACAGACACCAATTAATCTATTAATTAAACGCATATGCGTTGCTCATCTGAAAAGTGAGACAAATGTGGTTTAAAAATAGCCCCACTTAATCTAATGCCTACTTTAAAAAAGACAAGAGGAATGCATATGCGCATTTATTTTTGATAACTTTGTATTATACCACAAACCATATGCATGGTATTTGTACTTTTAAAATCAAACGGATCTAAAGCAAAAAAAATATACAATACCGAACAAAGTATGTTTTATGTATAGCAGAAGACAACGGGAAAGCAAATAAATTCTATTTAAAAATATATATGAAAATATCCTCTATATTGTATCATATCAACAGCAGTAACATAAACAAAAGCAAATAAACGACGTGAACGTGTCAAACAAGGTTCCATTCCTTGTCTCAGAAGTAAAGGGATACGCGTGGTCACATCTGTGGCTCAGTAATTTCGAACTTTGACTTTTCTAAATCAGTTTCGGCAATGAAGGGAGCTGTTCGATTTCATAAGCCCAGAATATAGAGGAAAAGGTTGGCTTATTCACATTTATTAAATTCACTTAACATAAACTTATGTTGTAAGGGGTATTATATTGTAGGCTAAAAGCTAATAAAGGTGGAAGGACATGTCAGTGAACACATCGCATCCTATGGACCTACCGATTTTTAAATGTTTGGATATCTTATTCTACTGCTAAAGGAAGGGACTCTTAATAAGGGCATTTTTGGGTGTGTATACCAAGTGACCCAGAAAAGCCCTTCAAAATCCAGTCACGCTGTAATCTTAATAACGCCATTATATCTACTTTTCATGGTATCCAAAAGGTTATATTATCTTTGATTGAGGGAATCATCTGCTGTATTTTCGTACAGTTTCGAACGGTGAAGACAATACAGCAGATGCTTCCCTCAGCCAAAGATCTTGTCCCCAAACTGTTATCAAAAGGTGTTTACCAGTTGAAGTGCACATGTGGTAAGAGCTACATCGGACAAACAGGACGGAGTATCCAGTGCAGAATCAAATAACATCAGAGGAATACCAGATTTGGATACACGGATAGGTCGGCAATAGCAGAGCATGTCCATAATAACGAGAACCATAAAATCGACTACGAGGACGTCAATATATTAGAGAGAAATACGCGCTATTATCCGTGAATCATTAGAAAATCACTGGAAATTATGAAAAACGTAAACAACTTTAACAGATAGGATGGGTGTCGACTTAGTAACACGTGGAGACTGGTATTGCCAAGTACCAGCACCGTAGTAAGTCACGGTCAACCAAACACGACGAATGAGCAACAAATACTTCAGGGTGTTGATTTTGTACTAGAACCTCTTTGATAAATTTTTTCTCGTTATTTAATATTTCATTATTAGATGAAATTATTTTGGCCGTATCGTATGAACATTTTACAATACCCCTTTTAACATTTATTGATTGATTTGAGTTAAAATTTAGATATCTATTAGTATGTGTTGGTTTTCTATAAACGCTTGTTCCAATTGTATTATTTACCCTTTTAATTAAAACATCTAAGAACGGTAATTCATTAATACTTTCTACTTCTAATGTGAATTTAATAGACGGTTCCTTACTATTTGTATTTTCTAAAAAACTATCTAGTAAATCAACACCATGAGGCCAAATTACAAAGATGTCGTCAACATATCTCCACGAGACAACCAGCTTGTTTATAGAATTTTGAATATGTGTATTCTCAAAGTTCTCCATAAATATGCTGCTTAAAATTGGTGATAATGGAGACCCTATTGCCATACCAAAATCCTGCTGATAGAACCCATTTTCCAATTGAAAATACACATTGTTAATAGTTAATTATGCTATTTACACTTAATTTAGTTCTAGTTTCCAAATTATTATCATTTAGCTATTTTTAAAGTTTCATCTACCGGAACATTGGTAAAAAAACTAACTATATCAAAATTAACCATCAGGTGTGATTCATGAATATCGTTTTCATAAATTTTTTCTATAAAATCTTTACTATTTTTAATATATTTCGGTATTTCCAGATAATGGATCAATAATTTTAAGTAAAAATTTTGCTAAACTATGATATGGTGAATTAATAGAACTAACAATTGGTCTTAAAGGAATATTTTGTTTATGTGTCTTTGGTAAACCATAAAAATGAGGAGGCGATCGCAAATATCCAATAATGGATACGCATTGGAACAAGAAGAAGAAGAAGACCACTTACATGGAAATGAATACGAACTATTGCAATTAGATTTTACAGAATAACGTGCGGCTAAACAATGATTTTTTGGGAAGGACTTTATTTTCGGATGAGTCTAGGTTCATAAATTTGGGATTATTTAATCGATAAATATGAGATATTGGCCACGAGAATCGAAGTTATTAGGAGAGAGTAATTATCAACATCGATTAGATTTCAATGTTTGGCTTGAAATAATCGTTAGTACAAACACTGGTCCAATAATATTTGAGGGGCCCTTGGCTGGTGCCAGATATTTGGGATTCCGGCAAAATGAAATTAAGGGCATTTTAGATGAATTATCTTTGGATTTAGAACAGGGAATATATTTCCACTTCTCTCCATAATTCAAGAATAGTAACTGATTACCTCCTACAGAGATTCAGAGAAAACACCATTTCGACGAATGGTCCTATCAGGTAGCCTCCAATATCACCTGATTTCAATCAACTAGATGTTTTGTTTGGGGTCATTAAACAAATATTGTCTACATAGCCGCCGTTAGAACCCTTGAAAACCTGGAGCTACGATTAAGACGCGCAATTAATAGCTTAACGGTCCAGGAATTGGCGACTTTTGTGTTCATTTTTTGTATTTCAAAGCCACATTATGTATGGTATGTTTCTAATTTTCTTTTAGCTGTATTTTTTTTAATGCCTCATTTATATTTACTACTCAACCAGGTGACCACGAAGGTGCCTCTTTTGGTTGTAAATATAAAAAAGATTGGTGTGGGGAGCTTAAGATGCGACTCAGGAGGCCTTTCGCGCACTTAATTTTGATTTATTCGAACTTGGGGTCGTTTGTTCTGGGTTAGAACGGGCCAAATGTTTCGCCCTGTATATGTTTCAGAGCTGTTGTTCTCTTGTATTTATTATTTAGCGTCCGACTAGCACTTTATTTAAATTTATTTTTATGGCGGGGTCAACGGCTACACCCTGTATATATTTTTCTCGAAATTAAACACTTTTTAAACGACAATTAAAAAATAATTTATTAAGCTAAGTAACAGAGTTGAGTATTTTATTTTATTTAAATCAAAATTTGTTTACGCGAAATAAGATAGTTAACATATCGACACTTGAAATTTTGCCTTTAAGACGATTTTATTTTTATTTGGTTTTATTTAGATTATTTAAAATAGAAAATTCACTTTTTGTTTTATGCGCGACGGCAGTTTAATTAAATTATAATTTTTTACTTGGTTTTTCCAAGGAAGTAGAACGGTCACTCGATTCGTTAAAATTTAAGGTTGACCGGAAATCAATTAAACACTATTGGCTTAGAGACTTTGCTCGTGGAACGCAGAACTTGAGGTACACAAACTGAGTTGATTCGAGCCCGACTCGGCAATGAAGAATGGGATTTTTTGAGTCAAATTTAGTTTCTGAAATATATAACTGTCTCAAAATATTGCTAAAATTGAATTGGTCCGGTAAAGCAGTTCTTAAAGTCGTAACTTAAGCCATATTAATATCACATTGAAAATATTCCGTCGCCGGTGTTGAAACGCAATGGAAGTAAGTTACGATGTTTGAAATGGAGATAGCTGCGAGTTGCTGGCAACGTGTAGCACGTATGGAACATATGAATGGCAAAGACGCGTTGATATTGGTATATCGGAAGAAAGTTTTGATGAATGTAATGATGGCTTGTTGGAAATGTGAATGAAGTATGTTTTGATGTATGAGTGGAAGACTGAACCAGAAGTTGATTTGAAGAGAAATTTGTTTGTAGAAAGTTTTCGGAAGTGAATTAAAATATTTTGACTTAGGGTTTGGATAGTGGTTTTGAAGTGAATCGAGATAATGTGGGGGCGGTATTCTTTCGGGCAATCGTTTGTAATATTTTGGCTGTAAATCGGTTAATTTTGATGTTTGAATGACTCTGTTGATAAATTTAGGTTAATTGTGAATTATCGATATGGTATGAAATTATTTTTGAAAATTTGTGTTTTTTTTTACTATTTTCAGTGTTTGAAGGACTTTTTATTGTGTTTTAATTAGGTGATTTTGAAGATTGATTTATTTTGGAAATTATAGTACTTTTGACCTTGGCTATATTGTTAATGCGTGAAACGTACTATAACACAGGACGACGAAACCCATTCAAGTGACGGACTCGACCATCGCTGCTTAACTTCGCTGATCGAGGTCTCGGCGCTTAAACCGACAGCCGTACCTCACTACACCTTTGATTGTATTTATCGCATATTTTAATAAAACATATGAATAAATTCCTTAATAACAGTACTAATAAATGATACCAAGGTATCAATATAGTTCCATTTGAAAAAATTGTCTTTTGTCCCAAGAATCATTTTTGTGAACTTTATTTACTCATAAATCACGCATTATTTAGTATTTTCGATGGGACTTCAATTCTTCTAGCATTATAGTTACTTGCAGATTTACGATGCAGATAGAAAAGCAATTAAAGCTTTACGAGCTTATTATTAACGCCGGTGAACCATTTGGTATGGTGTCATCACACAAGCTAATTTACATTAAAAATCTATAAAGGTAAATGATTTAATATGAGGACAAAACAGTGCAGAGTAACAGTATTTTAATGAAGTCGTAAAGTTTTTATTGTCTTTTTTTATCTGCAAACGACTATACAAAAATAAAAATTAAAATAAATATTGACATTTGAAATATCACTTATGTGGTATCATTGTATTTAGAAAATTATGTAGAATTCAGAAATGCAGTAATATATAGGGTGTTCCATTTGAAAGTCAAAATTTAATGTCACTTTCGGTGAAACTGGAAGGGAAAAAATCATTCATATGTCAAAAGTGGTTTATTGAGTATCTATATAGGATGATCCAAATTTAAATCGCTTTTCTCTAAAACTAAAAGAAAATAAGGGGTTATACCATGTTCGTATTACACCCAGTACAAGCGTTTGTGGTTTTCCTATTTTTAAATTTTTTTAGCATATCTCACAAAGTAGGCTGTGGATTCGGAATTTCTTTTTTTTAAATAATGCTCATCAAAATTAGGATAAATTTTACTAAATTTTCTTCTGCAATAGATATTAACCGATATATTTGGCGTGGCCGTGGTAAAATAGATTTTTATTTATTATCATTTAATAAATTGTTTGGTTATAACACGTCTAAATAGACAACACAATAGAGAAAATTGTAATAAACCTAGAAAACTTAAAATTTAAGCTTTTACCAGCTGTACATTTTTATACCTCATCGAATGCATATATTTATTTCAGGCAAGTTCACACTGAAATCAATAGACACTTTCACTGCTTCGATTTTAGCCAAATATGAATGTGAATTTTCAGTTTTAGTCTCTGCATTTTGTAATGTTACATAAATTATCCTCTATCGGTACAAACCCCTCTTGGATTTTACTGCTTTTATGCTATAGTTGAAGTTGGCAATCCCATGGGGCTAACACTTCTATCTTCTATATTCGTTTGAAGGCTTCGCCCAAGTTATCTAGTTACTCTTTGATATGCAAGCTTTGCATTCGGCTTCCTCTGACCACCATCATTACCGCTAGAAAGCTCACCCTATTCCGATGCGACGCTAAAGAGACGCTTGAGGAATACCAACACTCACAGTGCAATTAAAAAACATAATTCAGAGACGTAGGCAGTGCACTTTCGACATTTAATCAATCAATACGCACATACGTCCAACTTGGACTATATCTGTCATACGGGGTGTAAACTGCCATGTTCTATATGAACAATGTTTTATTATAATTTTAGGGAAAATAACTAAGATTTTGTTTGGAGACACTATTTTTCTGCTGATGCTGCTCTATTTGCTTTGCAAAATGTTGTACTCCTGCAGAATTTTTCTAGACGCCGAAATAATGTCGGATTAAATGTATCGAAAGTACGTTTCATCTTTTTTTATCAAATGCTTGCGGCATTGGCACTGGGATGAATTGTTGCCACTTGTAGGCCTCACATTAGTACGGGGTACAGGGCATATCTTGGGTAAACAATTAATAATGGATGTACGCGAATATTACTTCACCAATCCAAATATTATCACTCCATCGACGCGTTTAATTACCTTAACACCTAACGTATTATATTTAACGTTTTAGAACTTTTCTCAAAACTACTCATTTTGTATTTATGTTTTAAATGCATTGTTATTGTATATTTAATATTATTATTTCTGTGCTTAACAACTTGATCAAAGTGTAAGATATAAGTATGTAAAGAGACGGATGAGAAGAACAGCTGTATTAATAAAAACTGCATACCAAGGATAAATTTGTACTAGTAGAAGTACAGAGCCGTACACAGACACTACAGATAGCTATTTAAGTACTAAATTAAATTTTCGCCAGGGGAAGGGGCGTGGCTCAACTTGGAGTGGTGGGGGGAGGTCTGTAGTAATCTATACCCTACTTATTGCATCCAAATATTTTGTTTTAAAGACACTTTCATAAGTAAAATTAAGTAAATAGATAATCAAATTACATTCACATATAATCCGAGGAAAAAACAATCTATTGGAATTATAAGAAAGTGGAGAAATAACGCAAGTGATGGCTCATTATATTTATAACATTTTTTTTTTAATTTATGGAATTAAAGAATGGTAATATTAATTCCATGTGATTCCCAATTATAACTCCTCTGGTTTTGCCCACGGTACCGCCAGACAAATTCAAGAGGAGACTTAGTATGTCAACTAGCATCAAGTAACGTTGACTGTAAATTTTTACATTCTAGACGGACCTCTCTCCAAGACGGATTTCAAGCAATATACGACTCTACTATGACAAATACCAAGAGAATGGCTAATATTATTTACCACATGCCGCTGGCCATGTATCGACGAGTTCACTTGTTTTGTAAATTTGGCTTTACAGCAAATATTGATTTATCTTCGTAGCTCAATATTTATTTAGTCCGAAAAAAGTAGACTAGAGAATCGTTGAAGGCTAAGGGATTAATAAACCGATTGATTTGAATTAGTGTGAACGCAGCATAAACCAACCGGCATCTACTAATACGGATTAGTGGACGTGCACAGCCGATTAATAACATATCTTGCGACCGGTGCATAGTAATAGAGCGACCTCATCCAGTCTGTGTTATCAGCAGTATTTGTAGTGATCTCCGATTGGTGTCCGGTGACTAGGAATACTAAGCAGATAATTGCAGCATACAATGTCTCCATGTAAGAAGAATAAAGTGAACTATAGTCCATTGCAGAGACATAGAAAATATAGGAAAACGTCAAGTCGGGCTTGCGCGCTAACATCCACACCCGTATCATATACCGGGTGTCAACGGATCATGGTAGACCCCCTTTTTACACGCTTTATATTAGCTTTACTTGTATGTTTGTTTGTATGTAACGGAATCTTGGAACGTGATTTCTCGCCCACTTCAAAACGTTTTATCCTAATGTCCTCACCAGGATCATCAGGATAAAACAAAATAAAAAAAATGACTAATCTATTGTCGACATTTTGCCGGAGGCGCCGCTGTTATTAATATAACGTATTTGCCGTTGTATAAGCCCTTGTTAAACGCTAGTTCCAACTTTAATGCATACTTTATGATGTAATATTAATTATGTACTACTAGCGGATACTCAGCGGTTTCGAAAAGCGGCGGGTATCAGCTGGTTTGTATATGTATCGGTGTTCATGATGGTAGCTCTAAAATTCACCCAATCCAATATATTGGTGAGAAACGTGCTGAGGGATGAATGGCAAGAGGGTGACTAAAAAAAATTATAGTTTAAAAAACTAAAAAAACACACTTTAATAGCAAACCGAACTGAAAAGTAAAAAAATAAGAATAAAGTGATTGACAAAAAATTCATTTTATTGTAAAAAGCGTAAACTATTTTGAGAATTATTATTGTCTGCAAAAACATTTAAAAAATAAATAACCTCTGATGTTGTTACTGCACATAACAAAAAAGTAGCAATGATGATAATAACCCAATGCTTATAAAATTATTAATTACAAATTAATTATTATTACAAAAACAGGTTTTAATTTTATAACTGTTTGCTATAAAACTATTTTATAATTATCGTCTACCATTTTTTTTAAATAGTATGTAAACGTTTACACAATTATTTTATAACACCTGTGAGAGCCATAATAAAATAAATTAAAGAACTACATTGTTTTATAAACTGTGCCCATTTTGCGTCTATAAGCGTTGTATAAACGTTTTAAAAGTGTTTATATCAACAATCTTGTTTTATAAAAAATGTTCCATAAACATTCTTTCAGCTTCTACAAAACATCAAATTGCTAGTTGGGATAACTGCCATTTTTTCCCGTCTCGGTCTCACCGGAAATGACCCCAAATTTTGATTTTTAAATGGAACGCCCTGTATATTATTATATTTTTGGAATCCTTGAAAAATTCTAAGTACGGCGAGTCCCCATATGTGACATTTCGATTCCATGAAAAAAGTTTGATTCGAAATTTATCGGTGCATCTAGAGTGGCCATGACCAGAAAAATTGATTTTGGGCACATCCACGGATTTCTTAGAATATCCGCTATTTTATGGTAGTACTCTATCAATATGGTTCGATTTGAAAAAATTAAGTTTTGTTAAAATTTTCTGGTCATGGCCCTCTAGATGCACCAACAAATTTCGGGTCCAATTTTTTCATGGAATCGAAATGTCACTTATAGAGATATTCAATTTTCAATGATTCCAAAAATATAGATAGATAGATAGATAGATAGGGGCAACAAGCCCCCAGCAGACAGATTAATCCTAATGAAAGGACTACAGTGCAGGGTTGTTGTGTATCACTAGCCGCAGACTATTCGAGCTTTAGTATTTACTTGAAATGTGGTAAAGCATTATTATCGACGGGTTCTTTGGATTTCTAATTCAATCCGAAACATCCCAGCCTGACTTTTCACATTATGATGAATCTTTCCACCTCGACTAGTTTTCTTTTTGAAATTATAAATCAACAGTTGTATTTTGCTTGTTACCGCAAGACAAGTAATTCTACCACCACTTGAATAGATTTATAGAAATAACAACTGGAGCTGAAATGCTATAACAGCTGTTGGCTCTATAAAAGTTATTTGATACCTTCAATAGATTTCATTACAAACCTTAACCTGAATAAGAGCACTTATCAAGAACCTGTATAAGACCAACTGCTTCAAATTAGTTGTAAAAGCATTTACAACACCTAGTGAGCATTAAAAGAGCACATAGTAAGTTTTATAAGAGTTCTATAACAACATGTACGCAATCTTTATAAAATAAAATTGCCAACGTTTTATAAGAGATATATCGAGAACCTTTACACGAGAATAATAAACAATTTATAAAATGGTTTTAGTTTGGTTGTAAAAGCATTTCTATCACGTAAAATGTCCGCAATGAACGAATTAGTTTACAATACTGCTTTAATAAAACCTAAAAAGGTTTGTGCTACTAAAAAACAATTGAACAGTAATTTAGCTGAATATTAAAGTGATCATGCTAATTCCTTAAATTTCTGTTAATTTATTCGTAACGCTTTTGCTGCTATAAATGCATTTCGTGTTTGAAATTTGTTGATAAGTGGATGAACCCATTCACTTATTTACGACGATTGTTTTGAAGAAACTACCAAACAAAAAAGACAAATCTATAAGCATTTTAATCCCAGTTAAGCATCAGTACTTTACCTATTGTTAATTGTTTATTTAATATCGGATAAATTATTCTGAATGCGTTGCGTTCGTTATTTCTGGAGGGAAATAAGAATTGAGAGTTTCTGTTCAATTTCCTCTGTAAATGACATACATCTGCTTGAAATTTAAAGGTCTATAAGATTCGAAAGAAGCAGATCGATTAAGTTTAGGGACCACAAGCACATGAGAGGAGACATGGGACATTCCAATTTCCTGTCCCCAATCAGAGCATGAAGTTAAACTCTTGTCCTTAAAAATTTAGTAACGCGAAAATGCTGCAATAAGAAAAGTCGGCTAACTTTTCGGTTTTATTTTTCTTTAAGGCCTGACGGGCTGGAGTGAGCGAACGGCTAAACGAGGCATGTCTCTCATATCGTGGCCGTTTTACAAATCAGTCTAACATTCAGCAAGTTGTCTTAACGAACTTTCCAGGCAACGATCAAAAGTCAATAGCCAATCTATATAACTTTACCTTCGCATTCACAATGCTTCGCCACTACTTGAACTTTTCACACTCCCGCTAAATTATATCCTTTGATATCATTCTCTCACACGTCTTTTGTGCCTCTTTTAGCCTCTACACTCAACGAACAAAAAGCATAACTCGTTATATCTCTAAACTCACGCTATATTTATCCCAAGCCACGGCTTTACAAAGGTAAGCCCCTTTAATTATTTCAGCAAAACAATATCTACGGCGGCAAATACACAGAAAATAGAAATCGTTTTAGTCCGCGGAAATATTTTGCTAGTTTAGGATTTACGTTTGCAGAAAAGCATCCTGAAATGGTTCATACACTCTATTTTGTATAAATACGTACTATTAAATGTAAAAATTTCATATATTTATAAATCCAGAAATGATTTACTTTACAGACTCACGAAATATTTACACTATTAGTTTCAATATGTCTATACAAAATATAACCACGTGTTTGTAGGGTCTGTCTTCTTAGCGTCTCACCTCGCACCCCCTTCTCAATTATAACTTTTCCGCACTATACAATGGCATATATCCATCATAAATTAATTGTATGTTGAAAAGAACCTATTTAGGCAAAATTTGAAAACGTGCAATTTAATTTGTCAGATTTTGAGATAAAATATTTTTTGCAAAAATACAGACAATTAGACATGTCAGCATGTAGACAATGGAGAGGAAAATTAAATCTAACAATGATTTAGACACAAATTTAAAAATAAGAAAGTTATTGGCAATTTAAGACTATTTATAAATAAAATATATATTCGAGTTTGTTTCTGTATTCAATTCCCATTATCCTGAAAACTACAAATACTTTATTAGGTGCTTTATACCTAACCTCTTCACCGTTACTGCAAGCAATGGAAGTATTTAGATCATAACCTGCGAAATCCATTGATAGCAATAAATTAAATCACTTTCTTACAAAACAAAAAAATAGTGTAGTTGACTTGACAGGCTTCTGGTTTACTTGACTTGATAACCAACACCTTGAAATAAACCAGACATTGTGAAACAGATTTTTATGATAAATCAATATACATTCTGTCCATTTTATCAATGCCCTCGAGAATATCTCACTTAATATCGGTCGTACAAAAAAAATTATTTTCACGAAAATTGTGCCGATTTAGATAACCTACAAAATGGTTTAAAGACATTTGAAATCCATGGCCTACTTTAGGACTTATGGCGTAAAATATCGAAAATGCGGAAAACATCTAGGCCAAATATCTCCGTTATTTGAAGAGATACGAGAAAAATTCTAAGGCGAGAATTTTTTTGCAAAACAAAGTGTTTCAACGAGGTTTTATATAATTTTTTTCAAAACCGCTGTATTTTGAGATTTACTCTTAAGGCTGTTAAAAATATTATTCTGAAACGGACGGGAAATGGCGCCATTAAATAGAGTATTTTCCTTTCTTTTCAATGATATATCACATGCCATATTTATTCATTGGTACTACGTTAGTAATTATAAAAACATTTTTTTTAAATCAATAATTTTTTTTTAACAAGCATTATACTTGCCGTGGAGAAGTATGATTAAATAAAACGATAAAATAATTCAATAAGTTGTTCAAATCTTTGCTATAGTAAAACATTAACACAATTAAGAAGAATAAAGTAAATTCAGGTAACAAAAACAAAATAATAATCAAGAAAGCAACATGGAGCAATTATGGAAAGAGTATTCGCAGTTATGCCAATGTATAGAGGTCCTCCATAAAAGCGTCACTCTTTGCTCAGAAAGTTAAAATGTCTTTACCAATTAATTTAAGTATAATATCCATTTGTTTGTATTTCATGATTTCACTATTATTTCAATTATTTTAAAATAGTTGGCTATGAACAAAATTGACAATTCAATTTTTTGACAAATCATCTCAGTTAATACTTAAACTCTCACTCAATCACACTCGTTTAAGAATTTAGAATTTTCAAAAATGATTTTCACTCGCATTGATCGTTATAATATGTTCGTTTCATATTACCAATGCAATTTTAACTCTGGATTAGCTCAAGTAGAATATAGAAACAGATTTCCACAAGCACTACAGCCGAATAAAACTGTTCAGAAAATTAGCTACGAAACTGAAAAATAATGGTTGATTTTTAAAAAAGAAGACAAGGTTGAACAGTGTTACTGATAATGTAAATAAGGTAAACCGAGTTATTAATTATGTAAGAAATAAAAATACAGAAACATCATTAAGAGAAATTCAAATTGCTTGTCATATAAATAAAACAAATGCTAGAAAAATTTTAAATAAAAATGGTTACTGGTGTTATAAAGCCAAAAAAGTTCACAATTTACAAGCGGGGGACAAACCAAGGAGGATGACTTTTTGTAGGTGGCTGTTGGAAAAGAAGCGTGCCGATCCATTAATATGTAGTAAAATACTTTGGGTCCGACGAGGCAAATTTTTCCAATAATGGATTTTTTAATCGCAATATTCATTACAAATGGACTTCTGAAAATACACACTGGCATAGACCGACTGGGTTTCAAAATCGGCACCAATTTAATAGGTCCTTATTTTTATGATGGTCACCTCAGTGGTCAATGGTACTTAAACTTTTTGAGAAATGAATTTAATGAATTCTTAGAACCGACACAACTTTCAATATTTTCAACAAGATGGAGCTCCTCCCCACAATTCCCAGATTTGTCTAGATTATTTAGACAAAATTTTGCCTCAACATTGGATAGGTACCAATGGATTTATTCGATGGCCCCCCCCTCGTTCTCCAGATATAACCCCAATGGATTTTTTTCTATGGGGGTATATTAAAGATAAGATATTTTCGACGACACCGTAAAATGTAGAGGACCTAAAAGCCCGAATTCAACAGGCATGTATTACAGTTACCCCCGAAATACTGAGTAATGTTTTAAATGCAATACCTCGCCGCGATTCATTGTGCATAAGAAATCGCGGTAGACACTTTGAACGCTTGATATGATATCTTAAAAATTATTTTGAGGATTAGATAAATATTAATGTTCTATGTGCAATATTTTTTTTATTATTAATTTGTTTTTGTTACCTGAATTTACTTTACTCTTCTTAATTGTGTTAATGTTTTATTATAGCAAAGATTTGAACAACTTATTGAATTATTTTATCGTTTTATTTAAGGATGTGGCTATTTATACATACTGTCCAGGCAATTCACGCCGCACATGCGCGATGACGTTCAAACATATTGATATAGTAAGAATTATAAGGTTAACCATCAGCAGTCTGTGGTGTAATACTTAGTGTTCCCGATTCTCACACGTGAGGTCGACGGTTCGAATCCGCTTGCTACAGTTTTTTTTTTACCACATTTTGTTAACTAAAATACGTAATACGAATATTTCTTTAGGTTAGTTCGTTGGGTTAAATATGTTAATATTTTTTGATGTAGTATAGTTGTTTATGATAGATAATGTCCCTTGCCCTCGACGGCTATACTGTATGTATAAATAGCCAATTTCTTATACATACTGTATGTATAAATAGCCAATTGCGTATACATACTGTATGTATAAATAGCCAATTGCGTATACATACAGTATGTATAAATAGCCACATCCTTTATTTAATCATACTTCTCCACGGCAAGTATAATGCTTGTTAAAAAAAATTTATTGGTTTTAAAAAAATGTTTCTATAATTACTAACGTAGTACCAATGAATAAATATGGCATGTGATATATCGTTGAAAAGGGAGGAAAATACTCTATTTAATGGCATCATTTCCCGCCCGTTTCAAAATAATTTTTTTTAACAGCCTGAAGAGTAAATCTCAAAATACAGCGGTTTTGAAAAAAATTAGATAAAACCTCGTTGAAACACTCTCTTTTGCAAAAAATTTTCGCCTTAGAATTTTTCTCGTATCTCTTCAAATAACGGAGATATTTGGCCTAGACGTTTTCCGCATTTTCGATATTTTACGCCATAACTCCTAAAGTAGGCCATGGATTTCAAATGTCTTTAAACCATTTTGTAGGTTATATAAATCGGCACAAATTTCGTAATAATAATTTTTTTTGTACGACCGATATTAAGTGAGATATTCTCGAGGGCCCTGATAAAATGGACAGCCTGTATGACCCCTAACTATTAGTTAACCAATGATTATGAAACTGGCTGTACAAATTTCTAAATAGTTAATGAAAATATCTAAACATTTTGGTTCACAGAGATGTACATAAACCAAGACAGGCAAAATAATTTGTTGGTAAAAATTACCTTTAACTACTTTCTCTAGCGCAAGTCGTCCCCATTATAAAACCATTTATTCTCCTCTTTATGGTTACACTTTCAAACAAGAGAAGAATACATTCAGTAACCTAATAACGTACGAAAATGACGAAATTTCAAGAATTTGGGGATAGCTGGTCAATATACATGCTATCATCGAAATAAGTGATAACTGACGAAGCCAAATTTATAACTTGATCTTTTTTATAAGACAGAATTGGTAGCTCTATGTATCCCATTGTCAAAGTTGGACAGCAAAATTGTGTTATTTTCACATTTCTGCTAATTTAACGGTTAGTTATACATTAAGATCAAAACGTTTTTATCGAACCATGAAATGAATGGTATTATTGTTCTTGACTGGGTGAAATAGATCACCAAAACCCCGGTACGTTAATTTAGTACTGAAAGGTGATTGAAAATAATAATTAAAAAATATTTGGACAAAAAACCGTTCTACAGACACATGGTGGTAAATAATATATCTTTAGTTAGAAGAAATATTGATCGCAAAATTATTCACCACCGAAAAGGAATTTATCTGAAAATTCTATAGTTATAACTTACCACTTAAATGTAGTGCAGGGGTATTAGAGGAACATATTCACCAGTTTTGCATATCCATCACTCGCACGCGGAAATCGGAGTCTACTAACTGCTTTTCTGGGCTCCGCAGCCCCCAGAAAATTTCCGATACAGTTACAGGACTTAACACTTGTAATATCCAAGAAATTTAAAAAATAACTAAGATATTGCCAAGATACTCGCCGAGGTTCGACTCCGATTTAACGGTACCGATCGTTCTCTCTACGTAGAGAGAACTAAATCTAAAAAAGAAAAATGTTTTTAAATTAAAAATGTCATAAGTCTAATAATTTAAATAACATACTTCCTAAAACCCAAATACTTCTTTTCTTCATCGTATTTTTTATGAATTTTGTAATATTGTACACTCAGTGCTGTGATGCGAAGAACGACGTCTCCTTCTATTCCAGACTTGGCAGTCTCTCTCCAAATTAATCTGTAAATATAAGAAAATTAACTAGTTTAAAAGAGAAAAATATAAATTAATTTTTTTGCTACTATTAAAGGGATATTCTGAATTTAGTAAACCGCGGAACATGGAAACTTATAATAAAATACAAGTGTAGCATTTTGCTGGAACACATTTTATTAGAATAAAACTTCAGAATAACTTATAAAACTGTGCGAATACTAAAATTACACTAAACATAAGCAAAATTTATTGCCCGTTCCATCTTTTTCTAGCACGCGTACAGTATCTCAGTCTCAAGTCACCTTCCTTTCGATTATTATTCTATTCCAGATTTAAATTTAACAACCTCACGCGAATTTTTACTTCAGGATGATTTATAAAGAGATTAAGAAGAACTTCACTCAACCGGCGGCTTAATATACAGGATGATTTAGATTTTCATAATATTCATGGAATGGGCTCATCGAATAATTACTACAGGCCGATATACTTCACTGCATTTTTTACCTATATAAATCATTAGAATAATGCAAACTTGTAATGAATAAAAATAATCACGGCAATTCAGTGGCTTACACTGAAGTAATTTACATAAGTGCGAAATAGCCGAACGTTGAATTCGAGCCAAGCTTCGGCAATCAAATTAGCATAATCGGGAGATTAAAACTATTTTGATCGGTATCTGATGTGAAAGATATATGAATCATACGTTAAATTAATTTTTGAAACAAGTAATATTAAACCTTATAATGATAAAGTTTCGGATAAAATAAAAAAATAAAATATCTTGAAATTCTAAAAAGTGCTGAGAAGCAGCGAAGGAGGCATGGTAAATTACTTTCATAGGTTTACATATTTTGTAGAATTAACAAATTCTTTAAGTAGTTTATTTTAAGAGAATGTCAAAGGCCCAGCACATTTCTTATGGGAAATGGCCACGCTGATACCATGCACTCATGGTCTCACAGACATAGCTAATCTTTATATAGAGTTCCTCAGGAGTTGACGCACCAACTGATACCGCTGTATCATCTGCATACATTGTGATCTAACCTTCATTGAAAAATTTAGGCAGATCATTTATATATAAAGAGAATAACAGCGGACCTAAAACAGATCCTTGAGGAACACCTAAATTAATAGCCATTTTATTGCATTAACTCTAAGTAGCCATGATATGAACCTTGGCAGATATTGATGGTTAGTGTACCATGATATCGACAGACTTACTACCAAGTTCATTTGTAAAAGACGATTGAAGATGATTCCAAATCACTTAAAATTGTACATGCAACTGAAAGACATTTGTGAGTAATGCCATTAAAAAACAATTTCAAAATGCAATATCCTATGACTCAGGCCTAGATAAAGTTATAAGTTATGTAAAAATAGATTCGTTCATTACTAAATTCATTAATATGATTTTTCTTGTGATAATGGCCATTTATGTTAAATGACAGGTTAGTAGTTCCTAAAGTTTTGGTAAATGACATGCTTAAACTATTACATAAAGATTACATTGGTGTCACAAACACAACAACAAACAACAGCATAATGTCAAGGGTAGGTCCTTTAAAAAATTGAGGGAATTGGCGCCCAGCGTGGGGCCTAATGGCGAACCATAATAACCTAAATCGTCCATCCATTCTTGACTGATGGTCGAGAGGTGAACGCACTTGAATCTCACCCAAAAGTTCCGGGCTCGATCCCCGGTCGTGGCAGTGGAAAATACTGTGAGAGGGATTTTTCCACTATATCCCCGGTCGTGGCAGTGGAAAATACTGTGAGAGGGATTTTTCCACTATACACGGATATTGGGTGTGTGTCCCTTGTCTCTAAATGTGTAGCCCCCTCCCACACAAGGCTCTTCTAGAGCATTCCGGGATAAAGGGGGTCGTCATTACCTGTGGTCTATTTATTTATTTATTTATTTCTTAGCACTTCTTGTTTTGTTCTCAAAAGACAGTTGCGTTAGTTCATTTGCAAAGTTGGTTGTTACATGTCTTTTTGATATAAAATACTTCTAACCACGAAGCCCACTTATTTTTGTATTAAATACAACAAGTTTGAAAATGTTTAAAACCAAACTAAGCCAAACCTTCAAATATCCCAGAAAAAAGAATGTATACTTATGTGTTGGAGATATTTGAATTTAATTAAATGTTGTAATTCTTTGAAAACTAAAATTTGCATAATTATTTAAAAATAAATTTTAGACGATAGGTCACTGGAAACTTTCCTCATGCAATGTTAATGTGAATCATGCTACCGTTAATAACAAATTTAACTATTTTTACTGATGATATTGGCATGGCAATCGATAGCTCTCAACTTTGTAAAGGCTTTCGACAAGGCTGATCATATGACACCTTACTAAAAAATTTATTAAAGTTTGGCTTTTCCAGTAATCTGATAAAGTTCATAAGTGCCTATACCTAAGCCGAGACTATTTTAGTGATCCAGTGTTCCGCAAGGTATTAACCTCGGCCCTTCATTTTTTTATTATTTGCGAACGACATTCCCGAACATTTAATTTATTCTAAATGTCTGTTATATGTGTATTAGTTGAAACAGACATATAAGAAGATGCGTTATTACCGCAGCGATATCGATACCATTTTTAATTGTAGTATAAACAACAAAATATCGTTGAACATAAATAAGTGTTCCTTATACTACAAAAAGAACAAATTATCTTCAACATGTGTATAAAATTAATAATAATTCCCTGAGGCGTGTATAACAACAACAACATTGGACATATGGTAACAAAAACATGCGGAAAATGAGGATTGTTAATGAGGAATGCATTCGAATTTAGTTGGCAAACAATTAGAATGCTTTATTTCAGTTTTGTAATATCAAAATCAGAATTTGCTGGGATCCCGAAACTGCATTAGCCTCACAGCAAATAAAAACTATTCAAAACGATAGGAAAAAACACGAAGGTTTTCGGATACAATCAGTACCATAAGAATTTAATTTCGCCAAACTATCGTTAAGAATAAAAGCAAGTAATATGCTGTTTATAATAAATAATAAACGGATATATAGCGTCAGAGGAAACTAAATTTTTATATTCAATCCGGACTCAGGACCCGACTAATTACGTTCCAAGTGTTATTATAAGACTAATATAAGAAAAAATAATTATAAGAATGTGTATCGACGTAAACTGTGTCTGTCATAAATTAAATTTTAACATATTTAACCTAAGACAACGTAAACTAAACGAATATATAGAACAAAACATTCTGAGATACTGAATAAAGTAGTTGTTCTGCCTCTTGATTCTAATCTTTAATTAAAATAACAAAAAGTCGATGTATATGATATTTAAATATTTATAATTACAGGCAATATTTAGTTTAATAATTGTTGTATAATAATTTTCTCTACATACGTACTCTGTATAGCTAGTTTTTTTATAAGTATACTGGCATACAATGTGATCAGTATCAATCAATCAGTATTTACTTTTTCTAGATTTCTAACAAAAATAAAACGATCCAATCGTGTTTGCAGCGGCTTAAAGTTTTCCATTATCTTTTTTTTCTTGCATTTTTCGTCATTCTAGAAACTTTTTAATCTTGACTTATTATACTAGGTGATACATGGAGGGAACGTGCTGTGGCAGCCCTTATTTCGCTATGTTCATTCAGACGAAAAATTACATTTGCCTTTTTCATTTAATTTATGTGCCGCTATATTAATAAATAATATTTACTGTTTTTTAAGTACTTATAAATAATATCTAACGTAAAACCAATAAGAAGAAAAATATGATTTACAAAGTTATATTTTCAATGGATTTTCTTCAGGAAAATAACCTTTTCCGCCTTATTTAAAATAATAACTTGGATCTCAGAATATCATCATTTATTTGAATAATTTTACTGGCCTATAGTGAACACACCAGTTTCTTTCAAGCAGGTATGCAAAATTAATTTCATTATACAAATATTAAAGCATTCCCATCCCTACCTGTTTCGAATGGATTAACTTTAACCGCTTGTACACTTTAGTTCAAAGAAATATCTTGTGGAAGTTATTTATTCATTATACATTCGTAAATTTTAATTGAAAATATCCTAGAAATGCACAAGAGATCTCATAATCACTTTGTAAGAAATATGAAACGAGTTTTAAAACTTTTACCAAGATATTCAGAGGAATTTCAATAAAAATAGCATCACTTAAAATCAAATATTCTAAGAAACATTCTTTGTGAACTAAACTTACTTATTCAAACTTTTCTTACAACAATTTATTTTTTTACAAGAGCAGTGTCAGAATGTAAACCGTAGGTATGTAAAAAGAACCGAGAGTTTCATTTTGATTGCAAGTAAAAAAACCGCTGCCCAAGGAATCACTACTTCTACTTCCAGATTTTTTATCCAAATCTTCCACATTAAATCCCTATGTAATATTTTACTCCTTTTAATAATATGGTGGGGTGGCAGAGAGAGTGGCTACTGCCAAAATAAATTTTAAAGGTCCTTGGCCTTCGTACACACACTAGATCCCAATTTAATTGTTTATTTCCTTTAATAATAGGGTGGGGGTGGCACTGGGGGTGGTAGAGGGGATAGCTAACGCCAAAAAAAATTTTTGAGACGTTTCGTTTTTGTATACACACTAAATCACATTTTAATTGTTTTACTCTCTTTTATAATAGTGTGGGGTGGTATTGGAGGTGATAGTGGGGGTGACTGATGCCAAAAAAAATTTTTAGACCTTGACTTTTCGTACATGCCCTAAATGACAATTTTGTGGACTCTTACCTGCTTGCTTTGCCTATTTACCCTTATTTACCTCATTTACCCCCGAACCCTTCAACGGAATTAGATCAAAATATAATCTAGTTCCAGACATATATTTTTCTTGTTGAAATAGGCTTAAAATGTCATCAAATGTCGAGAATTTTTTGAGCGAAAAAAATTCTGTCTGTCGGTCTGTAACTTTTTTTGTGGGCACGTTTACTCTGGAACCGTTTATGATATTGACTTGAAATTTGGTACTTCTGTATTTTAACGAGATCTGGAACTATATTATATTTTGATCTAATTCCATTGAAGGGTTTGGGTGTAAATGGGGTAAATAAGGGTAAATAGACAAAGCAAGCAGGTAAGAGTCCATAAAATTGCAATTTAGGGCATATACGAAAAGTCAAGGTCTCAACATTTTTTTTTGCATCAACCAACCCCCCCACTATCGCCCCCCAATACCACCACCCCCACACACTATTATGGACAGGATAGACAGGGTCGAGTTGGACGGGTAGCAGTTTATACAAGAATATACAAACACATATTAAGGTGTTAACAAAAAGTTCTGATTTCGACATTGATAATATATGGATATCGGCAAAAATAAACGGTAAACAGGTTAGTCTTTTGGGTAAAAAGCTGTTCGGCAAAAGTTTGGCTGCAGCAGCCCTTCAAATCTCGTATCGTGACCATGGTTGACTTTATTAGCAAGAAACTTATGCTTATTGTTGTAAACATATACACAAACTTCAAAAATATATAAATTAGTTACAGTTAAAAATTTTAAATGTACTACGTCAACTCTCACGAAAGCCTAGTCCAACAATACTTCTTAAGGCATACTATTGCAGAATGAAAATGCGCTGTATATGTGCACTGTATCCCCAGTTTACGATACCAGACCTTATATGGCAGTGAAAATTTGCATAGTAAAGACTCAAGAGAATATCATTGCTACAATGCATAGACATATAACATCACCCGTAGCAGCTACTGCGTAATTTATTACACAGAGTGTCAACATGACAAAGTTATTCCTAATATTTTAACTGAGTCACATACTCTTATGTGACTATCAGAGAGAGATATCTATGTTCTTTTGCAAAGTGAACAACAATGTTTTTTTTTTGTTTTTATTCAGGTTGAGTTTATTTCTTTCAGGCTATTTAATTATGCTTGAAAACACTAGTTCAGCAGTATTTTCAACCACATCCAAATCACTATCTATGATCAGTACATTCGTGTCATCAGCATAGCACACGATATGGACATTTGATATTATACTTAGGTATGATATCAAATCATTGGCATATATATTAAAATTCAGAGGATCTAAAACAGATCCTTGAGGTACATCTTGTATTATATCACATATATTACTATTTACATCATGGTTTCATTTGAGAATTTGCGTTCTGTCATTGAGGTATGAAGTGAGGAGGTTTAATGGAATCCCTCTGACTCCATACCTATCTAGTCTAGTAATGATATCGTATTTTGGCTAGAAGATCTGAATATTAATTTTTTAAATACTGATAGTTATGAAGACAAGTCGCTATACACCATGGAGACATCTATGATGTCTGATGTATAGTAGCATTTGACCACATGAGAGGATTCACTTACCTCTCACCGGTACACCATTTACATCAGTTTGTATAAAACTGGCAAGTTGGCCACTGTCATTTGTCTGTTCCATGACCTATGGCATACTGATGAGAACTAATAAGTTCGAAACCGGCCTATGTCTGGTCAGGGAGTTGACAAATGACATTGGCTACCAATCCTTCATGATTTATAAAGTATAATTCAATGTAGGTCGGGGTATTTGCCCGCTGAGTAGTTGTTTCCTGCAAATCATATGTAATAACATATATATATATATAATTTTATTTTAAACTCGTTTTCGTATCAAATACTGGGCAACCAACAATACACCCATCGATGATCCTAATTTGTCATTAACATCTACCGAGTGAATACTAAATAGCGTGCTGCATTGATATATTCTTTAAATTTTTACGTGCTCAGAAACTGAACCGTAACAACATATTATTATTTGACATTCAAAATACAAATGAGCTGCTTTATTGCAAGAAAAGTGAGTCATGCGTGTCAAAACACAAGGTAAGCCACGAAAATAATTATTTTATTGTTTTTTCAATTTTGACATTTCAAATCGTCATGATTAACATTTATATAATCAAAATTTGTTATAGTCAGGCTGGAAAGGTCGAAATATTTTCCTTTTATGTGAAAAATAGTGAAAATAAGTATGCCGCAAGAAGAAAATACATAACGTTGTATCCGAATCGAGCGATTCCTAGTGTACACACGTTTTTGAATGTTTATTGTCATGTAAATATATAGCTCACTGCAATTAGTGCATTATATGAATTTGTTATAATTACGTATAATATTTTGCATCATGTTGAAAATGGTCTTTATTGCGGCACTGGCACTAAAACGTAATTGGCAATCTTTCGACCAAAATTAAAATATAATAACGCATTCTTATGTGATGCCTATACGCGCCATGCGTTATAGAGTGAAAAGATGAATAAATACAGAAAAAAACCGTCATTTAGGTCGTTCTAACACGAACACGTTACGAGGGTCTCTTGCAAGTCTGCACTCCATTTTAAATTAAGTTACTTTCGCTTAGTTCGATAAGGGAAGTAATAAATTCAAATAAGGTTTTCGTTTACATCTGAGTTCAGGATTTAATTAATTTTTCTGAAGAACCACGAAACAAAAGGTATAAATTATAAGAAGCTTAAGCAGCCGACAGAACTCATAAGGTAACTCTTCCCATTGCTTATTAACAACGGATATTAAGTATTCAAATGCACATAATATTTCATCCAATTATCATAAAAAATCCATAAAAAAGTTTTACGATAATGCTATGAATCATTTTTGTTTAATCTCGGGATTTGTTCCGCTCACTGCAATTAGCATGTCTTGTCTGGAGTTTCAGCCGGAGGAACTTCGTCAGGACTTTGCTAACATTGTTCACTACAATAAACAAAAATTTGCCTTGATTGAAATGCATTTTTCTAGACACAGTTAAATCATATTAAAACAACGTCGTCTTTCCGGACGGATTAAATTAATCTTAGGGGTTAAGAAAATATTATCGGAAAATTGGTCTCGCTTCGTAGGAAAAAGAATCATCGTTTTTAGTCATAATTAAGTTTTTACGGCAGTGTGGAAATTTATGAGCCTCGGAAAAAATAAAGAAATGTATACCTTCTAATATTTTTCCCATTCCATTATAAATAATTACACTTTCCTTTTACACTTCTGATTTTATTTCTTACATTAACTTAATTAAAATGGAAATACGAATTTTTTCTTGAACTCGCAAATAAATATATACTTGATATTTTAACTTAAAATGATATTAAACGTAATTTTTCTTTGCGGATATCTTTTCTCCATTTATATTCACGAAGCTTAAGCAATGCATTTAATTTGAAAGGAATATTATAATATTAAAAGTAGCTCTTGTTTGCAGAGGTATATCTTTTCAATATTGTAATTTTTTTAATTCTGTAACACACAAAATATTGTGTAATAACTCATATTCACTGTTGTCATTGTTTTATGAAAATTTAACCAATTAGACACAATTCCAGAAGAAGCTGACAGCATCACATACTTTTTTAGAGCAATTTAAATTAATAACATTTGAAGGTGAAATTGATGTATCACCTAATTTATGTATATTTTTAGGAAGTGAAAATGATTAAAAAACATCACAGATATGTCTAGTAACTGGTATTTACACATTTTTCTCTTAAAATCCATAATGACTGTGGTCAAAATGCATCTGTAGATGGCATTATTTCAACATAAAATCACTACATCCAAATGGTTGGGAGATAGTGAATAATAATATAGGAGTGAAACAGGC
The DNA here is from genome assembly GCA_963675555.1 of Leptura quadrifasciata. Classification (NCBI taxonomy): domain Eukaryota; kingdom Metazoa; phylum Arthropoda; class Insecta; order Coleoptera; family Cerambycidae; genus Leptura; species Leptura quadrifasciata. Next base: position 54,100,001 of record OY776682.1, on the reverse strand, counting down.
TATACTAACTCTACGCAAATATTTTATAACTGTTTTGAGTTCATATTATGACCCCAAGCAGCGCTACCATCGAAGTACGAGCACTGAACTCTATTATAATAGAATAGAGTTCAGTGAGTACGTGTCATGAGTCAAACTGTCAAATGTGTTGATTATATTTGAGTGCATGATGTCATGTGTGGCTAAAATTTGCTTTGAAGTTGTATTTGCTGTTTTTGTTATTATCGGCAAGAGCCAAGAACTTTTTTTTTTTATACATTTATTTAACGTCGGCCTATTTCCGCTACTGAGGCCTAACACCGACGCCTGTAGACGAGCTACCCCCAACCAAAAATTTTGCCGAACCTCTTCCCTTAAGAAAAGTAAGGACCTTTTACTTGCCTAACATTTAATAGACAAGGGACCGACAACTTTACATCCCCTCCGAAGGATGGTATACCCCCTATACAATCCTCGCCTAAGGTTGTATAGCTTCCGCGCATACACTGATATACAAGCCGCCGGAAGATGTGTGAGGCGAGAACGCGGTCTTCGTTGGAACCGTCACCCATCTAACTACTAACCGCGCCTTACGTTGCTTTATATCGCATATCGAAGTATGTACATAGTAAAGACGCACCTACGCTCGCCCCCGAGCCAGGAACTATTATGGTGCTTAAAAACATAATATTTTTAGTCGCAAACTCCTCTATAAATCCTTATTTTGCTATAAGGAACGTAACCAGACTGCAACCAACAGCTACTCTCCGGGCTATGAATTACAAGTTACAAGCCTGGCGCGTTAAGTGTAATAATTGTATATTACCATCAAAACGCTAATGCTTCGATTGCAACAAACACCAGTCGAAAGACTGGACATTGACGGCTAGAACAGACACTAGACCGCTAGATGGCGCCTGCTGACTGTCTTACATGTCGTAATCCCAAAGATACCAAAATGTACTAAATAGTCAAGTGATCCTCGTGTCGGCCGTCACATGCCTACCTTGCACTGACGAGAGCCAACAGCTCGAAACCGCAGTCTGCAAGTGGTGTGTGACGACATGCACGAGAGCTCCCTTAAGTAGGATCAGTCTTTCGGCTGGTGTTTGTTGCAATCCAAGCATTAGCGTTTTGATGGTAATATGCAATTATTACACTTAACGCGCCAGGCTTGTAACTTGTAATTCAGCGCTTGGCAGGGCACATAGCCCGGAGAGTAGCTGTTGGTTCCAGTCTGGTTACGTTCCTTATAGTAAAATAAGGATTTATAGAGGAGTTTGCGACTAAAAATATTATATTTCAATATTTCGCTCTCTAAAAGGACATTTGAACTATGCTACGCCCAGTCAGGCTATTTATTTTTCGATATTATGTTTTAATATTCCGCCCTCTAAAAGCACATTTGAACTATTATGGTGCTTGTTTTTTGTGTGCCCAATTGCTGTGCTATTCGAAAATGGACGTAGATTGCAGATTCTATATGTTACAAAAGGACAAAAGCAAAAAACATCCGTCATATAACGAATGAAAAACCTGCTGTTAAATATACAAAGGAACAAAGAAATTAGAAAAATTTAGTGTAGTATGATATACCTAGTTTTCTTGTAATTCAGGCATATTTTATGTACATATTATAGACTATACTTTAGGATGAAATTTCAAGCTTATAATTTAAAATATATTTTGTCGTACGATATTTTTTATTTTATTTGAACTATGCACTAAATCTGCCTTTACCCAAATTTCAAAAATGAATTTAAATCGTACCGCCGACCGAGTAAACGTACTGGTGGCGCCGCAGGCGTTCATAGTACGAACCCAAACAGGTATTGGTGGAAAGTAAAGGAGTTTCCCATCTATATCCTATATAACTTTTCCGAAGGCATTCAAAACAGCTATTATTAATTAAACCGATATTCAAATCTGGAGACCGCCTGGACCTCCAAAACTATAGACCTATTTCATTATTGTCATGTCTATCAAAAATATATTAAAAAATAATTAAAAAGAGAATGTTAAGCTACATAAACAAATATAATATATTGTCTAATAGCCAATACGGCTTTCGGGAGGGGAAAGTCGACTCAAGATGCAATGGCAGTGTTAATGTCAAGGGTTTACGCAGCCTTAGACAACTCAGAACCTGCAATTTGCATCTTTGTCGACCTTGCTAAAGCCTTTGATACGGTCAGCCACCCTAATTTGTTAGATACCCTCGAAAATATTGGTTTCAGAGGGACAGCATATGAACTGCTTAAAAGTTATTTGCAAGACAGAAGACAATGTGTTAAAATTGACAATATAGTCAGCAGCTCAAGAAACGTTCTCTTTGGAGTTCCTCAGGGCACCATACTGGGTCCACTGTTATTTAACATTTATGTAAATGAAATATTTAAATATCCCTATCACTGGTCATATAGTAAGCTTTGCCGACGACACAGCTTTATTCTATACAGATAAAAGTTGGTCAAGTTTAAAAGAAATTATGCAACAAGAATTTCCTATATTACTAGACCTTTTTGCCTCAAAATTACTTACCATAAATATTAAAAAAACAAAATACTTACCTTTTACTAGTTACGTTAACAACCTCCCTCATTATAATGAAATTATTCTCAATTATAATGACGTCGTCATAGAACTAGAATCTGCAAAAACAATTAAATACCTAGGAATTGTTATTGATAGCAACCTGAAATGGGATACCCATGTAAGTAATATAGTACGAAAGTTACGTGGACTAATTCCAAAATTTAAATACCTTAGAAATATATTTGATATCAATCACCTTAAGACAATGTACTACGCCCTGGTTCAAACTCACTTACAGTACGGTATCCTCATTTGGGGAGGTGTATTGAACTGCCACCTAAAACAGCTAGAGATAATGCAAAGATGGATTTTGAAAGTTATATTCAATAAACCTTACCTATTTCCCAGTTGTGACTTGTATCTAGGAACAGGAATTCTGGACATAAGACAGTTGTTTTGCCAAACTCTGATATTATATCAAAAGAATCATATTTGCAAAAACCAAATGTTGACCACTCTCATAACACTAGATTCAAATCAAATTCTATCGCAATACCGAAAATGGAAAAAACAATAGGCCAAAAAAGCTTCAGTTTTCTATGTCCCAAGGTTTATAATGCTATACCGAATTATTTAAAAGTTCTAAACTCTATTAAATTATTTAAGAAAAAACTGAGCGATTGGATCATAGCAACACCTAGAACCATAATCCATAGACTAATCTAATTATCATATTCCTTGTCCGATCAATAAGTGTGACATGTAAACTAACGTCCATAATTAATTATGATAACTAATGAAATGAAATAACTCAGTTCTTTAATATAAATGCAGGAGTACCAGGAAAGAAAGCACAGCTATACATTCTTTTATTTTCTCTTTTTTAAATGATTTAAATGATCTGAAGTATTTTGGCAATGTTATACTATCTAGTTAGTCCTATTCCTATTATTACTTATTATTCATTATTACTTATTATTATTACTTACCTTTATCATATCCTTTTTACATTACTGTATATTTATTCGTATATGTTATTGTATTATCATTGTTTTAATTCGTCCACGCACAGATTTATCTCAGTGGACTTCTCTATGTTTATTTATGCTTACATAATAGTAATTAATTTTTTAAATCCTTGTAAGTCTCCTTTCGTAAATAAACATTATTATTATTATTATTATTATAATCTATGGAGTGAAAGGAGTCTAGAAAGGGGCTTCTGTACTGATATTTATAGCATTCCATTAGAAAAATAATTTTTTTTTTATGTAATTTACCTGCCCCGCCCTGTATAGAGTGAGGTCCATAAGTAACGGATAAATTCATTATCTACATAATTAAGAATTAATGAGTAAAATCCTAAAACACATCAGATTTTAATTCTACAATGACAATTTTTAGCATAATTTTTTTATACCTCCCCTTCAACCCCCTTGGAGTGACTGTTACCCCTTTAAATTTTTTAAATGGAACGAGGGTGCACGCGATAGCTCATTTGAAAGAGTTTTTCTCTATCCAGCAATATAAGATTTTTTTAATTTCTCTAATTTTTTTATTGAATAATATTACATTTTTAATACTACTATGTAAACAAAAGAACATGAAACAGTTTAAATCAAGTATTCAAACTGGACAATAATGAAGGCGTTGCCGAAATTCTTCTAGAACATTTTGTCTTAGTCTGTCTTTTAAATCTTCGACGTTATTTGGTCTGTTCAAATAGACTTTCGATTTTAAGTAACTATATAAAAAGTAGTTAAGCCGGGTCAAATCAGGAGAACAGGCAGGCCACTCAATTTCACCGCGTCTATCGATTCACCTACTGTGATAAACTTGATTGAGATAGGGTCTCACTTCCAATGCAATATGTTTTGTGGCTCCGTCCTGCTGATACCAAATATTTCTATCAATTTCATTAGGGTTGTTATCATCTGTGAAAGGTATTCTTAACACTGGAAGTAAGAAATTTTGCAATAAATCCAAGTAACGCGCGTTAGTTAATGTGCTATCAATGAAATATGGTCAGATAATTTGAGAATTTATAATTCTAGTCCAAACGCTGACCTCAGAATATTGAATATTGGGCTCCATCATCCAATGTGGATTTTCTATACTCCAGTATCTAGAGTTCTGTTTGTTAATTGTTCCATTTAAGACGAATGTTGCTTCATTAGAAAAAATAAAGTTTTTTTATAAATAACGGATCATCTTGGCATCTATTTGCCATGATTTAGCAAAATTCGGCGATCAGAGTCATCGTCGTTAAGTTCTTGAATCAAATGAATTTTTTATGAGTGATGTTTTTACTAACATCATTATCGGCGGCAACTTGTCTTGTAGATTTATGTGGATTATCTTAAATATATAACAATATATCCAATTACTTTTCAATATCTAAAATGCGTTTCCTACCAGATTTAGGAATATCTGTGACATTTCCAAATTCGCGAAAATTGTTTTGACAACCAGCAGTAACTAACTAGAATCATAAGTTTGACATATTCGCACCTGTCAGAAATAATGTTATAAAAAAGCCAAAGCCGCCATGTATAACGGATAATATAAAATATATAACAAAAAAACAAAACAGAAGGCAACTGGAATTATTATAGAGATTTAAAAACCAAACCAATATAGCTATCTATACGTTATGAAAAAAGGGGCTATTTGGAATATTATATTAACAATAATGTTAACAATTCTATGTTACTGTGGAGAAAATTAAATGAGCTTAATATTTATAATAAATCTGTAACGATCATTCTTTTGTGTTGCCCAAGAATTTTACCTTTTCTTACCCATATTTTAAACTCATATCTCATTGATTGTGTTTTTCCTAATAGTTGAAAAATTTCTCGTGTATAGTCGAAATAATCAGTTCCTGGTACAACAAAAACTTTACAACCTCATTAAACTACCGGTACTCTCTGTACTGCTGTTCGCAAATCGACTCGCTTAACTTTATAGGTTTTTAATATGCGTCGGGTCGTTTGATGACGGCCATTCCGCCATGGCCCGCGGCGATAATAACTATGTCGTAAAGTTTTTGTTGCGTTTTTTGGGTGCAGGGAAGTCCTTCCTTGGACTATAACACCTTTGCCTAAAGAGAAAGACGTTTCATCTCATAATGACCTTCGCCCGATAAGTATACTTCCGGTTTTATCTAAACTCATAGAAAAAATTATGTATTACCAAATACGAGAACATTTAAATATCTACGATATTCTACCTCAAAATCAACCTGGGTGTCGCTCATGCTACAGCTGTACTACTAAGCGTTGTTGAAAATAACAAATTACATTATTGGAGCTACAGATCAGGGTAAAACCACCGTATTAACAATTTTAGATTTTTCGAAAGCTTTCGTCACAACTGGTCATGAAATTTTACTGTATATCTTACATTTTATAAGTTTTTCGGAAAGTGCAGTTAGGCTTTTAGAGAATTATTTATTAAATAGGGTTCAGTTTGTGGAGCCCAATATGGGCCAATCCTCTAAAGCTAGGATATCATGAGGGGTTCCGCAGGGTTCAATATTTGGTCCTGTTTTATTTAGTATTTAGGGGCAATAGTGCGTCGGGCCTCGATATCTGGAGTTCTACGATAGCTAGAATTTCTTTTTAAATTGTAAGTAAACTAGATAAAAAAGTCTATAACTGGATATTATTTTCGAACATACAGGGCGAGCTAAGACGAAATTACAGGACCAAGTGCCTCTTTTTTAAAATGGAATGCTATGTATGTACATATTCTGAAGCCTCTTTCTAGACTCTATTCATTCCTATATTAGCATTGAATATCTCCCAACCACTTGGATGTAATGAATATTTTTGTTGAAATAATGCAATCTGCAGATGGATATTAAAAAAATCACCACAGTCACAATTATGGGTTTTAAGAAAAACGTATCTGAGTACCAGTTACGAGACATCTAATTAATGTTTTTGAATCATTTTCACTTCCTAAAACTGTACAGGGTGGCCAAAAACTATTTTTCAATTAAGAACATTTTAAATTGAATTTTCTCAATTTTTCAAATGGAACACCTTGTATATTTTCCAACGATGTGATGTAGAAATGAAAAACGAACATTTTTTGTAAGTACTTCCCTAGGGCTAGTTGCAACCAATTTCGTTTTATTATCGAATTGAAAAAGTTCAAAAGTCGTGTCTGCGGTTCATATATGGCATCAGAAGGTTTGAGCCTGTGTCTTATAAATTAAAAGACAAAAAAGGTTAAATATGCAGGACAGACAAAAATTGCATTCCACAGTTCTTTTTCACAATATCGTCTTAAGCCAGTGCCCTCCTTATCTACATAATAAGGTAAAGTATAGAACGGATGTTCATACCTTAAGAGGATATTTACCCTGCTCACAAGATGTATTAACGAGTATCAGAAAATACCTAATTTCTATGTAAATAACTAAGATAGAAATATCAAACAAAATGTACTGGAAAGAAGAAAGATTATTTTATACCCCCCGTGTAACATTTTTTTAATTTTCTCATAGTTATTGGTTATTTTATACGATTGAATTTAGGAAAAAAGGTGATTATGGCTGATTTTGTACGCTTCAAAACGTATATTTAATGACAAAATGAATTAATTCTGCCACAAGACGGACTTAGATTGATACTTTGCGTAATTAAAAAAAATACATTTTAGTAAAAAAAATATTGTATTCCGCTAATTTATACACAAACTTATAGGCGTCTTGCTAGCAAATATGAGATATTTTATAAGTGGAAAGTGGTGCCCTCATTGACGTCGTTAGCTACTGACACCCTCCTAACTCTATTTGTAAATATCTGTGGTGATGTGATCAGTTTCAGGAACGGCTTCTGTTTTTTATCTATTATGTGATTTATGCAGTTTATTATTGTGGTGTTTCGTGCGATATATTTTAATAAAACGGTGGTGAAATTGCAGATATTTAAAATTGAACATTTTATTCATTTTTGAGTTACGTAGTTAGATCGAACTATGGACTATCGTAACAAAAAATAGACTGCGGTTTCAGCTAAACGTAAAAAAGTCTAATATATATTATGAATTCAACAGGTAGAACATATTAAAACGATATTATGTGTAGACTAACACCGGTTATCTTCTTGGAAATTCTCTCGCTATAATTCTGTCTGTATGGTAACTCGAGAATCAGTTTTGAGCAACTGACGAAATTTTACATACGTAACTATTGAGGCCGAAAAAAAAGTAATCGACTGATTTTCCCATTGTAAATATGGTTCTGACCAGTGACGCATCAATTATAATATATTTCATTATTTTTATTAGTGTCAATGTCATTGTGTGATACCCACTAATGATTTCTTGTTAAAATAATTTAATTGACATGACTTGATATAAAAATCCCCATCTACAACAGACTTTTTTTGAAAAAACATACTACTTGATAAAAAAATCGATTACTTCAATTTGACCGTAATAATACATTCTAGAGGAAAATTGTAGTTTCGAGTCGTAGATAGACCAAATAAGACTAACTATAGGCATTGACTAAATATACAGGGTGCACCAATAGAAACTCCCAGGCGTAATATTTTGACAAATAATATTGGTATTTGAGTTCTCCAGAAGCCAATTGCTAGAATGTGTAAATTGCTTCAGTTTTCGATCAGATCATTTATTAATATGTTAGAATGTAGATGGCTCTGTACTGCAAAGACATTTTTCATTGACAGACAGTTTGAAATAGAAGGCATTTTGAAAAGCTTTATTTCGGAGTGTGTGCAACAAAAAATTTATTAACATTCAAAATTTTTCTGCATCTTTTAAGACAAAAATGGTTCCTAAACTAAATCATTTTCATTATAATTATTTATTGTCTGAAATCATTTATCCCAGACATAGCAAAAACATGAAAATTAGAAATTCTGATTACATTATAAATGTCAAAGACGCTAAATCTATAAAAAATTTTAAAATGCTGAAATGATTACTTCGTAACTTTCTAATTACATTTTTTCAATAATCTTTATCTATTCACTTCATTTATTATTTACATATTTTGAATCTCAATGATGGTTTTAAAAAGTTTTGTAATTTTCTACAATATAACACTGTTGAATAGTTAGCGTGGTTTTATTTATTGTGGATTTACCTTTTTTATTTGACGTATCTGTATTTATAATTAATAAATAAATCAGATGCAGACGATATTTGAAAAACCTTTTTAAAGACAAATGCTTTCACTAAAAATTTATAGACAATAATATTTTTAACTATCACAACATTTTAAGGCTGTTATGTTTAAAATAAAAAGCGTTACAAGCGTGTTGTACAGAATATTTTACTGTCTCTGTTCAGAAAATTTTTGCATTTCCTTATTTGCCTATGATTTTATTTTAATTGTATATAGGCCTGAATCTACTGTGATAGTTAAAAACATTAATTTCTAGTTTTTAATGTAAATGCTAAAACCTTGCCTTTAGAAATATTTCTTAAATATTTTATTTTACACTTTTTAAGCATTGGCCGTTTTGTAATCAATATTCAACTACATGTCTGTTTCTTCGTCTCATTTATGCAATGCTCCTCCCCCATATACTAAGGTGGCACTTTATTAAATAAAACCGTGAAAATTAAAATTCCTCTTTATTATCTGTATTTTGAATCTGCTATTTGCTATTTGTAAAAACTGATTTCATGTTCATATCAAACAACTCTATATACCCCAGGATACTGATTTTGATTAAAATCGGAAAACATATTTGAAACGTCAGCCATTTTGAAACCGCTACCTTCAATTTTTGAGTATATTATTTATTTAAAATAAAGAAAGTTTCTTTTTTGATGTTCACCCTGTATATTTTTTCACTAAGTATATATGAAAGTTCTTCCTTAGCAATACTCGCCAAATTTTATTTATTTTTCTTTGTCACATATATTTTACCGCGTAGGTGTAGAATTTCAAAAATCCCTTCTTAGCTAGGTCCTGCGGTTTGTGCTGGGCTTTGCTGTGTCAGTCATTTCAAACGTCCGCCATTTTAAAACCGCCATCTTGAACTTTAACGTTATCGAACTTTTTCTTGTATTTTCACCAAGAATATACAAATGGAAATTATTGGACATAGGGATGTGGGTTAAAATTAATTACAACATTTGAGGGTAACCAACCTAAAGCCAGATGAGAGGAGAAAAAATAAAATTAAAAAACATGATCATATTCGCAAACCAACAACTCTATTGTGCAATATATTTAGTACGGACCTGTATGTTGTTATGAACGTATAGCGAAATCGTCCAAAAGAACCTGGCACCTTCGAAGGCGGACTTTACTATAATTTTAATACGTCTTCGTCTCTCACCCCGCGGAGAGTCATACCCTAGGAGTGTGGGGCAAATATTCTCTTAAATTTAAGATTTAAAAGACTTATCACACCTCCACCTCATAAATCCATAGAGACATCTATGGTGTATAGTAGCAATTGACTATTTGAGAAGTTTCACTTACCTCTCACCACTACTCAATTTACTATAGTTTGTATAAAACTAGCAGATTGGCCACTATCATTTGTCTGCTCCATGACCTATGGCATACTGATGAGAACTAATAAGTTCGAAACCGGTCTATGTCTGGTCAGGGAGTTGACAAATGATATTGGTTACCATTCTTTAATGATTTGTAAGGTGTAATTCAATGCAGGTTGGGGTATTTGTCCGCTGAGTAGTTGTTTCCTGCAAATCATATATTATAATATTTAAAGATGTTTTTCATATACTATTTATTTACTTTATAATCATTTACCAGCATCTTTGAAATCTCTGCAACCAATTTCTTTCAAAAATAGATTTAGAAAAATTCTTCTTAACGCATCTTATATTGTTGGAGAGAGAATTAAAAACCCTTTTTTTTAAATGAGCCATCACACACACCCTCGTTCTATTTAAAAATTTTAAAGGGGTAGCAGTCACTCCAAATGGGTTGAAGGGGGAGGTATAAAATTATGCTCGAAAAATGTCGTTTTAGAATTAAAAATTGACGTGTTTTAGGACTTTACTCATAAATTGTTAATTACGTAGATAATGTAGGCACATCGAGTAGAAATTTAGGAATGATACTTAAAACTCAGTATTGTTTTAAATACGATTATCAAGGGAAAACGAGAAACACGGTTCTGTTCTACTTCTCTAACGCAAGTCCCTGTTGGTACTCAATTAAGACAAATGTATGTAAATTGATTTAGAGAACAATTTCAATTTTGTTTCTGCTCATTGACGAGTACAGCAAGTAGATCCAATACCATTGTTATCCTGATATAGTAGACTAGAAAAGAAGTTTTACAATTGAATAGTTACAAGGAAATTCTGTTTACATTTAGCTAAGTCTGATGAATGAGAAATAAACAACGAATCGTTTCTACTTATCGTCAGTTTTATGAAGCCTTATATGTGCTGTTTTAAAATCATTAGAAATAGTTTCATATTGAGCAAAAATATAAAAGTCTCACAGCAAGCAGTCTTTAAATAAATATTCATGTTTACGGAGTGTATTTATTTTAAAAGAATTTTATGATATAGTGAAACTTTTTTATCCATTTAGTAAGATAAAATTAGAGTAAAATATTCTTTCCTATTATTTGGGTTTTCTACCACATGTATTGTTATCCTCTTCAAAACAAACCACCGAATCTACAAAATAATAGAATTATTGGAAAAAAGCCTCTGCGCCCGTGACGTTTACGCCAAAGGGAAAGTCAGAGGTTATGTTTTGCAAATAATATAAATCGCAATAAACACAGAAATAATGTATTTTGCTGACGTTTCGGAAAGTAATCTCTTTCCGAAGTTTTTTTTGGAAGAACTCTTATTTTATTGTTCTGTTCTGTTTATGTTATTTCCATAGATACTTACTACTTACACAGAACTTAGAACTGATATTTTCTTTTAGATAATTTTGAGTTTGTTAAGTTCTTCTTTTAACATTGGTAGCCAGGTTGTACAAATATCTACAGAACAATTCGATACGCACTTATCTTCATTTAATAAGATTATTGCTGATTCTTTACTGGGCAAAAATTTTAACAAAAGAAACAGATACCAAAAAAAGAAAAATTAAAGAATCAACAATAATCTTATTAAATGAAGATAAGTGCGTATCGAATTGTTCTGTAGATATTTGTAGAACCTGGCTACCAATGTTAAAAGAAGAACTTTCTACGTTATGTGTAAGTAGTAAGTATCTATGGAAATAACATAAACAGAATCTTAAAGCTGTGTATTTGACATACACAGCAAAATAAGAGTTCTTCCAAAAAAAGCTTTGAAAACGGAAAGAGATTACTTTCCGAAACGTCAGCAAAATACATTATTTCTGTGTTTATCCCGATTTATATTATTTGCGAAACATAACCTCTGACTTTTCCTTTGGCGTAAACGTCACGGGCGTAGAGGCATTTTTCTAATAATTCTATTATTTTATAGATTCGGTGATTTGTTTTGAAGAGGATAACAATACATGTGGTAGAAAACCCAAATAATAGGAAAGAATATTCGTAGAATGCCACAAATAACTTTCAGACAATATTTAGAGTAAAATGTATTCCCTTACTAAATTGTGATATGTTTAAGTATTAACTTACACTATACAAAGTATAGTGCCCTAGACCTAAATACTAATTGTTATTACAATTTTAAGTATGCAACGTTCAACGAACTAATATCTTGAACAAATAAATTGGAATTTTATCAATACTTATACAGGGTGTCTCAACGGGAAATGAATCGATCGATATAGAGAAAAGTACGCATCAGAAAATTTTGAAAATTTAGATAATTACTAATGTCGGTGTGGCCAATCCAACTAAAATAGCAGCTGGCACTTCCGCTTTTACCGGAAGTTCGATACAAACTTGCTTATTTCAAATGGAACACCCTATATATTTTAGGGTTTTCGAAAAAAGCATAAAATTCTGAGTCGAAAATATGTAGCATATCCTATACCTAAACCTAGCCGTTTCAGAGATATTTGACATTTTATAGAAATTTGACAGGTGCAACGGTTTGCAAGAACCGCTATAACTTTCTTCATGTAAAAGATCCTCATTTGCTTCTTGTCACATAAAAAGAAAACAAGGAGAACGACGTTCTACAACTGAAATAAATTCAATAATTTCATACCAAGTGTTCCGTTTTTCGCGTTACATTTTGTCAACTTCAAACCGCGAAAACTTGTTTAGGTCAAATGAACACCCTGTATTTTTTTACGTCAAGTTGTGTAAAATTGAATTCCCTTTTTTCTGATATTAGCATTATGGGGGTTAAAGTTACAACTTTTTGAAATATTTGCGATTTTATTAGAAATTCATGAATTGTTGTAATCATTTCATCAAAATAGCCATGATTAGAAACAATCAGTCATTATCTTATGTCAAAAAATGCCAGCACGTTTAAATTACACCCACAAAGACTTTTTAAATGTGTTTATTATTTATGGAGAATGTGATAAAGTAATATCAAGAACTTGCAGCACATTTGCTATTCGATGTCCAGAAAAACGGAAACCGTCACCAAACACTGTAAAACGCATACTGGAAAATTTTAAAAATTATGGCTCTGTCGAGGCAAAAATGCAAATAAGAAAGCCTATTGTTGATGACGAAAACATTTAAATAGTCATTCTGGAATATTTTCACGCATTTCCAAGGATGCCATTAAGACAAGCTGCTCTGGAATCGGGACTATGCAATGATTCAATTCACAGAATCTTATTAAAACATAAGTTTCACCCGTTTTCATTCCATATGGTTCAAGGATTAAAAGAAACAAATTTCCTAAGACAGAATTTTTGTGAGTTATTCTAATAAGGTCTGAGGGTCACGATTCTTATTTGGGAAATATTATATGGACAGATGAAGCAAAATTTACTAAAAATGGACTTTTTAATAGACACAATTCGCATTATTGGAGTGACTCAAATCCTCATATGTTCAGAGAGCGAAACTTTCAGAAAATTTGGCAGTTCAAAGTTTACTGTGCCATAAGAAACGATAGAGTGGTGGCATTACAACTTTATCAGAAAAATTTAAACGGTAAATAAAATTTTCTCTTCTGCTAAAATGTATAGGCAAATTTTTGTTTTTTTTTTTTTTAGGTGAAAGATATCTGAATATCTTACAAAATTTGAATAATAACTATTTAGAAAATTTACCTCTCGCCGAACATAGAAACATTTTTTATCAGCACGACGGTGCTCCCCCACATAACGCATATTTAATTAATAATTATTTACAAGAAACTTTTTATGATCAATGGATTGTCAATAATGGACCTTTCTTATGGCCTCCTCGCTCGCCCGATTTATCAGTTCTGGGATTATTTCATTTGGGGAACTATTAAAAATTAAATTTATGAGAGCCCATTAACAATCATTGAAGATTGTATGCAAAGAATAAGAAATGCATTTCAAAACATATCACAGGATTCAATTAGAAGAGCTACCCATGAGGAACTAATCCGAAGGTGCGAAAAATGTGTCGTGGTTCGAGGGCGGAATTTTGAGCAATTATTAAATTAAAATGAAATCATATTTTAAATTGATCTTATCTCTGCTATTTTAGTTCATGCCATATCTTCAATTCGATTAATACGCATGTTACAGTGTTAGTGTTATCTTGCGTTTTTGTGGATATTGAGTAGCAAATGTGCTGCAAGTTCTTGATATTACTTTATCACATTCTCCATAAATAATAAACAAATTTTAAAAGTTTTCGTTGGTATAATTTAAACGTGCTGGCATTTTTTGGCATAAGATAATGACTGATTGTTTCTAATCATGGCTATTTTGATGAAATGATTACAACAATTCATGAATTTCTAATAAAATCGCAATTATTTCAAAAAGCTGTAACTTTAACCCCCACAATGCTAATATCAGAAAAAAGGGAATTCAATTTTACACAACTTGACGTGAAAAATACAGGGTGTTCCATTTGACCTAAACAAGTTTTCGCGGTTTGAAGTTGACAAATTGTAACGCGAAAAACGGAACACTTGGTATGATATTATTGAATTTATTTCAGTTGTAGAACGTAGTTCTTCTTGTGTTCTTTTTACGTGACAAGAAGCAAATGAGGATCTTTTACACGAAGAAAGTTATAACGGTTCTTGCAAACCGTTGCACCTGTCAAATTTTCTATAAAATGTCAAATATCTCTGAAAGGGATAGGTTTACTTATAGGATATGCTACATATTTTCGACTCAGAATTTTATGCTCTTTTCGAAAACCCTAAAATATATAGGGTGTTCCATTTGAAATAAGCAAGTTGGTATCGACTTCCGGTATAAGCGGAAGTGCCAACTGCTTGTAATTATTTGAGTTGGATTGGCCACACCGACATTAGTAATAACTTAAATTTTCAAAATTTTCTGATGCGTACTTTTCTCTATATCGATCGATTTAGTTCCCGGTGAGGCACCCTGTATAGTCTAACCAACAGTATACCCACATACCCAATTATATAAAATGGATCCTAATGTGTTTATATTCTCAAAAAAAGATAAAAAATTTACTCATGCTATGGATTCCATAGCTGAGATTAAAATTAAATTCAAAAATATATGGTAAAAGTGACATGAAAGTTGACAGTTGAAAGTGAATGACAAAATTAAAGCTAGGTTTACACTTGGCAAGTACTTGCGGCCACTAAACTTGTCATATGTAAACCGCAGGAAACTGCACTTGCTACTTGCCGGCAAGCGCTTGCTAAAAGTTGACGGACCGGCTAGTTTACTTGCCACTCGTCGAATTTTTGTTTGTACTTTCCGAGTGTAAACGGGTCCGGACAAGTGAAAAGTTCTATTAACAATGAATAAGTGGGAGGGAAATCAGATAATTTCATTTTTAAACATACGAAAAATATTAAATTTTGTCTAATATAAAGGTAAAAGAACACATGAAGAAATTAAGACGCTATCTCCTTTAAGAGTCGTTCTGACCCACCCAGAGTACTTCTGTACCTTATCCTAACGCCAAAAAATTTTGTTTGACGTTTCTTTCTTGTATACATTACAAATTACATTTTAATTTTTTTACCCCGTTTAATAATAGGGTGGGGTGGCAATGGGGTTGATAGAGGGGGTAGATAACGCTAAAAAAACTTTTTTAGTCGTAAACGTTTTTGTATATACACTAAATCACATCTTAATTTTTTTTACTCCCTTTCATAATAGTGTAGGGGTGGTATTGGGGGTGATAGTGGAGGGGTGGAGTTGGCTGATATACATAAGTGTACCAAATTTCAAGTCAATATCACAAACGATTCCAGTGTAAACGTGCGCACAAAAAAGTTACAGCCAGACAGACCGACAGACAGACAGAAATTTGTTTTCGCTCAAATTTAAAATCTCGACGTTTCATGACATTTTAAGCCTATTTCCACAAAAAAAATATTTTTTTTGCGTTACTATACAACTGGACGTGGAAGTAATAACAAAAATATAAAATAGTGGCTATATACTCAATCTCAATTGAACTGCGTAAAAATGAATTTGATTATATTTGAGCAAAATATCAATCAATCAGTTACCCGTAAGCAGCCAAGCCCTACCGCAACTTCTGACTCATTATGATTTCCTGAATGATACCGGACATTCTTATTACGCGCTGTAAGGAAACATTTTTAAATTGTTCCCTTGCTCCATAAAAAGTTGAATATAAAAATATACTAATACTAAAACATGTAAATTGCCACAAACCCATTTTAAAAACATGTAAACGGCGGTTTTCATTTGGTGGAGAATATTCTTGAAGGTTTGAAAGCGGCAAATACACGATAATAACCTATTTAATTATTTTTAAAATATTCAGCGGCATGTTTCAATTTTTCGTATATCTACTTGTGAAAATATATTAAATTTTAGATTACCTTGAGAACCTCATAAACACCTTTTTATACATCAAGAAAGGACCTCTTATCAACCATATCCTTACTACAGTATACTTTTCAGTGCCTGTTTTATAGCGTCTCTACATCATAGACATGCCTAAAGACCGCAGGTCGCTGCGCCAGGCAAGAGGATTATTATATATATTATCATCTCACTTACCATAACAACAACGTAATGTTTCATTATCTATTAAATTCAGAATGATTGTTCTAAAAATTGGGATAAGAAAAGAATAAGAACAATTTGATATATTGTAGTTTAACCTCTTTAAATACTGTTGTTTAATAATAATAATGTTAACAAATCCAGATGAGAATCACAGAAATACTATTTCAAAAATTTGCTGAGCCCGCTGTAGTTTTGCCTCGCACTGAATCCAGTCAGCAATATTAAACAATACGACATAAATTCAGACTAGACCTCTTGCTCAGCCATTTGCCACTGGCAGTATCAGAATTTTTACCAATATAAATGGCCATACTAGTTCTTCTTATATAGACTACATGGTGACCAACTTAGAAAGCATGTGGTTTGATTGCAATTTAGGAAATCCCAACATATCTGACCATTTTTCCTGAAGTTGAATTTTCTAAACACCATTCAACCAACTGAAAAAGTAGTTCCTGTCTTTGCTATAGATAACTTAGTACAAATAACATAAACGAATTTAGAGCTAGACTGGTTAATATTAATTGGGCTTACTTATTTGATTTTGGGATTAATATTGGTTTTAAGTGATTTCCTTGTTTAAGCTAGGGTTTTATTGGGTATATTCGACTTCCTAATCCTAATTTTTGTTGTTTTCTTTCTGGCACTCGTTTACTTCAGGATATATAAAACTACTTTTGCCGAATCTGGTTACGCGCCATCATATGGTAGTTACAAGTAAATAGTTTTTTTGCGTTTTCTTGCTAGGCGTGGTCAAGGTTATAGGGCGAGAGAAACGTATAGAAGGCACGCATTAACATTAAACGGTGGCTGTCTCACACACACACACGCATTATGTTATTTGTTTAGCGCTCATTTTTTGATTGTTTTAATTGCCGCGGAGCAGAAGTCACGATATCGGGTGCACAGACAGATTTTGTTAAACTGGGTTGCTAGCGTAATAGTGAGGTAATTTAAAGTGTCGAAAAACTCCTATGGTCCCTTCCTCTCTCCTTTGTGTAGGAAAGAAATCACCGGTTCCAGCCAGTGACCAGTCAGCAGTAAGTTTTCGGCTCTTTTATTACTCATATTTACCCATAATTATTTATAGTCCACTTATTAAATTATTTAATTGATAATTAATTATTCTAATAGACGCACACACCGATAGGGTATAGGCCCCATCATATGGCCACTTCGACCGAATTATAGCCGGCAGTTTTTTAGTAGTTTTTTCTGTCTATTAGCACGATATCGTGGTTCACTTCTTATCATAAACACACAGATATTTTGAGGTGTAATTTCATACGCACGCATACATTTTAGTATTGTTTATGTTTACGTTCAGTTCTCGCATTGAGGGATTGTTTTCAGTATTCACCAATACAACTAATTTATTTGGACTTTGATCAGTTAATTATTTAAACTAGTATTTTCAATTAATAACTATTTAATTGTTTCTTGCTGTTAGCACCTTGATTTCACATAATTTGATTATTCATTGTATAGTTTGGAGTTTGGGTGATATTACACTGCTCAAGTATGCCACCAAAAATTGATCAAAACCTTGAGGTAAAGCTTAATAAACTTCTTGCGAAAAAAAACTTATTTCAATAAAATACAACGGCTATATGATTTATCGAAAGATTTAAAAAACCCGATAGTTTAGCGAATTTTAAAATTCAAATG
This sequence comes from Leptura quadrifasciata, assembly GCA_963675555.1. NCBI lineage: Eukaryota > Metazoa > Arthropoda > Insecta > Coleoptera > Cerambycidae > Leptura > Leptura quadrifasciata. The sequence goes on along the minus strand of OY776682.1, from coordinate 54,081,736 downwards.
AATACTTTGGATGAAACATTAGCGTTGTTTAAACACACTATCGATAATATTAATGACGTAAATTTAGATATAAATCCCGATTATGTATTAAATTACCGACCACTAGAAATGATAGATACGCTATATTGTCATATAAAAGAAGCAGCCAAAACATTGGAAAACCAGCAAGTCGCACAAAAACGGTTGATCAACCAGCTGTCGCTAGATTGCAAAAATTGGAAATACCTGAATTTTCTGGTGATCCTAAAAGATGGCCGATGTTTTTGAAACTTTTAAAAGTCTTGTTTACAATAATAAAAATTTAGACAATACTAGTAAAATGCATTATTTATTAGGCGCCTTAAAAGGCAAGGCTTTAGTTTAGATGTCTGTGCGGGTGTTTTACAGACTGTTACAAATTACGTTATTATTTGGGAAATGTTGGTACCTAGGTAAATATCAGGATAAGCGTTTACTAGCTGACACATATTTTAGTCGAATGTTGGAGTTTAAAACAGCCCAGTATGAATCCGCAGCTTGTCTTAATAATTTTCTAGAGAAATTCGACACTTCCGTTAATGCCATGAAGCAGTTGGATATCCCAGATTTGACAGACTTTTTTATAGCCTCTTTAGCGCTTTCCAAGTTAGACAGCCAGACACGTAAATTATTTGAAATGTCAAAACATTCTGAAATTCCAACTTATAAAGAAATCGTAGATTTTATTATAAACCAAAGAAAAGCTCTAAATAGCCTTCCAAAAAGTAGCCAAAGTAGTTCCGCAAAGCTTAGTACGAATAGTAGTGGTGCTTACAAACCAAAATCTGTTCCGCAATCTTTTCTCGCAAATAGTGGTAGTGGGGATAATAAAAAACCTTATAAAAGCGCAGTAGGTAATTGCAGTATTTGTAAACAATTACATTCAATTTTTCAATGTTCTGATTTTTTAAGATTCACACCTCATGACAGGTATAGTTTAGTTAAACAGAAAAAACTACACATAAATTGTTTAAGTTCAATTCACAGAATAGCCGATTGTAAATCGACAAACGTTTGTAATATTTGTCTTGCTCGTCATAATTCGTTATTACATTTCGACAAATCGTGTCCCAATAATAATAATAATAATAATGATCATGAAACATCTAGTAGTAATCAATCTCCGTCAAATGATAATGTGAATGGAAACTCATCCACACACAACTTTTGTTCAACTTCAAACAATGAAATTTCGCAAAGTAATTATACAACTCTACTCTCTACAGCAGTTGTCAATATAATGTCTGCCTCGGGCGAATATAAACCCGCACGTTTTTTGATAGATAATGGAAGCCAAGCACATTTCATCACTGCCAAATGTTGTCAACGACTCAAATTACCTTTTAAAAAATATCACTCTTCTGTTAGTGGAATCGGTGGTCCTCAAACAGTTTTAGGTCACATAAATTTTGTTTTAAGTTCTCGATTTGATTCGAACATTAAATATCAGATCGATGCATTAGTAATAGATAAAATAACTGATCGGCTTCCAACAACAAATGTACCAGTTCAGTCTCTTAATTATTTAACCCATATCCAATTAGCGGACAAACAATTTTATCAACCCTCAAAAATTGACGGTATTATTGGAGCCAGTTTATTTTCACACATTTTAGGCACTAGTAAGGTTGTTGGCCCACCTAATTTACCCATGGCAGTACAAACTAGTTTAGGCTACATTGTAATGGGAAACGTACCCATTACTGTACCATGTCGGTTTGAAAATTCGTAAACATTTTGTTCAATTGTAGAGCCTTCTTTAGAACAAATTTTACATAAATTTTGGGAAGTAGAGGAGGTGCCTGCGCCACCTATGATTAATCATAAGGACACTGAATGTGAAAACATTTTTAGAACCACCACTACTCGCGACAAAACCGGTAGATTCACAGTAACGCTTCCGTTTAAGGAATACCCGCCTGTGTTAAGAAATTCGTTTGATATAGCTTGCAAAAGATTTTACTATCTCGAAAATAAGTTTAAAAATGATGAGTCCTTTAAAAATAATTATAGCGAAGTTATCGGAGATTACATAGCTCAGGGTCACATGAATTTAGTGTCCGCAATTTCAAATTATCAAGTTGATAGTCGCGCATATTACATTCCACATTTTGCAGTATTAAAAGATAGTGTTAGTACGCATGTCCGTATTGTGTTTGATGCCTCCGCGAAAACGTCTAATTCACGCTCATTGAATGATGTTTTATATTCCGGCCCAAAACTACAAACGCACATTTTTAAAAATTTACTTAATTTTAGACTTTTTGAAATTGCAATGATAGCGGACATTCGCCAAATGTACCGAAACATTTGGGTGTGTCCAGAACATCGCAAATTTCAACGAATCCTATGGAGATTCGGCCCTGAGGAGCCTTTAGCAATTTATGAATTAACCACCGTAGTATTTGGTTTAAAATCATCCCCTTTCGCAGCGTTAAGGACGATTCCTTTCGCGTCTAAAGTCGTTGAAGCCGACCTGTATATAGACGACTTAGTAGTTAGTGTGCCAACGGCATCGCAAGCAATAGAGCTTTATCGACAAATGGTGGGGTTGTTCTCTGCCGGGGGTTTCGAATTAGTTAAGTGGAGTACAAATTCACTGGACTTGTTACAAACTATCCCCACAAATATTCGTTTTTCATCAACAGTAGTATTTACACAAGAACTTCTTGACCGCAAACATATTGCCTTCCAAAACGCTATCAACCACCCCAACGACTCATCAAAAGCAGAAGCTTTTACCGAATCTATGTATGAAACGCAACGCGAAATCAGAAGAATAAAGAACGAGTGGTGGGCAAGCAAGGCCAGAGAAATTCAAAGGTACGCCGATTCACACGACTACAGGAATTTCTTTCAAGGAGTGAAAGCAGTGTACGGCCCCGGTAGGAAAAATATGTGCCCTATTAAAGATTTAAATGGAAATCTCCACAATGAAGACCAGGAAATAAGAGCCCGATGGAAGGAACACTACTCTAACATTCTTAACCAGCAGAATCAAGCCGATCACGATATTATAAATCTTATCCCTCAATATGACACCTTCGAAGACTTAGATAAACCACTAACAACGGAAGAGATCTTAACCGCCATTGGGCAGCTAAAAAATAACAAATCTCCCGGCGCCGACTCACTCCCAGCTGAGATCTTTAAAGCTTTGTCGTCAGAGCTCATACCCTACCTCAAAAAACTGTTTTATGTCGTGTGGGAAAGTGGTCAAGCTCCGCAGGAGTTTCGTGATACACTTTTAATCAACCTCTTCAAAAACAAAGGGAGCGCTGCGGACTGTGGAAATTACAGGGGTATAGCTCTCCTGGCTGTCGGAGGGAAGATACTCACTAAAGCGATGGCAAATAGGCTAACACCTGTTATGGAAAAGTTACTTCCTGAAACACAGAGTGGCTTTAGACCAAACCGAGGCACATCGGATTTAATCTTCACACTTAAACAGCTTCAAGAAAAAGCACTCGAACATCAAGGAGAAATTCACATGGCCTTCATTGATTTAACCAAGGCGTTTGACTCGGTGGATAGGGAAGTGCTCTGGAAAATTATGTTCCGCTTAGGTATCCCTAGAAAATTTGTGGAAGTATGTCGCAGTCTACATACCAACAACAACGCCCAGGTTATGTATAATAATGAGGCAACCGAACCTTTCCAAACCCTCACTGGAGTTAGGCAGGGATGTGTCCTGGCACCCCTACTCTTTAATTTGTTTACCACTGCTCTAACAATTATTGTTGACAACAAACTGACAGTCAGAGGAATAGGTCTCAGATACCGTTTTGATGGCGGTCTCTTTAATATAGGGCGCTTTAGAGCTTTCACGAAGACACGCACACGATTCATTTGTGATCTCCAGTATGCGGATGACTGTGCACTTTTAGCCTCTACGCCGGAAGAGCTTCAAGAACTTTTAGATGTGTATGCCCAGAGCTATGATTCCTTGGGACTTAAAATCAACATTGGAAAGACTAAGATTATGTCAACTCCTCATCAAGTGAACCAAATAGACATTACACTTAACGGAAATTCTCTTGAAGTGGTGGATCAGTTCAATTACTTAGGCAACGCTGTTAATGACAAAGCAAACATGGACAGCGAGATTCGCAATAGAATTAACGCTGCATCTAGAGCACTCTGGGGACTTAGAGAGAGAGTATTTGACAACCACGACCTTGCTTTTTCAACGAAAATGGCTGTCTACAGAGCAGTTGTCATTCCAACACTGCTATATGGATGTGAAAGCTGGGTCACTTACCGTCGTCATGTGAAAGAATTAGAACGTTTTCAGCAAAGACACCTCAGAAGTATGATGAAAATCCGTTGGTTCCATCACATATCAAACGTGGAAGTACTCAGGAGAGCAAACAGCCTTCCAATTGAGGTGCTTATTTCAAGAGCACGCCTAAGATGGACAGGTCACGTTCATCGTATGCATGATAACCGCCTTCCTAAATGTACACTTTATGGTGAATTGCTAAGCGGTAAAAGAAGGCGTGGCGGTCAACGAAAGAGGTTCAAAGACGCTCTCCATGAAAATCTAAAATCCTGCGGTATTGCAGGCGAGCAATGGGAACAACTTGCAGCGGACAGAACCGAATGGCGAGGGGTTGTGACCAGCTATCAAGGAAATGTTGCTGCAAGAAGGCCGAATCCAAGACCTAACCAGGTCTATGTTTGTCCTGACTGCGGTCGACATGTGCTCTCCCGAATTGGCCTCTATAACCATAGTCGTGTGCACCGTAGATGAATGGGAATTACAATAGACTACACCTTTTACTTGTTTTTTATTGTACACAATTTATCGACTGTAACATTTTTATACTCCGACTCGAGTAACGGCTAATTAATAAACAATAAATAAGTATTTAGCGAGCCTCCTGAAAATAACTGCTTACTTAAGGTTTTAGGTTTACAATGGAATCCTTCAACAGACTCATTTTCATTTTCGGTAAAAATTCTAAACAAAATTTGTACAAAAAGAAACATTTTGTCAACTTTAGCGCTTATATGGGACCCAATGGGATTTTTATCAATGGTCACATTCGTTGCAAAAATCCTTATAAAAGAGTTGTGGATTTCTAAAGTTGTCTGGGATGGAGAACCGCCAATAAGCATTAAAAAACAATGGTCACAATTTTATGAGGAGCTTCCTCTTTTATCGCATTTTCAAGTACCACGTTGCATAGGGGCCTTTGATAATAATTCTTGTGCAGCACTGATAGGTTTCGCAGATAGTTAATTAAAAGGATATGGTGCTATAGTTTATATAAAATTAATTACACCTGATAATATTAGAGTCAACTTAATGTGCGCAAACGCAAAAGTTGCATCTCTGAAAATTTGTATTTGAACTTTGTGCCGCGGTTCTTTTAGCAAAATTAATCAAATCGATTATAGGTACATGTTCATCTCGCATTAAAATAAATCAGATTTTCGCACTTTCAGACTCCACAGTAGTTTTGCATTGGATTAATAGTTCTCCACATAGGTGGAAAATATTTGTGGCTAATAGGGTTGCTAAAATTCAGGAATCTGTTCACTCCGCAAAATGGTATCATGTAGAAAGCAAAAATAATATAGCCGACTGTTTTTCACGCGGATTAACGCCAGCGCCTTTCATTCAACTCCCCACTTGGCTCTCCGGACCACCGTGGCTTAAATTAGAAACGGATAAATGGCCTATTCAGCCTGTAGTTGAAAGTAACTCGCCTATTATTGAAGAAAAAATAACCATAGTTCTGCCTGCTGTGGTCAATGAGTGTAATCCATTACGTAATCTTATGTTGAAGATGTCTTCTTGGTCGAAACTCTGTAGAATTATAGTGTACGTACTTAGATTTTTGAAAATATTGCCTATCAGGAAAATTATTGCTGCATCAAATTTAGAGGAAGCCGAATTAATGCTTATACGAATCGTTCAAAAAATACATTTTGCCAAAGATTTTGAACTGTTACAAAATAAACAGCAATGTCGCAAACCATTACGTCACTTAGATCCTTTTCTAGATAGAGGGTGTATAAAGTAGGTGGTAGATTAGCAAACTCACAAATTAGTTATAGTATGAAACATCCATTGTTATTACCTAAAAAGGATCATTTGGTTAATATTTTAATTGGTCATTTTCACTGTCTATACTTACCGCATTTATTATTATCACTTCTTCGACAACAATTTTGGATATTAGCCGCTAGAAATATTGTTCGAAGTCGCATCAAATTATGTAATTATTGTTTTAAATTTAAACCTAAAGCCATATTTCCGCAAATGGCAAATTTACCCAGTTCCAGAGTAAACGAAGTCAAATGTTTTGTGAATTGTGGAGTGGAGTACGCTGGTCCATTTTATATTACTTTAGGGCGTCGCAGAGGCATTAAAAGTCAATAGGCGTATATATGTCTGTTTGTCTGTCTGGCAACGAAAGCGCTACACTTAGAGTTAGCTTCTGATATGTCAACCGCTACGTTCTTAGGATGTTTCCGGCGTTTTATAGCACGCGGACCTGTATGCTCTATTTCATCTGATTGTGGCAGTAACTCTATCGGGGCAAAAGCTGAACTTGATCAAATTTACAATTTAATTAAATCCCGTGAATACATTCATACTATAGGCGCCGAATTAAGTTCACACAAGATAGAATGGAAATTCAATCCTCCATCTGCACCCCACTTCAGAGGCATTTGGGAGGCCAACATTAAATTAGTAAAAGCATTTGTGTAAAGTTGTAGGTAATCAAATTTTCACTTTTGAGGAATTTACAACCATATTAACGCAGATTGAAGGCTTACTAAATTCAAGGCCACTGTGTTAGTTGAGCAGTGACCCCTTTGAACCAGAGGTTCTAACCCCCTAACATTTTCTTACATTGACCCCATTAAAATCACTTCCTGCAAGAGATTTTTCAGAAACAAATCAAAATTTACTTTCGCGTAAAGAACTACTTGAGCGGTTTACAAAGTCGCCAGAAATGGAACACCCAAGCTTGTCCCGTTACCAAAGGGACACTGGTGCTTATACAACAAGAAAACATACCCCCTCCAATGGCCATTAGGTGTTATTGAAGATGTATTTCCAGGCAAAGACGGCGTGGTTCGCGTAGCGCTCGTAAAAGCTAAGAACACCACTTATAAACGGCCCGTTATTAAGTTGTGCCCTTTGCCTAATCAGTAAACGTAGATTTTTCTCTTTTAGAATGGGTTAGGTCTGTTTCTCAATAGTTTTTAAATTTTTTGTTTTGGAGTGTATTTGAAAATAATTTTTCAAAGCCGGAGGAATGGTTACGCGCCATCATATGGTAGTTACAAGTAAACAGTTTTTTTTGCGTTTTCTTGCTAAGCGTGGTCAAGGTTATAGGGCGAGAGAAACGTGTGGTTAGAAGGCACGCATTAACATTAGGTTCGTAATATTGGGAAGAATGAAAACGGTGGCCGTCTCGCACACACACGCATTTTGTTATTTGTTTAGTGCTCATTTCTTGATTGTTTTAATTGCCGCGAAGCAGAAATCACGATATCGGGTGCATAGACAGATTTTGTTAAACTGGGTTGCTGGCGTAATAGTGATGCAATTTAAAGTGTCGAAAAACTCCTACGGTCCCTTTCTCCCTTTCCTTTGTGTAGGAAAGAAATAACCGGTTCCAGCCAGTGACCAGTTAGCGGTAAGTTTTCGGCTCTTTTATTACTCATATTTATCCATAATTATTTATACAGTCCACTTATTAAATTATTTAATTGATAATTAATTATTCTAATAGACGCACACGCCGATAGGGTATAGGTCCCATCAGAATCTGTATATGTACATGTAAGAAAGTGAATATATAATCTTTTTTCTTAGTTCCAATATATTTCTCATTGGAAGAATTATAATTTGTGACAACAGTACTTACTACTAAACCTAAACTTCAATAATCGCCGCGCACTATAATGGCCCATAAGAATGAAGAAAATTGTGGCAAAACAAGATGCTTTACAGAAAGTATCTCAAGACTTTGAACAATTAGTCCTTACTGTCATGACTGAAGGAAAGAAAGCTCATCTGGGAAGAGTGGGATTTATTTATAACAGCCATACAGGACAGGATCATCTGGATAGAAACTACGAAACTATCGACTAGGTATATATATATATATAAGAACAAAAAACAGGGTGGCAAAGATCACACAGGGAGTTAGCAATAACATTCAAACTCCTTAATAATCCACCGCTATTCTATGAACTTTAAACCATTCTTAAAAATCAAGAAACATGGATAGACTACTCCAATCTGACAGAACTCTAGTCACAACCGCTCTGATATCACAGTGGGAAAAAAAGGTCACAATTATTGACATAGCTGCTACCCTATCAATAACCTGCAGAAAACAAAGATAAAGAAGAAGAACAAATATCAAAACAGTAGCAGATTCAGCCGGATTAAATTTTAGGCAATTACTGAAACAGTTCAACAGATTCAATTTTTAACATCGCCATTTAAAATTTATACAGACCTCTCTAATTCATCCATTTTGAAAGAATAGATAGCTGTCATTAGCAATAATAATAATAGAAAACAGCAATAATCCTAGTATGGAACCTTGAGGAGCAAGTAATAGTTAATGGAATAAAAAGTTGGTTATAGATTTTAAACATTTACTAATAATTCTAAGAAATAGAACGGAAAAGGAAGCAATGGGGTTTTGATACACTCCTGTGTGAGTTAAAATAGCAATTACATGATTACAATTTATCTTTTTTCATCTCTTTAAGCTTTTTTACTTCCGTCCAGATTATCTGAATCACCCAATTAAGTGTAAGAGATCTAGATATGTCGGAGTAAAGGAGACGAGGCTTTACAGTTTATAATGGAAACCGAACCACTTCTTGAGAATAATTTATAATTGAAAATTACTTAGCAGTAGGTGGCGCTCGAACTTACTTCGTTAGATACTCCCAGAGAGCAAGCAGGACACGCTAACTACTCAGCTACCATCAATATGTTGTTGAAATCGTAATTGTATATTTTCCTTATGCTTATTATAGTGTATACGACCAGAATTGAAACCGTATAAAAAATAAAATCCGGCAAAAACAGCCGGCATCTCTTTATTGTTTTTCTTATGACAAGCATTTCTGTTTATCTGTGTAAAAGATGCCGACTGTTTTTGCCGGATTTTAGTTTTTATATGGTTTCAATTCTGGTCGTATACACTATACAACACTAAACCCAAAAATCTTCATAATGAAGCTAAGAAAAATAATTTTAACTGAATAATTTGTCATTTGTTAATTTCTAATCAATAATTACTATCCATTGTGTAGTATATTTTCGTGAAATTATCACCAGTATTTGTATTTCATCTAGATAGAATAATCCTTTGAAAATGTTAGTAATTAAATTGATTTAATTATTGTTAATACACTGTTGCTGCTCTATAATTCGAATAAACCTGCCTCTAGAAGCCATCAAAGGACAACGACAACTATCCAATTTACATAAATTAAGTCCTCAAAATCGTTAACTCTTGACTGTAAGGTATTTTCCTTCACTAATTTTGGTTGTCTATTTGCAACTAAGAGAATCCTAAATAATGGATAAAACGGCACGAAATTATTTTACTTATATTGTGTTACAGTATTATTTTCTTAAAATCTTTTAAATTGTATTTTTCTCAATCTTAAGTGCGGGCAACTTAGAATAAGAGTATAATGCGTTGCAGAGATTATTTTCTTTTGACAGATATTTTTATTGGAAAGGAAGTGGGGATAAACTATTTAGACAGCCTGTTCTTTGTCCTTCGCTCTTTTCTTAAAATGTCTTTAGAACGACATTTCTGTTCCATGAATTTTCGTTAATTTTATGTGGAATTTTGGTACACTGGTTTGGGATGTATGGAAAATTCATAAATATTAGTTGTGATTTCGTTTTGGGTTAAATTATAATCATAATTTTCGACATGTTCGGATTTAAAGAAGTTTCTTTTCTTAGGTAATTTTTTTTATATGGTTATAGCCACATCTGTATATTTCATTTTAACAGCACACTGATGAGAAAGTAAACCCCACCTCCTGAACCACAGTTCATTTGAGCTGATGGCGCCTTTGGAGACGAGTATTTGATAATTTTCATTTTAATAAAAACTGTTAAAGTCTGAGCTAATTTGCCCCACACTGGGCGCCAAATTCTTATGCTCTGAATAAAATATAACAATAAATCCCAAATTAAATAGATTACTGGGGAGAAAATTTCCAACCGGCTATATCGAGAGAGAGATCAAAGATACAATTCAGAACAGCAGAGACAAGGGCAGCTCGCCTCATATGGAGTTTACCCAAACAGGTAAAATTTATCCAATAACAGTTTGAAATGTTACAAATTCAGCGTCTCTACCAGGGATGGCCGTTGCCATGCCTCTCTACAATGGTGCTCTGCGAGACTGTTTTTGTGGAACCGGGCAGTGCCGTACATTTATTTAACCTTCCGGGTGTGTTATATTTACCTAAAATAATTATTATTAACTGTAATATTTCTTTCAAAATATATTTTTAAAATGGCTTCCTGGAGGTCATTTAATACAGAAGAAAATTTACATAATGAAAAGTCGAAGATCGAATCGCGTTGGGGGTTTAAGAACCAAAATTTACACGTGCAAACCCAGCGTTTTCTTTTAAATAACTGCTTAAAGAGAGAAGATAATCAAATTACGGATACAGGTATTATAAAAAGAATGTTTGAATTAACTAAGATTCCGATTTCTATTATTAACCTTGTTATTAAAGATGGGGTTGTTGTAAATCACTCTGTTAAAAAAAAACGGAAAAATTAAAAATTTAGAAAAATTGACGATGCTTCAAAAGACGTTATCCGAAGAACAGTTTATAATTTTAACCTCTCCACAATAAAATTGTGAGAGGTTACTAAAATTGGTTCAAAAACGAAAATTGAGATAACATCAAATCTTTACGTTTTGAGGTCCTAGGAACCCAAAAGTGGTTTTTGAAAAATGTCTGTGTGTGTGTATGTGTGTTAGCACGATAGCGCCGAAACTACTGAACGGATTTGAATGAAACTTTGCATGTGCGTTTCTTTAGTGCCCCAGAAGATCTGAAAAGGTTTTGGTTGAGATCGGATTACGTTTAGCGCCATTTTGACGCAACAAATTGTTTATTTTTTAATTACTTTCAATTTGCAATAGAACCATTGAAAAGCAGTTAAAATTCTGATTTCAACGATATATCACACTTCCACCCTTTCGATTTGGTTTCCGTGAAAAAAATTAAAAACAAAGCAAATATGGCATAGACCGCATTTCGCATGACATGATCGATGCGCGTAGCCGTTACGTCGTGAAACTCGTCACATCACGTGTGAGGGTTTCTTCACTGCTCTAGAAGTAGAGCGGATTACGTTTAGTGCCGTTTTTAAATATATATACAGACAAATCGAAGAATTAAACTACAAATATTCCTCTAAAATCTAGTAAAATTACTGAAATGCTAATTTTCAGTTTGTTGCTTTACAAATCTGTAGTATTTAGGATAAATAGACTTTCTTCACGTTCAAGTGATGTTAAAGTTGTTAATATCCTAATAGTATATTATTCAACGAGCGATAATGTAGGTTCGGCAAAAATTCCTGGTTGGGGGTAGCTCGTCTACAGGCGTCGGTGTTAGGCCTCAGTAGCGGAAATAGGCCGACGTTAAATAAATGTATAAAAAAAAGTAAAAATGGGTTCGTACCCAACGTACTGCTCTTGGCAGCCAAAAATATAAAATAGTGTTCTGCTGACTATCACGAAGATATGACCGTGGATTTGATGATGATTTGAAAAATGGTTCGCGGAACAGCTGTTACACAATATTCCCCCAAATTACTGAATATCGTTATAGATAATACTTCTTATCATTCGCGACTATTAAATAAAGTACCAAATAATAAAACGAAAATGGATGACAAAATAAAGTTTATTAGATCTAAAGATGCAAAAATTCAAGTAAAGAAAGATTATTGAAAACTATCAAAGAACATCGAGGTCAGTTCTAAGAAGGTTTTCCTGTATAATGAACTTTTATTAATCTCTCTACCAAATAGAGTATAGTAACATACCTTAAATAAACTATTTTACAAGTAATAGTTATTGTTTTTTTTTTACTTTCTGAGAAGAGTAGATTAAAAATGATTTTCTTTGGGTTGGATCAGGAGACAGGAATTTATTTTTACATATGCAAATGAAAGGCCAACATATGAAAAAGGCAATTAATATGGATAATATAACCTCATGTCCTGTGCTTTATGCAAATTTACGCAAAATTGGATTACAATGTGTACGAGTTTAAAAAACAATTGTCGTAGCAGCACCCAACGAGTCGCCAGTTTGCAGCGATATAATTTACAAATTTCATTAAATTAATGCATGCTTGTTTACACCTTCCCACGTTATTTGTCAAACAAGAATGTAAACAAGAGTATGTAAAAATGCAATTGTGAATCATCAATTACCTAAATGAACGGGTTAAAATGGAAAATCCGCCTGACAAAGAACAGCTACAAAATAAATAGTGATGTCACTCGAATGAAACTCATACATTGTAGACATATAGGTACAGCTTTTAAATCAATTAAAGTTGATTTAATGCTCATTTCACTTAATCTCCTAAATGCGAAATAATAAACACATTAGGGGAATGATTTTAAAAAAGGGTAAACTATTTGGCGCCCTTTGTTTTCGGTATCCTATAAGATAAATAATACATTGTCTCCGATTTATGTGCCGCCTCGATGTATTTCTAAGTAATATGAGATAAATTCTATAATTTACGTGTTCTGTTATAAAGAAATAGATTAATGACCATAGTAGAAAAATATGTGCAATGTGGGAATGTCGTATTTCTTTTCGAGGTACTGCCAAAATTAATTAATTTTTTTACGTTCTGTCCTTTGTTATCGATGGCCTCAAAAACTAAGCATTACATCAAAAAAAGTATTTTTTCGTACATTAAATTTACACGTTTTTCTGCCTCACTAAATATTTGTTAATTAGTATACATACCAGAAAACAGTTCTAGTGTTTATACCGGTATCGGTAGAAAAGATATACATAAATTTAATATATGAGAAAATATATTAAAATAATTTATCTTCAACATGTGCGTATAAAAGAAAATGTTATTTTATTGGAAATTGTTAAGTATACTTACCTCAAAAATTTTTAGTTATTTATATATTATTTTTTAAGTGTCAACATTTTCGTTAATAATAAGCATTTATCCATATCTCGAATACTACTGAAAGAATTTTTGTGAAATTACGTATGTATGGAACCCCCATTTTATAAAATTCTACGACTAAAAATATGGACAGTTTATATTTACTACATACGTAGTACATACATACATTTCACATTTGAACTTTACGTTGCAAATAATATATATATATATATATATATATATATATATATATATATATATATATATATATATATATATATATACATACAGGCCGTCCATTTTTTCAGGGCCCTCGAGAATATCTCACTTAATATCGGTCGTACAAAAAAAAATATTTTTACGAAAATTGTGCCGATTTAGATAACCTACAAAATGATTTAAAGACATTTGAAATCCATATCCTACTTTAATCTCCGTTATTTGAAGAGATACGAGAAAAATTCTAAGGCGAAAATTTTTTGCAAAACAGAGTGTTTCAACGAGGTTTTATCTAATTTTTTTCAAAACCGCTGTATTTGAGATTTACTCTTCAGGCGGCTGTTAAAAAAATTATTTTGAAACGGGCGGGAAATGGCGCCATTAAATAGAGGTATTTTCCTCCCTTTTCAACGATATATCACATGCCATATTTATTCATTGGTACTACGTTAGTAATTATAAAAACATTTTTTTAAAACCAATAATTATTTTTTTTAACAAGCATTATACTTGCCGTGGAGAAGTATGATTAAATAAAACGATAAAATAATTCAATAAGTTGTTCAAATCTTTGCCATAATAAAACATTAACACAATTAAGAAGAATAAAGTACATTCAGGTAACAAAAACAAATTAATAAAAAAAATAATATAGCACACAGAACATTAATATTTATCTAATCCTCAGAATAATTTTTAAGATATCATATCAAGTGTTCAAGTGTCCACCGCGATTTCTTATGCACAATCGAGCGCGGCGAGGCACTGCATTTAAAACATTACTCAGCATTTCGGGGGTATGCCTATTGAATTCGAACTTTTAGGTCCTCTACATTTTGCGGTGTCGTCGAAAACACCGTATCTTTAATATACCCCATAGAAAAAAATCCATTGAGGTTATATCTGGAGAACGAGGGGGCCATCGAATAAGTCCATTGGTACCTATCCAATGTTGGGGCAAAATTTCGTCTAAATAATCTGGGAATTGTGAGGAGGAGCTCCATCTTGTTGAAGATATTGAAAGTTGTGTCGATTCTCTAAAGGTAGGTCATCTAAGAATTTATTAAATTCATTTCTCAGAAAGTTTAGGTACCTTTGACCACTGAGGTGACCATCATAAAAATAAGGACCTATTAAATTGGTGCCTAAAACACCTATCCACACATTTATTGAAAAACGATTTTGAAACCCAGCCGGTCTATGCCAGTGTGTATTTTCAGAAGTCCATTTGTAATGACGAATAAAAAATCCATTATTGGAAAAATTTGCCTCGTCGGAACAAAGTATTTTACTACATATTAGGCCGCAGTCAGACTGATCCACCGCTAACCACCGACCAACTTTCCAACATCGTCCTCCTTGGTTTGTCCCCCGCTTGTAAATTGTGAACTTTTTTGGCTTTATAACACCGGTAACCATTTTTCTTTAAAATTTTTCTAGCACTTGTTTTATTTATATGACAAGCAATGTGAATTTCTCTTAATGATGTTTCCAAATTTTCTGTATTTTTATTTCTTACATAATTAATAACTCGATTTACCGTATTTACATTATCAGTAACACTGTTCAACCTTGTCTTCTTCTTTAAAAATGAACCATTATTTTTCAGTTTCGTAGCTAATTTTCTGCACAGAGTTTTATTCGGCTGTAGTGTTTGTGGAAATCTGTTTCTATATTCTACTTGAGCTAATCCAGAGTTAAAATTGCATTGGCAATATGTAACGAACATATTATAACGATCAATGGGAGTGAAAATCATTTTTGAAAATTCTAAATTCTTAAACGAGTATGATTGGGTGAGAGTTTAAATATTAACTGAGATGATCTGTCAAAAAATTAAATTGTCAAGTTTGTTCCTAGCCAACTATTTTAAAATAATTGAAATAATAGTGAAATCATGAAATACAAACAAATGGATATTATACTTAAATTAATTGGTAAAGACATATTAACTTTCTGAGCAAGGAGTGATGCTTTTATGGAGGGCCTCTATACATTGGCATAACTGCGAATACTCTTTCCATAATTGCTCCATGTTGCTTTCTTGATTATTATTTTGTTTTTGTTACCTGAATTTACTTTATTATTCTTAATTATGTTAATGTTTTATTCTAGCAAGGATTTGAACAACTTATTGAATTATTTTATCGTTTTATTTAATCATACTTCTCCACGGCAAGTATAATGCTTGTTAGTTTTTATAATTACTAACGTAGTACCAATGAATAAGTATGGCATGTGATATATCGTTGAAAATGGAGGAAAATACTCTATTTAATGGCGCCATTTCCCGCCCGTTTCAAAATAATTTTTTTAACAGCCTGAAGAGTAAATCTCAAAATACAGCGGTTTTGAAAAAAATTAGATAAAACCTCGTTGAAACACTCTGTTTTGCAAAAAAGTTTCGCCTTAGAATTTTTCTCGTATCTCTTCAAATAACGGAGATATTTGGCCTAGACGTGTTCCGCATTTTCGATATTTTCCGCCATAACTCTTAAAGTAGGCTATGGATTTCAAATGTCTTTAAACCATTTTGTAGGTTATATAAATCGGCACAATTTTCGTAAAAATTATTTTTTTTGTACGACCGATATTAAGTGAGATATTCTCGAGTGCCCTGATCAAATGGACAGCCTGTATATGGCTATGATATTCGCCTGAAGCGTGGTTACAATATCACACGATATAATTTCTAATTTAATTCTCACAGTAAAAGATAACATTCCCTTTCAAGCTAAATAAAATAAATACGATACTAAAATAAAACAATTTGAAGATTTAGAAGAAATTAAATTAGTTGTCAAAATTTGTAATTTAAAATATTCTCGATTATTTCCAAATGATAAAATGGTGAACAAGAAATTTATATAAACTTTATTACAAGCTCTTAAGTCCGCGTGGCACAATATAACTTCCAGCCGCACAGTATCACTTATTTGCGATGTCCAGATGCTATCTGCAAAGCTCCTTCACCTTTCAAATGGTATATCTTTTCCACCAGGAATCGTTTTCTGGATCTTAAAATAAATGATGATAATACTTCTTGCTCCTACTTGTCAAAATTTTGAAAACTCGATTTTCTGTTTCTTCCTTCTAAATTCTTAAGGCAGTTTGTCTTTTTTCGATTTACTTTTCTTCAATTTAACCAACAACAGTCTATTTTCTCTATTTTACTCCAATATTTTACTATCTCCAAAATTTTTCCCCTAGCAACCTCCAATTTCCAGTTTTTACACAGTCTCCTTTATATTTTCCTCAAAATACAAAATCGCAGATACCAACTTGAATCTTTCGTGACATCAACTTAACAAAACGAATTGGTTCTCATCCATGATGATATTGAACCTTTTCTCACTTTTATCATTTTTCGGCACAAACTAATTAAAAATCTTACATCTACATGAACATATTAAATGCGAGTAAACAGTTCGAAATGTTATAAACATTCTGATAATTAGTATAACAGTAATTATGCGTATTTACTTAAAATAGCTGATTCAATTTTCCATTAAATTATGTTATCAACATCTCTACGTGTTTTTAATGGCTGAGATATAAAAATTGCATGTATTTATAGAAAATATCTGTCTTCTGTAAAATACTTTGGTATTTTATCAAACAAAACAAATAACAGAAAACAGCAAACATGTATGCAACTCTCTACTCAGAATAAAATAAGATGCATTTTATTCACAATACACAACTCAAATTGACCCGAATGTGTTTTTTAGTGTTCCTGTTTCAAATGTGGCAATAGAAATATGGTGAATAATTATAGAGCAATATCGATACTTTTAACGTCCGGTAAAATGTTCAAAGCAAATAGTATCAAACGGAAATCAGAAAATTTTATCAGTATACATCAACATGGGATTTTTCAAGGATGTTCTGTAGTAACTAATTTAATTACTTTTGTGCAAAATTTATTGGACAGCATGTCAAATAGAGAACAGATGGATGCTGGCTAAAAGGATTTGGTTTCACTCAAAACTAGGAGTATCAAACAGCTAAATAACTAAGCTATTTATTTGACGAGCAGTGTATATATAATTTCGTTTAGGTGTTGCCCTGAAACTGAAGAAATTTGTTGTATTCTGCTGTATAAATAATAAAGTAAAATCCACCACTTCCTTCTCTCCTTTGACCCTACTAAATGGTGCAATAAAATCATCAAGTTTTCTACCGCAAATACACGACGCGCCACGTTTATTGGACGCCCTTGTCTGTTTCGCTTCGTGCATGTCACATAACTGACATCCAAAATCAGGCCTATGAATTTTAATGTTATTGAATCTGTCTTTCATTTAGCTTTTCCATCCATACTCTTCTATTTTGTGCTGGATTTCAACAGCAATATGCACGCATTATGCAAGAATGGGGTACAGTTCTGGAGTGTGGTTATTGGATACAAAAAAAAATATTTAAAATAAAGGAATATGAAAGGAAACCAAACGCTATAAGTAGTTGCAATTAAAATATGTGTCTGGAATTTGTTAAATATGAAACAAACCATCTTGGAACTTTTACGTAACAAATATTTTCGCAATTCTAAAAATGCAAATGTTGCATGATTATATTTTTATATAATGAATTAATAACATAATAAACAAAATATTAGAGAAGAAATACCGCCTAGGTGGTGCTGCGGAAGCTTTGAGGGCATCCATGTTTTTATTTGATCGAAAAGTAGATCAAGTAAAGCTTCTCATATTTTAGATAAACATTTGTGAGGCCCTTTATTTAATGAGACTGTCTTATGTAAATTTATAGCATAACTACATGCGCCAACATATTTTAAGTCTACCAAATATGTAAGGCGGTATTTCCGCTTCACTCTAAACAATTTGCCTATCAACCTGGAAAATCAACAATGAATACTCTACATTGCCTGATCCAAGGCATTGAAAAGACATTTATAGCCAAGGAAGTCATTATGCGTGCTTTCGTAGACATAGAAGGTCCTTTTGACAACGCCTCCTATGAATCCATATAAAAAGCCGCCGAAAAAAGGGGAATACAGTCACATACAATTAAATGGATACAATCCATGCTCAGAAGAAGAATAATTACCACAAATGGGGGGGATGAGTCGGCTACGGTGACTGCAGTCAGGGGTTGTCCACAAGGTGGAGTCCTATCACCCTAGCTGTGGTCAATGGTGGTCGATGATCTCCTACATAAAATGAGGAATTCAGGCTTCAACGTCTAGGGATATGCAGATGACCTGGTCGTCACTGTGAGAGGCAAAAATGAGGTCATGATTTCCAACCTCATACCAATTGCTTTAAATATAATATCCAAATGGTGCTCGTCAGAGGAGCTCAATGTCACTCCGAGCAAAACAACTATTGTCCCGTTCGCTAAAAGGAGAAAACTCAATCTTAGAACTCCTGTATTGAATGGAACGATACTAAATCTTTCCAGTGAAGTCAAGTATCTAGGAGTAATCCTGGATCAAAAACTTACCTGGAACTCACGTCTGGAAAGGACCCTTACTCAAGCAACAGCGGCAATATGGACGTGCCGTGGGTTGTTTGGGGTCTAAGACCGAAAATGACCTTTGATCTTTCGGTTGTCAGACCTATGATGATCTGCGAATCATGTCCATGGTGGTGTGGTCAAAAACAGATGAAAAAATAGAGCAAGGAAAGTTGAAGAAACTGCAACACCTTGCCTGTTATGGACTACAGGAGCAATGCTTGACCTACTTTCTTTTGATCTACTTTCTTTGCACTTGCATGTGAGGAAGGAGGCAGCACTTAGTGCCTGACGACTGCATCAGGCACATAAATTTACTTGGATTACAGGATTCTGGAGTAAGTCCACCTGGAGTCCATGACCAACCCACTGACTCAATGCCAATCAAACAGGACTTTGATTGTCCGTTTGACGTGCTCAAAGCTGTCGGACGAGTAAGATGGAGGTATTGCGATTGAAGCAAGAGTCACTCATCTGGTACAGATGGATCTAGAATGGCTGAAGGGGTAGGACTGGGCGTAGCAGGGCCTGCCTAAATGTAGGCTATCCAGAGCCCTCGGTAACGCCCCAACCATATTCCAGGCAGAAATTCATGATATAGATCTGTGTACCCAGGAATGTTTAAATAAAGTTATTCGAATACCAAAGATCTATATCAGATAGCCAGGCAGCATTAAAAGCTCTAAGGTCCTATACCTTCGAGTCTAAAATTGCCTAGGAATGTAGACAATCCCTGAAGCAACTGGAAAACAACAACAAGGTTACCTTGATGTGGGTGCCAGGGCAAGCTCTTCTAGATCCTTCCGGGATGAAAGGTGTCGTAATTACCTGAGGTGTTATTTATTTATTATTTTGTTATGTGGCTGATGACCGAGGGTGGCAGGCCCTTCAGTTAGTCAATAATCCTACCTTTAGTCTTCCAATGATGAGGTCTAAATAAATAACTAGTTCATTGATGTCGGTGTTTGTTGGATATTTGTTACGGATGTTTTGTTTCACATGTGTTACAATTTATTAAGGATGCGATGTTGTGGACAGATAAACAGTATGTTACCAAAATCATGCACATTTTAAACTGAAAAAAAAATAACACTAAACATTAGTACCCACTCATTATTTATATATAAATAAATGTTTTAACCACTTTCCGAGTCACCTGAATGACCGACCTTATTAAGTCTAGGAGATCTAGATTTGTCTGAGTAAAAGTGACGGGGCCCTATAGTTTATAGTGGAATTTGAACCATTTCTTGGAAATAATTTATATTTAAAATTTACTTCGCAGTAAGTGGGACTAGAACCCACTTCTCTAGGTATGCTCAGAGAGAAGCTAGATGAGCTAACCCACTGAGCTAACGCCCCCTGAAGATGTACTGAAAACAGAGAACATTTTAACTCATCCTGTATGTAAGCGCCTTTAAAATAACTTAATTTCGATTTTACTATCTTTATTCGAAATGAATGGTTATTACAAAATGGATAGTAATTTTACAGAACATTTGTTAAGGCAGTAAGTAACGAAGTTCTTTCCCATTAGTAGTAAGTTTGAAAACGAACGTTATAAATGATTCAATAAATACTGGTCCAATCATGGGCGAATACAAAATATTTGAGTTTCTGTAAATTTATTACTGGTAGAGATAAAATTCTAGAGTAAAAACTTGTAAACCTTATCGGTGTGAGCGAAATAAGAAAACTAATGACACGAAAAAAGGAACGTGAAGTTTAATTTTGTCCTGGATTTCATCACTATAAATCTATTTCAATTGGAGATAGTTTCGGGAACATATTATTCTTTCTGTTAAGGAACAGTACTTAAAGGTTATACACTAGAAGGAAACTATTATAGAGACCAACTTCTATCTTGTAAACAACCGTAACACAATCAAAATACCTTTAAATACATCTGTTTGTTTATCCAGCGTTACAAATCAATGTATTTATTACCTATTTTCGATACCGTAATTTCTTGAGATAACAAAAATATATTCGAATATCTAAATTGACCATTTGAGGCTGCGTAGACCTGATGATTAGCTCAGCATCATAACAAAAGCATAAAATACCAAAAGAAACTATGATATCAACCCATTTAGGAAAAGCCGCTCTTTAGCGTAAAATTATATATTTCTATAACTGTCCAGACACCGAAATTTGGCATATGTTATGCGTCCTTACTCGGCTGCTTATCAAAATTAAGAAAAGTGATTTGGTATCAAGATAAACAAAATAATAATCTAGGTTTTTTTGGCTTAATTTTTCCTGTTTTTCTATTTCTATAATTTTTTATATAAATTATACCTAAACACCGAAATTCAAAAAGTAAATCCACAGGGAGGTCTATTAATAGGCCTACATATTTACATATTAATACATATTTTAACAAAAAATAAAGAGGCTGAAAAACGTAAACTTTAAAACCGATCCCAAGCCATTATTGGTTCCGTTCTAAAAATTTGCCAAAATCTGTTAATAAAATTCATTAATAGACTTCTACGTCATTTTACTTTTTGAGTTGCAGTTTTTATAATTTTCCAGATAACGCACAATCTTAATAAATAAAATTATTAAAAATTTGGTTGGTGTTAAAATAATTTATTAATTTTTCATAATACATTAAATACTCGAAAATAATGGAAAAAAAATTAAAAAATTGTGGTCAAATTTGCAAAAAATAATGAGTTCCTTTGGAATAATTGAAAATGTTAACACGACTATACGACTAACCAAATAAATAGATTAATTGGTAAAAAAGAACGAAAACCCTGTGGTATTTGAACTTGCGTATACTAAGCCATTAATCTTCCTTGTTGGCACAACCAGCGTTCTTGGTACTTAACGGCTGTATTTATATTTCCAAAATTAAATAACTAAAAAACAAAGGTCCATTCTAACAAACGGATCAGGAGTATTTAAGCTTTACTTCCAGCGAAAAAAAAGAAGATTGAAATCAACGGAAATCGGGTCCCCTTATTGTGTTTTAAAATTGTGTGTTTAATATTTTATTAAGTTTGGTTGAAAGATCACGGAGATTTGGCGAAAATTTACAATAATTTCAAATAACAATATTAATATAAAAATTTGGTTATTCCTAAATAGGAAAGTTTGCCCAAGTTGTCACAGGCCGATTCCTTGACTAGGCAATAATGATGAATAAATATTTAATTAAATTCTTTAAGGTACTGAGTAATTTTAGTATTAACTTTTGCACTAACTTTAAAATTATAGCAAAACACAAAAGACCTAAACAAATAATCATAATTTGGGACATTTAATAAAACTTTAGATGTTATTTCTTGCGTATAATTATCGGGTTTGAAAATTAAAACTTTCTAGAATGCTTGTATTTAAATGAAGGGCAGATATAAAGAAATAATAGGTAAAAATATTCAAAGTATGGAAGTAATTTAACGAAATTACTTAAAAACTCTTATCCATTTTTACATCCACGTCCAGTGGATAGTAACGCAAAAAAATATATTTTTTTTTTATTGAAATAGGCTTAAAATGTCATGAAACGTCCAGATTTTAAATTTGAGCTGAAAAAAATTCCTGTCTGTCTGTATGTAACTCTGGAACCGTTTATGATATTGACTTGAAATTTGGTACACTTATGTATTATAACGAGATTATATTTTGATCTAATTCCGTTGAAGGGTTCGGGCTAAATGGGGTAAATAAGGGTAAATAGACAAAACAAGCAAATAAGAGTCCATAAAATTGCAATTTAGGGTATGCACGAAAAGTTAAGGTCTCAAAATTTTTTCTGGCATCAGCCACCAACCCCCCCCCCTCTATCACCCCCAATACCACCCCCACACTATTACGAAAGGGACCAAAACAAATTAAAATGTGATTTAGAGTATATACAAAAACGAAACGTCTAAAAAAAATTTTTAGCGTCAGCTACTACCACCCCCACCCACCCAAAAATTAAAATGTGATTTAGAGGGTATACAAGAACGAAACGTCTAAAAACCATATTATTAAAGGGAGTAAAAAATTAAATTGGGATTTGAACCAAGGGCCTCTAAAATTTATTTTGGCATTAGTTACCCTCTCAATAGAAACAAGATGAGCCCCGATACTGATCCCTGTGGAACGCCACTGGTAACAGGGTGAGCGAGAGAGAGTCGGCATCAATTTTGATTCTGAATGATCGACTGGATAGATATTGCGAAATCCAAAACAATAAAGGCCCACGGATACCAAACTGGAAAAGCTTTAGTTCCAGTCGTTTTTTAAGAACTTTGTCGAATGCTTTGGAGAAATCTAGGTAAATAATATCTGTTGGTTCTTTTTTATCAAGTGCCCGGGTGCAATTATTTAAGCAGTGTAACAAATTAGTGGTTATGGATCTCCCAAACAAAAATCCGTATTGTTGGTTAGGAATGACATTATTTGACATCAAAAAGGGCAGCATCTGATCCACGAGTATTCTTTCCATTGCTTTTAGGGGGATACATGCTAGGCTAATATGTCTATAGTTTTCAGCACATAATTTGTTGCCTTTCTTAAAAATCAGAATAACAGTGCCTGGGAGTATGTTGATGCGAAAAATTTGCAGAAAATGTTAGCACATTCTATATTGGTGGTGCATAAGCTGCTAGAGCTGTTGAATACTTTTGGAGCATGGACAGTAGATTAGAGTGAGTTTCGGATGTATCTATGAAATGACTTTTTGTTTTGGCGGTGAATTAATCTATTTTCGAATTGTATCTTAGCCATTTTTATTTTCCATGATATAGTGTTTGAGTATGTTCTGTGTGCCTGATGGTCTTTTGGATGCTGGAAGCGTTTGTATCTCTGCCATAAAGTTTTCTTGAATTTCAGTAGTTTTTCTAAGCTTTTATCTATCCAAGGTTTAGGTTTATTAGTTTTTTAAGTTATTTTTTATTTGAAGCGAGATTACTTTCTCGCAAGTGTCCACGAATGCTTCCCATTGTTTTGTTACATCTAATCCAGAAAGGTAATTGGCCAATCGATATCATTTTACCAAGAAGAAATAGATTTTTGTAAAATAATTATGCTTAGGCTGAACTTCCAGATCGCAAGCAAATTGGAGATTACATGTCAACACTACATGATCAGATTTGTCCATAGGGGAGCAGAAATTTGGGTGGGATAATAGTGATTCACTAGTGACAAGAACAAGATCTTAACAGTAGGAGGATTTGGTTAGCTCTGAATCGTGTGTGTATATATATATATATATATATATGAAAAATACTAGGTTCTCGGGTTGAACCGCGTCTGAAATTGTTAATGTCTCGACGTTTCGGCTCCCGTTTTGGAGCCATTTTCAAGAGAAAAAGTGGATCAACAAAAATTGTCAAAGAAAATAATGCTAGGAGTTCGTGGAACTGGTTCGATTCCGGGGTCTCAATCTGCCTACTCCCCAGATCTCACCACGATCCGTCTCTAAGGCCTCAATCTGCCTACTCCTTAGAGCGAACTAGCTGGCAGTATCGGACGAAGTGTTATTTATACGAAAGCTGTCTGTGGGTGGGAGAGTGGTGAGGGGTTGAGGATCAGAACGGCTGCTATCAGGATTATGAGGTGTGGATGAAGATTGTGGGGCTAGCCTGGAGATCAATGATTTCCAAGCAACTGGAAGACGATGACTGTCATCATTTTTGTTTAGACAATTGAGACGTTTTTCGATCTCAATTGCTTCGCGGATGATTCGCGGTTTCTGGAAAAATGATGGTGCTATGATTTTGGTGTTATCGAAGTCTATATTATGGCCTGTTAGGAGGCGGTGTTGGGCAAGTGATGATGTGGGATCGGATTTTCTAACTGCAAGACGATGTTCATATATTTTATTGTTAATGCGTCTATTGGTTTGTCCAATGTAGGTTTGGGGACAGTTTGAGCAAGGTATTTCGTATACACCGTGGGAACCATTAGGTATTTGGTCTTTTAGGGTTCTGATTAAATTAGAAATTGTTTGGTGTGTTGTGAATATGGTTTTTATGTTATTGGATTTCAGGACTTTTGAAATTTTGTCTGTGACACCTTTGATGTAGGGTATAGGATTGTGTATAGTTTTGAGAATGTTTA
This sequence comes from Leptura quadrifasciata, assembly GCA_963675555.1. Taxonomy (NCBI): domain Eukaryota; kingdom Metazoa; phylum Arthropoda; class Insecta; order Coleoptera; family Cerambycidae; genus Leptura; species Leptura quadrifasciata. The sequence goes on along the minus strand of OY776682.1, from coordinate 54,056,770 downwards.
GTGCTTCAGTGAGTGGGATTAGTGAAAATTTCATTACATGAAACAGAAGGGGTCTCATTCTAAATTCTCTATCGATAACAATTGTAAAGGTAGAGTAATTCAAATAGCGCCATTTGAAGCGCTGATGCATCAGCTTTGAATTAAAAAAAGTTTAAGTTGACATCCCAATTAGTTTTCGAAATGTTGAGTGATATACAAAAAAAAAACAATTTTTCTCAAAATTGGACATTTTGTCTCTTTTATCAATAAAAAAGTTCGGTACCAGCCAAAAAAGTCGTAGCCATTTTGCATACCTAATATACTCAAAAAAATATATATCTGATTCTATGACAGATGTTTTTTTTCGAGAACGGAGCGCGTCTTTTCACTTGACATTTACTCCACTATTTCGTTATTCTAAATGCTTTGAAAGCTGGTAGATTCCAGAACAATTATGAACTAATTCTAAAGGCTCTGAATATATTGATCCGCAAAGGTTAGACGGTTAGGTACATTATCATAATTAAGGCAAAAAATTTGTGGTGGTATTATATTTCATAATATTTTTAAGGGACAATGCAAATTTTAAATGATATTTAGAAAGTTCAAAGAAACAACGAGCAATTTAATGTTAGGTTAGCGACGGCTTTCATCTAGTAAAGCCATTCATTATACTCAAAATATAATTACCAATTAGCGTAGTGGCATTTAAGGTAGAGATTAATATTCTGATACTTGACAACAAAAATGCGTTGCGGTGATATTATAAACGTATGACAGTTCTACGCCTATGCTTTTTAAATGACAATGCTTCTCTTTTGGAATTTCAATTAACACTCGATTGAAATGAAAATTGATGATACACCATAATTTCCACACCAAAAGAAAGATTTATAGGAACATATCAGGCAGCAAATTATATACATTTTATGTAACACTGCTCAACAGAGAAACTAGTCGAAGCTTTTAAAATGTAATAACAATTACATTATTATTGTCAGCATTACTGAAACTTTCTTTTTGTTACAGTCGATAGATTGTGTACAATAAAAAAAAAACAAGTTAAAGGTGTAGTCTATTGTAATTCCCATTCATCTACGGTGCACACGACTATGGCTATAGAGGCCAATTCGGGAGAGCACATATCGACCGCAGTCAGGACAAACATAGACCTGGTTAGGTCTTGGATTCGGCCTTCTTGCAGCAACATTTCCTTGATAGCTGGCCACAACCCCTCGCCATTCGGTTCTGTCCGCTGCAAGTTGTTCCCATTGCTCGTCTGCAATACCGCAGGATTTTAGATTTTCATGGAGAACGTCTTTGAACCTCTTTCGTTGACCGCCACGCCTTCTTCTACCGCTTAGCAATTCACCATAAAGTGTACATTTAGGAAGGCGGTTATCATGCATACGATAAACGTGACCTGCCCATCTTAGGCGTACTCTTGAAATAAGCACCTCAATTGGAAGGCTGTTTGCTCTCCTGAGTACTTCCACGTTTGATATGTGATGGAACCAACGGATTTTCATCATACTTCTGAGGTGTCTTTGCTGAAAACGTTCTAATTCTTTCACATGACGACGGTAAGTGACCCAGCTTTCACATCCATATAGCAGTGTTGGAATGACAACTGCTCTGTAGACAGCCATTTTCGTTGACAAAGCAAGGTCGTGGTTGTCAAATACTCTCTCTCTAAGTCCCCAAAGTGCTCTAGATGCAGCGTTAATTCTATTGCAAATCTCGCTGTCCATGTTTGCTTTGTCATTAACAACGTTGCCTAAGTAATTGAACTGATCCACCACTTCAAGAGAATTTCCCTTAAGTGTAATGTCTATTTGGTTCACTTGATGAGGAGTTGACATAATCTTAGTCTTTCCAATGTTGATTTTAAGTCCCAAGGAATCATAGCTCTGGGCATACACATCTAAAAGTTCTTGAAGCTCTTCCGGCGTAGAGGCTAAAAGTGCACAGTCATCCGCATACTGGAGATCACAAATGAATCGTGTGCGTGTCTTCGTGAAAGCTCTAAAGCGCTCTATGTTAAAGAGACCGCCATCAAAACGGTATCTGAGACCTATTCCTCTGACTGCCAGTTTGTTGTCAACAATAATTGTTAGAGCAGTGGTAAACAAATTAAAAAGTAGGGGTGCCAGGACACATCCCTGCCTAACTCCAGTGAGGGTTTGGAAAGGTTCGGTTGCCTCGTTATTATACATAACCTGGGCGTTGTTGTTTGTATGTAGACTGCGACATACTTCCACAAATTTTCTAGGGATACCTAAGCGGAACATAATTTTCCAGAGCACTTCCCTGTCCACCGAGTCAAACGCCTTGGTTAAATCAATGAAGGCCATGTGAATTTCTCCTTGATGTTCGAGTGCTTTTTCTTGAAGCTGTTTAAGTGTGAAGATTAAATCCGATGTGCCTCGGTTTGGTCTAAAGCCACTCTGTGTTTCAGGAAGTAACTTTTCCATAACAGGTGTTAGCCTATTTGCCATCGCTTTAGTGAGTATCTTCCCTCCAACAGCCAGGAGAGCTATACCCCTGTAATTTCCACAGTCCGCAGCGCTCCCTTTTGTTTTTGAAGAGGTTGATTAAAAGTGTATCACGAAACTCCTGCGGAGCTTGACCACTTTCCCACACGACATCAAACAGTTTTTTGAGGTAGGGTATGAGCTCTGACGACACAGCTTTAAAGATCTCAGCTGGGAGTGAGTCGGCGCCGGGAGATTTGTTATTTTTTAGCTGCCCAATGGCGGTTAAGATCTCTTCCGTTGTTAGTGGTTTATCCAAGTCTTCGAAGGTGTCATATTGAGGGATAAGATTTATAATATCGTGATCGGCTTGACTTTGCTGGTTAAGAATGTTAGAGTAGTGTTCTTTCCATCGGGCTCTTATTTCCTGGTCTTCTTTGAGGAGATTTCCATTTAAATCTTTAATAGGGCACATATTTTTCCGACTGGGGCCGTACACTGCTTTTACTCCTTGAAAGAAATTCCTGTAGTCGTGTGAATCGGCGTACCTTTGAATTTCTCTGGCCTTGCTTGGATTTCGCGTTGCGTTTCATACTTAGATTGGGTAAAAGCTTCTGCTTTTGATGAGTCGTTGGGGTGGTTGATAACGTTTTGGAAGGCAATATGTTTGCGGTCAAGAAGTTCTTGTATAAAAGCTTCATTATCATTGAGCCAGTCCTCCTGTTTTTTACTTGCTGCAGTGCCAAGAATTTCCTCACTCGCACTTTTTAAACTGTCTTTAATTTGTGTCCAGGTAGCAGCGACATCTACAGAATTGGTTTCTTCTAGTGCACTCAAATTCTCTTGAACTTTTTGCTTTAGCTGTTCGACGGTTTGTTGGCCACGCAATTTACTAATACAGAGACGGGGTCTACGTTTTACTTGAGTTCTTCGGTGTTTGGGTCTCATAACAATTTTCATTTTAAAGACAACAGAACGACGATCGGTCCAACATTCGCTATCAATGATCCAATGATCACTCATCTGGTATACAAATGGATCTAAGATGGCTGAAGCGGTAGGAGTGGGCGTAGCAGGGCCTTTTCAAAGCCTTCGGTAACACCCCAACCATCTTCCAGGTAGAAATTTACGCTATAGATCTGTGTGCCCAGGAATGCCTAAGGTCCTACCTTTGAGTTTAAAATTGCTCTTTTCAATGAAACTGGCAGTGTTATTAAGAGATTTGAGAATGACCAACCTCGCCGAATACATCCGCATCTTAGCTGCAAATCAGGTAAATTCATGATTGAGTGTACGAGGTTTAGCATACGTGATTGATAGCTACATAATATGTTGTTAGTATTTATATATTTTATGACTTGCTCAAACCCTACTAATTCCAGGATTTTTTCGCAAAAGGGAAGCATATTTATTGCCCGTAACTCTTCAGCAAGATTTGTGTTAACAGCTTTAGGTATCAGTATTATAGTTGAGGATTTGAAGCATATGAATATGTAGACTAACTTCGTCAGTACTGAAATTCTTAACTTGGCTAGTAATACATTTATATAAATCAATACTGCCTATATGATATTTATTAAATACATCGGATATTTCATCATTATTATTATATAATGTCTCGTTGCAACTTAGTCCATTGTGGAAACTACTAAACGTTTCATTTTTTCTACCAACCATCTCATTTAAGTTATTACCAATTTGCCTACTATTGTTCTTACTGTTATCGATTAATCACACGGACATCGCACCACCGGGTTCGAATCCTGGCTCCGGTACTATCGGAGGAAATGGTTGTATGTCCACGTTTTTTCAACGTGTAACCCCCTTCCGCACAAATCCTGGCTTCTGGAATTGGGGGCTGTCTAATTTCTGTGGTGTTTATTATTTATTTATTATATCATGCTGTCCTTTTTATCAGGGCATTCGAGAATATCACACTTACTCGGTCGTACAAAAAAAATTATTTTTACGAAAATTGTGCCGATTTATATAACCTACAAAATGGTTTAAAGACATTTGAAATCCATGACATACTTTAAGAGTTATGGCGCAAAATATCGAAAATGCGGAAAACGTCTAGGCCAAATATCTCCGTTATTTGAAGAGATACGAGAAAAATTCTAAGGCGAAAATTTTTTGCAAAACAGAGTGTTTCAACGAGGTTTTTACTCTTCAGGCTGTTAAAAAAATTATTTTGAAACAAGCGGGAAATTGCGCCATTAAATAGAGTATTTTCCTCCCTTTTCAACGATATATCACATGCCATATTTATTCATTGGTACTACGTTAGTAATTATAAAAAAAAATTTTTAAAACCAATAAATTTTTTTTTAACAAGCATTATACTTGCCGTATGTAAGTATGATTAAATAAAACGATAAAATAATTCAATAAGTTGTTCAAATCTTGCTATAATAAAACATTAACACATTTAAGAAGAATAAAGTAAATTCAGGTAACAAAAAAAAAATAATAATCAAGAAAGCAACATGGAGCAATTATGGAAAGAGTATTCGCAGTTATGCCAATGTATAGAGGTCCTCCATAAAAGCGTCACTCCTTGCTCAGAAAGTTAAAATGTCTTTACCGATTAATTTAAGTAATATCCATTTGTTTATTTCAATTATTTTAAAATAGTTGGCTATGAACAAACTTGACAATTTAATTTTTTGACAGATCATCTCAGTTAATACTCAAACTCTCATTCAATCACGCTCGTTTAAGAATTTAGAATTTTCAAAAATGATTTTCACTCACATTGATCGTTATAATGTGTTCGTTACATATTGCCAATGCAATTTTAACTCTGGATTAGCTCAAGTAGAATATAGAAACAGATTTCCACAAGCACTACAGCCGAATAAAACTGTTCAGAAAATTAGCTACGAAACTGAAAAATAATGGTTCATTTTTAAAGAAGAAGACAAGGTTGAACAGTGTTACTGATAATGTAAATAAGGTAAACCGTGTTATTAATTATGTAAGAAATAAAAATACAGAAAATTTGGAAACATCATTAAGAGAAATTCAAATTGCTTGTCATATAAATAAAACAAGTGCTAGAAAAATATTAAAGAAAAATGGTTACCGGTGTTATAAAGCCAAAAAAGTTCACAATTTACAAGCGGGGGACAAACCAAGGAGGACGACTTTTTGTAGGTGGCTGTTGGAAAAGAAGCGTGCCGATCCATTAATAGTAGTAAAATGCTTTGGTCTGACGAGGCAAATTTTTTCCAATAATGAATTTTTTAATCGCAATATTCATTACAAATGGACTTCTGAAAATACACACTGGCATAGACCGACTGGGTTTCAAAATCGTTTTTCAATAAATGTGTGGATAGATATTTTAGGCACCAATTTAAAAGGTCCTTATTTTTATGATGGTCACCTCAGTGATCAAAGGTACCTAAACTTTTTGAGAAATGAATTTAATGAATTCTTAGATGACCTAACTTTAGAGAATCGACACAACTTTCAATATTTTCAACAAGATGGAGCTCCTCCCCACAATTCCCAGATTTGCCTAGATTATTTAAACGAAATTTTGCCTCAACATTGGATAGGTATACCAATGGATTTATTCGATGGTCCCCTCGTGCTCCAGATATAACCCCAATGGATTTTTTCTATGGGGGTATATTAAATATAAGGCGTTTTCGACGACACCACAAAATGTAGAGGACCTAAAAGCTCGAATTCAACAGGCATGTATTACAGTTACCCCCGAAATGCTGAGTAATATTTTAAATGCAGTGCCTCGCCGCGTTCGATTGTGCATAAGAAATTGCGGTGGACACTTTGAACACTTGATATGTATCTTAAAAATTATTTTGAGGATTAGATAAATAATAATGTTCTGTGTGCTATACTCTTTTTATTATTAATTTGTTTTTGTTACCTGAATTTACTTGATTCTTCTTAATTGTGTTAATGTTTTATTATAGCAAAGATTTGAACAACTTATTCAATTATTTTATCGTTTTATTTAATCATACTTCTCCACGGCAAGTATAATGCTTATTAAAAAAAAAATGTACTAACGTAGTACCAATGATTATTCAATATATATATATATTTATATATGGCATGTGATATATCGTTGAAAAGGGAGGAAAATACTCTATTTAATGGCGCCATTTCCCACCCGTTTCAAAATATATTTTTTAACAGCCTGAAGAGTAAATCTCAAAATTCAGTAGTTTTGAAAAGAAATAGATAAAACCTCGTTGAAATAGTGTTTTTCAAAAAAATTTCGCCTTAGAATTTTTCTCGTATCTCTTCAAATAACGGAGATATTTGGCCTACGTTTTCCGCATTTTCGATATTTTCCGCCATAACTCTTAAAGTTGGCCATTGATTTCAAATGTCTTTAAACCATTTTGTAGGTTATATAAATCGGCACAATTTTCGTAAAAATATTTTTTTTTACGAGCGATATTAAGTGAGATATTCTCGAGGGCCCTGATAAAATGGTGTATATTATTGCATTTTCGAGAAACTCTTTTTCCTCTGATTTCAAATATATAATATTGCATAGGCCTATCTTAAACACTTCTTAACATATTTGACATTCAAAATACAAATGAGCTGCTTTATTGCAAGAAGAGTGAGCCATGCGTGTCAAAACACAAGTGAAAAATAACAAGGTAGGCCACGAAAATAATTGTTTTATTGTTTGTGGGATTGGATTTTTTTTCCATTTCACGACAAGCATTCAATAAACTATTAAGCGAATTTTCTAAAACAAATATTAAAATAAGGTATCGATCTATTTTTATAATAAATTATTTTTTTACCTTCAAAATATAACAATATATCTAGATCTTTTTGCTCGTTTGCTGTAAAGTTACGTCGTTTTCTTGAAGAATTATGGGTCCTATTTACATGACGATAAAAATTCAAAAACGTGTTTACACTAGGAATCGCTCGATTCGGATAGAACGTCATGTATTTTCTTCTTGCGGCACACTTATTTTTATTATTTTTTACATAAAGGAAAAATATTTCGGCCTTTTCAGCCTCACTATAACCTTATTAAATAAATGTTAATAATGACGGTTTGAAATGTTAAAATTGAATAAACAATAACATAATTATTTTCGTGGCCTACCTTGTAATTTTTGCTTCACTTGTGTTTTGACACGCATGGCTCACTCTTCTTGCAATAAAGCAGCTCATTTGTATTTTGAATGTCAAATGTCAAGAAGTATTTAAGATAGACCTAGACCTAGATATTTCGTATCACGTGACCTATACATGATATTGTTTTTTTTATCATCATACGAAACTTTTTTTCTATTTTCAATAATAATAGAAATAAAGGGGGGCAATATATAGTGAATAACTTTATACGTTTAATTTTACATTTTTAGTCTATCGCACATAAATATGTGAAATTCACAAAGGTCACTTTACGTCTGCAAAAAATGCAGAACCTAAAATATCACCGCTTTTATACAAATAACCATATTTAATTCGTGTCTCTGCTAAACAAATATGTCAGTAACTAAACATGTGTTAAGTGCATGAAAAAAATTAATTCTAATTTTCTGGTTTATAAAGAGTCTAATACAACGTTCGTTTTTTTCTAGAACACAAATATTTAATTTAAGATAGAATTGTATTGCTTTTCCTTGTGTTTCTTTTTAACTACAGAAAAATAATTAGTTAGTGATAAAGTTGAAATCATTATTGAGAAAAAGTTATTATCTAAAATATTTATTTATTTTACATTACTTAATAGTTTTTCTTAATTTCAGTTGGAATGTGACAAAACTACGTCGATTTTATTAACAAACATAAAACAATCACTGCCACATAAATAATTAAATAACCACAATTTCAAAAACACACCCCAAGTGTCCTCTTGACGATAAAACTGTCCAATCTCGAAATGCATATGACCCCATTTTGGGTTATACACCCCGTGCTGGCTTATAACGATATATTAATACAATAAATGAAATTGATAATGGCGTTGTTTTTATTCTTATTTAACGTGAATTTGCTAATAATAAGGATTAATTATGGAGTCAGTTAAGTTGCTAAAAGCCCGAACCTTCCTTTATGCTGTCTAGACTATTGAATTTCGGCTATCTATTAATGAAAATTAATTATTCAAAACTTAAAATTTCGGTCATGAACTTGCAATTAAAATACACCATGCCTGCATGCCAGATATATAGAAAAAAATATATTCTATTATATTGTAAAGTTTGTAAATGTAACTTTTTATTTTATAATAAATATTATAGACTTAATACTAATAAATTATTTTAATTTTTACAAAAACGTACCACAGATAAATATAAACATTTATTTTCCCCCCCAATACACCACGATAAATATTGAAACTGTCCTGTTTGACGAAATAAAATACAGTATATATTAAACTTTAAAACACCCACAGATTCGATATCTGTGTTTTTTTAAGGCTAAACTGAAAAATATTTTAACAAGCTTCAATTAAAGACACCATTGTTAACAATTGTATTGTGCGTAATGTTCATATTACATTTCTTATAATCTAATACTCATCGTGGTATATAGCGGGGAAAAGAGTTGTTCATAAATATAGGTGTCTACTTACCTGATTGATACGTATTTTAAAAGTTAAAATAACATTCTAGTAAAATATTTCATTTTATTTCTATATTTATAAAACCTTTAATATACAGGCTGTCCATTTTATCATGGCACTCGAGAATATCTCACTTAATATCGGTCGTACAAGAAAAATTATTTTTACGAAAATTGTGCCGATTTATATAACATACAAAATGGTTTAAAGACATTTGAAATCCATGGCCTACTTTAAGAGTTTTGGCGGAAAATATCGAAAATGCAGAAAACGTCTAGGACAAAAATCTCCGTTATTTGAAGAGATACGAGAAAAATTCTAAAGTGAAAATTTTTTGCAAAACAGAGTGTTTCAACGAGGTTTTTTTTTTTCAAAACCGCTGTATATTGAGATTTACTCTTCAGGCTGTTAAAAAAATTATTTTGAAACTGGCGGGAAATGGCGCCATTAAATAGAGTATTTTCCTCCCTCTTCAATGATATATCACATGCCATATTTATTCATTGGTACTACGTTAGTAATTATTAAAACCTTTTTTTTTAAACCAATAATTTTTTCTTAACAAGCATTATACTTGCCGTGGAGAAGTATGATTAAATAAAATGATAAAATAATTCAATAAGTTGTTCAAATCTTTGCTATAATAAAACATTAACACAGTTACGAAGAATACAGTAAATTCAGGTAACAAAAACAAAATAATAATCAAGAAAGCAACAAGGAGCACTTATGGAAAGAGTATTCGCAGTTATGCCAATGTATAGAGGTCCTCCATGAAAGCGTCACTCCTTGCTCAGAAAGTTAAAATGTCTTTACCAATTAATTTAAGTATAATATCCATTTGTTTGTATTTCATGATTTCATTATTATTTCGATTATTTTAAAATCGTTGGCTGTGAACAAACTTGACAATTTAATTTTTTGACAGATCATCTCAGTTAATATTTAAACTCTCAATCAATCAGACTCGTTTAAGAATTTAAAATTTTCAAAAATGATTTTCACTCACATTGATCGTTATAATATGTTCGTTACATATTGTCAATGCAATTTTAACGCTGGATGAGCTCAAGTAGAATATAGAAACGGATTTCCACAAGCACTACAGCCGAATAAAACTCTGTTCAGAAAATTAGCTACGAAACTGAAAAATAATGGTTCATTTTTAAAGAAGACAAGGTTGAACGATGCTACTGATAATGTAAATAAGGTAAACAGAGTTATTAATTATGTAAGAAATAAAAAACAGAAAATTTGGAAACATCATTAAGAGAAATTCAAATTGCTTGTCATATAAATAAAACAAGTGATAGAAAAATTTTAAATAAAAATGGTTACCGGTGTTATAAAGCCAAAAAAGTTCACAATTTACAAGCGGGGGTCAAACCAAGGAAGACGACTTTTTGTAGGTAACTGTTGGAAAAGAAGCGTGCCGATCCATTAATATGTAGTAAAATACTTTGGTCTGACGAGGCAAATTTTTCCAATAATGGATTTTTTAATCGCAATATTCATTACAAATGGACTTCTGAAAATACAAACTGGCATAGACCGACTGGGTTTCAAAATCGTTTTTCAATAAATGTGTGGATAGGTATTTTAGGCACCAATTTAATAGGTCCTTATTTTTATGATGCTCACCTCAGTGGTCAAAGGTACCTAAACTTTTTGAGAAATGAATTTTAGATGACTTACCTTTAGAGAATCGACACAACTTTCAATATTTTCAACAAGATGGAGCTCCTCCCCACAGTTCCCAGATTTGCCTAGATTATTTAGACGAAATTTTGCCTCAACATTGGATAGGTACCAATGGATTTATTCGATGGCCCCCTCGTTCTCCAGATATAACCCCAATGGATTTTTTTCTATGGGGGTATATTAAAGATAAGGTGTTTTCGACGACACCGCAAAATATAGAGGACCTAAAAGCTCGAATTCAACAGGCATGTATTACAGTTACCCCCAAAATGCTTTAAATGCAGTGCCTCGCCGCGCTCTATTGTGCATAAGAAATCGCGGTGGACACTTTGAACACTTGATATGATATCTTAAAAATTATTTTGAGGATTAGATAAATATTAATGTTCTGTGTCCTATATTCTTTTTATTATTAATTTGTTTTTGTTATCAGAATTTATTTTATTCTGCTCAATTGTGTTAATGTTTTATTTGAACAACTTATTGAATTATTTTATCGTTTTATTTAATCATACTTCTCCACGGCAAGTAGAATATTTCTTAAAAAAAAATTATTGGTTTTAAAAAAATGTTTTTATAATTACTAACGTAGTACCAATGAATAAATATGACATGTGATATATCGTTGAAGAGGGAGGAAAATACTCTATTTAATAGCGCCATTTCGCGCCCGTTTCAAAATAATTTTTTTAACAGCCTGAAGAGTTTGGAAAAAATTAGATAAAACCTCGCTGAAACACTCTATTTTGCAAAAAAATTTCGCCTTAGAGTTTTTCTCGTATCTCTTCAAACAACGGAGATATTTGGCCCAGACGTTTTCCGCATTTTCGCTATTTTCCGCCATAACTCTTAAAGTAGGCCATGGATTTCAAATGTCTTTAAACCATTTTGTAGGTTATATAAATCGGCACAATTTTCGTAAAAATATTTTTTTTTGTACGACCGATATTAAGTGAGATATTCTCGAAGGCCCTGATAAAATGGACAGCCTGTATATAATATAATTTATTATACATATATTTATATTTATTTTATCTGTGGACTTATTCTATCCAATTATATATTGACACAAAGAATTAATAACAATTTATCTATCACTGTATTAATTCATTGAAATTATGAAGCGTTTTCATTACTATGAAAAGTCGAGGTATGAAACATTGTTTGCAGTATTTAACTTGTGTTTTGATTTCACTAGTAGGGGACCGTTTTATAAACCCTTAAAGAGTCAATTTTTGGATTTGGTTAATGATGAAAACTTAAAGAAACTGAAATTTCTTCCCTTCAAGCCATTTATAAAGTTTTCACTAATCTTTCAGAATATCTGGACTTTCTCAGTTATAAAACCTCTCATCTTTTAAACACTTTATGTCCATGACTTTCAAGTAAAATATTTTAATGATCTTTACTTTCTAATTACCTACAGATAAGGTCCATAATAAATGCTCTGTTAAATTAGAACATAAAAATTATTCTTCAATAAATTAATAACTTCGTTTTATACTTTACCCTAAGATCGCAAAAGTTTTATTTGAAAACTTCGACAGCTGTACCATTTATTATACAACATAATTCTCCATTATAAAGTAGTATCATTTAATATTACATTAAAAATGAGATAATGTCCCTAATTATTCAATCTGATAACTTTCTAGATTTTTCATTTATATGGAGCTTATAATCCGAAGATAAAGCTTTGCTTAAACGGTCGAATAGAAGGTGTCAATTCAAATTAAATTTTGTCTTGTTCCAGATATTATTCTGCGATTAAATCTATAACTGTATAATAATCTACTCGCCATTTTTCATCGCTATTTATTTAGCTGCATTCCATCGAATTTGAACTCAATAAGAAATTGTTCCATCAATGTTTCTATCACTAATGTTATATGCACGTCTACGTCACTGCCTCATAGAAAATACTAAAATAACTGGAAAGAAACATTCTAGAATAATCGAGTACATTCGACGCGAAAACTTCCAGAATATTTTATTCCGGAATTTGTGAAAATACTTGAATTATACCTAATATAGACTTTAAAGAAAACTTGTTAATGCCGTCGAGAAGATTTTTGATGAAAACACGAGGCATGGCTGCTGAAAAACAAATGCAAGATATGTTCGCTGAATTTAGAAAAATAATGCTAGACCAGAAAGAAGAACAAGAAAAACGACGTCAAGAGGAAAAGAAGAACAAGAGAAACGACGCCGAGAAGAAAAAGAAGAACGAGAGAGACGTGAAGAACAAGAAAGAAAACGTCTAGAAGAGAAACAAGATCAAGTACGACGATGTAAAGAAGACAAAGATGAATTTAAAAAAATCATAGAGAACTTGGAAATAAGTCTTCATGAAGAAAAAGAGGAAGAAATAACGGGCCAGGAAGAACGAAGGAAATTTATGCAGGTACAACAAGATGCTATCCTTTCGGACACTGAAGACCTCAAAAGTGAAATTAAAGAGGATATAGGCAACATGAAGGTTGATGTTAGTGACATTATGGGGCATCGAAGGGAAAGTAAATAGAGTCGAAGAAGAAGTAAGTCAAATCAAAGAAAAAGCTGATGATATGGAAGGAAAATTTTGTTGAAGAAGAAGAGACTTAAACGGCAGTTGAGGGGAAAAAGGAGGCCAGTTACGCGTATCATCGGGTCCTCAATTGCAATCTCCCTTCTTTGATGCACAAACTTCATTGACGATATACAAAAGACAGTTTGAGGCAGCTGCATGCGCGAACTACAGGAGTGATGAAGACATTGCATTAGTTCTAGCAGTGAGAGGGCAAGCTTTAGAATTTGTGCAGACGATCCCAATGGCGCAGCAAAAGGATTTAAAGTTTCAGAAACTGCATTCGACTTAAGATATGGATATCAACGCTTTGCTTAACTATATCGGACTCAGTTGAAATCATGTATACACAAAGCTGGAGAGAGTTTACAAGAATTTGAGGCTGCAGTAGAGAGACTGGCACACTTGACTTATCCGAATGCACCAAGGCAGTTTCAGGAACAATTGCCAGTTGACGCGCTTATGATGGCGTAAAAGACAAAGAGATCAGGCGGGTCCTTAGGCTATCTCCATTCTCGGCATAAGACTAGTAGCGAAGCATTGATCCATGGACTTGATGTAGAGGCCGCCTATATGGATTCCTCATACCACAGAGTACGAGCTGTCACTGTGGAAGAAGCCCCATCAGAAGAAATATATACAGGGTTACTGGTAATTCGATACATTCCTTTGGAGATGTGATGGGGCATGATCTAAGAAGTAAATTTAGCCCTAACATATATTATGCAAAACTCAATAGTTTTTGAGATATTTATTTTTTTTTGTTTTTCTCAAAAAGTAGATCTTAATGTCCTAAAAGTAAATTTTTGAAAAATCTATTTGACATTTTTAATTTTTTTTTTACTGGATTACTTGTCCAATATTATAGATATCCGTTTGGAATGAAAAATATCTGGAAACATTTCAATCATGTGAACATCTGAAATAAAAACTTTAAAAATTTTTTTTTTAAATTAGCTATGAAATTTACCTATTAGGTTTTTTCAAAAAAATATTAACGTAACACGCGTATAAATTATTATAAAAACTGCCTTATTTCAATAGCTATCTAACAAGCTACAAATGTTCAATGTACCCTTAATAGTTCTAAGAAAATACTAGTAAAAATAACACAAGTAGTACGAATTTTATTTTTAGATAAACAGTAAAAAACATTTTAAAAGTAGAGTTTAATTCTTCATTAATTTCAAATTTGTACTTTATTTTTTATATGTCCTGCTCAAAATGGGAGCCCCTATTCCGTATACAGACACGGCAGCGTCTTCTTATTTCCGTCCTTGTTACTCTGGTTGTCAGATTATGCCTTATGTGTTGGGCAGCATCGACTATTCTTTGTCTAAGGTTTTCTATAGTATTGACTGGTGTGGCATAGACCATCTCCTTCATATGACTCCATACGTAATAATCAAGGGGTGTTAAGTCAGGGCGTCGCGCTGGCCAAGGTATTAGGCCCGCTCTCCCAATCCAACGGTTAGGGAAACGTTGATCAAGTAACTGTCGTACTGTCAGTCGATAATGTGCTGGACAACCGCCGTTCTGAAACATCATTCGCTGTCTGACGGCGAGAGGAACATCTTCTAAAATCACCGCAAGATCATTTCTTAAAAAATTTTCATAGATTTCCCCGTTTAAATTTTGAGGAAGAAAGTGTGGCCCTATTAAATAGTGGCCAATGACTCCCATCCACATATTAATAGAAAACTTCATTTGGAAACTAGTTTCACGTGTTACCTTGGGATTTTCCTCTGCCCAATAATGTAGGTTGTGGAAATTTGTTATACCCTCGCGATTAAATTTCGACTCGTCCGTCCATAAAATACTTGTTAAAAAATTTGCACTTTCTGCATCTGAATTTAACATAAAGCGGCAGAATTCCACTCTCCTTCCAGGATCACCTTCCTCCAAGCCTTGGACAGGGGTATAGTGGTAAGGATGACATCCAACTCTACGTATCGTAGACCAAACTTTCCATTGTGACGCTCCGGTTAGTCTAGCGACTTTATTAGTTGAAATAGTTGGCTCTTCCTCAAAATGCCTCAATATTTCTTCCTCATCATCTGGTTCATAAATGGGAGGAGCACAGCGTCACTTCTTCTACATTTCACGGAGCCAGTTTCAGCGATATTTCGATATGCCGTACTGAATACACATGCATTTGGTAAGCGGCGGTTAGGGTACCAAAGACCATATTCTCGGCGAGCTTCAGCAGCGTTGCCGACACAGTATCCATAGACAAACAAAATATCAGCGTATTCTGCGTTGGCGTACGCGGCCATGGCACAGAAAATACAATAACAACAACTAATAACAACAACTACGAGCAAAATCAAAATCTTCGATAACTAATTTAACAAGACCAACAAACTTAAGGGACACGGAGATAAGAATGTCAGTTAATGACATATATGCACAAACGTCAAAGTCAAGGACTGACTGACTTAAATGAAAATGAACGATTAGTCGTTTAATAAATTCCACCACCAGCATTATCTTTACTAATTTTTTATTAGAACTATCAAGGGTACATTAAACATTTCTACCTTGTTAGATAGCTATTGAAATAAGGAAGTTTTTATAATAATTTGTACGCGTGCTACATTAATATTTTTTTGAAAAAACCTAATAGGTAAATTTCATAACTGATTTTAAAAAAAAAATTTTTACAAGTTTTTATTTTAAATGTTCACATGATCGAAATGTTTCCGGATATTTTTCTTTCCAAACGGATATCTATAATATTGGACAAGTAATCCAGTAAAAAAAAAATTTAAGATGTCAAGTAGATTTTTCGGAAATTAACTTTTAAGATATTAAGATTTACTTTTTTGAGAAAAACAAAAAAATTGAAATATCTCAAAAACAATTGAGTTTTGCATAATGTATGTTAGGGCTAGATTTACTCCTTAGCTCATGCCCCATCACATCTCCAAAGGAATGCATCGAATTACCAGTAACCCTGTATATATAAATAACGAAAGAGAGATGCAGAACTGTTGATTTTTAAATTAACTAGCAATATTTGTGCAAAATTTCAAACAAATGGGTAGGTTAGAAAACATTTAACTATTATAGCTGTAGGAGCACTTTTCAATGGCTTATCCTGCAATGGCCTTTGAAATGTTTAATATCCAGTTTGGATGTAAAACTCAATCAATTTCAACAGAAAAGCAAAAAAATGATTTGAGGAGGCACGTGTCTTCTCAAAAACTGTAATAACAAATTGTTGACATTTATAAAATAATTTGTGCGTTTGAATTAAAGTTTAAAAATGAAGTCATCTGACCTACTTAATCAGGCAAGAACATCTTGTAGAAATCGTTTTCTTTTTACATTTAGCCGCCCATTCTGATATTGTGTACAGATAAATTTGACATGTCTATTTATTATAATAAAAGCTTTATTGATGAAGGTATAAATATTAGAGGTTCATTAGGTATAAGCATATCCGACATTGAACTGAAATTAACTTATAACGCAAAAACAAAGCAATAAGGCAAAAATTTGATAAGGGAATGGACGAAAACGTCTAAAGCTAAACTGACGTATCCCGGCTAATTTATATTAATGGGGTATCTAATGTCCAATGGCGGAGGTAAATTGGTCTTGCACCACACTGTTTATCCACCGGACGCATATCATAATGAGTTAACCATGATAGCCAACTTAACCGATAATGGGGGCCATACCTGTCATCAACTTCCGCAGATAGCGTAGGTCACCTCTCTCTATTCTGCCACGTTTATATAAACTTTTTTGTCGTTTATTGATTGACGCAATATGATAAAGGTTACCGTAAATATATAGAACCGTAATAGTAATTATTATTTGGACAACGGTCGAGATTGATATTACCATCACAAATTTGAGTTTGCTCATGAGAATGTATTATGCTTAAACATAGGAATGTCGAGACATTAAATTATCAGAAGTGGGATTTAGGGTGTGCAGTATATAATATATGGACTTATAAGAGAAGTGGCGAGAAATTCTAATGATGAAAAATTACTCCTGGTTAGGATAATAAGTGTTCTTTTCTTCTTTTTGGGTTTTCTACTACATGCATCTTCTTTTAAGAATACTCGCTAAATATACAATAATAACAAAATTACGCAGTATATATCGGATGTGACGTTTATGTCAAAGAGGGAGTCAGAGGTTATTTTATGTAGATAAATGTTTAGAAACACTGAGATCTGAGATATTATAGAATATGATAAACATATCGAGACCACGTGCCTGTAAATTCAACCAATTAATTATCACATAAAAATATTATGACAATGTCTTAGTATTATTATCTAAAAAAGTTTAATTAATTACTTACCTCAGACTCCATTGTGAACTGAATGCTGCTATTAAAGGAACTCACGAAGTTAAGGTAATTGCTTAATGTTCTGGTGTTCTGTTATATTTATTTTTTCCTTTTGTGGTTTTCTCTATCTACAACAATAACAAAATAATCAGTGTATTGGAAAAATAACCTCTACACCTGTAACTTTCTATCAAAGGATCAGTCAGATGCTATTTTTTATCAACTAATAAAAATTATAACTTAATTTATGTATATATAGGGTGTCTAACTTAAAAATCCTAGGGCCATAGGAGAAGTATGATTAAATAAAACGATAAAATAATTCAATAAATTGTTCAAATCTTTGCTATAATAAAACATTAACACAATTAAGAAGAATAAAGTAAATTCAGGTAACAAAAACAAATGAATAATAAAAAGAATATAGCACACAGAACGTTAATATTTATCTAATCCTCAAAATAATTTTTAAGATATCGTATCAAGTGTTCAAAGTGTCCATCGCGATTTTTTATGCACAATCGAGCGCGGCGAGGTACTGCATTTAAAACATTACTCAGTATTTCGGGGGTAACTGTAATACATGCCTGTTGAATTCGAGCTTTTAGGTCCTCTACATTTTGCAGTGTCGTCGAAAACACCTTATCTTTAATATACCCCCGTAGAAAAAAATCCATTGGGGTTATATCTGGAGAACAAGGGGGCCATTGAATAAATCCATTGGTACCTATCCAATGTTGAGGCAAAATTTCGTCTAAATAATCTAGGCAAATCTGGGAATTGTGTCGATTCTCTAAAGGTAGGTCATCTAAGAATTCATTAAATTCATTTCTCAAAAAGTTTAAGTACGTTTGACCATTGAGGTGACCATCATAAAAATAAGGACTCATTATATTGGTGCTTAAAATACCTATCCACACATTTATTGAAAAACGATTTTGAAACCCAGTCGGTCTATGCCAGTGTGTATTTTGTAAGTCTATTTGTAATGAGTATTGCGATTAAAAAATCTATTATTTGAAAAATTTGCCTCGTCGGACCAAAGTATTTTACTACATATTAATGGATCGGCACGCTTCTTTTCCAACAGCCACCTACAAAAAGTAGTCTTCCTTGATTTGTCCCCCGCTTGTAAATTGTGAACTTCTTTGGCTTTATAACACCGGTAACCATTTTTCTTTAAAATTTTTCTAGCACTTGTTTTATTTATATGACAAGCAATTTGAATTTATCTTAATGATGTTTCCAAATTTTCTGTATTTTTATTTCTTACATAATTAATAACTCGGTTTACCTTATTTACATTATCGGTAACACTGTTCAACATTGTCTTCTTTAAAAATGAACCATTATTTTTCAGTTTCGTAGCTAATTTTCTGAACAAAGTTTTATTCGGCTGTAGTGCTTGTGGAAATCTGTTTCTATATTCTACTTGAGCTAATCCAGAGTTAAAATTGCATTGGTAATATGTAACGAACATATTATAACGATCAATGCGAGTGAGAATAATTTTTGAAAATTCTAAATTCTTAAACGAGTGTGATTGAGTGAGAGTTTAAGTATTAACTGAGATGATCTGTCAAAAAATTGAATTGTCAAGTTTGTTCATAGCCAACTATTTTAAAATAATTGAAATAATAGTGAAATCATGAAATACAAACAAATGGATACTATACTTAAATTAACTGGTAAAGACGTTTTAACCTTCTGATGAAGGAGTGACGCTTTTATGAACGACCTCTATACATTGGCATAACTGCGAATACTCTTTTCATAATTGCTCCATGTTGCTTTCTTGATTATTATTTTGTTTTTGTTACCTGAATTTACTTTATTCTTCTTAATTGTGTTAACGTTTTATTATAGCAAGAATTTGAACATCATATCGACCAAACTGTTCTAAATCCTTTATTGAGACGAGTTTAACAAATTCTTCTCTTGTTAACAACTGTTTTAATTGCAAATATGGGTCGAGTAGCTAAAGAAAAAAAATTGGCTGATTAATTTTAAAAAAGAATAAACGTTACAATACCAAGGCAATTTTAGATAAAATCTCTTAAATTTTGATTTTTACAAAGAAAGTATTTAATTTATTAAATGGGGCATAAGAATATTCATAATTGAAATGTTAATTTTAGATAAAAACTTTTCGGATTTCCATTTTGATTATGTTTAAGGCAAACAAAACATTTTGTAAACGAGTTAGAGAATGACAGAAATTAAAATATACGCGACCATTCGCGTTGGAGAGGAATACGGGGCTAGCCAGGAGTAAATGGCAAAACTTTTACGAGAAAGGATGATAATTCAGTTAGGAAAAGAGGGACATTGCACTGAAAGCGACAACTTTTTCTGATACACTCAAATAGGTTTTTAGTCAACGTGCTCTTTGATATATTACACAAGTTACAAAGGAAGTATTTTCTGTCAAAGTTCCTCTGAACGTAAAGGAAAAAAATATGTGGATTACTTTTACCCGAAGAACGTATACTTCCTGTCTCATTTAATTACCATACCTCATAAACTTTTAACAATGCCGCGGAACAATATAGATTTTCTAGTTACAAAAGAATATTTAAATAATAATAATAATTATGGGCGTTATGGCAAGTGCAACAAAATCTGATAAATTTAAATTTATTCAATTTCACACATAACAAAAATGGTTATAACAGAATTATTAATTGAAGCACCTAAATCAAAGGATTTGTATTGTGCCGTATTAACAATGATTGTTAGGAACTAATTTAAGTGAGATGTAGAATTATAACAACTATGATAAACCTAAATATTGTCTGAAAGTTATTTGTGACATTCTACGAATATTCTTTCCTATTATTTGGGTTTTCTACCACATGTATTATTATCCTCTTCAAAACAAATCACCGAATCTACAAAATAATAGAATTATTGGAAAAAAGCCTCTGCGCCCGTGACGTTTACGCCAAATGAAAAGTCAGAGGTTATGTTTTGCAAATAATATAAATCGGAATAAACACGGAAATAATGTATTTTGCTGACGTTTTGGAAAGTAATCTCTTTCCGTTTGCAAAGCTATTTTTTGGAAAAACACTTATTTTGCTGTGTATGTCAAATACACAGCTTTAAGATTCTGTTTATGTTATTTCCATAGATACTTACTACTTACACAGAACATAGAACTGATGATATTTTCTTTTAGTTAATGTTGAGTTTGTTAAGTTCTTCTTTTAACATTGGTAGCCAGGTTGTACAAATATCTACAGAACAATTCGATACGCACTTATTTCATTTAATAAGATTATTGCTGATTCTTTAATTTTCCTTTTTTTGGTATCTGTTTCTTTTGTTAAAATTTTTGCCGAGTCCCAGTTTATTCTATGTCCGTTTTCCCAAGCATGTTCACAAATCTTTGATTTCTGAATTTCATTCTTTCTAATGTAATTCTTGTGCTGATCCAACCTCACACTGAAAGGTCTGGATGACTCACCCACATAACATTTATCACATTCGCACGGGATACTGTAAATACAGTTTTTTGAATTCTGCTCCCTGTTTACCGGTTTTGTTTTTGTTAAAATAGATCTTAAAGTGTTCCCCGTTTGAAATATCGTCCTAACATCAAATTTGTCGCCTATACGGCGTAGCTTTTCCGATAGTCCGTATACATAAGGAATTATTGCTGTATAATGACGTTCAGGTTTTTGTCGTACCTGATTGTCCCTATTTTCAACATTTATGAAAACTCTATCAACAAAGGCTTCAGGATATTGATTTTGTACTAGAACGTCTTTGATAAATTTTTTCTCGTTATTTAATATTTCATTATTAGATGAAATTATTTTGGCCCTATCGTATAAACATTCTACAACACCCCTTTTAACATTTATTGACAGATTTGAGTTAAAATTTAGATATCTATTAGTATGTGTTGGTTTTCTATAAACGCTTGGTTCAATTGTATTATTTACCCTTCTTATTAAGACATCTAAAAACGGTAGTTCATTCCTACTTTCTACTTCTAATGTGAATTTAATAGACGGTTCCTTACTATTTATATTTTCTAAAAAACTATCTAGTAAATCGACACCATGAGGCCAAATTGCAAAGATGTCGTCAACATATCTCCACCAGACAACCGGTTTGTTTATACAATTTTGAACATGTGTGTTCTCAAAGTTCTCCATAAATATGTTGCTTAAAATTGGTGATAATGCAGACCCCATAGCCATACCAAAATCCTGCTGATAGAACTCATTGTCCAATTGAAAATAGGTTGTTTTTATACACAGTGTTAAGAGTTCCATTATGCTATTTACACTTAATTTAGTTCTAGTTTCCAAATTATTATCATTTAGCAACCTGTCTTTAGCTATTTTTAAGGTTTCATCTACAGGAACATTGGTAAAAAGACTAACTACATCAAAACTAACCATCAGGTGTGATTCATGAATATCGTTTTCATAAATTTTTTCTATGAAATGTTTACTTTTTTTAATATATGAATCGGTATTTCCAGATAATGGATCAAGAATTTTAAGTAAAAATTTTGCCAAATTATGACATGGTGAATTAATAGGACTAACAATTGGTCTTAAATTAAAGGAATATTTTGTTTATGTGTCTTTGGTAAGCCATAAAAATGAGGAGGCTTACTATGATGTAGGAGGCGAGGAGGTACTAAAACTAAATGGGGCCACTTAATGCGATTTCCTAAAACTACTCTTTTTAACCAGGTTCCGGCCTAGGAAGCTAGTTCTGAACAACTAGTCACGAAAAGTATGCTAGGACAGGGGGTAAGAAGGCCTAACTAGACGGTAGGTATCTACAACTTAAGTTAAATAGTAACCGGGCCGGAAGCACTAGCAAATTAGCTTATTACACTTAAAATCACTTTTAAATAACCTTTTCCACTAAATCACTTCACGAATACTAAACATAGGAGTCACTGTCAAAACTGAACTTGCCTCGAGTAGGCTATGCTCGGGTATTTATACGTTTGGGAAAGTTTCGTTTAGCGCGCCCCATCGAGTCTCGCATCCCGTTTTAAAATGTCTGGAAAGGCTGGAAATCGCTCCGTGCAGGCGAGGATGAGTCATTGATTGCAACATATTGCGCAATGCTGGAAATTTAAGATTTCGAAAATGAAAATTACATAGAAAAATCGGTAATGAAAAGAGGAATTTATTGAAATAAGAACGAAATTTGGACCTATTTTAGTTTAGAAGTTACTATTAGCATTTAATTAACAAAATCTGACACGACCCCGTAAAGTATTAACGGAAGTCCGATGTTTAAAAGTTGAAATGAAATGAGAATGTTCCCGATAGGTGCGTAGTGTCTGGAAATAAGATATTAAAATGTTCCTAACGGGTACGAGTCAACTTGAACCGAGATATTGTATGCTATATTACGAGGAGCGATCAAAAATGATGAAAATTAAAATAGCAATCGGGTTGCAAGAAATTGGTGAAATTAAATTAGAACTTTAAGACTCGAGGCACGGAACGTGGTTTGAAGTATACAGGGGTGATAAAAAAAAAAGAAGAAATAAAATGCGAAGTGGTTGCAAGACAGTTATGAAATGAATTTAAATGTTAAGTTTTAGCGTAGTTAACGTATACGAGGGGTGGTCAAGAAGTATTAGAAATTTGAAAATGAAATGGTTTATATAAAATTTACGGATTGAAGAAAGACGTTGAAAATTTGGGTTTAGATATTGACTTGGGTCATGTTGATGAATATACGGGAGCTGTATTTTTAAGTGACGTTTTTCGTAGTGAATCTGTTATGAATGGACTTGAATGAATGTTTGAAGTTTGATATTAGTGAATTTATGTTATTTTTGAATTATCGGGTGCTTGTGAATTTTTCCAGATTTATTTGATTTTGACTGTGGTTTTTGGATGTAAATAATGTCTGGTTGACTTTTGTTACGTAGTTTGCCATGGTGCATGGATTGATATGATTTTTTGGTTATTTTTGAAATTTTTTGTTTTTTGTTTAGGACTTGTAGGGGACATACCCTACATACTAGTAAAGACGCATCTACGCTGGCCCCATTTTGCGAGTTAAAAACCGCTTTTGCATAGGTTCTCAGTCGGAGATTACAACGCCATCTATCATGAATCGAAAAAATGTTTCAGAATAAAAAATAAGGGTTACTAATTAAGATGTCAAAGTTATCCCCCCCCCCAGCGCCAGACATACAAGGAGGGGGGAGGATGACTAATTTTAGTACTAATGCATTTCCTCCGCGAAATGTTAAATTTTGATTATGGACATTTTTTCGTAGTGCTTATTATTCGAGATATTTAAAAGTTTTAGTTTAAAAAATCATCCGGTGTTTATAATAGTTATATAATACACTGATAAAATAATACTTTGTATTGCATTCTATTTGGGATGAATAAATTGAATTAAATTGAAAAATTTGAATACAGCAAGTTTTAGCAATACTAATGCAAATACTCCTGCAAAGTTTTTTAAATATTTTGTAGTGACAGTGCTACCTAAAAAAAAAAAGAAAACAATCTATTTCGAATTTTACCGTATATCTTCGGAACCAATCGGAATAATTTCAATTTTAATATCCCATTTCATTGGTCTTCAATATATCCCATTTAACAGACTTTGTAGCTCTTATATGATTTGCGAGATAGCAATACCATTCAATATGAAAAGTATCCACCCTGTATAAAGCCCTAAAACTTTTATAAGATACTTTTTTATCTCCAATAAGAACAGAAATAAAGTTGGAGTCAAAATATAGTGAATAACCCCACCCCGTACATACAAAAAATGCTGGTTTTTCATTTCTACATCACATCGTTCAAAAATATAGTGTTCTATTTCAAAAGAGATGAGAAAATTAAATTTAAATAGCTCTAAATTGTAAAATCATTTTTGGCCACCCTTTATATGTAACACAGATACAAAACTTTCTTTGCAAGCATTTAAAATTAAGAACTAGATGAATTGTTTATATTAAGAAAATACAAGACAAGGAAAAATAATTTGCTCAATGCGAAGTCATCAGTTTGGTAGTCAAAGATATGGTTGAAATACGAGTGGTTGTAGTACCTAGTACAAACCAGGTTAATTGGTCCTTCTGCATGCATAAAAGGATGATTATTTTATTTATCTCTAAAATAATTTTCGAATAATATTAAGTAAGTTCTCGGTTCGGTGTCCAGTTTTCTGGAAGAATCATACGGTTGCGGTTATATATACGAATATAGAAACATATCTTGACTAAATTTTTCACATTGCTTACCGCATACTTGAGCATTATATAAAGAACGACCCTGCTTGTAATTAAAATATTCTGCTTGGACGCTTCTTTACAGATGCAGAACACGACGCTTTTCTGATGTCAAGCTTTTGGCAGAGATGCGGAAGTATGAATGCATCATTATGTTATATTTTAATTTAATTTCATTTCATTTAATGTATTCGTTTTATAATCACAATTTTTACGGAAATTGTGTTTGTCAACATCTGTATTACGACTTTCAGAGCCAGAATTAGTACTTTTAAGATGTGAACATCATAAATTAAACATTTTTATCGGTATTCCTGACAAAATACAACCTATTTACGTATAATATTAAAATAAAAAATTACCGCCTGTTAGAAATAAAATACTGTCCGATATTCTGGAAAGAATCAGAATAGCAACAGCGATTTCACAGATATATAAAACGAAAATCTATAACAATGTAAATAGCAAATTGCAATTACTTACACCTCAAAAATATTAAGTCTAAGCTACTTAATTTTTCTAGAATGTATGTTTCCATATTTAAAGTATTAGGTCTTATTATAATTTACGAACATTTTCACTTACCAACTAATGATTTTGAGGTTGATATTGAACGCAGGAAGTAAGGTTATTGTTTAAAAAAGACTGGTTTTGTTATCCTGGATAACTTGTTTCTAATATTGAATTACTTGGACATATGAGCAGCGATATTGGTTCGATTACCACCGAGTGTGCTTCGAGAGACGCCGTTGATATGTTGTTACTTCTTAATACAGAAACGAAACAATATGAGCTGTGAAATTATACTAGCGTGTAGCCCTGATGATCTATAGTGATTGTTACTGATTGTAATATCACAGACGTAATATGTATGTCTGTGATGTCTGTATTGTAGGTAACCATAGACTTGCGTCTAGCCCCTATCAAGTCACTTCTGTGCACGGTGCGCACATTGCAAATTCAATCGGTTGCCACGTTGCCAGCAGCGCGTCGAACGGTCGAACAGCTCAACAGGTGTTTTCAGTGTTGCCACTTGTAACATAATTATCAAATTGTAACATATTTTTTACTTAAAATTAACTAAACAATAATATGTAACATAATTGATAATTGTAACATATTTTTTAATCTCATCATCTCCCTATGTGGATTTTTTTTATTTGCAGTTCTACAACAAAGTATACATGAAAAATCAGATCTACCGGCGGCACCGGCGCGGAGGCGGTAAGTCTGACCAGCTGGCCACCGCCATCTACGATCTACGTAAATATTGCAGCACTCGGTCTGAGAACTTTTTATCCTTTATTTTTTTTTTCGAGGGTTCCCTTGATTTTTCTTAAATGTTAATCTTTCAAGAGCATAAACAAATTTTAGGTACATTTTTTTTTATTTTACAGAAATTCCTATTTGTAACATAATTTTCGAGGAAAATTTATAATTCTGGCAACACCGTACCATAATTTCGTCATCGGCCTGTGGCAACACTGGGTGTTTTGTACATAGACATAGACATTACACAACAGACCGCTTTTTTTTGAAGTGTTTGAAGCCTTGGAGATTTCAAAATAAAAAAGATGCTTCCCTTTTGCACGAAATCTCAGTTTATTTTCACATTTGACGTCAGTGAAGTGAGAGTATACTAATCTCAGTGAATATGTTGCTGCTCAGTTGTGCAAAAGAAACGATATTCCCCTGCATTCCTAACCTAAATGTATGTCAAAGGTTTTGTGACTTTAAAAAAATGTTTTTGTGTTCTCTAAAGGCTGCTGTAGATTCCTTCATTTTTACGAACCGGCCATAAAATTAAAAATAATCATACCCACTGATGTAGAAAAAGCAAATAAACACTAACCTCAACCTTCGTGCTTCAACTCAGTACAAAGCACGGTGATACGACAAGACCCGTACGAATGGCTTAGTAAGTGTTTAGTTGTGTGTAATGCAATAGATGGCAGGACAAATAAAGTCTCGTCGTAACTTACGCATAGAAATATTACAAATACAGTTTACATACATACAATAGTTAATGCTCTGTAAATTTGTTTTATTTATATTTAAAGAGCCTTTTAGTTCGTTCTTTTTGTCTTAGTTTTGCCGTTTAGTTGTATATATATGCAACACTACATGCATCAAAGGAAATCCGTCTATCTATGACATGTTCTATGCTTAATTGCCTATAGGTAATTGCAGGGGTATATTCCGGGCGCCATCTACTGAATTAAATAGAAACCAAGCACTTATGAAGCCGTCGATTAACATGCCAAGTACCGTGTGTCGGACCACCTAATATACTACATCGTGGTACGAAGTGCGAGTTTGCTCCCAAGTGAGGGTAGAAACACAGTAGAGAATTCTCTACTGTGATAGAAACTCTTACTTGCAGAAATGTACCAACAACTGAGTAATGACGTTACATGTGAGAATAAACTGAGATTCCTTGCAAAAGGGAAGCACCTTAAGCTGCGATTGGTGCTTAATTGACAGTTGTCAGTTTCCAACAATCCTTGCGTCTAGCCCCTGTCAAATCACTTCTGTGCACAACGCGCGCACAGTCAATGAAGTGGACAGGAAATAATAGTGGCAGCGGCTCTATTATTTATATATTTCATTTTTAAAGTTTATGACCACTTTCTTTTCAAGTTCTTGAAACCCCAAGTTTTTTAAAACAAGAATACTGATTGGCTGATGAAAGTTGGAAACTGACAACTGTCAATTATGCACCAATCACAGTATTAATTTTGAAACCTCCAGGGCTCCAAGCACTTGGCAAGAAAGCGGTCTGTAGTCTATGTAGAAAACAGCTTTTCGACCGTTCGACGCACTGCTGGCAACCAGTTGAATTTGCAATGTGCGCGCTGTGCACAGGAGTGACTTGAACTCGGGAGCAAGGTCACTTTGTACTCAAGATTGAGGTTAACGTTTGTTTTATTGAGCTGGATTAGAAAAAAAATATATTTTTGTACATCAGTAAGAGATTATTTTTAATTTTATGCACGGTTCGTAAAAATGAAAAAATCTGCAGCAGCTTCTAGTAGAACACAAAGATATTTTTTTTAAGTCACCCTTTAAGAGACATTTAGGTTAGGTGTGGGAGAAGATTGTTTCTTTTGCACAATTTGAGCAGTAACATATTCACTGAGATTAGTATACTCTCATTTCACATTTGAGTCAGATTCAGTTTTGTGCAAAAGGTCTGAAGCACCTCTATAATTAGACCAATAGTGCTACTTTGTAATACGTTGTTAAGGGCCGGTTTATCGATGCAAGGTTAACTCGTAACCAATGAATATAAATATCAAAAACGAAACAATAGGTACCCATTGTTTCGTTTGACATTTATCCTATAGTTAAGTGTTAACCCTGTATTGATTAACGGCGCCCTCTTGCGCATGTACTGATCTCTGACAGATGATTAAATTAGGATGCGTATTATCATTTTAGCGGAGTATAAAATTAATAGAAACATTTTAGTTCGTTATAGCTTATAAATTATTTATTGTAACTGTAAATGAATACTGTATTGGAAAGTCCACGTCTTCAGAGACGGATTACAAGCCTATGAAACTTACAATTAGTGCTAATGATCTTTTAATAATGTATGTCAAGGGGCGAGCGTATCAATATGCGATCTAAAGCAACGTTAAGCGCGGTTAGTACTTGGATGGGCGACCGCTTCAAAGAAAACCGTGTCCTCGCCTCACATATCTTCTAACTTGTATATCAGTGTATGCGCGGAAGCTATGCAACCTTAGGCGAGAATTGCGTAGGTGATATACCATCCTTCGGAGGGGATGTAAAGCCGTCGGTTCCTTATCTATTTAATGTTAGGCAAGTAAAAGATCCCTACTCTGCTTAAGGGAAGAGGTTCGGCAAAATTCCTGGTTGGAGGTAGCTCGTCTACAGGTGTCGGTGATAGGACTCAGTAGCGGAAATAGACCGACGTTAAATAAATGTAAAAAAAAAAATAATGTATGTCAAAGTAACCTTGTCAAATTTGAGAATACGCTTACGTCAACCATTAAAACAGACCGTCAAAAGTTTGGCGCATGAGTAGAAGGTTCGCAGTACGCTAAGTCTTGGCCTAATTTTAGCGAAAAGTATGAGAATAGGAAGCTAGCAGTATTCGTTCGAAGCAGAGGAACCCGAACCCAAATGAAATAGCGGTTCCAATTCGGTTCCGGTCTCACAATTGAAATATTTTGGTTCTGATTCGGTTCAGATTATTTCGGTCCGATTCGATCCAAACATATGGTAAAATATGGTAATATACATAATATGGAATATATTATTATGTATCTACTATAGTACAAGTCACATAGGTATTCTCTGTAGCATAAATGGTAGGTAATACTTGTTAAATAAAACACTATTATCAAAGAACAAAGGTTAAAATTTGTAATATTAGTTATGTGCAAGTTTTTTTGGCAAAGTAACTCGTCAATAAATGACTTTGCCCTTTCAAAGGCCTTTTTTATTCTTCCGTTTCAAATCCAATTTTAATTTCTTCATTTTTTCATTATCTTTTTCTTCATTTTCTTTATCTTCGGACTTTTCAGGCTTGTGAAAGTATGTATAATTCAGGTGTAATGTCTTTTTTCTTCTCCCAAAAATTCAAATATGGTCGAGTTCTTTGGTATAGGTACGTATGCGGCCCTGCTCATAATCGTACTGTTTATGGGCTGTGCTTTGAGCTTTTCGCCCCATTTCTCAAAATACCAAAACAAAACTAACAGCAAAACGGACAAAAGTTGCAAAATTTGACATAAAAGTGAAGAGCGAAGTGACAATGACAATATTCAGTCAGTACTGCCAATCTTTATAATTAAAATTCCCTTCTTGGTAAACTAAAAATCAAAATAAATTGTAAAGTCCAAATAACCGAAAAAACCGGAATTTTTTATTTTTATTTTCAGAAGTTCGGGTTCGGCCCATAAAGTTAATTTGAAGTTCTGTTCGGTTTCGGTTCCGGTCCACAAAAAATATCGGTTCCGGTCCGGTTTCTATCTGAAAACGGTCCGGTCCGGGTTCCTGGTTCTAAGTAAGTGCATGCACCTCTGTAGTTTAATAGTAAAGGCATTGATTCTTCCATTTTGCATTTGTGCTGACAAGTAAAAATTAATAAATAGATTATGTTTCACCAGTGAAAATATTTTCTGAACAAAATATGACGTCACATTGTAGATCAAATAACAGTCGCGAAAACGAAGTCACAGCTGTGACGAAGTATTCACTTAAAGTGCAAAATTAATTCTCAATAAATCTCTTTTTTGTCTATGTACAATGACGATGCTTACAGCTCACAACACAAAACATTTCTAGTCTATATTCCCTGCTCATACAGAGAGTACTCTACACCTTTTCTGTCGTGAGAAGTGATTATTGTTGTTTGCTCCATCTAGCAGCAACTAGTGTAATTACCTGAATACATTTATCTCCACAAGTTTTGACGGTTAGAATTCAAATAGTTACCACGCAAGAAGTGGGGGAATAGGGAGCCATTTCTAACGTTTCATAGTTAGTTTTGCCTCTCAAACATAGGTCGTGTAGAGTAAACGCAATTTTCAAAGTATTTTTCAAAATGAATGAGCTAGGGCTTGAGCTGAGTGTATGCTGCATCTGCCTGGCTATAGGAGCACAATCTTTCATGTACCAATACGGATTTAAGAAGTTACTTAAATCGGTTTGTCCTATGATGGTGAGTACAAACAATTTTTTTCTAAAAGGTATTGATGTAGCTATATAAGTAATCATTGTTTTAGACGCTAGAAATACCTAAAGATTGTTTCGCTTGCTGTAATTGTTATAATGAACTACTTATTTTAAATCATGAGAAGGCCAGTTGGTTACAAAATGAAAGAATTCTTATAAGAAAATTAATCAGTGGTGGAGAGAAAATTAATTTATCGGTGTTTTTAAATGGCAATTTGCCTAACGTATATGAAATAACTAATTGCCGATTATGCTTTATCATCACTAATTCAGTGATAGATCTGTCAACCCTTGTCGATGGCATATCTTTGGTAGAAATGTTCAGATATGGATTACCTGATTTGGTCAGTACTTATTTCATTATACAATAAATGAGTTTTGTTTAAAAACGTTTTATTTCTTACAGGCTTTGGAACTGACCTACTGTCCAAGATTTTGTGATGAATGTGCAAAGAAGATATTAATGATATATAGATTTAACAGAACACACATGGAAACTGAGCAAAAGATTAAAACGTACTGTGAAAACACCAGTACTAGTCTAAAAAGACATAACAGAAATAATTTATTGATGAATATCGTACAGTATTTCCAAAATGGTGAAAATATGGACATTCCTATGTAAGCATATTATTTGAAGAGTTTTCATTCAAAAGCAGACATGTCCGGATATACCAATTTAGAGAAATGTTCCCTTTTCTTAACTCTTTAAGATTCAATCTTTCAAACGTTTCTTATTCATTTGGTGGTTTTAAGCCTAACCCTAAAATTCCAACAAAAATAAAGAAATAAAAATGAGCATATCTGGTTTTGCATGAACATAATACACATATCTATAGTTTTGTCATAACACATTTAGGACACGTCTTGTTTTGGTTGGTTTAAATCATGAAAATCTTTTAAGTTTATTGGTGCATTTGATTAATACAAATCATTTCACCGGTCAAATAATACAAACGAAATATCGATGGGTTTTTGACAAAACATCGTAAGCGACCGAAATAAAATTTTACAGAAAACGACTTTTTCTTATAGCGACTTCATTTTTAAATAAAAAAGTATGAAACTTTGTAAGACAATATTTTCTTTGCCAAGAAATCATTCAAACGTGTAAAATTCCGTAAATCTGATATTTCCATTAGAATATTGTTGCATACGATATTTTGTCAAAACTATTCCATGTTTTTTTTATAAGGATCTGGCGCTTAAGATACACTTACGATATTTTGTATCAGATATTTGAACAAAAATAAAACGTAACTACCATCATTCATAACAAACCGTTTTTATTAAAAAATGCGAAAATTAAAACATAGTGGATTTTTGGTACAGAAAAAATAACGAAGTATTCTGTTATCAACAACGCAGTATTATAATAATTATGCAACTTCTAATTTTCTTCTTCACTCTGGTCTTCCTCATCAGTCTCAGCTAATGTATCAGGAACATCAGCGCTCCCTTCAAACTTTTTATATTCATCGACGAATTGTTGAGGTATAACACATTTCTTGCAGAGTTCCATAAGATCTTCATATTTCAAAGTGAAAATTCCCAAAGGGCTTGCATACAGAATCTCTAGCCTCCTGGATGTATTTTTTTTAACTTTTGATGATCTTTCACCTGCAACCAGAAGAATAATAGTTACTAAGGCAGTTTATAAAAAAAAAAGAACAAACCTTTCACAGGACACCGACATGGGCAAGACCAATTCCTCCGCTGTATCTGAATATGAATATTTGATTTTTATTGTATCCTCGCCTTTTTTCAAAAAAGCAGTTCTCACTTGACTTATTGACTTATTAGAAATTTGTTTCCCTCCTTAGTTTTTTTAACAGTGGCGGGTAACAAGTTTTGCGCCACTGT
Source organism: Leptura quadrifasciata (assembly GCA_963675555.1). Classification (NCBI taxonomy): domain Eukaryota; kingdom Metazoa; phylum Arthropoda; class Insecta; order Coleoptera; family Cerambycidae; genus Leptura; species Leptura quadrifasciata. The sequence goes on along the minus strand of OY776682.1, from coordinate 54,024,340 downwards.
CTGCCAAGACATAAAATCTGAATATTTCATATTGATAACTTCAAAAGGTTTATGATGAACTGTAGCATTCCGTATTAATGTTGTCCATTCTGATGGTGCCCAAATAACTCATTTGTGTATGAACCTCACTATTGTACCATGGACTGAATCGACAGGCATATATGTATGACCAGGAAGAAGGAAAGTTATTTTAATATTATGAATATTTTTAGAATTTTTCATAAATGTGTGTAGCATTGATAATATGGCTTTATTTTTATTTTGGCCACTACAGCTGTCACAGTAGAATGCTACAGTTTTTACATTTTTCTGGTCATCGACTGCATGTAAATATTGGTAAATAATGGTACAGATCTCATTTGCGCCTTGCATGCCATCTGTCTCACCCCATAGATAACAATAAACATTTCTTGTTCCACTTTCATAAACAGTTTCATTATAGAAAGCATATTTTCTTGAATAATATAGAAGCATGTTGTTACCATGTGGAGTATTCAGCACTTTTTGGAGATCAAAACTTGCGCAGACAAAACTGCTATCTTCTTTTGCAATCTTTTGATCGGAAAGGAGTAGCAATTTGGATTCTTCTTTGTCTTTCATATGGTTTTGATACGTTTTTTCTTCTGTTTGGGTAAATTTTAATCCTTCATCTTTTCTAGATTCCCAAATAGCACATTTGTCTTTTTTTGGGAGATGAAAGCCAATATTAAAGTCCCTATTAAAAATATGTCTGAATACATTCAAGGAAACCTTAGTTTTCATTTTATGGAACTCCAGCTGATCTCTTTCGAATATTCTGTATAGGAAAGATACGTTCCTCATTTCAGTCGGTAAATATATTTTTTTTGTACTTGCTCTGCAATAGTGAAATGGAACAGCAGGTAATTTTTTTATAAACTCATGAACTCGATTTTTATCTTCAATGCTTGTTTTATGTGAAGGGTCATGTTTGCCTCTTTGGTCAGTTTTAGGGAATATTCCATCACGTGAATTATTCTTTGTATACCTCAAAGTCATTTGCGATATGGAAAGTGTTTTCAAAATAAACTGCTGACAAACTTGATTTTCTTCTCCGTTCCAGGTAATGAAGTATTTGAGAGTTCGATTCCTTCTACTATTTTCCGTATTTACTCATCTTCTCTTAACTTCTCCTTCTTCCATTGCATGATAAAAGCCAATGTCTTTGTCTTTGATGAGTGCCTAAACCCCAATAATATTCAAAAATATCATGGCGTTTCTGTTCTGTGAATTTTTTTGCACATTCATTCTAACAATGCTTATTTTTGCAAGGATTTTCTGCAACTGATTTTGCAGTACCTAATGTCTTTTCAATTTTCTTGATTTTCTTCTTTGACACTTTTTTGGGCTTCCTTAAACCAGACTCTCCTACAGTATTTTCGGCTATCTCATCTATTTTTTCTGAATCTGAACTCAAATAAAAATAATCGGAATCTTTTTCGTCGTGAAACGAATAATCGGATTCGAATCTCTTAAATTTTTTTTTCTTTGGATTTTCTACTTCATGCCTTTCAGATTCTGAACTTGATGAATAATTAACCAGTCTATTTTGCGAACTAGCTTTATCATTTTCAACAAGACTGTTTTCAGTTGCGTTCAAACTTAAAGTTTCATCTAGTACATAATAATTATCCAAATTGCCATTTGCTAGTACATCTGTTATAATTTCATTATAACATCCATCTTCAGCAACAAGTATAGGAATGTTGTCAATATCAAACAATGATTCGTCTAATGAATTTTGATCTTTAGCGACTATATCATCATTATTAATAGTCTCCAAAATTCAATTATTATAATTATCCAACTTATCGGTCACTTTGTTCTCTAGTAAACTTTCATTTTGTTTATTAATTGCCATTGCGGCTATACGATACCCTCTGGAAAAGGCCATCTGTAACAACCAAAAAATAATAAACACAAAAATTAAAATTACAAAATCCACAACTTACCACAAGTAATAATTTATCACTGCTGTAAACAATCACAACACACTTTTAAGTGTTCAGTAAGCGGTGGACAAAATCTTAACCGACATGATTTTATGGCGCTTACAATTATCTGTCAGTAACATATTGGCGCTTGCAATATTATTACGGAATATTGAAATTTTGTTTGAATTAAAACTGGCACTTACGATAATAATTTCAACCAATTACGACAAAAATGAGCATAACTATTTATGAAATCATGTGTAGATTATCGTAAGCAACAATTTGGATAAAAAACCCGATTTTCAGCAAATTTGTTGCTTACGATGTTTTGTCAAAACCCATCGATATACATGATAATACTAGAACACATTTATTAAAACTGACAAGATTTAAAAGATACAGCGCTAGGTATGTGAAATTACAATAATAATAGAATACTAGTTATGACATGAACATAAAAATCATAAGTAATAGGATTTCGAAAATAAGAAACATTAAGCAATTAAACATTTTCTTTAATGCTTCCCCTAAAATATTAAATTGTTTTTAGCACATATTAAAAATAAAGGTGTCCGGAGTTGGTTTCAACAACATATCCGCCACTTGTTTTTTTATCCGAAACATGTTTGATTACAAGCTGGCCTTCTTGGACTCGCTCACATACAAAATGAAACCGCATCTATATGCTTCAACAGTTCGTGAAATTCTGGGTCCTTAGTTACCTTGACAGCATTTGCATTGTCAACCAACAGTATGGGTATGCAAAATCCTCACCAAACCACTAGCTTAACCTCGTTCTTCCTCAAGACGATGGAGAAGTTATGTGAACAATACATAAGGAATGTTGTAGTGAAAAACAACCTTCTACACCCTAACCAGCGTGCATACACCCTGGGAAGATCCACCGATACCGCTCTCCATGCAGTCGGATTGAGTGATACTTGGACAATAAAGAGCCAACCCTAGGTGTCGTCATAGACATAGAAAGTGCGTATTTTAAGACGACCTTTCCAAAAATCACAGCGGCCATAGTGGAGAAGAATGTCCCTACGATCATGGGAAGCTGGATAACCAACATGATCTCGAAGAGAGCTGTAACAAATCGGTGTGGGAGATGCTTCTGTACGAGGAATGGTTGCGAGAGGCTGTCCGCAGGCAAGTATAATATCACCACTGCTATGGAACCTCATTCTTGATAGCCTCTTGTGCCGCCTCAATTCAGAAGGATTCCACACAATTGCCTACGCAGCTGATTTAACAATCGTGCTTAACAGAACATTCAAAAGAGTCCTTTGTGAAAGAATGCAGGGGGTCCTAAGAATAATCGAAAAGTGGTGCAGAGAACACTCCCTGTCTGCCAATCTCAGGAAGATGGAGATGGTTCTCTTCACAAGGAAAAGGAAACTAGGAGCATTGAAGGCACCTGCCCTCCTGGATACAACACTAAGTTTCACATCAGAAGTGAAATACCTTGGGATAACCTTCGATGTCAAACTAACATGGAATCTTCACATAGATAAAAGACCAAAAAAGTCTTACATTTCTTATGAGCAGTGCCGCAGGACCGTGGGGAAAACCTGGGGAATGAAACCCAAAGTAGTCATGTGGATATATACTGCCGTCATAAGACCAATGATAACCTATGGAGCTGTGGTTTGGTGGCCTAAAAGCAAACAGAATACAGCTAAGGTCAAGCTCAGCCAAGTGCAGAGAGTCGCCTGCCTAAGCATAACCGGAGCTATGCGAACAACGCCAACGAGAGCTATGGAGGTAATGCTGTGTCTGCCACCACTAGATATATATCTAGGAGAAGTGGTCTGACAACAATGGTACGCCTCAAAACCGTTGGCATACAACCAAATGTAGGCTGTGGAGAGGCCAGGAGTCGCCTGTGGAATTAGGCTGTCAAGAAAACGCCTCTTCTACAGGTGTGCACAGATGGCATTTCTCCCCGGTTTGTCTTTGACAGACCCTACATAATACAGACGAATAGTAAGAACGAGACTGCTGGCAAAGGTCTGATCAACATCTTCACAGACGGATCAAAAAAGAAGGATGGGGCAGGATGTGGAATATACTCCAGTAGTCTGCAAATCCAATATAAATTGGCTATGGACGGGCGAGCCAGCGTAGTACAGACGAAACTGGCCGGCATAACCATACCCGCAAAAGAGATTGTCCGTAGACAAACTATGGGCAAAACAATTAGGATCTACACAGATTTGAGACAATCATTACTAGCCCTGATAAGTCACAAAATCACCACAGGAGCAATATGGGAATGTCACCAAGCACTTGTGGGTGCCTCCAGCACGAATAACATCTGCTGGGTGAAAGGACGTGCACAGTGTAGTGGCAACAAAGTAGCCGACAGACTGGCCAGAAGGCAGCAGGCCTAAGCATCTTTGAACCTGGCCCAGCTAGTCTGTTACCGATCATGGCGATAATACAAATAATTAAAGAGAACACCCACAATGAATTCAAGATATTGTGGGATGAAACAAACAGCTGTCAGCTTGCTAGGGAATTACTAAAATACCCCAACAAGAGTACAGCAATGGACTACCTGGCAATGTCCAGAAGAAACCTACGTTATATAATGAGAATCCAGACTGGACACTGTCCGCTAAGAAAACATCTCCATAATATGAGATTAAGCGAAACACCTCTCTGTAGAGGTTGTGAACAAGAAGATGAGATGGTCCAACATGTACTTTGTGACTATTCTGTCGTCTCATCAATTAGAGAATTCATCTTGGGAGAACGCTGGCCTACTTTGGCCGATGTAACGGAGATGCCCCAGGCAGCAGCACCACCTATTTCGCAAGATTAGATTGGTCTAGGCGAGGGTCTGCTGTAGGCAGGGGAGGATGTACAAGGGGCCCAATGTGGCCTAAGTACTGTGGCTCAATAATTCTTATTGACCACCCCCCAACCAATTCCAAATTCCTCACCAAAGAAAAAGACCATGGCTTCTGCCTATAAAAAAAGGATCATGGTGCAAGAACCAACGACTTTCTGTGAAAGCCTAGAGTTACTCATGGAAACTTACTTCCCAGAATCTGTGATAACAGAAAGGAGGGAGTGGCCAAACGAAGTCAACACCCAACCCTCGGATTTGGATTGGCAAATGGCCAACGGAATAGTGAGTGAGGACAAAATAAAATGGACAATACAGAGAGAGCTTCTCCCCTTTTAAATCGTCAGGCATTGACGGTGTCTATGCCACCCTCCCACCCTATTGCCATTGGGACTGGATGAATTACTACTGCACCTGGTCGTAGTATTTAGGGCGTGCTTGCTGCTTAGCACACCTTTATATTCCAGTGATATAGAGAGAAGTGAAAGTTGTATTCGTCCCAAAGGCAGGGCGGATGGACTATACCTACCAGCTTAACCTTGTTCCTATTCAAAATGATGGAGAAGCGATGTGAACGATACATAAGGGATGTTGTATCACTATGCATACACCCTGGGAAGATCCACCGACACGCCCTCCATGCAGTCACGAGTTGCATTGAGAGATCCTTGGACAATAAACAGTCCACCCTAGGTGTCTTCGTAGACATAGAAGGTATGTTTGACAGAACCACTTTCCAAAAATTACAGCGGCCCTAGTGTATCTTGTATCGCATTTCTAAAGCTTCGATCGATGATGAAGATGTCTTTTGGTTGTAGTAATGTTTTGAAATCAAAATTACCCAATACTATTTTCATTAGGGTTGCATTATTTTGAATTGGATAGAGAGGACCAATAAAAGCAATAATGTGTCCCTCCATGGCACTTATCTTAAAAGGTTTGCATAGGTGTTGTTTTTTGGCCTTAATATGAATTTCGCTGATATTTTTTATTGCTTCCTTTACCATGACGAATATAAATGCCAACTTTAGTTGCTTATTTTCAGCATTGAATAGCTTGCAATGTGAGTGTGTTTTTCAACTAAATCTTTTTGAGAATATGCATTAAAGCCAAAATGAAATGGCAGAATATCTGTTGAAAAGCCATTCAATAATTGCTTATCAAAATGAGATACCTGTTATTCTCGTTCAGACGAGGCGTCTTTCTGACAGCCTCATACCACAGGCGACTTCTGGCCTCTCTACAGCCTACAGTTGGTTGTATGCCAATGGATTTGAGGCATACCATTGTTGTCAGAGCCATTTCTCCTAGATATATATCTAGTGGTGGCAGACACAGCATTACCTCCATAGCTCTCATTGGTGTTGTTCGCATAGCTCCGGTTATGCTTAGGCAGGCAACTCTCTGCACTTGGCTGAGCTTGACCTTAGCGTCGATAGTCGACTCCTCCAGGAGTCACGGTTGTCTGAAAAACGTTTCGGCAGAATCTCATCTGCCATCTTCAGGTTCTCAATGAAAGCTACCGAACTGAGTTCAGTTCGAGCAATGAGGAGCAGCAGTAGGCAGCTATTTCAGAACAGGCAAACCTAGTTATTTATTTCATAAAATACAAGGACGAACTGATATTCATAGCAGAGATTTGAGACATGTTGAAAATAAAGTTTATAAATAAAATCCCCATAAAACTGCACTTTTTCATTATCCTTTTCCTTCATAGCAGCTTTTCATTATTAATAATCTGCCAATTCAATATCACAATGTCAGTAGTTAAACCTAAACTAAAGGAAGACATAATCCTCTCGAGATTAGAAAATTTTGATGTACATGTATTCTAAATTAGAATTATATTTTTATTCGCATTCATTCGTTACTTATATTATTAGGTGTATGCTTAATTGTAGCTATGTAAGTATGTATTTGTATATATTATATTTAAATAAGTTGTTTTGTTTATGTACATGTTTAATCTATTTTTATGTCTATACTCATGAAGTGTTGAAAAACAACATTGTTGGGACACTTCCCTTTGAGAAAATTTGTAGTTGTGCTACTTACTTTTTTCGATAAACGTATTGTATTATTGTATTGTCTTTCATCACATGTGTCTTAAAAAATAACATTTTTCCAATTCAGCCCAGTAAATATTTTTAATTTTTCTTCGGTATTAAAGTTAGCTAAACTGTTGAAATGCAACCCATCAGTTCCGATCCACATGTTTAACATGTTACTTACTTCATCAACGAATACATAGGTACGTAGGGTCGCAAGCTCATCTTTAAAAAATTCATTGCCTCTTAGGTGTTTTTTACAGCACTGATTGCCCTTAAGGACAAAAACCTGTTTTTTAAGAGCTTGGTATCTAACTTCACAACATGAATATCTACTTTTGATTCACAATATGTATGGATAGAAACAACTCTTTTCAAAGGTAACTCAATCCAATTATCAGAATCATCACTTATTTCAAAAGTAATGTCAGTTTCCTCTTTATCATCACTATTATTATTTTGTCGTGGGTACCTTTTTACATTTACTGGACTTTCCTTAGCACTGTTGTCACTGCTTTGACCATCAGTATAGAAGAAATGATAATGGCCTTTAAAGTATTTAACAAATTACTCATTATCTCATTGAAAGCTTTACCTACTTTAAGTCAATTTAAGTCGAGTGTTCGTAATATGCTGCAAAAACACAGTTTTTATTCAATTGAAAAATTTTTAAATTGTGATTAGGTATCTATTATGATGCCTGTATGTTTGTATCTTATCATTTTACATTTTCTATTTATTGTTGTAACACGGGAAACATGGACCTTCCTAATCATTTAAAAGATCTAAGTGAGTTAGTTAAAGCAGCTAATGATATGAAACAATATGTGCAGCCAATTAACAATGATTTACTATCATTTTATGAGCATAATACAATTTCCGAAAACCACCCATCCACTTTTACTGTAGCACAAGACGAAGACGTTCGAACTGCCGTAAGGGAAATAAAATCCAGAGCAATGGGTGTTGACAACATCAGTATGACAATGACTGAACTTATTCTGCCATTCGTTATCGGTAGTTACAGAAACAATAAATGATTCAATGCAGCTAGGTATATTCCCATCCATATGTAAAATATTGTCGAATCATAAAATTCAGAATTATAATTGAATTAAATAATATTTAAACAACTACTATGCACAAAACATATCAATCGCAGCATCAAAACACGCTAGGGGCCTTCCACGACGTTCAATACTTAAGTCGTCCTGCCGTCTAGACTCCCATCTGGTTCCTCTCGTCGCATCGGTCCCAACACCAAATCAAGCCAGAGGTCGTCCACAACGTTCAATACTCCAGCCGCCTTGACGTCCAGAGCCCCATCCTGATGTCTAATTATATGCAGCAAAGTTTCTGCAGCGGCAGTTCTTCCGCAGTTCTCGTCGCTACAACATCAACTACAACCATCAGTCCAATGAAAACAGATCAGCAAGAAGCAACCAGTCCAGCCTACCAGTGTCTACTCGACGAACCAACCCTCAATACGACGCTTTGTCTGCCGCCAGAGTACGATCCAAGGCTCTGTTGATGTGGAGACGAGTACGAACAGCGTACAGCGACAGTCGCGACTTATAAACGTTTCATCGGTGCACAGTAGTGCAAGGAAAATTAAAATCAGTGTTAGCTCAGTACAGTTAGGGCCTAAATAATTAGATTAGATTAGCAAGGGAGCTGGTTGTTTAGCCTTTACCTTTTCAGGTCTATTGTGATGCTCCCAGGATATATTCCTTATAGTACCTCATCCAGCTTTGTCCTTTGTAATAGACTCCATAGCTTTGATAAAGGCCCTTTTATATAGCTGTCCGCCCTTGGTTTTTCTTCTCCGAGTACTTGGAATCTCAGCCTCACCAGGCCTTCACAGTGGCACAATACGTGAACTGAGGTTTCCTCTTCCTCTTGGCAGAATCTGCATGTCGCGTCCTCTACCAGGCCCATTAGACTCATGTGTCTATTGAGCCGGCAGTGGCCAATTAGAAGGTCTACTATTACTCTGATGGCCTTCCTATTCTGGCTTAGTAGGTCTTCCGTAAATTTGGCCGAACGTTCTTTAATGAACTCTTTGGCCTGTCTCTGTCCTGGGAGATTCCTCCACCATTCCAGAGATTTATTTTGCACCCATTCCTTAATGGCTGCTCGTATGCATGGCTTTGCCACGTCACAAAAGGGCTCGGGTCCTATTGGGGCTTCAAGTGCGCCTTCCTTGCCTTTTCATTCCCTCTGTGTCCCTCGTGTCCTGGTACCCATGCTAGGGTCACTCTGTTCTGATTTCCCAGCTCTGTAAGGGCCGTCAAGCAGTCCCACACCAATCTTGAGTTGATTTGCATGGAACTGATTGCTATTATTGTCGCTTGGCTATCAGAGAAAATGGCAATTGACTGGTTAACAGTACCTTGTCCTATTATCTCCCTTGCGCAACAGTGTATGGCGATCACTTCAGCCTGAAACACCGTTGCGTATTTCCCTAGACTTATCGGGATACTGGCTTTTGACCTTGTCCCGTAAATCCCGGCTCCGACTCCTTGTTCTGTCTTGGAGCCGTCAGTGTACCAGACTGTTTGTGCTGTTATGGGAGAACCGTTTTTCCAATCCTCTCTGTCTGGTATAACAGTCTGAAAGTTCTTGTTGAAGCTATACCTGGGGACCATTACATCCGTGGGCATGCCTAGAATGGGATCTGCCCTCATCTCCGAGTATAACTTCTGGTACGCCGTCCCGTGTTGCTGGCTAATTGGCGTTTGGCCTTGCATTAACCTGTGCACCACTGACCGAGCTTCGCCTTGTATGAATACGTGTAAGGGTGGTAGGTCCAAGAGGACCTCAAGTGCAGCCGTAGGAGCAGTTTTTATAGCCCCCGTGGCGCACAGGCAAGCAAGCCTTTGTACGCCACTTAACAGCCTTATTGCTCCCGACTGCACCGTCTTAGTCCACCACACCACTGAACCATAGGTTATCATGGGTCTCACTACCCTAGTGTATAACCATAGGTTCATCTTGGGATTTAACCCCCAGTTTTTCCCACACATTTGCCTACACCTTCCCAGGGCAATTGTGGCTTTCTGTGTGACTTTTTGGATGTGAGAATTCCATATTAATTTTTGGTCAAAAATGACTCCTAAATATTTTGCCTCACAGGCAAATGGAATTTCCACTCCGTTGAGCCTTAGGGCCTTTAGGCCTTGCAGTGCTCTTCTCCTTGTAAAATTGACGACTGTGATTTTGTGGGGATTTATAGAAAGTCCTTCCTTGCAACACCATTTGTCGACAACATTTAGGGCTCTTTGCGAACGCTCCGTTATTGTATTCGCGAATCGCCCCTTAACGACTATTGCTAGATCATCAGCATATCCTAAGCAATAGAAGCCCTCTGTGGAAAGTTTCCGGAGGAGTTCGTCAACCAGGGTTGCCCATAGTAGTGGAGATAGTACCCCTCCCTGGGGACATCCCGTGCTCACTTTTGCCTCGATGGAAATCTCACCTAGATTAGATATTATAATCCTATTATCTAGGCTGGCTTTTATCCACCGGCAGATCGTTGTTGGGACTCCTCTCTTTGATAATGCGCTCGTTAGTGAGTGCGTTGTTGCGTTATTAAACGCTCCTTCTATGTCTAGGAATGTAACTACTGCCATTTCCTTGTCCTCGAGGGACTTTGCTAGTAGTCTGTTTATTCATCCAGCGCAAGGTCTGTCGACCTCCCTGGCTGGTATGCATATTGACGTTCACTTAGGGGATTTTCCCTTAGTAGTTCGTCTCTAATGTACCTATCTATCAGTCTTTCCATCGTTTTAAGTAGGAAAGAGGATAAACTTATAGGCCTATATGACTTGGGCGTTTGGTCCGATAATCTACCTATTTTTGGTAGATAGATGACTCTCACCTTCCGCCATATTTTTGGTATGTATTTCCAGGCCAAGCAAGCTCTGAATATTTTACATAAGTAAGGTATCAATACCTCCAGCCCCTTTTGGAGCAAAATTGGATATATTCCGCCCACTCCAGGAGATTTGAGTGGTTGGAACTTACTGATTGCCCATCTGATTTTATCAGGTTTTATAGCCTCGGTGGCCAACCTCCAGTCCGCAAGTTTGGGCCTTTCTGGCCTTTGGCCTGGATAATGCCTATCTAGGTCTGTTAATATCAGTGAGCCCGGAAAGTGTGCCTCCATGAGCAATTTGATACTTTCCGTCATTGTTTCTGTGTAGGTTTCATCATCTTTTTTGATAAAACCTATTTTGTCTGCAGTACGACCGTCCTTGGCCAGGACTCTATGGATTCTGGAAGCTGCGGGGCCATCATTGACCTCTTCGCAGAATCTCTTCCATGAGTCTCTCTTTGCCTTGCGGACCTCTTTATTGTACTGCGTGAGTTTTACTTTGTAGGTATCCCAGTCTTGGTTGGATTTGGCCCTATTAAATAGCCTTCTAACCTCAGCCCTAAGGCCTTCTAGGTGGTTATTCCACCAGACTGTTTTACCCCTGGTTTTCCTTGTTTTCTCCGGACAGTTTTCCTGGTAGGCAGCCCCTATCGCCTCGCTTACCTGTTCCACTGCCACTTCAAGGCTCTCTATGCTTCTTCCAGACGCTATTCCTCCCTCTAGATACCCTCTGAGGGACTCTAAATATCCTTCCCAGTTGGTATTTCGGGGATTTCTGAATTTCGTCTCCGTTAGAGATGGGATCTTGGATGTTGAATCTGACGTGCCTATGATCGGAGCCCGATGGCTCTTCTGACACGTGCCAGTTCTTGATAGTATCACTTACATTACCTGTACATAAGGTTAAATCCAAGACTTCCCTACGCACTGAAGTGACGAAAGTAGGTTTCCTGCCTATATTAGCTATTAGTAACCTTTCCCCTAGGATGAAATGTAATAATGACTCACCCCTGTTGTTGATGTTAGTGCTTCCCCATACCTTGTGGTGTGCGTTGGCATCACATCCAATTAGTAGTGGAAGGTTCCTCTCTCCGCAGTATGCAACTATGTCGCTTAGTATCTCCGGCGGACAGGATCTTTCCTCACCTGGGAAGTAGGCGGAGCAAATGACCCAGCTCTTCATACCCTCTTCCGTCGATGCTGTTAGAGTGGCTGTAACAAAATCGTCGGTGCAGAGCACCGGAATTAGTATACACTTAACTCTACTACTGTATACAATACACGATCTAGGTCTAGTAGATCGCGTATTGTACAACAACTTACCCTGTGGCGGCTTTAGACCTGCCGGCCTTTCCTTGACTATCCAGGGTTCCTGCAGGAGGGCAATGTCGATGCCTTCTTCCTCGAACCTCCGACATGCAATAGCCGAAGCAGCCTTTGCCTGATGGAGATTCGCCTGCAGGACCCTGATTTCTTCTTTTATTGGGGTGAAGGTCCCAGAGGTGCCAGGTCCTCCCCCCCCAATTACTTCTCCCACCTCCCCTGGGGCTTAACCCACTTTGGCCGGAGAAGTCTTCGTCCTCTTCGTCAGAGGAGTGGAGCTCGTTCTCTCCTTCTTCCTCCCCCTCTTTTGGCTCTTCCTCCGAGGCCAATTCCCTGCCTTCCGGACTTGATTAGAAGCTTCTGGACTTTAATGCCCTTTGTCGCCTCTTTACTAGGGTGTGTTCCCTGTTCCTTTGGGCGGAACTTAATCCTTCCCGTTCCGAAATAGGGACACATATCTAGCTTTTCTAGTTCTTCCATGGACTGCTTGTCCATGGAAAAACCCACACTTGCCCCTTCTCTGACGGGGTCTTTGCGAACACCGTCCAGAGGTTCGTGTTTAGGCCTTTGTTACTCACCCTTAATCTGGTGAGTATTCTGTTGGCCTCCAGCCTTTGGCCTTCCTCGTCGGCGACATACACGGTGCACGCGCACAGCCCCGGAATCCTGTCCCCCTCCACCGTTTTGAGGCTTGCGCCTTCCCAAGGCTGGAGCGTGGGGACAACACTCCGCAGCCATGCCGCGCTTGCCTCATCTGCGCATGCCACCAAAAGGTAGCCTGGCCTATATGTGCACTTGGCAAAGCGCACCTGAGGCCCTCCTACAGGAATACTCTCGTAGGCCTGCATAATGGAGCTTTGGACGGCCTTTAGCCTTTCCTGCTTCATCGTTTCCATCGGGAAACCGTCCTGTACCACTGCGACCTTTACAGCGGAGAGGGCATCCTTGAAGGATAGCTCCTCCAATTTTGCCCTCTTTTTCCCGCGTTGGCCGCTGGGAGGTGTGACAGTTTCAAGACAGGGCCTTTTCTGGGCCTTGGTTCGGCCTTCCTGTTCCGTCTTCTTTACCCCCCTGGGCCCTTGATTAGCCTTCTTGGGGTCTTTTGCCATTGCTTGGCCTTTTTGAACCCTGCCAAAGTTGCTCTTGATTATGGCCCTTTTAGCCTCGCAGAAATCTCGACCACCTTTGACAAGATTTTGGAGCTTCTTTTTTGAGACTCCGGACAGACGAGCAGCTCGCACTTCCGCGTCTGTCATTAGATCAACCTCCTCTTCGGAATTGACCCGGATGCTCTTTCCCCTGGACTTTTTGGATTTGCTTGGCCTTTCGGCCTGAGCGCCTCCCTGGTCCTTGGGTTGCTTTGGCTTTTTAGCCTGTGGCGCAACCTGGCCTTCTGGCTGTGTTTTCGGCATTTCTGCCTTCACAGCACCTGGGCCTTTTGGTTGGCCTTCCGGCCTTTCAGCCTTTTGTTTTTGCTTTTACTTTCCATGCAGTTCCCACGAAAAGCTAGGGAAATAAAGGTCCACTTGATCAGAGCCCCGCATGACCGAGTAAGGCTATATACAAGGGGGTGCCGCCTGGTGCCCCCAGGGAACCGTTCGAGACCGCATATTCTACCCTGCGGCCACTCAGCCCTCGGCACGGTGTCCCACACTTTGGCTTGGGTCAAAGCTCCAGGACGTTAGGAACGCTACCTCCCGTACTGCATCACTGCAGCCCTGTGACAGAGCTTGTTGCAACCTGTGATACCCATCCACAGATGTGGACAGATGTCATACCCATCCACAAACGTACACAGATATCCCAAGGTGTCAGTACCGGTGCGTGAAACCCGAAATAATAATTAATTCTATAAATTAATTAATTATTCTTCACCTTTTTTTTCGTACATTATATTATAATAATAATACTCAATGCAATTTTAATTGTATGTATATTACTTTTAACTTGTTATTATTCTTTTTTTCTTTGTGTTTGTATTTATACATTTTTCAATTTATGATGTGACATGTCCTACACCCTTCGGGTAATTGGATTAATAATAAAGACTACTACTACTACTGTCATCAACAAGCAAACCCAACCGAACGAGGCATACAAGAACTAAAGAAGACTTTACATACTCTTTTACATGGCAAACCTCAAAACACATGGGACAAATATCTTGCGAAGGCTCTGTACGTACTGCAGACGTGTAGCAACACGGCTACCGGGATGACACCGGCGAAGGTGGTACTCAGGTATGAGTTACCCAAGCAGGGAGAATGGGATACCCCACAGTACCAAAGGTTGTGCGCCGAACCTGTCCCGTGACGACGACGGCGTATTCGACAAATATACGCGCGTCAGCTCCAATCTCAGACCAAATATGCACAGCCTGATGCCGGGACAGAAGTCATGTTCGAGGTAGGAAACCAAGTGTTGGTGAAGGTGATGCATAAGACCAAGAAAGCATTCGACCCATTGTGGACAGGGCCACATTCCATAGCCAGACGAATCAGCAACGAAGTATAGGAGGTTAACCACGATGGTCACCATTCCATAGTGCATATCAATGACCTCCGACCAGCACCAACCGGAAACGAGGAGGTGGAGATCCAACCCGAGAGCGAGTCTAGCAGGTCCGAGGACACCGAGTTCGAGTCCAGCAGCGAGGACAGTGACAATGACAACAATCCACCACAACCACTGCCAGCAACGAAGGCATTCCATAGTCCATATCAATGACCTCCGACCAGCACCAACCGGAAACGAGGAGGTGGAGATCCAAACCGAGAGCGAGTCTAGCAGGTTCGAGGACACCGAGTTCGAGTCCAGCAGCGAGGACAGCGACAATGACAACAATCCACCACAACCACCGCCGGCAGCGGAGGAGTCAACAAATTGCGAGCAGCCCGTGGACGAGCAGCCGATTCCGCCACCAGTAATCCAGGCTCCATACGAACCAACTACTAACGTTGCAAGCGAGCAACCCAACTTTGAATTTACTGTTTCAGATATATCCGAGCTAGACGTTGCCAGCCAGCAACGACCAATTCAGCCCATTCATAGGCCACCCAGGCGTAGACATAGAGCACATTGTCTTGGATCCAGCCAAATCCAGGACCATGTAGACCACACCGACAAGGATGCTCAGAGAAGTGCCAAGTAAAGTGTAAAGCGATGAACGCCAACTCCACCAGTGCTCACGAATCCTCGAATCGTTTCATTTTTTTTTTTTCATTTTGATTTAGAACTGTTCATTTTCATTTTACTTTCATTGTTAATAGTTCTAAGTTCTTTTATATTGTTAATCAATCCCTTTCTCTTTGTAAATAAATCATATAACGGACAAAAGTAACTCTAACGCCGTCCTTTTCAAAATGGTGTTGTCGAATCATAAAATTCATAAATATAATTGAATTAAATAATATTTAAACCACTACTATGCACAAAACACATCAATGACAGCATCAAAACACGCCAGGGGCCTTCCACAACGTTCAATACTCTAGCCGTCTAGACTCCCGCCCGGTTCGGGTCGTCGCATCGGTCCCAACACCAAATCAAGTCAGAGGTCATCCACAATGTTCAATACTCCAGCCGCCCTGATGTCCAGACCCCTGTCCAACCCGATGTCTAATTATATGTAGCAAGGTTCCTGCAGCGGCAGTTCTTCCGCAGTTCTCGTCGCTACAACCATCAGTCCAGTGAAAGCAGATCAACAAGAAGCAACCAGTCCAGCCTAAAAGTGTCTACTCGACGAACCAACCCTCAATACGATGCTTTGTCTGCCACCAGGGCACGATCCAAGACTCTGTTGATGTGAATAAGGGTACGAACAGCGTACAGCGACAGTCGCGACTTATAAAAGTTTC
The DNA here is from genome assembly GCA_963675555.1 of Leptura quadrifasciata. Lineage (NCBI taxonomy): Eukaryota > Metazoa > Arthropoda > Insecta > Coleoptera > Cerambycidae > Leptura > Leptura quadrifasciata. Next base: position 54,008,423 of record OY776682.1, on the reverse strand, counting down.
ATCGGTGCATAGTAGTGCGGGGAAAATTAATATCAGTGTTAGCTCAGTACAGTTAGGGCCCAAATAATTAAACAAATACCATTTTTGACAGTACGAACGCTGTACGAGTTGCTTTTAGTTATTTTTTTTATGGATTTTCGTCTTCTAATAATAATAATAAAAGTGCTTTATTGAATTATTACAATTCAAGAGGCCATTGATCGAGGTCCTTCAGCCTATATTCTATGTATATATATATGACTATAAAATATTTAATGTATATTAAAACCTATTATAATAGTAACTAAGATAGCAAATTCATGTGAAAAAAAAAAAAAAATCAATTTGCATTTATTATTTCCCATAACGTTCTTGAAGGATGTTTCACTCTTTCCCTGCCATTTGGTTCCCTTCTTGCACATAAGGTATCAATTAGCACTTTGTTTTGTACATCCCTGGAGAATCTTCTTGATAGAGTAATCAGCCTCTCTTTTATTGGTTCGATATTTGTCAGTTGGTATAGAAGTTGATTGGGAGGATTGTGTAGAGGATTATTTGGGTGACGAATTTTAGTTATTAATCGTAAGGCACTTGTTTCTGCTACCATAAGCTTTTGTATGTGGCTGGTTTTTTACAGTTCTGAAAGAGTACGTGACCATATTCTATCATGGGTCTGCAGATGGTCTTGTAAATTCTACAGGCAGTTTGGATGTTGATTCCTCCTTTTTTATGCACAAGGCATCTGAAATGTTTAGATCTTGAAATAACATTTTTTTTAACTTGCACTGTATGATCATTAAAGTTGATTTTGTGGTCAATGATTATTCCTAGATATTTGACGGATAATTTGGGATATAGCAAATGGTTGTACATGTTGAGTGTTGGAGAGTTCGGTCCCGGGTTGTGATTGAAAATGATGAATCGCGACTTAGCTGGATTAGGTTTTAGTCTCCATTTGTTAAACCAATTTGTAGTATGTTGTATCAGATTTTGTAAGCTTTGTATTGCTGTCACGATAGAGGTACTATGAGATACGAGAGTTGTATCATCCGCATATTGAAGTATATAAGCATTGTGTGAAAAATGTTGCTCATCGTTATAGGGGTGGTAATAAATATCTGCACAGAAGATGTTATATAATAGCGGGGAAAGTGGTGAACCTTGAGGGAGACCTTGTTCAGGTGTAAACTCATATGAAAACGAACTTAAAACTTTGACTTTTAGACGACGATTTTTCAAAAAACAGTCAACTAGTAATATTATGTTCTTCGGACAGCCTAGTTTGTAAAGTTTGTAAATTATGCCCTTATGCCAAATGCTGTCAAATGCTTTTTCAATATCAATAAATAGAGCTGTGGTTTTTCCTCCATTCAATTTGGTGGTTTCAATGTTGTTAATTAATATAACCAGTGGGTGGAGGGTGGAGCATTTAGATTTGAATCCGAATTGATAGTTCGGTATACGTTGTCCTACACTTTCTTCTATTTTCTTTTTTAATATCTTTTCAAAGTTTTTACCAATGACTGGGAGAAGTGTTATAGGTCTAAAATTCGTTGCCTTAGCATGATCTGTATTGGGTTTTGGTATTGTGACAATGGTTCCAAGTTTCCATTCATCCGGTATATATTGTTTTAAGAGGCAAAATTCATATATTTTTATGATGTGTAGATGTATTTGTAGGTCTAGTTGTTTGAGGATGATTTTTGAAATCATGTCATAACCTGGAGCAGTACTTTTTCCCTGATTTAATATGTCAAAGTAATCGGCTTCATCGATGTGGTGTTCTACGGGTATTCTTTCTGTAATATATGTTTCATACCAATTTTCTATTTCCAAATAGTTTTCATTATCAAAGTTTATGTTCTGCTTTTCTTTGTATGTAGCTTCAAAATGTTTTGCAAATATATCTGCTTTTTCTTCGGGGGTTTCATAATTTTTACCATTCTCCTCTATTGGCCTATTAGTTTCATTTTTATTGTTATACTTTGCCAACTTTTTAATTTCATACCAATAATTTTTGCCTTTTTGTTTATTTATATCCTCACACGTTTTGATCCACTTATGCGTTTTAAATTCAGTAATCAATTTTTGAATATTTTTATTAAATTTATTGACCTCCGTTTATTATAGGGTCATTATTATTTCTATACTCTCGATACATTTTTCTTTTCCTTTTTATTAGTTGTATAATGAATGGAGGAAGTTCATGTGTATAGTATTTCACTTCTGTTTTAGGCGTATTTTGTATTATCATTTCAGAAAGTTTGTTATTAAAATTGGTTATATGTTCTTTATCAATATGTCCTGTATTGCTCAAATAATTTAACATAATTTCATTCACTTTATTGATATTTGTTTTTTTTAAATTGTATTTCCACACTCTCTTGTGCGTTACTGGTTTTTGTGTTTCAATTTTAATTTTGAATCCTAGGTGATCAGAGCATAAATCCGGGATCAATTCAACTTGTATGTTATTTTTAATATTATTGGTGTAAAAGAGACAGTCTGGTGTTGAGTCGTTGTTATTGGGCATAATAAATGTGGGAGGCGTATCATATTTAGAAAAATTGGTATTTTGAATAAAGTTGTTTATCTGCCTTTTCTTTAGTCTATTGTTACCAGCGTTGAAATCGCCAACAATTATTGAATATTTGTACAATGTACTTTTGGTAAAAATATTTTCCTCGATTCTCGCATTGGGATGAATGTATACTAAGAAGATATGTAATTTGTCATCTAGAAAAGGAATATTGAAGTGCAGGCATTCGTTAAGCGGATTTCGTCTTCTATTTACATAGTCAACATCTCGGGGAGCTTGGCGCTGTAATCAATCAGTCTGGGCTCTGCCGCCATCATAGAAACCACTAGAAGTCTCAAGAACTCTGACGTCATAAGCAACACCATCCTACAATTGGAGTCTCATGCCATATCCATAAAAATCGACCCTGAGAGCCATAGTCTGTCCTCACCAGCTTGTCGGAATCTTTAACTAGACTACTGGCGCCCTCTATCAATCAAAAAAGTTAGTCTCAACCCCCATTCATGACAACAAAAACCTCAGTAGTAGTCATTGCCTAAAAAGCCAAACAGAGTGACATATAATGATTTGAGATTAATTCACTTAATACCTATCTTCTCAAAAAATAGTATGAAAAATGCTGTTAATACACATAAATAATTACAGTATCTTGCCGAAAATACAATCTGGCTTTAGACCACACTATAGCACATGCTCTGCACTCACCAAGATAGCTAAAGACTTAACAGCAGCTATGGATCAGTCAAAGACGTCATTTCTAGTCCTGCTAGATTACAGTAAACCATTTGATTTAATGAACCATAACATGCTACTAACAAAATTACATTACATAGCACTGAGGTTTGAAGATTGCCTAAAGAACAGGTCTCTAATTGTAGATATTATCAGTCGACGTGGGGGTTCCTCAACGATGTACAACTTAAGGCATCATTTGATCCCTCGGGCACAAATATTACATCGCAACTTCTAAATGACGACTTACAGAGGATACTGAACTGGTCACGGGATCATGCTATGGTGCTTAATGCTAATAAAAGGAGTGTACTATTTGTGGGTAATCAACGAATATTAAGTAAAGTCGTACAATTTAATTTTTCAACTGTGCATATAGACAATGTAGAAATACCTATCAAAGACCAAGTCAGAATCTTAGGAGTTACATTCGATAGTCAGTTAAATTTCGAGCAGCACGTTATATAAAACTAAAAACTTTGTATTCATTTAAATGTCTACTCTGCAGATGTTAAATATAGGCTAATCGAGTCCTTAATCTTCCCACAGTTCGATTATTGCTTACCACTGTACTATAGCTTTTTAAGGTCAAACTTTAAGCACAAACTACAAGTGGCTCAAAACGCATGTATGCGTTTTGTATACCAGAGAAAAAAATATGACCAATAACACCCTTATATAATGATCATAAGCATTTGAAAGTTTAGCATAGATACCATTATTTATTTGGAGTGTTTTTTATGAAAATCTTTGTATATAAATGCCCAGAATACTTATGCGAGTTGTTAATTTATAGAAGAAACGTACATAGTTTAAATTTAAGAAATAATACCTTATTTGACATATACCAACACAAAAACTTCTAGATTTAAATTTTCCTTTAGTTATGTTTCAGTCAATTGTTTAAATTATCCCGTATACTCAAATTTATTAACTAGTTATAATGCGCCACATATTTTGAAAGCTAAACACAGACAAGTGATAACGTCTCAGCAAGTCAGTGATCTGCATTAGATTGCAATTTATGTATTTGTATTTTTATTTCTACATGACTATTTACCTTGTTTATTTATTTTATATTATTAATATTGTAAGTATCCAATGTCTTATAATAAGTAATTTTATAGTAGTGTACTTAAGAAATTAATGTATAAATTTATAAGTTAGATTTTTATATTTCATACATATGGATGTTATATCTGCCGGGTCCTGTAGAAGAACGTTTTGTTAGGGTGTAAAATAGTAACAACAATTAAGATGCGAAATGAAACACACGTACTGCTGCTTAGGCCGTGTTATATATTCTGTGCCTTTAGTTTACAATTATGTATTTTACTTCATCTAAGAACTGCTGACATTACTAATTGATGTAATATAAACAAATATTATGTATGAAAATATGAGAGTTAAGTTCCTATTTGGCTTGACCTAAGTTTGTTATGTGCTAAATGCTGTTTTATGCCTTTTAGGTAGACAGTAAGTAATTACTGAGAGGTGTATGCAGGGTTGCCACACTGTTAAATTTTGTAGCTGAGACTAGAATCTTTTGGCTATACAGTAGGCATCTCGTAGGTGTATTAGGGGTTACGTTGTTTTGTCGGCTTGTAAGGTCACGAGATGAGTTGAGTTTGGAGACGGGTAGCCATTAGGTAGCAGTGCGCTTGGCATTCTTTGTGAATTTTCCTTTTAATTGCCGTTAATGGGGCTTTCCATTTGATGTTTTCATGGGATATTGGAAATTCATGGTTGGTTGTGTACGTTATGGTTGTTTAGAATGACACACCTTACTCAACTAGTTCGGATTTTTTAATTGTAAGCGTAATGGGGAATGGGGTAGTGAAGCGCAAGTTATAGTCTCTCCTACTCAATTGTTAACCTCACCTTCGCGATGAGTTCAATTTGAACTCGGTGCACCCTGTTTTTACTAACGAGGCTCTAACGACCGAGTAATAGCGGAATAACCCTTATCTTTTGCCGTGAGCACATCCATCTTCTCACGAAGAGTGCGGTAAAAATAACCCACCGCACACAAAGGTTGCTTTTGTAATCGTTTGGTTACCCCATCGTCGCAGTCTCCTTCTATGCCATGGGACCACACCACTCGCCTTCCGCAACCGAGCTGGTCAGTTGCATACCTGCTCCAGCTAAAACTTCAAATGCAGCTTCGTTTTCAGTCGATTAATGTTGACGTTGCAGCTCTCAGCGAAACTCGATTTTTGGAGGAAGGCTCTCTCACAGAAAAGTACTACACCTTCTATTGGAAAGGTCTTCCCACCAATTCAAGAAGACAACATGGAGTAGGATTTGCCATTCGGAATCAACTTGTATCCAACTTAACACAAGTACCACAAGGCCTATCCGAGCGTCTAATGCTGCTTAAGCTATCAGATGACAACGCGGTAAATCTAATAAGTGCCTACGCTCCCACTCTGGATGCAAGTCACGAAACCAAGGAACAGCTAGAAGAAACCCTCTGTAGAATGCCTAAAACAAAACGACTCGTTATTCTTGGCGATTTTAATGCTAGAGTAGGGAGAGATGCAGACACCTGGCCAGGCATCATAGGCAAGAACGGCTTGGGCAACATGAACGCTAACGGTCAACTACTCCTAACTAAATGCGCCGATCATGATCTAGTTATAACAAACACCATTTTCCGACAAAAGGATAAATTTAAAGGCACCTGGCGTCACCCCAGATCAGGTCACTGGCATCTACTGGACTATGTTATCGTACGAAGGAAGCATCTCAAGGACGTCCAAATTACAAAGGCGCGCATTGATAGCGAATGTTGGACCGATCATCCTCCTGTTGTCTCTAAAATGAAAATTGTTATGAGACCCAAACACTAGAAGAAACCAATTCTGTAGATGTCGCTACTACCTGGACATAAATTAAAGACAGTTTAAAAAGTGAGGAAATTCTTGGCACTGCAGCAAGTAAAAAACAAGAGGACTGGTTCAATGATAATGAAGCTTTTATACAGGAACTTCTTGACCGCAAACATATTGCGTTCCAAAACGCTATCAACCACCCCAACGACTCATCAAAAGCAGAAGCTTTTACCCAATCTAAGTATGAAATGCAACGCGAAATCAGAAGAATAAAGAACGAGTGGTGGGCAAGCAATGCCAGAGAAATTCAAAGATACGCCGATTCACGCGACTACAGGAATTTCTTTCAAGGAGTAAAAGCAGTGTACGGCCCTAGTCGGAAAAATATGTGCCCTATTAAAGATTTAAATGGAAATCTCCTCAAAGAAGACCAGGAAATAAGAGCCCGATGGAAAGAACACTACTCTAACATTTTTAACCAGAAAGTCAAGCCAATCACGATATTATAAATCTTATCCCTCAATATGACACCTTCAAAGACTTAGATAAACCACTAACAACGGAAGAGATCTTAACCGCTATTGGGCAGCTAAAAAATAACAAATCTCCCGGCGCCGACTCACTCCCAGCTGAGATCTTTAAAGCTGTGTCGTCAGAGCTCATACCCTACCTCAAAAATCTGTTTGATGTTGTGTGGGAAAGTGGTCAAGCTCCGCAGGAGTTTCGTGATACACTTTTAATCAACCTCTTCAAAAACAAAGGGAGCTCTGCGGACTGTGGAAATTACAGGGGTATAACTCTCCTGGCTGTTGGAGGGAAGATACTCACTAAAGCGATGGCAAATAGGCTAACACCTGTTATGGAAAAGTTACTTCCTGAAACACAGAGTGGCTTTAGACCAAACCGAGGCACATCGGACCTAATCTTCACACTTAAACAGCTTCAAGAAAAAGCACTCGAACATCAAGGAGAAATTCACACGGCCTTCATTGATTTAATCAAGGCGTTTGACTCGGTGGACAGGAAAGTGCTCTGGAAAATTATGCTCTGCTTAGGTATCCCTAGAAAATTTGTGGAAGTATGTCGCAGTCTACATACAAGCAACAACGCCCAGGTTATGTATAATAATGAGGCAACCGAACCTTTCCAAACCCTCTCTGGAGTTAGGCAGGGATGTGTCCTGGCACCCCTACTTTTTAATTTGTTTACCACTGCTCTAACAATTATTGTTGACAACAAACTGACAGTCAGAGTAGGTCTCAGATACCGTTCTGATGGTGGTCTCTTTAACATAGGGCGCTTTAGAGCTTTCACGAAGACACGCACATGATTCATTTGTGATCTCCAGTATGCGGATGACTGTGCACTTTTAGCCTCTATGCCGGAAGAGCTTCAAGAACTTTTAGATGTGTATGCCCAGAGCTATGATTCCTTGGGACTTAAAATCAACATTGGAAAGACTAAAATTATGTCAACTCCTCATCAAGTGAACCAAATAGACATTACACTTAACAGAAATTCTCTTGAAGTGGTGGATCAGTTCAATTATGCAACGTTGTTAATGACAAAGCAAACATGGACAGCGAGATTCGCAATAGAATTAACGCTGCATCTAGAGCACTCTGGGGACTTAGAGAGAGAGTATTTGACAACCACGACCTTGCTTTGTCAACGAAAATGGCTGTCTACAGAGCAGTTGTCATTCCAACACTGCTATATGGATGTGAAAGCTGGGTCACTTACCGTCGTCATGTGAAATAATTAGAACATTTTCAGCAAGGACACCTCAGAAGTATGATGAAAATCCGTTGGTTCCATCACATATCAAACGTGGAAGTACTCAGGAGAGCAAACAGTCTTCCAATTGAGGTGCTTATTTCAAGAGCACGCCTAAGATGGGCAGGTCACCTTCATCGTGTGCATGATAACCGCCTTCCTAAATGTACACTTTATGGTGAATTGCTAAGCGGTAGAAGAAGGCGTGGCGGTCAACGAAAGAGGTTCAAAGACGTTCTCCATGAAAATCTAAAATCCTGCGGTATTCCAGATGAGCAATGGGAACAACTTGCAGTGGACAGAACCGAATGGCGAGGGGTTGTGGCCAGCTATCAAGGAAATGTTGCTGCAAGAAGGCCGAATCCAAGACCTAACCAGGTCTATGTTTGTCCTGACTGCGGTCGACATGTGCTCTCCCGAATTGGCCTCTATAGCCATAGTCGTGTGCACCGTAGATGAATGGGAATTACAATAGACTACACCTTTTACTTGTTTTTTATTACACACAATCTATCGACTGTAACCTTTTTTTTTATACTCGGACTCGAGTAAAGGCTAATAATAATAAAAGAAATAAAATAGAATTGTAAGTACATTATATTTTTTTTGTGAACCAAGCACATGTCTCCCTAACTCGTTTTCTGTGGTAATTGTAGAAAGCCGTCACGAGGAATTACTTCCAAATTTGATATCTTGGATCGCCGATTTTAAGCCGCCCTACACCTTTGAGTAAGGAATAAAGATCTTTTTCATTTTTTTTTTTTGGTATACTTATGAAATTATTTTTTAGGGCTTCTTCTTCTTCTTCTATTTTTTATTTTATTCAACCTTTTTTTGTGTTTACGTTACTTTTTGTTGTTTTCGTAATATTCAATCCCGAATCTTACGAATTCCCCCCACATATTCATTGAGCCTGGCGTTACCCATCTCCGGAGCAAGAGAGGCCTGGGTTTCGGTCACCTATTCTTGTTCTCCACTTGTGGACCCCTAATTGGAATTTTATTGACAACCTTTTGCTTTCACTTTGGACAACGATTTGGGGTTTTGGAAAACAGGTATGGAACTAAATTGACAACTGCAGGCTTCGACATAGGACAACTCGTGGTCTGGATCATTTTCGATGGATGTGAATTAACAACGACAACTTATGCGACCAATTTGGACAATGATTCGTGGTACTTCTTGGGAGGCAGCTACCCAGCTCGCCATACAGGTTTTTATACTTAGAGTATGAGTTCGGGATACATTCTGCCAATAATTTATGTTTTCACTTTTGAATATTTGAAAATTTTAAGTATTTGGGCACAGTTTTCTTTTATATGTAGTGTATGAGTTGTAAACATATTATGCCTGTATTCTGGTAAATAATTAATTTTTTTGGCTATTCAAAATATTAAATATTTGGATATGATACCTTTTTTTTTATGTTAAATGTAAATAGATTAATAATAATAATAATAATAACTTTATTTCCATTAGACCTGCAGATTACAAGTTTTGGACAAGTCAAATAGGTACAGCATATATAAAACAATAAAAATATAAAGCATAGTGACAATAAGTAGGTACAAACAGAAATAATAATAATAATAAAACGCTAGTTTTACTTGGTCAACACAACAAAAACACAGAACAGTATAATCACAAAATAAATACAAAATATAAAATATAACATGAGCTACACATTAATTTTACTTAGTCTAGTAACAATCATAGCAATCAACACAGTAAAAACAAACGCATTAAAATAGATTTGTCACGTCATCACAGCCGTTATAGAATTCACTTTCGGTATAAAAACATTTATCCGCTAAAAATTTTCTGACTGAGCTTTTGAAGCAATTTAAGCTGTCTATATCTTTAAGTTTTTGAGGCAAGTGGTTATATAATTTTATTGATGTAATAAAAGGGCCTTTATGTCCCTGAGTTAATCTATGTGCTGGTACGTAAAGATTGTTTCCAATTCGAGTATTATAATTGCTAATATTTCTACATCTTGGGATCTCATTTATATTTCGTTTTACATAGTACACAGCCTGCAAGATATACATGCTATAAACAGGAAGTACACCATGCCGCCTAAAATAAGGTCTACATGATGTGGTGTAGCTAAGGTGAAACATACTTCTAATTATTCTCTTCTGCATAGTAAACACTTTTTGAGCAGCAGAACAATTTCCCCAGCAGAGTATACCATAAGAAAGAACAGAGTTTACACAACCGTAATAAAATGTCTTTAGTGTGTTTATATTAACTGTATCTCTTATTTGCAAAATTGCAAAATTTTTTGTAGCCAGAATTTTTATTACATTTTCAGTGTGATTTTGCCACGATAAGTTTTTATCCATCTGGACACCTAAGAATTTCACACAATCATTTTGACAAATAGAATTGTTATCAGCTCTAACTAGTACACTTAGATCGTTTTTCACACCCATTGGTGAGAAAAACACAAGATTTGTTTTGTGTGGGTTTAGTACCAGGCCATTGCTATTACACCAACTTGTAATTTCCTTGACACAGTTAGTAGCATCTTTGCTAAGGACATCATTATCCTTGGCACTTATGATAGCAGAAGTGTCATCAGCAAAAATAGTTAAAAAACTTCTATTTATGTTGTCGACGATGTCATTAATAAAGATTATGAACAACAATGGACCTAGCACGCTCCCTTGTGGTACTCCAGTTAGTACTTTTATGCCTTCTGAAAAACATGTTTGTCCATCTTGCATAACTTTAACAGATTGTGTTCTCTCCCTCAAGTATGAATTTATCCAGTTTAATGCCATACCTCGTATACCGTATACTTCAAGTTTTTTTAACAGTAACTTGTGATTTATGCAATCAAAGGCTTTTGAGAGGTCAAAAAATATACCTACTGATTTTAAATTGTTATTAAAGTTGTTGAGAATTTGTTCACAGAAGGAGAGAACAGCATCCTGAGTTGATCGGTTTTTGCAAAAGCCATATTGTCTAGACGTTAATAGATTAAACTTGTGGAAAAAACATGTTAATCTGATTTGAAATGCCTTTTCAAAAATTTTTGAGAAAACTGATAAAAGAGCTATCGGTCTATAGTTGTTCATATCAGTTGTATCTTTATTTTTGTGAACTGGTATTACTATTGTTGATTTTAATTGATCTGGGAAGTGGCCATTTTCGAATGATATATTTATAAGATACGTGAGAATAGTGTGTAGGTATTTGGCAACATCCTTTATTAAGCAGCATGGTATTTCATCATTGCCTGATGACTTTTTCCTGCATACAGCAATAATAATATTTGAGATTTCCTCCTCAGTAACAGGTGTCAGGTAGATAGTGTGTTCATTATGCTTATTAATTTGAGTTTTTGAGGTGTCAATATCAAAAGAGGAAGTAAGCTTATTAATAGAATTAATGAAGTTGCTGCTGAAACCATTAGCAATGTCTTGAGTATTATCTAAATATATTCTATCTTGGTTCATTATTGTTGGGATTTGTTTGTTTGAATTTTTACCATGTGTATTTTCCTTTATTACATCCCACATTGCTTTTGATTTATTCGGTTCGTTGTTAATTTTTTCTTGATAATAATCTTTTTTTGTATTCATAATGTTGCGTTCATGATTTTTTTTAATAATATTATACCTAACTCTAAGTTCAGGATCATTTGATGATTTTACTTCATCGTGTAATTGTCTAACAAAAATGCCGTCATTAATAATATTTTCGGTTATCCATTTGTTTGACTTTTTATATGCAACTTTGTTTGTTTTTTTTTGATTTCACAGGAAAAGCTGTATTAAATAGGTTAAGAAATGACTCTAGAAATATTTTAAATTTTTTACTGTTGTCTGATTCTGTATAAACCTCGTCCCAATTTTCATTTGACAATAAATGTTTGAAGTTATGTATGTTTTCGTCAGAAAATACTCTGTTTTTAACACATTTTTGATGCTTTTTTACAAACGAAAATTTATAAGTTATTAACTGCGCATTATGATCAGAAATAGCATTGGACAAGGTTTGAGGTGTTAAAGTTTCATTAATGTTTGAGAAAATATTATCAATTAAAGTATCTGAGTTTCCTTGCGTGCGAGAAAATTCTGAAAAACATTTATTATAACCGAATGACGAAAGTAGATTTGTTAAGTCTTGTGTTTTTTTATTTGTTTCTGCAAAATTATAATTAAAATCTGCGCAAACAAATTTAGGGCCTTTTATTTTTGATATTAACATCAATAACTTTTCCATTGAGTTGATAAAAATATCTTGACATGCATTAGGAGATCTATAGAGACAGTTGACATTTACATTTACCTCATTAAAAACAACATTGATAGAAACAGCTTCAAATTGCTGCTCAGTTACACTAATAGAGCATAGGCTTTTTATACTAAATTGGATATCATCTCTCACTAGTATTGCTACTCCACCTCCTCTTGTTTTAGTTCGACAATAGTAAGTAGCCACATTATAATGAGGCACATTTAATACCTTCGCTTCTTCATTTGAAAGCCAAGTTTCAGTTAAACATATTACATGTGGATAGTGTAGTGTGTGTAGGAACACACTGAGCATATTAGTTTTGTTCCTAACACTGCGTACATTTAAGTTCATGATGCGTAGGTCATCTAAAACTATCGTATTTTTGTCTTTACAAGACTTGGAGATAAAAAATTATTAGAATTTTCTTCTGATTTGTCGATACTAATAGGATTTTCGTTTGTGAATATACTTGGAACTACTAGTATATTATTTAAAATATTTACTCTATTTAATTCTACCGCTAGATTATTTCCATTTATTATTTCTTTAGATGAGTCCTTGTTAGTTTCTAATCCTTTATCTATAGATTTTGTCAGTGGTACTATTATTTGCTTTTTTACATAATTATTATTACCAGTATTTTGTGGTAAAATAGAGTTTAGTTGATTTGATTTTCCACTTTGTACAATTTGTTGAGTCATAATTTGCGATTCATGTCTTTTTATGAATATCAATGATTTCTGACTAGGTTGTTGATTATTAATTAAGTTTGAGAAGTCCTTTGATATAATATCTTTGTTAATAACATAATTTTCTTTGTTTATTTCATAGTATCTTATATTTCCTTCTATCACTTTATTTAATTTTTGTATATATAGATTTAGTGTACTGTTATATTTATATATACATTGGTTCAAAATACGACTTTTAGTATATGGTACTGATGAGAAGATTATGTTAGTACTACTACAGCTCTTTAGTTTTTCATTAATGTATCTGAAAGAGGGTAGCTGTTTTTTTGAAAAATCATTTTTACCTGCCATTATGATTATGTAGTCGTTCCTTCTAAAATCTTTACCAAGGAATTCAATGTTTTCAATAACGTTACTGATGTCAGCGCAAGGCTTTACAATAGAAATCATTTTTATAGAATCTTTTACTAGGCTATACAGCTTAGGTCTGATACCTTTTCCAAGTTCATCAGATAACAGAATAACTTTATTTGTTTTATTGGAGGGCCAATCTTCTTTTACAAGATTTGAAGATTTAGGTAATCTGCCATTTTTTTGCAGCATATAAGCTGGTTGTGACTCATTATATTTTAAATTTAAATTCAAAGTCGTTTCCTTCCAATTTTCTACACCACTGATTTCTTCCTGCATCATATTAATATTTGTAGATGTTGACTGGTTTTTCTGCAATGTTTTATCAGTTTGTATGCTTACTGTTTTACTTGTAGTTTTTGTTAATGTCCTTTGAAGTCTTATCTGATTTTCTAAGTCAATAATAAGTTTTTGCTGATCTTGAATGTGTTTATTTAGATTTGTTTCCATTTCAGTAGCCTCTTGGATTAATAACTCATTTTTTTCCTTTAATTTTAGAATGTGGTTATTTTGCATTAAATTTTCTACACTCAGATCACTAACCGTATTTTCCAAGATACTTATCTCTTCGTCAAATTCACTTGAAGCACTTAACTCATTTACATTTTTACAACAAATTATTCTGTTGAGCGTTAAAAACGATATTTTGTCTTTATTGCGGAGCACACAGCTTTTATGGAATATTCTAAAGCACTTAGTACATACATAATTCGTATTTACTTTAGTTTTGCAACATTTAAAGTTGTTTACTTCAGAGCACTGTAAAATCATGTCTTTACTCTCAAATTGTGCCCATGTCGGGTAATTCAATTCAAACCTTTTATCATTTGGGGAGGTATATTATATAAGTTATGATATATAAGTAAGTTCATATGCATGACTTTTATTATCTCATGTGAACGACCTAATGTGAACGCACGGTAAGATTAAATTATATAACCAAGGACCAGTTCAAATATATTTATTGTTTGTGAATATATATATCTACTCCAGGTGAATACTCTTACTGAATAAATCTGATATCCAAATTCTAACTTTACATACTGGTTTTCTTTTAAATTCATAAAGTCGTCTCATTTGACAATTTTGTTCTGTATTTCCATAACTGCCATGTTTTGGTCCAAGAAAGTTATACAAATGAATATCAGTCTCATCTAAATAACAACACAGTAGTTGATAGAACTTTCTATCGGGGGCAGATCACCTATACTTATCTAGCTATACCCTTTTATCACCATATTATTGTTGCATTAAAATGTTCATTTGGTTGAAACCGGCATACCTATTGTTTAACGTGTGAAAAACTTGTTTTTATTTAAATTAGGTTGAAAATTTTTTTGCATTTTTAAAGTTTGAATTTTGTTTGCAGATCTTCACGCTTTTATGAATACATCTGTGATAAGGAAGGATGTGATTACAGCACGTTTACAGAAGAAGCTTTGATGCACCACCAAATAATGACACATCCACTAGAATATACCCTAGTTTGTCCTCAAGATACAGCAGTTATAGAAGTATATGAGTCTGGTACTCCAGGTGATAACATAAAAGTTGGAGAATCCGGTAATAGTCACGATGATAACATAGTTGATGAAATAATATTTGTTACTCCAGATGATGGGGCAATTAGTGGAAAATCATCTAATATTCCAGAACATGAGGTATTTCTTGTAGAATTACCTCTTACTCTAATTGAAACAGTAGCTGATGGAGAGTCGTCTGTTACCCCAAGTGGTGGGGTTAATAAAATTTTTATTCCAAGTACAACTGTTTTTGAAATGTGTGAAATTGGTACTCCAGTTGATAACGTAACTATTGGAGAATCGTATACTAATCACGATGATAGTGTAGTTGATGGATTTCTATTTGTTACTCCAGATGATGGGGTAATTAGTGGAAAATCATCTAACACTCTAGGTTATGAGGTACTTGGTGTAGAATCACCTCCTACTCTAATTGAAACAGTAGCTGATGGAGAGTCGTCTGTTACCCCAAGTGGTGGGGTTAATAAAATTTTTATCCCAAGTACAACTGTTTTTGAAATGTGTGAAATTAGTACTCCAGCTGATAACATAACTATTGGAGAATCGTATACTAATCACGATGATAGTGTAGTTGATGGACTTCTATTTGTTACTCCAGATGATGGGGTAATTAGTGGAAAATCATCTAACACTCTAGATTATGAGGTATTTGGTGTAGAATCACCTCCTACTCTAATTGAAACAGTAATTGATAGAAAATCGCCTGTTACCCCAAGTGGTGGGGTTAATAAAATTAGTATCCCAAGCGATACAGATTCTTATAAAGAAGCAGCTAAATGTAGTACTTCACATGATATGGGAATTGAGGAGACATCATTCAGTTGCAATACTAAAGGCAATGAACATACTTCAAATCTATATAACTGTGACATGTGTACGTACAAAACATATAACAACAGTAATTTAAAGAGACATTTCACGGCTAGGCACATAAATGTACACCACTGCCGTATCTGTGATTTTATAGGTACCACGAAGAGCGAAGTCGCCAGGCACAATGTATTGAAGCATCATCCAAATCCACATATATTTAAGTGCCATGAATGTGAATACATCACGATTTTGCGTCGTGATCTGACCAGGCATGTGTCGCGAGTTCATGCAAAGAAAGCTAAATTAGACCGGTTTTTTGTTTGCCATCGATGCCCCTTTAAGACAAAGAATTCAAATGACCTTATTGCCCATATTATAACAACTCATTATAGATGTGATGGTGATGAGTGATTGATTGGTCCATTTTATATTGCATAATATTTTTGAAATCTTCTGTGATAGATTTATGGCTGCAATATATATAGTTTATATTATTTATAAGTTTTGTGTTTATGTTTTTTGAGAGCTTTTAATTATATACATTTACTAATAGTTGTTATACATTTACTAATAGTTGTTATACGTTTACTAATAGTTGTTATACATTTACTAATAGTTGTTATACATTTACTAATAGTTGTTATACATTTACTAATAGTTGTTAAAGTAACAATTTTATCAAACCACTGGTTAAAACTAACAGCAAATACATGCCCTGTTTTTTATACTTGTCAGAATAGAATTGTTGAGAGAAGAGATAATTGATAAAATAATTTTAACCAGTGTTGTTAATTGAATCAACAATTTGAATTTTATTTTTACTTACAAATGTAGATTTTAGTGTATTTGTGTTATTTCAAATAAAAGGTTTTCTGGAACGTCTGGTTTTAGTTTAACTTTTACACCTAAAAAATTTGGAATTAATTTGTCTTGTATACCGGGTGTCAACGGATCATGGCAGATGATGGATTATTTTTTAGAATATCGGAATAAAACTTGATAGATATATGACCAAGAAGACACTTTTTCAAATGTGCTTTTAGAGGGCGGAATATTAAACATAATATTTTTAGTCGCAAACTCCTCTATAAATCCTTATTTTACTATAAGGAAAATAATCAGACTGCAACCAAAGTTACAAATCTGGCGCGTTAAGTGTAATAATTGCATATTACCATCAAAACGCTAAAGCTTCGATTGCAACAAACACCAGCCGAAAGACTGAGCCTACTTAAAGGAGCTCTCTTGCCAGTCGTCACACACCACTTGCAGGCTGCAAGGTAGGCATGCGATGACCGGTACGAGAATCCTTTGACTACTTAGTACATCCCGCCATTTCTACAATAGCGACATGTAAAATAGCCAGCAGGCGCCATCTAGCGGTCCAGTGTCTGTTGCAATCGAAAAATAAATAGCCTGACTTGGTTTAGCATAGTTCAAATGTGCTTTTAGAGGGTGGAATATTAAACATAATATTTTTAGTCGCAACCTCCTCTATAAATCCTTATTTTACTATAAAGAAAATAACCAGACTGCAACCAAAGTTACAAGTCTGGCGCTTTAAGTGTAATAATTGCATATTACCATCAAAACGCTAAAGCTTCGATTGCAACAAACACCAGACGAAAGAGTAGGATCAGCCGCGAGGAAAATAACCAGACTGCAACCAAAGTTACAAGTCTGGCGCGTTAAGTGTAATAATTGCATATTACCATCAAAACGCTAAAGCTTCGATTGCAACAAACACCAGACGAAAGAGTAGGATCAGTCTTTCGGCTGGTGTTTGTTGCAATCGAAGCTTTAGCGTTTTGATAGTCATATGCAATTATTACACTTAACGCGCCAGACTTGTAACTTTGGTTGCAGTCTGGTTATTTTCCTTATAGTAAAATAAGGATTTATAGTGGAGTTTGCGACTAAAAATATTATGTTTAATATTCCGCCCTCTAAAAGCACATTTGAACTATGCTAAGCCAAGTCAGGCTATTTATTTTTCGATTGCAATAGACACTGGACCGCTAGATGGCGCCTGCTGCCTATTTTACATGTCGCTATTGTAGAAATGGCCGGATGTACTAAGTAGTCAAAGGATTCTCGTGCCGGTCGTCGCATGCCTACCTTGCACTGACGAGAGCCAACAGCTCGAAACTGCAGCCTGCAAGTGGTGTGTGACGACTGGCAAGAGAGCTCCTTTAAGTAGGATCCGTCTTTCGACTGGTGTTTGTTGCAATCGAAGCTTTAGCGTTTTGATGGTAATATGCAATTATTACACTTAACGCGCCAGACTTGTAACTTGCAGTCTGGTTATTTTCCTTATAGTAAAATAAGGATTTATAGAGGAGTTTGCGACTAAAAATATTATGTTTAAGAAGACACTTTGTTACATAATTGTCATTTCTCTCCTTTCCGGTTTCACTAGAAATGACCCTAACTTTTGATTTTTAAATGGCACCCTGTATATTATTATATTTTTGGAATCCTTGAAAAATTCTCAGTACGGTGATGTGCCATAAGTCAAATTTCAACTCCTTGAAAAAAATTCGACTCGAAATTTGTTGGTGCATTTAGAGTGCCATGATCAGAAAAAATTGCTTGTAATGGACCAGTGTAATTGTGAACGATCTATCTTAAGTGGATATTATAATGTTCACCTGAAGTGTTTGAAGCGACTGATTCAGGCGATGAATACAAAAATCTATACTTACTGTTTCTTTTGCTTAACTGCTGTCGCTAATGGTATCAATTGGACGTCGTGGCGCTGTCTTAAGTCTAACACTGTAAATTCTAACACTCTCTTAATTAACCTGAAAGGGAATTTTGAAACACAAGAAAAAGATTAAGATTTAAAGTTAAAAAAATATATATATTCGTCTTTTCAAAAAATATGTTTTTACAAAATGTGTATGATAACAATAGTCTGCCCCGTGTATAACAAATGGTGAGGAATGGAACGACTAGACAATGTCTCCAACTACCATCCAATGTTTATGTTTAGGCCCAAATGTGCTTCTTCTGTTTAGATACTAAATATTAACCGAGCCGACCCTGTATCGTCTGGTGGTGGTGTAAGCTGTGGGCCATGCAGGTAGTGGCATGACGAAGTATACTGTTGAAGATATAACATGTGTTTGTCTATGTATATGTATTATAGTAGTTGCTTCAAGATTAAACTAAATATTAAAACCAGATACAGTCCACATTCATTTAGAACAACAAGGGTTCAAACAGTTTAGTTTATAGCAAACGATTACACAAAAAGATTCAATGCTTATGAATAGGTGGGCTTTCACTTGCCTGTCTATTTAGGTATATTATATTATTACAATGGTAATTTTGGACTCTCCTCGGAGCTTAAAAATGCTGGAATCGCAACTACTTTGAATAATAATGTGGCAATTATAGAATAGAATAATAATAATAACAGCCTTTATTCAATAATACCATGTAAAACAGTGTAGAACAAGTCAAAAGAACATTGTTAGTAAGTAGAAATAAAATTTTAAGTAAAAATAACATTACAATCTACATAGAAGTTTAAAATATAGTACATTCATATTATCTAAAAAATAGTAAATTTACATAAAAATAAACATCACTTTGCTTCACAATGACAAATTAAAATGATGGTTTAAAAATTCTGAAACACAGTAAAATGGATTTTGACTCAGATATGTTTTGGGCCTTGCTTTGAAAACCTTTAATGTCAGATTCTGATATTCCAGTGGTATTTTATTGTAGACTCTTATCAATTGCGTCACTACGTTCCGTTGCACTTGTGTGAAACTAGTTTGCGGTTGACGTAACACTGATCTTGCACAGCCTCTAGTATTAAACATATGGTTGGTTTCATATCTGGTAAATAGTTCATGGTAATGTTCTTTGACAAAACACGCACATTCATACACATACATACAATATATTTCTCTTTTTCACACAATGTGTATACAGTCGTCAAAATAAATCTAGTAGCATACAAATGTACTAAGTTATATATATATATATATATATATATATATATATATATATATATATATGTGTTCCGAGAAGCTTCCGCGGTCGTTGGTATGAAAAATACTAGGTTCTCGGGTTGAACCGCGTCTGAGATTGTTAATGTCTCAGACGCGGTTCAACCCGAGAACCTAGTATTTTTCATATATATATATATATATATATATATAAACAAGAAAACAATGTATACAATAAAAACAGTGAAGTAAATAACATACATAAGTAAAACACAAACAAATCTATAACAAACAGAAATAAATAACTGGCTAGGCTAGAAGTCAGATAGATAATGAATTGCAATACTGAAAGTATTCTTCACTACTATAAAAACAATTTTTAAGTAGTAATGTCCTAACATTTTTTTTTAAACTTTTTGTACCGGTATTTTCATTTTGTAAATGTCGTGGCAAAGCATTGTAAAATTTACTGGACATATATAAAAAGGAGTTTTTTTGTCTTTGTCAAGCGTACACTTTTCAGACATAAGCTTTTCTTCTCTCTAGTATTATAACCATGAACATCCTCCTGAGTTAGAATAGAACCCAGCCTCTTTTTAATGTACAGCAAACAATAATAAATAAAACATGAAGGTAGAGTCATAATACACATATCCTTAAAAAAAGGTCTACAAGAGTCAGTAGGCTTGGTTTTAGCTAAAACATGTATTGCTCTCTTTTGTAATATGAAGACCTGTTGAGCATGACAAGTATTACCCCACAAAATAATAGCATACACCATTACACTATGAAAAATAGAAAAATATGAAATCTTTAAGTAATTAGCACTAAGTTCACTTTGTAATTGCCTTAGAAGAAATATTATAGTTGATAGTCGCTTACACAGTTCATTAATATGATGTGCAAAAGTTAAAGAACTATCAAGAAAGACACCTAATGACTTTACAGGATTGTTATTTACATTAGAAGATACCACTGCAAAGTCAAGTGTATTAGTTTTATCCAAGTTCAAAGTTAGGAAGTTGCTAGAACACCATTTTTGTAACAGATTTTCAGAGCGTTCAATGTCATTTATTATTTCATTTGAAGATTTACTTTTATCATCAGCATAGGCAACTGGAAGAATGTTATTGTCAATATAAATAATAAAAAGAACAGGTCCTAAAACCGATCCTTGAGGAACACCAAATTTAACATACTTCTGGTTAGATACTACATTATTCCATTTAACAAGTTGAGATCTGTTATATAAATATGACGCAAAAGATTTAGTGTAATGTCTCGTACACCATAGTATTCGAGTTTAGTCAATAAAATATTACAGTCAACAGTGTCAAAAGCCTTTGACAAGTCATAGAATTTTGCTGTACAAAATTCTTTCTTCTCAAAAGCTTCAAAAACATTTTCAATAATTTCACAAAGAGCCAGTACCGTTGATTTGTCAGATCTGTAGCCAAATTGAGACTTGCTAATATATTTATTCTTTTCAAAATAATCTATTAATTGATTTTTAATAACTAGCTCAAATATCTTTCCAATAACCGGTATTACTGAAATTGGTCGGAAACTAGATGGTTCCATTATATTCACCTTTCTTATAGATGGGAGTTATTAGTGAAATCTTTAGAGCTTCTGGAAAAATACCATTGATAATACAACAATTAATCAGATCTGTAATATGTTCAAGTAGCGTATCACCCACTAACTTTATGAGCTCATTACTTAAACCATAAATATCCATGGATTTTGAGTTTTTTAATTTGTTAATAATATTTCGAATTTCCTCACAACTAACTGGAGACAGAAAGAAAGAATAATTAGGATTAGGAAACTTTGTTAGACAGCTCAGATAATTAGTGCTACTCATATTTTTAAATTTAGACATAATATCCTCAATGACATCAGTGTAGTATTCAGCAAATTGATTAGGAGTTAAATCATTTGATCTCATTGGTTGCATATTCTTACGTTTATTGTTTATTATTTTCCAGGCAGCCTTCTGTTTATTTGAACTTTTACTTATATAGTTATCATTACTTCTCAATTTGACTTTATTTATTTCTGCCTTATATTTTGCTTTTAGTTGTTGGTAGATATTCATCGAATCTATATTGCCACTAGCAACAGCAACCGTTTGAACAGCGTCAAGAGTATTTTTCAAATTTATTAGCCGATTATCAAATTGTACAGTGGATTTCTTATTATTTTTAATATATACCTTCTTTAGTTGAATCACTCATTATATGTATTAGACACTATATGTAAGAGATAATTAGCTTTGTCATTTGGGCAATGTAACTGAAAAAAATTAATCCAATTAAATACTTCAAGCTTATTGGCAAATTTCGTTATATTAGTTTTCGTCATCGGCATGTGCAAAAAACAAAATCATTACTTTCAATCATCGGTATTGTAATCATGGACATTATGGCCTTATGATCAGAAAGATGAGGTTCAATTAATTACTTTACATTTGATCTTGTGAGATAAATTACTAAATACATTGTCGATTCTAGTACTAGAGTTTACAGTTACTCTGGTATCATCATAAACCATTTCTAAAAGGTTATAGGATAGAAAAAATTTCTATAGGCAAGTACATTTTGACAATTCATATTAAAATTAATGTTAAAATCCCCTAATAGTACAATATATTCATTTAAGGAAAACTGGTCAAGAACTTGATTCAGTAAGCTAAAATATAAATTTTAATCACCAATTGGTGATCTATAGGTGCATAACAGTACAATTTTTTCCTTAATTAATTCTGTACAGGCAAATTCTGCATGTTGTTCAATACAGTAATTTCTTATGCTGCAGTGGGTATCCATTACGGACTCAAAATCATTGTTTTTGTATATGGCAATACCACCATGTCGAAAATGTTCACGGCTATAATATGATACTAATTAAAAATTAGTAATAGTTAAATTTTTTATTTCCATTTCAGAAGTCCACGTCTCAGTAAAACATAGAAAATCAACCCTCTTTTGTGACAAAAAATACTCAATTTCGCTTACCTTATTTTTCAAACACTGTATATTGATACAAAAAATTTTAAGCGTATCAATACCTTCAGTACCCAATTCATTACCATATTCATCTGTTCAACCAAGCCGGGTCCAATGCACATACGAGTACATGGTAATAAAACTTTTTTGCTACCGAATCACTGAGGAACCAGTTTAGGGCAAATACGCCAAAATTGAATTCTAAAAATGAAAATACACCCTCGACGCTTTTAGTGTTTCACACCAAATACCCCTAAAGATTTTGACTAGAGACTTTTTTAACTTGTCCTTATATTTAACATATGCATGAGTTGCAGTGCTACACAACGTGGATTCATAAAAAGAGTTACGCCCTCGGGCAGCGACATTTAGTATACACTAATTACACTCCATGGTATGTTTTCAATGTTTTTGCATAAAAAACGCTCCATAGAGCGAAAATGAATATATCGATAAAAACCTCTTCTAACGGCGTTTTTACGTGGAGTACGCATTTCATGCGAAATATTTCGTTATAGTTTCGAAAAATTTATAGAGGGTCTGGCGTGTGACATGATGTCAGAAAAATCAAATCGAGTATAAAAATTTGAGAATATGTATTTCGTGGGCCATCAAATTTAGCCTGAACAGTTTTTTAACAAAACTTAATTTTTTTCAAATGGAACGATAACTGTAGTACTACCGTAAAATAGCGGATGTTCTAAGGAATCCGTGGATGCGCCCAAAAGCAATTTTTTGTGGTCATGGCACTCTAGATGCACCAACAAATTTCGAGTCAAATGTCACTTATGGAGTATCACCGAACTAAGAGTTTTTCAAAGATTCCAAAAATATAATAGTATAGAGGGTGTTATAGTTATGTCACAAAGTGTCTTCTTGGTCATATCATAAGTCTACCAAGTTTCATTCCGATATTCTAAAAAATAAGGAAAAAAAAGGGGGTATAAATACGAAAGAAAAAAAACGCCTAATTTCGCCTTATTTAATAGCACTTGCTTAGGTAACTATCTGCAATTTGATCCCTTCACTTGAAATTTTAATCTTGCTCAGATTGTAATACAATTATTGGTCTGATGAAGCACGCTGAGTCCTATCCCGATTAGGTTCTTCCAATATTTTAGTCTGTGCAGATTAAAGGTTTTAAACACTTCCTTATAGATAAATAGTTACTAATTCACTAGTACTATAAAGAAGAACAAAGTAACAAACTTGTTTTACCGACAGCTTTGTGAAAAAAGGAGCTGAAGCACCATTGATTGGACCTGAACCGTTTTGTGGCCTGGCTAAGGGACATGTAATGAAGAAGATCCAGAAATGAGAAAAGGATCAGAAAGTCTCCTGCTGTAAGAATACTCCAGGCCAAAGACAAGTGAAAAAGTTTATAACTTATTCAACAACGAATGCGTTAAGGCCGATAACGGGTCTTCTAACCGACCACTGGCCCTTGAGATATCATCTCAAGAATATGGGCAATGCTGTAGATGACAAATGCAGATATTACGATACTGCAACAGAAACTGTGGAAAATATACTTTATGAATGCAAGGTATTAATCCGCACTAGGCTAAAGTACCTGGAGTACGCGGAAGTAACACCTGAAAATAGGGAAATTAACCCCCAGGAAAATCACAAGCTTTGTAAAAGATCTTGGAATGCTGGGCAACAACTAGTTGTAGAGTAATTCACAAAAAATCTTTTAGGTCGAAGAAGGCTACTTAGAGCCAAACGACCCCTGAAACAATCTACAACCTAGTATTGCAGCTAGGAGATGATATAAACCTTTGTCGATACCACATATAAAAAAAGTGGAGTTGTCTATTACCGTTTACATGCTTATGTTCATTATGTACTCTCATGTTAAATGAAAGTATTCTGAATCTGCATCGTCACTTCAGAGAAACAATAATGTATATAATATGGGGTACAAAAATGTTGGGGCATTGGCAACAATCGACAAATCTGGTTATGAACTTACTACCTACCCATTTGTATTAATACCCTGTGTCATAAACAACTTGTGTGTTATTATTAATATAGTGGAAAATCCTCAAATAAGACTCAAATCTATCCGTTATTGAATCTTGATAAAACAGAATCCGTTTGAAGTTTAGTAAACAACAAACTTAAAAAAGAAGTGTATTAGATGGTATAAAAAATAAAAATAGTAACTGGTATTGATATAAACAGTTTAAAAAGACTTTTTAGCGGCCACAGGTACCATCGACATATGCATTGCCATGAAATATCAGTAGTCAACTACAGTATAATGCCAAAGACCTCGCTTCTCTAATATATATTAATTTACTTAAGCATATGGGAATATTTGCTGACAGACGAGAAGTATGTCGCATAAAGTTTTTTTTACAAAATATTTGACAAACATATTGGAGCGAACATGGGTGTGTCTTTATTTTACATAAATAGATAGATTTATTTTTCGTGTGACACAACTAAAATAATTGTGTACACTTGTCAAAAACATTACAATTATAGTACAGTAAAATTTACACAATAAACACCACAAAAATTAGACAACCCCCAATTCCAGAAGCCAGGGGCTTGTGCGGAAGGGAGTTACACATTGAAAAAACGCGGTCATACAACCATTTCCTAGGACAGTGCCAGTGCCGGAGCCAGGATTTGAATCCGGTGGTGCGATCACCATGTGATTAATCGTGTCTTAACCCACTCGGCTATCGACCAGACCATACTAACACACTATACTAATAAATAGGACTTTGCATAACAGAAAATAAAATGATAATTAACAAATAAAGTGAACAACCCGATCTAGTTTGTTAAAAACTGATAAAGTTGATTCTTGAAAACTTGAGCATTTGTAGTACTAAAAAAATCTACAGATACCAACTGGTTTGCAAGACGAAGCATGCGAGGTAAGTAGGAATTAAATGCATAATTTGTTCTAAAGAAGAAAAAAAGTAGTAGTTTGTTTCATAAATATGTATATATAATTATGTATAAATAAAAATAACACAGTTGATTATTATACATTTAAAAACTAAAGTATATCAACTTCAGGCACGTTTAGTACTTGGATGGGATGAGTGACCATTTCAAGGAAACAAGTGTCCTAACGGTTTGTATATCACTGTTTGCGCAGAAGCTACGCAATCTTAGTCGAGGATTGCGTAGTGGATATACCATCCTTTGGAGGGAATGTAAAGCTGTCGATCCTCTGTCTATTAAATGTTAGGCAAGTAAAAGGTTCCTACTCTTCGAAACAGAAGAGGTTCGGCAAAATTCCTGGTTGGGAGTAGCTTGCCTACAGACGTTGGTGATAGGCCTCAGTAGCGGAAATAGGCCGACGTTATATTTAACGTCGGCCTATTTCCGATTATTTGTATTATTATACAAATTTTGTTACTCAAGATTGCATTATACATATATAGTTGAAGTTTGTTTTCTAATTTTATTTGATTTAGATAATAACATTTATTTCGTTTGTTGGTATACCCAGAAAGGTAAGGTTGAAAGAAAAAACAATAATCGATGGGAAAAAGTAGTCAAAAAACCCATTTTATTTTATATAAACTGATGCGGCAAATAGCCGTACATGAAATCAAAACTGTCCAAATATTTGAGACAATTGCCTAAATATTATATAGGAAGGGTTACGTTGCTATAGTAATGACATACTATACATGTTTCAAAGCTAGCTACACAATAACAAGTACTAAGGTAATACAATCGTAGGTCGTATTATTTGTAATTGTAATTAAAGATGCGGCAAATAGCCGATTAAAATGTAATTGGAATTTTGGTGTTACCAAATGCTATGATAAAATAATTTTACTGAAAAACAGATGACAAGAACAATGTCCTGTTGGGAGGAAGCTCCCTTAATTGAATAAACAAACTGCAAATCCCAAATTGTATATGACTGTTCAACAACGTGAACAGGGTGGGTCAATGTAACTCAAACAGACAAGACGTCCCGGTTCAGTACTCGACAAAATGTATACCCCTAAAAATACAAGCAAGAATATGGGATGCAGGGACCCCAGTACTGACCGCTGGCCTGAATAGTTTGTAGTCTGCAAGGTAAAAAAGGAGTTGAGGACAAACCCACAATCGCAGTGTTTGTACTAGAACTAGGGAACTCTTTATTAATTTGATGGATCGTTATTAAACAATCATAGAAAACTAGGCATTCTGAAAGTATATAGTTCTAGAATATAAACTTGTTATGGTGCAAACATAAATCTTCCTAGCAGAATATTCAACATGTGAAATTTCTCCTAAACTCTTGATGGAAATAATGACGGAGTAGATTGTAATATAAATTGTATCCTATTTTCTTGTTGAATAGCAAAGCTAATATTTCAAAAAAGAATCGAATGAAACCAGCTGGACAATGTCTGTGGTGACAGAGCGTAAATCACTCTGTCAACAAATTCGCAAAGATGCCATCGCTACAGGCTCAGCCTGAGTAAAAAGACTCAACAAACTAGGTGCGTACTTGGCTAAACAAGACAGACGTCTCCGTCGCAAGTGGCCATAGTGCCAAGACTCGGTGTCACAACAACCACTTATCGATGAAAAGGAGTTGAGAGCAAACCCACGATCGCGGTGTTTGAACTAGAGCCAGGAAACTCTTTGTGGTTATAACAACAATGAAAATAAATCAAGAGAGTTACATAGATGAAAGAAAACAGCCTATAAGATTTTACAACTGCGGTGGTTTTAACATTTGGGTCAATAAGAACCCCAGCTGTGCCTGTGATGACTTTATTGTAGTAAGAAAATACCGGTCATCTGAACATCTGGGGAGCCAACGGCCATATGGAGCGTCGAGTCAAGCATAATGCAGTAACAGCTGACTTAAAAGTAAAAGAAATGTGTTGGGTCCGGTTCCCTCAAAATGCACCTATTTCAGTGAGTCCTCTAGACAAACAAATGCCCACAGCAATGCAACACTAAGTGTACTCACATTGAAAAAGTTTGTTGCAAAGAACCTGACATAAAATGAATATCTTTGATACCACAAACAGCCAATTTCCCCTATTTCCCCAAAACTAGGATGTAAACTCAACTTCTAAATAATAACGCAGAGAAATAAATGGGTGCGATATAGTTATGTTGGTGAGACTGTCGTCGTATACAGTGCCAGGTAATTCTCTACTTCGGAGATGAAGGCTCCCGACTGAAGAATGAGGTGGCTAGGGAACGCTAACGCAGATACTCCGGCTTTCCCGGATGTTGTAATCGTTGTAGAATGGTTATGCGCAATATTCAGTCGTTTGGTTAGACACTCCGGTGATTCCAGACGCTCCCGGATACAACAGCTTAACTGGAATAGCTTATTATGTATATGATGTTGTAATGATCGTTTTGGTAAGCCTCCGGTGATTCCAGTCATACCCGGCTACAAAACCGGAACTGGAATTGTCAATTTTAATGTGTAGTAATAATTATCGTCGCAACATTCCGGGGAATCCAGATGTCCTCAGCTACAAGAGCCACGCTCTAGTAGCTCACTACTTCTAAGTTGATGTAAGCCTGCGGTGATTCCAGTCGTGCCCAATACAAGAGTGGAGCTGGAATAGTTGATAATTTTAATGTCGAGAGAAATCAGAGGGTTCAGCTTGACTGCAAGCGAACATGCATCAATAATTTCTCCCTGCCTGCAAGGTGTTGCTTAGCTTTTATTCCCTTCTTCCAGCAACGCGGTTCCCAAATAACAGTTCCATTCCCCCATATCCTGAAACTGATGAAGAAGAAGGTGTGCAGATTCCTAAATCAACCATCTGTTTGAATTTGCTTATAGTGACGCTTAATTTGATGTTATCAAGTCTATGAAGTCGACAAAACGGTAAACGTCCTTCCATTACAATGTGATTTCTTGGAATAACTGATATATCAGCACCAGTATCTACCAAGAAACGTAACTCATTTGTAGTGTCATAGCGACGAAAAGATGAGATCTATGGAGGGAACTAACGTTGGCTGTCAGAACGCTAGTGCTACTTCGAATTTGAAGGATTATAAGAGGAGCGATTAGGAGGGGAATTTCGTGATCGAAGCCGATTCTGACAATTTGCACAGTAATGCATTCTTTCAATACCAGCTGAAGTTGACAGGTGATTAAAAAAATCTATGCCAGGCAAAGAATTGGTCTTAATCATAGAAACCTGCATCTCCAAAGTTTGTTTAATTTCAGCAATCTGATTAGAGGTATGGTTAAAATTAATCTCTAATGAGTTCAAGCGAGCTAAATTTTAAATTTCTAAATAATTTTATATATTTTCAATGTTGTAAATTTTTTTTTCTTAGTTTTAATACCTGTAGTAGTACGGTCGTGAGCAAAAAAAATAGAACAAATCTTATAACGGTATTTTGCCAAAATCTAGTTGTGTACATCTAACATTAATTTTTGTAACATTGTCAGTTAGTTGTCATAATTTATTGCAAGTGTGCAAAAAACTAATATACCTCATATATGCGATTTAGTTAAATCTGGAGTTATTGTTAAAGCAGAAGATGGATGGTCAATGAGACAAATTGCACAGCGTTATAATATTGACAAAAATTCGGTGTGTAACATTTTAAGAAAGTGGAGAATAAACGGTACGATTAGTAGAAATCCTGGATCAGGGCAACGAAGGATATCAACTCAACAACAAGATATGCAATTGGTAAATGCTATAGTAGAAAATCCATTTTAATCAGTTATTCAGGCTGCTGAACAAACGAATTTTCCCGGATCGAGTAGTACCGATCGCCGGCGAGTAAGAGAATCAGAGCTAGGCTGTCGTGCAGCAGCACAGAAATAGTTACTTAAAGCTGAACATAATGAAGCTCGAGTAGGATTTGCACTTGAATTTATAGCGCATGATGTAAATTTTTGGAACAATGTAATCTTTACGGACGAAAAAAATTTCCAGTCAACACACAGCGGTCATATTCGTGTTTACCACCCTCCAAATACTCGATTCGATGAGAAATATATATCTAACAATGATAAAAGTGGTAGATTTTCCGTCAATATGTGGGCTTGGATATCGGCATGTGGTCCTGGTGTTTTGTGGCATATTCAGGAACGATTCAATAGTGAAATGTTTATTAGGATTTTAGACAATATTATGCTCCTTTTTGTGTCACAATTATTTCCTAATAATGAGTTCATATTTCAACAAGACAATTGTTCCATTCATACTGCTCATACCGTAACTAACTGGTTTCGAGATAACAACATCAATGTTCTTAACTGGCCCAGTCATAGTCCAGATTTTAACCCTGTGAAAGAAGTATGGGGACTACTTGTAAAAAGTATCCAAAAACGAAATGTGAGACCACAGAATGCCGAAGAATTACTGGAAATAGTAAATAATGCATGGGAAAATATTATTACTAATGATTATTGTATAAGGTTATTTAATTCTATGCCAAACAGACTTATAGAAGTTATAAATAGAAATGGCGTAATAAAAATATTCAAAAAATCTGGGCGAGTCTAAAATCTACTTTTACATCAGTTTGATTTCACTTTTGATTGCATAGTTTTTAGCGAAACATGGAGAATATATGACACGAACATTTTTAAAATTCCAGGCTATAAATTAATATATAAAGAAGGCGATTATAACCAAAATGATGGTGTAATAATTTACATAAAATCTAATATAAGACATAGCTATGAAATAATTTCCTTTGATTGTATAAAAACATTAAAACTTAATATCAAATACAATACAAAAGGTATCACTCTGACGGCCATATATAGGTCTCCTCAATCCTGCCCTCATGAGCACAATGGGCAACTTAGAAATTATTTAAAAGTGCATATAAATCAGAATGTGGATTATCATATAGGGCAAATCTAAGTGATGCATTGACCATATTTTTGTTAAAAGTAAATTTGTAATGAAAGAGTCCTTATTGCCTATAATTTTAAAAAATGATATAACAGACCACTTTACTCAAATCATACAAATTGTACTGCAGCAAGAGAATAGTAATAAAGATAATTTAAATTAATAATAAAACATATAGAACTGTTGTCGATTATAATAAAGTAAAAGACATGCTGCAAAACACGTCTTGGAATCGCTTCTGGACAGTAGACCTTGAAAATGACGCAAATAACTTTGTCAAATTGATATCAGATATTGTTAAAAAAAAGTACTAAATATATAAAAATTGAGCACAATAAAATAAAAAGGAAAAATTGGATAACTAGTGCTCTAGTCACATCGATAAACAAGAAAAATGCAATGTACAATAAGTTACTTCAAGATAAAAATAATAGTCAATTAGAAAGGGGATATAAAATTTTTTACAAAAGTAGATTGGAGTCCTTAATAAAAATCCAAGAATGATTATTACAAAAAGAAAATAGACGAAGCTGGAAAGGTCAGGGATTTATGGCATACTATAATGGATATTACACAAAATTACAAAGGTGTAAGCAAAATTACAATTAACCGCCCATTTAAATACTGTCATATTATGTACGAGAACTAAATATTTTATTGCAAATTTGACAAATCTGTATGATATCTTCCCACTATTTCCACCAGTCCATATGTTGATTTTTCTTCGCCCTACCAGCGGCACAGTACATTTACAATCCTCATTAAGAAAGGAAGTACGAACTTAGTTTTTTTTTATTAGAATATTTGTTAAGTTGTACCAGTGTTCAGTCAATTTGTTAGTACCTAAATAAAGGAAAATTAGAACAAAGACTTTAATTCTCTGGAACGGGTGTTCCTTCAAGCAAAAACATTTAATATAAAACACCACAACATTGGTTCTAACGAGCCGGATACTCGCTGCAAGACAAAGGGCAAAAAATGTACATCATAGCAGATATCCAACAACTTAGTCTAAACACTTCGCATCAAGTCATGTCATTCTCAAGAAACTTCACGTATGAAAAAGCATGAAAACAAAGACGCAGTAAAATTAAAGTGAGTGCCTATCCACTATATTTACAATGTTTCCTATTTATTTTCGATTCTTATTGGCATTTCTCGATCTGTTAAACAAATACAAAAAATAAAAATGTCGAATGAAGAAGAAATTAAATACCTTCATTTTAAATGTGGTGTCATAAAGGCACAACTGACCAGATTTATTACGTTTTTATCAAATCAAAATTGCAAAAATATCAGTCAGTTGGAAATTAGATTAAATAAAATAGAGGAAAATTTTAAAGAGTTCGATTTAATTCAAATGCAATTAGAATATTTTAGCAAAGCCGAACATATTGAAAATTCGTTCTATGAAAATATCTCACTTGCTAAAGATCATTTAAAAGCTGTTCAAGTAAGTGTTTCAGAAAACAAGCCCATTGTGAACATACTTGAACCTAACTTTTTATCACTTGTACACAACAACAACTGTTCAAAAATTTTATTATTTAAAATCATGTCTTAAAAACGATGCATTATTACAATTGATTCAGACAGTAGAAATCTATGCAGATAATTATTTGATCGCTTGGGATCATTTAAAAAAGCGGTATAAAAACAAACGCATCATAGTAAACAACCACATTAAAGCGCTCTTTGATACCTACAGTTAGCAAAGAATCACACTCGTCACTGAGACAAGTGATAGATAAGGTTTATCAACATATAAATGCATTAAAATTATTAAAGGTAGAAACCGATTCATGGGACACTTTAATTATTCACCTAATTTGTTCAAAATTAGACTATGCAACTAAAAAACATTTGGAAACTTCTTTAGAGGGAGATGAGTTACTGACTTTAAAACAATTAATTGAATTTTTAACAAAGAAATGTTTTTGTATTAGAAACGTTGCTCAACAAATTTCGACAAGAAAATCGTACTCAAAAGGTTAACAAACAGTCTACAAATATAAAAACGTAAAAACTCCTGAACATATGTTTTCAGCAACAGAATATACTTCATGTTTTTATTACAGTGGGTCACATTTTATACACCAATGTCAAACAATTTTAAATCTTTCGTTAAATGAAAAATACGCTGAAATTAAGAAACTAAAATTATGTAGCAATTGTCTTCGCGCAGGTCATTCTAAAAGTGAATGTTGATCAAGTAGCTGTAAAAAATGCAATTTCAAACATAATACACTACTGCATAATTCTAATAATAATCGAAATTCACATTCTTAAATTAATAAAATGTCGGAACCCATAAATTCTAACGAAACAAAGAATCCTCAAAATGCTTTAGAATGGCAATTGATACCGACAACTTCCTAAGCATCCTCGCATACATCAAACATTCAAGAAAACACACAAGTAACTCATTCTTATCAAGCATTACATGCTAGTTATTTAAATTGTAACCAGGTATTACTTTGAACAGCGCAAAATTTAATAACTGATAGATTTGGTAACACCCACACGTGTACCGTGCTTCTCGATTCAGGTTCAGAGTTCTTCCATTACACGAGATTTGTTTAACAACTTAAAATTGGAGGGACAAGAATTCTTTGTACCAATTGCAGGCATTAATCAAAACATAATTAATATTACACACAGAACAAGCGCTACTATTAAATCGGGAATCAATTCATTTAAGTTAAACATAACACTTTTAATATTGTTAAAAATAACTGAAAGATTGCCATTCATTGAATTTGATAAAACCAATACCGTTTCCAAGAAATTTACAGTTAGCAGATCCCGATTTCAATAAAACAAAAAACATTGATATTTTATTAGGCACAGGCATTTTTTATGAATTGTTATGTATAGGCCAAATTAAACTTGGTTATAATATGCCAGTCATACAAACTTCTACTGTTCTCGGTAATTCTAAAATCACAGCATTAAAATGATTTCAGTCACTAGAAATGCAATTGAACAAAAATGAACATTTAAAAACGGATTATTCCAATTTTATGCAAGAATATGGACAATTAAATCACATATTGTCGCAACCTGATATTGTCACAGATGAATCATCACACCAAAATTCATATTATTTACCCCATCATCCAGTGATAAAACAATCAAGTACAACTACAAAATGTAGAGTAGTTTTGACGGTTTGGCTAAAACTGCCTCTAATATTTCATTGAATGATAAATTACTAGTGGGGCTAACTGTACAAGATGACTTATTCTGTATTACTTTGACACTTAGCCTGCTTAAACATGTTTTAAGCGCTGATATAAAAATGATGATGATGACATATATTAGTGCATCCGAATGACAGGCAGTATCAACAAATTTTATTTACAAACGGATATATTCAATACCGCTACTTATGGCATGGCAAGTGTACCATTTCTAGCAATGCGATGTTTATTACAATTGGCCACAGAATACGAGTCAAAATATCCTCGAACGTGCAACATTATTAAAAACAATTTCTACGTAGACAACCTTCTTTTAAGCACAGACACGACTGAAGAGGCATTAAAAATTCACGAAGAATTAACGGAAATTTTAGGTAGTGCACAATTTCAATTAAGAAAATATTAGTCAAATGACAAATTCATTCTCGATGCAATTTAAAAAAATATCGAAGACACGAATAATCTAATTAAAATAAATGATCGCAAAGAATTAAAAACTTTAGGCCTTGTATGGAATTCAACTCTCGATACTTTACAATACTTGGTAAATATAAAATTTCCGGTAGTCATACACACAAAAATATGAATGCAACGCCTCTGGTAACTACACATTCATTGGGATGAATCAATACTGTTTGATTTGCACACCTCATGGTTTAAATTTTTACAACAAATTCAAATATTAAATGAAATTAATACCGACAGGCACGTGCTTTGCATAAACCCTACTCGTGTTGAAATTCATGGTTTTTCTGACACCTAAAAACTAGTACTTACCCATAATTGTTTTAATTTCTATTTTATTTATATATAGATGTATATGTGTATGTATATATGTGTGTATAAGTATATTTTATGTTCATGAAGTATTTATGATTGTTAGTCGCTTCCTGTTTTCTTCGTGATATATTTATCTTACTTTTCTGTTGTATACGCCTATTCTATATTTTTGTATTTTTTGATATGTGTACACAATTATGTAATTGTTTATTATGTGCAAAATCAAAGGTTAGTCTTTTAAAACCAACCACATTACCGAGATTCGAATTGTTAGCGGCAGTTCTTCTTGCAAAATTATCATATAAGGTTCAACAAGCACTTGACATACCCATTGCAAAATGCTTTTATTATTGTGATTCTATGATTGTTCTCTCATGGTTAGCTATTCATCCAAGTCAATTAAAAACTTTTGTTGCTAATCCAATTATACCACGTAAACTCAGAAAATAATGCCGCAGACATAATAACTAGAGGCATTGATGCTCAAAATTTATCTCAATTAAATACTTGGTGGTATGGTCCTAACTTTTTATCAACTACATTCGTTGAAACTAAATTTGAAAAACTGTTACATCTTTAACCTCAGTTGAGAACTCAAAACTTAATAATTTTAACATTTTTGAAAAATTCTCAACATTAAAAAAATTACAAAGGGTTACAGTTTAGCTTTAAAACAAATGTTATGACTTATAATCTAGTTCTTCGATTGTTAAATTAAGTGAATTGTATACAATTCACTCAATTTAATAATCGAAGAACTAGATTATTCTTTGCATATAGACTTATCAAATTAGAAGAATTTCCACATGAATATAATACTTTACAAAATAATGTATCATTAAATCGCAATAGTAAGCTTTTAAATTTACACCCATTTTTAAATGATCAAGGTATAATAAGAGTTGGTGGCAGATTAAAACACTCAGAGCTTAACATTGATCAAATTCATCCAAAAATCTTACCTTCAAAACACCAACTTACTCATTTAATTATAACTCACGAACACGTCAAGAATTTACATGCGCAAACTCAAAACCTGCTTTACACAATTCGTTTGAAATATTGGCCACTAAACGGAAAAAGTTAATATAAAATGTCATACACAGGTGCATAAACTGTTTCAGATCAAATCCTAGCTAAACCTAGTAATTTTCTAATGGGTAACTTACCTAGTTCACATGTGATTCCTGCCAGAGTATTTATGTAATGTAGTTTAGATTATGCTGGTCTAATTTACATCAGACAAAATACCCTTCAGAGAAGTAAAATAGTCGAGACGTATATTTGCATTTTTGTTTGTTTCACAACACGTGCAGTTCAAATTGAATTAGTCAATGATTTGACAATGGACAGTTTCTTGAACGCTTTAAAAAGATTCATTTCTAGATGTGGCAAATCTAGCGACTTATATTCAGATAACGGATCGAACTTCATAAGGGCTAACAATCATTTTTCCGAGTTATATAATTTGTTATCAGATCATCATGATAAGGTATCAAATTTTTCGTCACAAGATAAAGTAAAAGGGCATTTAATTCCGGCAAAATCACCGCATATGGGCGGATTGTGGGAAGCCGCGGTAAAATCTTGTAAATTTCATTTAAACAGAGTTCTTGGAAATGCAAGCATTACGAATGAAGAAATGTACATGCTTTTAACCCACATCGAGGCTTGTCTCAACTCCCGACCTTTGACACCCCTCTTGAGTGACCCCAATGATTATTTACCTCTCACTCCCGCTCACTTTATTATTGGCGATTCATTAACTGCTACTCCTCAATTAGATGTACAAGAGAAAAATTTTACACGCATAAACCGGTACCACAGATTGCAACAGCTTTTCCAACTGTTTTGAAACCGCTAGACCCACGAATATTTATATCAGTTACAACAAAGATGCATCAAGTGGCAGACCTCCTCGAATAGTAATTTGAAATTAGATTCATTAATTATTTTAAAAGATGAAAATCGTTCTCCACTCCATTAGCCCATGGCAAGAATCGTCGATCTCCATCCAGGACAAGACCAGGTGATTCGTGTAGTGTCTGTGAAAGTGCCAAACGGTAATGTTCTTAAACGCAGTTTAACAAAAATTTGTGTTTTAACTCTTGACAATGATTTAGATGATAATGTTCACGATACAAAACCAATTTTTCTGTTTACACATTTGTTTGTGTATTTTTTACATTCTATGAATTCTAGTTTTATAATATTTCTTTTTGAAAGTAAGATTTTCAAGGTGGCCGGCATGTACGAGAACTAAATATTTTTTGTAAATTTGACAACTCTGTATGATATCTTTCTACCATGGCCACCACTCCATATATTGTTTTTTCTTCGCCCTACCAGTGGCACAGTACATTTACAATCCTCATTAAGATAGGAAGTAGGAACCAGAGTTAGGTATCTGAATACTTCTGTATTCGAATACTGTATTCGGTTACTTTTTCTGTACCCGAAAGTCGTATTTAATACTTCTGTAAATTTGTATCTGATATCTGGATCTGAATAAAAATTAATAGTGTATCCGTATTCGAATACACTAGAAGAGCATTCAAATACCGATAAAAGTATACAAATACATTAAAAGTATCTGTATACATTAAAAGTATCTGAATACATTAAAAGTATTTGAATACAACAAAGGTATGTGAATACCGAAAGTGTCTGGATACCATCAAAAAATACATTCGAATACATTTTGACAGACCATGGATAGTAGGCTTTTGTCATGTGACATAAGATAAGTTGGCATTCTGTGGGCGTAACGCAATGACAAACACATGAACTCACTTCAGAACTCCAAACACACAATGTCAAACCCATCGAGAACAAACAACCAGCGAATAGTTTGAAAAAATAATTTCGCTATTCGAATATGAAGAATTACAGAGAGTATACTGAACACTCAGCAATAAAAAAATGGAATTGAAAAATTCCTTAGCATGTTAGTTTTAAATCTTTTGTATTTATTTATTTTCTATCCCTTTGTTTCCAAAAGTTTGCTTTTTTAATTTAATTTGTTTATATTTGGTTATTTCTTTTTATACATAAAAAACCAAATAAAAAACCCAAAGGTATTTTTAAAAAAATAATTGTTTTCACAGAACAATAATTACTAGAGTGCAAGCATTTACTAAAAGGAAAACAGACAGCTTTAAAGAAAAATTAAATTTTACAAATTATTTTTGACTAACGAAAGTATCCGGTATCCGCATCCGAAATAATTATTCAAATACAAGGTATTCGGATACTTTTTAAAGCAAAAAGTATCCGTATCTTGTATCCGGTATTGGAATACATTGAATGTATTCCTATCCGGTACTCGAATACCATTCTAACTGTATCCGACCCAGCTCTGGTAGGAACTTAGTTTTTTTTAATTAGAATATTTGTTAAGTTGTACCAGTGTTCAGTCAGTTTGTTAGTACCTAAATAAAGGAAAATTAGACAAATACTTTAATTCCCTGGAAATGGTGGTCCTTCAAGCAAAAACATAATTTAATATAAAACACCACAGCATATTATTATTTCTATT
This sequence comes from Leptura quadrifasciata, assembly GCA_963675555.1. NCBI lineage: Eukaryota > Metazoa > Arthropoda > Insecta > Coleoptera > Cerambycidae > Leptura > Leptura quadrifasciata. The sequence goes on along the minus strand of OY776682.1, from coordinate 53,970,520 downwards.
TTTCTTCTGTGATAAATTAATATATTTTACTCTGTATGTCCTGTTTGTTTGTATTGTATATTTGTTTCATATATACTTTTATATATCATACAGTATATTCTATGGGTACTGTACATTTGTTTTAAATCTAAATTTTCCTGTGATTGGGTTTATACCCGTTGAATGAATTATTGAAGTAAATAAATAAAAAATAGGGCAGTATCTAGTGTCGAGGGCATTTGGTATATATGAGTTTTATTTTTATTATAATGTTACCTATGTACATATACTTATTAGAACCAATACTACTAGCTTCCTATATCTCCTTTGCAGTAAAATTACACAAAGACTTAGCGTACCGCAAACCTTATATCTACTCATGTACCAAACTTTTGGCAGTCTGTTTTTGTGCTTGTGTACGCGTGTTATCAAATTACAGATGTACTTCTCTGTGACATATATTATTAAAAGTTCATTAGCACTAATTGAAATCTACCTTAAAATTATGGAAAAATTTGTTATCTATGCAAAAATACTTTAGTGTTTCTCTTTGGCACTGGTACAACTTGTATGTTTTAAATGTTTATTATTTATTTGTTTTCTTTTATGTTTTGTATGTTATGGACATCAGCTGAAATGTTTTTGTTCTGCCTCGTATCTATACCAAGTACGTGTGACTTTCCCATTGTTAACTAATGTTTACATAAAAAGAGACATTTACACATATCAATCAACTCGGACAAGTACTTCACTAGCAAATAATACCTGTGAATGTAGATGAGCTTCCATCCAGTTAACTTAATTTTACACTTGTTGTGGATTTTACTAACTACAACTTCTCAAGATGAGGAGATTTTTCTTACTAGTGAATATATATGCAATCTACTGGGTGTCAATTTTACTGGGACGATATGCAAGGGAGCATTGCCTGAAATCTACAATTTCCACCCTTTTAGGTTGTTTGATTTTTTTTTTAGGTTAGGTCTTAGGTCACCATTTCTTTGTTGCTTTAAAATAGTTAAATATATACTGAGAAACATTCAGGAGCAGAGTTGCGTTGTTGCGGTAATTATTGATGGGTAATATTATTAGTTAGAATCAAGATTTTGTTTTCACTTGTTCTAGTTTTAAAACTTATTGAATTAGACACATCAGGCCTGCCGTCTTGCCCCAAGACCGGCTTATAGGCTTCTAAAGATGTGGACTTTCCAATATAGTATTCAGTAATAGTTACAAATACTGTATGTTATAACGGAAATTCTAAAATTGTTTTTATTAATTGTATACTCGACAAAAATGATAATAAGCATCCTGATTTAATAATTGTCAGGGATCGGTACATGCGCGTAAGTTATCGAGTACGCTAGAGTCTTGGCTTAACAACATATTGTAAACTAACAGTATTGGTTTAATAAGGACCTTTCGTGAAGACAGACATGGTTTAATAGCAAATGGAGGATACAGGGCGGTATCTGAATCATCCATAGATAGACTAATTCAAACGCTTGCCACCGGACCGACCCCACTCTATTTCTCCAACTAGAAATCGTTTAAATGATGCATATCCAAACAAATGAATTGGTCATGGAGGACTTTTGGAAATTATTTTGCAATTTATTGTTTATTAGTCGTGAGTACTGTTTACTACTATTTAAAAAATAAGTAAATTTTGATAAGATAGAAAATAATTTGAAAAATAACTGACCAAGAGGCGGATCGTCTCAATAGGTACATTATGTTGCAGTTTTACTAGTTTTTAATAAACGAGGTAATGAAATAGATTCTCGATTCTCTGGCCTCAAATATTTATTTTCTTAAAAATTGGTTTGTTAAATATTATAATTATTGTTTAAAAAAGATTTAATTGTTTTAGTGTTTTTAATTTTAACTGTGAAAGCATTTCTTGCTGGTGTCATTCATTGAGCTTTTTCAAGTTTAATATAATCAGAGGGACTATAACCAAAATACAACTGTGACAGGCAGCAAAGCCACAACAACAGAAATAGGTCTGAGCTGATAGTGATAAAAAGAATTTCACTTACCTTCAAAAAATGAAAAATACCCTATACTAATAAAGATGTACGATCATTTTCTAATCTTATTACTTAGTTTTCTAGCAAAAATATTGACTTTTGCCAGTATTCTAGGCTGCTGAACATCTTGGTAAATAATAGAAGAAATCGAGATTTTCATGTGTTTTGTCGAGTAATGTGGCTCGGAATAGTCTGCTTCATTTTTTTTGTACTATTAAATAACAAAGCAAATTAGACTGTTCCGAGCTTACATTAACAACAAATAATAATAATAATAATAATAATAATGTGTCTTTATTTTTCTACTAATATACAACTTTAAAACATATATTATAGGGGGGGGCGACGTTCAACCAGGTTGCTCTTCCACGCAACCCCCACACAACAATGAAAAGAAATTTGAATACAAAAATTGAACAAAAAAGTAATAATAATACATATATACATTGGCAATGACGCAGAAAAATTAAATTATTATTTAATTTATTGTCTGTTTGCAAATATTTGGGATCTAACCTGCTTTCTGAAAGAGGCAATACTGGGAAGGGATTTGATATGTGATGGTAAATTATTAAATATTTTCACCGAGTTGTAAGAAAAAGACTTTTCAAATTGGGCAGTCGTATGCTTTGGAGCACTAAATAAGTAGCGCAACCGTGTGAGACAATTATGTATATCTATACCTCTGACTAATTTCTCGAATAAATACTTTGGACTTTGATTTTTAACTATTTTGTAAACAAGACAAGCCATATGTAGCTGATAGCGTTCATCTAGAGTAAGCCATTTACTGTCATGAAGTGGGCCCGATATATGATCAAATTTTCTCAAATTGAAGCTGAACCTTAAGCATGAGTTTTGAACCTTTTGTAGACTTACTTGATCTCTTTTTAAGAGGGCCGGCCAGTATACAGTATCACAATACTAAATATTGCACATTTTTTAAAACGGGATTGTCTTGTAAATTAATAAAAAAATTAAGGTTTTTTTTTGTATAATTTGATGAAAAACTGCTGGAAAAATACCACACTTTATGTTTTCCATATGGTCAGATACACAGTAACTTCTAGTGATATAAACGCTGGTATATGCTACTCATTAATCTGCCAGATGCTGTGATTATTTAAACAGCTGGTCGAAAACTTTGTAAATTGACAAGGATAAGCAAGTATTGTTTCAATAATCAAGTTTTGAAAAGCGGTTGGTAAGAATCACCTGTATTAAAATGTTGTGTAACAGCAAAAAGTGGTAAATTACAAGAATGTATGCGCTTATGTATAAATTAATGCATTTTTCCCAGATAACAGGTATTTTTACCAACCATTTCCGATTGTTCTATATGCATGAGATGATCCTATTGTGTTCACAGTAATAAAATGATTTTAAAAATCGGTCTGACAAAACTCAGACCAATTCACCCATAAGTATTTGTCTAACTAGTATATTAGCATGACCAGACTGAGAGGTGAGAGAAAGGGTTGTGATTTACTTTATGCATAATAATGTTTTCTAATCACTTTACAGTTCAATACTTTATAGCACGTTGGCACAGTATTTTTAAGTGTTTTACCTTGTAATACTGAGATCGTGGGTTCTCGAAACCGGTAGAGGTGCAATTTTTTTTACTTTCTTTTTACATTATGAAATTAAAAAAAAATTAAATATTAAATAAAGTAAGGAAGTAACCAAATGTTAAATTTGATCTAAATCGTTAGAGCCGTTTTAGATTAAAAAAATTATTAAATTCTTTAAAGTTCACCTCATGCATTTTCTGGGAGCGACTGGTTATGCCATCTTATGCTGGTACTAAGGGAGTATTTATGAGTCAAATTTTATCGAATTCGTTAGAGCCTTTTTAGAGAAAAAAACTATGTTCTATTTTTTTTCCTGTTTTTAGGTGTTTAATCCCTCCACATTTGAGCTATCGATTTTGCGATTTCGCCTCGAGGTGTGCCCGTCTTGAATACACATGTAAAATTTGAACAGAATCGATCTAGTACTTTGGGATCTAGGACCTTTTTTTAAAATTACTTTTTTGGGTTCAGGGGACTTGAAAATGTGTAAATCCATCAAAAACTCAAACTTGAATTTTTGCACGATCACCATACTTTCCTTATATACTACATATATGGGAAAGTAAAAAGTCTTGATAAATGAAAAGAAAAACATTTATTTTAATAAGCACAACAAGGTATCAGGAAGTGACACTACAAATATATATTATTATTACAAACAAACAAACAAACAAACATACAACATATAAAAAAACATTTGAACTAAACAACATATAAGTTTTTAAAACCTGCTAAACTATATAACCTAAAACTAGTTATAGTCGAGGCAAGAATTCAAGCGATGCATGTCACAGATCGATTCTATAAATAAAACAAACTAGCGTTTAGACCCCGCGATATGCAGGTTTGCTCCGACCAATAGGCGAGTGAGAAAGTAATGGCGGGAACCGCAAACATCCATTGTGATTCATGTACGTATCTGTTATTTACGTCAAAATTTTAGGTTAAATTGTCAGTTTGTTATAAAACGATTTGATTTGTTAAAATCAAGAATATAATCTGTGTATATATATATATATATATATATATATATATATATATATATATATATATATAACTATTTATGTATTGAGAGAATACTTAGCTATTAGGATTGATACTGGTGAGTAAAAACAAAATATGTTTACATTTTGTTTATAACTCTAATATCAAGTTTTTTGCATTTTCTTTTAGAAATTGTCTTTAATACAATTTAAAGTGGAAAAAAAACGAGACAATAATGGAAAGCCGCGAATTTCAATGTTCATTGTGTTCCAAGGTATATATGCATTTCAAAAATTTAAGAAGACATATGAAGGAACTACATCCTAGTGAAGTGGAGAACTTAGCTGCTCTTCCAAAGAGAAACTACCAATGTAATTTTTGTAACAAATCTTACAATACAAAATCATTTTTAAGTTTACATGAACGGCAGACACATAATGCAGAATATGTAAAGGATAATGTATTGTATATATGCCCGTTGTGTAATTTTAAACATTATCAAAAACATATTTTAATCGAACATTTTGAAAATATTCACGAAGTAGTTCTGGAAGTGGAACATTTAGATTTTTCATCTCGCAAAGATTTTGATGAGTGGAAAGAAACCATTGAAAAGGAAACACATTCGAAATTTATTCAAAGAAGTGGTTCCAAACGTAAGCAGTCTACGAAATTTATTTATTTTCAATGTCATCGATCTGGATCTTTTACATCTGAAAGTCAAGGGTTACGCCAAATTAAGGCACAAGGAAGTAACAAAATTAATGGTTTATGTCCTGCTATGATATCTGTTACTATTACAAATGATACATTGAAGGTAAAATTTTCAAAAACACATGTCGGACATGAAGCTGACCTGGGTCATTTAACTTTAACCGTTTCTGAAAAAAATGCTTTAGCAGAAAAAATTTCAGCAAATATCCCATTTGATACTATTTTGGATGATGTCCGTGAATCAATAGCAGGGGATGGTAAACTAAGTAGACTTCATCTATTAACAAAGTCAGACCTTCACAATATAGAAAATACCTACAATTTATCTATTAATGTAAAGAGACATGAGAACGATGCGATCAGTGTAGATGCATGGGTGAGTGAAATGCAGGATCATGATTCCTGTGTGTTATTTTACAAACGGCAAAATGAAACAAAGGAAGATTATCCTCAGCTACAACCTAGTGACTTCCTTCTTATTATAATGAATGATGCGCAAAACGATATTCTGAAGAAATATAGCTCGGATGCAGTTTGCATTGATGGAACACATGGTTTAAACCAATACAATTTTGAACTAACAACTTTATTAGTTTTGGATGACTTAAGGCAAGGTTTTCCCTGTGCTGTTTTAATAAGTAATCGGTGTGATGAGGAAGTATTGACAATTTTTTTAAACTTTGTTAAAGAAAAGTCAGGAAACTTAGCACCAACTGTTTTCATGTCTGACATGGCAGAAGCTTTCTACAATGCATTTATTAATGTAATGACACCACCGAAAAAAAAATTGTTTTGCACTTGGCATGTTGACCGTGCTTGGAGAAAAAACCTAACAAAGATAAAATCAAAAGAGAAACAAATAGAGGTTTATAAAATTCTAAGAACTTTATTGCAGGAGGTAGATGTTAATGCTTTTAAAAATATGACTCCCCAGGCTATAAAAAATATGATGCAAGATCCAAATACCCAGGAATTTGGCATCTATTTTGAAAATACATACTCTAAGACTGTCGAGTCATGGGCATATTGTTACCATGTGAACTGTGGATTAAACACAAATATGCATTTAGAGAGAATGCATAGAACCATTAAGTATGTTTATTTTCATGGAAAAAATGTTAAAAGACTGGATAAGATGCTGCACACATTAATGAAATTTGTTAGAGATCGCCTCTATGATAGATTAATTACCTTACATAAGGGTAAAATTACCAAAAAATTAAGTGATCTTTGTAGAAGACATAAAGAAAGTTTAAAATTGTGCGATGAGTTAATCACAAAAGATTTAAATGGGTGGAATGTTTGTTCGAGTAAACGTACTGATATTTATTTCATCCAGCAAAATATTACATCATGTAATTGCAATCTACGTTGTTTAGAATGCAACATTTGTATTCATCAATTTAGTTGCTCTTGTATAGATTCAAGTATTAAATGGAATATGTGCAAACATATCCATTTATTATGTCAATCCCATTCTGAAAATTTCTTGTCTAGCTCTAATGAAAATAAAGAATCTATTCTACAAAATGATAATTCACTTATTCAGGCTCCAAATGAAAAAGAAGTACTAATAAAAGAGATTTGCAAAAATAAAGTAGTAAGTACCAATTCTTTACAGTTAACTTCCGAAGTGGAAAATTTAAAAATTGAATATATCCATTTACTTAATAGTATAACGCGCGCGCCAATATCCATTGGCTTGATGACGGTCTCGATAACTAGGGCCGAGTAGGACTACTACTCTTTGCTCCTAGATTATCTCTGTAGACCTGGACCGGCTTTCGTGATAGGTGGGCCCGCTTACTTCTACCAGACCCAGCCCGCAAATGCGAGATGTGTCGTGGTATTTTCTGCGGACCTCCCCTGGTCCTGGCTCTTCAACCTCGCTGGCAGAGGTCTCTTCTCGCGCTCTTCTTGTCTTGATATTTTCTTTCTTCGCCAGCTTGTCACCCCCGTGGGTAGTCATCGGTCTAGTTGGGTTTTAGGAAGTTTTGGCTGGGATTGACTGCCGGTACGTAGGACACAGTAAAGGTGTGTCCTACCCCGGATCATCGGAAAGGTAAGGATATGAGCTGTGTAGCTCGGGAGTGTGGAGACCCTAAGTGCTTTTTTAGCACTTTCGGACTCCACGGAGCAGGTAGGACACAGCAAGATGAATTGTTAATTGCAAAAAAGCATTTAAAAGCAATGAAATCTAGTATTCAAGCTATTAAATCTTCTACAAGTACTGGCAAAGTAGTTAAACAATGCTCAGACAAGTACGTTCCTCATAATAAAACCATTGCTCCCCAACGATTATTTTCAACGAGGAAAAAAACCAAGAAAATTAAGAGAATTTGCAAACCAAATCCCAAAGAATTAGAAATCATTTCACTTTCACTCTTGACCCCAGATATTAAAATTCCTGAGAAATAATTATTAATACTTAATACTTTGTTTTTAAATTTAACTATATTTAATGTATTAACCTAAGATTTATGTAGTTTTATTTAGAATTTATAATTTAATTTTGTTATAAATACATCTACTTACTTAAAAATTGTAGCATTTTTATTTCTTGTACCATACAGACGTACAAGTAAAATACATACAAAAAAAAAACAAAATAAAAGTTTAATGAACCATTTGTTTCGTCAATTTATACTTCCAATAAATTAAATTTCAGTCAAATTTCCCGCCATTATTTTGCCAGTCGCGCATTGGTCGGAGCAAACCTGCATATCGCGGGGTCTAAGCGCTTGTATAAAACAATACTGCTAAGAATCATGAAGCTCCATTAAACTGTACCTATTTTTGAAAAAAGCGTAATAACTGGGTGTCAAGAATTACTCTTTTTAACGTAATCAATGATTAAAAATTATGTTAGTATTAAAATTTCTTTAATGAGATCACTCGTGATGTGCATCGCTTGAATCCTTGCCTCGACTTTATAAATTTTTCCTTCAAGATTCCTTCTTTTGTGATTTTATCCAATTCCTGTAAACATATTAAACTGGTTTATTTCTGTATTATAACAAAGGATTATTTGATCTCAATACAATTTTAACAGAGATTCATACAAATCCAACAGTCCTATCAAATAACAGATTGTTCATCACCAAGAGACAGTAGTTCAGTTAAAATAGCCACTTCTTGTAAAAAGTTGTCTCTCTGTTTGTTCAAAGAAGCACTACACACTGTTTTAAGCACAACCTCCTCATTTAGTTTTTTTAACTTATTGCAATATGTCAAAATGATGTTGATGAACTAGTAAAATTATCTGCATACCTTAATACTAACAAATTAAAATTAAATTTAAATAAAACTAAAAGCATGATTATCACAGCCATATAACCACTCTAAGATAAATATTGATAATATTAATTTATACTTTAAAAATTTTAAAATAGAAATAGTTACTGAAATAAAATGTCTAGGCTTTATTATTGACAATAATCTCTCACTGAAACATCATTTTATTTATATGCAGAAGAAAGTATCAAAAACATTATTCTTTTTCTCTAGAGTGGCTAACTTTCTTTCAATAAATACTAAAATTACAGTTTTTAAAACAATTATTCAGCCTCACTTTGACTATTGCTCAAGTATTCTATATTTTTTAGATAATAACAGTGTAGCTGATTTACAGAAGTTACAAAATAGGGGAATGCGAATTATATTAAAACGTAGTAAGAGTAACCTCAATTGCTGTAATATTGAGGTGCTAAATTGGTTTAATGTCAGAACTCGTTTGAGATATTTTATGTTGATTTTTCTTTTCAGAATTACAAAAGGACTACTCCCTTCATATTTTAATCAATATGTAGTGTTTAATAACCAAGTTCATAATTATTTAACAAGAAGACACGATGATCTACATGTACAAAATAGAAACTACAGGAAATATATGAATACGTTATTTATACAACGTCTACGGGATTTAATAATTTGCCAAATAGTTTAAAAGAATGTAGCAATATTAATACATTAAAGCTGCTTTAAATGAATATTTAAAATTGGTAAACTAAATTGGTATCAATCAATTTCATGTAGAAACTCTATTGAAACCAGGTGCCTGTTTAACAATGTACTTAATGATGTAGAGCTATTGGTTAAGTCATATACAAAAGCTGACTTTGTCATTGTGTTCGCAGGGGCAAATGACTTTCAAAATCTTAAATACCCTAAAATGAAAAATATTTGCTGCAATAAAATGAAATTATGTGCCCATACTAATTTCATATTTTTGTCAACTCCAAAACCGTGTGTAAACGAAAATAATAAACATATAAACAAATTTAACAGTAAATTAGCAGAAGTTCTAGCAAAATTAAATAATTACACCCAGGGAATTATATCATTTATTGATATAAATGGCAAAATGGGTATTAAATTACCTTATTTTGAAATTTGTACCAAAATAGCCAAAGTGAACCATAATACTCATAGTATTTCAAAAAATTTAATTTTTATTAATACAAATAAATCAAACTAAAACGTACATGAGGAAAGTTCAATAAATTTAATTAACAACACCCAAATAGGGTTAGAAATACTAGATGTTCTCCCTGCAGCTAATTATGGGGCTAATAAGTATGATAATAATCGTGACTTACTTGCTTCTGGTAATATAGCTCATCTAAACTGTAATTCAGACTTGATTTCAAATTAGGATAATTTTTTATATTCTCGTTTATCTCAGGTGGGCCTGAGAATGGATTAGATATTACGCAAATGTCAGATAACACACTCTCAATGCAAATAATAACAAGCCTTTTACAGTTATGCATGTAAATGTCTGCAGCATAAAAAATAAATTAAACAGACTGGATTCTGCCTTAAATAGATTTAACTATCCAACTATTCTATGTGTCAGTGAACATTGGGTCAAACCTAGTGAAACTAATTATTTCAATTTAAATAATTATTTATTAACAAATTACTACAGCCGCATTAATTTTAAAGGTGGAGGCGTTGCAATTTATGCATTGCAATCTTTAAATGCTAGTATTAACTCTGAGATATGCCAGCAATTGATAAAGACTTTGAATACTGTAGCAGTAAAATATCTTACAAGGGTAATATTCAATATATGTATATATCGCTCTCCTACTCGGGACTTAGATTTATTTTTCCCCAGAATATATACAACCTTTTGGAATTGACACATAAACACAACAGGTATATTGTTTTGTGTGGCGACTTTAATATAAATTCTTAGCTAATTCAAATAACTCATTAAAGTTATGTCAAACTCTAGATTCTTTTGGCCTCAAAAGACACATTTATTCGCCTACCAGATATGGTGTGTCCTACGAATTTTGTATATCTCATAATCTCATATTGATGAGGTAAATCGTTTAGTGATGGATGCACATGTGTCCGATCATTTGTGTCAGCTAATATGTTGGAAGTTACCATCTAAGGTACACGGTTATGTCAGCTCCACTAAGCGTATATTTAATGCTCACAGTAAAAAATATTTTAAAGAATTAATAATGAATGAAACCTGGGAGAACATGGAAATCAAAACCCCTGATTATTAGTTATAGTCCAGGCAAGAATTCAAGCGATGCATGTCACAGATCAATATTCTTTAAATAATACAATACTGCTAAGAATCATGAAGTCCCATTAAACTATACCTATTTCTGAAAAAAGCTTAATAACTGGGTGTCAAGAATTACTCTTTATAACGTAATTAATGATTAAAAATTATTTTGGTATTAAAATTTCTTTAATGAGATCACTCGTGACGTGCATCGCTTGAATTCTTGCCTCGACTATACTAACTTTATTGGAACATTTAAATACCACTTTGACATTGCGTTCCCGTTAACGAAAATAAAACAACAAAAAAAATGCAAATCACATGGATCATCCCAGAAATAACAAAAATGTCTGATGACTTAAGAGATCTGCATCACTTGTATATACATAGCAAAAATCCCGATTTATTACAACTACATAAAGTTCGCAAACAGGATAATAATAATAATAAAAGATTTTTATTGGTCATGCACATATAACCAAGGGGTCATCGACCGAGGTCCTTCAGCCTGTCTATCAATATAGTAAATTTGTGGATTCATCCAGGGTGATATAATACCAATAAAATTATGTCGTCTCATAATAAATTTAAAGCTGTGTGGCAAATAATAAATGCATCTAATGGTAACAATAACGAACCATCAAAAAATAATCTAATCGACAATAATGAGAAGTTAGTTGAAGACCAAACTGAGATTGTCGAAATGTTCAAGAATGAATTTATTGCATCTCAAGTCAATTTGCAGAGTAATCCTCAATTTTCTCACAAAAATAAAGTTCAATTCAGTTTTTTTCTAACACCCACCGACAGTAAAGAAATTGAAAGTATTATTCTGAATTTACCTAACAAGAATTCAGCCGGTTTAGATGATGTTCTCTGTTCTTTATTAAAAATGATTGCTCATGAAATATCTGAACCATTAGCATTAATTATTAACCACTGTTTTACAAGTGGGTTTTTTCCAGACGTATGGAAGCATGCTAAAATTATACCCATTTATAAAAAGGGTCCAGATCGACAGTTAAAAATCATAGGCTTATTTCTTTATTATCAGTATTTTCCAAAATTATCGAAGAACTTGTGTATAAGCGTCTTCTTATGTATCTGGTACGGTTTAACATACTTTCTCAATTTCAACATGGTTTTATACAGGGACGATCAACTGAAGGGGCAATATATGAAAGTCTTAATTATATTGTAGGATACCTCAATAGAGGCGAATGTGTCGCAGGTATTTACTTTGATTTATCGAAAGCGTTTGATACACTTAACTGCTGCTTTACAAATTGGTGCTATGGAATTAGAGGTATAGCTTTAAACTTTTTTAGGTCTTATCTTTCTAACAGAAACCTGAGAGTTTGTGTTAGTATGAAAGAGGGTAATAACATGACTACCATTTATTCTAAACCAAGACAGATAACTACAGGGGTACACCAAGGTTCGGTATTGGGGCCTTTATTCACATCCACATTTTTTAAAAAAGGCTCAAGACTTTTCTTATCAATAAAACCTGTTATTCACTCGATGATTTCTTTTTATGACTAATTTTACTACAACATGTAAAGACTTTTATACTTTTTATCTTTTATATATTTTTACTTATTTTTAATTTTAGTTTTTTCGTACTTTGACGCTCTCTACAATTACTTGTTTATACAACTAATCGAGTATATATATATATATATATATATATATATATATATATATATATATACACACCTTCTTGAAACATGTCCCTACAGTTTTGATGAGTTTTTACTAAATGCCAGAATATCTCCTTATATATATACATATATATATATATATATATATATATATATATACCTTCTTGAAACATGTCCCTACAGTTTTGATGAGTTTTTACTAAATGCCAGAATATCTCCTTAATAGCCCTGATATGAAATAATGATCAAGGAGTATTGTTTTATATATATGTATGTATGTTTTTTATTCCTTTTAAATATTTATGTATATATGTTTTGTATGTACCGTTTTTTTATGTATTATATATTCTGTGTACTTTTACTATCTACGTTATATACATGACAATTCCAATACTTGTAAAAGTCTGATGGAAATAAAGATTATTATTATTATTATTATACAAACATAGTTTATTTATTCTTATGCCACTTGGGCCACTTGTACTTAAGTATGAGTAGTTGTTTGTATTTGTGTCTATATATTATGTCTTATTTTTATTTGTTATTATTGTATTTATAAGAAGAAACATATCTTTAATATGTATATTAGGTTTGTCTTATTCAATAAATTTACTTACTAAACTTACTTATGTTCTTATTCAGGATCTTGTTTTTTTATATTCTTCATTGGCCAGTTCTAATTTTTCGATTTCTTCTTTTAACAGTCTCACTTCAGTTTCGTGCTGTGATCTTGAAGTCATCACATCATCAGTTAGACAGGCATTTTTTTCTAATAGTTCTTCAATCTGCTGTTGTAGAGGCCTAACGTCAGCAGTTAGCTCACGCAACTTTTGGATATCTGCCTCATAAAATTCCTCTAGTATTTTGAACATTTGTGCTCTATCGTTTAGCATACTTTCAAAGTGAAGTATTTCGTAGTTACGAGACTCTCTTAGTGTTTCCTATTTAAAAAAAAATAAAACTTAGTTTTGCAAAAAATGTATTTAGACAAAGAAAACAATTGAAATTACAATAAAAGAAAAGTTTATGGAGATCAAGAAGTTTCTTCCATTTTTTGTCACGGTCGATTTGACGTGATGTTTCGCTAATTACAATTCTTCAGACGGAGTGGCCACTTAATATTGCTCCTCAAATTCCCTGATTTTTCCCCGATTTCCCTGACTGAGAGACTTCAGTTTTCCCTGACTTAATTTTTATAACCAGGGCCGCGGAATATTTTTTGATGAGTGAGGGGGAAAAATGTATACCCTGGACCACTTAAACAAGCCCTTGCTGGGGGAATGATCCCCTTGTCCCCCCCCTCTCGGCAGGCCTGTTTACAACCCAAAAGTCAATAGGGTCATTTGGTCAAACCTCAAATTACACTATTTGTGTATAGCGAAGTGGGAGAGAACATGGATTTGTATGGGTGGAGCTGAAAGAAGATATAATATTCAGCTGCTACTTCTCACCCAATAGAGGTTTAGGAGACCTAGAATGGTCCCTGCAAGAGCTGCAGGACACGATCATGGAAGAGGGCACGAGATCGGGAAAAGATATCATTGTCGCTGGCGACTTCAATGCCAGGGCCCCAGAGTGGGGGATGGAGGAGGTGGATTCTAAACCTCGTTGTGGACTGGATGACACAGAATAATCTGCAGGTGCTCAACGAAGGTTCGTTGTTCACATTTGTGCGAGGGGAAGGTGGCTCCAGTCTGGATATAACATTGGCCCCACGTGGTGGGGTAGCAGGAGAGAACGCCAGTGATAAGGGTAAAGGGGGAATGTATTGGTGGACAGACAATATTAACAATCTCAGCAGGCAATGTGTGGCAGCCAGAAGAAGGTGTGTTAGGGAAAATAGGAGGCAAGGAAGAGAGGCTGAAAACCTAGCTCTCCAATACTACCGAGAAGCAAGGAAAAGACTTAGAGATGCGATAATAGATTCCAAATGGAATAAATTGAGGGAGATATGTGAGGATATTGACAGGAATGTGTGGGGCGACAGGTATAAAATTGCAACGCGTAGTATGAGAGCCACCCCTCCCACAATCCCAGGGGAAAGGATAGAGGAAATAGTGCGCGTCTTATTTCCTGTGAGGGAAGAAGTTAGATGGGGAGCCACAGAAGTGGGGGACGTGCCCCCCTTTATGGGGGAAGAGCTTCAGACTGTTTGTAGCAGGCGGCTTAAAAGCAGTAAAGGTCCGGGCCCAGATGATATCCCACCCGAGATAGTGAAGATAGTTGCAGAGAAGTATCCCACGGTTACCCTGAGAATTATGAATCACGCGCTGGAGAGTGGGATCTTTCCGGACAGATCGAGGAGAGCAAGGCTGGTATTGATACCAAAAAGGAATAAACCGCCAGAGGAACCGTCCCCTTACAGGCCACTGTGTTTGTTGGACACATGGGGCAAGTTACTAGAATACCTTGTATTGGGAAGACTAGAGACTGAAATAGAGCAGAAAGGGGAATTGGTGGATAATCAGTACGGCTTTAGGAAAGGCAAATCGACGGTGGATGCTGTAAGGAGGATTATGGAGATTGTGAGAGAGGCCGCAAACTCAAAAAGAACCTGTGCAGTAGTGACCCTGGATGCCAGAAATGCGTTTAACTTGGCGGAATGGGCTGAGATTGTCAGTAGTCTGAGGAGAGTAGGAGTAGCTTCTTATTTACTCAGAATCGTTAAGAGCTATCCGCAGAACAGAAGAATTGGATGGCAGGCAGAAAACGGCGCACACTGGAAGAAGGTGACCTGCGGGGTTCCACAGGGATCGGTTATGGGTCCGACCCTGTGGAACTTAATGTTCAATGATGTCTTACAGCTACCCCTGGCGGGTAGTGTTATGGTGACAGGGTACGCCGACGACTTGGCCATAACAGCTACAGGAAACTGGGTGATGGAGTAGATGCAGGGGTAAATGAAACCATTAGGAGAATAGAGCGCTGGTTAAATGGAGTGCAATTAGATCTAGCCCCAGAGAAAACAGAGTGCATCATCATTACGAGGAAAAAATTCTCCCACACTTCACAGTAAGAGTAGGGCAGGTAGAGATTAGACCTAGCAGGGACTTAAAATATCTAGGAATATGGTTTGACCCACGGCTAACCTATGGGTTACATGCACTGAAGACAGCAGAAAAGGCTTGGAAAACCGCCTCTGCCTTAGGGAGGCTTATGAATAACACGTATGGGCCCAAGGCTAGCAAAAGAAGGGTATTATGCAATGTGGTGCATTTCATTTTACTGTTTGATGGCGATACAGAGCACCACAAGGAGGCTTGAGAGAGTACAGCGGAGTGCAGCACTCAGAGTTTACAGTGCTTACAGAACTGTGTTGTACGAAGTAGTCCTGGTGCTAGCGGGGGTCCCTCCCATAGATCTACTGGCCAAGGAGAGAAGAGAGTTATATGAAGGGACGGGGAAGCAAGAGGCAAGAGACTCCTCGAGAGATAGCAGACTAGTTGGAACAACTCAACTAAAGGGAGGTGGATAAGACGACTTATTCCAAATATAAGAATGTGGATTGAGAGGGGGCATGGGGAGATGAGCTTCCACCTCACCCAGGCTCTCACGGGACATAGTAGCTTTGTGGAATATCTCTTTGATATAGGAAAGATTGACACACGTGAGTTTGTGTACTGTGGGGAGAATGAAGACACAGAACATACCGTGTTCTATGTGCAACCGGTGGAGGACCGAGCGATCAGGAGACCATTGGAACCCTGATAACCTAATTAGGTATATGCTGGAATCGGAGGAAAACTGGGAAAATGTAGCACATGCTCTAAATCGAATAATGAGGACAAAGGAAGAGGATAGAAGAAATCTAGCCCCGAACCCCTAATCGTTTTAACAGATGAGGGATGTAAGGGAAAACATGGGAAGTTTTATTAACATCAGTCAAGATGAATGACCTGTGGCCTGATGGAAAGCGAAAGCAGTTCCAAGTTACGTGGGAACACTGATCTAGGAGGGGTTTTAGTCGGTAGGGGTCCGACACTACCCGGCGCGGCAGGCCCTAGCGCTGGGTGTCCATGTAGGATTTCCCCTCCACCATAAAAAAAAACCTATATTTTACTGCAAAAACTGCGGATCTGAAAACTAACTTTTCTCTCAAATACCTTGGAACAGAGGATTTTATTAAACAGAACAAGGACACCGCGAAGTGAAATTTAACGAGTTGCTCCATCTTTAACCAACGCAGCTCAGTATATTTATTTGAAACATGATCAAACTTCTTCAACTTGTATATGAAGTAACAACAACAATTTTGCATAACTTGTAGCCGATTTTTGGTCACTTGGTCCAAACAGAAGAAATACATAAAATTGCAATAATTGAATACGGGCATGACTAGAGTTTTACAAAGTTTTTTACATTGTTTAAAGTTCAGTATGTGCCTGTTTGCATACAGTACTTTTAACCGGCAATAAAATTTCTGTAAAAGCATTTTTATGTGTTGCACGAAGCGTAATTTTTCGTTTATTATTACCCCTAGATTTTTGGCAAAGGTTGAATACGATAGATTTTCTTGATTAATTTTCAATTGAACAGATCACAATTAAAGGTCAGATTCATTTGCTTTACACTGAATGCGCATAACATAACAATTTGGCTGTGTGTCAACCAACCACTATTGCTGGATGATGCATTTTATAGCAGAGAATAAGCCAATGTGTTGCCTAGTTGTGCAATTTTTCGGTGAAAATAACTTCGATTGAATCGCGTAAAAGTCGCAATAAATAAAAAAATTTTGGCTGCAAGCAAGAGTAAAAATATATTAAAATAAATGCGTTTTTCCCTGACTATTTCTTAAAATTCCCTGACTTCCCTGACCAACATGAAATTCCCTGATTTTTCCCAGTTTTTCCGGTTTTTCAGAAAACTGGCCACCCTGTCAGAAGTGTGAAGGTGTAGTTGTACATTTCCAAATAATGAAGAAAACACAATAGTTGCTTTCCTCAAACAAGTATTGCAATCCTAAACTATTGATGAAAGGTGTTTACCAATAGGGTACACGTAAATGTCAGTTTTACACACAAATTGTTTTATGAGAGAGTGCATGTTTGAAAACGTCTACTGTATCGACATCTAATAATTAACAAATAATAATTGAAATTAAAATTATTTGAATCTTTACGAACAACCGCCGAGTTTTGACTAGTTTATAACATAGATAAAATCTTAGAATTCTCGGATAACAGGATGTATTGACACTACATCTAAATGGTTGCGATATAGTCTGGAAAGAGGCTTCTAAAAACGTACTGATGTTTATAGCATTCCATTTTTAAAAAATGGCACTCGGTCCTGTATATTCGAAAATAGTTTCTGGTTATAAACTATTTTATGTAGTATGTATTTTTTTTAAATTTCTAGCTATCATAGAACTCGAACTATCAAAGTTGGACACACTATTCTGCCGTCCTAAGGTAAACCCCTGTATTAAAAAAGAATTAGAAAATTAGTTTTTCTTCACATATGGGGTTTACGTTAGGACAGCAGTACTTCTCCATCTTATATACATTCCTAATCAGGTCACTATTAGTTACTATAAGTTAATAATAATAATTTATTTTATCCATAAAGACCATAATGATATTGGATAGGTCACTTTGCAATATATAATGTATAACAATATATACAATAGTATTTACAAGTCTCAATATATAAATAAAACTTAATAACAGAAGTTATTTAGTTAAAATAAAAACACAAATATTTAAACAGATAAATAGCACAAATTAAATAACGTGCGTCATGACATCACATAATTTAAAAATAAATAAAGAGATGAATAAACACAGTAATAATAGAATTCTATTAATTTTGGTTACTTGATTTCCGATTGGCGTTACTGATCAACAGTTATCCTCCATGTATTCTTTGACTGAATAATATGTTTTTGAAATTAAAAATAGTTTAATTCTCCTTTGAATTTTCCTACAGATCCAATATTTTTTATAGCATCTGGTAATTTATTATATAATATTATTCCAGAGTGAAGGGGTGAGTTTTTAAACAGTCCTGTAGAGTGTGCATCAGTTCTCAAGTCATTGCTCTTTCAAGTTAAATATTCATGGAAGTTTCCATTCTGTTGGAATTACTGCAAATTCATTTTTATCCAACTTATACATTTTAGTATAGTATATACACACATGACGCGGTTAAAATATGATTGTTCTTTAAAATATGGTGTGCAGGATTCTCTTTGGTTGAATATTAATCTTACTACTTGTTTTTGCAAAATGAGAATTCTTTCAACACCACTAGAGTTTCCCCAAAGTGAAACATTATACTGTATGGCTGAATAGATTAGTGCGTAGTATATGTTTATTAACTGTCTGTTTTCGAGGGAAGATTTAAATTGCAGAATTGCATAATAATAATAATTTATTAATTTAAGAGACCTTACAATGTAAGAGGTGTTAAACAAGTCAAAATTGCGAACATGTACAACAGGAAATATTTAAAAAGCAGATACTATACGAAATTAAACGATACATACTACATATTATCTTATAATAATAATAAACACTACTAAGTCACCACATATAACTCTCGTTCGAGTATTCTGATACACTATGAAATGCTTTATCTATAAGCAACATTGGAACTTTTCGATAAATTTCAGGTAATTTATTGAACAGTTGTATACCAATATATGCAGCATTATTTTCATAAATAGCCAAATTATGAATTTGTAAACACAAATCTTGATCTCACCTGGTGTTACAGGTATGATAATAATTATTTTTTATAAATTTGTTTTACAAATAATAAAATTTCCATGAAATAGATACAAGGCCAAGTAAGCATTTTTAATTCTCTAAATATAGGCCTGCATGACGTAAGCATGGAAACATTTGTGATGCATCTAACAGCTCATTTTTGAAATTTGAATACTCTGATACTGTGGTGAGAATGACCCCAAAATATTATGTCATATTTTAATCTTGAGTACATTGTTGCATAATAGTAAGATAACATAATCTGCGTTTTGCCAACTTGTTTTAGCTTGTAAAAAACAAAACAGACCGACGAAATTTTTTTGCACAGTATATCGATATGAGGTTCCCAGATGAGACTGTTATCAATTTTTTAAACTTAGGAATTTTGTTTCACTAGCTTGTTCTATGCTATTTCCATTGCATTTTAAAAGATAACTCTCACTGGTTTGTTTTAATCTGGGTGTAAAATGAGTGAATAGCATTTTATTAGTATTTAAAAATAACCTATTTGTATTAAATCATACAATAAACTTATTAAGTATTATCTGTGTATTTTTTACTGCATTTAAAATATTAACATCACTACATCGTCCGCGTACATAATCATATTAGATTGAGTATTGCTTATATCTGGTAAGTCGTTTAAGAAAAGAAGAAATAACAATGGCCCTAAAACTGATCCTTGTGGGACATCATATTTAGTTTCCGTAGCATAGGATTTTATATTATCAATTTCTACTAATTACTTGCGACCCACCAGATACGACTTTAATAATTCACTAACTTTACCCCTTAAACCATATTCCACTTTTTGTAAAAGAAGGGTGTGATCTACCAAATCAAAAGCCTTACTCAAGTCCATAAATAAGCCAACGGTTTTTTGTTGTCATCTACATTCTCATAAACAATATTCAAAAAATCGAAAATAGCTGATGTAGTCAATTCTCCCTTCCTGAAATCATGCTGTGCGGGGTTTAAAATATTAAGACATGAACAAAATAAATAATTTTATTGTATAAGATTTTCTCAAATATTTTCGACAGGGTAGATAGAAGCGAGACAGGTCTGTAATTATCAACCAAATGTAACTCATCTTTTTTATGCAATGGCACTACTTTAGCTATTTTTAAAATTTCTGGAAATATACCCTTTTCAAATGAAGGATTCATTAGGTAAGTAAATAGCTGCACAACAAAATGAGCTACAGATTTAAAAATATTTGAGCTTATATCACCCACACCCACAGAATTAGAGTTTTTTTAGAGCAATTATTATTTGTAGACTATTTCCTCATTAACAGGGTGTAAGAACATTATTCTTTATTTAATTTAAATTGAGGACCTATATTATTGTTGCCTAGTTTATTATTTAATTGCTCTGGTACATCCATAAAATAATCTTAAAAAGAAACAGCTATTTCTCGAGTATCTGTTAGAATATTATTATTTGTATGTATTTCAGATATTTCTTTTGGTACTTTTATTTTTTATATTATTGTAAACAATATTCCATACAACCCTTTGTTTTGTTCCTTGTTATAAATAAGAATTATTGGTAGGGTTTTTTGCCACTTTTATCACTCTCCAATACGTTTGTTTGTAACGTTTGTAAAAAGCTATGTCGTTTTCATTATTTGTTAATTTCATTCTAGTATATAGGTATTTTAAGTTTTTAGAGGAAATCTGTATTCCTTTAGTTACCCAGTTTTTTCTATGTTTAGTCTGATTTGTGTTTACTTTTTTAATGGAAAAAGAACTATCAACATAATATTTTAATATATTGACAATAAATATTTTAAATGCTTTTGTTTACATCACTACAATTTTAGACTTCTACCCATGTTTCTCTGCTAACATATGATACAAATGTATTATAATTTGTTGTGCTAAGCAATCTCGTGAATACATAATCTTGCGAACAAGATCATGAGGAAGTCAATGACAACATTTGAGCAGTATGATCTGATATTGCATTTTCCACAACTGTACATGTCATATTAAATGAATTAAAATTTGTACACATATAATCTATATATGTAGATAAATTTTGTAATATTCTTGTGGGTTCCTTTACAAAATTTGTGATGCTATAGGACGAGAGAGTATTAACTAATTCTTTTTTAGCAATAGAATTAGAAAGAAAGTCTATATTTAAGCCACTGCAAATAATAACTTGGCAATTTACATTTTTACAAACTAAATTTAAAACTGTATCTAATTTCTCGATAAATAAATCAAAACTAGCCATTGGTGACCTATATATAGTTATAATTCTAAAAGTAACTTGACAGATTGATAATTCTTCGATAATTTTTTCATCTTTTATATTTTCTAAAAATTTTAACTCAGCATACTGTTTTAAATAATTTTTACAAAACATGATTACCCCCCATTTGTATATAATGATCCGCAAAACATACTACGTGGACTAAATCCTTTTATAACAATATCTTTTTCATGATTTTGCAACTAGTGCTTGGAGAAGCATGCAATATCTACATTTTCTGCATTTAATTCCATTCCTACTACTCACACTGCCCGATCAGGCCATACATTCAAATACTTGAACTATTAGTATTAATCAGTGTGTACCTCGCTGTCGAAAGGGCGTGCTCCACTGCTGTACCATATAATAATATGTTCAGATAGCAAGCAGGAAAAATAACTAATATGTTAAAATTGATTAATCAATGTTTCTTATGAATATCAAATAGAACACTAACTTCCAATTTGATAAATGGGAACAAAAAGAAGTTAAAATACATGTCAATGGTGACATACAGGGTGTTGCATCATGAGAGGGACATAGCTTAATAGGAGGTAGAGAACATCAGTGGTAACCGGAACCTCCCATAGAAATGTCTCATTGGGCCTTCATTACGAAGTTACAGGGTGTTAAATAATTTTTGGCCAAACCTGTTTTTTGTCATAACTTTAACAGGGAATGAAATAACGGATTCATATTTGGTACGGCTAATGTACTAACGAGCCCCAAGAGGTACATGTATAAAAAAAAATATATCCAGGTCCGGACTCACTATAATTTATGTTTCTTCTTTGCATCAATAAAACATCACCCTGTATATATTTTTTTGAAATTTCGATACGATATTCGAAAAGAGCAAGAAAAAACAAACAAAATGGCCTATTTCATTTTTTTGTTACACCTTCGTGGTTATTTAAATACGTTGTTAAATGTGCAAGAAAATGGATTACAGAACCCTATTAAATGAGAGGCACGTGAAATAAATAGTTTTATAACTAAAATTTGCAAAAATTCTAGGTGGTCTGGGTGAATCCTAATTCCGGCACGTTTTAAAGGTCCATTTTAGTAAAAAACTGTGGTCCTAATAAGTAATCGGGTATGAAATAACAAAATTTTTAATCAATCACAGTAGGCTTGTTCAAAGAATAAAAGTGACAGATAATTTAAACCATTTAGGCCTAAGCAACTAG
This sequence comes from Leptura quadrifasciata, assembly GCA_963675555.1. Classification (NCBI taxonomy): domain Eukaryota; kingdom Metazoa; phylum Arthropoda; class Insecta; order Coleoptera; family Cerambycidae; genus Leptura; species Leptura quadrifasciata. Next base: position 53,947,871 of record OY776682.1, on the reverse strand, counting down.
TTACTTTGATCAAGAAAATTATCAACATTTTATACTTAATAAAAATTGGAAAAGAGAACAAACTAAAATCTAAATAAATAAAATATTTTCCATTCAATTAACAATAAATAACAAAACAATAACTAAATGTGTTTAAAAATAAAACGTAATTGACACTAAAGTAAATTTTCAAAATGTCCTCCCCCACATTCTGTGCATTTTCTTGCGCGTTTAGAAAGGTCACCAATTGCTCGACGTATCATTTCTGGATTATTCCGTATTTCGTCGCAGGTTGTAACGATGCGCTGGATTAAATGTTGTCTACTTTCAATTTCAATGCTATAAACCTCGTTTTTTAAGTGGCCCCATATAAAGTAATCACAAGGGTTACAATCAGGAGATCTTGGTGGCCATTCATGTGGACCCCCCGCGTCCAATCCATCTATTAGGATACACATTGTTTAAGTGTTCTCTTACTTGAAGGTTAAAATGTGGTGGGGCCCCATCATGCTGAAACAACATGCCTCTTATACCGATATTTTCTAACATATTCGGTAAAATGTTTTGAAGAAAATCAAAGTAAATTTCACCATTCAATCTTTCTTCAAAAAAATGTGGCCCTATCAAATGTCTATTCACAAGTCCGACCCAAACATTTACAGAAAACCTGTGTTGCGAACGGCGTTGGCGTACCGCATGTGGGTTTTCCTGTGCCCATTTATGATTATTTCGTGAATTGTTTACTCCATCCCTTGTAAATTGTGCCTCATCCGTAAATAAGGTTCTGTAAATGACTGGGCGATGGTTAGACAACCAATGACAAAATGCCAGGCGGGGGATATCGTCGCCTTGTTGAAGACGCTGTACCTGCTGGATATGATATGGATGGTAACGTTCTCTTTTTAGGGTTCTCCATACTCGCCAATGAGGAATACCAGTTGCCAAACTGATTCGTCTAGTGCTCATATTTGGGTTTTCTTGAACTACGTTTATAATATTGTTTTGTTCCTGCACACCTTGTTGTAAAACACGCTCCACAACTGCAGAAGTAGGAAACTTTCCGTGTTGTCTTGCATACTGGAACACCGTACTAAAGGTTTTATGATTAGGGCATCGACGACCAGGAAAACGCAGCCGATATTCTCTTTCCGTTACAGAAACCATAGATGAATATTATGTCAGCATATTCCACGTTTGTAAATTTTACTGGCATAGTTAAAATATTTTCACAAGTTTTCACTAACTAAATGCGGATTATTGACACATTAAATTACTAACAAACAATTATTCAACTGTTTAGGAGATTTCATTTTATTATCTGTCATTTTGAACTGTGATTGATTAAAAATTTTGTTATTTCATACCCGATTACTTATTAGGACCACAGTTTTTTACCAAAATGGACCTTTAAAACATGCCGGAATTAGGATTCAGCCAGACCGCCTAGGCTCAATAGAGTTTTTGCAAATTTTAGTTATAAAACTATTTATTTTACGTGCCTCTCATTTAATAGGGTTCTGTAATCCATTTTCTTGCACATTTAACAACGTATTTAAATAACCACGAAGGTGTAACAAAAAAATGAAATAGGCCATTTTGTTTGTTTTTTCTTGCTCTTTTCGAATATCGTATCGAAATTTCAAAAAAATATATACAGGGTGATGTTTTATTGATGCAAAGAAGAAACATAAATTATAGTGAGCCCGGACCTGGATATATTTTTTTTTATATACATGTACCTCTTGGGGCTCGTTAGTACATTAGCCGTATCAAATATGAATCCGTTATTTCATTCCCTGTCAAAGTTATGACAAAAAACAGGTTTGGCCAAAAATTATTTAACACCCTGTAACTTCGTAATGAAGGCCCAATGAGACATTTTTATGGGAGGTTCCGGTTACCACTGATGTTCTCTACCTCCTATTAAGCTATGTCCCTCTCATGATGCAACACCCTGTATAGTTACCTACACATATTATTTTTCCTTTGTGTTTTAAGGTGTAATTTATTAGTATACATGTGCCTTTATATCGTTCAAAAAGTACTAAAATAATGTTTAATTTTATTTTAACAGTTTTAAATGTGAAATTATGAAATTAAATATTAATATGTAAATGAAATAAATGCAATGCATTAGTACACATATGCCTCTATATTATCCAAAAAGTGCTAAAGTAATGTTTATTTTATTTTTTCAGTTTTACATGTGAAAATATAATAATTATATAATATGTAAATGAAATAAATGCAAATTCAAATATGCGACTTTGGCTCGGTGGAATGTGGACACTGGCATGCCAGCCCCATCCCTTCCCTTCCTGTAGTCGTAATATCTCGCCAAGTATCCCTTCATTTTCAGCCATGTGGATCACGTATCACTCACTATGCGCAAACCTCGGCGCTTGGAAATTATTGTTTTGGAAAATTTTGGTTATGTTTGTATAATGTTTCTATGTTCGCTCAAATTTTTTAATTTATAATCTGTGATCTTTATCGGTATTTAGTAGTTGTTTACTTTAGTAGAAAAAAGTGCGATGAGTGGATAATAAGTGACTAATTATTAATATTATTTTTTTTTTATTAGAAAATAGTGTTATGTGCTGCCCTCTAACAAGGAAAGATGTGATTAAGTTCATGTTCAAAGTTTTCCTCAGAAGCTTAGTTACTTCCCTGACTAGTAGGGCGGCGCCGTCTATGAGCCAATTGACGAACAATCATCTATTACATGGTAGAAAACTGTGTAGAATTCCAGAAAATTGTGGTACATTTCTATGGGCGTATATAAGGAGATGAATCCAGCAGATGGGGGAACAGTTCAGTTGAGTGAAGTATGCAGTTTAGTGAAGTAAACAGACAAGAGAGTTTTTAGGTTAGACAATAGTTGACAAGTTTAAGAAGAAAAGTAAAGTGCTTAGTGTTTTAAAAGTAGTGAAATTATATTAGATTAAGTTATTATTAGTTGTGTGATTTTTAAGTATTTGCTAGTGTAATTTTAGTGATTAATAAAATCAGTGGTTAGTGAAAATTCTTGTTGCAAGTTATTTAAACCCACAGAGTGTTTACTGAAAATTGTAAACACGCAACAATTGGTGTCAGAAGCGGAATTACAACAGAATTTCTGAAGAATTTGACGAAGTTCCATAGTGTTCTATTTGGAAACCACTGGAGATAGTGAAGTGAGTTGAACTGGAAAGTAATAAACATTAGACAAGACTAATTTGTGTTAGTGTGACTTGTACCTGGCATAGACTTTAAATAAGGCTTGTTAATGTTGTTTGTTAGTTTTTGAATGGAAACAAGAAGCATGGCTGCTGAAAAACAAATGCAAGACATGTTCGCCGCATTTAGAAAAATGATGCTAGAGGAAAAAGAGGAACAAGAGAAACGACGCCAAGAAGAAAAGGAAGAGCAAGAGAAACGACGCCAAGAAGAGAAAGAAGAACAAGAGAGACGTCAAGAAGAAAAAGAAAGATGACGTCAGAGAGAGAAAGAAGAACAGGACAGACGTGAAGAAGAAAAAGAAAGAAGGCGTCAAGAAGAAAGGGAAGAACAAGAAAGAAAACGACAAGAAGAAAGGGAAGAACAAGAAAGAAAACGACAAGAAGAAAAGGAAGAATTGAGAAAAATTATACAGGTGCAACAAGATGCTATCCTGTCAGCCACTAATGAGGTCAAGGAAAAAGTAGATAAAGTTGAACAAAAAGTGACTGGCGTCGAAGGAAAAGTGACCGCAGTCGAAGAAGAAGTAGGTGATGTCAAAGGAAAAGTAAATAAGGTCGAAGGGGAAGTTACTGATATTGAAGAAAAATTTCGTGCAGTTGAAGGAGAGGTAGAGCGACTTAAGCGACTGTTAAGAGAACAAGGGGGCCAGCTGGTATTATCATCGTCAGGTCCTCGATTACAACCGCCTTCCATTGATGGTCAAACTTCTTGGTCAACTTACAAGAGACAATTTGAGGCAGCGGCATGCGCAAACAATTGGAGTAATGAGACAAAGCTATGGCATTGGTGCTAGCATTAAGAGGTCAAGCCTCAGAGTTGCTTCAGACTATCCCAGTGACGCAGCAAAGGGATTTTAAAGTTTTGGAGGCTGCGTTAGATCTAAGATGCGACCAACACCTCGCCCAAGTATACCGGACTCAGCTCAAATCACGCACACAAAAGGCTGGGGAAAGTTTACAAGATTTTGAAGCAGCTGTTGAGCGACTGACATACCTGGCTTACCCGGATGCGCCCAAAGAATTCCAGGAACAATTAACGGTTGGTACTTTCATTGATGGTATAAGAGACGAGGAGATCAGGCGAGTCCTTAGATTATCTCGAGATAAGACTGGTAGTGAAGCCTTGATCCATGCCCTCGAAGTTGAAGCCGCTTACAAAGAGACTGCACGTCCGAGAGTACGAGCCATGAAGGTAGAAGAAGAGGACCGTTTAGAAAAATCAAATATGGAATCTTTGATGGCTGACATACACAAAATGATAAGCCAGTTGATGACCAAACCAGATGCTCCAAGGAAGCAGGAAAGAGAGCAGAACGACGAACAGCCAAGGAAGGTGATTCGTTGTTATAAGTGCGGCAAACCAGGGCATATTAAGCGAAACTGTCAGCAGCGGAGCCCTGAGAGAGTAAATGCTGCAACGACTGAAGGGCCGCAGGAAAACTAAAGATAGCCAGCACCTTGGGGGCTGTGCTGGCTGGTGAACACGGTGCCCCCAGAGAGATACGGGTTTCCCAGATTAGAAGAGTCCCGAGTAGTCTGCTGTTGGATGGCTATGTAAACAAAAGGAGATGTATCTTCACTATCGACACAGGTGCCACGTCATCAATAGTGCGACCCGGATTTTTATCAGGAATGAAAGTTGATAAAAGCCAAAATGGATTGGTCGTTCGAACAGCCACAGGAGATAGGGTAAGGGTTCATGGAGAAGTTGACCTAGATCTGCAGTTTGGACGCCTGTGTTTTAGTCATAGGGTTATCGTGGCTGACATCACTGATGATTTCATTTTGGGGCTGGATGTTATGGGAGTACAAGATCAATTTATACTTGACGTGGTAGAACGAGTCCTAAAGATTGGAAATGAAGAATTTATTTTGTCAACAGCAAATGACCGATTTCAAAAAGTGAGGCTACTAACGGCTGAGACAATCAAGATTCCTGCTCGTTCAGAACAAATAATCGAGGCCATTCTGGAAGGAAACTCTGGTGGATACCGTGTTGGCCTTGTTGAAAAAGATGATTCAATTAAGATAGAAAACGTAGTCTTAGCAAGAACTCTAACCCGGACAAAAGACAAAATTCCAATTAGAGTGGCTAATTTAAATTCCCACTCAGTGACTTTCAAGGAAGGCGAGGCAATAGGATCCTACGAACCAGTCCAGTGGATAGCAAGGTGCGAGGAACAAGGGGAGAAATGTTCGCCAACCAGCATAGACAGGGAAGTTGTGACTTTGTTGAGTACCCAGTTTGAACACCTATCCGAGGATGAACGTAGAGAGGCAATCAAGTTTTTGGAAAAAGAAAGTACGGTATTTGCCAAAAACACAGACATCCTCACGAAAACTGATATAGTGCAGCATCGGATAGACACTGGTGATTCAGCCGCAATCCGCCAACAACCTAGGAGGTTGCCACTAGCTAAACAGGAAGAAGCGGCTGCGATGGTTCAAAAGATGCTACAAGATGGAGTAATTGAGGAATCAACCAGTCCCTGGTCATCACCGGTAGTTTTAGTTGCCAAGAAGGACGGGACTTTGAGATTTTGTGTCGACTACCGGAAGCTGAATGATGTTACGAAGAAAGACAGCTATCCACTACCACGAATTGACGATACATTAAGTACGCTGGCAGGGTCACGATGGTTTTCAACACTAGACCTTCGAAGTGGGTATTGGCAGGTGGGACTTCACCCTGACGACAAGGAAAAGACTGCCTTCTCAACAGGTAGTGGTTTATATCAATTCACCGTGATGCCTTTTGGACTTTGCAATGCGCCAGCTACTTTTGAAAGATTGATGGAATTTGTACTCCGAGGACTAACTTGGAAGACGTGCTTAGTTTATCTTGATGACGTAATGGTTATGGGACGAAACTTCAGGGAACATTTGGAAAATCTTCAAGAAGTATTTGGGAGAATGAGAAATGCACACCTAAAGTTGAATCCAAAGAAGTGTCTACTATTCCAAAAAGAAGTGAAATTCCTTGGACATGTCGTATCTTCGGAGGGAATACAGACAGACCCGGACAAGATCTCTGCCGTGCGTGATTGGCCAAGACCTTCAAATGTACATGAATTACGAAGCTTTCTTGGCCTCTGCACTTACTATAGAAGTTTTGTGGAAGGATTTGCGGATATAGCAAAGCCACTACACCAGCTAACAGAGGAGAAAGTTAAATATCAGTGGACACCAGAGTGTGAAACATCATGGAAGAAGCTGAAAGCAGCGTTATGCAGTAGTCCTGTGCTAGCATATCCCCAACAAAAGGGCCTCTATATTCTTGACACGGATGCTAGCAACTCCGCAATTGGATGTGTACTATCTCAAGTCCAAAATGGAGAGGAAAAAGTAATCGAGTATTTCAGTAAGGTACTGTCCAAACCAGAGAGGAATTATTGTGTAACAAGGAAGGAACTATTGGCCATTGTTAAGTCCGTGGACCATTTTCACAAGTACCTCTATGGTCACCATTTCAAAATCAGGACCGACCATGCTGCATTAAAATGGCTACTGCAGCTGAAAACCCCAGAAGGTCAACTGGCTCGCTGGATAGAAAGACTGCAGCAATATGACCTCACAATCGAACACCGACCTGGAAAGTCTCATAAAAATGCAGATGCTCTGTCAAGAAGACCGTGCAAAGATGACTGCAAGCACTGCTATCGGGTTGAAAAAGCACAGGGCACGGTAATAGTAAACACAGTTCAGGTAGATGTTCCAGATGATTGGACAAAGGAAGTTCTAAGACGAGAACAAATGGATGACAGCGTAATTGGTCCTATATTAAGGGCAAAAGAAAAAGGAATGCGACCGGAATGGAAGGATGTTTCGGACAAAAGTGTGGAGCTGAAGGCATTGTGGGCACAATGGGACTCCCTTAAGGTTATAGATGGGCTATTAAAGAGAGCATGGGAAAGTCCAGATGGGAAGGAAGTTACCATGCGTCTGGTGATACCCAGCTGTCGGATCCCAAAAGTACTTCAGGAAATACATGATGGAGTGTCCGGGGGACATTTTGGTATGAATAAGACATTGGCTAAAGTACGGGAACGATTTTATTGGATAAATAGCCGTCAAGATGTGGAAGCTTGGTGCCGCAAATGCAAGGCTTGTGCAGCTACCAAAGGGCCACAGACGAAGAGCAGGGGCCAAATGAAGCAATATAACGTCGGAGCTCCTTTTGAGAGGATTGCTATAGATGTAGCGGGCCCATTCCCAGTGACAGATGATGGGAATAAATACATCCTGGTCGCTATGGACTATTTTAGTAAATGGCCGGAAGCCTATGCCATTCCGAATCAGGAAGCAGTTACTGTTGCTCGAGTTTTGGTGGATAACCTTGTATGCCGATTTGGTGTACCCCTGGAGCTACATTCCGATCAAGGGAGAAACTTTGAGTCGGGGGTATTTCAGAAAATTTGTGAGTTGCTGGGCATTCACAAGACTCGGACAACCCCTCTTCATCCCCAGTCAGATGGAATGGTGAAACGACATAATAAAACCATGAAGGAACATCTTTCTAAGGTAGTTCACAAAAACCAGCGAGATTGGGATAGACATATACCATTTTTCTTAATGGCATACAGGGCTGCCATTCATGAGACGACTAAACAGACACCGGCTCGTGTAATATTTGGGCACGAGATCAGACTGCCATGTGATTTGGTGTTTGGTACACCAGATAAGAAGCCACTGTCCATGGATGACTACGCAGACGAAGTTAGTCAACAGCTGAGGAATGTCCACGAATTGGTTCGAAACCAAGTTAGCATAGCTAGTGACAGAATGAAGGCTCGCTATGACCGGAAGGGAACGTCAGCAGGATTCAAGGAGGGCGATCTGGTTTGGCTATATAACCCACAGCGAAAGAAGGGAAAATCTCCGAAGCTTCACCCAACCTGGGAAGGACCGTATTCAGTCATCACTCGGATCAATGACGTTGTTTACCGAATTCAACGTAGTAAGAAGTCCAAGATGAAGATCGTGCACTTGGATAAGTTGGCGAAGTATGAAGTATGTTGGGGAATCTGAATTGCCTGACCGGGACGTTCAGGCTTAAGGAGGGAGCAGTGTTATGTGCTGCCCTCTAACAAGGAAAGATGTGATTAAGTTCATGTTCAAAGTTTTCCTCAGAAGCTTAGTTACTTCCCTGACTAGTAGGGTGGCGCCGTCTATGAGCCAATTGACGAACAATCATCTATTACATGGTAGAAAACTCTGTAGAATTCCAGAAAATTGTGGTACATTTCTATGGGCGTATATAAGGAGATGAATCCAGCAGATGGGGGAACAGTTCAGTTGAGTGAAGTATGCAGTTTAGTGAAGTAAACAGACAAGAGAGTTTTTAGGTTAGACAAGTGTTGACAAGTTTAAGAAGAAAAGTAAAGTGCTTAGTGTTTTAAAAGTAGTGAAATTATATTAGATGAAGTTATTATTAGTTGTGTGATTTTTAAGTATTTGCTAGTGTAATTTTAGTGATTAATAAAATCAGTGGTTAGTGAAAATTCTTGTTGCAAGTTATTTAAACCCACAGAGTGTTTACTGAAAATTGTAAACACGCAACAATAGTTTTGCATCCCTAACTTACGATAACAAAATTTTTATAACTAAATTAGAGCGACGTAAATGATTATGGCTCTCTGGAAGTGAAATAAAAAAATAAACTTTACTGCTGGCCTTGCATATTATTTAGTAGAAATAGTAAAAATTCGTGGAATTCAAAAGGGATAAGATAAGTAATGTAAAAACGTTATACTAAGCATTGTCTGAAAGTTATTTGTGGCATTCTACGAATATTCTTTCCTATTATTTGGGTTTTCTACCACATGTACTATTATCCTCTTCAAAACAAATCACCGAATCTACAAAATAATAGAATTATTGGAAAAAAAGCCTCTGCGCCCGTGACGTTTACGCCAAAGGAAAAGTCAGAGGTTATGTTTTGCAAATAATATAAATCGGAATAAACACAAAAATAATGTATTTTGCTGACGTTTCGGAAAGTAATCTCTTTCCGTTTTCAAAGCTATTTTTTGAAGAACTCTTATTTTGCTGTGTATGTCAAATACACAGCTTTAAGATTCTGTTTATGTTATTTCCATAGATACTTACTACTTACACAGAACATAGAACTGATGATATTTTTTAGATAATGTTGAGTTTGTTAAGTTCTTCTTTTAACATTGGTAGCCAGGTTGTACAAATATCTACAGAACAATTCGATACGCACTTATCTTCATTTAATAAGATTATTGCTGATTCTTTAATTTTTCTTTTTTTGGTATCTGTTTCTTTTGTTAAAATTTTTGCCGAGTCCCAGTTTATTCTATGTCCGTTTTCCCAAGCATGTTCACAAATCTTTGATTTCTGAATTTCATTCTTTCTAATGTAGTTCTTGTGCTCATCCAACCTCACACTGAAAGGTCTGGATGACTCACCCACATAACATTTATCACATTCGCACGGGATATTGTAAATACAGTTTTTTGAATTCTGCTCCCTGTTTATCGGTTTTGTTTTTGTTAAAATAGATCTTAAAGTGTTCCCCGTTTGAAATATCGTCCTAACATCAAATTTGTCACCTATACGGCGTAGCTTTTCCGATAGTCCGTATACATAAGGAATTATTGCTGTATAATGACGTTCAGGTTTTTGTCGTACCTGATTGTCCCTATTTTCAACATTTATGAAAATTCTATCAACAAAGGCTTCAGGATATTGATTTTGTACTAGAACCTCTTTGATAAATTTTTTCTCGTTATTTAATATTTCATTATTAGATGAAATTATTTTGGCCCTATCGTATAAACATTTTACAACACCCCTTTTAACATTTATTGACTGATTTGAGTTAAAATTTAGATATCTATTAGTATGTGTTGGTTTTCTATAAACGCTTGTTTCAATTGTATTATTTATCCTTCTAATTAAAACATCTAAAAACGGTAGTTCATTCCTACTTTCTACTTCTAATGTGAATTTAATAGACCGTTCCTTACTATTTATATTTTCTAAAAAACTATCTAGTAAATCAACACCATGAGGCCAAATTGCAAAGATGTCGTCAACATATCTCCACCAGACAACCAGTTTGTTTATACAATTTTGAACATGTGTGTTCTCAAAGTTCTCCATAAATATGTTGCTTAAAATTGGTGATAATGCAGACCCCATAGCCATACCAAAATCCTGCTGATAGAACTCATTGTCCAATTGAAAATAGGTTGTTTTTATACGCAGTGTTAAGAGTTCCATTATGCTATTTACACTTAATTTAGTTCTAGTTTCCAAATTATTATCATTTAGCAACCTGTCTTTTAACTATTTTTAATGTTTCATCTACCGGAATATATCATCAGTTCTATGTTCTGTGTAAGTAGTAAGTATCTATGGAAGTAACATAAACAGAATCTTAAAGCTGTGTATTTGACATACACAGCAAAATAAGAGTTCTTCAAAAAATAGCTTTGAAAACGGAAAGAGATTACTTTCTGAAACGTCAGCAAAATACATTATTTTTGTATTTATTCCGATTTATATTATTTGCAAAACATAACCTCTGACTTTTCCTTTGGCGTAAACGTCACGGGCGCAGAGGCTTTTTTTTCCAATAATTCTATTATTTTGTAGATTCGGTGATTTCTTTTAAAGAGGATAATAATACATGTGGTAGAAAACCCAAATAATAGGAAAGAATGTTATACTAAGCAATTGAAACATAAAATATATTAAAAGATTATACAGTTTCTAGTTTAAAATATAAATTATTCGGCCATCAACATATTCAAACTTCACTGAATTTTACCCAGGTAATTTTAAAGAAGACCTTGAAGGTCTATGAAATGAAGTCTCTACTGTTTCTAAAATTGCTGGTGCGATCAATCGAAAAGCAGTTATATTATTGTTCTCTCATTCATATTTTGGATTGTAGAACAGTGGAAACTTCATTTCAAAGACTCATAGATTGTGTGTCAATCAAAATGGGTATGTGGCGCACTTTATCACCATATGATGTTGGAATGAAAAACTAGTATTTTTGTGTACGTCTCCATCGCCTTTTATGTTGAAACCATTTCGATTTATTGGGCAATAAGTACAAAATTCAAAAATAAACTTAAGAAATTAGAGATTTTTTGCTTATTGATTTTTTGCACCCACTAAATTTCTGTGGAAAACTGTAATTACTATTCAATTCTATCCCATCCTGCCCACCCACAGCTAAAAGCCACGGGCCGCCACTGAATTTGGAAAGCTTCGAACAATGATTTACCAAACTCGAAGCTCAGCTAAATGAGCCTAACTTTAATCTAATAATAGATTTTTGGAGGATTGCGTACACGAGGCTCTTGCCAGGTTTAAAAAGATTAACAACGTTATTGTTGTGGGCTTACCTGCAAGTAACTATCCCGACAAGGAGGGTAAAGATCTACAGCTCGCACAGAACGTTGTCAATATTATTGTCGTCGCTTGGGCAAAGAACAAGACAATCGACCACGTTTATCCTTATTACCCACTTCAAGCTACAATTCTGTGATGTCCATTCTTCGCAATAAAAACAAACTGAAGGGAACGCAATATGGTAAAATAAAAATCAGGGAAGATCAAACTAAACAGCGGCTCCAATGTCTACAACGTGTCCGAGAAGAACTGCAGGCCTGCACCTGTTACTATAAAATATGTAAATAAACTTTCCACCACTGTTTCAGCTACTCCGAATCAAAAAAACTATATTTTCTGCCACCAGCATTCGATCAGTTGCGTTTTCCCTACACAAATATTGCATCTCTGCATGCTAAATACAATAATGTGTTACTGCACGTTTCCAACTTTTCGCCGGACTTCCTGTTATTTTCTGAAACCTGGTTGTCACCCTCTATATCCGATATGGTGATATCTTTACCGGGTTATACAATATTTTGCTGTTACCGTATTGACAAAAGGGGCGCAGGTACCTGTGCATATGTAGGTGATACCTTTCGGACTGCTTGCTCTTGAAATTGTCTGTGTCCAGTTTCTCGTCGTTTCATATGCTCGTCATATATCGGCCTTCTGATCTTTCATATGAGTTTTCGAAACTACTCTGCGACAAAATTGAATCTTTGAGTTACTCCTTGGAAAATCTAATTATAATTTTCCTAAGATTTCCTGGCCAATTGTCGAACCTCCGACGACAGATGATAAGATGCCAAATTTCATTAACATGTTTCTTAGATGCAGTTTATACCAACATATTTCTGATTTCACTAGACATCGAACCAACCAGCATTCATCCCTCCTCGATATCTTAATAACCAACGATGAATTTCTGGCAAACTCTTGTAATCTGAGCACACCTATAGGCATCTCCACCATTTATGCATTGATTTTAGGGTTCAATTTGTGACCTCACATGTTGATTCCCCCTCATCCAAAGTATTTAACTACCACAAAGCTAACTATGCGGCACTAAATAATCACTTTAGAAATGTAAACTGGTTCGATGACTGTATAGATAACACCGATCCAAACTCACTCTGGGAGAGTTTTGTTACACAAGTACGCACGGCTGTTGCTCTCTTCACCCCGCAGTTTAATAATACAACATCGCCAAAATACAAGAAACCTAGGATCAAGAAGCAATTGCATGATATGTCCCTTGAGAGAAAAGCCCTGTGGCAAAGGTTCCAAAAGTCACGCTCCGATGATGACATGTAACTTCACAGAAACTTTTTCAACCTACTCGCTGAACTCTTAAGGCAAGCCAAGCATAATTATGAGGAAAAGCTAGTATCCACCATGGGACCCAAAGCCTTTTATAAATATACCTCTTCCCGTTTATCCAGCAGAGTATCAATCCCACTTATTAATGGAGCAGATGGTGTTCAATGCACTAACCATGCTGACTTTTTCGGAGGCATACACGGTGAAACAAGTAGCTCAACCACAACTCAATGTTAATAACTGCATAAATACAGAGCTTGAAAATATTCAGTTCAGTATCCAATCCATTCAAAAGCACTTGCGAAACTTGCGTCATGATTCATCGCCAGGGCCCGACGGGGTGCACCCCAAACTTTTGTCAAAATTTGCTGAAACCTTGTGCACACCCCTTTCTAAAATCATGCAAGAATCGATGGGTGAAAGAAAATTTGAAAACTCCCAGTGTCACCCCCATTTTCAAAAAAGGTAATAAACTCTCAAGTCTGAACTACCGTCCCATTAGTTTGACATCTGTGCCCTGTAAAGTAATAAAATAATAAATAAATAACACCACAGGTAATTACGACTCCCTTTATCCCGGAGGGCTCTAGAAGAGCCTTGTGGGGGAGGGGGCTACACATTTAGAGACAAGGGACACACACCCAATATCCGTGTAAAGGAGAAAAATCCCCCTCATAGTATTTTCCACTGCCACGACCGGGTATCGAACCCGTAACTTTTGGGTGAGAGGCAAGTGTGCTCATCTCTCGACCACCAGTGATAGTTCCTAGTAATGGAACGAACGGTTTGCGAGGAGCTAATTAGTTTTCTAGTAGACAACTCTATCAGCATCATCAGCATGGGTTTCTACCGGTACATTCTGTCACCTCAAATTGACTCCAAGCCTGCAACGACTTAATAGTGGGCAATTCATCAACGTTCTTTACCTGGACTTCTCTTGTGCATTCGACAAAGTATGTATACCACTTTTATTATATAAATTAGAACATGTCGTGGATCGAATGTTTTCTAACTAATTTAGTGTGAGGGTTGGAGAAACTTCATCGGAGGCTCGTGATGTTTTGAGTGGGTACCCCAGGGTTCTGTACTTGGCCCTCTGTTGATTTTAGTCTACGTGTCTGGCCTCACCCTAGGATGCTCTTCAAGAGTTCTGTCTTATGCAGATGACTTAAAAATATTTCAGTCACCATCTATATCACTGCAAACAGATTTGGATCAAATAGAAACCTGGTTTCCATCCAACTGGCTAATTCCACTGAACCAAGATAAATGCTCGGTGCTACACATAGGAAAGAACAATCCAAAGATGCCATATAAAATTCATAATCACGACGTTACATCTGTGTCTCAGCAAATTGACTTGGGCGTCACTATCTCAGACAAGTTATCATGGAGCGTGCATGTGACTAAAGTTGTTAGCAAATCTAACCAAATTTTATAAATCTAACCGAATTTTATACATCATTAGAAAGTCCTTCTAGGATTTGAGTCTCATTTGTCAAAATTTATAACGCGTAGATTCGCCCTCACTTTGAGTTTGCTGTCGTTGTTTGGTCACCATCGCTTAAGCAGGATATAAATAGGCTAGAAGGTGTGCAAAGAATAGCCACAAACTGCCCCAAGGTTTCCATAAATTACGTTATGAAGAGCGGCTCCACCGCCTCAATCTAAAGTCACTGGAAGCTTGTTGACAACGTGGTGACTTAATTGCCACCTACAGAATTCTCCACGGTGAATTTTATTGCCATGATGAGTTATTCAAACTTATCACCGATGTTCGACTTAGAAGACATAGTCTCAAACTTAGTAAAGAACCCTTTCATACTATGATTAGAAAACACTTTATATCCAACCAAGTCTTTAACCAGTTTAATTCGCTGCCTAAAAACGTCATCTCCACGTTGTCACTGAACTCTTTTAAAGGACGCTTGGACCACCATATGAACCTCGGGCCCCAATGTGGTATCTCTATCCGTATTTGGATTTTTCCTTTCTTTATATTTAAAAAATGTACTAACGCTGCATGGGCAGAAGGACTTCAGTCGATAGCCCTTTGGATCTTTCCAATAAAGAACATATTTATTTATTCTTGTCCATTTTTCTCACTTTGTGTTACAATATTGATTAATTTAATGATTATTATTAATGTATTTATAGGTAATTTGGCTAGTGTCAGAGTATTATAAGCCTTCGGCTTCTACTCTTTGTAAGATGTAATAATAATAATAATTTCCATATGATCAATTTTGTTCCTAATACATTGTAAATTTTGATGCCATATTTTGATTTTTGACTATTGGTGGAGATCTCTGCTTCTATTAATTGCTATTCTTCATTGGGAATAATTTTTAATGATCATTTTTGAGCATCTACTTTTCTTAAATATACCAGGCAATTTACATCAAAAACAGTATGGACAGTTTTTAAATTGAGCTTTAATTGAGCTTTAATTTCTCATTAGCTTCCATGCAGTTAGAACATTTCACACTTAAAACACCTAAAACGCTCACATACTCAAACACACAACAAATAAACGATCCAATACATATTTTCTCTTGTTTTAGAATTATGTCAGCTGAAAATGGGTCACATTCATCAATCGCCATATATATTTGAATTTAATTTTTTTTATATCTGCTATTAATTTTTTTTGCTAACTATATTTATGTGTGTTTGCCATCTTATATTTGAGTCGATGTGTATTCTAAGGAATTTGGTACTATCAACACACTAAATCAATGTCCAATTAACGGTAACTGTAATAGGTGCTATTATTATTTTATTATGAAATTGCATACGGTATGTATTGCATTTACCAGTAATTTATTTTTGTTGCACCAGTTTGTAAATTGACAGGATATAATATTTAGTTTATTTTGGAGTTCATTATGAGTAGAGGCAGACATAGCTATTGATGTGTCGTCAGCAAAAAGAACGAAACAATCAGAGCCAATTTCAAGAGCTAGGCCGTTAAAATATAACAAAAATATCAACGGACCCAAAACTGACCTCTGTGGAACTTCTAAGTCAATATCACAACAGTCAGAGTTATTATTGTTAATAGTAACATAAATTTTCCGGCTGTAGCCCGTTTTGGAGATGACCTCTTAGAAAAAAGTCTTCTAGTTTTTCTTTTACAAGACTCAAATCTAAGTAATCAAAAGCTGATAGATCGAAGAACACTGCACCTACGAATTGTTTCTTACCTAAATTATAAAGTATAATATATATATATATATATATTATTATATAGTTAACAAACTTGTATACAGAGTTCTCCATTGACCTACCGGCTCTAAATCTGTGTTGGCTATCAGACAGTAGATTATATTTATTTAGGTACTTTATGAGTCTGTTATACATAATTTTTTCAATGACTTTTATTATTGTTAAAATGGTAATAGGTCTGTAATTATCCATTGTCTCATTATTATTTGATTTTAATATAGATATTACTTTACCTATTTTAAGGGCATCTGGAAATTGGCTCAATTCTAAAGATGTGTTTATGATATACGCCAAGGGCTCCGCAACAGCCTCGCATGTGTTTTTTAATATTTTTGTTGAGATACAGTCCTCACCCATTGAGGACGTGTTTTTTAGGCATTTTATGACGTCTATCACTTCATGAGGTTCTACTGGATAGAAAACAAACGAATGCATGTGGGAATAATGTAGGTGTTTTTTTTGTTATGTTGTTAGATATTAACTTGGTAGTACAACTCGACAGAGCATTTTTGCCACATTAGCAAAATATTTGACAAATTTTGAAGCTATTTGATGTAGGCCATCAATGTACAATTCAATAGGTTTGTTTTTTCTTACCCCTTTTCCCATTATCTAGTTTCCATATTTGTTTTTGTTTTTTTTTTGGTTCATTTTTATTTCGTTTATTTTGAAAATAGTCCTTTTTGGTATTTGCTATTAAAGATTTATATTCTTTTTTCTTTTCATTATAGTTATTCTTTAATTGATATTCTCCTGTGTTTTTCAGAAATCAAAACATATTTTCATTGCTATTACTTCAGGAGTAACCCATTTATTATTGATGTTATTAGGTTTTTTGACTATAAACCAGAGCTGGGTAGGATTCTATCCCCTTTTTGAGTATTTGAAAGCGGTATTCAAATACTTTCATATAAAAGGATTCCTGCTCTGGATTCGTAAGACAAATGAAAAAGGATTCGAATCCTTTTTTGTGGTTCCAATATTTTTTACGCAAGCGTTGTGCATTATGTTATTAAGTGTAGGGAGTGTGAAGTCGCATGGACTCAAGATCTTGCCTATTTAACATACTGACAGACAAATAGCATACATATTGATAGGTACTTGTCAGTGTTGTCAATCGGTGGACAATAGTCCGATCTGCATGTTTTTTAGGTGTTGCGGACATTTTTCAGACTAAACTATTTAGGAAAATTTCGGATATTTTGCCTGTCCTTAAAAATAAAGCGATTACTTGCTCTATCCATTATATTATTTTTAAATTTTTAAAAAGTCGACATTTCGTTGTTATTTTAAGATATCTTCAAGACTACTTAATTAGGTATTCCTTGTAAAACTTAGTTTTAAAAGTTGTAAGAAATATGGAACACATAATGGAAATGGAAGGTATAAAAGGCAGCCGTATTTTAGGCATTCAACTTTCAACATTGACTAGAATCTAATACCTATTGATTAAATTCTAGCCGATATTGAAGGTTTAATGCCTAAAATACTGCTAACTTCTATGTGTTTTATTTTACAATTAAGTTTTACAGCAAGAAATTAAATTAGATAGTCCTGAGGATGTCTTAAAATCAAAATGCAACATCGACTTTTTTTAAATTGATTATATCGATCGTTTTACCATGCACCCAACCAATTCAATATAGCGTAAGCTTAACGTTCAAATAAAGTGCAATTTATTAATTTCTTTTTATTTAATCAATCAATCACCTATATATATTACATAATCAAGCAAATTACTAATCTATTCGCCATAATATTAAAATAGAAAATAATCAACTAAAGTTAATTAATTAATTAACAATAATTCTGAAGTTAACTTGAAGATTCGGATCCATGATCGGAAAAGAGGATTCGAATCATTTTTTTCTACAAAAAGGATTCGAACCTAGTATCCGCAATTTGAATCCTTTTCGATGATTAGAATTCAAGATTTTCAGAGGATTCGTCCCAGTTCTGCTATAAACCAAAGAGTTAATTTAGATGGCATATTTTAATATATTTATAAAATTGGAGTAGATTAGATTAATATTGTTACTATATGTATAGACAAAAGAGAAACTTTCATTTTCTAAATATATTTTGAGACATAAGAAATTTCTTTCTGACTCATTTCGAATTATCATCTCCTTATTTAGTTCAGCGGTATTTTGACTTGAATTGATGTTTATTATAAGGGCACAATGACAAATGACATTATGGTCCTCTACTTTAACTTCATATAACGATTTGTCGATGTTTGTTAAGATATAGTCAGTTTTACTAGAAGTTTTGACAGAATATTGATTCATAAAAATTCTTGTTGGATCAGTATTATTAACGGTTAAGCAGTAACTAGCTAGCAGGTCAGTAAAAAGTTTTTACAATATGATTCTTTGAGGTAATCTATATTCATGTCACCACATAGTATATGTTTAAAATAAAAATAAAATGTTTAATCGCTGAGTAAAGCTATAATTTTAAATATAAAACGCATAAGTTTGGAAATGCCTGCCAGTAATAAAACAGTTCGATACAGGCCGGTCATAGGCATACTACTATTTTTCTTCATATTTATAGTAATTCTACATTATATATGGCAAGTGTAGAATCAAATTTGAATGTACACCACCCATTACTAAACATACCAAGTAAAATTTTATCGTAAAAGTCAAACCTGTCTTCATTTAGTTCTAAATTATATTTTTGTTGAGCAAAGAGCTTTGAAAAAATTATAGTTTCCCATGTCAAAGCATAGGCACTGCACACTCTTATTTTGATAAATTTTTACAGAACTAACCAAGTTTTGACTTTATCATTCAACTCATTCATTGACCTTTGGCAGCAAAAAAAGGTACAGTTAAAAAGATTTCTCACTTACCACAGCTGCTTCTACTGCTGCCAATTTAGATGTAAGGTTAGCATTCTCTTCCTTCAGTTGTTCTATTAAACCTAGCAAAGAAGCTTGGTTATCTGCATGTGTTAATCTGAGAGATTGGTTTTCCCGCTGCTCTTCTTTGATCCTAGATTTTAATTTCTCACAATATCTCACTAGTCTCTGCCTATCTCCTAATAAGGTTTGGACCTGTAATTAAAATAAAAATAATAATGAACAAAAAAATTGCCAGATATAAGAAATAAAAAAAATTACCGATAATTCTTGTTCCTCTAATGGTGGTGGTGATAGGAGCATTTTCCTGGAAAAAAATGTGAATTTATATAGTATTACTGGGCAGCTTGTTACTCAGGATATTACACTGGCATAAATAACGAGTCAAAATTACTGTCCAGCATTGCCTGAGTACTGTGAAAATGAACTTGGCAATTAAATATTTGTTAGGAAGACATCGAAAAACATCTCTGCAAAAGTTGTAAGCAACTACAACAAAATTTCAATTTCATTATTCCATATTTCTGAGAGACTTTTACGTCTAAGTGAACAACACTTAATTATTGCTGGTAAATTTGACATTTTTTGTCTTGAAAACATACAACTCACCAGAAGTAAATATTGCACCCAAAGATATTTATTTAGAAATTACAAACTATTTTCAGCAAATTGAGTTTTAACTTTAAAAATCCTCTAAAGAATTTTTTGGTGAATTTTCACAAAGGACGTCAGTCTGTGATCGCCCAAGAGGAGGCGCCAGTCCTTTCAGGGTTCAATGGTCCTCTTATGGTGCATGCCATTCCTGCATTCAGTATGATGATTGGTAGAGACTAGACATGTGCACGGTTTTGTGAAACAAACTGAAGTATTACAGTTATAATTAAAAAAATATACTAGTTTATTAAAAGTAATTAGTAATAGTGTCACAAAAAAAGGAGAGAGCTATGGGAACCCGAAGTAAACAAGATATAAAACTCTTGATAAAAGAAATTATAAGTGAATTATTTGCCGAGGATCAACTTATAGAATTAGTAACACAAAAAATTGCTAGTAAAATCAATGAAAAACTTGACCAATTTGAAAGCAAATTAAAAACATGTGAAGAAAAAATTACAAACACTGGAAAAACCTTAAAATATGCAACAGATGAAAAAAATAATAATATATGTTTATTTGGTATAGATGAAAACAATAACAGGGACTTAAAAGAATTAATTCCACAAATACTAAATGAAAAAACGCAATTAGGAATAAAAACAGAAGATATCGACATATGATAGAGAATTGGTAAAAAAACAGAAGCAGTACAAAAACCCAGACCGATAATAATGAGATTTAAAAATTATTCAACCTAAGTACTATACTATATATTAAGGAACTTCAGCAAGTTTAAGGGAACTAGGTTATTTATTACCGAGGATTTGATAAAACCGAGGCGTGAACTATTGCGTGCAGCTCGAGAGAAATTTGGAATAAAATCTGCCTGGCCCTATAATGGACGCGTGTAAAATAGAGAACAAAAATGTAAAAATCAACTGTAGGGATGATATTATAAGTATATACTATACAAACATAAAATTGTAGGATTATAAAACTAAGTATATTAATGTTTGTTTTTCAGACAATGCAATTCATTGGATTCATTCTTTCAATTTTTTTCATATTTCAATTTTTGTTGTAACAGCTAAAGAAACATAAAGATTTTTTGTAGAATTAATGGAATTATTTACTGAACACATTGAGAAGGAGAATATTGAAACATTTGTTTATAAAAGCGTACAAGAATATTTTCATGATATAGAAGGTAAACAATTAGTAAACATTAAAGACAGAGGAGAACTGGAGAAAGGCGGAGGAGGCGATAACTCGTATTATCAAAAAGAAGGAAGAGGATGAAAGAGAGATGGGGCTGACCCCATGGGGGAATTCATAACGACGAACTTAAATGACCAGCAGGTTTGAAAATAAGCAAACGCAGTTCCAAACTAGTCGGAAACAGTAAAGAGGAGGGGTTTTAGCCGGTTGAAGTTCAGCACTACCTGTAGCGCTAGACACTAAGCTCAGGTGCTCTTGATGACAATCTACTCTGCCTGAGCAAAAATCCCCATCGCGCCAACGCCAACTTCCTAACCTATAAATTTGACGGTTGTACGAGCACCCCGTCAATGTCTTTTCACCGAGTCATGAGACCGCATCAAAACAAACAAATGTACGTCATCATATGACTGATGGTCGAGAGGTGAGCGCACTTGCCTCTCATCCAAAAGTTCCGGGTTCGATCCCCGGTCGTGGCAGTGGAAAATACTGTGAGAGGGATTTTTTCACTATACACGGATATTGGGTGTGTGTCCCTTGTCTCTAAATGTGTAGCCCCCTCCCACACAAGACTCTTCTAGAGCCTTCCGGGATAAAGGGGGTCGTCATTACATGTGGTGTATTTATTATTATTATTTATTATCACCCGACGGTAACGTAACTCCTTTCTCATTGGTTGTATTTCATATTTGGTTAGAGACAGTATCTCTATGTTCAGTCATATGCTATATGCGTAAGAGAATATTTGCATTTGTTCCTTGACTTAATTGTTTCATTTCAGTTATTAGGTACTGTTAAGGGCGCGGTTAATTACATATTGTTATAACGGTATTGTTGCTGAAAATTATAATAGAAGCAGTTTTTCCACTAATTACTATGAAGTATGTATTTGATTTGATGCGGTCTCAGAACTCAGTGAAAAGATAGTACACTTTAAACTTAAACAAAAAATAACTAAATTTTCTGATGAATTCCAAAATGAAAAATAATTTTATATCAGGTTGCAAATGTTTAAAATCGCCTTAGCATATTGATCATCAATTATTTAAATATGATGAAATAAGTTGTACTTACACTACTGGTAAATGTTCACTTTGGGCTGGTGCTGGGCTGGCGCCCAGAAAAATCATTATTTGTTAAATAATTACGAAAAATTGCATAATGATTGAAGAAAAAATCAATAATGTTGGGGGGGAGTTATATCCTACACAAGCCATATCCTACACACAGTTGCCCTTTTCCTTCACACACAAATTATGAAATCAAATTATCCTTCACACGATCCTCAAATTATTCTATACACGCCTTAAATTATCCTACACCGTTTTACCTTACACATTTTTTCCTACACATAATACTCATCCTACTTATCTAGATACTCTTTATTTTAGGATTTAGGAGTGGCGAGAAGATGGCAAAAACTTTGCCATACCTGCTGTGATATACTTTCTAAATGAATAGAAAAAGAGGGTTATAACAACTATCCCTAAACTTGACCGAATATTCTAAAGTTCTCAACCATCAAGAAATCACACTTTTACCTGCACTGGGTAATTAGGAGCGAGTTAATAGACTCAATGATCACGGTGGAGGGTTCGATATGGGCCCACTCACATTTCAACCTAATCTAACCTCCTTCTCAAGATCATCAACTTGTAGATACATTGTGTATATATGGTAAGTTACTGTTAGAAATAGAACAATAATATAAATAAATAAATAAATAACGATTGTATTAAATTAGAAGTAATTAACAGTCAATAAAATCGATTTAACATAAATAAGTATAAGAACAGTAATTTAACAACGAACAACAAAAAATGTAAAATATGAGTCAATAAAAGAAACAAATAAATAAAACAAAGAAAGCTAATAACAGACAAATAGGGAAAAAAAGAACTTAAACATGAATTATAAATCATGATTTAGGAATTCCAATAGTTGTTTTTTAATGGCCTTGGATTTGCCATTAGCCAATGTCACTTAATTAAGACCGACCTCTAATGTACTAAATGTTTTTTAAAATTCTAGCTCTATTGCATAACTATAATTCCAATAGTATAATAACCATTTTGGAGAAGTATATATTTTTATGGTGACTATATTTTGAGATGTTCTGTAGTATATTTATAGGCAATTTATTGTAAAATAATATACAATTATATTAGACTGACTCTTTTAAATTTAGATGTTCTATGCAAAGGAATTGATAATTTATTTTTATGTCTTGTATTATATACATGATGTTGAGAGGAACTTTCAAAATATTTTATATTACATTTGACATAAATCAAACATTTATATATATAAATATATGGTGCCGTAAGAATTTTTTTGTTAATGAAAGTATTCCTACAGCTTTCCCTGCTATCTAAGCCAAGTAATAATCCTGCTATTCTTTTCTGTTAGATAAATTAAATGCCCCTCTTGAATTGGATGAATGGAATCACATGCACATTGAAATATCTGGTATGACAATTTGACATCGTAGATTAAAATTTTTAAAAGCTGCCTTATTTTCATTTAATATTAATCTGTTTCTATCACGCTATATATTCATTAGAACAATGACTCATTTATGAGGCCTGAATGCATGCGAGAGCAAGGTCACCCTCCACCTAACAAACCAAATACACACATTGCAACATATAAGTAAGATGACGTCACTTGTTAGAGAAAAAGAGTTTCAATGGTCTGGATTCTAAACAACTTTTTAGCAATTAATTATTTCAAAAACAAAAATAAATACAATTAAGCACACTTTACAGCCATCTCTCCAAATCATGCATCTCCACTACCATAGAACTATAAGAATCGCCCGTTCCCAACACCAAACCAGAGTACCCAGCAATTTTCAATTGTCAAATTCTCTGACTTTCAGATTCTCCAGGATTATTTCAAATAAAATCCAGATCAGTTTCCAAATATGACAATCAAAAGATTGTAAATAAATTACAATTTAGTGTAATGTTATTACACTAAAATGAGAGTCATCACCCTTTATTAAACATTTGCAAGTATTCTAAAAATTTGGGTGTTTTTGGCGAAAAATACCAAGAATTTTTATCAAATTTTCTATTAATTTTACTTCAATTTTTCAATTTAGGCATTTCGAAGTTATGACTTTTTTCACTACTTTAAAGAAATAGAATTTTTATGTTAAGTTCTCAAAATTGACTCACAACAATGTGTCCTACATCAAACATACTCTATAATAAAATTACACGTTTATTCAGGTATTTTCATTTAAGATCTTGGAAATCATAATATATCTTTTTATGATAAAAAGTTGCTAAAATATTGTCAAAAGTTCCCAATAAAAAAGATGAATGGGGCCATTTTGGTCGATTTTACAATAATAAAGAAATTAGTGGTATGCGTAGTTTTGTAAAATGACAAGATAGCAATTTTCTTATGCAAAATATGAACCTCCCTCCATAATAAATAGTGCATTTAATACTTTCTGCAAAAATATCGAAAATATTTAAAGTATTTTTATTCAAACGGCCACTTTGACTCCAGTGTATTACAACGACCTGATTTTGTACGCAAACTTTGATGTTGATTCCATAAACCTGCTAATGTTTTTTTATATTTTTTTTGCGAATATTCAATGAGGAAATATAAATAAATAAATAAATAAACACCACAGAAATTAGACAACCTCCAATTCCAGAAGCCAGAGCTTGTGCGGAAGGGGCTTGCACATTGAAAAAACGCGGAAATACAACCATTTCCTCCGACAGTGCCAGTGCCGGAGCCAGGATTCGAACCCGGTGGTGCGATGTCCGTGTGATTAATCGCGATTGCAACCCGCGCCTAACCCACTCTGCTATCGACCAGACCAGAAAGCTAAGACAATTTTTCGTAATGATTTTTTTTTTCATATATAAAACGTTTTTTAATACACTGCTTCTACTGTTTTTAATTTCCATCTCATTTAAAAAATGAGAACTAAATGAAAGGCAATTTTATCCGTTCTAACTAGTTGCGTTTACTTGAGAATTATAAAAAAATAGGCTAATAGGTGCCACTTTGACCTCACCAAATAGTTTTTAGAAATAGAAAAATATCAAAAAACCACAAAGTTAAGGATAAACAAGACCCTTGTTGTGCCTGCATTTAAAAAAGATGAGCAACTTGTCAATGCGTTCGAAAGGAAATTTTTTCGGAAAATCTTTGGTGCAATAAATGATAATGGCATATAGCAATGCAGGTACAACTAACACTGATAATAAAGATGGGACAGTTCAGACAGGTTAATCACGTGATTGAGGGTGATGAACAATAACATGGTCAAGAGAATGTTTGAAAAAGAACCATTGGGAAGTAAGAAAAGAGAAAGGGCGCACTTCAGACAGAAGGATAGAGTTACTCAAGATGCTCAATATAACCGTTATAAGGAACTGGAAAGCAGTAGCACAAAATAATAAAAATGGATTTATTTAAAGCGATGAAAAAAGGTTAATTAAAAATTAAAAATTTCATTTTTAACTTTTTTCCTTTATATTTTCTATTATCGAACAAATCAAAACTCTAAAAATGTATTGAAACCACTGGACACCCTGTAAACTTAG
This sequence comes from Leptura quadrifasciata, assembly GCA_963675555.1. Lineage (NCBI taxonomy): Eukaryota > Metazoa > Arthropoda > Insecta > Coleoptera > Cerambycidae > Leptura > Leptura quadrifasciata. Next base: position 53,922,486 of record OY776682.1, on the reverse strand, counting down.
GGCCAGAATTACTCTGATTGGGTTGTTTCACAAACATATAGATGCCTCTCACACACATGTCTTCATTCAACTCCAACTAGTTTTACCTGTAACATAAGTACTTACTGGGCTGGACTCGAACTATCAATAGGTGCGGCTAAGGTCTCCTCAGTACTTGCAGATGCTGTAAAAATAAATAATATTATTTTAAATAATCTATCGAAGAAACTTATTCTTACTTTGTGGTTTTGATGCCTCTTCCTGTTCCAACTTGCGGCCATAAGTTGAAAGAATCTGTCTTCTGGAATCATTAATCTCCGATATATATGCGTCAGGTCCTTTGGTATATTTGCCGATTAATTTCCATTGCTGCTTTAACTTAAGGACCTCCCTTTGTTGTTCACCCTTTTCTTCTCTGAACTCTGTCTGTAAGTAATGTATAAAATAAGTTTCTAACATGGCAAATTACACAATCACAACCATCAACTTTAACAACAATCACTTGGATTTAAATCCGTCTTGGAATAAAACTCTAATCATATCAACAATCAGAATAAATATGTTAACAGGGGGTAAACCGCTAGGCCCAATTTGTACAGCTGATTTCCCTTTATGAGGAAATCTTGCATGATTTCCTCCTGAATTCCCCCTGATTTCTCCATGATTTCCTCTGATTTCTTCTTATCTCTTTTGATTTTTTTGTACATTAATACTGGACTTTGAACTTACACGCTATGACGATCATTCTTTTAATTCGTTATGATTTTTTTCAACGTCAAAGATAAACAAATTTAATGAACGATTTTTTTTATTGAAATATTAACTACACCACTGAATTCAGTAACCTCTCAAATGGGTAACTCCCAATCTGATATTATTTATTGACGTATTTTTGCATTTTTTTGAACAGAAGAGAAATTATGAATTTTATGCATTTCTTTTGGGACACGCTGTATAAAATAAGTGCTTACATTCATTTTGGGACTTACCCATTTGAGAGCTTACTGAATCTAGTGTTTTATTTAGAATTTCAACAAAAATCAAACTCAGCTAATCAAAATTGTTAATTCTTGACATTGAAAAAAATTCGTGATAGGCCTTGAAAATTGAATCATATTTAAATTTTTGTCAGAAGGTAAAGGTTTTGATGATTAATTAAAAAACCGGCCAAGTGAGTGTAGTATACGCGTCAACTAAGTGTTCCGTAGTGCTGCTATTGAAAACTGAAAATTGTGGATATCTAAAAAACTTGTTAACATAACTTGCCGAGTATCTTGTTTAAAATAATTTTCGTTGAAAGTATTTAAAAAGTCTCGGTTTCTCGATTTTCCAGTTTTTTTAAACACAAGGTTGAAAAGTTAGAGGGGACACATTATTAACGCATTTAGGAGCTTATATCTCGCGAAATATTCACCTAAGACAAAAAGTCACTTATGAACTTTTATTGCATTTTTAAAGACCTGTTCAACAATACCTCACATAATGGGGTGAGCCAAAATAAAAATTTTCACCAAAACAAAAAACTTTACGACCTCATTAGAATACTGTTACTCTCTCTGTAATCTTTCGCCCGCATATTGAATCACTTACCTTTATAGGAGGTTTTTAATTTACGTCGGCGTGCTTGATGACACCATACCAGAGTTGATAAAAATCATGATTTTTTTCTAAAAAATCAAAAATCGATGATTTAAAAAAAATCACGATTTTTTAAATTTTTTTGGTAAATCTAATTTTGGCTAGTTTTTATTAATATATACCTATTTTATAACAATTCTAACTATTTATATCTTGTTTCATCAAGGAAACAAATATTTTCAGGCATGAATACTACAGATACGAAGCAAAACTTGACAAGCCTTAAAGGGACGATCCCGTTGGCGCAGTTTGCGGCTTCATCGAAACTTGCAAAGAATCGCAGAAAACGCCCGGCGCGGCCCGGCTATATAAATGACACGTACCGTACACGTAGTCTAAGACTGGGGTTTAAACACGAATATAGACAAAACACAAGCTTGCTACTTCACCAAAAAAAAAGAAAAAAATATCCCCACGACTATACAACACAATCACTTGACGAACTGGAAAGACAACGTAGACTACCTCAGACTTACACTCGACAGACGACTTAATTTCCAAGCACACGTTGATAATATTAGTCTCAAATTTAGCAGGCGTTTACGGAAATTATATTACACTTTAAAAACCGCCCCACCTCGCACGGCAATACTGCAGTATAAATCGTACTTACGACCACTGTTAATTTACGCGGTCCCCGTGTGGTACCCCATTATGGAACGATCCCAGCAAAAGCGCCTACAGGTGTCTCAGAACAAAGCCCTTAGGATAGCAGGTAAACTTTGTCGTGGGACACCCATTCAACAACTTCACAACCAAACAGGCACCCCATTACTGTCTGATTTTATACTGAATAGGCTTTTACCAAATTTTGCTGAATCCCTGCTTACATCTAAAAATCCCACCCTCATAGATCCCCTCACACCCAAATTCCTCACCGCTCCCACATATCCCTCAATTAATTATATTTACACCCCTATCCCTGAATAGAACTTATACCACTAACTTGATTTGATGAAAAGATGCATCTAGCACACTAAAACCATAACAAAAAGACATAAAGAATTGCAAGTAATTGATAGACTGAAAAGTCACTGGGAAACCTGCAAAAGTAAAACTAGTGATAATATCATTGGTATCAGTGGTCAGTTCCAGCTTGGAACTAGCCAGAATGAAATTATCCAGTTGGCAAAGAAACAGAGAGGCGCAAATGAGAACTGTGAAAGGGAAACGTAGAAGATGGAAGTGAAAGTAGTGGAAGAGCTTTGTGCGAACTGGACAAGATAAGAAGAAAGAATTGGACAGACAAATAACCAAGGCAATTTACGACCCGATTACGTTCCGTCTTCTAGATTTCAGTTGTCATCAATGCTCCTGAAATTGGAAGAAGAAAAATTTAAATATTTTAACAAGTTTTCTGGACAGTCTGTTTGCATGTCCTTAGACGGATGGTCTAATATTCATAATCAGCCGATAATCCGTGTCGTTTTAACAGCAGAAAATGGAAACAGTGTTCTTTTAGAAAGCATAGATATATCCGGTCATCCCCATATGGCTGATTATATTGCCGAATTGGCAAAACTCACTGAATAAGTGTGAAAATGAATATAACTGTAAAGTTACCAGTGTTGTGATAGATAATGCGGCCAACATGCCCAGTATGAGGAAAAAATTACCGAGTCGTTCAATTATCCTATAATTACATATGGTTGTTCGGCGCACTTACTTAATTTGCTCTCCAAAGATTTAGAAGCATCGTGGGTAAAAGAACATATAGTACAAATTGTGAAATACTTTAAAAATATCCATTTGCCAAGTGTTTGGTATAAAGAAAAAGGGGGCAAGAAATTGGTATTACCTCAAGATGTTCGATGGAATACACTTTCAGATTGTCTTGAGATCCATGTAAAAGAGTGGCCAAAATTGTTATTAATATGTGAAGAGCATAAAGAAGAAAGTTTCAGATATCTACATTAAAAGGATGGCTGCAGATTTTTTACAGTTACTAAAACCCATTTCTGTAGCACTTGATGCAATGCTATATGCAGGTGCATTTTTGTCTCAAGCAGTTCAAGAATGCAAAAAGTTAATGGCTATTTTTGACAGCTTTGAAAATGGAAGAAGCTTGCGTCAAACTCAACTATTTCAGAAAAGATATGTTACAGCTCTAATCCCCTTTCACTTTTTGGCATATATACTGGATCCTACAATAAACAAAGAAGAATATCCATTACTGGCTGAAGAAAACAGAGATGCTCTAGATATTGTTTCCAAATATTTTGCAGACACAGGATTATTACCATTACTAATTAAGTTGGAAGCCAGGTCGGACCCTTTTCACAAAACTATGTTTTCGGATGAAATAATCAAAAATTTAACAGCAGTACAATGGTGCGGAGATCCCAAGAAGATGCTCCAGAAATTAAGCAAGTGCTACCAATAGTGATTTCTGTTTTGTGTGCCTGTGCATCCTCTGCTGATGTTGAAAGGATGTTTTCTTCCTATGGATTTGTACATTCAGATATAAGAAGCAGACTAGGCAATAACAAAGCAACTAAACTAGTATTTCTATTTAAGCATTATAACACTTAGGTTTTTATAAAAGTTCGACAATATTTAGTTTTTCTTTAGAGATCTCTTTTTTTGTATTAAAAAGATTTTTTTAAAGTTCTATTTTAATTTTTGTAAAAAGCAGCTAAGCAGCTAAATTCCTTTTCAATTATTATAATAAATAATAAATATGACCATAAAAATGTGTCTAGGTTTTTTTTTTATGAATAAATACTAAATACATTTTTAAGTGTCTAAATTTTAGCCTCATTTTTAAAAATTAATCATGATTTTATTTTAAAAAAATCAGATTGATTAAAATCATGATTTTAATTGTGATTTAAATCATCTCTACCCTGTAGCATACCAAATGGTTCAAACGAGTATTATGATTCTACTTTAAATTTGTCAGTAAAGGTACGCCTTCACTATTTCTTAAACTACAATTTTTTTTTATATGTTTATTTTTCAAATTGGTAAAAATTATTGAAATGTCACGTTTGAGATCACATTTTAAGTGTAAGATTCAAGTAGGTAATAGGATATATTTATTTAGGCACTAAAATAACATCTAAAAATAATTTAAATGTTTAATACGAATAACTGAAACGGTGTGCTTGATTTTATTTTCTAGATTATGTGCATTTTAACCTGACCCACATTTCGTTAGAAAATCAAAATTATATTGTCGTACTCTACAGCCACATTAGTATGCTATTATATGATTTTCAATGTTCCGCTTAAACACAGGTCCAGTTAAAATGCTTGGTATGTCGCCGGCCTTATTGTTCCGAAAAATTTTTCAAAACATCCTTTTTTCAAGCATTGCAAGCAATTGCCTATGCGCATAATATATTTCAACAAAATGGCAGTAGATTTCCTCCTGATTTCATCTGATTTCCCAAGATTTGTACACCTGATTTCCCCAGCGGTTTGCCCCTCGTATGTTAAGTAAGGCAAGAACTATTACTCATGAAAATTAATGAATTTAAACAGCTCTTTTTTACATTTTCTTAGTGTCATCAATTAAACTTGATCTTTCTGATAAACCCCGAAATAAACACAGATTTATAAGTCAATGTATGTTTTTATAATAATTACATTTCATGAAATACTTACTTTCATTTTACAAATACGGCTTTGCTTTGATTCCAGTATTTCTTTGTAATCAACACTCTTAATCTGATATGTTTTCAATACGTCTGTTGCTGACAAAATTTTATTTACAACTGGCTTATTTTTAACGGCCTTCGCTCTCTGTGCAAACCTTAAAAATAACAACACTATTAGGTAACCATTTGAATGACTACACTACAAAGTTAAAAGCTGATCCTTCTAAATGAAGACATATAAAAAAGTTTTTTAAACGACTTTATAAAAATTCAATAAAAAAAAATATTTTTTCAGCTATCATAGCATTTTTAAGACTATATCTAAAAATAAAAGTGTGGGGTGATCATCATAAAGCTGAGGATACACAGATACTTAAATATCGACACGTGTTTAGATTACTTTACAGTGTATTCACATTGTGAAACTAATTTTTACATAGAGAGATGTCTAGACTAGTCTAGAGTAACACAGTACACTGGAGTTCCTAGACGATTGTATCCAAACGATATCCATTTTGCAGTGTACATTGGATATTTTACACCACACGTTATTTTACTGCAGCAATATGTATTAAAAAACGAAAAAGAAGAAATCCGCGAACTTGCTGGGTTCAAGAGTGGGTTGCAAATAGAAATAAGTTTGTAATTTTTTGCCAACAGAAATCAAGCATATGAAATATGTAAAAAAACTTTCAACATTGTAAAAAAAATTTAGACAATTGTATAGTATAAATACTATATTCTAAGTTGGAGAAATTGTTACCTATAAGTATATCATTCACTATTTGTACACTACCCATTTTGTACGTTAAGAAAATAAGTTCAATAGGTAATTCACCCTTGCTCACAGCATGATACAAGTGTTTAAGTGTTTAATCACTTAGGTGCTCTACATACACAACTGCAAAATGATTAAAGAATAACTTATTTTTTTCGCATGTACTAATCCTTTGTAATTGCGATCCCTCGGAATACATTTATCCTAGGAAGAAGTATTCACATCTGTTTTTTTCTTTCTTTCATTGTAAATTGCAAGTTTTGTATTTTTAAATAAATAAAAAATAAATAAATACCATTTGAAAAAATATTGCGTAATACAAACTACTAAGGAATGTACCAGACTAAAACCTTGTATTGATAATATTTATATGAGAGTTCTGTGGTAAATAATGGTATGAGTGATCATAATGCCCAAATGCTATCTATCCTCATAAAAAATGATAAAAAGACTGAAAAACAAATTACGCACAGGCAATTCAATAATTCCAATAATATTCGACACTTTTGTTGTTTACTTGAAAATGAAAACTGCAGTAACATTCTAATTTCAAATACTCATAATGCAAATATTAAATTTCCAGTGTAAACTATGATAGTAAAAAACCACCAGAAACTACAAATAAATGGTTAACAACTGGCTTAAAAATATCGGCAAAGAGATTAAAAGAATTATATATATTAACTGTAGAGGGAAATGAGGATATCAAATTGTATTACAAAAAATACAAATTTATTTATAGACAACTTCTAAAAAAGCGAAAAAAATGTATAATAATAATTTTCTTACTAATACAAAAAAACAGAACAAAAATGGCATGGAACATTAACAGGTCCATCAATAATCATAAAAATAAAAAAAATAATGACATTATTTTAGATATAAATGGTATTCAAACGAGTGATAGCGCATTTGTTATCAACCACCTAAATACATATTTTAACGAAGTTCCTAATCTGTTACTTCCAAATACTCTACGAAACGCATTTCAAGAAATTAATACGGAAAAAATTCCTTTTCATTTTTTTCTAACCGGCAACAGAATTGGAGGTTTTGAGCATCGTAAAAAAATTAAAAACTCTTAACTGCTCGGGCGAAGACAATATTAGCACAAATTTATAGGATCAATTCAGAAATCACTAACAGAACTTTTGAACTGTTCGCTAAGTGATGGTATTTATCCAGATAAATTGAAAGTTTTCGAAATAATACCAATATATAAAACAGGTGTTGTACCCTTAAAGTTGAAAACTACTGGCCAATAAGTCTATTAAGTCCCTTCTTAAAAGTATTTGAAAAATATGCTGCAAAAAAAATTTTAAATTTCCAGAACTACAGTTGTCGTATTTCGAATCCCAAAAATTTGCAAACAGAATTCAAAATAAGAATTCCATTCAAAATCCACAAAGACATCCAAACTTCCCACAATTTTGCACCTTCTGCAAAAGAAATGGACACGATTTCAACCAATTTTCATCTCCCAACTTCATGCCAAATGCCTAGTCTAATCAGGCACATTCACCTAGGCAACAATTTCAAGGTGCATCTAATCATAGACCACAAACTTCCAAAATTTCTCTAACTAACAACACAATTATCCTCAACAGTAGAACAGGCCCTCAGCTATCAATCCAAATCCAAACTTCAACCAGCAGAGACCTTCTGCCATCCAACCAAACCTAAATTTCAACAGGTTCAGTTAACAAAAAACGCACTATTTGAAGAATTTTACGATAGCTCAAATCAATCTGAAAACTATTCTGCAAGCTATTCTCCCAATTACCAATACCAAAATAATTTCGAAGCTAACCAAAATAATTATGATTACGATTTTGGAACCCAACAATGAGAGAATTATACTGCTAATTCTCAACCTCAACAGTACGAGAATTATACTGCTAATTCTCAACCTCAGCAATACGAGGATTATACTGCTAATCCTCTGGATTTTTACGTAGGCCCGGAGTATCTCACTAATACTCCAACGCAAACAGACCAATTGGACCAAATTTCTCGCCAAGTCTAAGCGATGAACCTCAAAGACAATTCTGACCCACATTCGAATCCTCAAGAGCAATGGTTTCATAATTCACCAGCTAGAACTCTATTTCAAGTAAGTTGGACAAACCTGTATTTAATGAAAGACCCAACAAATAAATTTAATATTCTAATTAATTTAGGCGCAGATATTTCCATTTTCAAACCCAAAGCAACAGAAAATTATAATCGAAGACACCCTTAAAATTTAAATATACAAGTAACAGGTCAAAAAATTAATATCACCGAATCTGTTCTCATATCATTCACTTCTAGCGATCCACACGAAGTATATGTACACGATTTATATACAGACTTCGATGGGTTCATAGGTAACAGCTTTCTACAACATTACGAATGCATTATAGATTTCAAAAATAAGCAACTAATTACCAATTTTAAAAATATACCATTATTTAAAGCTAATGATTATTTACCTTTACAACCAGTTACAAATTCAAAAAAAATATATTAACAATCACATTTCAAGCAACATCATTAATCAAAATCCTATTTTTTTTTTAACCAAACACTGAAGAAGTATTTGAATTTTATTGTGACACTGACGCTCTGCTAGCTCAGAAACATGAAAAAATACGCCTACCTAACACCTCCGCAAAGACAAACATACAAAGTGAATTTTTCGAGACAACTTCTAACGTAAATTATCAAAATTCAGACTCCTATCAAACAGACAAAATTCCCAAACTTTTAGACATGTCCTGTAGAAACAAAAATTAAAATTCTACTTCTACAAGAAGCAGAAAAAGTTGCAATATAACCCCTAAGGTTAACCCACAAAAAATTAACTTTTCAGAAACAAAATCATGTCCTACGGACAAATTTAAATTAGCGAACTCAAATCCAAACATTCCCAATAACACCTCGAAACAAACAAAAACATTAAACAGAAAAATGTTTACTTCGCAAACAGTATTCAAAAGTAGTAATAAAATACTCAGGAAATTGAAAACAAAATAAAGAATAATCCAAGAAACACACATACGATCTTGCGTAATCAAAACAAAAGAAAAATTTATATACAGCACAATCAGAAAAGTGTACCTGTAAAATCCATTTTTACCACCGGTAAAAACAATACCGAAAATGATAGAATTTTAAAACTTGCAATTCGAACCAGTTCAAAAATTCAAACTTTATTGACGATAATACCAACTCTTGTCCCAATCATATGCTGACCCTGAGAAATAAAACGTTTATACAAAAACTTGCAATCCAAAATTACTTTCAAAATTATCTCACACATATTTTTTAGTCACCTAAACTAAATCTTTAGAATATTATTATAAAAAATGAACAGCTTATATTAAAAGTAAGTATTCTCCATTTTTCTTAGACCTTTCTAAATTAATATTACTAGAAAATCTTTAAAAATAATTGTATGATAAATCAATTAACTTCATAGATCAATTATTTATCAAGAACACTTCTCATATAAATAATTTTAAACCTTTTTCTCTATTACTAGAAAATATCTTCTCCTGTAATAAATTCTACTCTATAAAACAAATCCTTAATTATAACAAAATATTTTTGTTCCTTTAAATAAATGCACATAGAGTATTTACATTTCATTCACAGAAATTCATAATAGTAGTACTACTTTGATAATAGTGCCTTGTAACCTTGCACTGGAGCGCGTTTTGTGTGTTTATGAACTTAAACATTTTAACAAAAATTGCATGATATTCAACACCTCAACATTGCATTGTACTCGTTATGATGTCTCCTTACACCAATATAAACGTTTTATAAGCACAAGTAATAACAGCTGTTAACTATATAATAAATAGTCAAGGCAGAAAAAATGAAATGATATGCATTAAGAAATTTTAAGACTTTAATTAGAACATAAACTCAGAACATACTTTTTTCAAATTAAAATTTGAATTACTCATAAACCCTGAAAAAAATTTACAAACATACAGACAAATTTTCAGGAATAAAAAAAAATCAATCATTCTTCAAAATGTTCAAAATTAAATTTGAAAGACCCTAAGTACAAACGAACAAATTGCCCAAGAATTTGACACATTTTCCCGACTTTACAAAACGAAATTCTTAATAGATTACTCTAAAATACAAATTACAAACAAACCTTACACCATTTGACAACCTTTTTAACTACATAAGACAAGTCTTCTAGTAGACTATGAAAACAAAACGTAAATTACAAATTTCACACAACTACTATATTGAAAAATTGTGAACTTACTTCAACGTAATAACTTCACTAAAGCATTTGAGTCCAAAAAACTACCAAATTATTTTGTAGCTCAATAATAACAAAACCGATATTAACTCAACGACACAGACAGACAAAATTATCTCTTTCTGGGATCAATGCCAAGATATTTACTCTTAACATTATTTTAAAAACCAAAACAATTTAGATATTTCAAAAAACATGTTGAAAATAATACCTCAAAATTTCCAATATTTATGCTAGACCGATATACAAAATTATCATTAATTTCTTTCACGAAAATTTTAAAACATTTTAATACTTCAACAACTAATCAAAACCTAGCAAGGGCCCCTGATAAATAAAGTTTCGTTTATAAAAATAATTTACATCAAAACTAAATATAATTGGCAAGAACTAACAAATCACGCCAAAGGTTTTACCAAAAAACTGCAAAACTTGTCGAAAAGTGAAAAACTAAATCGCAAGGACCCTAACAATCCTGATTTCACCCCCTGAAACATTCATATAGAATTATTATCCAGCACGTACATCATCCTAACTCTGACAAATAGTAACTATTTTACGAATTTAATTTCTAACAGTTATTCCTTCAAAACTCTCACAACTTTCTGACTAATTCCGTCAGTCAATCTCTTCACTATCTTAGAAAATATAATGTGAATAGATTTATGACAATCATCTATGTCCACACCATAAACTTATAAATGAATCCCTTTGCGACGAGCCCTTTTTTTTGGTTGAGGACCAAAATGAATTAAATGAACCAATAAAAGAGTATTGAAAGCAAAAAAAAGAAACTGTAACCGAAAGCGTTCAAGTCGCAGAGGCTCGAAACAGATATGCCGAGGGCTAGCTCAGCTCTAGTCGGAGAGAGGGGTAGGTCACAAAAGTATATACTACCAACTATAAATCATATAATCCTTAGTTATTAGATTATATGAATAAGAGGGCGCCACTAGCTTTAAATTAACTGCAACCTAGCTAGAAGGCTCCCAAAATCAACAAGGATACCCAAACGCTTTACGAAAAGGTGTTGAATTTATAAGAAACTAGAATATAGATATGAATTGAAGGTGTCAAATTTATTATCAAATGTAAGTATACAAGTTATGCTCACCCAGTAGTTTAAAATTTGTAAAACAATAAAAATAATTGAACCGGTCCTCGGTTACACCTACTTACTATCTAATATGATTAGCTGATAATAAGCAGCTATATTCACCGTTCGTGATATCACGTATGGTTCACAGTGTCCACATAAAATAATGAAAATTTGTGTCTACTAACATATCTTATTTTACAAATACCAGGCTGCATACATATACCTTCCTAAATTATTCCAAAATATTAATTTAAAAAAAAAAAAATTACCCAAATATTAATTTACCTATGTTTACAAAAAAGTTTATCCAAATACTTAAAAAAAAGATTTTAAATAGCCAGACATAAATAAAAGTAGCCACAATAGGCCTCACACTCCCAGAATTCATACGTTATACATAAAAACCTGTATGGTGAACTGCAGAGCTGCCTTCCAAATAAAAGAGAATCCACGAATTCAAGTCCTTATAAATTGCCAAGGGTTGTCATAATTCCCATCTAAAGTGCTCCAGACCACGAATCTATGTCCAAGTCGTTGCCTAAGTTGTCGATGTTGTTCCCAAACTCGTATTCCAAACCTCGAATCGTTGTCCAATGTTGAGGCGAAGGGTTGTCAATAAAAAAATTATCCAGGGTCCACAAGTGGAGTACAGGAGCTTCGTCTGTAACCCAGATCACTCCTGCACTGGGAATGGTAGTACCAGGCTTCAACTTTTATGGGAGAATTCGTACCACCAGGTATACGAAAACAAGAAAAATTTACAAAAATATAATCGTAGAAAAACGTGGAGAAAACGTTGAGAGGTAACAGTAAAACGTAAAAGCCCTAAAAAAATTACTTACATAAGTATACGAAAATTAGTAGTGACTTTAATCCTTACTCAAAGATGTAGGGCGGCTTAAATCTGCGGTCCAAACCAAGTTGGAAGTCAATCGTTGAGAAATGGCTTTCTACAATTCCAACCAAAAAAAAATAGGTTAGGGCGACATGTGCTTTAAACATAAAAAAAACAGCGTACTTACAATCCGAGTTAAGCGAGTATAGGTGACATCCAAAACGACCAAAATATTCACCACAAACCGTAGAATTTCAGTATCCCATCCTATTTCAAATGGAAAGCCCCAAGTCGGCGATTAAACAGCAAATTTTCTACGACTACAACAAAAATGCACCCAATCCTCCATTCATGAAACTGAAATCGGGAGCGAGATGGAAAATAGAAGCCTACCGAAAACACCAATCACACTTCGCTTAAAAGTTCGGCCACCCACAATACATCGGTAACTAATCTGCCAGTTGACTTGCCAGTTGACTAGCCAGTTGACGCGGCAACCCACATCACATCTACAGTCACTACTCGTTGTCTATACTGCGACACAAATAATGAATTTAAAATAAATTGACCCGTAACACCTTTATTCTTATACTGACAACCACCCATCGATAATAATTCTCCTCTTCTTAATAACAACATTCTGTAATCCACACACACATAATTCTAGAAACACTATTCTATTGTACGCCGTGTTTCACAACAGCATATTACCCCTCATAGTTATTTGCCAAGTATAACCCTGTCAAAACTTACTCTACCCTCCGGTTAAAATTACAGTCTAATACTTAAATCTTTACAAAGGATCTTTCGATAACAAAAGAATTTAGTTACTTCCCCGGATATCGTTCAAACAAAAACAGAATAACTCATATAGTAAGATGAAAGAAAAATACAAAAATTAATGCTTATCAACAAATCTACGTCAAGCTCAGGGTTCACAAAATTGGTTTAGGCGACGAAAAATATTTAAGTATCTCCGATTTAATATGACATTTAATTTATCGCTCCACAATATTTAGCAAAATTTATATCCCGAACTTATTAATTCCTCACAGGTAAGTTTTATATGATTTTTATTTCGGCTCCGGCACTGTCGGAGGAAATGATTGTCTGTCCGCGTTTTTTCAATGTGTAACCCTCTTCCGCACAAGCCTCTGGTTTCTGGAATTAGGGATTGTCTGGTTTCTGTGGTGTTTATTTATTTATGGTTGTCACAAAGCTTGGGCATATATTGCGCTTAGAAGAAACATGAACTGTGCTGGTGGCAACATCTACAGGCGTAGTGGCTAAGAACTTTTAAAATGTTTGGAGCAACTTAACTTACCTAGAGGTTTCACAAAAATAATCCAAAAGACGATAGTATGAATTATCCATCTTTTCATTCAGTACTTAGCAATGTGTCAAATGAGGTACAAAACTTTAACACAGTGGTAGTAATTTTGTCACTTTCATATTTATACACGTGGTGGTTATTTACCTTAAGAAATGAGAAAGAAGCATCACTGGAACGCGAGTTAATATAAAACTGAATCGTATTTAAACACTGATCGCTTTAATAAAAAACTGTAGAGAAATATTGACTTAAATCTACCAAAAGGATGACCACAATGCGATTCTCACCTAAGACTTTATAGCTTGTGCATATACCTAGATATACAACTTGCTAGAAAGGGGGCAAGATCACTGTATTACCCTGGAGATCGCCCATCCCAATTCTAGTCACGATTATTGTCGCTTCACTTTTCGCATTAATGTATGAGTGTCATAAAGACAAACCTATGCTCACTTCTCTCAAAATCATTTTCACTAAAATATTTATTACCTATTCATTTATTAACATTCAAAGTTTATCATCGATAATAGCGCCATGTTACATATTACCTAGACACGAGCAGCAGGTGGAAAGTCGATTACAAGATTTAATCCAAACGTGGAAACAGAGAAAGCGAGTTGATTACAAGTAAAATTATACTTACTCTAGGGTAGATTTTGTCTCTTCTACAACTGCTAGGGTGATTGTTGTGATTATCAGTGCTTTTGAATTTCCTCCTAACGCGTGTTGCAATAGTCTAGTTAATTTTGAATCTCGGTAACTTATATGGCCTTCATGATTGCCAAGCTGTCTAATTACATTACCTAAGATTGATAACGACCTGTTGAGAAATAAGAATGTATTAACACTACTACTTTTAATGTTTATAAATAGTGACTTACTTGTTGATACTCACGCCTTCTTGAAGCTGTAGCCCCACGGCTTTCGTGTGGGCGATTCTCTCAGAACCGGCCAGGTCCACCAGGTTCAGCTGTGATATTTGTACACTACCGTTCCTCTTACTTCTTTCTGTTGACTCTATTATCTGCAATAAATAACGTAGTATCTCACAAAAATCATAAACTATTTGAATACTTACAAATTGGAAAATTGTATGTGAACGGCTGGATCTCTCATTTATAACATTGTTGGCAATTTTCCTTATCTTATTCCCCAGTTTCATCAACTGATAAACCTGTTCAGGAGATGTGACAACTTCTTCCCTTGCAGTGGTGAATATATTTCCATCCAAATCCTCACGAATTTTCAAATCAATTTCATTCTTATCTAATAAATCGCCTAATTTGTCGTTGTATATTTCTAAATATGAGCATCTAGAAAAATTGAGAACATAGTACAAGCTATTGAAGACTGCTTTTTTCTACTAACTTACCGAATGAAATAGTGTCTCTCTGTGTTTTGGTGAACTTCGTTAAATATATCATTCACTGACATCTGTATAATTCCGTTAATATTATTAGTACCCATCATGGTGTACGTCTTTCCAGATGACGTCTGTCCATACGCGAAAATCGTTGAATTAAATCCTGCAAAGCAGGATTTAATGAGAGGCTCTACTACAGCATAGTAAACCTCCGAATTTGTTTTTTCCTCTGTGAAAACATGATCTACAAAATAAAACAATTATCAAATACTTAGAAGTAAATAGCATTACACACACCAGACATAGTACATAACTCCCAGAGCCAAGGCTGTCTGTAAGAATGTAACACATTCATAAAAACCGCAGACAACATCAATTAATGTTAATATACCTCTTTTAAAATATTCAGACTGTTGTACGAGATTTTGTAACTATTAGCACATTTTTGGCGGCAGTGATTATTGTTAAAACATAACATTTTTTGGCGCAAACTCCTCTACAAAATCCTTATTTTACTATAAGGAACGTAACCAGACTGCAACCAACAGTTACTCTCTGGGCTATGTGCCCCGCCGAGCGCTGGATTACAAGTTACAAGCCTGGTGCGTTAAGTGTAATAATTGCATATTACCATCAAAACGCTAATGCTTCGGTGATTATTGTCAGTTTGACATGCGAGAAGATACAAAGATCCCTGTACTCAAGCCTGTAAATTTATGATATGTGAAACCTCCTGAAACAGACCTATCTGCAAAGGATGGCGGTCAGCTCATCGTTGAAGGAATCCAGGGCCGGATTTATTTATTCTTATATTTAGCATACACAAAGTGGGTTATGGGTCGTGAGCAGTTCCGGCCCAATAAAATTTTTCGCCCCAGGCCAGTATTAGTATTGGCGCCCCTTCTTCCACCCTCACCACTCCCCAATTTATTCAACAGAAAATTGTGAAAAATTTTGTAATTTGTCAATAGAAATAATTTACAAAAAAACTTACATAGGTATTTATTTACAGAATTTCCCTTGCCGGGCTTTTTGTAATGCAAAGTGCTTAATGGCTTCGCTAACGTCCATAGAATGTAAAAGTTTATTTTCTATAGCAATATTTGCTAGACATGTTAACCGATCTTGAGCCATTGAAGACCTGAGGTAAGTTTTGACCAATAACTTACTGAAACTGCGTTCGCCACTTGCCCATTGGAATTGATAGCAGGATGTGCAAACTTATCCACACATTCGGCATAGCTTCATAGAATTTGTATTTATGTAAATGGTTTAAAACTCGCAATAGAGATTTACAATTAGGATCTATTAATAAAGATTTTTAAATGGAGAAATTCACCACAAAGCTGTTTGCCATCTATATCATTTTCTCTCCCACTTTCATAATTTCACTTAGGGCATTACACTGTTCTTGTAAAGTAGCACGATTATCAGAATTGTTCTGCATATTGTACAGAAATTACCATTTATCACTATGAATCTGAAGCTGCGTAAATCGTTCGGTAATAGAATTAATAGCTGTATCCAAGCAAAGAATAAAACACTGTTGTTTTGAAGCGATGTTCAGGATCTAGAGGTTTTATTTTCGTGGTCATGTTGAATTTTTTTTTCTTTTTTCTAGGCCGTAGTTCTTTAAATTGGATTTCGATTTCCAATTCTTCACAAAGTTCTCGAACTTTTAAAACTGCTTCGGCATATCCCGACTCTCGGTAACGAACAAGGAATTCCTTGCATGTTTGTAAGTAGGAAACAGCTGATGGTATATCCATATCTGCTTTTTGCATACTTATTCACCAAATTAATTTGAAAAAGAACATAATACCACACCATTAAAATTATTAAACATTCATAATCACAAGTGCTTCCAAAAACACTGTTTCTGATGATTCCTTCGGATCATCCGATGTCTCTTGAAAAGAAGTAAGTGTATTATAAATACTGGGGAATTGATAATGAACAGTTTTTAAACTGTCAATTCTATTCTCCCATCTTGTTTCACAAATTTGCTTAACTATCAAACCCTCAACATTTTTCTTAAAGAGGCCCCAATGTTTAGTAGAAGCTCCAAAAAGTACAAATAACCTTTGCAAAACTTCAAACAGGGTGGTACTTTTTACTGAAGATTTTGCAGCATCTGCGGTTACTAAGTTGAGTAAATGGCACCCACAAGGATTTAAAAAATGCTCTTGGATAATCTTTTAAAGTCTAACGTAAATGCCTTTTCTATTTCCCACCATTGTCATACCCTTGCCTGCAACAGTTTTTCATATCAAGCTTAGAGTTGCCTTGCAATTCTTTTAATAAGGTCATATATAAGTTTTTGCCGGTAATTTCTTGAATCGCATTGAATCACAAAAATGTTCCTTTATTTGTACACTCTCCCCGCTGATATCAACAAATTGTAATGTAAATAATATTTGTTCGATACAGCTTTTATCTGGGGTGCAGTCTAAACATTTTAAAATTATGTTCGATTTAATATTATTGCCCAGAATCTACAAACGATCTATGATCTACGGATTTATTCAATCATATCCTTGTCGATACCAGTCTTATTTGTTAAATTTCTTTCAGCCTCCCGCCATTTATTATATGAAGAAAAGGGATTGCCAGATGTTTCATGAGATTTTAATTAATCAGCAATATTGTGCCAATTATTTAGACCTTCTTCAGTACTAAATTTTGAGGCTGGCTACCAAAAAGTCGGCAGCAAAAACAATAAACACAACTTTTAGTTATTGAATATTAAAACCAGCTTCTGTAGCTCATTTCTCCGTTAGGTAAAACAAGATGACAATGAAAAAGAGAAAAATGCCTACCTTCGTTTTTAGAATTTTCTGGAGTAGCGTGTCTCGGAAACCGCCAATTAGGACCTACAATTTATTCTGGACAATGTTTGACAATTTCGCCTCTAATTGAAGCTGTTATGTATCTTAGCCAATATCCGTATAAACACATTACATTTTCGGTATTTTCTTCCCTCTATCTCCTTATTCGGTTATATTCTCAGCACTGTTCATAGTATCAGTTTCTATTTTATAATTTGTAGCACATGCAACGTTTTTATAATTTCATTTTTACACATTATTATAAGGATGCTTTACTTTCTGTAAAATTTACCTGTTTTTCTGTTGATGAAGTTTTTACAAATTTTGACATAAATGCCGAATGCTTTGCAGCCTCTTTCAGAGCTACTATTTTTCTTTTAGGATTTTGAGCACCCGGTTTCAATGACATTTATCTTGCTGTTATTTCGCTAATGAAAAACTACTCACCACACCACAATATTTTCGTATCCTGGTCTGGTTTTAAATTATTGTGCAGTTTATTGTTCTATTTCATGTATGCACAACAATTTTATGGTGTTAAATTTAGACAAAATAATCATAAAATTTAGATATTACAAGGAACACTCAATAATCAAAGTAGAGCGACATCAGTCGGCACACTTTCGTTGTCAATAGATCACATCTGGACCTTGGCAGACGTTACAATGTACCGGGCGGTATTTCTTTGTCTTTATATTGTAATACTGCTCGCCAGCTTATTTGATTATGATAAATAATCATAAATATATGGGTGTAGTGTGAGTTACTTTGATATTGATAATAATAATAATAATAATTGATTTTAATAATTAAACAATACTCATTAAATAAAAGTGTGCAGTTTTCAATTTCTCAGAAACACATGTACTTTGTTGGTTTTTGGCACCCCACAAGAATTAGCCCTGCAGGCCGCTGCCTGCCCTTTGGACCGGCCCTGGTCATGAGCACTCTCAAACCTCTTTCTCCACACTACGAATTAAAAAAGTTATAAAACTACAAACTACTAATTAAACATGTACCTATTCAGAAATTTTGTTTTGAAACAAATGGAATTTTTTTTAAAAGAAATTTCCCGAAGTTTTGAGAAGGAAAATAACAGGAAGACTTAATTGATCTGTTTCTATTAGCAGGATATTTTAACTATTTAAAATATATTCCCCTGATTTCACCAGTGCCGATTCCTTTACTATTTTTGTTTAAATTAATGGTATTACACTACAATTGGACTCCTTATACATCCTCCCTGTAAGCACCCCCGCCTAAGCCTTAAACCAACCTAATCTTGCAAAATAGGTGGTGATGCTGCCTAGGGGCATCTCCTTTACATCGGCCAAAGTAGGTCAACATTCTCCCACATGTTGGACCGTCTCATCTTGTTCACAACCTCAACAAAGAAGTATTTCGCTTAATCTCATATTATGTAGATTATTTTCTTAACGGTCTGGATTCCTGTTATAAAACATAGATTCCTTCTGGACATTGCCAGGTAGTCCATTGCTGTACTCTTGTTTAGATATTTTAGTAGTTCCCTAGCAAGCTGACGGCTGTTTTTTCATCCCACAGCTTCTTGCATCCATTGAAGGTGTTTTCTTTAATTATTTGATAGATACTCAGGCCTGCTGCCTTCTTGGTCAGTCTGTCGGCTCCTTTGTTGCCACTAAACCAGGAATCAATTCTATTTCAAGATGGTGGAAAGTGAAGGTGAACCATCAGTAACCGTAAAGAAAACTTGCAAATATTGTAAAAAGAATGTGACTGTAGGTGTCTTGTGTAAAATATGTCATATAACATACCATAATAGTTGTGCTCAAAGAGTAAAAACGTGTTGTGAGCACCCACTGCAAGAAAAAACTAAACAAGAACATAGTGATACAACATATACAGACGAATTATTCCTCAGAGAAGAAAATGCACTGTTGAGACAAATTATCAATGATAAGGACACTATCATTCTGGACAAGGAAACAGTAAAATAACAAAATAGCAAACTTAGAACAACAATTAAAATTAACACAGGCAGATAATAAAAAACAAATCAAAGAAAAAGCAGCATCAGTCCTAGTAAAAAACACAGAAGAAAGTAAATAAAATAAAAAATGTGTCTACTAAACAACAAAACAATGAAAGCAAAAAAACTAATCTAGAAATACTTCAAAATAAACAGGCCAATATTATGCAACGTATAATAAACTTGAATGAAGATGAACTTGATAAATCACCTGACAACATGCCAATGGTAGATGAAACACCCTATAAAGAAGTCACCTATAAAAAGAAAAGTAAAGTTCCAAAACTGCAAACTGCGGAGGCTGAAGTGAAGAGCGAAAAATTAAATCGTGGTCCTAAAATCGCAACAAGAGAAGGGCGCTACAAGGTAGGAAGTGGAAATGGAGACAGTAAATTCTACGGAAGAGAAAATAAAGATAGAAAAATATGGTTATTATATCAAAAGTACCTGATAGTGTAGCTGAAACTGATATCGGAAACTACATAAAAACTCTTACAGATACAGAAAACGTTTATGTAAAAAAATTAGACACACACAGTACACGCGTTGATAATCAGTCATTTATGATAGGAGTTGAACCGCAATTACTTCAGCAAGTTTATGATCCTAACTTTTGGCCAAAAAAAGTAATTTTTAATAGATTTGACTTTAGACTAGGTAAGCGCTTCCTTGATCAACCACAACATAAACAGGAACAATCTCAAGAAGAATTAAATAATTCATTTTCTTTTTTATCAAATCCAAATCAAGAATAGGCACAGATAATGCAAAAACTCACCACAAAAACCATGCAAAAAAGTTTATAGTAAGATTAATGCATATAAATATTCAAAGTGTTAGGAATAAAATTAATGCATTGGAAGCATTTATTATTAATGAAAATATGCATCACTGGACATCATATGCATCACTAAACATTGATTAAATAGTGATGAGGCAGATTTCCTTGAAATAAAAGAATACTATGTAGCTAGTATATTCTGTAGATCTGAATTTTGTCATGGAGGCACGTTAATTGCAGTAAAAAAAACACTAAATTATAAATGTTTAACTAATTTAAATAATATATCTGCAGAAAAACATTGTGAAATAGCGGCTGTGAAATTAGAAAATCTCAATATTATTGTTGCAAATATCTATCGCTCCCCAAGAGGAGATTTTAATATTTTTATTGAAATATTGGAAAAATTGTTAAATAAACTAGGCACTAATAAAAAGGTAGTAATATGCGGTGACTTTAATGTAAGATTTAATACATCTGATCGAACCACTGCTACATTAATCGATCTACTCACAACTTATGGCTTTGAGCAAACTGTGTTAGAAAGTACTAGATTGGACAATTGCATTGACAATATATTTATAAATTTTTCAATAGATGACTATAAGTCGTACAACACTGAACCATTTTTGTCAGATCATTTGTGTCAAATTATTGAGATACCAATATATTCTAATATAAAAAATCAAGGGCATCAAGAACTATTTAGACCTATAACAGCTATAGGAAAGAATAAATTTCATGAAATTATATCTACGTGTATTTGGAACTTCATAGATAATTATACTCTCGACATTAATGAAAAATTTCAGTTATTTTTAAATACAATTTTAGAAGCTTATAATAAATCTTTTCCGGAAACACTAGTTCGCTTTAAAAATGCTGATTATTTTAAAAGTGCATGGTTCACAGATAATTTGAGACAAATACGAGATCAATTGCATTTCCTCAATGAAGTCTGCAAAATTCAAAACACAGAATCAAATAAAAAAATTAGAAATGAATTTAAATTAAGATATAGAAATGCGCTGAGAACTGAAAAAATTAAATTAAATGACAACAATATAAAAAAATCTAGTAATCCTACAAAAACTATGTGGCAAATAATAAATTCAACCCGGAAGAAAAGTTCAATACCAAAACCACATATTGCGCCGGATGATTTCAACAAATTTTTCATTAATGTCGCTGGAGATATCATTGATGGACTTCCTAAATTAAATATTGAACCATTACATCATGTCAATCTAGTAAACACCACTGAATCTTTCTGTTTTCGTGAAGTCACATACAGAGATATCCTGAATTCTTTAAAAAACAGTAATAGTAAAGATGTGTATGGCCTAAATACTGATTTAATAAAAACAGTAAAAAATGTTATCTTAATTCCCCTAACCAAGTTAATAAACATATGTCTCAGGACCGGTGTGTTTCCAGATATACTTAAAATAGCGGCTGTTGTTCCAGTTTTCAAGAAAGGCGACATTGAGGAAATAAGTAATTACAGACCAATTTCATTGCTTCCAATCATTTCAAAAATCCTTGAAAAAGCCATTAAAAATCAAATAACTGAGTACCTAGAAAATAATAAAATACTATTCAAACACCAATTTGGATTTCGTGGAAACCTCTCGACAACAGATGCTATTTTAAAATTTACGGAACACACATTAGAATGTTTTGAAAAAGGCCACTACTCTGCTTCTCTGTTCTGTGACCTCAGTAAAGCCTTTGACTGCGTGTCACATACCTTACTGGTTCAAAAATTATCCAAATATAATTTCAGTAAAACAAGTATCTCACTTATTAAATCCTACCTAGAGAAACGTAGACAAATAGTCAGTCTGAATGGAATAACATCCGAGGAATTATATATTAGATCTGGGGTACCACAGGGCTCAATTCTGGGACCTGTCCTATTCCTAATCTATATTAATGACTTGCCAAATGCACTTCAAAAAATCACTTGCATATTTTATGCTGATGATTCAACATTTCTAATGTCTGGCCCAAACTTGGATAACTTGATGTCAAAGTGTGATGATGCGCTTACGGAGGCTGAAAAGTGGTTTACGTCTAATTATCTAGCACTTAATGCTACTAAAACAATAAAAATGGTCTCAAGTACACGCGATATGAGCAACATACCAAATAATCCCACAAATACAAAATTCTTGGGGGTCTTCATTGATCCATATCTGCGTTGGGATGCTCATACTGAATATGTTGCTGAACAGCTGACGAGAAATATATACTGTCTAAGGCAATTGTCTAGTTCAGTATCTCTAAACGTGCTAAAAACAGCGTACTTTGCATTGTGTCATTCGCGATTGTCTTATGCAATCCTTGCCTGGGGGCACTCAGCTGGTAAACACAGACTCTTTGGTCTTCAGAGGAGAGCTGTCAGGATTGTGGGTGGTGTAGGTTATCGCAATGATACTAAGCACCTCTTTATTGCACTTAACATACTAACGTTGCCTTGCATATATACATTAGAATGCATTACGTACGTACACAATAATTTAAATAATTATAACACTCATGCCGACTTCCATCAATATGAGACAAGATATAAAGATACTATATGTCCCGATTTTACAAGACTTACCCGGGGACAAACTGGTGTTAAACACTATGGCATCAAAATCTATAATTTATTACCCGATAGCATGAAAGCTTTGCCTCCAACAAAGTTCAGATCTACGATTAAAGATTTTTTTCTAAAAAATGCATTTTTCTCTCTAGAGGAAGTTGAATGTGCAATTGCAAATATAAGACAGTAATTAAACTGCAATTTTTGTCATGTTTTGTGTAATTCTTTTATTTGTCTATCTTTTATTAGTATCTGTTACCTGTTTCCTAAAATTGTTCATATACATTCTTGTGATATTTTGTATGTTTTTATCTAAATTTGTGTAAAAAACTTTTTTATGACGTATGTACATTTTTTATAAGCTTAACATAAATAAATTATTCTATTCTATTCTATTCTATTCTAAACCGTGCATGTCCTCTCACCCAGCATACCAGTATGTTATTCATCCTGGAGGCACCGACAAGTACTTGGTGACATTCCCATACTGCTCCTTTGGTAATTTTGTAACTTCTCAGGGCTAGTAATGATTGCCTACAATCTGTGTAGATTCTGATTGTTTTGCCTGTAGTTTGCCTACGGGCAATCTCTTTTACGGCTATGGTTATGCCCGCCAATTCCATCTGTACTATGCTGGCTCACACATCCATAGCCCATTTATATTGGACTTGCAAACTTATGGAGTATATTCCACAGCAGCCTCGATCTCACTATTCGTCTGTTTTATGTAGGGTCTGTCAATGACAAACCGGGAAGAAATATCATCTGTGTATGCCTGTAGAAGAGACACCTTTCTGACAGCCTCATTACACAGGCGACTTCTGGCCTCTCCACAGCCTACATTTGGTTCTATGTTAATGGAATTGAGGCGTACCATTGTTATCTGAGCCACTTCTAGTTATAGCTCCGGTTATGCTTAGGTGGGAAACTCTCTGCACTTGGCTGAGCTTGACCTGGTAATACCAGTCAAGTACCAGCCAAGTACCAACACCGTATTAAGTCACAGTCAACCAAACACGGCGAATGAGCAGCGAAGCGAACCAAGCACGACTAAGCCTAGGTATATTACGAGGAGTGTTAACAAGACAAATTCAGTCTTCAGAATCCTTCTGAAGAAGCTGACAGGATGATCAGCGAAACGTCAAGTCAAATTCGAGGACCACGACAAGACCCAGAAGAAACTACTTCATTAGACAATGGCCGTGAAAACCTGCATTCTACTATCTGTAATTTTATTTGTTGGTGTAGCCACACATATAAAAATGAGCCTTGTCAGAAAACTACAAGGTGTGATTAATAATTTGGTAATTTAAGAATAATGTAGACGTCTTGGGAAATCTGTTGGTTTTATTTCTTGAACTATCTGGATTTTATACGCATGAAGATTCAGGTTCTTATGTAAAATTCTAAGCAAAAAAGATTTACTTAAGCGCAACACTTGGGCTCATTTCTAACTGAACGTTTTGGACTGTGTTCAACAGATGCTCTGACTTGTTCAATGTTTTCAGGGGTTCTAACACTTCTATTAGGTCCTTTACATTTGGATTTACTGGCTGCACCTATTTCTTCAAATTTACGAATCCACGACTTTATGGCATGAACGCAAGGAACTCTTTCATGGCGAGGAATCTCAAAGTGACGTCGAAATTGCCGCTGCACAGCAACTATACTGTCGTTATTTTTACAATACGATTTTATTGTAAAAGCACGCTGCTCACCAGACTATTGTTCCATGATCACTAAATGGCATATAACGACAGGCAATATGACAAATAAATCCATATATAGCTACAAAATAATAACATTTTCAAAACTTCCTGTTCCTAGGGACCACCCTTTATATATATATATATATATATATATATATATATATAGTCATCTTATCCCAATCAGGTAGCACACGACATTCTATGGATGTCCAGTCTTACATCTTATTTGGTCCGAACTGAACGTTCCGTTCCCTCATCCTCAAGATTTACATGAGAGCGGGATATATTGGAAAAATAAAAAATGAAGAAGCCTGTAGACTTTCAAGGAGGGATAGAGTTAGAAATGACGACATTCGAAATAGAATGGACACGGAAAAGACTCTTTTGGAGGAAGTGGACAAGAAACAGTTGATCTGGTTTGGACATATGAAAAGAATGGACGATAATAGGTGGCCGAGAAAAGTACTAGAGTGAATACCACCGGAGAGGAGAAAGAGAAGAAGACCCAGAAGAAGCTGGAGAGAGGGACTAGACGAAGTGATGGAATCAAGGAACGGAGGAGGAATGTTTGGACATAAGAATATGGAAACTCGGGTTTGATTGATCTGAGCGATTAGTTGAAGAGACGAAAGAGACATGCCGCCAATGGAATAAAATGTTGGTGAAAAATTAATACAACTTACGCCACCTAGCTGCTGCTGGTATTGCAATAAAATATAAAACTACAGCGGATTCTTTGATAAATACTTACCGAAAGTATATGGCACCCCGACGATTTTACGAGATAATCCATCTACTTGGAATATGCAATTTTCGCACACATTCCATTGGGCACTCAGCCTCTCTCTGTTCTCTCTTGGTATAAACGGGCGTATTTTGACTGCAACTGATATATTATCTTCAGACATTTTATTGTTTATATCTCACTCTTATAATATTCACAATTTTATAAATTAGGCACAGGAGAAAACGCGACGCTATATTTCCCACTTGCAGGATACCACTACAATGAAACCAATCAACCAAAACATCGTTAAACCGTTAAAGAATTCTTAAAAAGTGACCAATCAGAGAATTGTGTTAAAAATATGCACCAATCGAGTTCGACAAACTTGTTGATATCAGAGCCCTCTACAACCGACTTTTTTTAAAGTAAAAGAACAATAATTATGATCTTAAAACTGTTTATTTGTTCGTTGTGAGATTCTGTTCATATTTTTATTAATTAATTCTCATGTACATTTCATAAAAACGCAAGAAATTCCCTTTACTTAACGAAAAACATTCCATTTAACGTACACGACGGGCGCTTAAGCTACGTAAGCCGACCGCCAAGATGGATGCCTTTTTATAAGGTACAAATAATATTATAAAAATATCGAATATGGGGAAAACCAGCCAAATTAGGCATAACTACCCTATAAAAGCTACTAGATATCTTAAAAATAACTAAAATAGATGCAGATTGTATTTTAGGAACCAAATAGTATGCACTCGAAGGTCGACTGTCAAGATGGCTACCGTTTTATTAGGTACAAATAATTATAAAAATGGCGAATTTGGGAACAAGCAGCCAAATAGGTATAACTAACCTTTAAAAGCTGCTAGATATCTTAAAGATAACTAAAAGAAATGCAGGCTGCATTTTAGAAGCCAAATAGTACTCCCGTCTATAGACACTAATAATGAAAAAGTAGAAATTGAAACCGAATGGTTTGTTTTTGGCAAAGGTTTAGTTCTAAGCATAAATAGATTTTAATCAACAAATACATTTAAAAAATAGAAACTTATTTGCCACTTTGTGACTTTCTTAGTTTTATTTAAGCGTGAAAACAGATAGGTACAGATACTGCGAAAGGAAAATTGACATTTTTCAGGTTAGATTATAAATCCGTCATCATGTTTACTGCATACCTAATACCTACTAAAATAACAAATCAATTACCAAAATAATAGCCAGGAAAACCTTTTTGTAGACTACATTGTAATAAAGAGCACTGACTACGCTGAATTGATAAATTGGTAAAATTTATTATAACCAGTATAACCTATTTATTTGCTATTGTTTACATTTACAAAAGCCAACCCAAAGCTACAACAGCATTTTTTTAGATGTAAATAGATGTTTTTAGATAGTGTTTTAGATTTGTTACAGCTTTTACGGGAGCTACTTGACTCGAATAGCTGATGTGAGCGTGAGGCATTTTACGGCTGATTCAGGAATCGAAATACCTAATCGCACCGAATTTGATTGTAATTTTTTTCATGAATGAATAAATTATTATATTATTATTATGTTTCAAATATTTTTCCCCCAAAGTAATAGCTTTGGCAATTTAATTTATGGGGTTTTCTTAAAATAAATGTTTGATAAAAATAATCATACCAAAATTAATTTTTTTTTTAAATAGTATGATGTACTTTATTATGTGTTCTAGATACAGCTTTTAAATGAACTTTTTAACGTAGTTTTAAAATTGACCAATATATGAAGTTGAAATTATAGTTTGAAATTTGAGTCATCCTTAAAGTTTGATGTGGGTCTCATGCTATATTACTAAGTTATAGCTTACCAAAATTTCACGGGCCGTCACTGTTATGAACCCATTTGATATCCAATAAATTAGTAGCTAACAAACAGTTTACCTTAGAAAAAGCTTTTGATTGTTCCGGTGTAATAGTAAATATTAACAAAATAGGTCATTACATTATATGAATATATAATAATAATAATCCTTTATTGGTCCAAGAGATCATACAAATGATATAGGACAAGTCGTATACAAAAATGTTAACAAATATGAAACAGAAGAAATATATATACATACACCCATGAATGAATCCGTACATGCATTCATGCATGTATGTACATAGATAGAAAATACATAGAACTATATGGTTCTGCCGCACTTAAATTACGCAGATATTGTATACAGTCCTTGTCGTACTCAAGAAGGCAAACGCCATTTACAAAAAATTTAAAATTGCTGTGTAATATATTTTACAACTGTGCCCCAATATGGTCATATTACTCCACGTTTACACAATTTCAAACTATTGAATATTTGCGAAAGGAGATTCATACACATAGGATTCGTGTTAAATATTTCAGAACAGGCAAATCTTAGTTATTTATTTCATAAAATACAAGGATATTCATAGCAGAGATTCGAGACATGTTAAAAATAAAAATTTTGAAACACAAGAAAAAGATTAAGATTTAAAATTAAAAATATATATATATTCGTCTTTTCAAAAAATATGTTTTTACAAAATGTGTATGATAACAATAGTATGTACAACAAATGGTGAGGAATGGAAAGACTAGACAATGTCTCCAACTACCATCCAATGTTTACGTTTAGGCCCAAATGTGCTTCTTCTGTTTAGACACTAAATATTAACCGAGCCGACCCTGTATAGTCTGGTGGTGGTGTGAGCTGTGGGCCATGCGGGTAGGGGCATGATGAAGTATACTGTTGAAGATATAACATGTGTTTGTCTATATATTATAGTAGTTGTTTGAAGATTAAAGTAAATATTAAAACCAGATAAGTCCACATTCATTTAGAACAACAAGGGTTCAAACAATTTAGTTTATAGCAAACGATTACACAAAAAGATTCAATGTAAAATTCAATGCTTATGAATAGGTGAGCTTTCACTTGCCTGTCTATTTAGGTATATTATATTATTACAATGGTAATTTTGGACGCTCCTCAGAGCTTAGAAATGCTGGAATCGCAACTACTTTGAATAATACTGTGGCAATTATATATTCATCCATTCAGGCAAGGCGGTCCAATGCACATATGAGTACATGGTAATAAAACTTTTTGCTACCGAATCACTGAGGAACCAGTTTAGGGCAAATTGCCAAAATTGAATGCTAAAAATGAAAATACACCTTCAACTCTTTTAGTGTTTCACGCCAAATTCCCCTAAAAATTTTGATTAGAGACTTTTTTAACTTGTCCTTATATTTAACATAATGCATGAGTTGCAGTGCTACACAACGTGGATTCATAAAAAGAGTTTTATTTTTGAAATTTCCAAAGTTAAAGTTGATTTTCGTGGTAGTTTTTTAAAATACCTCAGGCAGCCAAATTTAGTATACTTTCTAAAATTACACTCCTTGGTATGTTTTCAATATTTTTGCATAAAAAACGCTCCGTAGAGCGAAAATGTTAATATATCGATAAAAACCTTTTCCAACGGCGTTTTTACGTGGAGCATGCATCTCATGCGAAATATTTCGTTATAGTTTCAAAAAATTTATCGAGGGTCTGGCGTGTTCTTTAACATGATGTCAGAAAAATCAAATCGAATATAAAAATTCGAGAATATGTATTTCGTGGGCCATCAAATTTAGCCTGAACAGTTTTTTAACAAAACTTAATTTATTCAAATGGAACGATAACGGTAGAGTACTACTGTAAAATAGCAGATATTCTAAGGAATCCGTGGATGCGCCCAAAAGCAATTCTTTGTGGTCATGGCACTCTAGATGCACCAACAAGTTTCGAGTCAAATTTTTATGGAGTCGAAATGTCACTTATGGGGTATCACCGAACTAAGAGTTTTTCAAAGATTCCAAAAATATAATAGTATACAGGGTGTTATAGTTATGTCACAAAGTGTCTTCTTGGTCATATCATAAGTCTACCAAATTTCATTCCGATATTCTAAAAAATATGGAAAAAAGGGGATATAAATACGAAAAAAAAAACGCCTAATTTCGCCTTATTTAATACCACTTGCTTAGGTAACTATCTGCAATTGATCCCTTCACTTGAAATTTTAATCTTGCTCAGATTGTAATACAATTATTGGTCTGATGAAGCATGCTGAGTCCTATCCCGATTAGGTTCTTCCAATATTTTAGTTTGTGCAGATTAAAGGTTTTAAACACTTCCTTATAGATAAATAGTTACTAGTTCACTGGTACTATAAAGAAGAACAAGGTAACAAACTTGTTTTGCCGAGAGCTTTGTGAAAAAAGGAGCTGAAGCACCATTGATTGGACCTGAACCGTTTTGTGGCCTGACTAAGGGCCATGTAACGAAGGAGATCCAGAAATGAGAAAAGGATCAGAAAGTCTCCTGCTGTAAGAATACTCCAGGCCAAAGACAAGTGAAAAAGTTTATAACTTATTCAACAAAGAATGCGTTAAGGCAGACCACTGGCCCTTGAGATATCATCTCAAGAATATGAGCAATGCTGTAGACGACAAATGCAGATATTGCGATACTGCAACAGAAACTGTGGAAAATATACTTTATGAATGCAAGGTATTAATCCGCACTAGGAGTAGGCGGAATTAACACCTGAAAATAGGGAAATTAACTCCCAGGAAAATCACAAGCTTTCTAAAAGGTCTTGGAATGCTGGGCAACAACTAGTTGTAGAGTAATTCACAAAAAATATTTGGTCGAAGTAAGGTACTTAGAGCCAAACGACCCCTGAAACAATCTGCAACCTAGTAGTGCAGCTAGGAGATGATATAAGCCTTTGTCGTCACCACATATAAAAAAGGTGGTGTTGTCTATTACCGTTTACATGCTTATGTTCATTATGTACTCTCATGTTAAATTAAAGTGCTCTGAATCTGCATCGGCACTTCAGAGAAACAATAACGTATATAATATGGGGTACAAGAATGTTGGGGCATTGGCAACAATCGACGAATCTGATTATGAACTTACTACCTACCCATTTGTATTAATATTATGTGTCATAAACAACTTGTGTGTTATTATTAATATAGTGGAAAATCCTCAAATAAGACTCAAATCTATCTGTTATTGAATCTTGATAAAACAGAATCCGTTTGAAGTTTAGTAAACAACAAACTTAAAAAAGAAGTATATTAGATGTTATAAAAAATAAAAGTAGCAACTGGTATTGATATAAACAGTTTAAAAAGACCTCTGAAGGACCACAGGTACCATCAACATATGCATCGCCATGAAATATCAGTAGTCAACTAAAGTATAATGCCAAAGACCTCGCTTCTCTAACATGTATTAATTTACTTAAGCATATGGGAATATTTGCTGACAGACGAAAAGTATGTCGCATAAAGTTTTTTTTACAAAATATTTGACAAACATATTGGAGCGAACATGGGTGTGTCTTTATTTTACATAGATAGATAGATTTATTTTTCATGCGAGACAATTAAAATAATTGTGTACACATTACAATTATAGTACAGTAAAATTTACACGGTAAAAATTTACAAAATGTTCAATATATGGATACAAAACAAATTAAAAACAAATATTTTATTTCCTATCTAGTTTGTTAAAAGCTGATAAAGTTGATTCTTGAAAACTTGAGCATTTGTAGTACTAAAAAAATCTACAGATACCAATTGGTTTGCAAGACGAAGCATGCGAGGTAAGTAGGAATTAAATGCATAATTTGTTCTAAAGAAGGGCACAAAAAAAGTAGTAGTTTGTCTCATAAATATGTGTCTATATAATTATGTATACAAAATAACAGAGTTAATTATTATATATTTAAATACTTGAATAAAGTATAGCAGCTTCAGGCACGTGTAGTACTTGGATGGGATGAGTGACTGTATCAAAGAAACAAGTGTCCTTGCCCATCTTCTAACGGCTTGTATATCACTGTTTGTGCAGAAGCTACGCAATCTTAGTCAAGGATTGCGTAGTGGATATACCATCCTTCGGAGGAAATGTAAAGCTGTCGATCCTCTGTCTATTAAATGTTAGGAAAGTAAAAGGTTCCTACTCTTCGAAAGAGAATAGGTTCGGCAAAATTCCTGGTTGGAAGTAGCTTGCCTACAGGCGTCGGTGATAGGCCTCAGTAGCGGAAATAGGCCGACGTTAAATAATACAAATTTTGTTACTCAAGATTGCATTGTACATTTATAGTTGAAGTTTTTTTTCCAATTTTATTTGATTTAAATAATAACATTTATTTCGTTTGTTACTGGTATACCCAGATAGGTAAGGTTGAAAGAAAAAACAATAATTGATGGGAAAAAGTAGCCAAAAAACCCATTTTATTTTATATAAATTGATGCGGCAAATAGCCGTACATGAAATCAAAACAATCCAAATATTTGAGACAATTGCCTAAATATTATATAGTAAAGGGTTACGACGCTATAGTAATGACATACTATACATGTTCCAAAGCTGGCTATGCAATAACAAGTACTAAGGTAATACAATCGTAGGCCGTATTATTTGTAATTGTAATTAAAGATGCGGCAAATAGCCGATTAAAATGTAATTAGAATTTTGGTGTTACCAATCACTATGATAAAATAATTTAATTGATAATGAGAATTTAAAACTCATGTAAGAGATCATAGAATATTGGGAGGAAGCTCACTTATTTGAATAAACAAACTGCAAATCCCAAATTGTATATGACTGTTCAACAACGTGAACAGGGTGGGTCGATGTAACTCAAACAGACAAGACGTCCCGGTTCAGTACTCGATGAAAAGTATGCCCCTAAAAATAAAAGCAAGTATATGGGATGCAGGTACCCCAGTACTGACCGTTGGCCTGAACAGTTTGTAGTCTGCAAGGTAGAAAAGAAGTTGAGGACAAACCCAGGATCGCAGTGTTTGTACTAGAGCCAGGGAACTCTTTATTAATTTGATGGATCGTTATTAAACAATCATAGAAAACTAAGTATTCTGAAAGTATATAGTTCTAAATATATACTTTTGTTATGGTGCAAACGTAAATCTTCCTAGCAAAATATTCAACATGTGAAATTTCTAATAAACTTATGATGGAAATAATAACGGAATAGATTGTAATATAAATTGTATCCTATTTTCTTGTTGAATAGCAAAGCTAATATTTCAAAAAGAATCGAATGAAACCAGCTGGATAATGACTGTGGTGACAGAGCGTTAATCACTCTGTCAACAAACTCACAGGGATGCCATCGCTGCAGGCTCAGCCTGAGTAAAAGACTCAACAAACTGGGTGCGTACTTGGCTAAATAAGACAGACGTCTCCATCGCAAGTGGCCATCGTGCCAAGACTCAGTGTAAATATTCATAAGCTGCAGGGAAATTTCCCTAAAGTTGATGTTAACACGAAAATCTCCGGGTTGATTTTAATTGTCACAACAACCACTTATCGAAGAAAAGGAGTTGAGAACAAACCCATGACCGTGGTGTTTGAACTAGAGCCAGGGAACTCTTTGTGGTTATAACAACAATGAAAATAAATCGAGAGATTATGTACTATTTACGTAGTTAAAAGCAAACAGCCTATAAGATTTTACAACTGCGGTGGTTTTAACATTTGGGTCAATAAGAACCCCAGCTGTGCCTGTGATGACTTTATTGTAGTAAGAAAGCACCGGTTACCTGAACATCTGGGGAGCCGACGACCATACGGAGCGTCAAGTCAAGTGTAGTGCAGTAACAGCTGATTTAAAAGTAAAAGTAATGTGTTGGGTCCGGTTTCCTCGAAATGCATCTATTTCAGTGAGTCCTCTAGACAAACAAATGCCCGCAGCAATGCAACACTTAGTGTACTCACATTGAAAAAGTGCAACGAACCTGACATAAAATGAATATCTTTGATACCACAAACAGCAAATTTCCCCTATTTCCCCAAAACGAGGATGTAAACTCAACTTCTAAATAATAACGCAGAAAAATAAATGGGTGTGATACTTATGTAGCTATGTTGGTGAGATTGTCGTCGTATACAGCGCCAGGTAATTCTCTACCTCGAAGATGAAGGCTCCTGACTGAAGAAAGAGGTGATGCAGATGCTCCGGCGATTTCGGATGTTGTAATCGTTGTAGAATGGTTATGTGCAATATTCAGTCGTTTGGCTAGACACTCCGGTGATTCCAGACGCTCCCGGATACAACAGCTTAGTTGGAATAGCTTACTACGTATAAGATAGTTCAAATGTGCTTTTAGAGGGCGGAATATTAAAACATAATATTTTTAGTCGCAAACTCCTCTATAAAATCCTTATTTTACTATAAGGAATATAACCAGACTGCAACCAACAGCTACTCTCCGGGCTATGTACCCCGCCGAGTGCTGAATTACATTAAGTAGGATCAGTCTTTCGGCTGGTGTTTGTTGCAATCGAAGCATTAGCGTTTCGATGGTAATATGCAATTATTACACATAACGCGCCAGGCTTATAACTTGTAATTCAGCGCTCGGCGGGGCACATGGCCCGGAGAGTAGCTGTTGGTTGCAGTCTGGTTACATTCCCTCTAGTAAAATAAGGATTTTATAGAGGAGTTTGCGACTAAATATTATGTTTTACGTATAAGATGTTGTAATGATCGTTTTAGCAACCTTCCGGTGATTCCAGTCATACCCGGCTACAAGTTCGGAGCAGGTATAGTCGCCAATTTTAATGTGTGGTAATAATTATCCTCGCAACACTCCGTTGTTTTTCATCATTTTAAATCCCACATGTGTAGTCGTTAAGTGCTCCATCCACTCCCAATTCGTAAAGTCGGCAAAAACGTCTCACCCATGAACTCGGTGCAGAAGAAACAGAACACCAAGATTTAAAAAAGGCAAAACAGGCAGCAAAAATCCAAAAAAAATGCAATACACAACAGACTGTAAAGACTCGTTCAAATTAGATGTCTACCAAGTAAACAATAAACTAAATTTTAAATTTGTACATAATTTTATATATTTTCAATGTTGTAAATTTTTTTTTCTTAGTTTTAATACCTGTAGTAGTACGGTCGTGAGCAAAAAAAATAGAACAAATCTTATAACGGTATTTTGCTAAAATCTAGTTGTGTACATCTAACTATAATTTTTGTAACATTGTCAGTTAGCTGTCATAATTTATTGCAAATGTGCAAAAAACTAATATGCCTCATATATGCGATTTAGTTAAATCTGGAGTTATTGCTAAAGCAGAAGATGGATGGTCAATGAGACAAATTGCACTGCGTTATAATATTGACAAAAATTCGGTGTGTAACATTTTAAGAAAGTGGAGAATAAACGGTACGATTAGTTGAAATCCTGGATCAGGGCAACGAAGGATATCAACTGAACAACGAGATTTGCAATTGGTAAATGCTTTAGTAGAAAATCCATTTTACTCAGTTATTCAGACTGCTGAAGAAACGAATTTTCCCGGATCGAGTAGTACCGGTCGCCGGCGAGTAAGAGAATCAGAGCTAGGCTGTCATGCAGCAGCACAGAAATACTTACTTAAAGCTGAACATAGAGAAGCTCGACTAGGATTTGGCCTTGAATTTTTAGCGCATGATGTAAATTTTTGGAACAATATAATCTTTACGGACGAAAAAGCTTTCCAGTCAACACACAGCGGTCGTATTCGTGTTTACCGCCCTCCAAATACTCGATTCGATGAGAAATATATATCTAACAATGATAAAAGTAGTAGATTTTCCGTCAATATGTGGGCTTGGATATCGGCATGTGGTCCTGGTGTTTTGTGGCATATTCAGGAACGATTTAATAGTGAAACGTTTATTAGGATTTTAGACAATATTATGCTCCTTTCTGTGTCACAATTATTTCCTAATAATGAGTTCATATTTCGACGAGACAATTGTTTCGTTCATACTGCTCATACCGTAACTAACTGGTTTCGAGATAACAACATCAATGTTCTTAACTGGCCCAGTCATAGTCCAGATCTTAACCCTGTGAAAGAAGTATGGGGACTACCCGTAAGAAGTATCCAAAAACGAAATGTGAGACCACAGAATGCCGAAGAATTACTGGAAATAGTAAATAATGCATGGGAAAATATTATTACTAATGATTATTGTATAAGGTTATTTAATTCTATGCCAAACAGACTTATAGAAGTTATAAATAGAAATGGTGCAATAAAAATATTCAAAAAATCTGGGCGAGTCTAAAATCTACTTTTGCATCAGTGTCATTTCACTTTTGATTGCATAGTTTTTAGCGAAACATGGAGAATATATGACACGAACATTTTTAAAATTCCAGGCTATGAATTAATATATAACGAAGGTGATTATAACCAAAATGATGGTGTAATAATTTACATAAAATCTAATATAAGACATAGCTATGAAATAATTTCCTTTGATTGTATAAAAGCATATTAAAACTTAATATCAAATACAATACAAAAAGTATCACTCTGACGGCCATATATAGGTCTCCTCAATCCTGCCCTCATGAGCACAATGGGCAACTTAGAAATTATTTAGAAGTGCATACAAATCAGAATGTGGATTATCATATAGTAATGGGAGATATAAATATGGACATTTTCCAGAGGCAACTGGAGTTTGTCGCTGAATATCTAGATATTTTATGCGAATATGGATTCATTTCAGCTATAAACGATTACACAAGAACACAGGGCAAATCTAAGTGATGTATTGACCATATTTTTGTTAAAAGTAAATTTGTAATGAATGAGTCCTTATTGCCTATAATTTTAAAAAATGATATAACAGACCATTTTACTCAAATCATACAAATTGTACTGCAGCAAGAGAATAGTAATAAAGATAATTTAAGTTAATAATAAAACATATAGAAAATAGAACTGTTGTCGATTATAATAAAGTAAAAGACATGCTGCAAAACACGTCTTGGAATTCTTCTGGACAGCAGACCTTGAAAATGACGCAAATAACTTTGTCAAATTGATATCAGATATTGTTAAAAAAAATACTAAATATATAAAAATTGAGCACAATAAAATAAAAAGAAAAAATTGAATAACTAGTGCTCTAGTCACATCGATAAACAAGAAAAATGCACTGTACATGTACAATAAGTTACTTCAAGATAAAATAATAGTCAATTAGAAAGGGAATATAAAATTTACAAAAGTAGATTGGAGTCCTTAATAAAAATCCAAGAATGATTATTACAAAAAGAAAATAGACAAAGCTGGAAACGGTCAGGAGTTTATGGTATACTATAATGGATATTACACAAAATTGCAAAGCTAAGGTAAGCAAAATTACAATTAACCGCCCATTTAAATACTGTCATATTATGTACGAGAACTAAATATTTTATTGTAAATTTGACAAATCTGTATGATATGTTCCCACTATTTCCACCAGTCCATATGTTGGTTTTTCTTCGCCCTACCAGCGGCACAGTACATTTACAATCCTCATTAAGAAAGGAAGTACGAACTTAGTTTTTTTTTATTAGAATATTAATAATAATAATAATAATAATAAATATTTATTTTCCAATACGACTGTTTTCACAGTATAGGAATGGTCAGAGATACATTTTAAAATCTTACAATACACCAATACAAAATACAAAAATTTAAAATATAATTGTTAAAAAGTGTGACTATAACTATATCTAACAATATTATGTGATTAGGCTAAAATAATAACATCTTATATAAGAAACTCATTTATGGTGTAACAACATTTTTCAATAAGATATTCTTTAATTTTTTTTTTTAATTTATGAGTACATAATATATCCTTGAAATTTTCTGGTAGATGATTAAAAAATTTAGTTCCAGCATAAGAACATGATTTTTCAAATGCACTAGATTTATGCTGATCAAGCCTGATCATGTTACCATGACGCGTATTATAATTATGCAAATCATTATTTTGTTGGTAGGAGTTTAAATTAAATTTCATATGTAATAAGCAGCGATATATATAAATTGAGGGAAATATCAAGATGTTATATTTTACGAAGAACGGCTTACATGAGTTTCTGGGTATTATGTCGAAAATTAATCTCATAATTCTTTTTTGAGCAATCAATATTCTCTCGGTGTTACTGGAGTTACCCCAAAATACTACATTGTACGATAGATGACAATAAACCAAGGCATAGTAAACATTTAATTATACTCGGTGTATCAAGAGTATTTTTGAGCTGCAAGATCGCATAATAGGCACTATTTAATTTTTTACATATGTAGTCAGTGTGTGTGCTCCAGCTTAAATTTGAATCAATAAAGATACCTAAAAATTTAGTTACGGTGGTACATGTGAAAACTGAACCATCCACAATTATTTTATTTATATGGGGACTTTTCCTTTTGCTGGTAAACTCCATACAGACGGTTTTCTCGGTATTTAATATCAAAGCGTTGGTGTGACACCACGTGCTAAATTCCTCTATGATACGTTGTACACTTGTTGACAATTCATTTACCGTATCAGAAGCAACGGCTATAGACGCATCATCTGCGAATAGAACCTTGCACTTAGCACTTAGATGAGGTGGTAAATCATTAACGTATAATAGGAATATGAGAGGTCCCAGGACCGAACCCTGAGGTACACCCAAATCAAATTCATAAATATCCGATTTATTTTCATTTAATTTCACACGCATTTTACGATGTTCCAGATATGATTTAATTAGCGATAAAATATTACCTCGAAGACCAAGTGCATAGAGTTTATCTAAGGTGAAGTCTAAGTTTAGGCTATCAAAAGCTCTGGTTAAATCAAAATATATACCTGCAACATATTTGTTATTGTCAAGATTTTTTTGTATGTATTCAATAAAATCAAAGGATGCTGTTTCAGTAGATTTACCTGATAAAAATCCATGTTGACAGTTTGATAATAAATTGAATTTTTTTAGATATAACATAATTCGACAAAATAATATTTTCTCAATAATTTTTGATATAATATTCAATATAGAAATCGGTCGGTAGTTTTCCATATCTGATGCATCCCCTTTTTTATAGACAGGTATGACCAAAGCCACCTTCAACTGTTCAGGAAATTCCCCTAATTCAAAGCATGCATTGGTAATAAATGCTAATGGTTCAGCAATAACATCTGCAATGGCCTTTATTATTTTTGTTGAAACACAATCTATGCCAGTGGTATTTGTATTTTTTAGGTCTTTTATAACTTCAATCACTTCTGATGGATGTACAGTGGTAAAAATAAATGAGTTTATTACAGGGTCCAATGTAGTACATAAATTACTTTTATTATTCTTAAATTTCGTTTTAATGAGATCAGAAGCCGCAGAGCAAAAATGGTTAGCAAACTTATTACAAGTGGTTCTCTCATCCGCATGTCTGTTTACAAACATTTTAAAATTGTTATTTATGTTGCTATCTTTGCCTGTTTTTTCTTTGACAAGTTTCCATACCCCTTTTGATTTTATTGCAGCTTTATCTAAAACTCTTTTATAATAATTTTTTTTAGAACAGCATATTTTATTTCTATACTCTTTTTTAGCCTGTTGGTACCTTTGATTTACTCTATCATCACTGATATTTGATTTGAGCCAAAATAAATTTTTTAAATCATCACCCATACTAATTAATTCTGGTGTTATCCATTTGTTTTTATTTTTTTCATCAGTTTTTCTTACACAACTTTTTATAGGACAATATAAGTCAACAGCCCATCCTAAGGTACTAATAAACTCATCATACATTTCATTAATATTAATTTTACTATACACATCAACAAACTGATTTATTGATAAGTATATATTTAACTCTGCCAGTGACTGATCAGTAATGTACCTATAGGAATATGTAATAGTGTCAGTTTTAATATATTTATCAGATATTTTCATATTGAAAATATTAGCAAAATGATCTCCTAAATTTAAATTTTTTACAGATTTATTATATAATTCCTGCGGTAAATTGCTTACTATATAGTCAATTTTTGAGACAGAGGTCGAACCATTTACATTTGAAAAAATTCGTGTTGGATTGATGTCAATGTTATCCAACTCATAGCTGGATAATAGATCACTTAATAACTGTTTCTCTTTTGTACTTTTTAAATAATCAATATTCAAGTCTCCACATAGGATTGTAAAATTGTAGTTTGTTATAGAGTAATTTAAAATAACAGATAATCTAGTAAAAAAGGTATTTATACAGCCGTTAGGTGGTCTATAGACACATATTATACAATATTTGCTATTGTTGAAATTTAGCCCCACCGCACAGCATTCAATTACCATTTCAAGAGAAGTGTTACAAATAAAATGTAGGGTTTTATACCCTATGTCATTTTGTAAATAGATCATAGCACCTCCATGGAGATGATTTTGTCGCCAATATTCAGCACCAATCACATAATTATTCAACTGCACAGTATTTATGTTGTTTTCATTACACCAATGTTCAGTTACACAGAAAATTTTTGGAGTTTCTTTTACTAACATTATTTCAATAAGATCGACTTTATTTATCATTGATTGGGTATTCACATGAATAATTTTGAAGTTATATCCTAAACAACCATTGTTAGGTAAATGAGCTGGTCTGGTTATTTCGGAAAAAATTATTTCTAAAATCAAATCTTTTTATGAGTACCTTTTTAGGCCAAATTAATGGTTTGTAGATTTCCTCAAGAAGTTCATAATCGGCA
This sequence comes from Leptura quadrifasciata, assembly GCA_963675555.1. Classification (NCBI taxonomy): domain Eukaryota; kingdom Metazoa; phylum Arthropoda; class Insecta; order Coleoptera; family Cerambycidae; genus Leptura; species Leptura quadrifasciata. The sequence goes on along the minus strand of OY776682.1, from coordinate 53,882,298 downwards.
CTTACTTTGAAAGCGGTAAATTTTCCTTTAGTTGGAAGTTGTTCGGCTATAAATTCATGATTTTCAAATTTTTTAGATAAATAAGACTGTATTTCTTCAGCCTTAGTCACTGCACTACATTTACCTACATAGAGCCATATTTTCGAGTTTCCTGCTTGGAATCCATTTTCCGAAACATTTTCGTCAGTTCCGATGATCACCTGATTATTAACACTATTTTTGTTGTATTTTGTGTAATCATAAATTTGGTTTTTGTTATTCATAGCGCTGCTGTTGTTGTGATTTCTATTAGTATGAGAATGTGTGTAACTTTTGTTTACCCTCGTATATTTTACTTGATTGTTGGGTTTAGCTGGCCTCACTAGTTTTCTTTTACTGTTTACAGTCTGTTTTTGTTCCTGCGATATTTCTTGCGAAATAACCGTTTCGACGGATGAAATAGAATCAAATGAATTATTAAATGCAATATTTAGGTTTTTTGCCTCAAGATTTTCATTATTTATAGTGTTGATTTCTTTTATAAACTCACTATTTGTTGGATTATTGGTAAGAAGTTGCACTAGCTCAATATTGCTGTCTTTTAAATCTTGAATCACTTGTTTTAAAGTTTTTATTTCATTTATCAATTGCATTGTTTTTTCCGACACAATTTCATTGATTTTCTTAATAAGGCTCTCATCAAATATTTCACTCGATTTTTGGGAGCGTAAATTAGTTGGCATTTTTTCCAAATTTGTTAAATAATGAAGGCTATACACTGACTTAAACACGTCCGTCTCTCACTAGTCACACAGTTTAATACTCAATTTGTTGTTGTAAAATTAGAACAAAGACTTTAATTCTCTGGAAAGGGTGTTCCTTCAAGCAGAAACATAATTTAATATAAAACACCACAACATTGGTTCCAACGAGCCGGATACTCGCTGCAAGACAAAGGGCAAAAAGTGTACATCATAGCAGATATCCAACAACTTAGGACTCGTCTAAACACTTCGCCTCACGTCATGTCGTTCTCAAGAAACCTCATGTATGAAAACGCATGAAAACAAAGACGCAGTAAAATTAAAGTGAGTACCTATCCACGATATTTACAATGTATCCTATTTATTTTCGTTTCTTATTGGCATTTCTCGATCTGTTAAACAAATACAAAAAATAAAAGTGTCGAATGAAGAAGAAATTAAACGCCTTCATTTTAAACGTGGTGTCACAAAGACACAACTGACCAGATTTATTACATTTTTATCAAATCAAAATTGCAAAAATATCAGTCAGTTGGAAATTAAATTAAATAAAATAGAGGAAAATTTTAAAGAGTTCGATTTAATTCAAATGCAATTAGAATATTTTAGCGAAGCCGAGCATGAAGTTATTGAAAATTCGTTCTATGAAAATATCTCACTGGCTAAAGATCATTTAAAAGCTGTTCAAATAAGTGTTTCAGAAAACAAGCCCGTTGTAAACATACTTGAACCTAACTTTTCATCACTTGTACACAACAACAACTGTTCAAAAATTTTATTATTTAAAAACATGTCTTAAAAACGATGCATTATTACAACTGATTCAGACAGTAGAAATCTCTACAGATAATTATTTGATCGCTTGGGATCATTTAAAAAAGCGGTATGAAAACAAACGCATCATAGTAAACAACCACATTAAAGCGCTCTTTGATTTACCTACGGTTAGCAAAGAATCACACTCGTCACTGAGACAAGTGATAGATAAGGTTTATCAACATATAAATGCATTAAAATGATTAAAGGTAGAAAACCGATTCACGGAACACTTTAATTATTCACCTAATTTGTTCAAAATTAGACTATGCAACTAAAAAACATTTGGAAACTTCTTTAGAGGGAGATGAGTTACTGACTTTAAAACAATTAATTGAATTTTTAACAAAGAAATGTTTTGTATTAGAAACGTTGCTCAACAAATTTCGACAAGAGAATCGTACTCAAAAGGAATAGAATTAGAATAGAATAGAATAGAATTTTTTGTTCATGTAGTAGAATTTACATAATACCCTATGTGGGCGTTGAACAACAGAGTAGAATTTAAAGGCTAAAAACTAAAATTAAACCTAACCTAAGAAAAGACAAGACAATCCACTACAACCAATTTGTTTTGTAAAATAAATAAATACAACATTTTTTCCTGAATACCTACATCTACACATACATATGAACACATATTTACATATATATACCTATACACACATATATATTATTACCTAGCCTATACCTTATGAGTAACTTATATACAATGTGTTATCTATAAAAATTAAGTACATATAAAGATTTGATGCAATGGAGAATCTTTATTTTTATATTTGAACATCCACTGGAGATGTTATATAATCCTGCAAGGAGTAGTGTGCTTGATTTATAAAGTATTTTTTTATAATTTGTTCAAACTTATTTAATGTCAACTGTCTAATATTTGTGGGTATTTTGTTATAGAACGATTTCCCCAAATGATAAATCGTATTTCTGGTTAAGTTAGAGTGTGTGAATCGTACTCAAAAGGTTAACAAACAGTCTACAAATATAAAAACGTAAAAACTCCTGAACATACGTTTTCAGCAACAGAAAATACTTCATGTTTTTATTGCAGTGGTTCACATTTTATACACCAATGTCAAACAATTTTAAATCTTTCGTTAAATGAAAAATACGCTGAAATTAAGAAACGTAGCAATTGTCTTTGCGCAGGTCATTCTAAAAGCAAATGTTGATCAAGTAGCTGTAAAAAATGCAATTTCAAACATAATACATTACTGCATAATTCTAATAATAATCGAAATTCACATTCTTAAATTAATAAAATCTCGGAACCCATAAATTCGAACGAAACAAAGAATCCTCAAAATGCTTTAGAATGTCAATTGATACCGACAACTTCCCAAGCATCCTCGCATACATCAAACATTCAATAAAACACACAAGTGGCTCATTCTTCATTACATACTAGTTATTTAAATCGTAACCAGGTATTACTTTCAACAGCGCAAAATTTAATAACTGATAGATTTGGTAACACACGTGTACCGTGCTTCTCGATTCAGGTTCACAGAGCTCTTCCATTACACGAGACTTGTTTAACAAATTAAAATTGGAGGGACAAGAATTCTTTGTACGAATTGCAGGCATTAATCAAAACATAACTAATATTACACATAGAACAAGCGCTACTATTAAATCGGGAATCAATTCATTTAAGTTAAACATAACACGTTTAATATTGCTAAAAATAACTGAAAGATTGCCATTCATTGAATTTGATAAAACCAATACCACATACATCTATTCTATATTTTTGTATTTTTTGACATGTGTACACAATTATGTAATTGTCATACAAAATAAATTATCTATCTATACACGTTTATTATGTGCAAAATCAACCAACCAACCAACCAACCTTTAAAACCAACCACATTACCGAGATTCGAATTGTTAGCGGCAGTTCTTCTTGCAAAATTATCACATTAGGTTCAACAAGCACTTGACATACCTATTGCAAAATGCTTTTATTATTGTGATTCTATGATTGTTCTCTCATGGTTAGCTATTCATCCAAGTCAATTAAAAACTTTTGTTGCTAATCCAATTATACCACGTAAACTCAGAAAATAATGCCGCAGACATAATAGAATAGAATAGAATATATTTCTCTCTTTTTCACACAATGTGTATACAGTCGTCAAAATAAATCTAGTAGCATACAAATGTACTAAGTTATATATATATATATATATATATATATATATATATAAAAACAAGAAAACAATGTATATAATAAAAACAGTTAAGTAAATAACATACAACAATTAAATAAATAACATGCATAAGTAAAACACAAACAAATCTATAACATAAAAAATAAAAAACTGGCTAGGCTAGAAGTCAGATAGATAATGAATTGCAATACTGAAAGTATTCTTCACTACTATAAAAACAATTTTTAAGTAGTAATGTCCTAACATTTTTTTTGAAACTTTTTATACCTATATTTTCATTTTGTAAATGTCGTGGCAAAGCATTATAAAATTTACTGGACATATATAAAAAAGAGTTTTTTGTCTTTGTCAAGCGTACACTTTTCAGGCATAAGCTTTTCTTCTCTCTAGTATTATAACAGTGAATATCCTCCTGAGTTAGAAAAGAACCCAGCAGAATTCTCTTTTTAATGTACAGCAAACAATAATAAATAAAACATGAAGGTAGAGTCATAATACACATATCCTTAAAAAAAGGTCTACAAGAGTTAGTAGGCTTGGCTTTAGCTAAAACACGTAGCTCTCTTTTGTAATATGAAGACCTGTTGAGCATGACAAGTATTACCCCACAGAATAATAGCATACACCATTACACTATGAAAAATAGAAAAATATGAAATCTTTAAATAATTAGCGCTAAGTTCACTTTGTAATTGCCTTAGAAGAAATATTATAGTTGATAGTCGCTTACACAGTTCATTAGTATGATGTGCAAAAGTTAAAGAACTATCAAGAAAGACACCTAATGACTTTACAGGATTGTTATTTACATTAGAAGGTACCACTGTAAAGACAAGTGTATTAGTTTTATCCAAGTTCAAACTTAGGAAGTTGCTAGAACACCATTTTTGTAACACATTTTCAGAACGTTCAATGTCATTTATTATTTCATTTGAAGATTTACTTTTAAATAACAAAGTTGTATCAACAGCATAGGCAACTGGAAGAATGTTATCGTCAATATTTAAGAAGAAATCATTGACATAAATAATAAAAAGAACAGGTCCTAAAACCGATCCTTGAGGAACACCAAATTTAACATACTTCTGGTTAGATACTACATTATTCCATTTAACAAGCTGAGATCTGTTATATAAATATGACACAAAAAGATTTAGTGTAATGTCTCGTACACCATAGTATTCGAGTTTAGTCAATAAAATATTACGGTCAACAGCGTCAAAAGCCTTTGACAAGTCATAGAATTTTGCTGTACAAAATTCTTTCTTCTCAAAAGCTTCAAAAACATTTTCAATAATTTCACAAAGTGCCAGTACCGTTGATTTGTCAGATCTGTAGCCAAATTGAGACTTGCTAATATATTTATTCTTTTCAAAATAATCTATTAATCGATTTTTAATAACTAGTTCAAATATTTTTCCAATAACAGGTATTACTGAAATTGGTCGAAAACTAGATGGTTCATTATATTCACCTTTCTTATAGATGGGAGTTATTAATGAAATCTTTAGAGCTTCTGGAAAAATACCATTGACAATACAACAATTAATCAGATCTGTAATATGTTCAAGCAGCGTATCACCCACTAACTTTATGAGCTCATTACTTAAACCATAAATGTCCTTGGATCTTGAGTTTTTTAATTTATTAATATTTCGAATCTCCTTACAGCTAACTGGAGACAGAAAGAAAGAATAATTAGGATTAGGAAATTTTGTTAGACTGTTCAGATAATTAGTGCTACTCATATTTTTAAATTTAGACATAATATCCTCAATGACATCAGTGTAGTAATCAGCAAATTGATTAGGAGTTAAATCATTTGATCTCATTGGTTGCATATTCTTACGTTTATTGTTTATTATTTTCCAGGCAGCCTTCTGTTTATTTGAACTTTTATTTATATAGTTATCATTACTTCTCAATTTGACTTTATTTATTTCTGCCTTATATTCTGCTTTTAGTTGTTGGTAGATATTCGATATTCATCTAATCTATATTGTCACTAGCAACAGCAACCGTTTGAACAGCGTCAAGAGTATTTTTTAAATTTATTAGCCGATTATCGAATTGTACAGTGGATTTCTTCTTATTATTTTTAATATATACCTTCTTTAGTTGAAAACACTCAATATATGTATTAGACAATATATGTAAGAGATAATTAGCTTTGTCATTTGGACAATGTAACTGAAAAAAATTAAACCAATTAAATACTTCAAGCTTATTGGCAAATTTTGTTATATTAGTTTTCGTCATGGGTCTGCACAAAACAAAATCATTACTTTCAATCATCGGCATTGTAATCATGGACATTATGGCCTTATGATCAGAAAGATGAGGTTCAATTACTTTACATTTGATCTTGTGAGATAAATTACTAAATACATTGTCGATTTTAGTACTCGAGTTTACAGTTACTCTGGTATCATCATAAACCATTTCTAAAAGGTTATAGGATAGAAACAAATTTCTATAGGCAAGTACATTTTGACAATTCATATTAAAATTAATGTTAAAATCCCCTAATAGTACAATATGTTTATTTAAGGAAAACTGGTCAAGAACTTGATTCAGTAAGCTAAAATATAAATTTGAATCACCAAGTGGTGATCTATAGGTGCATAACAGTACAATTTTTTCCTTAATTAATTCTGTACAGGCAAATTCTGCATGTTGTTCAATACAGTAATTTCTTATGCTGCAGTGGGTATTCATTACGGACTCAAAATCATTGTTTTTGTATATGGCAATACCACCATGTCGAAAATGTTCACGGCTATAATATGATACTAATTGAAAATTGGTAATATTTAAATTTTTTATTTCCATTTCAGAAGTCCATGTCTCAGTAAAACATAGAAAATCAACCCTCTTTTGTGACAAAAAATACTCAATTTCGTTTACCTTATTTTTTAAACACTGTATATTGATATAAAAAATTTTAAGCGTATCAATACCTTCAGTACCCAATTCATCATCAACATTAAATTCTAGGACATTATATTCATCTGGGATAGTCTTGGATATAAAAAATGTTTTTGATTATTTTTATCAACAACTTGCTCTTGCTCTTACCTTCAAAACACCAACTTACTCGTTTAATTATAACTCACGGACACATAAAGAATTTACATGCGCAAACTCAAAACCTGCTTTACACAATTCGTTTGAAATATTGGCCACTAAACGGAAAAAGTTAATAAAAAATGTCATACACAGGTGCATAAAATGTTTCAAATCAAATCCTAGCTAAACCTAGTAATTTTCTAATGGATAACTTACCTAGTTCACATGTGACTAATGCCAGAGTATTTATGAAATGTAGTTTAGATTATGCTGGTCGAATTTACATCAGACAAAATAACCTTCAGAGAAGTAGGATAGTCAAGACGTATATTTGCATTTTTGTGTGTTTCACAACACGTGCAGTTCACATTGAATTAGTCAATGATTTGACAATGGACAGTTTCTTGAACGCTTTAAAAAGATTTATTTCTAGATGTGGCAAATCTAGCGACTTATATTCAGATAACGGATTGAACTTCATAGGGGCTAACAATCATTTTTCCGAGTTATATAATTTGTTATCAGATAATGAGTATCATGATAAGGTATCAAATTTTTCGTCACAAGACATTTTATTCCAGCAAAATCACCGCATATGTGCGGACCGTGGGAAGCCGCGGTAAAATCTTGTAAATTTCATTTAAACAGAGTTCTTGGAAATGCAAGCATTACGTATGAAGAAATGTACATGCTTTTAAACCAAATCGAGGCTTGTCTCAACTCCCGACCTTTGACACCCCTCTTGAGTGACCCCATTGATTATTTACCTCTCACTCCCGCTCACTTTATTATTGGCAATTCATTAGCTGCTACTCCTCAATTAGACGTACAAGAGAAAAATTTTACATGCTTAAACCGGTACCACAGATTGCAACAGCTTTTCCAATTGTTTTGAAACCGCTGGACCCACGAATATTTAAATCAGTTACAACAAAGATGCATCAAGTGGCAGACTTCCTCGAATAGTAATTTGAAATTAGGTTTATTAGTTATTTTAAAAGATGAAAATCGCTCTCCACTCCATTGGCCCATGGCAAGAATCGTCGATCTCCATCCAGGACAAGACCAGGTGATTCGTGTAGTGTCTGTGAAAGCGCCAAACGGTAATGTTCTTAAACGCAGTTTAACAAAAATTTGTGTTTTACCTCTTGACAATGATTTACATGATAATGTTCACGATATAAAACCAATTTTTCTGTTTACACATTTGTAAACAAATTAATTGTGTATTTTTTACATTCTATAAATTCTAGTTTTATAATATTTCTTTTTGAATTAAGATTTTCAAGGTGGCCAGCATGTACGAGAACTAAATATTTTTTGTAAATTTGACAACTCTATATGATATCTTCCCACCATGGCCACCATTCCAAATGTTGTTTTTTCTTCGCCCTACCAGTGGCACAGTACATTTACAATCCTCATTAAGATAGGAAGTATGAACCAGAGCTAGGTAGTATCCGAATACTTCTGTATTCAAATACTGGGATACTTTTTCTGTATCCGAAAATCGTATTTAATACTTCATTAAATTTAAATCCGATATCTGTATCCGAATAAAAATTAATAAAGTATCCGTATTCGAATACACTAGAAGAGCATTCGAATACCGATAAAAGTATACGAATAAAGTATACAAGTATATCTGTATACATTAAAAGTATCTGAATACATTAAAAGTATTCGAATACAACAAAGGTATCCGAATACCGAAAGCATCTGGATACCATCAAAAAATGCATTCGAATACATTTTGACAGATCACGGATAGTAGGTTTTTGCCATGTGACATAAGATAAGTTGGCATTCTGCGGGCGTAACGCAATAACAAACACACGAACTCACTTCAGAGCTCCAAACACACAATGTCAAACCCAACGGTAAGTATCGAGGGCAAACGACCAGCGGATAGTTTGCGAAAATAATTTCGCTGATCGATATGAAGAACTACAGAGAGTATACTGAACACTCAGCAATAAAAAATGGAATTGAAAAATTCCTTAGCACATTAGTTTTAAATCTTTTATGTCTATTTATTTTCTATCCCTTTGTTTCCAAAAGTTTGCTTTTTTAATTTAATTTGTTTATATTTGGTTATTTCTTTCTGTACAAAAAAACACAAATAAAAAACCCAAAGGCATTTTTAAAAAAATATTTGTTTTCACAGAACAATAATTACTAGTGCAAGCACTTACTAAAAGAAAAACAGACAGCTTTAAAGAAAAATTAAATCTAACAAATTATTTTTGACTATTGAAAGTATCCAGTATCCGTATTCGAAAAAATTATTCAAATACAAGGTATTCAGATACTTTTTAAAGCAAAAAGTATCCCTATCTTGTATCCGGTATTGGAATACATTGAATGTATCCCTATCTGGTACTCGAATATCATTCTAACTGTATCCGACTCAGCTCTGGTAGGAACTTAGTTTTTTTTATTAGAATATCTGTTAAGTTGTACCAGTGTTCAGTCAGTTTGTTAGTACCTAAATAAAGGAAAATTAGACAAATACTTTAATTCCCTGGAAATGGTGGTCCTTCAAGCAAAAACATAATTTAATATAAAACACCACAGCATATTATTATTTCTATTTTTCTTCTGTGATAAATTAATATATTTTACTCTGTATGTCCTGTTTGTTTGTATTGTATATTTGTTTCATATATACTTTTATATATCATACAGTATATTCTATGGGTACTGTACATTTGTTTTAAATCTAAATTTTCCTGTGATTGGGTTTATACCCGTTGAATGAATTATCGAAATAAATAAATAAATAATAGGGCAGTATCTAGTGTCGAGGGCATTTGGTATATATGAGGTTTATTTTTATTATAATGTTACCTATGTACATATACTTATTAGAACCAATACTACTAGCTTCCTATATCTCCTTTGCAGTAAAATTACACAAAGACTTAGCGTACTGCAAACCTTATATCTACTTATGTACCAAACTTTTGGCAGTCTGTTTTTGTGCTTATGTACGCGTGTTATCAAATTACAGATGTACTTCGCTGTGACATACATTATTAAAAGTTCATTAGCACTAATTGAAATCTACCTTAAAATTATGGGAAGAATTTGTTATCTATGCAATAATACTTTAGTGTTTCACTTTGGCACTGGTACAACTTGTATGTTTTAAATGTTTGTTATTTATTTGTTTTCTTTTACAATTTTATAGAGTACCTATGTATTATTATTTTATAGTTGTATTGTTATATTAATGTACCGACAAAGTATCAGTCTACTGATAAATTTTATTTATATACGTATCTTTATATATCTTATACATATCATTTTATTGACTATTTTCTATACATGTGACTCATGTCGATTGAAAATAAAGATTATTATCATTATAAAAAACAAATTGCATATTTTCGATGCATAAGTAAGTGATTACAGATTATGTTACAAAATAATTACTTCTAATCATAACATAACCCAACCTATAAGTGAGGAATGCATGTCGGCAAATTACTTAAAACATTTTAATTTTAAGGTTTCCTATCAATAAAGAAACTTTAATGAAATGTATGGGTTTATTAGTTTCCCTATCAAAATATTTGCTTTATTTTACAAAACTGGTGTAGGCTTTTGTTTAATTATAACTTTATTAATAATGATGAGGACAGATAGGTAGGTATGTTACGGACAACAGCTGAAATGTTTTTGTTCTATATACTAACTACTTGTGACTTTCCCATTGTTAACTAATGTTTACATAAAAAGGGACATTTACACATATCAATCAACTCGGAAAAGTATTTCACTAGCAAATAATACCTGTGAATGTAGATGAGCTTCCATCCAGTTAACTGATGAATAGTTGTTAAACCAAACTTCAAAGTGTTTAAGATACTTTCCAAAATCTCCCAGTGGGCTTCTTTTCAACTTTAGATAGAAGAACTACTTAATTTTATACTTGCTGTTGATTTTACTAACTACAACTTCTCCAGATGAGGAGATTTTTCTTACTAGTGAATATATATGCAACCTACTGGGTCAATTTTACTGGAACAATATGCCACAGATTAAAGCAATATGCAAGGGAGCATTGCCTGAAATCTACAATTTACACCCTTTTTGGTTGTTTAATTTTTTTTTAGGTCACCATTTCGTTGTTGCTTTAAAATAGTTAAATATCTGAGAAAAATTTATTTGTGGGAAAAAACATTCAGGAGCAGAGTTGCGTTGTTGCGGTAATTATTTATGGGTAATATTATTAGTTAGAATCAAGATTTTGTTTTCACTTGTTCTAGTTTTAAGACTTATTGAATTAGACACATGAGGCCTGCCATCTTGCCCCAAGCCCAGCTATATAGGCTTGTAATGTGCCTCTAAAGATGTGGACTTTCCAATACAGTATTCAGTAATAGTTACAAATACTTTATATTATAACAGAAATTCTAAAATTGTTTTTATTAATTGTATACTCGACGAGAATGATAATAAGCATCCTGATTTAATAATCTGTCAGGGATCGGTACATGCGCGTAAGTTATCGAGTACGCTAGAGTCTTGACTTAACAACATATTATAAACTAACAGTATTGGTCTAATAAGGACCTTTCGTGAAGACAGACATGGTTTAATAGTAAATGGAGGATACAGAGTGGTATCTGAATCATCCATAAATAAACTAATTCAGGCGCTTGCCATTGGGCTGACCCCACTCTATTTCTCCAACCAACTAGAAATCATTTAAATGATGCATATCCAAACTAATGAATTGGTCATCGAGGACTTTTGGAAATTATTTTGCAATTTATTGTTTATTAGTCGTAAGTACTGTTTACTACTATTTAAAAAATAAGTAAATTTTGATAAGATAGGAAATAATTTGAAAAATAACTGACCAAGAAGCGCATCGTCTCAATAGGTACATTATGTTGCAGTTTTACTAGTTTTTAATAAATGAGGTAATGAAATAGATTCTCGATTCTCTGGCCTCAAATATTTATTTTCCTAAAAATTGGTTTGTTAAATATTATAATTATTGTTTAAAAAAGATTTAATTGTTTTAATTTTTTTAATTTTAACTTTGAAAGCATTTCTTGCTGGTGTCATTCACTGAACTTTTTCAAGTTTAATATACAGTGTTAATTAGAGGGACTACAATCAAAATACAACTGTGATAGGCAGCATAGCCACAACAACAGAAATAGGTCTGAGCTGATAGTAATAAATTGAATTTTACTTACCTTAAAAAAATGTAAAATGCCCCATACTAATAAAGATGTAAAATCAGTTTCTAATTTTATTACTTAGTTTTGTAGCAAAAATTTTGACTTTTGCCAGTATTCTAGGCTGCTGAAATTCTTGATAAATAATAGAAGAAATCGAAATTTTCATGTGTTTTATCGAGTAATGTGGCTCGGAATAGTATACTTCATTTTTTTGGTACTATTAAATAACAAAGCGAATTAGACTGTTCCGAGCTTACATTAACAACAAATATTGCATATTTTTTAGAACGGGCATGTCTTGTAAATTAATAAATAAATTTAAGATTTTTTTTGTGTAATTTGATGGAAAACTGCTGGAAAAATACCACACTTTATGTTTTCCATGGTCAGATACACAGTATCTTCTAGTGATATAAAGCTGGTATGTGCTACTCATTAATCTGCCAAATGCTGTGATTATTTAAACAGCTAGTCAAAACTTTGTAAATTGATAAGAATAAGCAAGTATTGTTTCAATAATCAAGTTTTGAAAAGCGGTTGGTAAGAATCACCTGTATTAAAATGTTGTGTAACAGCAAAAAGTGGTAAGTTACAAGAATGTATGCGCTTATGTATAAATTAATACATTTTTCCCAGATAACAGGTATTTTACCAATCATTTCCAATTGTTCTATATGCATGAGATGATCCTATTGTGTTCACAATAATAAAATGATAAAAAAAATCGGTCTGACAAAACTCAGAAAAATTTACCCATAAGTATTTGTCTAACTAGTATATTAGCATGACCAGACTGAGATACCAATACACAGAAAGCAGGTATTTCCGTATTAAATAAAAGGGTTGTGATTTACTTTATGCATAATAATGTTTTCTAATCACTTTACATTTCAAGGTTTTAAAGCATGTTGGCACAGTGTTTTTAAGTGTTTTACCTTGTAATACTGAGATCGTGGGTTCGAAACCAGTAGAGGTGCAATTTTTTTTACTTTCTTTTTACATTATGAAATTAAAAAAAATTAAATATTAAATAAAGTAAGGAAGTAACCATATGTTAAATTTGATCAAAATCGTTAGAGCCATTTTAGATTAAAAAAATTATTAAATTCTTTAAAGTTCACCTCATGCATTTTCTGGGAGCGACTGGTTATGCCATCTTATGCTGGTACTAAGGGAGTATTTATGAGTCAAATTTTATCGAATTCGTTAGAGCCTTTTTAGAGAAAAAAACTATGTTCTATTTTTTTTCCTGATTTTAGGTGTTTAATCCCTCCACATTTGAGCTATCGATTTTGCGATTTCGCCTCGAGGTGTGCCCGTCTTGAATACACATGTAAAATTTGAACAGAATCGATCTAGTACTTTGGGGTCTAGGACCTTTTTTTAAAATTACTTGTTTGGGTTCAGGGGACTTGAAAATGTGTAAATCCATCAAAAACTCAAGCTTGAATTTTTGCACGATCACCATACTTTCCTTATATACTACATACATGGGAAAGTAAAAAGTCTTGATAAATGAAAAGAAAAACATTTATTTTAATAAGCACAACAAGGTATCAGGAAGTGACACTACAAATGTATATTATTATTACAAACAAACATACAACATAAAAAAACATTTGAACTAAACAACATATAAGTTTTTAAAACTTGCTAAACTATATAACCTAAAACTAGTTATCGATTTTTCCTTCAAGAATGTATCTTATGTGATTTTATCCAATTCCTGTAAACATATTAAACTGATTTATTTCTGTATTATAACAAAGGATTATTTGATCTCAATACAATTTTAACAGGAATTCATACAAATCCAACAGTCCTATCAAATAACAGATTGTTCATCACCAAGAGACAGTAGTTCAGTTAAAATAGCCACTTCTTGTAAAAAGTTGTCTCTCTGTTTGTTCAAAGAAGCACTATACACTGTTTTAAGCACAACTTGCTCATTCAATTTTTTAACTTATTGCAATATGTCAAAATGATGTTGAACTAGTAAAATTATCTGCATGCCTTAATACTAACAAATTAAATTTAAATAAAACTAAAAGCATGATTATCACTAAGCCATATAACCACTCTAAGATAAATATTGATAATATTAATTTATACTTTGAAAATTTTAAAATAGAAATAGTTACTGAAATAAAATATCTAGGCTTTATTATTGACAATAATCTCCCACTGAAACATAATTTTATTTATATGCAGAAGAAAATATCAAAAAATTATTCTTTTCTCTAGAGTGGCTAACTTTCTTTCAATAAATACTAAAATTACAGTTTTTAAAACAATTATTCAGCCTCACTTTGACTATTGCTCAAGCATTCTATATTTTTTAGATAATAACAGTGTAGCTGCTTTACAGGTTACAAAAAAGGGGAATGTGAATTATATTAAAACATAGTAAGAGTAACATCAATTGCCGTAATATTGAGGTGTTAAATTGGTTTAATGTCAGAACTTGTTTGAGATATTTTATGTGGATTTTTGTTTTCAGAATTACAAAAGGACTACTCCCTTCATATTTTAATCAATATGTAGTGTTTAATAACCAAGTTCATAATTATTTAACAAGAAGACATGATGATCTACATGTACAAAATATAAACTACAGGAAATATATGAATATGTTATTTATACAACGTCTACGGGAATTTAATAATTTGTCAAATAGTTTAAAAGAATGTAGCAATATTAATACATTAAAGCTGCTTTAAATGAATATTTAAAATTGGTAACCTAAATTGGTATCAATCAATTTCATGTAGAATCTCTATTGAAACAGGTATGATGTAGAGCTATTGGTTAAATCATATACAAAAGCTGACTTTGTCACTGTGTTTGTGAACGATTCATCTTTTGAAGTCTGAAGGACTTTTTATATATTTCAAACATGAATGTTAACGTTAAAAAAATAAGGGTCCGAAACGACTGTTTCAGATGGAGAATAATATGAAAATTTATACTTACTGTTCGTTTTTGCTTAACTGCTGCTCTGATGGTATCTATTGGACGTCGTAACACTATAAACCTAACACTGGAAGTACTATAATATTTTCTTAAAATTATACCTGAAAGGGAATTTTGTTAAAAAAACACAATTAAAAGACAATATAAAGTTCAAAAATATCGATTTATTACAACTATATAAAGTTCGCAAACAGGATAATAATAATAATAAAAGATTTTTATTGGTCATACACATATAACATATAACCAAAAGGCCATCGACCGAGGTCCTTCAGCCTGTCTATTAATATAGTAAATTTGTGGATTCGTCCAGGGTGAGATATAATACCAATAAAATTATGTCGACTCATAATAAATCTAAAGCCGTGTGGCAAATAATAAATGCAGCTAATGGTAACAATAACGAACCATCAAAAAATAATCTAATCGACAATAATGAGAAGTTAGTTGAAGACCAAACTGAGATTGTCGAAATGTTCATGAATGAATTTATTGCATTTCAAGTCAATTTACAGAGTAATCCTCAATTTTTCTCACAAAAATAAAGTTCAATTCAGTTTTTTTCTAACACCCACCGGCAGTAGTAAAGGCATTGAAAGTATTATTCTAAATTTACCTAACAAGACTTTAGCTGGTTTAGATGATGTTCCCTGTTCTTTATTAAAAACGATTGCTCATGAAATATCTGAACCATTAGCATTAATTATTAACCACTGTTTTTCAAATGGGTTTTTCCCAGACCTATGGAAGCATGCTAAAATTATACCCATTTATAAAAAAGGGTCCAGATCGACAGTTAAAAATCATAGGCCTATTTCTTTATTATCAGTATTTTCTAAAATTATCGAAAAACTTGTGTATAAGCGTCTTCTTATGTATCTGGTACGATTTAATATACTTTCTCAATTTCAACATGGTTTTATACAGGGACGATCAACTGAAGGGGCAATATATGAAAGTCTTAATTATATTGTAGGACACCTCAACAGAGGCGAATGTGTCGCAGGTATTTACTTTGATTTATCGAAAGCGTTTGATACACTTAACCACGAACTGCTGCTTTACAAATTGGAGTGCTATGGAATTAAAGGTATAGCTTTAAACTTTTTTAGGTCTTATCTTTCTAACAGAACCCTGAGAGTTTGTATTAGTATGAAAGAGGGTAATAACATGACTACCATCTATTCTAAACCAAGACAGATAACTACAGGGGTACCCCGAGGTTCGGTATTGGGGCCTTTATTGTTTTTATTGTATGTCAACGAATTACCTGAGAACTTGGTATTACATTCCATATATCAGTATGCTGATGATACCTCATGTGTAACATTTACCACAGATACTAATGCTGCATCATACAAAGGTACAACTGTGGAAGCTCGTCACATATTGAGAAAGCATTTGTCGCTCAAAAGAAGATACTCAGATGCATGGTAAAAGCACATCCGCGAAGTTCATGCAAAGAAATATTTATAAATTTGGAGATTCTAACCTTACCATGTTTGTATGGATGTATATAACTTGACTAGTCTGATAAGTGTCACAATGTAACAATTGTAATGCTTCAATGATGAATAAACTTATCTTATCTTATCTAAATAAAATGGATAAATGGTGTCGTGACAACTCACTTATCCTAAATGAAGCTAAAACTGTACTTATCCAATTTAGTAATAAAACCCCAGATTCAAGCATCTACTTGCAGTTTAGAGAAAAATCTATTCCTGTTGTAAATAACACCAAATTCCTAGGGGTCATGGTAGATTCAAAACTATCTTTCGAATACCATGTTAACTCAACAATATCTAAGCTTAACAAAGTATGTTACTCAGTACGAAACATACGATCTTCTGTCAATCTTGATGTGTTAAGGGTCTATTACTTTGCCATTGTGCAGTCCATACTTAGTTATGGTTTAATATTCTGGGGGTCTAGTGTCCATGCCATACGATGTATGCTTAGGAAAAACAACCGAGAGCCTGGTAAGCCATTATTCAAAATGTTGGGGTTACCGACATTACCCACCTTATAAATATAGCTGTTGATTGTATCTGTAAAAAAAAATATTGATAAATTAAGAATAAACGAGGATATGTACAATGGTATGATGATGGTAACTCGAAATTCTAATGCTCTGAGAGTTCCTCATCATCAAACATCATCATTTGAAAAGGAAGTATACTACAGAGCAATGCAGGTATTTAATGCAGTTCCACTGGAGATAAAATTTATCTCTAATATTTTTTTATTTAAAAAGAAATTAAAGTATTACCTTCTTGAAACATGTCCCTACAGTTTTGACGAGTTTTTACTAATGCCAGAATATCTCGTTAATAGCCCTGATATGAAATAATGATCAAGGAGTATTGTTTTATATATATATGTATGTATGTTTTTTTATTCCTTTTAAATATTTATGTATATATATTTTGTATGTAGCGTTTTTTTATGTATTATATATTCTGTGTACTTATACTATCTATGTTACATACATGACAATTCCAATACTTGTAAAACTCTGATGGAAATAAAGATTATTATTATTATACAATCATAGTTTATTTATTTTTATGCCACTTGGGCCACTTGTACTTAAGTATGAGTAGTTGTTTGTATTTGTATCTATATATTATGCCTTATTTTATTTGTTATTATTGTATTTATAAGAAGAAACGTATATATATATATATATATATATATATATATATATATATATATATATATATATATATATATATTGTTATTATAAATGATTTGCAGGAAACAACTACTCAGCGGGCAAATACCCCGACCTGCATTGAATTATACCTACAAATCATTTGGTAGCCAATGTCATTTGTCAATTCCCCGACCAGACATAGACCGGTTTCGAACTTATTAGTTCTCATCAGTATGCCATAGGTCGTGGAACAGACAAATGACAGTGGCCAACCTGCTAGTCTTATACAGACTAATGTAAATGGTGTAGTGGTGAGAGGTAAGTGAATCCTCTCATGTGGTCTAATGCTACTATACACCAGACATCATAGATGTCTCCATGATGTATAGCGACTTGCCATTTTGCAAGTACCGAGAGCGGTGACCTTCAGCCCTTGGTGGACTTAACCTATATACTGTTATTATAAATGATTTGCAGGAAACAACTACTCAGCGGGCAAATACCCCGACCTGCATTGAATTATACCTATAAATCATTTGGTAGCCAATGTCATTTGTCAATTCCCCGACCAGACATAGACCGGTTTCGAACTTATTAGTTCTCATCAGTATGCCATAGGTCGTGGAACAGACAAATGACAGTGGCCAACCTGCTAGTCTTATACAGACTAATGTAGATGGTGTAGTGGTGAGAGGTAAGTGAATCCTCTCATGTGGTCTAATGCTACTATACACAATAAGTTCGAAACCGGTCTATGTCTGGTCGGGGAATTGACAAATGACATTGGCTACCAAATGATTTGTAGGTATAATTCAATGCAGATCGGGGTATTTGCCCGCTGAGTAGTTGTTTCCTGCAAATCATTTATAATAACAGTATATAGGTTAAGTCCACCAAGGGCTGAAGGTCACCGCTCTCGGTACTTGCAAAATGGCAAGTCGCTATACATCATGGAGACATCTATGATGTCTGGTGTATAGTAGCATTAGACCACATGAGGGGATTCACTTACCTCTCACCACTACACCATTTACATTAGTCTGTATAAGACTAGCAGGTTGGCCACTGTCATTTGTCTGTTCCACGACCTATGGCATACTGATGAGAACTAATAAGTTCGAAACCGGTCTATGTCTGGTCGGGGAATTGACAAATGACATTGGCTACCAAATGATTTGTAGGTATAATTCAATGCAGGTCGGGGTATTTGCCCGCTGAGTAGTTGTTTCCTGCAAATCATTTATAATAACAGTATATAGGTTAAGTCCACCAAGGGCTGAAGGTCACCGCTCTCGGTACTTGCAAAATGGCAAGTCGCTATACATCATGGAGACATCTATGATGTCTGGTGTATAGTAGCATTAGACCACATGAGAGGATTCACTTACCTCTCACCACTACACCATATATATATATTGTATATAGTATATTAGGTTTGTCTTATTCAATAAACTTACTTACTTATGTTCTTATTCAGGATCTTGTTTTTTATATTCTTCATTGGCCAGTTCTAATTCTTTGATTTTTTCTTTTAACAGTCTCACTTCAGTTTCTTGCTGTGATCTTGCAGTCATGACATCATCAGTTAGACAGGCATTTTTTTCTAATAGTTCTTCAATCTGCTGATGTAGAGGCTTAACGTCAGTAGGTAGCTCGCACAACCTTTCGATCTCTGCCTTATAATCATTCGTTCGCATATTGAACTTGTTTGTTATATAGTTTAGCGTACATTGATGTTCAGTTATTTCCTGGCTACGAGTCCTTTTTAGTATCTCCTATTTAAAAGAAAATAAAACTTAGTTTTGCAAAAAAATGTATTTAGACAAAGAAAACAATTGAAATTACAATAGAAAAGTTTATGGAGGTCAAGAAGTTTCTTCCATTTTTTGTCACGGTCGATTTGACGTGATGTTTCGCTAATTACAATTCTTCAGACGGAGTGGCCACTTAATATTGCTCCTCAAATTCCCTGATTTTTCCCTGATTTCCCTGATTGAGAGACTTCAGTTTTCCCTGACTTAATATTTATAACCAGGGCCGCGGAATATTTTTTGATGAGTGAGGGGGGAAAAATGTATACACTGGACCCCTTAAATGAGCCCTTGCTCATCATCCCCTTGCCCCTACTCTCGGCGGGCCTGTTTACAACCCAAAAGTTAATAGGGCATTTGGTCAAACCTCAAATTACACTATTTGTGTATACCGAAGTGGGAGAGAACATGGATTTGCGTATGGGTGGAGCTGAAATAAGAGATAATATTCAGCTGCTACTTCTCACCCAATAGAGGTTTAGGAGACCTAGAATGGTCCCTGCAAGAGCTGCAGGAACGATCATAGAAGAGGGCAGGAGATCAGGAAAAGATATCATTGTCGCTGACCACTTCAATGCCATGGCCCCAGAGTGGGGGATGGAAGAGGTGGATGCTAGGGGTAACCTCGTTGTGGACTGGATGGAGTAGAATAATCTGCAGGTGCTCAACGAAGGTTTAGTGTTCACATTTGTGCGAGGGGAGGGTGGCTCCAGTCTGAATATAACATTGGCCTCAGCGGGCGCTGCTAGGAGAATAAGCGGATGGAGAGTCTTGTGAGAGGAAGGGACGAGACGCTGAGCGACCACCGCTACATCGAATACGTGGTGGGGTAGCAGGAGAGAACGCCAGTGATAAGGGTAAGGGTAAAGGGGGAGTGTATTGGTGGACAGACGATATCAACAATCTCAGGCGGCAATGTGTGGCAGCCAGAAGAAGGTGTGTTAGGGAAAATAGGAGGCAAGGAAGAGAGGCTGAAAACCTAGCTCTCCAATACTACCGAGAAGCAAGGAAAAGATTCAGAGATGCGATAAAAGATTCCAAAAGGAATAAATGGAGGGAGATATGTGAGGATATTGACGGGAATGTGTGGGGTGACGGGTATAAAATTGCGACGTGTAGTATGAGAGCCACCCCTCCCACAATTCCAGGGGAAAGGATAGAGGAAATAGTGCACATCTTATTTCCTGTGAGGGAAGAAGTCAGCTGGGGAGCCACGGAAGTGGGGGACGTGCCCCCTTTACGGAGAATGAGCTTAAGACTGCTTGTAGCAGGCTTAAAAGCAGTAAAGCTCCAGGCCCAGATGATGTCCTATCCGAGATAGTGAATATAGTTGCAGAAGAGTATCCCGCGGTTACCCTGAGAATTATGAATCAGGCGCTGAAGAGTGGGATTTTTCTAGACAGATCGAGGAGAGCAAGGCTGGTATTGATACCAAAAAAGAATAAACCGCCAGAGGAACCATTCCCTTACAGGCCACTGTGTTTGTTGGACGCATGGAGCAAGCTGCTAGAATACCGTGTATTGGGAAGACTAGAGACTGAAATAGAGCAGAAAGGGGAATTGGTGGATAATCAGTACGGCTTTAGGAAAGGCAAATCGACGGTGGATGCTGTAAGGAGGATTATGGAGATTGCGAGAGAGGCCACGAACTCAAAAAGGATCTGTGCAGTAGTGACCCTGGATGTCAGAAATGTGTTTAACATAGCGGGATGGGCTGAAATTGTCAGTAGTCTGAGGAGAGAGGGAGTAGCTTCTTATTTGCTCAGAATCGTTAAGAGCTATCTGGAGAACAGAAGAATTGCATGGGAGGCAGGAAACGGCGCACACTGGAAGAAGGTGATCTGCGGGGTTCCACAGGGATCGGTCCTGGGTCCGACCCTGTGGAACTTAATGTTCAATGACGTCTTACAGGGTACGCCGATGACAGGAGAATAGAGCGGTAGTTAAATGGGGTGCAATTAGAACTAGCCCCAGAGAAAACAGAGTGCATCATCATTACGAGGAAAAGAATTCCCCCCACACTTTACAGTAAGAGTAGGGCAGGTAGAGATTACACCTAGCAAGGGCTTAAAATATCTAGGAATATGGTTTGACCCACGGTTAACCTATGGGTTACATGCACTGAACACAGCAGAGAAGGCTTGGAAAACCGCCTCTGCCTTAGGGAGGCTTATGAGTAACACATATGGGCCCAAGGCTATCAAAAGAAGGGTATTATGTAGTGTGGTGCATTTCATTTTACTGTATGCGGCCTCAGTATGGGAGAGTTCGATGGCAGTACAGAGCACCACAAGGAAGCTTGAGAGAGTACAGCGGAGTGCTGCACTCAGAGTTTGCAGTGCTTACAGAACTGTGTTGTACGAAGCAGTCCTGGTGCTAGCGGGGGTCCCTCCGATAGATCTACTGGCCAAGGAGAGAAGAGAGGTATATGATGTGATGGGGAAGCAAGAGGCAAGGGAGAGACTCCTCGAGAGATGGCAGACTAGTTGGAACAATTCAACTAAAGGGAGGCAGACAAGACGACTTATTCCAAATATAAGAACATGGAGGGAGAGGGGACCGTGGGGAGATGAGTTTCCACCTCACCCAGGCTCTCACAGGACATAGTAGCTTTGTGGAATATCTCTTTGATATAGGAAAGATTGACACATGTGAGTGTGTGTACTGTGGGGAGAATGATGACGCAGAACATACCGTGTTCTACTGCAACCGGTGGAGGACCGAGAGATCAGGAGACCATTGGAACCCTGATAACCTAAGGTATATGCTGGAATCGGAGGAGAACTGGGAAAATGTAGCACATGCTCTAAATCGAATAATGAGAACAAAGGAAGGGGATAGAAGAAATCTAGCCCCGAACCCTTAATCGTTTTAACAGATAAGGGATGTAAGGGAAAACGTGGGAAGTTTTATTAACATAAATACAAGATGAATGACCTGTGGCCTAATGGAAAGCGAAAGCAGTTCCAGGTTATGTGGAAACACTGATCTAGGAGAGGCTTTAGTCGGTAGGAGTCAGACACTACCTGGCGCGGCAGACCCTAACGCTGGGTGTCCATTAGGATTTCCCCTCCACCATAAAAAAAACCTATATTTTACTGAAAAAATTTAAACACAAATCAACTAACACAGGACCAGTAGATTTTCAGTTGTTTAAAAACAGAAATTTGAATTGAAACACTAATGAATTCGTATAGTAAGTATACAGTAGAATGAAATGAAATCGCCCAGTTTTGTAGATAATAATAATAATAATAAACAACTTTATTGGGAAAATGTAAATGTACATATATAAGCACATTACAAGGAATGACTTAAAGGCGAAGTTTAGCCACATGGCTATTCTTACACTTAACCTTTTAAATCACTTAGAATTACATGAATAAATAATAATAATAATAATAATAACATATGTACATGCATTATTGTGCTCTAAATTAACAATATGCGAGTAGTATATTATACACAGGAAATTCAAAATAGAAATTATAGTGAAACTATTTTTAGATGTGACTTCTCAGAAAGCAATTTAATAACATTCCAAAACTTATTGGTATGACTGATGGTCGAGAGGTAAGCGCACTTGCCTCCCATCCAAATGTCCCGGGTTCGATCCCCGGTTGTGGCAGTGGAAAATACTGTGAGAGGGATTTTTTCACTATACACGGATATTGGGTGTATGTCCCTTGTCTTTAAATGTGTAGCCCCCTCCCACACAAGGCTCTTCTAGAGCCTTCCGGGACAAAGGGGGTCGTCATTACCTGTGGTGTATTTATTATTTATTATTAAAAAATGAAAATTGGTCAGACATGTACATATCCCGTAATTTAGATAACAAATTCAATGCATTTTATTCAACCTTTAAATTTCACTTTAATAATGCCTTTCCATATAAAAGAATAAAGAAAACCTTGGTTTACACGAGAAATTAAACAACTACATCAAACCCTATGTGACATGTCAAAAATATGTAAAGCTACAAAGAATGACTTTATAAAAACCAGATATAAACAGTTAAAAGTTATATATAGAGAGAAAGTAAAGCATGCAGTAGAAAATTACAATAACAGTAGATTAGAAAACACCACCAATATTATGAAAGAGAGCTGAAAGATTATAAACGAAATGAAAGGTAGCTCAAATAAAAATAGTTATAGTCAATTATACATTAATGATGAACAAATATCGGATATAAACAAAATATGCAATTTATTTAATGAGTCATTTGTGAATTTGCCCAACCTTATGCCAGTAATGGATAAAATAAAATTACCGCCTCACTCTAATATTACTTTTTATTTATATCCTACCACACCAGATGAAATTGAAAAAGCTGTAATTAAAACAACTGCTAAACCAGCTGCTGGTATTGATGAGATCTGAGGTAAAGTGCTAAAAGCAGGTAGCAATGTTATAAGTATCCCACTCTCTTACATAATTAATGAGTCATTCTGTGAGGGGAAGTACCCGGAGGCACTGAAAATTTCAAAGTCAATTCCAGTTTTCAAAAATAAAGGATCCAGAAATGATATAAGTAACTATCGAAATATTTGCTTGCAAAGTCAGCTAGCAAAAGTCATTGACATCGCTTTTAACACAAGATTAAGTGCATTTCTAGAAGCGCATAATTTATTATCAAATTGTCAAAATGGTTTTAGATCAAAGAAATCTACATCAACAGCCTTAGCAGATTTATGTACAAGTGTGTATGACTGTTTAAACAATAAACAATATCCAGTTGCCTTATATTTTGATCTAACTAGAGCATTTGATACTGTCAAACACAATTTAGTTCTAGAAAAACTAGATCGCATTGGTGTATGAGGAAATGCAAATAACTGGGCTGCATCATATTTACAGAAAAGAACCCAGGTTGTGGTCTTAGATAAAGTTAAGTCTAATCCAAAAGCAGTCACAATGGGAGTACCTCAAGGCTCAATTCTGGGTCCTCTATTTTTTATTATTTTTATAAATGATATACCATATTCATGCATTTCTGCTTACAAAACAATAATAAATGCTGATGATACGAATCAACTAATAGCTGAAAACAATTTATCCAATTCAGTCATGAAAGCAAATGTCTCCGCAGGTAAAATACATCAATGGGGCCAATACAATGGACTATTAGTCAATCAAAGTAAGACCTTTTTTATGCTTTATCAACAAAAAAAACTTTAATTACAATTTTAGCCCTCTTATTAAGATAAATCATAAATCGATAGAACAGGTAAGCTCAATCAAATTTCTAGGCATTACGGTGGATCAAAAACTGACATGGGAGAAACATATTGACAATATATTATTGAAGTTAAGTAGTGTATGTTTTATTATTAGAAAATTATGTACAACTGTTTCCATGGACATACTTAAACTTACATATTATGGACTTGTGCAGTCAATTCTAAGTTATGGCCTGATTTTCTGGGGTCATTCAGCACATATTTACAAAATTTTGGTCATGCAGAAAAAAATTGTCAGATGTATGGTGGGAGCAAGTATGCAAACACCATGTAAACCAATATTTATTAAATTATCAATATTAACAGTCACTTCTCTCTATATATATTTAATAACTGTAAATGTAAAAAAAGAAGAAAATTCCTTTATAAAAAACAAAGAAGTCCATGATCACGATACAAGAAATAGTCATAACATATACCAGCCATTTTCAAGATTGAGTGTTGGTAAAAATTCTCATGTGTATCAAGGTATATTATGTTTTAATAAATTTATAAGTATTTTTGGTGAAATACAAAATTTTAATCATTTTAAACGTACATTGTATATTTATTTAGTAAGTAAGGCCTTTTATTCTGTGGATGAGTTTTTGTATTTTTAATTATATGTTTGAATTGTGTGCTTTACTGCTTTTAAAGATTTAGATGTAATGTGAACTATTTTGTGTGTGCGTGTACAGGTGCGTGAGTGGGTGCGTGCGTGCGTGTGTGTGTGTGCGTGTGTGTGGACTAGTCTAATAAGTTATATATATCCTGTGTAAACTTCTAAAGATGAATAAAGTCTCTATCTATCTATCTATACAATATGTAAATGAATATGTGAAGAAAGTAATAAACAATGATAATAACAATAAAAAAGTATCAATCATATGCAAGATGCAAATGGTACCCAAAAATGTCTAAAAATACTTAGGTATTATTGGCATTCATAAACCTAGCTTTGATTTTATTACAGAATGCATTAACTGTCAACAGATTTTTATATGTTGGATCAATTGAGTTGTATAAGTGCACGGATGTGTAAGAAAAGCTACGCTGGAATAATGCAGTGCGATGTTGCGGCATTGTTAGAGCGTACGGATGTTTAATATTTATATTGTGAACTACAGATCTGAAAACTAACTTTTCCTTGGAACAGAGGATTTTATTAAACAGAACAAGGACACCGCGAAGTGAAATTTAACGAGTTGCTCCATCTTTAACGAACGCAGCTCAGTATATTTATTTGAAACATGATCAAACTTCTTCAAATTGTATATGAAGTAACAACAACAATTTTGCATAACTTGTAGCCGATTTTTGGTCGCTTGGTCCAAGCAGAAGAAATACATAAAATTGCAATAATTGAATATGGGCATGACTAGAGTTTCACAGTTTTTACGTTGTTTAAAGTTCAGTATGTGCCTGTTTGCATACAGCACTTTTAACTGGCAAAAAAATTTCTGTAAAAGCATTTTTATGTGCTGCACGAAGCGTAATTTTTCGTTTATTACTACCCCTAGATTTTTGGAAAAGGTCGAAAACGATAGATATTCTTGATTAATTTTTAATTGAACAAATCACAATTAAAGGTTAGATTCATTTGCTTTACACTGAATGCGCATAACATAACAATTTGACTATGTGCTCAACCAACCACTATTGCCGGATGATGCAATTTACAGTGGAGAATAAGCCAATATGTTGCCTAGTTATGCAATTTTTAGGCGAAAATAACTTCGATTGAGTCACGTAAAAGTCGCAATAAATAAAAAAAATTTTGCTGCAAGCAAGAGTAAAAATATATTAAAATAAATGCGTTTTTCCCTGACTATTTCTTAAAATCCTGACTTTTCCCTGATTTCCCTGACCAACATGAAATTCCCTGATTTTTCCCAGTTTTCCCGGTTTTCCAGAAAAGTGGCCACCTTGTCAGAAGTGTGAAGGTGTAGTTGTTTCCAAATAATGAAGAAAACACAATAGTTGCTTTCCTCAAACAAGTATCGCAATCCTAAACTATCGATGAAAGGTGTTTACCAATAGGGTACACGTGAATGTCAGTTTTACACCCAAAAGTGTTTTATGAGACAATGCATGTTTGAAAACGTCTACTGTGTCATAATTAAATTATTTAGACATCTAATAATTAACAAATAATAATTGAAATTAAAATTATTTGAATCTTTACGAAGAACCGCCGAATTTTGACTAGTTTATAACATAAATAAAATCTTAGAATTTTCGGATAACAGGATGTATTGACACTACATCTAAATGGTTGCGATATAGTCTGGAAAGAGGCTTCTAAAAACGCACTGATGTTTATAGCATTCCATTTTTAAAAAATGGCACTCGGTCCTGCATATTCCTCTTTGTTTATCCTATATATTCGAAAATAATTTCCGGTTATAAACTATTTTATGTAGTACGTATTTTTTTTTTTTTAATTTCTAGCTATCGTAAAACTCAAGCTATCGAAGTAGGACACACTATTGCCCCACCATGTATTAACTAGAGTTTACATAACTTTTTCTAGAACCTCACCATGACTGATTTTTTCAATAGGCATCTTCAGATTGAATTATTTTGACAAAAATAATTATAATATTTGAGTCTTCGAATGATTGGGAGATAGTATAGATAATAATATAGGAGTGAAACCAGTCAAGAAAGAGACTTAAAAATGCAGAGATCATTAAATTTTTTTATCTAGTTTATTTGTATTTTTTTTTATTTCTAGCTATCATAGAACTCAAACTATCAAAGTCGGACACACTATTCTGCCGTCCTAAGGTAAATCCCTGTATTAAAAAAAAAATTAGAAAATGAGTTTTTCTTCAAATGGGGTTTACGTTAGGACAGCAGTACTTCTCCATCTCATATACATCCCTACCCAGGTCACTATTAGTTACTATAAATTAATAATAATAATTTATTTTATCCATAAAGATCATAATGATATTGGATAGGTCACTTTGCAATATATAATGTATAACGATATATACAATAGTATTTACATAAGTCTCAATATATAAATAAAACTTAATAATAGAAGTTATTTAATTAAAATAAAAACACAAATATTTAAACAGATAAATAGCACAAATTAAATAATGTGAGTCGTGACATAACACATAATTTAAAAATAAATAAACAGATGAATAAACACAGTAATAATAGAATTCTATTAATTTTGGTTACTTGATTTCCAATTAGCGTTACTGATCAACAGTTATCCTCCATGTATTCTTTGGCTGAATAATATGTTTTTGAAATTAAAAATAGTTTTAATTATCTTTTGAATTTTCCTACAGATCCAATATTTTTTATAGCATCTGGTAATTTATTATATAATATTATTCCAGAGTGAAGGGGTGAGTTTTTAAACAGTCCTGTAGAGTGTGCATCAGTTCTCAAGTCATTGTCCTTTCAAGTTAAATATTCATGGAAATATTCTGCAAATTTATTTTTATCCAACTTATACATTTTAGTATATACACACATGACACAGTTAAAATATGATTGTTCTTTAAAATATGGTGTGCAGGATTCTCTTTGGTCTAAGTTGAATATTAATCTTACTACTCGTTTTTGCAAAATGAGAATTCTTTCAACACCACTAGAGTTTCCCCAAAGTGAAATATTATACTGTATGGCTGAATAGATTAGTGCGTAGTATATGTTTATTAACTGTCTGTTTTCGAGGGAAGATTTAAATTGCAGAATTGCATAATAATAATAATTTATTAATTTAAGAGACCTTACAATGTAAGAGGTGTTAAACAAGTCAAAATTGCGAACATGTACAACAGGAAATATTTAAAAAGCAGATACTATACGAAATTAAACGATACATACTACATATTATCTTATAATAATAATAAACACTACTAAGTCACCACATATAACTCTCGTTCGAGTATTCTGATACACTATGAAATGCTTTATCTATAAGCAACATTGGAACTTTTCGATAAATTTCAGGTAATTTATTGAACAGTTGTATACCAATATATGCAGCATTATTTTCATAAATAGCCAAATTATGAATTTGTAAACACAAATCTTGATCTCACCTGGTGTTACAGGTATGATAATAATTATTTTTTATAAATTTGTTTTACAAATAATAAAATTTCCATGAAATAGATACAAGGCCAAGTAAGCATTTTTAATTCTCTAAATATAGGCCTGCATGACGTAAGCATGGAAACATTTGCGATGCATCTAACAGTTCGTTTTTGAAATTTGAATACTCTGATACTGTGGTGAGAATGACCCCAAAATATTATGTCATATTTTAATCTTGAGTACATTGTTGCATAATAGTAAGATAACATAATCTGCGTTTTGCCAACTTGTTTTAGCTTGTAAAAAACAAAACAGACCGACGAAATTTTTTTGCACAGTATATCGATATGAGGTTCCCAGATGAGACTGTTATCAATTTTTTAAACTTAGGAATTTTGTTTCACTAGCTTGTTCTATGCTATTTCCATTGCATTTTAAAAGATAACTCTCACTGGTTTGTTTTAATCTGGGTGTAAAGTGAGTGAATAGCATTTTATTAGTATTTAAAAATAACCTATTTGTATTAAATCATACAATAAACTTATTAAGTATTATCTGTGTATTTTTTACTGCATTTAAAATATTAACATCACTACATCGTCCGCGTACATAATCATATTAGATTGAGTATTGCTTATATCTGGTAAATCATTTAAAAAAGGAAGAAATAACAATGGCCCTAGAACTGAACCTTGTGGGACATCATATTTAGTTTCCATAGCATGGGATTTTATATTATCAATTTCTACTAATTGCTTGCGACCCACCAGATACGACTTTAATAATTCACTGTTTAGTCTGATTTGTGTTTACCTTTTTAATGGAAAAAGAACTATCGACGTAATATTTTACTATATTGACAAGTATTTCAAATGCTTTGTTTACATCACTACAATTATAGACTTCTACCCATGTTTCTCTGCTAACATATGATACAGATGTATTATAATTTGTTGTACTAAGCAATCTCGTGAATACATAATCTTGCGAACAAGATTATGAGGAAGTCAATGACAACATTTGAGCAGTATGATCTGATATTGCATTTTCCACAACTGAACATGTCATATTAAATGAATTAAAATTTGTACACATATAATCTATATATGTAGATGAATTTTGTAATATTCTTGTGGGTTCCTTTACAAAATTTGTGATGCTATAGGACGAGAGAGTATTAACTAATTCTTTTTTAGCAATAGAATTAGAAAGAAAGTCTATATTTAAGCCACTGCAAATAATAACTTGGCAATTTACATTTTTACAAACTAAATTTAAAACTGTATCTAATTTCTCGATAAATAAATCAAAACTAGCCATTGGTGACCTATATATAGTTATAATTCTAAAAGTAACTTGACAGATTGATAATTCTTCGATAATTTTTTCATCTTTTATATTTTATAAAAATTTTAACTCAGCATACTGTTTTAAATTATTTTTACAAAACATGATTACCCCCCATTTGTATATAATGATCTGCAAAACATACTACGTGGACTAAATCCTTTTATAACAATATCTTTTTCATGATTTTGCAACTAGTGCTTGGAGAAGCATGCAATATCTACATTTTCTGCATTTAATTCCATTCCTACTACTCACACTGCCCGATCAGGCCATACATTCAAATACTTGAACTATTAGTATTATTCAGTGTGTACCTCGCTGTCGAAAGGGCGTGCTCCACTGCTCTACTGCCGTACCAAATAGTTTATGTACCACAGGATATTAACCCTGCCAGAATGTCGAATTGTCCAAATTGTAACCAGAAAATTGCTCCCGATCACCTTAAAGCATCCTGTTCTAATTGTTCTAGATCTGTACATTATGTATGTTGGAACAGTGGCGGCTCTTCGAGGATAGCAGGGTAGGCAGTGCCCACCCAATTACTTGTAAAGTTATATTTATATTTTTATATATTTCTGTAGTTAAATTATCAAATACAATTTTGCGGTTAATGAATTGTAACATTGAAATTCAAAAAGTTAATTTTATTTATGATACTATTTTTACTACATATTAATCCGCCTTATGTAAGTCCACATATGAATCCGTTTAATACGGAAGGTAATACTGTCGAACTCCAATTAGGAATGTCATGTGCCAAGCCAGGGCAGGTTAACCACTCTCTGAAATCGTGATTTCAATTATACTATGTCTACGCATATGTTGGTCTTTCACTTCGATCTTATGCCTGTAATATACATCAAAATGAGACGTACGTCTTGCGTGTTTAAGCGATTTCCAACCCAGAGTGGGCAAGCCACCCCACAAGCAAAACTTGTGATAAACGATATGAATATTGAATAGAATATTTTCAGATTTCAAGCAGGAAAAATAACTAATGTGTGAAAATTGATTAATCAATGTTTCTTATAAATATCAAATAGAACACTAACTTCCAATTTGATAAATAGGAACAAAAAGAAGTTAAAATGCGTGTCAATGGTGCCATATAGTTACCTACACATATTATTTTTCCTTTGTGTTTTAAGGTGTAATTTATTAGTATACATGTGCGTTTATATCGTTCAAAAAGTACTAAAATAATATTTAATTTTATTTTAACAGTTTTAAATGTGAAATTATGAAATTAAATATTAATATCTAAATGAAATAAATGCAATGCATTAGTATACATATGCCTCTATATTATCAAAAAAGTGCTAAAGTAATGTTTATTTCATTTTTTCAGTTTTAGATGTGAAAATATAATAATTATATAATATGTAAATGGAATAAATTCAAATATGCGACTTTGCGCTCGGTGGAATGCGGACACTGGCATGCCAGCCCCATCCCTTCCCTTCCTGTAGTCGTAATATCTCGCCAAGTATCCCTTCATTTTCAGCCACCAAATTTGCTAGTATTTATTCGTTTACCAAATTGATTATTATTTAAAAATGCTGCAATTTCACATAAAGAGCTAATTTAGAGAGTAATTTATTGTCAACAGTGCAAACCTCAGAGCTTGGAAATAATTGTTTTGGAATTGGAAAGTTTTGGTTATGTTTGTATAATGTTTATATGTTCGCTCAAATTTTTTTATTCATAATCTGTGATCTTTATCGGTATTTAGTAGTTGTTTACTTTAGTAGAAAAAAGTGCGATAAGTGGACAATAAGTTTTTATTAGAAAATTAGTTTTTGTTTATAACTAAATTAGAGCGACGTAAATGATTATGGCTTTTTGGAAGTGAAATAAAAAATAAACTTTACTGCTGGCCTTGCATATTATTCAGTAGTAGTAAAAATTCGTGGAATTCAAAAGGGATAGATAAGTAATCTAAAAACGTTATACTAAGTGATTGAAAAATAAAGTATATTAAAAGATTATACTGTTTCTATTTTAAAATATAAATTATTTGGCCATCAATATATTCAAACTTCACTGAATTCTTCCCAGGTAATTTTAAAGAAGGCCTTGAAGGTCTATAAAATGAAGTCTCTACTGTTTCTAAAATTGCTGGTGTGATCAATCGAAAAGCAGTTATATTATTGTTCCCTCATTCATTTTTTGGATTGTAGAACAGTAGAAACTTCATTTCAAAGACTCATAGATTGTGTGTCAATCAAAATGGGTCCGTGGCGCACTTTATCTGCTTCAGCCCTCCTCGATCTCTTAATAACCAACAATGAATTTCTGATAAACTCTGGTAATCTGAGCACACCTATAGGCATCTCTGACTATGTATGCATTGATTTTATGGTTCAGTTTGTGACCTCACATGTTGATTCCCCCTCATCCTAAGTATTTAACTACCCAAAGCCAACTATGCAGCACTAAATAATCACTTTAGAAATGTAAACTGGTTCGATGACTGTATAGATAACACCAATCTAAACTCACTCTGGGAAAGTTTTGTTACACAAGTATGCACGGTTGTTGCTCCCTTCACCCCGCAGTTTAATAATACAACATCGCCAACATACAAGAAACCTAGGATCAACAAGCAATTGCGTGATATGTCCCTTGACAGAAAAGTTCTGTGGCAAAGGTTCCAAAAGTCACGCTCCGTTGATGACATGCAACTTCACAGAAACATTTTCAACCCTCTCGCTGAACCCTTAAGGCAAGCCAGGCATAATTACGAGGAAAAGTTAATATCCACCATGGGACCCAAAGCCTTTTATAAATATACTCGTTCCCGTTTGTCCAGCAGAGTATCAATCCCACTTATTAATGGAGCAGATGGTGTTCAATGCACTAACCATGCTGACTTTTTCGGAGGCATACACGGTGAAACAAGTAGCTCTACCTCAACTCAATGTTAATAACCGCATAAACACAGAGCTTGAAAATATTTAGTTCAGTACCCAATCCACTCAAAAGCACTTGCGAAACTTGCGTCATGATTCATCGCCAGGGCCCGACGGGGTGCACCCCAAACTTTTGTCAAAATGTGCTGAAACCTTGTGCACACCCCTTTCTAACATCATGCAAGAATTGATGGGTCAAAGTGCCCTACCTGAAAATTCGAAACCTCCCAGTGTCACCCCCATTTTCAAGAAAGGTAATAAACTCTCAGGTCTGAACTACCGTCCCATTAGTATGACATCTGTGCCCTGTAAAGTAATAAAATAATAATAAATAAATAACACGACCCCCTTTATCCCGGAAGGCTCTAGAAGAGCCTTGTGGGGGAGGGGGCTACACATTTAGAGACAAGGGACACACACCCAATATCCGTGTAGAGGGAAAAAATCCCTCTCACAGTATTTTCCACTGCCACGACCGGGGATCGAACCCGGAACTTTTGGGTGAGAGGCAAGTGCGCTCATCTCTCGACCACCAGTCATAGTTCCATAGTAATGGAATGAATGATTTGCGAGGAACTAATTAGTTTTCTAGTAGACAACTCTGCAATACCGCATCATCAGCATGGGTTTCTACAGGTACGTTCTATCACCTCAAATTTACTCCAAGCCTGCAACGAGTAGATAGTGGACAATTCATCGACGTTCTTTACCTGGACTTCTCTCGTGCATTCGACAAAGTT
The DNA here is from genome assembly GCA_963675555.1 of Leptura quadrifasciata. Taxonomy (NCBI): domain Eukaryota; kingdom Metazoa; phylum Arthropoda; class Insecta; order Coleoptera; family Cerambycidae; genus Leptura; species Leptura quadrifasciata. The sequence continues at coordinate 53,848,545 of OY776682.1, read as the reverse complement.
TGTATACCACTTTTATTATATAAATTAGAACACATCGGAGCGCGAGGTAAACTGCTAAAGTGAATCGAGTATTTTCTAACTAACAGGCAATTTAGTGTGAGGGTTGGAGAAACTTCATCGGAGGCTCGTGATGTTTTGAGTGGGTACCCCAGGGTTCTGTACTTGGCCCTGTGTTGATTTTAGTCTACGTGTCTGGCCTCACCCTAGGATGCTCTTTAAGAGTTCTGTCTTATGCAGATGATTTAAAAATATTTCAGTCACCATCTATATCACTGCAAACAGATTTAGATCAAATAGAAACCTGGTTTTCCATCCAACTGGCTAATTCCATTGAACCAAGATAAATGCTTGGTGCTACACATAGGAAAGAACAATCCAAAGATGCCATATAAAATTCATAATCACGACGTTACATCTGTGTCTCAGCAAATTGACTTGGGCGTCACTATCTCAGACAAGTTATCATGGAGCGCGCATGTGATTGTATAAACAAACCGGTTGTCTGATGGAGATATGTTGACGACATCTTTGCAATTTGGCCTCATGGTGTTGATTTACTAGATAGTTTTTTAGAAAATATAAATAGTAAGGAACCGTCTATTAAATTCACATTAGAAGTAGAAAGTAGGAATGAACTACCGTTTTTAGATGTTTTAATTAGAAGGATAAATAATACAATTGAAACAAGCGTTTATAGAAAACCAACACATACTAATAGATATCTAAATTTTAACTCAAATCAGTCAATAAATGTTAAAAGGGGTGTTGTAGAATGTTTATACGATAGGGCCAAAATAATTTCATCTAATAATGAAATATTAAATAACGAGAAAAAATTTATCAAAGACGTTCTAGTACAAAATCAATATCCTGAAGCCTTTGTTGATAGAGTTTTCATAAATGTTGAAAATAGGGACAATCAGGTACGACAAAAACCTGAACGTCATTATACAGCAATAATTCCTTATGTATACGGACTATCAGAAAAGCTACGCTATAGGTGACAAATTGATGTTAGGACGATATTTCAAACGGGGAACACTTTAAGATCTATTTTAACAAAAACAAAACCGATAAACAGGGAGCAGAATTCAAAAAACTGTATTTACAATATCCCGTGCGAATGTGATAAATGTTATGTGGGTGAGTCATCCAGACCTTTCAGTGTGAGGTTGGATGAGCACAAGAATTACATTAGAAAGAATGAAATTCAGAAATCAAAGATTTGTGAACATGCTTGGGAAAACGGACATAGAATAAACTGGGACTCGGCAAAAATTTTAACAAAAGAAACAGATACCAAAAAAAGAAAAATTAAAGAATCAGCAATAATCTTATTAAATGAAGATAAGTGCGTATCGAATTGTTCTGTAGATATTTGTACAACCTGGCTACCAATGTTAAAAGAAGAACTTAACAAACTCAACATTATCTAAAAAATATCATCAGTTCTATGTTCTGTGTAAGTAGTAAGTATCTATGGAAATAACATAAACAGAATCTTAAAGCTGTGTATTTGACATACACAGCAAAATAAGAGTTCTTCAAAAAATAGCTTTGAAAACGGAAAGAGATTATTTTCCGAAACGTCAGCAAAATACATTATTTTTGTGTTTATTCCGATTTATATTATTTGCAAAACATAACCTCTGACTTTTCCTTTGGCGTAAACGTCACGGGCGCAGAGGCTTTTTTTCCAATAATTCTATTATTTTGTAGATTCGGTGATTTGTTTTGAAGAGGATAATAGTACATGTGGTAGAAAACCCAAATAATAGTAAAGAATATTCGTAGAATGCCACAAATAACTTTCAGACAATATAAAAATAAAATGTTTAATCTCTGAGTAAAGCTATAATTTTAAATATAAAACGCATAAGTCTGGAAACGCCTGCCAGTAATAAAACAGTTCGATATGGGCCGGCCATAGGCATACTACTATTTTTCTTTATATTTATAGTAATTCTACATTATATATATGGCAAGTGTAGAATCAAATTCGAATGTACACCACCCATTATTAAAGATACCAAGTAGAACTTTATCGTAAAAGTCAAACCTGTCTTCATTTAGTTCTAAATTATATTTTTGTTGAGCAAGGAGCTTTGAAAAAATTATAGTTTCCCATGTCAAAGCATAGGCACTGCACACTCTTATTTTGATAAATTTTTGCAGAACTAACCAAGTTTTGGCTTTATCATTCAACTCATTCATTGACCTTTGGCAGCAAAAAAAGGTACAGTTAAAAAGATTTCTCACTTACCCCAGCTGCTTCTACTGCTGCCAATTTAGATGTAAGGTTAGCATTCTCTTCCTTCAGTTGTTCTATTTCAGCTATCAAGTAAGCATCGTTATCTGCATGTGTTAATCTGAGAAAATGGTTTTGCAGCCGCTCTTTTACGAACACAGATTTTAAATTGTCAGTATATTTGAATATTTTCTGCCTATATCCTAATAAGGTTTGGACCTGTAATTAAAATAAAAATAATAATTAACAAAAAAATTGCCAGATATAAGAAATAAAAAATTTACCGATAATTCTTGTTGTTGTTCCTCTAATGGTGGTAGTAATGAAGGCATTTCCCTGGAAAAAAATGTGAATTAATCTAGTATTACTGGGCAGCTTGTTACTCAGGGTATTACACTGGCATAAATAACGAGTCAAAATTACTGTCCGGCATTGCCTGAGTACTGTGAAAATGAACTTAGAAATTAAATATTTGTTAGGAAGACATTGAAAACATCTCTGCAAAATTTGTAAGCAACTACAACAAAATTTCAATTTCATTATTCCATATTTCTGAGAGACTTTTACGTCTAAGTGAACAACACTTAATTATTGCTGGCAAATTTGACATTTTTTGCCCTGAAAACATACCTACAACTCACCAGAAGTAAATCTTGCACCCAAAGATATTTATTTAGAAATTACGAAAAAATGAACTATTTTCATCAAATTGAGTTTTAACTTTAAAATTCTCTAAAGAATTTTTTGGTGAATTTTCACAAAGGAAGTCAGTGTGTGATCGCCCAAGAAGAGGCGCCAGTCCTTTCAGGGTTCAATGGTCCTCTTATGGTACATGCCATTCCTGCATTCAGTTTGATGATTGGTAGAGACTAGACGTGTGCACAGTCTTGTGAAACAAACTGAAGTATTAAAGTTATAATAAAAAAAAAACTAGCTGATTAAAAGTAATTAGTAATAGTGTCACAAAAAAAGGAGAGAGCTATGGGAACCCGAGGTAAACAAGATATAAAACTCTTGATAAAAGAAACTATAAGTGAATTATTTGCCGAGGATCAACTTATAGAATTAGTAACACAAAAATTGCTAGTAAAATCAATGAAAAACTTAACCAATTTAAAAGCAAATAAAAAACATATGAAGAAAAAATTACAACACTGGAAAAAACCATTGAAAATATGCAACAGATGAAAAAATAATAATATATGTTTATTTGGTATAGATGAAAACAATAACAGGGACTTAAAAGAATTAATTCCACAAATACTAAATGAAAAAACGCAATAAGGAATAAAAACAGAAGATATCGACATGTGTTAGAGAATTGGTAAAAAAACAGAAGCAGTACAAAAACCCAGACCAATAATAATGAGATTTAAAAATTATTCAACCTAAGTACTATATATTAAGGAACTTCAGCAAGTTTAAGGGAACTAGGTTATTTATTACCGAGGATTTGATAAAACCGAGGCGTGAACTATTGCATGTAGCTCGAGAGAAATTTGGAATAAAATCTGCCTGGCCCTATAATGGAAGTGTGTAAAATTGAGAACAAAAATGTAAAAATAAACTGTAGGGATGATATTATTAAGTATATACTATACAAACATAAAATTGTAGGAATATAAAACTAAGTATATTAATGTTTGTTTTTCAGACAATGCAATTCGTTGGATTCATTCTTTGAATTTTTTCATATTTCAATTTTTGTTGTAATAGCTAAAGAAACATAAAGATTTTTTGTAGGATTAATGGAATTATTTACTGAACACATTGAGAAGGAGAATATTGAAACATTTGTTTATAAAAGCGTACAAGAATATTTTCATGATGCAGAAAGTAAACAATTACTAAACATTAAAGACAGGGGAGAACTGGAGAAAGGCGGAGGAGGCGATAACTCGTATTATCAAAAAGAAGGAAGAGGATGAAAGAGAGATGGGGCTGACCCCATGGAGGAATTCATAACAACGAACTTAAATGACCAGCTGGTTTGAAGATAAGCAAAAGCAGTTCCAAACTAGTCGGAAACAGTAAAGAGATGGAGGGGTTTTAGCCGGTTGAAGTCCGGCACTACCTGTAGCGCTAGACACTAAGCTCAGGTGCTCTTGATGAGCTTCCCCCTAAAAAAAAATTAAAAAAAAAGCCTGAAACAAACTACTCTGCCCGAGCAAAAATCCCCATCCTGCCAACGCCAGCTTCCTAACCTATAAATTTGACGGTTGTACGGGCAGCCTGTCAATGCCTAATTATGTCATTTATGACCAATTGCAAAAAATGACAGTTTTTTGATAAGTTGAATAGAATTTGTGTATATATATCTCTCAACTGTGGTTCGAAACTATCTATGTAGTTGAAGTGCACCGGTGTGTATGCAGCATCATGTTTGCGTACCCCTTCCAACAACCAAGTTTATTGGAATCTTAACAGAAAAGTTTTTGCTCTGCCAATAATATAATAATAATAATAATAACTCATTTATTATTTATCAATATGTACATACAAAATATTTAACAAAATAAAATTTAATTGTGATAAATAAACGGTAAAGGTTCAGAATTCTGAAATAACAGATTCTGCTCTTCCACCAATACTCGGTAAATTATAAAATACAATTTATAAAGATGGAGAAATAGGAATGAAGAAAGAGAAAAAAGACAGAGAAGAAGCAGAAGGAAGAAAGGAAGAAAAAATGAAAACGTTGAAGAATTAATGTGATCGCTGGTTTTGCAATAAATGCTTTTTAAGTTTAATTTTGACCGAATTATATGATAAGTTAAGATCCATGTCACCAATTTTGTTAATACATTTTGCAGCGTTATATGAAAAAGGCCGTTTAAAAATTTCTTTGCGGTGTTGAGGAATGGTAAGTATATCTTTTCTGCGAATATTTATATTGTGCACATCAGTTCTAAATTTTAATTTATCATGTAAATAAGATGGTGATTTCAATTTTAAAATTTTGAAAAATAAGCAAGTCATGTGAAGTTGCCGCCGATTATACATGTTTAACCATTTAATATCTTGGAGTTTATGAGATATTCGGTGGCGCCTTCTAATTCCATAAATAAGACGTAAACAGGAGTTTTGAAGTTTCTGTATGCGTCGAACGTCAGTGGCGTCTAAACAGGGTCCGTAAACACTATCACAGTGATTGAATTGGGATAATACAAGAGAGTCGCATAAATTTTTTTTAATATCATGGTCTAGAAAGTGGCGCTGTGTATATATCATTTTTAAAGATAAATATCCTTTCTGCAATTTGCTTGCAACATATTCTTTAAATCGAAGTTTACTATCAATTATAAGACCCAAACTTTTGGAATAATTTTTAAACGGTATTATATCATTTCCAATACGCAAACTAAGATCATTGTAAATAGTATTTCTTATATTTTCAGTACAAAATAGTACGGCACAGGATTTACTAGGGTTAATCTTCAACAAATGGTTAACTGAAACGGTAAAAAGTGCATCTAAATCCTTGTTGATCAGTTGGTTGGATTCCTCTAAGTCGCTCAAATTGAAGGAACAATATAATTGTGTATCATCAGCGTAAAAGTAAAATTTACAAAATTTTAATGATTCGCAGAAAGTTGACGTATAAACTGTGTACAAAAGTGGACCTATGATACTCCCTTGAGGAACACCTGCTAAAACATTACGTGGTTCTGATGTGCTGTTGTCAAAGTGAACTTGCTGAAACCTATCCGTTAGAAAAGAGGATAACAGTGTGCAAGCACTGTCATTAAATCCAAGGAAATGCAACATAGATATTAATATAGTATGATTTATCATATCGAATACCTTGGAATAGTCTAATAAAATTAAAATACTAATCTTATTTTCGTTGCTAGCTTTAATAATGTCATCTGTTATATCCAAGAGAGCTGTAGCACAACTATAACCCTGTCTAAACCCGGATTGTTTAGTTGGTAATATGTTATTGGCGTTTAAGTGTACTCTTATCTGTAATTCCATAACTTTTTCAAATACTTTTGACAAAACAGGTAAGATACTTATGGATCTTAGATCACTGAAAACAGTCGGATTGCTGACCTTCGGTAGAGGTATGACTTTAGCTTTTTTCCATTCCACGGGAAAATATTCAGTTTTTATGCATTCATTGATGATGTGTGTGATAAATGGGATTATAAAAGGACAGCAAAGTTGGATAAGAGTTATATTTAACATATCTAAGCCGAATGCTGTTGACTTTATATTCTTTATTATGTTAGCCACGGTAAATTCATTAGTTAGTTCGAAAGAAAATAAACTAGGCACACCCTGCTTAACATTGTTCAAATAAAAGTTTATTAAGTTGTCATCGGGCAAGGAATTGTGAACGGCAGAGTTAATAAAGAAATTGTTGATTGCATCAGCATCTTTTAAGTTGTCCGGTATATTGAGGTTTTTATTTTTTGCAATATTCAGTTTTTTTAGTTCTTTCCACTTGTCTTTAATATTGGAATTTTGCAGTTTAAATCTCAAATAAACCTTTTTTTCTGTTTTTATGGCAGAGTTTGTCAAGTTTCTCAATTGTTTATAGTATGTCCGAAGTTCAGGTGTACCTGTTTGTTTATATTTTTTTAATGCTTTTTAATGGTAAAAGTTTTAATAGGGGCGTGAAAATCAAACAGCTCAATAATATTGTTGTTAAAAAATGAAATTTTTCCACAATATTGTCTACGCTATATATTAGATTCCAAGGCAAAGATTCTAGATCTTTTTGAAAATTATTAAAATTTATATTTTTTAGAGGCCTGTAACAAAATTTTTTGGAATTCACTTTCGTTAAGCTTTGACTGATTTTACAATAAGTAAGTAGATGATCTGATATTTGAATATCCATAACTCCAGTTACACAAGTTTCATTTTCATTTTCAAAATTTACCAAAATTAAGTATATTATGGATGCAGTTGTATTCGTGATGCGTGTTGGCTCGTTAATTACTTGTTTAAGGTTGAATGTATCCAATAAAATTGGTAGTATTACATTGCCAAGTAGAGTACTATAGTCTTTTCACCGAGTCATGAGACCGCATCAAAACAAACAAATGTATGTGATCATCACCCAACCATAACGTAACTCCTTTCTCATTGGTTGTATTTCATATTTGGTTAGAGACGGTATCTATTTGTTCAGTCATATGCTATATGCGTAAGAGAATATTTGCATTTGTTCTTTGACTTAATTGTTTCATTTCAGTTATTAGGTACTGTTAAGGACGTGGTTAATTACATATTGTTATAATGGTATTGTTACTGAAAATTATAATAGAAGCAGTTTTTCCACTAATTACTATGAAGTATGTACCTATTTGATTTGATGCGGTCTCGGGACTCACTGAAAAGATAGTACACTTTAAACTTAAACAAAAAAGAACTAAATTTCCTGATGAATTCCAAAATAAAAAATAATTTTATATCAGGTTGCAAATGTTTAAAATCGTCTTAGCATATTGATCTTCAATTATTTAAATATGATGAAATAAGTTGTACTTACACTACTGGTAAATGTTCAATTTGGGCTGGTGCTGGGCTGGGCGCCCAGCAATTTTCAATTGTCAAATTCTCTGACTTTTTCAGGTTTTCCAGGATTATTTCAAATAAAATCCAGATTAGTTTCCAAATATGACAATCAAAAGATTGTAAATAAATTACAATTTAGTGTAATGTTATTACACTAAAGTGAGAGTCGTCACTCTTTATTAAATTTTTGTAATTATTCTGAAAATTTGGGTGTTTTTGGCGAAAAATACCAAGAATTTTTACCAAAGTTTTTATTCATTTTACTTCAATTTTTCAATTTAGGCATTTCGAAGTTATGACTTTTTTCACTACTTTAAAGAAATCGAATTTTTATGTTAAATTCTCAAAATTTACTCACAACAATGTGTCCTACATCAAACATACTCTATAATAAAATTACAAGTTTATTCAAGTATTTTCATTTAAGATCTAGGAAATCATAATATATCTTTTTATGATAAAAAGTTGCTAAAATATTGTCAAAAGTTCCCAATAAAAAAGATGAATGGGGCCATTTTGATTGCTTTTTCAATAATAAAAAATTTAGTGGTATGTGTAGTTTTGGAACAAAATAGCAATTTTCTTATAAGGGCGAGCGTAGGTGCGTCTTTACTTATGTACATACTTCGGTATGCGATGTAAAGCAACGACAGGCGCAGTTAGTACTTGGATGGGTGACCATTCCAACGGAAACCGCGTTCTCGCCTCACACATCTTCCAGCGGCTTGTATATCAGTGTATGCGGGGAAACTATACAACCTTAGGCGAGGGTTGTATAGGAGATATACCATCCTTCGGAGGGGATGTAAAGCCGTCGGTCCCTTGTCTATTAAATGTTAGGCAAGTAAAAGATCCCTACTCTTTTTAAGGGAAGAGGTTCGGCAAAATTCCTGGTTGGGGGTAGCTCGTCTACAGGCGTCGGTGTTAGGCCTCAGTAGCGGAAATAGGCCGACGTTAAATAAATGTATATAAAAAAAATAATAATAATTTTCTTATGCAAAATATGCACTTCCCTCCATAATAAATAGTGCATTTAATACTTTCTGCAAAAATATCGAAAAAATTTAAAGTATTTTTATTCACACAGCCGCTTTGACTCCAGTATATTACAACGACCTGATTTTGTGCGCAAACTTTGATGTTGATTCGATAAAGCTGCTAATGTTTTTTTATATTTTTTTGCGAATATTCAATGAGGAAAGCTAAAAGAAAATTTTTCGTAATGATTTTTTTTCATATATAAAACGTTTTTTAATACACTGCTTCTACTGTTTTTAATTTCCACCTCAAGACGTTTAAAAAATGAGAACTAAATGAAAGGCAATTTTATCAGTTCTAACTAGTTGCGTTTACTTGAGAACTATAAAAAAAAATAGGCTAATAGGTGCCACTTTGACCTCACCAAATAGTGTTTAGAAATAGGAAAATATCAAAAAACCACAAAGTTAAGGATAAACAAGACCCTTGTTGTGCCTGCATTTAAAAAAGATGAACAACTAGTCAATATGTTCGAAAGGAAAAGTTTTCGGAAAATCTTTGGTGCAATAAATGATAATGGCATATAGTAACGCAGGTACAACTAACAATGATAATAAAGATGGGAAAGTTCAGATAGGTTAATCACGTGATTGAGGGCGATGAACAATAACATGGTCAAGAGAATGTATGAAAAAGAACCATTGGGAAGTAGGAAAAGAGAAAAGACGCACTTTAGACAGAAGGATAGAGTTACTCAAGATGCTCAATATAATCGTTATTAGGAACTGGAAAGCAGTAGCACAAAATAGTAAAAATGGATTTATTTAAAGCGATGAAAAAAGGTTAATTAAAAGTGAAAAATTTCATTTTTAACTTTTTTCCTTTATATTTTCTATTATCGAACAAATCAAAACTCAAAAAATGTATTGAAACCACTTCTTCTCCAGGATTTCAGTAAAAATTTCCTGACATTTGCTGATTTTTGTGATTTGCTTGACTTTCCCTGACTGTTTCTCTAATTCCCTGACTTTTCCAAGTTTTCTATATTTACCAAGTCGCTGGACACCCTGTAAACTTAGGGCCAGAATTACTCTGATTGGGTTGTTTCACAAACATATAGATGCCTCTCACATGCATTTCTTCATTCAACTCCATCTAGTTTTACCTGTAACATAAGTACTTACTGGGCTGGACTCGAACTATCAATAGGTGCGGCTAAGGTCTCATCAGTACTTGCAGATGCTGTAAAAATAAATAATTTTATTTTAAATAATCTATCGAAGAAACTTATTCTTACTTTGTGGTTTTGATGCCTCTCCTGTTCCAGCGGAAGTAGATGGAGCATCATCTGGTTCTTCAATAGGTTTCAACTTGCGGCCATCACTTGAAGCAATCTGTCTTCTGGAATCAATAATCTTCAATATATATGCTTTGGTAGATTGGTCGATAAATTTGCTTTGCTGCTTTAACCTACGGATCTCCCTTTGATGTTCATCCTTTTCTCTTTTGAACTCTGTCTGTAAGTAATGTATAAAATAAGTTTCTAACATGGCAAATTACACAATCACAACCATCAACTTTAACAACAATCACTTGGATTTAAATCCGTCTTGGAATGAAGCTCTAATCATATCAACAATCAGAATAAATATGTTAACGAAGGGTAAATCCCTAGGCCCAATTTGTACAGCTGATATCCCTTTTTGGGGAAATCTTGCATGATTTCCTCCTGATTTCTCCATGATTTCCTCTGATTTTTTTCTTATTTCTTTTGATTTTTTTGTACATTAATACTGACCTTTGAAGTTACATGCTATGACAATCATTCTTTTAATTTGTTATGACTTTTTTTCAACGTCAAAAATTAATTATTAATTTATTGAAATATTAACTACACCACTGAATTCAGTAACCTCTCAAATGGGTAACTCCCAATCTGATATTATTTATTGACGTATTTTTGCATTTTTTTGAACAGAAGAGAAATTATGAATTTTATGCATTTCTTTTGGGACACGCTGTATAAAATAAGTGCTTACATTCATTTTGGGACTTACCCATTTGAGAGCTTACTGAATCTAGTGTTTTATTTAGAATTTCAACAAAAATCAAACTCAGCTAATCAAACTTGTTAATTCTTGACATTGAAAAAAATTCGTGATAGGCCTTGAAAATTGAATCATATTTAAATTTTTGTCAGAAGGTAAAGGTTTTGATGATTAATTAAAAAACCGGCCAAGTGAGTGTAGTATACGCGTCAACTAAGTGTTCCGTAGTGCTGCTATTGAAAACTGAAAATTGTGGATATCTAAAAAACTTGTTAACATAACTTGCCGAGTATCTTGTTTAAAATAATTTTCGTTGAAAGTATTTAAAAAGTGTTGCTATCTCGATTTTCCAGTTTTTTTAAACACAAGGTTGGAAAGTTAGAGGGGACACATTATTAACGCATTTAGGAGCTTATATCTCGCGAAATATTCACCTAAGACAAAAAGTCACTTATGAACTTTTATTGCATTTTTAAAGACCTGTTCAACAATACCTCACATAATGCGGTGAGCCAAAATAAAAATTTTCACCCTTCTGTTCTATGCATGGAAAGTTAACCTTAAATTATTTTTTTGTAATCTCGTTACACAATTTTGTGGCGGTTCACATAAGACAGCTGCCTGTAAAATTTCATCGGAATCGATGGAAAGCTGGCGGAGTCATAAGGTTGTAATATACAGACGGACGGACATGACGAAATTATTCAGTTTCTGCGATTTGGCTTTAAAATCCTTAAAAAAACCGTTAAGATCGGTTAATAAACACATTTTTTACAGCAATGTTTCCTTTAAAAGTGGGTCACACTGTATGTACATTCGATTTCTCCCTTGACATAGCATCAACCGCATTATAACACAAGATTCCAGATATTACTGTATGGAATAGTTTTTTAGTTATAGCATCAAAAAACAGACACACCGACAAAATAGAATTAGCCTTTATTTCCGTAATCTACATAATTTCAAACGTAAGAATATACTAAAATCTCAGAAGGTGAACTCGAGCAAAAGTGATGATCCTCTACTCAATGCCCTATAACTAGAATATACTAATTTATATAATATACATTTTCATAAGAAGGCCAACATAACCTCACTAACAACAGTAAAACGAAGTGAAATACTCACGGTAAAACGAAGTCGTTTCGGAGGTTTATCCGCTTAATATAGTAATTTGCAATTTTACTTTGCAGATAAAAAAGGCAACAAAAACTTTACGCCCTCATTAAAATACTGTTACTCTCTGTAATCTTTCCCCCACAAATTGAATCACTTACCTGTATAGGAGGTTTTTAATTTACGCCGGCGTGCTTGATGACACACCATACCAGGGTTGATAAAAATCATGATTTTTGTAAAAAAATCAAAAATCGATTATTTAAAAAAATAAAAAATTTTTGGTAAATCTAATTTTGGCTAATTTTTATTAATATATACCTATTTTATAAAAATTCTAACTATTTATATCTTGTTTCGTCAAGCAAACAAATATTTTCAGGCATGAAATACTACAGATACGAAACAAAACTCGACAAGTCTTAAAGGGAAAATCCCGTTCGTGCAGTTTGCAGCTTCATCGAAACTTACAAAGACTCGCAGAAAACGCCCGGCGCGGCCCGGCCATATAAATGACACGTACCTACTATTGTTTATAGTTGTCAGTAATATTTTTGCTTCTGAGGGTAATCTAGCAAGAAATTTGGTATCATGACAAGCCAGGGCAGAAAGGAGTTTAGTATTTGGCATCATTTTATAAAAATGAAAGTGGTTGGCAAACTAGGTTGCAAAGCAGCATGTAAAAAGTTTGGTAAAGAATTGCAAGTAATTGATAGACTGAAAAGTCACTGGGAAACCTGCAAAAGTAAAACTAGTGATAATATCATTGGTATCAGTGGTCAGTTCCAGCCTGGAACTAGCCAGAATGAAATTATCCAGTTGGCAAAGAAACAGAGAAGCGCAAACGAGAACTGTGGAAGTGAAAGTAGTGGAAGAGCTTTGTGCGAATTGCACAGATTAAAGATTGGCGAACTGGACAAGATAAGAAGAAAGAATTGGACAGACAAATAACCAAAGCCATTTACGCAACAAATTGCAGTTTTAGAGCAATTGAAAATAAGGAAATTCGAAAGGCCATAGAAATGCTAAGACCCGATTACGTTCTGCGTTCTAGATTTCAGTTGTCATCAACGCTCCTGAAATTTGAAGAAGAAAAATTTAAATATTTTAACAAGTTTTCTGGACAGTCTGTGTGCATGTCCTTAGACGGATGGTCTAATATTCATAATGAGCCGATAATCCGTGTCGTTTTAACAGCAGAAAATGGAAACAGTGTTCTTTTAGAAAGCATAGATATATCCGGTCATCCCCATATGGCTGATTATATTGCCGAATTGGCAAAACTCACTAAATAAGTGTGAAAATGAATATAACTGTAAAGAGACCAGCGTTGTGACAGATAATGCGGCCAACATGCCCAGTATGAGGGAAAAATTACCGAGTCGTTCAATTATCCTATAATTACATATGGTTGTTCGGTGCACTTACTTAATTTGCTCTCCAAAGATTTAGAAGCATCGCAGGTAAAAGAACATATAGTACAAATTGTGAAATACTTTAAAAATACCCATTTACCAAGTGCTTGGTATAAAGAAAAGGGGGCAAGAAATTGGTATTACCTCAAGATGTTCGATGGAATACACTTTCAGATTGTCTTGAGATCTATGTAAATGAGTGGCCAAAATTGTTATTAATATGTGAAGAGCATAAAGAAGAAATTGATTTAGTGATTTTTAAAAAGTTTCAGATATCTACATTAAAAGGATGGCTGCAGATTTTTTATAGTTACAAAAACCCATTTCTGTAGCACTTGATGCAATGCAATAAATATACAGGTGCATTTTTGTCTCAAGCACTTCAAGAATGCAAAAAGTTAATGGCTATTTTTGACAGCTTTGAAAATGGAAGAAGCTTGCGTCAAACTCAACTATTTTAGAAAAGATATGTTACAGTTCTAATCCCCTGTCACTTTTTGGCATATATACTGGATCCTACAATAAACAAAGAAGAATATCCATTACTGGCTGTAGAAAACAGAGATGCTCTAGATATTGTTTCCAAATATTTTGCAGACATAGGATTATTACTATTACTAATTAAGTTGGAAGCCAGGTCGGACCCTTTTCACAAAACTATGTTTTCGGATGAAATAATCAAAAATTTAACAGCAGTACAATGGTGCGGAGATCCCAAGAAGATGCTCCAGAAATTAAGCAAGTGCTACCAATAGTGATTTCTGTTTTGTGTGCCTGTGCATCCTCTGCTGATGTTGAAAGGATATTTTCTTCCTATGGATTTGTACATTCAGATATAAGAAACAGACTAGGCAATAACAAAGCAACTAAACTAATATTTCTTTTTAAGCATTATAACACTTAGATATTTATAAAAGTTCCACAATATTTAGTTTTTCTTTAGGTAGAGTTCTCTTTTTTTTGTATTAAAAAGATTTTTTAAAAGTTGTATTTTAATTTTTATAAAAAACAGCTAAGCAGCTAAATTCCTTTTCAATTATTATAATAAATAATAAATGTGACCATATAAATGTGTCTAGGTTTTTTTTATGAATAAATACTAAATACATTTTTAAGTGTCTAAATTTTAGCTTCATTTTTTAAAATTAATCATGAATTTATTTTAAAAAAATCAGATTGATTAAAATCATGATTTTAATCGTGATTTAAATCATCTCAACCCTGTAGCATACCGAATGGTTCAACGGTGTTAATAATTAGCTCATAAAGCTTTTGTTGCCTTTTTTATTTGCAGAGTAAAATTGCTGACAACTATGCTAGAATTACTCTGCATAGTGAACTATTGACATAGCATGTCGTCGAGTAAAAGCGAGTATTATGATTCTACTTTAAATTTGTCAGTAAAGCTTTCGGTACGCCACCACTATTTCTTAAACTACAATTTTTTTAATACGTTTATTTTTCAAATTGGTAAAAATTATTAAAATGTCACGTTTGAGATCACATCTTAAGTGTAAGATTCAAGTAGGTAATAGGATATATTTATTTAGGCACTAAAATAACATCTAAAAATAATTTAAATGTTTAATACGAATAACTGAAACGGTGTGCTTGATTTTATTTTCTAGATTATGTGCACTTTAATCTGGCCCACGTTTCGTCGGAAAATCGAAATTATATTGTCGTACTCTACAGCCACATTAGTATGCTATTATATGATTTTCAATGTTCCGCTTAAACGCAGGTCCAGTTAAAACGCTTGGTATGTCGCCGGCCTTATTGTACCGAAAAATTTTTCAAAATATCCTTTTTTCAAGCATTGCAAGCAATTGCCTAAGCGCATAATATATTTCAACAAAATGGCAGTAGATTTCCTCCTGATTTCATCTGATTTCCCAAGATTTGCACACCTGACTTCCCAAGTGGTTTGCCCCTCGTATGTTAAGTAAGGCAAGAACTATTACTCATGAAAATTAATGAATTTAAATAGCACTTATTTACATTTTCCGAATACAATTTTACCGAATCTGCAAAATAATAGAATTATTCCAAGATATTTTGTAGATTCGGTGATTTGTTTTTGAAGAGGATAATAATACATGTGGTAGAAAACCCAAATAATAGGAAAGAATATTCGTAGAATGTCACAAGTAACTTTCAGACAATATTTCTTAGTGTCGTCAATTAAACTTGATCTTTCTGATAAGCGCCCAAATAAACACAGATTTACAAGTCAATGTATGTTTTTATAATAATTACATAACATGAAATACTTACCTCCATTTCAAGAATACGGCTTTGCTCTGATTCCAGACTTTCTTTGTAATCAGCACTCAAAATTTTATAGTTCTTCAATACGTTTGCTGCTGACAAAATTGTATTTACAACTGGCTGATTTTTAACGGCCTTCGCTCTCTGTGCAAACCTTAAAAATAACAACACTCTTAGGTAACCATTTGAATGACTACACTACTAATCCTTTTAAATAAAGACATATAAAAATATAATGAAGTAGTTTCTTCCGGGTCTTGTCGTGGTCGTCGAACTTGACTTGACATTTCGCTGATCATCCTGTCAGCTTCTTCAGAAGGATTCTAAAATTCGACGACCACGGCAAGACCCGGAAGAAACTACTTCATTAGACAACGGCCGTGAAAACCTGCATTGTACCATAAAAAAATAGTTTTTTAAACGACTTTATAAAAATTCAATAAAAACAAAAATAATTTTTTCAGCTATCATAGCATTTTTAAGACTATATATCTAAAAATAAAAGTGTGGGGTGGTCATCATAAACCTGAGGATACACGTAGATACTTAAATGTCGACACTTGTGTTTAGATTACTCTACAGTGTATTCACATTGTGAAACTAATTTTTACATAGAGAGATATCTAGACTAGTCTAGAGTAACTCAGTACACTGGAGTTTCTAGACGATTGTATCCAAAAGATATCCATTTTGCAGTGTACATTGGACATTATACACCACACGTCATTTTACTGCAGCAATATGTATTAAAAAACGAAAAAGTAGAAAACCACGACTGTGCTGGGTTAAAGTGTGGGTTGCAAATAGAAATAAGTTAGGCGCATATTCTAAATTTCTAGTTGAACTTATAAAAATTAAAAATTTATTACTTTTGATAAAAGGGCAAATCAACAAATACTCCAAAAATGAGCAAAATGACTGGCCCAGAACAGCAAGGATGCATAAAAAGACCTCTTGGATACAAGGAACAACTACAGATGATAACCATCACACAAGCTGAAATAAAAACAGAAACTTCAGCATGGTCTACACAGACTACAAAAAGACAATCAAACAGAAGTGCAAAAGTCTAGAATAGCCCCACTATTATCCGGTTACAAACATATGCAATGACTTACGAAGAGCAGATGATAATCGGAGGAAGCATTATCTCGATTACGATTGGAAGAGAAAAATAAGAAGGTGAAGAGGATTCACTGACCCACTACAGTTTTCTCTCACTCTAGATCTGTTTTCAGCAATATTAAACAATACCACTTCCACTTCTTGACTAGATTTCAAACAACTAAATACATAAAACTCAGAAGATCATGCTACTCTCTGTATCTACAACTCGAACAGATTTCTCATTGAGAAAATAGTGTAATGCAATAATAGATACTTACCACTAAGCCTCAAAGACCGACAACATACTATGATACGAATGAATGAGAACATTCTAGTATCATAGCAAGAAAAGGTACTTCACAGAAAGTACCCAATCCGGAGACCTCACTGCTATTTCTGAAGAAAGAAATGTTACACCTGGGCCAGGTGATTTATATCACTCGAGGCAGCCTGCTTTGGCCTCGGGAATGCATTTTGCAAGACACGAGGCAGTAAAGATCATACACATAGAGTTGGCACCGAATTGGGGGCCCGTTACTAATCCATCACTCAAGCAGTTCTTGACATGAAATGAGGTGCCGTCATCGGTTTAAGCGCTGAGATCTCGATCGGTGAAGTTAACCAGCGTTGATACAGTCCGCCACTTGAACGGCATCTCATTTCGGCGTCCTGGTTGAGTGGAAGAGTGGCTGCTGTAGCTAAACTTCGCCAGGAAACTAGTCCAGTCCGACAGAACTCAAGGTTACAACTGTCCTGACAAGAAGGTCAACATTATTAACATCGAATGCCCTTTAACAAGCAACCTGTAGAAAACTGGAGATGGAAAAGAGAAGCAAATATCAAAACTTAACTATCAAGCTGTTGCAAACCCCTCGGGGGAGGGCTGTCGTTGGTAAGCATGTCCGAAACGGAGGCTTTCGGGGGCCGGCACTCGTAACCCAATAATAAGTTGCTTGCTAACGCTTCAAGAAAAACTTAGGTGTTATAACTAATAATAGTTTTACTCATTCACTGTTTTCAAATAAAACTATATATATATATATATATATATATATATATATATATATAGTTAGCTCTAAGGAGTAGGCAGATTGGAACCCTGGAATCGAACCAGTTCTACGAACTCCTAGTATTATTTTCTTTAACAATTTTTTCTTGGCCCCCTTTTTTCCTCTTGAAAATGGCTCCAAAACGGGAGCCGAAACGTCGAGACATTAACAATCTCAGACGCGGATATATATATATATATATATATATATATATATATATATATATATTGTTATTATACATGATTTGCAGGAAACAACTACTCAGCGGGCAAATACCCCGACCTGCATTGAATTACACTTTACAAATCATGAAAAATTGGTAGCCAATGTCATTTGTCAACTCCCTGACCAGACATAGACCGGTTTCGAACTTATTAGTTCTCCTCAGTATGCCATAGGTCGTGGAGCAGACAAATGACAGTGGCCAACCTGCTAGTCTTATACAGACTAATGTAAATGGTGTAGTGGTGAGAGGTAAGTGAATCCTCTCATGTGGTCTAATGCTACTATACACCAGACATCACAGATGTCTCCATGGTGTATAGCGACTTGCCATTTTGCAAGTACCGAGAGCGGCGACCTTCAGCCCTTGGTGGACTTAAACCTATATACTGTTATTATACATGATTTGCAGGAAACAACTACTCAGCGGGCAAATACCCCGACCTGCATTGAATTACACCTTACAAATCATGAAAAATTGGTAGCCAATATTATATATATATATATATATATATATATATATATATATATATATATATGTTATATGAAAATATACCCTGTATCTCTGAGACATTGGCCTCACCACTCTCAGCGGTATTATATTACATAGATATCAAATAACGACTCCTCTCAGCATCCGCTCTCCCGAGAATTAGATAAGATTGTATTCTTGCAAAACTGCATAATTGCAGTTCCTTTGTTCCCAAAGGTTATAAATGGGAGTAGTGTACTTTCAGACGGCAGTCTTAAACTCATGTTGGAATAAACAAGTCAAAATTATTATTGTTCTAATTTATAAAGAGTCAACGTTGACTCCATTAATAAATAAATAAAGTTTTTAAAAAGTGATTTCAACAATCGATTATCTAACATTGGCGCAGTCGGTAGGATCTGAAAAACACCCTGTAACCCAGAGGTGGTGGATTTCAATCCTTCAATCAGCAAAGAATCTACGAGAAACAAGAAAAATACAATTTCAAGCAGACAAGCAACGTCTCAACAAGCTCACAAGAAGCATCATATACACATCGAGAAATAATTAGCAAGTAAGAAACATTCCTGGCCCCTGAAAGTCGGTGTCTTCGGCACTTGGAACACGTCACCGTGGATAGGAACACCTAGTGATACCCCTGACGGTACATCCCAGTGTAGCAACGCTTACGAAACCGCATTCGACCTTCCATCTGGACCCCAGGCATGAAGATAGTAATGTAAGTAATTTAAGAATCATCTCGATTTATTTTCTATTTCAAACTGCACTAAACATTTATATTTTATCATTCGTACATTGCATTCACATTTGCATTAAACCCACGACAGTTCTGCAATCTAATTTAGTTGAATATATTATCTAAATATCGTATTACTTTAGCCGATATTTTATTTTATTTTAACACATAAATATTTTCATTGCAATCAATATATTAATTTGACATATATCAAGTTTAATCTTTATCTTGTAACGTTTTTATTGCAATTTAATACTACTACTACTAATAAAGGTTAACGTATTGTTTATACCATATGACTATAATATCTGAATAAGTGCAAATACCATCACAAAAATAATTTGTTACATACTTTATACAGAAAAGAATACAATTTCGTTTCCTTTTATTCATTATTATTGCCAGTGGCGTACTCTTGCACCTTTTACAATTAATTTTTATTATTTTTTGTGTGTACCAAATTAATTTTTGTTTGTTTATCTGAAATTTATATACAAATCTTAATAATACAAAATGGCGAACCAACCAAATACTACAGCAAATAATACCAATAACGCTGACGAAACCCTTACCATAGAACCCTACAGGTTAAGTGAGATTTTCTCAATAGTTCCAGAGTTCGACGGGAACCCCATTTTCCTACAAACCTTTATTTCCGCGTGTGTTTTCGCGAACGGAATGTCTATAGAGGACCAGCGTATTTTACTTACTCTACACATAAAAAATAAACTTCGGGGAAAAGCTGCCGAATTAATAAATTCGAGGAACCCTGCCACTTGGGCAGAAATTAAAAGCCTACTTGAGGCCCACTTCGGTGATTCACGCGACTTGACAGCCCTTATACAGGACTTACAACGGATTCACCAACTACCTAATGAAACTGCCCTGACATTCGTATCTCGTTTACAAACACATAATGCCAAAATGCACGCTGCTGTGCAAAAACAGACTTTGACGTTGGAAGAAAAGACAGCCCAATCATCCCTAATTGAAACCATGACTCTAACAACACTACTTACCGGACTAGAACCTAAACTTGGACAAATAATCCGTGCCGGAAATCCCAGCGACATGCTAGAAGCAATCAATAGAATCAAACGCGAACTCCAACTGTCCTACTTCGAGTCACAAAAATTCCCAAAACAAACTATCAACAAAAACCCCATCCAGAACCAACAGAGGCGTCCCAACTCCCAACAATTCTGTAATTTTTGCAAACGTAACGGGCACAATTTTAATGAGTGCCGTACAAGACTACAATTCTCACAACAAAATCAGAACTTTAGACAAAACAATTTTGCCAGTCCTCCACAATTTTCTAGACCGAATTTCCAAAATTCTCCCAACCATCAATATCAAAGAAATTTCACGCCGCAACAAGATTTTCAACAGAATAGGCCTTCTGTAATAAGACCTAATCCGAACTTTCAGAGATCCCCAAATCAACAAAATTCAAATTTCAATCCTAACTTTAACAGACAAAACCCGCAGAGAACACATCACGTTAATTTTGACAATCATTTCGACTCTCAAAATTATGATACTAATTTTTACCATGAAACTGATAATTTCAGCGACCCACAATTCCATAACTTCGGAAATTATCAAACTAATTCTAGCCTTGATAATATGGCAAACATGCCACAGGTAAATTATGACGATTACCCCCATTTCCCGCAAAATAACGACGATAACATGCCATACCAAAATGAGAATTATACAGCTAATTCTCAGATGTCGCAGGATTATACTGCTAATCCTCAGGATTTTCCATTAGGCCCGGAGTATTCAATGAATACTCCAACCCAAGAAATAAATTTCGAAGTGGACCAAATGTCCAACCAAATTCAAACATTAAACCTGAAAGAGAATTCCGACCCACATTCGAATCCCCAAGAACAGTGTTTCATGTAAAATCACCATCTAACCCTCCGTTTCAAATAAGTTCGAAAAACCTGTATTTCATGAAAGACCCAACAAATAAATTTAATATTCTAATCAATTTAGGTGCAGATATTTCCATTTTCAAACCCAAAGCAACAGACAATTATAACCTAAGACACCCCGAAAATTTAAATATACAAGTAACAGGTCAAAAAATTAAAATCACTGAATCTGTTCTTATACCGTTCAATTTTAACGATCCACACAAAGTTTATGTATACGATTTAGATACAGACTTCGATGGCTTTATAGGTAACGACTTTCTAGAATATTACGAATGCATTATAGATTTCAAAAACAATCAACTAATTACTAATTTTGAAAATATACCATTATTTAAAGTTAACGATTATTTACCTTTACAACCAGTTACAAATTCAAACGAAAATATTAACAATCACCTTTCAGATAACACCATTAATCAAAATCTTATTTTTTTCGAACCAGACACTGAAGAAATATTTGAATTTTATTGTGACACTGACGCTATACCGCTAGCTCAGGAACAAGAAAAAATACACTTACCTAACACCTTTGCAAAGACAAACATACAAAGCGAATTTTTCGAGACAACGTCTGATGAAAACTATCAAAATTCAGACTCCCATCAAATAGACAAAAGTTCTAAACTTTCAGACATCTCCTGTAAAGACAAAAACCAAAATTTCATCTTTACCGAATCTCGTATCAAAGGAATAATTAAACATAAGGTACAAGAAACAAAAACAATTTCAAATGTAACCCCTACGGTTAACCAACAAAAAATGAACCTTTCAGAAACAAAATCATCTCCTACAGGCAAATTTAAATTGACAACCTTAAATCCAAACATGTCCAATAACAATTCGAAACAAACAATAACATTAAACAGAAAAATGTTTATTTCGCAAACAGTTTTCAAAATTAATAATAAAATATTCAGGAAATCGAAAATTCGAAAAACAAATAAAGTAAAGAATAATCCAGGAAACACACATACGATCTTGCGTAATCAAAATAAAGGAAAAATTTATATACCCCACACAATCAGAAAAATATACCAACGAAATTCATTTTTATCCCCGGTAAAAACAATACCGAAAATAGTAGAATATTCTAATTTAAAATTTGAACCAGTTCAAAAATTCAAATCTATATTTAAACTTAATTAATAACGATAATACCGATTTCAGTCTCAACTATATGCCGACCCTGCAAATAAAACAGTTACAAAAAATTTGCAACCCAAAATTACTTTCAAAATTATCTCACAAATATTTTTTTAGTCGCCTAAACTAAATCTTTTAGAAAATTATTATAAAAAAAAAATTAACAGTTTATATTAAAAGTATTTTCCATTTTTCTTAGACCTTTCTAAATTAATACTACCAGAAAATTTTACGAAAAACAATTGTATAACAAACTAGTTAACTATCTAAACACTTCTTATGTAAATAATTTTATTCCTTTTCTCTATTACTAGGAAACTTCTCATGTAATAAATTCTGTTCTATGAAACAAAACCTTAATTATAACGAAATATTTTTGTTCATTTAAATAAATGCACATAAAATATTTACAAATAATTCAAAGAACTCATAATAGTAGTACTACTTTGATAACAGTACCTTGAACTTTTGCACAGAGGCACGTCCTGTATATTTATGGACTTAAACATATTAATAAGAATTGCACGATATCCAGCACCATAGTATCGCATTGCACTCATTATGATTTCTCCCTACACCAATATAAACGCTTTACAAGCACAAGTAATAACAGCTGTTAACTATATAATAATTAATACCAAGGGCAGAAAAATTAAATAATATGCAGTAAGAACTTTTCAGAATTTAATTAAAACTTAAAATCAGGACATACCTTTTCCAAATTAAATAATTGAACTACTCGTAAACCCTGAAAGAAACTCACAAACGTTCAGAAGAAATTTCAGAAACTGAAAATCAAACATTCTTCAAAATGTTCAAAAAATATATATTTTTTATTTGAGAGGCCCTAAGTAAAAACAAATGAATATATTTACAAGATCACAAATTAACAAACTTCTCAGAAATTTAACACATTTTCTAGACTTTACAAAACTGAATATTCAATAGATTATTCTAAAAATTCAAACTTCAAATAAACAACTCTTGGACCGAGAAAACAAAGACATCATAACTTTTTTTCAACAAAATAAACCTAAGAGATCTTCATCACCAAATTATTGATGACATTTTCGAGGAAAACCCCGAATTTTACGACGACAAAATAAATATCCTCTCCAGTAGATCGGTTAGACATAGGAAATACTATATCATTCCTCTACCCTTTGACCCTGAATCTGCAGTAGAACATTTGTTCCTAGCAATATACAAAAATCAACATGAACTAGATCTTTCTAATACTTACCATGTCGAAAATAACTTAGACCTCCCCATACTCGAAATTCTGTCATTTATCTTCGCAGAAAAGGACCTAAAGCTCATTATCTGTCAAAACCTAGTACAAACACCTGACGAAGACCAAAGACCGATAATTCTTGACCAAAACCATACCGGCAAGAACAACCTACATCGCGGAATAAACGAGACGATGCGTAGGATCAAAAACAAATACAATTGGCAAGGACTAACCAAAGATGTTGAAAATTTCATTAAAAAATTGCGAAATTTGTCAACGGACTAAAGTTTGCCGTAAAAATCTTAACAACCCTCTAGTAATCACTGAAACCCCGAGAACACCTTTCGAAAGAATTAACATTGATCTATTCGAATTTCCTACACGAAATTACGCTCTAACTATCCGCGACGAACTTACAAAA
Organism: Leptura quadrifasciata; assembly: GCA_963675555.1. Lineage (NCBI taxonomy): Eukaryota > Metazoa > Arthropoda > Insecta > Coleoptera > Cerambycidae > Leptura > Leptura quadrifasciata. The sequence continues at coordinate 53,824,586 of OY776682.1, read as the reverse complement.
TTCACACAAGCCTACGCAGTACCGGATAAAAGCGCAAAATCTGTGGTAAATACCCTATTGTTATATTTTCAACATTACGGTACCCCACTAAGGATTCACTGTGATTACGGCGGTGAATTCGACAACAACTTACTAAAAGACCTCTGTACCCTCTACGATATAAAATTGACATATTCTAGGGTAGGACATCCCCAATCTAACGGTTCTATAGAACGCTTTCATGCTACCTTAGCCGAAATGATCAGAATTCACAAAACCGAAAACCCAAATGAACATCCTTTTACCATATTGCCGTATGCAGTAATATGCTACAATAATTCGGTTAATAAAACGCATGGTTTTACGCCATACGAACTGATTTTTGGACACACAGCTAATAGACCACCAGAGACCCTGTACAACCAAAAAGACCTAATAACTAAATATGTTAGGGACTTAAATAATAGGATATCTCACTATTACCAAATTGCACGCAGTCGGACCGAAGCGCAAAAACAAAAAGCTAAAGTCAGATTCGACAGAAATATCCCAGAAAATCGCCCCACGTATAACGTTGGAGACGAAGTATATGTAAAGGAATCCCAAATCAAAAGTAAGTCACAAAATAAATTCAACGGCCCTTTCGAGATCAAAGAAATTTTCCAAAATTCTGCCACTTTGTTAAATCCCGAGACAAATCAAACAAGTAAAGTAAATTTTGATAGAATGAAACCATATACTGAAGATTAAAATTTATTTTCAGGTTTCTACTGCTGTTCGGATCAGCATTTTCTCAATACGAAATAACACCAATAAACAATACTATCGGTGTTTACTATCACAAAGACACGGACATTGTCATCTCACACAAGAAATGGACGTTACTCGTACATAAAAATATATCGACCTTTAAGACAGCTCTTGACAGAAACGACAAAATTTTACAGACAATCCTTACCACCCTTGACCCAGCATACAAAAACATGAACGAATTCGCGAGTGAGGTTAAAACGCATTTAAGCCTCCTAGGACAAATCTCAAAATCCATACAAACTAAATTTGACGAAATACATCTCGACACGAAACGCTACAAACGCGGAATCATAAACGGAATTGGTTCAATATTCAAAGCAATTACCGGAAATTTAGACGCAGAAGACGGTAAATACTACTCTGACTGTATCAATAAACTAAACCAAGACGAACGTCAGATAGAAAATTTGATGAAAAATCAAATATCAGTTACAAATTCAGTTATTAAAAATTTTAACACGACAATTCAAAAACTACTAATAGACGAGGAGACATTCAACAAAGACATAAAAGAAATCGAATACGCAATCTTAGACATTACGTATAACGTACGAGCAGTTGAAACAAAATTAAAATTCTTGGAAATTTGTGAACAACTCATGGCGAGCTACCTATTTATAGAGGACAACCTCAACGATATTTTAAATTCGATCACTTTCGCGAGACTCAAAGTAATTCATACGTCTATCATTAATCCCCAGGATTTGGTAAACTCATTGCAGGAAATTTCACAAAACCTACAAAAGGACAATTTGCCACTCCCAATTAAACTTTCAAATATTGCACAGTATTTAGATATTATTGAATTAAAAGCTTTCCAAATGAACTCAGAATTAGTATTTGTATTAGATATACCCCTAGTAAACCCTCAAACGTACTCTGTTTTCCAATTATACCCCATTCCTATCTTAGATAGTAGAACTGGTCTGTATCATATTTTGTCAACTTCTCAAAAATATATCGCGAGAGATGATGATTCTTTGATGTACATACCCGTTGCTGACCTCAGAGAATGCAAGCCACTCCATACCAATACTAAATTATGTCCAAATTTGTTTGCATATCCAATTGACAACAACGCCATATGCGAAGCCCGCCTTTTCAAGGATCTACAAACCCTACCAGAAAACTGTCAAACGTTAACTATCATCGGCCAAGGATACAACATCCAAAAACTAGATGAAAACGTGTGGATGATCATCAATACAGAGCCACTACAAATGAATATCAATTGCCCGAAGGAGACTTCAAAAACCGACACCATCTTCAAAAACTCTATAATTAAATTACAACCAAATTGCTACGCCTTCATAGGCATCACGAAGATCCAAGCTAGCACAGACGAAACGACAGACGTGAAGAACGACGCTCACCCCATACAAATCCCTTTCGAGTGTTGCAACCAGGTTCCGGACAAAGTTCGAGTGCCCAATCTGAAACCACTAAAACTAAGTGATCTGAACACCGAAGACCTCGATATCGCCAAACACCAATTAGACCAGTATTCAAAAGACTTAGACGAGCTAATCAAGGAACCCTTCATCACGAGACACATTTCTTGGTTTACCTACCTTACCATAGTGCTAATTTTCGGACTCTTATTCTTGTATCTATTCTGTAAGTGTAAAGCAAGAAGACGAAGACTAGCCATCAACGTTTCCACGACTCCTTCATCTCCACCAAGGCCTAGTGAACCCCTCAGGACATTTACTAGCCTATTTCATCAACGAAGACGACCCCCACTAAGAAGAGAGGACGAAGAAGGTGAAGACATCGAACTTAATTAAACCAGACTGTTTGTGCCTTTTACTGACTTTTTGTACCAAGACTCTTCAGTGAATTTTTACTTCATTTCATTGTTTATTTAGTGTATTTTATTATTCCTATTTTTTTTGTTAGTTTCAAATGACTAACATTTTAACATGCTTTTCGTAACACAAACAAGCTAATACGCTTGCGTCTTACGCCTAGCATTTTTTTTACATTTTATGCTTTTACATTTTACGCTTTTTGTATTTTTACATTTTATATTTTACATTTTATATTTTTATATTTTTCAATCTTACAATTTTACCATTTTACATTACTTTATATTTTTGAATTCTTGTTAAATCACAAATTTTGTTCAACTTAAAAGTTGCTGTATAAACAACAACTTTTTTTATAAGGGGGAAGTTGTTATATGAAAATATACCCTGTATCTCTGAGACATTGGCCTCACCACTCTCAGCGGTATTATATTACATAGATATCAAATAACGACTCCTCTCAGCATCCGCTCTCCCGAGAATTAGATAAGATTGTATTCTTGCAAAACTGCATAATTGCAGTTCCTTTGTTCCCAAAGGTTATAAATGGGAGTAGTGTACTTTCAGACGGCAGTCTTAAACTCATGTTGGAATAAACAAGTCAAAATTATTATTGTTCTAATTTATAAAGAGTCAACGTTGACTCCATTAATAAATAAATAAAGTTTTTAAAAAGTGATTTCAACAATCGATTATCTAACATATATATATATATATATCCGCGTCTGAGATTGTTAATGTCTCGACGTTTCGGCCATTTTCAAGAGAGAATATATGTCAAGAAAAAATTGTCAAAGAAAATAATGCTAGGAGTTCGTGGAACTGGTTCGATTCCGGGGTCTCAATCTGCTTACTCCTAAGGAGTAGGCAGATTGAGGCCTTAGAGACGGATCGTGGTATACTGGATATAGTAAAATGAAAGAAAAATACATACCAAAATTAGAAAAATACATACCAAAATTAAGACTTATCAACAAATCCACGTCAGGCTCTGGGTTCACAAAACAACTGGTGCAACGAAAAATATTTAGGTATCTCCGAATTAATTTGTCTACATTTAATTTATCGCTCCACAATATTTAGCAAAATTTATATCCCGAACTTATTAACTCCTCACAGGTAAGTTTTATATGATATGATGAACTACGTTGTAGTTGATGGCATTAGGTCGGACCCCATTGTTGTAAAATGTGGTGTCCCACAAGGTATCATTTTGGGACCAATGTTATTGAATGCACGATATTATGAAAGATATAGTTAACAAAACACTTTAATCTGGAAGACTACGTCATTATATGGTTCAAATGACATAGAGAATAATCGAATACCCTCACTCCGCCCAATATGCAATAATCTCAAATCCTGTTCACATACAAACATATTATTTGCATCGGTTCCTTATCTTTACAATAAAAGAAGTAGAAAAAATAGGCATATTTTAAAATTCAATTTTTAGTAAAATTTAACAATTCTACAGAAGGATTAATTGGCTATATAAAAAGCAATGGTAGAAACTCCAGCCGATTCAATGCAAAGATGGTAGCTTCATGTATGTTAAACGTTATATCTTCTGCACCCTTTATGAACAAAAATTTAGAATTTGTGAAAACTAATGACCACGAATTATTAAGAAGCAAAAATTATAAATCATCCTCACATAATGTAACATTAGGTTCACAAATAAATCGCAAAAGTTTGTAATCTTTTGCCAACTGAAATCAAGCATATGAAATATGTAAAAAAACTTTCAACACTCAAAAAAATTTATTTTTCAAAATTATTCTGATTTTATAAAAATTTTAGACAATTGTATAGTATAAATACTATATTGTAGAAATTGTTACCTATAAGTATATCATTCACTATTTGTACACTACCCATTTTGTACGTTAAGAAAACTTATTTTTTTCGCATGTACTAATCCTTTGTAATAGCGATCCCTCGGAATATATTTATCCTAGGAAGAAGTATTCATATCTGTTTTTTTTCTTTCTTTCATTGTAAATTGCAAGTTTTGTATTTTTAAATAAATAAAAAATAAATAAATACCATTGGAAGAAAAATATTGCGTAATGCCAACTACTAAGGAATGTACCAGACTAAAATCTTGTATTGATAATATTTATATGAGAGTTCTGTGGTAAATAATGGTATGAGTGATCATAATACCCAAATGCTATCTATTCTCATAAAAAATGATAAAAAGACTAAAAAAACAAATTACGTACAGGCAATTCAATAATCCCAATAATATTCGACACTTTTGCTCTTTACTTGAAAATGAAAACTGCACCAACATTCTAATTTCAAATACTCATAATGCAAATACTAAATTTAATATGATTTGTGATGCGTGTGCTATTTCATTTGGAAATAGCATTTCCAGTAGAAACTCTGCTAGTAAAAAAACCATAAGAAACTACAAATAAATGGTTAAAAATACCGGCAAAGAGATTAAAAGAATTATATATATTAACTGTAGACGGAAATGAGGATATCAAATTGTATTACAAAAAATACAAATTTATTTATAGACAACTTCTAAAAAAGCGAAAAAAATGTATAATACTAATTTACTTACTAATACAAAAAAAACAAAACAAAAATGGCATGGAACATTAACAGGTCCATCAATAATCATAAAAATAAAAAAAATAATGACATTATTTTAGATATAAATGGTATTCAAACGAATGATAGCGCATTTGTTATCGAGTATCTAAATACATATTTTAACGAAGTTCCTAATCTGTTACTTCCAAATACTCTACAAAACACATTTCAAGAAATTAATACGGAACAAAATTCCTTTTCATTTTTTTTCTAATCGGCAACAGAATTTGAGGTTTTGAGCATCATAAAAAATTTAAAAAACCCTTAACTCCTCGGGTGCAGACAATATTAGTACAGATTTATACGATCAATTCAGAAACCACTAACAGAACTTTTGAACTGTTCGCTAAGTGATGGTATTTATCCAGATAAATTAAAAGTTTCCGAAATAATACCAATATATAAAACAGGTGTTGTACCCTTAAAGTTGAAAACTACTGGCCAATAAGTCTATTAAGTCCCTTCTTAAAAGTATTTGAAAAATATGCTGCAAAAAAAATTTTAAATTTCGAGAACTACAGTTGTCGTATTTCGAATCCCAAAAATTTGCAAACAGAATTCCAAATAAGAATTCCATTCAAAATCCACAAAGACATCCAAACTTCCCACAATTTTGCACCTTCTGCAAAAAAATGGACACGATTTCAACGAATGCCGCACGAGGCAAAACCACCAATTTTCACCTCCCAACTTCATGCCAAATGCCTAGTCTAATCAGGCACATTCACCTAGGCAACAATTTCAAGGTGCATCTAATCATAGACCACAAACTTCCAAAATTTCTCTAACTAACAACACAATTATCCTCAACAGTAGAACAGGCCCTCAGCTATCAATCCAAATCCAAACTTAAACCAGCCTTCTGCCATCCAACCAAACCTAAATTTCAACAGGTTCAGTTAACAAAAAACGCACTATTTGAAGAATTTTACGATAGCCCAAATCAATATGAAAACTATTCTGCAAGCTATTCTCCCAATTACCAATACCAAAATAATTTCGAAGCTAACCAAAACAATTATGATTACGATTTTGGAACCCAACAATGCGAGAATTATAATGCTAATTCTCAACCTCAACAGTATGAGAACTATACTGCAAATTCTCAACCTCAACAGCACGAGAATTATACTGCTAATTCTCAACCTCAGCAATACGAGGATTATACTGCTAATCCTCTGGATTTTTACGTAGGCCCGGAGTATCTCACGAATACTCCAATGCAAACAGACCAATTAGACTAAATTTCTCGCCAAGTCTAAGCGATGAACCTCAAAGACAATTCTGACCCACATTCGAATTCTCAAGAGCAATGGTTTCATAATTTACCAGCTAGCCCTCTATTTCAGGTAAGTTGGACAAACCTGTATTTAATGAAAGACCCAACAAATAAATTTAATATTCTAATTAATTTAGGCGCAGATATTTCCATTTTCAAACCCAAAGCAACAGAAAATTATAATCGAAGACACCCCTAAAATTTAAATATACAAGTAACAGATCAAAAAATTAATATCACTGAATCTGTTCTCATATCATTCACTTCTAACAATCCACACGAAGTTTATGTACACGATTTATATACAGACTTCGATGGGTTCATAGGTAACAACTTTCTACAACATTATGAATGCATTATAGATTTCAAAAATAAGCAACTAATTACCAATTTTAAAAATATACCATTATTTAAAGCTAACAATTATTTACCTTTACAACCAGTTACAAATTCAAAAAAAATATATTAACAATCACATTTCAAGCAACATCATTAATCAAAATCCTATTTTTTTTAACCAAACTCTGAGGAAGTATTTGAATTTTATTGTGACACTGACGCTCTGCTAGCTCAGAAACATGAAAAAATACGCCTACCTAACACCTCTGCAAAGACAAACATACAAAGTGAATTTTTCGAGGCAACTTCTAACGTAAATTATCAAAATTCAGACTCCTATCAAACAGACAAAATTCCCAAACTTTTAGACATGTCCTGTAGAAACAAAAATCAAAATTCTACTTCTACCGACTCACGCATCAAAAAAATATTTAATATCAAAGTACAAGAAGCAGAAAAACTTGAAATATGTTAACCCACAAAAAATTAACCTTTCAGAAACAAAATCATGTCCTAGGGACAAATTTAAATTAGCGAATTTAAATCCAAACATTCCCAATAACACCTCGAAACAAACAAAAACATTAAACAGAAAAATGTTTACTTCGCAAACAGTATTCAAAAGTAGTAATAAAATACTCAAGAAATCGAAAACAAAATAAAGAATAATCCAAGAAACACACATACGATCTTGCGTAATCAAAACAAAAGAAAAATTTATATACAGCACAATCAGGAAAGTGTACCGATAAAATCCATTTTTACCACCGGTAAAAACAATACCGAAAATAGTAGAATTTTAAAACTTGCAATTCGAGCCAGTTCAAAAATTCAAACTTTATTGACGATAATACCAACTCTTGTCCCAATCATATGCTGACCCTGAGAAATAAAACGTTTATACAAAAACTTACAACCCAAAATTACTGTCAAAATTATCTCACACATATTTTTTAGTCACCTAAACTAAATCTTTAGAATATTATTATAAAAAATGAACAGTTTATATTAAAAGTATTCTCCATTTTCTTAGACCTTTCTAAATTAATATTACTAGAAAATCTTTAAAAATAATTGTATGATAAATCAATTAACTCCATAGATCAATTATTTATCAAAAACACTTCTCGTGTAAATAATTTTAAACCTTTTTCTCTATTACTAGAAAATTTCTTCTCCTGTAATAAATTCTACTCTATAAAATAAATCCTTAATTATAACGAAATATTTTTGTTCCTTTAAATAAATGCACATAGAGTATTTACATTTCATTCACAGAAATTCATAATAGTAGTACTACTTTGATAATAGTGCCTTGTAACCTTGCACTGGAGCGCGTTTTGTGTGTTTATGAACTTAAACATTTTAACAAAAATTGCATGATATTCAACACCTCAACATTGCATTGTACTCGTTATGATGTCTCCTTACACCAATATAAACACTTTATAAACACAAGTAATAACAGCTGTTAACCATATAATAAATAGTCAAGGCAGAAAAAATGAAATGATATGCATTAAGAAATTTTAAGACTTTAATTAGAACATAAAGTCAGAACATACTTTTTTCAAATTAAAATTTGAATTACTCATAAACCCTGAAAAAAATTTACAAATATACAGACAAATTTTCAGGAATAGAAAAAAATCAATCATTCTTCAAAATGTTCAAAATTAAATTTGAAAGACCCTAAGTACTAACGAACAAATTGCTCAAGAATTTGACACATTTTCCCGACTTTACAAAACGAAATTCTTAATAGATTACTCTAAAATACAAATTACAAACAAACCTTACACCATTTGACAACCTTTTTAACTACACAAGACAAGTCTTCTAGTAGACTATGAAAACAAAACGTAAATTACAAATTTCACACAATTACTATATTGAAAAATTGTGAACTTACTTCAACGTAATAACTTCACTAAAACATTTCAGTCCAAAAAACTACCAAATTATTTTGTAGCTCAATAATAACAAAACCGATATTAACTCAAAGACACAGACAGACAAAATTATCTCTTTCTGGGATTAATGCCAAGATATTTACTCTCAACATTATTTTAAAAACCAAAACAATTTAGATATTTCAAAAAAACATGTTGAAAATAATACCTCAAAATTTCCAATATTTATGCTAGACCGATATACAAAATTATCATTAATTTCTTTCACGAAAATTTTAAAACATTTTAATACTTCAACAACTAATCAAAACCTAGCAAGGACCCCTGATAAATAAAGTTTCGTTTATAAAAATAATTTACATCAAAACTAAATATAATTGGCAAGAACTAACAAACCACGCCAAAGGTTTTACCAAAAAACTGCAAAACTTGTCGAAAAGTGAAAAACTATATCGCAAGGACCCTAACAATCCTTTGGTAATCACCAAAACCCCAAAAGCACCGTTCGACAAATCAATATCAACTTATTTTGAATTCTCACACAAAAACTATACACTGACACCTACAACAAATTCACACAGCTTACACTGTCCTACACAAATTATAAAATCAATCGTAAAAACCCTTGTGCTATAATTACACCACTATATTCGTGATACGATAATTATGTACCAGAAAAAATTACATTCTTTATCCTGATTTCACCCCCTGAAACATTTATATAGAATTATTATCCAGCATGTACATCATCCTAACTCTGACAAATAGTAACCATTTCACGAATTTAATTTCAAACAGTTATTCCTTCAAAACTCTCACAACTTTCTGGCTAATTTCGTCAGTCAATCTCTTCACTGTCTTAGAAAATATAATGTGAATAAACTTATGACAATCATCTATGTCCACACCATAAACTTATAAATGAATCCCTTTATTCTTATACTGACAACCACCCATCGATAATAATTCTCCTTTTCTTAATAACAACATTCTGTAATCCACACACACATAATTCTAAAAACACTATTCTATTGTACGCCGTGTTTCACAACAGCATATTACCCCTCATAGTTATTTGCCAAGTGTATAACCCTGTCAAAACTTACTCTACCCTCCGGTTAAAATTACAGTCTAATACTTAAATCTTTACAAAGGATCTTTCGATAACAAAAGAATTTAGTTACTTCCCCGGATATCGCTCAAACAAAAACAGAATAACTCATATAGTAAGATGAAAGAAAAATACAAAAATTAATGCTTATTAACAAATCTACGTCAAGCTCAGGGTTCACAAAATTGGTTTAGGTGACGAAAAATATTTAAGTATCTCCGATTTAATATGACATTTAATTTATCGCTCCACAATATTTAGCAAAATTTATATCCCGAACTTATTAATTCCTCACAGGTAAGTTTTATATGATTTTTATTTATTTGAAACACAACTTTACGCCTTGAATGCGTCGGTCAGAGTCTCTCTCCCCGTCTCTTTTCGCTCCCGTCGTCCCCAATTGTCTCCAAAACCGCCGCGTTTGCCAAAATTCTTATATTCATTCTGAACCACACTATTATGCAACATTGTTTCTGACTAATTTATGGCTCCTACACTGTACCTGACTGATTTATAATTTCCATAACATGTTTTAATTTATACAGGGGGCATTGGTCTGGCCGATAGCCTTGTTGGTTAAGGCGTGAGGTGGGAATAGCGATTAATCACACGGGTATCGCGCCACCGGGTTTGAATCTCGGCTCCGGCACTGTCGGAGGAAATGATTATCTGTCCGCGTTTTTTCAATGTGTAACCCTCTTCCGCACAAGCCTCTGGTTTCTGGAATTGGGGATTGTCTAGTTTCTGCGGTGTTTATTTATTTATGGTTGTCACAAAGCTTGGGCACGTATTGCACTTAGAAGAAACATGAACTGCGCTGGTGGCAACATCTACAGGCGTAGTGGCTAAGAACTTTTAAAATGTTTGGAGCAACTTAACTTACCTAGAGGTTCCACAAAAATAATCCAAAAGACGGTAGTATGAATTATCCATCTTTTCATTCAGTAGTTAGCAATGTGTCAAATGAGGTACAAAACTTTAACACAGTGGTAGTAATTTTGTCACTTTCATATTTATACACGTGGTGGTTATTTACCTTAAGAAATGAGAAAGAAGCATCACTGGAACGCGAGTTAATATAAAACTGAATCGTATTTAAACACTGATCGCTTTAATAAAAAACTGTAGAGAAATATTGACTTAAATCTACCAAAAGGATATCCACAATGCGATTCTCACCTAAGACTTTATAACTTATGCATATACCTAGATATACAACTTGCTAGAGAGGGGGCAAGATCACTGTATTACCCTGGAGATCGCCCATCCCAGTTCTAGTCACGATTATTGTCGCTTTACTTTTCGCATTAATGTATGAGTGTCATAAAGACAAACCTATGCTCACTTCGCTCAAAATCATTTTCACTAAAACATTTATTACCTATTCATTTATTAACATTCAAAGTTTATCATCGATAATAGCGCCTTGTTACATATTACCTAGACACGAGCAGCAGGTGGAAAGTCGATTACAAGATTTAATCCAAACGTGGAAACAGAGAAAGCGAGTTAATTACAAGTAAAATTATACTTACTCTAGGGTAGATTTTGTCTCTTCTACAACTGCTAGGGTGATTGTTGTGATTATCAGTGCTTTTGAATTTCCTCCTAACGCGTGTTGCAATAGTCTAGTTAATTTTGAATCTCGGTAACTTATATCGTGTTCACGATTACCAAGTTGTCGAATTACCTTATCTAAGATTGATAACGACCTGTTGAGAAATAAGAATGTATTAACACTACTACTTTAATGTTTATAAATAGTGACTTACTTCTTGATACTCACGCCTTCTTGAAGCTGTAGACCCGCGGCTTTCGTCTGGGCGATCCACTCTGTACCTGCCAGGTCTACCAGGTTGAGCTGTGATATTTGTAAACTACCGTTTCTCTCATTTCTATTTGTTGACTCTATTATCTGCAATAAATAACGTAGTATCTCACAAAAATCATAAACTATTTGAATACTTACAAGACGTAAAACCGTATGAGATCGGCTGGATCCCTCATTTATAACATTGCTGGCAATTTTCCTTATCTTATTCCCCAGTTTCATCAGCTCATAAACCTGTTCAGGAGATGTGACGACTTCTTCCCTTGCAGTGGTGAATATATTTCCATCCAAATCCTCACGAATTTTCAAATCGATTTCATTCTTACCTAATAAATCGCCTAATTTGTCGTTGTATATTTCTAAATATGAACATCTAGAAAAATTGAGAACATAGTACAAGCTATTGAAGACTGCTTTTTTCTACTAACTTACCGAATGAAATAGTGTCTCTCTGTGTTTTGGTGAACTTCGTGAAATATATCATTCACTGACATCTGTATAATTCCGTTAATATTATTAGTACCCATCATGGTGTACGTCTTTCCAGATGACGTTTGTCCATACGCGAAAATCGTTGAATTAAATCCTGCAAAGCAGGATTTAATGAGAGGCTCTACTACAGCATTGTAAACCTCCGAATTTGTTTTTTCCTCTGTGAAAACATGATCTACAAAATAAAACAATTATCAAATACTTAGAAGTAAATAGCATTACACACACCAGACATACTGCAGGGCCGCGTCTAACGGGGGGCCATTTCGTGCCATGCACGAAGGCGCACTAGACCATGGGGCGCCAAAAAGCCAATTTTATAGTAATTAGAATAATTTATAATAACAAAATAGGCACGTCTGGTACTAAAATTTTTTTTAAAAACATCGTACCTTTTGCCCCTCCAAAAAAGGGGCGCCAAAAATGCTCCCGCACGAAGGCGTCTCATGACCTAGACGCGTCACTGAGACATAGTACATAACTTCCAGAGCCAAGGCTGTCTGGAAGAATGTAACACATTCATAAAAACCGCAGACAACATCAATTAATGTTAATATACCTCTTTTAAAATATTCAGACTGTTGTACGAGATTTTGTAACTATTAGCACATTTTTGGCGGTAGTGATTATTGTTAAAACATAACATTTTTTTGGCGCAAACTCCTCTACAAAATCCTTATTTTACTATAAGGAACGTAACCAGACTGCAACCAACAGTTACTCTCTGGGCTATGTGCCCCGCCGAGCGCTGAATTACAAGTTACAAGCCTGACACGTTAAGTGTAATAATTGCATATTACCATCAAAACGCTAATGCTTCGATTGCAACAAACACCAACCGAAAGACTGATCCTACTTAAAGGAGTTCTCGTGCCAGTCGTCACACACCACTTGTAGGCTGCAGTTTCGAGCTGTTGGCTCTCATTAGTGCAAGGTAGGCATGTGACAACCGACACGAGGCTCACTTGACTATTTAGTACATTTCGGTATCTTTGGGATAGCGACATGTAAAATAGTCAGCAGGCGCCATCTAGCGGTCCAGTGTCTGTTGCAATCGAAAAATAAATAGCCCGACTGGGCTTAGCATAGTTCAAATGTGCTTTTAGAGGGCGGAATATTAAAACATAATATTTTTAGTCTCAAACTCCTCTACAAAATCTTTATTTTACTATCAGGAACGTAACCAGACTGCAACCAACAGTTACTCTCTGGGCTATGTGCCCTGCCGAGCGCTGGATTACAAGTTACAAGCCTGGCGCGTTAAGTATAATAATTGCATATTACCATCAAAACGTTAATGCTTTGGTGATTATTGTTAGTTTGACATGCGAGCAGATACAAAGATCCCTGTACTTGAGCCTGTAAATTTATGAATGTGAAATCTCCTAGAACAGACCTATCCACAAAGGATGGTGGTCAGCTCATCGCTGAAGGAATTCAGGGCCGGATTTACTTATTCTTATATTTAGCATACACAAAATGGGTTATGGGTCGTGAGCAGTTCCGGCCCAATAAAATTTTGTGCCCCAGGCCACTATTAGTATTTGCGCCCCTTCTTCCACCCTCACCACTCCCCAATTTATTCAACAGAAAATTGTGAAAAATTTTGTAATTTGTCAATAGAAATAATTTACAAAAAAACTTATATAGGTATTTATTTACAGAATTTCCCTTGTCGGGCTTTTTGTAATACAAAGTGCTTAATGGCTTCGCTAACGTCCATAGAATGTAAAAGTTTATTTTCTATAGCAATAATTGCTAGAGATGTTAACCGATCTTGAGCCATTGAAGACCTGAGGTAAGTTTTGACCAATTTTAACTTACTGAAACTGCATTCGCCACTTGCCCATTGGAATTGATAGCAGGATGTGCAAACTTATTCACATATTCGGCATAGCTTCATAGAAGTTGTATTTATGTAAATGGTTTAAAACTCGCAATGGAGATTTACAATTAGGGTCTATTAATAAAGATTTTAAATGGAGAAATTCATTACAAAGCTGTTTGCCATCTATATCATTTTCTCTCCCACTTTCATAATTTCACTTAGGGCCTTACACTGTTCTTGTAAAGTAGCACGATTGTCAGAATTGTTTTGCATATTGTACAGAAATGACCATTTATCACTATGCATCTGAAGCTGCGTAAAACGTTCGGTAATAGAATTAATAGCTGTATCCAAGCAAAGAATAAAACACTGTTGTTTTGAAGCGATGTTCAGGATCTAGAAATGTTTTATTTTCGTGGTCATGTTGAATTTTTTTTTCTTTTTTCTAGGCCGTAGTTCTTTAAATTGGATTTCGATTTCCAATTCTTCACAAAGTTCTCGAACTTTTAAAACTGCTTAGGCATATCTCGATTCTCGGTAACGAACAAGGAATTCCTTGCATGTTTCAAAATAGGAAACAACTGATGGTTTATCCATATCTGCTTTTTGCATACTTATTCACCAAATTAATTTGAAAAAGAACATAATACCACACCATTAAAGTTATTAAAAATTCATAATCACAAGTGCTTCCAAAAACACTGTTTCTGATGATTCCTTCGGATCATCCGATGTCTCTCGCAAAGAGGTAAGTGTATTATAAATACTGGGGAATTGATAATGAACAGTTTTTAAACTGTCAATTCTATTCTCCCATCTTGTTTCACAAATTTGCTTAACTATCAAACCCTCAACATTTTTCTTAAAGAGGCCCCAATGTTTATTAGAAGCCCCAAAAAGTACAAATAACCTTTGCAAAACTCCAAACAGGGTGGTACTTTTTACTGAAGATTTTGCAGCATCTGCGGTTACTAAGTTGAATGAATGGCGCCCACAAGGATTAAAAAATGCTCTTGGATAATCTTTTAAAGTCTAGTGTCAATGCCTTTTCTATTTCCCACCATTGTCATACCCTTGCCTGCAACAGTTTTTAACATCAGACTTAGAATTGCCTTGCAATTCTTTTAATAAGGTCATATATATGTTTTTGCCAGTAGTTTATTGAATCACAAAAATGTTCCTTTATTTGTATACTCTCCCTGTTAATATCAACAAATTGTAACGTAAATGACATTTGTTCGATACGGCTTTTATGTGGGGTGCAGTCCAAAAATTTTAAAATTATGTTTGATTCAATATTATTGCCCAGAATTTATGAACGATGTACGATCTACAGATCCTCTAAAAACCAAATTATTTTCTGTTAAATAACCAACAACTGACATTAAGCATCCCAAAATATTTTTCCAATAGTCCGCCTGTTTTTCTATTTATTCAATCATATCCTTGTCGATACCAGTCTTATTTGTTAAATTTCTTTCAGCGTCCCGCCATTTATTATATGAAGAAAAGGGATTACCAGATGTTTCAAGAGATTTTAAGTA
Organism: Leptura quadrifasciata; assembly: GCA_963675555.1. Taxonomy (NCBI): domain Eukaryota; kingdom Metazoa; phylum Arthropoda; class Insecta; order Coleoptera; family Cerambycidae; genus Leptura; species Leptura quadrifasciata. Next base: position 53,809,036 of record OY776682.1, on the reverse strand, counting down.
ATCAGCAATATTGTGCCATTTATTTAGACCTTCTTCAGTACTAAATTTTGAGGCCGGTTTATTACCAAAAAGTCAGCAGCAAAAACAATAAACACAGCTTTTAGTTATTGAATATTAAAGCCAGCTTCTGTAGCTCATTTCTCTGTTAGGTAAAACAAGATGACAATGAAATAGAGAAAAATGTCTACCTTTGTTTTTACAATTTTCTGGAAACCGCCAATTAGGACCTACAATTTATTCTGAAACATGTTTGACAATTTCGTCTCTAATTGAAGCTGTTATGTATGTTAGCCAATTTCCAATATCCATATAAAGACATTACATTTTCGGTATTTCCTTCTTTCTCAGCACTGTTCATAGTATCAGTTTCTATTTTATAATTTGTAGCACATGCAACGTTTTTATTTTCGTTTATACACACTATTATAAGGATACTTCACTTTCAGTAAAATTTACGTGTTTTTCTGTTGATGAAGTTTTTACAAATTTTGACATAAATGCCGAACGCTTTGCAGCCTCTTTCAGAGCTAACATTTTTCTTTTAGGATTTTGAGCACCCGGTTTCAATGACATTTATCTTGCTGGTATTTCGCTAATGAAAAACTACTCACCACACCACAATATTTTCGTATCGTGGTCTGGTTTTAAACTATTGTGCAGTTTATTGTTATTCTATTTCATGTATGCACAACAATTTTATGGTGTTAAATTTAGACAAAATAATCATAAAATTTAGATATTACAAGGAACACTCAATAATCAAAGTAGAGCGACATCAGTCGGCACACTTTGGTTGTCAATAAATCACATCTGGACCTTGGCAGACGTGACAATGTACCGGGTGGTATTTCTTTGTCTTTATATTGTAATACTGCTCGCCAGCTTATTTGATTATGATAAATAATCATAAATATATGGGTGTAGTGTGAGTTACTTTGATATTGATAATAATAATAATAATTGGTTTTAATAATTAAACAATACTCGTTAAATAAAATTGTGCAGTTTTCAATTTCTCAGAAACACATGTACTTTGTTGGTTTTTGGCACCCCGCAAGAATTACTTAGCCCCACAGACCGCTGCCTGCCCTTTGGACCGGCCCTGGTCATGAGCACTCTCAAACCTCTTTCTCGACACTACGAATTTAAAAAGTTATAAAACTACAAACTACTAATTAAACATGTACCTATTCAGAAATTTTGTTTTGAAACAAATGGAATTTTTTTTAAAAGAAATTTCCCGAAGTTTTGAGAAGGAAAATAACAGAAAGACTTAATTGATCTGTTTCTATTTTTTCTATGTTTTCTTTACTATTTTTGTTTAAATTAATGGTATTGCACTACAATTGGACTCCTTATACATCCTCCCTGTAAGCAGACCCTCGCCTAAGCCTTAAACCAACCTAATCTTGCAAAATAGGTGGTGATGCTGCCTAGGGGCATCTCCCTTACATCGGCCAAAGTAGGCCAACGTTCTCCCAAAATGGATTTTCTGAATGATGAGACTGCAGAACAGTCACAAAGTATATGTTGGACCGTCTCATCTTGTTCACAACCTCAACAGAGAGGTGTTTCGCTTAATCTCATGTTATGTAGATATTTTCTTAATGGTCTGTTTCTGTTATAAAACATAGATTCCTTCTGGACATTGCCAGGTAGTCCATTGCTGTACTCTTGTTGGGATATTTTTAGTAGTTCCCTAGCAAGCTGACGGCTGTTTGTTTCATCCCACAGCTTCTTGCATTCAGTGCGGGGTTTTCTTTAATTATTTGATAGATACTCAGGCCTGCTGCCTTCTTGGTCAGTCTGTCAGCTCCTTTATTGCCACTAAACCGTGCGTGTCCTCTCACCCAGTATACCAGTATGTTATTCATCCTGGAGGCACCGACAAGTGCTTGGTGACATTCCCATACTGCTCCTGTGGTAATTTTGTAACTTCTCAGGACTAGCAATGATTGCCTACAATCTGTGTAGATTCTGATTGTTTTGCCTGTAGTTTGCCTCGGACAATCTCTTTTGCGGCTATGGTTATGCCCGCCAATTCCATCTGTACTACGCTGGCTCGCACATCCATAGCCCATTGGACTTGCAAACTTATGAAGTATATTCCACATCCTGCCCCATCCTTCTTTTTTGATTGGTCTGTGAAGATGTTGATAACACCTGCCAGCAGCCTCGATCTCACTAATCATCTAGTTTATGTAGGGTCTGTCAATGACAAACCGGGGAGAAATATCATCTGTGTATACCTGTAGAAGAGCCTCATTCCACAGGCGACTTCTGGCCTCTCCACAGCCTGCATTTGGTTGCATGTCAATGGAATTAAGGCGTACCATTGTTGTCCGAGCCACTTCTAGATATAGCTCCGGTTATACTTAGGCGGGCAACTCTCTGCACTTGGCTGAGCTTGACCTGGCAATACCAGTCAAGTACCAGCCAAGTATCAGCACCGTATTAAGTCACGGTTAACCAAACACGACGAATGAGCAGCGAAGCGAACCAAGCACGACCAATGACCAGCGAAGCAAAGCGGTGCCTAGGTATATAACGAGGAGTGTTAACACAACAAATTCAGTCTTCAGAATCCTTCTGAAGAAGTTGACAAGATGATCAGCGAAACGTCAAGTCAAGTTCGACGACCACGGCAAGACCCAGAAGAAACTACTCCGTTAGACAACGGCCGTGAAAACCTACATTCTACTATCTGTAATTTTATTTGTTGGTGTAGCATGAACGCAAGGAACTCTTTCATGGTGAGGAATCTCAAAGCGACGTCGAAATTGCCACTGCACAGCAACTACACTGTCGTTATTTTTACAATACGTTTTTATCGTAAAAGCACGCTGCTCACCAGACTATGTTTCATGATTACTAAATGGGATATAACGACAGGCAATATGACAAATAAATCCATATATAGTTACAAAACAATAACATTTTCAAAACTTCTCAGGGACCAGCGTAGGTGCGTCTTTACTATGTACATACTTCGGTATGCGATGTAAAGCAACGACAGGCGCAGTTAGTACTTGGATGGGTGACCGTTCCAACGGAAACCACTTTCTCGCCTCATACATCTTCCAGCGGCTTGTATATCAGTGTATGCGCGGAAGCTATACAACCTTAGCCGAGGATTGTATAGGTGATATACCATCCTTCGGAGGGGATGTAAAGCCGTCGGTCCCTTGTCTATTAAATGTTAGGCAAGTAAAAGGTCCCTACTCTTCTTAAGGGAAGAGGTTCGGCAAAATTCCTGGTTGGGGGTAGCTCGTCTACAGGCGTCGGTGTTAGGCCTCAGTAGCGGAAATAGGCCGACGTTAAATAAATGTATAAAAAAAAAAAAAACTTCCTCTTCCTAGGGACCACCCTTTATATAGTCATCTTATCCCAATCAGATAGCACACAAAATGAAGAAGCCTGTGGACTTTCAAGGAGGGATAGAGTTAGAAATGACGACATTCGAAATAGAATTTACATGGAAAAGACTCTTTCGGAGGAAGTGGACAAGAAACAGTTGATCTGGTTTGGACATACGAAAAGAATGGACGATAATAGGTGGGCGAGAAAAGTACAGGAGCCAGGAGGACTGGCACGAGAGCTCCTTTAAGTAGGATCAGTCTTTCAACTGGTGTTTGTTGCAATCGAAGCATTAGCGTTTTGATGGTAATATGCAATTATTACACTCAACGCACCAGGCTTGTAACTTACAATTCAGCGCTCGGCGGGGCACATAGCCCAGAGAGTAGCTGTTGGTTGCAGACTGATTACGTTCCTTATAGTAAAATAAGGATTTTATAGAGGAGTTTGTCCTCTAAAAGCACATTTGAAAAAAACTTGTACATCTGAATCTGGCGGTCTATATAAACATAAAATACAATTTTTTTTTTATGAAACATTTAATAGCTGCGCATTCAAAAGTTCTATCTCGACTTAGTTGTACGATGTCAGTTATTTCATTAGTGAGTGATTTTTTAGCTAGAATGAAAACGCCACCTTTTAAAGATGAGCTTCTGCAGTATGAACTGCCAATTTTAAAGCCATTTATTACAATATAGTCAAGTTCACCCAGTTTAAGATGAGTTTCCGAAACACAAAGTATATCAACTTGTTCTTGAGACAGCAGTACATCTATTTTTTCTATCTTATTTTTTACACATTGCAAGTTTTGATGCACAACACAAATGTCACCCTTTGTTACATCACAGTTTGATTGCTATGCAAAAGGAAGTAAAGAAACGTCTGTTTTATCCTTTAAGTATATCGTTCTCCAAACTCTACGTTGAGGACTTTTTATCTTCAATAAATGAATGTTTCAATCTTGTGCATAACAAATACAAATTTAAACAACTCAGTGTGTAAGGTGACTTCAAACTTCAATATAGACTATTTGTAACTTAAAAGTCCATAATGCACTAGTTGATATATTAAATTATCTCTCTTTAAGTACCTATCACTTGTCACGAATCTATAAGAATAACATCTATTTTAGAAAGAGCTATAGACTATATGTAATCTCAGCATTAGCACTAAAAATAGCCTATTGGATCATAAAGAGCAACTCTTACATATTTCCTTTAAAATAGAACCACCTAAGCCATTTATTGATTCTCTTATAGTATGTGGAGTAGCTCCGTCTTGCTGGAGCCACCAATTTTGAATCCCTGGTAACATGTTTAATTATGACGTCAAAAACTAGTTGGCCATTTCATCATTGTTTTTAAAAAAATAAGGACCAATAATACTACTGAACCCAATTCCCATTGAAGAAATTGCACACCAAATGTTACCCTTGGGCTATGTAACGGATGTTGGTCTGGTGGATTTTTGAAATTACAATATCTGTAATTTTGATGAAGTAGTTTCTTCGGGGTCTTGCCGTGGTCGTCGAACTTGACTTGACGTTTCGCTGATCATCCTGTCGGCTTCTTCAGAAGGATTCTAAAGACTGAATAGAGTTAGAAATGACGACATTCGAAATAGAATGGACATGGAAAAGACTCTTTCGGAGGAAGTGGACAAGAAACAGTTGATCTGGTTTCGACAATACGAAAAGAATGAACGATAATAGGTGGCCGAGAAAAGTACTAGAGTGAATACCACCAGAGAGGAGAAAGAGAAGAAGACCCAGAATCAAGGAACGGAGAGGAATGTTTGGACAGGAGAATATGGAAACTGGGGATTGATTGATTTGAGCGATTAATTGAAGAGACGAAAGAGAGATGCCGCGAATGCAATAAAATGTTTGTGAAAGATTAATACAACTTACGCCACCTAGCTGTTGCTGGTTTTGCAATAAAATATAAATACCGAAGAGGATTCTTTAATAAATACTTACCGAAAGCATATGGCACTCCGACCGCTTTTCCGGATGAGTCATCTATTTGGAATATGCAATTTTCGTTCACATTCCACTGGGCTGTAAGTTTCTCCCTGTTCTCTCTTTGTATAAACGGACGTATTTTGACTGCCACTGATATATTATCTCCAGACATTTTATTGTTTATATATCACTCTTATAATATTCACAATTTTATAAATTAGGCACAAGAAAAAACGCGACGCTATGTTTAGCGCTTGCAGGGTACCACTACAATGAAACCAATCAACTAAAACAACAACCGTTAAAGAATTTTTAAAAAGTGACCAATCAGAGGATTGTGTTAATAATATGCACCAATCGAGTTCCACAAACTTGTTGATATCAGAGCCCTCTACAACCGACTTTTTTTAAAGTAAAAGAACAATTATGGCCTTGAAACTGTTTATTTGTTCGTTGTGAGATTATATTCACATTTTATTAACTAATTCTCATGTACATTTTATAAAAACGCAAGAAATTCCCTTTACTAAACGAAAAACATACGTATTTAACGTACACGATGGGCGCTATAAGCTACATAAGTCGACCGCCAAGATGGATGCCTTTTTATAAGGTACAAATAATATTATAAAAATATCGAATATGGGGAAAACCAGCCAAATTAGGCATAACTACCCTGTAAAAGCTACTAGATATCTTAAAAATAGCTAAAATAGATGCAGATTGTATTTTAGAAGCCAAATAGTATGTACTCGTAAGTCGACTGTTAAGATGGCTGCCTTTTATTAGGTACAAACAATTATAATGGCGAATTTGGGAAAAAGCAGCCAAATAGGTATAACTACCCTTTAAAAGCTACTAGATATCTTAAAGATAACTAAAAGAAATGCAGGCTGCATTTTAGAAGCCAAATAGTACTCCCGTTTATAGACACTAATAATGAAAAAGTAGAAATTGAAACTGAATGGTTTGTTTTTGGCAAAGGTTTAGTTCTAAGCATAAATAGATTTTAATCAACAAATACATTTAAAAAACAGAAACTTATTTGTCACTTTGTGACTTTTATAGTTTTATTTAAACGTGAAAACATATAGGTACAAATACAATTTACTTTGCGAAAAGAAAATTGACATTTTTCAGGTTAGATCACACCGCGTTTGATTGAGTCCGTCATAATGTTTACTGCATACCTATTACCTACTAAAATAACGAATCAATTGCCAAAATAATAGCCAGGAAGACGTTTTTGTAGACTACACTGTAATAGACAGCACTGACTATACTGAATTGATAATATTTACTATAACCTATTTATTTGCTATTGTTTACATCTACAAGTCAACCCAAAGCTACAACAGCATTTTTTTAGATGTAAATAGATGGTTTTAGATAGTAAAAAACATACTGCAGCCAAAATGTCAACTATTTGTTGAGCTTTTACGGGAGCTACTAGAATCGAATAGCTGATGTGAGCGTGAGGCATTTTACGGCTGATTCATTAACCCAAATACCTAATCGCACCGAATTTGATTGTAATTTTTTTAATGAATGAATAAATTATTATGTTTCAAATATTTTTCCTCCAAAATAATAGCTTTGGCAAATTTAATTTGTGGGATTTTCTTAAAATAAATGTTTGATAAAAATAATTGTACCAAAACTAATTTTTTTTTTAAATAGTATGTGTTCTCGATACAGCTTTTCAATGAACTTTTTAATACAGTTTTAAAATTGACCAATAAATGAAGTTGAAATTATTGTTTGAAATTTGAGTCATCCTTAAAGTTTGATGTGGGTCTCATGCTATATTACTATAGCTTACCAAAATTTCACGGGCCGTCACTATTACGAACCCATTTTAAATAAAAAGAAAAAATTCTATATTTATTTATTTATTTAGTCTTCTAACATTCAAAGTTTAGACAGCTTTTGTGCACGCGTTTTGTATCACTAGCTCATCAAAAGATGCTATGGACATTCTAAAGCAATTAAAAAACTCATCACTGTCATCTTTTAATTTTCTGTAGAGGTATGAAATGCCCCATCAGCAAATCTAGCACAGTTAATGGGATGAACAGCCCATCTTCTTTTTCGATTTTTCATTTTAATGTATCGATACGCATAATAAATAACACGGATCCATCATCTACCTTTCAATGTAAAAAAGTTATATATATCTTATCTATGGTAAAAAAGGTACGAACCACAGATAAAAGACGTACGAACGTAGATATAAAATTTCTTTACTCATCGCATCACAACAAAATATCGACTGCAGTTGAACAAATCTCAAGCAACTATTCGTGTGGCAGCACTGATATAAAATAGATCATTACATTATATGAATATATCGTTCTCCAAACTCTACGTTGAGGACTTTTTATCTCGATTAAATGAATGTCTCAATCTTGTGCATAACAAATACAAATTTAAACAACTTATAGTGTACGGTGACTTCAAACTTCAATATAGACTATTTAAGTAACTTAAAAGTCCATAATGCACTAGTTGATATATTAAATTCTCTCTCTTTAAGTACCTATCACTTGTCACGAATCTATAAGAATAACATCTATTTCAAAAAGAGCTATAGACTATATGTGTACTAGAGGGTTATTTTAGCACTAGCACTAAAAATGGCCTGTTGGATCATAACGGGCAATTCTTACATATTTCCATTAAAATAGAACCGCCTAAAACACAATTTAAAAGGAGATTTTACTCTAAGCAAAATTTTATGAGTTTTGAATCATACTTATTTAAAGAAAGATGGGAAAACGTCTATAATGTAGACATAGAAAAACTATACTAGATAACTAGAGGCCAATATCCTTATTAATATCAAATTTTTCCAAAATAATTGAGAAAGCCATATTAAGTCGATTACTCTCATTCCTTAACAAACATATAATTTAATGTCTATTGTCTGCCAAACAATATGGCGTTAAAAACGAAAAATCAACGATGTCTGCCCTAGTAGAATTTATAACGGAAATATATAAAAATCTTGACTTAGGCAATAACATATTAGCTAGCTATATCGATTTATTCATACAAGGATTTCGATTGTGTCAACCATAATAGAGGTTACTACTCAAATTAAGAAATCTTGGTGTAAGAGGAACCTGCAGTCAATGGTTTAAATCTTATCTACTGCAAAGAAAACAGTATGTTATGTACATGCAACGGTAAGGAATTAAATACTATGGGTAAGCAACCATGGTGATCCACAAGGGTTCATCCTGAGCCTAGTTTTATTTATTATTTTCATTAATGATCTAGACCAAACTATCTTGGGTATGGTATGGTAGAGTGTACTGATGATATTTCGCTAATCTCTAACTCGAACAACTACACAGGTTTAGTACAGGAGGCAAATCAAAAACTTCGCTGCTGTCAATAACTTTTGTACATTAGAAGCATTTGTTATTAACAATGTAATGTAAACACTACTACTATCAAGATAATAAATTGTACGAAAAAATGTGCCTCTAAATTATGCTAGGATTGCACATAACTAACCTCAACAGAATTAAAAGCAGTGTCTTAAAAAAAAGACTAATATTCTATTGGTGCCCAAAGTGCACTGCAAATGAGGAAACTCGAAAATTTTCTCTAGCAGTCTCCAGTGAATGGTCTGATTTTGAAGAAAACATAGTAAAACCCCTAAGTAATCTTCAAGCTCAAATAGCAAATCTCCAAAATGATCTCGCAATTCTAAAAGATTCTAGTATTGATTTGATCAGGCTATTAGATAATAGTAATAAATCTGTGAACTTACAACCTCGCCAGTAAAATATGACTGGCAGCGCACTTCAACCAGTGCTCCAAGGAGGTAAACAGCTTCCACAACCAGATAAAGTGAAATCAATGCAACCACCGTCATTTATAAACAGGAATAAGCAGCCACAACCTAAACTTACTAAGCAAAACATCACTACAGCCCCTGCTGCAAACACAGTGGAGGCGGACGCAGGCAATAGAGATTCCTCTTTATTTGTTCAAAATAGTAAAACAGAATTTTATATGATACCCAATGGGCATAGAACTTGTCATATATAAAACTTAACACTAACGTTACCACTACACTTAACACTAATACAAGATTAAAATAAATGTATAAATTTATATATAAAATAATTAAAATAATTTGTACATACTATCTAACTAAATACCACGAAGTTTTATTATATTAAAACAAAAGTAAGAAAATCAATAAAAGTTTTAAATCTATATATATCACTCAAAGTTGTATGTTATCACTAAAATACTCCTCGATATTATAGTAGGCTTTATTTACTAGAAGAAATTTTAGTTCTTGTTTAAGTTTTCTACCTGAGCGAGCTTTAATTTCCTTTGGCAACTTATTGAAAATTTTTATTAGGCAGAATTGTACATTTTTTTGGATATAAGTAAAGTTAGGAATATTTGGTGTTATGAGGTCATGTTTATTTCTAGTATTGTGCGGATGTGTTTTATCACAATCATTAAATAAAGATTTGTTTTCTGAGACAAATATAACAGCTTCTAAAATATACAGACTAAAGATTGTCAAAATTCTTTTCTTTATGAATACTTGTCGACAACTATCAGTTGGCTTCATGTTTAGTATATTTCTAATACATCTTCTTTTCTGTAAAATGAATACTTTATTTACATCAGTAGAGTTTCCCCAAAAAATAATGCCATATCTGATCCGGGATTGAATGTATGCATGATATGCTATTAGAGCTATTTCGCAATTTATATTTTGTGATAGTATTTTGAGGGCATAGCAGTATCTTGCCATATTAGTTGTTAGGTATTCTATGTGATATTTCCAGTCCAGTCTTGAGTCTATTTTTATCCCCAAGAACGATGTATTATTTACCGATTGTAGAGATATTACTCCATTTGTATATACATTATCACCGTTCGATTTTTTATTGCTAAATTTAATTATTTGTGTTTTGTCTGCATTTAACTTGAGATTATGTGGTGTAAAATATTGCTCTAAGGTTTCTATACAGTTAAACATTTTGTTTTCCAAATTTTTTTCATTTGAATCGCTAATAATTAGAGATGTATCGTCTGCATACTGAACTATGTTTTCTGTTACTACTGACAAATCATTGGTGTATAAAATATATAACAGAGGACCTAATATCGATCCTTGGGGGACACCCCTTTGAATCATCATTGGATCAGATTTTACCACTGTGTTATTCTCATCCCTTTCTATTACGTATTGACTCCTGTTTCCTAAATAAGATGCAATTAATTTCTTAGGAATTCCCCTAATTCCATAATTTTCCAGTTTTCTAACTAAAATGTCATGTTCAACACTGTCAAAAGCTTTTGATAGGTCTAAATATATGGCAACTGTTTGAGATTTATTATTGAGAGAGTCAAGAATTTTGCATAGAGACTGGTATGCAGCACGTATAGTCGATTTGTTTTTCCTAAATCCATTTTAGGTATCTGATATGACTTGATGCTTTTCTAAAAAATTTATAAATCGGTTATATATTATTTTTTCAAAAATTTTGCTGATATTAGATAATAAGGCTACTGCTCTATAATTATTAATGACGTTTTTTTCACCTTTTTTGTATATAGCTTTAATACATGCTGTTTTGATAATTTCTGGAAAGATACCAGTGTTTAACGTAATATTTATGATGTGCGTCAATGGATGTGATATTTCCGCAGCTACAAATTTTAACAATTTTACAGGTATTTCATCGTTCCCGACAGATTTAGTATTTTTTAGGTTTATTATAATATTGTAAACTTCATGTGGATTAGTCGGTTCTAAGAATAGATTTGTGCTCAAGACTGGACCAATATTACTACCATGGATAGTAGCCCCCAATACCAGATGTACATAAAAAGTAAAGCTTCAGGTATAATCTGCTGTGGTCCAAGTAGGCCAAATATCAAAGTAGTCAACCCTAATATTGGGGGAAAAATGCCTGAGTTAGCTTGGATCTATCTATCAAACCTTAGCACAGAAATAGAGACAGGTGATCTGCTAGATATATCAGATAATGAATATCGTCACTTATGCAGATGCATTAAATTGCGATCCAAATTTAGGAGACCCAGGAGTGCAAGCTTCTGGCCCAAAGACCTCTATGTAGACAAGTATATATCTAGTAATCGAAACCAAATTCGTCATCAACCGCTTAATAATCATAACACTGCTAATTCTCATCGTTCTAAAAAAAAAACTGATTAAATTAGACAGAACCATTGATCTAGGCCTCTATTACCAGAATGTTCGGGGACTCAACACCAAAGTTAATGCTCTCTACCCCAGTGTCAGTGCCTGCCAATATGACTTCATCTGTCTCAGTAAAACCTGGCTCTCAAATAGCATCTCCAGCTTGGAGCTAGTTCCGGAGTCATATAGTGTATCCAGATGTGACCGTGACCCTAATTTAACGGGCTTAAGCCGTGGCGGTGGAGCTTTAATAGCTACTAATGGTTATATTCACTCTATGAGTGTTGATTTAATGCCGATCCGAAATAACTTTCCGAATATTAATATTGTGGGAAGTAAACACTTGTTTCAACACCATACACTTGCAGTTTTTGTTTTATATATTCCTCCTAACACGATAACAGCGGAACTTGAACAATTCTTTGATCAATTTGAAAATATTGTGTGTAACTTTGAGAACCCTGTAATTATAGGAGACTTCAACATTCCTCTATTTAATATTACTGATAATGACCCAAAAAGCCGCATATTATGCAGTTTTATGGATTTCCTATCACTAGATCAATATAAAGATGTAAAAAATGATAACGGTAGAATCTTGACTTGGTTCTGGCAAAAAGTCAATGTCATTGTCACATTTTTCATGATGCATCGTTATTAGTCACGGAAGATAAGCATCATTCGGCTTTATCTATAACACTAATTATTTGCGCTGAACATCTCGACAAATCCCTTGTAAGACCACACAAGCCTCTTACAATTTTCGGAAGGCAGACTTTCCCACTTTCTATCACTCAATTCTTGAAACTGATTGGTCATTTTTATCTACTTTTCAAGATTAGCTTGCGATTCCTTCTACTGCGTGTTTTACTTGTTACTAGATGCGCATGTGCCGCACTATAAGTCTATTAAGTATAAATACCCAGTTTGGTACAGTGCTGAATTAAGAGCTGCCATTCATGACAAGGAAAGTCATCGTAACCAATATAATAAGTGCCATAGCGAAAAATCTTTAAATATAAACGGTCCAGAGTATTTGCGATTACAAAAAATATATCGAAAAAGTGGAACAGTCGATCGAAACTAACCCCTCTATGTTTTAGTCCTTTGTTAATAATAAGAAAGGCAAATCTAGGATACCCGGGACAATGTGCTATAATCATGAGGAACTTCAACACCCTCAAGACATTGCTGATGCCTTTAGTAGATTCTTTGAGCAAGCTTTTTCTCACTCTGAACCTAATGACACCATTGACATAGATCACAATATTGATGTTAATCTGCCAAGTTTAAATGTGCTCAAGTTATCTGAGGAGGAAATAACTGATTCAATAAAAAAGCTGAAGAATAAAATGACAAGTGGATCGGACCGCATTCCTAGTTTCCTTATCAGGGATTGTGCCTATGTACTCTGTCAACCATTGAGAATATTATTTAACTTATCTCTTAAGCTAAGTACCTTCCCAGATACATGGAAAATAGGTAGGGTGTGTCCTATCCGATATTGAGGAAATAAGTAATTACAGACCAATTTCATTTCTTCCAATCATTTAAAAAATCCTCGAAAAAGCCATTAAAAATCAAATAACTGAATACCTAGAAAGAAATAAAATACTATTCAAACACCAATTTGGATTTCGTGGAAACCTGTCGACAACAGATGCTATTTTAAAATTTACGGAACCCACATTAGAATGTTTTGAAAAAGGCCACTACTCTGCTTCTCTGTTCTGTGACCTCAGTAAAGCCTTTGACTTCGTGTCACATACCTTACTGGTTCAAAAATTATCCAAATATAATTTCAGTAAAACAAGTATCTCGCTTACTAAACCCTACCTAGAGAAACAAAGACAAATAGTCAGGCTGAATGGAATAACATCCGAGGAATTATATATTCGGATTACCACAGGGCTCAATTCTTTGTCCTGTCCTATTCCTAATCTATATTAATGACACTTCAAAAACTCACTTGCATATTTTATGCTGATGATTCAACATTTCTAATGTCTGACCCAAACTTGGATAACCTGATGTCAAAGTGTGATGATGTGCTCACAGAGGCTGAAAAGTGGTTTATATCTAATTTTCTAGCACTTAATACTACTAAAACAATAAAAATGGTCTCAAGTACACGTGATATGAGCAACATACTAAATAATCCCGCAAATACAGAATTTTTGGGGGTCTTCATTGATCCATATCTGCATTGGAATGTTCATACTGAATATGTTGCTGAACAGCTGACGAGAAATATATACTGTCTAAGGCAATTATCTAGTTCAGTATCTCTAAATGTGCTGAAAACAGCGTACTTTGCACTGTGTCATTCGCGATTGTTTTATGCAATCCTTGCCTGGGGGCACTCAACTGGTAAACACGGACTCTTTGGTCTTCAGAGGAGAGCTGTCAGGATTGTGGGTGGTGTGGGTTATCGTGATGATACTAAGCCCCTCTTTATTGCACTTAACATACTAACCTTGCCTTAGATTAGATTAGAAACAAACAACTTTACGAACTCATTAAAATACCAGTACTCTTTGTACTGCTGTTCACAAATTAACTCGATTGCCTTTATAGGTTTTTAATGTGTATGTAATTTTTATATATAAGTATGTCATAAAGGTTTTGTTGCATTTTTTGAGTGCAGGGAAGTCCTTACTTGGACTATACACAGTAAATACCTTGATGGGCCCTTAGGCGAGAAGTGTGTGACCCTGTAATTTTCCCTACCCCTATCCATCTTTTTATTATTGTTATTATTACTCGAATTTTATATATTTATTCCCTCTTGGGTGTGTTTTTTTGTACGGTGGCCTATAGAAATAAATGCTCAAAAAAATATTAATTAAATGTTTTTGTTAATATGACTATATCACACATTTGGCAATTAATTTAATATCTTGTGTTACCTAATACAATGTAACCTTGGAGCAGTGGCGTCCTGGCAAATTTTAGTTAGTCCGCGATTTGGGCTTAAGGGGGGGCTCTTTTTTGAATGGAGTGAAATAGTTTAAATTGGAAACATGATATTTTTCGTGGCATCATCGGCTGTATGTTTTCCAGACAGATGAGCAAATAAAGAATTATTTCGTTGTTCTGTTCTCGACGTTCAATCCTTCCGTTTATTATTTATTGTTAAGAAATGTCATATTACTGAGAAAATTGAAACAATTTGCATAGGCATTAAAAAATATTTATTTATAAAAAATAAACATAATATATTCTTTGGATTACAAAATGTTAACAAATTTAAAAATACAAAACATTAACAATTTACAAACAAAATATAAATTCATATTATAAAACAAAATAAAAATCACATTCAAGTCGTAATCACAGAAATAGGTAATATAAGTAATAATAATAATTAACTAGCTCGGTTGTTCACTGATGACTACATAAGCAATATTTTCTTCAACTCATTAGACGAGCGGGGAATGCTGTAAATAATTTCCTCAACAGGAGGAATTTTATCGTTCTCTGCACTAATCAAGAGCAGTGGTTCTAATAATTCTTGAGATACTGAAGATCTCAATAGGGTTTTAATTATTTTTAATTTAGAAAATGATCGCTCGCAAGTTATTTGCGTACATGAAAGTGTTAAAATAAGAATTGTACATACAATATAAGTTGCTGTATGCAGAAGCGTGAAAGTTATACTTATGCAGCAAATGCATAGTATGAATTTTTTGCAATATGTATTGCTTCATTTTCCTGTACAGATTTCCTTTCCTGTTGCCTTTTGTGGTGTTTCAACTGTTTCATTAAATTCATCCTTATCTTCCATCCATTCTTGTTCCTCATGATCTTGTACATGAAATACCTCTCTGTAGAAAGCTCGAGAAATAAGGCGTAAAGAAGATATGAAATTCACGAGTTCTTCAAGAATTACGTTCGGAATTTGTCCTTCCAATTCACAGAAAGTTTCTTTTTTCACTTTAGTTCACCATCAAAAGTTAATTTTTTGTGCCGAACATCGTCGCGAATTTCTTTGGATCATAAAAAGGCAATGCTTGGAAAATAGCGCTATTTTTGTACTTATACCTTGTACAATTTTAATGCATCCCACTCAGCAGCAGCATCTTCCGATAATTTGCCAGGAATTTTCTTTTTTCTCTTCGTCTTTTTTCAGGCAAATCAATTTCAATATTTATATCGAAAAAGTTTTCTGTTTTTTCATAGACTATTTTAGCAAACTGCTTGGCCTTCTCACATATATCGTCAAAGCTATCGGAAACATGTTCAATTTTTTTTTTTAAGAGAGACAATCTGGTTCCACGCAGCAATTTAGTCCAAACCATTTGTTTGTGAATATTTGGATACTGGAGTGACTTTATTAATGATATGGAGGATCATGAAAGTAAACTGAGTAGGCAGATTAAGGCCTTAGAGACGGATTGTGGCGAGGTCTGGGGAGTAAGCAGATTGAGATCCTGGAATCGGACCAGTCCTAGCTCCTCCTAGCATTATTTCCTTTAACAAGTTTTTCTTGATCCCTTATTTTTCTCTTGAAAATGGCTCCAAAAACGGGAGTATCTTTCTTAACCAATGACCGCGGAAGCTTCTCGGAACACTATCTTCATAGAATTATTTTGTATCCATGTATTAATTTTCTTTTTAAATAAATTCATTGAGTTCATTTTCTTAATCTCAGATGGAATGAGATTGTAAATTTTGGGACCCAGATACAAATAACACCTTTGAGCAATGGTTTCTTCTATTTTAGGTACTTGAGTTGCATTGCTTCTGTACCGGGTTTAATAATTATGAGCAATTCCCTCTAGTTCACTTTTATTTTTATGTTGTCTAATTAGGATTGTCAAGCAAAATAACTGTTGAATGTCCATTATTTGAGTTTCCATATATAATTCTCCTGAGGGGGATTTTTTAAAATTATTTTTAATATAAATTTGTGTATTCTCTAACTGGGTTAGATGATTGTTGGCCGCACCTCCCCATGCCATGATTCCGTAATTTAAGTGAATCTCCACTAGATCAAAATATAAGGTTTTTAACTGTGCTCTATTTAGTAACTATGATAAATGTTTGAATTTATACAATAACGATCTGAGCTTATTAGTTACATAATGTTGTATGAATGTCCCATCTTAAATGATTATCTGGGGCAAGCTTAGGTGCGTCTTTACTATGTACATACTACGATATGCGATGTAAAGCAACATCAGGCGCAGTTAGTAGTTGGATGGGTGACTATTCCAACGGAAACCACATACTCGCCTTACACATCTTCCAGCGGCTTGTATATCAGTGTATGGGCGGAAGCTATACAACCTTAGGCGAGGGTTGTATAGGGGATATACCATCCTTCGGAGGGGATGTAAAGCCGTCGGTCCCTTGTCTATTAAATGTTAGGCAAGTAAAAGATCCCTACTCTTCTTAAGGGAAGAGGTTCGGCAAAATTCCTGGTTGGGGGTAGCTCGTCTACAGGCGTTGGTGTTAGGTCTCAGTAGGGGAAATAGGCCGACGTTAAATAAATTTATTAAAAAAAATGATTATCTATGTAAATTCCTAAATATCTAACATTTTGTAAGCTTTGTATTGAAGTTTCATTATTGTCGATCTTTATATTTAATGTCCGGAAATCAGGTAAAATATTACATAACATGTAAAAGTGACATAGTAAGTTTGTAACCTGTTGTTAAAGTGGATGATATTTTTAAAATCGGGTTCAGCTTTTTCTTTAATTACTAATTTACTATCAGAATATATTATGACAGTGTCATCAGCAAAACTTACTATGTCACCACTCAAGGGTAAATCAAATAGACCATTCAAGTACATATTAAAAAGAATTGGCCCTAAAATGGTTCCTTGTGGTACACCATATTCTACTGGAACAAAATGGAGCATTGCATTATTTATGTGTAATATCATTAGTTAGAAGCAGGATTTTCTGGTTTTAAAACTTAGATCCATCTAGCCCTAAGTCCTAGCTACATAGGCTTGTAATGTGCCTCTGATGTGAACTTCCAATACAGTATTCGTTTATAGTTACAAACAGTTCCTGCTATAACGAAAATTCTAAAATAGCTTTTATTAATTTTATACTCGATGAAAATGAGAATATGCATCCTGATTTAGTCATCTGTCAGGGATCGGTACATGGGCATAAGTTATCGAGTATGCTAGAGTCTTGGCTTAACAGCATATTATAAACTAGCAGTATTGGCCTAAGTATATGCCCATATAGGACCTTTCTTGAAGACAGACATGATTTAATAACAAATGGAGGATACAGAGTAGTATCTGAATCACCCATAGATAAGCTAATTTAGGCGCTTGCCACCAGACCGAAATATTTTGAAAAATAAGTGACCAAGAGGCGGACTGTCTAAATAGGTTCATTATATTGCAATGAGGTAATGAAGTAGATTCTCGATTCGATGGTTCTTAAAAATTGGTTTGTTAAATATTATAATTATTGTTAAAAATGATATAATTAATTCAATTCTTTAAATTTTAATTTAACTGCAATTTTTAATTTCTTGCGAGTGTCATTCATTGACATTCTTCAAGTTTCATATAGTGTTCCTTAGAGGGATTTATTTGGAAGATGACCAATGTGAAAAAAAAGGCATGAAGTCCTTTCGCTCAGTTTCCTGTTCTCTTCGAATTACATATCGAAATTATAGGAAACACATACAGTATTACATGACATTGTTTTATTATAAATACACCACAGGCAATGACGACCCCCTTTATCCCGGAAGGCTCTAGAGAGCCTTGTGTGGGAGGGGGCTACACATTTAGAGACAAGGGACACACACCCAATATCCGTGTATAGTTGAAAAATCTCTCTCAGTATTTTCCACTGCCACGACCGGGGATCGAACCCGGAACTTTTGAGAGGCAAGTGCGCTCACCTCTCGATCATCAGTCATACAATATTGAAGAATACGTTCTTTTTTTTCAAGTTCCGACATGGATTTTTGTTTGTCACATGTACTTCTTGTTAGTCTTCGAAAGAAGTTGTCAAACTGTCCATTATGTCTGTCGAAACATCAATAATATCAAAATATAGCTGTAATAGGCAGCATAGCTACAACAGAAATAGGTCTGAGCTGATAGTGATAAAATGAATTTTACTTACCTTCAAAAAATGTAAAATACTCTATACTCCTAAAGATGTATAATAAATTTCTAATTTTATTGCTTAGTTTCCAGAATTTTAGCAAAAATTTCGACTTTTCTAGGTTGTAGAAGAAATCAAAGTTTTGATGTATTCTGTCGAGTTTAACTATTTTGCTTCCATTATTCTATACTTGTACTCCACAGGTCTTATGGAAATAAAGGTATTTGAACAGCTACAATGCAGCTCGGAAGTCTTACTTTAATAACAAATATTGGATATTTTTGTAAAACGGGCATGTTTCGTAAATTAATAAATAAATTTAAAATTATTTTTGTGTAATTTGATGAAAAACTGCTGGAAAAATACCGAAATTTATCTGTTTTTCATATAGTCAAGTACACAGTAACTTCTAGCGATATAAACACTGGTATGTACTCCTCATTAATCTGAAAAATGCTGAAATTATCTAACAGGATGGCCACTTAATATTGCTCCTCAAATTCCCTGACTGAGAGACTTTAGTTTTCCCCGACTTAATAATAGGGTCATTTGGCCAAACCTCAAATTACACTATTTACTTAATTTATATAAAGCATGGTCAACCCTGAAAATTTGAAGTTGAACCGGTAAGTAGTTTTTGAAATATATGAGGTCAAAATCGAATTAAACGCTTGCCCAGATCACAAGCCAGTGACATCATTATGTCTCATAACTTGTCCGCTTCGAACTCGTGCAAGGGTTTGCTAGCTCGTATGTGAACCATGTGTGTACTTCCCGTAATTGTTGGTTAGCCGTATTAACTACCAGATCTGTATTGGTTGCACTGAGAAAGATAGATGTATCATATGCAAACAAAACTGAGTTATTAATGTAAAAATTGTTTACATAAATAATATAAAGTAAGGGTCCCAAAACGGATCCTTGTGGAACTTCCAAATACATTTCTTATAGATCTGATTTAAGTATATTGATCAATTTCAGTGTAGTGTTTTCTTCCACATAGGTAACGCCCAAACCAGTTCAACGACTGACTCCGTATACCATACCTCTCTAGTTTATCTATTAGAGACGCATGACACACCAAATCAAATGCTTCATTTAAATCAAGCAAGATACCTATGCATTTGTTTTTAATGTTTATATTGTCATACAAATCGCTTAAGAATTTGGTAATTACAGATGTTGTTGAATGCCCTTTATTGAAACCAAATTGATTTTCATTAAATGTTTTATGTTTGTCGAAAAGCTAATTGCTCTGGTTGCTATACACTTCTTGAGAATCATGGAAAAGTAACTCGATAGATGTAGGTCGATAGTTTTCAATTTCAGTCCTGTAATTGGATTTAAAATAGGTATAATGTTTAGTCTTTCAGGTAAAATACCTACAGCCAAAGATAAATTAACTTATCAGATGGGCACATTTTTTAAGTAAATTTATACTTACATTGTCATCGCCTGAAGAATTAGTTTCTTAGACTCCTTATTATGTCAATGGTTTCTAACTCACTTATAGGGTTGAAAAAGAAAGAGGAAACATTTTGATTAATTTTTTCAGTGGTGTTATTGTGTTGAAGAGCGTCATTGACTAATGTTTTGGGTATGTTATTAAAGTAACTATTAAAACTACTGCATACCCTTTCAGGGGAAGTGATAATTTCATTATTTATTTTTAAGGTAAGCGATTTATTATTACTAGAAGTACTTTTGTTAGGTTTAATGATCTGCCAAACTGCCTTTGACTTATTTTCTGCATTTAGTATATCATTGTATATTTTTTTGGCTTTTTTTTAGTAATTGCCTATATATCAACTTATAACCATTATAGAAAGTTTTTATTTCTGCATTTTCACTAAGGATCAACTGGTAGAGATCTTCCGTTTGTCATCCAATTCTTAGGAGCAGATGAATTGCTATTGATTTGTTTATTTTTAAGAGGAAAAGCTAGCTCAAAATAATATAGAAAAAGGTTATTGATCATATTTTTCATTGCTATTTAAAGTAGGGTTAGTCAAGAAGCTCCAATCTTCATTTGCCAATAGAGTGCAAAAATTTGAGATATTTGTGGAGTTGTTTAGAGCTCGATATTTAAAGGTTTTTAAAAGGTGTTCTTTTGAGTATCTAAAGAAACAGATAAAAGCTGGGCGTTGTGATCACTGAGGTCATTATTAATTGTGGTATTAGTATTAATGAATTCGAATAGTAAGGTCAGATTCGATTTGCTTACACTGAATGCTCATAACACAACAACCACTATTGCCGGATGATGAAATTTATCGCGAAGAATAAGCCAATGTGTTGCCTAATTGTATAATTTTTCGATAGAGTCGCGTAAAACTCGCAATAAATAAAAATTTTGTAGCTGCAAGAATTTTTCCCCGACTTTTCCCTGATTTTCCTGGCCAACATGAAATTCCGTGACTTTTCCTCGTTGAAACTTTGTAAATTGATAGAGAAGCAAGTATTGTTTAAAAAATCACGTTTTCAAAAGAGGTTGGTAAGAATCACGCCATTAACCGTATTAAAATGTTCATCGCAGTGCTTAACTTGAAGTAACAAAAACTGGCAAGTTACAAGAATATATGCACTAATGTATAAATCAATGCGTTTTTACCAGATAACAGGTATTTTTACCAACAGTCATTTCAATTGCTCTGTTACAGTAAATGTTCATATATTAAAATATCAAGATTTTTATGTGAGATGGCCCTATTGATGATAAAAAAAAGTCGATAAATGAGAACAAAACATTTATTTAAATAAAGGTATCACGAGGTGACGCTATATAAATATATATTATAATTATTATCACAAACAACATATAAGTTTTAAAAACTTGCTAAACTATAACCTAAAACTATTTATCAGTCAACAATCTCTTTAGTAAAAATACAATTTCTGGCTCAGGTACTGGAAAGACTTGGAACATGTACATTAATACTAATTGAAATAATATAAATATGGTGGTTTGAGAACAAAACCGAACGAACAATTATAATACAAACAGTTAAGAAAATAAGAATAAACATTTATAACAATCTCATCACAGATATTACTCCACGGGTTCATCAGGTTGCATGCCGAGCCTGCCTCTCAAAATGTTTCCTTCAGTACGTCTCATCTTTGCCACCTTTTTTAGGTTGTTGTATTTTGCAATTAGAGCATCATACTCTAGGAAATTGCACTGAAACCAAAATGTATTTACTATTTTTTCCAGTATTAAAATCAATGAACATTAAGGCTTTCATATTATTGATAATCTACTCCTTCAAGCTTTTACATTTGCAGGTATTATAGTCATATAACAGGTGTATTATTGGATCAAATAGAATAAAAAACCGTTAGTTATATATTAGGTTCAAAAAAAAAAAAACTAACAAATGGAGTTAAAAAAAAAGAGACTTCAAAACGGCAACTTGAGGCTTTAGAACAAAGAATAGCCCAGATTCAGGTGTTTGGTAGTACAATAGC
The DNA here is from genome assembly GCA_963675555.1 of Leptura quadrifasciata. Classification (NCBI taxonomy): domain Eukaryota; kingdom Metazoa; phylum Arthropoda; class Insecta; order Coleoptera; family Cerambycidae; genus Leptura; species Leptura quadrifasciata. The sequence continues at coordinate 53,786,950 of OY776682.1, read as the reverse complement.
TATAAATTAAGTCCCACCACCTGAATGACTCACTTGAACCATCTGATTGGAATAAGTGTCACAGGCTTCAGTAAAAAAACCTAAATAAATAGCATTCTACTCCGCATGGCGTTCAAAATTAATAAATTGCTGGATAATGTTACCCCCAGTGATCAAATGAGGACCTATAGAAATGCTTTTCCAGATGACTTTTTGAAAAATGTTAATGTTATTTTTTACTGTGCAAAATTCACTAGTAGAATCCAATTTGAAGGTGAAAAGATACAAGATTTTATAGTGGTTGTAATTGGGTCAGTGGCGGCCGGCGCGGGAGGGCTCTGGGGCGCCGCTCTCCTTGCCAAATTTAAAACAATAGACCATAACCTATCTCCCGATAACCTGCATTACGACTATTTTTTAAAAATAATAAAAAACAAATGGCATACTTTCCTCACTTGCGATCAATTTAATTTAACTTCCGAATTGAATGTAAAACGCTGAAATGGGCTCCTGATATTCCGTCTAAAATATGTACGGCGGTCGTCATGGCAACAAGTGAAAGAATGAGAGGGGGTTACGCGGGGTACCATGGGATTAAATATGAAATAATTAATTCCATGTTACATATCACGGAATTAATAATTTTTGTTATGAAAACATAAAAATTTATACACGTCCCTTCTACGCTGTTTCGTCAGCATTTTTATTTTTACTTGAAATAAATATACACGCCCTATATTTGTTGATTTAATTAATTCGCCTGCATTAAATTCTACACATCAAATGATTTTTTTGTACTTTCTTATTGCCACACCATGCGCGACTCTACAAGAAGAAAAGTACACATATTGGTTCGCACGTAGTTCGCTAAAAAAGTTTTCTCTCTGCATAAAAGACATTTTTGATTCAAGGTTTTACCCCCGACGCTTATCTTTTATTGTTGTAAATATTGTTTGTCGTATAAACTGTCAAAATTTAGGTGAAAAGTGTCCAGAGTACCGGTGTCGATCTTCGATGTCCAAAAATTGGATCGAGAGCTCTCCCCCATTACACCCGGCCTTCCAAACCAATAAACAAGATGGATCCTTTGATACTTTGGTCTTATATCACATGATTACAGTCCACAACAGATTGCTTTTTTGTTTAACTGTATTTAGTATTTATTTGATAATTTTCTTACTTTGTATGAAACTTAATTGTCATAGAAAAATAAATAACCTCAATAAAGGACTTATTGTGTTTAATTTAATTTTCTTTTCAACATTAGTAGCATGTTTAAATTTCCATATTGAGTGTATATTTATTTCATCCTGGAAATGATTCGTTTTCATATAAGTCGATATACTTAACAGACCATACACAAAACTTAATATTTTGTCCGAATTAGTTGGGGTCTTTGACCTGCTTGGTATACTAGTTCCTATTATATTTTTTACTAAACTGTTAATACAACATTTATCGTGTTTAGGCCTGGATTTGGATGCGCCACCACAAGTTCCACCAGTTGATGTACGTAGTCGTTGGAATCAGTTCAAATTTGAATTACCAGTATTGTCAAAGTTTCAGTTACTTTGCCGCGGGTGAATACATGGATTCTGTGATAGTTCTTCAAAGAAATATGCAGCTGTGATATATTTTCGCTTTTTCAATAAAGATACCCAAAAAACTAATACATATTTTGTTTATGCAAAATCTAAAGTCGCTCCGTTGAAAATTATTTCGATACCCCGCCTAGAACTTTGTGCCGCTGTATTACTATCAAATTTGCTTTCTTATGGATAAACAGATGGAAAACGTTTGTTAGTAATAGATAGTTAGTTTTGCTTATTCAAGAAAAGATCTCGCCTTCATGTTGGTATCATGTTCCTTGCAAAGAAGATCCCGCGGATGTTGCTTCAAGAGGTTCACTATCATCAGTTATTAAAAAATTCGTTACGGTGGGCGGGACTCACTTTTTAAAAATATGCTCAGAATTCTTGACCACTTGTCTAAGGAACTGTCCTGCGGTTTCTGAGGAAGATCGCAAAGTAACTCTGATTACTGCTTCGTCTTCGAGTTTTGTCGAAACTATATTAAAGAATTACTCTTCTCTCGCTACGATACAATGCATTGTAGGCTATGTTTTCCATTTTATTTACAATAGTAGACATCCAACCCAGAAAAAATCTGGCCCACTTACTTATATAGAACTGCAAAATGCTTTATACTTTTTGGTTAGACACACCCAACAATTAAAATTCGCCAAAGAAATATTGAACATTAAGCAAGGAAAGCGACCTTCTAAAGCTCTTAGAAAATTAAATGTATTTTTGGATAATAGTAGGGGCGAGCGTAGGTGCGTCTTTACTATGTACATACTTCGGTATGCGATGTAAAGCAACAACAGGCGCAGTTAGTACTTGGATGGGTGACCATCCAAGGGAAACCGCGTTCTCGCCTCAACATCTTCCAGCGGCTTGTATATCAGTGTATGCGTGGAAGCTATACAACCTTAGGCGAGGGTTGTATAGGAGATATACCATCCTTCGGAGCGGATGTAAAGCCGTCGGTCCCTTGTCTATTAAATGTTAGGCAAGTAAAAGATCCCTACTCTTCTTAAGGGAAGAGGTTCGGCAAAATTCCTGGTTGGGGGTAGTTCGTCTACAGGCGTCGGTGATAGGCCTCAGTAGCGGAAATAGGCCGACGTTAAATAAATGTATACAAAAAATAATTTTTTTTTGGATAATAAAGATATTTTGCGTGCAGGAGGTAGACTCTATTTGTCATAATTGATTTATGATAAAAAATTTCCTGCGCTTATACCTAGATGCAGTCGCCTTACAAACTTAATCATAGAAGGGAAGGATGTAAAATACTTTTATATTGGTTTACAAACTGTTCAATTTTTAATTTCACAGCAGTTTTGGATATTGCCTTCTAAACGTGCAATACGCCACGTTTTGTCTAAGTGTATGATTTGTTGGAAAGTTAAGCCTATCAGCCGCCTATGGGAAATTTGCCACGGATGCGAATTTCTCAGGTAAAACCATTTTTGGAAGTAGGTACAGACTACGCAGGTCTGTTCATATTGACCATGAGAAGTCGATGTGCTAAAACCCACAAAGCCTATGTGTGTCTTTTTGTTTGTATGGCTACAAAAGCTTTACATCTTAAACTTGCCTCAGACCTTTCTGCTAATGCATTTTTAGCAGCATTTCGCAGATTTGTCGGTGCTAATAAGATATTACTGAAATTCACGCAAAACGCAGCCTCACAAGGTGTTCAGTGGCATTTCAATCCACCTTCTGCCCCACATTTTTGTGGTCTATGGGAGGTGGGAGTTAGGTCCGTAAAGTCACATTTAATTAGGGTAATTAGGCAAGAGTTTTTAACTTTTGACGAGTTTTATACTACCTTACGCTTACAACAGGATTTTTGAAATCATTGCCATAGGAAGTACTTACATACACTACAACAGCGAGGAAAGTGAACAGACCCCACTTCCTCAGTAGTACCTGGAACACAGGTTCTGATTAAAAATGATTTAGTTTCGCCTTTAAAGTGGCCTTTGGGCCGCATTGTCGAGTGTATCCTGGTATTGACGGAGTTGCACGTGTTGCCACGGTTCGCAATACAACAGGTACTTACAAACGCCCCCTAGTCAAGCTATGTCCTTTACCGCTATGTTCTTAGTTTTGTAATAATTTATCTATTGTTAATAATTACTACTCAATTTTGTTATTTCGTTTTTTTCTATAAAATACTTTGCATTTTAGATGAGTGGTAGGTTTTGTCCGCATTTTTTATTTTTATTTGAAATAAATATACACGCCTAAATGATTTTTTTGTACTTTCTTATCGCGCGGCTCTACAAGAAGAAAAGTAGACATATTGGTTCGCACGTAGTTCGCTAAAAAGGCCAATGTTTTCTCTTCGCATAAAAGACATTTTTGATTCAAGGTTTTGCTCCAGACGCTTATTGTTGTAAATATTGTTTATCGTACGTTGTATGAACTGTCAAATTTTGGGTCAAAAGTGTCCAGAGTTCTGGTGTCAACCTTCGACATACAAAAAATGGTTCGAGAGCTCTCCTCCATACCACCCGGCCGCCCCAGACCAACAAACAAGGTAAGAAGTGCAATAGATCTTTTGATATTTTAGTTTTACATTACATGATTACAGTCCACATTTAGTTCTGCTGCACGATTAAGTTTTTGTACGCTACATATGCCTTCGTAGGATTCGGATGTTAACACAATTTGGCGTCAAAATATCAATTTGTTTACAGAACATTAAAAGCTCATGTATCTTTGGCAATGTTCTCTACTATCCTACAACATTTACGATTCCCGGTTGCTTTCCCAAATTTCCACCTTTCTCCACTTTCTTCCCAGTTAAGATTAAATTCCCCACTCTGACAACTACATGGTATAACAACTTATATACAGGGTGTCCCACGACGAACTGCGGTGATCGATATCTCGAAAAGTAGACATCGAAAACTTTTGAAAATTTGGTAGTAAACTAATGTCGATGGGAGCAACTCGGCTAAAATATTTTCAAGATGATGGCACTTCCGATTATACCGGAAGTCGATACCAACTTGCTTATTTTAAATGGGCACCCTATATATTATTAAATTTTTGGATTGTACGCAAAATTCTAGACCGATTTTGTGTATCATGTCCTATAACTAGGTCTCTCCGTTTTTGAGATATTTCAATTTTTATGTCAAAAATGACGTTTGCGGGCCCTAAAATTATCCACTTTTCCTATAAGGAAGCCTTTATTATCTAATTTGGGTTCGATTCTTTGTTGAAAAAGACCTACTTTAATAGTTTTTATAATATTTTATATTTATAATATATAATATAATATTTATATTATATATAGTATAACTACTTATACTCAGGAAAATATTTTATTTTAATAAGTGTTCAAAGTGTCCACCCTGAACTTCCAAACATTTTTCGCACCTCTTGATTAGTTCGTCATGGGTGGCCGCTTTAATAGAACCTGGAGATAATCTTTCAAAAGCATTCCTTACTCTTGCCCGACAATCTTCCATTGTTGTGACTGGATTAATATAAACCATATCTTTTATTGTTCCCCATATAAATAGTCTAAGACAGACAGATCAGGAGAACGGGGAGGCCACAGAAAAAGTCCATTGTTAGGAATCCACTTATCGTAAAAAGTTTCTTCCAAGAAGTTGTTAACTATGAAGCTGCTGTGTGGTGGCACGCCATCGTGTTGGTAAAATATTTGCCTATGTTCAGCTAGCGGTAAATTGTTCAAATATTCATTATCTAAATCTTGTAATATATTCAAGTATCTTTCACCTAAAAAAAAGTTGATACGTAATTTGAAAAACAGAAACTATTTAAGTATTAATTCATTACCATTTAAGTTTTCTTCATAAAAATTAAGTTTTACGACTCCATCATTTCTCACAGCACAGTACACATTAAATTGCCAGGTTTCTTGATAATTTCGCAATCTCACGGCATGGGGATTTGAATCACACCAAAAGTGGGAATTATGTTTGTTGAAAAGTCCATTTTTCGTAAATTTTGCCTCGTCAGTTCAAATTATGTTGTCCAAAAATCGAAAGTCGCCTTGTAACATTGTTAAAATAAATTCGCAAAAGTGAACTCTTCTGGTCAAATCAGTGTCATTTAGGTGTTGAACCATAGAAATGGAATAGGGATGGAATTTGTGTTTCAAAAGAATTCTATGAATGGAGTTCTTGGAGATTCCTGTTTGTAAGACCACTTGTCTTAAGGATGTCATAGGATATGCCGCAAAATACTGATAAAACTTTGTTACATTCTCCATAGATTATAAACAAATTTAAGTAATCCTCGTGCGTATAATTTAAGCGCCCCGGCATGATAATTGATATTTGTCAAATGGTAAGTGACAGCTACATACATTTGTTTAGGCACTCAACGCCGTCATAGCCAACTAAGAGTAATTTAACTTAATATCCATAACAAAATACCCATATAGAAATATTGAATTGGGAATATCTCGAAAACTAAAAATTTTCAGAATAGACATCCATATACAAACTTACCCTTATTTTTAATGGCGAATAAGATAAGATTATAAAAATTGGGGGTTTCCATTTGAAAAAATTGATTTTTGACAGTTTTCTCTATTTGTATGTAGGTCTTTTTCAACAAAGAATCGGACCCAAATTAGATAATAAAGGCTTCCTTATAGGAAAAGTGGATAATTCTTTTAGGGCCCGCAAACGTCACTTTTGACATAAAAATTGAAATATCTCAAAAACGGAGAGACCTACCTAGGTATAGGACATGATACACAAAATCGGCTTAGAATTTTGCGTACAATCCAAGAATGTAATAATATATAGGGTGTCCCATTTAAAATAAGCAAGTTAGTATCGACTTCCGATATAACCGGAGGTGCCGCCATCTTGAATATATTTTAGCCGAGTTGCCCCCATCGACATTAGTTTACTACCAAATTTTCAAAATTTTCCGATGTCTACTTTTCGAGATATCGATCGCCGCAGTTCGTCGTGGTATGATGTAGTCAGCTGAAACAAAAGTTTACCCAACAACAGACATTTTGCCCGAATTTGTTAGTGTGTCTCTCACCCCATTATAACCATCATACTTCTAATATCCTATTAAATATACTCATGAAGCTTACCTGAGTTTCTGAGTCCTCCATCTCAGGGGGTTGGTCAATACCCAATTTCTCCTTTAATCGATGATTTTCATATCGTAGCTTCCTCTCCACTTCGCCACGGTTACATTTCTCTATCTCAGCAATATTTTGAAGGTCATAAATTTGGGTTTGCAAGTCCACTTTCTTGTACATACAAGACTTATGCAAATCTTCCAATCTTTTTATATAGTTTTCCATGGAATCGCATTTATCACAGCTGACTTCCTTCTTCTTTGCATCTCTTTTGCCTGTGTAAATAATCAATTTTGAATTATAGTATTAAAGTGAAATCTACATGAATGCATATACATTATACATACCCAAGGAATTTAGGACAGAACAGGACTCCGTAAGTAATGATTGAGATGATTGAAAGATACCTAAAGAAACCATTAACATTTTACAAACACTGAAATAGTTCAGACTCAATGCACGTTTCGTCAACTATGGAGATTATTAGAGTGAATGTTTTGAAAATTATTTCAGTGTCTGCGTTCATCTCACATTCACTTCAATAAATTAGGTTAGTACCAGGATTAAGGATATGTTAACATCTACAACTTTTCACACCAATCAGATTAATCAAGTATACAATTAAATTAATGAAGTGTTAAAAGCATTAGTCTGTTAATTTAAAAACACTTAAAAAAAGATGCAACTACTGGTATCGTAGTCTGGGATTACTGTTCATGGTCAGCGCTGTCATTCATTGTTCTCTCTGTTTTGTCAAGTTATGTTGCTATGACAAGTTTTATTTATCGGTATAATTTGTGAAATTATTTAAATTTTTAATTTGGAGCAAAGTACTGGTTATACAAAAAATGTAAAAGATTTTCCTTCTTTGCGTATTTTAGATAAAAATTTTAAAAATAGTAACTTTTTCAAATAAAATTCCCACATTTCCCAGGTTTTTCATCCATAAAAGTGCGGGAGAATGCTTTTGTAATGTGCATTATTTTTGCACACGAAAATATTGATGGCTAATTTTTCCCCTGATATTCGTCAAACGATATTTTATGGCAGATTTAAGTAACTCTGAAATATTTAACAAAATTCCAACAGCTTGTATTTAGCAATTGAAGAAATACATGTTTCTGAAATGTCTCGTTTTTTGTATACAGAGCATCAGATTGGTTTCCCAGGATAAATTCAGGTGGGTATATCCACGAGAGAGGGGGGGAGGGGGGGGGGGGAGAGAGAGAGAGAGACAGGTGTAGTGATATGAATTTCACTCAATAATTTCAGTTGTTTGCAGATATGAAGATTGGCACTATTTTTTAATTTACATTAACTAATTTTGCAAACAATTGAACTTATTGAGTGAAAATATATATCATTGCACCTGTTATAGTTCTACTTAGGTTGTCTTATACCTTTTTTACCAATATATGTATTAAAAAACAGTTATGGCAAAAAAAAATTCTTTATCGGATCCCTCACCCCTGTATATGCCCACCTTAAGAGAGTTGTAGGGACAGGTTAAAAGGATCCACTTGCAACACCAGTCTCTCCCAACTAGAGTCTAGTATACTCTAACTTGGCGTGTGTACGTATGAGTTAATATTTCCTTACGATTTCATTTTCTCCCATATTGTACACAAAGTTAAAGCAACAGTCCAGAAACATTGTCTACGTGGACAATATTTCTGGATCTTTGTGTACAAGAGAAAATGAAATCGTACGGAAATATTAACTCATACATATACACGCCAAGTTAAAGTATACTAGACTATAATACTACAAACTATTCCTACAATCAGTTAAGCAAACAATATACAACTACTCCTACAATAATCGGCACTACACCACAGTATAAAAATAGACCAAATATTTCTCTCAAACCTTACTTATTAACAGTACAATTGTTCCCTTAAAATTAGTGAAAACAAAGTTCTTGGGATGGCAAATGTAAACTAAAAAAAAAAAACTTTACTTTTTGTATTTTTCTTTACATTGCAACAAATTAATTCTTAACAGCCAAATTTGGAAACTCAAATTTCCAGCTTTTCCCTGATTTTTTATCTCTAAACCGATAGTTCTATGTTTTCCTGCAAGTACGTTATATAATCATTAATAATGGCTATTAAGCTTAAAATTTAAATGACATGCAGAGTTCATATCAATTCTGCCAAATGAAATTCCCCGAATTCTCCACGTATCTCATACCCGTTTCAAATTTTTCCCGGATATGATAAAGAGAGATATCTGTAGTCACGATCAATGACTTAGCGGAAATTTATAACCCAAAAATATTGTCAAAAATAAAATCGACGAAACTTCACATACATCTTAAACAGATACACGAATTTTGCAAGAACATAAATTTATTGTGTACACCTAACGATTTTTGATCAACAAAATTTTATGTGATCCAGTCACATAAAATTTTGTGGGGGCCCTCATCATATATATTGCGATGTGGCCAAAGATTCTTAGCCACGTGACTGGTCGTACTGCTCAAAGCTAGATGTAACTTTCAAGCATGGAAAAATTGAAACAAATTTACAGTTTATATGGTGAATTAAACATGAAAACTTACAGTACGTAGCCATAAATTTCGAACTTTGAGCATGTTTACATTCTCTGACCTTTCCAGGTATTCCAATTTTTCCAGGTTGTCATAAACCCTGATATGGTAACGCTAAATCGATAACTTGAGATTTAGTTGGACATACATGCTGAATGAAGTGGTGGCTGGTCAAATTTTAGTAAGCTTTAACTTAGTAAGGAAACATGGAACACACGCCAAACGTTAAGGGTTGACTACCAAGACCAAACGAAAAAGAAAATATATGATTAGAATTTGAGAAATTTGTTTTCAAAAAATGCATTGCCCACCCTGAGATGTACGAAAGCAGTTGTAAAATATTCTCAACGTGTTTTTTTTTCTCAGACAAAGAAGAAAATATAAGTATAGGTTTTTAATCTCAAAAAATCTTAATTTTTATAAAGTTATACCATTCTGAAATTTTTTTATCCATTGATTTTCAATTTATAAAATCTCAAAATGGTATAACTTGAAATCAAGATCATTTAATAAAATTAAAAACCTATCCTTATATTTTCTTCCGTAAACTGAAAAAAAGCAAATACTTTACCCAGTATTTTCCGACATCCTTTTGAAAACAAATTTCGCAAATTAGTCTGGTCTTAGTAGTTATTCCTTGAAGTTTGACGTGGGTTCCATTCTCCATTACTAAATTACAGCTAATCTAAATTTCACCAGCAACCCACTGGCTGAATACCGAATGAACATTTATGAAAATTACCCGCTTGCACTCAACCTAACCTAGGAATTTTCTAATTGTAGATTAACTATTTAACCGATTACCGATCATAGATGAAAATCTATACAAATAAACAAAATCTATCGGTGGTTTCCAATTGTTTACATTTTAAGCAATGTATTAACCTGGATAGTATACAGGGTGAAACCGAAGTTGATCCCTTTTTTCAACTGTGTATAGAATTCAGTAAACTAAACCTAGTTCAAAAATAAGGGATATACACTTCCAAAGGCTGTCTGGCAATATGCAAACTTTAAAATTCTGATAAGCAGAAAAGAAAAACTGTCTTGTCTAAAAACTTCCGCCAAACTACCTGTCTAAAATGGGCAACTGTCCCATTCTGCAGAATTCACGTTCTCTAATATTCAACAGCACAAAAAAGCTTAAGAAGTTGTCTCCTTTCAAATGGTGTGGTAAGATATATAGATCTACAAGTATTTCAATCAAAATCAATTCTTTTCTAGGGGCGAGCGTAGGTGCGGCTTTACTATGTACATACTTCGGTATGCGATGTAAAGCAACGACAGGCGCAGTTAGTACTTGGATGGGTGACCATTCCAACGGAAACCGCGTTCTCGCCTCACACATCTTCCAGCGGCTTGTATATCAGTGTATGCGCGGAAGCTATACAACCTTAGGCGAGGGTTGTATAGGAGATATACCATCCTTCAGAGGGGATGTAAAGCCGTCGGTCCCTTGTCTATTAAATGTTAGGCAAGTAAAAGATCCCTACTCTTCTTAAGGGAAGAGGTTCGGCAAAATTCCTGGTTGGGGGTAGCTCGTCTACAGGCGTCGGTGTTAGGCCTCAGTAGCGGAAATAGGCCGACGTTAAATAAATGTATAAAAAAAAAAAATAATAGTTGCATGATAGATGATGATGTGTGATGTTCATACATATCATACAAGAAACAATAACAAACTTTATCAGCCTTACTCTGGGAGAAAGCTCACCAAACCACATTGAGATCAAGTGTTTTAATAAAATAATTTGTTGGCACTAGTATTAGCAGCAAAATGGCATTTAAAGGAAAAGTATTTCAATTCTTATGTGATAAAACATTTTATGATATAGAGGAATTCCTCAACTGCTAATTTTATTTTAATCTATCTAGAATGTGCGTTCTGTATGAATGAAATGTGTGATGGCTAGTTTACTAAGGTTTTGCATTATGTATATCTTATTCTGTATATACATTTTCAAAACGCATAAAGTATTATTATTATTATATAGATAATTGATGATGTCACATGATGAATGACGTCAGGGGACAAGATGCTCTATTTACCCGCTTCTGAAAAACTCTAAATATACCATCTTCATATCTGAAATGACCTCTATCAGTAAATTCCCTTAGCCTTCCTTCGTTCTCCTTTTAAACAGTTCTCTTTCAAATTGCCTGTGTGGTTTTATTATAAAATTTAATACCAACATTTCTTTCTCCTCTATCTCTTCTAACAGCAACCAGTTCAACACACCGTCTACCATATTATTTTTTAAACACGACAACAAATATGCAACTTACTGATGTGAGCTACAAATAAGAACTAATGGTCAAATGCATGCTCGCAAGGATGCCAGGAAAACACCACATATGCGTCTTTCACACGCGTCAAAACGGATGCGTCAGATGCTTGCGTTTTGACGCTGCTAGGAAATCTTACCTTAACAGAACATCATGAATAAGTTTTGAAGTCTATATCTCCCTTATTTCTGAGTTACTTAAATATCATATTTGAAAAATGCGGTTAGTTTACCGAATCAACTTGTATAGACTATGTTGATGGGACCAATGTGGTTTTAGTTTTGAAGTTATGAGATAAAACTTCTCAAAAACACACTTGGATACAAGTAAGATGCATGCGCCTACCACTACTGGCATGGTTACCATTACTTTGACTATCACTCCTCACTCCTTTATACTATTTAATAATTTTATTATCCTGAAGTTGGAGGCGAAATTATCAATCATGTTAGTACGAATATTCAAAGAAAGTGAGATATAATTTATGATTTTCAAACAATTTATGCAAGCGTCATTAAAACGTGTGTAATTATAAAGCAATAAAATTGTGGTACTTTAAAAGCCTTTTCAAAAATAAGTAAGTTAAACCTCCTGAAAAGCCCACCCTGAACACTCTTGGTTAATGATTTTTACACAAGTCATGCCTTAATTACTATGAAGCATTAAACACCCTGTATATAAAAAAATACATACTTTTTTCAAGTTCCTCTTTCAGCTTTTGAATTTCAGTGAGCCTCTCACTGTTGTATCGCCTGGCGTCAGCAAGTTCCACAATGAATCCTTGAATTTCATCTTCTAAGAAGTTATTGTCATTGGCGAGCTTTGTTACCTTCTCTGTAAGCTTATCTATCTTCTCTTTTAATTCTGAAACATCACAATATTTTTAAAATATCAATAAGAGTGAAATCAAACAGTCCAATACCTTTTTCTACTATGTCCTGTCCATCTTCTGGCAATCCGTCGCCACATTCTTGAAACAAATAAAGATTAACCATTATTGACAGATACTGATAACTAAAAGTGTATAAAGAGCGGCAGAATTGATAAATGCATACCTTCAAGGTCGATCCCACGCCTCTGGTCCTGGAGGGACTGCCGTTTCCTTCGTCTAATTTCTTTCTGAGACAACTCGCTTGACGAAGATGACCTTCGTGATTCCAAGCTTTCCGTAGATCTTGTAACCTTCACTGTATTCTCTAAATCGTTAATTCGAGTTGTTAATGCCATGTTTTCCAAATAAAGATCTTTTAATTTCTTGTTCAAGTCACTATTTTTATTTTCCTTCTCTGAAATGGATTCATTTTGAATCTGTGTAAGGGAGCCTCTTAAACTAGTAATTTCAACATTTAAATGGTCACGTTCAGTACATAAATCAAGTATAGTGCTTCTCATCTCGTCAAATTCCTTTTGCAAAGCCGCATTTCCTTCAGTGGGGTCTTTCACATACTCATCAGTGAAAGTTGCTGTAGAAAACTTCCACAGTCCATAACCTCCTTGAGATTTCATATCTTTCAGTTGGTTTTCCAAATCACAATTTTTAATAATCAAAGAAACATTCTCTGATTGCAGATTTTCAAGTTTGCCGTTCAACTCTTGGATTTTAGCCTTCTCTGTTTCAAGTTCAACTTTAGTACCTTTGATAGATTTTTTAAATCTCTTTAATTGATCGGTTAATCCATCACATTCTGAACGCAAGTCAACAAGCTGTGATCTCAATGAAACAGTCTCGTTAGTCAAGTCAATTATTTTTTGTAAATCGGCATCAGAAGTTTTGACATCCTCGCCACCTTCTTTCTCTCTCTCTTCTAAATCTATTTTCAATACTGCACATTCATGTTTTACACTATCCAAGGTAGATTCCAGTTCAACAATTCGCTTCTCATATTCCTTAACTTTGTCTTCTAATGTTGTTATCATCTGGTCTTTGTCTTTTTCATTGCCGATCTTCTCTGATTGCAGATTTTCAAGTTTGATGTTCAACTCTTGGTTTTTAGCCTTTTCTGCTTCAAGTTCAACTTTAGCACCTTTGATAGATTTTTTCAACCTCTTTAATTGATCGGTTAACTCATCACGTTCAGAACGCAAGTCAACAAGTTGTGATCTCAACGAAACAGTCTCGTCAGTCAAATCAATGATTTTTTGTAAATCGGCATCAGAAGTTTTGGCGCCCTCGTCGCCTTCTTTCTCCCTCTCTTCTAAATCTATTCTCAATGCTGCACATTCATGTTTTACACTATCCAAGGTAGATTCCAGTTCAACAATTCGTTTCTCATATTCCTTAACTTTGCCTTCTAATGTTTTTATCATCTGGTCTTTGTCTTTTTCACTGACGATATTCTCTGATTGCAGATTTTCAAGTTTGGTGTTCAACTCTTGGTTTTTAGCCTTTTCTGTTTCAAGTTCAACTTTAGCACCTTTGATAGATTTTTTCAACCTCTTTAATTGATCGGTTAACTCATCACGTTCAGAACGCAAGTCAACAAGTTGTGATCTCAACGAAACAGTCTCGTCAGTCAAGTCAATGATTTTTTGTAAATCGGCATCAGAAGTTTTGGCGCCCTCGTCGACTTCTTTCCCCCTCTCTTCTAAATCTATTATCAATGCTGCACATTCATGTTTTACACCATCCAAGGTAGATTCCAGTTCAACAATTCGTTTTTCATATTCCTTAACTTTGTCTTCCAATGTTTTTGTCATCTGATCTTTGTCTTTTTCACTGCGGATTCTTACTTTGAGATCATCAAGTTGTTCCAAGTATTGCATTTGTTTACCAATTTTCAGTTGCAATTGCTTGTTCCGCAATTCCTTGTACATAACATGATTTGTTTTTTGTTTAATATCGGCCTTAAGTTTGTTCAATTTTTTCATTATTTCCGAATATTTGGCATTACTTACAGTTCTTGAAAATTCCTCCAATAAAAAAATAAAATTGGCAGGGCTACTGTCTATATTTATAAAAGCCGTCTCAATTTTTTCCTTCAAGAACACGTCTGTTGTGATGTTATCCAATTCCTGTAAACATATTGTAAACTGGTCTAGTTCTGAAGTATAACCAATGATTATTTGGTCCGAATACGATTTTAACAGGGATTCATATAAATCCAACAGTCCTTGGTGTTCCTCAATCAATCCAAGAACAATTTGTTCATCATCAAGAGACAGTAGTTCAGTTAAAATAGCCACTTCTTGTAAAAATATGTCTCTTTCTTCGTTTAAGAAAGCACTATGCTCCATTTCAAGCGCGATTTCTTCATTTAATTTTTTGATCACATTATGAGCTTCGTTTAACTGTGCCTGCAGTTTTTGTTCCTTCTCAGCTTTTAGTTCATTGTCCAGTTCTAACTGTTTGATCTTTTCTACCAAAGATCCCACTTCAGTTTCGTGCTGCAATCTTGCAGTTTCTTCTTCTGTCCTATCTCTGTCCTTATCAGCTTCAGTTTCTATGTTTTCTGTTTGAGTAGAAATACCTTTAACGTCATTATTAGGTGCCAATAAAATATCTTGCAACATATACAACTTACTCAGAATATCCTCCGTTGCTCCCTCTACAATGCACTCTTCCTTTTTCGACAATTGATCTACGAGCTGCTCAATTTTTTGATTTTTTCCAATTACAGCATCGGTAAGATGGCGGTTTTCATCTACGAGTTCCGTAATTCTCTGCTGCAGAGGCTCAACCTCAGGAGTTTGATTACGCAACCTTTGAATTTCATCCCTAAGATGATTCAGTTGTTGATCATAATTTCTTGTTCGTTCTTCTAATTCATATTGGTGGTCTGTTAGCTCGTTGCCACGAGCCACTTTTATTATCTCCTGTTTAAAAAAAAAATGTGTATTTAGACAAAGAAAATAATTGAAATTACAATAGAAGAAAAATTTATGGAAAGTTTCTTCCACTTTTTGCCATGGTCGATTTGATGTTTTGCCAATTACAATTCTTCAGAAGAATGAAGGTGTAGTTGTACATGTTCAAATAATGACGAAAACGCAATAGTTGCCTTCCTCAAACAAGGATCGTAATCCTAAACCCAAATTTGTTAGATATCATCGGTAAAATAAAATGTTTCATCTCTGAATAAAGCTACATTATTAAGTATAAGGTGTATAAATGTGGAAATGCGTGACAATAATAAAACGGTTGATATGGACCTGTCATAGGCATATTCTTCTTCACATTCATAGAAATTATACATTATAATAATATATGGCAAGTGCGGAGATAAATTCGATTGTACACCACCCATTACTGAAGATACTGAGTAAAATTTTTTTCTAACAAGTCAACGTGTCTTCATTTAATTAGAAGTTATATTTTTGTTGAGCAAGGAGATCCCAAAAAATCATAAAGTTTCCCGTGTCAAAGCATAGGCATTGTACACTCTTATTTTGACAAATTGTTACAGAACTAACCAAGTTTTGACTTTATCATCCAACTCATTCATTAACTTTTGGCAGCAAAAAATGTATAGTAAAAATGATTTCTTTTCTCACTTACACTCTCTGCTTCTATTTGTGCCAATTTAGATGCAAGGTTAGTGTTCTCTTCCTTCAGTTCTTCTATTGAAGCTTTCAAGGAAGCTTCGTTATCTGCATACGTCAGTTTGAGAATTTCTTTTTCCTGCCTCTCCGACTGTAACATAGCATCTAAATCGCTACAATCTTTCATTAATCTCTCCTTCTGCCTTACTAACTCTTGGGTCTGTAATTAAAATAAATATAACAGTGAACAAAAAAATTGCCAGATATAACAAATAAAAAAATTTACCGAATCTTCTTGTTCTTGTTCCTTACATTCTTGCTCTAATCTTGTAAATTCTCTTAATGACGTAAAGGAGTGCTCCAGGCTCCTTAGTCTTTTGCGGAGAAGTGATGGGGGCGTTTCCCTGGAAAAAATCCATGTCTTATACACACTAAATCCCAATGAAATATTTTACTCCCTTTAATAATAGGGTAGAGTGGCAATGGGGGGTGGCTAATGCCAAAATAAATTTTAAAGGCCCTTAGTTTTCGTATACAAGCTGTCGTACAAGCGTGTCGTCAGAGCTCATACCCTACCTCAAAAAACTGTTTGATGTCGTGTGGGAAAGTGGTCAAGCTCCGCAGGAGTTTCGTGATACACTTTTAATCAACCTCTTCAAAAACAAAGGGAGCGCTGCGGACTGTGGAAATTACAGGGGTATAGCTCTCCTGGCTGTTGGAGGGAAGATACTCACTAAAGCGATGGCAAATAGGCTAACACCTGTTATGGAAAAGTTACTTCCTGAAACACAGAGTGGCTTTAGACCAAACCGAGGCACATCGGATCTAATCTTCACACTTAAACAGCTTCAAGAAAAAGCACTCGAACATCAAGGAGAAATTCACATGGCCTTCATTGATTTAACCAAGGCGTTTGACTCGGTGGACAGGGAAGTGCTCTGGAAAATTATGTCCCGCTTAGGTATCCCTAGAAAATTTGTAGAAGTATGTCGCAGTCTATATACAAACAACAACGCCCAGGTTATGTATAATAATGAGGCAACCGAACCTTTCCAAACGCTCACCCCTACTCTTTAATTTGTTTACCACTGCTCTAACAATTATTATTGACAACAAACTGACAGTCAGAGGAATAGGTCTCAGATACCGTTTTGATGGCGGTCTCTTTAACATAGGGCGCTTTAGAGCTTTCACAAAGACACGCACACGATTCATTTGTGATCTCCAGTATGCGGATGACTGTGCACTTTTAGCCTCTACGCCGGAAGAGCTTCAAGAACTATTAGATGTGTATGCCCAGAGCTATGATTCCTTGGGACTTAAAATCAACATTGGAAAGACTAAGATTATGTCAACTCCTCATCAAGTGAACCAAATAGACATTACACTTAACGGAAATTCTCTTGAAGTGGTGGATCAGTTCAATTACTTAGGCAACGTTGTTAATGACAAAGCAAACATGGACAGCGAGATTCGCAATAGAATTAACGCTGCATCTAGAGCACTCTGGGGACTTAGAGAGAGAGTATTTGACAACCACGACCTTGCTTTTTCAACGAAAATGGCTGTCTACAGAGCAGTTGTCATTCCAACACTGCTATATGGATGTGAAAGCTGGGTCACTTACCGTCGTCATGTGAAAGAATTAGAACGTTTTCAGCAAAGAAACCTCAGAAGTATGATGAAAATCCATTGGTCCCATCACATATCAAACGTGGAAGTACTCAGGAGAGCAAACAGCCTTCCAATTGAGGTGCTTATTTCAAGAGCACGCCTAAGATGGGTAGGTCACGTTCATCGTATGCATGATAACCGCCTTCCTAAATGTACACTTTATGGTGAATTGCTAAGCGGTAGAAGAAGGCGTGGCGGTCAACGAAAGAGGTTCAAAGACGCTCTCCATGAAAATCTAAAATCCTGCGGTATTGCAGACGAGCAATGGGAACAACTTGCAGCGGACAGAACCGAATGGCGAGGGGTTGTGGCCAGCTATCAAGGAAATGTTGCTGCAAGAAGGCCGAATCCAAGACCTAACCAGGTCTATGTTTGTGCTGACTGCGGTCGACATGTGCTCTCCCGAATTGGCCTCTATAGCCATAGTCGTGTGCACCGTAGATGAATGGGAATTACAATAGACTACACGTTTTACTTGTTTTTTATTGTACACAATTTATCGACTGTAACATTTTTATACTCGGACTCGAGTAACGGCTAATAATAATAATAACAAGCTAAATCCTAATTTAATTTTTTACTCCCTTTAATAATAGGGTGGGAGTGGCAATGGGGGTGGTAGAGGGGGTAGCTAATGCCAAAAAAATTTTTGAGACCTTGACTTTTCGTAGATGCCCTAAATTGCAATATTACGGACTCTTACCCGCTTGGTTTGCTTATTTACCCTATTTACCCCCGAACCTTTCAACGGAATTAGATCAAAGTATAATCTAGTTCCAGATCTCGTTATAATACATAAGTGTACCAAATTTTAAGTCAATATCATAAACGGTTCCAGAGTAAACGTGCGCACAAAAAAAGTTACAGACAGGAATTTTTTATGCTCAAATTTAAAATCTCGACGTTTCATGACATTTTAAACTTATTTCAACAATTTTTTTTTGCGTTACTATACTTCCACTGGACGTGGAAGTAAAATGTGAGTCAATATAATATTACCGGGCAGCTTGTTACTATAAAGTAAAGTAAACTACTTTATTGCTATAAGGTCTACAAAGGACACAGCAACGTCAAAAATTTGGTCTTCTACAGTAAAGAATAATAAAAAAACATATCAAGTGTATAATAAAATAGAATATAGACTACAAACTAACAAGTACAACAAACATTAATAAAAAATAGTGTATAGCTAAAATTTCGCTGTCACCAGCAATTAAATGAGTAATAACATTTATTTTCTAGATAATTTATAACAGATGCTCTAAATTTTTTTATATGTGCGATGTCTCTAATAAGCACTGGTAGTGATCTATATGTCTTGATAGCTGCATAATATGGCCCTTTCTCAAAGAATGTGGTTCTGTGAAAAGGAAATCTAATTTCATTGGCCTGCCGTGTAATTAACGACATATCATTTGAGTAAAACTCACTATTTGTTGAAAATAGCAATAAGTTTTTTTTAACAAACATTACTAGTGGTAAAAAATACAACGAAGGGACAGTTAAAACTCAGAATTCAGTAAAAAAAGGCTTACAAGAAGTTCTTGTACAGACTTTCATGATACATCTTATTATTCTCTTTTGAGTTATGAATATTTTATCAGCGTTAGGTGACAACCCCCAAAACGTAATTCCATATTGAATAATTGATTGCACGTAAGAAAAATAGTAAACTCTTAGACTGTCGTTCAAAACCTGGTCTCTTAGACAACGTATCACCCCACAAATTGAACTGAGCCTCGAGTTAAGTTTCTCAATATGTATGTTCCAACTTAGATTGATGTCTATATAAACACCTAAAAACTTGATGCTATTTAGATTTTCTACTGATGTATTTTGTAGTTTAACATAAAGCGATTCAGTTGGATGGGTTTATTGAAAAATATTAAGCCTGTTTTTGCTGCATTTAGTTTAAGAAAGTTGTCATTATACCAGTTCACCATCTTGTCTGCTACATGAGATAACTCTCGCGATAGTCCGGGTATATTACGATCTGCCATTATCACAGATGTGTCATCGGCAAATTGATATACTGAATCAATGTCCAGACTAGAACCAAGGTCGTTAACATAAAGCACAAAAAGAATTGGTCCAAGAGTGGATCCCTGGGGTACCCCTTGGGTAATTTCTGTTGATTTAGAATAATAATGAGAACCATTGCTATTTATACACACAGTCTGCAAGCGTCCAGACAGATATGACCTGATGAGTTCAAGGCAAACTCCTCGGATTCCGTAACCTTCCAATTTCCTTAGAAGTAGCTGGTGATTAATGGTATCAAAAACCTTTGAAAGGTTAAAATACAATCCGGCTACCTGTCATCCATGTTTTCGATAACATTTGATATGGCATTGAAAATAGCCAATTCCGTAGACATTCCAGCTCTAAAACCATACTGTTGTTTTACTAATATATTATATTGTTTTAGAAATGGTGTTAATCGGTTGTATATTATCCTTTCAAAGACTTTTGATGGAGATCATAAGGGTGACACTGGTCTGTAATTATTCACATCTAATTTTGATCCTTTCTTATATATTGGGATTACTTTTGCTACTTTGAGGTCATCCGGAAAGGTACCTGTTCTTAAGCACTCATTTATCATATCTGTCATAGGATCAATTATGTGATCACCTATTTTCTTAAGAATGTAAGATGGAATGCCGTCTATTCCGCAATAATATTTAGGTGGTAATTGAGTAATTACTTGCTTATGATAGATAATTTGCCTTGGCCTTGTCATTTATGAGTGACGTGACACGGCACGAGATGCTCTATTTACCCGCTTCTGTTTTATCATTCAAGAATACAGATAGAGAATCATAATGGTTTTCAGGAAGAACAAGTGGAATTGAATAAATATCGTGTGGTTAACTTTTCAAATTTAAATAATTGTACTTTTAATATATATAACAAAGACATAACAATGTTTCCAATATTTAAATAAACAATTTTCTGTTTTTATTAACACTGACATTACTATAATGTAAAGTGACAGTTCGATGTGGTAAAGTGCCACTTTATTAAACGATTATGAATTCACACAAAGAATTTCCTAACTTCTAACTCATTTTACACCATTGACAAATTCATCTTAAAAATTCATACTAATGTATCTATTGGCTAAAATATGTTTTTTGTTTGTTTGTATTTTTATGACTATCTGTATTACCATTTACATATATTAATGCGTTTCTTGTATTTTTATATATTTTTCTTTTTTTATCATATATTTATACTATAATGTAATACCTGATTTTATATACTATATTGTACTTTTGACTTGTCTTATCTACTATTATTGTAGCCATAAAGACCAATGAATCTATCTATCTATCTAAGATTCTCACTTTGCCCTGTGTCTATATCCTAGAACGTTTATTATACCTTAAACAACATCGGACACTTTTATGTAACACACAGCCGTCTACACGAGCACAATACTAGAAACTGCGATAAAATAGAGAGAAATTTTCTTCGGCTCACCAAATCCAGAAATGGAACGGGCTACTACTCTGGCAAATTCTATAATGTCCTACCTAATTCAGTAAAAAACTTAAACTTCTTGAAGTTTAAAATCAAAATCAAAGACTACTTAAAAGCTAAGCCTTCCTACACGTTTAATGAATTCCTTGAGAATGACTTCTCTGACTTAAAGTGTAAGATTTGTAAGTTGTTTGTTTATTGTTTTATCTTTTAACTTTTTTAAAATTGTATTTTACTATTATTAAGCGTTTAACTCACATTTCCCATTTCACGTATTGTATGTAATTATGTCTTATACACTTCTTTTACTCCGATTTTTTTTTAACTTGTTTGTGTAAGCATTTGTTATGTATATTGGCACCAATAAAGTATCTATCTATCTAAATGTACGTGATCATCTCATGACCGTGACGTAACGCCTTTCTCACTGGTTGTATTTCATATTTGGTTGGAGACGGTATCTCTGTGTTCAGCAAGAGAATATTTGCATTTGTTCTTCGACTTAATTGATTGATTGATTTCGGTTATTACCAACTATTAAGGCCGCGATTAATTACGTATTGTTATAATTGTATTGTCGTAGAAAATTATAATAGAAGCAGTTTTTTCACTACTTACTATGAAGTATATTTTAAATAATTTTACGCATAACTGGACCTTGTGAAATAGCACACGTGAACAACGCACATATTTGATTTGACGCGGTCTCAGGATTCGGTAAAAAGACAGTAGTATACAGATTATTTGGATGTACTTTAAAGTAAAAAAATAGCTAAATTTTCTGATGAATTCCAAAATCAGGTTTTTTAAATCGTATTAGCATATTGACCATAAATTGTTTAAATACGATGAAATAAGTTGTACTTACTCTTCTTGTAAATGTTCATATTGGGCTGGTTCTGGGCTGGGTGTCCTGAAAAATCATTATTTGTTAAACAATTAAGAAAAATTCCATAATGATTGAAGAAAAAATCAATCCTACACAAGCCATATTCTACACACAGTTGCTCTTTTCCTACACACGCAAATTATGAAATCAAATTATCGTTCACAAACGCCTCAAATCACACGGCTTAAATTATCCTACAGTTTTATCTTATACGTTCTTTTCCTACACATAAAACCCTCCTGCTTATCTGATTACACTTATGTTAGGATTTAGGAGTGGTGAGAAGATGGTAAAAACTTCGCGACACGTGCTGCGACATACTTTCCAAATGAATAGAAAAAGGGGATCTTAACAACTATCCCTAAACCTGACACAGAACATTCTAAAACTTTCTACCATCAACAAATCACACTTTTACCTGCACTGGGTGAAATACAATTAGTAGCTAGTCAATATACTCAATGATTATGGTGGAAGGTTCGATATGGGCCCACTTACATTTCAACCGAGTCTAATTTCCTTCTCAAGATCATAAGTACGACCTGCGGGGTTAGTACAATGACTTCTTTTTGACACCTAAATGCATGCGAGCGCAAGGTCACCTTTCACCTAACAATCCAAATCCAGACATTGCAACATTAGAAAAATGACGTCATTTGTTTGAGAAAGAGTTTCAATGGTCTGCATTATCAACAACTTTTTACCAATTAATTATTTCAAGAACAAAAATAAATACAATGAAGCACACTTTACGTGCATCTTCCCTGCCATAGAACTAACAATTGTCTGCCCCCAATACCAAACCAGGGTACCCAGCAATTTTCAATTGTAAAACTCCACGACTTTTCCAGCTTTTCCAGGATTATTTTAAATAAAATCCAAATCAGTTTCTATATTGGAATCATAAGATCGTAAATAAATTACAATTTTAACATTACACTAAAATGAGCCCTGAGAGTAGCTGTTGGTTGCAACAAACACCAGCCGAAAGACTAATCCTACTTAAAGGAGCTCTCATGCCAGTCGTCCCACACTACTTACAGACTGCAGTTTCGAGGTGTTGGCTCTCGTCAGTAATACACAGTTATTACACTTAACGCGCCAGCCTTGTAACTTGTAATTCAGCGC
Organism: Leptura quadrifasciata; assembly: GCA_963675555.1. NCBI lineage: Eukaryota > Metazoa > Arthropoda > Insecta > Coleoptera > Cerambycidae > Leptura > Leptura quadrifasciata. Next base: position 53,763,824 of record OY776682.1, on the reverse strand, counting down.
TCGGCGGGCCACATGGCCCGGAGAATGGCTGTTGGTTGCAGTCTTGTTACGTTCCTCATAGAAAGATAAAGATTTTATGGAGGAGTTTTGCGACTAAAATATTATATTTTAATATTCTGCCCTACAAAAGCACATTTGAATTATGTGTAATATATTTCGTTTTAAACATACTTGTATGTATTTAATTGTATATTTCTTTTTTTATATATATTGATTGTCTGAAAGTTATTTGTGGCATTCTACGAATATTCTTTCCTATTATTTGGGTTTCCTCCACATGTATTATTGTCCTCTTCAAAAACAAATCACCGAATTTACAAAATAATAGAATTATTGGAAGAAAGCCTCTGCGCCTGTGACGTTTACGCCAAAGGAATAGTCAGAGATTATGTTTTGCAAATAATATAAATTGGAATAAACACAGAAATAATGTATTTTGCTGACGTTTCGGAAAGTAAAAAATGGAAAGAGATTACTTTCCGAAACGTCAGCAAAATACATTATTTCTGTTTATTCCGATTTATATTATTTGCAAAACATAATCTCTGACTATTCCTTTGGCGTAAACATCACGGGGGTAGAGGCTTTTTTCCAATAATTCTATTATTTTGTAGATTCTGTGATTTGTTTTTGAAGAGGACAATAATACATGTGGTAGAAAACCCAAATAATAGGAAAGAATATTTATATATATTTTTTATAGAAATTATGTACGTCTGTACTAGTATTGTACTTTTTATTAGGTTGTGCCTAATTAAATAAGGATTATTATTAAATTTTTATTCAATTCATTAAAATCGAGTACCTTAACATTGAATTTTTACGATTATGCATTTTTTTTTGGAAGCTTTTACCCATTTCTCGGCATATTTATATCTAAAAGTAACAGGGCTCAAATTTTAAGCAACTATATAACTTCATAGAATATCCTTGATGTAGAACTCATTGTTTTTGTGAATTTAGAAAGTAAAAGTCAATTTATTTAAAACGATGAAAAAAGATTAAGTAAAAATGAAAAATTTCATTTATCTATTAACTTTCCTTTATATTTTCTATTATCGAACAAATCAACATTCAAAAAATATATTGAAACCACTTCTTTTCCATAATTTTAGTAAAAATTCCCTGACTGTTTCTAATTCCCCGGCTTTTCCATATTTTGCAGAATCGCAGTGAGTGTGTTGTTTCACAATCATATAGATGACTCCCACACACATTCGTTCACTCAACTCCGTCAAGTTTTAACTATAACATAAGCACTTACCGAGCTGAACTAGAACTATCATCAATAGGTTCTGCTAAGACACTGTCGGATGTGTCTTCTAGCTTCAAAAATTCCTCATAAGTCTCCTGAGTACTTGCAGTCAAAGATGCTGTAAAAATAAATAATATTATTTTAAATCATTTATGGAAGAAACTTAGTCTTACTTTCTGGTCTTGATCCCGCTCCTGCTCCAGAGGAAGTACTTGGGGCGACAGTTAATTCTGGAATAGGGTCTAATGCCAACCTGTGGCCATAATGGCCAACAGTGTGTCTTCTGGAAACTTTAATCTCCGACATATATGCCTGAGGTCCTTTGGTAAATTTGTCAATTAATTTGCATTGCTGTTTTAACTTAAGGATCTCCCTTTCTCGTTCAACTTTTTCTTCTTGGAATTGTACCTGTAAGTAATACATAAATACGTTTCGAACATGGCAAGTTACACAATCACAACCATCAACTTCAACAACAATCACTTGGATTTAAATCCGTCTTGCAACAAAATTCCTTTAAAAATATCAACAATCAGAATAAATATGTTAATTAAGGCAAGGACTATTACTTATGAAAATTAATGAATTGAAATAGTTCTTATTTACATTTTATTAGTGTCATCAATTAAACTTGACCTTTCTGATAAGCCCGGAAATAAACAGATTTACAAGTCATCCATCAATGTATGTTTTTATTATAAGTACATCATTACACGGAATACTTACTTCCATTTCTCGAATACGTTTTTGCTCTGTTTCCAGTCTTTCTTTGTAACCAGCAGTTATACGCTCAAATTTCGTTATTATGTCTGGTTCCGACAAAATCTCATTTACAACTGGCTTATTTTTAACGGCCTTCGCTCTCTGTGCAAACCTTAAAATTAACAACACTATTAGGTAACCATTTGAATAACTAAATTACAAGGTTAAAGGCTAGTTCTCTTAAATGAAGACAAGTATAAAAAGATAGTGTTTTAAACATGACTTTATAAAAATTCAATGAAAACCAAAAAAAAATTCAGCCATCATAGCATGTCATCATAAAGCTGAGGATACAGGTAGACACTTAAATGTTGAGACTTGTGTCTAGATTACTCTACAGTGTGTTCATATTGTGAAAGTAATTTTTACAAAGAGAGCTGTCTAGACTAGTCTACAGTAACTCAGCACACTGGAGTTCTACAATTATATTCACACGATATTCATTTTGCAATGTGCATTGGACACTTTACATCACCACGTCATTTTGCCGCAGCAGTGATTATTAACTGCATTATCAAAAAACCAAAAAGAAAAAAACCACGGACATGCTGGGTGGGTTGTAAATGAAAGAAGTTAGGCACAATGTGTGCTTCTGATTTCAAATTCTTTTCTTTTGTCCAGCCATGCCAACTGGGCCATTTTCCTTTTAATGTTATTTCATTTTCTTTTATACTTAATAAAGTAAATTATAGAAAAAAACGTTGACTTATATACCTCAACACCGCTCTAGATCTAGACACTTAAATGTCTGCGTGTATCCTTACCTTTAGATAAATAATATATATAAATATAGTCATGGGAGTAGAGTAGTTCGTTGGTAAAGCGTTCCAGTGATTTGAGTGGTAATTAACAATATTTTTATATCGTTCTTTGGCACTACTATTGTGCATAGTGTTTGACTTCCACTTAGTAGTAAAATATTGCAGTTATGCCATTGGTTTAACCTAAATATTTGTAATTTGGTGAATTTTTCTGGTTACTTGGTCGAAAGCGAGGAATTTGTAGTCCTACCAATTCAATCAAGGAGTGTCATGTTGAAAACAAATACACGTAGTAACTCAGTGTCGCAGGCTAGGCAGTCCTCTGAGGATGGTATTGAGGAGCTTATAAATAAGGTATGCTTTAATTTTGCTGGTCAATTAGAGGCGAATATTGATAAGAAATTTGCTAAGCTAGACTCAAAACTGAATGATATGTACGGCACGTGGAAGGAACTGATTAAAACAGTCAATTCCAACCAGATTGCTGTCGATACTCTGAATATTAAATGTGATGAATTAGAGCAGCATAGTAAAAGAAATATGTTACAACTCTGTAACTTTCTTGAGGAGGAAGGTGAAGACACTCTCGCCGCTGTACTGCATTTTATAAATGATACGCTTCATATCTCCTGTTCCTCTACTGATATTAATGATATTTTTCGTTTGCGGAGTAGCCCTAATGCCATGAAGCCAATAACAATCGATTTTGTGACACATATTAAACATAATGAAGTTCTTAAGGCAAGGAAAAATTTGAAAGCTTCGGGCATCCATGTGTTTGAATGTCTCACTAAATACCGCTACAAACTTCTTCAGATGGCCAAAAAGAAATATGGTAATCAGGAAGTGTGGTCATACGGTGGCAGAGTCTTTCTAAAGTATGGTGGAAAAATTTATCGGATTGCATCAGAGAAGGATTTGGAAATTAATTAATCGACGTGGTACGACTATAGTTTCTATTGCTGTTTTTGCGATTCTAAATGAATGGATAAATAAAGTCACTTTTTTCTTTTTCTTGTTTGATATTTCCTTTCTATTTTCTTTTTCTAAATTCTTTTTGTAAACTGAAACTTCTCTATATGCACAAAGACATTCTTAGTACAGAAGTGAAGTTGAAATTAACCGATTCGTTAATTTTAACGTCTATTTCTTATTGTGACACCCTGTACTGGCCAGCTATCTTAAATCGTGATAAAGTATGCCTCCAGAGGATACAAAATGCTTGTATCAGATTTTCATATAACTTGCGTAAATTTGATCATATTACTTATCATTTCCGTCAGTCCAAATGGTTAAACCTTTCTGAGCGTTTTGACTGCCATATGGCGTGTTTAATTTCTAAATTGATCAAATATATGACACCTAGCTACTTAATTGCTAAGTTAAAAAAAGGCACTGACACTCATCAGCGTTCTACGCGTTACTGTACCCAATTTACTGTTCCTAAGCATAACTCTGCCCTGTTTCAACGTTCCTTTTCTTTCTCCGCCGCAAAATTGTATAACTCCATTCCCCAGAATATAAAGTCCCTTACATATCTGCATTCAGAAAACAGATTACAGATTTTATCATGAATAAGCGTGATATTTGAGCACATATATAATGTTTCTTCGCCGCCTGTATTGTGCTACATTGTACTCTAGTTAATTTACTTACAAGGGTGGTTATTGTTACATGGCCTATGTCCATTTAACAGTTTTATTTAAAAACTAGTGTTTTGTGGATAGTTAGCACGACCTGTATATTTTTTGGATTCAGTTTTTGCAGGTGAAACTGTTTTCAACTAACAGAATTTTACATGTATAACTGCTAAACCATGTCACACTGTTTTATGTACTTAATTTTATATCTTAGGAACTTAGTCCTGTTTTTCTATTAACACTATTATGTATCTCATATCCGTTGTAATACAGCATTATTATCCCAGGAAACAATTTGTCTACAAAATTTAGTTACATCAGATATCTATTTTTCAATTTTTATATTTTTGTTTACTATGGAGTACATATGGTTATTTTCCTTACCTTCTCTCATTCTATATATAGTATATCCTATGAGATGTAATATGTTACTGATTTATCAATAATATCAATACGTTTTACTACTTATTTACATCTGTTAATATTTGTTTTTATGTATAAAATAGAAATTGCAAAGGCAAATCAGCTGGCATGGAAAATAAACTATTATTATAGATTCCTTTTATCGATTATATGCCACTACTTTAGTTGAGTATGGGAATCTACAAGGCAAGTTGGTGCGCTTAACGCAACCACTGACAGATGGCCATACTGGTACTATTTTTATATTTTATAGCTTTCAATTTCAATAGGGAATTAGATTTCTCACATTTTTTTGGTGGCGTTGTTTGCCAGTAAACAGGACAAAAAAAGTTTACCTTATCAGTAAAACTCACCAGGAAGTCATTTGCTTGCAGCCTTTGTACTGATTCAAACATTATAATTTTTAACTGTGGACTTCAGTAATTGATATTACAATTTTTATATCCCAGTTACAAAGTGTTGAACATACAGGTAATTTCATTTCATTATACTCATTAAAATATTTTAATTAATCTTCAAATTTTGCCTTTGATATAATTTCAATTATTTTTAAAATAAATTTTGAATTCAAAGTCAATTCTTTTTAATTTAATAAGTAGCTAAAATGCTATATGTACCACATGGTTTTAAAAATATTTTTCTCTTTCCTTTTAATTTTTTTGGCAATTTATAGTCTAAGAAATCAGCTTACTAGTGCATAGCTAATAATAATACTCGTGCATAGCTAATAATTACACGTGCATAGCTAATAATAATTCGTGCATAGCTAATAATTACTATTGCATAGCTAAAATTACTTTTGTACTGCTAATCAGCTTACTTTTGTATAGCTTAAATTAATTTCCTGAAGCTTTTGTATAGCTAGCTTAATGTTTCGTGCAGCTAATTCAAATATATTTTGTACAGCTAACTAGCTTATATTTGCATAGCTAACATTGCTTAAATTTTGCATAAATGTTGTATGTGCTTATATTTGGTTAAATTTCCTACAATTTTCACCCCATTCATTGAGAGACGTAAATTGCCAAGAAAAATTTAGAATTCTTGCAATAAGAGACAATTGTGGGCCTGGATTGCTGTCCCAGAACCAGCCACCTGAGCCATAAACCACCTAGGATACTGGTATCAATTTGTTTTTTATATATATATATTTTTTTCACATTTCAATTTGTCTCAAACCGATTTGTCTAATTTTTTTATGTAATATATTTTGTCATTCATTTTAAACTATCTTTTTATTTCTCTTACCAACAATTTCAGTCTGATCTATAGCAGACTGGTTATTCGAGAAAAAGAGACTATTTTGCTTATTTTACTATAGATGGTGCCCAATTTAACATCAATTTTTCTTTGTCTCCTTTTCTCGAAATAAACAGAAATCTGTCGCTTATGCTGTACATGTCAGAAAGGGTAAGTTTCTCCACTCTTACGAATGCTCTGGACCCACGGCTCTCTGCTCCGGCTTAAACCAGCTAGTCGTCCGCACATGTTGCCTCAATTCTTTCTCAAAAATAAATAATAAGAGAAAGGAGGTAACATAATTGGCGACCAACGTGTGGGGCCCGAAACAATATAATTGACGACAAATGTGTAGGGCTCAATTCAATAAACATATTTATATAGTAAGAGTAGTAAGAGAGGTGAAACCCCAATTTTTGAATGTATTGTATATGAGACAAATTTTTAAATTTTTGGTAAGAAAATAATTTTTTCTTAAGTCGAGTCATATTTTTGCTTATATTTCATTTTGTCTAAAAATTTTTATTATATATATTTTTGCATATATTTTTGCTTACAACAATTGAATTCTATGGTATACAGAAAATTTGCGTCCTTAAATATCAAATATTTTACAAGTCCAAATATTTTCTTAAAATATTCTTTATTAGTGAAAGTGAAGTTGTGGAATTATACCTACCTGAAATATTATTTTGCTGCTTAAAGTGTTTAATTTGATTTATTTCTGGAAAGTTAAAATTGAAACAACCTTTTTAGTATAGTTTTTTTATTTGATAGATAAAATTGTTTGTGTTTTTTTATCTCTTGACAACAGATAAGACTACATTCATTTGCTATTTTAAACATACAATTTATTGCCAGTTGGGTTCTTAATAAAAACTTTTAATTCATTTCTTTACATTTCTTGTTAACATGGAACTTCCATTTTGTGTAAGATATTTAACGGAATCTGAGGTAGATTATGAACTACGTATTCGAAATGTTAAGGCATCTAATAAAACTTTAGATATCAAACGGATGATATTAGACAATTTATTAAAAAAGCAAAAACGCGAATTTCAATCATTAAAAGATCCTAGCTTCGATGTTGAAACAGAAAAAACTGCAATCACCAACACTATCGCTGAACTACTTGCTTTAGTTCACGATTTTTCAGCATGCAAAGAGGACACATCCTATTTAATAATTTCAAATCGTTTAATATGCCTAACAAATCGAGTGCATAGATTCGTGGTTCCGGAAGAACCGACAGAGTTAAATATTAACTTGCAGGAGTTTAAAGATGACGCTATCGCATCTTGCGAGGAAATTGATGCAAGGTTAGAAATTAAAATTATTCCTAAATTAGAAAATATTTCACCTATTAATTACCCAATTGACAAGAAATATGTCCCAGTTTATAAATGGGGAATTCAGTTTGACGGCAAGTCAAATTTAAAAGCTTTTCTCGAACGAGTCAAGGAACTTGCTGCCGCTAGGAATGTATCGGAACAACAATTATTTGAGTCTAGTATTGATTTATTTACTGACAAGGCCTTAATTGTTTATCGGTCAATCAGATCTATTGTATCCAATTGGCAAGAGCTTGAAGAACAGCTTAAAATCGCTTTTTTAGTATGCGATTACGATGAAAAATTGTTAGATGAGATAAAATCTCGTAGACAGGGACAGTCAGAGTCCATAAATATTTTTGTTGCTACAATGCAAAATTTATTTAATCGTTTAGATACTGTTTTAAGTGAAGAGGAAAAGTTAAAAATAATTAGACGTAACATTTTGCCTAAATATATTCATGCATTAGCTTTAACAGATATTAAAAATACAGCTGAACTATTAACTTTATGCAAGAAAATAGATTTGGCCACACAAATGAAAAATAATTATTATTCTCCAACTCCTAAAGCATGTGTCCTCGAAACTGACTTGGCATATGTAGAAAATCTTCCATCACCTAAAAATAAAAATAATTTCAATTCTAAAAGCAAAAGTAACAAAAATATTAGTCTAAATAATAATTTGAATCAAGAAAATGCTGTTCCGGGTACATCAAATAATAATAAATTTTCTATTTCTTGTTGGAATTGTCAAAAGAAAGGTCATAGCTTTCACGAGTGTAGACAAGCTCGAAATAGGTTTTGTTTCCGATGTGGAAAACCTAATTTTACTTCTAAGACTTGCCCAGTGTGCAATCCAAAAAACTAGAAAGGTTTTCTGCTGTTTTATCAGGCCCACAGCAGAAAAATAACCCTAGAGGCCGAGTAATTTTTAATTCTAAGTATAAAAAGCATTCCAGAAATGACTCAAATAGACATATTTTCTCAAATTTCAAAGTTGAAACCATACTTTGGTTCAAACTCTAGTATTTCAGTGATAACAGAATAAGGAAATGAATGTTTTTCTTAAAATCGGATCATCAAAACTAGATAAATATAACGATTCACTTAAATAGCTATTTTATGTCTCTTGATTTTTTTGAGTGTCTATTTTTGGCAAATTTCTTTAAATTATACAATAAGTATAATAATTTTTTTTGGTGCAAAGCCACCAAAAACAATTTTTTTGGTATACCAGTAAGCAAAGCTTACGCAATTTCTTTTTGGTACTAGTACGTACCATCGTTTGTCGATATTTTTTTCTTCGTAAATCTCTAACGAAGGGATGTATTGGATTAACTTTCAAGGTTAACTATATCTGTAGACATGGCATGCTACCATTTCTACATACTTCATTTTTTTGAGTGAATTGTTTCACTCAATCCGGAAATTAAAAAAATTTCCTCCCGCTCCTCTTTCGAGGATGATTCTCTTGTAAATTTTGTATATAAAATGGCCATTATTTTTTAAGTCCTTTAAGCATTATTAAGTTAAGTCCCCTATCCATTACTCTTTAAGTCCTTGATGCATTATTCATTAAGTCCTTCGTGCATTTTATTCACTAATAATTCATGCACTCCTTAATTTAAGTATCACTGAATTATATTACATATATCACATATGTTTATCATTCATTGCTTAAGTACTGTACATATTATTGTAAATATTAGTTTAATTAAGTTGTAAATTAGTAAAAATATTTAGCTATATTTTTCTGGAAATATTTTCTAAAAATATTTCTTCCATTAACAATTTTTTGAGATCTGTTTATCAAAAAGATTTCTTTTTCATATCTTACCTATAAGTTATCTTACTTGTGAGATATACTGCTCTAAATTGTTATTATGTAAATATTTCTTTAACGTTGAGAAAATTTTCTTAAATACTAACCTTTAATAAGTACGTTTCCTCACCATCGCTTGCTAGCCAGACTTTTTCTACAGTGAGAATACGCGAGTCAACCTTTTGCATAACGTACAGTATTCATTATTATCGTACAGCGGTAACTTTAGTAAAAAGTTATTTGTCTTTTATGTATTTTCCGGCTGGATCTATAACTTTCTATTTCTACTTTCTTCAGATCCACGAAGGTTCAGGGGTGGGAACAAAATAACATCCGGTAGCTTACGTTACCAGATGATGAGAACCTACAAATGTAAAAATATTATAATTATTTCTTTTTCCTTTGTTCAACTTTCTGAACAGGAGTACTTACCTCTACTTATAATTTTACTTGTGGATTCTCATAACGATAGACAACAACACCGTCTCTTCTCTTCTTTTGTGTTTGTATTTTTCTTCTTTCTTTTGTGCTTTCTGTGAATACCTATACGATTCTTTACTTCAATTTGGTTTAATCTTTTCCTACCACCTTGGATAAGAAGCCATAACCTCAAAACTTTGACAACTAAAAGTTTAAAACCATAAGTTTTATATTTTCACTAGATTATATTAATCACCTTTCTGAAAACCAGCCTTATGGGTATTCAGTACTTTCCTCTTTCTTTTCTTTCTCGTTTATGTATCTTCTATTTACCGTAATTAATAAAATTCTCCTACCTAGGTAAATTTAATTTTTTTCTAGCTTTTCTACTTCGCTTCACGATTTTAACTTTGATTTTTTAGAACAATTTTTCTGATTTAACTATAGTACATCTTACTATCTGATTTGTTTTGAACTATTAGTTTTAGCACTCAACGGCTATACACTTGAATTGTAGGTTAACAATACCACAAGTTTTCACTTCTTGCTAACCTATATTGGCATGTAATATTACATTACATGTATCGTGGTATTAGTTTGATAAAACTCTACCAATTTTAGTACTAGCAACGGCTTCACAGTTGCTCAGACGTTATAATGTCTGTAGGATTTCGACATTAAGTCGTCTTCCTTAAAATTAATTTTATCCATTTTTTTGTCTATTTTTAAATTTCACAACACAACTTTTCACATTTTTTTCATTACTTAGTTCCGAAGATTTCTCCAGTTTAGGTCAAACACTTGTTCCCTGTACGTAGAACTTCTGGTAGAGAATGTATTTTGTCACTCATCCTTCGCTCGCTTTCTCAATTTTGTATTTTATGTTTCCTACGAGGAATTAATAATATTAAAGTATTGTTTACTTTCATAATATGTTTACGAGTGAAGCAAAGCAAAAATTTTTATACGTACCTTAAAAAAATTTTTTCGCCAGAAGGGAGGCATTCTGTTACATGGCCTATGTCCATTTAACAGTTTTATTTAAAAACTAGTGTTTTGTGGATAGTTAGCACGACCTGTATATTTTTTGGATTCAGTTTTTGCAGGTGAAACTGTTTTCAACTAACAGAATTTTACATGTATAACTGCTAAACCATGTCACACTGTTTTATGTACTTAATTTTATATCTTAGGAACTTAGTCCTGTTTTTCTATTAACACTATTATGTATCTCATATCCGTTGTAATACAGCATTATTATCCCAGGAAACAATTTGTCTACAAAATTTAGTTACATCAGATATCTATTTTTCAATTTTTATATTTTTGTTTACTATGGAGTACATATGGTTATTTTCCTTACCTTCTCTCATTCTATATATAGTATATCCTATGAGATGTAATATGTTACTGATTTATCAATAATATCAATACGTTTTACTACTTATTTACATCTGTTAATATTTGTTTTTATGTATAAAATAGAAATTGCAAAGGCAAATCAGCTGGCATGGAAAATAAACTATTATTATAGATTCCTTTTATCGATTATATGCCACTACTTTAGTTGAGTATGGGAATCTACAAGGCAAGTTGGTGCGCTTAACGCAACCACTGACAGATGGCCATACTGGTACTATTTTTATATTTTATAGCTTTCAATTTCAATAGGGAATTAGATTTCTCACATTTTTTTGGTGGCGTTGTTTGCCAGTAAACAGGACAAAAAAAGTTTACCTTATCAGTAAAACTCACCAGGAAGTCATTTGCTTGCAGCCTTTGTACTGATTCAAACATTATAATTTTTAACTGTGGACTTCAGTAATTGATATTACAATTTTTATATCCCAGTTACAAAGTGTTGAACATACAGGTAATTTCATTTCATTATACTCATTAAAATATTTTAATTAATCTTCAAATTTTGCCTTTGATATAATTTCAATTATTTTTAAAATAAATTTTGAATTCAAAGTCAATTCTTTTTAATTTAATAAGTAGCTAAAATGCTATATGTACCACATGGTTTTAAAAATATTTTTCTCTTTCCTTTTAATTTTTTTGGCAATTTATAGTCTAAGAAATCAGCTTACTAGTGCATAGCTAATAATAATACTCGTGCATAGCTAATAATTACACGTGCATAGCTAATAATAATTCGTGCATAGCTAAAATTACTTTTGTACTGCTAATCAGCTTACTTTTGTATAGCTTAAATTAATTTCCTGAAGCTTTTGTATAGCTAGCTTAATGTTTCGTGCAGCTAATTCAAATATATTTTGTACAGCTAACTAGCTTATATTTGCATAGCTAACATTGCTTAAATTTTGCATAAATGTTGTATGTGCTTATATTTGGTTAAATTTCCTACAATTTTCACCCCATTCATTGAGAGACGTAAATTGCCAAGAAAAATTTAGAATTCTTGCAATAAGAGACAATTGTGGGCCTGGATTGCTGTCCCAGAACCAGCCACCTGAGCCATAAACCACCTAGGATACTGGTATCAATTTGTTTTTTATATATATATATTTTTTTCACATTTCAATTTGTCTCAAACCGATTTGTCTAATTTTTTTATGTAATATATTTTGTCATTCATTTTAAACTATCTTTTTATTTCTCTTACCAACAATTTCAGTCTGATCTATAGCAGACTGGTTATTCGAGAAAAAGAGACTATTTTGCTTATTTTACTATAGATGGTGCCCAATTTAACATCAATTTTTCTTTGTCTCCTTTTCTCGAAATAAACAGAAATCTGTCGCTTATGCTGTACATGTCAGAAAGGGTAAGTTTCTCCACTCTTACGAATGCTCTGGACCCACGGCTCTCTGCTCCGGCTTAAACCAGCTAGTCGTCCGCACATGTTGCCTCAATTCTTTCTCAAAAATAAATAATAAGAGAAAGGAGGTAACATTATATGGAAGAGCACTAACGTGAATATCGTCACCCTTCTTCTTCAAATTTTGTTTTTATGTGTAATTTATAAGAAAACAATAAAGACATATTATTATTATTATTATTATTAGTAATAGCAATAGTACTTTATTCTGTAAAAAGAATATTACAGGAAGCGTCAAAATACAGTAATATGAAATCAAATATAAATAACAATACAACTTATTGTATTTTGTCACGACACATACACGCATATAAGTATATATAAACATAAAAAAAATATATAAGTAACAAATGAACAATCACAAACAAACAAAAGTATATATATATATAAGTAAGATTATTATTATTATTATTAGATAATACTTTTCTCTAATACAACTTTTTCATAGACGGCAGAAAATTTTGAAAGGAACAAGAAATTTGCATTACTCTAAAAATCGTTACTTCAAAGAAATATAGAAAATTTTATGAGTTATTTTAATCTGGCAAGAGATATGATCAAGCTCTACAAGATACAATCAAACAGCTACGTTAATCCAAACGAGCACAATTGAGGAAATTCAATTTAAAAAGTTCTTAATTGAAAAATAAGTATTGGCCACCATGTACATTTTTAGGAAATGAAAATGATTCAAAAACATTAATTAGGTGTCTCCTAACTGGTATTCACATAAATTTTTCTTAAAACCCATAATTGTGACTGGTGATTTTTTCAATATCCATCTGCAGATTGCATTATTTTAACAAAAAAATTCATTACATCCAAGTGGTTGGGAGATATTCAATGCTAATATAGGAATGAATAGAGCCTAGAACGAGGCTTCAAAAAATGTACTGATATACATAGCATTCCATTAAAAAAAAAAAGGTTAATTTTTCTAATTTGTTTAAAATAAGTTGTTTAAACAATTCCTGATCACATTTCCATCTGGCAAACTGTATTTTCTTATAAAGAAGCACATTTTGAACAAGATGGCACAAAAATATTCCATCCGAATAAAGGACCATGCACATTTCTTAGGTAAATGTGGTTTCGGTCAAATAAGTTGAAATTCGAATATGTTGTACTTTTTGTAACGTTTAGGCACGTAGTATTACTGGTTATCATTATTGTTCACAAATAAAAATACATTTGCAGAAGCACACACTTGCTTTTTTCCAGTGGTTATCTTATATTTGTCTAAACGAAAATTCTACGTTTTTTGAATTTTAGAATTAATCAAAAAATAATAGTAGGCTTATAGCCTGTCTAAAATTAAATGTTTTGACATTTGTAAACATTTTAATAACGACTTGTGTGTTTATTTGTTACAACTTTGGTATTGTATTAGTTAACAATAGAAGAAATTCTATAACAAGCGTCTGACTTTTGAATGTTAAAAATCCAGACATGTTTAGGCGAAGAGTAAACTGTTACATATGTAACGTTGGTTTGCAGCCATCAGCAATGGTTAGCATTTCTGGAAATGAAAATGAGCTCAAGTGTCAAATTGCAATTCGTCTTCGTGAAGATGTTAACTTACCACCTTGAGATATTGAAGCTAGCTGTCGCATGTCTTAATTGCAATCGAACTGCCAATGCCGAGATTGATGAATTAGCATGCGATCCTGATTGCTTGAAATTAAATGTTTTAAAGCAGACCACAAACAATTCTTGTATGTTTTACAATGGGTTTCACAATCTAAGTAGGCTTTCTGTTGAGTGTAGAATTAAAGTCTTTATCATAAAAAATATTTATATACCCGAACCAGCTCGCTGCTGTCATCATCATTTAGACGCCAATGGATTTGTTCTACGAGTTCTGTTGGAGGGTTTGCAATTTTATAATAGACCATATCGCTTAAACGGTGGACAGTTACAAAATATTTTACAAGTTTTACGTCGATCAGCTAGAATTGATGAGCCCGATTTTAACGATGAAAATAGTCTTACAGAGGATGAGTTCCGGTCCATAATCCTAACATGCCAACAATTTCAAGATTTGTGTACATATTGTGACCCTGTACCTGGCGAAATTACTCATCGACATATTAGCAAAAGAGATTTGTTATTATTCCTATGCAAACTTCGTCAAGGATTATCTGATGATTTTTTTAAAGTTATTTTCAGGTACACGAGCAGGCAAGTTGTAAGTCTTTTATTACCACAGTAAGAAGATCATTGATGGTGCGTTTTGTTCCTCTAAATATAGGATTGAATTCAATTACAAGAGAGCAATATATACAGAGACGTGACGGATTTTGCGAATGAACTCTGTAACTCTAATTGGGATCTGCGTGTAGCGATTGCATACATAGATGGAACTTATGCCTATATTCAGAAAAGTAGCAATTTTAGTGCACTGAGGCAATCATTTTCAGTCCATAAGGGCCGTTACTTGATAAAGCCAGCCCTCGTTGTAACCCCGGATGGATATATATTAGATATTCCTAAGCATAATACAGCCCAATTTAGAAAATCTTTTACATATAATACAACTTACATCTATAATAACCTGAATTGTAAAAATTAGCTCAAATTCTAGTTGCCATACTCTGAAAACCCATATAAAAAATTACCTAATACCACAAAGAAATTAATTTTGTTTTTATAGTTAGATTTGATTTATTTACGTGTACTGTAATATATCTTACATTTTGTACTTAGAATATTATACTGTTTTATTTTATAATGTACTGCTTGTTTTGCAGAATTATAGGGGGTTATGTGGAAGAGCAGCCTAGTTGAACGTCGCCCCCTTTATAAAAGATTATTGTAAATAACTTATATCAGCAAAAAAATAAAGCCATATTATTATTATTATATTCATGGTCCTTACTTCTCCGATTCGAGTAATAATGACACCTCAATGCTCTGTAACGGATTTGAAGTGGATGCCAATTTGCTTCGAGAATGGTTCAATAATGATGACATTTTTATTGTGG
This sequence comes from Leptura quadrifasciata, assembly GCA_963675555.1. NCBI lineage: Eukaryota > Metazoa > Arthropoda > Insecta > Coleoptera > Cerambycidae > Leptura > Leptura quadrifasciata. Next base: position 53,748,339 of record OY776682.1, on the reverse strand, counting down.
ACCCTTTATTCAGACGTTTTGCCACTTCTTGAAAATATAGGTATTAATTACAAAATGCCATCACATCTAGAGCGTGGTGAACGGCAACTTAATACTGAAGAAGCTAATGATTCCAGATTGATTACCAAAACGAGGTGGATATTAGAGGCATGTAATGGTCACATAAAATCTGTTTTTAATTTTTTTGAAAAAATCATTCCTATGCACCATGCTATTAATATCGGAGACTTTTAGCGGATTGCTGGAGCAATAGTTAATAAATATCGAGAGCCAATACTTATGGAGGGTGCAAACGCAGAACTAGCTCAAATAATGCTAGAGAAATCTCAAGCCAGAGTTGAAATAGGCAACCTTCACATTACAAATTCAAGATGGGTTCATTTAACTGAAAATCATATACCCCTTTTTCCCAGACTTAATTTAGACTATTTAAAGGAGCTGACAGTAAGAATTAATTTATTTATTTAATTGACGGGATAACCCCATTATATAGTGTACAGTTAAAAAAGAGAAAAGAACATATACATATAAATATTACCTAATAAAGGTATAGAGCATAATAAAATAATAATACATATACAATAACTATATCATAAGATAAATATATACACGCAAAACTATAAGTTGCACACAAACACACATCATCAAAATTAAAAATTACAGACTGTAAACTATAAGTTATCTAAAAACCGAAACTATTAAAACAAGAATGCATGAGCGAAATGACTAAATAGTACTCTTGATTAGTCTCATAAACCTTGCTAAGCTACAGTCAAATATATTCAAATTATGATCATCAATGGCTCTCAGACTTCTGTCGATTGGAGAATTTCTACCGTAATTAGTTGAGTGATGCCGAGTAGTAAAGGTATATTGATTTCTTAGTATTCTGATAGGCACATTAAAATTAATAATTTGTAACAAATCCGGACATACGATAATTCCATTAACCAATTTAAATATAAATAAAATATCAGTGTGAACTCTACGTTTTTCTAAGGTGTTTAAATTGAGCAAAGTCAAAATGTCTGTATAATTGTGATTGATTATTCGATTATTGAGCCTAAACGAACAAAACCTCAAAAATTTATGCTGTGTTCTTTCTAGGGTTTTCACATGCACCATGTATATAGGAGTATCATTGAGGCATACTCAATTTGTGATCTAACCAAGCCACAATAAACAGTTTTTATAGAATTAACCGAAAATTCATTGCTATTACGTAAGAGAAAGCCTAACATTTTAGATGCTTTAATGGATATATTGGTAATATGATCAACAAAGTTTAATTGCTCATCAAAAGTCACACCAAGATCTTTTATAGACGACACTGATTTAATAATGATGCCATCTATATCATAAGAAGTATTAAATTTTTTATTTACTTTGAAAAAGCTGATGTGGTAGCATTTGTTTATATTTAGAGATAGCTTATTTATTTTGCACCAATTTATCAAACCATCCAAATCCCCCTGTAAAAATTCCTGATCTTCGGCATTAATACTTCTATATAATTTTAGATCATCAGCAAATAATACAAAATCACAGTCTTTTATATGTAACGAGATATCATTAACAAATAAATTAAACAAGAGTGGTGCACAATGTGACCCTTGCGGCACTCCTGATAAAACCTCTATTTCCTTAGATTTACTGTTCCCAATTTTGACCCATTGTCTACGGCCTGTTAGAAAACTTCTTAACCATGATAAGATTAGGTCATTAAAACCTAGGTTATTCAATTTATGTAACAGTAAATCATGATTCACTCTATCAAATGCCTTGGAAAAATCTGTGTAAATTGCATCGACTTGCTCCCTATTCTCCAAGGCATTCAACAAATATGTCTCATAGACTAACAGGTTTGTGACGGTTGATGTACCACGAAAGAAACCATGCTGTTTGTTAATGATTAATTCCTTACAATACCAGAATAATAATAATAATATGTTTATTTTCCTTTCTCCTTACAATTCAATTGCACAAAACATAATAAACATAGAACAATCAGGAAAACCACTAGGTCGTGCTCAAGCAGGCAGAAGCAGCTTCTGCCCCCCGGTTTAATACACTAACCTAGCCTAACGAGAACACGTTATTGCCGTAATAAATACCTAACACTAAAAGAACTAATCTAACTAAACTAAGCTTCTGACGTAAAATAAAGTAGAGACGTTTGTAGACACTGCAATAAAATAAGTAGAATAAGTAAATAGGTTCCTACCTTGAAATGATAAAATGACAAAATATCATTGATAGTTATAAAGATAAGTTGATAAATGATTTTTAAACTGTTTTACCGTTAACCTTTGTTTTATATCCACAGGTACAGCATTGTAAAGCTTGGAAATGTTGTAGCTAAAAGACCTCTCGTAAAGACTGGTTTTATGAGAGGGAGGTGTTATGCAATTTTAGTTTCTAATATTAATATTATGAATATCTGACCGGAAGCTGATCTTGTTATATAAGTAACTTGGTGTCTTGGTTAAAATTATTTGATGATATAAGCATAGAGTCTGTAGTTTTAGTCGATTGTTCATGTTCATCCATTTTAAGTCTTTTAATTTATGTGATATATGTTCCCTACGACGTATTCCAAAAATATATCTGAGACACGAATTTTGAGTTCTTTGAATTCTATTTCTTGTCAAAACATCCAGGCAAGGGTAATACACATCATAAACAAGGCTGTCAAACATTTTCGGAATAGAGGATTGAATACATACACTCCTGTAATTTTCAATATTACTGTCTTTCCACAATTCAGGAAAAATGCCTGTTTCTAAGGACCTTTTATAGAGAATATGTAGGGGCTTAGATAAAGTACAGGCGCACATTTTCAGTAACGTATTAGGAATACCATCAGGCCCTACTGACAACTTATAAGGTATTTTTGATATTTTATCAAATATATTAACCAATGATATGTCGTTACATGTAATGAGGTTATTGCTAGATATTGTGGTATTGGGAATATCACAACTTTCCCCTGAATACACTGTGGAAAAAAGCTCGCAAAAAGATCTACAACTTCCTCTGCTTTATTTGTAATGAATTCATTTAAATACATTTCCCCAGGTAAATCAAAGGAAGATCTTTGTTCTCTAAGAAATTTCTAGAACAACTTTGGATTGCTTGATAAATTTCTGTCAACATTTCTCAAATAATCACTGTAACAAATTTTAGAAATATTTTTGCAACTTGATCTCAGTTGCGAGAATATAAAGTAATCATGGTCATTTCTCGATATTAAGTAGCTTTTGTGTGTTATCTTTTTCCTGGCAACCAAATTTCTTAATTCAGCAGAGAACCATTTAGGAAAATTGGAAGTTTTAAATTTCTTTAAAGGAACAAACAGAGCTATACCCATATAAATCATTTAATAAAATTTTTCGGTTTGTCTATTCACATTCATATCATTCAGATAAGCACTCCAATCCACAGAAGCCAGATAGTCATTGAGGCCAATATAGTTTGCATTTCTAAAATCATAATAAAAGTCCTCATAGCAAAAGCAAGTCTTCCGCTAACGATATATTTATATTATTATCTTGTGAGAACAATAAGTCTAAAAATACATTTCTGTTATTGGGAAACACATTTAATTGAAAGTCAACTTGGCACCTGCTTACGTTCAAGATAAACTACAAAGAGAAGATTCAGACAGATTTGAATACGATGAACTTGGAAATGAACCAGGTCTAATCAGAGTACGGATTTATTGCCGTTTCAGAAATGCAACCAAATACCAACTCTGGATAGCATATCATATTGATGACGATGTAATCTAACAAGCTAACAAACAAGATTTAGTTGAAGATAATGAACCGATCTGATGCCAAAAAAAAATTTGAGACCTTGACTTTTCGTATTGCCCTAAATTGCAATTTTATGCACTCTTATCTGCTTGCCTTGCCTATTTGCCCTTATTTACCCCAGAACCCTTCAACGAAATTAAATCAAAATATAATCTAATTCCAGACCTTGTCAATACGTAAGTGTACCAAATTTCAAGTCAATATCATAAACGGTTACAGAGTAAACATGCGCCCAAAAAGAGTTACAGACTGACAGATAGAAAATTTTTTTTGCTCAAAATTAAAATCTCAATGTTTCATGAAATCATAAGCCTATTTCAACAAAAAGTAAGTAAGTAAAAACTGTTGAGAAATATGGATTCACATCCACCAAAAAGATATCCATTATGCAAGCCTTACCTAAGACTTTATAGCTTGTGCGTATACCTTAATATATAAGCTGCTAGAAAGGGGGGGCAAAATCGCTGTATTTCCCTGGAGGTCGCCCATCCCAGTTCTAGTCATGATTATGGTCGCTTTACTTTCCGCATCATACTTACTACCTATTCATTTATTGACATTCAAAATTTTATCGATGACAGCGCCATGTTGCGTATTACCTAGACACGAGTAGCACGTGAAAAGTCGATTACAAGATTTAATCCAAACGCGCAAACAGAGAAGGAGATTTGATTACAAGTAAGTAAAGTTATACTTACTCTAGGGTAGATTTGGTTTCTTCTGCAACTGCTAGGGTGATTGTTGCGATTATCAGAGACTTTGCATTTCCTCCTAACGCTTGTTGCAATAATCTTGTAAGCTTCGAGTCTCTGTAACTTATGTGACGCTCACAATCACTTAGTTGTCGGATTACATTTCCCAAGACTAATAACGATCTGTTGAGAAATAAGACTGTATTAACACTACTATTCTGATGTTTATAAATAGTGACTTACTTGTTGATATTGACGCCTTCCTGAAGCCGTTTCCCCTCGGCTTTCGTCTGGGCGATCCTTTCTGAGCCTGCTAGGTCTACTAGGTTGAGCTGTGAAACTTGTACTGGACCATTCTTTTCAATTGTGTTATCAGTTGACTCTATCGTCTGCAATAAATAACGTAGTATCTCACAAAAATTGTAACGGTTCCACATCGCACAATGAGGATATTAATTATTCAGACTTAAAGGTAACAATTAGGTTCTAAATTAGATTGCCAAAAGTAATTATTCGGTATTTTGTGGGTTGCCTAGTTAGTTGGATTCAATGGGCGACGATATCAATCCTTCAAATGCTACAAAGTCCTACCGGCAAATTCCACTAAGATCTGCGATACAGAACTGGCTCATAGGCGCCGTGCAGTAAACTGCAACTTCTAAATTAATCTACCGCAATATCATGGCTTCCCGAATAAAATCTATGATTGCCCCTTTTAGGGAATACATCGTTCTTTTGTTTCTTAATAACATCTCAGTTGTAAATAACTTTTCAATTTTATATACCCCTATTTCAGCCCGCTGTTCCGACAATTTTGCGACCAAATCTCGACACTAGCAATTCATGTTCATAATTGTAACTTTTAAATCTCATTTTACGGTATGGTATGCCTGTCCGTTCCCTCCAATATACTTTTTTTGAAAAAACTAGGTAATAAAAAAAGAGAAGAGAGATATACGTGAGACTGCTGTGGAGACATATTGGTGAAAAGACTGTTGTGGGAAATTTTCCTTACCTTTTTGGGATTTTAGTCACTTTTCACACAAATATATTTCGACTTTCCTTTCTCGAGTTCCTGTTTAGTGTTGGAACTAGGTATTATGTAAAGTCGTGCCTTTTTGGGATTAGCACGTCTCCACGAACGTTTTCTTGGCCACTCGAAAACGTCTCACTGTAGTTGCATTTGGCAAATTTGGAAAAGAAAACCCTCTGTGTTAGAGGGTTTTTTTGGTACCTCTTTGGAACCCTTGCTGTGGAACTCTTCGAGTTTTAATTGATTTTCCCGAAGATTATTGACTGACTTTCACTCTGGTAGCTGATTATAAGGAGAAATATTTAACCATTCACTTGGAACGAAGCAAATCCACCCAAATCCACGACCATCATTTGGATATTAATTTCACCCTACGATTACCCGTAAGAAGACCGGAATATTGCAGATAAGGTTTGTGTTTTGCCCGTTTTATCTCATCATATACGCCAATCACCAATACGTTTAAATAATTAATTTTTCGTAAGTCATGCTCTATTTTAGTTCATAGGATAGGAATAGGTCACCTGGTATTGTACCAAATGTAAATAATTCTTTTTTTAAAGACTTTTGAGGAAAATATATTCCTGTTTTGTATATTTTAAAATAGTCTGTCTACAAATTTATTAAACCACATAAATTCCTTTGTCAACTAAATTATAGACTTCTATAGCCTTGGGCCGTACTGTTAATTGTACATAAGTATATAAGGTCTTTATAAATATACTTTTTTGGGGAATATTTTGTATATAATATCTTGAAATAAACTGACTGTATTAGTGTGCACATGCATAATAATAATAGAAAAAATAATAGCCAGCAGAATTTATGATTTCCTTATAAAGTTCAAAATTCTAAACAATAATCAAAATGGTTACATAAAAAATCGATCCACAACCAGAGCCATTTTTCAGATATTAGAAGACATAATGACCGGAATAAATGAAGACGAATATACCGTAGGCTTATATGTGGACTTAACAAAAGCGTTTGACAGCGTACATCATCAAACGCTACTTGAGAAACTAGAAGTATTAGGATTTCGAGGACCAATATTACAACTTCTCAAATCATACTTGAGTAACAGACAACAATATATAGTCATGCAAGATGAACATACAGGTAAACGACTAACATCGAAAGGATATACAATAGAAAGAGGAGTACCTCAAGGTTCTATTTTGGGACCGATCTTATACCTTCTCTATGTTAATGAGCTGCCAAATTTATTAAACCACATAACAGCATCATTTGCAGATGACACATCAGTTATAATACGGTCATCTCAAGTTACAGTTGATAAAATAATGACGGCGTTAGACACTCTCAATGAATGGTACCAACAAAATAATTTGAAGCTGAATATTAGCAAGACTAACATAATGGAATTTCATAAAAATCAAAATGTAACAATAAACTTCAAAACTGAAACACTCCACTCAAGCCATGACACAATGTTTCTGGGAGTAAACATTGATTCCAAATTAAATTGGAAGGCACATGTCAGTTATGTTTCATCTAAGTGGTTTCAACTATGCCTTAAAAATTTTAGCAACAACGGTTAATACAGCTGCAAGCTTAAGTGCCTACTATGCCTATGTCCACTCGCGTCTAAAATATGGCATCATTTTTTGGGGTAATTCAGTAGAAGCCGAACGAGTATTTAAAATCCAGAAAGCCTGCATTAGAAGTATGTTCAAACTAAGATACAATGAGACATGTAAAAACATATTCAAAGATCAAAATATACTAACTCTACCCTCTATCTACATTTATGAATGTGCATGTTTTGTCAAGACTAATTATGAACTATTTAGTAAGAAAGAATTAGTACACACATATGACACAAGAGGTACAGTGAACCCATATTTAAATCCAGTGCAAACAACCAGAACTAAAGTTCAAAAAAGTACACCACAACAATTATTACGTGTATATAATGCATTACCTAATCATGTAAAACAGATGCCGCTTAAAAAGTACAAGAAGTACTTAAAAGATTTTTTGTGTAATAATGTATTTTATAAAATTGAGGACTTTTTTAGGACTGATTTTAATTAATAAAAATATTTTAATGTATTTAATTGTGCATCAGTGTTTAATGTATGATTCTATTTTAATTTTCCATATACATATTATATTTTAGCTATTTGACGTATTCTATACTTTTGTATGCTTATTGAATAAATATATGTTCTATTCTATTCTATTCATACGTTTTGAATTTTGAAATTTATATTTGAATACTTACGAAGCGAAAAATAGTATGAGACCGGCTGGATCTCTCATTTACATTATTACAGGCAATTTTCCGTGTCTTATTGCCCAGGTTCATCAACTCATAAACCTGTTCAGGTGTCGTGACTACTTCTTCTTTTGCGATAATAAAAGTACTGCCATCACCATCCTCACGTATTTTCAGATCAGTTTCATTTTTTTCTAATAGATCTTTTAGTTTTTCATTGTAAATTTCCAAATATGAACATCTAGAAAAATAAAGAACGTAGTAGAAGCTATTGAAGATTGCGTTTTTCTACTAACTCACCGAATTAAATAGCGTCTCCTTTTGTCTTGGTGAACTTCATTAAATATATCACTCACCGCCATCTGTATAATTCCAGCAGTGTTTCTGGTACCCATCATCGTGTACGTCTTTCCAGAAGATGTTTGTCCATACGCGAAAATCGTTGAGTTAAATCCTGCTAAGCAGGACTTAATAAGAGGCTCTACTACAGTAGAGTAAACGTCACTATTTGTATTTTCTTCTGTGAAAACATGATCTACAAAATAAAACAAATACTCAGAACTAAATGGCATAACAACATAATACACATCAGACATAGTACACAACTCCCAGAGCCAAGGCTGTCGGGAAAAACATAACACATTCATAAAAAACGTAGACAACATCATTATCATTACCCAACAACATGGCCAACTCTCTAGCCGCCTGTTAATATAGCTCGTTTAAGTTATTCAGACTGTTGTATATAATATGAACAAGATTTTCTAACTCTTTGAACATTTTTGGGGGTAGTTATTATTGTTAGTTTGATATGCAAAGAGATACAAAGATCCCAGTACTCGAGCCTGTAAATTCGTGAGATGTGAGATTTCCTAGAACAGACCTATCCACAAAGGATAGCAGTCTACTTCAGGCTAGATCTTGTACCGCCTCCGGCTTTAGAAACTGCATTATGACATGCCTATACTTTGACAATACTAGCAGTGCAGTTGCTTAGGATATGTGTAACGGACATTCCTTCTCCTTCATTAAATGTAAGTGCTTGTTTAAAGGATAGGGTACTGTTAACGGGCCCACCAGGCATCCCATTTATTCTCTATAGAGCCCAGGCAGCCGCTTTATGATAGAGTCGGTTAAGGATACTTTACATGAAACCTTGACCGCCTCATTTACTCCTTCCCTTGCCAAATGGTCTGCTTCGTGAAAAGGCAGCCAAACAAGATTACCAGAACTGTGTTCACACAACTCAGTCAAAACTTTCAGTTCTTATTATTAAAAGCATACCAATTAAAACCTGCAGTTTATTATCTGCTGCTTTTATGGTCTAAGTTATTGTTTGGGGCCAATTGGCCTCAAACAAAAATTACGTAAGCAAACTACATCAAGCTAAAAGAAATCTCATCGGCATAAACAATGAAATACGATACAAACTACTTATTTTCTTATGTGCACACATTTAAATCCAATTAAATCTTCATATGTACCAACCGAGGCCCCATAACTACCAAAATCAGTTAAAGTTCTTTGGATAATTGGATAGAAGTAACTACTTTATAAAAGCAGCATTTTATAACAGCTTGTGAATTTTGCAATAAAATATAAATATTTACCGAAGGTATAAGGCTCTCCTACTCTATGGAAGTTATCATCTATCTGAAATATGCTATTTTTGTGGATATTCCACTGGACGATCAACTTTTCTCTATTCTCCCTCGGTATAAATGGGCGACTTTTAACTGCCACTAATATGTTGTCTCCCGACATTTTATTCTCTTTGTATCACACTTTGACTCACAATTTTACATATCTAAACACAAATAAGTAGACGCCAAACTTCTCACTTAAAAACTATCACAACAATGAACTTGTCAACTAAAACAACGGACGCTAACGAATTCTTACAAAGTAACCAATCAGAATTGTGCTCAAAAAAATGCACCAATCAACGCGGAGTTCGACAAACCTGTTGATATCAGAGCCCCCTACAAGTAACTTGTTTAAAAGTAAAAGAACAATTTTGATTTCTGAACTGCTTTAAACTGTTTATTTGTTCGTTGTGAGGTAATTTTTCTATTTTTATTAAGTAATTCTCATGTCCATTTTATAAAAACATAAGAAATTCCTTCTATTACACGAAAAACTTAGCCGCCGGTCGACCGGTTTACTCACGATCTGATGGCGGTCATCTCATGGTCGAACGAATCCAGGGCCGGATTTACTTATTCTTAAATTTAGCGCAAAGGGGGTTATGGGTCATGAGCGCTGGAACCTCTTTCCCCATACCATAATACGATAAAACTACTAAACATGTACCTATTCAGTAACTTTGTGCTGAATGAAATAGAGAGGATTTCAAAAGAAATTTCCCAATATTTATATTATATATATATTACACTACAAATATAAGTGATATTTTTTCTTCGTCAAATTGTCATTTTTCATATGTTTTGTTTCATTTACGTTGGTTGTAAGTAAATACGGAATATAGTCATCTTATCATTTCATTAAAGATGAATCCCAATCTAGTAGCACGCGACATCCTAGGGACGCGGACGAACAGTTTTACTTTTTATTTGGCCTGAACTGAACGTTTCCTAGGATCCAATACGGACGTCATCAAAATTTATATGAGAGCGGAGTATTGTAAAAATAAATAATGTTAGCATGTCTTGCAGTTTTATTTATTTTATATCCAAATTGATAATTCTCTTCATGAAATAAAAGTTTCATAGCAAATGTAAAACTTCTGAATTGATTTCGAATTTCCCGCGATTCTATCTGACAACGGCGCGGCTTTCGCCTTGCGTCGTTTGATTGATATTTTCGTATTAATCGTTTTATTGCCTTATTACAACATATTTGATGTGTTAAAATAAAGATACCTTTTTTAATCTTGGAAAATAAATAATAACGAATAACTAATATGGCGAAGCGTCAGTAGTGGAGTATGGTTTTAACGGCGATTAGTTGAAGAGACGAAAGAGAGATGCCGCGAATGCAATAAAATATGTTTGTGAAGGATTAATACAACTTACGTCACCTAGCTGCTGCTGATGGTTTTGCAATAAAATATAAATACTTATCGAAGGCATAGGGTACTCCGACTATACGGATGGTATCATCTACCTGGAATATGCAATTTTCGTAGATATTCCACTGGGTAATCAGTTTCCCACTGTTCTCCTTTGGTACAAAGAGTTCGACAATTTTTGATATCAGAGCCCTCTACAATCGACTTCTTCAAAGTAAGAGAACAATTCTAACCTTTTACTTCCACATCCAGTGGAAGTATAGTAAAGCCAAAAAATATATGGTTTGTTGAAATAGGTTTAAAATGTCATGAAACCGCGAGATTTTAAATTTGAGTGAAAAAAAATTTCTGTCTGTCTGTTATATAGACAGATCTGTCGGTCGGTGTGTAATTTTTTTTGTGCGCACGTTTACTCTTGAACCGTTTATGATATTGACTTGAAATTTGGTACACTTATGTATTATAACGATATCTGGAACCCCATTCTATTTTGATCTAATTCCGTTGAAGGGTTAGGGGGTAAATGGGGCAAATAAGGGTAAATAGGCAAAGCAAGCCGGTAAGAGTCCATAAAACTGCAATTTAGGGCATGTACGAAAAATCAGTCTCAAAATTTTTTTTGGCACCAGTCACCCTCCATAATTACCCACAATACCACCCCAACTTATGAAAGGGAGTAAAAAAATTAAAATATGATTTAGAGTGTATTAAAGGCAGTGAAAAATTAAATTGGGATTTAGTGTGTGTACGAGAACCAAGGGCCTTTAAAATTTATTTTGGCATTAGCCACTCCCTCTACCACTCCAATTACCACCCCCACCCTATTGTTTAAGGGAATAAAAAATTAAATTGGGATTTACTGTGTATACGAGAATCAAACGCCTCTAAAATTTTTTTGACATTAGCCACCCCCTCTACCATCCCCATTGCCACCCCCCACCCTATTATCAAAGGGAATAAAATATTACATTGGGATTTAGTGTTTATAAGACTTGGATAGAAAATCTGGATGTGGAAGTAGTGATTTCTTGGGCAGCGGTTTTATTAGTTAATTTGCATGTGCATTTTATATAAACACAAGAAATTCCCTCTACAACACGAAAAACATACGTATTTAACGTACACGACGGGCGTTATAAGTTATGAGCGCTGCCAGTGTATGAATATTAATTTCATTAAATGATGTAAGCCTTGATCTGGTGCAGCTAAAATGTAAGTAAAAATTTCTCTTTATGATCAAATTATTTTTTTATAGTAGTTAAATCATTATGTACTAATTTTTTAATTTTAACCCCCATGTCAACTTTATAAAAAATTGCAGTATCATCGGCGAAGCTAATAATTTTGCTTGTGCTCTACAAGGAAAATATTCTATTTACATAAACTGAAAATAGTAGTGGTCCTAACACCGTGCCTTGTGGTAATCCATGTTCAATATTTAGTGACTCGCTCAGTGTATCCTTTACTCTCACAGGCTGAGCTCTATTGGTTAAATAGAAAAATTTTAGGCAACTGCCTCTGGCTCCAATATCTTCAAGTGTCTGTAAGAGTAATTCATAGGTGACTGTATCAAATGCTTTATTAAGATCAATAAATGTACCTGCATAGACAACAAGGTTTTCCTTCATCTAAGGCTAAATAAATATTAGTTGTGAGATCTATTATTGCATTTTGTGTAGAGACTCCTTCTTTGAAATCATGTTGGTTATCAGACAGAAGGTTAAATTTATTCAGATATGAGTTTAGTCTTGCTTTCATTACTTTTTCAAATATTTTAAATAGGGTTATTGTTGTTATGAAAGTGGTTTATCTCCAATTTCATACATTGGTATTATTACCGACTTCTTGAAAGCAGTCGGCCATAATCCTTCTTCCAAACATGTATTTTTTATATACACTAGGGGGTCAGTGATATAAACTGAGATAGCTTTTAGAGGTCCCGCCTTTTATGATCTGCTCCCTTAGATTTATTATTTTTCAATTTGCAAATTAAGTTTTTGATTTCACTTTTTATCTGTTGGGAGCCAATATAATGACTGGTTGCTTTGGGATCTTTGAGGTGAAAAGATTGGGTCTTTTTTAATACTGTTTGCTAATATTTATTTTCTCCGTTTCTGAAAAAGTCTTTACAAATTCGTTTGCTCTCTGTTTAGTTTCAGGTAATATTTCCCCATCTCTATTTTTATAGATTCGATTTTGATTTACTTGTTATTTTATTCTATACTACTTTCCAAAGATTTTTAGCATCGGAGGCATTTTTATATATTTCATTTCTATATTAAATATTTTTTGTTTTATGTTTTTAATTTAATAACGGGGTACTTTATAGTTACAACAAACGAAGTAGTAGATTTTTTTATCATGTTGTATATATTGTAGAGAGTATGGAATCCAAATTTTAGACCTCCAGATCCTTGGCAAATTTTTGTGTGGCCGAAGAAACCACGAATTTTTGGCACTTTTTTCAGTTTATGACCTAAAAACAATGCATCCAATCGAAAAGTGATCTATTGTCAAAATTAAAGACCGAAATTTCGGTTTGAATGAGTACCTCAAAGTTGAAATTTTATCAAGAGGTGTGGGCGTAATTAGCAATCGAATTACAACAATTTTTACCAGCTTGTAAAAAAATTTTTGAAGACATCAGGTTCTTCAGAAGACATTATTTTCAGTGAAGAAGCAAATGCAGGAAAAGTTTCTTTGAAACGAGAGCGACAAGAACCATTTGATTTTGATGCTTATACAAAAATTTAAGGAATACAAGCGCAACAGGCAGAAGAAGATACAGATTTATTAATTGTTGAAACAGCTATTTTCCAAGCAGCAAAATCCGACGGTATGGCAATTGTTAGCGAGGCCATTGACGTTTTCGTTCTCCTAATATAATATAATAATATAATAAATAATCATAATAATATATAATATAATAGATATCTTTTTAAGTGACCATAATACGGATGTATTATTATTAAGTGAACATTGGCAGTCAGATGATGAAATAGACTTAATCAGCCTTCAAGATTTTAATTTGTGTGCATCGTTTTGTCGACAAAAAAAAAGCATGGTGGAGTAGCAATTTTTTGCAGAAATAATGTTAAAATTATGCATTTACATCATTGTAAAGACTTATCATTAGTTAACATTTTTGAGTGTTATGGTGTAGAAATTAAAGACTACGATATTATTGTAATAGTTGTGTACCGTCCTCCAAATGGTGATATTAATATATTTCTGGAACAGTTTGGTAAATTATTAGATATATTCTTATATAGTAATAACTTTTTAGTAATAGGTGGGGATTTCAATATTGATTTTAATGTAAATAATACTACCCTACGTGAACTGTTAAATGTTCTAAACTGTAACAACATGTGTTTAACCATTCATGAACCAACTCGAGTTACTCCTACATCTAGTAAATGTATTGATAACATTATAGTTAATAACAATGAAGTAATCTCTGAAGCCAATATAGCTAAAAATAATTTGTCAGATCACTTTGCCCAGTACATCCGGGTTTCTATAAATAGAGTAGTTGAGAATACCAGTCACTACAGACGTTTTTTTAATGACAACAATATTGCAAATTTTTGTACATATCTACAGAACACAAGTTGGGACGAGGTTTGGGCCACTCAAGAATGTAATACCGCTTTTAATTCGTTTATGGACACTATTTCATACTATTTCGAGATTTGTTTTCCTATCACTAAAATAAACAAAAATAATCATAATAAAAAACATGCAAGTAAAAACAGCCTTGAAATAATTGCCGCCAGAAATAGAGTACAACTTTTTGCTGATCTTAGCAGGAAATATTCTCAGTTTAAAGAACAATTTAAAATTGTTAACAATGAATATCGACAATTATTATCGTCAACACACATAAATAAAAATGATCAGTTAGTGGCAAATGCGAGGAACAAATGTAAAGCCATGTGGAATATAATAAATAACAGTTTAGGCAAATCTAAAAAGAATAACTTGCAGATTGAGATAGAGGATAATGGGAAAATTTTGAATCCTACTGAATGTGCTGAGGAATTTAATAATATTTTTATATCTGCTCCTAAAAATGTAGTAGTAAACTTATCTAATGGTATAGATCATCAATTTCTAGGATCATGTATAAAGCCCTGTAATAATTCATTGTTTCTTAGAGCCATGACAGAGGGCGATGTTCTAGATTTAATAAACAAGTTGAAAAACTCAAATTCTTCTGGCATTGATGAGATTTCTAATACATTATTAAAAACTATTGGTGTGTATATAGTTCGTCCTCTCACATATATAATTAATCTATCAATAGAACAAGGCATATATCACGAGAAATTGAAAATATCTAATGTAATACCTCTTTTTAAAAAAGTTGATCGAAACCTAGTTATCAACTATAGAGGAATCAGCCTGTCACCCAGTGTATCAAAAATCTTTGAATCTGCAATTAATATGCAGCTTGTAGATTTTCTTACAATTAATAATATGCTCTCCCAAAATCAACATGGTTTTACAAAACAGAAAAGTATAGACTCAGCACTAAGTGAGTTTGTAAATGGGATAGTAAATGCACTGGACAAATCAGAAATGGCTATGGGACTTTTTGTAGACTTCTCTAAAGCGTTTGACTGTGTCGATCACTCTCTTCTATTAACTAAACTGGAAAAATATGGGGTTAGGGGTATTGCTCATGAATGGTTCAACTCCTATTTGTCAAATCGCCTTCAACAGGTTAAAATTAAAGATACTCTTTCCAGCTTAGCAGCTATTAATACTGGAGTTCCTCAAGGATCCATATTGGGTCCAACGCTTTTTGTTGTTTTTATTAACGATTTGATAAATTATTTAGAACAACCACTTTGCTCAATAGTATCATATGCAGATGACACTAATATTTTAATTAGGTGTAGGAACTTGTCTGATGCGGAGAATTGTGCCATTTCAATCTATAAAAAAATCAACTATTGGGTTGAAAAAAACAAATTATGTATAAACAGTGAAAACACAGTGGTCGTAGTTTTTAAAACCTCACAGTCTAGTCTAAATGTAAATAGTAGTCTAGTTTTAGATGCCAACACAAATATTAAGTATTCTGATAACTCAAAAATGCTAGGGTTAAGGATTGATTGTCATCTAAAATGGTCTAGTCATATACAGGATGTCTGTATTAAATTGTCTAAAGTATGCTATGCTTTAGCTTTAACATCTAAACAATGCAGCGTATCAATTATAAGGCAATTGTATTTTGCATCTTTTCATTTTGGCATTAAATATGCCATTGTTCATTGGGGTCAATCACCTGATGCGCATAGCGTTTTTCTCCTACAAAAACAAGCAGTGCGTATCATGGCTAATTTAAAATACAATGAATCTTGTAGGGATGCTTTCAAATCATTAAATATTTTGACTATGATATCTGTATATATTTATGAACTTACTTGTTTTGTGTATAAAAACAAAGCAAATTTATTTGAAAATAGAGCTCCACATCTGTATAATACCAGAAAGAAAGATCTCCTTATGCCACATAAACACGAAACAGCGTTGTATCAAAAAAGTCTTTTTTTTAATGGATGTAAATTTTTTTATGCTCTACCTGAAAATGTTAAATGTATACCAACAATCTATAAGTTCAAAACTGCAGTAAAATCGTTATTGTTAAACAAAAATTGCTACACCATTGATGAATTTTTATCGACTACTTAAAACATAAATATGTGGATCTTTATACTATTGCAAGTCATACCTAATGAAAATATTGTAAATTTTATTATTTATATACTATAGTTTTATATGTATATATATTTAGTACTTAAGGCTCTCTAAAAATTTTAAATTAAATGTATCACATTTTTGAAACTAGTTTTTAGATAACACAATTTTATTGTATGTATATTTTTATTTATTTGGACAAAATTTCTTAAACTCCATTAATGTAGTTTTCTGAAATTAATAAAATTATTATTATTATTATTATTAATGGGCTTCGGAAGCAAGTACGAGAACTTATACTTTCACAGGAAAGGGAAAAACCAGGTTTACGGTACACAAACATTTCCTTCAACTTTGATCCCACACGTCCTCTTCATACATGCATTTACTGAGTGTAACACCACGTCATCATTTTTTGGTCACGGGAAAGGAAAATTTGTATCCCTCATTGAGCAACATCCACACCTGATGCACAGTGGGCCTCTGGACAAACTGAGATAAGAGCTTTTTATAAAATCCGCCTCAGTAAAATTGTTCAACCTAGCACGTTACTACCAACATCGGATGCAGCAAGGTAGGACTCAATGTGCGCATACCACCAAGTGCAAACTTGGTTGGGAAACGTAACAAACCCATGCTAATGAGGTTGGAAGAAAGCCTCGTCTCCTCGTCATGCTTATTGCCTATAACAATGTCAAAGGATGCTGCACCCGACATGCTGCTGAAAATGGTTTCGTGTACATGCAAAAAAGTTGCACTGCAACATCAGGCCTGAACTGCTCTTTGACCTGTAAACACTGCTCTGGCCTCTTATATCAGAACGCTACTGAGACTGGATGAATATGAACACGACGACGAAGATTACTTCGAGCTTGAGGAAGTTGGTGGTGCTGCTGCAATGAATCAGGAAGATAGGATGCAGTATTGCAGTATGAGGATATTAGTCAGCCCCAATACAAACGGATTCGACTACTATAACCACTACACGCAAACAATTAGTTTTTTCCAAAACTCATTTTTACTTCATTTCAGTTTTCTCTTGCACCTATTTATTCTATATATTGTTCTTGCACTTTGTATTTGTTTATTTTTTTTACACTTTACTGTATTACTACTATTGGTTAAATTTTTATTTTTGGTTAATAAACTTTGGGCCTTTGTTTACATTCTATTGCGACAACCCATTTTCTCAAATTAATCTTGAAAAATTAAATAAAAATTAATAAGAGAAAATAATAAATATATTTATATGTAGGACATTTTGGATTTTGAGTGTATTTTGCTCAATATTGATCGAAATTGGAAAACCAGGTAATTTATGAACTTGAAATTACATGCTATACAACTTTCATTCTATGGATTTTTTCATTTCAATTAACCATTTCAGAGCTGAAGACGTTTGAAAAGTTACCCAGTGTGAATTTTTTACTAGTTGGTAAAAATTGTTGTTATTCGACTGGGATGAGGTTTTTTGTATGCACTGATTTTAATTGGCCATTTGTTATCCAAGGGGTTTTTTATGGTTTTTTGTGGTTACTCTCTCTTGAAAGTAGTACAGGAATTTCCAGCATTTATAATAATATTAATGAATTTTTTCGTGGATTCATCTATATTAATTTCTGAGTATGTCATGGTACTAAGGAATTCTTACAATTTTTTATAATTAATTAGATATAATGACAATATTTTAAAAAGGTTTTTAGTATTCCTAAAATAGTTTAATATTTTGGAAAAATCTTTTATTTTATTTTAGAAATATATCCTTGTTGAGCGGAGACCCATTGCAATTTCATGAGGTCCCAATGTGTGCCAATTATACCCCAAGTCTCTCATAAACAGGATATCCCCAGTTGTCTCATTTGGCCGTCCGCGTCCGTGGGTGACTGCCCGCGAAAGATATCCTAAGAACATCCTGTTGATGGATCTTTGCTAACTGGGTTAAATTAATTGAATAAGACATTGTTTTTATTTTGGAATAGCCCTATATGGGCTATTGTTCGTTCGGGGTATAATTTTTAATTTTGGATTGTCCAATATAGGCAATATAACACTGCAACTTACTGACAGTATAGTTTTGGCATAGTTCCCGCACGCATGTGTAATTTTAGGCGCGTTGAATTTGTATAGACCAGAAGCCAGATCGCGACGACGCATTACGAAATCCAGTCATGTATCGATCACCGGCAAAATAAAACCATGCTATCAAATCGTCTCTTTAATAATTTTAATAGAAGTCAATTAATTAAACAGTTTGACCATTGGTTATCACTTAAACATAACCTTGTAAAAATAAATAAGTCGAGATATCATATAATTAATAAAAATGTAAGTAGACTATTGGTTTATGCTATAAATTATTTTTATTTTTGTATCAATGATTGTTTTTAGGCAAGTATTCAAAAATTCTATGATGCAGGCGATCAGCAAAGGTACCTATATATTATTTATTTATGAATTATAAAATTATTTTCTCTTTGAGTTTTATTTAATTTATTTTCAATTTTTTCAAAATTACAGAAGGACCTACTCATTTATCCACGATACAAATTATTTATATTAGTAAGTAGTGCGTTATCTTTATCAAAATATATTTTAATCTTTGTCTAATTCCTTTTACGTATAGTGGAAATGATGTACAGCCAGAAGTCGCTCTTTTTGAAATGTTTAAAAATCAGGAAACTGGATTACTATCTATTGCGAAATTCTTATCGGTACTTACTATAAGATATTTTCCTTATTTCTTGTATTAATAGAGTAAGTTTTAGGCACTCAAAGCTACAGGTCTAAGGAAAACCGACCCAAGATTGAGGGAAATGATGGAGAATTTAAAAAAAATATCGAGGAAAAACGCAGAAGGTTATGCCATAGACACGCAGAAACTAAATTTGGAACAATTTAGAAGGTATTGATAGCATCTAATAAGGCACGACATAGGTACACTAAAATCTCGAGAACATCTCCAGATCGTTCTAATGGAAAACAATTAAAACACGTTTGGGTACCGATATACTCATAAAGTCATAACATTTGATTTCGTGATGCTTTGTACGTCTGGGATCTGGTGTAAAGTGTAAAGAGCAGTCATGTTTATCTTAAATTCGTATACTAAAGGCTTGCCTAGTCAACAATTATCTAGCTGGATATTTAGAACACAGGGCCGTTCTCTTTGTCGAGTCCATGAGCGTTTATTACTAATTGATTTTCCACAATGAATCACAATTTTTTAAATGTTATGGTCGCAAATAAATAAAAACATAGAGGAAAAGAAAATGTTAAAAAACGTTAAATTCACTGACCGCGAAAGGAGGATCGCTAAAATCTTGACATATTTGATTTCAACATCTTGGAAGGTATTCCAAGAAGTGGTTCGGATACAGTATAAACTGTAGGGCCCCGTGTCCTTCACTCAGGCAAATCTAGGTCTCCCAGACCTAAGAGGGCCATTTATAAACAAACATTATTTGAACATTTCCTTAAAAATTAATTTCAAATTAATCGTGTCTGAGATCACGAATTACCTACGATGAGTACACCAACACACACATTGCAATTTTGGTCATTTATGGAAAAATATTGGTACTAATAAATTTAATTTTAGCATAGTATCACCTAGCACTGGCCTTTTGTCAACTGCGTTTAGGCACCAATTTATAATTCCTGAATTTCAAGACTTTAGTAAAGAAATAGAAGAAATTTATTGGCGATGCAGAGAAAATACTAATGGGACGGTAATAAATCAACACAGCCACATAAACATTTATAAAAATATGTTTTTTACAGGTTGCATGTTACATTCCGCAGCTTAAAAGAATGAGTCCAAATTACTGGGGAGTCAGTATAGTTACAATAGATGGCCAGAGGTACTCTATCGGAGACGTTACTATTCCATTCACTATTCAATCATGCAGCAAGCCGTTATCGTATGCTATAGCCTTGGACCTACTTGGAGCTGATGTGGTCCACAAATATGTTGGGCAGGAACCTAGTGGGAGAAATTTTAATGAACTCATCCTCGATCACAACAGTATGTTCTTATTTATATGCACAGAGTTTGAATTTTCCTTATCGGCGGTGGATTATCCATTGGAACATAATACACATTTATATAAATAACTATCATGGGTTGATTTCAATAATTACAATAATATTTAATTCAATCATTTAATACCTGTGTGGTATATTTATTATTTATTAATATAAATATAAATTATTAACGTTTTTAGAGAAACCCCACAATCCGATGATAAATGCTGGAGCTATTATAATTTGTTCTCTCCTAAAAACCATACATCGTCCAGAAATGAGTTCGGCCGAGAAATTTGACTTTACTATGAATTTCTTTGAGGTAAGAATTTATAGGATTGTTTTTGTGTGAAGAAATTAAGTGTTGGCTTCCCAATAAATATTCTTTTCGTGACTTCTCTCTTGACTAAATCTTAGTTGTTTTAGTGCTACACTTTATTACTACATTTATACATGTTTCTTTTAGAAATTAGCTGGAGGAGAAGACCTGGGTTTCAATAATGCTGTTTTTCTTTCTGAAAGGGAATGTGCAGACCGAAATTATGCATTGGGCTTTTACATGAGGGAACATAAATGTTTTCCAGAAAACAGTAAATTTAGGGAATGTATGGATTTCTATTTTCAGGTGAGTACAATAATGTTAGATTTTATGTTGTTTATAACAAGGCAAATATGTCTTCAATATAGTAAAATGGGACATTTATTATATCTCAATTTTTTCTTGATGACAAATTATAGAAACTAGAATAAAAATGTGGGAAACGTATACCAAATAGATATGTTTATTTAAGTTTAAATAATGTTTTATGTGATTTCATGTGTTGTCTATCTTAAATACCCAGCCTTATTAAGCTGTTGTTTATATATTCTACACGTAGATGTTTACTAAACAATAATAATGATAATTAATATTGAAGTGATAACTTGAAACCTTTTTTCTTACTACATTGTAGATATGTATTAATGTTGTCAAAAGTTGTTGAGCATACTTTTCTTTTTAATATTTTTAGAGTTCTGACTTTGATGAGTATATGGATTTTTATTTCCAAGTAAGTAAGCGCATGAAGTTGAAAATATTGTTGCAGAGATCCGTAAAATAACTGAAAACTGGAAAAATCATGTTGTTAATCGATTAGTCAACAGTTTTTTGTAACAATTTTTTTTAATCTGCTGTCTGCTCCATTAGTCTGTTCTCCGTTAATACTACCAAAAACTGTGTTTCTATTTCCACTAAGAAATATTAATCCACTTACTGCTGTGTTTTAATCCCAACATCATTGAAAGTCTATAATCATTATATATAATACATTGTTTATTGTTTCAGTGTTGTTCGTTAGAGGCAAATTGCGATATTGTTGCGGTCATGGCAGCCACTCTAGCTAATGGTGGAATTTGTCCTGTATCAGAAGAAAAAGTCCTGAAACCAGAAAGTGTTCGAGATGTTCTCTCACTTATGCATAGTTGTGGCATGTACGACTACTCCGGACAATTTGCTTTTAAGGTCAGTTAAAATAATGTTGATCTCCGCTTAATATTCTATTGAAAAATAGCTATAAAAGTAACACAGATGCATTCGAATACCTATCAAAGACAAAAGTTGATTTTTAGGTGGGGCTACCCGCTAAGTCTGGTGTCAGTGGGGCATTGCTTGTAGTTGTACCAAATGTAATGGGCATGTGTCTGTACTCCCCTCCATTGGATGCGCTGGGAAATAGTTGTCGTGGAGTTCAATTTTGCGAGGTAAAATGATTTTTATTTGTTTATTTAAAAAAAAAAACAGTTGATTTAATTTATTACAGGTAGGTAGTTAGTACATGATAAATACGTATAGACGTACAGCCAGATTTGCCCTATTTTTTGACCAAAGTCGGAAAATTTAGTTTTCGGGCGATAGAATTTTCCGATTACGTTTTAGAGAAAAGCTGCATTAGTAAAAGTTGTAGGTAAAAGTTGCTATCCTGACTGCTATTGGTCGTAGAGCGTTCATTTTTTTAAACACGTGTTTTTCTAACGGCTTTTCAATGGACCTAATTACAAGCGTTTGTCATAAAAAATGAAGTTATTCTATTTGTTTATAAGCAAAAAGACACCCACCTTTCAAATGGACTTTTTAACAACAATTTTTTTGAACAAATAGTTTATTTCTCAACTTACCTTATAGTACACCTTTCCAAGAATCCATTCCACTTTGTTAGACATTTCTAGATCCATTACATTGCTTATGACGATTGTTTAAACAGACAGTCTCTGGGAAAAACAAATTCAATTATTCATAAACTATCAAACCGATCTGGCTGAAATTTCGCACGCTTATAAAGACCCGTAATGGCCTCGTGACCAAGATGTTAAGTGCACTTACTGTCATTTTTGCAACAGTTATTAACATGTGCAAAAAAGACGTTTTTTCGCCATTATCTCGATAATTTATTTATCGATTTTAACGCATAAAAAATAAAATGAAAGGTCTTTTTAATACCTACAACTTTTACTAATGCAGCTTTTCTCTAAAACGTAATTGGACAATTTTACGGTCCGAAAACTGAATTAAGAAAAATAGGGCAAATCTGGTTGTACGTCTATAGGTATTTATCATTTACACATTTACAAACAACCCCCCCCCCCCCTTCCCTAATGCCTCAACCACGTCTATTATTTTTTTGCGTGAAATCGATCAATTCTCTATACACTGATTGGATTATTACTATAAATTATTCCCTAGTGAAGTATAATATTACCATGAAAATATAATTACAAACATAATAGAATGTAATAACTCTGCTTTCATATCGGCGCTTATTTTGAAAAAGTTATTGATAGATGTAATGCGAATAATTTATATCTCTTTAACGTTATTTTTTTGACGACATCTTGATGTTAATTTGTTTGTTGAACTTCATTATTAATTAATAGTGGATGATTTTAGTCTTTACCTGTAGTTTGTTATATAAATGATTTATAGATGGCGGCACATATAAACCGTTAGCAATAAGCAGTCACTTTCTATATTAGGAAGTTATAAACACTATTGTAAGTGCGTCTACCGATCGGACGATGGACGCGGCACCGCGCTCATCGTGCGAAGGGGACTCAAACACAGGGAGGTGACGATCCCGGGGCTCACGACCGTCGAGGCCACAGCCGCAGTAGTAAACATCAAAAACTAGGAAACTCTAGTAGTATCAACTTACTGTAGGCCCCAAACACAATTGGACAGACGAGACATAGACATAATACACAATTCCTACCCTAAATTTATCCTGCTAGGCGACTTAAACTCCAAACACC
This sequence comes from Leptura quadrifasciata, assembly GCA_963675555.1. Classification (NCBI taxonomy): domain Eukaryota; kingdom Metazoa; phylum Arthropoda; class Insecta; order Coleoptera; family Cerambycidae; genus Leptura; species Leptura quadrifasciata. The sequence continues at coordinate 53,724,506 of OY776682.1, read as the reverse complement.
CACACTGGAACCTGTACAGCGGGACCTCGAACTACAGACACCTAGTGTGCAATCCCCATCTCAATATCCTGTTTCCCCTTCAACCAACCCGACCACACCCAGCCTCATCCATCATAGATGTTCTGATAACAAGTCACATACACTGCCCTACAAAAACTGAGGTCATATCGGCACTTAACAGTGACCACGAGCCAGTAATGACAGAACTACAAATTTCACCTGACTATGTCAAAGAGAACATACATAGAAGAGAGAATGATTACGATTGGACGAGGTTCTCCCTCTCACTTTCCCAAATATTAACATATAATCCAGATTGCACCATCCCTGCAAAAGTCGACCAGGCCGCTTCATTCCTATCCCAATCCATATCCGAGTCACTAGTCCTAAGTCAGAGAGTCCCATGTACATATGAACAAATTACCACGTACAATAACGGACCTTATTGAACAGGAAAACAAGACCAGAAAACAATTTCACAATACCAGAGACCCAAGACATAAAACCGCTTTTAACAAACTTAAAAAACAAATCGCAGAAGAGTTAAAGATCTTCAGACAAGACCAACTGACAGAGGACATCCTTTCCCATGCTGACGATCCCTATTACCTACCTCGAAGATTCCTTAAAAACAGACAGCCAATCCCACCTCTACAAACCAAAACGACTGGGCTGTGACCGACAAGGATAAGCTGGAATCCTTCACTACCCTATTTACCACCAAATTCACCCCCAACCCTATCTACCCCAGGTACCAGGCCAAAGCGGAGGACTACGAGAGCTGGCTAACGCAAGTCAGACTCGAGCCTACCGACGAACCCTTTAATATCTCTCCCTCCCTAGTCATATTCCATATAAAAAACCTGAATCCCAAGAAGGCCCCAGGACCAGACAACATCTCCCCTTTCGCTCTCCGCCATCTTCCACACAAAGCCATCCTTTTCTCACTCGTGTCTACAACGCATCCCTCCAACTTTCCCATTATCCCACAGCCTGGAAAACGGCAAAAATCGTCCCTATTCCCAAACCGAACAAACCCGATAATCAGGCGACAAGCTACCGTCCCATCAACTTTCTGTTGGTCCTGGGCAAAACCCTCGACTTCATTATCCTGTCATTCCTCCTGGACGGATTCGAGAGCCAGAAAGTCGTAAACGACTACCAGTTCGGATTCCGTCCGGAACACTCCACTACCTATCAGCTATTCCGAGTCGGCGAAATTCTTTCCACAAACGTCAATCGAGGCCATCTCAAAGGGATAGTATCTCTAAGTCTGGCACCCCGGATTGCTTTATAAACTCCACATCGCGAAAGTTCCGATCCGTATTATTAAGTTGATACAGTCCTATCTTCTAGAACGCAAATTCCGAGTAGCAATCCAGCAGGAGTGCTCTAGTCCCTATCCTACTCTCTCTCTGGCGTCCTCCAGGGGTCATCCCTTGGTCCCGCCCTCTTTTTGTTCTATACCAACGACATCCCACCACTACAAGGCCACAGACTGACCTACGCGACGTACGCAGACGATACCGCCATAGGCACCTCAAAAAATCCCGACGTACTAACAAAAATACTGCAAACTCAGACGGACAAGACAACAGCATACTATGAGAAATAGGGACTCATAGTAAACGCACAAAAAACTCAGGCCATAATTGCGACAAAGAAAAGAAACCTACCAAAACCAAATCATAATTAAAAATCAAAAATTAAACTGGTCAAAAGATATACTATATCTGGGAGTCCACATCGACCAAAAATTAAATTTCACTAAACACATAAAGTTAATAAAACAAAAAACATATGTCCGCTCGAACAGCTTGTACACCACAATGAAAGCTGCCCCATTCTACATATCTACACTCGTTTATAAATCATATTTACTGCCCATAATCACCTACGCCGCACCGGTTTGGTATCCCCTCACTACTGCAGCCAACCATAAAACTTTGCAGAAGGTCCAAAATAAGTTTCTAAGGTGGGCCACCAACCTCCCACACACCACATCCATTAAATACCTACATAACAGAACCGGAACCCAAACATTGGACGAACTAATCTACACCAAACTGATACCGAACTTCCCCGAAAAACTAATAAAACACCCAAACCCTTTAATAACAAACCCTATGACAACAAAATTCCCTCAAGCCCCGAAGCAATGCTCACTCAACTACATTTACAACCCATAGCACAATCATACACATCGCGCGGCCATCGTTCTCCCACCTTAAACTAACCCCTACAATACCTAATACCTGGTACATCCCCTAACACCATCCCCCCAGAAAATATACAAACAAGAAACAATAGAACCATACCAGGGGGGTAAGCGCTCAAGGGCGGACACCTACAGTAGCCAAGAAGAAGGCACACATACTACTGCTGCTGGATTCGAAAATTCTTGTTTTATAATGACATATTAGCTAATAGTAGTTTGTGCAACAAGAGTGGATATGATAGCCATATCGCACGAGAAAGAAAATTGAGCACGACGCCGTAGGCGGAGTGCCTCAATCTTTCGAGTGCGATATGGATAATCCACTCGAGTTGTACAGTATACTTTTTCTACGACCGGATTAAGAAAAAACTACGAATAATAGTTTTAATCAAATTTTAATATACAAACTTAGCTACTGCTTAATCTTATGCTCTAGGTGAAAATATTTTATAAAAGCGACAGTAGCCTAGTGGTTTTATCTACACTTCGAAACTGTCAACCAACGACGGGCTCTATGTGATCAACACATGTATATATGCGGTTATTACATGAAGTTAAACTATTTATACTATATTCGGTTAGGATACAATTACAAATATTGTACAATGAAATAAATAAAATATTTGGCTTAAGGAATGAATTATATATAATAATCAATAAAGACATTTCAATTGGCAATTGGCTTCAAAAGCAAGAGATCATAGGTTCAATCCCCACATATAGCTACTTTTTTTTTGTCATAATATACCTCTAAAATTTTGTGTGGATATAATAATTTCAATAAAATTTTAGGTCGTATACCGTTTATCGATTCTTCACTGGAATCACTAATTTTAAATTATTTTCAAAGAGCTAAGTTAACCGCGGTGTGAAACACATCGGCTGAGTGTCTTAGTGTGAATTCAGATAAGTACACTGTAGTATTAATTGTTTAGAGAAATAATTACGACAGTATACATATTTAAGTAAAGCTATATAATATAAGAGTTTATTAGTAGGTTTATTTTACGGAAATTGGTGAAATAAAACCTTTACATTGCATTAATTAATAATGGACACGGAATCGGGCGGCTCCGAGCCGCCCGTACCAAAAAATAACTCAAGCGATAAAGAGGTGACAAAAAACATCGACTATGATAACCAGTATAAAGAATCAGACTCAGGGCCGTACTTCGTTTATGTAGAACATGAACAAAATAATTTAGGTAGATTGTTTCCTGTAAGAGTGGGACATTATTTATTTTGCAATCAAACTTTCAAAAACTCCATTACAGATATCAAACCAATAGGAATGAATAGAGTGAAGGTAGTTCTAAAGTCAGCAAAAGCTGCAAATCTGTTAGTTAAGCATGAATTATTAACCTCTAAAAATTTAATTTCGTATATACCTAAATATTTTACCCAAAAAAAGGGCATTATACGCATGGTCGATACATATTTTGAGGAAGAGTATATTAAATCAAATATTGATTCTAGTTGTAAAGTAGTGGACGTAAAACGGATGACTCGTAGAATTATGGATAAAGATGACCAGATCAAAATTATTAAGCGTCAGATGGTTGTTTTAACATTTTTGGGTTCGGAAATTCCAAAATTTGTTAGAATAAACCTTTGTAATTTCCCAGTTGAACCATATATTTATCCCGTTGTGCAATGTTATAAATGCCTTCGATATGGCCATACAAATAATCAGTGTAAAAGTGATGTAGTTAGATGCAAACACTGTAGTGGAAATCATAATTTTGAGTCATGTAATGAAATCGATAATCCATTTTGCGTTTTCTGCAAATCTAATGAGCATTCATCAGTGGACAAAAAATGTCCAGCATATCAAACTCAGTATAAAATAAAACAAACGATGGCTAGTCAAAACGTATCATTTAAAGAAGCCGAAGGGCTGGTTAATAACCCGTCATATGCAAAAATAGTAACTAACAACAGATTTGCCCCCTTGTCAGACACAGTTAATTTCCCTAATTTACCTAACCATAATCAGATAAATAACAGTGGTAATTCCAGTAGCAGTAATAATTATACTCAAATAAGAAGGCCTTCTAGACATTTTAGTCCTATCCACGTCAAGCGAAAAGCTGGTAGATCTCCAACAAGAAACACTGCCCCTCCCCCCTTAAGAGAAACTCGTTCTATCTTACCCAACCCTTATCGCAAGGAAATTTTGTCCTATAAAAATCAAGTAGTAGAGAAAATTTCTGATTTCATAACTGGATTAATTAATAACCTTTTATCGTCATCACCCAGTAGCGTAAATTTTGTCAATGAACTTAATATTAAGGAATCATTAACAGCATTGCTTACAGATACAAATCTAAATATAAATATAAATGATAATAATGACCAATATAGCGATGAACAGGACGAATATTAACAGTGGTGAATTGGTAATTATTCAGTGGAATGCTCGCTCATTGAATTCAAATAAACATTATTTACAAAATTTTTTAAATAAAAATAAAGTGGATATTGTAATTTTATCTGAAATTTGGCTCAAATCAAATCGTCAATTTAATTATGCAAATTATAATTTCATTTGTAAATGCAGAGATACAGGCAAAGGAGGTGTAGGTATATTAATAGCCAAGAGCTTAGCCTACCAGGAAGTTGATTTAACAAATAATCTATTTAACAATAACATCGAAATATGTGCAATAAAACTTTACCCACTTAACATACACGTTGTGTCTTTATATAAGCCACCAAGTATACAGGCAACCACGAATGACTGGAATATCATTTTTTCTCAGTTTACTGACGAAGTTATAATCGGGGGCGATTTTAATGCACGAAGTCGTTTATGGGGATCCGCTTCAGATAATAATCAGGGAAAGCGGTTAGTAGATGCTCTTGATCATTGCAATTTGATAGTTCTTAATGATGGTAATCCTACCAGAATTACTCGTCCGAACCAAAATCCTTCAGCAGTAGATTTAACTCTTACTACGGCAACACTGGCTATAAAATCTTCATGGAATATATTGGAAGATAATCTTGGATCTGACCATTACCCAATAAAAATAACTATTGGTACAGATATACAGCATTTCTTATCAAAACCATCCTCCAGATGGAAAGACTCCAAAGCCGACTGGAATCTTTTCGCTGTTAATTTAGAAAATTTGCTCTCAAGGGATATTACCACCGCAAATAACTCAGAAACCCTAACCCTATTATTACAAACTGTCTGTGATGCTGCAGATTCTTCAATCCCCATAAAAAGTCCGTTATCTTCTAAAAGTAGTAAACCAATTTGGTGGGATGAAGAATGCACTGATATAACAAAAGCTCGATTGGAAGCTTTAAAATCGTATAAGTCAATATCCAATTTTGACAAATATTTGAAATATCAAAAAATAAATGCTCAAGCAAAAAGAATATTTCATAAAAAGCGGAGAAATAGTTGGAGAAACTTTGTATCTAAACTTAATAAAAATACACCAATATCAACAATATGGACACATATTAAAAAAATTGCTAATAAGGGCTCCAACATTACCAAACATCCCATTGCACCTGCATTAATTGAGGAACACTTAAATAAAATAGCTCCTTCGACAGCTCCTAAAAATAGCTACTGTTTAAATAAACATTATAACAATATGCTGGATGAACCATTTAACTTAGAGGAGCTTGATATGGCACTTAAAAATGCAAATAATACTGCACCAGGAATCGACAATATAACAAGTATGATCCTACAGCATTTTACTGAGTCTGCAAAGAACCTATTGTTAAATATATACAACAATTGGTGGTTAAATAATGACCATACGGATGTACTCAAAGAGATAGTGATTACCCTCATTAAAAAACCTCAAAATTATGACGATCCGCTTTTGGCATATAGGTCCATTTCACTTCTCTCATGCTTTACAAAAACATTCGAACGTATGATTAAAGCCCGATTGGAATGGTTCGTTGAACATCATTCACAGTTACCTAAATCCCAGTTTGGATTTCGTCGAGGAATGGGTACAAATGAGGCAGTGGCTCAACTAGTCACAGACGCGCAAGATACCTTCAGTAAAAATTATTTTATGGCTACTTTATTTGTAGACCTTAGAAGCGCATATGACACTGTCGATCTTTCATTACTCCAAAATAAATTAACACTGGAATACCATATCTCATCAAACACATCAATCAGTATAGTAGAACTTTTCAATAATAGAAAAATTTTTCTCAGGAATCACCTCAATGAATTGCATGGTCCAAGAACGGTCAGTCAGGGTCTACCGCAAGGCTCTGTTTTAAGTCCATTGCTTTTTAATTTGTATACTGCAAACTTACATCACATATTTGATGACGACATTCGTATAATTCAATACGCTGACGATATTGTGTTATACTCAATTCAAAATTCATACAAAAAATGTATAACTCAACTACGATATATTGTTTACTGTCTTAAAAATTGGCTGATTGCTCAGAATTTTGAACTATCTGAACACAAATCGGCAATAATGTTCATTAGTAGACATAAGACTACTCAGACTTCTCCCTTCATGAGGCTAAGCTCCTTCGAAATACCAGTAGTAAATGAATACAAATACCTAGGAATTATTGTGGACAAGAAACTGCTTTGGACAAAGCATATTCAATATATAAAATCTAGATGTGAAAAAGGTATCAACATATTAAAAGCTGTTACAAAAGTTAAATGGGGAGCCGACACTAGAACATCATTAATGTTTTACTGTAGCTACATCTTATCTATTCTCGATTATGGATGTTCATTCTACGGGTCTGCATCAAATTCTAATCTTAAAATCTTAGACAGATTACAGTACAAGGCCCTCCGAATATGTCTTGGAGCAATGACATCATCCCCGTGTGAGGCGTTATTATGTGAAGCTCAGCAGCCACCATTAAAACTTCGTAGAGAACAAATAAGCAATAAATTTATGATAAAAATTAGGGAAAATCATAACAGCTTGAATGAAAAAATATATCACCTTAGTATACACTGTCTAACTAAACAGTTTTGGGAAAAACGTAACAATCCGCCCTTAGTAGATTCTTTCTTAGAGACAAGTGAATACGATAACATAATAACTGTTCAACAACAATATGCCGTTTTTCAATATAATTTAAAATTGCTTCTTCAAAGTCATAGAGTAATATTCCCTATATACTCAGATAATATACATTTAAACCAGACTCTTTTTAAATGCACGTTATACCACAATTCACCTTCATTAAATATCTTTACAGATGGCTCAAAGTCAGAGTTAGGTACGAGTTGTGCTTTCTATGTCTCCCAATTGGAACTCACTGCAAAATATAAGCTCCTCAAGGAATGCTCTATTTATACTGCTGAAGCATGTGCCATAGAACAAGCATTATATTGGATACTGGAATGTTATATTAAAGACACTCAAGACTTGAAGAATATCAATATTATATCCGACTCCAAATCAGTCCTACAATCCTTAGCACATTTCTCATATAATTGTTACAATAACAGAATCATATTTAATATCTCATATTTATATAACAAAATAAGAGATCTAGGGTTCATGATACAATTTATCTGGGTAAAGGGACATTCAGGAATTATTGGAAATGAGATTGTTGATCAACTAGCTAAAGAGGGGCTTAAGGACACAGGAATAGAGCTACAATCTTTTCATCCAACTGATCTGCAGTTTTATTTCAGGAAACAACAACGTTTAAAGTGGGAAAAATTATGGAAAGAATTTGTTGCAAAATCCAACAATCATTACACACGGATCCACCCCAATTTACCTTCTAATACTCCCATCGACAACATAACTTGTAAATATCATACATCAACAATAACTAGACTGAAATTAAATCATGCACGCTTCCCCTATCATCTCCATCGTATTGGAATCGCTTCTTCCCCATATTGTCCATGCGATAATGTATCAATTGGCGATCTTAATCATATGTTCTTCAATTGCAAAAAGAATCATCAAGCTACCACAAAACTACTATCTGTACTAACCAAGGAACAAGTTCAGCTGCCTACAAATCTAACGTCCCTTTTAAGTAAAAATTGCTTAAAAATTCACAAGGCTTTAATAAAGTTCCTAAAAGATACAAATACTGCACTATAAAATTATAACTTAATGTTACTATTTTTATGTTAATAACCAATGTTGTCTTTTCCTCATGTTAACACTCCTTTCATTCCGAGGTCTATCTTGTTTGTGTACTATTAGCAAGTCGCCCTGACCGACCCCTGGGCGTGAAATATGTGCCCTCGATACTCCTCTTTAGAATTATCCTATAATATATATATATATAAAAAAAAAAAAAAAAATTATATGTGTGTATGTGTGTGTGTATGTATGTATATATATATGTGTATATATATATATATATATATATGTGTATATATATGTATATATAATGTGTGTGATATATCTGAAAATCTGCAACGAACTGTAAACTGAGAAAAAAATAATTAGTCGTGTTAAAAATGAAAATAAAATTATAATGTTGAGCCAACTCTCTGGTAGTAAAAATTATTTGTGGCGAAGGAGCACATTATGCTTAACGCCAAAAAAACTCACCTCAACCTCAACCTAAATTATTTTCTAGCTCAAACTGCACGAATATACACACTGACAACTACTGACAATTACTTTGACAGCTTACGCACCAACTTGAATTTTTTAAATAGTTGCCTATGTACTTAATACACGAACTGTGATTGGTCGATTTCATATCCATCCTAGAACGTATATGAAATATATCCGTTCAGTTAACTGGAATGGCCCACTTATCCATTCTACAGACTGTACGGAAAACAGCAAATTTAAATAAGGGAGTAGAAAAAGTATATTATATGCTTATCCCCCGTAACTTTATTTACTTTAAACTTTAAAAGCATTTGTTGCAGGAATTAGTGAAGAAATTCAATTTCCATAGATACGACAATTTAAAACATGCTTCCAACAAGTCGGATCCAAGGAAACACAAATTTGAAACAATTGGCCTTAACATTGTCAATTTATTATTTTCGGCCTCATCTGGAGATTTGCCAGGATTGAGAAGGTGAGCATTGTTACAGGTTTGTAATGAATAAACATACATATAATTAAGAAGGAAGGTACTAGGGATAGAATTGGAGCAAAATTTGAATATTTTTTTCTCTTCTTCCAAAGTTATTTTCTTAAGTATGCAATTCCTAATAAGGACTGTTTTTAAGGCACAAATTATCTGGCATGGATATGACGCTATCTGATTACGACGGACGTACTGCCCTACATCTTGCAGCAGCAGAGGGTCACGTAAATTGCGTAGAATTTCTTTTGAAACATTGCCATGTTCCATACGAAGTGCGTGACAGGTGGGGCAAAACCCCTTTAGAGGAAGCGTTGGCCTTTGGTCACACAGATATTATGGAAATGATACAATTTTGGGACGAAGCAGTGACAAGAACCTCTAAGAATAAAGCTGTCGAAGAAGACCCCCCGATATCTGAGTTTCTTATAAAACAGGATAACTAAAATTTACAAGTACCTAATACTCAAAATTTATTATTATATTCTTGCAATGGTTTTAAAATTTACTCCCTGGCAGCTAATGATGTGTTTCGGCTTCTCCCAAATATAGAACTTTGTTTACAACTATTTAAACCTTAATAATAATTGTTTCGTTGTATATTTTGGGGCCTCTCTAATTATCTGGTAAAAGATCATTACTATAACACGTTTCGAAAAAGAAGTGGATGAATGAAATTAATTAATACTATGAGCATTATCTTGCCATTAATATCATTGGTAATTGCGCCATCTTAATCAGACAGTGAAAAGACTAGGGTGGTTTGGTAGTGTTCATCCACTGATCTAGGTATTGCGCATCATGTCCCAATGAATGAACACACACAGTTTTATGTCATATTACTACACAGGTCATTTTTATTTCTCCCAGATGTCTACGCCAACTGGTAAAAGTCCTATAACTAATAAATGTGATGAAACTTTAGACGGCGACTTACAACACTGCAAAGTGGTGTACAAAAACCCGATAATGGTAAAATAAATGTTCTATCTGATGTAAAGGTACTAGGTAAAAAATCCGTGGAAGACGTTTGGAAAAGCATTTGTACTGGCCTCAAAAGGAAGCAAAGAAACATAAAAAAACTACACAGCTATAATGCCATATGAATGGAAGAGGTACTATGACGAAAAGGAAAGAAAAAAAACTGAAAAAGCTGAAGAACTTTAAAAAAGGAAACAGGAGAAACAGAAAAAGGCAGAAGAAAGAAACAAGGTAGCAGATGAGAAAAGATGAAAGCAGCAAAACGAAAACGGAAGTCACAAGAAAATAAAAAATGTAAACAAGTGCCAAAGAAGAAACTAAAGAAGAAAGTCTTACTGAAAGCTCATTTGATGCATCATCTACTGATAATGAAGGAGAGCAAATTAAAGATCAAGCCAAAAATAATAATCAAGAAGGCCAAGTTAATTATAAAATAGATGATTTTGTTATAGTTAAGTATGACAAAAACTATTTTCCCGGACAAGTAACGCAGGTAGATGAATCAAAACAAGAATATGAAGTGACCTCTATGGAAATGAGTCAAAATGGAAAATTTTGGAAATGGCCACAACCTGCAGATACAATTTGGTATAAAAAGGCCGATATTCTAAGGAAGATTGCTACCCCACAGCAAGCTAATTCCAGGGGATTTTTCATAGTTAAAGAAATACAAAAATATTTAAAGTTCTAGTTCATTTACTGGATCTCCCCTGTTCATTCTCTGGAAATTTGTGTTCATTTATTGACGTTATCTGTACTTTGTATTTTTATTATTAATAATTAATTGCATATTTTTCCTTGATAATTCTGTTGCTTTTAATCGATCTACTAATAAATATTTCGCATTTTCAAAATTTCCCTAGGTTTTATAGGTTGTAAATACATTGAAAATGTAGTTTACAACCTCATAACTTTCATAAATGTTCATTTACTGGTGACTTCACCCTAGTTCTTTATTAACAAATTACCTACATTTTAATAAGAAAAGTAGGTAATTAATAAATATATTATTTGGAGGATTCAAAAAAAAACTTGCAATTCAAAAGAATGGCAAAATTAGTGGAAAATGCATAATGCATACGTTCGGTTGACTTCAATAATAAAAAATACATGATATTATATTAAATTAAAATTCCATTATTTAAACTCTACTATATGCTATTATAATCTCTATTGGTAGTACCATACTATCTACTATAATAGTGTACTTAACGGAACATGTCTGCAAAGTGGTTATGGAAATATTACCATTAAGTTCCTGTGTCTCAAGATATTTTATAATTAAAATAAATATTGTATGTCAGTATTATGTGATATTAATTTGTAACTAATGGCAATATTGTTATTTTCTTGGGATATATAGTATTGACAATAAACTGTTTGAAGAATGAAGATGGTAGTGTTTTATTTTGCTTCTACCCAGAAGCAAAATCGGTATCAAATGACCTAGAAAATAAATAGGGATTGTATATGTTACCAGCAAAAGTCGAATTTAGCTAAAACTCAACACGACAAACTATTATAGTACAGTAAAACAGGGTTTGAACTTATTTATTCTTATTATCCTGTCTTTTAAATCATCTACGTTATTTGGTCTGTTGAAGTAGACTTTCGACCCCATAAAAATAGTAAAGCAGTGTCAAATCGGGAGAAAGGGCAGGCCACTCAATTTCACCGCGTCTACCTATCCACCTATTGGTAAAAACTTGACTCAGATAGGCTCTTACTTCCAATGCAAAATGTGGTGTAGCTCTTTTCTGCTCATACCAAATATGTCTATCAATTTCATTGAGGTTGTCATCTGGGAAAAGAACTCTTAACTCTAGAACTAACGAATTTTGCAAGAAATCCCAGTAAGGCCAGTTAATGTGCTATCAAAGAAATATGGTCCGATAATTTGAGAATTTATAATTCCAGCCCAAATTCAAACTTCTCAGGATATTGAGTATTGGCCTCCATCATCCAATGTGGATTTTTTGTACTCCAGTATCTACAGTTCTCTTTGCTGACTGTTCCATTTTAGAATGTTGCTTCATCAGAAAAAAATAACGTTTTTTGTATAAATAACGGGTCATCTTGGCATCTATTTGCTATGATTTCGCAAAAACGTTTAGTTTTCAGTTTTAGTTTCGTCGTTAAGTTCTTATATGGGTGGTATTTTTCATTTTTTAGAACTCGCAATATGGACGTTTTACTAACATCATTATCGGCGATAACTTGTCTGGTAGGATTATGTGGATTATCTTGAATATCTAACAGTATATCCAATTTCTTTCTATATTCTAATTTATTTAAACACAAAAGACTGGAACTACATTAGACTTCTGTGCATTAGATGTTAAGAAAATTGTTGTTCGATTTCAAAATTATTTGTTTTAGGTACAGATCCCTTGACTTTTAAATTAATACTTGCCGATCCTCTTAATTGTAGTATTAAAATATATTTTCATTATAGGTAACTATGGGATTCCAAAGGTTTCTCTAATACAGTAATAGCCATAAATCTTGCTTGTATTGAATTGTAAATTAAGCGACGACAAAGATAACGATATTTACAATTAATACCGTATTGATTATTGTTCGCGCCATCTATGGAAAAATTACGTAAGTTTTCAAAATACGTTACAATGATTTCTACATAAAAATATATGGAATTTACTTGTTTCACTTCGAAACAAAAAGGGAATTGACATATTATTTTGTTTGATAATAATATTATTTATTGCCATGCCATCAGTATCTGAATAATAGGTACCTAATAACCTAATACAAAAATGGTAAACAAGCGAAATACAAGCTGTGAAAATTAAAAAAAAAACATTTTTCATGTATACGTTATGGTAAAGGTTATAATATCTTTAGTAACTATATTAAATATTTTGTTGAGCAGACTGTAAACAGATGGCACTGTATGTGTATATGTTCTCAACATTGAACTATAAGTTGTCATGCAGTTTTTTTATTTTTATTTTATACATTTATTTAACGTCGGCCTATTTCCGCTACTGAGGCCTAACACCGACGCCTGTAGACGAGCTACCCCCAACCAGAAATTTTGCCGAACCTCTTCCCTTAAGAAGAGTAGGGATCTTTTACTTGCCTAACATTTAATGGACAAGGGACCGACGGCTTTACATCCCTTCCGAAGGATGGTATATCTCCTATACAACCCTCGCCTAAGGTTGTATAGCTTCCGCGCATACACTGATATACAAGCCGCTGGAAGATGTGTGAGGCGAGGACGCGGTTTCCGTTGGAATGGACACCCATCCAAGTACTAACTGCGCCTGTCGTTGCTTTACATCGCATACCGAAGTATGTACATAGTAAGGACGCACCTACGCTCGCCCTTGTCAAGCAGTTCAATGGCTCTAAGTATCTATTACTTGCAATAAATTAATTATCGTAATTTACTTTAATTTCCTTCTAATTTATGAATAACAAAATAACTTTTGCAAGTAACCGAAGTATTTGGAATAAATATTGCAAGCTCTAGTATATAATACCTAATTAAATATTATAATAATTAGAATAACTTCACTGTAATTTTACTCGACTTCCCTCACTCGATACACTACAGACCGTCTACTTAAATGTTGTTATACATTATATAAAAGCCTGTTGTCAAGAAAATGAGAAATGAATTCTTGAATTTTCCTGAGGGATATTAATTTTTCTTTCCCATGTAACTATATATACCCACCAATAAGTTGAGGAGCGCACAATTCCCAGAGGAGTTAAGATGCACTTACATTATTCCTCGGGCAATTTTTAGTTACTTTATACCTTATAAAAAGTAAGTGAGTTAGCTGGGTGGTTCGGTGATTGTAAATACCACAATATATTTTCGCGCGAGGATGTTTTCTGGTTTTACAGTATGTAGGTAGGTACTTGATTTGAGTCTTATTATAACCGGTGTATTTTAGTTAGTGCTTGTAGATATATTTCTATAAGAAATATATGAAATTCCCACTAAACATGGTAAATATGTTTCCAAGACATTGCCCCTGTAAAATTTTCGCTTTGTCTTAAAGTCATAAAGTTGCTGTTTGTTGTATTAGGCCATTCATATTAGCCCTGTGGGTTAAGGCGCGAGGTGGCAATCACGACTAATCACACGGACATCGCACCACCGGGCTCAAATCCTGGCTCCGGCACTGTCACAAGCCCTGGTTTCTAGAATTGAGGGTTGTCTAATTTCTGTGGTGTTTATTTATTTATTTATATTCTAGGATTTCGGTCAATATGCGTAAAATGTTATATTATTTTCTTACGTTTCGGTTTATTGTAAAATCATCATCAGAGAAAATTACTAATATAATTAAATTTATTGGGCACTGAATTTACATTTTCTGTCTTTTTATGTTGGATGTTTGAATCCAAACATTCGCTCGGGTTAGTGATTTTAGCAAATGCAACCAACCCATGATAAATATAAATTATCTTATTACGACCTAAGGTCTGGATAAGCAAACGAGGTCACAGATCTTACAAATCCTTGTAGTGAGAGTGAACAAATAAAAGAACAAGTAAAAACAAATACAATTTATTATAAAAATAAGGAAAATAGAGTACAATTTTTTTTTATACATTTATTTAACGTCGGCCTATTTCCGCTACTGAGGCCTAACACGGACGCCTGTAGACGAGCTACCCCCAACCAGGAATTTTGCCGAACTTCTTCCCTTAAGAAGAGTAGGGATCTTTTACTTGCCTAACATTTAATAGATAAGGGACCGACGGCTTTACATCCCCTCCGAAGGATGGTATATCCCTTATACAAAACTCGCCTAAGGTTGTATAGCTTCCGCGCATACACGGAAAGACCTCTGTTCGGTGAAATAAAAAATCTGGTGCGGTGGGGGTTTAGAGCTGAGACCCCAGAGGGCGTGCACTTATTTTTCGATGTGTAGAGTCTCAGGGTTTGATTTCTGGAAGTGCTTGATCGGATCGAATGCTACACCCTGTATGTTGTAATTTGCACTATGTTTATCACTCGGTTTAATTTATCACTGATTTGACTTTTACAGCTATTTTAGGGTCAACGGCTACACCCTGTATATTATTATTCTTGAAAAAAATAACACTATGGTTTAAAGGAGATACAAAATTATTTATTAACGGATATTGAACAGAGTTGAAAAGAATTTATTTTATTTTTACAAGTTTCTTTTGAAATTGAAACTAATCGACAACAGAAATTCTGTCTTAAATTGGTTTAAAATATATTTAAAAAATGTTAAAAAATAATTAAAATTGGGAAAAAATTCACTTTGACGATTGAGCCTCGTAGGCGAAGAGAAAATAGAAAAGGGGGCCACTTAAGGCGAAGTAATTTGTTATAATTAAAAATAAAAAGGGGGCCACGTAAGGCGAAGTATAAATGTTTAAAAAGGAAGGGGCCACTTAAGGCGATTACTTAAAACTAACTCTTTTTAACCAGGTTTCGGCCTGGGAAGCTAGAATTGAACAGCTCGTCACGAAAAGATTGCAGGGACTGGGAATAAGAAAGCCTAGCTAGACGGAAGTAGCTACAACATTAGTTAAATAGTAACCGGACCCGTTCAATAGTATAATCAGCTATTACACAAAAATGCACTTTTTGAAACTTATATTTTTCCACATGAACACTACGCGAATACTTAACACTGGAATCACTGTCAAAACTGAACTTGGTTTGGGCTTGCCTTACACCGGTATTTATACTGTTTTGAGAAAGTTTCGTTTGTCGCGCCCCATCGAGTCTCGCATCCCGTTATAAAGATCTGGAAAGGCTTGGAATCGCTCCGTGCGGGCGAGGATGAGTCATCGATTACGACATGTTGCACAATACTGGAAATTTTAAGATTTCGAAGATAAAAGTTATACAGAAAACTCGGCAATGAAAATAGGGATTTATTAAAATTAGAATGAAAGTCGGATCTATTTCGGTTTAGAAGTTATTTGAGTTTTTATTAGCAAAATCTGACGCGACCCCGTAAGGTATTAACGGAGGTCCGATGTTTAAGAGTTGAAACGATATGAAAATGCTCCCGATAGGTGCGTAGTGTCTGAAGATAAGATATTAAAATGTTCCTAACGGGAACGAGTCGAATTGAACCGAGATATTGTATGCTTGTGTGTTATTATACGAGGAGTGATCAAAATTGGTGAAATTTAAAATAGCAATCGAGTTGCGGAAATTTGATGAAATGAAGTTTGAACTTTTAAGACTCGAGGCACGGAACGTGATTGGAAGTATACAGGGGGTGATCGAAAAGTAATAAGATTAAAATTTGAAATGGATGCAAGAATTGAATGACTTGAACTTGAATGGCGTGTTTGAAGGTAAGTTGAAGTGTACGAGGGGTCGTCAAGAAGTAATAAAATTCTGAAAATGAAATTGTTTATAGAAAATTTACGGATTGAAGCAAGACGTTGAAACTTTGGATTTAGATAGTGATTTTGGTTAGGTTGATGAATATACGGGGGTTATATTTTTAAAGGACATTTTTTGTGAAATTTCTTTTATAAAATTACTGGAATCAATGTTGGGAGTGTGTTCTCGGTGATTTTACGTCACTTGTGAATTATGGAATGTGCGTAAATTTTTTCTGATTTTGGTGACCTTGGATGTGGTTTTTTGGGGTAAACTAGGCTGGTTGACTTTTTTATCATGGTTTGCCATGATGCCTGAACTAATATGAATTTTCTGTTAATTTGGCATTTTTTTATTTCTGTTTTTGACTTAAGGGGGAATACCCTATAACAGTTCACCCATCCAACTACTAACCGCGCCTTACGTTGCTTTACATCGCATATCGAAATATGTACATAGTAAAGACGCACCCACGCTCGCCCCACAGTACAAATAAAAGGTGAAAAATCTTACTATAAAATACAATACCAAAAATACAGCAAGTCTAGGTTTTAAAGCTAACGCTATGGAAAAAGAATTATTAAATTTAAACAATTTTACAATAAAAAGGAAATTCAATAGTTACTTAGCTTTTACAAAGAAAATTTGAGAGTTTCCAGGCAATCCAGACTTGAAGGTTGTTGATCGAGGTAGATATCTTCACAGCACAATTTAATAGGGTCTAGAAATCTTCACAATGGTTTAGATAAGGTTTCTCTCAAACGTAATGCATAAATGAGGCAAATTCGTATACCAAAATTCGTGTACCAAAGAATAGCATATGATCCAAAGTCCAAAATCCAAAAATAATCCAAAAATAACAAAACGGTAGGCAAGTTCTGTACTCAAAATCTGGCCTTACCAAAATCGTCTAGAATACTACTTCTAGATGATAACTTGCTTATTAATCCGAATAAATCGAAATTTCAATTAAACAAACAAACCAAAATATTAATTGAAATATTGGGTTAAAACTAGCTTTTGATCCGGTATTAAACTGACTAGTAACCACGTGTCTTTTAACTGAATTAGTCGCTAGCAAAGTTTTCGGCTCAATTTCTTAATTTAAAAATAAAGTTTGAAGCAATTAGAGCGGTTCTCTTACCTTTGGTAACTCACCAAAAACAAGAAGCAATTACTTAAACTGACAGTTCGACTGTCAGGGTACCAACTTGTGAAATGTTAAAAACTAAATCGATTTTTATGGACTTTCGATCATCAACTATCTTTACACTATCATTTTGTAAACAATTTTTATACGCCAATTATTGTAATAGTGTATATTTTAGATTTCCTAGGATATACACAATAGTACACATCTATTTAATAAATTGATATATTTTCCTAGCGGGAGCCATTTGTTGGCGAAAGGCTTATAAGGTGGTAATTCATGTGGCATGCCAGCTAGCGGTAAAAGTGCAATTGATCTACTTATTAACTTGCGGATGCCAGCGAAAGATGGCATGTCACAATCTACATAATAATAAATTTTTTAAATGTAAATACCACGTTAAAAATGTGTTTTAGTTATAGTTTGTATTTACGTAATAAGTGCTATGTAAATAATTTGAATAAATATCTGCCAATACACAGTAATTGACGTTCTGGAAGGCAGAAAACCTATATAGTGTATCAAAAAAATGAATAAAAATCGACAACACAAAATCAATAATAACAAAATAGGTCTTAAACCTTAAAGGGGTTCAACGAAACAAACAGAAAGCTATAATCCCTCTCTTTATAAAATAAATTCTACTAGCCGGAACATAAAACGAAAATATACTTTAATAATTTAACTTAACAGATTGCGGAATGTGGGAGTTGAAGGTAAATACCTGAAGTTTGATATTTAATCCTGTAGGGATATAAACATTGACCAATAAAATTAAGTCTACTTTGTGGAGCGCACCTAGCTAAATCCTTTCTAGATTATATTGTATCACTTTCCCGGCGAAAGCTGAAATACTAAAACCTTTTTAACATGCAAGGGTTTGTACAGAAAATGATTTTCTTAGAGGTATAAAATATAATATTCAACAAACTGTTACAATATACCACTCAAGCATGAAATTCTTTATATGTAGGGTAAATAGAGGGGTGATTGGCATCTGGGACGTTATTAGCCATTTTTAATGTTTATGTTAATATATGCTGGCTGCTCTGAAAGTAAAGATTTTTCCGAAAAAGCTAATTACCCAGAATCATACATGTAAGTAGAATATCGTTTATTTTAGTTCAGCTATTGTTTTAATAAATTAGTCGTTCTTCATCTTCTCATGACTTTACAACCGTAGGTGATTTTTCGCTTGTTCGACAATTTTCTTCTTCTCTGTCCTCTCAGAAACGGTCCTTCTCGATCCTCTTATTCTCATTGTTCTAAATAAGTGTTAAAAGCTTCATCAAAATAGTTTCTTGGATTCATAATTTCTTTTTCTTGAAAATATAGAGTAGAAGGACTGTTTTTAATAATGAGACTACTAGCCTGGGAGCTGTGAACGATCCATCTTTTGCGTCTGAAGGACTTTTACTATATTTTTCCAAAAATGAATATTAACGTTAACAAATAAGGGTTCAAGACGACTGTTTCAGACGGAGAATAATACAAAATTTATACTTACTGTTCGTTTATGCTTAACTGCTTCTCTGATGGTATCAATTGGACGTCGTAACACTATAAATCTAACACAGTAAGTACTAACACTTTCTTAAAGTTAAACCTGAAAGGGAATTTTGAAAACACAAGAAAAAGACAATATAAAGTTCAAAAATATATATTAAACCTCTTTAAAAATTCATGTTTTACAACAACTTCAAGAAAAATGTTTTTGACAAACTATAGTCTGGCCAGTGTACAACACATGGTGAGCAACGGAACGACTTATAATGTACCAACTACCATCCAATATGCGGTTTTTGAGCTAACGATTACACAAAAAGATTCAAGAAAAGTTCAATGTTTATCAATTTTTGGTGGGCTTTTGCTTGCCTGTCTATTTACGTATTTACAGTTCAATGTCAATTTTGATCGCTCCTCGGAGCTTAAAAATGCTTGAATCGCAACGACATTGAATTGTATTATTGCAATTATAAATTCATACGTTCAGGCAAGGCGGTCCCACGCACATATGAGTACATGGTAAAGATACTTTTCTGACACCGAATCACTGAGGAACCAGTTTAGGGCAAATCCCGTTAAAACCCATCATTTTCCCGTCAAAATCGACTGCTAGGAAATGATGGGGGTCCCTTGTCGCTAAAGGCTATTTTCGCTAAAACTCTCGATATACTTTGAATAGAAGCTGGATTAACTTGTCCTCATATTTAACACAACGCATGAGTTGCAGTGCTTAACAACGTGGATTCGTAAAAGGGTTTTTAATTTTGAAATTTCCGAAATTAAAGACAAATTTTGTTATTGTTTCTAAATTTTGGTGGTGGGGGCGACATTACGTCCCCGTGCAGCGACATTTACTACACTTTCTAAAATTACGCCCCTTGATGAGTTATTGAAATTTTTGTATAAAAATATGATTAAAAATATAAAACCTCTTCCAACGGTATTTTTATGTGAAGCACGCTTTTCATGCGAAAGTCGGATTTTGTTACAGTTTCGAAAAGTACATCGAAGGTTTTATCGTGTTCTTTAACAGAGCCAGCGACCTTTTTTGATGACCAAAAGCACAAGAGCTGGAATTCTTTTCTACACTTTATTTGGCATTCCACGTAAGGGAATGGACCATCAGCTTGCGTACTTGAGGGGAGTTTAGTTGCAGTAGCGTCCCACATACGTAAAATAATTATAAATAAAAACTAATACAACAAAAGCTAAGACTTATTCGACATGTTCATAATGTTGAAAAATAACTGAAAAACATAATCAGCTAACTTTAGAGTGGGGGATTATGCTTCAGCTTTCCATGTAAACATATGAAAAATATGCGCTGAGTATAAACTGATACCACAAAAGCTGAAATTTGGTACAGTAGCAGCTAATTTAATAAATTACACGATAAAAATAATTCGTTGAATTTTTCGCGGTGGATAAGTGCTCAGCTGCGAGTTAAAGGCGCAGCGCATAGTTATCGCATGCGCGAGTTATATGTTTGACTGCACCAGCTGAACACTTTTTCCTCGCTTAATACAAAGCGGAGTAATTTTTTTCATTTAACTTATTAACTTGCCTGTTGCATTTGCAAATTTCAGCTTTTGCGGTATCAGATGCCTATTGTTTTTTTATCGTAAAAGTAGCGGGTGCATGCAGTTTTTGGATTCCCTTACGTGGAATGCCAAATAAAGCGTAGAAAAAAATTCCAGCTCTTGTGCGTTTGGCCATCAAAAAAGTCGCTGCATAACCTGCATCTTAAAAAACTCCCACAATTTCTTTATATTGTCTATTGTTAAGGAAGAAATCGCGGATATACTTTGATTTAAAACACATTCAGTGTGCTTATTAAAACAAAAATAACAAATGAAAAAAAACGTAAGGCATAATGTTATAAATTAACAGACATCTTTGACTTAGAAGTTATAAATGATATGATTCTATATTGCAAATTAGTAGATTCCTACTTATTCCACATATTTCCAAAGAAATGTCACGTATCATCTAATAACTATTTCGATTATCGTTTAGGGTAACATTACCCTATATTATCTTTAGAATATATGAGAAAGGTTACATCTTTTTTATACTGCTGCGAAGGAAAATGATAGATAAGTGACTGCCATCACATCACTAAAGTTATAAAAATAATGTTTCCTATCATCCCATACCTTTTTGTTTAGTAGAGGTTATCGCATATTTATTGCTGTATTAAGGCATAAAATGCACTCTTTGTGTGGGAGAGACATTTCTGCTTACAGATAAACCCACATTTTGTATTTCTATGTATTTTAAATTATGCATTAACATGTAATGAATTCTAAATATGAAAGCCTAAATCCGATCATATTAATTATATAATCAGATTTAAATAAATATTCAATA
Organism: Leptura quadrifasciata; assembly: GCA_963675555.1. Lineage (NCBI taxonomy): Eukaryota > Metazoa > Arthropoda > Insecta > Coleoptera > Cerambycidae > Leptura > Leptura quadrifasciata. Next base: position 53,702,873 of record OY776682.1, on the reverse strand, counting down.
AATATTCACACAGTTCACAGCTAGTTCGGCTTAAAGTTCGATGATGGGCTCGCAGGCACTGCTCGATTTGTGTTTTATTCTATACCCTATCTTGAAAAGACAGATATTAATACAAGCTAATCCGCACAGTGATAATTTTCTCTGTCAGTATCGATATGTAGACAACATATTAACTTGCTTCACAGGCACAAAATGACAATCCAACAACTTTTAAATTTTGCTAACTCGTTTCACCCAAAAATTAAATTCACTCTAGAAACAGAAACTGAAAACAGTATTAACCTTTTATATGTGACTATTAGAAAAGTCGAAAATAAATGGCAGCTTACAATAGCATGATACATGGACTTTCATACACAAGAAGTACAAAAAATAAAACAAATTGCATCCGATAATAGTTATAACCCAGAAATAATAGATACTATGATGTCATTTGTAAATAAGGACAATTGTACACATAATTTGCTATGATATCAGTTAACTCTTTTTGTTTCTGTTCCATTTTTTTAGCCTTTTCCTTTCCCTTTATCTATATTTATGTAAATTATCCCCTTTGCAATTAAATGTTTATATAAGCATCCACACAGACAAGTTTTTTTCTAAAATCTTAGGTGAGACATTTTTATTATAAATTCTTTTTAAGAAGAAAATGTTAATACATAAATTGTAACCAAATAGATGTAATAAATATATTTTTTTTTACAAGAAACCAGCCACCCTACTCTGTGGTTCCGACCCTCATAGAGGGGGGCTGGTAATAAATACCAATAGCCACTCACCACGCCCGTGGGGTGAGTGACTACCGGGTCCGGGAATCGTGTGCCCTGAGTAGACGCAATGGACCCAGGATGACAGCGTTCTGCATTCTGCCGGCTAAGATCTCTGCCGAATCTCGGCATGCCGGTATGATCTTTAGTTCCGAAAGCAGCGTCTGTCTCATTCCACCGAGGGCTCCTATAATCAGTACCACTATTTTAACAGAATGGCCTGGATAAAGCCTGCGGAGTTAGAAGAGCAAATCTCGATATTTTGTCCGTTTTTCCTCCTCTTTCAAGACAATGTTGCTCTCAGCGGGGGCTGAGAATTCCACGACGTACATTGTCTTGAGTTGGTGGTCGAGGAGTACTATGTCAGGCTTGTATTTGCCTGACGGTGGGAAACGAGTAGTTCCAATAAATTAGACACTTCTCATTCCCCACAACGGACTCAATATCCCCCGGAGCGTAAGGCAGCACTGGTGTTTCGTCTATCCCATACGAGTGCCTTAGATAATAATAAAGCACTTGTAATGCTCCGTCGTATCTGTGAATATAGGCCGAGACTGCGTATGTCGGGCAAGCCGGCAGTAAGTGCATTACAGTCTCCGGCGCCCTGCGGCAGGCCCTGCAGCTGACATCAGGGACCTCCATACCCAAGACACGACGTCGATAGACGAGGGTGTTAAATACACCATCTTGGCAAGCCATTATGAATCCCTCGGTCTCAGACTTCAGCCCGGCTGACCTTAAAAAGGCGAAGGTCAGCTTTTCGGATAAGCCGAGGTCTTCTATATTTTTATAGAAGACTCCGTGCAATGGCTTATCCTTATGGAGCTGCAGAAGGATGTTGTGTTCTGCAGCTCTAATGTGGGCTTTTAGTCGAACGGGTTCCAAGTCGGTGACAGGAGTCGGGGTTTACCCGCTTGACGTCGAAGATGAGACCAAGTTCATCGGCTGCTTTCCGTGCTGCCTTAAAGAGAATAGCTCCTACCTCTGCATTTTCATAGTTCGGAACATGCAGAGGAGGGGATCCGAACTCCTGATGATCTTACATGCTCCATCCAGAACCATCCTGCTATGGAGACTCTCCTAGCTCAAGAGTCCACGGCCTCCCGGATGACGTGGGAAATATAACCGTGGAACGGACGATTTAGGATGCAAGCTCCTATTGAGATGCATCTTCTTGCGGGTTGCTACATCGAGTTGATGCAGCTCTTCTCTAGTCCACTTCACTACTCCGAAAGAGTAGAGAAGGATCGGAAAGGCAAGCATATTTGTAGCAGACACCTTGTTCTTTCCCGATAGTTCTGAAGACCAGATCTGTCGGAGTAGGTGCTGATACTTGCCGCGGAGAGTGTTTTTCACTACACTCACTTCTTGGGTGGAGCGTTGCTCGACACCCAAGTAAGTGTACGACTCTCCGGCATCTAGATGGTGTAAGATGCTTCCGTCCACGAGCTGCGCGTCCTCTCTGTAGTCACCGCATCGTCCTTATTGAGATGGATCAGTGCGCATTTGTCCAATCTGAACTGCATACCGATAGCCTGCGTGTACTCCTGTATCATCATAAGGGATTGTTGGAGATCCCTCTCTCCAGAGGCATAAAGTTTAAGGTCATCCATATGAAATAGATGGGTGACCTTATAAATATTTTTTTGAACTCCGTTTCTCGGGTATCAAACTGGGCACTAGGCCAAGCTTCAATTCGCCTCAGATGCGCCTCTCAAGAAAGATCTTACAATGTTCGTGGTTTGCAACAATGTGGCTTTTTGCATGATCAGGTAAGTATGTTCTGGTAGGTCTTGAGCTTTAATATTTTTCTTTAATGTTTTCGGGACGAGACCAGTAGAGGAGATTATTAGAGGAACTATGGTGGCGAATTATTATTATTATTATTGACAAATAAATAGGTACCTTATATGCATTAATGACAATACCGGATAAGATTAAATTTAGCTTCTTAATATAATACTAACAATGACAAGTTTAATCTCTAGTTAGCTGGATATCAGTAGCTTGTGTATATTTTGACTTGTAATGAATTATTTGAAATGATGTACTTCATTCCCAACTGAAAAGGCAATTCATTATTCCCGAAATCCCGAATGAAATGTACAAAAAGTAATAATAAAAAATACGTAGCAAAGAAATAAACTGGATAGGAAGTGATAACGATGGCGAGAGATCTGAATGTAATTGCTCGACTTAGAACTCAGCTTGGAATTTACTTTTTACCACTCAATATTATATTAATCGTTTCTGGCATTCCCTAGTATTCTCAATTTATTCTCACTCAGCGAATAATGAATTTTCATTCTTATCAACGGAATCATTTATTTATGATTGCCGAAATGCGATTGAGTGTTTGTTACAAGTATAACTCAACAACTTCACTAAATTAATTAATAATCCTTATAAAACGGGTAATAAATTAAATGTGTCATAAAGACAAATATAATTAATTTCCGATTAAAAGGCTTTAATACTAAACAAGTACGTATCTGACTGAGGATAGAAGTCGGTTAACTTCATTAAAACATGAAGTACGTCTGAATACAAGTTCATTTAGATTTAGTGTTTGCTGTTTGGACGATTATTTATACGGATATGGAAAATCAGAGAGGGCGACAGAATTTTTTTAGAGGGTGGGCACAGCAAATTGACGTTATATTTACCGATTTTTTCAAAACTTTTGATAGATCATGTACGATGGCTCTGAAGGGCCACAGCAAGAAATTAAAAAAGTGGAAATTTCTACTTTAAAAGTAGAAATTTCTAGTTTTAAATTAGAACTTTCTACTTTTCAAAGTAGGTATTTCTAGGTTTACAGTAGAAATTTCTACTTTCAAAAGTAGAAATTTCTAGTTTTAAAATAGGAATTTCTACTTTCCAATTATTCAATTTTCAAGACAGAAATGTCTTCTAGTGTTATGTGCCATCATGCTTTATGTGTTCTTCGTTTTTAAAGTAATTATGACTATAATTGACTGCTGGAAAATTACTCTAATCAATTTTCTACGTTATGAACTTTTATCTGAAATTTATTCGAAAAGAGAAGCGACGCCAGAAAACATTTTAAATAACATAATTTTTGATGAACATCTCGATTTAGAACAATCGAAAATGTTAACAATTATTAAAAAATTCATACATGAATGCGATGAGAAGGATTTAACAAAATTTTTGAGATTCTGCACTGGCGCGCAGATTTGTTAACAGAAAATCCTCGAAAAATAACTTTTAACGCATCGAAGGGGGTAAATCGAACATCAATAGCCCATACCTGCAGCTCTAAATTAGAGTTGCCCCTATTATACATGATAATTATACCGATTTTAGAGCTCAAATAAACTCAGTTTTATGGTCGAATATATCGGTGATAGATTTTGGAACTTCAAATTTAAAAATAATCATAATTGACCATAATTTGAAATCATTCAGATTCAAATCCATCAATGTGGTCATTGAAGGACAAAAATCCATCCACTATGACCCCTAAATTTCAGTATGTCAGATTTATATATTTTATGGCTTTTATCCAATCATTTAGTGAGAATGAAAAGTACATCTCAATCTCTCATCTGCATAAAGGTGAACACGACAATGAGTAAGTATCTTGGGAGATCGATGATAAAAACTGGGAATAATATTTTTGTGATCTTTGTTTCTTCTTTAATCGTTTGCTTAAAATTATATCTTACATAAGGACAGTATTCACGTTTTTTGCTAAGAGGACATAATGGGTGCATTACAATTAAAACAGATATATATTACTATCAAAATATTTTAATTTTTAGTACATAAGTTTCATATCCACAAAATGAATGTTGAGTAGACCTTTCGTCTGTAATTGAATAAAAAAGCAGACCTTATTTCCTCTTTAGAATCGACGTTTTGAAAATCTTTATTGTTTTTCTAAGGACTAATGAATTTTTTTTTCTGATTTGCTATGAGTTTCGTTGTTTAAAATATATTTTTTTTATCCAATTACTGACGAAAGACCTATTTTAACTTTGAGTTGAAATTTTCTAAATTAAATGTATCTTCCCAAAAAGTGTTATAGATGACATCATACGTAACGGCAATTATGTTAAAAAAATGTAATTCCTATAATAAATTGTATCTGGGCTTACTTTTTCCTCCTCACATAATACAAACATATGGTCTTTTATACAGTGCGTATCCATATATCACAGCTTTTTACAGCAACATCTATCAGATACTAGAAGTTTTCAGTAATCTAGTAAAATTTCTAGTTATGTGACATATTAAAATAGTATAAATTATTAAGATATTTAGTTCCCGCAGAATCTACATTTAATAAATTGATTTTGATGCCCAAAATATAGCCAATTTGAACTGTCCTTTTAAAATGTAGGTTAGCGTCTTGTAAAGATATAAATACTGACTTTAAATGTTTAGGTTTACTAAAACATTTTTCGAAATTATACTAAAATAAATAAAACAGAACAATGTGTAAAACGACACTTAAAATTGCAATGTAGTATAAAAAACGGCACAAAAGTTTGATGTAAAAAGTAAAAATAGTTAGATATTTTTTATTTAATATCTTGTTGTATAGTTGCAACTGCAATTTATTAACATTCATCACATTCATTAGATATTACTAACTATCCTAAATTTAACAATAATTTTATCTCGTTTCTTAAGCAAACATAAATATCAACTGTATCGAATGGATCTCCATTTTTTTCTCTTCTAAAATTAATTCACATAATTGATAGACATCTTTGTCGACCTTGTCACAGGAAAATCGTAGAAATTTAGTCTCATTTTTATAAGCCTCAAGGGACACCATATTTTTAATGGAAATAAGATCATTTATCTACCTATCTACTTATGATCGATCAACCTTACACCACAAGAGAAGTCATTTACCATCACAAGAGAAGTGGAGAAGTAGTCTTAAAGTAGAAATTTACAATATAAAACTAGAAATTTCTACTTTTTTTATTTTTTGTTGTGGTCCTTCAAACCTTTTTTTTCGGGTTGGTTAACTTCCCTATGTTCTCTCCTTATTATTTGACTAGTAGGAATCAATATGTAGGATTCTTAGCTACTGTTTATTTCATTTATTAACGATATAGTTACTTGTGTCGGTGTTAACAACCCAATAAATACAGTCACATAATGTATACGTAAATACATACTGCATTGTTATGTTATTTGTTATATAACATGCTGTATCCACATGACTTTTATCAACATGTGCGTAATTTTTATATAAACCAAAAATAGATTTGAATCATTTCTAGCTAAATACAAACTGCTGTTAGTAAACCAACATGGAGTCAGGAAAAATCAATCAACTTGTACTGCAGTATTCCAACTTATCGACCATCTATAAATCACTAGATGGGCACAATTATACATTAGTTTTATTTTTTGGTCTCACACGTACACTTGATTGTGTTGATAGGGATTTTTTAATTTTTGATTAACAAATTGTTCTTGATGGGCATCAGGGACTGCATGAATGATTGGATAAAATCATTTCTGACAAATCGGAGATTCAGAGTTAGTTGGTCAAGAGTTTTCTGATTTCGAAGACCTGAAATATGGCGTACCACAAGGCAGTATTTTATCACGACTTCTATTCACATTTTTCACTAAAGATGTGAGGAAATATGTAGGGAATAACATGGATATACAACTAGTTTTGTACGCAGATGACACCACAATCGACTTATCTGCTTCCTCAGAACAGAAGCTATGCACAAATATTGCTCTCTGAATTCTACAGATAGTGTTGTAGAAATCACCTTGCTCTTTATTCCTCTAAAACTCACTATATAATTTTTTATAGAAGACGTAAAATTCCAGACTTTGAATTAAAACTTAAAGACACCGTGCTGAAAAATTGAGATAATTGCAAGTTTCTCGGTCTCTATATTAATTACCAGCTATAGTAGTAGTATACTTTAACTTGGCGTGTGTATGTATGAGTTAATATTTCTGTACGATTTCATTTTCTCTTGTACACAAAGATCCAGAAATATTGTCCACGTAGACAATGTCTCTGGACTATTGCTTTAACTTTGTGTACAATATGGGAGAAAATAAAATTGTACGGAAATATTAACTCATACATACACACGCCAAGTTAAAGTATACTAGACTATATCCTGGGATACACATGTTGACATTGTAACCAGTAAACGAAACTCAGCATATTTTGCATCGAAAATCTAAAAAATATTCTACATACCAAAAACTTAATGAAGGTCTATTATGCCTTAGCATATTTTCATCTAAATTATATGGGGATTTACTGGGAGCAAACTGCTGAGCTCAACCGCATATTCGTTATACAAAAAATTATACGAATTTTTTTTCTGTCGACCCATTGGATTCCTGTAGGCCCATCAATAAAAAACATCATATCTTACCGTTTCCTTGTGTAGTGCTCATGATACTAGGTCTAATACCAGACTGCAGTCAACAGCCTTATAGTAAAATAAGGATTTTTTATATTCTGCCTCTAAAAGCACATTTGAGCTATGCTAGGCCCAGTCAGGCTATTTATTGTTCGATTGCAGCATACACTGGAAAAATGAAAAAGACAAGAATATTTTATTACCATGTGGTAACATGTGGTATTTTAATTACTTATTGAATTAAAAAGATTTGAATTTAAATTTATTTTTAAAAAATGAAATTGTATTAATTACAAAATTGAGATATTGAAATTTAAATTGCTAATAAATAAAATTTACCTTGTAGTGTTAAACACAACGAAACGTGGATATATAAATGTAATATAAATTACTAAGAATCGCACAGTTAAAGAAAGTTTGTAGACTCAATCAAATCAAAATTGGCAGGCAAATAATCCCTTCTACAATATAGTACCAATATACAAACTTCAAAAATATAGTTTTACTAAATTGAAAGCTGTAAAATGCAGAAAATTGTACAAATGCTGCCATCTGTTGATGGGCGACTTAAGCGCACAACTTCCTTACTCTAACAAGTTACAGAATCGATGAAGGAAATTTATAATTAATAATAGTTTAACATTAGTTGAATACCACATATTAGATAGTTACTTTGCAATTTCTATACATAACCAAAAATACGAAGTCGTAATAAATTGTTCACAAACTGTTTTGTGAGAATTCAGTAAATATATTACATCATACAGGATACACTATATAACAGATGACTGACAATGTTTCACAGGTAAGGAAAATAACCACATGTGCATAGTAATAAAGTATAAAAATTAATGTAAATGTTTTTGTATCTTGACATCGACAATAAGTTCTGAAGAGCTGTAACAGAGAAACATAATAGTGTAAAAAAACATGACTGAGTTCCTAAGATACAAAAATAGGTACATAAAACAATGTGAAATATTAAATAATAATATTTTTAGTCTGGCTATACGGGCTACCTTCCCAAAGCCATATTCCTTTGGAAAAAAATTTTTTTAATCGCAAACTCCTCTATAAAATCCTTATTTTACTATAAGGAACGTAACCAGACTGCAACCAACAGCTACTCTCCGGGCTATGTGCCTCGCCGAGCGCTGAATTACAAGTTACATCGAAGCAGTAGCGTCATCAAAACGCTAATGCTTCGATTGTAATAAACAACAGCCGAAAGACTGATCCTACTTAAAGGATTTCTCATACCAGTCGTCACACACCACTTGCAGACTGCAGTTTTGAGCTGTTGGCTCTCGTCAGTGCAAGATAGGCATGTGACGACCGACACGAGGATCACTTGACTCTTTAGTACATTTCGGTATCTTTGGGATAGCGATATGTAAAATAGTCAGCAGGTGCCATCTAGCGGTCCAGTGTCTGTTGCAATCGAAAAATAAATAGCCTGACTTAGGCTAAGCAAGTTCAAATGTGCTTTCAGAGAGCGGAATATTAAATAATAATATTTTTAGTCGCAAACTGCTCTATAAAATCCTTATTTTACTATAAGGAACGTAACCAGATTGCAACCACATAGCCCGGAGAGTAGCTGTTGGTTGCAGTCTGTTTACGTTCCTTATAGTAAAATAAGGGTTTTATAGAGGAGTTTGCGACTAAAAATATTATTATTTAATATTCCGCCCTCTAAAAGCACATTTGAACAATGTGAAATAGTTTAGCAGTTATACAAGGAAAATTTCTGATAGTTGAAACAGTCTCACTTACAAAAACTGAAATAAAATGCTGTACAGATCATGCAAAATATAAGTAAAATATCAGTTATTATATAAAATTGTTAAATGGGCATAGGCCATGTAACAACGCAAAACACTGACAACTGTTTATTAACAACTATGACAACTATTTATTGCTGTCAATCGCTACGGGATTTTCAATAAAACTGACAATGCCAGTTATGAAGAATTTTTATGTTTTTGTGTCTTTTTTTATTTGATAATGTTGAAGAAAAACACTGAAATTGTTTTTGCAAGAACAAAATGTTGTAAGTTTTTATGTTCGTTTGTTGTGGCGAATTTCGTCAAGTAGACCGTTAACTTTTGCAATATATATTAAAACCATAAGCATTTTTGAATAGAGAATGAAAATACTTTTCAAATGAGATATCACAAGCCCCTACTTGGCATTCAAAATTTCAGGGCTTGCAACTGTCACTCGAAGGGGGTTGAATTTAGGGGTGTAATTTGTACATTGTAGGATGTCATCTCAAAATCCAAAATCGACGTGTCTCGAGATTTTTTTATAAATATGCACAATAATTGAGATACTAAATTTATTCCACTTGGCTGCCACACTGTATGTTAGTTGCAAATTGTTTATTGTATATTAATTGTTTTTTCTTAATCATGTCTGTATACATTTTAATTTACTATTTAATCTGTTGGTTTAATATGTTTTTATTGTCGGTATATTTACATGAATATTGTTATCTGTTTTTGTATTACATTTGTATATTTTATCCATTATCTTTTCCACCCTGTAAGTTTTGTTTTAAAAACTGATTATTCCTGACATTTTGGAGAAAACAAAAAATGGACATGGACATGAACGAATAATAGAAAATAAACATTCCCTGTAATTCTCCTGTACCTATTTACCAGGAAAGGCAAAATTTAATCACAAAAACTTTTCCATTAAGAAAAGTATCTTTAGGTCATCGATGGAGATCTCTGTAGTTTTGCTATAGGCTATTATTGCAAAGCGAAAAGCTTACACGGGATGGCTAAAAGCTTCCACGACGGAATGTCACTGTATGTTTTCTTTTATTTTCCAACGACACTAAAACTGAATTTTCTTTGTTATGAGGAGGGCCTGAGGTTACTCGAAAGCGATGTAATGAAAGACGACACATTATTTTATAATTTAATGTAAAAGTATGTGACATTTGAATAACTTTTGTTGATAATGTACATTTTTATATATTATTCACGTGATGTTTGGATCGGAGCAGCATTTCAAATATCACAACAAAATGAAAATAAAGAGATTTGTAATTTCATTGGATATATTTATTGCATAAACATATACTTCTACTTATTTGGTGTTGGAATTACATCTTTTGCTTTATAATAGTAATATTATTTTATTTCTAGATATCATGAAAGGCGAGCTCGACTTTACGTTAAAATTTGTATGGTATTTTTTATTTCATAATTAGCGCACCGCACAAAAACACGATTAATCGAAAAGTTTGTATCAACAGCATCCCAATGAAATTGATCGTCAAAACTTGAGTGCGCCAAAACAGAACAAATTGCCTTGTGACATCCCTCCACTCAAGCACATCCCAAAGGTATTCGAGTCTTTTAAGGAATTGTCGTGATGAGTTGCGGGTGTGATTGATATCTATAGTCAATATGAATGAAAAAAGGCCCAACCGCAAATACCGCAGAGTTCCAAAATGCAACAGTCCTTCTCGCAAATGTCCTAATAAAATGTTTATTTCAGCTACGAAAATTCTTTGTTGTGTAAAAAGGCAACGACATATTGTTGTGAGGATCATTTCATATAAATTACTTTAGAAATTAAATTCTTTCATATGTTTTCATTTCAGCTTGAGATGTAATTTGAAAAATGTGTTTTTTAAAATGTACATTGCGCTTTTAAATCAACACTTCGAGCTACGATTATGAATTTTTGTAATCTTACTCAAAAAACTATAGTGCTTCTAACGCTACTCTCCAACATATCCCTTGTTTGGATGTATTTCATTACTTTCTAAAAATTAAAAAGAATTATTGTTATAAAACTTTTCAATTCAAGGTTTGTGGAGGCCCTCAAAGTGTGGGGGCTCCGAGGCTCCCGCCCCGGTTGCCCCTCTGTCTATCCGGTGCTGATAATTATTATTCCTAAGCGATACATGTGCGGTTGTCAATCGAATGAAAATCTCAAATGATTGCTGATGTTAAAGTTATTTTTAATCCAATTCATGCAAGATACTTCTACATCCGAAAAATAGTATGTATAACCTATGCGGTTATTACTGAAGTCTAGTTTCCAGACTGGAAAAAACACGATAATATACGATTTAAACCTTTTACTTTTATAAAAAATATCTTTCTAAATGCACAATTACAAAAAACCAAGTCACTGTATGTCCCTTGTGGAATTATAAAAATAGAAATATAAACAATTTGAATCACAAGGTAATCATTATTTTTTATAAGAGTGAAAAAAGAATTGATTCGTATATTACGCATTAGCATTTTGTTGGTAATATGCGATTATTACACTTAACGCTCCAGGCTTGTAACTTGTAATTCAGCGCTTGGCGGGGCACACTTGACTTGACTTTGCTAAGCCCAGTCAGGCTATTTATTTTTCGATTGCAACAGACACTGGACCGCTAGATGGCGCCTGCTTACTATTTTACATGCCGCTATCGTAAAGATACCGAGATGTACCAAATAGTCAAGGGATCCTCGTGTCGTTCGTCACATGCCTACCTTGCACTGACGAGAGCCAACAGCTCGAAACTGCAGTCTGCAAGTGGTATGGGACTGGCATATGAGAGTTCTTTTAAGTAGGATCAGTCTTTCGGCTGGTGTTTGTTGCAATCGAAGCATTAGCGTTTTGTTGGTGTCTGATTACATTCCTTATAATAAAATAAGGATTTTATGGAAGAACTTGCGACTGACTTATTGAAAGTGACCAATTATTTAATTTTTTTGTTTTCTTGTAGTTTATAAATAAGTGCTATTCATCAAACACCTATCAATCCATACTAGATACACTATCTGAACTAATAACAAAATTTTTATTTTATTGTGTAAAACACACTATGCGGGTATAATTTATAAAAAAAATATGGATATGAGCTATTCTGTTTTCATATATATGCTTTTTACTCGGAAGCTAGAATAACGGTCATGGCTAATAAATTTTTCGTGTCAGAGCAAATAAACGATTAAGCTCTGTAACAATAGAATTCATCTGAATATACCAACAATGAAATTCATATATAACAAAATACAAGTTTGAATAAACTGAATACAAAAGAACTTGAAATATTCGCTAAAATTTCAATTACGTAACAGAAATATTACAACATAATCCAATATATGTTACAAAAATAAAAAACTTTAAATTACTAATATGTATTCAGACATTTTTACGGCAATCATTAAAGCAATCAGTATGACATTTGTAAATGTTATACAGAGATCAATGAAGTTGACCAATTTTCGATATTAAAAAAACACATATACAGGTTGTTCTGTAATAACGTGCAAAAATTTAACTGTGATTCCCTGTGGAAAATTAATACGGGTTCTTCGTATAAAATTTTTCAAAATAACCCCTTCTTGTCCAGGTACACTAACTTAGAGGGGTGTGCCAAAAACGGTTTTTAATTTCTATCTCAGAATAACGTAATCGGAAAAAGACGAAATTGGGCACATTTCTGTTACTTACCAAAATGCATCTGACCTAGTATGTACACAAAAGGGTGAAATTAGCTACCCTTCTTGAAATTTTGTAAATACCTTTCTGCCTGCTATTTTTTTTTCAATTAAAAGGAAATACCTAAATAATAAATAATAATAATAATAAATAACACCACAGGTAATTACAACCCCCTTTACCCCGGAAGGCTCTAGAAGAGCCTTGTGTGGGAGGGGGCTACACATTTAGAGACAAGGGACACACACCCAATATCCGTGTATAGTGGAAAAATCCCTCTCACAGTATTTTCCTCTGCCACGACCAGGGATCGAACCCGGAACTTTCGGGTGAGAGGCATGTGCGCTCACCTCTCGACCACCAGTTATAGAAAATATTATGATTCATTTAGAAGCTATTTTATGCCTTGGAAAAATTTCATAAAATTGACCATTTTTGAGAAAAAAATTAAATTATATCTGCCTAAGTGATCAATCAAAAACGATGAGCACAATTATATTATGTAAAATACTAAAAGTAGGCTGGTGTCAAATTAAAATTTGACAATATTACGTACTGATATGATCATTTGATGCTTATAAATTGCACGAGACATTACAAATTGAAGACAAAGTATTGAAAACCAAATTTATTAGTAAACTAAAAAAAACTACCACACAAAATATACAAAAGATGAATTTAAACAGTAAAAAAATTTAAACATGAAGACAACGAATATTGTTTTTAGATATTAAAGCATTTAGAGGGCGGAATATTAAAACAATATTTTTAGTCGCAAACTCCTCTATAATATCCTTATTTTACTCTAAGGACGTAACCAGACTGCAACCAACAGCTACTCTCCGGGCTATGTGCCCCGCCGAGCGCTGAATTACAAGTTACAAGCCTGGCGCGTTAAGGGTAATAATCGCAAATTACCATCAAAACGCTAATGCTTCGATTGCAACAAACACCAGCCGAAAGACTGATCCTACTTAAAGGAGCTCTCGTGCCAGTCGTCACACACCACTCTCAGACTGTAGTTTCCAGCTGTTGGTTCTCGTCATTGCAAGGTAGGCATGTGACGATCGACACGAGGATTACTTGACTATTTAGTACATTTTGGTATCTTTGGGATAGCGACATGTAAAACAGTTGCTGTAATCGAAGCATTAGCGTTTTAATAGTAATATTGTTACGTGTTTACAGTCTTCAGTAAACACTCTGTAGGTTCAAATAACTTGCAACAAGAATCTCCACTAACCACTATTTTATTAATCACTAAAATTACAATAGTTAATCCTTAAAACTCACACAACTAATAATAACTTTAATCTAACATAAATTCACTACTTTTAAATCACCTGTCAACTCTTATCTAATGTAAAACTCTCTCTCTGTATACTAGAACTGTACTGTACACTCCACTGAACTGTTCCCCCATCTGCTGGATTTACCTCTTTATATACACACTTGGAATGTACCAGAATCTCATTGGAGAACCTTTCAGAATGTACTAGAATCATCTACAGTTTTCTTAGGCACTACTAAATGGCGGTTCGCCAGTTGGCCCACAGATGGCGCCACCCTACTGGCCAGGAAGTAATTACACTCTCTTCTTTGTCATAGGGCAGCACATAACAATATGCAATTATTACACTTAATGCGCCAGGCTTGTAACTTGTAATTCTGCGCTCTGGTTACGTTCCTTAGAGTAAAATAAGGATTTTATAGAGGAGTTTGCGACTATATTTTTAATGTTTTAATATTCCGCCCTCTAAAAGCAGATTTGAACTATGATAAGCCCAGTCAGGCTATTTATTTTTCGATTGCAACAGACACTGGACCGCTAGATGGCGCCGGCTAACTGTTTTACATGTCGCTATCCCAAAGATGTCGAAATGTGCTAAATAGTCAAGTGATCCTCGTGTCGGTCGTCGCATGCTTACCTTGCACTGACGAGAGCCAACAGCTCGATACTGCAGTGTGCAAGTGGTGTGTGACGGCTGGCACGAGAGCTCCTTTAAATAGGATTAGTCTTTCGGCTGGTGTTTGTTGCAATCGAAGCATTAGCGTTTTGATGGTAATATGCAATTATTACACTTAACGCGCCAGGCTTGTAACTTGTAATTCAGCGCTCGGCGGGGCACATAGCCCGGAGAGTAGCTGTTGGTTGCAGTCTGGTTACGTTCCTTAGAGTAAAATAAGGATTTTATAGAGGAGTGTGCGACTAAAAATTTATGTTTTAATAAAGCATTTGTTCAAAATGACGACCTCCAACTTGAATACAGTTTGCAAGCCCTAAAATTGCCATACAAGCTATTTAAAATATTTGGAGAGTTTCAAACTTCATTGGCAGCATTAAAAAATGTCTCTCTTAAAACTTCGACGTTAGGGACAGGTGTCGAGTAAACGACATTTTTCAAGTGGCCCCAAAAGTAAAAGTGCAATGGATTTATATCTGGGGATCGAGGGGGCCATTTAATTGTGGCATCCCGAATACTTCCAATCCATCGATTTGTAAATGTTGAGTGTAGCCATTCTCGAACCTCTAAAGAATAATGAGGTGGCGCACCATCCTGCATAAACCACAGTGTTTGACGTAATGCAAGAGGTAAATCGTCTAAGTTGATACAGGTCATTTTGTAAAAAGTTTAAATAAGCTGGACCATTTAATCTGATTGGTAGGTACCTCAATAGGCCCTATTAATTTATTTCCTGTAATTCCAGCCCAAATATTTATTGAAAAGTTGTATTGATATCGTCCATTTACAACAGCCAACGTGAGGATTATCATCGCTCCATAAATGCTGGTTATGAAAATTTAAAACTCCATGTCGAGAAAGCAGCATTCATCTGTGAATAGTACTTTTCTTATCAAATTTAATAGGGGTAAAGTCCTTGCCTTTTCAAAATCCTCCATACTGATGTTCTTGTTATGTGGAATTGAAGAGCAGCCTATCTAATACTACATTCAGGATGTTCACCAAAATAATGTAATATTTGTACCTCCATTGCATCTCCTATTTGTCTCCGACGATCACAATCAAGACTTATTTTTTTCTCTTAACCTCAAGTGAATATTAGACAAAATACGAACATTTGGCACAGTACGAGTACGGAACTTACGACGGTATTGTTATTTTGCCGCTGAAGTATTTCCTTTACATTCACTATAAATTAAATGTATCTCTGCATAATCCTCATTACTAAAAAAAATCTGGTTAGAAAACTACTAGTATTAAGTAGTAAGGAATGATTATCTTATTATTTCAAAGGCAAGAAACAACGTAATATTGTCAAATTATAATTTGACACTAGCCTACTTTTAGTATTTTACATTAATATAATTGTGCTCATCGCTTTTGATTGATCACTTAGACAGATGTAATTTAACTTTTTACTCAAAAATGGTCGATTTTATGAAATTTTTTCGAGAAATAAAAAGTTTCTAAATGAATCATCATAATGTTTAGTTTTTTTTTAACTGAAAAAAACAGCAGGCGGAAGTATATTTACAAAATTTCAAGAAGGGTAGTTAATTTCACCCCTTTGTGTACACGCCAGGTGGATGAAATAATTTCGTTAGATGCCTTTTGATGAGTAACCGAGATATACCAAATTTTGTCTTTTTCCGATTACGTTATTTTGAGATAGAAATTAAAAACCGTTTTTTGGCACACCCCTTTAAGGGGGTATAGCTGGACAGGAAATAGTTATTTTGAAACATTTTATACGAAGAACCCGTCTTAATTTTCGACAGGGAATCTACAATTAAATTTTTTGCACGTTATTACAGGACACCCTGTATAAAGTAACTGACCCAATGATCAAGTGAGTGATATTATGTAAAATTATATACTTTGGGAATGTTCAATTAATGGAAAATTATTTTTATAATACTTTCTTTACATTCAATTCAATATTTTGAAATTTTCCAATTCGCTGAAAAAGTTTTATTAAAACGAAGCAGGCAAAGTATTTAACTTTATTTTTACACCTCCAGGAATGCTTTTCAAAAATTTTCTCAACATGCTCTTTATTAGTACTTCATAAGCAGAAACTGTACCAAATTTCAGCCTAATCAGAACCAATTGATTTTCAGCGCCATTTTCACATTCTTTAGAATGTTTTCAGAAAGTCTCCCCACATTTTATCATTTTATCCATGCATTTATGATAGGGTATAAACATTTTAAATTTCTTTTGAAAATAAATAACATCACTTTACCTGGTAAGTGGCAACGCTACATTATATTAACTGAATATTACACAATTAATTCACTTGTGGTACCACGCAGAACAAACGAACGCACCTATCGCTATATATGTAAACAAACAAATCTTATAGGTATATGAGTCATCCGAGGTGACCCGAAGTTGGCTGTGTTTGTTTATGTTAAGTCGACGCGCTAAAATTGACTTTTGATTGTTGCATTTCGTATCAAGTTGGCCGTTAATATTTCGCTTTGGAAATATTCACTGATACTATTCCTGATAGAATTATTGAGTGTTGCTATCTAATAATTAGATACCCTTGTAAATTAATATGATGTTTTAAAATGAATAAGTTGTGTGAACATCAACGAGTTCAATTGTTGTGGTAAGTGAGTTTGTAGAGATTAAAAATTTGTCAAACTACTTGCTGGTGCTGGATATAATAGTTTTTATGTTATTACCTTAAATATTCTTGCATTTATAAGAAAAATGTGTTTTTATCAAAACAGGTATTTACTTTATGATTCAGAGTTTAAATTATCGCGACGCGACGTTACGAAGTTTCAAAAACACGGCATCATCACAAATGTTTTCTTAAGAGTATTCTTTTTAGAATTTTCAATTAAGTATTTATATTTACTTATTTTTATAAAAATAAAGAATTTGTCAGTTACAGCTCATGATTTGACTTAAATAAATCAAACAAAATATTAGTATCTGTTTAAATAGTTTCATCTAGGCAAATGGGAAAACAAATATATTGGATTAACAAACTACCCATGAAAAATAAAATACCTACTTAACAACCAGCATATAAGTTATCATATTTATCAAGTAGGTATAAGGTTACCGAAATCATAAACACGCGACGACTTATTATTGGTTGAAAGTGATTAGTTCTAAGAGAAAATGACTACAAGTCGGTGTTGTTTTTTAGTAAAATGTGAATGTGAAACATAATCATCAAAAGCAAATAAATTATTTTCGTTTGGCGGAGTCCTTGGTGAGTTATTTGAGTAACCATTTTCCCTTATAATTTGGTGTTTTATGGAAATGACGAAAGAGCGTTATGCTCAACAAATCAAAACATATATTTTCAGTAGTTTTAAGTTCATTTATACCTATAGACCTGGCGGCGGCTGCAAGAATTGTGTATACCCATCGATTTAAAGAAAATTTCATTTTTGTAGTAGGTGCATACGAGAAAGCTTCTAAATGATACTTTTCACCCATCGATTTGAAGGATCAACTTTACACCAAATTAACGGTTAAATCTTTAACTTCTTTATCTCATTGGTTTTCCAGGCCACAGCTTGGTGATTTTTTCTGGCCGATCAATTTTATCGATTGAAAATGCAGTTGATTTTGAGCAAACGGGCAACTTTCGTCACGTTTGAAATACAAAAAAGTACATTTAATAATATTTTTTCACTTTTCGAAGTATCAGAAGTTATTCTGTGGGTATTTCTGATACTTCAAAAAGGGACAAAATATTATTAAATGTATTTTTTGTAGTTCAAACGTGACGAAAATTGCCTGTTTGCTAGAAATTAAAAGTCAACCGCATTTTCAATTGCCAGTTCCTTGTCGCTGCTTGCTGAAAGTCATACAAGGAAAAGTGTTTTTTGTAGGAAATTTTGTAAGCTTTCATTTACGTCTTATGAAATTTTGTTGTAAAGTCAAAAGAAACAATGATATATACAAAAAAGAAATTAAGAAATAATATTGGTTCAATTTTTCTGAACAAAAACAGTTCTCAAGAACCTTTTTTTAAAGAAAGTGTACCTTACGAACGACTTATGCTATTGCATTACTTTCATGTGTATATAAATGAATAAAAATAGGTCAAAACCAATTTTAAGGAAATTGTTATGCACAGTTCTTGCAGGAAAATCTTAATTTATAACAAAAGAGAAATTTTTGCTCATAGCTTTCAACAGCTGTAACACGTGAACCATTTGTCGTATGAAGGTCCTTTAGAGTTAATTTTAGAGATAATTTAATTCTCTTCAAGAAACCTGTAGTGTCATTATTGCCTAAAGCCAATCAAAAAATAGCTATTTGCCAAAATGCACTTGAAAATGACATTTTTTTATGTTTTCCCTTTTATTTCCATTCACTCGTTATCAAAACGATTTTGTACATACACATTCAAAATTTGATTATCTTTAACTTTCATTAGATACACTATATGCGTACGATCTATCGTTTTCGAGTTTTTATCGATTTTATCATGGGCTATAAAGATGTTTAAAAATTCATATATCTGCCAACATTGATCGAATGGAAATAAAAAATTGTTCGTAATCGAATTTTCTACAACTTTCATTTGAAACATTTTGCGATCCGAATGACTATTTTCGAGATTTTAGCGTAAAACGAGCGCGTTTCCGTTGCGTCACAAAACTGTCAAAATTTCAAAAATCTATCTCGGCTGGCTCCAATAGGTCGTACGAAGTTAAAAAAAACGAAATTGTGCGGATTTTTATTACCTATAATTTTCATGTACACATATTTTACCGTAAAATTGACACTTTCCGAGTTTTTTGCGAAAAGCGGATTTTTAAAATCAATTTTCTCCCTTACCCCCTCCGCCGGCATCTACGGATGAGAACTTTTGATATGTTAAAAAGTACCATAAAATAAGCCTGATTTCAACCCGCTCTGAATTATAGAGATGGACCACGGTTGGAGGGAAAAGTGGAAAAATATTGTAGGGATAGAAACAGAGGTGGAACAAAGCTAAACCTACTTCACAATGATGATGGCCTTTTAAAACTGAATCACAAGTCTAATTTTATTTCTTTCAGAAAAGTTAAAATTGTGTTGAAAATTTGTAAGTCATTCTAGTGTAATAAGGTAGTAATATTAGTAGGAAGTTGAACGTTCCGTAGTGAAAGATTTTTAATGAGTTTGGTTGTAGCCTGAGTGTTTGGATTAATTATGACAACTACACAAAGGACTATCAAGAAGTCCAATTCGATTAAGGTGTTGTGGGAAACGTCCGTGGTTTAATTTTAATCTAGTGACAGTAGTATAAAAATATCTAGAAACTTTATGGCTACTTATATGGGGTAAAGAAGTTGGTAGCATGGGATGAATTTTTGTGTAGTGGTTTTTTGAGTTGGCCACATACTCCTTCCAACTAGCTTGCCATTTCTGTTTTAGTTCTTGTTTATAATTATGAAAGAAATCTGTCATCGGGAAGAATGGGTGAGTGATGCCTTGTTCTTTTGATTGTTTGGCAAGGTGATCAGCAATACAATTTCCTCTGATGTCTGAGTGACCTTTAACACAAATATAATTAACTTCAAAGCCTGCTGCGATAACTAATGATTCTTGACGTTTAATTTTATAAATTATGTCGTTCTTATATTGCCCATATCCAAAATTACTTATCGATAACAGAACAGATTTAGAGTCACTTAGTACAGTGAAAATTTTAAAATCAGGATTAGGTAGCTTTATGTAAAAGTCTGTGATCCAAGATAGGGACTGGTATATTGCGAACGCTTCAGCGCTATATATAATACATTCTTTAAATAATTTAAAGGTAGCTGATATGCTCAAACTAGGAATGAATAAGGCACAACCTGTGCCGTCTGCAGTTTTGATTTTAGACGTACAAAACCATATTCATATTGAAAAATTGAGTAGTTATTTTGTGGAATGACTTCGTTTGTATAACGATGATACACAAGAAACGAATAGGTTAAAGGTGGGCTGTTACGATGTGGCCAAATTTCATTCGTCAAAGCCTCTACAGCCAGAGAACAGACTTTATTGTACAACCCTCTGTTACAGATTTATATTTTGGCAAATAATTTGTTGGCCTGATATTGCCTTCGTAAGTGCAGAGGCGGTTCTTGTGATTACGTACGACATACACGTATTCTTAGAAATGGATATTTTTTCAGGAAAAAATATTTCTCCAAATAAATCTGAAATGAGACGGTCTTTCAATGAAGTGAATATACTTAATTTTGAATACTCTTTAAAAAATGAGGATTGGTCATACATTTATATTTTGGACGATTTCAATGTAGCTTTTAAATTTTTCTATGAAATTTTAAGATTTCATTTTGAAACAATATTCCCTAACCGCAGATTGTATACTAATATAAGCGATAAAACATGGATAACCGATGACATCAGGACGTCGAGTTCCTCATTAAAAGATTTATTTAACTTAAAAAAAAATTATCCTACGCTAACCGATGCTTATTCTCAAGCAAAAAAGAAACATAATATTTTAATCAGCACAACTAAAAAAGAATACTATCAGGATAAAATTCTCAACTCTGAAAATAAAAATCGAACTATGTGGAATGTAGTTTCTGAATTAACAAACAAAAAGAAAAATATAACTAACATTACAATAAAAAAAGATGGAGTACTAACAGAAAGTCCCAATACCATCGCCTCTGAATTTAATAATTATTTTATCAATACACCTCTTGAGTTGGTAAATAATATACAGACAAATAGTAATTACTTTCGAGGAAAAACTGAACCCAGTAAAAACAATAATATTAATTCTACACTTTTTCTTCAGCCGTTTACTGAACACGAGCTACTCAATTTATTAAATACGAAAATGAAAAATAAAAAATCTGCAGGTGCCGATGATATACCTGTATTTGTCTTAAAAAAAATATTACATGTAATTATTGAACCACTTACGTTCCTAATTAACTTATCTTTTTCTTTGGGTGTTTTTCCTAATAATCTGAAAACGAGGAAAGTTACACCTATTTATAAGAAAGAAGACTCGACTCTGTTAGAGAATTATAGACCAGTCACTACTCCAGACAGTTTATCCAAAGTTTTTGAATATGCGTTTTGTGATCGTTTCCTAGGTTTTATAAACAGACAAAATATTTTAACTCCGAAACAGCATGGTTTTCGTTCAGGAAAATCAACATGTACGGCATTACTTACATTTTATCATATACTAATAAATTTTATCGACGCAGGTGAGTGCCCTGCTGCAGTATTCTGTGACTTAAGCAGGGCGTTCGATTGCGTTAATCATAACAAAATGTTGTCTATATTGGAATATTGTGGTGTACGAGGTGTTTCCTTGAGTTGGATTTCCTCTTTCCTGACAAATCGGTATCAATATGTTTCACTTAAATATCATAATAATAATATTATCACAAACGTTAAATCTGAAATTAAACCGGTGCAAATGGGCGTTCCACAAGGTTCCATATTGGGACCAATATTATTTTTATTATATATAAACCAATTAGAGGAGGAAATATCTTATCCACACTTTGTTATGTATGCGGATGATGTTTCATTACTTATCTCTGCAAACAATACCGAAAAGATTAATAATAAATGTGAACAAATTATAACTTCAACTTCCAATTATTTCAACTCTCATGATTTATATTTTAACACTAATAAAACACAAGTGCTGCGATTTCATAACTATCACAAAGTGATTGAACCTTTAAATTTCAATGTTAACAATACTGTTCTTCAAAGCAAACTTTCTGATGTAAAATTTTTGGGTGTGCATATAGATGAATGCTTAAGCTGGAAATCTCACTGTTCCCACTTGATTTCTAAACTAAATTCCATTACATATATGCTCAGAAATTTGAGACTTGTTTTGCATGAACATCAACTAATAAGTGTATATTACTCCCAGGTCGAATCAAGGTTACGATACGGTGTCTGTTTGTGGGGCAGCTCTACTATGGCTAAAGACGTTTTTAGGGCACAAAAATGTATTTTACGTTGTATTGGAAATATCCCCCAAACCCATACATGTAAAAACTTATTCGGCGGGTATAAAATATTGACTCTTACCTGTTTATATATTTTAGAAATATCAATTTATGTATTTTCTAATAAAAACAATTTTAAGCTAATTAAAGACATTCATAATGTTAACACACGACAAAAAAATTTATTACATATACCATTCGCAAAATATACAATTGCCAAAAACTCACCGTCTCACGTTGGTACCCGAATTTTCAACCATTTACCCGACTATATAAAGTCTAGTGAAAATATAAATTTATTTAAATCTAAACTTAAATTGTTTTTGTTGGAGCAATGTTTTTATACAATATCAGATTTTTATCTGTTTACACCTGACTAAATTACCTGATGTTATTTTGTCTGTTTTTACATAATTAATTGATTTTGCAATATCAATTTTCTTTTTTTAATTTGTAATTACCTATTGACTATTCCTATACAATTGTATATTGTCTTTTAAGGAAAAGAAATTATTATTATTATTATTATTCTGTCTATAGTTTTTAGGTTAGAGTCGGAGGCTGAACCGTATAAGGTACTACCGTAATCTAGTATTGATAAGATGTACGACTTATAGAACACGAGTGCGGTTCTGGGTTCGGAGCCCCATTTGACTTTGGTGACAGATTTTAGAACATTTATACCTTTTTCACATTTTGTTTTAATGTAATTTATGTGTTTAGTCCAGAGTAATTTTTTATCCAAAATAATGCCAAGGTATTTATATTCATTAACAAGAGGTATAGCATATGTGTTTAAATTGAAAGATCTAATACCAGGATCGATTCTGTGGCGACTAAATATCATGAAAACGGACTTGTTTTCAGATAAATCAAAATTGTGGTCATTAAGCCAGGAGTTGAGACAATAGGTGATATGTTTCAGAACAGTAACACAGTCTCTATATGTTTTTGTGGAGTAAATAACCAGATCGTCAGCGTACTGTATGCAATTTATCGTTTCATCATATATTTCATGTATGCTCGCGGTGTAGATATTAAAAAGCAGCGGGCTTAGGACCGAACCCTGTGGAAGTCCTTGACACGAAATTCGAGGTCCATGGTAATTATTTATAGAATCCTTTACATATACTATTCTATTATTATAAAGTTCAACAATATTTGTTGAGGTGTTAGAGAGGAGACCATAATGAATGAGCGTATTTTGAAGCAAAGATAAATCGACCCAGTCATAAGCCCCTTTTATGTCAACAAATAAAGCTGCAAGATAAGAATTTTCCGTAAAACAGTGTTGTATATCGGTAACTAATGTAGAGACTGCATCAATTGTTCCATTACCCTTACGAAAGCCAAACTGATTTCGGGGGATAAGTGAATTATGTTCAAAGTACAATTCTAAGCGAGATTTAAGCATACGTTCTAAGATCTTTGTTATACAGGACATTAGAGATATAGGACGATATGATGTTGGATTGTTGTTATCCTTGTTCGGTTTTAGAACAAGGCAGACAGAAACAGTTTTGATTTGTTCAGGGAATTTATTATTACACCACCAGTCATCAAATATGTCAAGAAGCATTTTTTTCCCATTATAGGTTAAATTGTATATTAGAAAAGATATATCATCTTTTCCAGGAACGGAATTCTTTATAATACTTAGTGCAGATTCAAGTTCTGCCATATTAAATGGTTCGTCTAACACGGTTTTATGACATTTGTTTTTAATATAAACCAGATTCTGTCAAAGGTTGGCCCGCGCCACCCACCAGGAGGGTATCTTTGTTGCGCTACTTAAGTACAATTAGAACAACATAATTTTATTCTTTAATTACATCCCTCTTACACAAATCCCACCAGGGCAGGGGTTGAACGACCAGGCTTTCTAGTATCTACTAATAGTAAATTATTACTACAAAAATGAAATTTTCTTTAAATCGATGGGTACACGATTCTTGCAGCCGCTGCCCGGTCTACTATTTTGTGTGCATAATTTTAACACTTACCATTGTTCATTCTTATAGCTCGTAATATAAAATCTGCATATAGCAAAAAATACTACTCTCATCCAGACAGTTGTTATTAAATGCAAAATATCATACAAATGATTTAGGGGAATAAAAAATACAGAAAGTAAAGATATCCCGGTGTTATATAATAACCTGGCAATTTGTCTCCAAAAAACTTATTTATTTTTTCCATTTGTTAGAAACCCTCAAGTATTTGGGACGACAAGCTTCACAAGGTTGGATAGACGGTGGAACAACTAACAACTGTCTGCTTTTATTTGTAAGTATGTATGTTGTGCAAATTCAAATAAAGTATGTTTATAACTGAACTTGATTGACTGAACTTTTCTATAATATGCAGACAGTGTTTCTGAGATTATTGCAGATAATAGCGACAGTTGAACTATCAATTTTGTAAACTGTAAATTAAGCAATTAGTTTTTATAAAGTTCTGATTAACCTGAAAGCTTCGTAAGACCTAGAAACTTTGGGGGATTCAAACATTTGTTGATTAGCCATGAACATGTTTTGTTGTTTAGCCCAGGCGGTATTTGTTTTGGGTTCGGTGAATCGGGTAGTATGGCAGATTTTTTGCTTAATCGGTCCTAAAAATCATTAGAAATGAAAATTTCACTATGCACTAGTTTGAAAACGTGGGCTTAGTTTTTTATTAAACAAAATGTGAGAGAATTTCTAAAAATTGCGTTTTTTTCTTCTTATTTTTTCATATATCTCAGTAACTATCGCTTTTAGAGAAAAGTTATACAAGTGAAAAAGTTTTGTAATTAAATTTTAAATAAGATGCAGTTGGTTGCGAATCCAAAATTCATTTTTGCTATTGCAAAAATAATAAAAATCGCAAAAAATATTTTTGAAATAGCAAGTTATTTGTGGAATTTTTTTCAAGTACTTATAGTATACGTAGGACCTTCATACTTGGCTAAAGAAACTATTTAATATAATAAATCTTCCCACCAAATTTTATCAAGATCAGACTTTTAGCTTTTGCATAATAATTTTGCAATCTAAATTTCGTTTTGAAAATTTGCAAATTTTCAAAATGTTGCTGAGGCTAAACTAAAGTATTTAGAAAGTTGAAAATTTTTGGACATGTAGGTAAAAGAGCACTCAAATTTTCAAATCTATTTTTAGACATTAAAATCCGTTAATTAGGGGAGCCTAGGGCATTGTTTAAAAATTTGGCAAATTTTTTCGAATAGCTCGATAGCGCCACGTCAAAAACAAAAAAATTTGGAGGTCATTGGAAAAGTAATTTTACGTTGAATTCATAAATGTAAAAATATATAGGGTATTACCATTTTTAAAAAATGACCTCGAAGATGCTCCGCTGTAGCGAGTCACCCTGTATATTTAAAAATATTTTAGAACCGGAAGTGATATAAAATTACTTGATATATTTAAAAATGCAGTTTTTTGAATGGCTCTAGACTCGCTAGTTTTATTTCGACATGTTCAAGAATTGAAAAGTGTTTATGGCCTTGAAAAGACGAAACATAATAAAATATTCCAATGTAGTTTTTTTGATATTTTTTATACTAATAGCGCTAAGTAAAAAAAACGAACCATTTTGGATTCTATATCCGGAGCCAATCGGAATATTTTCAATTTTTCTCATTGCATTGGTCTTCAAAATACAAAACATTTGTCCCATGTCCTTTCCAACCGATTTTGTAACTGTTATGGCAAGATAGCAATACTGTTTAATATAAAAAGTAGCCACCTTGTAATTCGTTATTATAAATCTTTTAATACTGTATAATAACTGTATAATACACCCTTCACACCTAATTTTACTGATTATATATATATGTTTTACTTCTAGATCTCACTGAGCAGTTGAAAGTAAAATAGACATTTAGTGAAATATATCAAAAGCACCTGGAGCAGAGACAGCATTGGAGGAATTTTACTTCTAAATGCCCACTAAGAATAAAATGGTGAGTAACTAAAAAAAGTCTGATGGCCACTACGTATCAATGTGAAGCATCTTTCTATCGAAATGTGGGCGGAGTTCTTTTGAAAATCAAAATAGCGTATCGTCTAACTATATGAGCACTCACATCTGACAGAAATCGAAAACTTATTTCTCTTGGTAAAATATGTTGTTAATTCTATTTGATTTGCTCATCTCTTAGTTTTTCTGTATTCCACCTTTTAATTATTTTTGACATTCCTTTATTTAGTTTACTTATGATAGATTCTTTTTGCATCATCTTGACACGTACCAAAAATGGTCTGAATCAGCGTTCGCTCCACGAAAGGTCCTGACATTCACTGTATCTGCAACATTTTTCCAGGGCAGGATCGTTAGTTCTGCGCGCAACCTTCCTCCTTTATCCGGGCTTGGGAGCGGGAGTTACTCAATCCACCCTGCAAAAATACCAGGCAGAGTTAATGTAATATTATTAATGGGCGGAAATTGGATAAAATATGTCAATATTATTTCGTGTATTAAAATGTTCTGCAGCATCCAGATTTGCTTTAACTGATTTTTCTTTTTTCTTTATTTCAGTTCCGCCCGAGCAGCTCAAAGCAAAACACTCTACCGTAGAGTGTCGGTCGTTAAATTGGAGTTGAACTTGACGAGTATCTTGTCAATATCTTATATATTTTTACAATATATTGGATATTACAAGTGTTAAGGCCTGTAACTGTTTCGGGGATTTTCTGGGGGCTACGGAGCCCAGAAAAGCAGTTAATACAACTCTGATTTCCGCGCGCGAGTGATGGAAATGCAGCAGGCAGTAGGATTGGAGCTGGCCCTCTATCACATCTGTGCTACACTTAAGTGGTAAGTTACAAATTATAGTTTCCATCCCAAGCAACACCAAATGGTTTAATAAACGTTTTGACAAACTTTTTTATTTAAAATTTTTTGAGAAAGTCATTTTTTATAGTGTTGCTTCAGCTTATCAAACTTTTTTTGGCAATGCCAAAATTTAGGTAATGTATTCAGAGAATATAAATATCTGACTTCGCATAAGGTGAACATATTTCAAATTAAAAATATAGAAGTTTCAAAGCCTCATAAAGCTGGTGAACTATATAGTTAAAAATAAATTAGATGTAATCGTAAATTATAATTGTTTTTATTTATTTTTTTTCTTTTGAAAATCTGAACTTTTTTTGAAGAATTTAGGTTTTTTCAAAAAATTTAGAATAAAGAGATAGAAAATATCGAGAGACTTTTTAAAGGGAATCCACCCTTGTATCTTTGTTAATGAATATGCGCTATAAATTCTTTAGACCTTCTTTATATTGTTTTATAAACTAAGAGCTTATTTAATAAATGATTAAATAGTTTCCATCATTTTATTTTTACCAAAATTACCTTAACTTTCAAAATTTAAATGAGAAATTCTGTTATACAGTATATAGACTAATAGATTTCAAATAACTTTGCAAGTCAAATCATGTCTTAAATCAGAAATCATTTGGTACTTATGATAAAATTGTTAATATATATTGCTGCATAACAATAATAAGATGACATTGAAACAAATTAATTTCTAAGTGCCTTATTTTGTAAAATATATTAATTTTTCTTTAATTACAACGGGGAAATTAGAATTAAAGTTTTTTTTGACTTGCGATACATTTCCCTTTGCAAAATTATTGAGAATTGGTCGGTCTACAACACTAAAAAGATAGAAGGTACCCGTTTTTAAATTCGAAAGTTAATATTAATAATCTCCAATTTTTTTAAAAGTACATATTTTAAACCTCCTACCTATATATAACTACTGATATCAAGGAAAAATTATTCAATTGTATATATGTATGCAGATAGCAATTTTTAAAAAATATTTATTATTTAGTACTAACTTTTCTATATTATTTTAAGCTTTCCTATTCTGCGGGATTGGCTAAATACGTAAAATTATTTTATCATTTACTATTTCACCCTTGGGGATCTAGGATGTTTGACAACGATAACAAAACACACAAAACACAACATTGTTCATTACTCTTTACTAATATCCAAAAATAGAGTCTATTTATTATTATTATTGTAACTATAGTGGCTTTTGGCAAGCTTTAACCAATCTTGAATCGTCCCTCTAATTTTATTGTCACTGGTCTCACCCACGCCTTCAACGCTATCCATGCAGAGTTTTACACCTTCTGTGATAAAGAAAATCCAGTTACTATGAAATCGCTCAGATAAACAATAATCCTTACCAATCACAAGTTGGTTCATTCTTGTAACTTTAACGCATTAGAACGTGATTATTCAAGGATAGGCTCATCAACATAACACTTGTTGAATTTAAATCAAATAATATATACGCAAAAACAAACAAGTAAATATTCTTTGCCACCTACTAAACCACCACACGAAACAGCAATTAACACGACGATCCGTGGGTGCTCACCAGCTAACTGTTGAGGCAATGAGAGACATGCATATATTTATGAGAAATGCTTATGTATTCTGCAACAAAGACAACAAATACTAACCCGGTGCTGGCGACTGCGCAATCGATGCAGATTGATATACGTCTAAAAACCGTATATTATAAACTGCAATATTACTGAACAAATATTTTTATTCATCATCTATCTATAACAAATTTTGATTAATGTAAATATTTTACTCATATTTCCAGATATTGTTATAATCTTCGAACTTTTAGTTGCAATTGTTTGACATGCCTATAAAAAATGTAGCGCAAATACATATTTATCGAATACATTTCAAAATCGTATATTAAAAACTATAATATGGCTGAAAAAATGCAAGTAGTGTTAATTTCACCAATTTACAATTTAAACATTTGACGGAAGTGTAGTCTCAACTCTCAATTAATTATTTCTCAAATATTCTGCATTACTCCAAAAATTTTCGGAGAAATACATTTATAATATACGTAGAAAAATCGTTTAAGAAATAATCGCTTTTCATAGACGTTGATTAAATATACGATAACGAAATTTAAACCATAATTTCATATAATAAACGTTTATTAAATCATCATGTGTTGCTTGGGATATTAGTTTCTTTCAGACCGTATCAATATCCTTCCTTTGTATATTTTCAGAAGCATTTTGAATGAAAATAATTTTATATGCTGTGAGACCCAACTAATCTTTATTTTAAACGTTTTTTAATACGTAACTTTACTTATATTTCAGCACAAAAATTTGGTGGAAGCTTGTCCAGCTTGTATATCTGTGTATCGATTATGATATTTGTACCTATGTGTATTTGAATACAATCCCTTTCTTGAAAATTGCCCTAAATCCTTGTCTATATTTTGCCATTTTAATACGTTAGTAAATAAATTAGGCGTATTTTGTGGATACCAGAGGTACCCCTCCCTCACCATTTTGTAATTAATGCCGATTCCATGACAATAAAGGGGATGCACCCCCCACTACTTTTTAATTGTTGGCGGTTTTGTGACAATGAGGCACCCCTTCTCATTGTCACAAGACCGACTTGATTTCTCTACTTATATTATTTACAAGTGCCTGATCACTTTTTTCTCTTGTTCCAGGGTGCAATCACACAGAGGCATTTCAATGGTATTAAAATTAGGACGACTGCGAAAGGGAACGGAGTTAAAGGTATGTACTTGCTACTTTGTATTCTGTACATCAACAAACAAATTAAATAAAAAGCTTTTCGAATGTTTGTGAAATAAAATGCTTCATGCTTCATATAGTTATTCGTTGCATATTTCTTGCTTTCCTTCATTGCTGATTTTCTATTTCAGGTAGGTTCCGGACGAGAAAGGATATAGTTGAAAACATCGCATAAGGTAGGATTTTTCTTTTATTAAGTGAAGATTTAGTTAATGTCATAAAATATTGTGTATTATCCTTTATGAAGTAAGTATACATATTTTCAAAACAAGCTTGCAAAGTAAGTATGCACGGCTTATTGTTGTTTTGATTTGTGAAATTTATCGGTAATAATTTTAGGTGACTGCTTCGCTAACGGATGAGTTCTCTGCTATTATAAACTATTAATCAGTTTGAAAACGATTTTGAAAGTAAATCAAAGTTTTTTGCTCAGTACCAACCACTATTAAAAGCATTTATAAATCTAGGATTTTGAATTACACCGAAATATAACTAAACCTGGAATAATTGTAAGTATATATTAAGATATTGTGTTGAAATAGTTACTTTTTTGTAGCAAGTGAAAAATTTTTAAAGTATTTTTTATATTCTTTCCTTCTTCTTGGGTTTTCGCCACGTATATCCCTCCTTAAAATAATCGCGGAATCTACGGAGATAACAAAATTATCCAGTATATTTGAAAATAACATCTACGTCAGTAATTTTTACGATATAGGACAGAGTGTATTTTCTGCCAACCAATGTAAATCCAAAGAAAAACGAGTATAATGTATTTTGCGGGTGTTTCGGAAAATAATCTGTTTCTTTTCTTAAAGCGAGTTCCTACAAAAATCTACAAAACAATACGAAACACATTTATCTTAATTTAATAATATTATGCCGATTCTTTAATTTACACTACAGAAATTAGACAGCCCCCAATTCCAGAAGCCAGAGGCTTGTGTGGAAGGGGGTTACACATTGAAAAAACGCGGACATACAACCATTTCCTTCGACAATGCCGGTGGCGCGATACCCGTGCGATTAATCGGCTATCGGCCAGACTAAATTGGCACAGGATACTGTCAATACAATTTTAAATTCTGCTCCTGGTTTGGCGGTTTTATTTTGATCAAAACAGAGCTCAGCGTTTCCCGTCCTAGGATCAATTTTATCACCCATATATAAGGCGTGATTTTTCCAATAATCTGTATGCATAAGGAATTGATGTATAAGGACGCGACGTTCAGGTTTTTGTCGTACTTGATTGTTTCTATTTTAAATATCTACGAAAGTTCTATCAATAAAAAACCTCAGATAGTGATTGTCTACTAGAACTTTATCGATACACTATTTTTTCACTGTTTAATATTTCATAACTAGTTAATACTATCTCGACCTTATCATATAAACAATTTATACCGCCTCTTCTTACATTTATTAACTTATATCAGAATACAAGGTGGTGATAGTGAAATGATGAATGGCGTTTCTTTTAGCTGTAATTTGATACAAATTGCATATAATTAAATAGTAAATAAAGTCTCAAAAGAAAAATTACTAGAAAAATGTATCTGTGGATGATTGTTTGAGTGTTTTATATATTTACTTTTGGCATATTAACAGATCCGGGCTAAAATAACTGATCATTAAATAATAATATTGACAAATATAAAAGTGTGCCTAATCTATTATGGGAAAATCGAACGAAATAAATGTGGAAATTTTCAAAATTCTGCAAGAAATAAGAAAAGACGTAAAAGACGAATTAGCAAATCATACCGAAAATATAGCTCAATTAAATCAGGGAGTCGATATACTGGAAGAAAAAAAATAGAGAACTAAAAAATAAATTACAGGACACCCAAAGACGAGCAAAGAAAAATAATATAGTTATATTTAGCATTAACGAGGAAGAAGAAGAAGAAACAGATATTACATCACAAGTACAAACTGTTCCTAAACATAAATTAGGAATACACTTAAAAAATTATTTTCTAACACTGAGTTGCAAAACTATTTTGATATAAATAGTAGATATAACACGAATGACTATTGCATATTTATAGGAGATATAAACAATATAAACATAGACTTACTACAAAACAATGATTATGTAAAAAATACCAAAATATTTTATACGAGTATGGTTTCTCTAATACTAATAATAAAGTCACTAGGGCTGTAGGAAACCAAAATAGTTGTATTGATCATATATTTATAAATTATAAACAAAATATACCTGATCTACTAATGATACCATTTTAATAATTAACTCTATCATCACAGATCACTGTACTTCTCCAAGTAATATTGGATAAAGATGTTAAAGAAAATTACACAGAAAATAAGACTTTCTTCCGGTTAACGAACTATAAAAAATTGGAAAATGTCGTCAGATCTGTCTTGTGGGATTATGTATATGCAGAAAGTGAAATAGATTCTGCTACAAATAAATTTATCAATATTGTCACTAATGCTTTAAATGACTGTACTATTCGCAGAGGACCTACTAGAAAAAATTCAAAAAAATGCCATGGATAACAAACGCGCTCTTAAAATAAGTAAATAAAAAGAATTCTGTTTAAAAATTTGCAAAAAAACTCACAGAACATTATACTAAGAAAGGAATATGAAAATTATACGAAAAAATTACAAGCTCTAATCCTCAAAACTAAATATCAGTACTATAAAAACAAAATAATGAAAACGCTAATGATTTGATAAATTTTTGGAAGATAGTACAGAATTTAACAAAAACTAACTCTAACCCGAACACTATAGAGTCCATAAAAACTACAAACAAATATCAGATGCATTTATTAAGACTTTTACAAAAATAGGACCTAAATTAGCCACAGAAATGAAAAAA
Organism: Leptura quadrifasciata; assembly: GCA_963675555.1. Lineage (NCBI taxonomy): Eukaryota > Metazoa > Arthropoda > Insecta > Coleoptera > Cerambycidae > Leptura > Leptura quadrifasciata. The sequence goes on along the minus strand of OY776682.1, from coordinate 53,669,844 downwards.
GATCCAAATTTTAATTTTTATAGATATCCGAATCCCCATTAATTTTTTTTAAGCCCATCAGATAAAAAGGAGATACATAAACTGATTTCCGAATTAAAAAATAATAAAACTTCAGGGCTGGAACATATCAAAGCTGAGGTACTGAAACATATTTCGCAATATCTTATGGAACCATTCGTATTCAAAGTTGGAGTAGCCAATGGCTAAACTTCACCTATATAATTTGAAATGTATGTTTATGCATTTTCCTAAATAAAGACGTTTATTATTATTAGTATTATTATTCATAATAAACAGGTGTATCGAAACGGGAGTTTGGCCTTCGGCTTTTAAAAAATCAGTCATAATTCCAATTTACAAGAATGGCAACAAATGTCAAATTAATAATTATAGAACTATCTCTTTAATAACGAACTTGGAAAAAAATTTTGAAAAAGTAATTAAAGTGAGGCTCAATTCACATCTTAAAAAATTCAATTTACTCTCTAAAAACAATATGGATTCGAGGAAGGAGTATCAACAGAGGATGCAATAGTCGACAACAATAAATATCTATTCAGGCAGCATTAGATGAAGGTAAACCATGTTTATGTACCTTTATTGATCTTAGCAAAGCTTTTGGCACGGTCAGCCACGATTTGTTGTTACAATTATAATATTGGAATTACAGGAAATTGTCTATATATCTTTAAAAGTTATATAACTGATAGGTTACAATCTGCAAGAATAAATGATCCATTTAGTAACTCACAAATTGTACAGTATGGAGTATCTCAGGGCACTGTATTAGGTCCACCACTCTTTTCTATTTATGTAAACGGACTATTTTCCTTGGGGAGTTTAGGCGATATAGTAAGTTTTGCAGACGATACAGCTGTTTTTTTTATAAAGTCGATACTTGGAATGAACTAAAAAAATGTGTTGAAACCGATTTAACCACTATAAAAAATTGGTCCGATCACAAACTATTAACACTGAATTTTGGAAAAACTTTCTATGTACCATTTAGCTGCACAAAAACAAAGCACCCTAGCTTCCGTGGCTCGATGTACGCACTTGCTTGCCGCTTATTATATATTATGTTGATATATTGCTTTTCCCGCTCTAGCTGGACCGAAGACCGTGGTTTGGAGTCCAAAAGCAGCAGTACAATCTACAAACTATAAAATCCCCTACCTCTTGGAATCAATTTTTTCCTCTTTTTATATTTTTCAGTATTATTTATTTTATTAAATTTTGTATAACAGCTTTAAAGTTATGTATTAAAATATTATTCTTCCCTTCGGAGTTCCTTGTTTCATAAAAATAAGACCAATTATTTTTTGACAGTGTTTGTGTTATTTGGTTATAATAATAATAATAATTTTTTAGGAGTATCATTCTTTTTTTTATGCACATGTAACTCGTTATCAACTTTAATAATAAACAAATATACTCCACAAGTACAAATATCAAAACTCAGACTATTTCGGGGTCCCTCAACAATAAAAAAAATTGATACAAAGCCAGAGTTCCCGAATGATTGTTACTCACTCCTCCAGTGAGTGCCTATTTATGAAAGCTATGAGAAAGAAAACAGATTTAGTTTCCGAATGTTGGAAATGTTATTGTTGTTCTTGTTATAATGTATATTGCTCGGTAAAAAATATTATTTCTTTGACATAAACGTCGCAGATGTAAAGGTTATTTTCTAGTATGCTAGCAAATTCTGTTACTTTTGTAGATTCCTTGGTTATTTTTAGAAGGAGATAAAATTGGTAGAAAGCTTCAAAATGAAATAAAATTGTCAACAAAATGTCGCAACCGACGTGTAGACAATATTTTATTTATTTTAGGTTAGTAAAATAGCGCGGGAGTGGAGTAGTAGCGGTCGACAGATGAAGCACTATGGGTAGGGGTTGTAGAAACAAAAATGTAATCTCAGAGTTCCAAGACCAAAATATTCAGTCTCTGATTAGAGCAAGCCCGTGTATCTATGAAAATATTCTATATGTCAATTGTCCTAAAAACGGTTGGAAGTGGATACAAATTCAAACGTTTTAGTGGTTTGTTACTTCGTATTAGGTGCAAATTACTGTAAAGTTTAGTTGTAGATAACTGCCTGGCCAGATATTCCATTATTTGTAAAATGGCGACTTTTCTATTATCTTTGAAAATTATGCCAAACGAGGGATTGTATGGGAAAATATATTTTATAGTAGCCACATTTACTTCTTGATATATTGAAGTGAAGTGAAGAATTATGGTGCAATGCAGAAATTAATTAAACTGAAGAAGAACAGTGGGCTGGAATGGTGAGTGTATGCAATGTATGATTTCAGATGAAAAACTAGCCTTGGGATATTTCAGGTATTCTTTAGTAATAAAATTATTTAGTACCAAGACTAAATTTTCATAAAAATGAAGCTCTACTATATGTTATTAATAATCCCCAGACGGGCACACTAAGAAGCAAACATCCACGGATTGGATTGAACTCGTTTGCGTATAAATAGAAGAACAACATAAAGAAAAGCAATTATGGGTAAGCCTTCTTATTATGCATGTATTTTAATTATTTTTTAGAGAATTTAAGAAGTTTCAGTTTTATATGTACTATGCGGTAAAATATATTGACATCGAAATGATTACAGATAAGCATTTGAAATTAAGTCAGATATTAGTAAATTCAAGTTTTTACAGCCGACAACATTCGATTGCAACTGTTCGTCTCAATTACTTTCATTAAATAGAATTGAATTGTTCTACAATCGCGCAAAATTTTACTTTATTCATTCCTTATCTATTGTTACGGATATTTATATTGTACTCTTTTACAATGCATCATACACTTGACAAACAGGTCTGGACTCATTGTTCAACCAATACATATTTTGGTATTGAAATTTTGATCCATAATAATATATTTTGAATAAACCGCTGCAAATAGTGCCTTAAATGGGTATATACCGTGGTTCTAAATATTTTAGTTTCCTTAACACAATATTTTTCTACTATTCGACAAAACTGTTCATCTTCCAATGCAACTATCAGGTTTAGGAGGCAAACGCAGTCTATATTATAATTTGCGATTTATGACAATTTAGATGTTAACCAAAAATGCATCAGGCTTATCATTGAAATGTCTCATTCATGTACACCCTCTCCACATCTACCTGAATAGAGCGGCCAGAAAATCAACATACAGATTCTAGAAGACGGTAAATCAAGCATCTCGTGCCATGATGTCATTCGCCGTGACGCCCATGCGCGATTGACGTATTGATATACTAAAAAGTACGTAGGTTTGTCAGGCTTATCATTGAAATGTCTCATTCATGTACACCCTCTCCACATCTACCTGAAGAGAGCGGCCAGAAAATCAACATACAGATTCTAGAAGGCGGTAAATCAAGCATCTCGTGCCGTGATGTCATTCGCCGTGACGCCCATGCGCGATTGACGTATTGATATACTAAAAAGTATGTAGGTTTGTCATCAGCAGTCCGTGGTGCAGTGGGTAGGAAGATTCTCACACGCGAGCTCGAGGGTTCGAATCCTTTTGTTACAGTTTTTTTACTACATTTTGTTAAGAACTAAAATACGTAATACGAGTATTTTTTTTAGGTTAGTTCGTTAGGTTAAATATGTTAATATTACTTTATGTAGTATAGTTGATTGTGATAGATAATTTCCTTTGCTCTTGTCATTTATGAGTGACATCACGGCGCTAGATGCTTGATTTACCGCTTTCTACAGATTCTAACAAGTGGCTGTCGATATACGGCATCTTGGAGCGCGACGGGATAATAGATGACCTAATTAGTCATAACATCCTCGGTGTGCTTTTAGATGTAATGTCTACAATGATCAACCGAGCTGTCTGTAAATATTGCGTGTTCTGAAAAAAATGAATGTGATTAGATCGGTTAGAGACGGTTCTAAAATCTCTGAAAATGGAGCTTTAATATACAGCTGTCACTCAATGGTAGGAATCCGAGCAATTATATTTCCAGCTGAAATCTATCTTTTTTTTTTTGTAGTTGGGAGGAGGGGAAATCTTCATAGACATCCCCGTCTGGTGTTGGTCGATGGGGGTAGTGTGGGATTCCTTCCCTTCCTGGAATAGACCCACCCACTAAAACTCCTCCGTTTTCCATCTCCGATATGGGACTGCATTGCATTACATCATATCGGATTGGTGTTTCCTTCTCATCACTCCCTATTTCTTCATCTTTCTTCTTTCTCTATGTTTCTTTCGTCTATTTCTTTGTCTTTTAGCACATTCCTAACATACCTGTGGATTGTCTGATAGTTGTTTTCATTGGCTATCAGTCGTCCCACGTTCCACTTGGTCAAAGCTGAACCGAATACGGACAGGACAGGGTAAATGTGCCGACTCCTTACATCGATGGGGCCTCGCCGACAGTCCGCAGTGCGATTGTGGATCACCGAGACAAACGATCCGCCATATTGTTTCAGACTGCCCAAACCGTGCTTATGACGGAAACCTACAGGACTTCGCAGAATGCTCTCAAGACGCAATCGAATGGCTGTGCAATTTGGACGTTAATGTATAGTTTATTAGAGGATCTATGTATGATATGTGTTATGTCTTTATAGAGTTTTGTATACATTTCTATTTTTACTTATAGTTTCTCTTTATCGTATTGTAAAGAATCCATACGCTAAATAAAATAAATCATGAGATCTATGATGTTTTCCACCGTTACCACTTCTCCAATATGTTGGTGCATTTCGTCTCTATAATCCACCCATTTTTTGCATACTAAGAACGTGTGCTCTGGGGTGTCTATCTCTCCGCAGTACCAACATTTGTCCGTGTTTTTAAGTCCGAACCTTCTCAGATAGGCATTAAAACATCCATGCCCCCCTCCCCCAGTAATTGTGTTAAGTAGTAATCTGTTTCTCCATGTTTCCGTTGGCACCATGCCTCTATATTTCTGATTAACCTCTTTGTCCATCTCGCTTTACCTGTATCGAGTTCCCAGCGTCTTTTCCACTCCTGCATAGATTCCTCGTGGATTTCATTATTGCTTTCACTCCCTACCTCGTATAGCCTACTGCATTCCTGGACCATGATTTCGATTGGTTTAATTCCTGTAATGACCTGTATTGCTTCTGTTGAGATTGTTCGGTAGCTAGCCTCCTCTGTAGCTTGATAAGCATATTCCTGTGTTTTCTGCTTCTCCGCATAGCTCTCTCCCATATCGGTGCTGCGTATAGCATAATTGAGTGTGCCACCGACCCTAGTATCTTGCGCTTGCCTGCCGTAGGTCCTCTAATATTTGGCATTAATCTGCTTAAAGCCATAATCGATTTTTCAGCTTTTTTGCTGACTTCGTCTATGTGGACGTTCATGTTGGTATTTTTGCCGAAATGAACGCCCAAGTACTTTAGTTTATTCTTAGATTTTATTCTGCTCTCGTTTAGCTCCAAGGTAATATCTTTTAATTTTCTCCCTCCGTATAGTATTAGGACCTTCGTTTTCTCTTGTGCTAGCTGCAGCTGTGTGGCTCTAATTTTCTGCTCTATCCTTTGTAGGGCTATGTTTGAGTTAGTTGTTAGCAGTTCCTCGGTTTGTGCCTCGACTATTATGGCCGTGTCGTCTGCAAAACCGATGACCTTTACTCATTCCGGCTGTTCTATTTTTAGTACGTCGTCATAATAAATATTCCATAGTGTGGGGCCCAAAACTGATCCCTGTGGGACGCCGCTTGTTGCCTTCATCGTGTGTTTCCCTACTTCGATCCATCGAACTTTTTAACGACTCCAATATGAAATTTAATTTTTTTTACAGTCCTTTTTCGTTTTTTAGGTTCATTAAGAAAAATCCGAATTACAGTCAATTTCTTGGTAACAAAAAGGCCACGGAAGAAATATCTAAATAGTAGAATTTGAACAGGCTGACTATATGTTTGTAAAATAATGCAAAAGAAATTTTGGACAATAATAAACCGTTTTCTATAACTTAATGTCATCAATTTTTAACGTAAAGAAAATTTTACTTTAATAAAATTATTGAAAAATCTCTTTTTTTAAGCACAAAAATTGACGTTTATTGAATTTGACAGCATTCCTAAGTGTCATCTCTCTGTACTCATTTGCCAATCTAATTTTTTTGGCCGCTTTTACTTGATCATCATTAATATTTGAAATATGTCACGGCCGCGGCTTGTCAATAAACTATCTAGTGACGTTTTCATTTGTTTTCGTTATTAACTTGAAAACGAATTAAAACTGCCAGCCTAGTAGGCTTCTTGCAAAACGTTGTCCATGTTTCCAGTAATTTGTACGAAACAATTTTAAAAATATTTTATTTTACTTTTTGGGACAATTGCCTAAAAATGTTGTTTGCACCTCGGCCAAATGATCTATCTCTGCCTTATCCGAAGTTTGCTTGCCCTCGGCTTTTACGGCCTTGATACACAAATAACTATTAAATGAAAGCCTGTCTTATTCCTGTCGTTTGAATCATACTGAATATCACATTTTACTTCCACGTCCAGTGAAACTATAAAGCTAAAAAATATATTTTTTTTTGTTGAAATAGGCTTAAAATGTCATGAAACGGCAGGATTTTAAATTTGAACAAAATAAAAAATTGTCTGTCGATCTGTAACTTTTTTTGTGCGCACGTTTACTCTGGAACCATTTATGATATTGACTTGAAATTTGGTACACTTATGTATTATAACGAGATATGGAACTGGATTATATTTTGATATAATTCGGTTGAAGGGTTTGGGGGTAAATGGGGTAAATAAGGGTAAATAAGCAAAGCAAGCAAGTAAAAGTCCATAAAATTGCAATTTAGGGCATGTACGAAAAGTCAAGGTCTCAAATTTTTTTTTACATCAGCCACCCCCCACTATCATCCCCAATACCACCCCTACATTATTATAAAAGGGAATAAAAACATTAAATGTGATTTAGTGTGTATAAAAGAATGAAACGTCTCAAAAAAATTTTTGGCTTTAGCTAACGCCTGTACTACCCCCATTGCCATCCCCACCCTATTATTAAAGGGGGTAAAAATTAAATTGGTATTTAGTGTGTGTACGAGAACCAAGGGCCTTTAAAATTTATTTTGGCATTAGCCACCCCCACCCTATTATTAAAGGGAGTAAAATATTACATTGGGATTTAGTGTGTATAAGACTTAGATACAAAATCTGGATGTGGAAGTAGCGATTCCTTGGGCAGTGGTTTTTTAAATTAGGTTCAGATTATGCAAACTGCAACTAACTTTACTAATAATAAATTAGAAATGAAGCAGTTTTCTCCATAATATTTTATTTTTGACGATAAAAGATGTGTCCGTCCATAAAGTTTTACAATAATTTTCAGACGTCCCGCACTATATATCTCTGCAATTGAGCGCGGAGCATTGTTCTCCGATATAAAATAGCTTAAATGTCTACTACCATAATATTCATATTGTAAGAATTCTTTCACCTAAATTAAATTTGAACTTTCTACTACAATATTGCTCGTACGTTATGGATCATATTTCTATAAATACAAAAAGTAGCTCGATGCAACGTTTTTCTCTACAAAATTTCAAAACCTTTTTACGTTCTTTATTGTTTCTTGGGAGACAGCAAAAAAAATAAGGTGTATTTATGTTCGATTTTATCCTTAAGAGATAAATATAAATTCACTACATATAACCGACAACCCCGCAAATCTAAAAGTAAGACTGTCTCGGAGGGTTTTCTCAATACACTTATTTAACGTCAGCCTTTTTCCACGACTAAAACTGTTTTGGGAGGGTGGGTAAGTCGTAAGGACCAAATTACATTTGATGCCGACGGGGCTAAATAAGGATAGTCCGGCACTGTTTAAATTTAGTATGTAAGTTGCCCCGCTTGCTCCTAACTTACAAATATAGATATCTATGTTAGTTTCATTTGCGAGTTTTATTCTATTAATGGTTGCCTTTCTAATAAATAAAAAATGAAAATTTTCTATATACGAGACCAGACGAGACGAGACGAAACGAGACCGAGAAATGTCTCGTCTCGGCGGCATCACTATTTAAAATAGCAAGATATTTGTGAAATTTTTTTCAAATACTTATACGTAGGACCTTCATACTTGGCTAAAAAAAACTTTATAATATACTAAATCTTCCCACCAAATTTCATCAAGATCGGACTTTTATTTTTTGCATAATAATTTTGCAATCTAAACTTCGCAAAAATTTGCAAATTTTCAAAATGTTGCTGAGGCTAAACTAAAGCATTTAGAAAGTTGAACATTTCTTGACATATAAAAGAGCACTATCCATTTTGAGATATTAAAATCTGTTAATTAGGAGAGCCTAAGGAATTGTTTAAAAATTTGGCAAATTTTTTTGCTTATAAACAAATGCAATAACTTTTTTTTTTAGTTTTTAAGACTCTTTGATAATGGTCGCAAAGCCGAAACATATGTCAGACAAAACTGAACAAAACTCGTGAAACAATAAACCAAGTGCATATAGTAACTAATCTTTTGAATATTTATAAATTATTCTATTGAATATGTTTCATCAAGAACCTACCGCGGATTCAATCCAATTAACTCATAAGTAGTTTTTGAGATAGAAAATTGAGACACGCTGTATACACGTGTGGCATCTTCGGAGAGAGGTTGGACTACAGTACAAGTTTTTTAGTTTTTTTATTGATCGACTTATATAGACTAATTTTCAATCTGCTGTCACTATTCTAGGATAGTGCACTCGACGAGTGTTTCAGTAACTATGTTACCATATTATTCTGTAGATGATTAAAACTAATTAGAGTATTTGGGTGCAATTTTCAAGCTTTTTGGGTGTTTGTAATTTATTAAAATTCAACATAATTCTGCTTTCGAATGAATGCATAATTTTCTAATTATAGTTAAAATTAAATACGCAGTGGATAGACCATTCCCTTAATTGAAACCCTCAGCATCTCCCATATGTTTTGTGTTTAATTAGCACACGTGTTAAGCCGCATTATCAACTTTTTATTACATGCACAGGGGAAATATACACAATTGCTGCCTTAACTTAGTTTCTTGGGAAATATAAAAACTTTACCTGGTCTCATTTATGAGAGCAATGACTTATTCGAAAAATAAACAGTATAATATTTAAAATAATGAATACGATATTAAAAAATATGGAGGTGCTGATAATATACAGGGTGCTTCATAAATCGTGTGCCGAAATAAAATGAATATAGGAAATACATTTTTGATAATCACCTGTTGTTTGTAGTTTATAGATAAATGGAGCCATAATCGTTTCGTGGTACTATTTGTTATTACTATTAATAAGGAATTTATTCATATACCTTATTAGAATGTGCGATAAATACAATCAAAATTACAGCTAAAAGAAAATAAGAAAGAAATAAAGAGAGAAATAAAGTTATTGTAATGAGAACCCCCAAGTTGCGGGGTCAGGTATCGAAAAAAAAAAATGTATAGGAAACCTATTGCAATCTTTGGTAAGCAACTAGAAAACAACTACATAGCGTTTCACCGCTCAAGCTGACATCACCATTAGATGATTAGAATGACGAATATAGCAATTATACTTGAAAATTAAATTATTTGGAAAAAAACGCGAAGAGTATCATCATATAGAACGTTCAACATTTATATAAATACTACAGTAAACTTTCGAATACTGTTTACAGCCAGTTCTAAAGTTGTACGAAATAAATTTCATCTGAACGTTCAGTACATCAAGTTGTGGATCAAAACTCGCGCACGGTAGGAATGATCAGATATCCTGACTGTAAAGGATGCATCCTGGCGGTTCAGTAGCGATAGAAATATTGTGCGCGTAGCACCGTCTTTCATTATCCTCCCGACGCCGACGCCAGATACACGTGGTAAGTTTCACCGCTACTCTAAACTTTGTAAAAGTTTTGAACATGTAAATTTTTAATGTTTCACGCAAAATATGTGAGAAGTTTGTTGCACTTTGGTGTTGTATGTGATTGTTCTGTTGAGGTGTCTGAAAAAAAAAACTTTAGACAGACACATTTACTTTTAATTTAATTAAAATAATATATAAAAATTTTTTCCAAAATTCGCAACACTAATTTTTAAAACCAATTTAAAGAAATGCAGTTCAATAAAAAATTTTTTTGAAAATAAACTTTTTTTTATGAAAGTGGGCTTTGAGGAAAATCATGTTATTGTAATAATATCCGTTTCAGAATAAATAGTAAATGTTGTGTATTATAAATTTTTTTTGGCATATTGACATTTTCTTACATTTTATTGATTATGAAGTAATGTTCTATAATATTTTTAGCATGAAGAAGAAGTTGGTAATTCATGATTTTTTGACTATTACAACTTACATTCAAAAATATTATTAAATAAAATATTATGTTTATTAAAAATAAAAATTAACCAAGTTTAATATTCACTTTCTGGTATGAATTAAAATACCTTTGCATGTCAAACATGAGTTGTCTGTTCATGTATTTCAATAGACACGTGAACCATTATGTTATCTATGGAAAAATTTGATACACGTTTATCCCCATTTAACACAATAAGCTCCCTAAATTTAAGTTAATTGATATTGTTGTCATTTTCTAAAAGTTTCATTGGATAATAATTTTATTGTTATCGATACTAGTTCACAAACTTTTGAGTTTTTAATTCTTCCTTTAATCGAGTCTCGCAGTGATACCTTTATCTCTACATCGTATACAGTGTTTACCGCAATCATGATTTAGCCGTAATTTAATTTAAGTAGACCTTAATGTGGTATAGTTCAAGTGGGAAATATCTGAGATAGAAGAAACATAACAAAAACTTTACGACATCATTATTATCGCCGTGGGCCACCGGCAGATGCCTAACATCAAACTATCAAACGACTCGCCGCACATTAAAAACCAGCGAGAGGCTTTGCGGTCGAGGTAGCACAAAGAGTAATGGTATTTTAATGAGGTGGTAAAGTTTTGTTATGTTTTTCTGTCTCAGATATTGCCTACTTGAACTATACCAGTCCTATATGAGTATAGTAATCTGTGTTTTGGTATTTGTAGAAACGATTTCATCGTACGCAATGCATAATTTGCAAATCTGGCGAAGAACCTCGATTTATAATAATATAAGTTAAGCCTTCACTGTTTGTCAGTTTGTTTGTCCTCGCATATTTACAGGCATTATTTTTGATGCACAAGAAAAACTCAATATGCATTTATCCTCTGACAATAGAACTTAATTCCTAATTTGTGGTCAGTTTAGTTATGCGTTCGGCCTCAGTTTCAGTTAACTTATCAGTTAAATTTGTGCGTAAAAAAAAATGAAGAGACTAACTGAAACTGACCCGGAGCTACGGTCTGATGAGTTTGCCAAATCAGTATATACAATACAGCTAAGACTACTATAACATGGCATTCTTCATCCATAATAGCTCTTGTACAACAGTGTAGTAGTGTCCATGAGATAGGAATGAAAACTGAATGTACGAATGAATACGAAACCTCTTTCCGAACTGAACTGGCAATTAACTTAAACTGAGACTGAACCGACAACTGAACTGGCACATAAAACCACCGTATATGGTCAGTTCAGTTATCCTTGTCAGTTAAATTTGTGTGCAAAAGCAAAGAATGTTGAAATTAACTGAAACTGTTACGGAGCTGTGGCTCGATGGGTTCGTCCAAAGGCACCAGTTTTTGTTATATTTATTTCTTTATTGGTTTTCTCAGCAATAGAGCTAAGGTTGCTGCAATATGGTGTTCTCCATCCACGGAAAACTCTTGTACAACAATGTAGCAGTCTGCACAAGAAAAAATAAAGACTTAACTGACAAATTAATTGAAACTGAGATTGAACGAATGACTATACTGTCGTATAAAGTTGCGCTAAGGAGTTCTTATACGACCAGTTCAGTTGTCTGTTCAGTCTTAGTTTCAATTAACTTATCAGTTAAATTTGTGTATAGACACAGACAATTAAGAGACTGACTGAACCTGATACGGAACTGTGGTAGACCCGTATCAGTTTCAAGTAGTCTCTTCGTATCCTTATACACAACTCTAACTAGCAAGTTAAATGAAACTGAACGAATAACTGAACTCACCATATAATAGAATTCTTAAGGTATGCATTCACTGTCAGTTTCAGTTAATTTATCAGTTCTGTTTGGAGACGTTTTTAATGTCTTTGTTTTTTGTTTCTACATACAAGCTTAACTGTTAAGTTAACTGAAACCGAACAGATGAGTTGGCCGTATCATAGGGTCTTTTGTGATAGTCAAAAAATAATTAAAACCAACTTCTGCTAAATATTTTGTAATATATATCGCGAAGAAATCATAAAAAATAATAGTAAGCCATATAATGAAATGTAAATCAAAATTATTTATAGTAGCTTGCGTATTGACCGCAGAAAATTGTAAAAATAATTTTACTTGAGAATTAAAGATTCGCAAATTGTATTTTTCTACTGAATTTAATTCAGTTCTTCTCTTTACATTAATTATATTACAAGGTACATTTGAAACGTTTTTTTAAAGTTATTACAAAATCATTTATAATAAAATGATGAAGGGTAAACTGTAAACAAAATTTTTTTTATAGTGAACTCTGCTTTGAAGTATTTTGCGAGGATATTTCAATATGCAGTGGTATAGAAAAGTTCAACAGCCCTTTTTATGTTGAAATAGTCTCTTTGATATAAACAATATTTTTATTGTGTTCTGAAATGAGAAATGAAAAAGGAAATTTGTTTGCATAATATTTTAACATATGTTAGTATTTCGACAAATGTTTTACATTTCCTCTTAACGCGTTTTTCGCTATGAAAGGGAATTTGGTACGAAAACGCGGGTTTTTTATATTCTAATAAATATTTTTCGCATTACAAAACAAATATGAATGCTTAGTTAGGTTCTGTAGACAAATTACAATATTGTTGATATGTAGATTGGTATTTTTTATATTTAAGGCTTTTAGTTCATTACATACTTATTAATAATTATGGATATATGGTCAAAATAATATTTTACTGCTAGCTTAAATGATTAAAAATACATGAAATTTGATTAAATATTTAATGAGAATAATTAATAATAATGAGTCCACTAAAAGACAGTGTCACTTATACGCCTACAGTTCGGTCACACTTGTTTAACATCTCTATGTGTTCATTGAGTGTAAACCATAAGTTTTTGGAGTGGTGAAGTATTAAAAAATTAAACTTAGAATGTTGTTCAGATCTAACCTAGTATAATATGGGCGATACTAACGAAGCTTTTAAAAATTAATAACAGTTTTATGTGACCTTTGAAGTATTTGAAATATTCTGAATTCTTTAGTATGCATCCATTCCTCCCATGTGAAAATTTTAATCTTCCACAACTTGGTTATATGTTTATTTGGCATAAAATGTTTTATAAAAATCCCCATTAAAACATTTTTAGTCGCAAACTCCTCTATAAAATCATTATTTTACTATAAGGAACGTAACCAGACTGCAACCAACAGCTACTCTCCGGGCTACGTGCCCCGCCGAGCGCTTAATTACAAGTTACAAGCCTGGCGCGTTAAGTGTAATAATTGCATATTACCATCAAAACGCTAATGCTTCTATTGCAACAAACACCAGCCGAAAGACTGATCCTGCTTAAAGAAGCTCTCGTGCCAGCCGTCACACACTACTTGCAGACTGCAGTTTCGAGCTGTTGGCTCTCGTCAGTGCAAGGTAGGCATGTAACGACCGACACGAGGATCACTTGACTATTTAGTACATTTCGGTATCTTTGGGACAGCGACATGTAAAATAGTCAGCAGGCGCCATCTAGCGGTCCAGTTTTTGTTGCAATCGAAAAATAAATAGCCTGACTGGGCTTAGCATAGTTCAAATGTGCTTTTAGAGGGCGGAATATTAAAACATAATATTTTTAGTCGCAAACTCCTTTATAAAATCCTTATTTTACTATAAGGAACGTAACCAGACTGCAACCAACAGCTACTCCCCGGGCTATGTGCCCCGCCGAGCGCTGAATTACAAGTTACAAGCCTGTGCGTTAAGTGTAATAATTGCATATTACCATCAAAACGCGAATGCTTCTATTGCAACAAACACCAGCCAAAAGACTGATCCTACTTAAAGGCCTACCTTGCACTGACGAGAGCCAACAGCTCGAAACTACAGTCTGCAAGTGATGTGTGATGGCTGGCACGAGAGCTTCTTTAATATTCCGCCCTCTAAAAGCACATTCGAAAAATCCCCATTGACATATCAGTTGTTTAGCAGTGTTTTCAAATGATTTGAACGGGACGAGCGTAGGTGCGTCTTTACTATGTACATACTTCGGTATGCAATGTAAAGCAACGACAGGCGCAGTTAGTACTTGGATGGGTGACCATTCTAACGGAAACTGCGTTCTCGCCTCACACATCTTCCAGCGGCTTGTATATCAGTGTATGCGCGGAAGCTATACAACCTTAGGCGAGGGTTGTATAGGAGATATACCATCCTTCGGAGGGGATGTAAAGCCGTCGGTCCCTTGTCTATTAAATGTTAGGCAAGTAAAAGATCCCTACTCTTCTTAAGGGAAGAGGTTCGGCAATATTCCTGGTTGGGGGTGGCTCGTCTACAGGCGTCGGTGTTTGGCCTCAGTAGCGGAAATATATAAAAAAAAAAATGATTTGAAAAAACGATCGTTGGACTTTCTCAATGTATAGCGTATTATTGGACAGAATGATTATAAATATTCAAAAGAATAATTACAGTTAAAGTTTTTAAGACTCTTTGATAATGGTCGCAAGGCCGAAATATATGTCGGAGAAATCTGAAAAAAAAACTAATGAAACAATAAACCAAGTGCGTATTGTAACTATTCTTTTGAATATTTATAATTGTTCTATTGAATATGCTTCATCAAGAACCTACCGCAGATTCCATCCAATTAAGTATAATTGGACTTTATACAAATGGTTCATAATTGAGTTTAGATCTTACAAACGTTACAAATAGCAAGCGCATTGGGAGTGAAGGTGCCTCGGTGGTTTAATGTTATATCTGCTCGATTTAGGATAAACGCAACAAGACCATAATCAAATATGAGCCCGTCATTTTTGCCATTGTACGACATTATGTTGTATTTGTTGACATCACAGTGTGGGTCATTATCAATACATCAAACAATCCTATTTTTTTTACAATCGACAGAAGATCCTACTCACAGAATATCTTTAGGTCATTTGCGTATGGAGAAACTTACATACAATTTAGTGGCAATGTCACTGATAAATACTGCAAACATAAGAGGTCTCAGAATAGAGCCCTGGGGAATTCCAGAAGTGTGAATTAAGTTGACCGACTTACCTGTTAATTAGGTAGTCTGCAAATAAGACAGTTCCCTATTAAGACTATCTATCTATCTGTCCAAAATCGAAAATACGGCTATAGTAGCGTGACCATTCGTAGAGTGCTACTATTACTATCGCTATTATCTAGATAGCATAATAGTCCAGATTCTCAAAAAGAAGCCAGTTTAATATCTTTTTAAATGCTAATAAAGGACTTCGATACAAATTGTCTCGTATTAATTTTATCCATGTGACTTTTGTCAACAAGTATAAGTGTCTAGAATTTCCCTTGGCAAACGGGTTCATGTGTTATTTTAAATAATTATATTCGCTTTGGCGAATTCACCATGGGTCAATTTAAAACAAAAGCAATGTATAAATTGAAAAAATAAATACATCTAACCCTCAGTTTCGATGAAAATATATACATGTCATTGTTCAAATTATCGAAGCACATATATTCAGCTTTTTTAACAAACTTTAACGATTTTGTTACAGTATTATCAGCTCTACGAAAATATAAGCCTGAAATATTGTTTGAAACACTCGTATGTCAATGTAATTCCTTGTGATATATGAATCAGTAAAATAACGATTAAAAATATTTCCTCAATGGAATGCTTCCAATAGAACCATGCAGGAAACATATATCTTTCCTATTATTTATGATTTAATTGGTGCTCTATTTTTTTTTAAATAAAGCAATATATTCGAGATTTATGGACAGCTATTATTGCTTGTATAAACGGACATTTGTGAAATTTTAAACAGTTCAGGGGAAGATACAGATTTGTGGGATCTGAAATTCTGTCTTATACTCAAGAATTACGCCGTCTCTGGCACATACCGGGTGATTGTTTTAACCTGAAACATTCAAATATCTCGAATAATAGGCACTTCATGAAAAAATGTCCCCCTTTGTTGTAGGTTGGACGGGGGGTAACTTTGAAATCTTAAATTGGAACCCCGGCTAAAAATACGTAGGATTTGTCTAAAACATTTTTCCGGTTCATGATAGATGGCGCTGTAATCGACGAGATTCATTTTTTTTCGATTTGTCTTACTGAGAACTTATTCATACGATTCTGCGATATGTTTGCGATAAAAAATACCACGTTTTCATGTAAATAATCAAAATTAGTCTTAAAATAAATTTTATTTCTCAAATTTTCAATTACTGAAATATGACTTGTCAAGAAACTACTATTATCGTAACCCAGGAACAGGCGTCCTTTTTGTAATACTTGGTCAACGCGATTTCCTTCGCTTATGACTCATCGGAATGCTTGATTAAATCTACTTTTAAATGAATGTATTTTTTGTAGTTTGTTTTAAACATGCCACTTCTTATGTTAAAAATACTTTTATTATGTTTACATTTAAAGTTTGTGTTATCTTTTCTCTTCGTGTTTTTTATGTTTTGGTTTTGTTTTTTTCTTGTAAATAAACGTAGAAAAGACAGAAATAACTGTAAGAAACAACGCATTTTACTCAGTTCGAAGATGAAAACAAAAACGCCCGTTTCCGTTAGGTTATAGATACTACTTCACAATGGAGTTTTTAACTGTACAATAAAAAATTGAAATGGGTCTGGTTTTGAACACGGGGAAGGCCTTGGTGTTTGATAATTACAGCCTTACGTTGGGCGTCGCGAATACGGACAACGATAAGGGTTTTGAGCTTAGTAGATGCTCTTGAGGCTTCGAGTGCACTTAATTTATAGAAAAGTGAAGTTCGGGAGGGTTGCACGTAAAAAGGTTGGAACAGGGTAAATGGCTCACCCTGTATAAGCCCTGCTGATTGTTTCTGAAGTAATTTGTTATTTCCTGAAGTTAAATTTACTTTAAACTGAATTTATTTCTTGTGGCAGGTGATTTTCCAGCACCCTGTATATAATTCTTGAGACAGAACACTTCTGTGTGCAAGATTAAAGCAAAACCACTTTTGTTTAATTTGAAAATTTTAATTAGGATGACCAATTAATTTAGAGCACCCTGTATGCAGTTGCTTAAAACACTCGGTTTTAGAACGTATTATAATATGTCCGTATTAAAAGACGAACACATTTCAACAAAATTAAAATATTATTCTTTTTTACAATTACAATTGGCAACTTTTCGACTTCGGTGGAGTTTGATTTTAAAAAATGTCAAAATTTCAGTTGGAATCATGTGTGCAGTGGCAGTGTAAATTATGTAAAAAAATGTCTGAAAAAATTCACTTAACACTAGGGCACTAGGTGCGATTTATTTTGATGCGCGGAGGTAGATTAAATTAAATAGAAAAACTCTTTTTTACAAGGTTTCGGCCTTGGAAGTAGCACGAATACGAGTTACACTGGCGAGATGCAGAATTACTAACTTCGGGTACCGACACTGATTTACACGAAGCGGGTTGAGCTCGGTCTTTTATACTGTTTGGTGTGGTTTCGTTTGTCGTGCCCCGTAATTCGAGAACAAACGTTTTAACACCCATTATATTCTAGAAAGTTGGATCCAGATATTTCGTACGGGCGAGGATGACTCTTCGATTGCGTAATATTGCATCATCTTTGTAAAAAATGGAAATTTGGAATGTGTGTCTGGGCAATTGAAAAGGAAGTTAATTGATAATTGAATGAAATTTGATTGGTACGAACAGTATGTTGAGTGTCGAATGATATTATATGGGAGCTGTATTTTTGAGGTGTGTTTTGGAAAAATTATGTTGTAAAATTGACGAATGGAATCTTTTAACGTGTTCTTGCTTGAAATGAAAATGAAGGTGTCTTTTTTATCGGGGTTTGGCCTTTTAAACCGGATCATTGAATTTTTTGGCTAATTTTGACATTTCGCGTTTTACGTTTTCTTATAGGAAATGAAATGTACTATAAAAGTTTAAGGAGAAGCTGGCAAGAGCTTTGATGATGCTCTCGATTTCAAAGCTTTATTTTTTGCATGTTTATTAAAAGCATAATTTACTGTACATTTTTATTCCACAAAGAGTCCACAAAACGTGAGTAATAATGAAGTAAAAGTCTATCAAGACTTTTCCCCCTTTGAAAGCAATTATTTTTTCTTTCTTCAAAGTTAATTAAAAAATATTCAAATGCATTCTTACATCAAAACATAGTTCCTTACGACTTATAAAGAGTATTTAAAGAGATTCTCTCATTGCGGTTGGACTAATAGAAAACAAAGTTAAAATTTAATATTCAGCAGTTGATTTAATCCTTGTTTAACTGTTTATGCACAAACAGTTAGGGAGGCTCAAAATTCGTGTAATTTTAATCTTTGCAAGACGTGCCTGCCTGGTTCTAATGCAATACTTAAACCAGACGATTAACACTTAGCTGTTTATTCTGTTCAACTACCACGATATTGGAGTGCCACAAGACACTGTTTCAGGACCTTAATTATTTTTTATATACTTAAATGATCTGGAAAGTAATATAAATAAGTCTATAATTCTTTTCTTCAAGATATTTCCATGGTCGCCGTTTTACAATATGTGCAGTCGCTAAACAAAATCGATAAAGAACATTTTGTATAGCGCACATCCCTAGAATTAGTAATGATAACAATAATCAGCGTGTGAGTAACAATACACATTCAAGGCAATATGAATGATTTATCAAGAGACGAGTGTGCCAAGCCTGCATAGAATGTTCAAATTATAAGCAAGAATAAAAATGAACACACTCAAACTTGATATTTTATCTAATTGATATGTCTACAAATATACTACACTAGCTAGTGTTTAGATATTTATATGCTGCACTTCTGACCACCCTTTCTTAATATACGGAACGAGGTCGCGATCAGATACAGAAAGAGCACCTTGTAGAAACAGTAGTCAGGTTTTGTTGTAAAAAAAAAAATGCATATCAAATTATTTAATAAAAAAAGATGTATTGCGAATGATATACATAGATAAAAGAATGGTACATGATTCATAACAAAATCATATTATGGCGGCAAAAGCACCCCAGGGACTCTCACTGAAATTGAAATTACGTTACAATCGTACTTGATGAATCTGGAAAACAAGCTGCTAAGTACGATTACTCGGAAGACTGGTTATATAAAACCAACCAACCTGAAGTCTGTTACTGTCATATCGTATGCGTTTTACAATTTCGGTAGCGTCCTCACTCATTCACACATATCTGGGCAAATTATTTTGTGTCAGAAATTTACATAACTTTTGGAATCTTAATTCTCCTTCGTCTACGAAATTTCCATTTTCTTTGTGTACTTATTTAATTGCGTTACTCAGCATTCCCACAATGATATAGTTATAACAAATACACACGAATAGATGTCAGTATAAAATGAGTATATGCGAAATTTATATAAATGAAAGAAATACATTTCATTGCAATGAATTTGCACGAATACATGTTAAGACTTATTCAATAGGGAACACATGTACACCTTATTATGTAAGTTCTTAACCCATCCTTCATATGCCATATTTATTTTATTCGCTGTAATTATGCAAATGATGATGATGATGTACTACCGCGGAGAAGCACGATAATATTAATGAATTAAAAAATCTAAGATGTTATTCCAATTTTATTCGAGCAAAAATTTTAAAAAAAATTAAGTGAATTAAGGTAACAAGAAAACAATAAAAAAATAGTTCAAATGTGCTTTTAGAGGGCGGAATATTAAACATAATATTTTTAGTCGCAAACTCCTCTATAAATCCTTATTTTACTATAAGGAAAGTAACCAGACTGCAACCAAAGTTACAAATCCCTTTAAGTAGGATCAGTCTTTCGGCTGGTGTTTGTTACAATCGAAGCATTAGCGTTTTGATGGTAATATGCAATTATTACACTTAACGCGCCAGATTTGTAACTTTGGTTGTAGTCTGGTTACTTTCCTTATAGTAAAATAAGGATTTATAGAGGAGTTTGCGACTAAAAATATTATGTTTAATAAAAAAATAGTATGGAATAATTAGGTAATTAAGGGGTGGAGCTTGTGTGTATTTCTTGACTTGCCCTATATCATGTGCATGATCGCCAGGATGGAGAAATGGATTTAATTTACATAATTTTACGTGCAAGAAGCCCCTCTAGTATTCACACAGAGAAATATGAATTTCATACTCGTTTTGCTCTTAATTGTTTAATAAAAAATTATTCATTATAAGGTTTTGACGATTATTATAGGTATATTTTCTATGTCCCGCAGTTTTGTGAACCACACCGAAGACAAGCCAATCATGATAACACATGTTAAATTCCCGTCAAAGTATATTCTGTGTAGGAAAAATAAATTTACATAAATCTTGTATCCAACTCTCTCTCTATCTCAGCGTAATCATATCAATGCAAAAATGTATCTAGAATTCCCACCAGAGAAAATTGAAATTTTTTCTTTCGAAAATTGGGATGCGATTCATTCAACTTATATAATATTATAGTTTTTATCCCCTCCTGATTCCCCCTATTTTAACATCAGTTCTCATGAGAAACTAGAAATAAAAACGTACTAATGAACTCGTGTATTCTTTAGATTTCAATTCTGCGATCAATTTTAACTGTTTCCCCAACAAAAATAACTTTTTTCAATTGTTATGGCATTTCTACGCCATATTGTTTAAACAAATTATTTAAAATGTGATGACACTCAAAATGTAGTGAAAAATTATTTCATGAAATAAAATAAGTGACATAGCGTTTATTAAATTATTACACAACGACCAATCCTTTCGACACTGGCATCTGCCGCAGCTAAGACTCGAACTCAGGAGTGGGACGGCCACTAGACGTGTTGTTTCTCACAAAACCCTGTCTAGTCCACTGCTACCTCGGCTGTGTTTGAGAATAATTAGTCCAAATTTCAAAAGAAAAGATTGAACGTCAACGTAGATAATTAATTTTTTTATGTAAGTTTTTCTATGTTCTGTTAACTCCAACTAGTTCATACCTCGAAGTTTAGTGAAGTAAGTAAGCTGTTGGAAATTTATGTCATTTTCTAGAACTTTAATATTTTACATTACAACTATGCAGAGTAAAATTTTGGCGCCCCACGTCGGGCGCCAAGATTTTATAAAATGTGATATTATAATCGAAACGTAATAGGTCTTCCAAGTATTCGTCCACTTAAATAACTATCCGTATTATGTGTTGCCGATGCGTAAGATTTACTGAATTGTTAATTTACTTATACCAAGAAAATGACTGTCTGAAATTCTTTTTAGAGGTCTAGCTTTATTTGGAATTAATTTGCGAATAACACCGTATATTTTCGACATTAACAACCGGAGAAAACTAAAAAAATAGCCAATAAATTTAATTTGTTAATGTTTAATAAAGTCGGCCAGATTTAATTCAAAATTTGTTATACTTCTCGTTATTCTAAAAGTAGATTAAGACAATAAAATCGTTGTGATCAAAAGACTTTTAGTGAAACGACTCCACTATCTGTGAAATCAAATAGTCTAACCAAAGATATGTTTTCGCATCATTACTACCTTTGATACTATTTGTTGGTGGCCCCTCGGTAAGTTTACAATAAAATAAAATATTTTATCCACTTATATAATTTACTTTATTAATGTATAAGGCGACGAACGCAAAGTCTTATACATTGAGGTAGAAGGTATAAAAAAGTCGATAAAATTTGTTATTTAGATTCAACAAATATTAACAAGGGACTCGAAACTTGAGGAACAAACCATTCTGGTAGAAGGAAAATAATTGTGATAATAATGTTGTTTAATTTGATCGGGCATGCATATTTAAAACCAGCCTGGAAGTTTATTGAAATACAGTTTGTAATTTTGTGATAATTGTGTTAATTTTGCCATAGGATAAGAAAGATTTAATTTGAATAATTGAGTAAATCTTAAAGTCTCGTTAGCGAAGAAATACTGTCGTTAAGGGACATTTTTCATTGATAAACTGACTGTAATTGACAAAAGCTTCCTTTCGTTCCAACTTACGTTTTGCGTATTATCAATCTTTACCCAATCGTTTAAAGTTTCCCAAAGAGTTCAGACTTTCCAATTGTGTTCGCAGACTTTACAATTTTACAAGTGCCTTTATATGATATAAAATATATCTTAAATCCATAAAATATTACACATTATATCCCTCCTCATATTCCGTTGCTAAAATGATTATATCCGTGTTCACTTAGTTTAATTCATTTAACGATTTTTATTTTTTATCCTATATTTACAATTTCCCCGCGATCTCCTTATTTATTTATTTATTTTATTTTTATTTATTTATTTACATATACCATCCAATAGCCAAGTCAGACAGAGAATATATAATACATAATACAATTTTAACAGGCGTGGGAAGAGAAAAAAACAGAGAAACAGAGAAAGCAGAGACTGTGTAAAACAATTGCACTATTGCACAGTGTTCAGTATTTTAAGTTTATTTATACTACAATTAAATGTCAACCCTGTCTTGCAGGTTGTTCTAATTTACGCACATAAAATGATGCGGTGAATGTTTTACAAAATTAGTCCTTGGTCTGGCATGGTAGAAGGTAACGTGAGCCTCGGTTCTTGGTACACGAAAGCGTATTTGTTCTAATACCTGAGGGCAGTCTATTTTATTATTTAGTATTTTATACAATAATATTAATGACAATTCTGCGATATTTCAGGCTAGGTAATGAGAATCTATCAAGTTGAAGGCTTTGTGGTATTCCAATTGGTGGATATATCCTATCCTCCTTAAAGGATAAATACTTATGAAATCGTCTTTGCACTGCCTCTAAGGTGCCGATATAGGCCAAATAGCTGGGATTCCATATTAGTGAAGCATACTCAAGTTTTGATCCGACAAAAGAATTAAAAAGCAGTGTCAATGTGTTCACGTCGGTAAAGCCGGTTCTTATTATAAAGCCCAATTTTAAAAGTTAATTCACTGTCATAGGTGACTCCCAAGATCTCTTATTTGCTTACGCCTTTGTAATGTGTCACCATTTAATTGATAATCTTTTAGCTGTGGACTTTATTTTCTATAGTAAGACATCACATTGCACTTCTCAACATTTAGTGGAAGATTATTCAATGAGCACCAATCATCCACCACCTGCATATCTTTTTCCAATTTTCGCAGTCTGCCTCAGAGCTAATATAGTAAAACGGCTTCATGTCATCCGCATAAAGTAAATAGCATACAAACATCTAAATTATCTAAAATATCATTAATGAATAGTATGAAAAGAAGAGGCCCCAGAACAGAGCCCTGGGGAACTCCTGATGTAACTGATATTTCGAATGATTTTACACCCCGATATTCAACATATTGTATTCTTTAGCTAAGATAACGTTTAAATAAATTTAACAGTAGTATAGAAAGTCCAGCGAGATCTAGCTTATGTAATAATAGATTGGTCAATTCTATCAAAGGCTTTGGAGAAGTCCGTGTAAATAACATCTACTTGACCATTTAGATCCATACATTGAGTGATATATACTACGTAACACAAAATAAGTTTGAGACCGTGGATCTATTTTTAATGAAGCCGTGTTGATGCACACTAATCTGCCCCTCTATATGAGGATAGAGCACGTTATGTAGAGCTATTTCAAAAACTTTTTGCAAAATTACAAATTATAGTAATTGACCGATAGTTTTTCATAGAGAGATAGAAATTTATTCCGTATGTCCGGAAATATATCAAGCTTCAAAGACAAATTAAAAATTATATGGAGGGGTTCTACAAAGACATGTGCACAACCCCTAACAATAAAAGCTGGTACGTCATCAGGTCCTTTTGTAAATTTAGGTTTTAACTTTAATAATAGGGTGAGGATGGCAATGGGGGTGGTAGAGGGGGTTGCTAACGCAAAATTTTTTTTTTTAGACGTTTCGTTCTTGTATACACACTAAATCACATATTAATTTTTTTTTACCCCCTTTAATAATAAGGGGACTCTTACTTGCTTGTTTTGCCTATTTACCCTTATTTACCGCATTTACCCCTGAACCCTTCAACGGAAATAGATAAAGATATAATCTAATTCCAGATATCGTTACAATACATAAAAGTGTACCAAATTTCAAGTCAATATCATAAACGGTTCCAGAGTAAACATGCGCACAAAAAAAAGTTACAGACAGACAGACCGGCAGACAGGAAATTTCTTTTTCGCTCAAATTTAAAATCTCGACGTTTCATAACATTTTAAGCCCATTTCAATTAAAAAAAAAGAATCATAGAAAAGCATGTCACATATAGATAAAAAAATCGGATATTTGAATTTGATTAATCTAGCATCTTAGTTTCTCATCGGTTGCATCCAGAAACTTTTGTTTAAAACAATTTGAAGTTAAACAACTAATAACATCTCTGGTCCTCGTGCACCAAAATAAATAGCAATGGAAATTTTATTAGCACTGTTATTCACGGAACAAATATTTAACTGTATTCAATTAATATCCTTAATCAAATAGAATTTCGATAAAAGTTTCCGGAACAAAATTTAATATGTTTTTATTTTTTTATCCTTACAATAAAATTGAACTTCATTCAGTAATCTGTTTTAAAAACAAGGATAAAATGTGTATGATATTTTGGTATTGTTCTATATTCCAAATGAAAAAATAATAATGTTTATAACTTTTACACGAGGTATAATATTTATTTCCACAAATTACAACAGAATCATCTCAATATATTATGTGTATATCACAACTGGCTCGCGTGCCGCCTGCACGCGGATATCTAGTATACAAAAAACATACAACTTTTTATGATATAGACAAACTATACAGGAAGAATCATTATAATGGCAGATTAGATTAGACTAGATTAACAAAGGAGCTGGTTATTTAGCCTTTACCACCGCGACCTTTTCAGGTCTATTACAGCTCCACTCCACCTGCTCCACAGCTTTGATAAAGGCCCTTTTGTGTAGCTGTTCGCCTTGGTTTTTCTTATCCGAGTACTTGGAATCTCAGTCTCGCCAGGCCTTCACATTGGCACAATACGTGAACTGAGGTTTCCTCTTCCTCTTGACAGAACCTGCATGTTGCGTCCTCTGCCAGGCCCATTTGACTTATAATGGTAACATACATAACAGGTATATATTCTAAAAAAATTAGCGTGGCAATATTAACTTGAATAAAATGTATTGATTTATTAGATTCATTACAGTTATGTTTGATCAAAGATATGTGCATAAGCGTTGTTAAACTAGTGCAAAACCAATTGTGAGTAGAACTCAAAAAGTAAAGAATGAGCTGATAATTGTTGCAGGTTGTTATTCCTCATCAGTAAAATAGTTCGCCAATGGAAACAAATATATGGCAAAATTTGTCATGTACGGTATTGCATTATTTGATTTGCATATTAAAGAAGGAAATTCTAAAGATAAAATTTTAAGATAGATTGAAACGTGCATGAGAAATACGTTGACATGTGGACCCTAGCGTCGGCGTAATACGGTGAGGTGAAATTTATCATATGTCGTTGATCCGATGGAAACATTTCTCATGGTGTGGTAAGTCTGGAGAATCACCACCCTTTGGATAAGGTTCTAAGTTAATTAAGCTTCTCTTGGAGCATATATCAAGACCTTCCTGTTACAATGCATGTAGCCAATATGACTAGAATAATGCCATATTTGTCAAAGATCAATAGCCAAGTATTGATATTTGTCGCTCTTTTCCATCTTTGTTTTGTACAGATGGTTGGCTATGGACATTGAATGTTAACAATGGTGGGCTTTCTTTGGTCTGCATCAATATAATATTTATTAATTCTTTTCAAGAAATAATAGGGCCTGTATTAATAAATGGATGGAACTCTAGTGCTCCAACTTTTGGTGTATGATCTTCGAGAATTTTCAGGATGGTGTATTTTTCATAGGGTCCGTTACAAACCTGTTTGATTTGATCTGTTCCTTTCTTCAGCCATAGCAGCGAGCTCCCGTATTAGCCCTTGAACTGATTAGAACTTTATGAAGCTTTCCATGAAGCACGTTATTATTAGCCGTTACTCGAGTCCGAGTATAAAAATGTTACAGTCGATAAATTGTGTACAATAAAAAACAAGTAAAAGGTGTAGTCTATTGTAATTCCCATTCATCTACGGTGCACACGACTATGGCTATAGAGGCCAATTCGGGAGAGCACATGTCGACCGCAGTCAGGACAAACATAGACCTGGTTAGGTCTTGGATTCGGCCTTCTTGCAGCAACATTTCCTTGATAGCTGGCCACAGCCCCTCGCCATTCGGTTCCGTCCGCTGCAAGTTGTTCCCATTGCTCGTCTGCAATACCGCAGGATTTTAGATTTTCATGGAGAGCGTCCTTGAACCTCTTTCGTTGACCGCCACGCCTTCTTCTACCGCTTAGCAATTCACCATAAAGTGTACATTTAGGAAGGCGGTTATCATGCATACGATGAACGTGACCTGCCCATCTTAGGCGTGCTCTTGAAATAAGCACCTCAATTGGAAGGCTGTTTGCTCTCCTGAGTACTTCCACGTTTGATATGTGATGGAACCAACGGATTTTCATCATACTTCTGAGGTGTCTTTGCTGAAAACGTTCTAATTCTTTCACATGACGACGGTAAGTGACCCAGCTTTCACATCCATATAGCAGTGTTGGAATGACAACTGCTCTGTAGACAGCCATTTTCGTTGATAAAGCAAGGTCGTGGTTGTCAAATACTCTCTCTCTAAGTCCCCAGAGTGCTCTAGATGCAGTGTTAATTCTATTGCGAATCTCGCTGTCCATGTTTGCTTTGTCATTAACAACGTTGCCTAAGTAATTGAACTGATCCACCACTTCAAGAGAATTTCCGTTAAGTGTAATGTCTATTTGGTTCACTTGATGAGGAGTTGACATAATCTTAGTCTTTCCAATGTTGATTTTAAGTCCCAAGGAATCATAGCTCTGGGCATACACATCTAAAAGTTCTTGAAGCTCTTCCGGCGTGAGGCTAAAAGTGCACAGTCATCCGCATACTGGAGATCACAAATGAATCGTGTGCGTGTCTTCGTGAAAGCTCTAAAGCGCCCTATGTTAAAGAGACCGCCATCAAAACGGTATCTGAGACCTATTCCTCTGACTGTCAGTTTGTTGTCAACAATAATTGTTAGAGCAGTGGTAAACAAATTAAAGAGTAAGGGTGCCAGGACACATCCCTGCCTAACTCCAGTGAGGGTTTGGAAAGGTTCGGTTGCCTCATTATTATACATAACCTGGGCGTTGTTGTTTGTATGTAGACTGCGACATACTTCCACAAATTTTCTAGGGATACCTAAGCGGAACATAATTTTCCAGAGCACTTCCCTGTCCACCGAGTCAAACGCCTTGGTATCACGTACATAAGCTTGAAATAAATATTATTATTATTATAAATACAACTATATGAACTGAAATCACCATGTTCGCTTTACACTAGCAAATTGTTTGGCAATATTTTACTTATAAATTGTAGATAAGCCCTTTTGGCTGAATTGAAATATGACTGTAATCTTTTTAATAAATCACCCACTGTAGCCTAGCATGATAAATCATAATTCAAGTCAATAATAACAAATTTATGGACAGTCAATGTATATTTTTGTTGTATGTGAGTATCCATAAAAATCTATGCTGTTCAATCAACGAATACATTTATTTAACTTGGTGACTGATGGAATCGTACATTGTCTGCAATGCTTAAAACTTGTCGGGGTATATGAGAATGCGTCATACATTGTCTCTACCTCCCATTTATTAAATTTAAGCTGTTAAGTATTATCTTATTGAAAAATGATTTTTTAAGTATCTAGCAAATAACTATTATGCATTCAAAATCTAATAAGAAAACTCTTTAGATGTACTGTTCTAAATATAATCACACTAGCATATTAAAAAAGTTAAAACAATGAAAGACTATGTAATGATTTCCCCCTACAGGAAGTCAGTAAAAATCTCAAAAGATATAGTAAAAATTCGCTCTGTCTTTATAAATTAAGACATGAGATAAGCGAAGTTGGTACATATTGTTATGCACGCCTACGCCACCGCCTCATACAAAATATTAGAAGGACTAGCCAAATCTCGAACGAAACACTGGAACATTCTAGAATAATCGAATATATTCGACGATGGTATATATAGAGTGGATCCAAGCGCGAGGACAGTTATGTATGAGATGAGCAAGTGATAAGATAAGATGGAGAACAGTAACTAGTTGTGAATTATAGTAGTAAGACTATAGTAGAATAAACTTGTAATTGTTGTGTACTAATGTGTAATTATAATGACTAGTTATTGTAATTGATTAATAAATCAGTAGTTTATGAAAGTTCTTGTTGCAATTTATTGAACCTACGTACAGGGTATTTACTGGAGGGTGTAAACACGTAACAATATTATTTCATTTACGCTTTATGAACAGTTTTTAACTTTTAAACTTATCAAATGTATTTTCAAACAATAAAAGTGTACTAGTATGATCAGATGTGGATCAACAGTATGTAGAAATAACCATAAATGACTTTTCTATTGGCATTGAATATTAGATATTGTTACGTGTTTACAATCTCCAGTAAACACCCTGTGCGTAGGTTCAAATAATGGCAAAAAGACTTTAATTGTTACTTTATTTAATAGTTAATTACAATAATTCAGCATGATTATAACACACTAACTAAAACTATAGACATTAATACAATTCACAACTTATTACTGCTCTTATTCTATCTGTTTACTCCTTATATATCTGAGGCGCTTTATTCTCGATCTTTCCGTCCGTGACTCGAGATCCTTCTAGCCCGTCTCGTACATTCCACATTTCTCGCGTAGCTGTGGTACTTCGTCAGTTGGCCCAGGGATGGCGCCGCTTTACCGGTAGCCACCAGGCAAATCTTCCTTCACCCTGCCACCCGGGACTGATTCAACCTCTTGCCGGTAGAGGGCGGCACATAGCAATACTAAGTGTATGCAAACTTTTACTATGTTTTCTTGATATTATTATTGACTTCTCGTAGAGGGGAAGTCAATACATCTTTTCATTGAATTAATTTTATTAATATGCTGGTACGATCAATTTGGATCAATAGTATTATTGTCGGAGACGCCATCAAATATCACACCTTGCCTCGCTCTCAATGTGTTTGGAAAACATTCTTGAGTTTGCTAGGTTTTAGGTCCACAATTTTTTTTATTTTGAAAGCAGACATATAAATGCAGGCGACAGCATAAAAAATATATAAAAATTTTGTTTTATTATTAGGAAAAATGAAAGACAATCTGATAGTTGCGTTTACCTGGTTTTTTAACATAAAAAAAGTTTTTATATGCTTTTTACGCTATCACCTGCGCTTATGCGTCTACTTTCAAACTAAAAAAATAGTAGAATGCAGGTTTTCACGGCCGTTGTCTAATGAAGCAGATTCTAAGAAAAAGCTAAAGATGTATTAGTGAAAAGGTCACACAATGGCAAGCTGGCCCATGGCGTTTACAGAAAGAAAACGCACACCGATCGTTACCAACATGCGACATCTCACCACCATCCACAACAGAAGAGAGCGTTAATTAGAACCTTGGTCCACAGAGCCAACACAATATGCGACGACGAGAACAAACCCGAGAAACTACAGAATGTCTAACAAGCTTTAGAGAAGAACGGATACAGTCAAAGTAATATACAACGAGTAGTAAATAACCAGAGGAGAACTACAGAAGAAGAACAGCAACAACCGACAACGTATGCATGCCTACCCTACGTCGCCGGAGTCACAGATAGGCTGAAGAAGATTTTATTCAAAAAGAAAGTAGGTGTACGGTTTCGAACAGTGAAGAAAATACAGCAGATGCTTCCCTCAGTCAAAGACCCTGTCCCCAAACAGTTATCAAAAGGTGTTTATCAGTTGAAGTGCACATGAGGTAAGAGCTACATCGGACAAACAGGACGGAGTATCCAGTGCAGAATCAACGAACACCAGAGAAATACCAGATTTGGATACACGGATAGGTCGGCGATAGCAGAACATGTTCATAATAACGAGAACCATAAAATCGACTACGAGGACGTCAATATATTAGACAGAAATAGGTGCTATTATCCGCGAATCATTAGGGAATCACTGGAAATTATGAAAAACGTGAACAACTTTAACAGAGAGGATGGGTATCGACTTAGTAACACGTGGAGACTGGTATTGCCAAGTACCAGCACCGTAGTAAGTCACGGTCAACCAAACACGACGAATGAGCAGCGAAGCGAACCAAGACCAGCGAAGCGAAGCGGCGCCTAGGTATATAACGAGGAGTGTAACACAACAGATTCAGTCTTTAGAATCCTTCTGAAGAAGCTGACAGGATGATCAGCGAAACGTCAAGTCAAGTTCGACGACCACGGCAAGACCCGGAAGAATCTACTTCATTAAACTAAAAAAAAACATTAAACTATGTCATACGGTTTCGAAGATATGGCGAAGTGAGTAATAAAAAGTACGTTTTTTGATTTTCATAAATTTTACACATTTCTTGGTTTTAAAAAAATCGGTACCGTTAAAAAAGTCCTAAATGGCCTTTTCGGATGTCCAGTGACCTATCTAATAATGTCATGAAGGTTTCATCTGGTTATACCTCAAAAAAATTTTTTTTAAGAAGGAAGCATCTTTTTCTTGACTTTTTACTGCGCTATTATATGTTTAAGAGAAGTATCATACTTGAGAGTATAAATATTTTAACGAAGGTGTTAAAATCCTCGTGCTGTGGCAAAATAAACTCACTTTGGAACGGTACTATTTGGAAATGTTAATGTCAATATTGGTATAAAAAATTAAGCTGTTAAGTATCGAAGAAGTTAAAAATGAAGTAATTATGAATCCGCTTTATAATCGTTATTAATTATCTTTCTCTGTCACTTTATTACAAAAGTTACATAACATAAAAGTCCATTTGCACTGGATAATTAAATCAATATTGAGTGGTTCTCATTTACCAAGCATGGGAAGTATTTTTATTATTTTCTTGTTGATTCTGCCAGAAACAATATAATTATTTCACCACCGACTATTTGCGGTTGGAAATGTTTGTTGTCATATATTATGTGGGTATTATTTACACCAAAAAAGAAATGTTTGTAGTATTCACAGAAAACTGGGTTCAAAATTGCTGTTGGCACAATTATTAAAGTAATTCGTTTGCTATTGCGGGTAAAATTTTGTATAGAGCCATCTTCCCTAGTTGGTTCGCTCTAATCTCGTCACAAACAACTTAGGTGCCTAAAAGAAGAGTCGGTGCGGATACGTTTACAGTAGTTACTACTAGTACTACAATATCTAAACGTTATTTCAGTTTGATGTTCACCATGATTTATTTTTATGTTTTTCCAAGAACGATACGTATTAAAGACAATACCCCTGCTACGTTAAACCAACGAGGAGAGTAAACATATTTAGTTCAAGAAACGGACAAATGGAACAAGCTACCGTCGAAAGGTGCATCAAATAATGACTAAAGATAGAAGAAAAACTGATAAAAAATTATTGCACTACCGACCGGAGAGGCTTAACAGCAAAGTTTAGAAATTATCACTAGATAATGGACTTAAATCCACACTTCTACCTTCGGAATTTAACACGACCATACAAACGCACCTCTCTAATATAACTTCCGGCCAGAATATAAAGAAATATAGGAGTGTAATGGTCTGCAGCGTAGGATGCATGTATTATGCATAGTTACTGATGGAGCAATTAGAGAAATGCATAGGAGGATCACCAGACTACCAGACAGCGTTCATCAAAGGCAGATCAATGGACGACCATATGTGCAGTTTTAGAAGGACCATGGAAGAAAAATTTGGAGAAGTGATTACATGTAGTCATGATACACATTAACTAAACCTTAGTTTATAATATGTTCATGTGAACTTAATAATCAGGCAACAATGAAAACATATACAGGGTGTCTCACCGGGAGCTGAATCGATCGATATAGAGAAAAGTACGTATCAGAAAATTTTGAAAATTCAGATAATTACTAATGTCGGTGTGGCCAATCCAACTAAAATAATTACAAGCAGTTGACACTTCCGCTTATACCGGAAGTCGATACCAACTTGCTTATTTCCAATGGAATGCCCTATATATTTTAGGGTTTTCGAAAGGAGCATAAAACTATGTGTCGAAAATATGTAGCATATCCTATACCTAAACCTAGCCGTTTCAGAGATATTTGACATTTTATAGAAAATTTGACAGGTGCAACGGTTTGCAAGAACCGTTATAACTTTCTTACTCGATATCCAGAAAAACGGAAACCGTCACCAAACACTGTAAAACGCATACTGGAAAATTTTAAAAAATATTGCTCTGTCAAGGCAAAAATGCAAAGAAGAAAGCCTATTGTTGATGACGAAAACATTGAAATAGTCATTCTGGGATACTTTCATGCATTTCCAAGGATGTCATTAAGATAAGCTGCTCTGGAATCGGGATTATGCAAGGAATCAATTCATAGAATCTTATTAAAACATAAGTTTCACTCGTTTTCATTCCATATGGTTCAAGGATGAAAAGAAACAGATTTCCTAAGAAGACAGAATTTTTGTGAGTTTATTCTAATAAGGTCTGAGGGTCACGATTCTTATTTGGGAAATATTATATGGACAGATGAAGCAAAATTTACTATAAATGTACTTTTTAATAGACATAATTCGCATTATTGAAGTAATTCAAATTCTCATATGTTCAGAGAGCGAAACTTTCAGGAAAGTTGGCAGTTCAATGTTTACTGTGCCATAAGAAACGATAGAGTGGTGGCATTACAATTTTATCAGGAAAATTTAAACGGTAAATTAAATTTTCTCTTCTGCTAATATGTATAAGTATTTTTTTTTTTTTTTAGGTGAAAGATATCTGAATATCTTACAAAATTTGAATAAGAACTATTTAGAAAATTTACCTCTCGCCGAACATAGAAACATTTTTTATCAGCACGACGGCGCTCCCCCATATAACGCCAATAATTATTTACAAGAAACTTTTTATGATCAATGGATTGCTAATAATGGACCTTTCTTATGGCCTCCTCGCTCGCCCGATTTATCAGTTCTGGATTATTAAAAATAAAGTTTATGAGAGCCCATTAATAACCATTGAAGATTGTATGCAAATAGTAAGAAATGCAGTTCAAAATATATCACAGGATTCAATTAGTAGAGCTACCCACGAGGAACTAATCCGAAGGTGCGAAAAATGTGTCGAGGTTCGCGCAATTATTAAATTAAAATGAAATCATATTTTAAATTGATCTTATCTCTGCTATTTTAGTTCATGCCATATCTTCAATTCGATTAATATGCATGTTACAGTGTTAGTGTTATTTTGCGTTTTTGTGGACATCGAGTAGCAAATGTGCTGCAAGTTCTTGATATTACTCTATCACATTCTCCATAAATAATAAACAAGTTTAAAAAGTCTTCGTAGGTGTAATTTTAACGTGCTGGAATTTTTTGACATAAGATAATGACTGATTGTTTCTAATCATGGCTATTTTGATGAAATGATTACAATTCATGAATTTCTAATAAAATCGCAAATATTTCAAAAAGTTGTAACTTTAACCCTCACAATGCTGATATCAGAAGAAAAGGAATTCAATTTTACACAACTTGACGTAAAAAAATACAGGGTGTTCCATTTGACCTAAACCAGTTTTTGCGGTTTGAAGTTGACAAAATGTAACGCGAAAACAAAACACTTGATATGATATTATTGAATTTATTTCAGTTGTAGAACGTAGTTCTCCTTGTGTTCTTTTTACGTGACAAGAAGCAAATGAGGATCTTTTACACGAAGAAAGTTATAACGGTTCTTGCAAACCGTTGCACCTGTCAAATTTTCTATAAAATGTCAAATATCTCTGAAACGGCTAGGTTTAGGTATAGAATATTCTACATATTTTCGACTCAGAGTTTTATGCTCTTTTCGAAAACCCTAAAATATATAGGGTGTTCCATTTGAAATAAGCAAGTTGGTATCGACTTCCGGTATAGGCGGAAGTGCCAGCTGCTTGTAATTATTTTAGTTGGATTGGCCACACCGACATTAGTAAGTATCTAAATTTTCAAAATTTTCTGATGCGTACTTTTCTCTATATCGATCGATTCAGTTCCCGGTGAGACACCCTGTATAGGGAACTTGTATGGACATTTGCATTCAAATTTTTTTGACAAAGCGTTTTACATCAATTTCAAGACATCATGTTATTAAAACCTTATTGCCTAAAAATATAAGAGAAATTAAGGAGTGAGATATCTGCTTAGTAAATTAGGAAACCATCGTCAGCATATTGCCAATATGCAATTTGAAACCAAATTTTTCTTGTTACCGTAACAAATTTCGTTAAATGGTTGACTTAACTACCATGTAATTGTGTTCCATAGCGTCTTCATGGAGAAAGTATAGGTCACAGGTATTATTGAATTAAAAGTAGTGCACTTTGCTCAATTAAATTTACATTAAAAATGCGAGTAAAACGATGAATGTCTTTATTAATAACTTAAAAGTATAAACGGGAATGCATTTCATGTGCTTATTTTTAGGTAGTCTTTACATCTGAAGGCATATCAATATCAATATCAATTTTTAACTCGTATCAGTAATATTATAGTAATAAAGTTTAAACTAGCAATTGAGAGATACATATTTTTAACATGTTCCCATTCGATCTATTGTAGAATTTATTTAAATTAATCCTGTTAATATTATCAGAAATATCATTACACGTTAAATAAACTGAATTAAAATTTATTAATGATGACAGGATAATAACGTACGTGACGTGTTGTCCTTTATGTGAAATATAAAGCGTTCACCTATCAAATAATTTCATACGCACGATTTATTTGTATTCAGTGAATATTACATACTATATTTATACAGTATTATATGTTTATAATTAAATTTTATATTATACATCTATTATATGAACGTGAGGTATTATATAAATTTTAAAATTATGTCATGTTACATTATCGCCGAGTTTTTGTCGGTATTCTCGTAAATTTTGTCAAGTGGTAAATATTTCTCTTTTTCTCAAGCCACAAATAGTGCTCTTATTGATTCTTCGTATTAAAAATACCAACACAAAGGTACAACCAAATGAAATAGCAGCTTTTCAACGCTGACGTTTGGAGACAAATAATTCCAGTACGGCAGCTTTTTAAATATCTTGATGAAAGTAATTTAGAATAAAAAATAAACTTTGTTGTTAACACCTGCTTTAGTCAAGGTAAGAAAAGCGCATCAACGATATATTAAACTAGTCTATATATTTGGCTTGCTCTTCTGTTATAAAATTCGTGATTTCATTGCCAGGGAAGCAAGCAATATCCGCGTACAATAGAAATTAGATTAGATAGTGGGTGTGTGAGTGTGTCTGTTCTTTACTAATATATAGTTTCGTTTAAGCCTATATTTTGATGATTATTAGAAATTGTCATTAGCTGCGGTAACGGTGTTAAGTAATCAGATAAATATACTTAAGAAATGAATGCGAAACTATACGTCTTTATAAATAATGATATCGGACAATGGACGCTGCAAGTAGAAGGACGATAACGGGAACGATAAAATTTATGAAAGTTATTATTATTATTATTGTTAGCCGTTACTCGAGTCCGAGTATAAAAATGTTACAGTCGATTAATTGTGTACAATAAAAAACAAGTAAAAGGTGTAGTCTATTGTAATTCCCATTCATCTACGGTGCACATGACTATGGCTATAGAGGCCAATTCGGGAGAGCACATGTCGACCGCAGTCAGGACAGACATAGACCTGGTTAGGTCTTGGATTCGGCCTTCTTGCAGCAACATTTCCTTGATAGCTGGCCACAACCCCTCGCCATTCGGTTCTGTCCGCTGCAAGTTGTTCCCATTGCTCGTCTGCAATACCGCAGGATTTTAGATTTTCATGGAGAGCGTCTTTGAACCTCTTTCGTAGACCGCCACGCCTTCTTCTACCGCTTAGCAATTCACCATAAAGTGTACATTTAGGAAGGCGGTTATCATGCATACGATGAACGTGACCTGCCCATCTTAGGCGTGCTCTTGAAATAAGCACCTCAATTGGAAAGCTGTTTGCTCTCCTGAGTACTTCCACGTTTGATATGTGATGGAACCAACGGATTTTCATCATACTTCTGAGGTGTCTTTGCTGGAAATGTTCTAATTCTTTCACATGACGACGGTAAGTGACCCAGCTTTCACATCCATATAGCAGTGTTGGAATGACAACTGCTCTGTAGACAGCCATTTTCGTTGACAAAGCAAGGTCGTGGTTGTCAAATACTCTCTCTCTAAGTCCCCAGAGCGCTCTAGATGCAGCGTTAATTCTATTGCGAATCACGCTGTCCATGTTTGCTTTGTCATTAACAATGTTGCCTAAGTAATTGAACTGATCCACCACTTCAAGAGAATTTCCGTTAAGTGTAATGTCTATTTGGTTCACTTGATGAGGAGCTGACATAATCTTAGTCTTTCCAATGTTGATTTTAAGTCCCAAGGAATCATAGCTCTGGGCATACACATTTAAAAGTTCTTGAAGCTCTCCCGGCGTAGAGGCTAAAAGTGCACAGTCATCTGCATACTGGAGATCACAAATGAATCGTGTGCGTGTCTTCGTGAAAGCTCTAAAGCGCCCTATGTTAAAGAGACCGCCATCAAAACGGTATCTGAGACCTATTCCTCTGACTGTCAGTTTGTTGTCAACAATAATTGTTAGAGCAGTGGTAAACAAATTAAAGAGTAGGGGTGCCAGGACACATCCCTGCCTAACTCCAGTGAGGGTTTGGAAAGGTTCGGTTGCCTCATTATTATACATAACCTGGGCGTTGTTGTTTGTATGTAGACTGCGACATACTTCCACAAATTTTCTAGGGATACCTAAGCGGAGCATAATTTTCCAGAGCACTTCCCTGTCCACCGAGTCAAACGCCTTGGTTAAATCAATGAAGGCCATGTGAATTTCTCCTTGATGTTCGAGTGCTTTTTCTTGAAGCTGTTTAAGTGTGAAGATTAGGTCCGATGTGCCTCGGTTTGGTCTAAAGCCACTCTGTGTTTCAGGAAGTAACTTTTCCATAACAGGTGTTAGCCTATTTGCCATCGCTTTAGTGAGTATCTTCCCTCCAACAGCCAGGAGAGCTATACCCCTGTAATTTCCACAGTCCGCAGCGCTCCCTTTGTTTTTGAAGAGGTTGATTAAAAGTGTATCACGAAACTCCTGCGGAGCTTGACCACTTTCCCACACGACATCAAACAGTCTTTTGAGGTAGGGTATGAGCTCTGACGACACAGCTTTAAAGATCTCAGCTGGGAGTGAGTCGGCGCCGGGAGATTTGTTATTTTTTAGCTGCCCAATGGCGGTTAAGATCTCTTCCGTTGTTAGTGGTTTATCTAAGTCTTAGAAGGTGTCATATTGAGGGATAAGATTTATAATATCGTGATCGGCCTGACTTTGCTGGTTAAGAATGTTAGAGTAGTGTTCTTTCCATCGGGCTCTTATTTCCTGATCTTCTTTGAGGAGATTTCCATTCAAATCTTTAATAGGGCACATATTTTTCCGACTGGGGCCGTACAAGTTAATAGTGAGAAATACACGCATCCTAGCACTTTTATTTAAATACGCTGTGATTCACACAGTAATTAAAAATTATTTTCTATATATCTTTTATATATTATTTTTATTAACCATATGTCCTATCTCTGTCTGCAAGGGTGGATTGTTTTTCAAGAGAATATTCAAATAATATATGTTAAATATAGATATATTTCTGCAGGGCAATTCAGAACTTGACTTTAAAAATTGCAGAAGGTAGACAGCCTTAAGGTTGACACTGCCAACAAAAGTATAATAAAATTCTAACAGAAACACAGCGTTAAGAAAATATTGAAATTATGGCATTATTAAAAGCTGTTCATAATGTTCATGTATGATCAGTTACTTTAGGTCACATTATTGCAGTTAATCTTTCTGTTATCGATTTTGTGTATGCGAAGTTTTTATGGGGGGGCGAGCGTAGGTGCGTCTTTGCTATGTACATATTTCGGTATGTGATGTAAAGCAACGACAGGCGCAGTTAGTACTTGGATGGGTGACCATTCCAACGGAAACCGCGTCCTCGCCTCACACATCTTCCAGCGGCTTGTATGTCAGTGTATGCGCGGAAGCTATACAACCTTAGGCGAAGGTTGTATAGGAGATATACCATCCTTCGGAGGGGATGTAAAGCCGTCGGTCCCTTGTCTATTAAATATTAGGCAAGTAAAAGATCCCTACTTAAGGGAAGAGGTTCGGCAAAATTCCTGGTTGGGGGTAGCTCGTCTACAGGCGTCGGTGTTAGGCCTCAGTAGTGGAAATAGGCCGACGTTAAATAAATGTATAAAAAAAAAGTTTTTATGGTTAACCAAGGAAACGAAGAAAAATAAAACATACAATGAAAGCTGACAAGTGGCATAGATAGACTCGGACTAGGATTAGGTTACGTTATGTATAGAAATGGAATATAGATAGAAAGGGTAAAACTAATTGATGAAATTTTACTGGAGATATAATTTCGTTGTTCCTCTTTTCGATATTCTTGTAAAATTATATTTATTAGCCAGGGGCTCGAAAATTAATTAATTACTATAGAATGTCAAAGTTGGAAAACGGCTAAAGGATTTGTATTTTTGAGGAATTCACGTTTAGCATGGGTTCAGAGTCGACTAAAAGATTTGTACGTTTGCCTTTGCGAAAATAATGGTATCTGTTTTGTCAACATTCATTTTTAGTCCATTTTCGTTAGTTCATTTATAGATACTTTTTAGGTCCTCGTTTATGTGCTGTCGGGCAACAGAAATTTCCCGTGGGTATGCGACATCACTACAGCACATTATCATCATAGTAGTGAATAGTGCAGTACTTGACGAATTTGATTAAATCTATGACAAATATATTAAATAACAGTGGCCCAAGGATGGAGCCTTGAGGTACTCCAGAGCTTTGAGCTTTCATAGAGTGCCACACTGTTGTGCTCATTTAACGCTACATATCGTCTGCGGTTATATAAATAATTCCTGAAATAGTACCAATAGTTATCTTGTATGCCATATGAAGTTTTGACAATAAAAGTTAATCAACAATATTGTTGAATGCTTTTCACATGCCGAATAGGACCATAATTGTAATTAAACTGTTGTCCAATACTCTAAAATGTCCGTCATTGTCTTTCGAAAACTGAACTGTATAGTTAGATTAAAAGCATGTGCTGCTTTTCAAAGTATTGTGTGACTTGTTAATGAATCAATCATGCTTCGAATCGAATATCCCCACGATCATAATACTTTTAATATATAAAGGTTGATTCATGGTGGATGGAGTATTAGGTATATGGAGAACGGGTAAACGTATCCTTTTGAAAATTTGGATACCAAGGTAACAAAGTATGCTCTGTCGGTCTAAAATATTATTTTATAATTTTCAAAAAGGTACGTTTACCCGTTCTTCATATACTTCTAATACTCCATCCACCATGAATCACCCTGTATACTGCGTATATGAGAAAGTAAGAA
Organism: Leptura quadrifasciata; assembly: GCA_963675555.1. Taxonomy (NCBI): domain Eukaryota; kingdom Metazoa; phylum Arthropoda; class Insecta; order Coleoptera; family Cerambycidae; genus Leptura; species Leptura quadrifasciata. Next base: position 53,629,979 of record OY776682.1, on the reverse strand, counting down.
AGGAAATAAAATTGAATTCCTAACCACAGCTTAAGTATTTTTTGTAGCAAATATCTCAGACACATTATACAAATACGCAGAGTAGGGAAAATACGGAAATGGAGAAGTTAAGTTGGGGAATGAATAAGATATTTTTTTAATTAGCGAGATTACGAATTGAATTAAAATACTGTGTACAGTAGGGAATGAGATGAAGATTTTTGAGTTAAAATTACGATTAAATAAATTATTGTTGTAAACTGGAAACATCGTCAATATTAAGAAATAAGCTTGGGAATACGGTGTATGCTTTTAATTTATTATTAAATAATCTTTTCGTACATCTCTCTGGTAGATGATATATCTTGTGTGTACGTATTATTTAATTACCCAATGAACTTGAAATTTTAATTATCATGGTTGTGTGTGCAGTTCCTTTGAATGTAATCGAAATATAAAATCGTAACAGCGTTAAAATCTGAACTAATTAGTTTGTTTGAGAGTTAAGTAACTCATGTAAAAACAATAAAGGGACCATTGAACAAGGGAATCAGGTACAAATATTTTAATTAAAAAAATTAATTTGGTGTACGACGTTTGTAAAGAGGTTCACGTCATATACACTCAATTTGAACTAATTAGTTTGTTTGAGATTTAAGTAACTCATGTAAAAACATTAAAGGGATCACTGAACAAGAGAATTGGGTAAAAATATTTTATTTAAAGAATTAATTTGGTGTATGATGTTTATAAAGGGTTTAACATCATAGACACTTATCTGTTCACTACAGATCTTTCTTGCTGCTCAGGGCGGTATATGCATTTAAATGGATGCAAAGATGAGATAAATTGGTTTGAAGATAAAGTAATAAATATCTACTGAATGGTTAAAGTGAGCAGGTCCCGTGAAAACGCCGGTATTTTAATGTTATGACGTCTGATCAAAGTAAAATTTTTCGTGGGTATACTAGGCATCAAATCTGATCGTTTGCCGTAAAAATTTCAAAAGGGCCTTGACTTTAACAGAAGTTTCAAAATTAAATTAGCCAGCACAATATCAGAATTCCTAGTGTTGCAAAATGGCATACTACAAAAATACACTGCGTACTTTTTCTAGACTTAGACGTGATCATCGTCATCTTGAACTCCATTTATATGGTCAATCCCTAGAATTCAAATTACAGACTAAATTTCTAGGAGTAATCCTCGACCAAAAGTTATATTGGGGACCCCATATTCAATACATTACGAACAAATGTAAGAAAAACCTAAACTTACTTGAATGTCTAGCAAACACTCGAGGGGGAGCTGACAGAGAAATGTTACTGAGAATTTACATAACATTAGTATTATTAAGAATTGATTATGCCTGCGTTGTATATGGATCTGCTCGTAAATCCAGATTAAATCCACTGGACAGTATTCATTGCATTGGATTGAGGCTGGTTCTAGGTGCTATTCGTACAAACCCTCTTTTTTCCTTGTGCTGTGAGTCTGGCATCCCTTCGCTAAAATATCGTCGACAACAATTTCTTGTCTCTTATGGTGCAACGATTTGGGCACAACCAATTCACCCAAATTACAAATCCTTATTCGATGAGAAATTACGCATTATATACCAGGCTAGGCCAACTATAACAAGACCTGTAAAAGTTAGGTTAAATGAAATAATGGAAACAATGGAGGAAAATTTTCCACCAGTATATAAAATTGGTCCATGCGAAGTCCCTCCTTGGATACTAATAACTCCAAATATGATATTAAAATATGATTCAAACAGTATAGAAGAGACCAACAGACAACTACTTGTATCGAATTTCTATACTGCACTAAATCTATTTGAAGAATATCATAAACTGTATATAGATGGGTCTAAATTAGATCAAGGAGTGGGGGTGTTCATTCTTTGACGGAAATAAGACATATAGCTGGTCACTACCTAATTCAGATAGCATATATGCTGCAGAACTTTATGCAATATGGCAAGCGTTACGGTATATAGAGATGAATACCTGGAATGACAGTATCATTTGCAGTGATTCTCTTAGTGCCCTGCAAGGTCTATCCAATAATAATACTGAGGATCTGCTGATACAAAACATTCTTGCATTAATTCGTTGGTTGAGAACTCTTGGTAAAAGAATAGCTTTGATCTGAGCTCCTAGTCACTTGAGCATTCATGGCAATGAAATCGCAGATAGAGCAGCAAAAGAAGCAGCATCCGAGTTTACAACAAATAATATTGTAATTCGTCATAATGACATAAAAATATACCTTTAAAAAAGTGATTGTTCAGTGGCAAAACGATTGGAATAACCAAATAACTAAATTAAAAGAACTAAACCAAATGTTAGCAAATGGGAAATGAGACCCTCACTTCAAAGAAGGGAACAAGTGGCACTTACCAGATTGAGAATATGGCATACTAATTTATATATATTTGTTGACAGGGAATCAACAGCCAATACGTTATGTATGCAATACAACTCTAACAGTTAAACCTTTTTAGAATGTCAGAATTATGAGCAACACCGACGAAGATTAAAAATTCTGGACCAGTTGCACTTATGCCTAGGACAATCAACTGAGGATGGGAAGAAAACAATGAATTTTAAGAACGATAAACCTGCTTCTGAAAATTTAAGACGAAGAAAAGATATAGTCTTAAATGATGAAGGTGGAAAAAGGTCCTTAGCAATCGATACCATGGGAAAAAACCGAAGTTCATGGGTGGTTAATGGATGGTTCATGGGGGTCATTACCTGTTTGCAAGCTGTACAGATCTGTTTGAAAACCGTATAGACCTGTTTATTATTCGTACGGATCCCCATGATCCATCCATGACGCCTCATGAACCATCCATGAACCACCCATGAATTATACATGACACCCCCAAACGTCGTTTAGACAACCGTGACTCCTGGAGGAGTCGATCATCGACGCAGGAGAGCACCCGGAAGTACAACAACACTTCATATATATATATAAATATTTTAATTTTTAGTCCATAAGTTTCGTATCCACAAAATGAACGTTGAGTAGGCCTTTCGTCGGTAATTGGATAAAAAAGCAAACCTTATTTTCTCTTTAGAGTCAACGTTTTGAAAATAGTTATTGTTTTTCTCAGGACTAATGAGGTGAAAAGTTTTCAGTCATTAAAATCAGACATATTATCATCGTTACCAGTTTAACATAAAACATAAATATATATCCAGTAGCAAAACTTATTCTATGAATTTTCTTTCTAATATGCTATGAATTTCATTGTTTAAAATATATATTTTTCATCCAATTACCGACGAAAGACCTATTTTAACTTTGAGTTGAAATTTTCTAAATTAAGTGTATCTTACTTTTGAAAGTAGAAATTTCTACTTTAAAACTAGAAATGTCTACTTTGAAAAGTAGAAACTTCTACTTTAGAAGTAGAAATTTCTAACTTTAAAGTAGAAATTTCTACTTTTTTATTTTTTGCTGTGGCCCTTCAGAGCCTTCGTAATAGGCGAATTTGGCCGCTTGTCAAATTTTCTGAATTTTTTATATCTTGCAGTTTAAGTTATTCTTAACAAAAAGCCTACTGCCTACTTGCCTTTTGGCGCTAGAGGGTGCTCAAAGATTGATTTTGTTTTTTGAAAAATGTAATTTTTGCATTGTGAGTGATAATTCATTAACATTTGAGTTCAAAATAATGTAAGATACTTTGTATTAATGATTTTAAATCGACAAAATAAGTTGGTATTACAAGGTCGATCTAATATTTCAGTCAATAGCTATAATTGTGATAATTAAAACTGTAAAATCTTTCTAGATAGACAACATTCTAAACGACTTTCTTCTGCATGTCCGTCGGCCTATCAGAAGTATGATAGTATTGAATTTTGGACAGTGAGTTAGTATTACTATGAGAAAGAGCCCTAACATTTTTTGAAAAACCATAAATATTGAGGAATTTTAAGAAAAGAAGTGCTTATGAAAAGTATTGCAATCTTTGATAAGAGTCTAGACAACAATTACATAGCGTTTCGGCATTCAAGCTGATATCATCAGGTAAATATTAGAATTACGAAAATTAAATTATTTGGAAAATACGCGAAGAATATCATACAGAACGTTTAACATTTATATAAACACTTCAGTAAACCTCCGAATACAGTTTGTAGCTAGTTTTAAAGTTATACGAAATAAATTTCATCTGAACGTTCAGTACGTTAAGTTGTGGATCAAAACTCGCGCAAGGTAGGAATGATCAGATATCCTGACTGTAAAGGATGCATCCTGGCGGTTCAGTCGCGGTAGAAATTTTGTGCGTGTAGCACCGTGTTCCATTATCCTCCCGACCTCGACGCCAGATACACGTGGTAAGTTTCACCGCTTCTCTAAACTTTGTTTGCAAGTTTGTAAGAGTTTTGAATATGTAAATTTTTAATGTTTCACGCATAATATGTGAGCAATTTGTTGCACTTTGACGTTGTATGTGATTGTTGTGTTGAAATGTCTGAAAAAAATAACTTTAGACAGATACATTTACTTTTAATTGAAATAATGTATAGAAATTATGTCCAAAATTCGAAAAACTAATTTTTAAAATTATTTTTACTATTTAATTTAAAACTATTTTTTCTGAAAATTGGCTTTGAATTGAGGAAAATCTATGTTCCTGTAATATCCGTTTCAGAATAAATAATGAATATTGTGTATTAATATTTTTTTTGACATTGAATTTTTTTTACTTTTTATTTGACTATGAAGCAATGTTTTACAACATTTTTAGTATCAAAAAGAAGTTGGTACTTCATGATTTTTTGACTATTACAACTTGCATTTAAAAACATTATTAAATAAAATATTATACATATTAAAAACAGAAATTGACCAAATTTATTATTCTCTTTCTGGTATGAATACTTTAAAATACCTTTGCGTGTCAAACATGAGTTTTCTGTTTAGGTATTTCAATAGACACGTGAGCCATTTTCACACAATAAGCTTCCTTAATTTTCGTTAATTGGTATTTTTGTCATTTTCCAAAAGTTTCATTGGATAATAATTTCACTGTTATCGATGTTGTTCACAAACTTTGGATTTTTAATTCTTTCATTAATCAGGTCTCGCGCTGATACCTTTTATCTCTATTTGTGTAAAGGGTTTACCGCAATCATGAGTTATCTGTAATTTAATTTAGACCTTAATGTGGTATATTTTTCTGTATTTTGGTATTTGTGGAACGATTTCATCATCTTATAATAAAAATAAGAGCTTTACATACACAGCGTATAATTTGCAAATCTGGTGAAGAAAATGAACGCCTCTATCATCTGCCAATAGAACTTAATTCTTAATATGCAGTCAGTTCAGTTATGTGTTCAGCCTTAGTTTCAGTTAACTTGTCAGTTAAATTTGTATGCAAGAAATGAAGAGACTAACTGAAACTGACAAGGAGCTGTAGCTTCACGAGTTTGCGAAAACAGTAATTGTTCCATTTGATTTTCCTCTTTTGGCTTCTTCAGCAATAAAGCTAAGACTACTACGGCAATTTTCACCCACAATAGCTCTTGTAGAACAGTGTAGTACTGTCTACGAGAAAGGAATAAAAACTAAACTTACGAATGAATACTAAACCCATTTCCGGAAAATGCTGAGATTAACTGGAATTGATACGGAGCTGTGGCTCGATGAGTTTCCTAAAAGTACCAGTTTTTGGTCCAATTACTTATTTTTTATTGCTTTTATCAGCAATAGGGCTAAGATTGCTGCAATAAGGTGTTCTTCATTCACGGAAGACTCTTGTACAGAAAATGTAGGTTAACTGACAAATTAACTAAAACTGAGGTTGAACGGATGACTAAACTGCCATAAAGATACCTTAAGGGTAGCGGCGCCGATTTTAAATAGATGGTTTCGTAATTCGACAATTTCTCGTATATCCTTCAACCGATTAAAAAAAAAATTGATTGGCAATTAGAGAACACTCGATAGAATGGTACTGGTCTATTGAAAACTCAAATATATGTATTTTTCTCTTTCACAAGAAAAAAAAGTCCAGTACTGTTTTGTTTTTCACAAGAAAAAATAGTCCAGTACTATTCTATCGAGTTCTCTTTAAAGGCCTATCAAAAAATTTTTTGAATCGATTGAGAGATATAGGAGAAATTGTGAAATTATGTAAGGAACTGTTATACGGCCAGTTCAGTTGTCCATCCAGTCTCAGTTTCAGTTAGATTTGTGTATAAACATAAAAAATTAAGAGACTGGTAGTTGATAACTGATACAATAGCTTTTGACAGACCCATATCAGTTTCGGGTAGCCTCTTCATTTTCTTACACGCAATTTCAACTGACAAGTTAACCGAAACTGAACGAATAACTGAACTGACCATATAACAGAATCTTTAAGGTATCTTATACGGCAATCCAGTTATCCATTCATTCTCAGTTTCAGTTTGACCAGTTCAGTTTGGGAACGTTGTTAGTGTCTTTGTTTATTGTTTTTACATAAAAACTGACAAGTTAACTGAAACGGATAACTGAATTGCCCGAATCATAGTCTTTTGTAATAGTCAACAAATAATTGCCAACTTTTGTTAAATATTTTGAAATATATCTTTCAAAGAAACCACGAAAAATAATGGTAAGCCATATAATGAAATGTAAATTAAAATTATTTATAGTAGCTTGCGTATTGACCGCAAGATTTTAAAAATAATTTTACTTAAGAATTAAAGACTCGTAAATTCTATTTTTTACTGAACTTAATTCAATTCTTTTCTTGATATTAATTTATATTACAAGATACATTTGAAATATTTTTTTGAAGTTACTACAAAATCATTTATAATAAAATGATGAAGGGTAAACTGTAAAACAAAGTTTGTGTATGGTGAATTCTGCTTTGAAGTATTTTACGAGGATATTTCAATATGCAGTGGTATAGAAAAGTTCAACAGTCCTATTTATAATGAAATAGTCTCTTTGAAATAAACAATATTTTTATTGTGTTCTGAAATGAGAAAAGAAAAAGTAAATTTGTTTGCATAATATTTTAACATATGTCAGTATTTCGACAAATATTTTTCATTTCCTCTTAACGCGTTTTTCGCTATAAAAGGCAATTTGGTACGAAAACGCGGGTTTTTCATGTTTTAATAAATATTTCTCACTTTGCGAAACAAATATGAATGCTTAATTAGATCCTGTATACAAAATACAATTTTGTTGACATGTAGATTGGTATTTTTTTAGTTAAGGCTTTTAGTTGATTACGTATCTGTTAACCAATATGGATATTTTGTCAAAACAATATCTTACTGCTAGCTTAGATGATTAAAAATACATGAAAATTGATTGAATATTTAATGAGAATAATTAATAATAATTAGTCGACTAGAAGACAGCGTCACTCACACGCCTACGGTTCGGTCACACTTGTTTAACATCTCTATGTATTCATTGGGTGTAAACTACAAGCTGTTGGAGAACTAAAATATTAAAAAACTAACTTAGACAATAATATGGTTCAGATCTGACTTGTATAAAGGGGTCGACACTAACGAAGCTTTTAAAAAATTAATATCAATTTTAAATATGTTACCTGTTTTTGACAAATAAATTTTGGACACATCATAACAGCTCACCTTTAATAGAACCGTTCCTTGCGTATCATCCTTATACAAACCAAGTCATACCAGAAAATAATTACTCAATTTTTCAATTGAGTATGGTTTTGTATACTCTGACTCTGTTTTCATTGATAGCGTCCCAAAAACTTTAGCTAAAACTAATAAATACTCACCTTGGTTTAATGGTAATAACATTCGCAGTGTAAAGACAAAATCAAAACACTGGTACAACTTAAAAAAATGGTAACTCATATGAATTGAACCAATTTAAAATTCTAAGAGCAAACATAAAAATCGATATTGATAACGCGCACAAAGAATATCTTATCAATATTGAGAACCAAATAAAGTCCAATCCGAATCACTTCTGGTCATATGTAAACAGCAGAAAAAATATATCCAGTATTCCTAGCGTTATGACCTTAATCGTGTGAAATCAGCAAAAGGGTAGCTACTTTTTTGAAGCAAAACCAAATGGCCTAATTTTTTTTAGAAAGTGTTCAGAAACGCTTATTGATTAAGTGTTATATGGTCTGAGGGTGTACAAACGTTTTTATCCATTATTTATTTAACAAACGGCTAATGTTAATGAACAATTAATGTACCATTAATTAACAAATTAAAAATCTCGGAAAATATCGCACGAAATGGACCCACAATCTATGCTCGGAGGTTTTCTAGGTCGCTGAACACGAATGCGAGGTCCAAATTTAAAAATTTCAAATGGTGGATCTAATATGGCCGACTTTTATGGTTAGATTGACATTTTTGTTAAAGATAAACCTCAAAATTCAACAAAAATATATACTGGGAGGTTTTCGAGGTCGCTGAACACGAATCCGATGTCCAAATTTAAAAAGTCAAAATGGCGGATTCAATATGGCTGACTTTTAAGGTTAGATTTTCATTTTTGTTAAAGACAAATCACGAAATTGAACAAAAATGTACAGTCGGATATTTTACAATTCACTGATGATGATTTTGTTATCCAAAGCAAACGGTGCATAATACTCGTATAGGTAATGTATAGGTTTAATGTCGATACGAGAACAATTGGTAATAAAATCTTATATTGTAATATATTTATAATAATTATGATATTTATGTAATATTTATTATAATTATATTATAAATGCCTAATGAATAATTTTCTTGATTTTAAATATAATAAAATATATATATTTGTTAATAAATAACGAAAAAAAATTATATATTTATTTATATTTTTTTATTTGCTTTTTATATATTTTTTTAAAATAAATATATTTATATATTTTTAAATGTATGTAATAGGAGTAATTGAAATAATTATGAAAATAATATTTTTAAATTAATATAATTTAAAAATATTATTTTTTCAAAATTATTTTCCATAATTATCTATGCAATTATTTGTTTAGCTAAATAGAAAAATAAAAAAGTAAGTAAAGAGAAGAATTTGTTTATTTAATTTAATTTAAGACTTAAATAAGCTCAATTTACATTCATTTAAAATAATATTAAATATCTTATATTTCATTTTTTCTCATAAATAATCGTAAACTTTGACCTCAAAAACCGCTATGCACATATTTTTGTTCAATTTCGTAATTTGTCTTTAACAAAAATGGAAATCTAACCTTAAAAGTCGGCCATTTTGAATTTTTAAATATGGACCTCGGATTCGTATTCAGCGACCTCGAAAACAACCCGGTTATAGATTTTTGTTCAATTTTGAGGTTTATCTTTAAAAAAATGTCAATCCAACGTTAAAGTCGGCCACATTGGATCCGCCATTTTGAATTTTTAAATTTGGACCTCGAATTCGTATTCAGCGATCTCGAAAACCCCCGAGTATAGATTTTGAGTCCATTTCGTGAGATATTTTCCGAGATTTTTAATTTGTTAATTAATGGTACATTAATTGTTCATTAACATTAGCCATTTGTTAAATAAATAATGGATAAAAACATTTGCACACCCTCAGATCATATAACATTTGATCAATAAATGTTTCTGAACACTTTCCAAAAAAATTAGGCCATTTGGTTCTACTTCAAAAAAGTAGGTACTTCTACTAAATCATGTTAATTTGACACAATTACCTATAACAACTCCATATTAAACGAACCACAAATAATAGTTGACGCATTTGCTAATTATTTTCAAGAGTCATTATCCGCATCTACGAACTTTTCTAATGACATAAATAGCACTCGTTGCAATACTAACAATTTATGCATTCCCTATATTACCGAAAATGACGTACTCGAAGCACTTAAGAAAATTAAACCCAAAAACATTACAGGCCTTGATGGTATTCCGGCCTTTCTCCTTAAAGATTGTGCCATTTTATTTGCAAAACCGCTAGCTAGTATTCTTAATTTGTCTATTAAAACTACTACTTTTCCAGAAGTCTGGAAAATATCTAGGATTTGTCCGGTATTAAAAAAAATGATAGATGAGCTATTGAAAACATAGACCAATAGTAATATTGTGCAATTTTAGTAAATTATTTGAAAACATAACATACAAGATCTCTTTGATCACGTCAAATCTCAAATTTGCCTTAATCGACACGGATTCATGCCAAATCGCTCAACCACCAGCAACTGGTGTGCATTACTCAGTTCATAGCTGAACACTTGGAGGCTGGAGGCCAAATAGATGTCATTTATACAGATTTTTCTAAAGCCTTCGACAGACGGGGCCACGGGATTTTGCTGAACAAATTATCCGAATTTGGAGTAACTGAGCACTTTCTAAACTTTTTTGAATCCTACTTGGTAAATAGACGACTAAATGTACAATACTGTGAATTTTGGTTTATGGATATCTCAGCGACATCAGGTGTTCCCCAAGGTTCTGTGCTTGGGCCTTTGCTCTTTAACATTTTTATAAATGATATCGTCATTGGCTTACACTGCAAAACATTACTTTATGCCGATGACCTAAAATTTTTTACATCTATCACTAGTGCAGAAGACTGTGTTGATTTGCAAAACGATCTTGTACAACTATTGTCTTGGTGTAGCGTAAACAATTTACAGTTAAATATCTCAAAGTGTAGCTTCATGACATACATTCGTGCACAAAATCCAATAAAATGTATCTATACAATTAATGATGGAGAACTGAAGAGCTGTAGTAATTTCAAAGATCTAGGAGTTATATTCGAACCAAAGTTATCTTTTATTAGAGATATCAATCAAATCACCGCTAATTCCTTCAAAAATTTAGGCTACATTATCGGTAATTGTAAAGAATTTAACGAAAATACACTGAAACTTCTCTTTAATTCATTTGTGAGGTCAAGACTTGAATATGTTTCAATAGTCTGGAGTCCTGGTTATGAAAATCATAAATATAGCATTGAAAAACCTCAGAAACGTTTTCTTAAATACCTTTGGTTTAAAAGTTCTGGGAATTATCCAGAGAGAGGTTTTCCGCATTGTGACTTACTACATAGATTCAATACAAGTGATATTCAACTACGACGGCTGTATCACTCTCTTGTATTCTTTTTTAAGATTTTAAATGGCACTGTTGACTGCCTTGAAATTCTTAGTTGCATAGATTTCATGTTTCCAATTTGCAGGCTCGCTCGCATTCTATTTGCCTGCACCAAGAACAAATTTGCTGTTATTTTCTCCCCTGCACCATATGTGTTTCAACTATGATTCTTTATATAATATTATGGATAGTTTTCATACCAGTATATCCAAAATGCGAAATGTTTTCAATTCTGCACAACAACTGTAGCTTCTAAAATATTAGATTACAACTTTTAGGATTATACTAATCATAGATTTATTTTGTCAATTTTTATTACCATTTAATTGTTTACTTTTAGTTAAGTTATTTAGTTTTAGTTATTGTTTAGTTTTCTTTTTTGTATTTGTAAAATTCCTGCCCTATATGATCTGAAAGACCCCTAGGCGAGAAAAGTGTCTCATATCTATTCCATTTCCTGATGTTTATTTCTATAGTGTTCGTGTTAGGTTAGAATTGTCATTGTTTGTGCTGGTTAATCCACGTTAAATAATTCTGCTACTATTGATACTAACACCAGTTTATGGCGTTTGAATTTTCCATAAGCTCGATGCCAAAAAGAAAAAAAAGACTACACCTGTGGAGTATTTGAAATATTCTGAATTCTTCAGTATGCACCCCATTTCTGAACATTTTTAACAATTCTCCACTCCTTGGTTATATGTCTATTTAGTATAACTTGTTTTATAAGAATCCCCGTTGTACATATTAGTTGTTTAATATTTACCTTTAGCAGTTTGGCGGTATTTTCAAATAATTCGAAAAACGACCGTTGAAATTTCTCAATGGTGTATAGAGTATATTGGACATCATACAGGATTCATAATTGAGTGTCAAACTTACAAACGTTACAAACAGCAAGCGCAATGCGGTCAAAGGTGAATCGAATTTTTAATGTTAAATCTGCTCAATTTAGGATAGAGTTAAAAAGAGCATAATTAAATATGAGCCTGTCTTTTTACCACTGTAGAAGATTATGTTGCATTTGTTGACATTAGAGTGTGGGTGATTATCGATACGTCAAACGATCCTAATCTCTTTATAATCGATGGAAGATCCTACTCACAGAATATCTTTAAGCCGTCTGCATATGGAAGAACTTACATGAAATTTAGTGGCAATATAGTCTAGTATACTTTAACTTGGCGTGTGTATGTATGAGTTAATATTTCCGTACGATTTCATTTTCTCTTGTACACAAAAATCCAGAAATATTGTCCACGTAGACAATGTTTCTGGACTATAGCTTTAACTTTGTGTACAATATGGGAGAAAATGAAATCGTAGGGAAATATTAACTCATATATACACACGCCAAGTTAAAGTATACTAGACTATATTACTGGTAGATACTGCAAATACACGAGGTCTCAGAATAGAGCCCACGGGATTTCCAGCAGTTTGAATTAAGTTGACCGGACTACCTGTTAATTAGATAATCTTTAAATATGAAACCAGAAACATCAAATATTTTCAATTTTTTAAATAAAAACCCCCATTTCTTTATTTTATCAAATTCTGCGACTAAGAATATGGACAGTTTACATTTTACATCCACTCATCCAGTATATTAATATTATATGTTTAAAAGGAGTATAATATTTGAGAGTATAAATATTTAAACGAAGTTGTTAAAATCCTGGTGCTGTGGCAAAATAAACTCACTTTGGAACAGTACTGTTCGGAAACGTTAATGTCAATATTGGTGTATAAAATTAAGCCGTTAAGTATCGAAGAAGTTAAAAAGAAAGTAATTATGAATTCCCTCTATAATCGTTATTAATTATATGCCTCTGCCAATTTATTACAAAAGTTACACAACATAAAAGTCCATTTGCATTGGATAATTATACAGGGTGGGCTATTGAAAACGAAACACTCCTATTTTGGGACACTTAGCCTAGTTTATTGAAAAAACGCTCGGACAGGTCGATTCTTGATTCTTGAGGGACAACTTTTGATGTCAAACTTGACATTGATATATTAATCCCCTAGCCCCAGTAACCCCTAACTCAAGAATTTAAATAGGGAAAGGAAGTTGAGCGACCTCTCACTTGAAGCGTCTACCAATTCTCTAGGCCAGAGCATGGTGGAAATTAGTTTTTTCATTTTTTTTTCGTCCCCATGAAAATCACCCTCTAGATTAACTAAGGTGGGGTTGTTGTTTTGACCTTGTTAACCCCCTAGTACCAATAACCCCCAACAAAAACAAAAATTACGGTAAGGTGGTCGAGTGACCTCTCATTTTAAAGGTCCTTTGATTCTCTATGCGAGTGCATGATTGTTTTTAGGTTTATAAAAATGGGAAGTGCAGACATTTTTTTTTTATTAGTTCAACAAATGCTCAACTTGTGCGCCACCAACTTCCATACAATAATACAAATTCTGCTCGAAACGTTTCCTTACATTTTGGAGAATCTGTGGCGTAATTTGGCGGCATTCTTCAACAATGCGTCGACGCAACTTTTCTAGAGACCCTGGTTCCGTTGCGTAAATTATACTTTTTAGATGACCCCCACAAGAAAAAATCCAGAGGCCATTCCAGAGCGCCTCTTCGTCCAATCCAATATCCTGGGAACATTCTGTCCACATACTCGCGAGCAACAAGCGCATGATGAGGTGGAGCTCCTTGTTGGAAAGTCAAATGGTCTTTTAGATAACGATCATCATTTTCAACGATATCTAAAAGCAATGGTTGGACAGATTGCCATCAAGAAAAATAGGACCAATCATGCGGTCTCCAAAAATACCGGCCCAAACATTTAGTTTTAGTGGATGTTAAGTATGCACTTCGTGGAAAATTTTTGGATTCCCGTTCGACCAAAACCGACAGTTATGGCGACTTAGAGTGGAATTTAAGAAAATGTACACTCGTCAGAAAAACAAATGTTGAAAAGAAAATTCGCATCCGCCATTATCTCTGTCATAACTTCAAAATGCTGTCGTCTATCGAAATCATCCTCATTCAGCTTATGCACTAAATGAATTTTGTATAGATGAAATTTATGCTGCTTCAGGATTCGTCGAATAGTAGTTCTAGGGATGTTGGTTACAGTGGCCAATTTCCTCGTACTTAGAGTTGGGTCTACAGCCACTTGTCCCAAAGGTCCAACCACAGTAGCCTCATTTGTCACCGGGAGTTCACGTTGAGGGTCTCGTTTTTTTATGGTCTACTGAAGCTGTTTCTATAAACTTCGTGATCAATTCCAACACGTATTTTCTTTCTACGTGTTTATCGGGATGCTCTTGGGTTTGCGCACTCACCATTTTTGAAAAACTAAGCGATCATTTCGACCCTCTCCACAATAGAGTAAACTATTTTTGCACAACTAATGTTTATTTTGAATCACAATTACAAGGACAATTCTCAAACTAGTTTAAACTGAAAACAAATGAGATATATTGGTATAGGAGGCCAATAAAAAATAGAATAAAAGTTTATCTAATAAAAAGTAGAATAAAAAAATTATCTGGGTATTACGATAATATAACGAAATCTACTTTTTAAGAAAAACATGTGCACTACAGGATTCTTAAAAAGAAACAACTTGAGCATTTGTGGTCTTCATGGGGATGAAAAAAAAATTGAAAAACACTAATTTCGACCATGCGTCGCATAGAGAATTGAAAGATGCCTCAAATGAAAAGTCGCTCGACCCGCTTTCCCTATTAAATTCTTGATTTAGGGGTTGCTGGGGCTAGGGAGTTGATGTGTCATGTCAAATTTGACATCAAAGGTTGTCCCCCAAAAATCAAGAATCGACCTGTCCAAGCGTTTTTTCAAGAAACTAGTCTAAGTGTCCCAAAACAGGCGTGTTTCGTTTTCAATGGTCCACCCTGTATGAATATGAGTGGTTTTCATTTACCAAACATTTTTATTGTTTTCTTGTTGTTTCTGATAGAAACAATATAATTATTTCGCCACCGACTATTTACGGTTGGAAATGTTTGTTTGTTATATATTATTATGTAAACTAAAAGAAAAATGTTTATAACATTTACAGAGAAATGGTTTCACAGTTGCCGTTGACACAATTTATTGAATAATTATAAAAGTTTGTTCCCTATTGGGGATAACTACAGTGCCATCCTTCCTAGTTGGTTTGCTCTAATTTTGTCATAAATAATTTAGGTGCCTAAAAGAAGAGTCGGTGCGCATATGCTTACTGTGCTATACTCATGACCTAAAAGGAGTTGCACTAAAATATTTAAACGTTAATATTTTCCTAAGAACGATACGTATTAGAGACATACATACTCCTGCTATCCGAACAAATTGGAGGAAGAACGAAGATAATTAATACAGGAAATAGATCATCGATCTTAGACAACTCACCATCGAAGCTAAAGCTAGAAGAAAGACTGCACCCGGAATAGACACAATAAACATAAATTGATGCACTTCCGAACGAAATGGCTAAAAAGCAAAGCTTAAAAGCTAACACCAGATAATGGATTTAAATTCACACCTATACATCCAGAATTGAACACGACTATACAAACGCTCTCCCCAAAACAACTTACCGCAGAGTATAAACAATTACAGGAGAAGTACTGTCTGCGTCGTAGGATGTAAGTACTATGCTGATTGAACAACTACAGAAACACATAGGAGGACTGCCAGACTACCAGACAGCACTCGTCAACAGCAGACCATTGGACGACCATAATATGTGCAGCATCAGAAGGACCTTGGAAGAGAAATGAGTAGAAGTGATTACATGTAGTCGTGATTCACATTATGCAAACCTTAGTTCATATGTTCATGCGAGCTTAATAATCAGGCAACAATAAAATATATAAAGGGAACTTACATCGATATTTGCATTCAAATTTTTTTGACACACTTTTATAGAAATTTCGAGGCACCATGGTATTAAAACTTTGTTGCCCAAAAATAAGACGGAGAGGGAAGTAAATAGCAAGGAATATACGACAGGGGCAAATACATTTAAAACGTCGTAATTAAATAATTTAAGGAGTGATTAGATCTCTGCTCAGTAAATTATGAGACCATCGTCAGCATATTGCCAAGATGCAATTAGAGACCAAGTTTTTCTTGTTACCGTAACAAATTTCGTTAAGTGGCTGACTTAGCTATCACGTAATTGTGTTCTATAGCGTCTTTACGGAGAAAGTACAGGTCACAGGTTTTTACATTATTGAATTAAAAATAGTGCACTTTGCTCAATTAAATTTACATTAAAAATGCGGGTAAAACAATAAATGTCTTCATTAATAACTTAAAGGTGTGAACGGGAATGTATTTCTTGTGCCTATTCTTAGGTAGTCTTTACATCTGAAGATATATCAACATTAATTTTTAACTCGTATCAGCAAGGTGACATAACGATAAATAAAAGATGGCCTGCTATCTAACAGGCATGCCTTAAATTTTTACTGAAAAAGGAGTAAATTATAATGGTAAATAATAGAAAACTACAGTGTGATCTCTTCAGATGGGGCTATCTCATATAATTGAGTATTCAACTTCCTTAAGGCTTATAGTAATGAAGTTTAAAGTAGCAGTTGCAAGATACATATTTTTAGCATTAAACATAATATTTTTAGTCGCAAACTCCTCTATAAATCCTTATTTTACTATAAGGAACCTAACCAGACTGCAACCAACAGCTACTCTCCGGGCTATGTGCCCCGCCGAGCGCTGAATTACAAGTTACAAGCCTGGCGCGTTAAGTGTAATAATTGCATATTACCATCAAAACGCTAATGCTTCGATTGCAACAAACACCAGCCGAAAGACTGATCCTATTTAAAGGAGCTCCCTTGCCAGTCGTCACACACCACTTGCAGACTGCAGTTTCGAGCTGTTGGCTCTCGTCAGTGCAAGGTAGGTATGCGACGACCGACATGAGAATCCTTTGACTATAGTACATCCCGGTATTTTTACAATAGCGACATGTAAAACAGCCAGCAGGCGCCATCTAACGGTCCAGTGTCTGTTGCAATCGAAAAATAAATAGCCTGACTTGGCTTAGCATAGTTCATAGCACATTTGAACTATGCTAAGCCAAGTCAGGCTATTTATTTTTCGATTGCAACAGACACTGGACCGCTAGATGGCGCCTGCTGGCTGTTTTACATGTCGCTATTGTAAAAATACCGGGATGTACTATAGTCAAAGGATTCTCATGTCGGTCGTCGCATACCTACCTTGCACTGACGAGAGCCAACAGCTCGAAACTGCAGTCTGCAAGTGGTGTGTGACGACTGGCAAGGGAGCTCCTTTAAATAGGATCAGTCTTTCGGCTGGTGTTTGTTGCAATCGAAGCATTAGCGTTTTGATGGTAATATGCAATTATTACACTTAACGCGCCAGGCTTGTAACTTGTAATTCAGCGCTCGGCGGGGCACATAGCCCGGAGAGTAGCTGTTGGTTGCAGTCTGGTTAGGTTCCTTATAGTAAAATAAGGATTTATAGAGGAGTTTGCGACTAAAAATATTATGTTTAATATTCCGCCCTCTAAAAGCACATTTGAAATATTTTTAGCATGTTCTCATATTCGATCTACTGTAGAGTTTATTTAAATTAATCCTGTTAATATTATCAGAAATATTATTATACGTTAAATAAACGGAATTAAAATTATTAATGATGACAGGATAATAACGTACGTGACGTGTTGTCCTCTATGTGAAATATAAAGCGATTTATTTGTATTCAGTGAGTATTATATACTACATTTATACAGTATTATATGTTCATAATTAAATTTTATATTATACATCTATTATATAAACGGGGTATTAGATATGATGTCGTGTTACATTATCGCCGAGTTTTTGTCGGTATTCTCGTAAATTTTGTCAAGTGGCAAATATTTCTCTTTTTCTCAAGCCACAAATAGTGCTCTTATCGATTCTTCTAATACTTCCGGTTGTTTAGGAAACGTATTAAAAATACCAACACTAGGGAACAACCAAATGAAATAGCAGCTTTTCAAAGTCGACGTTTGCAAATAGACAAATAATTCCAGTTTAGTAGCTTTTTAAATATCCTAATAAAAATAATTTAGACAGAAGAGAATTAAAAATAAACTTTGTGGTTTACACTTGTTTCAATCAAGCTAAGAAAAACGCATCAATGTATCAAACTACTCTATATTTTTGGCTTCATTTTCTATTAGAAAATCCGTGCTTCCATTGATACCAAGCGATATTCTAGAATGTAAATTTGATTAGATAGTAGATATGTAAGTGCGTCTGTTCTTTCTATAATAATATACAGTTTCGTTTAAACTTATATCTTGATGATTATTAGAAATTGTCATTGCTGCGATAACGGTGTTAAGTAATCAGATAAAAATAATTAAGAATTGATTGCGAAACTGTATGTCTTCATAAATAATGTTATCGGACAAAGGACATTGCAGGTAGAAGAGATATAATAATAAAAATAATAATAATAAACGTCTTTATTGAGTTAATTTGTACATATAATTAACAAGAGGCTAAGTTTAGCCTAGTGGCTATTCTTACACTTAACCCCTTTTCTGATAGATATTAATATACAACAAAAACAAAAATATATTTATAAATGCAGATAATATAAATGTGAATATTTGATCTAACGTTAATTGACTTAAAATACTAATACAATTACATAAGTAAACATACATACGTATATACATACTCACACATACACACACGCACACATACACACTCATATATTCAGATATATACCTCAGGTTTGTTATCGTCGTCGCATATTGTGTTGGCTCTGTGGACCGAGGTTTTAATTAACGCTCTATGCGACGACGATAATAAACCCGAGGAACTACAGAGTGTCCAACAAGCTTTAGAGAAGAACGGATACAGTCAAAGCAATATACAACGAATAGTAAATAACCAGAGGAGAACTACAGAAGAAGAACTGCAACAACCAACAACGTATGCATGCCTACCCTACGTCGCGGGAGTCACAGATAGGCTGAAGAAGATTTTATTGAAATAGAAAGTAGGTGTACGGTTTCGAACAGTGAAGAAAATACAGCAGATGCTTCCCTCAATTAAAGACCCTGTCCCCAAATTGTGATCAAAAGGTGTTTACCAGTTGAAGTGCACATGTGGTAAGAGCTACATCGGACAAACAGGACGGAGTATCCAGTGCAGAATCAAAGAACACCAGAGAAATACCAGATTTGGATACACGGATAGGTCGGCGATAGCAGAACATGTTCATAATAACGAGAACCATAAAATCGACTACGAGGACGTCAATACATTAGACAGGAATACGCGCTATTATCCTCGAATCATTAGGGAATCACTGGAAATCATGAAAAACGTAAGCAACTTTAACAGAGAGGATGGGTATCGACTTAGTAACACGTGGAGACTGGTATTGCCAAGTAACAGCACCGTAGTAAGTCGCAGTCAACCAAACAAGACGAATGAGCAGGGAAGAAAACCAAGCACGACCAATGACCAACGAAGCGAAGCGGAGGAGTGTACAACAAATTTAGTCTTTACAATCCTTCTGAAGAAGCTGACAGGATGATCAGCGAAACGTTAGTCAAGTTCGACGACCACGGCAAGACCCGGAAGAAACTACTTCATTAGACAATGGCCGTGAAAACCTGCATTCTACTATGTATATCTGTTGTTATGTCTATTAGTTAGGAGCTCGAAAGTGAATTAATTTTTTAAGTCTGCTTCTTCATTAACTTAAAAAAATATTACTATAGAAAGTAAAAGTTGGAAATAGGTAAATATGGGCCATTGGTGAAAACAACTACAGCATTTGTATATTTCAGGAATTATACAAGCATTAAATAAATAGACAAAATAGTAAGCTTCCAGATTAAAAAATATTGAAAACAAATTGCCGCCCCACTTGCCTTTAATGAACATTTGTTTACAGCATGTGTGAAATTGAAGAATATTGATTATTGTGTTCTTATGTATGTTACGTTTATTTTATCGACATAGATGTTTTTTCTTTAACTAAATCATTTAGTGTGTTCTGCTTACTCTCTTTGCTGTGAAGCAATTTTTAATTACAAATTGTCCCCAAGAAGTGATTCGGATTCCATCATAAACTGTAAGCCACCGTCCCTCATTATACAGGCAAATCTTTTAGACATAAAGGGATTATTCAAGTGAATTAGAAGACGACCAGGAGCATTTTAAAGGTATAGTTTATTGGGATCAAGTTAGACTCCACCACAAATAGTCTTTTTGATACAAACTTTTGTAATTAGCCTTTATTAAATTAATGGAAATTCATCATAATCATTATTATTATATAAAAATCTCAATAGTGAAGGGGGACAATAGCAGTGAGTAGCGCATCTAACTTTTTTATGAATGCACCCAGCGAAATGGGTTCGACCTCCCCCTACTGCGAAGTAATTTTCAGATATAAATTATTCTTAAGACGTGGTTCGGATCCAACTATAAACTGTAGTTTTCCCTCTCCGCAGAGTCAAATCTAGATGTAAAACTTGAGAGAACCGTTCCTGAAGTGCCTGAAGGACACTTGAAGACATTTTCATGAATTACGCACGTATTTTAGACCTAACTAATTACTTAATTAACTGGCAAATTAGAAAACATTGAGACAGTGTAAATTTTGGGCACCAGCAATATTTATCTTATTAAAATGGATATATTGAAATATAAATTCTGTCACATTAAATAAAAACTAAGCACTACTTCCCTTCCAACGGCCCAGGAAATTAAACATTTAAATTCTTTCTTTGTATTTCGGATTACATTCGTATTTTTTGCTTTTTTAAGCTAGCTCTCCTCTTCGTTCATGAAAAATATGAGACTTACGGCGGAAAATCTGTTGGTATATTGACTAAAGGGATTAGACTTTATGAGAAATGGGAGCTCGGACATCATTAAAAATATATCAAACCTGACTGAAATCAAGTATTCTTCTCCGTAACAAGGTGTCCGAATAAGTATTTGTGTGGTTGTGATTTGTTTTGTAACAATACAAGTTCCGCTTGATAATTGCCAAACAAGTGACGCCGACAAGTGATTATCATCTAATTTTAGAATTATGCAAGATTTCGGTTGTAGAAGAATATTTTTGTTTTTGTGTATACTGTATATGTAAGTAAGCACTGGTGAAATCTTGAAAATATTTTACTAATGTGAATTATCGCTTAAATTTTTGCGATATTTTAGTTGGCTATTTCAACAAATTGAAAATATTTCAACCGTTTCATTATTTTTTATTTTTAGTTCTTTTATCTTTTACTGGTACTAAGGGTGCATCCATATAACAGTTTTGATCAAAACCATTAGAGATGTTTTTAGAGAAAACTATTATTTCCCATTTTTATCGGCTTATGGAGGTTCTATGTATTGGAGCTAGGACTGATTTTGCTATTTCACCTCGAGATGTGGCCGTCTTGAACATGCAAGATTTAAGCAATATCGCTTCAGTGGTTTGGGATCTAAATGTCACCATAGGGTATACAGACGATAGATTACAGATGACAGGCTACAGAATAGGCTAAAGACGATATACTGTCAACAACATACAGAAAATACACTTCAAACGACATGCTGCAGACCACAGTCATCAGACTGACTATAGACGACAGAGTATAGAGGAGCGACTACAGAAAACCGACTACAGAAGACAGGCTACAGAAGTCAGACTTCGAGAGACAAACTAAAGGCGACAGCTACAGACAATAGGCTACAAATAACAAACAGAATAATTAACTTGGATTCGGACGACAAAAACTTGTAAATCCATCAAAACTAAACTCGAAATCGAATTAGGTATTATTTTCCTATTTATACAGCGTATATGGAAAAGTAAAAAAGGAAATAAAGTTGAATTCCTAACCACAACTTGGTAACAAGTATTTTTTGTAACAAATACCTCAGTCACATTGTACAAATACACGGAGTAGGGTAAATACGGAAATGGAGAAGTTAAACTGGAGAATGAATAAGACATTTTTTAATTAGTGAAATTATTAATTGAATTAAAGTACTGTGTACAGTAGAGTATTAGTTGAAGATTTTTCGTCGTTGAAAATTATGATTAAATAAATTGTTGTAAATTGTGTAATGAATTATACAATACTACAGGAATACTGTATACTTTCATTCCAGTTTAACTTATTTTAATCATGCATGGATCAAGTAGTTCAGTTTTAGATTAGTTCAATACCTGATTAGTTCTTTTGTTAACTTTTAATTCTAACTTCACCAGGCCGCAACTTGCGTGCCGTGTGCATTTCGTGCCGGGTGCAAAACCACGTGACCGTGATTTTTGGGTATAAAATAGCTAGCCAGAAACCAGTAAATTCAGAGCTTGACTGTCACCTTTCTCGAGTGTGTTGAACTGAGATAACCGGAAGCTCAAGTTTCTCCGGCGTCGTGGCAGCCGCTGGCCAAGTATCTGTTAGGGAGGATCCGAGTGCGTTGAACTGGACCTCCTGTCAGATTGATTCGAGTGTGTTGAACTGGATCTCTCCTGAAACAGATTTCTTAGTCGCGTCTGTTATGTCCTGGAACTTCGATTAGAGAATTGGGGTTACGACGACGTACATAGAGGAAATATGTTACACTCTCTCTCTCTCTCTCTCTCTCCGATTACTATGATGTACTTATGTAATAACAAGATTGTCGCAACCTAAGCCATAAAAGATATGGCCACACTGTACATATAATTATTAGGAAAATAAATGTCTTATTTTGGATCTGGATTTTAATTAATATTAACATTGAACCATGGAATAATCTCCAAACCAGCTACCCGAGCAAAACAAGCATCACAATTGGAATAATTAAATGTATTATTAACCACTCTTTCGTTATTTATATTTCTCTGGTAGATGATATACTAGTGTGCGCGTATTATTCAATTACACAATGAACTAGAAATATTAATTATCATGGTTGTGTGTGCAGTTCCTTTGAAGGTAATCGAAAAATAAAATCATAACAGCGTTAAAATTCGAACTAATTAGTTTGTTTGAGATTTAAGAAACTCATGTAAAAACATTAAAGGGATCATTGAACAAGGGAATTAGATACAGGTATTTTAATTAAAAAAAAATAATTTGAAGTAATACGTTTGTAAAGAGGTTAACGTCATATACACTCAACTTGAGATAATTAGTTTGTTTGAGATTTAAGTAACTCATGTAAAATATTATAGGGATCATTGAAGAAGAGAATTAGATACAGATATTTTAATTAAAAAAAATTAATTTGAAATATGATATTCGCAAAGGGTTGTTACGTGTTCATGTCAAAGAACCTACCAAAAATCTGCAAAAATCTCCTTCGAGAGAAATTGTTCGAAACTTTAACGAAATCCGACATGAGCCGCGAGCAACACACAAACATGCCGTCGGAAGACAATTTGTGGAAGTACCATGAAAGTTTTTCAAATTTGCAACAAAAATTTTATTTTTTGGAACTACAACAATATTTTCATTTTTGAAAACTATCGCTAGAATCTGTTCCTCGGGTGTAATTATTGCAACTGCAATATATGGCGTTCCACGGAGCGCGATTTGTGGAACTATATCAATTCGCCGCAAGGGGCGTAAATTTAGCAACTACCTCGAAAACCGACATAGTAGTTCCAAATAAAATTTTTCATTACGAACCAAAGTTGTGTAGTACTGCTCTCATGCATGGTTTGAAATACGAGGACGAGTTAAAAGTTTCGTATTAAAGTCTTTGAAAAGAGATTTTCCGTGGGCGACAAATTTTTCGATTGTCTTTTTTCATACTTAACAGTCGTGTTTATATATTTTCCGTCATGTTTGTCTACACATGGTTCCTCAGTGATTCGGAATCCATGTCGCTCTATTACCATGTTCATGGTGCATGGGACCGCCTTGCCTGAACGTACCAATAAGATATTCCTTTGATTATGATTGTAGATTATTTCAGACATCGTTTGGCTTTAAGTAGCCTTACTTCACTTCGACCTACAAGATCCTTTGTGAATAACCTAACTATTTATTGCCCAGGATTCCAAGACTTTTTACAAAGCTTGTGATTTTCCTGGGGGCTAGTTTCCCTATGTTTTCCGGCGTTAATTCCACCTGCTCTAGGAACTTTAGCCTAGTACGGAATAATACCTTGCATTCACAAGTATATGTTCTGCAGTTTCAATTACAGTATCACAGTATCTGCATTTGTTGTCTACTGCCTTGCCCATGTTCTTGAGATGATATCTCAAGGGGTAGTGGCCAGTTACAAGGCCTGTTATCAGCCTTAATTGGGACTTTTCAAGTTCGAGAAGCCTTGAATAAGTTATCAGGCGCAGTCATACTATCTCCATTTAACTCTAGAATAAATTACTGTATTTAGACGGCCGGGCCGTATTCCAATTTTTTTTTTAATTGAATTTAAGGCATTACTATTTTGCTATAAATACTTAGTGATTGCTAAAATAATAATACAGCATGTCGCTCTTAGGAGTGTAACGCCCTTTTTTCCGATTTGAGCCAAATTTTACTCAGATATAGAACAAAGTAGGATCTACCTATGGCCAAACAAACATTTGCCCTCTGCAAATGCAAAGCTACCTACGATACCAAAATTAAGAGAAAAAAATTAGAAAATCTTTTTAGACATTTCTTATCGAAAATTTTCATTATTGAGAGTTGTTCAGAATTGTCTAAAAACCTTGAGTCTAAAATCCCACCAAAATTAAAAAAAATATTAAGATTTTGTTTAAACTAATGTTCAAGTCCAAAAATATAATTGTAATGTGTTTCTTTGGTAAGAAAAGTGTTAAATTAAATGCAAGTTGTCAAGTGTTTGTCAAATAATCTGTAAGTTATTTAAAATGATGTTTTTGGACAGACAATATTTTAAATAATTTTAAAAAATTTGATGAAAACTAAGAAAACTAAAGGTTTAAGACAATTCTGAACAACTTTCACAGATAAATTTTTTCGATAAAAAAATGCTTAATATGATTTTATTTTGTAGTTCATTATAAAAATACTGTGTTATATGTTGTGTATGCCCTTTATATTTTATTTTTTATTTATTTTCATATTTTTTCTGTTCATAAGCGATATTTTGTAATGACGAGTATATGTTTTATTTTATAAGCGTTTTTATATATTTTATTTTAATAGAATGAAATTTTGTTCAGTAATTAAATTTTTACCTATACGCGTTGAAGAAGATATGATCGCCCCTGTAAGTTATAAACTTTTTCGCTTGTCTTTGGCCTGGAGTATTCTTCCAGAAGGGCTTTGTTTGTTCCTTTTCCCATTTTTGGATCCACAAAATGGTTCAGGTTCAATGTATTGTGCTTCAACTCCTTTTTTCGCAAGGCTGTCAAGTTCATTCATTACCTTGTACTCCCTCATGCTCTGGCACCCACATCAAGGTAGTAGTAGTAATTGTTGAGGGAGGTCTGGTACCTGGCAAGTAGGCCACAAATGGGCCCTTTTTACCTACCCCCTGACGTCCCCTCAACCGTTCACTTCTACTCGGCCTCCTACTCCCTCTTGAAATCTTCCTGATCTTCCAATGAAGGTCAGGACATCTTTCCATTCGAGAGAGTCCATTTCCTCTTTTGGGAGCGTTGTGGCGCCGAAGAGTTCATACCTCAGGCGCCCGAACGCTTCACATTGTCCCAAGAAGTGAAACGATGTTTCTTCATCACTTCCGCATCTTGGGCAGGTGGGATCTTCCTCAACCCCTATCAGTGATAGGTGTCTTCTGAGTCTGCAGTGACCAGTTAGGATTCCGACCAATTGGTTCAGAGTCCTCCGGCTTCTGCCTAGCAACCAGGCCGCCCTTAACTTGTTCGGCCCCGTTACGAAGTCTCGAGCCTGTCTGCAGCCACTGCTCAGCCTCCAATGTTCCCTCAATGTTGCATGTGCCCACACATCAAGGTAACCTTTTTGTTGGCCAGTTGCTTCAGGGATTGTTTATATTATGCTAAATCTTGACCTTAACCTTAACTTAGGGGGGTTCAAAGTTTCGCCATTTATTACCAACAAACTCAGTAGTAAATTAAGTAACATCGGCACCAAATTTCAACAGTAAGTTTGTTGCTATCGGCACCAAATTTTAACAGTAACAGTTCAACAGTTGAAGTATTTTAAAGCTCGTTAAGATGTAGTTTTCACATTTGAAAAATTTTCAGTAGTTTTCTTTAATTTAACCGAGCTTCTATCTCTTACGGTTTAGAAGTTACCAATACAATCCCATTGAAAAAGTGGACACCCAGTGTAATACACATTTCGACCTGAAAAAAAACTTTCAATTTTAACATCCATCTAAACGAAGCGACATTTGTTTCCATTTCATTTTCGGCAAAATGTTGGACTAGAAATCTTTTACCGTAATTTGTATCGCATTCACAGAAACATCCTGTATAATCCATTACATGAATGAACGGCAAAATCCGTTGTGGAATAGAGCGATTTAATTAGGATGCTAACTTTGATCTACGTACGTATACGAGCGTCGTAGTAATAACGGCTCTATGGCTCTATATGTTGGTCCTTTGACAATATATTGACTGCGGATACATTTACATTTTTTATTAGTAATGACATTATTGATTTTAAAGTATGCATACACTTTGAAGGATAGTTTTAGGGTGATTACTGATCGATAGCGAACAAGAAATATGCATAAAATACCTATCTTTTTATTTTATAGTTTTATCTCTAATATTTATAGGATCTGCAAACTGTGTATCGACGTTCTTTTTAGTTTAGAGATTATTAAATCGAAGTGAATAAAACTCATCTCCAGAAGATGCCATTCAGATTGGCAAAACCTGTTTTATGGTTATTATTCCTTATTTGGGCACCTAATAATAATAGATTTTTATTGCCAAACAGAATATTCCAATTACAGGACAATATAAGTAACAATAATAGTAATAATAGTAGTAGGTAAGTCGAGTTAATTTCGATTTAGTTTTATATCAACACAGAGTAGTAATTTGTACTATAGACATATACATAGTTTTTGCTATTACTAAAGTACAAGCGTGGGTGCGCCTTTACTATGTACATACTTCGATGCCATGCGATGTAAAGCAACATAAGGCGCGGTTAGTAGTTGGATGGGTGACCGTTCCAACGAAGACCGCGTCCTCGCCTCACACATCTTCCAACGGATTATATATCAGTGTATGCGCGGAAGCTATACAACTTTAGGCGAGGGTTGTATAGGGGATATACCATCCTTCGGAGGGGATGTAAAGCCGTCGGTCCCTTGTCTAATAAATGTTAGGCAAGCAAAAAATCCCTACTCTTCCTAAGGGAAGAGGTTCAGCAAAATTCCTGGTTGGGGGTAGCTCGTCTACAGGCGTCGGTGTTAGGCCTCAGTAGCGGAAATAGGCCGACATTAAATAAATGTATAAAAGTACAATTAATATATATTACAATGGATGACCTAAGTGAAGCCATATTGAGAATAATGCAATTGTTTTAATAATACATCTTGACTGATAATATTTTATTGATAAATACTTTTAATAATTTTACTGTAATTATTTTCAGAGGAATTGAATATGTCACAATGTCACATCGATCGCTAAAGGTGTTATATACAATTGTATTGACAAATAGATGGGCGGCCTTTGTATGACATTTGTGCGACTTTTAAGGCAGTAATATAATACGTTTTGGCGCGCTTCCAATCTGAGAATTTTGAAATTTATCTTTGCCAGTAGTGTCAGACAGTCTATTACATAATTGACCAATTTATACAAGAATATTAAAAACATCATTATCCTTCTATTTTTTAACAATTGCATGTCAAATCTTGAAAGAAGTAAATCATTAGGATATTCTTGTTCTGGATAATGATGATCAATTTTGAAAGCTAAGTGCTTCTCTTCAAAAGACTGCATGAAAATTGTAAAGTGGGTATATTTTAGAGTATTAACATTCGAATATTGTTTACAGTTTCAGTTAGAGTCAGATAATATACCGAAGTTTTTAATTGTTTGATCTCTTGAGAGTACCGTGTTATTAAAAGTATATGGGAATTAATTTTGAGTTGCTTTACGTGTATATGTCACTTCTTTGCATTTTTTTTGCATTTTGTAACATTCATTTCCAATTTGTTGAACGTACACCCAATTCAGTTTTATGAATCTGTTGTTGTAAAGCTATGCAATCGTCGATGTTATAAATTTTTATTATAAATACCTTGAGATCGTCAACAAAAAGCAGTTTGTCAAACTCTAAACTATCAAAGTCATTTATAAATATGATAAATAGAAGTGGACCCAAGTTGGATCCTTGAGGTACCCCTGATGTAGCAAGATAGGACCGTAAACCGTTATAATATACGTATTGCAATAGATTCTTCAAGAAGTAAGAAATAGAGAAATTTAATAATGAGTTACTAAAAGCGATGTGATGTAATTTATCAATTAATAATGTATGATCCATATGATCCAAGGCCTTTGAGAAATCAGTATATACTACGTCAAGTTGGTCTCTATTATCCAATGAGTCTGGGATAAATTGACTTAAGTATGCTATGTTGAATACTGTACACCGTTTTTCCATAAAACCATGTTGATAAGTAGAAATTGTATTTTTAATAGAAGAATAAGTTATGTTGTATACTGATGCCTCAAATAGCTTTGTAAAGTTAGGTACAATTGATATACCTTTATAATTTATTATGTATCCTGTGTTAACAGTGTACAAAGCTGGAACATTAACTTTTTAAGACTATAGGTTCTACTATTTAAGTTAATGGGAAACCTAACAGAATTAATTGTTCTCTAATACGTAAAATAATTTGAAAAATGTGTTCACTCCCCTTTAGCATATTATTTTTAGAATAAAAATTACGTAGGATAGATAAATTTTGTTGAAACTATATGGCCTATTTCGTTGAAAATGTTAGTCCAGAAAAATTCATATCCTCAATAATTAAATGTATCTGTCCTCGCAAAATAAATGCGACCTCGTTACTTTTTCTGATGTATTTTTTGTTAGCAAGGTGTCGCGTTGCAATGATAATTAACAATTTAGCCGTTACGGTCGAACGTCCAAAGTCATTTTGTTAATCCGCTATAGCGCAAGACAATTTGACGTTGGAGCAACCAACCTAGCAGTTTCAGGGCGGTATATAACAGAACAACGTAGCCAATTTACTCCAATGAGTTTAATGAAACAATCTTAACTTGTGGCACAACATTGGGTGATAAAAACGACAGAACAGTTCCAGAAATATGCACAGAAAATAACAGTGGCGCGGGCGAAAGAAATCATTGCGTTATACTTTACTAACATTCATTATTTAATCTCGTTTCTCTTCTTTTGTGCAGAGCACTGATTGTGTTTCAACAATAAAAAACAAGCTGGAAAGGAGCCTCAAACTCTCAAGCCGTTAAGCCAATTAGGAGTGAGTTTGAATCTTCCGGTTGTAATAATAAGTTTTAATATAAAAATTGTACATAGAGAACCAAACCAATACTGGGGAACAATACACGGAATATTAAATACAAATTATAAAGTAAATAAATAATAAATAAATAAATAAACACCACAGAAATTAGACAACCCCCAATTCCAGAAGCCAGGGGCTTGTGCGGAAGGGGGTTACACATTGAAAAAACGCGGACATACGACCATGTCCTCCGACAGTGCCAGTGCTGGTGTCAGGATTCGAACCTGGTGGTGCGATGCCCGTGTGATTAATCGCGATTGCCACCTCGCGCCTTAACCCACTCGGCTATCGACCAGTAAATTATATTGTTTCGTTATATATTGCCAACCCATATTAAAGACATTAATTATCCAGGGTGTCTTTGAAGTACGTGCATATATGTCGATCTTTATGCAATGTGGAGACCAATGC
The DNA here is from genome assembly GCA_963675555.1 of Leptura quadrifasciata. Taxonomy (NCBI): domain Eukaryota; kingdom Metazoa; phylum Arthropoda; class Insecta; order Coleoptera; family Cerambycidae; genus Leptura; species Leptura quadrifasciata. Next base: position 53,600,031 of record OY776682.1, on the reverse strand, counting down.
CACTATTTACATTTAAAAAATTAGAGAAAAGAGAAGAAGATAGTTTGACTTTTCAGTACCAACATCTAGAATGAAAGTTATTAACTTTTATTGCAGCCGAAATTAGAGCGTTGCTAAGTCTGTGAGAAATGCTCGAATTATAAATGAGCAAAAAGTTGCTATTTTATTTACTTCATGGCATAGCATCACACACTCTTGAAAACACATTAGTAGTCTATAGTCCTTTAAACGTTGGGCAGCCGATACAAAGGTTAGTTCGCCAAGAACATGTAGATGGGGAAACCTGTCCGTAAAATACACGAGTCTAACGTATATTTTCCTTTCCCTGCCGCACCATAACAAAACGCTATTTGTTCACTGAATATTTGTAAAATGTACCATGTGAATAACACAAAAATAATAAACGCAACTCTTATAGGGCTTATTAATGTGCGTATAAGATATGAAACAAGGTCAGAGTCGGATGTAGAAAGAGTACCTTATGGAAACAATACTCAGGCTGCTGCATAATTTTTTAATTTAATTTGGAATTTAAAAAATTAATTTTCTTTATTATTTTTGGGAATGTTGGTAAAAAAATATTTTTATATGATTCAGGAAGAGATGACTAATCATGGACCTGAATATATGCATGTATTTCAAAAACGAGACGAAATCGCAAAATTGGTTATAGTTCCAGACCCAAGCAACTTTCAATTGGAAATATATATATGAAAGTATCCCAGAATGACTATTTCAATATTTTCGTCATCAATAATACGCTTTCTTCTTTGCATTTTTGCCTTGACACAGCCATAATTTTAAAAATTTTCCAGTATGCGTTTTAGAGTGTTTGGTGACGGTTTCCGTTTTTCTGGATATCGAGTAGCAAATATGCTGCAGTTTCTTGATACTACTTTATCACATTCTCCATAAATAATAAACAAATTTAAAAAGTTTTCGTTGATATAATTTAAACGTGCTGGCATTTTTTGACATAAGATAATGACTGATTGTTTCTAATCATGACTATTTTGATGAAATGATTACAACAATTCATGAATTTCTAATAAAATCGCAAATATTTCAAAAAGTTGTAAATTTAACCCCCACAATGCTAATATCAGAAAAAAGGGAATTCAATTTTACACAACTTGACGTAAAGAAATGCAGGGTGTTCCATTTGACCTAAACAAGTTTTCGCGGTTTGAAGTTTACAAAATGTAACGCGAAAAAAGGAACACTTGGTATGAAATTATTGAATTTATTTCAGTTGTAGAACGTAGTTCTCCTTGTGTTCTTTTTACGTGACAAGAAGCAAATGAGGATCTTTTACACGAAGAAAGTTACAACGGTTCTTGCAAACCGTTGCACCTGTCAAATTTTCTATAAAATGTCATATATCTCTGAAACGGATAGGTTTAGGTATAGGATATGCTACATATTTTCGACTCGATATTTCGAATTTTATGCTCTTTTCGAAAACCCTAAAATATATAGGGTGTTCCATTTGAAATAAGCAAGTTGGTATCGACTTCCGGTATAAGCGGAAGTACCAGCTGCTTGTAATTACTTTAGTTGGATTGGCCACACCGACATTAGTAATTATCTAAATTTTCAAAATTTTCTGATGCGTATTTTTCTCTATATCGATCGATTCAGTTCCCGGTGAGACACCCTGTATAGTGATCGCCAATGACATAATGTACTGTTATGCTTTACATGTTATCATTATAGAGCAAAAGGTTACTAAGATTGTTGATTGAGAATTAAAAAATTCGAACATATACAAGATAACAAGCGAAACAAATATGTCTCTCATCTAGTTTATATTTTCATCTCATCGGTTGATGTGCCAAACAAACACCAACATGCACTCTTAAATGATCTTTTTCGAGAATTTTATGTTTTTTTGCGTCATATTTCCCCGTATGTACGAAGCTGCAAAGCGATACGTAGCCACGGACGGCTACGGAGAATTAAGGGAAATAAACGACTGCCCTGGCACAGGGGAGATGTCCCTCGCACTGTACTTTCAATTGCGGACAACCAAATTGCGAATTAAACTGAATGTCCTACATTACTTTTAAACTAATCTTCAGGGAATCCCCTAAATTAAACTCGAATTATTTAATGTTAGTTATTTTTTCAAAAAAGAATTCAATTTTTTATCCAGTTAATAATCCTAATTACGTAACATTTTTCACGTTGTGTTTGTTGATGATCAAACTTAAGCCGGGCATGTTAAATTTGTTAAAATCTGAATTTCTCATTATTTTCACTTTCACTTTCAGTAAATTATTTGAAAAAGTATAGCGTCCAGTACGTTTCCTCATACAAACCTAAACGCCTTAGACTTCAAATAGTTAATTTAGTGCCCTGGGAGGCAATTACAAAAATTTCTCAAATAAGCTTTCTTTTCGAACGTGCCCTGGCATCAATTTATATAATTAATATAAATATAAATGCAACACGTGGCAAATTTTTGTTATCGAATATTAAAAACGCAATTAAGAGCTTTTGGTTCTGCACTGATGTTATTTTCTCTTAATTTATAGGAGTTCATTACTTTTCTGTTCTACTATTCACATTCAATTATTCCAAAAATGAGAAAATCATCGATTAGATACAATCGCTAACAGTATAAAAACGATCGGTATTTTGATGATGAAATTGTGCCAGTTATTTTAATCTCAATTTAATGTGAGCAATAAGAAAATTTTGTTTCAAATAACAGACAAATTATTGGGAATAATGGGAAAAAACTGTAGTAAAAATGAAACAGTCTCAATGTCTTCCGATGGGTTTAATGCTTTCTTTACCCAAATAAACTTATATGTCAAATGAACAAAATCTAATTCAACTTACATGGAATATTTACATACTAATAGTAAAACAAGTAACCTATCAATTTTATTCTGCTGGGGAAATGGTGGTAAGGTCTTTGAAGAATTCTCAAGCTACTACCATATACAATCACTCAGTGGACATGTATAATCGATCATAAAAACTTCTAACATTTACAAAGATGTTCAGGCTAATTTGTCCGAAACCGTTTGCGATTTTCAACCGCAACTCTTCGGGGCTATTAATCCTGTTCTTCTGGAAGCCATAAATATGAGATTTTATGTGGCCCCATAAAAAAGTCATTTGGGGCCAGATCAGTAGGTCTAGCTGACTATAAGATGGTCCCCTGTCCATTCAATAAGTGACCTGGAAATGCAGTGTTCAGAAAATTCTGAACTAGGGCACAATCATCAGGAGACCGCAGCATCGATGGTATCTTGGTCTGCTCTGCACTGATGAGAGCCAAATGCTCGAAACCGATCTGCAGATGACTCTGGACATTGTCGATGCGGCGCAACTCCTCTGTTTCAATAATGGGTACCTTCACCGGTATCTGCTGCAAACACTTTATTGTGTTTCTAGTAATTGGTAACTAAAATACCATTCAGAGCGCACATCCTAACAAAATGGTTAGGTTTCAAGAGGAATACGACGAAAACTGCATTGCCTTAGTCCAGGTTTTTAAAGTGTTTGTAGTAGATGCCGTTGGAGGGACCCATTTGTACTATTTGCAAGTCGCCGATACGATGTTACTTGCGGTGTATAACATCAGGAGACCGTAGCATCGATGGTGTCTTGGTCTGCTCTGCACTGATGGGAGCCAAAAGCTCGAAATTGGTCTGCAGATGACTCTGGACACTGCCGATGCGACGCAACTTAGTTTCAATAATTGGTACCTTCACCGGTATCTGCTGCAAATACTTTATTGTGTTTCTAGTAATTGGTAACTAAAATACCATTCAGAGCACACATCCTAACAAAGAGGAATACGAAGAAAATTGAATTTGTGCATTTTAACATCTATCATTCCTCTAGTTGATTTTATTTGTCATATATATTTCGAAAAACAGTTTTCCTTTAAATATTAATGGCAAATTATTTTATAGCTATGAAACTTCCGAACAACTTTTAATGCTTGTTATAAAATAATTGATTTAATTTTTAATTAAAGTTGATATAAACCGTCGGTTACTTCATATCGCATATATATGTCTGGTCTCTAAATCCATTATATAGAAATTGTGTTGACGTAGACACATCTTCTTGAAACATAGTTTCATTGGAACATTGTTTTCTTTTTGCAATAAAGATAAAACATTGTTTGGTGTCAAAGTAAACTGAAGTGTAACAGAACACAATGAGATAAAAAAGACCAAGAGAAGACATCACTATCAATTCGTGTCGAGACTCTACACTGCAATATCCGACTATTGCTTGATGCTTGGGGTAGGTTCACGTCCAGGGAGGGATTCATTTTTTTTTAGCCGGCAATGTATCAAATCCAGAAATCTGAAACATTTGAAAAGCTCACTCTATTTTGTGTACCTAAGAATCATCATTATGAATCATAAGGTATTTTAGTATTCCGTAAATGTCTTGTAATTTATTCCCACAAAATTCTGAAAATTCTAAAAATGAAATTTATGAGTATGACAGAAAGGAATCTTAACGCCAATTTAGCTTTTTATAGTAGTATATTTTATGACCGTCTGGCTTTATATAACGTTAGTCCAGTCACAGAATTCGAAAAAATCGGTAAATGACAATTCAGACAAACTTTCCCATTTAGGAATAAATAAACTTTTTTGTAAAAAAATTTTGTAAACCTGCCGAATTAACATGCCCCTCGTTCCCGCAATAAATTATTAGTTCATCAAATCTCTGTTATCTTCAACCAATCTTAATAAAATAATGCAATTATTTAAACAGAAAAATTAATTGACAATGAAAAGAAAAATTAAAAATAAAAAGAACTAGATGGGATTTGAACCCGGATCCTCTGGGTGATGGCGAAATGCTGTATCCACTAATCCACCAACCATCCAAAATTAAGTTTTTTTATGGTACTTAACAGTGCATTGTGCATATATTTTCAAAATTTAATAATCCCAAATAAAGACCTATTTAAATAAACGGAGCAAGACGTATTTTTTTTATGTTATAGTTCTATCAAAAAAATATGACGGAGGTCATTCAGAAATTCTTTGCCTAATCCTCCAGTCCCTGCATTTTTTGATACAACAGGTGACGTCCTCTAAAATTAGCACTAAAAGAGTATCCATGTGTTAATTTTGATCGAAATCGTTAGAGCAATTATAGAGGAAATATTTAATTCAACAGAGAATTCAACAATAGAGGTCAGGTCGATGTAGTGTACACTGATTTTTCAAAAGCTTTTGACCGTATAGACCACAAGTTATTAATTGAAAAATTAATTTTTATTGGTTTCAGTAACATACTAGTAAACTTTTTTGTATCATACCTGAAAAACCGGTTCAATATAACGGCTTTAAGTCAAACATTTACCTTGCAAAATCAGGCGTGCCCCAAAGTTCAAACTTGGAACCACTTTTGTTTATTATATTTATAAATGACATAGTTGACATATTAGATTGCGAGAAACTTTTGGTTGCAGGTGATTTAAAAATGGTCAGTGAAATAAACAACTCTAACTCTAACTTTACAACAGGAGATACACAAAATAGAGTGCGTCAAACAAATTAGACATGAATGTATTGAAATGTAAAGTAGTAACGTATACGCGTAGAAGAAGTTTCCTAGATTTTTTCTATACCTTCAATAACACGGGGTTGTCAAGAACCCAATCACTAAAGGACTTAGGAGTATTATTCGACTCTAAATTGGAATTTCTGAAACATATTAACTCATCCACAAATTCGGCATTAAAATTATTAAGCTTTATAATAAGAAATTGTAAACAATTTTCCAATGTAGATACCCTTAAAATATTGTATTTCTCTTGTATGGTGCTTTTTTTTATACATTTATTTAACGTCGGCCTATTTCCGCTACTGAGGCCTAACACGGGCGCCTGTAGACGAGCTACCCCCAGGAATTTTGCCGAACCTCTTCCATTAAGAAGAGTAGGGATTTTTACTTGCCTAACATTTAATAGACAAGGGACCGACGGCTTTACATCCTCTTCGAAGGATGGTATATCCCCTATACAATCCTCGCCTAAGATTGTATAGCTTCCGCATATACATTGATATACAAGCCGCTGGAGGATGTGTGAGACAAATTACTTAACAATTTGATTGACTGTTAAATGTTGTTATCAATAATTAATTTTAAAATTCCGAGGTTAGGAGCACGTCAAATATCCTATTTTATTGCCCCACCAACCATACAATATATATATATACACAATATACAGGGTGTCCTAATCAAAAATAGGCACCCTGAATAACTTTGGAGATAAAATTTTTTTGAAAAATGGGTGAAACACGTCGATCTTGTTTCCAAGGCAGACATATTTTAATGTAATACTTGTATACCTATCATCATCCCACTACTCTACATGGCCACCCCCTCAAAAAATTCAAATGGCAAAGGGGGTCGAGTGATACATCTTTTAAAATGTTTTTCAATTTTCTACATAACTGTATTCTTTTGAACTTTTATCGATTCGTTCTTAAGAAAAATAAATTTTATTTTTGACGATTACACACAATCGAAATCGTTTAAAAAATCTAAAATACACGCCACTGGGTATTGGAATTTATAAAAAAAACTAAATTTTTTTTCAGGGTGCCTACTTTAGGTTGGGACACTCTGTATTTAACATACATTTAAGTCAGTATATTAGGACGATCACAAATGCTTATTGAAATTCTCAAGTAACAGTCAGAAACTATTATTATATCTTCAATAATAGAGTTCAATTCGATTGATATAAGTGTGTGTTAGTTACTGGTTACACTCGTTTATATCTTAGTTTCTATCTTTGTATTGGACACTTATATTGTCCTGTAATTTTAATATTCTGTTGGACATTAAATCTATTATTATTATTTAAACTACACCCCTGCAACATCTCTCGTGGAATTTTCTAGAAGCAACTAGTCTCATCATCTTATACTGATACTAAGGAAGTATCCATGTGTCAAATTTGACCCAAATCATAAAAATCGAGAGAAAGGAAATAATTTAACTATTTCAGTCTTACCGCCAGAGACTCCTTCCTTGCATTTTAGGGAGTAATGAGTTACGTCATCTTATACTAGTTCTAAGTGAGTATCCATGTGTTGTTAAATTTGATCAAAATCAATAGATTGTTATTTTTAGGGACCAACTCCCTTCCAAATATGAACTAGAAATTAGTTTACGATTTCGCCTCGAGGCGTGACCGTATTGAATAACTATACAAAATTGATCAAGCATTCTGGGTTCTAACTGCTACCACAGACGCAAAATTCCAGACATTTCTTCAAAATCAATTTTTTCCAAGATCACAATAAACTATAAATTTTGACGACACAAAACGATTAGTTAATCTATTTTTCAAATATTGGAAAATTAATAAACTTTCAAATTGTTTATAGCTTTTGATAACTTCGGTCTGGTTAACAACTTACATAGGAGGGGAGAATCGTTAGTTTCAAAACATGTCTTTAAAGTTAATCTTCATTAAGATTGGTAATGGAACCAGATATTTTAAACTTTACCATTTATTTAATTATACTAAACCGATAAGCGTGTTTCTCATTTGTGGTACGAAAATAAATGGTGACATAATATATAAACTGTACGTTAAGCTCCTTAAATTTTCCTCATTCCAAATTCTAACGATACAAATTTTCCTACTATTTATATACCATTAAGTGTTTCGCATTTGCTAAAGCTGAAACTAAAAATTTCGTATTATCACTGGTAGTCCTTTTTGAGAGCATGAGTGTATTTTGAAGATTATAAAAGCCAGCCTGCTTACATGTAAACTCATTGTTTATTCGGGGTTTAGGCAGAGATAGCAAATTATACCCACTCTCCTGCACAAAAGCTCAACGATTGTTTTCATGCTAACGAGATAAACTTACTTTAATTGAAATACTGTTAACATAATAACGACGTTTTTTCGTATTGTTTCTTATTTGTACCAGAAGGACAACCGAAGGGTTTGTAAAGAAAACAGTTTTTGTAAACCGGTATTACATTATGTATATATTTATTTTAACGAACATTGTATTCTAATATTATAACCAGAGATTGGCAGGCTGATCCTGACGCTAGAGTGGGCTGTATACAAGTTACAGTGAATATTATTGTAATATTACTTAAATGCAAACATGTTTTCCTTTTACTGCAAAAGACAATGAAATGTGCTAGAATATACTAGCGATCATTTAAATTTTACAAAAAATTTATCACAGATAAGTATAAATATATATCTCTAAAAATAAAACAATTTCTCGGCTATATGCTTCAATAATTATTGATCTTTTCGAAAGACAATAAGCATACTACCTACAATACAACTGTTATTAATAATATAAAAATTATTTAATTTTAGTTATCCTGCTCAACAAACCAAAAACAAATAAAACGAGGCCCATACATACATACAAGTATGGCTAAACTTATTTTAATGCGTAGAAACTTAATATATTTTGCACAACTATTTACTATAATGCATATTTAAATCTTATATGTTTAAAATATTTATTTATTGTGAGGTTTGTCATATTTTAATGCGCAAAATAATAATTTTAATGCTCAAAGTATGTGGAATAATGCGCGCTTAAATCATATCCTAAGTTTATTTGTATATCTAGGTTCTGAAATTGCCAATAATTTACGAACAAGTTCTAAACTTACTGTATATTTATCCGATTTGTTTACATAAATAGTATAAATCATATCTGTATATTTTTTTGTTATTTTCCGTAAATAAAAATTATTATTATACTAGCGATCATTTAACTTTTAGAAAAAACTTATCACGAATAAATATAAACATATATCTCTCCAAAAAAACCAATTTCCCGGCTATATGCCTCGCTGAATTTTGACTTTTTCGAAAGGTGATATGCACGTTACCTACAGCACAACTGTTATTGATAATGTAAAGATTATTTAATTTTAGTTATCCTGCTTTTCTAGTTTACTTGTATTTTTTTAAATCCAGCAATTATAGCATTCGAGCTATCGAAGCTGGGCTAACCAATTGCCCCATCCTGTGTTTTCAACGAGTCGAATTATTGTGAAAAACAGTGTATTATAATTTTGTCAAATATAAGAATTTAGAGAAATATTATCTTTTTAGTTAAATAAGTTCCTGAAAATAATGTAATTAAAAATAGAATTTTATAAAATTTAAAGATTAAAAAGAATTGGCGAATAAGCTTGGAATTAACATAAATAATGGGTTTTCGAGAATATGGCGGAGTCGCCAGTGATATGTTTCCTTGCATATATTATTTAATTTTCAAACGACTTCCTAAAATACTTTATGTACCTATAATTCTGTTTTGTATTCTTACCACGTTATTTGTTTCATAATGCCCTGAATGCTCATAGAAACATTGATTATTAATGTTCACAATAGAAAGGAACAGTATTGCTTTAACGAATTTTACTGAACTAGTATTAAAAAGTAAGAGTATCAAATTAATATTAACATTTAAAAAAATCAGTAATAGTGGAGTTAATCTAGATTTTGAGTGTCGATATTGGTATAACGTGAAGAATGAAGACCAAAAAGCGTAGTTTCCTCCAAAATTTCATATTCAACCAGTTTAAACTGGAAAAAGAGTATGATATGTGATCATATCTTCTTAAGATGAACGTGAAACGACAACAGGAATTTTATACTCTTTGTATTCTTCTTTTTTCTATGGTATCGATGATATTACTATATATAGTGCAGTAAAAAAAGCATTTTAATTTACACAGTCTGGATACAGTAAGATTATGATTTTATCCTGTTTTGGGTATCATATCACGCGGAGTATATTTCTAAGTTTTAGTTAAATTGCCAATAAATTCTCGTTGGTTTCAAGTCTCTGAAATACCTACATAAACTACAAAACTGAAAAAACGAGAAAAAATAGTACTTTTTTCATTTTAGTGCCCAAGACCGTCAACTAGATCAACTTGCATCAAACATTCAGAAAATATACTTATTGATGTAATAAATAGACCCTGAAAAGTTGGTGTCAAAATATTGAATCTATTGGCTAAAATTGCATTTGTAATCTAAAATTTGAAATGCCCGGTTGTTTGGTGGAGATATGTTGACGACATCTTTGCAATTTGGCCTCATGGTGTCGATTTACTGGATAGTTTTTTGGAAAATATAAATAGTAAGGAACCGTCTATTAAATTCACATTAGAAGTAGAAAGTAGGAATGAACTACCGTTTTTAGATGTTTTAATTAGAAGGGTAAATAATACAATTGAAACAAGCGTTTATAGAAAACCAACACATACTAATAGATATCTAAATTTTAACTCAAATCAGTCATTAAATGTTAAAAGGGGTGTTGTAAAATGTTTATACGATAGGGCGAAAATAATTTCATCTAATAATGAAATATTAAATAACGAGAAAAAATTTATCAAAGAGGTTCTAGTACAAAATCAATATCCTGAAGCCTTTGTTGATACAGTTTTCATAAATGTTGAAAATAGGGACAATCAGGTACGACAAAAACCTAAACGTTATTATACAGCAATAATTCCTTATGTATACGGACTATCGGAAAAGCTACGCCGTATAGGTGACAAATTTGATGTTAGGACGATATTTCAAATGGGGAACACTTTAAGATCTATTTTAACAAAAACAAAACCGATAAACAGGGAGCAGAATTTAAAAAACTGTATTTACAATATCCCGTGTGAATGTGATAAATGTTATTTGAGTGAGTCATCCAGACCTTTCAGTGCGAGGTTGGATGAGCACAAGAATTACATTAGAAAGAATGAAATTCAGAAATCAAAGATTTGTGAACATGCTTGGGAAAACGGACATAGAATAAACTGGGACTCAGCAAAAATTTTAACAAAAGAAACAGATACCTAAAATTTGGACTATCATTTTGGGACCTATTCATTTCATATGATAAATTCAAAAAAATTTTAAGTTTTATAGAAACTTATTTACAAGCATTACAATGTAAGTATTGTTAATTGAGCTAAAAAGTAATTTTTTTGATTTTCTCATAAAGCTTAGTTGCAAAAGGCAATAAGTTGTTTCTTAAAATTCGGAGGACTTTTTTTAAAAATGTTATTTTTTCTCAGCAATACGATGAGACACTTAGTTTTTTGTTTTTTTTTATTTAAAATTTGTTATTATTTTTTAATTTTTTTCATAGAGCTTAGTTGCAAAATGCAATTACTTCCTTGTTTTTTAACATACGGAGGACTTTTTTTAAATACGTTATTTTTTCCCTCGCAATGCGATCATCAACTTAGTTTTTGTTAATAATGAAAATGAGTATTTTTTTTATTTCCAAATTCATATGTACACAATGTACCAACGATTGCTAATGTATAATCCGGTATAAAAACAAAAATTTCTACTATTTTTCTATATAAATATGAATACTTAGATTAAATTTATTTGTCTTCTTTTTATAATGTTTTAAGTTAAGTAATATGGCGGACGACTTTTGTCATTTATGGTCCAAATCGATCGATATCTGGGGGTTTTCGGGTTCGCCGATTGCGAATTTCAAGTCAAAAATTTAGTTCAGGATAGCGACTTCAAGATGGCGGACGACTTTATCATTTATGATCCGATTCGACTGAAAATTGGTATCTGGGGGTTTTCGAGATCGCCAATTATGAATTCTTGATCAAAACTCACAAATTCAAAATGGCGGCGCCAATATGGCTGACGACTTTTGTCATTTAGATTCAAATCGATATCTGGGGGTTTTCGAGGTCGTGGATTACGAATTTCTAGTCAAAAATTTAGTTCAAGATGGCGGACGACTTTACCGTTTATGATCCGATTCGTCTCAAAATCGATATCTGGGGATTACAGCATATCAAAAGATTAAAAGTAAAAAATAATATTATATAAAAAATGTTTAAAAAAAAGCTTTTATTTAAATGCTCTAAAAAGTATAAAATAAACTTTGAAGTAAATCAAACCCATCATTTTGTTACATTATATAATTTTTTTTATCTTCGATAAGATAAGCAAGATACTTATGGGCCTTAAATCAATAATCTACGTCATTAGTCTTAGGCAAAGGGATAATTAAAGCTTCCTTCCAAAAGTCTGAAAAATATTCCAGTTAAAGACAGCAATTTATTATGTATGTAATGTAAGGTTCAATATGTGGGCAGCAGCAGTTAAGCATTGTCAATGATATTTCACCTACTCCACAGACATTTGATTTAAAGTTCATTATAATGTCACTGACTTCTTCTATAAAGCATAAAGAGAACAGTGCATCGTTGTCTGAATTTCTGTTGTAATAATTAATGAGTAAATTTTTATATATGATAAACGTAACCTGAAATATTCAATAAAAAGTGAGAAAGAACGCGATTCAAATAATAAATTGTTATAAAAAGAAAAGTTTGGTAGGGTCAGCGTTGGGCAAAATATTTTTCCACAACTGGTATCTACCCGAACTATTTATTTCATAAATAAAATTCAACTTTCCAGACAATTCCATATACGGCAAAAATAAATATGTAAAAATTGCATACATAGAATGCAAACCATTATAGAATTTATAACTTGTAGGTACTCTTATGCATCTCCAACAACTTGACGTCGTATATTGTCGTATTAAATTAATTGGATTATTTAACCTCGGTAGTGGGGCAATGCAGTGATTATAGAACTTAACTGATGTAATATTTAGCAGTCAAAGTACCAAGAGTATCGTGAACAAACATAAAAGGAGATTGAATTCTTAACGCAGGACTTGCGTTAATTTGTTTTCCTTATTAAATTTACAAACTAAAGACTTGTGCCTTTCTTTATGAATATGCCATATTAGAAATTGATTTATAAACATTTTTATTCCTAAAATAACACCTGCTCGTAAAATATAACGGAGTATACTTTTAGCTGTATTCGTATTTTTAGATTTCATTTATCGATATTTCAGTGCTTTACGTCTAATAAATGTCAGCAAACTTGACTAAATTTATTTATAAATTAGGGAGTTTCTTTTTGGTTATTTAAATATTTAAGATTTGCCATACTTACATTGCGAAGCTGCTATTAACCTTATTTGAACGACCACGGTTTGAATGATATAAAGTTAGTTTAAAATAAGTTATATAACCCAATTCACTTTAAGAAGTACTTTAAAGTATATCAACGAAATGCTATCAATCTTTCATATGATTAATGTAAAATATTTGTGCATTAACAACCTGTCATATTTTACAAAGGACAGAGCTGTATATTGCGTTAACGCTTAAAAATGCTTTTTAAGAAATATTTGGTGAAAAATCTTATCTACAGGAAATATATGGCAATTTAAAAATATAATGTTAAAAGACCGATCAATATTCGAATAATTTTATCTAAAACTTTCATGTCTTAATGCACAATGATTGAAAATTACAAATCAACCACCAGAGATGGAATAAACAACTAAATGTAATTGTTATACTCTTTAGCAATTTGTTGACATTTCTGAACATTATTTCGAGCAGGAACAGTTTTGAGGTTATTGCAAAACATATACGATGTTACTAATCCATGTTATTAACTTATTTCAATCACAAACCTGCACGCTTTTGGTGGCATAATGCTTAATTCTCCACACCACTGGCTGAGTTCTATTATTAAAAAATTTTTTAAATTAATTTTATGGCCGTATTTATCTTTCTGTTCATAATCAAATCTGACCGAATTAACATGTATTTATGAGTGATGGTTTCAAATTTAACTATTTTTATTCAATATATTCCAAATGTATTAGCTAAACAGGGGAAGGTAAATGTCGTTTATACAATTATTCAAAAGTATTTTACAGAATAGTAAAGTGACAAAAGTTTCTACCCTAGTTTTATAACATTTCTTAAATGTTATAACTATGTGTCACAAACAATGGTATTAATTCGTCTTTACACGACTACTCTGGGTGTCCCTCAAGGGTCTAATCTGGGTCTGCTTCTTTTTCTCTTATTTATTAATAAAATATATATAAATTTTAGAGATAGTGATGCTCTGAAAACATTGTACATCTCTTATATCTCCTCTAGGCCAATTCTTTCCATATTCCATATTATTGTATAAACACAATTTAATGTCTTAGTAGATTTGAGATATGCTGTTGTAGACAGTGTTACTGAAGACTTACATAACATAGCCACATAAATCAAAAGGGATTCACACATATTTAAACTTTAAATAACGGTAGTTAATCAAAATAACTGTTTTATTATGTGAAATTTCAAGGTGGCAGGTTCATAAACAATAATTATAGTAATTTATATATAAATTTAGTGAGAATTTGTGAGCTAAAACAAAATATGAATAGCAGCGACAGTTACGATAAATGTTTTCTTTTAATCAAAAAGTAATTATGGGTTTATGCAATAATAAAAGAAATTCCAAACACACCTTGGTAGACATAGGTATCGTGACTATGTATCACGTGCTGCCGAGTGGTCGTTCCCAAAATTGATAAATGTTATCCAAAATCTACGAATTATGCTCTGATAAGAATAACCGAATAACCTCTGATAAGAATAACCGTAAAGTCTTAGTTTAAACAGACAATGTTTTTCACGATTTGGCTGTCTCTAGTTTGGAACCCAGAGCATATTAATATTTTGAAAAAAAGCTTCTATTTAAATGCTCTAAAAAGTACAAAATAAACTTTGAAATAAATCAAACCCATCATTTTGTTACTTTATATAATTTTTTTTATAATATAAAAGCTTGCCGCGAGATTTTCCTGTGTAATGGAGATTCCTCGCGACAAGCTTTTATATCATAAAATAATTATAAAAAGTAATAAAATGATGGGTTTGATTTACCTCAAAGTTTATTTTATACTTTTTAGAACATTTAAATAAAAGCTTTTTTAAAAATATTTTTTTTATAAACGGCAAAGCCGTCCACCATACTGAACTAAATTTTTGACTAGAAATTTGTAATCCGCGACCCCGAAAACCCCCAGATATCGATTTTGATCTAAATGACAAAAGTCGTCAGCCATATTGGCGCCGCCATTTTGAATTTCTGAATTTTAACCAAGAAATCATAATTGGCGATCTCAAGAACCGATATCAATTTTGAGTCGAATCGGATCATAAACGATAAAGTCATCCGCCATCTTGAAGCCGCCATCCTGAACTAAACTTTCGACTAGGAATTCGTAATCAGCGAACCCGAAAACCCCCGAATATCGATTTTGATCGATTACGATCTAAATGACAAAACTCGTCAGTCATATTGGCGCCGAAATTATGAATTTCTGAATTTCGACCAAGTATTTATAATTGGTGATCTCGAAAACCCCCAGATATCGATTTTGAGTCGAATCAGATCATACATGATAAAGTCGTCCGCCATCTTGAAGTCCCCATCCTCAACTAAATTTTTGACTAGAAATTCGTAATCGGCGAATCCGAAAACCCCCAGATATCGATTTTGATCGATTTTTACCATAAATGACTAAAGTCGTCTGCCATTTTGAATTTCTAAATTTTTCACCAAGAATTCATAATTGGCGATCTCGAAAACCCCCAGATATCGATTTTGAGTCGAATCGGATCATGAACGAAAAAGGCGTCCACCATCTTGAAGTCGCCATCCTGAACTAAATTTTTGACTAGAAATTCGTAATCGGCAAACCCGAAACCCCTCAGATACCGATTTTGATCGATGTGGACCATAAATGACAAAAGTCGTCCGCCATATTGGCGCCGCCATTTTGAATTTCTAAATTTTTACCAAGAATTCATAATTGGCGATCTCAAAAACCCCCAGATATCGATTTTGAGTTGAATTGGATCATAAACGATAAAGTCGTCCGCCATCTTGAAGCCGCCATCTTGTTTTTTTCTTTTATGAAAATGTTAAAGTGTATTGTCACTGGATCTATACACGTGAAAAATTTCAAAGCTCTAGCTTAATTAGAACTAATCGAAATCTTGATTGCAAGATTTGACCCAAACTAACTAACTAACAAACGTCGCAAGTTTAATAACGGCTTTTAAAAATGTTAGAGAGACAAGTACCAGAATAAATATTGCATATTATTGTACCTAATTCAGCTTCGATTTGTGACATTTTTTATTTGGTGTTGCTTAGAATACAACTTTTATTATTTATTCCTTTACGGCCATCAATAGAATTGATGTGTAACTATTGTATGTTCTATTGCTAAGAAAAAAACTAGAAATAATGTCCACATTACGGAACGCGATGATTTAACACAGTATAAACATGTCGGGTCTGGGATCATCACTGAAGACAAATTTTACAGCAATAGAAAATTGAACTTTCACACGCAAATCCCTTCCTATTATTTTATTCCTTATGATGCTCCCATAAAAGTCTAAACCCCATCACCACTTTGCTATATAATGGATTCGTTAACACAAAGTCAGTAATCTTCTTGTCAATAGAGACTAATGAAAGGTCTCTAAATATTAAATATTCAAATAAAGGAACAATCATCGAGGCAAAGCGCAGCATTGGAAACAATATACTTGATCATAAATGGGGTGTAAGTAACAATTATAATTAATGCAATAACCATGTCTTTTTGATATACATGGCTTTTGTTATGTACCAGTAAATCAGGAGTGATTATCCGATTAATAGATATTACTTCTCTCAAGATGTATGAACGATGTGTGTTGGTAGCTTGGTTAAAAAGTTGTCATATATGGCGGTCAAAGTTCAAAAAGCTAACTAACTTTTAGACATGTTAATTAAAAAAATTTATGTGTTGTGAATATTATTTTTATTTTAATTTCGTCAAATCTAATGGCCTTATAATATTTTTTACATCGTATTTGTCAGGTAGCGACTAATAGTTATAAATCGGATCTAAATTTGGTGTTCTACAGGGTTCTAATCTTGGACTTTTACTGTTTTTGTTTTTTATAAATAATAAAACGCTCGTTATGCTTCAAGTTATTGCCTCGTTGACACCAAAATGATAAAATTTGGCATGCGTAAAAATCGGAAACTAATGCTCCAAACAGCTTAAATTTAAATTTGTTGAAATTATCCCTTGCAAACAAGTGAAAAATTGAGTTAGTTGAAGTATTTTATCGTTTAGTCGATAGCCGCGTGGGTTACGGCGCGAGGTAGCAATCGCGATTAATCACACGGGCATCGCACCGCCGGGTTCGAATCCTGGCTCCGGCACTGGCACTGTCGAAGGAAATGGTTGTATGTCCGCGTTTTTTCAATGTGTAACTCCCTACCGCATAAGCCCCTGGCTTCTGGAATTGGGGGGTTGTCTAATTTCTGTAGTGTTTATTTATTTATTATTATCCGTGTTAATAAAATAGTTATTTATAACTATTGGGGGTGTAATGGGGTAGTGAAGCGCAAGTTATAGCCTCTCCTACTCAATTGTTAACCTCACCTTCGCGATGAGTTCAATTTGAACTTGGTGCACCCTGTTTTCACTAACGAGGCTCTAACGACCGAGTAAGGGCGGAATAACCCTTACCTTTTGCCGTGAGCCCATCCACCTTCTCACGAAGAGTGCGGTAAAAATAACCCACCGCACACAAAGGTTGCTTTTGGAATCGTTTGGTTACCCCATCGTCGCAGTCTCCTTCTGTGCCATGGGACCACACCACTCGCCTTCCGCAACCGAGCTGGTCAGCTGCATACCTGCTCCAGCTAAAACTTCAAATGCAGCTTCGTTTTCAGTCGATTAAGGCTTTAAAAAAATGATGGAGCGTTCAAGTGGGACAAAATCATCCGGAGGTAAAATACCCTCCCGATCGGATCTCCGGGGGAGGGTGCCCACAGGGACACCTCATCGAATGTCGAAAAAGCACCGACAAGTTAAATCCAACAAAACTAATTCTTTCATCTACGGCGCTTGGAATGTTCGTACTTTGAACGACAGCACTCGCACCGATCGGCCTGAAAGAAGAACTGCTCTAATAGATAGAGAACTTCACCGACTCAATGTTGACGTTGCAGCTCTCAGCGAAACTCGATTTTTGGAGGAAGGTTCTCTCACAGAAAAGTACTACACCTTCTATTGGAAAGGTCTTCCCACCAATTCAAGAAGACAACATGGAGTAGGATTTGCCGTTCGGAATCAACTTGTATCCAACTTAACACAAGTACCACAAGGCCTATCCGAGCGTCTAATGCTGCTACGCTATGAGCTATCAGATGGCAACGCGGTAAATCTAATAAGCGCCTACGCTCCCACTCTGGATGCAAGTCACGAAACCAAGGAAAGCTTCTATCAACAGCTGGAAGAAACCCTCTGTAGAATACCTAAAACGGAACGACTCGTTATTCTTGGCGATTTTAACGCTAGAGTAGGGAGAGATGCAGACACCTGGCCAGGCATCATAGGCAAGAACGGTTTGGGCAACATGAACGCTAACGGTCAACTACTCCTAACTAAATGCGCCGAACATGATCTAGTTATAACAAACACCATTTTCCGACAAAAGGATAAATTTAAAGGCACCTGGCGTCACCCCAGATCAGGTCACTGGCATCTACTGGACTATGTTATCGTACGTAGGAAGCATCTCAAGGACGTCCAAATTACAAAGGCGCGCATTGATAGCGAATGTTGGACCGATCATCGTCCTGTTGTCTCTAAAATGAAAATTGCTATGAGACCCAAACACCGAAGAACTCAAGTAAAACGTAGACTCCGTCTCTGTATTAGTAAATTGCGTGACCAACAAACCGTCAAACAGCTAAAGCAAAAAGTTCAAGAGAATTTGAGTGCACTAGAAGAAACCAATTCTGTAGATGTCGCTCCTACCTGGACACAAATTAAAGACAGTTTAAAAAGTGCGAGTGAGGAAATTCTTGGCACTGCAGCGAGTAAAAAACAGGAGGACTGGTTCAATGATAATGAAGCTTTTATACAAGAACTTCTTGACCGCAAACATACTGCCTTCCAAAACGCTATCAACCACCCCAACGACTCATCAAAAGCAGAAGCTTTTACCCAATCTAAGTATGAAACGCAACGCGAAATCAGAAGAATAAAGAACGAGTGGTGGGCAAGCAAGGCCAGAGAAATTCAAAGGTACGCCGATTCACACGACTACAGGAATTTCTTTCAAGGAGTAAAAGCAGTGTACGGCCCCAGTAGGAAAAATATGTGCCCTATTAAAGATTTAAATGGAAATCTCCTCAAAGAAGACCAGGAAATAAGAGCCCGATGGAAAGAACACTACTCTAGCATTCTTAACCAGCAAAGTCAAGCCGATCACGATATTATAAATCTTATCCCTCAATATGACACCTTCGAAGACTTAGATAAACCACTAACAACGGAAGAGATCTTAACCGCCATTGGGCAGCTAAAAAATAACAAATCTCCCGGCGCCGACTCACTCCCAGCTGAGATTTTTAAAGCTGTGTCGTCAGAGCTCATACCCTACCTCAAAAAACTGTTTGATATCGTGTGGGAAAGTGGTCAAGCTCCGCAGGAGTTTCGTGATACACTTTTAATCAACCTCTTCAAAAACAAAGGGAGCGCTGCGGACTGTGGAAATTACAGGGGTATAGCTCTCCTGGCTGTTGGAGGGAAGATACTCACTAAAGCGATGGCAAATAGGCTAACACCTGTTATGGAAAAGTTACTTCCTGAAACACAGAGTGGCTTTAGACCAAACCGAGGCACATCGGATTTAATCTTCACACTTAAACAGCTTCAAGAAAAAGCACTCGAACATCAAGGAGAAATTCACATGGCCTTCATTGATTTAACCAAGGCGTTTGACTCGGTGGACAGGGAAGTGCTCTGGAAAATTATGTTCCGCTTAGGTATCCCTAGAAAATTTGTGGAAGTATGTCGCAGTCTACATACAAACAACAACGCCCAGGTTATGTATAATAATGAGGCAACCGAACCTTTCCAAACTCTCACTGGAGTTAGGCAGGGATGTGTCCTGGCACCCCTACTCTTTAATTTGTTTACCACTGCTCTAACAATTATTGTTGACAACAAACTGACAGTCAGAGGAATAGGTCTCAGATACCGTTTTGATGGCGGTCTCTTTAACATAGGGCGCTTTAGAGCTTTCACGAAGACACGCACACGATTCATTTGTGATCTCCAGTATGCGGATGACTGTGCACTTTTAGCCTCTACGCCGGAAGAGCTTCAAGAACTTTTAGATGTGTATGCCCAAAGCTATGATTCTTTGGGACTTAAAATCAACATTGGAAAGACTAAGATTATGTCAACTCCTCATCAAGTGAACCAAATAGACATTACACTTAACGGAAATTCTCTTGAAGTGGTGGATCAGTTCAATTACTTAGGCAACGTTGTTAATGACAAAGCAAACATGGACAGCGAGATTCGCAATAGAATTAACGCTGCATCTAGAGCATTCTGGGGACTTAGAGAGAGAGTATTTGACAACCACGACCTTGCTTTGTCAACGAAAATGGCTGTCTACAGAGCAGTTGTCATTCCAACACTGCTATATGGATGTGAAAGCTGGGTCACTTACCGTCGTCATGTGAAAGAATTAGAACGTTTTCAGCAAAGACACCTCAGAAGTATGATGAAAATCCGTTGGTTCCATCACATATCAAACGTGGAAGTACTCAGGAGAGCAAACAACCTTCCAATTGAGGTGCTTATTTCAAGAGCACGCCTAAGATGGGCAGGTCACGTTCATCGTATGCATAATAACCGCCTTCCTAAATGTACACTTTATGGTGAATTGCTAAGCGGTAGAAGAAAGCGTGGCGGTCAACGAAAGAGGTTCAAAGACGCTCTCCATGAAAATCTAAAATCCTGCGGTATTGCAGACGAGCAATGGGAACAACTTGCAGCGGACAGAACCAAATGGCGAGGGGTTGTGGCCAGCTATCAAGGAAATGTTGCTGCAAGAAGGCTGAATCCAAGACCTAACCAGGTCTATGTTTGTCCTGATTGCGGTCGACATGTGCTCTCCCGAATTGGCCTCTATAGCCATAGTCGTGTGCACCGTAGATGAATGGGAATTACAATAGACTACACCTTTTACTTGTTTTTTATGCGCAATTTATCGACTGTAACATTTCTATACTCGGACTCGAGTAACGGCTAATAATAATAATAATAATAATAAAAATATTTATAACAATAACAGAGGTCCTCAATTTATATTAAATAAAAAATATCCTACAATATTTTTAGATTCTGTGGACGAGGATATAATCTACAATATAATTGCTCTAAAAAACTCTAATTCTGTGGATGTGGATGGCATAAGCTCAAATATTTTAAAATCTGTAGCTCATTCTGTTGCGCAGCCATTTACTTCTAAATCTTTCATGACAAAAAGGTGAGTTACATTTGGTTGAAAATTACAGACCTGTGTCGCTTCTATCAGCCCTATCGAAAATATTTGAAAATTTCTTATATAATAAAATTATTTATTTTGTATCATATTTTAATATTTTAAACCTCGCACAGCATAGTTTCAGAAAAGGATAATCGACCACATCAGCCACTTTTGATTTTTTGAATATTGTATATGAGAATGCAGATGACAATAAAAAAACTGTTGGCTTATTTATGGACTTAAGTAAGGCTTTTGATTTGGTAGATCACACCCTTCTTTTACAAAAACTGGAAGCATATGGTTTAAGGGCTAAAGTTAATGAATTATTAAAGTTGTATCTAATGGATTGCAAGCAATTAGTAGAAATTGATAATATAAAATCGCATACTACGTAAATTAAATATGGTGTTCCACAAGGATCAGTTCTGGGACCATTATCATTATTTCTTCTTTTTGTAAACTACTTACCAAATATAAACAATAATCAATATGATATAATTATGTATGCGGGTGATAATAGTTACATATGTAGTGATGTTAATATTTTAAGTGTGTTAAAAATACACAGTTAATGCTTAATAAGTCTATTTTATGGTTTAATACAAATAGGTTATTTTTAAACACTAATAAAACGGCATTCACTCATTTTACGCCCAGATTAAAACAAACTGGTGAGAGGTACCTTATAAAATGCAATGGAAAAACCATAGAACAAGCAAGTGAAATAAAAATTCCTTGGTTTATATATTAATAACAGTCTTAGCTGGGAACCCCATATCGATATACTGTGCAAAACATGTCGTCGGCCTGTTTTGCTTTTTACAGGCGAAAATAGGTTGGCAATACGCAGATTATGATATCTTATTATTCTGTAGCGATGTATTCAAAATTAAAATATGGCGCAATATTTTGGGGTTGTTCTCACCACAGGATCAGACTATTCAAATGTCAGAAATGAGCTGTTAGATGCATCGCAAATGTTTTCGTGCTTACGTCATGCAGGCCTATATTTAGACAGTTAAAACTGCTTACTTTGCCGTGTATCTATATCATGGAAATTTTATTATTTTTAAAACTTAGCTATGATAAATTTATGAAATATAATCATTATTATACCTATAACACCAGGAGAGGTCAAGATTTGCGTTTACCAATTCATAATTTGGTTATTTATGAAAATAACGCTGCATATATTGGTATACAACTGTGCAATAAGTTACCTGATGACATAAAATTTATCGAAAATATATATTTATTTAAGAAAAAAGTTTGAATATTTCTGATAGATAAAGTCTTTTATAGTATATCAGAATACTTGATCGAGAGTGATATGACTTAGTAGTGTTTATTATTTTTGTAAGATGTACTATGGTATCTTTTAATTTCGTATTTGGTCTGCTTTTTAAATATTTTCTGTTGCACATGTATATATTCGAATTTTGACTTGTTTAATACCTCTTACTTTGTAAGGAATTTTAAATTAATAAATTATTATTATTATTATTATTATTTTTTTAAGTAAAACCAGGCATCCTTCTCCCTGCCTCCGATACCAGAGAGGGTACGCTGGGAGCGCCAGTAACCACTCTCTACACCGTAGAGTCAGTGATCACTGGTTCCGTGACTCGTGTGCCCTGAGCAGACGCAATGAACCAAGAATGACAGCCTTCTGCATTCTCCCGGCTAGGACTTCTGCCGATTGTCGGCATGCCGGTATGATGTTCAATTCTGAAAGCAGCGTGTGTCTCGTTCCACCGAGAGCTTCTATAATCAGTACCACCAGCTTGACAGTATGGTCTGGATACAGTCTGCGGAGTTCGAAGAGTAGGTCTCGATATTTTGTCCGCTTTTCTTCCTCCTTCAAGACAATGTTGTTCTCCGCGGGAGCCGAGAACTCTATGACGAACATTGTCTTGAGTTGGTGGTCTATGAGGACTATGTCAGGCTTGTTTGCCTGTATTTGCCTGACCGTGGGAAACGAGTAGTTCCAATAAATTAGACACCTCTCATTCCCCACAACGGACTCAATATCCCCCGGAGCATAAGGCAGCACTGGTGTCTCGTCTATCTCATACGAGTGCCTCAGATGGTAGTAAAGCACTCGTAGTGCTCCGTCGTGCCTTTGGATATAGGCGGAGACTGCATATGTCGGGCAGGCCGACAACAAGTGCATAAGCGTCTCCGGCGCTCTGCGGCAGGCCCTGCAGCTGACGTCAGCGACCTCCACACCCATGACACGATTTCGATAGACGAGGGTGTTGAATACACCGTCCTGGCAAGCCAATATAAATCCCTCGGTCTCAGACTTCAGCCCGGCTGACCTTAAGAAGGCGAAGGTCAGCCTTTCGGATAAGCCAAGTTCTTCTATATTTCTATAGAAGACACCATGCAGTGGCTTATCCGAATGGAGCTGCAGAAAGATGGTTTGTTCTGCAGCTTTTATTTGGGCTTTCCGCCGAGCGGGTTCCAACTCGATGACAGAGTCGGGATTATCCCGCTCAACGTCGAAGATGAGACCGAGTTCATCGGCTGCTCTGCGTGCTGCCTTATTATTATTATTATTATTATTATTATTATTATTAATTACTGAATATCTAAATAATGCCGTAGACTGACATCCTTCTCCGCATAATATCTTTTGCCTCTACCATAAAATTAATTCACCTGATATGAAACAAGTATAATTCGTTAACGAGGAATTCATCAAATACGTATAGAGAACAAAATTATGAAATAATTTAAAATACGGTAAAGAGGTAAATTTTATTAACAAAGTATGAAAATGAATGTGTGGATAATTATTGTGTAAGGTGTAATTACACCTCAATGCTTCTATTAGTAACTGTATTAATTAATTAACTATCTGTTTATATCTTTTCAAATTTTTACTGGGTAATAATTATTTACTCATTCATGTGTCTATAGTTTGTTCTCTGTCCTGTTTATTTTTTCGTACAGAAAATTTAAGGGGAATATTAGAAGTTGAGTTAATATTTAAATAAATCTCACCAAAGGTTGTATTTTAAAGTTATAGAATACACACTATTCATCACCAATGCACATTATTATACTCATCCTCTTAATTCATTTACTTTTAAATTAATTTAACAAAACATTTTTCTATACGTATTAAGGTTATGCGTCAGAATGTCTGATTTATAATTACTATTGATACATTTTTCTACAAAAATATCCTACAAGAGAAATAAAGAAATGAAATACGTAAATTGTCGCCATTTCGTAAAGTAGCTATCTTGAAATGTATCACAGAAGACCTTTATTACCTCTTTTAAAATCAACTTCTTCACACATTTATCAAATTCGCCTCATTAAGAATTAGCTCTTCATTATTCCATTTCACATCACACTTTGAAGTTTGTTTTCTAAATCTTTCGTGAGTCTGGTACATGTTTTCTTTACTTTGCAATGTTACATTATTTTTTCACAAACCCTAGTTAGTTTCTTTTTAGCAAATACAGTATTATAATACCTATAAGTATGTATATACGTAGTATTTAATGACATTTTATAGGTATATTTATTTTTTACTCCCGTTAAAAACGTTTCTTCTCAATTTCATTTTACATATATTAAAACGAGCCGTGCTGTAGAAAAAGCTGATATTAGCTTTTAGCATCGAAGTTGAGCTTAAAAGAAAGCTAGAATAGTAAAACTGTAATAGATTTTTAGTAAAAGATCAAAGTCTATATGAGTTTAAAGCATGTGCGTCGACATGTAATCTATAGAAAAGGTAGAACTCGGAGAATATGCAAATAAAATGATAACAATGCATTAATTGAGGGGTACAATCAATGCACATATTAACCATAATAGAGGGTGTTGAAAATTCACAATATGAATGTGGAAACTCGTTTTTAAATGATGAATTATTTTGTATTCAACACCAACTTATTACTCATTTCCCGTTAGATAGCGGCTAAACAATGGTTACGCAAGTATGTATATTAAAAGAAAGCTCGAGGAGTGACTAATGAACTCACTAGATTTAATACCCCTCGACTTTTTTGTATGAGGGCGCATTTGAAATCAATCAATTGCAATATAAGACTAGAAATGATTTTTTCAAGTTCACAATACAATCAACAACCGAAAATATGTTTTCATATACATTCGCAAGAACTTCTAAAGAAGATATCATATCATTTTTATTTTCAAAATATTATGGTGTCAAGGGTAATATTTTGAAATTGTTCCATCAATATATTACAGATAGATGTCAAGTCACAAAGTTAGTCAATTCACGTTCAAATTCTTTAAATAATAACATAGGTGTACCCCAAGGAAGTATTCTTGGTCCGTTGTTATTCATAGTATACCTTAATGATGATTGTGACTTTATGAATTTGTTTTCTGATGACACATTGGTTGCTTCTTGGGGTAAAGATATAAATGAGATAGTAAATAGAATGAATTTTGCATTAGTTAAATTAGTAAAGTTTCTAAATATTAATAATAATAATACAAACTATAAGTTAAAAAATGTTAATGCCAGATATTTTCAGTCAAAGATTAATAATATGACTATGACTTTTATCTATAAAATTAACACAAATGTGTTGCCATCCTATTTTGATGAATTTGTTGCCTATAATAACAGTATACACAATTATCATACAAGAAATAATAATTTCCATATAAACAGAACTCTCAACAAGCAAGCAATGAACTTTATATTTTTTAACAGTTTAAATGAATTTAATAATCTTCCAGCTTTTATAAAAAATAGTAACAGTTTATACGTGTTCAAGAGACATCTGCTTAAAGTAACTAATGATAAAATAATGATATAAATATATGTATGTATATTTGTTTGAGGATTGTTCCATAAGTCTATGTATATTTGTTTACCATACCATGTACATATTTCTGATACCTGTACATTGTAATTAGAAAGTAATTTGTATATTAGGTGATTCCTAGTTAATATTCTACTACTACTACTCAATACTCGCATATTATTCTCATTTCTGCATATTTGTTTCGTGACAGCAAGTAAATAATGTATTTTAAAACAGGTTTAACAATTATATTTTTTATTGTATTTTTGCGTATTTTTTAAATCCATAAATAGAATAATATATGATAATTATGAAGATTAATGTAAGTGCGCGTTTATTGTTAATGAATTTAATTAAATATATTTTTAAATTGTTAAAATTGGGTGAAGTGCTTGACTTGATCCTTGCAGATGTCAGAATCGAACATCGTTAACAAAACATTTTTGTATCCACTTCTTAATATTTATCCTATCTGTATATATATTAACATGCAGCTTGTATCTTTCTCAATTTTATTTTAGTCCTTTAATTTGTCCTAATCATATCCCCGTGAAGCCTCTGGGGGTCGCCCATGTTCAAACGATGGTCTGGTAGAGGGAAACAAGTAACCGACGTGAGCAAAATAAAAAACTAAGTGGAGGTTTAAATTTCGGCTTTATTCTGTACGAGCCTTCCGTAGATTACAGAGAAATCGATATGTTCATCTAGTAAAGTGCAATCGAATATATATCCATAGGCAAGTTAACGTTGCTATATTGATACGATTCCATGCTTTGGATAACATGGAATGAGCTAACATCCATTTGCCATTCCCTCTTATTCCAATAGTGTAATCTATAGAAGCTTGTTTACACATGCAGCTAACATCATTAACCTATTTTTAATTGATATTGCATTATGGACTTAATATAATAAGGATCCTCATACTATTATCTTAGTATTATTCGATGTATCTGAAAACATTAGAATTATAAGAACTCTGTTAATGTGAGTTGCTATTTAGATGCACGTTATCAAAACTTGAATTAAATATTCCGGATGTAAATTTTACTTTTTGAATAATTATATGGAAAAGTATACGTAGTTCATTATATAGAGATTCGAGTAAGTTACCTTAGTATTATATATATATATATATATATTCACGAAAACAATATGAAAAATTACAAAAGTCGTTTGGTTTGGAAATTTTTAGAGAAAGTAAATATTAGAAGGTAGAGGGAAAATAGACTGTTATTGGTGAAAGTAAAGTATAGTAAGAATATCAACTGAATTGTGTTGGAGCTTAGCAGATTGCAGCTGAATATCGAAATAAGTGATACTGTGAGGTTGGAGGGTTTTTAATGAGCTACGCGGACAAAAGCTTGTAATAGACTTAATTTATTTTTATCAACAAATTTTATTTTAAGAACATTTTTTTATATTTTTAGTATTGTATTTATATTTTAGCTAGATAAGGAATTTTATTTATTTTTATGTGTATCGCATATTATTGTTCTCGCTATACACTGTTCATTTTGACTTGAATTTGTTGTTGTCTCTACTTTTAAAGATTCCGAGCTTACGACTTTGAGATTTAAAAATTTTAGAAATTTTCTTCTGTGATATTTCAAACCGTCATTCAGGACACATATATATGTATATACATACATACACTGTATATATTAATAAAAACAGAAAGTAATCAATATTCAGTGTCCCAGTGTAGTAATAGTAAACTTTAAGGCTGCAATTAAATCTAGGTCGCTGCACAATTTATTGAAATTATTATAGATAAGAATCCAAGGTAACTTTTGAATATGTCTATATGTGAAGCGGGTATGTATAAAACTTGGGCGTTCCATCTCAGCTTCGGAAGTCAGTCTCAGAACATGAAAATTTAATTTCCTAACTATTTCAGGGGCGTCAAAATCATTATTTAGCACTGATACTTGAGAAAAGTACATTCGCCTGCCTTCAAAACTAAACAATAAGTAGTTCTATGTAGATCACTGTAACCAATAACCATTTAATTTAATTTTTTAGTTTTCTTATGTACTTCATAACTGTGGCTCCAAGTAAGTTATACGTGCGTTTCGATCTTACAAATGGTTGGTATAGAATTTTCTATATTTTAAGAGCTTCACACAATATTAATATGATTAGCAAAATATAACACAACCACACAAAAAACGATCTGTAGCAGAAATCAGACATTATTTACCTATTGCGTGAGATGCAACTTAGCTCACGTCATGAAAGCACAAAATTAACGTCAGATTATTATTCAATGAGTATTAAAATGTATTATCCAACCAACAAATTTAGTTGCTGGAATGTAGCAACGATTATTGTAAGAATTTTAAGGTGTTTTGACACTAGTAATAGAAACGCCCAATTAGATGCGTGCTAGCAAAATGGGGAACAATTTTTCGGTAATCGCAACATTCTAGCAATGGCAAATGATCTTTCGGTTACGTGGCGGTGACGTCGTGGTATGGTAGCGGTGTTAGTTTGGTGAACTTTACTTCTTTCTTAAGCTAGTGTTGCTTTACTTGCCTTACAACTGATTTCGTTAAATTCTAGTGACAAATCTGGCGCCGAACGTGGGGCCAATCACTTTTTATTTATTCTCAATTTCCTTCTTTTCATTAGAACATCCTTCCCTTGCCTTATTTCTAATTTTATAATCTTATAGAGTGCACAGCTTATATATTGTTTCTAGTTAATGTTTATGGTAAAATTAAGATAAGAAATTATTTTTGGATTTTTCTAACGACGTCATGCGTCAAAGTTGCAATTTCTTGTAATTTTAGTTAAGTAATATCCGGCACTCCGTGGGTGTGAATATTATTGCGTAGGTTGTAGCTTTATAAAAAGATAAAGTTTTGATTTGCAAAGTGAAATCATTTTTAAATGGATTTGGATCAACGTTAAGTTCTAAACAATATTTGCCCGTGAGCGTACATGCGCATGCGCGCTATAACACTCTAATACTCCACTTGACCCGTATTTCGTCATCCATGTTAACATCATCTGGATTAGTTTCAATCATCCCTAGATAATGCTAAGATGGTTGGCGAAACGAGTCGAGTGGTGCTTGCGGAAACTACATCAGAGGCAGTGTCTTATCGAAGGTTTCAACCTCGCGTAGGAGTAAGGGCAAACTTAATGAAATTTCCTACGGCATCGTTGAACTCTCACTATTTACATCTTATTATATATTATGAAATGGGAAATTCTTAAAACCATGAGAACGTGGCCTTTTCTATTTTGCTCATAAGTTATCGCAGTATTAACCGAAAGTGTATTCACACCCTTGAATAAATGTTGAAAGTTTGCTTTAATATTTGAGTTGGTGGCGTCGCATTGTTGAAGCAACACTTTCAGTAATAAACTTTGTAGTTCGTTTCATGTCCCACGCCAATGCTTTTGTTGGGATTACTTAGTTGATGATTTTAATCATAGATAACACATTTTATTCTATTAGATTTAAAAGGGATGTTTTAATAAAAGTTGCAGAATTCTTGTTTTAAATGAAACGCAAAACAATTAGAAAGTTTCTTTTGACAATATGATGATGTATAAATGTGGAGAGAACTTTTACCAGCGTTTGTTGCGTTCCTAGTAATTAATGAGTAATACAGCCTTACTATAACTCAATGCATTCGAGCTATTCTGGAAAACAGAATCATAACGACAACCTTACAGGGGGAAACGGTCAGCTTTAGGGCCGCAAGAAGGTGCCCACAAGGTGGAGTTCTGTCCCCTCTACTTGTGGATGACTTGCTGACCTTTTTATCTCTGTGAGAAGCCGAGATTCAAGCATATCCAGACGATTTAGTCATTATGGTTAGAGGAAACTCTCAAGAGATACTCTCTCATACCGTTCAAGCGGTACTAGATGCGGTGCACATCTGTTATAACTGTAATAGTACCCTTCACCAGGAAAAGGAAGCTGGATAACTTGAAACCGCCTTCCCCACTAGGTGAAACCATTCCACTCTCTTTGAGAATTTATAGAAAATACTTTGGCATGGGTCCCCAACAAATATATTAGATATACGTTACGATAATTAGACCAATGATAGCGTTTGGTGGTCGAAAGGGCTTCAACAGGGGGCCAAAACCAAACTCTCTGGATTACAGAGACAAACATTCCTGGCCATAAACACCTCACCGTCAGCTGCTCTGGAAATTCTCCTTGACTTACGACCTCTCTATATCTACTTGGAGAGAGAGGAGCTAGATGGGTAACATATAAACTCCAACAATCGGCAATCAATATGACGCAGGTTAGCACCCTGGAACGCAGTGGATTGAGTGATGACCTAAACAGTCACAGCATCCTAGGAATGCTTTCAGATGTGATGCCTACCAGTACTAACTACGAGCTGCCTTTTAACATCCTATTTCCTGAAAGGAGATGAGTGGAATCGGAATAAAAAAGACCTACAGATTGCAGGTATCTGTTGGCTTACAAACGGAATAGGAGCTGGAGTTTGTTGTCGCAACACAAACGTAACTTCGAGGCTGGGTAATAGTGCGATAATTTTTCATTCTGAGGTACATGCCATTGAACAGTGTGTACGGAGGCTGGAACTAATGCACCCTAGACACAGTTCAATAAGGATTTTCTCAGACAGCCAAGCAGCCCTTAAAGCTCTTGGATCCTATCGCTGTAATTCTAAATCAGTGTGGAACTGCCAATGTGATCTAATTCAATTGTGTAGGAACAACAAACTGACTCTAGTCTGGATGCTTCTCCACTGTGGGCTGGAGGGTAACGAAATCGCCGTTTGGCTAGTGAGAGAGGGCGCGGCATCAAAATTTATAGGACCAAAACCAGTTCTTGGCATATCTTTAAGCACTGCCAAAACAAATATCCTAGACTGGGCCGAGAGAAAGACTCTCCACCACTGGCAGAAACTACCAGGATTAGCTCATTCGAAGGAATTCATCACATCCTTTAAAGTCAAGGGCTAAAAAATTGTTAAAGTTGAATAGATTACACCTAAGGACTCTAATCTGCCCATACATTGGGCACTCCAGATTAAATCATCACCTCCGACTTGGACTGGTGGAAAACGCCGAATGCCGTCTGTGTATAGAGGAAGATGAAACGGTAAGGCATGTTCTGTGCACCCGCTGCAGAAAGAACCCGGTTCCCATTATTTGGCAAAGGACAGCCTTTGCCTGTGGACCTGGATAATCTCTCACCCAATAAGGCTACCACCTTTATCAAAAAGCTGAACCTATTTTGTGAAATATAAATTAGGAGTGAGCCACAGTAAACCAAATGGTCACAGTAGAGGGTCTGGTATAGACTCACTCACATTTCAACCTAACCTAATTATAGCCTTATATAAAATATTGAATTATCAAAAATAACGTGACAAAATAATGAAGGGAAATTTAATCTAGATCTTTGTACTGGTCTTGCGGGTCCCTTCTGGAACCAGAACCTCGGGGATTTACCTCCTGACCCCCTCTTGGCGGCCCTGCAAGGTTTAATAGGACTTTGAAAGACCTACAATTAAAAAAAGCTGCAAAATATTAATTTGGAATTGAAATATGGAACTTTTTAGATTTTAATTGTTTATAAATAAACAACTTGATACTTTAATCCAAAATTGCACTAGTTTGCATTATAGATCTTATGTTAATTTAAAAATTATAAGAAAATAAAATGTTTTAAAAGTTTCCTTTTTGAAAACGGGATGCGGAGAGGGAAGCCTTCATCACCCGATCAATTAGATAACTACTTTCTATGTAGTTCTGGCGGCAATACGATTTTTGATGACTTTACCGTTAGGACCATAGAAAATGCAGTTAAAATTTCGGTAAATCCGCATTTTCTCCCCTGTTCAGCTCGTTTTCTTAAAAAGGAAATAATAATTTTTTAATTTGTTTTATATAATTGTAGGTACGTATGTAAAGGTCAATAGTGCAGAACATCAGCTGCGATTTTATTTAAGAAATACTCTAGTTTGCATTAAAAATGGGAACATATACCAAAAATGGACATTCTCTTCCATATTTCTGGTCTTAGATTGGCGTTTTGAACTTCTCTAAATTAGTTTCTACCATTTTGCCTCTAATGTATGCCCGTTCGTCGGTTCTTCCTATGTTCACTGTTCATCCTAGTCTGTTTGCTGTTAAAACTTCATTACAAAAAAATAAATAGGTAATTGCCAGTTCTATAAGACATGGTAAAGCTTCTGTTTGTACCAAATAGCATAACATTGTTTTGTTGAAGTATGGTCGGTTTAGAATTTCCAACCGCACACATTTATCTAACACAAAAAATTTCATTTTCTTAACCCCTGTTTTTCATAATATGTACACAGTTTGCAAAGCAAGTAAATAATTCTAAAACATCAATCACCCTCTCAAGATCTCAGTTAATAGGATTCCGTCTGTTAGTCGGTTCAGTTCTCTATTTCCCCATCGATCAAAGAACGATGTAATTAGTTTATAAACTACCAGTTTCACGATCATGCATTGACAACGATGTAAATGCGTCTTATACAGAGCAATTATTCATAAGACGATTATAAACGCCTGGGTTGGACGACAACGAGGATAAACAGGTCTGGACCGGCGGTTTTGTCACGCGAATTTTAATTCAGCAATAATATTACTCTTTTATCCTGTTTCGAACTTAGATGCGAGTGAAGATACGAGCTTATTATGTGCATGTATTTTACCGTATTATTTACGGGTGGATATGCAAGTTTTATAGCATTTTTAAATATGTTTGAATTGAAAATAACATCAATCATTTTTAGGTTATAGCTTTTAAGAATGCAAGTTTAGGGACAATTTAAATAGAAACCGTAATTGTTTTAAATGTCTATTTTAAAATGATAACGTACCAGTGTATATAATAAATTTGATATACAGGGTGGGGCAATAATGCGTCGGACTACGATATCTCGAGTTCTGCGATAGTTAGAATTTTTTAAAAAAATTGCAAGTAAACTAGATAAAAAAGTCTATAACTGGAAATTATTTTCGAACATACAGGGCAAGCCAAGACGAAATTACAGGACAAAGTGCCTTTTTTAAAATGGAATGCTATGTATATCAGTACATTTTTTGAAGCCTCTTTCTAGGCCCTATCCATTCCTATATTAGCATTGAATATCTCCCAACCACTTGGATGAATTTTTTGTTGAAATAATGCAATCTGCAGATGGATATTTAAAAAACCACCACAGGCACAATTATGGGTTTTAATAGAAACTTATGTGAGTACCACTTACGAGACATCTAATTAATGTTTTATAATCGTTTTCATTTCCTAAAAATGTACAGGGTGGCCAAAAATTATTTTTCAATTAAGAAATTTTTAAATTGAATTTTTTCAAATGGAACACCCTGTATATTTTTCGACGATGTGATGTAGAAATGAAAAACGAACACTTTTTGTAAGTACTTGCTTATGGCTAATTGCAACCATTTTCGTTTTATAAATAAATAAGTGTCAAATTCAAGAATAAACTTAAAAAAAGAGGTCCCCTCAAATAAGTCATCAGAAAAATTTATAATAGGTGTTCGACGTGTTACCCATTTTGATTGACACACGTCTTTATGCAATTTTGAGATGAGGCTATTTAGTGGAACCATTTCTTCCAATCCATTGAAATGAGTAAATAGTATTTAACCGGTCCTTTTGTACATTTTTTGCTGTTTTCATTATTCGACAAGCAATAAAACCTCAGGAGCATTTATCACACTTATCGGTCGGTTCAATTTGTATTGAATTTAAAATATTTGGAATTTTACAATATAAACTAATAAAGCGGAACTTGTAGACATGACTTTTGTTTTGGGCGAGTTAGACAGAAATTGTTTACTTGCCAATAGAATTTATCACTAACGTTGTCCTGAAAGAAGGATTCCTGATGTTAGCAGCTTCCAAAACCTTCTCGATATTTTTCTGGAAACTGGAAATGCCGAATATAAAAAAAGTGGAAAAGTAAAACGTGTTGTGAACGAAGAAAATGAATTTTGCTGTGGTTGCTGGCAACAGTTGAGAATCCCCATATTAGTCAAAGAGAAGTGAGCTCATTAGTAGGAATAAGTAGACGGTCTGTGGGTCGATTCTTAAAAACAAATAAGTTACTTGCATATCATATTCAAATGCATCGGGAATTATCTGATGACGATTTTCAACAGCGCCTACAATTTTGTAATTATATATATTATATATTATATATATATATATTATATTATATTAGCCGTTACTCGAGTCCGAGTATAAAAATGTTACAGTCGATAAATTGTGTACAATAAAAAACGAGTAAAAGGTGTAGTCTATTGCAATTCCCATTCATCTACGGTGCACACGACTATGGCTATAGAGGCCAATTCGGGAGAGCACATGTCGACCGCAGTCAGGACAAACATAGACCTGGTTAGGTCTTGGATTCGGCCTTCTTGCAGCAACATTTCCTTGATAGCTGGCCACAACCCCTCGCCATTCGGTTCTGTCCGCTGCAAGTTGTTCCCATTGCTCGTCTGGAATACCGCAGGATTTTAGATTTTCATGGAGAACGTCTTTGAACCTCTTTCGTTGACCGCCACGCCTTCTTCTACCGCTTAGCAATTCACCATAAAGTGTACATTTAGGAAGGCGGTTATCATGCATACGATGAACGTGACCTGCCCATCTTAGGCGTGCTCTTGAAATAAGCACCTCAATTGGAAGGCTGTTTGCTCTCCTGAGTACTTCCACGTTTGATATGTGATGGAACCAACGGATTTTCATCATACTTCTGAGGTGTCTCTGCTGAAAACGTTCTAAGTCTTTCACATGACGACGGTAAGTGACCCAGTTTTCACATCCATATAGCAGTGTTGGAATGACAACTGCTCTGTAGACAGACATTTTCGTTGACAAAGCAAGGTCGTGGTTGTCAAATACTCTCTCTCTAAGTCCCCAGAGTGCTCTGGATGCAGCGTTAATTCTATTGCGAATCTCGCTGTCCATGTTTGCTTTGTCATTAACAACGTTGCCTAAGTAATTGAACTGATCCACCACTTCAAGAGAATTTCCGTTAAGTGTAATGTCTATTTGGTTCATTTGATGAGGAGTTGACATAATCTTAGTCTTTCCAATGTTGATTTTAAGTCCCAAGGAATCATAGCTCTGGGCATACACATCTAAAAGTTCTTGAAGCTCTTCCGGCGTAGAGGCTAAAAGTGCACAGTCATCCGCATACTGGAGATCACAAATGAATCGTGTGCGTGTCTTCGTGAAAGCTCTAAAGCGCCCTATGTTAAAGAGACCGCCATCAAAACGGTATCTGAGACCTATTCCTCTGACTGTCAGTTTGTTGTCAACAATAATTGTTAGAGCAGTGGTAAACAAATTAAAGAGTAGGGGTGCCAGGACACATCCCTGCCTAACTCCAGTGAGGGTTTGGAAAGGTTCGGTTGCCTCATTATTATACATAACCTGGGCGTTGTTGTTTGTATGTAGACTGCGACATACTTCCACAAATTTTCTAGGGATACCTAAGCGGAGCATAATTTTCCAGAGCACTTCCCTGTCCACCGAGTCAAACGCCTTGTTTAAATCAATGAAGGCCATGTGAATTTCTCCTTGATGTTCGAGTGCTTTTTCTTGAAGCTGTTTAAGTGTGAAGATTAGATCCGATGTGCCTCGGTTTGGTCTAAAGCCACTCTGTGTTTCAGGAAGTAACTTTTCCATAACAGGTGTTAGCCTATTTGCCATCGCTTTAGTGAGTATCTTCCCTCCAACAGCCAGGAGAGCTATACCCCTGTAATTTCCACAGTCCGCAGCGCTCCCTTTGTTTTTGAAGAGGTTGATTAAAAGTGTATCACGAAACTCCTGCGGAGCTTGACCACTTTCCCATACGACATCAAACAGTTTTTTGAGGTAGGGTATGAGCTCTGACGACACAGCTTTAAAGATCTCAGCTGGAAGTGAGTCGGCGCCGGGAGATTTGTTATTTTTTAGCTGCCCAATGGCGGTTAAGATCTCTTCCGTTGTTAGTGGTTTATCTAAGTCTTCGAAGGTGTCATATTGAGGGATAAGATTTATAATATCGTGATCGGCTTGACTTTGCTGGTTAAGAATGTTAGAGTAGTGTTCTTTCCATCGGGCTCTTATTTCCTGGTCTTCTTTGAGGAGATTTCCATTTAAATCTTTAATAGGGCACATATTTTTCCGACTGGGGCCGTATACTGCTTTTACTCCTTGAAAGAAATTCCTGTAGTCGTGTGAATCGGCGTACCTTTGAATTTCTCTGGCCTTGCTTGCCCACCACTCGTTCTTTATTCTTCTGATTTCGCGTTGCGTTTCATACTTAGATTGGGTAAAAGCTTCTGCTTTTGATGAGTCGTTGGGGTGGTTGATAACGTTTTGGAAGGCAGTATGTTTGCGGTCAAGAAGTTCTTGTATAAAAGCTTCATTATCATTGAACCAGTCCTCCTGTTTTTTATTTGCTGCAGTGCCAAGAATTTCCTCACTAGCACTTTTTAAACTGTCTTTAATTTGTGTCCAGGTAGCAGCGACATCTACAGAATTGGTTTCTTCTAGTGCACTCAAATTCTCTTGAACTTTTTGCTTTAGCTGTTCGACGGTTTGTTGGTCACGCAATTTACTAATACAGAGACGGAGTCTACGTTTTACTTGAGTTCTTCGGTGTTTGGGTCTCATAACAATTTTCATTTTAGAGACAACAGGACGATGATCGGTCCAACATTCGCTATCAATGCGCGCCTTTGTAATTTGGACGTCCTTGAGATGCTTCCTACGCACGATAACATAGTCCAGTAGATGCCAGTGACCTGATCTGGGGTGACGCCAGGTGCCTTTAAATTTATCCTTTTGTCGGAAAATGGTGTTTGTTATAACTAGATCATGTTCGGCGCATTTAGTTAGGAGTAGTTGACCGTTAGCGTTCATGTTGCCCAAACCGTTCTTGCCTATGATGCCTGGCCAGGTGTCTGCATCTCTCCCTACTCTAGCATTAAAATCGCCAAGAATAACGAGTCGTTCCGTTTTAGGTATTCTACAGAGGGTTTCTTCCAGCTGTTGATAGAAGCTTTCCTTGGTTTCGTGACTTGCATCCAGAGTGGGAGCGTAGGCGCTTATTAGATTTACCGCGTTGCCATCTGATAGCTCATAGCGTAGCAGCATTAAACGCTCGGATAGGCCTTGTGGTACTTGTGTTAAGTTGGATACAAGTTGATTCCGAACGGCAAATCCTACTCCATGTTGTCTTCTTGAATTGGTGGGAAGACCTTTCCAATAGAAGGTGTAGTACTTTTCTGTGAGAGAGCCTTCCTCCAAAAATCGAGTTTCGCTGAGAGCTGCAACGTCAACATTGAGTCGGTGAAGTTCTCTATCTATTAGAGCAGTTCTTCTTTCAGGCCGATCGGTGCGAGTGCTGTCGTTCAAAGTACGAACATTCCAAGCGCCGTAGATGAAAGAATTAGTTTTGTTGGATTTCACTTGTCGGTGTTTTTTCGACATTCGATGAGGTGTCCCTGTGGGCACCCTCCCCCGGAGATCCGATCGGGAGGGTATTTTACCTCCGGATGATTTTGTCCCACTTGAACGCTCCATCATTTTTTTAAAGCCTTAATCGACTGAAAACGAAGCTGCATTTGAAGTTTTAGCTGGAGCAGGTATGCAACTGACCAGCTCGGTTGCGGAAGGCGAGTGGTGTGGTCCCATGGCACAGAAGGAGACTGCGACGATGGGGTAACCAAACGATTCCAAAAGCAACCTTTGTGTGCGGTGGGTTATTTTTACCGCACTCTTCGTGAGAAGGTAATTTTGTAATTGGGCCAGAGGTGAAATGGAAAATGATGTCGACTTTTTCAATACTGTTTTATTCAGTGATGAGGCAATTTTTCATAAAAATGGATTTGTTAATAGGCACAATTTCCATTTTTATGCTTCGGAAAATTCTCACTTTTTTATGCAAGTTCATAAACCAACACAGATGGTCTATAAACGTTTGGGGAGGAATTATTGGAGAACATGTAATAGGGCCACATTTCTTTGATGGTACATTGACTGGAGCTATTTATCTTCATTTTTTGGAAAATTATCTGCCACAACTATTGGTAAATTTCATTGAAAGAATTCGAAATAGGATGTGGCTTCAGCAAGATGGTGCTCCACCACATTATTTAAATGCAGTTAGAGACCACTTAAATAATACCCGCCCTAATCAATGGATTGGAAGAAATGGACCCACTAAATGGATTGCTAGATCCCCAGATCTTACAAAAATGGATTTCTATTTATGGGGATACGTGAAGGAAATTGTTTATAGCGACACACCAACAACAGTACAAACTATGAAGCAAAGAATAATAACTGCCTTTATATCACGAAGTAATATATGGTTTATTACTTCGTGCTTCATGTCTATCATACCGGCAGTTTTAGGAACAATGGGAACCTCTGTAAGGAATGATTATCTTATTATTTAAAAGGCAAGAAACAACGTAATATTGTCAAATTATAATTTGACACCAGCCTACTTTTAGTATTTTACACTAATATAATTGTGCTCATCGCCTTTGATCGATCACTTAGGCAGATGTAATTTAATAATTTAATTCTGTTCTCAAACCCGATTTTACGAAATTTTTTCAATGCATAGAAAAGTTTCAAAATGAATCATATTTAGTCATTTTTTTTAATTGAAAAAAAATAGCAGGTAGAAAGATATTTAAAAAATTTCAAGAAGGGTAGTTAATTTCACCCCTTTCGTTAGATGCCTTTTGATGAGTAACCGAGATGTGCCAAATTTCGTCTTTTTCCGATTACGTTATTTTGAGATAGAAATTAAAAACCGTTATTTGGCACGCCCCTTTAAGGGGGTGTAGTTGGACAGGAAAGGGTTATTTAGAAAAATTTTATACGAAGAACCCGTCTTAATTTTCGACAGGAAATCTACAGTTAAATTTTTTGCACGGTATTACGGGACACCCTGTATACGTACTCTCTGTAGCTAGTTTTTTTATAAGTATACTAGCATACAATGTGATGCAATTGTTAACTTTTTTGTCTGTATTATATCAGTAAATACATAAACAAATAAATATCGGATGAAACCATCGAAAAGCAAAGGAAATCCAAATAAATCAGGGCAAGCAGCATAAGATTTAAATCAGATAGCCTGAATTGTCTGAGTGATTTGGCAGTTATCAAAATGTTTTTTTCCATCATCGTTAGCTGAGTATTATCTAATTTAAATAAGAATTTTAAAAATGATTTTTTCTTTGTAGTTTATTGGATTCTCTTTCCCTCGTATATTTGCTTTGGTAATATAAAAACCTGATCTCTGCACTTTTCCTTTTGCCGGTACGCTGAGTCCTATTCTGATAAGAAATATCTCGACTCAAGGAAAGGGAAATAAGAAGAGGAGGGAAAGATCCTACCAACCCGCCGAGAGCGCTGCTGGGATACGATGCAACAAGTGTTATCTTATTATTATGGAAGTGAATATAAGGCCTGAGTAAATCAGACCTAAATGAGTTACCGACTCATAGTTCCGGTGTTTCCATCGTTTTATAAAAGTTCTAATCGGATTATTTTCTGAGCTAACACAAACTGAAAATATTATGTTTTAGTACGTACTTTAACTAGCTATTAACAGTGAAAAATTAAGACACGCTAGATATTATTAATTGCGTTTTTATTAACAAAAATTTTTACTTTTAAGCATGACTACGAGTAGGTATATGTAGGTGGGATTTTTTGCATTTTTGACAATGACAATCAGTCGATCTCATAGACAATGCACTTAGTTGTACAAACGTTTTTAAATATTTTATGAGTTGCCTGAAATAAATTGAGCATAACAGGGAACTGAAATAAATATTTGATATTTATAATTTTTTATAAAAGTATACAAAATAAATGTCACACTAAATATTGAAAATGAAAACTTTCTTGTTCCTACAGCAATTGCGTTCATGTTTTTGTTGATTGAATACAATAATTTAAAAGCGCATAGAAAAGTAGATATAGTAAAATTTTCAATTCGTTCAATGTATTCTTCTGTAAAATGATTAATTTCTTCTACTTACTGTTGTGATCCTGCCACCCTAAAATTTTGCAAAGTAAGGAGGTTTTGATTACTTTATTTACCAATTCTCAAAATTGAGACATTTATTCATCACCATCATCATTTGTGCTATAGC
This sequence comes from Leptura quadrifasciata, assembly GCA_963675555.1. Taxonomy (NCBI): domain Eukaryota; kingdom Metazoa; phylum Arthropoda; class Insecta; order Coleoptera; family Cerambycidae; genus Leptura; species Leptura quadrifasciata. The sequence continues at coordinate 53,559,760 of OY776682.1, read as the reverse complement.
CCTGCACGGGCCTCGACCTTCTAAGCGTCCTCCGCCATTGCTGACGAATTTGGGGCTCTCCAGTTGGGGGCACCGATACTTCTGGCATCCTGTGTTACACCATCGGCCCATCTAAGTTTTGGCCTACCTCTCTTCCTGCTTCCTACAGGTTCTATGTTAAGCACTTTTTTAATGGGGTTCGCTTCACTGGCTCGGGCCACATGTCCTACCCAGCACAGTCTCTTTAGTTTGGCCACTGTAACAATATCTCTTCCCTTCGCTTTGTTTTTATACAGGTTATATAGCTCGAAATTATACCTGCGCCTCCATGACCCATTTTCGCATACGACCCCGAATATTTTTTGCCGAATTTTCCGTTCGAAACAAAGTAGGGAGGTTTAGTCGGCTTTTGTGATGGTCCACTCTTCTGATCTATATAGCAGTACAGGGATTACTATGGTCTTGTATATTCTCAGCTTTGTTGTTTGTGACAGTCTTGACACAGTGACAGTATTGGAGAAATGCCTGGAAAGGCCATAGTAACATCTGTTTGCCGTCACTATGCGCCGCTTAATTTCTCCCGAGATGTTGTTGTTTGGATCGACTTGAGTACCTAGATAGGTAAATTCCCTGACTGCTTCAAAGTTGTGATTACCAGTTACTAAATTTTGCCCTGCATCACCAGCTCTTTTCTGGAAAGTAGTTGGCATGTATTTTGTCTTTTCGTCGTTTGCCTGTAGTCCCATGGCCCTCGCTGCCGTTGCTAGGTCCAAGAAAGTTTCTGTAGACTTTCTTGCCATTCTTGTTATTATGTCGACATCGTCTGCATATGCCAAGGTCTGGAGTGACATTTATTAATGCCCCTTTATTTTTCGTTAAGTATATTATATAAGTTTACAGTGAGGCCCCATAGCATCTGGCATTCAAAAATGATATCTTTTATTTCTGTTGTAGTTCTTTAGATAATCTTTTCATTAATATTCTTATAATTTAATATGCACCGGGGATATAAATATTGATCTTATGGATTTAGAAAACAGTAATACCACACAATTCTTAGCGCTTTTAGATATTTATGGATTATTCATTTAAATGAGGAACCTACAAGAATTTCTGTAAATAAAATGTCACTTCTTGGTGTGATAGTACGTGCGGACAGGAACGATATTTCATCCAGTGGCGTACGGAGTGAGGGTAATTTAAGAACTGATCATGAATTGATTTATTGTAATTTAACCAAACCTACAATTAAACATCTTCATATTTTTAGAACATACAGAGATTACGACAATTTTAAGTTTAATTTATTTAGTCAGGATTTTGAAACACTCCCTCTTGAAGACATTTTTTATATGGATAATATTAATGAAAAAGTTGCATATTTTAATAATTTATTAATATTCTTATTTGATAGGCACCCTTCATTAAGAACAATAAGATGCACCAATTCCAAAGCACTATGGTAAACTATTAATATCAGATCAATGATAAAATTAAGAGAAAAAGCTTTAGCAAAATTTAAACAAACCAGAATCCCTGAACATTATAAGTATTATAAAAGTTTACGCAATCTTAAAAACAACACAATAAAAAATTAAAAGAGAGCATATTATCTAAATTTTAGAATCAGAATTAATAAAACTGAAATCTTGTGGAGAGATTTGGGTGATTTGAATATCTATTAAAAAAAAAAAGAAATAAGGATATACCTCAAAATTTATCAGATATTAATGAGATTAATAACTTTTTTATAAACTCTGCTAAAATGTTAAACACTAGAAACATGCAGGAAACAAAATTGTACTATTTGAGCAATTTAAAAACTAATTTTGCACATAAATTTGAATTTATATTATTAAGTAATGAAAACATTTTACAAATTATACAGTAAATATTGCTACCCATTTATTGTTCCTTTTATTACGCATATAATAAACTATTGTTTATAAAGTAATACATTTCCAGATATTTGGAAAATTGCATTGGTAACTCCCTTATCCAAAGTGGATCTGCCCACTGAATATAAGGATTTAAGACCTATAAGTATTTTGTCTCCTTTATCCAAGTTACTTGAGAGGTTTGTTTCTGACAAATGAAAGAACATCTGGAAAGGTATGACATTTTACCACAATTTCAATCAGGCTTCCGATTCAATCACAGTTGTTCTACCGCACTAACACATAATTGACGACATCTTAAGCGCAGCAAATGAAAATAAACTAACAGAGTTATTCTTGTTAGACTACACAAAAGCGTTTGATTTCAATAATCATGAAGTCTTATTAAATATTTTGCAATATATCGGCTTTGAAAATAATGCTATCCAATTCATTCATAACTATTTACAATCATCTGAGTCAAATTGCAATATTAAATAATAATATAGCTGTCGAAGGTATTTTGGATCGTGGAGTACCACAAGGGTCAATTATGGGGCCTTTACGTCTCTCTGTCTACACGAGCCAGTTGTACAGAGTACTTAAATTTTGTAAGGTACACTGTACTCTCATGGTACTTTGCAATACCTTGGTATTGTCTCATGATTATTATTGTGATGTTGTATATGGGCCCTGTTTGGATGTTGTCACATCCAACAGAATACATAAAATTCAAAATTGCAACTAGAAGAGAACATATTTCACATAAAATTAAGGAATTGAACTGGCTAAATATGGAGAATAGAACATTGTTACATGCTTATGTCTACTTTCAATAGGTTGTGTTTACCAAATCACCGCCTTATTTTTTATTATATAATAAAAATTCACAATTTAAATATACGAAGAAAATCATTAATAATTCCTCCATAAAACTGCGTTATTCGAACGATCCTTTTCGTATCATATTTGTAAATTATATAATAAATTACGTGCGAATATAAAATGTATTACAAAAATTGTTAAATTTAAATGTGAACTGCGAAAATTATTATTAAATAAACAGTAAAAGATAGGTTGTATTAAGTACATGAATTGAAATTTATGGTAATGTAGGCACACTTGTTTATTTGTTTTATGTATATGTAGGCATTTTTAAAACTATTTTATAGTTTTAGGCTGGGTTATTTGAACTCTCGTTGGGGTTAAGTGGCAGAACATGATTACGTCCTGAACTTCGCCCTTTAAATATTTTTTAATTAATTTTGTATATTATTTCACCGAACAAAGTTTATTTATTATTATTACTACACAGTATGAAGGTATTAACCCATCATTTTGTTACATTATATAATTTATTTTATGGTATAAAGGCATGTCGCGGGCAATCTCCTTTACACAGGAAAATCTCGCGACAAGCTTTTATATCAGAAAAAAATATATATAATGTAACAAAATTATGGGTTTGATTTACTGCAAAGTTTATTTTATACTTTTTAGAGCATTTTTTAAATAAAAGTTTTTTTTTAATTTTTGCAAGTATTGTCATTAATTGCTTTAATTATCAAGGAGGATAGCGTGCACTAGCAATTGATATGCCATAAATAATTTAGAACATCGAATTTGTCTCTTATTTGTGCTTAATGAAAATAAACGTGTTTGATTACTATAGAAACTTTATTTTGTGTTTATCCTTCCATTTATGCTCTCTCCTGGAAAATAATGAATACTGCTCATTGGCGCCCAACGTGGGGCTCAAAAACCCGACAGGTTTTAACATGTCACATTAATAAATTAATTCTGCTTCGTTATCTAATTTTATTGGCACAATTTCTGACTCGTCATTCGATCTTCGCGCCCTCTGTGGTTGGATTCCGTATACTAACACAGACCTGGCCTCCAGATTTAAAATCGGTTGATTTGCATCGTATCGTATTTTCTCTTCACTGTGACGTGGATAAAGTTATTATCCGAAGAGATATGTAATATTTATCATTCCTCGAAGTATCTTAAAGTTGCCATTAAGAATGCATAAATGTGTTAAGTCTCCTATTTCTGAAGTCTAGTACATCGAGAACATTACTTCACTCCTAAATTCCATTTGGCAAATGTTCAAGCTTCATGACGTTCAATTGAAATCATCATTAGCAAATAGTCTTTCCCCCTAGAGAAATTACGCTAACTATTTTACACAATCAATAATTTCTTCAAATATTTCACCCGATATTAAACTTCATAATACTAATATTCGTCATATTACCATTAAATTATTCTAAATTGTATAGTTTTATTAATGGCTAAATTTTCATTCAAAAATTAAATACAAGTTTGTTGAGGAAACACGGACATTTTATTTTTTAAATATTACATCAGTCAAATGACCTTCTCCTCGCTGCTAACACTCTTGAAGACTAGCACGAAAATTTTTCATCACCCGCTCCAACATTTCAATTGGGATTGCGTTAATCTTTGTCCGAGTATTATATTTTAGTTGTTCCAAAATTTGTGGCCGATTAGAAAACATGTAGTCCCATAAAAAGAAATCACAAGCTGGGAGATCCGGTGACCGTGCCGGCCAGTTGATGTCCCTAAATTTAGAAATGACATGGCCACGAAACATTCTTCACAAATTTGTCATAGAATCCCTAGCAGTGTGGAAAATGGCTCCGTCCTGCTGAAACCTGTTACGAGCCTACGATAAGCTGGCTACGTCCTGTGAGAATATAATACCGTTCGACCGTAGGCAACCCACTGCATTCTATAAAGTATATAAAATCACCTAATATATTAAATCGCATATGCATCGTTCCAGGCTAGAGGGCTCTGAAGGAACTTCCGCCTCGGCCATGATTCATGCATTATTCGCCTCGTAGAGCACGCGACCGCATTGTTGATGATTGCTAAGTTTATCTGCAGCCATCCTCGTGGGATTTGTAAATTTGTGCAATCTGTTGCAGTTTTCCCTTATTTTGGTTGTTCTTTATTTTGTGGAACTAGTTTCGAGGGAAAACTATCTCTACTAAGTAGGATTTTAGTCCACACGGTAAGCATGTTCTCCATAGTCATAGTCTTTCACATGTTGACTTGTGATTTTATTATTTTAGGCCGCTTCCGGCACGTTCAGGATAGGCATTTATGGTTGCTTCCGGCCAGTTTGTAGTAGAATGCTTTAGAATCCTTCTGAAGAAGCTAACAGGATGATCAGCGAAACGCCAAGTCAAGTTCTATGACCATGGCAAGACCCGGAAGAAACTACTTCATTAAGTTTATGGTGCGCTCTTAGCACGTTATTGACCCCTTTCTTTTTCCTGGTACACCTCCAGGCACGCTGTTAACCCCACGCTTTTGGGGAGTGATTCGTAGAGCACCCTCGCTGCCGATTGGGTATCCCCCTCCCGGCCGTCAAACCAGCAAAACCACGTAACCGAGGGATCTACGAAACGGTCAGAACTCTGGACTATCCTGTTGGGGCTCGAAGCCACGGATTCCTGTGGATAAATACCTAAAATTTCATTTATACCCTTTCATTCATTTTACTCGCTTGATTCGTCACATTAAGCAACCTAACACACCGTCTGGGGAATGTACTGCTACTTATTTCTTACATCATATTTAAGTTGATATATATCATCATTTTCTGTACACCTGCATTAGTTACCAACCGGTATTGTAAATAGATATTTTACTTTTTTGTCACATAGCAATGCATAACCTATTAATTACATATCGAGTGTCACATTGTTAAATTTTAAATATATAGTCTGTCCTGAGTCCGTTGTTGCGATATTAAAGTGTCGTATTTGTGAATCAGGGTGTTTTATTTTATTGTCACGCCAGGAGAAACGAGAGCAACTGATAATTGATCCCGTAAGTATAGGGTACAGTTACGCCCCGAGATACTGAGCTAGTAATTTTTCTTTTATCGTGAGCACTACATCACAATTCTGGACTAACCGTGCCATGACATTATGCTACACCCTGTGCCCTTTTCGAACTTATAGTTTGCCCCTATGATATCACTTACAAGGGGCTTCTCCCCATGTAGCAAATCATATTCTTCGAATACCCATATCAACATTAAGAAGTTGTTTTTCAAAGTTACGCAATACCTACGGATGACGTTGTGATGTAACAGTAACCGTCACGCCATTTTCCTCAAAGAAGACGGGCCTAATAATTTTAAAGGCGGATACTGCACACCACACAGTAACTTTTTTGCTATGAAACAGTTCTTCGTGCATGCTACGAGTTGAACGTACATTAACAAATAGATACGTTGGATCTTAATGATTATCAGATATTACGTAACGAAATCACTTGGGCTACTGTAGCGTAGCAGATACCGTAGGCACTGACTTACCCGGAAAGTGATGTACGTGCCTACGATAAAATTTCTCTAGCTCAGACTATCTCAGGGCGTTAAGCCCAAGCTTACACAAACTATGATAAATTATTAGTTTACTTACTTAACAAATCACTGAGTTTTTCCATATGTAGTGGTCGCAGACGAAATAATGACACTTTCTTTAAAAATGAAATGCACTATATTGAACAATTTACAAAATTAGTTCTTTAGCATGTAACCTGGTGATGTTCACAGTTGTGGCCAATATTTCACGCTTAATCAGTTATAACATTCATAAAATGCCTCGTGTAGCTACACATCGGTTTACAATATTATCATGAATTGTCATAAATTCTGCCACAAAGGTTTGATTTAAAGAACCTCCTTAAATATATGTAAATATATGCATAAAATATTTAAAAATGTACAGGTTAAAATGCCAAAAAGTATAAATTGATGTCCAGCGGAACCACTGAAGGTGGTCCCCGGTAAGTAAAAATAATAAACACACACTTATTTAGGGTGGTACGATACCGAGTCCGGTGGAAGAACTGAAGCCCTGCAGAGATGCCTTCGGGACACAAGAAATGGACCCAAGGATGGGGTTGATCGTGGCCTCACCAGCCCTGGAACCTTCCACTGTTTGTGGATGCCCCGTCCGTGGAACTTCACTGACGTGCGTAGAAGCCCCGTCCGTGGAACCCTAAAGATATCACAATTTAATTCACAGTCAGAAATGCACGTGAAGCGTGCTTAATGTGAGAAATTCTGACATAACCTACAAATGAAACATAATTTACCTCACTGATGAGGGAACAATCCACCAAAACTCCTGGAAGCCACAGTCGGATAAATGGGGTTGAGTCGCCTTTTAAAGTTGACACTGTATTTCCACAGGAAAGCCTGCAAATTTGCGAAACACGTGGGTAGAGAACGGGCAAGATGGCGTGAAGAGGTTAGCTTACCTTGTGTAATTTAATATCCTGCTTCCGCAGATAAAATTTACTCACAAACACAAAATATTCCGCTAAACGGAACAACAACGGATTGAGGAAATTTTCTTGAGTTGGTTATTCTAAAATCCATGCGGATGCCTTGAATAAAATCAAGGTTCACAGAATAACCACTAACCAACAAGCCAAGCCAAGCCAACCAAAAATGTCTGCTTCCGTTTGTCCTGTTGATCACGTGTCACAAATGTGTCGCCCTCCCATGGAGAATAGCGAAATGTGTTACGGACGTGTAGCAGTTGTTATAATGCGGCCCACAAAACGCTAAAGCGTATGGTGGGTCGCATACGCTAGAGGTCCGTAACATGCAATTGCAGAGGATTTTCCGTCACCCAGTATCGAAACTTAACATATCCAGAAAGAGGAAAATGAGCTTCATTTGACATCAGCAAGCATTCAGCGATATTCGGGTTTTCAGCAAATAGCCCTTCGAAACGTTTGCTAAAATCAACGCTTGTTCGAAAATTTTGAGGCAGAAGGTTTCTGACTTGAATTTTGTAGGGATGGAAGTGTCTTTTAGAATGCGGCGATAATTACGGTGTTGAGTGTTAATGCGTACAGAACGAGTTCTTCCTTTTGGTTTTTCTCTCGCACATGAAACAGTACTGCGAAACTTGTGTACCAACTTTTTAATTTTTATTCGATTACGAACTGGATCTCGTGGGATTTAAATGAAAGTGACTACGAAATAATGAGTGAATACAACAGAATAGTTATTTTTAAATAAGCTTCAACCGCAAGAGAACGTTGAATATTTGACCAACGCTCCATATTCATGGCTAAACTCACATTTCTCGCAAACGCTTTAAAACTGTCTTAAATTTCCATTTATCGCGAAAGCATGGCGACTCGATTTCAATTTATATCTCATTATATTATGATATGAATTAACTTTGAAAATGGGTACTTCATTCTGCCGGACCCGTTATTAAATATTTTAAACAATATATTCAGTGAGATTATCGTTATATCTGGTGCTTCCTAAACAAGTTTTGTGTCTGACAAGCTTATACGACTTGGATTACAATTTCGAACTTGAACTTCGTGTGGAACACGGAAATAATAATAATAAAGTTTGCTCGAATTTGTAACAGGGTTTTCTTTGTTTGAGTCGAAATAGGGTCACTGAAGAAAGATCTATTATACTATTCTCCTGTTGATTACAGATTTGAGTATTACTTCTAGAAAATAACAGCTATAAAACAAATTCCCCCATATAATTATTAGATAAATTATTCATTGATCGTGATCCATTTTTTTGCATTTCGATACGTATGCAGGGTGTTTTGAAATGCACCCTATATATTTTAATCTGTGAGTCCCTATGTTATGTGAAGACAAATGCCAAGTTTAAATTTTACAAATAGAAAATACCTGATAATTTCTTTCTTCTTATCATAATTGTTTACATCCTCCAGTAAACACCATGTACGTAGATTCACTAAATTGCAACAAGAATCTTCACAAGCCACTACTTTATTAATCACTTAAATTACAATAATTAAAAATATTTATTCTAACATAAATTCACTATTTTAATTCACAACTTGTTATATATATATATATATATATATATATATATAATAAGGTATTTTGGCGAATAAAAAGAAAACTCTTAGTTAGTTAATGTTTATTAGCTTTCTCGAGACATTAACTTGAGGTTAATTTGATAAAACTACGTCGAAATACATGGCAGGAAAACTACTTAATACGTTATTAGTGGTCGACCCCACACACACTGCTATTGTTATTAATAAAACATTTAACTTAAATTTAATTACACATATTGATAAAATCTGATTAAACTTTCATTTAAAATAATTTACAAAATGGACTCAATTTGGCCCATTCTTTGAGTAACCTTACGTTAATTGGTCCATATTGTCTGTTGATGTTCTCGAAAAACCCCATGTTATTCTACAAATTTTAGAAAGGTAGTTTTGACTGACCAGTTAAGGTACAAACATAAAATTTATTGAGGTTGCAGTCAGTGATAAGGTATTTTGGCCAATAAAAAGAAAACTCTTTGTTATTGTCAAGCTTTCGCTAATGTTTATTAGCTTCCTCAAGATATTAACTTAAGGTTAATTTGATAAAACTAGTGGTCGATCCCACACACATAGCTACACTGCTATTGTTATTAATAAAACATTTAACTTAAGTTTAATTACACATATTGATAAAATCTGATTAAAATTTCATTTAAAATAATTTACAAAATGGACTCAGGAATCCATTTTGTAAATTCCCATTCCTGAACATTTCTTCCTTCAGTTTTCCAAAACTTCTTAAATATATATCTTAAACAGGGTGGGTGACAGAAAGCATCCCTGTTTAAGACCCTTCGTAACTTTAAATAATAGTTTTGAGATTTTATTTCCAACCTTTATGACGCTTTCTGGATTCTTATGTATATTCCGCTGAAGGCAATCTTCGTCAACACATCAAAAAGCTTTGTCAAGGGCACTGTATCCTAGATTTTTTCAAGATCTATAAATACGAGATGGGTAGGTTGATTTCGGGCTTCCCGTTTCTCTATTATTTGCTGGAGGGTGAATATACTATCCAAGCATGACCTTCCTGCACGAAAACCGCTTTGCTCCTCAAGTCTTCATATTTTGATTCAATTCTTTTCTTAAGAATTCTTCCATACAACCTTCCCATTGAACTAGTGATACTTATCCCCCTATAATTTTCACAAACTTTTTTGTTTCCCTTCTTAAATTGAACTGATATATGCTCAATTCCAGTCCGCTGGGATGCTTTCTCCTCTAATCAAACAGGCATTAAAAAGCTCCGCTAGAATTTCCAACAAAATATTTGGTCCATGTTCCATTAGTGTAATGGGAATGTTTCCCGGTCCCGGAGCTTTGCTGTTTTTCATGTCTTTTAATGCTATTTTTAATTTCAATTATATTTATTTCTTCCTCCGTGTTGTCATCTACTTCGATCTCGTCTACTTTTCCTTTAAATTTTTCTCTATTTTCCCTTAATAATGTTCTATAATGTTCTTGCCATTCATCTTCTCTTATCAAGTTTATATTTTCTGTCTCTGTTCTGTCCTTTCTTAAATTTTTTATGGCTTTTTATGCCTGTTATTTTGGTTCCTCCTAAACATCTCTCGATCTGCTCACACTTTTTCTCCTAAATTTCGTTCTTTTGCCACCATCTTTTTTACTTCTCTATTGCATTCTGCATATACCTTCCTGTCCTGTTACAGTTCTTTATTTCATCTGATCACTTGTCATCTAATAAATAACTCAGTCCTTTCTTCTCGAATTCATTCCTTTTATATATGAATTGAATGTACTCTAATCTCCTTCTAGAACCCGTCGAAATTTCTATAGTTTTCTAGGTGCCAAATGGCGGTTCATTTGGCGGTTCGTCAACGGGTCCACAGATGGCGCTGTTTTACCGGCAAACAACTAAACAGGCCTCTCTTCTCTCTGACCAGGAACTAATTATATCTCTCTCCATCAGAGGGCAGCACATAACAATAAGTTTATCATAAGTAAATTTCACTGCAGTTCCTACACTAAGAGTGTCATTTTGAACTTGAATTTAAGCTATTTGGGGCGTAAAATTTTGATTTAGCTATATACCTTAGCATTTTAGAGGTCACGAAATCAATTTTTAAGAGCATTTGTGAACGGCGAAAACCCTACTATAATGAAAATAGCGAACATGTCATGTATTAGAATTAATATCCGAGGGTTACAGAAAGCTTAGTTTTATTACTAGATCTAGTAAAGAGTTTAACTATGATACCTGTATATTATTATTCAATTCATATGTCCGTTCTAAACTAGAGTATGGGGCTATAATATGGAATCCAAAAACTATTTTATATTCTGATATGCTAGAAAAAATCCAAAAAAGACTACTGAGAACCCTATTCTTTAGAAAACATAATTCATGGCCATTATTTATATCTTACACAACGCAACTACTAGATTTTAATATTAACTCACTTCAGAATAGAAGAAATAACTCTGAGATATTGTTATTTAACGTTTTTAATAAGATTAATGATCCTGATATCTTAGCAGAAATTGCTATTAATGTTCCTGATATTAGATTAAGAAGGAGAGATAATACTTTTAAAATAACAAACACAATTTCGCCCGTTAGCCAATGTTTGATTACTACAAATTAATTTATAAAAAATCATGACATTGACTTTTTTAACATAAGTAGAAGTAAACTGTTAAATTGTATGTAATATTAGCATAATAAGATAAATTGTATATTATATTAGCTTTGTATATAATTATACATATGTAATATTAGCTTTACATGTCAAATGTATATTTTTCCTCCATACTACTGTTTCTTAGTTTTAGCCTGTAGTATACACACTACTAAAACCCTGTACACCATGTAAGTGGAATATTGTATTCTGTATGATGTGCAGTATAAATAAAGTTCTAATTAATAACATACTGAACATAACGAAATAATGAACATAACGAGCATAATGAACTTTTATGATGATTATGAACAAATGAATTTTGCGGAGTTCAGAAAACCAATTCTAGTGTATCCGTGATTAAAAATGATAAGGACGTTAATCTAAACAAAGCGATAAAATAAAAAAATAAAATAAAATCGGTATGTCGGATAAATAATTTGAAACAAAAGTACAAATAAACTTAAATTTCTATATCCAATCTCTACATTGGATATTATAAAAGTCATTAATGAATTGAAAAACGATAAATCATTGGAAATAGATGAAACTACTTCTACCGTTTTAAAGGAAATTTCTGAACACATTACAATACCGTTAGTTCATATAATAAATAAAGCTATAAAGGTGGATAAATGTCCATCGGCCTTTAAAGTAGCTATCATAAAGTCAATTTTAAAAAGTGGTTGTAAGGACGAGATAACGAACTATAAACCAATATCATTAATCAGTAACTTGGCAAACATTTTTGAAAAAGTCATAAAGTCAATAATTATAAGATACCTCGAAAAATATAAGTTGTTTCCTAGGTCCCAATACGGCGTCAGAAAAGGCATGAGTACACAAAGTGCAATTGCAAGCCTTATAAGGGAGGTCTTAGACAGCAGAGATAAAAGCCTAGTTTTCATTGGTTTAAAAAATTCTTTGACATGGTATACCATCCTGAACTTAGAGATATTAAATAACTTTAGAAATAATAGCAACACACTTAAAATCTTGTCTTACAAATAGGGTACAATATACATAAGAAGTAGATCTGCTACTGTCGAGTATGGTGTACCGCAAGGGGCCTTAAACCTTAAATATTCCCAAAAGAAATTATTTACCTTTTTACCTATACGAAATATCAGCTCCTCCTTTCAACGAACTTGTCTTTAATGACCATTTGATAGTAGTAGGATGCAGGTTTTCACGGCCGTTGTCTAATGAAGTAGTTTCTTCCGGGTCTTGCCGTGGCCGTCGAACTTGACTTGACGTTTCGCTGATCATCCTGTCAGCTTCTTCAGAAGGATTCTAAAGACTGAATTTGTTTTGTTACACTCCTCGTTATATACCTAGGCGCCGCTTCGCTTCGCTGGTCATTCGTCGTGTTTGCTTGACTGTGACTTACTACGGTGCTGGTACTTGGCAATACCAGTCTCCACGTGTTACTAAGTCGATACCCATCCTCTCTGTTAAAGTTGTTCACTTTTTTCATAATTTCCAGTGATTCCCTAATGATTCGCGGATAATAGCGCGTATTCCCTGTCTAATATATTGACGTCCTCGTAGTCGATTTTATGGTTCTCGTTATTATGGACATGTTCTGCTATCGCCGACCTATCCGTGTATCCAAATCTGGTATTTCTCTGGTGTTCTTTTATTCTGAAGAAAACACGGCAGATGCTTCCCTCAGTCAAAGACCCTGTCCCCAAACTGTTATCAAAAGGTGTTTACCAGTTGAAGTGCACAGGTGGTAAGAGCTACATCGGACAAACAGGACGGAGTTTCCAGTGCAGAATCAAAGAACACCAGAGAAATACCAGATTTGGATACACTATGGGTATATTTCAAAAACACCCTGTAAAATAAATCCGATCCGTTTTTTATGCACAAAATTGAAAGTATTATTTGTACAGAGCAAATATATAGATAGCATTATTTCCGTTTTAAGAGTTTCTTAGATTTGAAGTGATACTGTTTCTCAAATAGATTTGCGTGTGCCTTCCTTTAATGTATAACTAACGTGTTGAAATCAAGTAAGTACACGTTTTGTAATATTGCAATAGAACGATGTGTATTTGTCAAAGGGCATGAGTTATTACACTAATCAATAATTAATTAAGTTAATAATGGATCCCCCATACTTAATATTGTGAATACATACGTAGTTCCCCAGCTTTGCTTTGTCCATTTACAAAATGTGATAGGTTCAGTAATTATTATGTAGATAATTATTCAAATTATTAGTTTAATAAATAATAAATATAATGTGCGAATTTCGCATTTGATGTTTACCATCAAGGCAAATATATCAATAACAGATACTAATGAAATATTTATATGCCTATCTAGTTTAATTAAAAGGTTCTAATGACATGTACTTCTATAATACTTTTACAAAAATTTACTGAACTTGTATATGTCGTAGTAGTGAAATACAGCTTTTCAGGAAAAGCCTAGGCAGTTCATGTAATGCCGGCAGATAGTGTAAAATCTATATGCTATACGATTTGCCTAGGCTGTTTATGAAGAGCCTGGTTTATTTCGTCCTTTAATGTTATGATTCGTGTTTTATATGATCTGCCGCCTTCATCGCTAGGCTTATTGTGTAATATCAAAAATAAATATACAAACAGTTTGGAATTGTACCGTTACTATTCTTTTTTTCCAATTTAATTAAATTATAATGAGAGAAAAATCTTTATTTTATGAACACATTACGAAAAGAAGCCTAATAAACGTCCATGGAACAAGAAACCTTTAAATGAGGTAAGATTATTCATTTAATATTAAATTGAGGTTAGGTGATAGGTAAAGAGGTTAGGTGTTAGGTATTTATTTAGAGATATATTTTAGGTTAATAGTCCAGTTCTTCCATATTATTAAATAAAATAAATAAAAACCAAAAACTCTTACTTTTGTATTTTAATAATTACCTTATTTTACAATACGACTAGATAACATCATTTCATGAAATGCCGATGGCCTAAGTCGCGGCAGATCCTGTAAACTTCTCATTACACCAAAATACAAAAATTTTAGAGCACTTCGTGAAAAGCCTAGTCACATGATGTAACATGAGGTGTTTCACATTATCTGCCGGCATTACATGGACTGCCTAGTCTTTTCCTGAAAAGCCGTTTTTCACTATGTGACTACGACATATACATGTTAAAAGAAACAGATTATTTTCTACTTGAACTTGAATTTTTGAGAAAGAATTGAGGCAACATATGCGGACGACTAGCTGGTTTAAGTCGGAGCAGAGAGCCGTGGGTTCAGAGCATTCGTAAGAGTGGAGAAACTTACCCTTTCTGATATGTACAGCATAAGCGACAGATTTCTGTTTATTTCGAGAAAAGGAGACAAAGAAAAACTGATGTAAAATTGGGCACCATCTATAGTAACATAAGCAAAATTGTCTCTTTTTCTCGAATAACCAGTCTACTATAGATCAGACTGAAATTGTTGGTAAGAGAAATAAAAAGATAAATAGATTAAAATGAATGTTAAAATATATTACATGAAAAATAGACAAATCGGTTTGGAAGACAAATTGAAATTTAAAATATATATATATATATATATATATATATATATATATATATATATATATATATATATATATAAACAAATTTATACCAGTATCCTGGATTGATTATGGTTGAGGTGACTGGTTCTGGGACAGCAATCCAGGCCCACAATTGTCTCTTGTTGCAAGAATGAATTCTATAGTTTCCTTGGCAATTTACGTCTCAATGAAATGGGGTGAAAGTTGTAGGAAAATTAACCAACTATGTGGTTTAATGAAAAGACAACGAAATTTTATCTATGAAAGATAAACTGTGCAAAAACTATGCAGGAATGTAGAAGAAGTATCTCAGAATTTAAGTATCTAAGAATATAAGCATCGAAGCATGTAAGCATGTAAATATCTAAGCATGAATGCATGTACAAAATTTAAGCAAGTTAGCTGTACAAAATATATTTAAGTTAGCTGCACGAACTATATTTAAGTTAGCTGCACGAAAGCTGATTTCATAAAAACTATAAATTGCCAAAAAAATGAAAAGGAAAGAGAAAAATATTTTTAAAACCATGTGGTACATATAGTATCTTAACTACTTATTAAATTAAAAAGAATTGACTTTGAATTCAAATTTATTTTAAAAATAATTGAAATTATATCAAAGGCAAAATTTGAAGATTAATTAAATTTTTAAATGAATAATGAACCTGTATATTAAACACTTTGTAACTGGGATATAAAAATTGTAATATCAATTACTGAAATCCACAGTTAAAAATTATATACGTTTGAATCAGTACAAAGGCTGCAAGCAAATGACTTCCTCGTGAGTTTTACTGATAAGGTAAACTTTTTGTCCTAGTTACTGGTAAGCAACGCTACCAAAAAAAATGTGAGAAATCTAATTCCCTATTTAAATTGAGAGCTATAAAATATAAAAATAGTACAAGTATGGCCATCTGTCAATGGTTGCGTTAAGCGCATCAACTTTCCTTGTAGATTCCCGTACTCACAACTAAAATAGTGGCATATAATCGATAAAAGGAATCTATAATAAAAGTTTTTGTTCCATACCAATGTCTTTGCCTCAGTTTGTAATTTCTATTTTATACATAACCACAAATATGAACAGCTGTTAATAAATAGTAAAACGTATTGATAACTCAGTAAAACTATTACATCTTATAGGATTTACTATATATAGAATGAGAAAAGGTAAGGAAAATAACCATATGTACTCCATTGTAAACAAAAATATAAAAATTGAAAAATAGATATCTGATGTAAATAAATGTTGTAGACAATTGTTTTCTGGGATAATAATGCTGTATTACAACGGAAATGAGATACATAATAGTGTAGAATATGACCGAGTTCCTAAGATATAAAATTAAGTACATAAAACAGTGTGAAATGGTTTAGCAGTTATACAAATAAAATTTTGTTAGTTGAAAACAGTTTCACTTACAAAAACTGAATCCAAAAATGTTATACAGGACGTGCTAAAAATCCACAAAACACTAGTTTTTAAATAAAACTGTTAAATGGACATACGCCATGTAACAGAATCTGATTAGGGAAATATGACTAATTTAGTTCTAAGTTAACTTTAAAACCAGAATAGACTTTACAAATTTATATTTACCTAAATTAATCCCATTTAACTTTAAAGTTAATAACATAAGATTTAATGATTTCGTTTTTCAGGAAAAACGGTAATTAGGTCAAAATATTGGGAATACTTTGAAGCCGTGCATTTCTACGTTCGCCATATTCTTCAACCGATTCCAAGGGACCATTTTTATAATGGAATTTTGATTGAAGAAACATTTAATATAGAGTCATTTGAAAGCTACCAAATACACTATTGTATTTTATGCCCCAGAAAAGTCGTACGTGACAATTTTTAAGGTTTTCTATAAATATTTTAAAGACACATTCAAATTCTTATACTAAATATAACAGCAACATAAAAAAAGGTCTAAAAAGAAATACGAGAATGGTTGGTTTTTGTGTTTACACTTGACCCAAATTGCCACGGTGAAATTACCAAAAATTAATATCGATGTTAACATCAACAAACACGTGTCTACTGTAAATTAAAAGAAATTGGAATCTTACTCAGAGCTCTCCTGGACAATAACGTACTAATTAAATCCAATATAAAATCGATAATCAATTAAATAACCAGAATATTAATTGAAAATTTGTTAAAATTTACCTACCTTAAAACGTCTCGGAATTGCACTATTGAAAAATGACAAATTAATTACATATTTTTTAAATGATTTTGATATATTTGAACTGACACGGTTTAATTAGAATGCTTAGTTCGGTTATGATATTGAAAAGCATTTCGTCCAAAAGCGTTAGAATCATTCTTGGGAATGCTATAAATGTTGTGATCAATTGTACCTTCCTTCGCTAACAATAATTGTTTACAAATGTCACCTTTCTTTTGTTTTATTATATTGTATCAAATCGTAGTGCAAAGGCAACTATGTAAAAGTTCAATAAAATTTAGTTTGAAAATGATTTTTTATTTTCAAATAAATTTGATAAAATAGAAAAAAAAATTTGTATTCCAAACCACTCTAGACGAATGTCTTAAAATGCTTAAAAAACTGAACATCGACTCAAAAATTCTCGAAAGTCTCATGGTATACTAAAAATGCTGTCTTGAATCCAAATATGTAAAAATATATATTGTTCCATTTAAAAATCGAAAGTTTGGATCATTTCTGGATAAACCGGAAGTGGTCTCATACCCTTTTTATGTCCAAAAATCCACTATCACAGGCAGTTTATGCACCCCAAATTTCAAATGAATAAGTTAAAAAGTAAAGGAAATATAGGGGTAAGCCACTAGCCTGTGTCACCAGGTATATGCACTTACAATTTAGTATATTATCCAGTTCTTAAAAAAAATATTCAGGTCTGCTGTATGACTGGTATGGCCTATATAATGATCATTATTTGCATTATAGATTTTTGCATTCAGTGTCACACGCTTCAATGATATTTTTCCTTATATACAGGCTGGACCATTAATAATATGCCATAGTTCAGTGGTAGATTCTTTGGGCCAAAATATGAAGATATAACCAAATGTGCTTTAGTAAAATATTGCCGTGGAAAAAGATACAGGGTGTCAAAGTTCTAATTATTTTTTTATTTTTTTTTGCAATAACTCAACAGCTTCTTGACTGATCTTCGTCAAATTTGGTAGAGGATTTTTTTTTTATTCTAAGAAACAATTATGTATGTTTACATCACGTTAGATCATAGAGGGCGCCGCAGGAATTGTATCTGATGATGAATTTTTTTCATTTTTTTTGTCGAAACGTTGTGGTATTTCTGACCAGAAAATCTGATGACGGCGTCATTTCCACGTATAAAAGGTGCACTTGGTAGACCTTGATAACTCTAACCATTTTGGAGGAAAGTGCCGTTAAATATTTCAATAATTTCTTGAAAAACAAATTCAAATTTAATGAAACAAACTGTATTTATTGAGTGTGCTTTGGTTACGTTTTAGTTCTGTCATTTACGTCATTTAATCATTTTATTTTGTTCTTGTGCTCCTCGATTTCTTTAACTTCTTTATTTACAATGCCTAGACATAATAATTTTTCAAATAGGGAAATGAGGAATATGATATGTGTTTACGCACAAAATAATTTTAGCGGACGTGCTGCAACGAGGAGATACTCATTGCAATATCCAAACAGAATACAGCCAGACCATAAGATTTTCAAAGATCTGTTTTGTCGTTTGGGAGAAACGGGATCATTTCGCCATACAAATGATGTAAGACGACCGAAATGAATTACTCTAGATCAAGAACTAGAACTATTAGTTCGTGTGGATGAAGATCCTCAAGTCAGCTCAACAGCGGCAACAGCAGTGAGTAAACAATCTGTCCTAAGAGTTTTACGTAAAGCACGCTTCTACCCATATCATCTCACTCATGTACAAAACTTACTTCGAAGGGATCTTCCACAAAGGCTGCAATTTTGTCAATTTGTTCTAAATAAACACAACAGGGATCGAAATTTTGTTAAGAACACTCTATTTACCGACGAAGCAACTTTTACTCGCAGAGGCATTTTTGACTGGAGAAATATCCATTACTGAGAAGTAGAAAATCCTCATGTCGTTAAAGAAAGGCATTTTCAGCAAGAATTTAACTTTAACGTTTGGTGTGGTATCATCGGCGATCAATTATTGGGACCATTTGTCCTTTTTCCAAATTTAAATGGACAGTCTTATCTGTTTTTTCTTCAAAATATTCTTGCTGATATATTACATGGTTTCATGCTAAACATACGGAACAGAATGTGGTTCATGCAAGATGGAGCTCCACTTCATTTCTCCATTGAAGTCAGGAATTATCTTGATGAGACTTTCCCACGCAGATCGATCGGTCGAGGAAGTGAGTTTGCTTGGCCACTAAGGAGTCCTTAGTCTGTGCAATTACTATCAACTATCAACACAAGAGGAGAAGAACTGTGAGACAAAATACAAAACGCAGCGAATTGTATTAGAGGACAGGAAAATGTATTTTTCAATGTAAGAAGATCTTTTATGAATGGAATTAGAAAAGGCATAGAAGTAGGTGGAGACCATACCGAACATTTACTCTAAGTTGCAGCAATGGGGTTTTTGCAAGGGGGGAAGTTTATAATGTCATTAAGTCAACTTTTACATTATTTTTTGGTCTTCTAATAAGATTAGATCCTTATTTTAGACAATCTTTTGATTTATGTATTTATCTCAATACCATGAAAATAATCCATTATCCATCCATTAGTTCATAAAAAAGTGAGAAAGAGTTTACGCTGTTATTACGATTTTATTTTCCTTTACGTTTTGTACTTTTTTCAATAAATACACTTTGTTTCATTAAATTTGAATTTGTCTTTCAAAAAATTATTGGAAAGTTTAACGACACTTTTCTCGAAAACGGTTGGAGTTATCAAGTTCTATCAAGTGTACCTTTTATACGTGGAAATGACGCCCTCATCAGTTTTCTGGTCAGAAATACCACAACGTTTCAACAAAAAAATATGAAAGAAATTCCCTCTATGGTCTAACATGATGCAATACATAAATTATTGTTTATTAGAATAAATAAAGTTCCTCTAGCAAATTTGGCGAAGATCAGTCAAGAGGCTGTTGAGTTATTGCAAAAACACGAAATAATAATTTGAAATTTGACACCCTGTATTTTTTACCACAGCAACATTTTACTAAAGCCTATTTGATTATATTCTCATATTTTGGCCCAAAAAACTACCTCTGAACTATGGCCCATTATTAATGGTCCACCCTGTATATTCCTTATACCATTTTTATTAATTTTTTTCTATTGAACACAGTACATAATAACCTGCATATTAATAAGCAAGTATACTTTGTAAACCTATCTACAATTAAGTTGTAACCTGTTCGTCTCGAGACATCCTGTGTTTCAGAAAGTTAACCATCCAAAGCAGAAAGGCAATTGTTCAACTGTGATAAAGATAAATATGAAAGTCTTATACTTTCATATTTATCTTACTAAATCCTACTTTGGCGTTTAAAGTGTCAAACTTTACAAATTAAAGTTTGAATTGATCTTAAATGTTATAATTTGCAACCAAATGCAATATTCTAACTAGATGTAAATATTGTTTTCTTCCTCGGTTTATTAAAGTTTTTATACAGTGTTGGCTACCGTATACCTATTTAAAAGTGCTTAACATGCATAAAGCATCCATTTTTTTATAGAGACAACATGCCACGTGAACAGATTTTCTTCTACTTTTGTTTGGTTTCCTACAGAGCAATTGTACATGATTAAACATTAAACAGAATCAGGTGGAGCGAAGCTGTCGAATGCTACTTCCCCTCTGCGATGCTGTCGCGGACACTATTCACCTAACTTTATTTAGATTTCGATTGTCGCTTCATGCGACTCTCTTATTTTTAGTCATTTCCCAATTAGTCATTTACCAGAACTCTCGAGTTTTAGACAGTTGTCACCTACGTACTTAAGGGGTAGTAGTTCCCTGTGGCCTGTGACACCCACTGGACCAAACGAATATTGGTTTCTTACAAGTGCAAAACCAGAATAAAAGATGGCAATTCGGTAAAATTGTACATTAAAAGTTCTTTCAAAAATTCAATTGTATATAGAAAGTGTAAAAACAATACAAATATTTTGGTCCCTTCTACACAGTTATAACAAAAAAGGTTGTCGGGGTTCGCCACAAGTGGGACCAGGTACTCAAATATTTCCAAAATGGCGATGTTTATTAACAAGAACAATTAGTAGTAAACACAAATACTTATAACAACTGTTACAGAAACAATATTGGTTAAATTACTGAATTAAATAAACACAACAAATGTAAAAGGAAAATGACTTGTCTATTACCAGATAAAGGGCCAGATTGCACTTCAGCAAAAGGCTCTAAAAACACAGTTACGTTAACACATTGGAATAATAGGACACGGTACTCCAACATACCATTTTAAATTAATTAGGACTATGTCATATAGTTAATTTTCGCTGTAGTTACTAAATAATTTCGTATTTCCAGTGAATTGTGTGCCTTCTTCGGGATATTCTTCAATGTCTTTAGGAAAAAGATACGTTCAAAAATTGGAACGAATGAAAACGAGTTTTCGTTGCACTTTCTAAAAAATTTTTTAAGAGTTGTTAAAAGTTATTCGACGTTATTGTGAACGATCCATCTTTAGGGTGTCTGAAGGACTTGTATTTCTATCTTAAAAAGTTAGAAAAAAAAATAGAAAAAAAAAATTCTTTTTTCTCTATTTCTATTTCAAAAATGAATATTTAACGTTCACAAAATTTAGGGTTCAAGATGACTGTTTCAGACGGAGAATAATATAAAAAATCATACTTACTGTCGTTTATGCTTAACTGCTGCTCTAATGGTATCAATTGGACGTCGTAACACTATAAACCTAACACTGGATGCACTACACTTTCTTAAAATTATACCTGAAAGGGAATTTTGTTAGAAAACACAACTAAAAGACAATATAAAGTTCAAAAATGTATATATTAAATCTTTAAAAATTTATGTTTTTACAACAACTTTTATTCTAAGAAATATGTTTAACAAACACTAGTCTGGCCCGTGTACAACACATGGTGAGGAACGGAACGATTTATAATGTACCAACTACCATCCAATATGCGGTTTTATAAGCTAACGATGCACAAAAAAATTCAAGAAAAGTTCAATGTTACTGAAATTTTGGTGGGCTTTTGCTTGCCTGTCTTATAAACGTATTTTTATTTCACATTAATTTTGGTCGCTCCTCAGTGCTTAAAAATGCTTGAAGCGCTACTACTTCTAATTGTATTCTGCAATTACAACTTTTTACGTTCAGGCAAGGCGGATCCCATGCACGTATGAGTACATGGTAATAATACTTTTCTGACACCGAATCACTGAGGAACCGGAACCGCCAAAACTCATCGTTTCCCCGTCAAAATCGACTGCTAGAAAACGATGGGGGTCCCATGTCGCTAAGGGCTATTTTCGCTAGAACTCCCGATATACTTTGAATAGAGACTGGTTTAACTTGTCCTCATATTTAATACCTCGTAAGAGTTGCAGTGCTTGACAACGTGGATTCGTAAAAGGGTTTTTAATCTTGAAAATTTCGAAGTTAAAGTAAAATTTTATTATACTTTCTAATTTAGGTGGTCGGGGCGACATTACGTCCCTGTGCAGCGACATTTACTACACTTGCTAAATTAACGCTCCTTGAGGAGTTATTGAAAATTTTGCATAAAAAACGCTCCGAAGAGCGAAAATATGATTACAAGTATTAAAAACCTCTTCCACGATATTTTTACGTGAAGCACGCTTTTCGTACGAAGTATCTCCTAAGTCGGATTTTGTAACAGCGTCGAAAAGTATATCGGGGTTTTAGCGTGTTCTTTAACATTATACACAATAATTACTCATCTGCCAAGCCAACCTTCGTTGTAGTTCCTATAATTAATCCGAGAAATGTCCCGCAAAAAGAATTGTTTACCACAAATCAAATTTCATTATATTTCCTAATTTAACTACAAAGGTATTGCACGCAAGCACGAATTTCGTGGTAGTTCTTAAAAATATCTTTTTAGGTACCTTTTTATGACTTTTGCCTTGAATTATTTCTGAATGCATTTGATGGCTTCAATAACCGTATTTCATATCTCAAAGCACTGTACTATTCGTTAGGTCTTATATTACCAACTGACCAATACCGACTATAAAAAAATTAATTACTTATTTCTCACAGAGTTGAAAACGCGGGGTGTGTTATACAACGTAAGGAAAGCTACTCAGATTAGACTGCTGACCAGAAGGATGGTTGGTTGGGGTAATATTAGAAAAAATAGTGGCAGTTTCTGATTTCTTAGAAGCAGCCGAACCTTGCTCTAGTTGACAAATTGCGGAGCAAGTTCATGTGCCTGTACAAACAATTCAGCATATTCGATATTTTTTTTTCAGTATATATCTAATATTAACCAACCTTTATCATCTCAACGATGCTTTTTCATGAAAAACTGTGAAAAAAACGAACGATTAATGTAAATAACGAAGTTGCGGAAATCGAATTCCTGGCAGTTTTCTTTATTTTAGGATTTTTGTTATTTGCTCTAAAATATAATTTTATTTTCATCAAGTAAAGCTTGAAATAAATCGTTCCTCTGCTTGAATTTGGCAAATTTCCATTTATTAATTGTCAACAAAGCTTCACAAAGAGCGAGTTGAAAATAATCCCGCTAAAGTTGCCGAGAGCGAAAAATTTTATCTACACGCTAAGGATATTTATTATAGTGGGTTGTCGTTTCTCCATTTCTCAAAAATTCTTGAAAGCGATAAATGCTTTATATGTAACGGATGCTTTTATTGGGTAATGCGCAAGAACTTTGTAGTATTATAGAAAAATAAAGATTTTTAGGTTTCGTATATTTAGGCAATGATTCTCAAACTGTTTAATCTTCTATCTATCTATCTATATTCTCAGTAAATGGCTGTGGCTGTTTTAGCCATTCGCACAGCACCAATGTTTAGAAATTTCTATAGGTTCGGTAAGTATTAATATTTCTTTTAAACTTAACTTTAAAGTAAACTAAACTTAATCATTATGTTCCTAATTAAACATTAGTTATTAACTATCTCTCATATACACAAAATATAAGTATTTTTTTTTATTTTTTATTATTATTTTTTTTATATTTTTTTATTTTTTTTGTATTTTTTTTAAATTATTTTATTAATTTTTTTAATTTTTTTTTTAAATTTTCCAGGATGTAAACAGGGATCACATATTTGCCAAGGGGTCCCTCATGGCATCTACAACACAACACTGGACCGCGGTAAGAATGAGGGACTAACACAGGACAAAAACATAGGAAACTTATAGCTATATTATTACAAATTTATGTATTTCTTATTATTTATATCGTAATTTTATTTTTTTCAATATATTCATACAGATTTAAATAAATTTCTAAATTGTTTGATTTTAATATATCCACTAGATTGAACGGCTGTAATAAATGTTTATCATTTATTTTATTTACAAATTCCTGCACCGATTCCTTTTTTAAGTTGCAATTCAAAATAATGTGTTCTGCATCGCCCTTATTACCGCATTCACAGTTTTCATTTTCCGCTAGGTTAATTTTGTATTTATGACTAGGGAATAAATCATGATTTATACGTAGTCTAGAGAGTGTAGATACAATTTTTTTTATTAACAGGTATGCCTGAAAACCAAGGTTTTTTGTTTGGACTAGGATTGATTGTTTAATCTTAAAATGCCATTAGCTTCATTGAAATCTTCTTATGGTGGTTGTTTATCATACATGATTTCCTTGAACCCTAGTAAATAATTGGTGATTCTGAACTGGTACCATTCACTTTTGACCTCGTGACCTTAACCACGACTACAATTGCAACGTTGAATACTCAACTGCAGTTAGGGTCAGATCTTGAGGTTGGGAGTGTAAGTGCTGGCCCAGAACGCCCAATTATTTACTACTGAAGAAAAATGTACACACTTCATTCCATTTTTTAAATGCTCCAGTTAAAAATTAAAAAAAATGCATATCTGAAAACTATTTTTTCAATTTGATATGTTATACTTTTCTTTTTTAGTAAATAATTCAATAGATTCTAGAAACGTCTTTTTAATTTTGAAGTATAAGTAATATCCCTATATCCTTTCGGCGTGTAGATATGTATATAACTGCCAGTGGTATTAGAGAGATAAAGTGAAAACACCTAGGTGAATGAAACAAGTGCCGGTTTAGCCACGTCAATTGTTGTTCAGTATCTATTAGCATATAATATTCCCGTAATTGTGTACTGAGAGACCCAATTGTATTGAAATATTTGCTTGATGAGCTCAAGCAAATTGGCATAAAGCATAAAGCACCACGTTAATTGAGTATAGTTTCGGATATGGTGAAACCTCAAACACAAAACAGCCACAGAATTCCCGTTACACATTCCATGTTATGTTCATTTCATATTCCATTTTCATTTAAAACGACATTTTCATTAACAGATAACTATTTTCATTTTAAATTATATTCACACCTTTCGCATAGCTGGGTTTATAGCAGCATTAAATGTTGCAAAAATGTAATTTATATTCTATACGGCAAACAGAGTGGGTACGCATTCAGAAACCATATTTTGATATTTTAAATATTACCATAAAAGCGTTTGAATTTCTCCACTTCTCTTCGCCGCTGTAAGAATTTAATACTTGTGTGTAGTTCAGGCAAAGGTATAAGAAATACAAAGATTCTCAAGGAACACCGCCAACTAGTAAAGGGGACGAGAGTGGCACTATATTTTCTTTTATATGAAACAAATATAAATATTATAAATGTAGCATCATTTAAATAACTTACACTTATTTAAACTATTCTGAATTAAGTTTATTTTAATTTATTTAATTAGTAGAGTGCTTGCTGGGTTTTAAGTTCGTGGGCTGCAAAATACAAAAATAATATCATCTACAGAAACAATAATAGACTATATGTGTAGAAACATAGTGGATTACCATTGCGTCAGTGTTGAAAATGGCCTTCTCTGATCGCAATGGACAAGTGTTGTACATTCCAAACCATAAACCACCAAAAACGCACTTTAAACGTAGATTCTATTCAAAACAAAATACTGCAAATATAAATTCACTTTTATATGGAGAAAAATGGCATAGTGTCTATAATACAGGGTGTCTCACCGGGAACTGAATCGATCGATATAGAGAAAAGTACGCATCAGAAAATTTTGAAAATTTTGAAAATTTAGATAATTACTAATGTCGATGTGGCCAATCCAACTAAAATAATTACAAGCAGTTGGCACTTCTGCTTATACCGGAAGTCGATACCAACTTGCTTATTTCATATGGAACACCCTATATATTTTAGGGTTTTCGAAAAGAGCATAAAACTCTGAGTCGAAAATATGTAGCACATCCTATACATAAACCTAGCCGTTTCAGAGATATTTGACATTTTATAGAAAATTTGATAGGTGCAACGGTTTGCAAGAACCGTTATAAATTTTTTCATATAAAAGATCCTTATTTGCTTCTTGTCACGTAAAAAGAACACAAGGAGAACTACGTTCTACAGCTGAAATAAATTCAATAATATCATACCAAGCGTTCCGTTTTACGCGTTACATTTTGTCAACTTCAAACCGCGAAAACTTATTTAGGTCAACTGGAAACCCTGTATTTTTTTACGTCAAGTTGTGTAAAATTGAATTTCCTTTTTTCTGATATAGCATTGTGGGGGTTAAAGTTACAACTTTTTGAAATATTTGCGATTTTATTAGAAATTCATGAATTGTTGTAATCATTACATCAAAATAACCATGATTAGAAACAATCAGTCATTATCTTATGTCAAAAAATGCCAGCACGTATAAATTATACCAACGAATTTGTTTATTATTTATGGAGAATGTGATAAAGTAATATCAAGAACTTGCAGCACATTTGCTACTCGATATCCACAAAAACGCAAAATAACACTAACACTGTAACATGCGTATTAATCGAATTGAAGATATGGCATGAACTAAAATAGCAGAGATAAGATCAATTTAAAATATGATTTCATTTTAATTTAATAATTGCTCAAAATTCCGTCCTCTAACCTCGACACATTTTTCGCACCTTCGGATTAGTTCCTCATGGGTAGCTCTTCTAATTGAATCCTGTGATATGTTTTGAAATGCATTTCTTACTTTTTGCATACAATTTTCAATGGTTGTTAATTTGCTCTCATAAACTTTATTTTTCATAGTTCCCCAAATGAAATAATCCAGAACTGATAAATCGGGCGAGCGAGGAGGCCATAAGAAAGGTCCGTTATTGGCAATCCATTGATCATAAAAAGTTTCTTGTAAATAATTATTAATTAAATATGCGTTATGTGTGGGAGCACCATCGTGCTGATAAAAAAATGTTTCTATGTTCGGCGAGAGAAAAATTTTCCATATAGTTATTATTCAAATTTTGTAAGATATTCAGATATCTTTCACCTAAAAAAAACCAAAAATTTACCTATACATATTAGCAGAAGAGAAAATTTAATTTACCGTTTAAATTTTCCTGATAAAATTGTAATGCCACCACTCTATCGTTTCTTATGGCACAGTAAACATTGAACTACCAACTTTCCTGAAAGTTTCGCTCTCTGAACATATGAGGATTTGAGTCACTCCAATAATGCGAATTGTGTCTATTAAAAAGTCCATTTTTAGTAAATTTTGCTTCATCTGTCCATATAATATTTCCCAAATAAGAATCATGACCCTCAGATCTTATTAGAATAAACTCACAAAAATTCTGTCTTCTTAGGAAATCTGTTTCTTTTAATCCTTGAACCATACGGAATGAAAACGAGTGAAACTTATGTTTTAATAAGATTCTGTGAATTGAATCCTTGCATAGTCCCGATTCCAGAGCAGCTTGTCTTAATGACATCCTTGGAAATGCATGAAAATATCCCAGAATGGCAATTTCAATGTTTTCGTCATCCACAATAGGCTTTATTTGCATTTTTGCCTTGACAGAGCCATAATTTTTAAAATTTTCCCCTATGCGTTTTACAGTGTTCGGTGACGGTTTCCGTTTTTCTGGATATCGAGTAGCAAATGTGCTGCAAATTCTTGATATTACTTTATCACATTCTCCATAAATAATAAATAAATTTAAAAAGTCTTCGTGGGTGTAATTTAAATGTGCTGGCATTTTTCGACATAAGATAATGACTGATTGTTTCTAATCATGGCTATTTTGATGAAATGATTACAACAATTCGTGAATTTCTAATAAAATCGCAAATATTTCAAAAATTTGTAACTTTAACCCCCACAATGCTAATATCAGAAAAAAGGGAATACAATTTTACACAACTTGACGTAAAAAAATACAGGGTTTTCCATTTGACCTATGCAAGTTTTCGCGATTTGCAGTTGACAAAATGTAACGCGAAAAACGGAACACTTGGTATGATATTATTATTTATTTCAGTTGTAGAACGTAGTTCTCTTTGTGTTCTTTTTAGCAAATGAGGATCTTTTACATGAAGAAAGTTATAACGGTTCTTGCAAACCGTTGCACCTGTCAAATTTTCTATAAACTGTCAAATATCTCTGAAACGGCTAGGTTTAGGTATAGGATATACATATTTTCTACATCTACAGTTGAATTTAATGTACATTATTTTGAATCACCCTGTATGTTACGCATACAAAAGGGTAAGCTTCACATGTCTTGGAAATTCTCAACTACTCTTTGCTTGCTAAAACCAGCTAGCCGTTCGCATATGTTGCCTCGTTTATTTACCAAAATAAACAAAAGGGGAATAAACAGGTAACAATGTAATTAAAACATATGTGATGATCCAATATTATTGGCCTTGAGTGTACATTTCACTAAGAATGATATTTCTTTCTTGAATATGGCGACTCGAGTCTTAATATAAAGACATCTAAAATGCAAAAAATTTGCATTTGAAATACGTGGAGAATATTACATCTATAAATTCATTTTCCTCAGCAACAACTCAAACTTTTTGAACTATTTAAAATAGTATTCATACTTGTTGCGCCAGAAGTATGAATATTTTATAAGCTAATTCAATATCAAAACAAATATCTGTTACCGAGACCGAAAGCCTGTTTTTCGAGAGCGGGGATTTATTTGACTTCGGTAAAACTTTGTTAGTATCGATCTCGACGATTTCTGTACTTATATTAAAAATATTTATAATAGAAACGAAGCAGATTTATAATGAATATTTAATAAATGAGGAAAGGATCAGTAAGACAGTAGGAGTTGATAATGCGATGGGGTGTATTGTTGTTTGAAGGAAGTAGATGTAGGTCTCCGATTGTAGGGTGGCTCGTAATAAGGTACTTATACATTTTATAGAATCTTGTGAATTTTCCGTTCATTAGTACGGAATTCCTCTAAATTTATCTTATTTATATATTGTATATATTGGATCGCCCACTATGGTTATTAAGCATGATCAATGAAAACCAGTTCTTCTTTGAAATTTCTGAGGAAAAATCATTCAGGTTGGGAATGTTTTGTTATTGTTTTATGTACGCTACTCCATTGTACTTTGGTTAGTTGCAGTTATAAAAAATCTTACCCTTCGTTCGATAGGTTTAATCGCCCTACAACTGACATTATATTTCAGTTTGCCAAATGTCACAGAGCACTGCATCAATTTTGAGCATCACCAGAAAAAATAAATATATTCACGATCGATACAAAGTTAAATATAAGTACTTGGAGTCTTAATTAACAACAGATAACTTTTAACAAAGGAATAAATAATTGTTTTGGTATAATATAAATATGTAAAATGTAAAATATAATATCCATTGATCAAAGCAAAACTTCAAAGTAAATATGCCAAGTGACCATAATTACATAAAGGCATTTGGCATGGAAATAACAAACAAAATAAATTGTTTGCTGAATTGGAATATAAAATCAGCAAAGATTGGCTAAACTTCATTACAATGATATTAGAAAAAACAATTCAAAATAAATTAAACGCTTTAGGCTTGTAGACTGGAGTGGACACTGATATTAAAATATCTTAAGTATAAAGCACTCGGGGTGGAATTGCTTTCTTATGTATGTTGAATTATATGTATGTATATATATATATATATATATATATATATATATATATATATATATAATATATATATATGTTATGATCCAAACATAATTTTACTTAGTGAAAGTCGAACAAGTAGCGACATTGAAGATAAGGAACTTTTTATCGAAAATTATAATGTAATAAGATGTGATTCTTCCTCCAGACATACGGGTGGTGTGTTGATTTATTTAAAACAACATATTTGTTACTCTCTATATAAGACATTGGCTATGGAAGGAAATTATTGGTGTAAAATTTTAAAAGTTAAATTATCTGGAATTAAGAGCGCTCCGGATATAAGCCGGCAAGACCCTTCAATATACTTTCATATAAATCATTATTTTAAAAAACGGCCTTCACTAAAAGACATTAAAAACATGTTACAATGTGGGATGATGAGAGAATAAAAAGT
The DNA here is from genome assembly GCA_963675555.1 of Leptura quadrifasciata. Lineage (NCBI taxonomy): Eukaryota > Metazoa > Arthropoda > Insecta > Coleoptera > Cerambycidae > Leptura > Leptura quadrifasciata. The sequence continues at coordinate 53,529,199 of OY776682.1, read as the reverse complement.
ATATATAAAAAAATATAATTTTTTTCTTCTATTTTCGATTAGGTATTATTAAAATAAACATTTTCCCTTTTGTAGAACTAAAATAAAATTAGCCCTAATGTCCTCAGGAGTAAAGAGAGGTTTAAAGATTAGGTATAATAAATTTGTACAATGTCATATTCTATTAGATCTCTATCTCTCTCTTTCCAAGCATATCGTACATTCCGCTGTCATTTTATTGACGTGAAGTCATTTACAATTAAAATTGGAAGCATGGATGACTAATACACTCCGAGGAACTCTTAACTGGATCATCGGTTGTCTGTATCATTCGCCAAGTTCATCCCACGCTACATTCATTGAAGGATTTTGAAGAAGTTTGTGATTCGATATTCTGCAGCAATAGTAATTCGGTAATAGTGGAGGATTTTAATTTAAATTTTCTGGATGATAGTTACTATATAGTCAAGATCAAAAATCTTTTTAATTTAAATGGTATTAAACAATTAATTAATTATCCAACTAGGTTCACCAATGTTAGCACAACTCTTATTGACTATATCTTGACTAATCATAGTAATATGAATGCAAGAGTTCATGACTATCCAAAAATAACTGATCATTCTATAATTTCGTTGAACGGTGTTTCTAAAAATAAATATCAATTTGCAATTCAAAAAAATTATCGTAACCTAAATGAGACAAGTATTAAAAATAATAATTTAAATTTGATGGCATGTAATTGGTCAATGGATTCTGTAGATATTAATTTTATATACAATGAGTTATAAATATAATAAATAAATATAAATAAATTACCATCGTTCGATTTTGTACTATTTAGTAAAATTAAAGATAGAAATAGAGCCTATGATCTATTAAAAGGTCAAGCAATGAGGATAAAAACGTACATTGGGTTAATTATAAAAAACTTAAGAATGAAGTTGTAAATTTGTTAAAAATAGAAAAGACGTGGAGCAAGATATGGAAACAGTTCGATGTCTTCTATATCTCATTAAATTGTGTACATTTACAGAACACCCTGTATAATGTTATAATTTTGAAGTCAAAGCTCTTTATGCCGGCATGCAAACGCTAATGGATCCATTTCATTATTTGTTCATTAATGCATTCACATCGGCGTAATATTACGTGCAAATTTCTATTTGTATACAAACAGAAACAAGTAATATATACATATTAACACATTTGTTAATTATAATCTGTATTATTTTCTTTTATGAAAAATACAGCGTCAGAATTCGTTTTCTAACTTTTTGGGACTTTTTATTTTAAAGTAACGATTATTTCAGTAATCTTATATCGAATGTAGACAAATTTGAAACAGTTTAATGTCGTCATCAGTCAAGTAATTCAATTAGACCGATTAATTGCTAGTGGGGAAGCCTTCTTTAAAGGTAATTGCAAATCATCGGCCCTAAAGTAGCAACGGCACTGAGATGGTGGTTAAGGTGATCTGTGGTTGTCAACGCTCAACTGAATGACATTGAACAACCACTAAGATATAACTACGCCAGTGTGCGAACTTTAGGCCCTATGAACTACAGTGGAGGGCTGTTGTGCATCGCCAGCCGTAGACTAGTTTCGAGCTTTCTTTGTTGCCCGTTTTAATGCGGCCGAGGACTTTTTAAATAATCTCTACTATACATGCCAGACTTTCCACTAACATCCTGTATATAATTTCTAATTTAGATCTCAAAGTCGTAAATTCGAACCATTGAAATTAAACACAATTCTAGAAAACACACAGCAATAAAACACTTTCAAACCAACCTTTTAGTCCGCGTAGCTCAAATAAAACTTCCAAGCGCACTATATCACTTAATGCGATGATCACCTGCAATCTCTTAAACTCCTACACAATTCAAGTGATATCTCGGTTCCACTAGGGATTGTTTTCTGCACGTTAAAATAATTTATAATTATCCTCTCTCTCCAACTTGTCAGAATTTTGAAAAGATTAATTTTTCGATTCGAATTTGTAAACTGGTTGTGTTTCTTCTTCTTACTATACTTTACTTTCACCAACAACAGTATATTTTCTCTCGTATCTTTTAATATTTACTTTCTCTAAAAGTTTTCAACCCCTTCGATTTTCAATAATTTTCTTGTATTTATTTTTCATCCCCTAGCAACTTCCAATTTCCACACTCTCCCTTATATTTTCCGCAAATAATAAAATCGCCGATACCAACTTGAATCTTTCTTGACATCAACTTGATGAAACTAATTGTTCTCATCATGTGGTATTGAGCTTTTTTCCAGTTTTAACACTTTCCCGCACAAATTAAATAAAAAATCATATCTACATGAACATAATAAGTGCATAAACAGTTCGAAGTGTTATAAACATTTTGATAATTAGTATAACAATAACTAAGTGAATTAAAATAACATAATGGATTCTAATCATCATTAAGTTGTGTTATAAATATCTCTATCTGTTTTTAAAAGGCTGAAATATAAAAATTGCATGTAATTAATAAACATATCTGTCTTCTATAAAATACTTTGGTATTTTATCGAACAGAACAAATGAACGAAAACAGAAAACAAAAACATGTATGCAACTCTCTACTCAGATAAAATAAAATGCACTTTTATTCGCAATACACAACTCGAATTGATCCGAATGTGTTCTCAAGCTTAAGTACAAGTAATATCAACATAGACTGAGGGACATCAAGTCATAACACCAAGTTAAGGTACACTAGACTACACTACCGCTTTCTTCTGTAGATGTGCTCTTTGAACATGCCCCCAGTACTTGATTGAGTACATTTCCATAACTCAGATAATTGTTTTCCCTCCTATTAATGTTGATGTTTTCCATCATTCCCAGCCTTTGTTTTTTGCAAGTAATGGGTCGCTATAAAAATTTGGTTCTACTATTATTTTATTCTTAAAAGCTTCAAGATTTTTGCAAATAGTAGCGGCGTTTTAATAAAATTAAGCTGCAGTGATAAGTGATCCATCCAAAAAAAGTATACACAATTATCGTAAATAACAGTAAAGTAAGAACGGTAACAATTAAGTTTATATGGCAGAAATGAAAGAAACTATCCAGTTCTCGCATTACAAAATAAATGGCGGTTAGAGTTCAGCAAAGCCATAATTTAATCTTATGTTTTCAAACATGCTGGTGGGTTCTTTTTATTAGAGATCAGTGGTGGTAAATCGGACGTGGCAAATGAATCCCCTGACCTCAGCAGTACGATCGGATATCCTGACATGGTTTGTGTTCCGAACTTCATCAACTTTTACGGAATCTACCAGAACAAATTAAAATAGATTATACATTTTGTTGGGATCGCCAAACTATGGCTTCTTTGTGTATAATGTTTCATAGAGGTTGACTTTTTGCCCCCGCAATCATCTAAATAATCCATGAATTCTTTTACTTTACAGTAGTTCAAGACAAACATATTTAGTTGTAAAAAAATATTTGTAGTTTAAGCCCACACTAGGAATATACTGCAATGCAAAATATAGTTATATACGGGGTTTCAGTTTAGGGAAATAAGGACTATATATACAGGGTGTCTCACCGGGAACTGAATCGATCGATATAGAGAAAAGTATGCATCAGAAAATTATGAAAATTTAGATAATGTCGAGGCAAGAATTCAAACGATGCACGTCACGAGTGATCTCATTAAATAAATGTTAATATTAACATAATTTTTAATCGTTAATTACGTTAAAAAGAGTAATTCTTGACACCCAGTTATTAAGCTTTTTTCAGACATAGGTGCAGTTTAATGGGGCTTCATGATTCTTAACAGTATTGTCTTATTTATATAATCGATTTTTGACGTGCATCGCTTGAATTCTTGCCTCGACATTAATTACTAATGTCGGTGTGGCCAATCCAACTAAAATAATTACAAGCAGCTGGCACTTCCGCTTATACTGGAAGTCGATACCAACTTGCTTATTTCAAATGGAACACCCTATATATTTTAGGGTTTTCGAAAAGATCATAAAATTCTGAGTCGAAAATATGTAGCGTATCCTATACCTAAACCTAGCCATTTCAGAGATATTTGACATTTTATAGAAAATTTGACAGGTGCAACGGTTTGCAAGAACCGTTATAACTTTCTTCGTGTAAAAGATCCTCATTTGCTTCTTGTCACGTAAAAAGAACACAAGGAGAACTATGGTCTACAACTGAAATAAATTCAATAATATCATATCAAGTGTTCCGTTTTTCGCGTTACATTTTGTCAACTTCAAACCGCGAAAACTTGTTTAGGTCAAATGGAACACGCTGTATTTTTTTACGTCAAGTTGTGTAAAATTGAATTCTCTTTTTTCTGATATTAGCATTGTGGGGGTTAAAGTTACAACTTTTTGAAATATTTGCGATTTTATTAGAAATTCATGAATTGTTGTAATCATTTCATCAAAATAGCCATGATTAGAAAGAATCAGTCATGATCTTATGTCAAAAAATGCCAGCACGTTTAAATTATACCAACGAAAACTTCTTAAATTTGTTTATTATTTATGGAGAATGAGATAAAGTGATATCAAGAACTTGCAGCACTTTTGCTACTCGATATCCACAAAAACGCAAAATAACACTAACACTGTAACATGCACGCGTATTAATCGAATTGAAGATATGGCATGAACTAAAATAGCAGAGATAAGATCAATTTAAAATATGATTTAATTTTAATTTAATAATTTCTCAAAATTCCGCCCTCGAACCTCGACACATTTTTCGCACCTTCGGATTAGTTCCTCATGGGAGCTCTTCTAATTGAATCCTGAGGTATGTTTTGAAATGCATTTCTTACTCTTTGTATACAATCTTCAATGGTTGTTAATGAGCTCTCATAAACTTTATTTTTAATAGTTCCCCAAATGAAATAATCCAGAACTGATAAATCGGGCGAGCGAGGAGGCCATAAGAAAGGTATATTATTGGCAATCCATTGATCATAAAAAGTTTCTTGTAAATAATTATTAATTAAATATGTGTTATGTGGGGAAGCACCGTCGTGCTGATAAAAAATGTTTTTATGTTCGGCGAGAGGTAAATTTTCTAAATAGTTATTATTCAAATTTTGTAAAATATTCAGATCTTTCACCAAAAAAAAAAAAAAAACAAAAATTTACCTATACATATTAGCAGAAGAGAAAATTTAATTTACCGTTTAAATTTTCCTGATAAAATTGTAATGCCACCACTCTATCGTTTCTTATGGCACAGTAAACATTGAACTGCCAACTTTCCTGAAAGTTTCGCTCTCTGAACATATGAGGATTTGAGTCACTCCAATAATGCGAATTGTGTCAATTTATTAAATAGTCCATTTTTAGTAAATTTTGCTTCATCTCTCCATATAATATTTCCCAAATAAGAATCATGACCCTCAGACCTTATTAGAATAAAGTCACAAAAATTCTGTCTTCTTAGGAAGTCTGTTTCTTTTAATCCTTGAATCAAATGGAACGGGTGAAACTTATGTTTTAATAAGATTCTGTGAATTGAATCCTTGCATAGTCCCGATTCCAGAGCAGCTTGTCTTAATGACATCCTTGGAAATGCATGAAAATATCCCAGAATGACTATTTCAATGTTTTCGTTATCAGCAATAGGCTTTCTGCTTTGCATTTTTGCCTTGACAGAGCCATAATTTTTAAAATTTTCCAGTACGCGTTTTACAGTGTTTGGTGACGGTTTCCGTTTTTCTGGATATCGAGTAGCAAATGTGCTACAAGTTCTTGATATTACTTTATCACATGCTCCATAAATAATAAACAAATTTAAAAAGTCTTCGTGCGTGCAATTTAAACGTGCTGACATTTTTTGACATAAGATAATGACTGATTGTTTCTAATCAGGGCTCTTTTGATGAAATTATTACAATAATTCATGAATTTCTAATAAAATCGCAAATATTTCAAAAAGTTGTAACTTTAACCCCCACAATGCTAATATCAGAAAAAAGAGAATTCAATTTTACACCACTTGACGTAAAAAAATACAGCGTGTTTCATTTGACCTAAACAAGTTTTCGCGGTTTGAAGTTGACAAAATGTAACGCGAAAAACGGAACACTTGATATGATATTATTGAATTTATTTCAGTTGTAGAACATAGTTCTCCTTGTGTTCTTTTTACGTGACAAGAAGCAAATGAGGATCTTTTACACGAAGAAAGTTATAACGGTTCTTGCAAACCGTTGCACCTGTCAAATTTTCTATAAAATGTTAAATATCTCTGAAACGGCTAGGTTTAGGTATAGGATATGCTACATATTTTCGACTCATAATTTTATGCTCTTTTCGAGAACCCTAAAATATATAGGGTGTTCCATTTGAAATAAGCATGTTGGTATCGACTTCCGATATAAGCGGAAGTGCCAACTGCTTGTAATTATTTTCGTTGGTTTGGCCACACCGACATTAGTAATTATCTAAATTTTAAAAATTTTCTGATGCGTACTTTTCTCTATATCGATCGATTCAGTTCCCGGTGAGACACTTTGTATATATATGTGTATATATATATATATATATATATATGCATATAAGAACATGTTGCGACATGTTTGGAAGTTTTTTAGTATTTTTTCCTTGATCAGAGCATGTTTTTAAATAAAGGGTCCAAATAACCCAAACTATCCAAAATTTTCTTATTTGGCTGTCATTTTGTGCTTAGTTTACTGTAGTACGTCAAATATAGTTTGTTTTAGTTTATTTATACAATACATACGTATTATATCCTCATCAGACCTTTCTGAACTGTTAAAACGGATTAGCCGAACTTTTGCTAATTGGTTTCCTAATGTTTCTATTTATTTATGGATGCTTAAAGGTCATATTGTAGTTGGAATAACAGTAATGACGGTTTGTAAGATTAAGTTGAAATTGCTATAGAGAAGAACAACAAGTAAATTATGAATTTTGATGTTCTAAAGTGGAGACAGTTTTGAATTTTAATGAGTTTCGAAAAGAATGTTTTTGATTATTAACATTCTATTATGCGGTTAAACTTTATAAATTTCCAAACGAGACTGGTAAGGCTGAATAAAGTTTGATCTAAAATACTAGTTTATATAGGAAAAGTTAGTTAACTTTTGAATATGATATCTAATAAATTTAAATATCACCTAGGTAGGTAATCGATATTAAATATCTGTATGAATTGGTTTTGTTCGGAGTCTCTAGGGAATGCCGAAAGATACATATTAATAAACGTTTGTTTCGGATAAAAATTTCCTCTCCAAAGTGAATCATATGAAGATCTGTATTGTTTCAATTTTCCAATTGTCCTGCTTAGGAAATTTATGCAAATACATTTGAACAGGATGAGATAATAAATAATTAAGAAACCGGAGTTTGTGTAGTTTGTAAACCTGGACACATTAATCACTACACATTTTTTTTTGGTTATGCAGGAAAGATATTTTACCTTGAAGTTATTGTGCAAGGTTGTGCTCAAGCTGAAAATGGAAAGCTATGTGTTCCTTGGATAGTCCACAAAAAGGTTCGGGTCCAAAGAATGATGCAGCTCCTTTTTTGCAAGGCTACCAGCTAATTCGTTACTTTTTATTCCGTCATGTCCTGGTACCCACATCAAGGTAACCTTGTTGTTATTAGCCAATTGCTTCAGCGATTGTCTACATTTCTAGGTAATTTTAGAGTTGAAGGTATAGGATCTTTTTAATGCTGCCTGGCTATCTCAAAGTAAGTGGATCTTTGCCCTTCGAATATCTTTATTTAAGCATTCCCGAACACACAGATCTATAGCGTGAATTTTCTGCTAGGCTGACGGCTTTCAGTCAGTACATCAAACGGGCAGTCAAAGTTCTGCTTGATTGGCATTGAATCAGTAGATTTTGTCATGGACTCAAAATAGACAAACTCCAAAATCCTTAAGTGACCAACCAGATTACATGGTTTGAAGTTAAGTGATGTAATCTTAAGGCACAAGTGCTACTTCCTAACATGCAAATGCAGACGAAGTAGGTCAAATATTGCCTGCATATATAGCTGTTGTGGGTCACGAGAGCTATTAATTGGTAAGTATTTGCTTGTTACTCAGTTTAATACAATAAAATCATCAGATACCTTATGGGGAGTACAATTAAACCAATCCTTCAGTTACTTTTTAAACTAGAATTCGGCTTTAAATTCCCTTATTTTTTAGATATCCAACGATATACACGTGTTCTGTTTTTCTTTCTATGGGTTTTTCTATCACATGTATTCTCTGAGAGTCATCACAAAAGTGTTAAAAAAATAACGAAATCAACTAATATGTTAGAAAAATAACCTCTACGTTTACTTGTTCGCTTGCGATGTAAACGTTCAAAAAAATATAACACACGATATTCTTACTTGCTATATTTTCGTATTCGTTTTCAATTGTGAAAAATTCATTGTTGGATGAAAATTCAACTCTTTATCAAATATGTGAATATTGAATAGATTCATTAACGTGGATAATTAAATACTGCGCACATTATTAGATTTTTTTAATTGGTTCATTTATTATACAAGGATTGAATTGCCTAAAGCTAAAATGCAAAATGGAGTGATAGGAAACTTACCAGCAACTGCGTAATTAAAAGTAAATACAACAGAATCGATGGCTTTGTATAATCAACAGTTATGGACAAATTCCCCTTTATCCTATATAATTCCCTATGATTATAAATAAAATCTCTTTAACATTATCCGTGTATTGCTTTTGACGGAAGCTTCTGTTCTCTATATTTTTGGAGCTTTCTCCCACATAAATAGGTTGTAATCCCCAATATGTATTAATTAACTATAGCTGAAACCCTTTGGTATTATTTTTGTATCAGATTTGCTATAAAGGATAACTGAACATCAAATAACTTAACATGTTAAAATAGGACTTTACTGGAGTGTCTTAATCCAAATTAAATCGAATTGTTTAATGATGCCACATGTATTGTATGTATCTATATTATGGATCATCATTTATATTTCTTTTATTTATTTTACTTTTATTTATATATGTGTGTGTGTATGTTGAATATATACAGTGTATTTTTCCTTTAAAATTCATTTCTTGATAGATGAGTACTGGAAAAATACATTATTTATGAATTGCTCAAGCAAAATTTCCACACTAATAAGAAATTATCTTTATATCAAAGTTCTTTCATCTGAACATACCACATAAGAGTGCTAAGTTTAAAGAATCATTATTAACAAACATAAACTAATAAGAAATTACCTAACTTTTCTGCGTTTATATGAACATTTTTAATTCCGAATGTATTAACACATCAAGGCATTAGGAAAACATTATAAAAATAAATCTTTATAGAATGTACCAAAACAACTACCTTATCCCAGTTAATGCCAGATTAAATTAGATTATATAACAGAATTCATAGCATCCTGAAGCAAAAAAAAAAATTTAAATGAAAACTCCAAGAACTTACTACAAAAATTTCACATTCAAGTTAAAAGATAAATCATCAACAACGAAATTAAAACTAACACTTAGATCCAAGATGGAAGCTTTCACAGTTTTTGGAGATCTTCAAAGGGCTGTACGATTTATATTGATTAATCTACTTCTAGTTAAAATGAACAAGACTTTCTGTTCACATGGTAGACTCCCTTTCTTCCTTATTTTTTAGAATAACGGAATGAAACTTGGTAGATGTATTATATGATCAAGGAGACGCTTTGTGACATAACTGTTATTTCCCCCGTCCCCTCCGATTTCACCGGAAATGGCCCTAACTTTTTATTTTTAAATAAAACACGTGTATTATTATATTTTTGGAATCTTTGAGAAATTCTGAGTATGGTGATACTGTGAACGATCCATCTTAACCTGTCTGAAGTACTTTTTACTACCCTTCCTAAAACGGATATTAAAGTGTTCACCTGAATGGTTCAAAGCGACTGATTCAGACGAAAAATACAAAATTTATACTTACTGTTTATTTTGCTTAACTGCCGTCATTAAATAGTATCAATTGGACGTCGTGGTACTGTCTTAAATCTAGCACTGTAAACAACTAACACTCTACTAATTAACCTGAAAGGGAATTTTGAAACACACGAAGAAGACGATATTTAAAGTTCAAAAAATATATTGTTGTTTTTAAAAAATGTTTTTACAAAATTTCAAGAAATGTGTGTAAGGTTAACAAATTTTGGTTCTTATACCACACATGGTGAGGACAATGTCTGCAACTACCATCCAATGTTTAGTTTTCAGCAAATGATTGACACAAAAAGATTCAATGTAAAAATTTGATATTTACGAGTACGTGGGCTTTACTTGCCTGTCCATTTACGTATTTTAAATTGCATTTCACAGTAATAATTTCGGGCGCTCGTTCTATAAAGCTTAAAAATTATAATATTATTTATATATTCATACGTTCAGGCAAGGCGGTCCCATGTACATGTGAGTACAAGGCAATAAAACTTTTTTGCCATCGAATCACTAAGCAACCGGTTAAGGGCAACTACGCGGAAAACATACAGTTTTTAATAAATTTAAATAATCTTCGTTAGAATACCCCAGACGAGCCACATTGCAATTAAATTTATAAAGAACAACTGCTAGCACACTACAAAATATTAAACTAAACTAATTTGACAATTCTGCTATTACTTGTTCTGACAATAATTGTTTGCATGGCCGACTTAGAGTTAGATAAAGAATTCTTACAAAATAATTTCTCTGAACTTTCGTAAAATCTTGAAAACCGTTGTAGTTTGGTATGGAGAAGTAAATATAAGCTGTCCATATTTTTATATATGAGGTTTTAACAGAATGCGCCACATATTAGCTTATATTTTTTATAGTTAATTATAATTATAATAGAGATAGATATTCTACTTACATTGAAATGGTCTTCACTCATTTTAGTTGTTAGTACCTTTTGTCTGGTGAGGTTGAACCATTCATGTTTAAACTGATCATTTATTGGACCAGTTCTTATGGCAAATTGGTGGTATTATTTTTACAGAACGAAACAAAATATCACCTAAACTTATCCATAACTGAAGAATGCTGCCAGAATACTGAGAATTATTATAGGTTAGGTTATATTTAATATCAAATTCAATTGACAATTTTATTGCTAGCAACGCTTGTCTAGGTTTATAACCCTTATTTAGTTGTTTTGTGACTAATTTCTCTGCAGACTACGGTTATGATGTCATCGGCGTTTTAAATGCACTTATTTTATTAACCGATATTGAAATTTGGAATTGGGAAGGTGGTCAAAGAAAATACATTGAACCACAGCATTTTAGGCCCTATTGGGTGCCCATTAATTCCTGATATTGTAAAGTTATTAGATTATATTTTCAAGATTTGTAAGTTTCTAATGATTTTTTAAGGAAGAAAAATTATTGCTTAACACAAATTCTACTAAAATTTTCACTTAGTGCACCAACCCAATTGTGTGTTGTATAAAGTATCCAAGTTTCTTAAAAGTTGAATGTTTATATTCAGTTTAATTATCATTCAATTAGATAAACGAAATGATAAGAAAAATTTAGCTAATCAAATATTTTAAGTTTATCCAGTGTCAGTTTGAAATATTAGAAATTCAGCGTCTCTACCGAGGATATCCGTTGCTATGCCTCTCTGCAATGGTATACAGCTCTGCGTTATCGATATAACTTAGCCCCTCGTATATGAGAAGAAGTCGAGCAGAAGTACAATTCTAAAACAAGAAAGTGCTGTGCGAGACTGTTTTCGTGGAACCGGGCAGTGCCGTACGTTTATTTAACGTTGTGCGGTGGTTTTCTCATAATAAAAAAACATAAGTTGTTTGTGTTGTATTTACCTAAAGTAATTATTATTAACTGCAATATTCTTTCAAAAAATATTTCTAAATTGGCTTTTGAAAACCATTTGGCACAGAAGAAAATTTACATAATGAAAATGCTGAAGACGAGGTAGCGTAGTCGATCAAATTAAGTCGGAAGTTTAAGAACCAAGATTTACACGTGCAAACTCAGTGTCTCCTTTTAAATATTTATAACTGCTTAAAGAGAGAAAATAATCAAACGATGTATACAGGTATTATAAAATGAATGTTTGAATTAACTAAGATTCCGATTTCCGAATTAATCTTGTTATTAAAAAGGGGTTGTTGTAGCTCACTCTGTTAAAAGAAAACGGAAAAATCGAAAAATTAGAAAAATTGCTTCAAAAGACGTTATCCGAAGAATAGTTTATAATTTTTATCAAGAAAATGAAATCTCTAAAATAAAAGAGTACCGCGAATCGAAAGGGATGGCAAAGTATATCTTGACTAGACATGGTTTGATACGCATGACACTGTTAATCACGGTTGGGTAGATGCGACTCAAAATTGTACTTTAAATGCGCCATGCTCAAGGTGAGCATGAGAGCAATTTAAACCAGACATAACCCACAAAAGATATATAATTTACCTCTTACTGTTGAGGGAAACAATCCACCAAAACTCCTATAGAAGGCTACAGCTTAATGAATGGAATCGAGTGCGTCTTTCAAACCAACGAGATAATTCCAAAGAAAAGCCTGTAAATTTGTGAAACACGTGGATATAGACCTAGTAAGATGGCGATAATGAGGTTAACTTACCTGTACACTTAAATCCTGCACCACCAGTCAAAATTCGCTCCCAACAACTAAATATTCCGCTCAACAGAACAACATACAACGGAGGAAATTTTCTTGGGGTTGATAATTCAAAAATCCACAAAGCTACCTTGAATAAAACAAGTTTTTAGGAATCACCAACCATGTACACGCCGCCAAACGTCTTTCTCTCTTTTGACAACAGACGGAAGTCACGTGACCGTTCTTCCCAGCTGGTAGACGCGTGACCACCCACTAGCGGCTGTTAATGATATGCGGCCCGCAAAACACACATGTGCATCGGGGGTCGCATATGCAACAGGGCTATAACAATCCGGAAAACTCTTCTAGCAGAAGTGATGTTCAAAGAATTTTGAAAAACATAAATATCATTATTTTAAATTTAAAACTGTACAGAGACTTCCGGGCATATTTGAATATGCGGTTTCATCGAAGGTGGTTGGTCACCAATGGACCTGTAAGGTGGTCACTCCACTCTCCTTATTTAAATCCTTCGGATGGGGGTGGGGGTTTGGAAAATAATACATTAATAACATAAAAAAATCCTGGGTTGCACGTAAACCATGGAATTTAGTCAAGCTTTTTGAAGCCAATGTCGATGGCATATTGTCTGAAGCACTGATGGCATAAATTTAATCCATATTTTCTGATCAAACCGTGCCTGTTGGAACACGACCGGCATGATCTGGAACCTTGGTCATATTTCCGGGTTTGAGAGTACCAGATATGTTGGAAACCTATTTTGATTCTCTATGTTCAAATTATTCAGAAGATGTATTTACAACACGCACTGATTATTTAAAAAATAAAGTTTACTACAAAAGGTGATGTAGACCAATTGCGTCAAAGAATTATTGACGCTTTTAATGACATAACTCCAGATATGGTAGCTAATGCCACAGCACAAATGTCAGCGAGAACACACATGTGTATCGAGAATAACGGTGGACAATTTGAACAGTTTTTATAAATTATTATTTGTACTAAATTAAACAAGTGTTAGATTTTGTTATTATTGTTGAAGTAAATAATGCAGAGTATTCATTCAATATTTTTTGCGATAATCCAGTGCCGTATTCAGCCAAATACGTTATTAATGGTTTAAAAGCATCACAACGCTTTATTTTCAATATTTTTGATGATAGCCGTATTGACAATGACAAATCAGACAAAAAAATAAAAATACAGGCCCGTATTTAAAAATAAAATTGCTAGTGGCCTAGCTTAAACGAATCTTTTTATTTAATATCTGATTATGCAGAGTTGTACATTAACATCTAATAAGAAACCTAAATAGATTTTTTTGATATTTTGTTAAATAAAGACAAAAAAGTGAAAAGACGAAAATCTTAAATTTTCCATTTTTTAAGATATCTCGAAAAACTATAAAAGATATTAGGAAACCTCAAGTGGCCATTTTAATTATCCCGAAATTGTGCAACTTTTTCCCATTTCCCAATACTGTCCTGTGAATTAGTTGGAACCCTCTATACCTTTCTCCTTCAAAACTACTCGCATCTCCCCGTTGGTTTTTGCTGGAGAGTGACATTTTCTATAATATCAAGTTTTTCTACTTCCCTAAACTTTGTTGTTAGTTTATATAAAAGTATATAGGTATTATTATATTATAATCCTTTATACAAACGGACATACGATATACATATTCTTACCCACCATTTGACCATTTTCAGTCAAAAATTATTAATTAATAAATCTACAAAACAGTGTTACGTATACAATAAACGATTTTTAAAATATTGTAGCGCATGTATTGCCTCGAAAAGTAAGTTACCACCTATTTATGGCATGCGTTCGAGGTCGGTTTACAAAGGAATACCGCGATTTTGTTAATATCGTTTTAAACTGACATTGGATGAAATGTACACAAATATGGTGACGGTAGTGCATACAAAATGTCATCGACCCATACCTAGATATATAGCGAACAGTTAAATTTCAAATGTTTATTACAAATCGAAAATCAGTCGGGGTATTAACACGCCTCTCTCAAATTACTAATGTGATAAATGTTGCTAGTGACGTAGTCTACAAATAAATTTAGTTGTAAATAATGCTACTCCATACCTCTCTTCAGCAATAAAATTATAGAACCATTTTATTAAATGGAACAATTTTACTTATTATTTTATAAAAAGTATCGATACGCCTGGTGTTGTTGCTTTTACATACAAATTAGGTTATTACTCTTGTAAATATGCATGTTCATTTGGGAGTATGTTAATTACTTTATATACGGTTCCATAAAACTGAACATGATTTTATATGCAAATATCTACTTAATTAAAAGCAAAAAAAGGGTTTATACCTTTTTAATACACAGTACGCACATTTATTGAAGAACGCCACGAAACACATACAAATTTGATATCGAGTAAGCTAACATCATTTTCACCTCAGGGGTTAATAATAAAATTATTCGGATACATACATTTCAAAACTTTTTCTGTTAACCTGTTGTAATATCGCTATGTCAGTGTTGCAACATTCACTTGGTTAAAATGCAAGCGGATTTATATCACAAGCACCAGCTTCTGTTTGGAAACAGTGCTTTATTTTGTTAGAGGTATCGAGCGGGTAAACCCCGACTCTGTCACCGAGTTGGAACCCGTTCGACTAAAAGCCCACATTAGAGCTGCAGAACGCAACATCCTTCTGCAGCTCCATAAGGATAAGCCATTGCACGGAGTCTTCTTTAAAAATATAGAAGTCCTCGGCTTATCCGAAAGGCTGACCTTCGCCTTTTTAAGATCAGCCGGGCTGAAGTCCAAGACCGAGGCTTGTCAGGATGGTGTATTTAACACCCTCGTCTATCGAAGTCGTGTCATGGGTATGGAGGTCCCTGATGACAGCTGCAGGGCGCCGGAGACTGTAATGCACTTACTATCTGCTTGCCCGACACTGATTATAGGAGCTCTCGGTGGAATGAGACAGACGCTGCTTTCAGAACTAAAGATCATACCGGCATGCCGAGATTCGGCAGAGATCTTAGCCGGCAGAATGCAGAAGGCTGTCATCCTCGGTTCAATTGCGTCTACTCAGGACACACGATTCGCGGACCCGGTAGTCACTCACGTCACGGGCGTGGAGAGTATCTATTGATATTTTTCCAGCTCTCTTCTGTGAGGGTCGGAGCCACAGAATAGGGTGACTGGCTTTATATATAAAAATATAATAAAGTTACACATCTACCACAGGAGGTGTGCCAACCAATAACCTCAGAAGAAGTTCAAAGAGCTCTTGAAGGCTCTAAGAATTTTGCTGCTCCAGGTCCCGATGGGATTAATAACTTTTGGTGGGAAAAGTTAACCAGTACCCACCACCATTTGGCCAGGATTTATAATGCTTGGTTAAATGGGGAGTAGCAAATTACTTCTTGGGTTGTTGAGTGGCGGACTGTGCTGATCCCCAAGAACGGAAATTTGTCCTATAGGCCGATAACCTGTTTAAACGCAAGATACTCATCAATAGGAGCCTGCATCCTAAATCGTCCGGTCCACGACATCAGGGAGGCCGTGGACTTTTAAGTTTGGAGAGACTACACAGCAGGATGGTGCTGGATGGAGCCTGTAAGGTGGTTAGGAGTTCGGATCCTCTCCTCTGCATGGTCTGAGACCATGAAAATGCAGGGGTAGGAGCTTTTCTGTTCAAGGCAGCACGCAGAGCAGCCGATGAACTCGGTCTCATCTTCGACGTTGAGCGGGATAATCCCGACCCTGTCACCGAGTTGGAACCCCCTTTGCTTCCTTAAGGTCAGCCGGGCTGAAATCTGAGACCGAGGGATTTATATTGGCTTGCCAGGATGGTGTATTCAACACCCTTGTCTATCGAAGTCATGTTATGGGTATAGAGGTCGCTGACGTCAACTGCAGGGCCTGCCGCAGGGCGCCGGAGACGCTTAAGTACTTGTTATCGGCCTGCCCAACATACATAGTCTTCGCCTATGCTCAGAGGTACGGCGGAGCACTACGAGTGCTTTACTACCATCTGAGGCACTCGTATGAGATAGACGAGACACCAGTGCTGCCTTATGCTCCGGGGGATATTGAGTCCGTTGTGGGAAATGAGAGGTGTCTAATTTATTGGAACTACTTGTTTCCCACGGTCAGGCAAATACAGACAAACAAGCCTGACTTAGTCCTCATGGACCACCCATGTGGAGCTATGAGAGCAGGTTTCACAATAATGGTGTAGTATCCAAACATAACTGCAGATACTGGTCACAGGAAAACCCTCGGTTGAGACAAACAAGAACCCAAACCATCTTTGGAGTAAATGCTTGGTGTGGAATCGTCAATGGGTACATAATAGAACCACATCTTTTTCGTGTCCTGTTAAATGGTCTGCAATATTTAGAATTTTTAGAAAATGATTTGTCTTATTTATTAAATAACGTTCCGATTGAGTTACCTAATATTTGGTTTCAATAAGATGGCGCGCCACCGCATAATGCTCAAATTGTTACAAATTATTTACAATGTATATTTCGGTAGTAATGGTGTTGTCAGGTGGCCACCTCGGTCACCTGACTTAACTCCATTAGACTTTTTTTGTGGGGTTATTTTAAAAGTATTGTTTACGAAGAACCTTTGAAGATATGGTTGATCTTGACAACAAAATTTATGCTTCCGTGGCAGCGATTAACAGAGAGACGTTATTAAAATTTTGTAGAACTGAACTCATAAAGAGATACAATAAGTGTGTGCAGAATGATCGAAAAAATTTTGAACATTTAGACTGGCATTCTAGATTAAATTTCTTTTTGCTTTTTTAAATAATTGTTCATTTGTTTGGAATATATAAAATAAAAATTAATTATCAACCTAATTGTTTTATTAACTTTATTATCATTATTAATGGTAGATATATCGTTACATTTGAAAAGATGCTCAAATAATATTTTCTATAATTTTTCGTGAAAATGTATAGGGTATCCCATTGAAAATTAAACAATAATATAATTTTTGGTCAAACCGGTAGTTTAAATTTTGTTTAATTATCCAAATCAGACTGTTTTACTATGAAGAGCCTATCGTCTAAAATTTGATTTTAAAAAGTTATCGCAATATTTGTTATTAAAAGAAAATTATATTGAAATTGAAATATCTCGAAAACCATTGGTTTTCGAAAATTATTCATATTATAGAAAAGTCTTAGATTTGAGTGCCCTTTCACGAGCACCTCTTTTGAAGGTTCCTGGGATCGGTTAACTTCTTTTCATCTCAACGCCATTTATATATTATTGAGGAGAAAGGCTTAAAAGTAAAACCATTTGCATATTCTAGTGAATGCCTATTACAAAATTCAAATATCTCTTATGGTCACCCAGAAAATGGCCCCGGAGACAACCTGTATAGATACAGATAATATGAGGTAGTTTAAATTGTATTTCGAGCGAATTCCTGCACAACAAAACATTACTCTCTAAATTAGTCAATCCTAAAAAATCGAATGTCATTGTATATTAATAATGTTTTAAACAATGTCTATACAGCTAATGCAAACTCTTAAAATACCAATTAAAAATGATTTGGTTTCAGGTATTAAGGATGCCAGAGTGAACGTCTATTAAATGGACCTGCAGAGGGCTTTCGTCTTTGCCCTTATCCTGGGTAAGTGCTTTCTTAATCTAAACCTTCCTTATTTGATATGTATATGGATATTGAACGATTTTGTACGCTAAATTGGATATTGGAATGTTTTAAAAGCTTTCTTAATTTCTCGATTGAATGCATAAGAAATGATGGTGATATTACGAGCAGGAAATATCTTAGTTCAGGTGTTGTGCTAGAATCCTAGTCATTTGTTTTAAAGTTTATTTATAACTTTTTCTTTAAAATTATTTTTTCAACCAGATCTTGCTATTGGTTTGTCATTGTAATTATTAATTTATAAATTTTTATGAAACATTAAATTGTTGTTGAGAAATGCTGGCCATCATAATTGAATCTAAAAATAAAAAATCGATTCTTCTTAAATTAGGATCGCTTAGGGTTGGTTTGGCGGCTATTGTCTGAGAAAATGAGTGAGTATTTCTAGTCTCATCAGCAATTATACATCTATTTGCTTACCAAAATACTGGGGGTTACCCTCAAACAATGTGGTCTAGTGTTGTATGACACTTATCTCATTCCTATTTATAGTAGGATAGTTCTGTGAAATCCATTAAGCTCAGTAAGGCGTTAAATTAGGCTAGCAAACAATAGGGTTAAATATAACATTTTTGAAAGCACATTTACTCCAGTCTCTGCTCTCTCATATCGATAAATCACTTTAACATCCTACTAAATCAAATTGTTATGCGGGAATATATTAGATTAAAAAATACACATTTCTTTTAATAACGATAATAATAATAATGTTTATTTAACATACAAATAATGAATTAAATATTTAGTAACAAGTATGCATCAAAATAAACATAAATACACCACTTTAAATATCAGTAAAGATATTTGTGCGTGGGAAAACAAAGGGAAATTAGTAAATTATTATATTACAATAATAAAAGTAATCTATACTTTATATTTATTATTATGTGTGGGAACATATAAAGTCCTTAGTCTATGCAAATACTATCAACCCAAGAGAAGAACTGTGGGACAAAATACAAAATGCAGCGAATTTTATTAGAGGACAGGAAAATGTATTTTTCAATGTAAGAAATTTTTTTATAAATAGAATTAGGAAAGGCATAGAACTACTAGGAGGAAACCAGATCAAACATTTCCTCTAAATTACAGCAATGGGGTTTTTGCATGGGGGAAAGTTTATAATGTCATTAAGTCAACTTTGACGTTATTTTTTAGTCTGCTAATAAGATTAGATCCTTATTTTAGACAATCTTTTGATTTATGTATTTGTCTGAGAACCATGAAAATAATCCATTAGTTTATAAGAAAGTGAGAAAGAGTTTACGGTGTTATTACGATTTTGTTTTCCCTTACGTTTTGTACTTTTTTCAATAAATACACTTTTTTTACATTTATTTAACGTCGGCCTATTTCCGCTACTGAGGCGTAACACCGACGCCTGTAGACGAGCTACCCCCAACCAGGAATTTTGCCGAACCTCTTCCCTTAAGAAGAGTAGGGATCTTTTATTTGCCTAACACTTAATAGACAAGGGATGGTATATCCCCTATACAACCGTGGCTCGATCCGTCCATTTACAATACTGAACTATTCGGCTCTAACTACAATGTTTTTCGTACTGATAGAAATGTTTCTGTCACCAATTGCACCAGAGGCGGAGGCGTATTACTGGCGGTACATGATAGTTTAATTTCAACTTTGATATATCCTCCTGCCAATCTCAATGACTTACCGTTTGTGGACTTTTTATGTGTAAAGGTTATATCTGACAGGTGTCCGATTTATATTGTGGTATTGTACATTCCACCGAACTCTACAGTTGCAGAATACGAAAGACTTTTTGAGATCATGGAATCATTTGATTGTCTGTTTGGATCTGACCTATTTATTATCGGTGATTTTAACATATCTAATTATGCAGTTTATCTAGAGGGCTCCCAGGGGGACCGACAAATTTTTGCATTAAACAAATTTTTAAATGTTTTCAATCTCACCCAACATAATTTCATTTTTAACGACAACGGCAAACTACTTGATTTAGTTCTCTATGACAAAAATTGCAGCGTTGATCGGTCTATCGATCCGTTTGTTAATGATGATATTCATCATCCGGCCTTGCATGTCATTCTTCAGTTGAAGGATCATATTAATAAGAAAAATACACCCTCATATAATAGTGATTACTGTTATAATTTTCGTAAAGCAAATTTTTCATTGCTATATGAATTAATTGCTGGTATTGACTGGCAATTTCTTGTAACTTGTTCCAATCTTGAAGATATGACTTCTCACTTCTATGATAAACTATATTTCATTTTTAACCTCTGTGTTCTCAGATTTCCCGCTGCAAAAGAATAGATATCCTCCTTGGTTTAACTCTCAGATAATAAGGAATATCAAGCTAAAAGCCAAATACTGGCGTGATTATAATAATTATGGTGATCTGAGGACTTTAAATGATTTTAAAACAATGAGATCTAAAATAAAATCAGACATTGATGCATATTACAAAGATTATATAAGAACAACTGAAATAAATATTAAAAATGATCCCAGCAAATTTTGGTGTTTTATTAATGGTAGAAAGAGATCGCCTAGCATACCTTCTCAAATGTCTTACAACGGGAGACAGCTTGTGGATTCTAACGAAGTTTCAAACGCTTTCGCCGATTTTTTCTGTAAATCATTTTTACCATCATCTACGTCTACTAACCAATCCCTGAATGAGCAAATCGTAGACTCGACTATTCACCTACAAGAATTTGATGAGAGTGAAATTGCGGCTGCCTTAAAAAGACTCAAACCCAAATTGACTACTGGTCCTGACGGAATACCAAGCTTTCTTTTGCCGCTCACGTTGACACCATTACCTTAGAAGTCAGTAAGACGTATGGGTTTTTGGTGCGAAATTGTCGTGATTTTACTCGGTTAGACGCAATTAAACCTGTCTATTTTACCTTTATTAGATCTAAGCTCGAGTACGCTTCTCTTGTATGGTCCCCATCTTACATCACTTATATCAATAATTTGGAATCAGTCCAACGTCGATTTTTAAAATTCCTTAGTTTTAAATCGGACGGTGTTTACCCACCCTTAGGTGTTCCGCAAGAGGAGCTGCTTCATAAACATGGCATGACAAGTCTTGAGAGTAGGCGTAAATATTTTTCTCAGGCATTCCTTTTTAAAATAATACATAATATTATTGATTGCCAAGAATTATTGGCCAAATTAAATTTTATGGTACCCAGGGTAAACTCAAGGAATAGCCTAACTTTTTATCTGTCAACATCTCGTACTAATGTTCTGAAACACTCCCCGCTTTATACAGTGTGCAATATCTGTAATGCTAATGGTAGCCGTCTTGATATATTTAGTTGCAATCTCAATGATATTAGAATGTATTATTTAAAATGAGCTTTGTTCTTTTACTTTGTTTTTCTTACTATTTTGTTGAGTCCTGTATAGTTTTTGTATTTATTTTAACCGTCTTTATGTTGTATATAATCGTACTTAATCTATGTTCTTGTTCTATTAATGCATAGTTGATATTTTGACATGTTTAATATTTTATCTTTCTTATTGTATAGAGCTTATTTATTAGTGTTTTTGTTTTTTTTCTTATCTTCCTGTTCTGTAATTGGGTTCTTTACCTGTAGAACAGTGTACTATTATAAATAAATAAATAAATAAATAAATAAATAAACAACCCTCGCCTAAGGTTGTATAGCTTCCGCGCATACACTGATATACAAGCCGTTGGAAGATGTGTGAGGCGAGGACGCGGTCTTCGTTGGAACGGTCACCCATCCAACTACTAACCGCGCCTTACGTTGCTTTACATCGCATATCGAAGTATGTACATAGTAAAGACGCACCTACGCTCGCCCCTAAATACACTTTGTTTCACTTAATTTGAATTTGTCTTTCAAAAATCAAAAAATTATTGAAGTGTTTAACGGCACTTTCCTCGAAAACGGTTGGAGTTATCAAGTTCCACCAAGTGTACCTTTTATACGTGGAAGTGCACAAGTACCACAACGTTTCGCAAAAAAAATGAAAAAACTCTTCATCAGATACAGGTCCTGCGGCGCCCTCTATGATCTAACGCGAAATAATACATAAATTATTATTTTTTAGAATAAAGAAAGTTCCTCTAGCAAATTTGGCGAAGATCAGTAAAGAGACTGTTGAGTTGCGAAAGCGAAAAATTAATTTGAAATTTGACATCCTGTATTTTTTTCCACAACAACATTTTACTAAAGCATATTTGGTTATATCCTCATATTTTGGCCCAAAGAATCTACCCCTGAACTGTGGCCTATTATTAATGGTCCACCTTGTATATACCGAGGTATTTGATTTTATTAGCCCTATGGAGTTGTTTCGGTCTGCAATCGTTAGATTGTCAAAATTAGGTAAGGATGATTTGTGCGAAGCAAAAGGTAGGAAAATGTTTGTTGGAGATTTATTATATTGTATTTTACTATCGAACAATTTTTTTAAATTCAGAAAATGTTTTTCCACCTTTTCAGGCTTCAGGCTATGTCACGGTCTATCCACGTAATATACTACAGTGTCATCCGCGAAAGTAAGTATATCGCCTGATGATTTTGATAGAAGTAAATCATTTTATATATATTATAAAGAGCAATCAATGGTCTGAGGACTGTCCCTTGTGGTACCCCAAATTTTACAGTTTTAAATTCACTTTTCACTCCATTTATTTCTACGCATTGCTCTCTGTCATATATATAACTCTTAAACAATTTTAGACTATTACCTCTAACTCCAATATTTTCAAGTGACTGACCGTATCAAAGGCTTTGGCCAGGCCTAAGAACACAGCTAGTGATGGTAATCCTTTTTCAATCGTACGGTAAACGTTATCCGTTAGATGTGTGATTGCGTCTTGAGTAGAGCCACGTTTCTGAAAACCGTATGGCTTGTCAGAAATTATTTTATATTTATTTATATACTTGTCTAGATGAGATTTCAGTAATTTTCCGAATATCTTAGCCTTCGTGATTATAGAAGTAGTCCTATAGTTCTGACACACTAGTTTGTCGCCTTTTTTATAAATTAGTTTTATCACAGATGGTTTGAAAATCTTGGGTACTGTGCTGGTCTTTAAGAAAAGGTACATTAGTGGTACTAAAATGGATTTGGCAGTTTCCTTGATTATTTTAACACATATGTTGTCAACATCTGTAGATTTTTTATTTTTTAGAGTGATTATAATGATGTGAATTTCCTCTTCGTTTGCAGGAAGCATGTAAAATGAATTCAACAGGACTCGTTCGTTGGGAGTAAGGTTTTTATCGGGTTTAATATCAGTTGCTAATCGTTCTCCCATATCGATAAAAGTTTCATTCATACATTTCTTTTCTGCATGAAAATAATAATATGATAATGGGCTGGTTCGATGTGGAGACCTTAATCTGCCTATTCCTTAGGTCGCACCGTGGTCTAAGATCTCTATCTGCCTACTCCTTAGTGTTCTATTGCCTAAGGACTCAGACGTACTCTGGCGGTATTTCTTCCTTTTTTTTGAGAATGACTGAAAGACGAGAACTGAAACTCCGATTCAATTAATCTCAGATGCGGCCCAATCCGATAACCAAGTAATTTTAATATTGACAACCACTGAAATCGCTCAAAATATTTTATTCCACATGTTTATACTGTGTGTTTGGACCAAAATAACATTAATAACACCCGATTCATCACTTTAAGATTAAATCTTAAAATAAGTTTTTTCTCCTGTACTGTACCGAATGTAATATAATTTGGACATCATACACAGTATGTGGGCATCGACTTATCTTCTTATGATTGTAGATAGAATAATTTCGCTGGTATAGACGGACAGACGGACGGAACATTAATTGATACAGATAAATCTGAAAACCTTCCAATAAAACATGCAGTCTTCTAATATTCTATTTTATATTAATATTAATCATAGCCCATAATGTCATAAATCCTCCTGTATTCGTTGTAAAACCTTGTTTAGGAATTAATCAATTATGGATAACATTAATCACATGCCATGGTTTAAATAATTTAACAGCTGAACACAATAAAAGGAAGTATGTGTTTAATTAAAACAAATAATTGGAAATCAAATTTATATCACATTTTGAAACTATAAACCGTGAAAATAATTCAATTATCGCCTACATGTACAGGATTTTTCAATATATTTTCACCCTTCTTTATTTTTATTATTATTTATTTAATCGTCTTATTTATATTAATGCCCTGGCGGAGTTTAGTATTACCATGTGGTAGATAACCGAAATAAAAGAAAGAATACACTGTATATATTTTAAAACGGTTACAATGATTGTGATTAATTTTGACACATGGGTAGTGCCATAGCATCAGTATAAGATGGCAAGACTATTTGCTTCTAAACAACAATTCAGGAGGGAGTATTACTGCAAGGGGTGTAGATTAAAAATATTTTTTCTCTAAAACGGCCCTAATGATTGATCAAATTTAACACATAGATAAACCCTTAGTACTAGTATCAAATAGCATGCCGTTGCTCCTAAAAAGTGCAGGGAGAGAGGCTGTGGGAGTAAAGTTTGAAATCTTGCCATCTCTATCTGACTAGGCGAAGCACAGCTTCTTTAAAGGATTTTTGGTGATTTTGTAAGTCTACTAAACAGACGTGGTGAATCAACTGTACATGCATCCTACCTTTTATGGTCACTCTTATTTTAGGATGCCATAAAGTGATAAGGCGATCTCAAAAACTTTGCTATGTCTGATTAGAAATACGAGATACAGGGAAATAGAACTGTTTTGGGTATATGCATATTTATTTAAAAGTTTTACAACAAATTATGAAGTTAAAAATAAATGTGGGGACGTCAATCCTGGTTATTTCAGTGCAAAAATTATAGTTTTCTACCTTTAGATATTACCTCTATAATATATAGTAACTAGGAACGATAAATTTAAACATAAGTTCTGGGAATATATTTAGGTTATGTTATGATGCCAGAAAGAGTTTCATCGAAGATTACTTTTGTCCGTTTTGGATTAGTGTTCGACCAATAATGACAATTATGTGTTTTCATCACGTTATTTTTATGAAAACTAGCTTCAGCGCAGTTGCCACTTCAACACATCTTATTGAAACTCACACTGTAAAACTTCCGACGTATTCCAGCCATTTCTAATTCTTCGCGCACGTTCACCTTTGCCTTTCTCAAAGTTTCCATGTTGTAGCAAATTTTTCTTTAAATCTACAAACGTTTTGTGATCTTCCGATTTTTTTTTAATCGCAGTTGGACATAGTCCATACAGCCAGATACACCGTCTTATTATTTTAAAAAGCTAAATCTAATTCTAACAAGAGACAGTTTTTAGAAGAACACAATGGGAATTAAACAAGGGCACACACTTCTCGCCTAGGGGCCCGTCAAGGCATTTTGATTTTTCACAACACAGGTAAAAGCCTCGGATTATACACAAAAGGTTTTAACACAGGAATGCCAACTCTAACCTAAATTTTTATATATTGTATCATAGGCATGTAAGTGGTAATTACAGCAAGGATTTATGAAAATTCTATGTAAAGAGAGTAAATAATAATGGGCCAAGTATACTTCCTTGTGGAACTCCTGAACGCAGCGTTAGTGATTTTGAAATATTATTATTAAGTACCGTCTGTTGAACTCTATCCGACAAAAATGATAAAACTAAATGGGAAGAATTTTGTTCAAACCCACAAAAATGCAAAATTGAAAAAGTAATCGGTGATTTATCATATCAAAATGTGATAATACTAAAACACTGATTTTATGACTATCAATAACTCCAAAGATATTACTGTTAAAATTAATAACCATTATTCAGATGAAATCAAGGTATATCAGGTGTTCCTCAAGGAGCACAGTTGGCTCCATTACTATTTAATCTTTTTATCAATGATGTTGTGGAATGTTTCTTGTATACTCAAATATTGCTATATGCTTATGATTTAAAAATATTCAAAGAAATTACTGATTCCACCTCTGTTATAGAACTACAAGAAGACATTGATAGATTTCAGAAATGGTGTAGTAACAAAAAAATGACTCTTAACCTCACAAAATGTGTTTGATAAAGGCATTTGTCAATCATTAAACATGTACTTCATAAATGATACACCTACTGATAATGTTGATATAATGCGTGATCTAGGAATTTACTTTGACTGTAAATTAACCTTTGTATATCACATCGAATCAATTTGTAATAAAGCTCTAAAAATCCTTGGATGTATTAAAAGACAATGTGCAGAATTTACCAACATTTATGCCATAAACTCTTTATATATCTCAATAGTTAGATCTCATCTTGGAAATTGTTCAACTATTTGGTCTCCATATTATCAGACTCATATAGATAAAATTGAAAGAGTACAAAAAAGTTTTTTGCGCTATATAGCATTTAAGCTCCACATTCCCAGTGACCATATTTGCTATAATGAAATACTAACTCTTCTCAACATTCAGACTTTACAATTACGGAGAATCAACCCAGACATTATATTGGCATTTAAACTCTGTAATGGAATTATAGACAGCCCGGAACTGCTATATATGTTAAACTTCTACGTACCCCAAAGACAGCTAAGGGAATCATATATATTTTATATTTCAAATCACCGTACCTTATATGGTGCAAATTTGAGTGTCACCAGGATTATGAAAAATGCCAACACTATACACCTAGACTTGTTCAATGTATCACTATATAAGTTAAGAAATAGTTTGTTATTCAACTAAGTTTATGTAAGACATATATAATATATATTTTGTTAATTTTGTCATTGTATACCAAATTAAATTGTAATGTTCACTGTTATATATACATACATGTACTTATTGGTTTCCCGTAAATAAATAAATAAACGGACGGACGGACAAACGGACGGACGGACGAACGAATAAACACAAACAAACAAAGAAACAAATAAACAAACAAGCAAACAAATAAATGCATCAGTTATGTCAGCAAGGGCCGTGGCGCAACTGAAACCAGATCTAAATCCAGACTGCTTTAAAGGTAGAATATTATTAATATTTAAAAAATCTCTAACTTGTAATTCTAAAATTTTTTCAAAAATTTTTGTCAAGGCAGGTAAAACACTAATAGATCTTAAGTGACTTAATTGATTAGATTGATTAATTTTAGGCAGAGGAAATACTAAAGCCCTTTTCCAGGTTTTAGGGAAGTTGCTTCTATGTATACACTCCACTCGTTAAAGATATGTGCTGAAAATGGATCTATATAAAGACAGCATAAATGTATTAATGTTGAATTTAATTTGTCATATCCGTAAGTTTTTGATTTTATGTTTTAAATTATTTTAATAACATCTAAATCAGATATCTGTTTAAAAGAAAATAAACCATCTTTAACATTGGTATTTATAAAAATTAATTAACTCATCTTTAGGCGTCTTATTATTATTTGAGGAATTAATAAAAAGTCATTGATAGTATTATTTCTCATTGTTTAATATTTCATTATTGTTATGTGTTTACACTTTCCAGTAAACACGCCGAAGGTAGGTTCAATAATTACACGAATTGTCACTAACTACTGATTTATTTAACACTAAATTAACTTAAATAATTGGTCCTTATAATAACACACTACTTATAATTTTTAACTACTATAAACTCATTATAATTCACAATTTGTCACTGACCACTTTGTACTAACCATTGTTATTTCTATTGATTTGAACTCTTTTCTCTCTGAATTAGAGCTACTCTAGTGTGATGGTTCTGCTGCTTACATACTCCATGGCTCTTATTCCAGATGTATACATTTCACTCTAGACTGTTCCGGATAAATTCTGCTCTTCTCTACTGCATCTGTGGTCGAAAAATACCAAATCCGCGAGAAAGCGCCATCTCTAGGTCGACTGGCGAGCTATCGTTCTATTGTTCACTTCTCTTTACTAAGTAATCGCTTAGTAAGAGAGCGTTGCACGTAACATTTATATATGAAATTATTTTGGCCCTATCATATTTATAATGCCCGCTTTACTCTTTATTCACTGATTTGAGTGTATATTTAAATACTGTTGGTATGCGTTTGCGTTAGTTTTTTAAATTTTTCCAGTTTTAATTAAATATAGTAGAAGGTTCTTCTAGTATTTATATTTTCTACTTGCGTAATTCACTTTTCATTAACTACACATCAATGAAAGATAATTCAACAATTTTCACAACGAATAAGTGTTGTTTTGTCTTCCTTAATTGATATATGCTTCTGCTGCTTTGAAAGAATTGCAGATGAGGTATGAATATAAAGTGTTTAGCGCTTGAGAATAAAATATTATGGTATTTGAGTCGCCCAAGGCGCGCTGCTGTCTTGACACTCCCTATATTTAAAATCATTATTTCGTTGTTAATAATGTTAGGAATTTACTGTAATAAATCTTACTTTCGTAATTCCTCGCGAAACGAAATTTTTGGGTTATTAATTTTATTCTTGGCGCATTGTATTGTGGCATGTATTTATACGTTTACACAAATTTTGTGCAAATTTTAACATGCATGTATTTTAATATATTTCGGGTGTCTGAAAGTTATTTGTGGCATTCTACGAATATTCTTTCCTGTTATTTGGGTTTTATAGCACATGTATTATCTTCTTCAAAAACAAATCACCGAATCTACAAAATAATAGAATTATTGGAAAAAAGCCTCTGCGCCTGTGATGTTTATGTCAAAGGAACAGTCAGAGGTTATGTTTTACAAATAATATAAATCGGAATAAACACAGAAATAATGTATTTTGCTGACGTTTCGGAAAGTAGTCTCTTTCCGTTTTCAAAGCATCAACCATTTTGTTATTTTCACCATAAATTACAACAAATCAAAGATAGCATCATTCGGATTATGTACCATGATGAGAATTGAAATAATAAGATAACAATGACACAATACTGACTAGGTTTGACATTTGGCATTTTTTTCCAAAGCCTACTACAAAAAATGCCAATAACCCAAGATATGTATGTTAGATTTTAGATTCTTGAAATAACTTTTTAAAAACTTTTATTCAGTTATAATGGAGTCAAGCTTGACTCTTTGTAAAAATAAGAATAATAATTTTGAATGTGTTTAATCGAAAATGAGTATATGACTGAGGTTAACAGAAACTGTTGGACATATTTATAACATTTTTAGAACAAAAGAAATAACAAGTGGCAATTCAGCATGATCAAGATTACTGGGAAAGGAATATTAAGCTCAGACAGCGCCAGCGGTTTTTGAGAAGAGCTGTTACGCAATCTTTTTTCCTTCTCTTTATCCTGCGATCTGCTACGCCGCAGCAGCCCAGGTGTTTTCTTTTTGTGTTATCTTGTAACCCTTATTATCCAACATATTTTTATGCTGTGTAAAACGTAGCAATTGGAAGGTCAGGCGAACCATGTAAAAAATGTAGGTTTCCATTTAAAATAAGAAATTGGTACCAACATTTGGCACACCCTGTATAGCTGGAGGACTGAAAATATTTTAGGTAGAACGGGCATGATCGATTATGGCTGCATACCAACTTTAAGTTTGTAATCTAACTAACTTCTAACGAACTGCCTACGTGAATCACCCTGTATTCTGAGTGACCAAACCTAATTTAAAACTTTTTGAATTTTCAATTTTTTTTTCAAACGGAATACCTTGTATATTTTTCGACCATATGATGCAGGAATGAAAAACCAACACTTATTTTATATACGTCTCTATGGCTGTATATTTTTCTTAGAATCCATAATAATGACTAATTATGTTTTCAAAAAGCATCTGCAGATGGCATTATTTCTACAAAAAAAAATCGCTAAATCCAAAGATAGTCAATAATAATATAGGAGTGAAAGAAGTCTATGTGACTAAATGTACTGTTTCCATTTAAAAAATGGCACTTGGTCCTGTACAATTGTCTTGGTTCACCCTGTATATCCGAAAATAGTTTCCACCAATAGACTTTTTTATGTAGTTTACTTGTATTTTTTTAATTTCTAACCATCATAGAACTCGAGCTATCGATGTCCTGTATGATAAATAAATGTAATTTGATGCACGTTGTGCATATGACGTCATAGACATATCTCATAGAGAGATAAAAAGTAATTAACAAAAATATGCACCAGAAAAGCTTTTTATCGAATAACATTCCGCTAAAACTTTCATGTATCTAATTAGTTGAGAGCTGGTTGTAAAGCAGCTATTGTTATTCTGACTTGTAAGGTTTCTAAAATACCACAATAACAAAATTAAATAAAACCCATTTTAGTAAAATGTATTAAAAAAAAAAAATTAAACTATTTATTCTACAAGCTCTGAGCTTATATATGATTATTTATCGAAAAATATAAATTTTGTATATTTCTTATTGCCGTAGGCGTAAAAGGAAGACGATGGTGGTGATGGTGGTGCGGTAGCACGAATCCTCAACCACAGGAATTATATAAGATTATGTATTGTCTATATATCTAACTTTACTTGATTCATGAAGGAAACTAATTTGTCTATGAAGGCGTAAAAGGAATTTAAGTGATGCCGATACCCAATCAGCTTTCGTCCTTCTTATTGAAGGTTATAGACGAGTTATAAA
The DNA here is from genome assembly GCA_963675555.1 of Leptura quadrifasciata. NCBI lineage: Eukaryota > Metazoa > Arthropoda > Insecta > Coleoptera > Cerambycidae > Leptura > Leptura quadrifasciata. Next base: position 53,498,335 of record OY776682.1, on the reverse strand, counting down.
TTGTTGAAATTCTTGAGTCTGTCGATGGTTCCAGGATATGTCTGTGGATAATCCCCTTCGATCTGGCTAAGGGCGCTTTAGGACTACCAATTCCACAAGTTGACTAATTAAATTGTAACTAATTAATAAGTTGATGATTTATTTTGCATATTTATTTTCTGTGAAGAAAATATAATACAAATTCGATAATATTTGATATACAGTTGGCCCTGTAGAATACGTAAGCTTACGGTTATTACTTTTGTGGTTTACTATTAGAAGTAGTCCGAATTCTTTTAAGTTTTTATACAGTGAGGTCCATAAGTAACGGATAAATTCATAATAATAATAATATTAATACATTTATTCATCACTCAACATAATACACAAATGCATCAGTTATTGGACTAGTCAAACTAATAGTAATATAAATATATAACATTACACTACACATAGAATCATTTAAATCTAAAAACTCTTCTTAACTATAAAATGAATTATTTAATAGGAAATAATATAACCTTGATTAAAGTTATCGTTATTGCCATAAAGATTTATAAACTTATTGTAGCAATTAATGCCTCTATAAATGTGACAATTTTGACCAATACAGAGCATAGAAAACGGTTGATGTAAATTATCTTTGAAACGTGTATTAAAAGAATGTATGGAGCTATTTCTTACTAAGGAATTACTTTTTTTATATTGATTATTAATAGATAAATGTATAATGATGGCAGACTCAAGATACCATACTGTTTAAAAAGATCTCTACATGAGGTGAGAGGATGCATACCTGCTATTACCCTCAATATGCGTTATTGTACAACAGAAGCTCTATTTATGTATGCTGAGCTTCCCCAAAATATTAAACCATATGTTATAACAGATTCGGCTAAGCCAAAATATACTAATTTAAGTACCTCAAGACTCACAGTACTCCTTAGCTGCCGGATTAAGTAGCATACGCTACTTAGTTTACCGGTGATTTTTTCAATGTGACATTCCCACGTCATTTTAGCATCAAATGTTATTCCTAAGAAATTTGATGTATGTACCTGTTCGATTGAATTATTATTTAGCTTGAGTAAGAAACTACAATCTTGGACAGAATTTTTTGGAAGAAAAGTCATAAATTTAGATTTATTAATATTTATCGACAGTATATTATTTAAGCAGTATTCTAGAAACTCATGAGTGGATTTATTAGCTTTTGATATTACATCTATCTTATATCTCTTATAGAAATATCAAAAATAATACAGGCCCCAATATGGTACCCTGTGGCACTCCTACTGATATATTATATGGCTTAGATTTATAATTTTTTATGGTAACTATTTGGCTTCTATTGTTTAAGTAGGATGCTATTCAACGAACACCAGTACTAGCCAGCTTGTCTAATAGCAGATGGCGGTCAAATGTACGGCTCAAATCGAAGTATAAAGCTATATTTAGATTTCTTCTATTCAGTGATTCATAGATAAAATCTGAAAATTCAGCTATGGCAGTTGTAGTAGACTTTTGTCTACGGAAACTATGTTGGAATGTATTTAAAACTTTATAAGACCCTAGGAAAGGAATTAATCTATTATAAAATGCAAGTTCGAAACTTTCTGCTATTTAACTTTTGATATTATCTACGTAATTAATAGTTTATGAGCAAAATCCTAAAACACGTCAATTTTTAATTATAAAATGATATTTTTTGAGCATAATTTTATACGTTTTGTACAATAATTTGAAATAATATTTTAAACATCAATTTTACTTATTCCTAAGTGGGAGGGAAACTTTGTCCAAATTGTCCCGGGCTGATTTTTTTCTATCATTTCTGAGGAAACTAATGGTATTTTTGCCCATAAATCCGATTATTTATTTTAATAAATAAATATAATTTGAATGAGATACGGTCATCATTTTGAGCTGCGAAACTCTGTCACACTGCCTTGATTGCGTGCGGTACGTATGTATGACTAGGCATCTCATCCAACAGTTGGTACATTAAACTGTAGATATCTAAGTACAAAGGACCAATTGCAGCGTAATTATTACTATGAATTAAGAAAATTTATTAAGTCAGTAAAAATAATGAATCGTCCCTGTATAAAGGATATATCGGTATAATAGTACTTTAATTATTATTATATTTTATTCTCAGGCAAACTAATAACAAGAAGTAATGAATACTAATATGTATAAAGTGTTAAATGTCCATACATTTACATTTCAATCGATGGAAAATTAAAAATATATTTACTTTGAATATGGGTAAACATAAGGTTAGTTTATTTACTCAATCAGGCAGTGCCTGCAATTTATTAATAGCCGTTTGCTGTTAAATAAATACGGACAATCCCTATAAAGGATACTTGATGGAGTAGTAATCGCATTTTGTAAATAAAGCAAAACGCAGTGGGAAATTACTTTTTTATCCAATCACATAAGCTATAATAAATGCGGAGGAAGGTACGGGCACACGACATGGCACCCGGCACGTCTAATATTGATGATGAACCAACAGTAGAAAACCATGAATAAAATATTGGCTGTCGACTGTTTGCTCTCTGCGCAATGTTCTTCAAGATAAAGAGGGCGTCCTGGGTTCCTTCATCGGCCTTATCCTTTGCGCCCCTTAAATTGGATACCGAACATCAGCCGCGGAAATGTGGCGAATCTAAATGCACATTTATAACGTGTTGATTAGACCACAAAAAGACAACCACCTTCCATCTGTCACTACGATCTCTGCCTTTCTTACATGTTTTGCGTTCTTTTTGTAATGCCTATTTATATGTGTGTATAATGTTTAAAAATATCATTCGTGATTTATTCTTACTCCTACCAGAGGAGTCTGAGAAATAAGACATTTTAATTATTCTATCTTGTATGAAATTAACGGGGAAAAGAGAGATTTCTTATGTAAAAAAGTTTTTACTGCCCTTTACTAAGGAATTAAATATTTACAATTTATATATACAAAACTATAGAAAATATAAAACCACAGTCAAAGATATTTTGCTGGAAGGTGGTTTTTACAGTGTTCAAGACTTTTTAAATAGAGAATCTTAAGGCTTTACTTTACTTACATTTTAATATTTGTAAAAACATCAAATTATTATTTTAATCATTCGGTGTTTGTTTATGCTGTTATCTTGTACGTACATGTTATCTGCAAATGTCTGTATTGTGAATTCTTTATATGTTTTTATATATTGTAATTTTATCAAATGTAAATATACTGTATTTATCTATTTATTATATATTTGTATTGTGTATTTTAACTTAAATGTGTCTTATATGTATGTTTATATACATGTAGATATATTTTCCTTTTTTTACACTTGACTTACCATATATACAGCTTGTATCTAAAAGGGTTAATAAATATTATTATTATCCAGCAGACTGTTACAGATATTTATCTATTTATTTATTAGCAGTATATGTCCCAATGGGGTAATTCCGTACATCCAAATCTTGATATTATAATACGTGTGAGTAGTTTAGAGGTCCTATTCAATAAACATATCAACAAAACCTTAGTTTATCATCTACTAGTATGTTATACTATCGTTTGAAAGGATCCTTCTATACCGGGTGACAACGAGATTAGTGCCGTCCCAATCTCTTGATTGATTTTAGGAACAAAATTTTTTAATTTTAGCATATCAGTCATGGGAATTATAACATTTTCCGATGCGATCGAAAATTCAAGGAAGTAGGTTTAACCAGAGGAGGTGGTTGTCTTATCCTGCTTAATAAGTCATACAAAGTGAGCATAGTAAACCTAAATAGTACTAATATAAATCTCCCTAACATCGATGTTGTTGGAATTAAAATCATCTTAGGTACTACAACACGTTCAGTATTCTTAATTTACGTGCCACCTAATGCAAATATCCAAATATACAACTCGATTTTTGACTGTTTTGCTAACCTACATGGTATTTACGGCACGGCACGGACATACTAATCTTAGGTGACTTTAATATTCCGGAATATTATGAATGCTTTCTTAATAACTCGACTAGGACCGTTAAAGTAACTGAACTAAATAATTCTATTAACTTCTTTGGCCTCACTCAATTCAATTTTGTAACTAACTCCAATAATAAATTATTAGATCTTATCTTTTACAATAAATTGTGCAGTGTCAGTAAATCCGATTGCTGTGTCTTCAAAGAAGATGTGCATCACCCACCACTTAATATTGATGTAAACTTTAGCTCTTGCCACAATAAGGTTCCCAAAAATCACGCAATGACGTACAATTTCAAAAAAGCTGACTTTATACCACTCTATTCAGAATTGTGTAACACAAGCTGGGGAGATATCTATAAAATAAATAATGTTAACGATGCAGCGGATCACTTGTATAACATTATCAGTACTAGCGTATCAAAATTTGTTCCCATGAAAAAGACGTCCAAAGAAACATTTCCTCCCTGGTTCACAAAACATATAATTACCGATGTAAGGCATAAAGAGATGGCTTGGCGTAACTTTAAAAAATCTAGTAACACTATCGATCTTGAGAACTTTAAACTTAAACTTTTAAGAGCTAAGCTGAAAAGAGATATCGACGCATCTTACAAAAATTACTTACACTCAATTGAAAACAATTTGTCCTCAAATCCAAAAAGTTTCTGGGCATATGTCAACAGTAAAAAGAATTCCAGTTCAATGCCGAATGCCTTCATTAATAATGACAGTATCTTAGATAATCCCGAAGATATAGCGAATTCTTTTGCTGACTTCTTTAGTTCAGCGTATATCCCCTCAAGTCGCAATATAAACTTGTCGGCAGTAACTAGTGATAATATTAATATAGCAATGCCTAAAGTAACTGAGATGGATGTGATTAATGCCTTCAAAAAAATTAAACCAAAATTTACAGCCGGACCCGATGGTTTACAGGCTTCCTTCTTAAAAAACTGCTCAGGTATATTGGCTGCGCCGCTGGCACATATTTCTAACCTGTCTTTACAAACTTGTGCATATCCTGATAAATGGAAAGCATCTAAAATTTGTCCCATACACAAAAAGGGCAACAAATCGGATATAAAAAATTACCGCCCTATTACAATCATAAATAACTTTGACAAAGTATTTGAAATCGTCATGCATACTGCACTTTATCCCCAGATTCATCAAAGTATATGCAACAACCAGCATGGTTTTGTCTGTCAACGATCGACAACAACAAACCTACTTTGTATAACACAATACTTAGCTGAAGTTATGGATGACGGTAGACAAGTCGATGTTATTTATATGGACTTCTCTAAGGCCTTTGATAGGTTAAACCATGGTGTTTTGCTAACGAAATTAGTCGTTTGGTTTTAACCTTAGTCTAATAACTTTCTTTGAATCCTATCTGGTTAACAGAAGTCAGTTTGTACAATATCATGGTCATAGGTCTATCGAATTTATATCAAAATCAGGAGTTCCACAAGGGTCGGTCTTAGGCCCTTTACTGTTTATCATTTTCATTAACGATATCGTCATCGATCTCAGTTGTAAGTCTCTCTTATATGCTGACGACTTGAAGATAAACTATAAGATCAACGACACATCAGACTGCGAAAAGCTGCAGACAGACTTAAGCACAATTCACGAGTGGTGTAACAAATTCAGATTGTCTCTGAACATAAATAAATGCAATATAGTATCGTTTACGAGGAAACTAAATAAAATACAATATGAGTATACTATTAATAAGGCAAATCTAACACGTCATGATAGCTTTAAAGATCTAGGAGTAACATTTGACTCACATCTTTCGTTTAGAGAACACATAAGCAACACAGTGACATCATCTTTTAAAATGTTAGGGTTTCTCATACGAAATGCTCGAGATTTTCAAAATATGCGTACTATAAAAACTCTATATAATACCTTGGTGCGACCCCGACTAGAATACGCGAGCGTGATATGGAACCCCCACTACGACGTACATATTAACAATATTAAAGGCATTCAAAGACGTTTCTTAAAATTTCTGGCTTACAATTGATCATCAATATCCCCCTATAGGTTATGATCACTCATTACTACTGAATCGTTTTTCATACAATTCTATGAAGCAGCGGAGAGAGATGCAAAGTGTTATATTTTTATACAAACTTCTAAACAGCATGATCGACTGACCGCAATTACTTGAACAAATCAACTTTAGAGCACCTACCAAGTCAACCAGATCTACATTCTTGTTTTACTTTTCTAATACACACACAAATGCTTTAATGTTTTCACCACTATATTGTATCTGCCGTAGCTACGAAATTATTTCACATGATGTCGACATTTTTAACACTAGATTAAGTCAAATTAAGTCAAGATTCTTTTAGATTAACAGTCTTTGTTTGTTTCTTCTTTCTTACTTAATGCTTTTCCCTATTCACTTTTCCTTTATTATTGTATATAATCATATATGTGCGTGTATAGATAAATATGTATATATTAAATAGTCATATGTTCACCTAATTCATTTGTAGAATTTTGCAATAATTATATTAGTATTAAGATTTAGGTTATAGTAAGCCATAATATATAACACTAACGTGTATTCTAGTTTTAATTTATATCACAAGTTTTGATAATATATATGTATGTTAGTTTCCGGCCCTGTAAATGGAATGTAAATTCTGTTGGGTTTGTGTATGTAAATAAATAAATAAATAAATAAATATCACTTGTGGCACAAAAGTCTAATTTTGCGCTTATTGAGTGAAAAATATCACTTCTGGTCCACTCCCAACTAGTAAAAACTTTTGATATTTAAATAGCACTCTGCACATATTTTTGCATATTTAAATTCCACATGGAATTCTCGTTACAGTGATGTAACAATGTATGTACAAGTAGGTATTTGTTTTCAAAATGGCGTGAAAAAATTTGAAAAACTGAAAAAGTTAAGGTGGCTACTGCAAGACTGTGGTCAATTATTTTTTTCAAGTTGTCACTAAGATGACGACTTAGTTTAATTGCTCGCCACAGATGTTTTGCTCCATTGGTACAAGAAGAATGAGAGTTGATCTTAAATCACATTCATTGGTCCGTATATTTTCATTACAAAAGTTGCTAGAGTTTTCACATTTTAACTTGGGCTTTCTGTTGCAACGTAGAGGCATAAAATTCGGTTGGCCGTTGTGAGCCATTTGGAGTGGTTAACTATACCTGGAACCTTGTTCACCACATCAAGTGAGCAGGTCCCTGACGCGACATTGTCATTATCTCCAGCAAATATTTTTTGCTGATTCGAATGATTCGATGAATCGAAATTGGCATCTATGATAATGTAGTAGGTATCATTAATTTCAAATTTACAAAGGGCTTAACAACTATGAACAATTGGCCAGCTGTTGGAGTTTTCGTGAATCTATCAGAAACTGTGGTATTTTCGTGGCGATATTTTAAAATTTTATTACGAAATTAGCAAAGTTTATCCTGTTGTATACTTTTATAAGATGTTTACAAAGTAGTACATCAAGATTTATAGTACAAATAATGGAATTAAAGGATTTGGGAAAGAAAATCAAGGGTTAGATTTTCGCTAAAAAAATAAAATGTGAAAATTTGTTATCAAGTGAGCTGCCTATACATATAGGGTGCCTCAGGGGAGCATACATGGCCCTCTGTTATTTGTAATATATATTAACAATATGTCAAGAATCTTTAACAAAATTCAAATATCAATTTTTTGCTGACGACACTATAGTATACATTGATGAACATGATCCTACAAAGTTGTTACGGAAAATAAATCACGATTTAGAACTTGTTTCTATATGGTTGAAAAGAAATAAATTAAAACTGAATGTCACAGAAACAAAAAGTATGTTCATAAGTAATCAGCAGAATTTCAAATGGTTCAAAGATACAAATTTATCATTTAAGCTTCAAGAATTAAATCTGTCATTGGTATCGAAAATGAAATATCTAGGAGTTATCGTTGATTGCAATTTAAATATTAAAAGTCATGTGGATTTTACATGTAAAAACACTTTAAAAAAGTCGGCGTTCTTAAACGTGTCAGTTGGTATCTATCAATAAATGAAAAAAAAACCAAACTGTTTATAATGCTATAATTCTACCGCATTTTAACTATTGTAGCACAATCCTGTATAATGGCTAATCAGACGGATCTAGAAAGATTATAAAGGTTACAAAATAGCGATGCGAGTTATATTAAAATGCAGTATATACACTAGGATAGATAACATGACTATAACACCCGAGGAAATGGAAATTTTGTACTTAAACGGGCCAATAGTACATTAATGCTTGTTGAGTATAACCGGTTGAATACCGACTTACGTAGAACTGATCTAAATACTTTCAAAAGACTATTTAAAGATACCACGATGTGAGTTATATATATTTCTTTTATTTTTATTTTAAATATGTTTCTATTTTTGTCTTGTGTATATATATGGTTCTTAACGTAAAACAAATTATGCTATGTATTTTTGATTATATAGCCAGGGGCCAAATAAACGTATTATCAACTATCTATCTTGTGGACACCTGGTATATTTGACAAAAACTGTCAAAGACTATATGTATAACTGTCTATGTTCCTAACTACTGGTCTCAAAGGGACATTTTTGTGGAGTTTTGATAATGAAAGGGGTGTGACCACTGTGGCAGATTAGTTAGCTTTTCCTGTTCAGTAATTAATTTTTCTTGAGTAATGACTTAATAGGATTATTAACATCATTTTGGCTTTGTTGTTATGTTAGATCTTGTATGTTGATTTGTCACTAAGTATGTTATTTATTTTTGTTTGATAGTTTGTTTTTTCTTGTCTGATATTTTTATTAGTTTCATTAAGGTAATGGTAAAGTTAATGATTTAGTTAGTTATACTTTATACGAGCACAATTGAAACTGGCCAGTGTTAAAGCACAGGACCGTGCGCACTGAACTTGATATTTAGCAATGGTATCAAGATTCGAATGGTAGTTGAAACTGTGCAGGCGACTCCGAGACTGGCAATGTAATCAGCCTGAATGAACCATCTACGACTGCACTGGTTTAAAGATAATCAAACGGACAGGCCTACTAGCATAAAGAAAATTCGTAAATCGTTTCTCAGAAGTAACGTGGACTTGTGAGATGTGTTGTCAATGTGCCAGTGCAGTGCATAAATACCTATTATAATATCAAGCGTAGGATTTTAGTTAGTTATTATTCATATTTATAAGTATTTACCACTGTATAAAAGGTAAAATATTTTAATTATTTACTAATTTACAATGGCTTTCTGGAGACCATTTGAAACAGAGGATAATATAATAACGTCCGAAAATCTTATCATTTTCTTATGACAAGCATTTCTATTTACCTCCGCCCATGTACAATAAAGAGATGCCGACTGTTTTTGCCGGCTTTTAGTTTTTATACGGTTTTTCAATTAAGTTAGTATACACTTTACTATCATAGTCGTGTTTTGTAGTTTACCTTTCTAGTTAGTGGATATATTTCATACTTTAACTCTAATTTCTACTTTATTCTCGTCCTTAATGACTGAAATCCAAGAAACATACACATAAATTAATATTTGTCAATTTTTTTTTTGCGATACCGTGGCCGTGTTTTTTTTTTCCATTCTCCTTGTATCGCGAAAATCATTAAGCGCCGCCACTCTGTTTCCTAATGAAATGAGTCTCGTTGCGGTAGTCCTAAGACAGCCCGACGTGCTTAACACCGTGAAGTCGGTCGATTCCTAACGTAGCTTACCGATAACATGTTCCACTCTACCTAATTACTACCGCCTCGGGACATAATATCTCGCACTACCCTTCTCGCCTTAGACAAATAGTGGTTGCCTCATTCTTTCAACAGACTAATCCTTCTCAACTTGTAAAAAATGTTATTTCTTACGTTTAATCACTCACTTCTAGAATTTTTCCAAATTAAAAGCTTTTATTCTGTTGCTCTGTTGCTGTGTTGCAAGACATTTCAGTTTATATCCTAATATTTCTTATTATTGCCACACAGTACAGTTTCCTAAATTAAAACAACACCTTTAAATGAAAATGTCTGAAGCCAAACGCGGATTACTGGAAAAATAAGAATTTCTCAGTGGGACGCAATGAAAATTCATCAAAAAATTTGTCGAAAAAAAAACAGTTATTACCAAAGATGTAGCAAGAAAACTGCTAATTATGACAGTGTGTACAGTAAGACAGTAATATATCAGTCAGTAGCACCAATTAATTCACGTTATTTAAAGTTTGAGATTAGCCGCCTCAAGGTATACACGGGGTGGGACAATGAATGAATGATTTATTGATCTCAAAGAAAGTAGAAACATACAATTAAAGAGATCTAGTCATGATCAAAATAAGTGAAATATTAAAACACAATATTTTTAGTCGCAAACTCCTTTATAACATACTACTATAAGGAGCGTAACCAGACTGCAACCAACATGTACTCTCCGAGCAATGTGCCCTGCCGAGCTCTGAATTACAAGTTGCAAGCCTGGCGCGTTAAGTGTAATAATTGCATATTACCATCAAAATGCTAATGCTTCGATTGCAATAAACACCAGCCGAAAGACTGATCCTACTTAAAGGAGCTCTCGTGCCAATCGTCACACACCACTGTAAACTGCAGTATCGAGCCGTTAGCTCTCGTCAGTGCAAGGTAGGCATGTGCACCTTGCTCCTTTAAGTAGGATCACTCTTTCCTCCTTTGATTAAAAATAAAAATTGATTTGAGCTGGAGAGTTTGATTGAGGCACGTCGTGCACTTATTTTGAGATTTATTAAGTTCGGGGGATTACACTTAAATGGTTGGTTGGAGCCAAATGCTTTGCCCTGTATATGTTTCAGAGCTTGGAGTACATACTGTATTGTTTAAAAGTTTATTTAGCACTTCTTCTTCTTTGTCTATGGCAGGGTCAAGAGCTTCATACAGTGTATGCTTTTCTTGAAATGAGAACACTTTGTTTTAAATGACATTAAAAGTATTTATTTAACGTAATGCACAGAGTTGATTATTTAGTTTTTAAATTAACTTTTGTTTTACAAAATAACTTGTTATTTAACGTTTCGACAACTGAAATTTAGGTTTAGACAAGATTTTATTTAATTAGATTCACTAATGTTTGAGAAAATTCATTTGTTATATTTAGATGCGCGAGGAAATTGATTTATTTAAAAAAACTTTTTTTACTCGGTTTCGGCCAAGGAAGTAGTACAATGGCTTGGTTACAGGGAAATTCACTACGTTAAAGTAGATAAGTGGAACTACATAGATGGCACTAATTTTTTAAAGCTTAAAACCGTAAGAGTTACTTTGTAGATGGAATAGACAGACAGAACTAAAATTTTTCCAGGATTTAATGTACTTCTGTTTTAGAACTCGAAAGAGTTACTAGTATACGACAACTAGACAGACGATATCTCCTTTTTTAATTTTAAGTGAACCGTCAGAGCACTAGTATACTTCTTATTACAAATAACTTCGAGAACTTTTATAACACTGGATAAGACACGGAAACTAAACTTGTTGAACACTGGAAACTTACTTAAAGCACGTTGGAAACTGACTTAGCCTGAGCTTGTTTCTTATATGGTTCGATGGGGACTGGCGTGCCGAGGTCTGGAAAGAGCTGGATAATGTCCCCCGACATTCTATGGGGCCCAAATTACGAAATATTTCGCAGTAATGTGGAAAAATGAGAATTTAGGACTAAAAAATATATGATAATTACGACATTGAAAAATATACTTTTTTGATATACAAATGAAGTTTGAATCTAAATGAGTTTTGAAAATACAAGCGTTAACTGTCTGAATATGTGGCGGAAATTGAACCGGTCCCGTAAAGTAGTCTTGGAAGTTATTAAGCCATATTAATGTCATATTAAGAATGTTCTAATAGGGACATCGCTGGCGTTGAAACGAAGTGGAAGTAAGCTTTGTTGACTGTGAAGTTAGCAGCGCGATGATGGCAACTTATATGGAACATGCGGATTGGAAATAAGGTTTTTGAGGCCGATGAAGCCAGCATGCCCGGAAGTAAGTTTTGATAATAATAATAATAAATAAACACTACAGAAATTGGACAGGATGAATGGGATACCAGTAAATTGGGAACGTGAATGAAGTGTAATTTGATATACAAATGGAATGTTGAATTAGAAGTTGATCTGAAGAGGAAAATAGTTTATACAAAATTTTCGGAAGTGTATTAAAATATTCTGTCTAGATGTTTGGAGAGTGGTTTTGATATGAATTGAGATAGTAAGGGAGCTATATTTTTTGAGGCAGTAGTTTGTAACGTTTGAGTTGTAAATCGTTTAATATGAACTTTAGAATGATACTGTCGATGCATTTAGACTACTCGTGAATTATCAATGTTGCATGAATTTTCTGAGATTTGTTTACTAAAGATTGAGGTGAATTTAAATATTTGAAAGAGTTTTTTATTGTAGTTTGACTTTGTGTTGTGTTTAAAGAATGAATTATTTGACATATAATAGTACTTTTGAACTTAATTTTTTCTTTGATATTTGAAATGTGCTATAACACCGTCATCCAACTGCCGGCCACAACCAGCGATGCTTTACTTCAGTGATCGAGCATCTGAACTTGAGACCGTACCTGACCCCCCATTACAACCAATAAATATATGTGGTCAATAGATAAATACAAACATAGATTTATATCAATAAAATAACAGAGCGGCTGGAAGTGCCAACCAAATTCTTGAACAGATTAAATATTTCGTGGTTTATACATTTCCTCGGTGCTTTGTAGAGAGCAAGAGCAAATAGTTCTGTAGCACTTGCAATTTCGTATTTTGTAGATTATGGATTATTTATATACATTTATTTAACGTCGGCCTATTTCCACTACTGAGGCCTAACACCGACGCCTGTAGACGAGCTACCCCCAACCAGGAATTTTGCCGAACCTCTTCCCTTAAGAAGAGTAGGGATCTTTTACTTGCCTAACATTTAATAGACAAGGGACCGACGGCTTTACATCCCCTCCGAAGGATGGTATATCTCCTATACAACCCTCGCCTAAGGTTGTATAGCTTCCGCGCATACACTGATATACAAGCCGCTGGAAGATGTGTGAGGCGAGAACGCGGTTTCCGTTGGAATGGTCACCAATCCAAGTACTAACCGCGCCTGTCGTTGCTTTACATCGCATACCGAAGTATGTACATAGTAAAGACGCACCTACGCTCGCCCCTAGATTATGGATTGTTAAATATACCAACAACGGCTTCCAAATCCTGCTATTGATTAAGGTCGTTGTTTGAAGTTTATCTTTTCCAAAAAATGCTGAAGTTGTATCACACCCGCTGAACGCATGAGCAAACAACACAGTTTCTTTGCAGTTTTTTAGAGTTTTCGAGGACTGTAAATTGCGAGAGATGTAGGTCTTCTCCTTTACATCGCCTTGAGTTTCTCTCCAGAATCGAATGTTTTTGTCTGCTGGACCAAGTGCAATAATAAGTGTAAGGAGATCGACGTCCTTTCAGTTCTTGTTGATGGCAGTTTCAACAATCGTTACATCATACATACCTCGGTTTCTAAGAATCTGTAAAAAAGTGTAAAAGTTTTGTGTAGTTTTCTTCTTTTCTTGAACGGTTTCAGAAATCCCATTCCTACACACAATACACTGATAAATGTCACAAACAGAGATAAGATATTATATTTGGGAGCATACACATGCTACAGTAAAAAGGACGCTGCACACGTCTTATGGATAAATGGCTTCTGCTGTCTGTCTACGTTGTAGACTTTGACCTTCGTAGTAAGTTTCAATGGACATTTCCATAGTTTTAGAGATTTATTTTTTTACTTACTTTTATTTACATGTTATAATACCTTTCTTTTCTACAAGCCTGAACTTAGTCCGTTTTTCGATTGTATGTGACTGTACATTCAAAATTATGATTAACTTGTTCCAATCATCTTCACCTCTGACTATGATTTAGATTGTTTGGGACCAACTTCCTCAAGTCCACGTAGACAATTTTATTCGGATTGTGCCTTGAAGCACCTATTATTAAAGAAATTTGTCTGTTACTAGAAATATTCGGGTTTAAAGATATTCGATAAATGCAAACATAAATAAGAACAAAAATACTCGGGTTATATTCAGCACGACATTCATGAAATCTATTCCTAAAAATTTTGTGTGTACCCGCCAACCACATCGGAATCAATGTATAAAAGGTGTTCCTAACAAAAAGATATTACATTATTCGTAGACATCGTTATTTGAAATTTCACCGCCACTCAAAACGTGAAACGATTTGCTTCTATGCCATAATATATCAACGTAGTGAATAGATCTTTTCAATGAAAATACTTGTGAGGCATATTCGTGAGTTTCTCAGAGTTATGGAGAGTGTGAAAGTATTACATATAACAATTTCTTTGAAGTTGTTTTATCTGTTCATTATTTGTAACGCATCAAGTCGTTTGTACTGGATATTTTTCAGAAATAAGTTTTATTTTAATGAAAACTGAGAAAATATGTATAGAATTCTTCTGTTGTTCATCGTTTCAATGGAAATAAATCCTTCCGAAGTATAATAACTAAAAATAATTCTATTAAAAGATACTTCACGTCATTAAGTGTATGAGGTTAGCGCAAAACCTCAAAACTTTTTGTTGCACTGTTGTATTATCATGTCTTCTCTATTACATTTTTGTTTTGTCAACGTTTGAAGCTCTGTTAATGTTTAGCAATTATAGAATAGATCCAGAAGGATAATTCAATTTCTCATAAATTCTCTCTTATTAAATGCTATGGCTTCGTCAATTAACTATTTTTATGTTCAGGCTAACAGTAGTAAAACCAGGTTAATTTATATGTACAATTAAAAAAATATACAGGGTGAATCAAAAGTATTAGGCGGTCGATAGCGTTCATTGGAAAAAAGGTGGCAGTTTTAAATACTATTCTGGAACTTATAAGTTCAGCCTTGACTCCATGTACATGTACGTTTTGTTCTCGAGAGGAGCAACTTTATTATTAAAAATACAATCTTACAGTACCGAATAAAAATAATAGCTTGGAAGTTATGTGTTGAGATTGTGAACGATCCATCTTTTGCGTCTGAAGGACTTCTAATATATTTTTCAAAAAATGAATATTAACGTTCACAAATAAGGGTTCAAAACGACTGTTTCACACGGAGAATAATACACAGTTTATACTTACTGTTCGTTTATGCTTAACTGTTTCTCTGATGGTATCAATTGGACGTCGTAACACTATAAATCTAACACTTTCTTAAAATTAAACCTGAAAGGGAATTTTAAAAACACAAGAAAAAACAATATAAAGTTCAAAAATAATATGTTAAATCTCTTTAACAATTCATGTTTTACAACAACTTCAAGAAAAATGTTTTTAACAAACTATAGTCTGGCCCGTGTACAACACATGGTGAGGAACGAAACGACTTATAATGTACCAACTACCATCCAATATGCGATTTTTGAGCTAACGATTACACAAAAAGATTCAAGAAAAGTTCAATGTTTATAAATTTTTGGTGGGCTTTTGCTTGCCTGTCTATTTACGTATTTACAGTTCAATATCAATTTTGATCGCTCCTCTGAGCTTAAAGATGCTTGAATCGTAACGACTTTGAATTATATTTTGCAATTACAATTTCATACGTTCAGGCAAGGCGGTCCCATGTACATATGAGTACATGATAAAGATACTTTTCTGACACCGAATCACTGAGGAACCGGTTTAGGGCAAATCCCGTTAAAACCCATCATTTTCCCGTCAAAATCGACTGCTAGGAAATGATGGGGGTCCCTTGTCGCTAAAGGCTATTTTCGCTAAAACTCTCGATTTTTTTTTAATAGAAGCTGGATTAACTTATCCTCATATTTAACACAACGCATGAGTTGCAGTGCTTAACAACGTGGATTCGTAAAAGGGTTTTTAATTTTGAAATTTCCGAAATTAAAGTTAAATTTTGTTACTGTTTGTAAATTTTGGTGGTCGAGGCGACATATAATGCTATCCATATGTGGAACAAGTTAGACCCTGACATTAAAAAGTTATCAGCAAAATCATTTAACTATAAAATAAAAAGTATGTTGCATACCAATCAAAATCTTTAGTACCCTCCCTGCACGTACCTTTTAACATTTGTACAATATACGTAAATTCGAATGTTCTTGATTGATCTCCCACACCTGCACCACTGGCAACGCATCGTAGCATATATTTTATTTTTATATTTTTCTGTATATTTTAAATGTAAATAATTAAATTAAATCGTTTTCTTTATGTTCTGGGGCCATTGGAAGAACACCAGCTAGGTGAAATGGTACCTATTTACCCTTGTATATTGTCTATGGTAAATAAAGATATTATTATTCTTATTATTATTATTACATCCCCGTGCAGCGACATTTACTACACTTTCTAAAATTACGCTCCTTGATGCGTTATTGAAATTTTTGCATAAAAAACGCTCCGTAGAGTGAAAATATGATTCAAAATATAAAAACCTCTTCCAACGATATTTTTACGTGAAGCACGCTTTTCATGCGAAATGTCGAATTTTGTTACAGTTTCGAAAAGTATATCGAGGGTTTTATCGTGTCCTTTAACAAGATCTCTGAAAAATCTCGAAAATTTCCAATGATAAGACCTAATCGCAAAAACAAAATAGGAGAGATATTTGAAATTTTATAGTTATTAGGGAAAGCCGAAAACATTCTATAGCTAAATTATGTAGGTTATTTTCTATGGTGCCCCCTATGATGCTAGGAAACCAAAGTTATCTCCTTATAACCGGCTTGACGTTTTTTTTTATATTTTATATTGAGATTTTTATTTTGATGTACTATATGGTCACCAGAGCAAAGCCTACTGACATACTAGTGGAGTAAAATTAGTTCAGAAATGCGATCTGTTTCGGAATAATTACAGGAAGCTTGGATTTCCATGAAACTTTTTAATAAACACTTGAAATAATTTAAAATAAAAAGTTATACTCTTATATTTGCCCGCTAATTGTTTATTAATGTTTAAACAAAAGAGAAAAGTTTCTTACGTAAAATTGTAATAACATAATGAATTTTAAAGCAATTGTATTCAAATTGATATTCTAGGGGTTTCGGAGGTCACTGAAAAAGAATATAATGTTGAAAAATAAAAATTCTGATTTAATATGGCCGACTTTATGTAAAATATTTCATAAAAAATGACGTAACTCGAAGAATCTCAAATAAATTTTGGTCATATTAATATTAAGCGGGTTTTTAAGGTCACTGAAAAAGAATATGACCTTGAAAATTAGAAACCAAAATGACTGATTCAACATGGCCTACTTGGTTACATAAAAAATGAATTTTAAATAAGTGTCGTTCGATTGAACATACAGTTCATTCGTAAAGTATCTTCAAAATGATATAACAATATAAAAATTCATAACGTCTTATTTGAAATTGAACAATATAATACCGGGTGCAACAGGATCATGGTATACCCCTCTTTTCTCCTTTAGTTTTAAAGATAATTGATTGAAATTCAGGATATACTACATACATAATAAGCGGCACTTTTGACATAATTGATTTTTTTCACTTCCGGTTTGGCCGGAAGTGACACTAACTTTCGATTTTTAAATGGAACACCCTGTATATTATTGCATTTTTTTTTAAATTCCGCATAATTTTCTGAATCCAACGATGCCAAAATAAGTGACATTTAAAACATAAATTTTTTTTATAATATAATTTTTAGTTTTCCATTTAAGTGTGCCATGACGGTTCCGATTTATTCTAAATGACCCGTGTAGTACTAAAAAAATCGAATTCCCGTTAAAAACATTAAATTACGTGGTTTATGCGCAAATAAAATTCACCAAAATTGTTTTTGAGATAAAACTCAATTTCTTCAAATGGAACCATATCGGTACCGTGGTACCATTTATTAGTACTATTAATAAGGAATTTATTCATATGTCGTATGATAATAGCAATAGCATCTTGTCTGCTCTAACAATTATTGTTGACAACAAATTGACAGTCAGAGGAATAGGTCTCAGATATCGTTTTGATGGCGGTCTCTTTAACATAGGGCGCTTTAGAGCTTTCACGAAGACACGCACACGATTCATTTGTGATCTCCAGTATGCGGATGACTGTGCACTTTTAGCCTCTACGCCGGAAGAGCTTCAAGAACTTTTAGATGTGTATGCCCAGAGCTATGATTCCTTGGGACTTAAAATCAACATTGGAAAAACTAAGATTATGTCAACTCCTCATCAAGTGAACCAAATAGACATTACACTTAACGGAAATTCTCTTGAAGTGGTGGATCAGTTCAATTACTTAGGCAACGTTGTTAATGACAAAGCAAACATGGACAGCGAGATTCGCAATAGAATTAACGCTGCATCTAGAGCACTCTGGGGACTTAGAGAGTATTTGACAACCACGACCTTGCTTTGTCAACGAAAATGGCTGTCTACAGAGCAGTTGTCATTCCAACACTGCTATATGGATGTGAAAGCTGGGTCACTTACCGTCGTCATGTGAAAGAATTAGAACGTTTTCAGCAAAGACACCTCAGAAGTATGATGAAAATCCGTTGGTTCCATCACATATCAAACCTGGAAGTACTCAGGAGAGCAAACAGCCTTCCAATTGAGGTGCTTATTTCAAGAGCACGCCTAAGATGGGCAGGTCACGTTCATCGTATGCATGATAACCGCCTTCCTAAATGTACACTTTATGGTGAATTGCTAAGCGGTAGAAGAAGGCGTGGCGGTCAACGAAAGAGGTTCAAAGACGCTCTCCATGAAAATCTAAAATCCTGCGGTATTGCAGACGAGCAATGGGAACAACTTGCAGCGGACAGAACCGAATGGCGAGGGCTTGTGGCCAGCTATCAAGGAAATGTTGCTGCAAGAAGGCCGAATCCAAGACCTAACCAGGCCTATGTTTGTCCTGACTGCGGTCGACATGTGCTCTCCCGAATTGGCCTCTATAGCCATAGTCGTGTGCACCGTAGATGAATGGGAATTACAGTAGACTACACCTTTTACGTGTTTTTTATTGTACACAACTTATCGACTGTAACATTTTTATACTCGGACTCGAGTAACGGCTAATAATAATAATAGCAAATTTATTATAGCTAGAAATTAGAAATTAAAAAAAATACACGTAAAGTTTATAGCTAGAAAATATTTTCGAATATACAGAGTGAACCAAAACGATTGTAGAGAACCAAGTGCCATTTCGTTTTTTATCCAATTTATCTCTATATTTTTTAATTTCCAGCTATCGTAAAAATCGAGCAATTGAAGTCGGACGGACTATTGTCCTACCCTGTATATTATATTGCCGAAATGTTAGCCCCCGTCCGTTCAGTACGAAGTAACTCCATTCCTCAATTCCTCAGATTGGCCCGCGCCGGCAAAAGATTCGATGTGAGTGCTGCAAACGAAATTTTATCCTGTAAACTTTGCTGTTAGAGACAAATCAAATCCCTCAATAGTTGTGAAGTGACAGCCAAACATGTTTAAAAAATGGGATTAAAAAATTGCTCACTGCGTTAGAGTTTAATTTGCATGTACTGCTACCAATTTTCCTTCTTAATATCCATTGAATTTAGTGTGCGAGTTTCAATTTTCAAATCATATTATCGGTTATGTTTATTTTGCTGTTTGTGATAGTTACAACGATTATCGGCAAACTTATATGCATCCAGCATGATCTCGTCAGTCAGTAATTTGCATGCAGTAATCCTATTAGACTATGTCTATGTCGCCAGGCAGTCCATGCTAGATTAAACATGTTAATATGAAATTTACACGTCGATATATGGCAGTTGCAACCTCGTAATGGACTATGCATAGCCATATCCTCTCCTGCAGCATACTGCAAACTCGCGTATTAAACCTGGCTCACACCCCAATTACCTCGTTTATTATTCGAAATCCTATACCACTCAAGCAGAAGGTAATATTTTCCGATATGTCCCCCCTTACTAGTTACGGGTTCAGTTAACATCAAACAGTACTCAACGATATCATAATATACTGGCAAATAATTAAAACAAACTCGTCACTGTCAAATGACCCACAATTACTGGGTGGTCTTTATTTAACCGATTTATCATGTCGCGTACCCATTAACGCAATATTCAAATAAAATTGTTAAAGGTAATTTATATCCTAATAATGAACTAATGCTTTTCTCTGAATTTGTAACATATCTTAGGAAAAATCTAGTTATAAAAAAATGCACCTAAATTGAAAGTAAGTAAAATAGTTATAGCTCAAGACTTATGCTTGGAAGACAAAGTCGAACAAAAAATACTACGACAGCACCTAAATTTGGCAAGATCAAAGAAACAATTCCCTAAAATCAAAGGAAATAAGCTATTTATTAATGAGGACTTTTACACAGTAGAACAATTAAAAGAATTGGATATAGATCACAATTTAGAAGAAGAAATAGAAATAGTATTGGAAGAAAGACATACATCAAAACGTGCCCCCAATACTCCTCTGCCAGAAACCTCGACTAAAAAATTTCTCACCGAAGCAAACACGCAAGCAAAAATAATAGCTCACGAGAATACTGAGAATTAAATAGAAATACTTAGCAATTCAAACTCACCACCAAAAACACACCTTAAACTAGGAACAGGACCAACAACTAGAGTCAGAAAATGTTCAAAAAAGGATTAACAAATATTTTCTATTTCCTATATTGTCTTTATATGTATTAATTACAAATCTATTTTTTTATTGTTATTTTACCTATAAGTAATTATAATAAAATGAACCCTTATATTAGACACTTTAAACTTGATAATTTGGAAACTTATCTTCTAAATGATGTTAATGAAGCAAAACAAGTGCTAAAAATTAATAACGACTTTGTAAATTTTAAATTAGTTCACAATCATATCTGCAGTATAGCAAAAAATTTTGACGAATTTAAAATATTTCTTGAGCAATTCGATTGCGTAGTATTAACAGAAACATGGACAATACCTGATATTAGTGTCTTTAACTTAAATGATTATAAAATACTATATAATGATGGCAATTTCAACCAGAATGATGGAGTGTTAGTTTTTGTAAAATATGAATTATATCGCTCTCATAGTTACAGACTTTACTGAATCCTCTCTAATACAGTTAGATATGAAATTAAACAATTACCGATCACCATCAACACGCGTATATCACATATAATTAACAAATCTATGGAGTTAGGATATTTTCCGGCAGCATTTAAAACATTCATAGTTATACCAGTCTATAAAAACGGCGAAAAACTGAAGTTACAAATTACCGTCCTATATCATTAATAACAAATTTTAGTAAAATTTTTGAAAAAGTTTTAAAGGTAAGTAACGAGTTATCTAAATAAATATAAACTGCAATTTGGCTTCAAGGAAGGTGAATCTACCCAAGACGCAATAAAAAATCTAACCACAAATATCTGAGTCTTTAAATAAAAGTAAACCATCAATGTGTGTATTCCTAGATCTTGCAAAAGCTTTTGATGCCGTTAGTCACTCCATTCTATTAACAACAATGGAAAATCTAGGAATACGAAATAATGCCCTAAATTTGTTCAAAATGTATTTAACAAATAGAAAACAATGTAAAAGTTGGTAATGTCCTAAGTAAGGAAGAAACAATTATATGTGTAGTGCCACAGTGGGCCTGAACATTGATTACATGATACAGTTGTCCATACTGTATTAGCCAAAGGAATGAACTTCGCTGTTGCGCCGAATAAAGTACCTAAGGAAGACATTATCACTGAAGTTGAGAACGCCATTAGAGGGTTGCCAGTTGAAGAAGCTGAGGAAGTGAGACACGAAACATGCCGAATACTGCGCAAATCAAAACCACCTAGGAGGAACATTACTAGAGAGGAAAGTGAAGCTCTCAGAGATATTCGGAATAATAAAGGCATCATCGTTTTAAGAGCAGATAAAGGCAATGCCACAGTGGTAATGAAGAAAGAAGAATGTGGGGAAAAACCACAATCATTATTAGCTCCAGAGCAGTACACAAAATTAAAAAAGGATCCGACATCACAAGTTGAAAGACAAACGAGGACAGCTATCAAGAATTCATTAATCCCAGTAGAAGAACAACGCCGCCTGCTGCCAAGTGAAACCTTACCACCACGACTTTACGGCCTCCCTAAGATTCATAAACCAGGTAATCCTTTAAGACCAATCGTCAGCACGTGTGGATCACCAACTTATGAGTTGGCCAGATACGTCGCAGACACACTGCAACCCTATATAGGTAAGACTAGTAGCCACGTAAAGAACTCCGGACACTTCGTAGATATTTTGGAAAACTTGGAAATAACGAGTAATGATATCATGGTTAGTTTTGACGTCGAATCTTTGTTCACCAATGTACCAATTGAGGAAACAGTTAACCTGATTCGTCAACAACTTGTACCTAAAGGATTAAGAGAAGACATACCTGATCTGGCCCGATTGTGCCTGTCTACAACATACTTTCTATGGGATGGAGACTTCTACGAGCAGAAGCAAGGAGCAGCCATGGGATCACCACTTTCACCTGTGATAGCCAACCTATTCATGGAAGCTTTTGAAGAGGAAGCCATACGCTGCAATGAGAATAAACCAAAGTGCTGGCTACGCTACGTAGACGATACGTTCATCATATGGCCACATGGAGAATCATCTTTATCTGTTTTCTTCGACCATTTGAATAAACAGCATCCAAGCATCAAATTTACAATGGAGACCGAGCAAGATGGAGCTTTACCTTTCTTAGATGTATTAGTGAAAAGATCACACAATGGCAAGCTGGCCCATGGTGTCTACAGAAAGAAAACGCACACCGATCGTTACCTACATGCGATATCTCACCACCACCCACAACAGAAGAGAGCATTAATTAGAACCTTGATCCACAGAGCCAACACAATATGCGACGACGAGAACAAACCCGAGGAACTACAGAATGTCCAACAAGCTTTAGAGAAGAACGGGTACAGTTGTGGGTGAGTTGCGGTGATGTTGAAAGACTAACAACTATTTGTGTTTTTACTTTTTTATTGATAGAGCGTCAGCTCGATGTTAACACAGTGAGTTTTGGAGTTGAACTGTACTTTATCTTGGTAAAATGTATACTGACAAATGTTTTGGCAAATAGGTGCCTAGTACAATAAATTGGAAAAACCGGGTCAGGTATACTACGTAATTAGAGATAATCCCAACAGGATGATTGTTAAGTAGGTATTAGTCTGCATGCATATCTACAAAGGACAGGGGAAAGTTCCGACTAAGAAATAAGGTTTTATGGTAGGTAATGCAATAAAGAATAGAAATTGTTATGGGAATTTAAGACAGGTAAGGAAGGTATTTAAATACCGAGAAGATTATATACAAATTACAGATATTTACATAGTAATAAATAATTTAAATCATGCAATAAAATTATACGAATGTATGAGTCAACGTAAACCAAATAATATGTCTAACATAAGAGTAGTGGAAGACATTAGTCCCCACACAGTCAAAGCAATATACAACGAGTAGTAAATAACCAGAGGAGAACTACAGAAGAAGAACAGCAACAACCAACAACGTATGCATGCCTACCCTACGTCGCGGGAGCTACAGATAGGCTGAAGAAGATTTTATTCAAAAAGAAAATAGGTGTACGGTTTCGAACAGTGAAGAAAATACAGCAGATGCTTCCCTCAGTCAAAGACCCTGTCCCCAAACTGTTATCAAAAGGTGTTTACCAGTTGAAGTGCACATGTGGTAAGAGCTACATCGGACAAACAGGACGGAGTATCCAGTGCAGAATCAAAGAACACCCGAAATATACCAGATTTGGATACACGGATAGGTCGGCGATAGCAGAACATGTCCATAATAACGAGAACCATAAAATCGGACGTCAATATATTACACAGGAATACGCGCTATTATCCGCGAATCATTAGGGAATCACTGGAAATTATGAAAAGCGTGAACAACTTTAACAGAGAGGATGGGTATCGACTTAGTAACACGTGGAGACTGGTATTGCCAAGTACCAGCACCGTAGTAAGTCACGGTCAACCAAACACGACGAATGAGCAGCGAAGCGAACCAAGCGCGACCAATGACCAACGAAGCGAAGCGGCGCCTAGGTATATAACGAGGAGTGTAACACAACAGATTCAGTCTTTAGAATCCTTCTGAAGAAGCTGACAGGATGATCAGCGAAACGTCAAGTCAAGTTCGACGACCACGGCAAGACCCGGAAGAATCTACTTCATTAAACTAGTGGTTGACTCCTATGTGATGCTTCACTAAGAAAGTCAAGAACATTTTGACCGTCTTTGAATGACACAGCCTAAGAATATAAGGGCCAGTATATTAGAGCTTTGAAATTATAACCACTATAAAACGACAGTTGCTCAATAGCATCGTAGACCACAATAATTTACTTGAATAAATAATAATCAATAATTATTAATCATCTGCATGGCTTACAGAACAAGACTGCTGAAGATATGTGTTTTCATATAGTTATAAAAAGTCAATAAAAAATATATAAAAGTGCACAGAAAAAAAGAATATCAAATTGAATATATTATAAAAAATAAATATTCGAATAGCATATGTAAATAAACTAAAATCTGAAGTAATTTGTATAATTAACAATTGTTAATTAAATGTATGACAATTTGTGAGTCAAGTGAATCTTTATTCTAATACAGCAAACATAAATTGACGTATGAAATTATTTCTCTGGGATGACTGTTAATAAATGATCCTTTATCATCGTGTGTGATTTTATCCATAGACATAACGCTGAAATTGCTTCAAAATGTTTTAAATAGCCCATTAGGTCTATTGGATTTAAGTTCGGTAATCTTGCTGGCAAAAGAAGAATTTAACATCGAATGAAATTAGAGAGTAGTATTCTTATATTAGCCATATGTGGTTAGGTTCTAATGCGATTCAAGGTCGTATGCCTGGAAAAATGATCTTTTTGTTTAGTTGTATAGTTTCCCTTTCATCTGATATCTGACAACTCACCATTGCAAACTTATATTTTAATTTTCCCTATTTATATTTCTTCTGACGAATACAGTTTTATACATGATAGTGTTGCTTTACCGGATAAAGTTCTTGCGACATGAAACATTTTTGTTAACTCCTTTTTATTGCTGCATTTCCTTGTCTCTATTTTGTACGTAGACTATACATTGTCGTCGCTTCGGTAGCTTTTAGAATTACATAATATTGTTAATGGCATTTTTCATATCCTTTCATTATTAATATAGTTATTATTTTGAGAAAAATAGAAAATGTAATCTGCTCCTACCATATATTCCAAACAAGTCATGTGTGGAATTGTTCTGGGCTACTTGCCAAATCTATTGTTCATAGTCAGATAACGCTTCAGAGATAATGTATTAAACATTCTCTTTGAACTGCATTTTAACATGCATTTACTTTGATAGGGTAATACATTTTTTATTTCATGCTACATAGATTTAATTATTGGGTATTAAGCTACATGCATCCAGCAGTTTAATGTCGTATTATAAAGCTTATAGGGACTGACTATAAGAATTAGAATAATTAGTTCAACTAACATGATAGCGTATGGTTTCAATGACAGATTAAATTATACGTATACAGTTTTGGGGCAACTGGAAGTGACAATTAGTCCCTTTAGTACAGGGTGGGTCATTGAAAACAACACCTGTTTTGGGATACCTAGACTAGTTTCGTGAAAAAACGCTCGGACAGGTCGATTCTTGATTTTTGGGGGACAACTTTTGATGCCAAACTTGACATTGACACATCGACCCCCTTTCCCCAGCAACCCCTAACTCAAGAATTTAAATAGGGAAAAGGAGTCGAACAACCTCTCGTTTGGGGCGAACTTGGGTGCGTCTTTACTATGTACATACTTCGATATGCGATGTAAAGCAATGTAAGGCGCGTTAGTAGTTGAATGAGTGACCGTTCCAACTGTTGTAGGGTATGTCTCCTACAAGTCCTAAACAAAAAACAAAAAATTTCAAAATTAACCAAAAAATCATATCAATCCATGCACCATGGCAAACTACATAAAAAAAGCCAACCAGACACTATTTACATCCAAAAACCACAGTCAAAGTCAAATAAACCTGGAAAAATTCACAAGCACTCGATAATTCAAAAATAACATAAATACACTAATATCAAACTTCAATCATTCATTCGGGTCCATTCATAACAAATTCACTACGAAAAACGTCGCTTAAAAATACAGCCCCCGTATATTCATCAACATGACCCAAGTCACTATCTAAACTCAAATTTTCAACTCCGTAAATTTTCTATAAACAATTTAATTTTCAAATTTTAATACTTCTTGACCACCCCTCGTATGCGTTAACTACGTTAAACTTAACATTTAAACTCATTTCAGAACTTTCTTGCAACCACTTCGCATTTTATTCTTCTTACTTTTTGATCACCCCCTGTATACTTCAAACCACGTTTCGTGCCTCGAGACTTAAAGTTCTAATTTAATTTCATCAATTTCTTGCAACCCGATTGCTATTTTAATTTTCACCATTTTTGATCACTCCTCGTAATATAGCATACAATATCTCGGTTAAACTTGACTCGTACCCGTTAGGAACATTTTCATATCTTATTTCCAGACACCACGCACATATCGGGAACATTCTCCTTTCATTTCAACTTTTAAACATCGGACCTACGTTAATACTTTACGGGGTCGTGTCAGATTTTGTTAATTAAACGCTAATAACTTCTAAACTAAAATAGATCCAAATTTCATTTTTATTTCAATAAATTTCTCTTTTCATTACCGATTTTTCTATGTAATTTTCATTTTCGAAATCTTAAATTTCCAGTATTGCTCAATATGTTGCAATCAATGACCCATCCTCGCCCGCACGGAGCAACTTCCAGCCTTTCCAGACAGTTTAAAACGGGATGCGAGAGTCGATGGGGCGTGATAAACGAAACTTTCACAAACGTATAAATACCCGAGCACAGCCTACCCGAGGCAAGTTCAGTTTTGGCAGTGACTCCTATGTTTAGTATTCGCGAAGTGATTCAGTGGAAAAAGTTATTTAAAAGTGATTTTAAGTGTAATAAGCTAATTTGCTAGTGCTCCCGGTCCTGTTACTATTTAACTTAAGTTGTGGATACCCACCGTCTAGTTAGGCTTTCTTACTTCTTGTCCTAGCATACTTTTCGTGCCTAGCTGTTCAGAACGAGCTTCCCAGGCCGAAACCTGGTTAAAAAGAGTAATTTTAAGAAAACGCCTTAAGTGGCCCCATTTAGTTTTAGTATCCCTTTGCCTTAAGTGGCCCCCTTTAAATTTTTATCTTCGCCTTAAGTGGCCCCTATTTATCATTTAGTAAAAAAATGTTTCGTTTTAAGTGACCCCATTTTATTTTGTCTTAAGTGACCCCATTTTGTTCTGCCTGTACGGCCCACACAATCTCAAAGCAAAGTGAATTTTTTCAGAAAAATCAAGTCAAATATTTCAATAAACATTTTGGCTAAATTCCACAGTCCGAATTTATGCTCTCGAATAGTTACTTCCATTAAAGAAGAAAATTTTGTGAAATAAAATTACCCCTTATTTTTTAAACTCTGTTCAAAAAACCTTAAATAAATAATTGTTCGTTCCGCTTTAAAAACAATTGTTGTTTTTTCAAGAATACCATATACAGGGTGTAGCCGTTGACCCTGTCAGGACTCAAAGACTAACCAGTGAAAAAATAAAATTAAAAACTAAAGTGTTACCACGGTTCCAGACCACAACATACAGGGTGTAGCAATTGACCCCATCTATCACTACCGAAATCAAATCCAAAGGCTTCTCACATCAAAAATAAGTGCACGAACGCCCTCTAGGGTCTCAGCTCTAAACCCCCACCACTCCAGATTTTTTATTTCACCAAACAGAGGGCTTTTTCGTGTTCACAACGAAGACCGCGTCCTCGCCTCACAGATCTTCCAGCGGCTTGTATATCAGTGTATGCGCGGAAGCTATACAACCTTAGGCGTGGGTTGTATAGGTGATGTGAGGTGTGAGGGGATGTAAAGCCGTCGGTCCCTTGTCTATTAAATGTTAGGCAAGTAAAAGATCCCTACTCTTCTTAAGGGAAGAGGTTCGACAAAATTTCCTGGTTGGGGGAAGCTCGTCTACAGGCGTCAGTGTTAGGCCTCAGTAGCGGAAATAGGCCGACGTTAAATAAATGTATATATAAAAAAAACCTCATTTGAAGCGTGTTTCAATTGTTTATGCGACAGCATGGTCGAAATTAGTTTTTTTTCGTCCCCATGAAAACCACCCTCTAGATTAACTAAAGTGGGGGTGTTATTTGGGAAAAATTTTGAAACACGTCACCTTTTATCTTTTTAACGGCACATTTTGATGTCAAGTTTGACTTTGTCAAGTCAACCCCCTAACTACTGATTTCGACCATACTTTCTTTATTCAGATTCTTGAGTTAGGGGTTGCTGGAGCTAGGGGGTTGATGTGTCAATGTCAAGTCTGACATCAAAAGTTGTTCCCCAAAAATCAAGAATCGACCTGTCCGAGCGTTTTTTCAAGAAACTAGTCTGTGCCCCAAAACAGGCGCGTTTCGTTTTCAATGGCCCACCCTGTATATTGAAGCCTGTGTAGAATATTAATTGGAAGAATTACTATTAGTCAGCACGTAACTTTAAGTTTCATGCTAGGAAGGCTGGAAATAAAAATCACTGGACAGAATTTGCAGAGGTTGGATCTAAATTGCAATAATATTTTTATTCCAAAACTCTCCACTATCAAAAATACCAGTTATTCTCACACTCACATATCCATAAATAATTTTTCGTATATTGTCAAGTTTTTTAATTCCTGCATAACAGTCGCAAAAAATATCCATCACATATTCAAGCAGCTCTATTCTATCTATTATGATTTTCCCTACCTATCATTTTGCTTCTCAAATAATCGATAATGCGTAGGCAATTAATTTCCCATTATAATTTTATTTAATTACGAAGAGGTATGTGTGTATCCCTTAGAGGTTGTAGACACAAACAGGTTTTGTTATATTCATAAGATTAGATGTTATTTTGAAAGTAAAATACAGGAACGTGATGTTGAATAGTTTAGATCAAGCTAGGACTGATAGACATGGAAACGGTTAACCCAAAATTTTAGTGGGAATTAAACAAACAAAATAAATACGTCAAATATTTTTAACCGTTTCCTTTCATTTCATAACACTAGGCTATTGAATCAACTAAATTTGTTACAAAACTGCGACTAACTAGAGTGATTTGGAACTAATCGATGGATTTTAGTGGACAATTTTTGTTATTAATACAGAGGGGGATATAATAACTGATCGAAAAAAATCATCAGCTTATATAGCCCTAGCGTGAATGAGTGTGATCCAATACGATCAAAGTAAACTAAGGTGGGGAATAAATTGATGGTTCATTGCCACATGATAGATATCTCATAAATTTGAATTATGCCCCAAGGAGTCACTTGTCTAATTCTCATTAGACTTTCATAAATTTACCGATCCACATATCTGTAAGCTATACAGCCATTTATTGTTATTGCTAAATACGAGGCAAGTTATACGGCCACATTCAATTGAACACCTACAGAAAAAAAATGTAATGTTAACTTGCTGATTGTATAACATATTACCTCCCAGCCTAAAAAAGATCTATCTGTAACGAAATTCAATCCCACTTATATGGGATATACTAAATAAAAACACATAATGCTGAATTTCCCACTAGAATGGAAGTTACTGAACAAAATGACGGCAATCTGGTGACATCACTTGCTCAATGAGGACTTGGTCTGCTGACTGCCAATTTCATTAGGTAATGGATGTT
Source organism: Leptura quadrifasciata (assembly GCA_963675555.1). Classification (NCBI taxonomy): domain Eukaryota; kingdom Metazoa; phylum Arthropoda; class Insecta; order Coleoptera; family Cerambycidae; genus Leptura; species Leptura quadrifasciata. The sequence continues at coordinate 53,468,427 of OY776682.1, read as the reverse complement.
GTCTGAGTTTTTCGAACGTGTAATTAAGGACAGCCTTTGGCTATGAATTTGATTGGTCTACTTCGTGTGGTGTTTGTGTTTATGGGAAGTCACTTCGAGCACACATGGAGTTTCACAAAATCATTGAGTTTTACGAAAACAAATCAGCTCTTCCAGGAAACTCATTTAACTTGGAAGTGGTATGTAGATCCCTAAAGATATGATATAATTTCAAATCCCAAAAAGGAGAACTGTAGAAAATTATCACCAACCAAAAGTTAAGTCTTGAATTATCTCTAAGTTTAAAAAACGGAAATCTGTGATAGGGATTTTTCATTGGCATCCTTGAGGCTCTGAACTGTCAAAAATATGTCTACGAAATAAGACATATGTACCAGAGGAAAGAACAACAAGAATTAGAAAAATTGAGGCTTTTATAAAGAAAAAAATACAAATGCAATGACAGAAAAACATATAAAGTGTGGAATAAAGAAACTTTCTGGAACAGAGGTAGGTGTTTTACTTGAACTAGTTTATAGCAACCGTTAGTTATTTTGTATATACTTTTTGACTTGATGAACATTACAAATAATTGTAACGTGGATCAAATTACCTCACATGCAGGGTACCAAGCTGCAATGAAGAGTTTTTAATGTCTTTGCAAAAATAGCATTTATGGATTATCTATAAACAATTGATGATACACACAGTGCATTCTCAATAAGGTGATGTAATATTTTATGCACGTTAATTATGATTTAGCTATTATTTTGATATAGCAATAGTTTATACAAAATTATATATGGTAAACAAACATTATCATGTGTTTTATTTTAAGCAACCAGTAAAATAAGTATGTGTAATGTATGTAGTTTCATGCCATAATTTTTAATAATACATCAATACCCACCAAATTTGAGTCCTCATTCTTTAAAGCATGTGAGAACATGTTGTTGTTGTAATAAATGCAGCAACGAAATTTGACATTATTTTGTAAATTCTGAACGTTCTCTTTGTCGTGTCAGTTTTCGGTTTCAGGTTTGCGCTAGATGGATTGCGGTATGCGGGAACCTATAATAGAGTTACAGGTGTCAAATACTCATTGTCCATCCTGCCAATACCACTCCCTGCCACATCAATTAAATAGATTGTTAGAACAACTAACTATATAATTTAGTATAAAGTATTGAATGGCAATTGCTTATCAATTAATTTCAAGTTATCTAACAGCTTGTTTACAAATTCAACAGATAAAGAATGAATACATTGAAGGTTATTATTTACCTGTACTTACATTTGTTCAAAATATTCACAAAATAAGTAGAGAAAGAGAGAATATTAATTAAATTGATCGCAACAGAAAAACTTAGTAATTGTTCATTTTGTTATTGAGGTATGGAATACGCCAGCTACTAAGTTATATATTCCAAAAAATGTATCAAATACATAAAATTATAAAAGTAATAAAGTTGGCTCAATGTAAGAAATGTTATTTGAATTACTAAAATTGGGTCGTGGAAGGGTGGAATATAAAATTCATTCAGCCATGGTTTTGAAGGAAGTATTTCTCTTGGTGGGTACTCTAGGCGAAATTGTGGTGGGATTTTTTTTTACATTTGAGAAGCGCTTCCATATCCATGACATTACGACAGTGATTTAAAAACTTGCCACTTTGTTATTATTTTATATAATGCCAAGTATAACACCTAGTACAATAAATTATTTACAAAGTTTTTTATAATAATAATATTTATTTTCCTTTTTAATAAATACATTTGTATAGGAATAGTCAATATGATGCTTACCTATTAAATTATGCAAATTTTTATAAATTAAAAAGTTTCATTACATTAAAAATAGTAATAAAATCACATATATGAAGTGTTATTGTACTTCCGGGTGCTCTCCCGCGTCGATGGTCGACTCCTCCAGGACTCACGGTTGTCTAAACGACGTTTCGACAGAATCACATGGCCATCTTCAGATTCTCACTGAAAGCTGCCTACTGCTGCTCCTCGTTGCTCGAGCTAAACTGACGTTGTGCGGCTCCTTATATATGCTGCCGTCTAGGGCACGCCTGAGCGTTTGGCTACGTGTGACCGGTCCCCCACCTTGTGGTAGGCGTTGCGGGCGCCTTAGCCAACCCGAGAAATGGCCTCGTTGAAACGTCACGCTCCACGTGACTTCTCGCTGGTGGTCGGGCATCCTCGTGTCCAATCGGTGCCGCAGAATGCCGTGGTTCTCCTTGATTAGTCAGCGCTCGGCTCTGACTCCTCGTGATAGGTCCATTTCGAGCAGGTTACTGTGTTCCTTCCTCGTGTGTTTTCGGTTACGTATCATCCCACAAGAGCGGGCTTCCAAGAACTGGGTAATCTCTGCGTATCATCTTGTCTATTAAGATTTTGTGGTCTTTTTTCGATCTCTATGGCCTCTCTGGTAATTCTTGACCTATAATGCTCGATATTAGATACTGTTCTGGTGTTGTTTGGTCTGTCTTGTTTCTTTTTCATATATATATAATCAGTATCATCTATTATCTAATTTTACTATGGCCTCCACGGAAACCAGACTGATTTAAAGGCAGTGTTATTAGTATGAATGTGAATCATGAGTTGATTCTGAACAATTCTTTCCATAACCTTGGACGTGACATTTAATAAGCTGTTAGGTCTATAATCGCTATGTGATTCCAGAAATTTTTTTTGGCAATGATTTCACAATTGCTTTTTTCCATTCGTTAGGCAACATTATTTTCAATTAAAAAATGTATCATATGAGTTAGTGCTCCTAAGCAGTGAGGTAAACAAAGTTTAAGCATTATGTGTGTTATATTGTCATTGCCAGCGGAATTGGACTCGATTAAATAACAGGATTTAATCGCATCAATTTCATTCACTGGTTGGAATTTTAACTTGGAAATCACTGAAATAGAGATTTTCTTCGATAGAATTCGTTGATCCTCTTCTGATTATCCATCTCTTCTATAAAATGTTCTACACTAGCTGACCATCCTTCCCCTTCCTCTCCAAACCAATTCATAAGAAGCAATGTGAAAACGTTGTACTTATTTATTTATTTACGGGCCTAAGCCCATTTCTAAAATACAATTTAAAAAAGGAAAATATACAATTTGAAATTCACAATAGTGCATATAACATATAAGAAAATAGCAGTAATACTAGTATATTCCTAGGGTAAAAATACGCAAAATAAAATAAATATAAATATAACTAAATATCATGTATAAGGATGTCAGTCATAAAATAAAATATGAGAATATGGTATGCTTAACGTTGAGCTTAAAAAGGACAGTTTGCTAATTGCAGCGAGAGGGTTGGTGTATTTATAAAGAAGTCAAGACAATCGCTGTAGTTGTTGGCTAGCCTAGAGGACCTTGCAAGAAATGAGTTGAACCGATAGTTGGTTCGATGAACTAGTTCATGAAACATAATAGCTGAACGAGTAGTTCTTGATGGAACATGAATGCCAAATCTTTCCAGCAAGTATGGACAGGAAACATTAGAATTCATTATGTTTAATAGTAATTTAAGATCTTTGTGTTTCTGGTGAACTCTAAGAGAATTGATATGAAGATCATTTTCAAGATTTTTATTCGATTTAAAAGCGATGTAGCGTAAAAATTTATGTTCTACTTGTTCTAAATTCTGGATGTGTATATTATAGTATGGACTCCAAACACATGAAGCATATTCTAAGTGTGACCGTACAAGTGAATAGTAAAATAGCTTAATAGAAGTAATATTATTAAAATCACGTGAAGTTTGTTTAATGAAACCTAATATTTTTAACGATTTGGTAACAATTTGAGAAATGTGAGACGTGAAGGTTAATGATGGGTCGAGTATTACACCCAGGTCTTTAATAACAGAAACATTATCAAGGGATGTGTTATTAATGTAATAGATATATTGAAGAGGATCCCTGTTGCGATAGAACGACATAGTATGGCATTTACATGCATTAAGTTCCATACCATTACGGTGACACCATGCGATAAGGCTATTCAAGTCTGTTTATAATTTACTGCATTCTTCAATCAAATAAGAGGAAACTACCATTAGTAATACACTAATATATTCTTCGCATGATAATGCTGATGGGCTAAATTTCCTTTTAAAGAGATCACTTTGTAACTCTCGATACTTTGCATCATGTGCAGCTACAGCAGGTCATATTGCATCAACAAATTGATTAAATTTGATTTGAAACTTATTGTAGAACATTTCTTGTAATTATTTGGCAGTACATTTCTACATTATTTTGACAACATTCTCCTTATAGTTTTCCTTATTTTTCTTTTTCATATTAAATGCATAGTCTCCTCACCTATTCAACTGAAATAGATTCGTTGTTGAATTCATACATTTCTTCTTTACAAACATTAAAGAATCGTTTCCAAACGTTTGCTTTACTCCTTTTGGTCTTATGTGGCATTAAACGTTGAATTTCGTCTCTCATAATTTCGTCTCCCACGTGTTTGAATTATAAAACCCAAGTTTTTTCTCATTATCGAGTGTTGTATAAAAATTATCCCCGGCGTCTTTGACGATAATTTTCACAATATTTGAGACCTCGAAAAAATGTTCAGGCATAATTCATGCGGGAGGGAAATTACTAGTTATAACTTCATTACTTGATAAAAAATCAGAATTCAATCATGTTGGAGTGGCTTTGCCTGTAAATAATTTCTGGGCCAATCGTCTAGGGAATACCGAAAACGCTATAAGATCCCATTATTTAATACATTCGCCAAACTTATTGTTAGGTCAACCTTAATATTCACCTGAAGTTTACAACCCCAAAGGACACCTATCGAATAAAGTATTAAATCAAATATATAAATGATAAATTCAAAGCAGAAGTGATACAAAGAAAGCTTGTCCCATATTTAAGTTCTAAAGTAATCTTTGTTTTAAAATAGGATTTTGCTTTTATTGTGTCCTTTCATGTTCTAACAAGAAGCCTTACGTTTTATGCCGTTGGGAGAATGTTAATATGGTCTTTAAAAATATGAATTTTCCTGCAGTATAATTTACTATGTCCGTATAAGTTTAATATATCAAATAAAAATGCATATAAGAACGATGTATTAAAGTTCCTTTAAAAGTGTTTTTTGAGGTAGAAAATATCAGATTTAAATTAAATCCAAATACGTATACTTTGTATACTTTGAGCCAATTGGAATATGTAGTTTTTTCGCGAATTTGATTTCAACTCAGTGTAGACTAAAATATTTCGTGTACACGTTGTTTTTAAACGACGAAGTACAAACGATAGCTTGGACATAGTCTGAATAGGACGAACTAACTATATAACAGAATTTCCCAGACAGAGAATTTAATAGAAACAAATACATAATATAATTTAGTTGGATGCACAGTTACATAAACCACAGCACGGACATGAAAGTACACTGTTTGTAAAACAGAAACTTCACCTGAAGCTTTGACAAGCACGGTGCAAAAAAGTATAAAAATTGAGGAATAAACAGTTGTCTCTTCCGTTCATATTGTTTGCGGTGTGGTGTGTTTATGTCTATGTTATGTTTATTACATTCATTTTCCTAAATGACTACCTCCAGCGGCAACGCACATACGTCATCTTCTTAAAATGTCCCTTTAATTATCGGAATACCTCCTCATTTTCTTAAACTTATTCATTCTTCTCTGAAAATTTTATTTCTAGTTATTTTAAAAAATCATATTCTTTGTGGTACCCCAATTGTTTACAGTGGCCCAAATAAAAAAGTTAGCCGGATTTAAGTCTGGAGATCTTGGAGGCCAGGTTATGGGTCCTCAGCGTGCAAATTACCTGTGTGGGAAACTTTGGTTCATATAGTGTCTAAGGACTATTTACGCAGTAGTATGGAGCTCTATCATTCTAGATAGGCCCATTATTGGACTATGTTTATAGAAAAAAAACATAATGCTAAAACACACAATTAGGAAAGAATTGTGGACTTTGTTTAAAAATACACGAAAATCTAAATAACTCTTAAACTAACAAATTTCGGTTAACTTATACGGGGATCAAAACGATGCGTTTTAAAGACCTCTATCACATTGCGCCGGCTGCTCCATCTTCAATATATAAGGCATAATTTTATTATTTTGGTTGTATTCCCTTGATATTAAGAGGCCAGACGTCATTGAAGTATACAGGGTGGGGCAATAGTGCGTCGGACCTCGATATCTCGAGTTCTACGATAGCTAGAAATTTTTTAAAAAATTGTAAGTAAACTAGATAAAAATGTCTATAACTGGAATTATACATACAGGGCGAGTCGAGACGAAATTACAGGACCAAGTGTCTTTTTTTAAATGGAATCTATATATATCAGAACATTTTTTGAAGCCTCTTTCTAAGGTCTACTCATTCCTATATTAGCAATGAATATCTCCCAACCACTTGGATGTAATGAATTTTCTTGTTGAAATAATTCAATCTGCAGATGGATAATAAAAAAATCACCACAGTTACAATTATGGGTTTTAAGAAAGACTTATATGAATACCAGTTACGAGACATCTAATTAATGTTTTTGAATCATTTTCATTTCCTAAAAATGTAATTATTTTTCAATTAAGAACATTTTAAATTGAATTACCCTGTATACGTAAAAGAAATTCATTTTTGTAAGATCTGGGGATCTAGCAGACCATTTAGTGGATTCATTTCTTCCAATCAATTAATTAGGGTAGGTATTATTTAAGTGGTCTCTAACTGCATTTAAATAATGTGGTGGAGCACCATCTTACTGAAACCATATACTATTTCGAATTCTTTCAGGGAGATTTACCAATAATTGTGGCAGATAGTTTTCCAAAAAAGAAGATAAATAGCTTCAGTCAGGCCCTATTACATGTTCTCCAATAATCCCCCCCCCAAACGTTTATAGACCATCTATGTTGGTTATCAACTTGCATAAAAAAGTGAGGATTTTCCGAAGCATAATAATGGAAATTGTGCCTATTAACAAATGCATTTTTATGAAAACTTGCCTCATCACTGAATAAAATAGTATTGAAGAAGTTGAGATCATGTTGCATTTCACCTCTAGCCCAATTACAAAATTGTAGGCGCTTTTGAAAGTCGTCATCAGATAATTCCTGGTGCATTTGAATATGATATATGCATGCAACTTATGTTTTTAAGATTCGATCCACAGACCGTCTACTTATTCCTACTAATGAGCTCATTTCTCTTTGACTAACATGGGGATTCTCAACCGTTGCCAGCACCACAGAAAACTCATTTTCTTCGTTCACAACACGTTTTATTCTTTCACTTTTTTTCTATTCGACATTTCCAGTTTACAGAAATCTATCGAGAAGGTTTTGAAAGCTGCTAACATCAGGAATCCTTCTTTCAGGAATAACGTTGGTAATAAATTCTATTAGCAAGTAAACAAATTCTATCTGACTCGCCCAAAAACAAAAGTCATGTTTACAGGTTCCGCTTTATTAAAATTCATATTATAAAATTCCAAATATTTGAAATTCAATACAAATTGTAACGACTGATAAGTGTGATAAATGCTCCTTTGTACACGACAATTTATACCAAACTGAGGTTTTATTGCTTGTCGAATAACGAAAACAGCAAAAAAATGTACAAGAAAATATTACAGTAAAGGACCGGTTAAATACTATTTACTCATTTCAATGGATTGGAAAAAATGGTCCAACTAAATGGCCTCATTTCAAAATTGCATAAAGACGTGTGTCAATCAAAATGGGCAACACGTCGAACATCTATTATAAATTTTTCATTTCATTTCGAATTAACTAAATATTATTAAACTGATGTCTTATTTAGGAATAATATCTATAAATATTTTTTACTAATTAGTAAATAACTAAATCTCTTAATAATTATAATATTTTTAATAAATAAGTAACTCTATAAACAGTACTATGTATTGAACTCCACAGTTGACCTAGCGTTATCATACATCGGCTATTGTCTAAGACCGAATTCGTAGAGAATTTTATGCTGTACAAGTTCTCTAATAGCTCTAAATGTCATTTAGAGCAAAGGAAACAGGATATTTACAAAAAAAAAACGGTTTTTGTCCTTGAATATTTGACTAGCGTATACGAGATTCTATGAGACGTTTCAGCTAACTTATAAAATGCTAAAACAAAGATTTACAAGTTTATAGCTTATTATTTTTCATTCCAGAGTTGAATTACTATTTGACTGGATTAATAGCTCCACGCGCACGCGCAATTTTTTTTTTAGTTTTTAAATTTTTGTATGTGACAAATAGAAGATTTTGACGACTTTTGGACTCTTCAAAGTAATTTTATTTTATGTGTTCACCTACCTTTGGATATCACTTGCAGCTATTTTTTATATTTCTCTCTACGGTGAATAATTTTAATTTTGCGCTTTAAAAATAACTGCTTGGAGTAAGGCACTGTTGTGACAAAAATTAATGACCTCGACCTATACGTCGAGGAAGAAAAAACTGATATTACTTACAATAAATCGTTTCATAAACCTGTTTAGCAAGCTATTTTTCCGATGGAAATTGACACGTGAAAAACGCATGTAACAATAGCTTATCAATTGAATTTCTCCTTGGAGCAAATCGAATTCGAGAGCAATGGAATACGAAAAACAGGAAAACAGCTTAGTCGAGAATAAATGAATAGATTTTGATTCTGTATTATTTTCTCTTGAGACTACAGAACACGAGGATTAGAATTCCTTTTGTGCAGGCGATTTATAGATAGCGATTTATCTAAAAAATACCTGTATTGTATTTGTACACAATATGAGAATCATATAGCGAAAGCTGAATATAATAAAGGAACGCAGTGCGTGTTTGCTGTCGGCTAGGTGTTTTATATCATTTTTCAAGTTTTTTAATGTATAGCCGTGTTTTATTAGCAATTATTGTTTTATTTTTACTGTTCTCATTTTAATGATATTAAGTTATATGTAATTTTACATACAGCGGTGTGCCATTTTACTGGTAGTCATTTAAGCAAATAAGTCACTTCTGGTATGATTTCCGGCTGTTTAATTATATCATAGAGTACATCGATAGTAATATAGTCATAAGGTATTAGTACTATAAAAAAAAGAGAAAAGTGTGTTATGGCAATTGAAAAAAACAGATTCTAAGTATGAATTTTGTCAACAAAACAACACAGCAAATAAAAAAGCGTACTGCGGAAACAAAAAGAAGTTTGCCAAATAATAATATGTGTATATTGTTATTACTTCCACGTCCAGTGGAAGTATAGTAACGCAAAAAAAAATTAAAAATTTTTTTTTGTTGTTGAAATAGGTTTCAAATGTCATGAAACGTCGAGATTTTAAATTGAGCGGAAAAATTTTTCTGTCTGTCTGTCGGTAACTTTTTTGTGCGCACGTTTACTCTGGTACCGTTTATGATATTGACTTGAAATTTGGTACATTTATGTATTATAATGAGATCTGGAACTAGATTATATTTTGATCAAATTCCGTTGAAGGGGTTGGGGGTCAATGGGGTAAATAAGGGTAAATAGGCAAAGAAAGCAGGTAATAGTCCATAAAAGTGCAATTTAGGGCATTTACGTAAAGCCAAGGTCTCAAAATTTTCTTTGGCATCAGCCACCCCCCACTACCACCGCCAATACTACCCCCCACACTATTATGAAAGGGAGTAAAAAAATAAATTGTGATTTAGTTTGTATACAAGAACGAAACGTCTCAAAAATTTTTTTTGGCGTTAGCTACCCCCTCTACCACCCCCATTGCCACCCCATTCTATTATTAAAGGGAGTAAACAATTAAATTAGGATTTAGGGTTATACGAGCACCAAGGGCTTTTATAATTTATTTTGGCATTAACCATCCCCTCTTCCACCCCTATTTCCACCCCCACCCTATTATTAAAGGAAGTAAAATATTGGATACAAAATCTAGACGTGGAAGTAGTGATTCCTTGGGCAGCGGTTTATAATTTGTTCTTTTTCGTTAAATTTATTGTTGTTTTTTAATTGTTGTGATCGTTTAACATGTATATAAGGGATGAAAAAGTGGATATGTTATTAATTTTTGGAGAGTGCTACAAAAATTCCAGAAACGCTGCAGAATGGTATGCCGAAAAGTATCCCAACAAACATCACTCATGTTTTCAATATTCTTTAATTGTGGAATAACAAATCAGGAAAGGAATTGATAATAATCGTGAAGCTTTTATCGTTGGTGAAGCGACAGAAATTAACGTGTTGACTTTTGTGGGAGTGAATCCTACTGCTCCTAGTAGAGAAACTGTCCGCGAGGTGCAAATTAGTCATGAGTCAGTAGGAAGGATTATCAAAGACATGGTTACCGCTCGTTTAAATAGCAATGACACCAGCATTTATACGAACATTAACTTATCGTGACTGGTTACTTCAGAACGATACCGCTAACCCGAACTTTATTTTTTTCACATTCTTTTCTGACGCGTCAAGATTCACTAACAATGAAATGTTAAATAAATAAAACAATAGATATTGGGCTCCGCAACATTTAATGAGGAAAAATAATTTTCAGAAAAGATTTGGAGTAAGTGTGTGGGCTGGGGTGATTGGAACAAGAATTCTTGGACCTATTTTCTTTCAAGGACTTTTGACAGGGTAGAGATATTTGGAATTCCTATAAAATTATATTGAAGAAATGTTGATGGACTTACCACATGCAGTGTCAGAACCAATGCATTTTCAATAAGATGTGGCTCAGCATTATAATGCTGCTCGAGATATGGCCCATTTAGTGAACTGGTATAATGGGCGAGTAATTGCAGCAAATGACCTGAACCTTCACCTGTCCGCTCACCAGATCTAAGCATTTTAGATTTTTTTGTGTGGGGTTATGTGAAAGAACGAGTTTTTTATACACCCCCTCAAACAGCCCAAGTTTTACTAAATCGTATCCGCGAAGTTTTTGTTAAGTATAACTTCCGCAAGTTGGAGTCATTTCCGGGGAAACCGGAAGTGATGGAAAAGAGTCAAGTAATGAAAAATTTGCCGTTTTTGGTGTATATTACCCCTGCGAAGATTTATATCTTGAAAACTCTGGAAACTGTGGCTTATCTAAAATTAAGTTGACACCAGGAATAGTAGACATTGAGTGTGTGTAAAACGCCAGATATTCATGTTTTACATCATATCTTAATTAGTCTTGACTAATTAAAATATGATGTACATCTGAGTTGGCAATGGCTGTTAAGGATTTGATTTTGTGAATTTTTGACAGAGTATTAAAAAATCAAACGATTACAAAATAATGATAAATAAATTTTGCTGTTAAAATTTTTATTTTAAATAGAACCAATATGTCCGGTTCCTCACAATTAATTTTTTTATTATCTGTCAACCAGTCTTGACAATATATATATATATATATTATACATTTATTTAACGTCGGCCTATTTCCGCTACTGAGGCCTATCACCGACGCCTGTAGACGAGCTACCCCCAACCAGGAATTTTGTCGAACCTCTTCCCTTAAGAAGAGTAGGGATCTTTTACTTGCCTAACATTTAATAGACAAGGGACCGACGGCTTTACATCCCCTCCGAAGGATGGTATATCTCCTATACAACCCTCACCTAAGGTTGTATAGCTTCCGCGCATACACTGATATACAAGCCGCTGGAAGATGTGTGAGGCGAGAACGCGGTTTCCGTTGGAATGGTCACCAATCCAAGTACTAACTGCGCCTGTCGTTGCTTTACATCGCATACCGAAGTATGTACATAGTAAAGACGCACCTACGCTCGCCCCTTGACAATATATGAAACATAATTTTAAGGTACAACTAGTTTTATTTCTGCACCTACTTCAATGATTTTTTAAAACTTTTTACTTTCACAAATTTTTTTGACCCCTACCATCACAGTTTTTGTCCCTGCATTTTCTGGGAGAAAATAACATTAATTATAAAATCATCTCCTACTCTAACTATATATGTATCCATATATTACGTTTAATGAAAATCGATGGTGCTGTTTTGATGAAAACAATTATTTAATTCTTTGAACCCTACTATCACAGCCTCCTCCTACATTTTCCAGGAGCAACTAGTTATGCCATCACACGCTGGTATTAACTCGGATCATATTAATTAGAACAAACTCGTTAAAGCCGTGTTAAAGAAAAAATATATATAATTTTTTAAACCATAACATTCCTCCCTGCACTCTCCAGGCAATTAATCTGGCCGTGGCAATTGTAGGAAAAAATAATCATCGAATTTGAGTTCTTCATGTCAATGTCTACACAAAAAACACGAAAGCTACCTTGGTTCTCTTATTTCTTACCTATGGACTACATAGACCTTATATCTGTCAGTTAAATAATATTTAATGTTCCTTATGACGATTAATATTCATGTACTATATTACTCAATTAAGCAGCTGACATCAGAAGTAATATTTTCTTCTACATCGAGTGCCTGATCTCTATTATATTTTTACCATGTAATTTTTTATTATGCTTGATGCCGCAAGTATTTTGGCGGTTTCTGTTTAGACCATATTCGAATTTGATTTACTTGTATGAATTTGATTATTAACAAAATTGAAATTTAAGCTTTTTGGCTATCATTAATATAAATTCTAGTCGAGGTGACTGAACCATTATTCTAGGGGGAATCTATAGCAACTTATGGAGATAATTTAATTAAAGATATACCAAGTTTTACTTTAATTTTAATTCGATTTTAAAATCTTAGTACTTAGGTTCATTGTTTTAAATGTGTCCGATTTGCTTTAGATCTCCAGTGTATTAAATTTACGTGCCATTTAACATACGTAGATTGTTGCACAGCCGTGTTAATGAAGTTGGTTGGTTCTACGAAACTTCTCGTTATAGACATTGTGATAAACACACACCAGCATTTGCCGATAATGCCAGGCGATAGGTCCAAAACCATTCGTCTTCCATATATCACTAGAATTCATGAATCATTAATGCAGCGTGCTACATCACCTAGCCTCTGTTCTCAGTCCACTACTCTTGATATTTCATAGATGGACTGTTTTTTTATACTTGAGATAGTCTTAAACAGACTTTGATATACAACATATTTCACAAATTGCAAAGAAAGAAACACTATATTCCTTAGAATTTATTACAGGCTTGTCAGTTACAATTTACAATTTATTCAAAATAGTGTCAGTTATATATTATATACCGGGTGTAATAGGATCATGGTATACCCACCTTTTCTCCTCTATTTTTGAAGATAATTGATTGAAATTTAGCGGCACTTTTTGACATACAATTGATTTTCTTTCACTTCCGGGTTCGCCGGCAGTGACACTAACTTTCGATTTTTAAACGGAACATCCTGTATATTATTATTATATATTCAAACATCAATTTTTTTTATAATATAATTTTTAGTTTTAAGTGTGCCATGATGGTTCCGATTTATTCTAAAAGACCCGTGTAATACTACAAAAATCGAAATCCCGTTGAAAACATTGAATTACGTGATTTATGAGGAAATAAAATCCACCAAAATTGGTTTTGGGGCAAAACTCATTTTTTTCAAAAGGAACCATATAGGTACCGTGGTACCATTTATTAGTACTATAGTATATAGTACTATATAGTAGTACTATAAATAAGGAATTTATTCATATGTCGTATTAAAATGTGCGATAATGCAAACAAAATTACAGCTAAAAGAAAATAAGAAAATACAATTTTGTTCTAATTAAATGTTAAGAGTTGTTCGGAGTGTATTAGTCATCCATGCTTCCAATTTTAATTGTAAATGACTTCACGTCAATAAAATGACGCAGCTTAATGTACGGTGTGCTTGGAAAGAGAGTGATAGAGATGTAATAAATAATAATAATAGTAATAATAATAAATAACTCCACAGGTAATTACGACCCCCTTTATCCCGGAAGGCTCTAGAAGAGCCTTGTATGGGAGGGGGCTACACATTTAGAGGCAAGGGACACACACCCAATATCCGTGTATAGTGGAAAAATCCATCTCACAGTATTTTCCACTGCCACGACCGGGGATCGAACCCGGAACTTTTGGGTGAGAGGTAATTTCAATTTTTTTTTTCAATTTAAAATTCTTTATTAATTTTTATGTACAAGTCATTGTTCTATTTTATTTATACCATATTATATCATGGTTAACAGTTTGATAATTTCCCGACGCGTTACATTAAGCTATTAGCTTAGAAGCGAGACGGGGGGCCGATCTTATGCCAAATATGAACTAAAATAGAATAAAAATTTATAAATAAAAAAACGTTCTCTAAAACAGATTAAACTAAATATCAATTAACAAATACAAAAAGTTTTAAAAAATGAAAATTAAATGATATTCTTTCTAATATATACAATTATGAGTTTGACTTACAGGAAACTTATTGCTAAGAGAAAAACCTGCTTTAAAATAATATATTTACATATAAAAATATACCGAGTATATCGGTAACAATAAAATAATCATGAAATAAAACGAAAAATTATCAGTATAATAAAACAAGTATTTAATTTTAAAAATTTTATATAAAATATGTTCCAAACACAAGTCACATCATCATGATTCTGCCTGTACCTGCCAGAAAATTATATGTCTTAATCTAGTGTTATCTATCCGAATAAATCGGAAGATTTTCATGTATGAGCTTATGGGTATGCTCAATATTATGATGTTCCCGTATGTCTACCATATGTGTGGTGAGCGGGGAATTATGTATCTTAAACTTAAAGAACTTTTGTGCAGTATCTATTATATAATCCCTAATTAAAGGGATGTTATACTCTCTATGGAAAGTTTCTATAGGAGTATACCTGTTTGTTTGTGTAAGTAATCTAAGGATTTTATTCTGTGTCCTTTGTAGTCTATTACATTGCGCATCTGAAATTGTGTTCCAAGACGCGCATGCATAGGTAAGGATCAGTGCGCTCACCTCTCGACCACCAGTAATAGAATATGACATTGGACAAATTTATTATACCTAATCTTTAAATATCTCGGTGCACTTGAGGACATTAGGGCTAATTTTATTTTAGTTCTACAAAAGGGAAAATGTTTATTTTAATAATACCTATGTGGGATGATAAGAATTATTTTTGCAAATTGAAAATAGAAGAAAAAAAATATTTTTTTATACATACTTTTTTTTCTCTCATCGTCCCATATTGTAACATGTTTTTAATGTCTTTTAATGAAAGCCGTTTTTTAAAATAATGATTTAAATGAGAGTAAAATGAACCGTCTTTCCGGCTTATATCCGGAGCGCTCTTAAGAAGTAACTAATGTGGCTTTGAAAACAATGAAATATTTAGCTTGTCAAACATTTGTTGGTTTAACGGTGTTTTTGTGTCTTTAAAAAAATTGTTTAAAATTCTTGTTAATTGAAGAAATGGACATGTTAATTATTTATGGGGAATGTAAAAGAAAGTTGCGGCTACCGACCTTTATGCCCAACGATATCCTGATGGACAATGTCCAGCGGAAAATTGTTTTAAATGTGTTGAAAACCAATTCCGAGAGTCCAACAATGATCCCGAAGAAAACTTCATTATTAACGTAAGAACGGAAATTAATGTTTTGGATCGAATATAAGTTGATAAGACTGTTTCTTTAAGGCAAGTTGGATTTGAATTGGACATCAGTCACCAAACAGGAACCCGAATTTTGCACAAAATACCAATTGCACCAGCATTTGTACGAAAGTGATTACGAACGTAGGCTGGAAATATTGCAATTGGATTTTGTATAATGAGGTGCAGCCAAACAATGATTTTTTGGGACTGATTTTATTTTCGGACTAGTTTAGGTTTACAAATTTGGGATTATTTAACCGACAAAATACAAAATATTGGTCACAAGAAAATCAAAATTTATTCTGAGAGGGTGACTTTCAAGTGCGCTTCGGTTTCAATGTTTGGCTTGGAATAATCAGCAGTAGAATCATTGGCTCAATAATATTTGAAGGACCGCTGACGGGTGCTAGATACTTGAGATTCCTGGAAAATGAGATTGAGGACAGTTTAGATGAGTTACCTTTAGATTTAGAACAGGGAATGTATTTTCAACAAGATGGCGCTCCTCCCCATAATTCGACGATAGTAGTTACCTTCAACAGAGATTCGGAGAAACGTAATTTCGACAAATGGTCCTGTGAGGTGGCCTCCAAGGTCATCTGATTTAACGCCCCTTGATTTCTTTGTTTGGGGGTCATTTAAAAAATATTGTCTATGCAACCGCCGTTACAACCCATGAAGACCTGGAGCTACGAGTAAGACGAGCAATTAATAGCATAACGGACCTGTAATTAGCGAACGTTCTTCGAGAAACAGCTATGCGAGTTCAGAAGTGCATTGACGTTAATGAAGAGCATTTTGAACAACTGTTGTAATGTTTTTGTTAATTTTTTATATTCCAAAATCACTTTATGTGTAACAAGGTAATTAGAATAAAATTGTATTTTATTTGTATTTATCACACATTTTAATATGACATATGAATAAATTCCTTATTAATAGTACTAATAAGGGGTACCACGGTACCGATATGGTTCCATTTGAAAAAATTGAGTTTTGCCCCAAAAATAATTTTGGTGAACTTTATTTGCTCATAAATCACATAATTTAGTGTTTTTAACGCGATTTCGATTTTTGTAGCATTACACAGGCCATTTAGAATAAATTGGAACCGTCATGGCACACTTAAATGGAAAACTAAAAATTATATTATAAAAAAAAATGATGTTTGAATGTCACTTATTTGGCATCGTTGGATTCAGAAAATTATACAGAATTCAAAAATGCAATAATATACAGGATGTTCCATTTAATAATCGTATTTTGACATGTCTTATCTATAATTTATGATAGCTGAAAAGATCAATAAAGATATTATTATTATTAATACAGGATACTGTACTGTGTAAACAAAAAAGATGTGACAAACACCAGAAAGTTGTCTGAATTATTAATTTAGTAGCACAATTTGTTCTTTATTGTTAAATCGTGCACCTAAAATATATACAAGGGGTGTATAGTCAAGGCATTAATTGATAATTAATATTTCATGAACTGGCAACCGGACGTCGGGAAACTAAAATGCATGTTGGTCATTAACCTCTCAACCAATTCGGTTTCGTGAAAATTTGATGTAAACGCTTCCTACAAAAATGGAAATTGAAAAATTTTGCAATTTAAAAAAATGGTTTTTGTTACCAACCCACAATGTTACCGACAATAGATTTATAAATTTACATGATCTTCAATACCCGTGGACATTATAAAATATACTAAAACTGATATAATTTACCCTGCCTTTATGAAGTAAAAATAATACTTTTAATATCGAGTGTAACGAGCCAGGCTTTTCGACCAGCGGAAAGGGTATTCAATCTTCTAAAGGACACGGAAATTTATGTTTAAATTTACACTAGCCGACATAAGGTACATTCTGGTGGAAAACTTGGGTGATATATGAGAGTGGTAGTGGGTAACATCTCTTTCGGATGCAAATGTTGCGGGTTTAAACTGATACGAGCGATTGAAGCTATATGAGTATACAGTGCCTACGTCTGTCGTTTACACTAATTATATACAGGGTTCGGAAATTCCTGATTTCTCGCTAAACTATAATTTCGAATAAACATACCTTTAACAAAAATTTTTGTAGTATTTTATTCGATTCAGTGACTTACTTTTATTTCCAACAGCTACCCGATTTTTCGAAATATGACGTCATCGGTAGTTTTTTTAATGGATGACCCTGTGTATTTTTACATATTCAGATAGACACTTTTCATCAATTATAAAGATATGGGGTTTGGTAGGTGTATGACTTGTCGTTTTCTAAATATTAAATAAAATTGTAAAATAAAGAGATTAGAAAGAGTTTACGTTTTAGTTATAACAAAATTTGTATTTCTTTCGTATCGTGTCATTTACTGCTGCTGCGCCAGCAGACAGGTCAGTCGCATGTAGCTTAATTTTTTCGTAGACGGTCCCTATATACCCGGGCCCAAAAGTATTTTCAATACTGATATCAGAAAGATCTAAATTACATGGTAAAATAAAATTAGTGAATGTTTTAAGATTTTATACACAGAAATCGTCTAATAAGGTTCTGAAATTGTGTTTCAAGATGTAAGACCATTCAGTTATAATTTAATAAATATATCTTCAATATCAATAGCTCTTCTAGGTTTGTGCCCCGATGAGTTGAGGGAAAAACAAGTATTTGTTAGTACTAAAAACTACGACGCCCTAACCTAAACGGATAACATGATGGTGTAAAGAATTTCGTTATACTCACTGCCACCTAGTCCAAGTTTTCGAATTATCAGATTCAGTACTAGTATTCGCATCCCATCAGTAGGTACAGCTTCGGTTGTGACTACCCCCACCACTTCATCTTTCGCCACGCCCTTTATACTGGCGGAAAATACAAACTCTAAACTTTATGTATATTGTTCTGACACATATCGAGACATATAGGAATATAATGCTATGTATTTGCATATTGGACGATTACGAAGATTGCATGTTTGTGTTATTTGCTGAATCAGGGTGTGAATTTGTTTGTTTCCTTTAGATGGTTTTCAAAATTTATTTAAATTAGCTAAAGATCCGAAAGGTATGTGTTTTAGAATGTTAATACTTGTTTAGAGTTGTTTTAATAGTTTTTATTTGATGTCAACAGTAAGTTTGATACTGACATCTATGTTAGTAGTTATTAAGTTGTTGTTGAAATAATTTCTGACATTTAAGTCATTATGGCATTTCTTTTAAGTAGGAAATTTTTTTATAGTTGGTAAATGTTTTCCTGGAGAAAGACAAGGAGGTTTAAGTTAGGTTAAGGTTATGTTTGGAATGAAATTAATCAAAATTCATATGGTGTTTTGTTTTGTTTATTTTGGGTACTTTGATATTTAGTGATATAGAACAACAAACAACAGATAAAAGAGAGGTTGTAAAATTGGAAAAACAAGTGAAAATTAGGGAGTGAAGAAGAAAAATAATAAACAAGAATTAATAATTTGAAATTGGATTGAAAAGTCAGAAATTGTGGAGATCAGCGAAGAAGAGTAAAAAGAGACTGTAAATAAGAAGGAAGAGGTGTTATTGTGAATAGGAGTTGCAGAGGAGATAAGGACGAGATAAGGTGAAGAATTAATGAAAGGGGAATTGTTGGATTTGGAAAGAGAAGAGTGTAGCTACGAAGAAGGAAGGTTTTTGTGTGTTTAATTTTGGACAAGGTTGTATGTTAAAATTTAAATAGTGTACTTATTAGAGATTTTAATTTGATCTTTTTGGTTTTAAAGTTTTTTTTTTCTTTTGGTTTTATCTATTGGAAATAATCAAGTTAAAATTTGATTAGTACTGCAAATTATTAAGTTTAATAAAAGTAGAACAGAACAATATAAACCTATAAAAGGTGATACCCACAAAGTACAAACCCGTAAAAATAACTCTTAAAATATCATTTGAATTTCTCACCGATCGAAGGCAGTGATGGGGGTGCAGTATCATCTGCCGCTATACCTACTTCGTTGGAAAATGCAATTTCACTAGTGAAATTTAGATAATTCAAAAATCAATTTGTTTATTATTTAATGAAGCTGGAGTTTTGTATATGAGGTTTTAAAAATTCACAAATGCCCTGTGCTATGATGTTACTTATACTTTCGAGCTGAATAATGAGTTTAATGTTTTTCTCAACTTGCTCTATATAATAATCATAGCTGCTCCGTCTCTGTAAGGATTAATATGATGATATTAGCTAAGAACCTTCCCTGGTAAGGAACTCGATTCACAAACAATCTCCATCAAATTAGGTCAACGTATTTTTGAGTTGCCACTGACACAGACAAATGTAGATGTTAAATATAACATCCATGCTATCGTCGAGGGTTAAAGTTGAAAAAGTTACAAGCAGTATAATTGAGTCTGTTTTATTTGTAGACAACCTGGTACATGTTTTATGTAGAGATAACAGAATTTACATGATTTCATATTATATCACAAATATACATTTTAACTGGTTTATTATCTTTGTACTAAATTAATTATTTAGGATTAATATACTGAAAATTGGTGCTTCTCTCTAAAATATTTATGAGCCATCCTAATGCAGATGCTATATTCCATTTGATTTAGCTTTAGCTCAAACGGATTAAATAGTCAATTGAAACTGACATTCTGACATACAGTCTCATAGCCTGTGATCCCAGAGCAGAGCATTTTCACTAAATTTTACTAAAACAGATCTCATGTTCCCAACTTCAAAATAGAATTTAATTTACGCTTTTCTTTAGAAAGGGGAACCTATTTTTTCACTTATAGAAACAAATAATTTTTGAAATTTAACAAACCAATGCAGTTTGAATTTATTATATAATATACCGTGTTTATATATTCTGAAATAAACGAGTGCGAAAAAGAAAACAAAAATCGCTTATGTGAAAGAGAGACAGATGATTGTTGTATTATTAGTGCACCAATGAAAGTTTTTCGATCTTTCGAGGATGTGCTTATTACGTCCCCGAGCTTGAAATAGGACACAAATTTAAGTTACCTACGGAAGCCTCCATTTTACAGCCAAAGCTGTTGCTAGTTCAAATGTGCTTTTAGAGGGCGGAATATTAAAACATAATATTTTTAGTCGCAAACTCCTCTATAAAATCCTTATTTTACCTTGCACTGACGAGAGCCAACAGCTCGAAACTGCAGTCTGCAAGTGGTGTGTGACGGCTGGCAAGAGAG
The DNA here is from genome assembly GCA_963675555.1 of Leptura quadrifasciata. Lineage (NCBI taxonomy): Eukaryota > Metazoa > Arthropoda > Insecta > Coleoptera > Cerambycidae > Leptura > Leptura quadrifasciata. The sequence goes on along the minus strand of OY776682.1, from coordinate 53,447,672 downwards.
CTCCTTTAAGTAGGATCAATCTTTCGGCTGGTCTTTGTTGCAATCGAAGCATTAGCGTTTCGATGGTAATATGCAATTATTACACTTAACGCGCCAGACTTGTAACTTGTAATTCAGCGCTCGGCGAGGCACATATCCCGGAGAGTAGCTGTTGGTTGCAGTCTGGTTATGTTCCTTATAGTAATATAAGGATTTTATAGAGGAGTTTGCGACTAAAAATATTATGTTTTAAAGCTGTTGCTATTCATGAGTTTCTGAATTTCGCTGAATCTCCTAATTTTTTAAATGTCACTATTTACTCTCATTCCAAGAATGTTTTGAGTAGCATCGGTATATGTAAATAGCAGTCATTACCTATTATTGTGGGTAGGGTATTGTCGCCAAACTAGCTTCTTTGTAGCAACGAAGGATATCTGTCAACTTTGTCTTTTTTATCTTAAAATGAAATTGCCGATAATATGGCGTAAGGCAGCCGCCATAAATGGCATCCCTCTGTCAATTAAAATACCTGTGACTGATTTGTTTAATATATAGAAAAAGCTGCTTAAGAAATGACAAAATCTGTACAATCAAAAGCATATGAAACGGGGTACAAATTATTATTACTTAAACCTCCTGATTACTAAATCTAGGTGGTATGATGATTATACTATTTCTAGATCATTTTATTCTACCATCTCCCGTTTGCAGCTTAATCATGGCAGATTCCCTGATCACTTCTTTAATATTGGAACACAAGACAATGATTTATATGTTAGAAAAACATTTAATCGGCTTCAGGTGATGTCATCTTTATTGACGAAACACTCATTGATTACACTATTCGAGTAAATGAAAATATTACCATAATAATAAAGCGTATGTCAGGCTTGACATATTTATTTCAAAAAGTCACTTCAACGCCTAGAGGCAGTCAAATAAACGTTCGTCAAACATTTATTTTAGAATAAATAGCAATGACTGTAATGATGAAAGTTATATAGTCTATATATTTTACCTCCAATTAAGTCAACATGTAATAGATTGTTTATTTTATGTTATCAGAATACTATTGAACAAAGAACTACAAAAATGTTTTGACGTCGCGTTTTTCACTCAATAACCGATTTGCATGCTCTCCTGAAACCACAAAAACAAATTTATCGTTTATTGAATTGGCTATTGTAGTACACAGTGATTTTTCTGGCTGTAATATCGATTACGATCTCATTGTCTCTGTGGCTGCACTCCAATAGGCTTTTACCCTATACAGTATACCATGTTTCATGTAAACTGAGCTCTAACGGGTTATGGAAGTCCAACTCACAACGTAAACTAAATATTCGTTGCTGTAATGGTAATCAGTGTTCGGGTATACATTGTTACAAATTAAAATTAACTAAATATCTGTTTTGGATATGTGTCTTCAACTTAATCAAAATTGAATAGAATACAATGTGTATTCTACTTCTAAAACTTCTCTAGTTATCCCACTATATAAAGGCGGGATGTAGAAAACCCATCCAACTACCGGCCCATATCATTAATTTCCACGCTAGCTAAAATTATAGAAAAACTAATAAAAAAAGCGTTACTGATTTTTTGTTATCTGACAATCTGCTTAGTGACAATCAATTTGGCTTTCAACGAAATAAAATCACTAATGACGCAATGTTCTCCTTTCTAAATACTATTTACACGAAACTAAATGATGGGGAGATCGCTGCTGCCATATTCTGCGATCTGTCAAAAGCCTTTGACTGTGTTCAACATGGAATATTGTTGCAAAAATTGGAGCGCTATGGTTTCAGAGGCATTACTCTTGAATGGTTTAAATCATATCTGCCAGGCCGTAAGCAAATTGTTAAAAATCCAAATAGGTCTGACGAACTTTACATAAACTGTGGGGTACCTCAAGGCTCTGTTCTTGGTCCAATTCTATTTTTACTGTATATTAACGACATAACTACTATTAATATCACAAAGAAGTTTACCCTATTCGCTGACGACACTACAATATTATGGCATAGCAAGGAAAAAAATATTCTGCATGAAAGCATATGCAACGACATTAAGAAAATCAATGATTGGTGTAATTTGAACTTACTGTCGTTCAATATAGGAAAAACAAACAATAACTTTCAAATATGATTTGCCAGATATACCCCTAGGGAACCATGTACTTGAAAACAAAAAGTGCTTGAAATTTTTAGGATTAAATATTGACTGCAAATTAAAGTTTAGAGAACATATTATTGGTTTAAATAGCAAACTAGCATCTGGATTGCTACGCAGTCAGGGTGGTTTCAAATGAATTAGGATATTCAGCTGCCAGAGCTGTATATTTTTCATTAGTCGAATCACACCTGAGTTATGGGATTGCGTTTTGGGGCGTATGTAGTAAATTTCTCTTGCAACAAATACTTGTGTTACAAAAGCGTGCCCTTAGATATCCGTGTAAGGCTAGGGCTCGCGACTCTTGCAAGGAACTATTCGTAGCCAACAGAATTCTGACTGTGATATCTATTTTCATATTAAATACAGTAGTCTTATTCATAAGTACAAAAATAATGTTTATACGACCTCAACATATAGCACTCAACAAGTAGGTATTATTACATTGCCAACCCCAAGAACTACACTTGACTGGGATTCTGTGGTTTACAATGGTCCTAACATGTATAATCACTTACCGAGCCATATTAGAGACATCGTCTCCAATCAGGGTTTTAAAAAAAATCTACTTGTTGATAAACCACATTATGAAATAAAGGAATATTTAGATGATACATTCTGATGTAGATATATGTTTTTAATGTTTGACTGAAAAATGTGATTTGTAGTTTGTTATATTGCATGTTTATAGTTTTATATATTTATATTTTATATAAGTTATATATGTATAATTTTATTTGTTTTATGCTTTGTGAACAAGATTTGTGAAGAAGATGGATAATAAAGTATATTTTGATTGATTGATTGATTGATTGAATTAGATTGTGAATACATTTATTATATATATTATAATCTATAGTGGAAGCAAATTCATAAACTATTTTAATAATCGCATATTACCAACAGAACGCTATAAGCTTCGATCACTTCGACATTATTTCGATTGCAACTGGACCGCTAGATGGCGCTTATCGACGGTGTGACATAGAGTCCCTATAAAGTAGAGTTTGGCCATACGAAGTCGAGGCACTGATTGAAATGTGGACACATAATGGCGGCGCCAATAGGATACCATCGCCGCCATTATGTACCCACTTGGGTGGAGTGGGGGCTGAGTGGCCAGACTCTACTTTATAGGGACTCTAGTGTTACATTGGTTGCAGTCTGGTTTATTCTTATGAAAACAAGGATTTATAGATTGGCTCATTACACAGCCTCCTACAGGAGGCTATGGTGTAGTTAAAGATCTATGTTCATAAGAGCAAAGCTTCCATAGAATTTTAACACTACAAATAGAGATGAAATTCGTCGAATTAATCAAAATCTTTTGCAATGTTCTAGAATAATTTGTAATTGGAATTGCTTATATAAGGGGTTAATGGTTGAATTATATCTTAAAATTTCACATATTTTTAGAAAACTGGGAAGAGAATTTTTTAACAATTATAAATGCCCTCTACACTACGTACTTATGTTGTTTAGTTTTGTAGTAACAGCCCTGTAAAAATATTATTCATGTAAACATTTTCGTTATTTTCCCACCATAATATTTACCAGCGATTATTGAAAAAGCAAGGATAGGGTCAAGCTCTCAACGTGGCTCTCCCCAGTGAAGATTTATCTCAAGTTATATTTAAACGGAATCTGTTCATGTTGGCTTCTGATAGGTAAACATCAAATGTTGTATATATAAAGAAGTCCTTTAGACTTTGAATTAATTAAATTAAAATGAAGATTTCTACAAGTAATGTAGAATATAAAAATAATAATGTAGTTTAAAATTGAAATGTGTTTAATGTTGGTGACAGGCTACTTTTGACTTGATCATTAGACTATTACTTTCCGTTTTAATTCTACCTTTATTGTTTAATATCCCTTATAATTCTTGATAATATTATTATTATTAATTAAAGAATGACAGTATTACTTTACTTCTCTTACAGTTTTATAATAAGAATATGATCTATCATTGTAATGTGATAGTAATTGTTAATAGCAATTTCTTATATTCTTAACTCTTTAAAAAAAATTTCATCTATAAGTGGGACATGTAATAACCAACGTATCACATTGTAAGTAGCTTGTTTGTATTTTAAAGGATATATAATGGTGTGTGGGGCGAGCGTAGGTGCGTCTTTACTATGTACATACTTCGGTATGCGATGTAAAGCAACGACAGGCGCAGTTAGTACTTGGATTGGTGACCATTCCAACGGAAACCGCGTTCTCGCCTCACACATCTTCCAGCGGCTTGTATATCAGTGTATGCGCGGAAGCTATACAACCTTAGGCGAGGGTTGTATAGGAAATATACCATCCTTCGGAGGGGATGTAAAGCCGTCGGTCCCTTGTCTATTAAATGTTAGGCAAGTAAAAGATCCCTACTCTTCTTAAGGGAAGAGGTTCGGCAAAATTCCTGGTTGGGGGTAGCTCGTCTACAGGCGTCGGTGTTAGGCCTCAGTAGCGGAAATAGGCCGACGTTAAATAAATGTATAAAAAAAAATAATGGTGTGTGGGTGTTATTAATGTAAGAATTGTTATGATAAATCAAAAGATGAAGATTAATACCTCTAGAAATAGTCACATCGATGACATTAACAGAATTTTGAGTTAACGTTTCGTATTTTAATTTTATCAATTAATTTATGAGTTTTTAATACCGTAAGTGGCATTAAAATTACACATGTCTTTTGTTAAAGTTATTAATAACTGTCATATTTTGTACATAATTTTATAAAATGTATGAATATAAAGATTGTCTAAATTATAATCACTTATTCCGTATATCAGTGTGTACTAAAGGCTGTTGCTGAAATTTTGTACAATATGAATATCTTTCTCTTAGACTACTGACTTGGCGAAAGTATTTTAATGCTACAGAAACACCTTAATTTTTCTAAAGCCTCTCTTGAGCCACCCCACGGTACCTGTCACTCATAAATTATTATCCATTAATTATCCTTCGAATACGAATGACGTCATATGAACGTATATCACGCAGTGTCAGGTCAAAGGTCAGATATGTTCGCATTTATACTCTCCACCTGTTAAAATTTCAAGCAAACTAATGAAAAAAGAATTATGTTTATTGTAACAAGTAGGATTATTATATAACATAATATTTTACTCATATCGAAATTTGTTTTGTAAAACATATATTTTCCTCTTTTAGCAGACTTGTAATGCCTAATGTTGAAAATTGTTTTAAACAAGGAAACGAATTTTATCCAGTAGACATAATGATATTTCCATCCGAGCTATATAATACAAAAGAGAAGTTCCACAGCATTTCCACGACCAATTTTTATTGCTCTTTATATTCTCAGTTTCATAATAATAATGAACTTTATGAAAAAAATGTAAAAAATTAATCAGAAACAAAAAGTGAGTAGCTAGACAATGGCTATGGCATTGAATAATGTATTAAAAACATACAATCAAATGTGTTAAAGGGGACCATTGAGATAGGCATAGAATTCATTAGGACTTAGGATCAAACGGTCGCATGTATTTAACATGGATGACCTATTTCATCTCCCGAGTTTTGTTGGATCATTCATGTCTGTCCTCATCCGAAGTAATTTTGGTGAATAGGGAGTACTACCGGATGAACTAGACAATACACCCATTGTAAATATTTGAGATTAATATATTTTGTGACAGATTGAAACCGAGCAACTTTAAAATGTAAACTCGGTTGTATATAAAACGGTCTATTATCCCTCAATAATAGAGCTAATTTGCACTATTTTCAGTCAGTTTGTCATTAGTTTTATAGTCTTCTTTCATAGTCTATTTTTTGAGATTACTGAAGTAAAATTTACAGAGTGTTCATGGCTGAATTTGACAGTAAAGCATGATATCGAAATTTGTTACAATTCCATTCCAAAAATTCTATTTCAAAAACTTCATTATGTCTTAAAAATAGCGGTATTTTCTTTGTAATGGGTTTTGCAAATCTAATTATAAAACACACCCAATGTAACATCAATTCAACGTAGTTTTGTTCCCAAATGTTAATATATTTTTATTCATTATATCTCTTATATTTACGCTACAGACACTCACTATATTGGCTGTCAATGAAACCACTTTGCGGTCACAATTTCTTTATTTTTACCGTATAATTGGTTTCCGTTTTAAGCTTAATACTTTTCAGAACAAAGAACATCGATATGAATATAAAGAAGGTATGTACATTCTATTAGTGGGGTAGTTTTGCTTGAATAATTTCTAAGGAATATACAGGGCGTCTTACCACGAACCGCATCGATGTATATAGGGAAAAGTACGTACCAGAAAATTTTGAAAATTTAGGAAACTATTAATGATTGTTAGTAAAAATTGTATCAAATTATGATTATAAGCAATAAGTAATGTCAGTCATTCTCTATGTCAAAAAATGCTAGGACGTTTAAATTACACAAACGAAGACGTTTTGAATTTGTTCATTATTTAGGGAGAATGTGATAAAGTAATATCAAGACTTGTAGCACATTTCCTACTCGATATCCACAAAAACGTAAAAATTTTTTTGTTTTTGTCCTTTCTTTTCAGGTGAAAGATCTAAATATTTTACAAAATTTGAAAAATAACTATTTAGAAAATTTACCTCTCGCCCAACATAGAAACATTTTTTATCAGCACGACGGTGCTCCCCTACATTTGATAAATAATTATTTACAAAAAGCTTTTTACGATCAATGGGATCGCCAATAATGGACCTTTCCTATGGCCTCCTCCGCCCGATTTATCAATTCTAGATTATTTTATTTGGGGAACTATTAAAAATAAATTTTATGAGATTATTATGGATTTCTGAGAAAATCGCAAATATTTTAAAAAGAAACGCCAAAAAAAATGTTTGAGACGTTTCGTTCTTATATACACACTAAACCACATTTTAATTTTATACTCCCTTTTACAATAGTGTGGGGGTGATACTGGGAGTGGCATTGGGGGTGATAGTGGGGGGTGGCTGATGCTAAAAAAAAATGTTGAAACCTTGACTTTTCGTAGATACTCTAAATTGCAATTTGATGGACTCTTACCTGCTTGCTTTGCCTATTTATTATTTAACCCCGAACTCTTCAACGGAATTAGACCAAAATATAATCTAGTTGCAGATCTCGTTATAATACATAAGTGTATTAAATTTCAAGTCAATATCATAAACGGTTCCAGAGTAAACGTGCGCACAAAAAAGTTACAGACCGACAGATCGACTGACAGACAGAAATTTTTTTCGCTTAAATTTAAAATTTCGACGTTTCATGACATTTTAAGTCTATTTCCACTGGACGTGGAAGTAAAATATAGGGTGTTCCATTTGAACTAAACAAGTTTTCGCGGTTTGAAATTTAGAAAATGTAACATCAATAATGGAACACTTGGTATACTTTTATTGAATGTAATTCAATTGTAGAGTGTAGCTCTCCTTGTGTTCTTTCTACATGCCAAAAAAATAAATAAATGAATATCTTCTACACGAAGAAAGTTATAAAGTTATTGTAAACCATTACACCTCTCAATTTAAAAAAAATGTCATATATCTCTGAAACGGCTGGATTTACGCATAGGGTATCCTACATTTCTTTGACTCAGAATTTTATGATCTTTTCGAGAACTTTAGTTGGATTGGCCATACTGCCATTAGTAGCTCTCTAAATTTTCAAAATTTTCTGGTGCGTACTTTTCCCTATATCGATCGATGCAGTTCTCTAATTCCTTCCGGTATATACAAATTTTAAGTTTAATTTTCAATAAAATGGCGAAGGTGCTAGGAGTAATGTTTACAAACTGCATAACAGCGAAACTATTTTCAATGCTTGTTTAAATTAAAATTGTCTTCACAGTGGTAGGCAGCTTTTTTGGTATCAAAAATTTAATGTATTCTTCAATCGATTATAACCAAAATGCCTCGTTTACATGGTATATTCAACAAAATTGCCTGTTTACTGTGTCAACATATAATGGTCTTACATTCTGAAACATGAAATTTGACATTGTTTCTGGAGAGTTTGTAGGTGCAAAATTTGGTAGTAATTTTCTTCGGTACTGTATAATATTATGAAAACAAACATTTGAATAACTTCTAGTTGGTATAGGGTAAATAAACTTTAATATATTGGTATAATTTCTGCCTAACTGGGAATGTTTGCTGATCTACTTATACGTTTACATTAGATGTTTTGCTTTACCTTTCTACACCGCATTTTATGTCATTCTCGATATAATATGGAGTTATGTAGTCTTGTAGCGATATATTTAAACCACTTTAACACATCCTACAAAGTCAAATAATTACACTCATTTCACTTCATAATGAATAGGTCCCGCCAAAGTCTCATATAGTTCCGTTTGGAACGTAATTTATTTTGCTCTAAAATGATGTATTACTCCTTGAACTAGAGAGCTTCACTTCACTTCAATAATATCAAATCTTAAATATTTCTAGCAAACGATATTATGTGTGTACTGATTTCATCAACTTCTAGATAATTACTGTTATGTTGGAGTGTTACTACTTGCTTTACGAAAATCGTTCAATGCCACGTTATTTGATCTTACTGTTGTCTCAGACTTATTCGCTGAAATAGATATAATTGTATAATTGGGATAGAAATTAGTTTTTCTTGTTTTTCTGTTAATGTTTTGGTTCTCTATATTCCATCCACTGTCAATGAAGAAACTTTTGAGGCCTTTTTAGACACACTTGCTACAAATTTTCATTTGCTCAATGAAGAGAAGTTAATTATATTGGGTGATTTTAATATCCCAAGTTATGTAACTTACATATCAACTAATGTTATCACTGATCGGTATGTTAACTAACTGAATAATTTTTGCAAGTTCTTTGGCCATAAGTAATATAACGAAATATTAAATTACAATAACAGACTTTTAGATTTAATACTTAGTAGATTCAACATTCATATTCGGAAATCTGACAATTACTTGCTGTCGGAGTATGCTCATCATCCACCTTTAGACTTGTACTTTAACCTAGAACCCGACCTTAATAGACGTCTTAATAATCAAAATTACACATCATTTAATTTCAAGAAAGCCAATTTTAATAAATTGTACCACTATCTAACTAGCATTGACTGGTCATTTTTAACTAGTTATAAAGATGTAAACGATGCTTATTCTTAATTTTATGAGGCGTTAGATTCTGTCTTTGCAGAAAATGTTCCTAAGGCAACCCCAAGAAATGCTTCATATTCTCCATGGTTCAATAAAAGTATAATTAATGATATTAAAGAAAAATCTCGATTATGGTGTCTATTTAAAGAGAAAGGTGAATCACAGTATCTAGATCAATTCAAACTATTGAGTTCTAAAATAAAAAGAAGAATTGACTCGGCACATAAAAAATATATTGAAAATTCTGAATCTCAAATAAAACCTAATCCTACTTGTTTTTGGTCATTTATTAATAATATGCGTAATATATCTACGATCCCTAATTCAAGGTCTTATGATAACATCCCGCGAAATAATCCACAAAGCATAGTCAACGCATTTGCTAAATATTTCCAGTCCGCTTTTACTTCACTCACAGCTTAATATACCACTAATTAGTGAGGAAGATGTGCTCATAGCATTGAAAAAGTTTAAAAACAAATTAACCACGGGTCCTGATGGAATTCCATCATTTTTGTTAAGATATTGCGCTATTATCTTTAATGTACCACTGACTACTATTTTTAATTTAGCGCTTCAGTAATTTGGTGTAGGTCAAAAATCTATCATATATTTAAAAAGGGCGAATGCAGTTGAGAATTATAGACCTATAGTTATCCTCTGTAACTTTGGCAAGCCCAGGAGTTATTTTACATGATACTTTATCTTTTCATGTTAAATCTCAAATTTCAGTTTATCAACATGGTTTCTTAGCTGGTAGATCAACAACCACTAATCTTATAAGTATTACCAATTTTCTCTCCACATCATTGGATCAGGGTGGTCAGGTTGATGTAATTTACACTGACCTCTCCAAGGCTTTTGATAGGCTTGATCGTGGTATTTTATTGAAGAAATTAGCAACATTTGGACTAACCTCGCTTTATTAAGTTCTTTTGTTCATATCTGTCTAGTAGGCTATTAAACGTGCATATCATGGTTTTATATCTGTTCAAGTCTCAGCAACTTCAGGAGTACCGCAGGGCTCAGTTCTTGGACCCCTACTTTTTATACTCTTTATTAATGATATCTGTCAGGAAATTGAGACATGCAATGTCCTTATGTACGCCGACTACCTCGATTAACTCTGTAAGCGATTGTAGTAGATCTCGCAAAAATTAATAATTGGTGTGATATCAATAAGTTATCGCTAAATATATCGAAATGCAACGCTATGTCCTTTACAAGGAAAACTAATTCAATAAATTTTCTGTATAATATAGATACTGAAACAGTTAACAGATGTTCGGAATTTAAGGAATTAGGAGTTATTTTTGATTCTAAACTAACTTATGTTCCTCATATTAATTGTATTATAGCTAATCCAATAAAAATCTGAGTTTCATTATGAGAAATTCGAGACAATTCTAGACTATTTAGCGCTTTTGTCAGACCTAAGTTAGAATATGCTTCAGTTGTCTGGAGTCCGAACTATGAAACTCATATTTTCAACTTAGAAAATGATCTGAGAAAGCATCTTAAATACGTGTCTTATAAATCTAATGGTGTCCATCCAGCTATTGGCACCCCTCAATCTGAGCTCTTAGCTAGGTTCAAATTGAATGACTTAGCGTCACGAAGAGTGTACTGTGCTGTATTATTTTTACATAGACTTTTAACTAACAAAATTGACTGTCCTGAGTTATTTAACTATATTCATTTCAATATACCATCTTTTCAAACTCGCTCGTATTCTCTATTTTACTTACACCAACTCCTCGTACAAATTTATTAAAATTTTCACCTATTTACTTCATGTGCTCACATTATAATCAATATCAGGCTAACTTGAATATTTTAACTGTAATATTGGTAACATCAGAAGATGCATTTTAGGTAATCAAGTAATTAAGTAATATATGCCTTTATTTATATGTGTTTATATTTTGTGTATGTATGTAAATATGTTAGTATTTGAGATTGTTTTTCTGTTATTCTAAATTGGTATTATGGATTATATTGTACATTTTTGAATATGTATATTGGTTAGTTATTTGAGTGACAAATTGATGTGATTGTTATTATTGTTACTATATATACTATTTTTAAGTCAGTAAGTTAAAGTTTATCGGTTTGATGTAAATGTCACTTTCTTTATTGTTTTATAATTGTTATATATGTAAGGATATATGTTGTTCTTATATTACTTCTGTCTTCCTGTTCTTTAATTGAATCTTTATCTGTCTGGGCGGTTGTACCTTTAAATAAATAAATAATAAAATATCTCCGATGCAATATCAAACTTTTTTTTTAATTGGGTTATTGTACTACGTGAAAGTATTAGTAGAATTTATGTTGAACAAAAAGTTCCCTTACTTCTCTTAGAAACATATAAAACTTGAAAATATAATTTTATAACTTTCAAATCAAATCAAATCAAAATTTATTGACCATATTTACATTCATACATAGTTTTATAAATATTTATAATACATATTAGAATACACCTAGATATGAAGTATATATCTGTGTGTATGTACAATTGTAGTTTTTGCAAATATTTATTTAATGTATTTCTGTATTTGTCCTTAGATATATGTTTTACATAATAATATAATAATTAGGCAATCATGATTCCTGGGGCTATCCATCACAATCAAGATCGAATAGAAAAAAATAAATATAGAAAGTTAGAATTAAAGTAGTTTATTTATTTGAAGCAAATTCGAGTCTTATTTGATTGAATAAAGGTGGTAAATAATTGTAGAAATTAGGAGCAAAATAATATATAAACCTTTGGGTTCGTGTTTTGGTATTTACAGGGATGTTCGTATTTAAGTTTACTTTAGCTCGAGTGTCATAGGTGTGACATATTTGCTTATTAAACATCGATTTCTATTTGTAAGAAAACATGAGAACTGATTTTGGATATAATAATTCTAGATTCAAAGCATTAAATTCATTATAAAGGAGATCTGTGTGATATTGCTTATTTTTTGATAAAATTACTTTAATGAGATATTTTTGGGTAATTTTTAATTACCAAGGCATGGTACAGCATATATATTTATTGCCATAGACATTTTCCATTTCTGGTGGATCCCGTAGGACTTATATATCTCAAGATATTTTAAAGAAAACGCTGTAAAAAATTCATTGTTTAAATAAACAATACACCGATCTCGCCGAAATTGCCAAACAAAACTGTGAACTCAACTCGACCCCCTGAACACATTAAAACAAAACACTGCCCTGACAAAATTCGATTTTTCAAGTCTTAATTTAAATCCACTATAAGTTTTTGAATGATGTAGGATAGACATCCAACTTTTCATTGGACTAATGGGATCTGATGAATTTTGCTTCCATCGATCGAGCCCATTCCAATGGCACGTACGAGGGATTCATGAACGTTATCCAGCTTTGGCCAAGAAACTGTATCGCTTGAGTTGGTAATGATAATAATAGTTCATCACCGCTCTAGCGAAAAAATAATAATATCGACTTTATTACAAGCAGCAGTACTTTTAAATTGTAATTTTTTAATTTATGTCAGCAATTAACAATGTTAGCTAGTTGTTAATGTTCTTTTAACCTTGCAGCGAATATATATATATATATATATATATACATTTAGTGAACCTTTAACAAGCTCAGATAAATTATTATACTGTGCCATACCTTTATCATACATTTTTTTTTTTAGTTCTCATTAATGAGGTAATATCAATAAATGATCTTTCTGTCTTGTGTTATAATTACGGATGTCTCTTCTAAATTGAGTATTTTCAGTTAAATATGTGTTTTTTTTTAATACATTTATTTAACGTCGGCCTATTTGCGCTGCTGAGGCCTATCACCGATATACATACACTGATATACAAGCCGCTGGAAGATGTGTGAGACGAGGACGCGGTCTTCATTGGAACGGTCACCCATCCAACTACTAACTGCGCCTGACGTTGCTTTACATCGCATATCAAAGTATGTACATAGTAAAGACGCACCTCCGCTCGCCCCTATTTACCGTGTTCTAAAAATAATAATGCATCCTATAACCTACCTAGTAAACTTCTTTTTTCAAACTGATGTTTTTCCTGACTTCTTAAAGAAAGGAAAAATAATACCTATTTTAAAGAAAAAAGATCTAATGGCATTAGAAAATTATAGGCCTAGGGTTACTCTACCATTCAGTTTTTCAAAAATTCTTGAGAGAAATTTCGTAAACAGTATGTTTCCATACAATACACTAATCATGACTCAGTGAAACAAATCAATTCTGACTAGTGTCTTGTTGAAATGGGCGTACCACAGGTCTCTGTTCTGGGCTCGGTGTTTCTTATTTTATATATAAACTCGTTGGAATCTGTGCTAGGGAAACTTGTGTCATAGTTATAAAAAATGTAATGCCATAACAGTAAATATTAATAATTCTGTCATTCATAGTGTCGGTTCAGATAGTGTCAGTTTTTCAGGAATTCACTTAGATGAATGTCTCAACTGGAAAGTTCATTGTAATCGTCGATGAGTTCAATACATATTTTATTTAAAAATATGCGAGAAATTTTAACCCAACAGCCATTACTTAATTATATTATGCACAGGTAGAATGCGACCGGTTTGGAGTCTGTTTCTGGGGCGATTCCACCCTATGAAATACTGTTTTTATATCACAAAAAAGGATTCTGCGCAGTATAGCTAATTTGTCCAACATCCATACCTCTAGAAATCTGTTTATAGAATATAAAATTTTAACTTTGATATCTTTATTTGTACTTGAAATGTGTGTGTACATTTTTAATAATAAACATAAGTTTAACCTTAGTAGGCATATACACAATATAAATACCAGGTATATGATATTCGTGTACCTTTTTCAAAATTGACGATTACAAATAAATCACCAAATTATTTGGGAGTGAAAATTTTTAATAATTTGCTTGCCGATTTAAAAAATATAATCAACCCTTATGGATTTAAGAAAAAATTGAAATTATTTTTGGTGGATAAATGTTTTTATTCTCTGTCTGAGTTTTCTGACTCTTAGGTTTAAGTTCTCTTTCTTTTCTTCATGTTTTATATTTTGTGTTTAGCACCAATACTGTTTATATACTATACAATTGTTATACAATTTGTAATTGTCTCAAAACAAAATAAATAAATTTGAATTTGAATATTAATGGGGCACGAATGAAAGTTTCTCGACCTCCCGTCTCACCGCGACCGCATTCTACTGTACCATTCGGCTTACAATAAATGTAAGCTCAATTTCTCCCAATAATTTAACATTTATATCAAACCATTCCTTGGACGGGTATACTATTTTGGATTGCATTGCACACTCTTCATTTAATACTTTATTTATTTATATAGAGCATTAGAATGAATACAATTATATAACCAATCATTGTGTAGGCATTATGCAAGCTTTTTGAACTTTGTCATGATCTTTAACTTGGTGTGTCTTTTGTCTTATCTATATCGCATAGTCATTGCTGAAAACTAGGTCTATTGTACTCCTACAGCTATTCTGTATTTTTTTAGGAAAGTTAACAAATTGCTCAAAGGTTAGGGAAGGCTATTATTATTATTAATATTATGTGAATAGTGGTGAGTTGCTGAGATTATATTACGGTAGACAAAACAGTCGATCCCAAAACATACTCTTAATATCAATATTTCCAGTTGAAAATGGCGTATGTAATATAAGCTTCTGCTTAATAATTGACCTTATAATATATTTGTATACTAGTTACGCGGCAGGTTATGAATATCCCACTTAAAGATGAGGATGTCAAAGGTATAGCCACATGCCCGAAATGGATTATCACCTCCAGCAACCATCGGAAGCTCTCTTGAAATGTATTGTAAGGAACAGGAAATCGATAGAAGTTTTATCTTATTTACTACGTGATCCCTTCAATGATGAAGTGAGCTCTACATTGCAGTTGTTTCTTACTTGAAATAACCGAAGGCTATTGCGGGTTCCTGTCTTTCTTTACCCTTAATAAACGAAGTAATAATTGTTTGCGTTAGGCTGTAGATGAAATAAAAGGATTTAATTTCAATTTATGTAGGATTTTTCGGTGCGGGAATAACCTGTCAACTGAGATCCCCATCATAGCAAAGAGGCGACTGAGACATGATTAAAACAATGAATAGATGATAAGGTTCATCGCTGCGCCAATACAAATATATTTATTTATCAGTTTGCCAATAGATGCCAATCCCTTACAAAATCAAATTTGTATGACAGAAATGTTCTTACTCGGTGAATATTTTTGGTACAATAATAGGTGTTATTGTCTGATAATGGATGCTTTAATTATGCTGGAGTAAGTATAAATACATCTTGTTTGGTTGTTTAGTTAATTTAATTATTAAGATTGTGTAAGATATAATTAAATGTGCTCTCTAAGGGAGTTGTTAAATAGGTTATACTATTTGTCGAGGGGCAGAAATTCATGTTATCCGTCTCCATTAACGTTCTCCCAATCTAATTAAATCGTGAAGTTACATACAAACATCGTTTTGGTGTTTAGCAATCACATTACGTTCGATATTACTTAAAGAAACAAATATTTATTTACGATTTCGACTTCTTAGCGGCTTACGAAGCCGTATCAATTTTAAACCAAAGTTTACTCCTGAAATTCTTATTTCACTTAAAAGTTGAAGTAGTCAGCAAATAATTGAGATGACAACTATAAACTCGTTAAATCGTTATATACACATACGCGCATGCACACATAAAGGTGATATCTTTAAAGTTCAGGATAATATCTCTTAAATAGTTAAATATACACCAATAAATCAGAAAATATGGCACTTGTTACTAGATTTTATGTATGGTTTTGTAGTATATTCACAAACATGTATATACAGGGTGTCTCACCGGGAACGGAATCGATCGATATAGAGAAAAGTACGCATCAGAAGATTTTGAAAATTTAGATAATTACTAATGTCGGTGTGGCCAATCCAACTAAAATAATTACAAGCAGCGGGCACTTCCGCTTATACCGGTAGTCGATACCAACTTGCTTATTTCAAATGGAACACCCTATATATTTTAGAGTTTTCAAAAAGAGCATAAAATTCTGAGTCGAAAATATGTAGCATATCTTATACCTAAACCTAGCCGTTTCAGAGATATTTGACATTTTATAGAAAATTTGACAGGTGCAACTGTTTGCAAGAACCGTTATAACTTTCTTCGTGTAAAAGATCCTCATTTGCTTCTTGTCGCGTAAAAAGAACACAACGTTGACTACGTAGAACTACGTTCTACAACTAAAATAAATTCAATAATATCATACCAAGTGTTCCGTTTTTCGAGTTACATTTTGTCAACTTCAAACCGCGACAACTTGTTTAGGTCAAATGGGACATCCGTATTCTTTTACGTCAAGTTGTGTAAAATTGAATTCCCTTTTTTCTGATATTAGCATTGTGGTGGTTAAAGTTACAACTTTTTGAAATATTTGCGATTTTATTAGAAATTCATGAATTATTGTAATCATTTCAACAAAACAGCCATGATTAGAAAGAATCAGTCATTATCTTATGTCAAAAAATGCCAGCACGTTTAAATTATACCAACGAAAACTTGTCTGTTTATTATTTATGGAGAATGTGATAAAGTAATATCAAGAACTTGCAGCACATTTGCTACTCGATATCCAGAAAAACGGAAACCGTCACCAAACACTGTAAAACGCATACTGGAAAATTTTAAAAATTATGGCTCTGTCAAGGCAAGAAGCAAAAACGCAAAGAAGAAAGCCTATTGTTGATGTCGAAAACATTGAAATAGCCATTCTGGGATATTTTCATGCATTTCCAAGGATGTCATTAAGACAAGCTGCTCTGGAATCGGGACTATGCAAGGATTCAATTCACAGAATCTTATTAAAACATAAGTTTCACCCGTTTTCATTCCCTATAGTTCAAGGATTAAAAGAAACAGATTTCCTAAGAAGACATAATTTTTGTGAGTTTATTCTAATAAGGGCTGAGGGTCACGATTCTTATTTGGGAAATATTATATGGACAGATGAAGCAAAATTTACTAAAAATGGACTTTTTAATAGACACAATTCGCATTATTGGAGTGACTTAAATCCCCATATGTTCAGAGAGCGAAACTTTCAGGAAAGTTGGCAGTTCAATGTTTACTGTGCCATAAGTAACAATGGAGTGATGGCATTACAATTTTATCAGGAAAATTTAAACGGTAAATTAAATTTTCTCTTCTGCTAATATGTATAGGTAAATTTTTGTTTTTTTTTTTAGGTGAAAGATATCTGAATATCTTACAAAATTTGAATAATAACTATTTAGAAAATTTACCTCTCGCCGAATATAGAAACATTTTTTATCAGCACGACGGTACTCCGCCACATAACGCATATTTAATTAATAATTGTTTACGAGAAACTTTTATGATCAATGGATTGTCAATAATGGACCTTGGACTAATCCGAAGGTGCGAAAAATATGTCGAGGTTCGAGGGCGGAATTTTGAGCAATTATTAAATTAAAATGAAATCATATTTTAAATTGATCTTATCTCTGCTATTTTAGTTCATGCCATATCTTCAATTCAATTAATACGCATGTTACAGTGTTAGTGTTATTCTGCGTTTTTGTGAATATCGAGTAGGAAATGTGCTGCAAGTTCTTGATATTACTTTATCACATTCTCCATAAATAATAAACAAATTTAAAAACTTTTCGTTGGTATAATTTAAACGTGCTGGCATTTTTTGACATAAGATAATGACTGGTTGTTTATAATCATCGCTATTAAAATGAAATGAATTGAAATGATTATAACAATTCATGAATTTCTAATAAAATCGCAAATATTTAAAAAAGTTGTAACTCTAACCGCCACAATGCTAATATCAGAAAAAAGGGAATTCAATTTTACACAACTTGACGTAAAAAAATACAGGGTGCTCCATTTGACCTAAACAAGTTTTCGCGGTTTGAAGTTGACAAAATGTAATGCGAAAAACGGAACACTTGGTAAGATATTATTGAATTCAGTTCAGTTGTAAAACGTAGTTATCTTTGTATTCTTTTTACGTGACAAGAAGCAAATGAGGATCATTTACACGAAGAAAGTTACAACGGTTCTTGCAAACCATTGCACCTGTCATATTTTCTATAAAATGTCCAATATCTCTGAAACGGCTAGGTTTACGTATAGGATATGCTACATATTTCCGACTCAGAATTTTATGTTCTTTTCAAAAACTCTAAAATATATAGGGTGTTCTATTTGAAATAAGTAAGTTGGTATCGACTTCCGGTATAAGCGGAAGTGCCAGCTGCTTGTAATTTTAGTTGGATTGGCCACACCGACATTAGTAATTATCTAAATTTTCAAAATTTTCTGATGCGTACTTTTCTCTATATCTATCGATTCAGTTCCCTGTGAGACACCCTGTATGTATTGCTATGACATTCTCACTTGATGAAGCAAAAATACCACACAATATAATTTATTAATTTAATTCTCAAGGTTGAAAGTTCGGAATCAATGAAGAAAACACATATTGAAACACACAAATAATAAAAAAAAAATCAAATCAACTGAACAATGTATTTTGACAACAGATATATCATACAATGAAAAGATAAAATTTCCCTATCTAGATAAATAAAATAACTATGATTCTAAAATTAAAATAATTTAGATATAATTAAGTTGAAACTAAAATTTGTTTATGAAAATGAAGTTAATTGTCAAAAATTTACCAGTTTAAAATATTTTTAATTATTTCCAAGTTATTAATTTATCAACTGAATATATACTAAAATGGTGAACATAAAATTTAATATATAGTTTGATGCAACCTTTGTTAGTCCGCGTAGCAAAATATTAATACCATCGGCACAGTGTCATTTATCTGCGAAGTCCAGTTACAATCTTAAATACTTTTTCCACCTCTTCCAACGGAGATACCGTTTTCTTGACCTTAAAATGATTTAATATTACTCTTCTTTTACCCTACTTGTTACTTGTCAAAACCTTAAAACTCGATTTTTTCTGTTTCTTTCATGAAAATATTTTAACTTTTCTTTCTTCAATATACTTTTCTCCAATTCATAAAACAGTAATATATTCTTTATTTTATTATAATATTCTTTTATTTACAAAAATTTCTCTCTTCTTCAATTTCTCAATTTCTTATTCTCCTATGACCTGGCAACCCCAAATTTTCCATTTTTCCACACCTCTCCTTTCTTGAATCTTTCGTGACATAAACTTAACAAAACAAATTGGTTTCTCCTCTTTTCATTCAATCATCACGTGATATTGAACCTTTTTCACTTTTATCAATTTCCAGCATAAATTATTTTAAAATCTTATATCTTCTTGAACATATTAGATACATAAAAAGTTGGAGATGTTTTAAACCTGTTAATAATTAGTATGACAATAATTGAGTGCATTTATTTAAAATAACTGATTCTATTTATCATTTAAAGTCATTATGTATGTAATAAACATCTCTGCCATGTATTTATTGAAAATATATGTCTTCTGTAAAATACTTTGATATTTTATCAAACAGAACAAAGAAAAGAAAACAGAAAACATGCATGCAACTCTCTACTCAGAATAAAATGCATCTTATTTACAATACGCAACTCAAATTAACCTGAACGTGTTATTTACCTTAAGTACAAATGAATATCACGTCAATACATTAATTTTTTTATCTATTTTTAATTGTACTGATCTTAAATTAATAGTAACCAAAATTTACTACTAAAATCATGAATTATGTAGAAACTTAAAGGTGGGGCGAGCGTAGCTCTATTTTTATGAACTTCGATGCGAAAAGCAAAACGGCAGGAATCGAGTTAGTATTTGAGTAGGTGACTTCTACAGAACCAGCGGTCTCACTCTACTTTCCATGGGCTGGTGTATTATCTTGTACACAGAAACTATACAATCTTAGGCGAGAATTGTGTAATGGATATACCATCCAGCGTAGGGAATGTAGAGTAATTTGTCCCGTATCTGTTGAGTATTGGGCAAGTGAGGCTTGGCAAAATTTTAATATTGAGGGTAGTTCGGCTTCTGGTGTCGGTGATTGGCCTTAGTTACAGAAATAACCCTATTTTAAAGAAATAGGTAAAGAAAATTTTAGAGTGAATCCTTAACACGAAATTGATTTGGCTGGAGTTGACATTTGCTTTAAATTGTGCATTAGCGGGGTCATTAATTATTTTAGATAAGAGGCGCATTAGTGTGGGAGAAATATGTAAAAATATATTATTAAGTAAATGAAAATGCAATCTCGAAATTCAGGCTTTGTTGGACGTGCTGACAATTGTTCCGTATTTTTTCATTATTACGCCAGTGCCAGTGGGTTGCATAATAATGCGCATAATAATATCATCCGTGAACCGTTTTTTCTGAGTAGATCGCTTTTTAATTAACTTTATACCTTTCATCCTGGTTTCACCGAAATATTTGAACACGGAAGTGAAAATCAAATATGGTTGTTGATATTTTTCTATAAACCAATGCATAATACATTGTCATAATGAATATTGTACGGCTTTTCACAGTAGCTAATTTGAATAGTATATTTTACAGTTTAAATTCGCAAATTCAGTTGTGACATATTGACCCATTTGTAGCCTATTTATATACTCGACAGTAAAGGGATAAACCCAAAGCGTTGATTAGGTCGCAGCAGAGTTGAATTTCACTTCGAATGACGGTATTTTCGGTTATTTGATTTTACCACTTACTCTAATACTTCATCATTACGAGTTTGTTTAGTGTTTCAATATATCTCCCAGACAAAGCAACTGTAGGATATCCGGATATAATTGTAATGCTAGAAGGCTTTAAGTCATTTTGGTCAAATTTTCTTTGTTGCTCTTCTTATTACACCATGTTCCATACATAATGTTTACATAAATGTTATATTATTATGTTAATCTTATGTGATATTAGGTATTGTGTCAAGAAATTACTTAATAAGATTATCAACATAAATCATGGCTATTATGTGAAATGATGATTCTGCTGTGTTCTGGGTTCGATCCCTGGCATGTATAAAATTATGAGAAAGATGAAACTTGGTGGGGAGGTAGCGTTGGTAGGGAATGGTTTTCAGTTAAATAGTCACAGTCGTAGGCCTTGCGGAAAGCGCCGCCATCTTGGATTATTATTTATTTCATGCAAAGAGTTTTTGAACAAAAGTTGTTCAGAATTTAATGGGGCATGACTTTGTACTCTTGTTTTGTTTTAATTTAATTCATTATCCTGCGAACTGAACATGAATTTTCATTGTGTGGTTCACTAAATGAGTAGATTTTTATTTTAAATCGATGAATTGAACTGCATTCCACATCACCCTTGAAGCGGAAATTGTGGCGCGTTTTTTTACGTGGTATCCCTATATATATTAAAACATAATATTTGAGTCGCAAGCTCCTCTATAAAATCCTTATTTTACTATAAGGAATGTAACCAGACTGCAAGCAACAGCTACTCTCCGGGCTATGTGCCCCGCCGAGCGCTGAATTACAAGTTACAAGCCTGGCGCGTTAAGTGTAAGAATCGCATATTACCAACAAAACGCTAATGCTTCGATTGCAACAAACACCAGCCGAAAGACTGATCCTACTTAAAAGAGCTCTCGTGCCAGTCGTCCCATACCACTTGCAGACTGTAGTTTCGATCTTTTGGCTCTCGTTAGTGCAAGGTAGGCATGTGGCGAACGACACGAGGATCCCTTGACTATTTGGTACATATTTGGTATCTTTACGATAGCGACACGTAAAATAGTAAGCAGGCGCCATCTAGCGGTCCAGTGTTTGTTGCAATTGAAAATAAATAACCTGACTGGGCTTAGCATAGTTCAAGTGTACTTCTAGAGGGTAGAAATATTAAGACATAATATTTCAGTCGCAAGCTCCTCTATAAAATCCTTATTTTACTATAAGGAATGTAACCAGACTGCAACCAACAGCTACTCTCCGGGTTATGTGCCCCGCCGAGCACTGAATTACAAGTTACGAGCCTGGCGCGTTAAGTGTAATAATCGCATATTACCAACAATGCAATCGAATCATTAACGTTTCAATTAGTGAATTGAGTTATTCTTGTTGGGCTATTTATCATTTGTGTTAAATTGAAACTAGAAATGCTGTCTTTATAGTACTTAGCATCTATGTGATCGTATAATAAGTTAACGTTTATGTCCGCTACTAGGATGACATAGTCCACCTCCATATAGATGTTCTATAATGCCTCACTTCAAAGCCCCACATATTTTATTTCGGGACAGGATATCTAAACCAACAGCGGCTCCTGGGTATTAATGTGTTATGTGCATAAATATACCTTATTGTATCTAATTTTTTGTGAATCTTCTAACATCCAAATTTAATTCAATCAAATTAACATAATCACTCTTGAAAGTATTATTATTATTATTATTATTATTATTAGCCTTTACTCGAGTCCGAGTATAAAAAATGTTACAGTCGATAGATTGTGTGTAATAAAAAACAAGTAAGAGGTGTAGTCTATTGTAATTCCCATTCATCTACGGTGCACACGACTATGACTATAGAGGCCAATTCGGGAGAGCACATGTCGACCGCAGTCAGGACAACCATAGACCTGCTTAGGTCTTGGATTCGGCCTTCTTGCAGCAACATTTCCTTGATAGCTGGCCACAACCCCTCGCCATTCGGTTCTGTCCGCTGCAAGTTGTTCCCATTGCTCGTCTGGAATACCGCAGGATTTTAGATTTTCATGGAGAACGTCTTTGAACCTCTTTCGTTGACCGCCACGCCTTCTTCTACCGCTTAGCAATTCACCATAAAGTGTACATTTAGGAAGGTGGTTATCATGCATACGATGAACGTGACCTGCCCATCTTAGGCGTGCTCTTGAAATAAGCACCTCAATTGGAAGGCTATTTGTTCTCCTGAGTACTTCCACGTTTGATATGTGATGGAACCAACGGATTTTCATCATAATTCTGAGGTGTCTTTGCTGAAAACGTTCTAATTCTTTCACATGACAACGGTAAGTAACCCAGCTTTCACATCCATATAGCAGTGTTAGAATGACAACTGCTCTGTAGACAGCCATTTTCGTTGACAAAGCAAGGTCGTGGTTGTCAAATACTCTCTCTCTAAGTCCCCAGAGTGCTCTAGATGCAGCGTTAATTCTATTGCGAATCTCGCTGTCTATGTTTGCTTTGTCATTAACAACGTTGTCTAAGTAATTGAACTGATCCACCACTTCAAGAGAATTTCCGTTAAGTGTAATGTCTATTTGGTTCACTTGATGAGGAGTTGACATAATCTTAGTCTTTCCAATGTTGATTTTAAGTCTCAAGGAATCATAGCTCTGGGCATACACATTTAAAAGTTCTTGAAGCTCTTCCGGCGTAAAGGCTAAAAGTGCACAGTCATCCGCATACTGGAGATCACAAATGAATCGTGTGCGTGTCTTCGTGAAAGCTCTAAAGCGCCCTATGTTAAAGAGACCGCCATCAGAACGATATCTGAGACCTATTCCTCTGACTGTCAGTTTGTTGTCAACAATAATTGTTAGAGCAGTGGTAAACAAATTAAAAAGTAGGGGTGCCAGGACACATCCCTGCCTAACTCCAGTGAGGGTTTGGAAAGGTTCGGTTGCCTCATTATTATACATAACCTGGGCGTTGTTGTTTGTATGTAGACTGCGACATACTTCCACAAATTTTCTAGGGATACCTAAGCGGAGCATAATTTTCCACAGCACTTCCCTGTCCACCGAGTCAAACGCCTTGGTTAAATCAATGAAGGCCATGTGAATTTCTCCTTGATGTTCGAGTGCTTTTTCTTGAAGCTGTTTAAGTGTGAAGATTAGATCCAATGTGTCTCGGTTTGGTCTAAAGCCACTCTGTGTTTCAGGAACTAACTTTTCCATAACAGGTGTTAGCCTATTTGCCATCGCTTTAGTGAGTATCTTCCCTCCAACAGCCAGGAGAGCTATACCCCTGTAATTTCCACAGTCCGCAGCGCTCCCTTTGTTTTTGAAGAGGTAGATTAAAAGTGTATCACGAAACTCCTGCGGCGCTTGACCACTTTCCCACACGACATCAAACAGTTTTTTGAGGTAGGGTATGAGCTCTGACGACACAGCTTTAAAGATCTCAGCTGGGAGTGAGTCGACGCCGGGAGATTTGTTATTTTTTAGCTGCCCAATGGCGGTTAAGATCTCTTCCTTTGTTAGTGGTTTATCTAAGTCTTCGAAGGTGTCATATTGAGGGATAAGATTTGTAATATCGTGATCGGCTTGACTTTGCTGGTTAAGAATGTTAGAGTAGTGTTTTTTCCATCGGGCTCTTATTTCCTGGTCTTCTTTGAGGAGATTTCCATTTAAATCTTTAATAGGGCACATATTTTTCCGACTGGGGCCGTACACTGCTTTTACTCCTTGAAAGAAATTCCTGTAGTCGTGTGAATCGGCGTACCTTTGAATTTCTCTGGCATTGCTTGCCTACCACCCGTTCTTTATTCTTCTGATTTCGCCTTGCATTTCATACTTAGATTGGGTAAAAGCTTCTGCTTTTGATGAGTCGTTGGGGTGGTTGATAGCGTTTTGAAAGGCAATATGTTTGCGGTCAAGAAGTTCTTGTATAAAAGCTTCATTATCATTGAACCAGTCCTCCTGTTTTTTACTTGCTGCAGTGCCAAGAATTTCCTCACTCGCACTTTTTAAACTGTCTTTAATTTGTGTCCAGGTAGTAGCGACATCTACAGAATTGGTTTCTTCTAGTGCACTCAAATTCTCTTGAACTTTTTGCTTTAGCTGTTCGACGGTTTGTTGGTCACGCAATTTACTAATACAGAGTCGGGGTCTACGTTTTACTTGAGTTCTTCGGTGTTTGGGTCTCATAACAATTTTCATTTTAGAGACAACAGGACGATGATCGGTCCAACATTCGCTATCAATGCGCGCCTTTGTAATTTGGACGTCCTTGAGATGCTTCCTACGTACGATAACATAGTCCAGTAGATGCCAGTGACCTGATCTGGGGTGACGCCAGGTGCCTTTAAATTTATCCTTTTGTCGGAAAATGGTGTTTGTTATAACTAGATCATGTTCGGCGCATTTAGTTAGGAGTAGTTGACCGTTAGCGTTCATGTTGCCCAAACCGTTCTTGCCTATGATGCCTGGCCAGGTGTCTGCATCTCTGCCTACTCTAGCGTTAAAATCGCCAAGAATAACGAGTCGTTCCGTTTTAGGTATTCTACAGAGGGTTTCTTCCAGCTGTTGATAGAAGCTTTCCTTGGTTTCGTGACTTGCATCCAGAGTGGGAGCGTAGGTGCTTATTAGATTTACCGCGTTGCCATCTGATAGCTTATAGCGTAGCAGCATTAGACGCTCGGATAGGTCTTGTGGTACTTGTGTTAAGTTGGATACAAGTTGAGTCCGAACGGCATATCCTACTCCATGTTGTCTTCTTGAATTGGTGGGAAGACCTTTCCAATAGAAGGTGTAGTACTTTTCTGTGAGAGAGCCTTCCTCCAAAAATCGAGTTTCGCTGAGAGCTTGAAAGTATTAGTGAATGTAACACTATAATAAAAACACGTATTTTTAACCGTACCAACCACAGATTACTAATATTATATGTTCTAAATGTTTTGGAATTGAATTTTGACAATTTTCATTTAATGCTCAATTATATTGTGAGAAAGCCATCGTTCATCTTCAACAATGTAACCGGAAGATATTCAAAATATATGAACTTTCCTAAAGATTCCATATTTTTGTCGCTGCCTTTCTATCTCGGCTTTTTATTCAGTGTCAAGAAATTTAAAGTCCTCGCCCTATTCTACAACGCCTTCTCTTAGAGATACGTTGAACATTTCGCTAAAATATTTTAGCGTTCATAGTTTTTCCCGATCACTCATCAATTTGTTAATAAAATCTACTTGGTAAATAATTATTCTTGTATCTTTTTTCTACATTTTCTAATAACTTTAATATGTGTAGAGTTATCTTATGAAACTTATTTTATTAACTATGATTCTTTGCATATTAAATATCATTGATGTTAAAGTTCATGTCGGCCACACTAATATTTTTTTTGCTGTGTAAAATTGCAATTTTTAGAAAAATGCTATCATGTACCTGAAGCTTGGTTACTTGTTATTTTTCTGTTTTATCTTTCGAGGTTGTTTACCAAGTACGAAATCCTTATTTACAGTATTTCTTGAAGATTGTTATGCAACCAGATATACTTCGTTCCTGGCCACAAGCTGTCGATAAGTAATATTATTATTAAATAATAATATAATTATTTTATTCGTTACTGTGAGATTTATAATAATAATTTATTATTTTCACTTATATTCCATGTTTTGGTAAAAAAATGACATTCAAGATTTTATTTAACTTAAATATATTTTGATTAAGTCAAATAAGTATAATAATGAGCGTTTCATTTAACGTTAAAGTAGTAATGCTTGATTCATCCTTCCACAACCGTAATGAAATCGTATAAAAATATAATTAACATCGGAGTAGGTGCTATTATGTTACAATTTATCATTATCACACCTCACATTTATTATATTTTCTTTACAACCAGGTAATGAGTTTGCGATCTTGTCACGTAACACGTACAAAATATCTCTCTCCGATGCAGTATACGAACATGTCATTGTATAGCACTGAAGTTGACCCGTTCTACATGTGAAACATTTTATGTTTTCACACTTTATAACGCTCACGAAGTTTTATGAATATGCAACGCGATTACTCTTTACACTAAGCTAAATATTTTGCTTTTCATACACTAAATTAAAATAAACAGAAATATTTTAACATCCGCAGGCAAATATAATGTTTTAACTCGTATGTGGCGTGACTTTGAAACAGATAAAGGCATAACCACATGCGAATTTTTAGATTTACTGTATCTGTACATTGTATGTGGCCACGGACTCGGCTCAGGCCTACAACTTCTGCGTTCGGGAACCAATCACTTTTAAATCTTGAACATTGTCAAATAAACTAAGAGTCTTACGGTCTAAATAAATATTCCTTATATTATTATTCTAATCCTGATCATACTAAACTGGTAACTATGATATTATGTCTGATTTTAATGACTGATAACTTATCACGTCATTAGTCCTGAAGACGACAATGAAAATTGTTGAAAAGTCGACTTTAACAGGGAATAAGGTTAGCCTTTTTTCTTTTTTTTTTATTCAATTTCCAACTAAAGACCTACTTGACATATTATTAATGTTCGCAGCTTTAATAGCACAGTAAACGAAATTGTAGTTTTTTAATTGACATGACGTTTAACGTTGGCTTCCAAGTCTGCTATTATTTAATAATAATGTTTTCCCTTATGTTTTATATATTCACATATTCAGAATTTATAGAAAAATAATATTCTTCAATTCAAAGCTATATTCTAATTTGCTCAGCTTTAAATTTACAAGTATCAAGTCGATAGTGAACCTTTACATTTCTAATGCATTTCGTTGTAAGTAAAAATAAAAGCTATTTCGTTGTCCCTCCCTATACTCTGTGCTATGAGTATTTTGTCCTGGTAATAACATAATATGAAGTCTGGAGCTATTGTCCTCACGCCTGTTAGGATAATTTTATTTCCAAGCTCCGATAAAAAAGGGATAGCTTTATAAGCTTTATTTTTAAACACAATAGCCAAAAGGATTTTCAAAAGAGTTGTAATAACCTTTCGTTATAAATAAAAATAGAATACAATATGGGTAAGTAAGGTCATAGAGAAGTGAACGCAAAAGTTGACAAAAAGGGGTGCAAAACTATCTGTGGAGATATTATTTGCGTATGTAAATGTGGCTGAAGGAAGATAAGCTCTTTGCCTAAAAAAAATTTGTTTCTGTATATTCTGTGTGTAAAATATAAAAGTGAAAACCAAGCATAGTAAAAGCTATGCTGTATATTGAACGCTAATTATTGAATTATAATCAAACATTGCTCAGTTGTTTTATTAAACTAGATCAAGTATTTTTAAGTGAAAATTAGTCATTTATTCATCATTTATCTCGCATAATTGTCCATGGTTAAGCCAAGTGATTATTTCTTAAATCCCAATTTCAACAAAACCCTATGAAAACGTTAACGAAGAGTTAAAACGAGGGGTTAATAAACCGCTGTGAACAAATGTCTCAGGATTCAATTAAGATGGGGATTAGCTTTCAACCCTGGTAGACCCGAAATGGTATCGTATTCAAGGAGAGTACATTTACTAACTCATAATTTGCGATATTTCTCAGTTCCAGGCATGAATATAAAAGTCCATCATTACTTTCAGTATTATAACCGAATACAATAGTCCACGCGCGTTTCGCTAACCATGTGAGCAACATCGAGAGATGACAGTATTATATAATCACCATCCTAAAGGTTTGAGTACATTAACAGAACCAATACGAGTAATTATTTGTTCATATTGACAAATGTCTAATTTATTAAAAATGAAGCGATTGAAGCTATCTTCAGTCACATTTTTCTGCAAACTATTCAGGCTCTGTGTGCTGCAAAAGTGTATCCTGATTTTCAATGAATGCATAATAAGACCCGTTCAATAATAATTTTTAAAATTTCACCAACAAATATAAAATATCTGATCTGTCAGAAACTTCCCATTCAAGAGGTATTGTGTTAACATGACATGAAATATACCATCGTTAATGAAGTTGAAATAAGCTTTTTCGTTTTTATAATTCTCTACCAATAAGTAACATATTTTTTTCACATTCAGGCGCCAGTGTCCAATGCCATGGTCCTGTGTTTCTGCTAGAACCTCCAGTACATCTTACCTTCTCCAACACCACAGGATCACAGGTCAGCTGTTCCGCGCATGGCTCTCCAACTCCTCAGGTAGACTGGCTGTTGCAGGATGGACAGACAGTAACAGCGGTTCCTGGGCTAAGGTATGTTATGGTTCTCTATTATAAGGTATTATAAGCTATAATTAATGGTTTTGATAATTTACCACTTGTATCGGAGCACAGAGCACATAGAACTAGCGCCTATTGTATTTTTGTACCTATTTACACGTGTCTGTTTTTCTGTAACAGGATGTATTGGTATAGAAAACGACGTTAGTGCCCACAAAACTAATAGGTAACTAAGTATTATGTAAATAGTAAAAGGAATAGGACTTAGAACAGTTCCTTGTAGAACACCGCCCGTCAGTGTTCTATTATCACTAACGTTTGTGTTTATTTCAACTGATTGTTTACGGTTAATTAAATACCTTACTATTAGTGTAAGTAAACTTTCACTTTCATATATACTTAGTATACTGAATGTAACAGGATCATGGTACATCCCTCTTTTTCCTTTAGTTTTAAAGATAAAAGAATTAAATTTGAAACATTCTATTAAGAACTTAACAAACGCCAGTTTTTGACATATAAATTCTTTTTCACTTCTGGTTTCTCTAGCGACAAGTGACACTAACTTTTGTTTTTAAATAGCGCACCCTGCATATTATTGCTTTTTGAATTCTGCATAATATTTTGAATTCCATCTGTTTTGCCCCAAACACAACAACAAAAAATTTATTTTTCGGAACTACAACAAAAATTTCATTTTGGAAACTATCATAAAAATCTGTTTCACAGGCGTAATTATAGCAACTGCAATAAATGACGTCCCACGGAGAACGATTTGCGGAACTATATTAAATTACGTCGAAGGAGCGTAAATTTAGGAAATGCCCGAAAACCGACTTACTCCCAAATAAAATTCTTTCTTGTAGTACTGCTTCTCATGCATATATGGACTATGAGGACAAGTTAAAAATTCCGTATTAAAATTTTAGAAGTGATATTTTCGCGGCGACAATTTTTTCGATCGTCATTTTTCAAATTTAACAATCGCTTTTGATGGCAAACTTATATGTTTTCCGTCGTATTTGCCTACACTTGGTTCCTCAGTGATTCGGAATCCATGTCACTTTATTATCATGTACAAAGTTCATGGGACCGCCTTGCCTGAACGAATAATATTCTCATTAGAAGGGATTCAAGGACTTTCAAGCTCAATTATTTATGATATTTAATAAGTAGTATAAAGACAGGCAAGCAAAAAGCCCACAAAGTCGTAAACATTAAATTTTTAGTTGAATCTTTTTGGTGTCAGTCGATTACTTAAAGTAAATCATTGGATGGTAGTTGGAGACTGCATTGTCCAAGTCGTCATAATCCTCACCATGTGTGGTATAGACCGACACTCTTATTAAATTTACACTTTTGTTTATACTCGAAATTTGTAACTAACACAACTTTTCTAAAGGACCAATATATACTTTTACCTAAAAATTCTATCCTTTTCATTGTGTCTTACTGACTCCATACAAACAAAGTTCCCTTCCAGGTTAATTAGGAAAGTGTAAGAAAATAAGAATGTTAGCTTTAAGCCAGTGTAGTGACGTCCGGTTAATACCATTTGGTGAAAGCAGTTAAAAAAAATCTAAAGTAAGTATAAATGTTGTATTTTACTTCTGAATAGGTCTCATCGAATACTTCAGGTGAATGATCTATTAGTCAATTTAGGAAAAGTAATAAAACGTCCCTCAGACGTGAAAGCATGGATCGTTCACAGTATCATTGAATTCAGAAAATTACTCAGAATTGCAACAATATACAGGGTGTTCCATTTGAAAAACAAAAGTTAGTATCACTTTCAGATGAATCGGGCGTCTCGGTTCAATTCTGTGGTCACCTCGGTCTCCGGTTTTGAGTCCCTTGGAAATTGTGCTACTTTAATAATTTTCTCATAAGTAATAAAATTGGTTGACAATGAGCTGATAATTTTTGTTATAATTTTTATACCAAGTTTTATTTCTGCTATTTTAAAGACTCGGAATTTTTTGTTTATGTATTTCCATAAAAACGTGAGACAACACAATATTTTATTTTTATTTACTTCACCCCTAAGGGTAGGTATCCAGTTTGTACAAGAACCTATGGAGGGACCTATTTTTTTCCTTTTAATAAAATAGCCTTGGAGACCTTAGAGTCGGATTATGGTGCGACCTGGGGAGTGGGCAGGTTCAGGCCACTGAATCGAATCAGTTCTCAAAACTTAGACGCACCCTGATAATTCTTCCTTATAACCCCTTTAGATCTTATTTGATGTTTCTTAGTATATTTGTCTATAAAATGCGGTTTTCTGCAGACTGTGATAAAATTATGATATTATGGCTCAATAATAAATCGCATAAAATTTTTGTTACTCAAAAATTTGTAACTATGTAAACTTTGGGCAAGTAATGCTTATTTTCAACGAGTTATAAATGCCTGCCGATATTTTAGTTATATATTGATACGTCATTTAATCGACAAGCCACCAAAATGAGACGCGCTAGATTTAAATGAAGTTAAAATTGAGTTTATTCAGCACGGAAGTTTGTTTAACTTTTTTTGCGGATTTGGAACATGTCAAACCACTGTTTTTATTATCTAGGTGATTATCATGGAAGGAAATTGACTTCTTTCTCTAGAGACATCATTCAATCATAAGATTCATCAGAGACGTCTAGCAAGAAGTATAAATAAAGAAATGGGATTCTAACATAATTTGCCCTGTGCCATTTGCATAAATGACACGGGATTTACTTCGGATTGCATTGTCATTGTTTTTTGTGTTTCTTCGTTCTTTTTCTTAATGATTTTTAGAATACAGAAATGTAGGATATGGGAAGAAAGATTTGCGTGCTCATTTAATATAAAAACATCATTCTTTGTTTGAATTTGCGTACCTTTTACACCTTTTAAAATGATTAGATTTTAATTCTCAAACAAATATCGAACGAACGAACGTCAATTCGGTCACAAATCTCTCATTTAATAATGTAGATATTAAGTGAGTTTCAAAGTTTGTACATTTTTAATTAATCTTAATAAGTTAGGGATAATTTTAATCTACCTGTAATCAAAAGTCGTAAAAATATTTTACAGTTAAATTTTATACTCTTACAAACTTTTATCAGCCGAGCAGAGCGCAAATGCGAGATAGAAAAGAAAAATCAAAATAGCTATGCTACAGGGCGACCCTAAAACAGGCTTAGATTTTTGCTTGCTTAATTTTGCTATTATTAAGCTTAAATCAAGTCACCTGATAAAAAACAATGAAACAAAAAATTACCAACGTTTTGAAAATCATCAACCATATTTTAAAACTCACTGCACTTGTTTTTGCATTGCTTTTTATTATACTTTAGATAATTCATGTATAAACATCTTGTTAATAAGAGGATAAGCATCTTTAGCAAACTCATTTTTATCAAACAGCTATAATCTCTATATGTGATATGCAGGTCAGTCAAAATAAAAAGTAAATAAAAAAATTTCTGGAATTTTTTTACACTAGCGTTTTTTCGCATAAAATTATTTAATTCTGTAACTTACACAAAAAAAAGAAAAAACTCCATCGTGGCGACGGTGTTATATACAGATATAATATAGTCCGGGCGAAATTAGTCATCGACCGGTAAAATTTATTCGGATGGAATATTTTTGTACCATCTTGTTCAAAATGTATACAAATGTATATAAATGTTTTACAGTTTGCAGATGGATATGTGGCCAGGAATTGTTTAAACAAAGTTTTTCTAGACAAATTGATTTTTTCGTTTCGAACAAAATATTTTCATATTTTTCACACCAAAACAAACAAATATTTAAGAACATTTTAAATATTTTCCTCTGAGCTTGATAGATTTCGAGAAGAAATTCTTGATATCTCCGAAAACGCAAAAGTTGCGACTCTCAGGGCTCAAAAATTTTGAAAATTAATGTTTTTTAATGTAAGAAAAATTTGTATCCATTCTTTAAGGCTTATACCACAATTTAATGTAGATATATTTTGTTATTCTTTAGCGTAAGCCAATTACCAATTAAAAGATTTTTTATTGTTTTCTAAGTTACATATCATTCTATTTATATTGATTTTTCCCTAAGCTAGAGTTTTTATAAACCTGCACAATGTGCATATAAAAACTAATTTCCTGTTCTAGAATAGGTAGATTCTTATAGACGCAGGTTGGCTGATGGTAGCCGAAATCAATATGCTTTAGATTTTAATTTATTGTTCTTTTATTTATCATTTCTTGACATTTCATGATATTTTTATGTATTGTTATCTGCAAGCAGTTTGATTAAAAAATTAAACGATTCTTTGTAAGTGAATTATATTTTATCTATTATATTATGTAGGAAAATTTATTAAAACCTACTTAAATTAATCATTAGTTCTAAATAAATAAAAGGGTCTTTTGTTATATACATGGTAAGGTTAAAAAAAATTAAAAGAGAGAAATAAAGATGAATGTTCGATTAAGGTAAAATAAATTAAAATGAATTTCTGATTTATTTACATATATACAAATATACAGGGGGTGAGGGGTAAAGGGAGGGATAGGTAGAGGATGTTGAAGTTTTGAATTAAGTACAAGTTATGCGTGAATGTCCTTTGTTAGTCTCGTGCGTCGTAGATGGGGAGTCTCTGATGTAATAGCCTGTGGGCGTGGGGGGGGGGGGGGGGTCATTGTGTCTGCGTCTGTTGGTCAGGTCCCGTGTTAACTCCGATCGCTGAATTTTGTATGAGAAAAATTTCTGAGCTGTGTCTGTTATGTAGTCTCTCATGAGAGGGATGTTAGCCCTCTCATGCAGCTCCGCGATCGGAGTATATCTGTCAGTATTAAGTAAAAGTTTGAGTAGTTTGTTTTGTGTCGTTTGTAGACTCATGCACTGTGCGTCTGAAATGCAGTTCCAGGGCGCACAGGCATGTCAGTATGGGTCTGAAAATGACTGTACAATGTCAGTTTATTGTCAGTCGAAAGTCTACTTCTTCTGTTCACCAATGGATATAACTTATTTAATGCAGCGTATGTTCGCTGTAAAGTAGCTGTGATATGGGGTCCGAAGTAGAGCCTCGTATCCAGGGTCACCCCCAGATACTTGACTCTGCTTCTTTCCCCTATCTGTTTATCGTTGATTTTTATTTTATTGAAGGTTGTCACATTGGTGAACTTTCGATGTAATGTGATAGTCCCAGTCTTTTGTTCGTTGATTCGTATTTTCCAGTCATTGTTGTATTTTGTCAGTAAAGTCAGATGACGCCGTATCTTCTGGACGGCCGTTTCCGCGTAGAAGGACCGCCCGCAGATAACAGCGTCATCGGCGTAGAGTAATGAAGTCGTAGTGGGGAGGGTAGGAATGTCGGCGAGGAAAAGGGTTGTAGAGTGTGGGGGATAATATCGCCCCCTGGGGGACTCCCGCTGATATAGTTTTCGCCTCGGAGAAGGAGTCGTTTATCCTGACGACAATCCTTCGTTGAAACAGAAAACTCCTAACGAGACAAGTTAAATATTGGGGGAGCCTATATATCATGTATAATTTATATAGCAGCCCATTGTGCCATACAGTATCGTACGCCTTCTCGATGTCTAGTAATAGTAGAGCGGTACATTGTTTTTTGGTGAAGAAAATAAGAGATTCTTGGATAACTTTCGATAATGCCAATGTAGTACTATGTCCCTTCCTGAAACCGAATTGTTGGGCAGGATATATATTCTTTTTATTTATAAATTTATGGATTCTATCTAAAATGATTCTCTCTGTAAGTTTGGACATAGTATTCAAGAGTGCTATTGGTCTATAATTGTTTATGTCTTGTGATTGTTTATTCGGTTTCAGAATAGGGACGATAATAGCTGTTTTCCAATTATCCGGGAAATGTTGTAGCCTGAAAATTGCGTTAATAATATAGGTGAGTTGCGCCAGCGCTTTGGATGGGAGTTTTTTAAGGAGGAGGTTAGGGATACCGTCAGCTCCGGGGGACTTAAGGTTAGGTAAGGTAAGGTTAGCGTAAGCGCTTGTTTTCTAACCGTTGTCTACTTGTTACGCAGTAGCTGATACCTTAACGTATCCTATATGTGATATTTTACCAGAGTTGCATGCCTTGACTGGCTGCGGTAGTACGAGCAAGATAGGCTCGAAAAAAGCATTAGATCTAGTGAAGTTACAAAAAACCGTTGATGCGCCCAAGCCATTAGGTAGTGGCTTACAGTTAAATAGTGAAGTGCGATAAAAAAACTATATTTGCAATATTGTTGGAGAAAAAAGGCAAATCAGCTGAAGAGGCTAGAATAAATATTATTTCGCGTTTGGTTGGAATGAAACTTAAATTGAATAATATTCCATGCTCGTTAGATGCCTCATACTTGCATATATCTTGCGCAAACATATACTTGGAAAAATCCAATATTTTCCCGTACATTGAATTAGATTAAATCTAACATGTTTTGGTTACAAATATGAGGGTAATATGCTTATACCTTATTTATGACAAAAATCCTTTGTCAGGTGGTTTAATAAAAACGTGCAATTGTAAAAAATCATATAGTACTAATGCATGTAGCCGTAAAAATAACGTTACTTGTTTATCTATAAGCGGTTGTGATCTTGATTATTGTAAAAATGTGTAAGTTATATAATCACTTTAATTGTATTTTAAAATAAATTAAACAAAAAATAAGTTCAACAGAGATTTTAAATCTTATATTACTCTAATTGCAATTAATTTTACTTTTATGAAATATTTGTCTCGTCGATAGCCGAGTGGGTTAAGGCGCGAGGTGGCAATCACGATTAATCACACGGACATCACACTACCGGGTTCAAATCCTGGCTACGGCACTGGCACTGTCGGAGGAAATAGTTGTATGTCCGCGTTTTTTCAATGTGTAGCCCCCTTCTGCACAAGCCCTGGTTTCTGGAATTGAGGGTTGTCTAATTTATATGGTGTTTATTAATATTATTATATTATTTGTAACGTTTCGTATTTCATACAATTTGTTTTATACTTCAGTGGATGCACGACGAGCTAATGTAAGCGTATGTTCTATAAAAATACTATATAATAGTGATTCGTGCCGCTACGTTTACTGGTGCGCGCACACACAGCTTAACAATTAAAAAACAAGCTCTTAAAACCAAAGAATAACAAAATATATCTACAGATATTGTGGTATAGGCTGCAAAGATATAGTCGAGGCAAGAATTCAAGCGATGCACGTCACAGATCGATTCTATAAATAAGACAATACTGCTAAGAATCATGAAGTCCTATTAAACTGTACTTATTTCTGAAAAAAGCTTAATAACTGGGTGTCAAGAATTACTCTTTTTAACGTAATTAATGATTAAAAATTATGTTTGTATTCAAATTTCTTTAATGAGATCACTCGTGACGTGCATCGCTTATTCTTGCCTCGACTTTAGACACAAATTTTTCTTCCTTTAAAAAAACATTAATTTTCATATAGTTTTTGAGCCTTGAATATCGCAAATTTCGTGTTTTTTGAGATTTCAAAAAAAATTTCTCGAAATCTATCAACTTTAGAGAAAAATTGGTATGGTATGAAAAATACGATAGTGTTTCCTCCGAAACGAAAAAAATCATTTTTTTAATTTATCTAAAAAAAATTTGTTTAAACAATTCCTAACCACATTTCTATCTGGCAAACTGCATTTTCTAATGAAGGACCACATTTTGAACAAGATGGCACAAAAATATTCCATCCGAATAAATACTCCCGGTCGATGACTAAATCCGCCCGGACTAATAATATATGGGTTTCTTGGGAAAACTTTACCAAAAAAATGCTTATAATTCAAAAAATATAAGTTCTAGAGAAAAGCCGCTAAAGAGAAAATCGTTTAAAATTAAGTACTTTTTAACATACTATAAGTCCCCCAGTCTACGATGGACGGAACAGCCTCAAGACTACTCCGAAAGGTACAACTTTTTTTTCGTTACCTTGGTTAGGGTTTATATTAGCAAAACAAGTGTGAAGAGAAAACATAAAGATGATAGAATTTTCTATAAAATGGTGTGTTCAAAGTTAAAAGTTGGTTATCCAGTGGCGAACAGCACGAGTTTAATTTAAAAAAATTCACCTTGTAAGGTACAATTTTTTAGTTTTTCAAATTATTAAGTTTATCGAAAATAGCGTAGAGAAAAAGAAAAACCATAAGATTTTCTTAAAGTTATAATTTGGTTAACTCAGTTCCGTCCAATATATACATATCCTTAAAGTAGAATTTTTCAGTTTATATATTTCAGTATCTATATTATATATAGATCACAAAATATCTTAACCAAGTTACAATTTTTCAAAATTAATACACTACAGGGTGTAACTTTTTGGAGGGGTATTCCTTAGTTAATTTTAAGAAAAAAATTCATGT
Source organism: Leptura quadrifasciata (assembly GCA_963675555.1). Taxonomy (NCBI): domain Eukaryota; kingdom Metazoa; phylum Arthropoda; class Insecta; order Coleoptera; family Cerambycidae; genus Leptura; species Leptura quadrifasciata. The sequence goes on along the minus strand of OY776682.1, from coordinate 53,410,076 downwards.
AAAGAGATGCCCAAATAAGCTTAGTTTTAGAGATACGGAGTGTTGAAATTTCGATATATCGATTTTTATTTACATTGTTCTTATTATTGCAGATATTTAAACCAAATGGGTGTGCCATGCAATGTATGCCATTTTACAGAAAATTTAACGATGTTTCTTTTTCTCTCCACACCTTTTTCGCTAAAGTGAATCCTAACCAAGATAATTTAAAATAACTAAAAAAGTGTACATTTAGGGGTGGTTTTGGGATGTTCCGTCCACCGGAGATCTGGGGACTTTTAGTATATTAAAAAGAAGAATAAAAATTCTGCAACATTCAGCTTTATGTGATTGTTTGCCAACTACACCATATAACAATCGTTAACTGCACTGGCATATTAATGGAAAAATGTTTATTACAAAAAGTACTCAGAATTAAACATACTTTAATAATATTATACTTCCAAAGTTCAATGAAAAATTTCTTTCCGGTGTGACAATGGCAACATTTGAAAGAAAAAATAATCACATAAGTATCTAACGAATGGCTTTTAGACAATTTAAGTATCTCTTTCCTTTACAACGGAAACTGCCTGGGAAGTTTTATGTAAATCACCCTGTATAGTGATGCTTTCAACTATTAAGTTTTAAACCCAATTTTGAGAATGACTCTTTTACTTGAACAATAATCCTCTTGTACTTAAACAATATTGTTCATTTTAATACTACATATTTGTTTTCATATAAAAATGAAAACATTAATTAGAAAACATCTGGCAGATATTAAAGCTATTAATTAATTTGCATCCTTGCATCACTAATTATGTAGGGTTCGTTTTAGCGTCAGTGGAATTGCTTTATTAACTGATATAGTAATTACTAATGACAAATCATCAAAACACTGAAAATGCTTAATTTGCTGCTGAAAATTTAACCTTTTGACATGTTATCATGATTATTGATGAACTAATTCAATTATAGTTCCTATAATAGTAACATGTTCAAAACAATACATAACCATCGATTTGTTATCGCCTTTGATACAGTAGCAACAAATACAAATTCGGTTTTACCTTAACAAGTCTCTTTACGTGTACAGAGTTATTCACTATATATTGACCCCCCCTTTATTAATGTTATTATTGAAAATAGAAAAAAACGTTTAGTTTAAAAGTTGTAGAATCTTATCTATATTTTATTGAAACGTTATAAAAAAATATCATGTATAGGTCACATGATACGAAATAAATATATGTTTTTTTAAATGGAACGCCCTATATATTATATATTTTCGAGAAGCCCTTTGTCCCCTGATTTCAAATATATAATATTATATAGGTCTATCTTAAATACTTCTTGACATATTTGACATTAAAAATCCTAATGAGCTGCTTTATTGCAAGAAGATTGAGCCATGCGTGTCAAAACACAAGTGAAACAAAAATAACAAGGTAGGCCACGAAAATAATTATTTTATTGTGTATTCAATTTTGATATTTCAAACTGTCATTATTAACATTTATTTAATCAAAATGGGTTATAGTGAGGCTAAAAAGATTGAAATATTTATTTATTTTATGTGAAAAATTATAAAAATAAGTGGGCCGCAAGAAAAGAATACATGACGTTGTATTCGAATCGAGCGATTCCTAGTGTAAACACGTTTTTGAATGTTTATCATCATGTAAATAAGACCCATAGTTTTTCAAGAAAACGACATAATGTTACAGCAAACGAGGAAGAAGATCTAGATATATTGTTATATTTTGAAGGTAAAAAAATAATCTATTATAAAAATAGATCGATACCTTATTTTAATATTTGTTTCATAAAATTCGGTTAATAGTTTATTAATTACTTGTCGTGAAATGGAAAAAAATTAGGGCAACATACCAAGAACTTTGAAAATGCATCAATATAGGTCTTACAAAAAAATACCCGTCCAGAAACTGAATGAAGACCAAAAACGTAGAAGGTTGGAGTCTTGTCAGATCATGCTCCATGAATTAGATGAAAATCCTGATTTTTTTTTAAAGAAATTATGTGGACAAATGAGTCATGTACGGCGGGAGTTTCTTTCTCGAAATAATTTTACCAGAAGTAGATCGTCTAATTCAAGAATTCCCTATGAACGTATTATCTAGAATGATTTGACATCATTTAAATGATCAATTTCCCATTTGGGTAGGCAATTCTGGGGCCATTCGATGGCCACCAAATAGCCCTGAATTGACGCCATTGAGATAGATGTTTATGGGGGATTTTAAAAGACAAAGTCAATTTCAATCATAACCACAATCTTCAGGCCATTAAAGCAAAAATTCAAGAAGAAATTAACAACTTAAACAGAAACCCTAATAATGGTATTTGCAAAATTTTCCTAAACTTAAGAAGACGCTATGAGCTTTGCATTGAAAATAATGGTGGCCACTTTGAACAATTTCTTTAATTGATTACTTATGTAGTATTATTTTATTTTAAAGAGTCTCTTGCTTTGTTAAATCTGTATCTTAATAAATTAAATATGAAGTAAATTTTAATACCATATTAATTATTTACACGTGATTATAGTTAGGTCATATATAATTTACATGTTGAAAATAGCACTTTTTATACGTGAAAGCGTTTTCACATACTGTTAGCTTGCGTTAAAGATTTATCACACGCTATGTGAAATCAATAATTTTCACGCGTATTCCTATTTCAGGTCTGCTATTTAAGATCAAATGGAACCTCCCCAATAAATACATCAACCTTCTGAAATCGTACCTAAATCAACTACAATTCCTAACCAAAGTCAATGGAGAAACTTCCAGCCGTTTTCTGGAGTACCTCAGGGTAGTATACTTGGCCCACTCTTGTACATATTATATACATCTGACTTACCAACATCAGAAGATATAACCACCGGTACATTCGCAGACGCCACAGCGTTAATATCAACAAATACAGACCCAATTACCGCATCACACAATCTTCAAGAACACTTAAAAACACTTGCAACCTGGTTAAAAAAGTAGAAGATAAAGGTAAATAAATCGAAATCAACACACATAACTTTTACTCTTACAAAAGAACGCTGCCCTACGTCACTCTTAATCAAGAGACGATACCACAAGCAGACAAAAAATACCTTGGACTCCACCTAGATAGTAAACTTAATTGGAAAGAACATTTAACCAAAAAGAGAAAACAAATTGATCTAAAAGTGAAAGAAATATATTGGCTTATCGGACGTAAGTCAAAACTATCCATAGAAAATAAATTGCTATTATATAAAACTATTATTTGGACCTATGGAATAGAACTTTGGGGTTGTGCGGTTCACATTGCCATTATGCAAAGAGCCCAATCAAAAATTCTCCGTATCATAACAGATGCACCATGGTATGTATCTAACCATACATTACATACAGACTTGAACTTTCCCTACATAAGGGAAGTCATCCAGGACAAAATTTACAAACATCACAATAAATTAGAAGTTCACACCAACCCACTACTGGAGACGCTACTACAACCATTGATGCATAACAGAAGGCTGAAGAGATGCTGGCCATCAGACTTAAATGGACACTAAGGTGACTTCGTTGGATTTTCACCTCTTCACGCCACCAGTGCAAGCAACCACAAACACTTGCACAAGACAACACATTAGCTTAAAGATGTATCTGATTGCTAATAAATAAACTTAAAAAAAATTAATAGTGCGTAGTTAGTAGCAGTCGTAGAAACTTTTTATTTCACTAGTTAATAAATAACTATTTACGAATTTTGTTACGTAGTTAATAATGACGGTTTGAAATGTCAAAATTGAATAAACAATAAAATAATTATTTCCGTGGCCTATCTGGTTATTTTTGTTTGTTGTTTGTTTGTGTTTTGACATTCATGGCTCACTCTTCTTGCAATAAAGCAGCTCACTTGCATTTTGAATGTCAAATATGTCAAGAAGTATTTAAGATAGATCTATACCATATTATATGCTTGAAATTAGGGGAAATAGGGCTTCTCGAAACATATATTTTTTTCGTATCACGTGGCCTATACATGATATTGTTTTTTTATCACGTTTCAATGAAATATAGATAAGAACCTGCAACTTTTATACGAAACTTTTTTTCTATTTTCAATAATAACAGAAATAACGGCGGGGTCAATATATAGTGAATAACCCTCTACATGTTCAATAATAAAATAGTGCTGTATAAGCAAGCAAAAATTCTATTAATATACTTCACAAAATATAGTACTTTTTAATACAAAAATAGTGAATGTTATGCTGTGATAGAATATTATTCGAAAAGTTAATAAAATCGACCATTTTTACTACTTTTATCAACATCAAAGTAGTTTTTTGTTGGTCCTCTGTCATTTTTATTCCAGATGATTATAAAATAGTTACGTATAAAGCATTTTTTAATAATTTCAAAAATTATTTCTCGCTAGCGTCTATGTATTAAAACCTCTTTCTCTTCTTGATTTTTAATTTTCTCTTTTTGCATGTCAAACATTCCATTTGATTGATTCGTCTTGGCTCATATATATGTTCGTTTATATCAGATTCCTCTGTGTGTTTCTCATTCTTTTCATCATTACTGTAGGGTGTCACTTTGACAGTGTTTAAGTTGTTGTTTAGATAAAAATCTTTAGTCCATTTCAAAAATAAAAAAGGTATAAAAATAATTTTCAAAACTAAAATGATCCAGTTTATAGCCACATAAATATCTTTCAACCATTGACTTTTAGTATATCTTATAAAACATCGAAGGATATATTGGATAACTGAAAAAAATAATATGTCAATTTTAATTATAAACAATTAATTAAAACTTACTGGCCTCGGCGAATGTTTCCATCACCAAAGTGAACGGATTTACCTTTAGAAGTATTTTCATGATCACTTGCCACGCCTTGTTACACTACAAACAAAATAATATCAAATTCTGGAAAATAAAAATATATACAGAAAAATTCAGTGCACTGGTCGAACTAGGGACTCCTAGGTGAGAGTCGCATATATTTACTTCCCAATAAAACCGTCATATATTATTTTATTGATTTATATGGTTTTTTATTTATGGACAAAAAAGGTGCACATGTTGGCAGCTGCCAGCTAGGATTTATCTGGCCGATAGCCGTGTTGGTTAAGGCGCGAGATGGCAATCGCGATTGATTACACGAGTATCACCCCACCGGGTTCGAATCCCGGCTCCGGCACTGTCGGAGGAAATGGTTGTATGTCGGCGTTTATTCAATGTATAACCCCCTTCCGCAGAAGCCTCTGGCTTCTGGAATTGGGGGTTGTCAAGTTTCTGTGGTGTTTATTTATTTATCATTTATATAATAGTAGCTGTAATCCGATTTAATGTCGGATTAATAGATACATTGAACCCGTAAAATATATTGAACACAATTAATAAATATTTGATGCTTATAATGGCAATATATCATTATATGTCTGTTATTTTAAAGTTAATTGTCGATATTGTACATGCCTGTCTGGCCTTTTGGGAGGCTTTTGTGCCTGATTTGTACTAACCATTTTCGTGTTTATCAAACGGTTATCCAGGGCCCCTCAGCGGAAAACAAAAAAGAAAATTTCATAAAAATTGGCAATCTCAAACGTTTTGTTCCTATCTGGCGTCCAGTAGACTTAGTTTTAAAGAAAAACATCCGACAGAAGCTTATCGCCAGACAAGTTCCGTGGGCCCTAAGGCCCGAAATTTCAATTCGAAGTTGTAAGAGAAATGGTCCAGAATCAAACGATTTGGTTCTTATCTGGGAATTGCATATATAGGTAAATAGATTATAATTATAGCGATATAAGAAACGCCAGACAAATTTCGAGGGCCCAACAGTGAAAAAATTATTTTTCAAGTTGTCAACTATTCCGTGAAAATCAGACGATTGGTTCTCATGTGAAATGATTTCTTTTGTAAAAATTAACCAAAACGAAAATGTATTGTATCATTCACAGACATTTTTAGTGGGCCAAACATATTTTAAATCTTAAAAGAAGTGCACGGAAATAGCCATTTTTTTAAACGATTTATTCCTGTCTGGCATTTGGATTTTAAAAAGATATGGTAATAAATAAACCATATTTCAAGTCCCAGACAAAAAGCGTGGGCCAAACATATTTTAAATCTTAAAAGAAGTGCACGAGAGAAAGCCATTTTTTCAAACGATTTATTCCTGTTTGGCATTTTGATTTTAAAAATATATGGTAATAAATAAACCATATTTCAACTCCCAGACAAAATGCTTGGGCCCAGCCGTAGATATGTTGAGTGAAAGTATCGAAAAATAAAAAAACAGTCGTGTAAGAATCGATGCATTTTCAAACGATTTACACTCGTTTCATTAGCTTGTCGTTGTAAATAATAATAATAGTCTTTATTACAGATTACAGGAATCCAATTACAGGACAAATAGTGAATAGTAAAAGAGTATTATATACATTTAAACAAATTAGTTTCGCGTCACTATTTAAATGTCGTTTTTTTCTCATTTGAAACTCATTTGGAATTTGATTTTCTTTATCACTGGAATCCGAGGACGGAGAATAATGTTTTTTTTTAATAAAGTTTTGCATTTTAATATGTCAAATAAATGGGCGATATTACCTACTACACGACGAAAACTGTATTTCAAATACTAATAATATTCTCTAAGAAATGGTTAGAGAAGAGTAAGTCATGCAGTAGTATTACCCCATAATATTTTTTATTTCATATGAAATCCCCTAATTCTATGAAAAAAACCCCGTTTATTACGAAATTCTCTTTGAAAATTTTCCTCACCAATCCCCCACATGTTGCAAACCAAATGAATCAGAAAGAGCAGCTTTCATATGATGCAATAAAAAAAGGTGGTTGCTATTTGAAAAAACAATTTCGCCCCTTCTACCGCCACTGTAACATTTTTGAGAACTGAACTTTACCAAAGTTCATGCTCCAAGGAAACAAAATTGACCTGTCCGAGCGATTTTGGCAAGAATTGCCAGTTTCCGATTCTCCTAAAACTTTTGAGACGCACTGTATATGTAAAAATGTTGATTATAATTAGCCTTTTATAAACATACATTTTCAGCAAACCAAATGCCATACGATTGTGAATGCATCGATTTTTTACGCGACTGTTTTTCGATTTTTCAATACTATTGCTCAACATATGTACGTGTGGGCCCAAGCTTTTTATCTGGGAATAGAAATATGGTTTATTTATTAACATATCTTTTTAAAATCCAAATGCTAGACAGGAATAAATCGTTTGAAAAAATGGCATTTTTTCGCGCTTTTCTTTTTATCCGGCTATCCAGGGGACTCACCCAATTCGTCTGGGACTCTTAAATTGAAACTACTTATTGCCTAATAATAACAAAAAAAGATATGCCAGACGAATGTAAATCGTTTATTTTCGCGGAAAGTAGACAACTTTTTGTTTTCCTGAGGGACCCTGGATAACCGTCTGATAAACACGAAACTGGTTAGTACAAATCAGGCACAAAATCCACCCAAAAGACCAGATAGGAAACAAATGTTTAAAAAAATCTGTCACTGTCCCACTATCTAATAGTTTTCTTTTTTTAAAAATCTGTTTTACTTCATTTTGTCTTAAATTTCTTGGCAATATTGCACAACAAATATCAATTGATGGTGACAAGGTTGATTTAAAATATTAGAAAATTTATATTGTTTGAGCAGTATTTTTAAATACAAATACAATTTTAAATGACTATTGATTTTAAAATATTGGAAATTTCATTTTTACCCACATTAGCCAAACTCTCTGTAAAATATAACATTCTTTATGTGATATTTCCCAATAAAAATAGACATTGACTTTACTAGTGAAAACTCTATATTTTTTGACAATATTGCACAACAGATATCAATTAATAATGATTTTAAATTCGCGATATTGAAAAACTTTACATCGATTAAGAATTTAATAATTCAGCCTATGAATATTGACGAGTTCATACAATTTTAAATCAATATCTGTTCAATATTGTGTTCGGCGCGAGTATGTATCTTTATTGTATATAAGTGAATAGGTTTTGCACGCGCTTTAATCTTTCACGCAACATTTTGAACCGATTCAAATTCACGTTATAATGTTGATTCTCTCTCTGATATTCTAACAATTAGTCAGATTTATGGTAAACAAAGTCGTAGAGGAAATGATGAGAATATTCGAAGACACAATTACATCCCTATCAAGTTAATTTAGACGCTATCATTATTGCAACAATTAGAACAATGGAGACTTATTATACAATTTTCAACTTGATCATACTCGCTGTAAATAGATTTTGCGAACAAAAGCTTGGAAAACTTTTAATTAAGACGGGAAAACATTTTCATAAAAATTGTGAGTTACATTTTAACCTACATAATTCAAAACAGATTTTTACCTTAAGGTTCGAGCCTGCTTTTCGGTTCTCGTAAATCGGTATAGTAAATCCTCTGAACTAAGTTAAATTTCCCGAATACGCCTGATAATACGAAAAAGCATCTTAGTGTTTTATCTTTGACATAAAACGTAAAACAAACTGATCAGCACACGGAACATAACTCCCAAAAGTTGACCGATATAGACAACTACTAGAAGCTATAGGCGTAAATCATCCATCAATAGATGGCGCTGTTAATTTATGAATTGACAGATTTAGTAGTGAACAACAAAGTTTTGACAATTAGCCATATCATGAAGTAGTTTCTTCCGGGTCTTGCCGTGGTCGTCGAATTTGACTTGACCTTTCGCTGATCATCTTGTCAGCTTATTGATCATCCTGTTAGCCATACAGGGTGTTTCACCGGGAACTGAATCGACCGATATAGAGAAAGGGGGAGAAGGTAGGAAGTCGATACCAACTTGCTTATTTCAAATGGAACACCCTATATATTTTAGGGTTTTCGAAAAGAGCATAAAATTCTGAGTCGAAAATATGTAGCATATCCTATACCTAAACCTAGCCGTTTCAGAGATATTTGACATTTTATAGAAAATTTGACAGGTGCAACGGTTTGCAAGAACCGTTATAACTTTTTAAGATCCTCATTTGCTTCTTGTCACGTAAAAAGAACGCAAGGAGAACTACGTTTTACAACTGAAATAAATTCAATAATATCATACCAAGTGTTCCGTTTTTCGCGTTAAATTTTGTCAATTTCAAACCGCGAAAACTTGTTTAGGTCAAATAGAGCACTCTGTATTTTTTACGTCAAGTTGTGTAAAATTGAATTCCCTTCTTTCTGATAGCATTGTGGGGGTTAAAGTTACAACTTTTTGAAATATTTGCGATTTTATTAGAAATTCATGAATTGTTGTAATCATTTAATCAAAATAGCCATGGTTAGAAACAATCAGTCATTATCTTATGTCAAAAAATGCCAGCATGTTTAAATTATACCAACGAACACTTTTTGAATTTGTTTATTATTTATGGAGAATGCGATAAAGTAATATCAAGACCTTGCAGCACATTTGCTACTCGATATCCACAAAAACGCAAAATAACACTAACACTGTAACATGCGTATTAATCGAATTGAAGATATGGCATGAACTAAAATAGCAGAGATAAGATCAATTTAAAATATGATTTCATTTTAAATTAATAATTGCTCAAAATTCCGCCCTCGAACCTCGACACATTTTTCGCACCTTCGGATTAGTTCCTCATGGGTAGCTTTTCTAATTGAATCCTGTGATATGTTTTGAAATGCATCTCTTACTCTTTGCATACAATCTTCAATGGTTGTTAATGGGCTCTCATAAACTTTATTTTTAATAGTTCCCCAAATGAAATAATCCAGAACTGATAAATCGGGCGAGCGAGGAGGCCATAAGAATGGTCCATTATTGGCAATCTATTGATCATAAAAAGTTTCTTGTAAATAATTATTAATTAAATATGCGTTATGTGGGGGAGCACTGTTGTGCTGATAAAAAATGTTTCTATGTTCGGCGAGAGGTAAATTTTCTAAATAGCTATTATTTAAATTTTGTAAGATATTCAGATATCTTTTACCTAAAAAAAAAAAAACAAAAATTTACCTATACATATTAGCAGAAGAGAAAATTTAATTTACTATTGAAATTTTCCTCATAAAATTGTAATGCCACCACTCTATCGTTTCTTATGGCACAGTAAACATTGAACTGCCAACTTTCCTGAAAGTTTCGCTCTCTGAACATATGAGGATTTGAGTCACTCCAATAATGCGAATTGTGTCTATTAAAAAGTCCATTTTTAGTAAATTTTGCTACATCTGTCCATATAACATTTCCCAAATAAGAATCGTGACCTTCAGACCTTATTAGAATAAGCTCACAAAAACTCTGTCTTCTTAGGAAATCTGTTTCTTTTAATTCTTGAACCATATGGAATGAAAACGAGTGAAACTTATGTTTTAATAAGATTCTGTGAATTGAATCCTTGCATAGTCCCGATTCCAGAGCAGCTTGTCTTAATGACATCCCTGGAAATGCATGAAAATATCCCATAATGACTATTTCAATGTTTTCGTCAACAACAATAGGCTTTCTTCTTTGCATTTTTGCCTTGACAGAGCCATAATTTTTAAAATTTTCCAGTATGCGTTTTACAGTGTTTGGTGACGGTTTCCGTTTTTCTGGATATCGAGTAGCAAATGTGCTGCAAGTTCTTGATATTACTTTATCACATTCTCCATAAATAATAAACAAATTTAAAAAGTCTTCGTGGGTGTAATTTAAACGTGCTGGCATTTTTTGACATAAGATAATGACTGATTGCTTCTAATCATGGCTATTTGATGAAATGATTACAACAATTCATGAATTTCTAATAAAATCGCAAATATTTCAAAAAGTTGTAACTTTAACCCTAACAATGCTAATATCAGAAAAAAGGGAATTAAATTTTACACAACTTGACGTAAAAAAAATACAGGGTGTTCCATTTGACCTAAACAAGTTTTCGCAGTTTGAAGTTGACAAAATGTAACGCGAAAAACGGAGCACTTGGTATGATATTATTGAATTTATTTCAGTTGTAGAACGTAGTTCTCCTTGTGTTCTTTTTATGTGACAAGAAGCAAATGAGGATATTTACACGAAGAAAGTTATAACGGTTATTGCAAACCGTTGCACCTGTCAAATTTTCTATAAAATGTCAAATATCTCTGAAACGGCTAGGTTTAAGTATAGAATATGCTACATATTTTCGACTCAGAATTTTATGCTCTTTTCGAAAACTCTAAAATATATAGGGTATTCCATTTGAAATAAGCAAGTTGGTATCGACTTCCGGTATAAGCGGAAGTGCCAGCTGCTTGTAATTATTTTAGTTGGATTGGGAACACCGACATTAGTAATTATCTAAATTTTCAAAATTTTCTGATGCGTACTTTTCTCTATATCGATCGATTCATTTCCCGTTGAGACACCCTGTATAGAGACGTATAGAGAGCTCTTGATTTTTTAGTTAATTGTATTATATGCAAGCAATATCAGTACAATGTTTCAAGCAAATCGATTGAAAAAAAGAAAAAAATTGGAATAATTTAATAGTTTTCAATCCTCTTAACTGCCACACTGGTATGAAATTTTGTAGCATGAAAATAAATTTGGGCACAGTCTTGCTACTATAACTGCGGGAGCACGTTTCAGTGGCTTATCCTGCAGTTACAATTACTTACCAAATCAATTCGAAAAATTGTCCTGTCGAATCGTTCCTATGTCGGCGTTGTCCTTCTTTCACCGCCGCTGAAACAAAATTATAAGCTGTCAGACGGTAAAAGCAATGCAACAAGAGAAGAGAGAGAGAGGGACGAATCAATATGTTTGGTTGACGGTGGCTCACTGGTTAGCACGTCTAGCTTGCTATCTAGGTATATCTGAGGATATGCATTCGAGCTCCACCTACAGCGAAATAATTTTCAACTACAAATTATCCCTAAGAAGTGGTTCGGATCCCACTATAAACTGTAGGCCCCCGTCTCCTTTTCTCGGATAAATCTAGATCTGTTGGAGAATTATTCAGGTGACTTGAAAGGCGGTTAAAGCATTTTCAATTTTTCGTGTTTAGTTTTCTACATCATTTGTTAATTTTTACACCGGCTTCAATATCGATATTATATTATGTAACGAGTTTCAGTTAACTAGACGGCCGCGGAAATTTTGTTAAATAACTTTTAGTGACCTTTGTCAACAACGGAGGGTCGTAGAAAATTGTACTGTTTTGATTCCATCTGCGCTCCTGAATGTTGACATGATTTTCTGAGGCGCCCCGTATAGTGCGGATGATAGTTCTGAAATGTCAATCATGAATTTGCACGAAGGTTGATGCGAAAATGCTAATTCCCAGGCACTGCTGTCGAACCAAATACAGTATGGATCAGCCACGGACGGGGCATATTCGCAATATGCTAATTTTATTTCATATTTTTTGAATCTTTTAAATTGTTCTTTGTTAATATTTCCATACATTAATATTTAATATTACGTAGTTGGAAGCATCGAATTAAAAATGCTGTTATCAATTTAATTATTCAAGTAACAAAATTTCAGCGAACTGTGAAGAACTTGCAGGCTGCTTACGGCGTCTGTTAAATTTAAAATTTGAATTTAAAATTAATAAAGACATACATATTTATTATATAATTTTTATAAAAATGAATAATTAGGTGAATTTTGAGTTGGGGTCGAACTAGCTGAACGTTTAGAAAATCAGGACTTTTCTCTCCGAATTATCTTAAATGTACAGTCAGCATTTTTATATATTTGTGAATTTAACATTTTTTTGTTCCCTCTTTCCCTAATTCCTTATTGATAATAATCACTTACTTAGTCTCTCCATGGTCCATCGACGTTTTTAGTTTCTTATAGATACAATTATTAAGTACACATATGTAATAATATAAGTAACGAGTGAATATGAATAAATATATAATTCTAATTTAGAACACATGTATAGTCGAGTTCATCTATTATCACTGAATAAGCAATTTTATAGCGGCAAGAAATTTTATAAAAATATAAGGTATAGGAATTATAATATTCCAACCTATCTGCAAGTGCCTTATATAAATAAGGACTCAACAAATTAAACCAAAACAACTATTCCCCTTTACGGGCGCTGAATTATATGGTAAAATTTGCGTATTTTGTCTAAACACAGTTAGCACTAAAATACAATGACTTGGAATGCTCGAATGCTACGAGGAAGATGCGAAGCCTCCCTCATCTCAGGATATCAATAACTGCAGATCGCTTTCGACCTAGTTTTGGGTCTCGTCAGTGCAGTTCAAGTGATACCTTCAATACCCGGAGTTCGCATCTCATAGACACTATTTAGTTCCACCGCAGTAGAGCGTAACTAGCGCCATCTCATCCTGAGATGAAGGAAGCTTCGCATCTTCCTCGTAGCATTCGAGCAATCCAAGTCATTGTATTTTAGTGCTAACTGTGTTTAGACAAAATACGCAAATTTTACCGTATAATTCAGCTCTCGTAAGGGGGAATAACTGTTTTATTTATATAAGGCACTTGCAGATAGGTTGGAATATTATAATTCCTCTATTTTATATTTTTATTAAATTTCCTTGTGCTATAAAATTGCTTATTCAGTGATGATTATCAAATTTATTTTCGATTTGGATTACTTCGAGACTACTGAGAGATGGCGCTAGTTACGCTCTACTGCGGTGGAACTTATTAGTGTCTATGACATGCGAACTCCGGGTATTGAAGGTACCACTTGCACTGCACTGGCGAGACCCAACACTAGGTCGAAACCAGTCTGCAGTTAGTGACATCCTGAGATGAAGGAGGCCTCGCATCTTCCTCGTAGCATTCGAGCATTCCAAATCATTGTATTTTAGTGCTAACTGTGTTTAGACAAAATACGCAAATTTTACCATATAATTAACTCTCGTAAGGTGGAATAGCTGTTTTGGTTTAATTTTTTGAATCCATATTTATATAAGGCACTTGCAGATAGGTTGGAATATTATAATTCCTATATTTTTATGAGTTCATCTATCCTCGGCACTCAAAAACCGCAACAAAAAGTTTACGATCTCATTAAAATACCGGTATCCTCTGTACTATTCCGTTCGCAAATTGACTCGTTTACCTTGTTTGATGAGAACAGATGAACTCAACTATACATAAAAATCAAAGAGTAGAAACTTCCGTGTTGTGAATGGTTTTCAAAATTTCGTCAGTTATATTATTTAGTAGTATAGAAGTACTGAAGCCTTTTCGAAATCCGGAAGGAATTATTGAATATTGAAAGAAAATAAAATATCGCTCATAAACTTAGCTTCTAAAAATGTACAGTTATGTTGCTCATTAGATTTTAAATTTGGTATAGAATCCATGAAATAATTTTTGATATCAGCATTACAAAGATCTCCAGGAGTATTTGGTGGAATGTTATCCTTTACTACTCCCCATACTCATGTAAAGTATTTGTAAACCATGGTTCTGCAGGCATGTTAGATATGAAAGTAACTTTTTCTTATAGAGAGTCAAAAGTATATATTAGTATTCCAATTAATATCAGATGCATGCAAATTAGATAACTCAATATTAATGTTTCTAAATCTACGACATTCCTTTACTGTGAATTTAGAATCACAACCGCTTAATTCAACATCGCAAGATGTAAAATTGTGGTCAGAAAAACACACATTTAAGACTTCTACATTTTTAGTATCCAGGTCAGAGTTATTTGTAATTAATTCTATAAATGTTATAATATATCCAAATTTCAATATATGGAAAAATGTATACAGAGTGTACCAAATATAAAAGGACGTAATAAAATGGGAGATACAGCAGACTTTGCTGAGTTCAAGACACCCCCGCACGTATCCTCGAAAGCGAATAGTTTTTTGAGATACGGTTTTATGATTCTTGGCCAATCCATATTTTTGGAACGGTCACACATATTGGGATAATATTTGGCAAATTAGACTATTGCATAATTTTTTTGAGAAAAATGCCAGGGCCGGACTTTTTTTTGTTTTTAAATGTTGCTCCCAGAACTCTAAACAACACAAGTCTATATCATTTATTAGAAAATTTAAGTCAACATTTAAAAAGACACTAGATCAGTATATAAAATAATGTCACAATATTTGATCACACATTTATGGTTATTCTTTAATACATTTTAGAAATCGTTGATTGACCGAATTGTGAGTACTACAAAAAATGAAGCAGCTAATGTCAGCTAGTTAACGTCATTATAATGTTATTTTTATTCCACTTAAATAACAGACAAAAGACTTTATTTGGTTTTCAGGATATAATCCGTTCTGTACAGTGATTTATTTATACGTTGAACTCGCGTATTAAAATTTTATATTTTTTATAAACTGTTGCGAAAACAGTGCCGTTAAATTTTAAGGTTGATATTTTTTATCGATTCAGAATGAACACTGAAAAGCTTTCATCAGAGTTAAATGCTTTATGAACTTACTTTGCGCATATACTTTATTATTTACTCAAACCAGCTAATAAAACTCCAAAATATTGATATATTATTACAATATATGATAATATATCAACTTCTACATAAATACCGTCGATATATGAATTCTATTTTAATGTTTCCATATTGTTGATTATTTACCTAAATTAAAAAGGGACATTTGCAGAAAAGATTTTTTAAGAGTGGCGTCACTACTTTGATTATTCAAATTCTCTTTCTTTTGTGTTCACCGATCCAAAGCACTGCAGTTTGGCCCACATCATTCACATCACGTTGACGCGGATACCGTAAACGTAATTTTACCCTTGCTATTTCAATTAGTTATAATTGCCCAGCAGTCAGTACTTTCTGTTACTGTGCATGTTTTTAATCCTTTTAAGTTGCGACTGATTCCATCATCCTCTTCCATTATTATCACGTATGTAGCGTTTTGAATTATT
This sequence comes from Leptura quadrifasciata, assembly GCA_963675555.1. Taxonomy (NCBI): domain Eukaryota; kingdom Metazoa; phylum Arthropoda; class Insecta; order Coleoptera; family Cerambycidae; genus Leptura; species Leptura quadrifasciata. The sequence goes on along the minus strand of OY776682.1, from coordinate 53,394,161 downwards.
AAAATCCATGTGGGTTATATTACCACGAAGTTTTATAGTGACGATATTAGTATACCTCCAAAGCCCGCAATTGATTTTTCTGTATGTATTTTATATTTGCCGTGTGACATCAAAATTACAACCGTCAAAGATAAAATCGTTAATGATTCTACAAATGAAAAGTATGATGAAGTCTATTGAAGAGGTTATCCCCCCCCCCAGTGTATTAATTAATAATAAATCCTGGTCACGGCACCAATGAAGAGGTTTTGGGTTACCCTGTATAATTACTAAAGAAAGTACTTAATTATTTATCTGATGGATAAACAAATAAGATTGGCCATTTGCGTGATCGTCTAGTTTTGTTATTGTAGGACGCAAATTTCGTTGTGTGTGTAGTAACTCTTTTTAATTACCCCAGGTTCTTTTATATAAAGTTTAATACTACTTGTTTCTGTCTGATACTATATACCTTAGAAAATTTAATCACTCTGTTAGTTGAAATACCTGGTAAACTCGAACACATTGTCTATTAATTGAGAGATCTAGTTAATTATTTATATAGTATCTTATTACTCAAGATTGCACTGTGCATTTATAGTTGAAGTTTGTTTTCTATTTTGCTTTTGAAATTAAAACATTTATTTAGTTTATTACTTATATGATGAACAGCTAAAGGTGAAAGAATAAGACAATAATTGATGGGATAAAATAGTAAAAAAAAACATTTTATTTTGTATAAATTGATGCAACAGTAGTCGAACATGAAATCAAAAGTAATCCAAATATTTGAGACAATTGTCTAAGTATTATAATAGGAAAATCTGCGTCGCTATAGTAATGACCATACTATAGATATACTGAGTGTTTTGATGAAATAACAAGAACTGAGATACAAATGTATGCTGTGTTGTTTTAATAGTAATTAGAGTTGTGGCAATGGCCGGATAATGAGAATCCATAATTAGAGCTGTTAGCAATTGCTAGGTAATAATGGTTTATACTTAAAGAAAGTTGTTGGCAATCGCTAGATAATAATAATTTATAATTAAAGTTGTTAGCAATAGCCAAATAATGAATCGAATGCAAAACAGAGGACAAGAATCATGTCATGTTTATACATTATCAAAATTAAGTTGATAAATGAGTATTAAATACTCATGTAAAAGATCATGGAATGTTGAGGAAAAATCCTTTGATTATAATTAAAACAAGCAGTCTACCAAATTTTGTATGACTGTCCAACAACGTGAAACAAGGTGGGTAGATGTAAATCAAAGAGACGAGACGACCCGGTTCAGTACTCGACGAAAAGTAAACCCTTCTTAATACGAACAAGTTTACGGGCTAATTAACCCAGCACTAACCGATGGCCTGTACAGTTTGTGAGAGCAAGGTAATTATGTGGATGGATCGTTATTAAATAATCATAGAAAACCAAATAGATCGCTGGTGAGAAATCTCAGATAATCATTTGAAAGCTAAACATCACTATGACATTTGACATGCCCAAAATTAGGCACACAGTAGCCTTAATAAGTACATCAAATGAAATATAATGGAAGTGAAAGTTTCTTGTCATTATATATAGTTCTTAAATATAAACTTATTATTTTGCAAACGCAAATTTGCCTAGTAAAATATTCAGAAAGTGGAATTTTATGAATTAAATTTGTGAATGAAATCATAGCTGAATAACTGGTAATATAATATTTTTTATAGTTAAAACTCAAAGCTAGTATCTCATAAAAAACTAATATTCTTTTAGTACCACAAATTCGTCATTTAAACCTTTTTTAAACACCCCGTAACCAGAATATCAATGCAATTGTAAATAATAAAATAGAGTCTCGAAATAAGAAAGTAAGCACCTTTAGAAATTTATGCCAGCTGAATTTCTGTGCGCTCTGTATAGCGTTATATCGCCCGTGAATGCTCTCCCCAGGTTCTACATGGTTAACATCTCGTAGGGCATCGTAGAGACGTTGAAACGGCACTTCATAAAAAGTACGTTAAACAGTGATTGTCTTTGATGAAAGTGCAACGAGCACGAAGTACTGCGATGCAATTCTCATGTGTATTTAGCACTTTATTTCCTAAGCACAGCGGACCGAAGTCTGCAAAGTACCTTGAGCGTGGTTTAATTTTATTTCCTAAGTACAGCTGACCGAAGTCTGCAAAGTACCTCAGGTGGGATTCCAAATGCATTCCCTTTTCTGAACAGTCTGATTTTATTTTATATGGTAAAAATGACGTCACAATTCACATGAAAGCGACGAATTTCGTGGTCCCACGCTTGAAAATGTTTACATTATAAATTTCAATGTCTATATGGGTCGTAGTTCGCAGAGTCCGTCTTTTGCATGGCTTAAGATAGAAAACGACAGGCGATTTCACCCTGTGAGAAGTAACAGAAATACTTGACTCTTATCGTGTCCACTGTAAACAAATGCTGTGACTAGACTCGATTTCTCGATTTCTTCGAATTCTTTCGTACAAGTGTAGCGTTTAACGTTGCTTTAAAATAATGTAAATTTTTTTTATACATTTATTTTATTAACGTCGGCCTGTTTCCGCTACTGAGGCCTAACACCGACGCCTGTAGACGAGCTACCCCCAACCAGGAATTTTGCCGAACTTCTTCCTTTAAGAAGAGTAGGGATCTTTTACTTGCCTAACATTTAATAGACAAGGGATCGGCGGCTTTACATCCCCTCCGAAGGATGGTATATCTCCTATACAACCCTCGCCTAAGGTTATATAGCTTCCGCGCATACACTGATATACAAGCCGCTGGAAGATGTGTGAGGCGAGAACGCGGTTTCCGTTGGAATGGTCACCAATCCAAGTACTAACTGCGCCTGTCGTTGCTTTACATCGCATACCGAAGTATGTACATAGTAAAGACGCATCTACGCTCGCCCCCATAATGTAATTTTAAAATGCATTCTTGTAACTTTATTGTGTTCAATATTAAATGACTAAATAAATGAAAAATGAATTGAATTAACTGAATAATTACTTGAATTTGGAAATAAATAAGAAAAAACTATATTTATATATGGGTATATACAAGGCGCTTCACTATATTCAAGAAAGTGGAATACCATGGACAAATGGTGCGGTACAGTCTTTCAATCTTGTACGATTGTCCCTGTTAATCTCATGATTTATTTTGATTTCCCTATATTAATTACATTCATTGCCTAATTAACTACTTGGCTTTGTGGTTACGTTCACTGGTAACGATTCATTCGTTCTTGTGTTTCATATGTTTGTTTATTAGTGGTATTAGTTGCCCTTTTGCAGATGTAAGATCTAAACCCTTCCCATTTGTTACTAATAGTTTTGGAATGGATAACCCGATTTGGCTGTCGGCAGGGTGATATAGCACCAAGTTTTCTCCAGCCCTGGGTAGCTTAATTCAAAGTATATATCACCAACTGACCCATGCTTGCACGTTTTGTACCCTACCATTCATGATGCTTTTAAGCCGCAGGTGAAGTTGATAGAGGGGTGAACTCCACTCGATCACCACTGGCATCGTGCATTTGCAGAAGCCTATTACCCTTACGCAAATTGAGATTAATTACACCACAATACATCACTGAAATATTCGAACACATAGCACTGAATATACTTATTTTCTTTCTAGGTAGACGCCCTGTACATTTCAGTAATCCGTAGGTCTCTGGTAGAATTTTTTATATTTTTTTTAGCCATAAATTAAAAGTTCAGCCTAATTGCAAATATTTCCTCGACCATAAGCCTATAGTTAGTTCAAGTATTTTTATACAAAATATTTTAGTAATTTTTATCAATATATGCTAGATAATACTATTTTATTTTCGGTTAGGTTTAAACGTTGCAGATTATGCAGTTTTTATCTGTTAGGATGACAAACCGATTACGCAACTGCATAACTGTGCATAATTTATTTAATCGAATTCTAAATCGATTCAGTGTATGTTACGTAAATTATTAACATCGCTAATGCCAACATAATGTTGTTTGTACCTGACAAGACATGTTTCAGTATTAGTATTAGTTAAATTCAGTGCACGGTATTCTGGATTAGAGTAAAATAAATAAATCGCGTTAGTAAGCACTCTATTTAATGATGTGCACTTATTCAGCTATAGTTATAAATTGATTAAAGAGCTAAAAATTATCCTAGTTGATTGACCTAAATACCTATTTTTGTATAAATCCGATCAAAGTATTATATAAAATTAGTGAAAACTGTTAAGATTTATCTCCATACTGCTTTAAAGTGTGATAATATCGTACTTAGCCAAAGCATATTGAGGAAATACTGATTGTTGCGCGTGTTGATAGGAGATAGAATAAAGGAAAGTTTCTGTTCTTATTAAATTTCAATTATTCTTCGCTGTTTTCCTATTTCGGGTGTCAACGGAATCATTAGACTTTTCATTATTTTTCATTGTTTGGCACTTTTCTATCACTTCCAATTTCCCCGGAAATGGCTTCAACTTTGAAATTTTAAATGGAATACCATGTATATTCTTAAATTTTTTGAATTCCCCTCTTCTTGACATTTTCTGGCTCCGTCAATGGTGTTCTGCATAACATTTTGCAACATAGTAGTAGTTATACAAAAAATTCGCTGACATGACTTTGCAACAGTTCTTTCACATAACCCCACACAAAAAATTCTGAGATCTGGTGAGCGGACAGGCCAAGGTACAGGTCCATTTGTTGCAATTACTTCGCCCATTATACCGGTCAATAAAAGGGCAATAACTTGAGGGGCATTATAAGGTGGAACCCCATCTTATTGAAAATACATTTGATTTGAAACTGCATGTGGTAAGTCCATCAACATTTCTTCAATAGGTATCATTTTGTGGAAATTCTAAACACCTCTCCCCTATCAAAGATCCTTGAAATAAAATTTCAATCATTCCAGCCCATACATTTATCCCAAATCTTTCCTGAAAATTACCTTGCCTCATTAAATGTTGATTTTTCTGCACCCAATATCATTGTTTTATTTATTGAACATTTCATTGTTGGTGAATCTCGAAAATAGAACAAAGGAAATTCGGGTTAGCGGTATCGTTCTGAAGTAACCAGTCACAATAAGCTAATCTTCGTACAATTACTGGTTCAATTGAGCGGTAACCAAAATTTTTGAGAATCTTTCTTGCTGACTTATGACCAAATTGCACGTCGCGTCGTGGCCAATTTGTCTAATAGAAGCAGTGGGATTCACTTTAACAAAAGTTTACACGTTAATTTCTGTCGCTTCGTCAACGATAAAAGCTTTACGATTGTTATCAGTTTCTTTCCTGATTTGGTTCTCCACAATTGGAAAATATTGATGTTCGAATACCTTAGGGCATGCAATTTTGCGGCATTTTTGAATCTTTTGTGGCATTTTCTAGAAAATAATAACATGTCCACTTTTCTATCGTTTGTATACATGTTAAACAATAACAAAAACTTAAAAACAACAGAACAACAAATTTAACGATAAACAGAAAGCTTATTAAGTTAATAATATACGCGTATTATTACTAATAATAGACATTTATTTCCAATAGGTGTAAAACCCTATTACAGGAACAATATTAAAAAAACTAATATTGTCAAACTTTTACTTGTTTCCATAGCACGCTATTTTATTTGCAGTGTTGTTTTGTTAATAAAATGCATGCTCAGAATCTAGTTTTATTCACCATGACACACTTTTCTCGATTTTTTAATTATTATCCCCCAAACAGGGCCGGTCTTACCACTAGGCAGATGGAGGCGACAAATTTTAGGTTTATTAATCTTTTAAAAAAAATTTGTTTCATGGTAATTTTTATATGTAATATGTAAATGTTCATGACTGATCTAAATTATATCGGATTAAAACGTAAACAATTCTGCATACATTGATGTATATCAACTTAATATTAGTTAGTTATTGTAATATCTACATTAAATTAATAAGGTGAAATATTAGCTTTAATATTACTTAAATTCGTTCATTCCTTAAACAAGTGGTCAACCGTGTTGACAAGAGACAACTATCTTATAGACCTTGAACTCCATAAAATCACGGTGATAATAACATCCGACAAAGTAAATAGATGCTGAAATCTAAGTAGGGCAAATTGAGCCAACTTAAGTGCCACAAATAACACAAAGTGAAAGCTGAATGCAAATTAGGGTTAAATTGTGTCAAAAACTCTTAAAGGGATAACTGCTATAATGCAAAGACCAATAAGCAATAAGGAACGAGAATATAAACAGTAATAAATTTGTATTGGTTTGTGAAACTACTACGGTTCAGCAGCGCCCGGTGGTGCTATTACTTCGTGTACTTGAGTTGGCTTATTTATCGCCTATATGAATTATTTCTTGAAAGTAGAATGATATTGTTGGAATTCCCCTGAATCCCGAATCAGTCGAATCACATTATGTGACGTCAGAAATTAGTATATTATTTTCTACTTGGCAGACCAATTTAATTGGTTCATGTGCCTATGATTCTTGCCAGGAAATTACAAGTTTTTTTTCCACTTGCAAGAACTTTATAATTAACACATAGGTGTCAAATATTTGTTTCTGCTAACGAAGATAAGAAGTTTCTAACGCTCAAAACACTATCAAAAACCCATTGGTCGGCGAGGCATGATGCTTGTGAGCTTTAAGCAAGCAGTTTCCTGATATTATTAAAGCTTTGAACCAAATTTTCAAGTGATCCAAATGAAAAATCAGCTACTAAGTCCGAGGCAAGGGGTTTTGTGCAAAAGTAAAATAAATTTGAATCAGCGATATTAGCAAAAGTACTCAATAAAAAGATACAAAGAATTAATATTGATTTTGCAAGTGTGGTCAGTCTTTATAAATCCTTGACGGAATTCTTAAAAACAACCGATTTCAGTAGCTTTGAAAATTTAGCCAAGTCTTGTTCTGACATTCAAGAATACCACCAATTTGATTTAAAGCGTACGAAAAGGAGACAACTTCAGTTTGATGAAAGTCGCGCTTTAGGGATATCATTTGAAAACGGCAGTCATCACTTCAAAATTAACACTTTCTATGTTATTACAGATAATTTGCAGCAAAAATTAAGTTGCCATAAAATAGTGTTCGAAAATTTGCTCTCTAATTTTCATTTTCTGGAAAAGATAAAAACTGCACCACCACATGAAATATGACAGTCAGCCAATAATTTATCAAAAATGTATTCAAACGAATTAGAACACTGCTTTGTAGATGAATGAATTAGTCTTAGAGCCCATTTAAGCACAATCACCACTAATGGATTCATCAGAATTGATATATGAAAGAGAGTTGCTAGAAATGTATCCAAATGTATTAATTGCACTGAAAATATTCCTTTGCAAACCAGCTACCAATTGTTCAGGCGAGCGCTCGTTTTCTACACTTCGACGTTCCAAAAATTATTTACGATCCTCAATCAGTGAAGATAGACTAAACTCTTTAGCACTGATGTACATTGAGGGTGAAACATTTCGTTCAATGGACTTAGATTCAATAATTGACAGTTTTACCGCAATGACGTTGTTATCCATCCTCTGTGAGACTAGCTCAACGAGAAAAAAAAATCTTCAATTTTTTTCCCTGCGAGTAAAGGGGGAGTTGTTACATACTTAATGCATATGCGGCCCGCATCGCATATTTGTGTTTCGCGGGTCACATATGTATTAAGCATGTAACACTAGTCTAAGTGCTACACATTTTTTTAAACTTAATATTTTTAAACGCTGAAGATTTGAGTGCATAAAAGATCAATGTTGAATGGTAAGTTAGTTTATTCATTTTTGCTTACTTGTTATTTTCTTAATTCCGCCCAACTCATTTTTATTTTATATAAAAAATACACTGGCATTTTAAAGTCGGTATAAAATATAGGGCGGCAAATAAATGAGTGACTAGGGGCGGCAAATGTCTAAAATGGCCCTGGCGTTAATATCAAATCGATTTTCGATTTGAAGGTATCAATGGATATGTCGTGAAAGTTAGTATCTAACTACTGGGTGTCTAATAGATGTTGCCATTTGGAAAAGTTCACATAATCTTGAATTAGTCGGAAATTTTAGTTGATCGTAGCTACATTTTTCTCTTATTGTTTGGGTCCATTTGATTGATTTGAGCGCATTTACTGTGCGAAAATAAAAATGCCCCTTAAAATCAAGTAGTCTCAATTTTTAAACTATGCAGTCGTATTTAAAATAGTTTCCGGAATTTAAAGAAAGCTGTCTATACATTCCTAGAACTCATTGTATTATTATTTTGGTACTGTTCTGTATCTACACGGATCTTGTTACTTTACATCACCCTAAAATTGTTATAGTGATAGATAGGTGATAAGTCCCAAATTTCTAATTATAGAGGAGTGGTTTTGTTGTCAATTTTTTCTAAACTTTATGAAAAGGCTTATTACATAAGATTGTCTAACTTTTTACAGGCTGAAAACTTGCTTACGAATAATCAGTTTGAATTTAGAAAAGGTATGTCTAGGCAAGATGCAGTTTTATTACTTTACAACTTTATATTACATAATTTTGATACAAAACATAAGACAGCCACTATTTTTTTTGACTTAACTCGTGCCTTTGATACGGTAAATCATGAGTTGCTGGCGGATAAACTTTCAAAATATGGAATATGAGGTGCTCCTCTAAACTAGATTAAGTCTTATTTGAACGACAGGTCACAAGAAGTTCATTTAAAGCATATGGAGACGTATTTAAAACTTCTGCCTGTTCTACTCACACAAGTGTTCCCCAAGGAAGCGTATTGGGACCTCTTTTATTTATAATATTTATTAATGATCTAGTTAATGTCAATATGGTTAACAATACTCTTATCACTCTATTTGCAGATGATACTACAGCATCAGTTTCCGCTAATAACTTTAAAGACATAAGTATACAATTAAAAACAGTTATTTTATCTATTGAAAATTATTGTGTCGAAAATGGCCTTGCACTTAATAGCCTCAAAAATAGTTTCCTTTTATGTACACCTAAAAATCTCAATGAAAGTGTACTTGTAAGAATCAATGGACAAAGTATAAAACAAAATGACACAATAAAATTTTTAGGACTTCACCTCGATTCTCACTTATCCTGGGGTTATCACATTGATTCTTTAATAAATAAACTTCACAGAACTTATTTTTCTATATGGCAATTAAGAAACCATGTCAGTCCAAATATTTTGAAAATGTATTATTTTGAATATGTACATTCAAGGTTGAACTATTGTATAATATGTTGGGGAAACAGTAGTAGAGTTGGGGAACTTTTCATCTTGCAAAAGAAAATAGTTCGAACCATGAGATTTAAAGATGCACGTTACTCCTGCAGGAATCTATTCTCGGAACTGGGCATCTTTTTATACTGAAGGAAGGTAAGTCAACTAAACAATTTATTTATAAATTAGGGACGATTGGCTTTATGTCTCTCTTCCTCAAATAAGAAATAAAAAGTAATTAATTGACTTATGTCTTGATTGCATTATCATTACTAGTCTCAATTTGATAAAGATCAAAAAGCAAGGATATGATATTTAAAGAAACTTCAGACTTAATGACCGAAATTCGTTTTCTGAACTTCTGGGAGCCTAATTGTTTTTGGAAAAGTATTGTGGAACAGAAATGCATCAACTGTTTCACAAAATCATTTTTTACAATTAATATATTAATTTTATTACAAAGTAATGGTAAAGTAATAAGAGTAAAAATTAAATAGTTGGCCTCATATCAACGCTGTTTTGTGTACATATGTCGATAAAGTTCCTTCTAATTAATTTTCGAAGTTTGTTTGACAAAAGTTATTAGCTGTATTAGGCAACTAATATATAAACTAAGAGCCCCACTTTAGCTATTTTAACAATTTGTTTTTGTTGATTGGTTTAATTCCCTTTTTAACCACTCAAGTAATATTTATATTAAATATAAGCGCTGGTCCAATAGAAGTAGACAAGAATACCTACTCAAATAACTCAACGCAACAATAAGAATATTTAACCAAAAACCTCTTTTCGTTCAAGTTTTTTTTTTATACATTTATTTAACGTCGGCCTATTTCCGCTACTGAGGCCTAACACCGACGCCTGTAGACGAGCTACCCCCAACCAGGAATTTTGCCGAACCACTTCCCTTAAGAAGAGTGGGGATCTTTTACTTGCCTAACATTTAATAGACAAGGGACCGACGGCTTTACATCCCCTCCGAAGGATGGTATATCTCCTATACAACCCTCGCCTAAGGTTGTATAGCTTCCGCGCATACACTGATATACAAGCCGCTGGAAGATGTGTGAGGCGAGGACGCGGTTTCCGTTGGAATGGTCACCCATCCAAGTACTAACTGCGCCTGTCGTTGCTTTACATCGCACACCGAAGTATGTACATAGTAAAGACGCACCTACGCTCGCCCCTTCGTTCAATTTCATCGTTCTAGAAATATTTGTATATTTCAAATTCAAAGTAGTCCACGCGTTCCAATATTTAAAAAAAAATGCATTTGTTGTAGTTTGCCATAAAACATGCATGTTTGATCGCAGCAAATCCTAAGTTTACTTTTAAGGTTTACATATACATACAAGCAGACCAATCAACTTCGCTGTTATTAATCATTTGCGGGCTAACGGTAGTTTTAAAATGTTAAATAGCTTTCAGATGACGGCATTCAAGATGTCATCCTATAAATATCCATACAAGCAGACCAATCAACTTCGCTGTTATTAATCATTTGCGGACTAACGGTAGTTTTAAAATGTTAAATGGCTTTCAGATGACGGCATTCAAGATGTCATCCTATAAATATCGATAGCAACTTTCTTTGGAGGGCTATTAAAATTAAAATTGGAGGTAAAAAATTTTGTTGGGGGGGAAAGTTATGTAGCACAGTAACTGGATTATTAATAAACCATTTAATAATCTTTGTGGAGATCTCAAAAGCTATTACTATTTAGCTATAATGGCGTTAAAATTTCTAAAATAACTGTTAATAATTCGAATTTCGCGCCGGTGCCATCAGAATTAGTTATGAAAACCTTTATTTGCAGCAAAATTGAGTATTGCCATCTATAGTTACTATTTCTAAACGCCTGTTTACTCGGCACGCTTGACACTGCGTATTCTCCATCTCTGTTTAAAGTCACAAAAAGAACTATCCGTTTCTTTTATCAGTATCACGAATGTTCAATCATGTGGATGTATGTCAAGGTTTGTAAAGTAAGATAGGTAGCATGGTAACTTTCGACCAATCAGAGATCACTATTTAAAATGCGGGAACGCGTCACTCTGCCTGCTCATTCGAATTTCTGGTATTCAAACCATTAGTATAGAAGTATAATTAGTTATGAATTTGAATTCCGTATTTTGTATTTTTTAATGTACAAGCACAAATTAATAAATTGACTTTTTTGATTAATGATTATTAACATCGATAACGTTTTCCTTGGAATTTAAAATTGACATTACTATATATCAAATTTATAACTAATTAATGTATGCAGTTAAAGAAGTACATTTTATATCAAAAGAGACTGAAGTAGGTTATTTTAATCTTGTGTGCAATTTCTTGCCCGAGACTTCAGTCTTGATTTTATTGCTTTATATAATTCTTAGCGAATTTAATAAGTTATAAGATAGATGAAGAAATATACATGATACTAATTTTCGCCCTAACGAAAAGAGTTACTTAGAAAAGTTTCTTATTTTATGACGTACTAAGTAGAAATTTTTCCCCAGGCCAACCTTTACAATTATGCAGTATTAAAAAAATTTAATGCAAATTTTTTATTAGAATTAGATGTGCATACAATAATTTATTAATAAAATTTGACAAGAGGGCCATTAAATTTTATCATGTCATATTAGACACAGCAATTAATAAGAAAAAATCACTCATTGGTTTTTTCTAATCATTTCATATGAAAATAAATTTTATTTCCTGTATTAAGTAATTTTTTTAGGGAAGGAAAAAAACATCAACATCTCACCACTCTCTTTTGCCTTTTTTGAGTTGTTTTTGCAAACAGCTACACTACAAACTTTTCCTCCAATCATCTAATAATTGTATGTAACATTGTTATTTGTTATTATTATGAACGGAAAATGATAAAAACTGTTTAACTTTAAATTATTTCTGTAAATACACAGGTTACAAACTTCTATATACTATTAGTCTCTTTAACAGTAATTGTCAATTAGATTATACACTAAATAACTATAACTGCACGATTATAAACACAAAAACAACAAATATTTCGAAATAACTCAACAAATAAGCACAACGTCTCAAAAAATGCATACATACAATTAAGTTTCAGCAGGCACAATGACGCGCAAGATGGCCGCCTTCATCGTAACCCCTCCATTCCGTTCAAGTTACCATGCTACCTATCTTATTTTACAAACCTTGGATGTATGTTTATTATTTATTTATTAAATATATAATGACTTTTGACAGTGTCTGCAGAGTTTTCAGTGTTGTTTCGGATATTTTTGGTTGTGGATAAAGTTTTAACAAGATTTGGTTAAAGGTGAATGGTTAAAATTTAGCTCTCTCAATTGCAACTTGCTATGGAACAAACGTAAAAGTTGGTAGATAATTGTCTGTAGCCCACAATTTTTAACCGTCCTTAATTTTTTTAATGATCAGTATAAAGTTGTTGAGGCCATTTTTTTAATAACCACTTATGACCAAATTTAGCTTTTCAAAACTAGAAAACAGTAACATCTATATAATCAGGTGTCTAGAGAACAGTCAATCATCGCAATTTTTTTTGTAAATAAAAGCCAAAGCACGATAAGGGGAAGCAAATGTACCCACGCTCTAATTGAGGCTACTTTTTTTTATATAAATACCTTTATATGGGAAAAACTTTTCTACTAAATATCAACTGTTAATTTATTAAATTTTTTCGGCAACTAGGTAATAAATGAAACTGTCAGGTTATGTTAGTAGCGTTACTGTATTAGGAGAAAAAGGGTATTTTACTCTGTGTTACAAAGTGGTTGAATAAAATAATGATTTTTATTCTAAAAGCCTAATATCACTCTAAAACATATTTCAGAGCGAAGTTTTATTACGTGTAAGAACACATTGAAAAACTAATAAAAATCTCTCTACAACTATTTTAATATATTTAGGTATATATTTATACATTTTTCTCACAATATAAAGATCAATTTCAGGATGCTGTTAAGAAGCTACTAAGATTTTCCTATTAATAGAGCGATTTAGCTTCATATTTGCGCTAAGTGGAAGCTATTTTCTTAACGGCATATTTAATTGACTCATAAATTTGACTGTATTTTATTCTTACATTTATTATTTTATTTTATACTGATAAATATAGATTGTTTTCTGCTTCGTAAAGTCAAAAATAAGTTGTTTTGCCGGCAAATTGCTGTGTTGTCGCATATCCGTTGTTCTTAACACTAGTCTAATTAATAAAAATAACATACTGATTATTAATAAGGTATAGTAGAGTAATCTTAGTAGCTTCTAGTGAATACTAGCTAGTAACTAACATAATAGAATAAAATTATTTTTTAGTAGTAAAAACACGTCAGAAAAAAAAATTATGTTGTATGTTATAAATTAATTCATAAAATAAAAGTTTCCAAAAAATAATTTAATCTGAAGATGATATATTATTGTGTATTTGTTTACAACTGAAAAACTAGTGCGAGTAGGTGATATAATATGTAATAACTGTCGACTATCTAGAAAAAAGCAAAAATTGAACCAACAATAGGTCGGATGTACGCGTAAGGTATTTGACAGAGATAGATTGAAATACATCATGTCCATATTCTCGACTTTAGCGTAGCTTGGGAAGGCTCCTAAGGACTAAATAAAACCTCAGTCATTCTGTTTACTTTTGTATTTTTAAATATTTTCTGGACTTTGTATTTCAGCATTTCAAGTAAAGAGATTTAGGTCATTCCTCCAAGACAATATGAAAAGTTAACCGACTTATGTACCATCTACATCTACACCAGGGATTAATTAAAAGTAAATCAGTATATTTCGTGGATTTCTTTAAACATATTCTCTGGAGAGCGTTTGCTTCCACAACAGTTCGTGCACCAGTCTGGACACTGTCGATACAATCGACCTATCACTATATGTTTGTTTACTTTATCGGCAACACATAGCTATTTAAGATTAATTAAGGATTTACATCCTTATTAATAGCTGATTAGTTTATAACGTTCTAGTATGCTCCTAGCTAGGCTAATATGCCAATGTATTTTATTAATGATCAATATTTTATTTCTACTAATTCAAATAGTACTAAAATACAATGGATATCCAGCAACACAGTGATTTATCGATCGAAAAACTTATTTTCGACATTACAAACCAGAAAAAATAATCTACTTTTATTTTGTCGTTCATCAAAAAGTAAGTGAAAGAATAAAATATAGACAGATACATAAGCCAATTAAACATGCCACTAAGAAATAGTTTACAAGTAGCGGGAACATGAAGATAAATTGTTCTATTAATTGCAGGAATCTTAGTAGCTTCTTAATAGCTTTCTAGTAACTACTAAAGTTGACTATTAAATAAGGCTGTTACTATCGTGAACAAAATGTATAATTGAACTGAACACTTCCTAAATTTTTTTGAATCTTACTTGGTAAATAGACGACTGAATGTGTAATACCGTGGATTTTGGTCTATAGATATATGAGCGACATCAGGTGTTCCCCAAGGTTCTATGTTTGGGCCTGTGCTATTTAGCATTTTTATAAATGATAGCGTCATTGGCTTATGGCTTACACTGCAAAGCACTAGTTTATGCCAATTTAGGCTACTTTACCCGTAATTTTAAAATATGTAACGAAAATAAACTAAAACTTCTCTTTAATTCATTTGTGAGGTCAAGACTTGAATATGCTTAAATAGTATGAAGTCCTAGTTATGAAAATCATAAATATAGCATTGAAAAACCGACGTTTTCTTAAATACTTGTGGTTCAAAAGTTCTGGAAATTATCCAGAGAGATGTTTTCCACATTATGACGTATTACATATATTCAAGACAAGTGATCTTCAACTACGTCGGGTGTATCACTCTCTTATATTCCTTTTTATGAATTTAAATGGAACTGTTGATTGTCCTGAAATTCTTACTTGCATTAGATTTCATATTCCTAATTACTTACTAGCATTCGTCTCTATTATATTTTACTGCCTTAAGAACAAATTTGCTGTTGTTTTCTCCCCTGTACTGTATGCGTTTCAACTATGATTGATTCATTATTAGTAGAGTCAAAGTAGGTTTTCGCTTCGGAAAAATTCCGGGAAGCGATAACTTTTTACTGTACATTCGTGAGTATGTTACGAACAACATATAAAAGTCATCAACAAAAGAGTGCCTGCTTAATTTTTTATTTAACAAATTAGTTGCGAAATTTTTTTAAAAAAATTTCTTAAAATACATATGCAAAACAATGTGTTAAATATTGTACATCATAATGTTCAGTGTTTAAAGAATAAAATGGAGACTATTGTTGTTTCTCTCTACTGCAAATATTGATATACTGTGTGTGTCAGAAAGTTGGATACAAGATAATTAAATAGACTTCATCAATTTTCCGGGTTATAGGGTAAAAAGTTATTATTGTAGACAAACTTTTATACATGGCAGTGTTCTTTTAATAGCTAGAGATGCGCTTAATGTTACGGAAATACCCAATGTAGTCATTTTAAGCCTTGCTAAAACCTTTGAATGTGCAGCTGTAAAATTAAATGTAAACAATGTAATCTATTACATATTATGTTTATACAGAGCCCCAAATTCTGATATCGCTACTTTTTTCCTACAATTTGAGAAGTGTTTAAATTTACTATTTAATAGAAATCAATGTTTCAAAATAATTATATGTGGCGATTTAAACATAAACTTTCTAAACAAAAACAACAATAAGAGAACGAAGAACTTATGGATTCCGTTAGTTCTTTCTATATTAAACCTGTTTTTGATGAGCCTACCCGACTTAGTAATAAAAGTAATACTACCATTGACTATATATTGACAAATTTTAACAATAATTTACTTGGAAAAAGTGTAATTCAGACTGGTATCTCAGATCACTCTGCTCAACAAACAGTTTTTGGTTGTGTTGCTGACGGGATTTCGGAGCCTTACAAGTACAGATCTTTCTGTAGGAAAAATTTTCTCCAGTTTAATGGCTATCTCAAAGCTGAAACACGGGATAATGTTCTTAATGAAATTAACGTTGAAAATAAATTTAAACTTTTTTATGAAATACTTTTATATTATTATGATATCAGCTTTAAAATGGTAACAAAAAATATTCATTATTCATCTGACAACAAAAATTGATAAACAACTGGAATAAAAACATAATATTTTTAGTCGCAAACTCCTCTATAAATCCTTATTTTACTATAAGGAAAATAACCAGACTGCAACCAAAGTTACATGTCTGGCGCGTTAAGTGTAATAATTGCGTATTACCATCAAAACGCTAATGCTTCGATTGCAACAAACACCAGCCGAAAGACTGATCCTACTTAAAGGAGCTCTCTTGCCAGTCGTCACACACCACTTGCAGACTGTAGTTTCGAGCTGTTGGCTCTCGTCAGTGCAAGGTAGGCATGCGACGACCGGCACGAGAATCCTTTGACTACTTAGTACATCCCGCTATTTCTACAACAGCGACATGTAAAATAGCCAGCAGGCGCCATCTAGCGGTCCAGTGTCTGTTGCAATCGAATAATAAATAGCCTGACTTGGCTTAGCATAGTTCAAATGTGCTTTTATAGGGCGGAATATTAAACATAATATTTTTAGTCGCAAACTCCTCTATAAATCCTTATTTTACTATAAGGAAAATAACCAGACTGCAACCAAAGTTACATGTCTGGCGCTATTGTAGAAATAGCGGGATGTACTAAGTAGTCAAAGGATTTTCGTGCCTGTCGTCGCATGCCTACCTTGCACTGACGAGAGCCAACAGCTCGAAACTGCAGTCTGCAAGTGGTGTGTGACGACTGGCAAGAGAGCTCCTTTAAGTAGGATCAGTCTTTCGGCTGGTGTTTGTTGCAATCGAAGCATTAGCGTTTTGATGGTAATATGCAATTATTACACTTAACGCGCCAGACATGTAATTTTGGTTGCAGTCTGGTTATTTTCCTTATAGTAAAATAAGGATTTATAGAGGAGTTTGCGATTAAAAATATTATGTTTAATATTCCGGCCTCTAAAAGCACATTTGAACTATGCTAAGCCAAGTCAGGCTAATTATTATTCGATTGCAACAGACACTGGACCGCTAGATGGTGCCTGCTGGCTATTTTACATGTCGCTATTGTAGAAATAGCGGGATGTACTAAGTAGTCAAAAGATTCTCGTGCCGGTCGTCGCATGCCTACCTTGCACTGACGAGAGCCAACAGCTCGAAACTACAGTCTGCAAGTGGTGTGTGACGACTGGCAAGAGAGCTCCTTTAAGTAGGATCAGTCTTTCGGCTGGTGTTTGTTGCAATCGAAGCATTAGCGTTTTGATGGTAATATGCAATTATTACACTTAACGCGCCAGACATGTAACTTTGGTTGCAGTCTGGTTATTTTCCTTATAGTAAAATAAGGATTTATAGAGGAGTTTGCGACTAAAAATATTATGTTTAATATTCCGCCCTCTAAAAGCACATTTGAACATTTGAACTGGAATAAAAATCTCATCTCAACGTTTGAAGAAGTTATTTAGATTGCAAAAATTAGGTATAATTGAGAAAACATATTACACAAAATACAAAATTACTTACAATCGTGTCATAAAGCAGCAAAGAAAACTTATTTTGACACTATTATTTTGAACTCTGAAATAGATCGAAAAGCGTTTGGAATATTATTAACACATCTATCAGAGGATAAAACAAAAAAATAATACTTCTACCATGATGGTTAATAACATGGAACGGATGATCAAATTCAAATTGCAAACGAATTTAACTCATATTTTATTAATCTACCGAAGTCCATCATAAAATCCAATCAATAAAAAAGAATAAACTATGATATGAATTGTTCACCATAATGTTACCGAGTCTGAAATTATTACCGTCATAAATAATCTAAAAAACTCAAATTCAACTCGACATGACAATTTTTCTATAAAAATTATTAAACAATGTGCCCATTTACTTGCCAAATCCTTATGTAATATAAATCACTGTTTTGGAGCAGATCATTTTCCAAATTTTCTGAAAATATCGAAGGTAATATATCTTTTCAAAAATGGTGACTAAACAAATATGCAATTATCGTCCCATCTCGCTATTATCAGTTTTCTCTAAAATAATTGAAAAATTACTTGCAAATAGAATTTATCTTTTCTTGGGTCAAATGACATACTATCACCTAATCAACATGGTTTTAGGGAAAGACGATCTACAATTTCTGCTCTAAGTTTTTTAAATTATATTTATGTAAAAATTGACAAGGGTAATAAAGTCATGGCCTTATTTGTTGATTTATTTAAGACCGTGATATTTTGCTCAAAAAACTGGAGTGTTATGGTTTGCGTGGTCACTGCAATAATATTTTGCGATCTTACCTTCTTAACAGAAAACAGTTTGTTGAGTATTATGGAAAAGATCCCATGAAATGGAAGTTTATATTGGAGTTCCCCAGGGTAGTGTTCTGGGCCCACTTCTATTTTTGTTATATGTTAATGATGTTGAAAATTTCATATCAACTTTTTACTGCGCTTTTGCTGATGATATGTCCTTTGTCTCATGTAATCAAAATTTAAATTTAGTAAGTAGTATTACTGCTAACTATAAATCTAGTCTACTTCAGCATAAAATAATCCAACAAGTTACAGATTTTAAGCTACTAGGTATATATGTTGATATGTCATTAAACTGGAAAGTTCACCTTGACTATGTAAGCAAGAAGTGTGCATGTATTTGTTTTGGTCTAAAGAGATTGTGCCAAATTTCAAGTAAAAATGTTGTTAAAATATTTTATCATTCAAACTTTGAATCAATAATATAGATATTTTTAATACTAGTATATCCAAAATGCGAAATATTAGATTACAATTTTTAGGTTTATACTAATCATATATTTATTTTGTTAATTTTTGTTATCATTTAATTTCTACTTTAGTTAAGTTATTTAATTTTAATTATTATTTAGTTTTTATGTCTGTAAAATTCCTACCCTATAATTTGGCCAACTATCTTATAGGTATAGGCCATAAACGTGGAAGAAGAAGAAGTACCCTATAATTGGATTTCTGTCTGGGCCATCGTAACCAAAAATAAAATAAAATAATTATTTACCTATGTGAATATTATCGAGTTCAGCTAAGTACAGCCTTGTAGTTCTTGAGTTACTGTTTATATTTCATATAATAACATAGTCATTACTCTTAAAAGCTCTTGTTTTTCCCTCAGTAGTATTTATGTTTATTTTATAAAACATAAATTCAATTAAAACGCTGTCATCATAATTAATACAGGTATAGAAAACTGTGAGTAAGCTTGTTAATAACAACGGTAGTCTATATTTAATATACAAAGTGTTTTATATAGGGTGGGGCAATAGTGCGTCCGACTTCGATGACTCGAGTTCTACTGTAGCTAGAAATTAAAAAATTACAAGTAAACTACATAAGAAAAGTCTATAACTGGAAACTATTTTCGATTATACAGGGCTAACCAAGACAATTGTACAGGACTAAGTACTTACTATTTTTTTTAAATGGAGTGCTATAAATAACAGTACATGTTCAGAAGCCTCTTTCTAGACTCCTATATTATTATTATCTCCTACCGATTTGAATATAGTGATTTTTTGTTGTTGAATTAATGCCATCTAGAGATGCATTTTGAATAAATCACTACAGTCACCATTATGGATTTTAAGAAAAAATTTTGTAAGTACCAGTTACGAGACATTTGTGTGATATTTTTGGATAATTTTCACTTCGCAAAAGCATACGGGGGTCAAAAATGATTTTTCAATTTAGAACTTTTTGAATTGGGTTTTCTCAATTTCTTCAAATGGAACACCCTGTATATTTTTCGATCATATGATGTAGGAATGAAAAACCAATATTTTTTGTATGTATATCTCTGTGGCTATTTGTAACCATTTTCGATTTATTGAACAACAAGTTCAACAAGTATAAAGTTCAAGAGTAAACTTAAAAAATTAGAGGTTGTAATGAAGTATACAATACTACAGGAATACTGTATACTTTCACTCCAGTTTAACTTATTTTAATCATGCATGGATCAAGTAGTTCAGTTTTAGATTAGTTCAATACCTGATTAGTTCTTTTGTTAACTTTTAATTCTAACTTCACCAGGCCGCAACTTGCGTGCCGTGTGCATTTCGTGCCGGGTGCAAAACCACGTGACCGTGATTTTTGGGCATAAAATAGCTAGCCAGAAACCAGTAAATTCAGAGCTTGACTTTCATCTTTCTCGAGTGTGTTGAACTGGGATAACGGAAGCTCAAGTTTCTCCGGCGTCGTGGCAGCCGCTGGCCAAGTATCTGTTAGGGAGGATCCGAGTGCGTTGAACTGGACCTCCTGTCAGATTGATTCAAGTGTGTTGAACTGGATCTCTCCTGAAACAGATTTCTTAGTCGCGTCTGTTATGTCCTGGAACTTCGATTAGAGAATTGGGGTTACGACGACGTACATAGAGGAAATATGTTACACTCTCTCTCCGATTACTATGATGTACTTATGTAATAACAAGATTGTCGCAACCTAAGCCATAAAAGATATGGCCACACTGTACATATAATTATTAGGAAAATAAATGTCTTATTTTGGATCTGGATTTTAATTAATATTAACATTGAACCCTGGAATAATCTCCAAACCAGCTACCCGAGCAAAACAAGCATCACAAGGTTATTTTGAAATAATTGATTAGAAAATATTATAATACGTTCTCCACATGTTGCCCATATTGACTAACATATATTTCTATGCATCTTTGAAATGAAGTTTCTATTATTTTTAAAGTCGTCGGTGTGATCTTTCTTCCATATTTTGAATTGTTGAATGCAATCGTAAGAGGAAAGCGTGACTTTGAAGAGGAATTTTTCTTTAGATAAATGCAAAAAACTGAATCTATACAAAAAAGTGATGGCGTAATAACTTGGCTATAAAAATCTAATGTGATGTTATGTTTACATTTGGAAGGCGCACATTGATAATTGCAGGTACGTTAAAAACAATCCCCATCACCCTAAGCTACTACTATTACTCCCTGCATGTTTTCCTAATCTGATTTGAAAACATGAAAAGCTGTCTGATAATTGTCTTTCGTCAGTCCTTTAGTAGTATCCTTTTATTTCATCCTACTTCGCTTTGCACAAATAGGAAATGTCGCTTTTAATGGTTGTAATAATTCTATGTAGTCTAATAAGTTGGTATCAGATTAAATAATTTTAAAGTGGGGGTAGTTTAGGGTGATGGGGATTGCTTTTGACATGTCGACAATTACCAGTGTGCGTCTTCCAAATGTAAACAATAGCATCACATTACCCAGATGTTTATGGCTAACTACTTGTTGAGCTATTACTTTTTTATAAAGACTCGGTTCTGCATTTATCTAAAAAAAATCCCACTTCAGTCACATTTTATTTTTATGATTGCATTCCAAAATTCTGCTATTAGAAATCGACGAAAAAAAATGGATTCCATTTGAAATTGTAAACTTGGGGTGAATTGTGGTGAGAGGGCGTGTTTTGGATCACATCTCTACCCATTAAAATGGGTCCCTCTTTAGTATACTGACAAATAAGTTTTCATTATCAAAAGCTTTTATTAAACTTGCAATGTTTGTTTGTTAGTTAGATAGCTTGTATAGGTCAAATCTTACAATCAAAATTTCGATTTGAAATTTTGCATACGTGTACAAGGTGTCTCACCGGGAACTGAATCGATCGATATAGAGAAAAGTATGCATCAGAAAATTTAGATAATTACTAATGTCGGTGTGGCCAATCCAATTAAAATAATTACAAGCAGTTGGCACTTCCGCTTATACCGGAAGTCGATACCAACTTGCTTATTTCAAATGGAACACCCTATATATTTTACGGTTCTCGAAAACAGCATAAAATTCTAAGTGGAAAATATGTAGCATATCATATATCTAAACCTAGCCGTTTCAGAGATATTTGACATTTTATAGAAAATTTGACAGGTGTAACGGTTTGCAAGAACCGTTATAACTTTCTTCGTGGAAAAGATCCTCATTTGCTTCGTGTCACATAAAAAGAATACAAGGAGAACTACGTTCTACAACTGAAATAAATTCAATAATATCATACCAAGTGTTCCGTTTTTCGCGTTGCATTTTGTCAACTTCAAACCGCGAAAACTTGTTTACGTCAACTGGAACACCCTGCATTTTTTTACGTCAAGTTGTGGAAAATTGAATTCCTTTTTTTCTGATATTAGCATTGTGGGGGTTAAAGTTACAACTTTTTGAAATATTTGCGATTTTATTAGAAATTCATAAATTGTTGTTATCATTTCATCAAAATAGCCATGATTGGAAACAATCAGTCATTATCTTATGTCAAAAAATGCCAGCACGTTTAAATTACACCCACGAAGACTTTTTAAATTTGTTTATTATTTATGGAGAATGTGATAAAGTAATATCAAGAACTTGCAGCACATTTGCTACTCGATATCCAGAAAAACGGAAACCGTCACCAAACACTGTAAAACGCATACTGGAAAATTTTAAAAATTATGGCTCTGTCAAGGCAAAAATGTAAAGAAGAAAGCTTATTGTTGACGACGAAAACATTGAAATAGTCATTCTGGGGTATTTTCATGCATTTCCAAGGATGTCAATAAGACAAGCTGCTCTCGAATCGGGACTATGCAAGGATTCAATTCCAGAATCTTATAAAAACATAAGTTTCACCCGTTTTCATTCCATATGGTTCAAGGATTAAAAGAAACAGATTTCCTATGAAGACATAATTTTTATGAGTTTATTCTAATAAGGTCTGAGGGTCACGATTCTTATTTGGGAAATATTATATGGACAGATGAAGCAAAATTTACTAAAAATGGACTTTTTGATAGACACAATTCGCATTATTGGAGTGACTTAAATCCTAATATGTTCAGAGAGCGAAACTTTCAGGAAAGTTGGCAGTTCACTGTTTACTGTGCCATAAGAAACGATAGAGTGGTGGCATTACAATTTTATCAGGAAAATTTAAACGGTAAATTAAATTTTCTCTTCTGCTATTGCTGTAATTACTTACAAGAAACTTTTCATGATCAATGGATTGCCAATAATGGCCTCCTCGCTCGCCCGATTTATCAGTTCTGGATTATTTCATTTGGGGAACTATTAAAAATAAAGTTTATGAGAGCCTATTAACAACCATTGAAGATTGTATGCAAAGAGTAAGAAATGCATTTCAAAACATTCACAGGATTCAATTAGAAGAGCTACCCATGAGGAACTAATCCGAAGGTGCGAAAAATGTGTCGAGGTTCGAGGGCGGAATTTTGAGCAATTATTAAATTAAAATGAAATCATATTTTAAATTGATCTTATCTCTGCTATTTTAGTTCATGCCATATCTTCAATTCGATTAATACGCATGTTACAGTGTTAGTGTTATTTTGCGTTTTTGTGGATATCGAGTAGCAAATGTGCTGCAAGTTCTTGATATTACTTTATCATATTCTCCATAAATAATAAACAAATTTAAAAAGTTTTCGTTGGTATAATTTAAACGTGCTGGCATTTTTGACATAAGATAATGACTGATTGTTTCTAACCATGGCTATTTTGATGAAATGATTACAACAATTCATGAATTTCTAATAAAATCGCAAATATTTCAAAAATTTGTAACTTTAACCCCCACAATGCTCAGAAAAAAGGGAATTCAATTTTACACAACTTGAGGTAAAAAAATACGGGGTGTTTTATTTGACCTAAACAAGTTTGAAGTTGACATAATGTAACGCGAAAAACGGAACACTTACTATGATATTATTGAATTTGTTTCAGTTGTAGAACGTAGTTCTCCTTGTGTTCTTTTTATTTGACAAGAAGCAAATGAGGATCTTTTACACGAAGAAAGTTATAACGGTTCTTGCAAACCGTTGCACCTGTCAAGTTTTGTATAAAATGTCAAATATCTATGAAACGGCTAGGTTTAGGTGTAGGGTATGTTACATATTTTCGACTCAGGATTTTATACTCTTTTCGAAAACCCTAAAATATATAGTGTGTTCCATTTGAAATAAGCAAGTTGGTATCGACTTCCGGTACCAGCGAAAGTGCCAGCTGCTTGTAATTATTTTAGTTGGATTGGCCACACCGACATTAGTAACTTTCTAAATTGTCGAAATTTTCTGATGCGTATTTTTCTCTATATCGATCGATTCAGTTCACGGTGAGACACCCTGTATAAATCCGGTGACAATACACCTTAACATTTTCATATAAGAAAAAAAAACAAGATGGCGGACGACTTTATCGTCTATGATTCGATTCGACTCAAAATCGATATCTGGGGGTTTTCGAGATCGCCAATTATGAATTCTTGGTCAAAATTCAGAAATTCTAAATGGCGGCGCCAATATGGCTGACGACTTTTGTCATTTAGATCCAAATCGATCGAAATCGATATCTGGGGGTTTTTGGGGTCGCGGATTACGAATTTCTAGTCAAAAATTTAGTTCAAGATGGCGGACTACTTTACCGTTTATGATCCGATTCGTCTCAAAATCGATATCTGGGAATTAGAGCATATCCAAAGACAAAAAAGTAAAAAATAAAATACATTAAAAAATACTTTTAAAAAAAGCTTTAATCTAAATGCTCCAAAAAGTAGAAAATAAACTTTGAAATAAATCAAACCCATTATTTGCCTCCTTTACACGGGAAAATCTCGCGACAAGCATTTTGGAGCATTTAAATAAAAGGTTTTTTAAAAATATTTTCTTTTCAATGTGTTCTTTCACATATCATTATCTCGCTCTGGAATATGTTTCAGAGTGATAGAGGAGTTTCAAAGAAAAAACTCATGACTGTGGCCGGCCAATTTCGAATTACATAGGTCACTTGAAAAAATCATCAAGTCTTCCACCAGAAAAATACCGATTAGAAGACACAATTTTTCTTTTAATTCATACTATATCACTAGTTTGATATCCTTCCGCACAAGCCTCTGACTTCTGGAATTGGGCATTTTCTAATTTCTGTGGTGTTTGTTATTATTATTTCTTTCTACCTACATTTAATAAAATAGTACCAATTACCATTTACAATTTGTACCGAAAATACTGATTTTTAATTAATATTAATTATTATGCTCATTTTTTAAGATAACTATTTTTGGTTTATATAAAGTTTTTCGTAAAACAAAATTCAAAAATCAATCTTAACAACTTTCTTAATAATTGTATATAGACTATTTATTAACAATGAATTTTGCATTTACCTCTAATGTGCAACAACACAGTTTGTTTTCCTTTTTAGATTTTTTATACCGTACTATAAATTCGAATAGAATTTATTTATGTATATACTTAAGCGTAGCAAAATTTAAAATAAAATCGGCGCAGGTTGCTGGATCCTTTCAATGCCCTAATATCTTATAAAATTCAATTCCGTGATATGAAATCTTCAACCACATGCTCAAGATCAAGGTATCTTACCTCTTGTTATGCATATCCGTAGGTTTCCAATTATTTCGATTGCCCTGAACAAATATTTCGAATGTTTACTCAAGCGTATAACTATCTATCCAATTTTCCATAAGTTACAGGTATTCTCAAAATATAAAATTTACCCAACACTTAGGAACAGCTTCTACATATCTATTGTTAGACTAATGGCAAACAGTAAATTAGTAAATTTGTGTCATCCGTTTTCAGGAAACATATATATGATATAATCATGTTCGTGAAATTCTTTATGAAATTTGTGAAACGGATAATGTGTTATTAAATTATTATTAAAGTAGAAGTTGTAATCGAGGGCAGTTACAAAATTTGTGATCATCAAGTGTCTCGTAAAAAAAATAATATGTATACAGGGTGTAACGCAACTTATCCGAAAAATTTTAAGCGTGAGCAAGAGGGGGTCGGGTTCGCCCACAACGCACTGTAAACGTCGAATAAGAAATTTTAGAGGTTGTGGAAGATAATCCGCGAATAAGCACAAGGCAGCTAGCCCGGCAGGTTCTATCGCATCAAACAGTGTGGTGTATTACTAGAGGCTCAATTGTACCCTTATCACGTTCAGAAGGTCCAAGCATTATTACCTACAGACCACCCCTTAAGGACAACATTTTGTGAATGGTTGTTGCAAAAAATTCTCAAAATGCCTGATTTACAACCGATGTCTTGGTCACTGATGAAGCTATTTTCACGCGTAATGGTATAATCAATCTACATAATACGTACGCTTGGGCCATTGAGAATTCTCATGCAGTAGTTCGAAATCACTTTCAGCTCTTTAAACGTATTGGCAGGGATTGTCGATGAACGCCTAATTGGTCCGTTCATATTGCCATATCGGATGGATGATCTGCAATATCTGCAGTTTCTCCGTAATGAACATCCTGGTCTTCTTGTCGATGTGCCCTTGGAGGTCCGAAGTCGGATGTGGTTTTTACATGATAGTGAGCCATTATCGTTTAGTAGTCCGAGATTATTTGACCCAATTAACCGGGATACGTTGGATCGGACGGGGTGGACCCGTAGCTTAGCCTCTGCGGTCCCCGGGTCTAAAACCTCTTGACTTCTTTTGGAGGGGATATTTAAAAAATAAAGCCTACCTAGACAATATCGATGTATTACGTGAACGCATCACAACGGCTGTCCGTAATCTGCGTCTTCGGGAACAGCAGGAAGGCGGAATACTTCAGCTAGAGCGACAACCAGCAACAACAATTAAGTTGTTACTAACAAATTAATTATGGCGCAAAACCTTAATTATTATTTAAAATTTCTCAATACAATGATCGCAAGCGAAATATACGATCAGTAGATGACATTATTATATTATTTCTATATTCAGTACTTTAACCACCTGCCAATAATTTCGTGAATGTCTTTGTTATTTATTAAGTATTCAGTTTTTATCATAGAATAGTCCTATATTATTATATTGGTTAAAATGGACAGGTAAAATATAACATTATGGACCGTAATACACTATAAATCTTTGTTGTTGTATATCTAATTTGAGGTATTGTGACATTTAAATTATATTTTTGTTTTGTGTCCTGTACATGTTGTATTGTACTCATTGAATTTTTATGTTTATGTGTAAATAACAGAACATACTTGGTATATAGGAGTTGCAGATTAAATGCATTAAATTGTTCGAATAGCAGTTCAGTGGAGTAGTATTTATTTTTTCTCAAGATAATTTTTATTATGTTTTTGCGATATATTTAAAGACTCTAAATTTGTTAAATATGCACTTCTCCATGTTATTATTCCTTATCTAAGAATTGATTCGGCCAAAATAAGATATAATGACTTTAAAGTGTTAAAACACAGAATATTTTTTAGGTGATAGAATTTCCAAATCAATTTGTGCATTTTGTTATTTAATTGTAGAATGTGCTCTGTCCATTTTTATAAATGCTTTTTTACTTAAAGTTTTAGAATCTTATGGATTATTCTTATTTTACTGTTTATATTTAGATCTCTCTACTCTCTCCTACCTCACTATAGAGGGTCCCATCTCATTCACAGGGACAGTATTGGTGTTTCGTAAAGTATAGAAAATACAGGAAAGGTTAAATGGGGAAAAAGTTGCACAATTTCGAGAAAAATAAAATCACCTTTTGAGGATGCTAATATCTTTTATATTTTTCGAGACATCTAAAAAAATGGAAAATTTAAGATTTTCCTTTCTTCACTTTTCTGTCCTTATTTAACAAAATATCAAAAAAAAATATATTTAGATTTCTTATTAGGTGTTAATGTAGCTATAACTATGTATAATCAGATATTAAATAAAAGCCACTAGCAACTTTTTTTAAATACGGCCCTGTATTTTTTGTATGATTTGTCATTGTCAATACGGCTATCATAAAAAATATTGAAAATAGAGCGTTGTGCTGCTTTTAAACCATTAATAACGTATTTGGCTGGATTATCGCAAAAAAGAACATTTGAATTAATACTATGTATTTTTTACTTCAACAATAATAACAAAATGTAACACTCTCGTACAAATAATAATTTATATAAACTGTTCAAATTGTCCACCGTTATTCTCGATACAAATACATAGGTAAGCTGTGAAAAACAAATGAAGGACTGAATGTCATAGCAACTTGTTATCCCTCTAATTGTGACCGGGCGCCAGGCTTGTAACTTGTAATTCAGCCCGGAGAGTAGCTATTAGTTACATTCCTTATAGTAAAATAAGGACTTTATAGAGGAGCTTGCGATTGAAATATTATGTTTTAATATTTCTGCCATCTAGAAGCACACTTGAACTATGCTAAGTCCAGTCTGGCTATTTATGTTTCAATTGTAAGACACTGGACCGCTAGACGGCGCCTGCTCACTATTTTACATGTCGCTATCGTAAAGATACCAAGATGTACCAAATAGTCAAGGGATCCTCGTGTCGTTCGTCACATGCCTGCCTTGCACTGACGAGAGCCAACAGCTCCAAACTGCAGTCTGCAAGTGGTATGGGACGACTGACACGAAAGCTCCTTTAAGTAGGATCAGTCTGTCGGCTGGTGTTTGCTGCAATCGAAGCATTAGCGTTTTGTTGGTAATATGCAATTATTACACTTAACGCCCGCCGGAGAGTAGCTGTTGGTTGCAATCTGGTTACATTCCTTATAGTAAAATAAGGATTTTATAGAGGAGTTTGCGACTATGTATATATTATATATATATATATATATATATATATATATATATATATATATATATATATATATATCTCAATCGATGGGAAAAATTAAGAGCTTTAATTATCTGTTCTTGGTAAATTTTGATTTATTATTCCGTTTAGGAGTAATAAGCAAAAATGTGACAGGGACTATTTGCGAGGGATTAAAATTTTACGACCGAACCAGGTAGAATTTTACCCAAGAACTGTCATAATACTGGCATTTTGAATTAAATTTCTCTAAAGTACAGATTATGAATATAAAATACAAGGATATATTTAAAGTTTCTTGTAAACCGAACGACTAAAATTTTGGAGGTCTGTCGTCGGTGAAGAATGTACTCTATTGAATTATTTTCACTGCCTTGCAATAAAGTGGTTTTTATTTTAATTTACACTGCTTACAAAATTCTTACTTCAAATAGATTATTCTCATTATTTTTTAAATCGAATAACCTTTATTTGATAACTTCTTTCAAATTGACAACGTTTACAAAGTTATTAACTCAATATTTCCTCAATCCTTAGAGGTATAAAACTATTCAGTGTTACTTAAATGAATGTATTTATAAGCAGCAAAATATGTTAAATGAATATCCTGAAAGATAATAGTTTCCAGTGAATTGGATGTGAATTGGAAGTGTCTGGTCGATAGCCCAGTGGGTTAAGGCGCAAGGTGGCAATCGCGATTAATCACACGGACATCGCACCACCGGGTTCGAATCCTGGCTCCGGCACTGGCACTGTCGGAGGAAATGGTTGTATGTCCGCGTTTTTTCAATGTGTAACCCCCTTCCACACAAGCCCTGGCTTCTGGAATTGAGGGTTGTCTAATTTCTGTGGTGTTTATTTATTTAATTTACGATTTACGTGTTTACGACTGGTATTTAAAAAGGGCCATATGAATTATGCAACTAAATTTAAATTCCAGTGAGTTTATTATATTTGAAGTCTGCAAAAAATAGTTTTAAATATTGAAAGTAAATTATAAATATGAAAAAATTAAAAACGGCTTTTTCAACCATATAACGTATCTTAAAAGTACCCTTCATTTTGCTAAGTACTGAACTTATTCAATAAGGATATTTGCAAAAAAGTGTCAATCATTCAAACAATCATAAAAAGTTAATTACGCTCACAATTTATGTGTTCGAAAATCGATATTATTTATAAGAAAGCACTGTCTATCAGATAAAAGAAATTTAATATTGACATCGCTTTTACATTTGTAAAAAGACATTATACTATGCACGGATTTAGAGAAAATCACGATCAAGTCAAATTAAAATTGTGTTCTTTATGAAAGACCAAGTAGCGTTATTTCAAGTAATACATACATATCTATTTTCACTCGCGAACTGCCATACTACTTAGTCAAAATAAGTTACCTTACTGATGC
This sequence comes from Leptura quadrifasciata, assembly GCA_963675555.1. NCBI lineage: Eukaryota > Metazoa > Arthropoda > Insecta > Coleoptera > Cerambycidae > Leptura > Leptura quadrifasciata. Next base: position 53,363,849 of record OY776682.1, on the reverse strand, counting down.
GAAGAAACATATTGGTAATCCATAATATTTAAACTATACGTATCTATGAAAAGTACTTACAGCACACCGACATATGTAAAACAAATTGTTAATGACTATTATCTACCTCTTGTATAAGAATTTCTGGCGAATATCTACCATGGAACATTTATCGAACAATAACTGCTAACTGCTCGTTATTAATAGATAAAAAACTAACTAATCAGCAAGCCCAAAGAAATTATTGGAAGTCAGTGCCGTGTGCATCTGAAGGCAAGGTAGAAGGTAACTAGCTCTTTTAGTTTAATTAATAGTAATAAATAGAGTAAGAAATAGGTACATTATTTTTTTTAAACACGCTCTTTTAAAAATGCCTAAAAAGAGGAAAACTAAATTTTTTCTGCTATCACGGCATTTCCAGATTTATATAGAAAAAAATAAGCCACATCCTACTTTTATTATTTTCTTTCATCAATTCATTTTTGGTGATATAAGCCTGACGATACTGCAGGAGGTACACGCAAAAACATTTTTTTTTTAATTTAAAAAAGCAAGTTTTTTGAAATATTACTTATTCTCAGTGATAATATATCGCAAGTCTACTCCTACTATAGAGCCCGGCCGGGTTAGAGAAAACAGTGGCATTTTCAGAAATGTCATGTATGCAGAGCTCTATTTTATCGATCGTCAGGATGTGTAGAAGCATAATCCGATAAGGAGCCCTTAAAGAAGATGACCGTTCTTCGCCCTATTTCCAACAAAAAAATATTTATTTATGTCCACCACTCGGTACACCACCCCACAGTAAAAACAAATTACGGAGTGGGAAAATACAATAGATAGTAAATAGAAGTAAAAATATACACGCGTAAATACAATAGACAATAGGAATAATAAAAATAGGTTAAATAACAGATGCAGAAATATATACAAAAAACATACATTTAATTTATATTTGTAATTATTGTCTGAAAGTTATTTGTGGCATTCTACGAATATTCTTTCCTTTTATTTGGGTTTTCTACCACATGTACTATCCTCTTGAAAAAGAAATCACCGAGTCATGACTCTTGTAAACGAGGGACAAACACGAATTTAATGATTTTGAACGAAGGAATCTTATACCTCATCATAGTAAGTCTCCTCATTTTTATGATTTACCAAAGACACATAAACAAAATATTTCTTTAAGACCAATTGTTAGTTCTATTTACTCACCTTGTCATAATTTGGCAAAATTTTTACTTAAAATTATTGATAAATTGTCTGGAAGTACCGATTCATATATTAAAAATAGTAAACATTTTATAGAAAAAATTTATAAAAACGATATTCATGAATCACACCTGATGGTTAGTTTTTGAACTTTTAGTTCCTTTTGAAGTTCTCTGCAGTCATCTTCAGATTTTATATTTTTAAAGAGTTTCAGATCATCTGCATATATTAGTTTGTCACATTTGAGAGTTTCACATAAGTCATTAATAAATAATAGAAATAGCAAAGGTTCAAGATTACTACCCTGCGGTACTCCAAATGTCGATGAGTATATAGATGGTCTGAAACTATTTAGAATACAAACTGATATCTATTCTGCAGGTATGATCCAAAGAATATTAAGAGCTGGTTATTAAAACCAAAGCTCTCTAATTTGTTCAGTAATATTTTATGGTCAATTCTATTGAAAGTCTTAGAAGTCTGTGTACAACACATCAACCTGTCCTTGATCGTCGATGACATTTGATACATTTTGAGTGAATAGAGCTAAATTTGTAATGGTTGATCTGTTAGCCATAAAACCATGTTGATATGATGTTACCTCCTTTCCCTTATTATTTATTTTTGAGAAAGAATTGAGGCAACATATGCGGACGACTAGCTGGTTTAAGTCGGAGCAGGGAGCCGTGGATCCAAAGTATTCATAAGAGTGGAGAAACTTACCCTTTTTGATATGTTCAGCATAAGCGGCAGATTTCTGTTTATTTCGAGAAAAGGAGACAAAGAAAAATTGATGTTAAATTGGGCACCATCTATAGCGAAAATAAGTAGAATTGTCTCTTTTTCTCGAATAACCAGTCTACTATAGATCAGACTGAAATTGTTGGTAAGAGAAATAAAAAGATAGTTTAAAATGAATGTTAAAATATATTACATGAATAATAGATAAATCGGTTTATAAAGACTAATTGAAATTTAAAAAAATATGCATATAACAAATTTATACCAGGATCCTAGATTAAGTATTGTTGAGGTGACTGGTTCTGGGACAGCAATCCAGGCCCACAATTGTCTCTTGTTGCAAGAATGGAATCTAAAGTTTCCTTGGCAATTTACGTCTCTTAATGAAATGGAGTGAAAATCGTAGGAAAATTAACCGACTAGGTGGTTTATGAAATGTTAACGAAATTTTATCTATATGAAAGATAAGCTGTGCCAAAAGCTCTGCAGGAATGAAGAAGCTATGCAGAAATGTATAAGTATATATGTGCATAAACATATAAGTACAATAAATATATAGAAATATATAAGCATATAAAAGCATATATATATAGAATATAAGTATATAAGAATTTAAGCTGATTTCGTAAACTATAAATTGCCAAAAAAAAAAATGAAAAAGAAAGAAAATATTTTAAAACCATGTGGTACATATAGTATTTTAACTACTTATTAAATTAAAAAGAATTGACCTTGAATTTAAATTTATTTTTAAAACAATTGAAATTACATCAAAGACAAAAATTGAAGATTACTTAAATTTTAAATGAGTAATAAATGAAATTTACCTGGACGTTATTGTTAACGCGCATATAAAAACGTAATATCAATTACTGAAGTCCACAATTAAAATTTATATACGTTCGAATCAGTGCAAAGGCCGCAAGCAAATGATTTCCTGGTGAGTTTTACTGATAAGGTAAACTTTTTTTGTCCTATTTACTGCAAAATAATGCTACCAAATAAAGTTGAGAAATCCCGAATTAAATTGAAAGCTATAAAATAGAGAAATAGTACAGGTATGGCCATCTGTCAATGGTTGAGTTAAGCGCAACAACTTGCAGGTCGCAAATTCTACAATTTCCTTTACTCACAACTAAAATAGTGGCATATGATCGATAAAAGGAATCTATAATAAAAGTTTTTATTACTTCCATACCACAGCTGATTTGCCTTTGCCTCACAATTTGTAATTTCTATTTTATACATAACCAACAATATGAACAGCTGTAATAATTAGTAAAACGTATTGTGACTATTGTGAGAACTCAGTAAATATATTACATCTTATAGGATATACTATATATATCTAGTAATGAGAAAGGTAAAGAAAATAACCATATGTACTTCATAGTAAACAAAAATATATAAATTGAAATATAGGTATCTGATGTAAATAAATATTTTGTAGACAATTGTTTCCTGGGATAATGCTGTACAGATATACATAATAGTTAATAGAACATGACTGAGTTCCTAAGATATTAAAATATGTACATAAAACAGTGTGAAATGGTTTAGCAGTTATACAAATAAAATTCTGTTAGTTGAAAACAGTTTCACTTACAAAAACTTAATCAAAATGTTACACAGATTGTGCCAAACATAAACAAAACACTAGTTTTTATATAAAACTGTTAAATGGACATAAGCCATGTAACAATGGTGATATAATTGTTTGGTAAACAAATAAATGTGATTATACAAAATCATCTCAAAAACCTTCGCAAAGTTACTCAGAATAGAAATTTGTCTGTAGTAAAAATTGGACACGCCTTTGCTATTTTCCAATTTTTTGGGAATGTTGATGTTTCTAACGATAAATTAAGTATTATACACAACGGAACTGCTAGCACATATGCACAGTCTATGACCACAAATGACGGTATTAAGTACGGACCTGATGTAAATTTGTTTTTTAATTTTTTTATAGCTTCTTCAATTTCTGTTAATGTTACGTGCATTATATTAATGTTCTCAAGAAGTTTTTATTTCTATTGTTGTTAAAGTTTATATTAACGTACGATTTTGCAAATACTGAGCTAAAGAATTTACTAAATATGTCAACAATTTCCTTCTTATTTTCATAGGTTTTATTTATATATTTCGTTTTACCTGGTATCCTTTTTTGTTTTCTCTTTGAATGTACAAATGACCAAAATTGTTTAGGGTCCGAAGATGTAGAATTCTGAATTTTTATGAGATAGTTGTCAATGCTTTGTCTATCTGTCTGTAACAATCGGAGTTCCTTAAATTTATTTAAGTGATGCTGGTTTTTTGTTTTTTTATAACTTTTCTGATGCCTATTCTTCTCTTTGATATTATTGATCATTTCTTTCGCATACCATTGTGGATAAGTCCTTTTATAATGTTTATATTCCGGAACGAATTCATGTAATAGTTATATAATTTATCATAGAAATCTTTTGTTGCTATGCTAATATTCTGAAAACTTTGCAAGGATGGAGGTTTACCGAAAATCTGGTATAATATTATGTTGTTATGGGAGGATCATCGGTTTTAAAATAGCTAATCACAGAATGTACAAAGAAAATGAATATAATTGTTAGCGCCTCTCTGAAAATATTCCTAGTGTGTAAGCTACTCATACAATATTTAATTTTGTTACGACATGCAATATTCTGCTGTTATGAACGGGCTAGTATTCTACCCACAATAGGTTTTATATGTCAAAAGAGTTTCATGTTTGCTATAATATTTTTATAGAGAATGTATTAACGAGGCTAAATATACAAACATCAATCTCTACCAGTATGTCAGCTGCAGAGAGTATCCCATAATATCAACTGGTGCACTGTGTTTACTCTGTCTCATACAACATTATTAGCATTCACGGTTTTCTCTGTGCCTGTATAGTCAATCCATTAATCATTAATTATTAATATTGATCGGGAAAACATCCACTGGATAGCTTTAAGTGCTATCCGTTGCTATATTGCACGTTAAGTTTAAAAGGAACATGGCAGCTGCAAATGAATTTTGCATTAGGTAATCATTTTTTATAAACAATGGTCACTATAAATATCAATCAAATTTCTATAAATACCCGAGGGCGTTGTAATTTTCAAGTAAGTTAAGAGCAGGCTTTCGAAGTGTAACAGCAAAGGTATCTGCGTGATACTGCCAGGATCGACACTTACCGAAAAAGTGAAATAGAATCTTTATATGGTATTAAATATCATTTAGATATCAACTTACGTGGCAGTCTGTGAACAAGAGTTTACGTTTCAACACACATTTTTATTTTAAGCATCGTCATTCCAAATAAATGCTAAACGACATTGATAAGGAGATAGGGACCAACACGTATCTGCACATGGGTTTGGAGAAAATTTGTCAGATATAATTTCTTACGAGGTCGTATTCAGGATGAAGCTACTTACTATGAAAATACATGTTGCCGGACAGGGACTTGGTCAGGTATTGTTTAAATGAAAATTATTTAACGTAATTAAGGAAAAAACACTAATTTATTTACTTTCTATATTTTTTTATTTGCTTCTGTTAATTTTTATTGGAAAGTCAGATTTTAAGTTGTAAATTTGTTTTCTTTAAAGGGTTATATAAGTAAAAAAATGTCAAATTGCTTTTCAAGGTATACACATATTATACTTTACAAAATAAAATCAAATACTATCTGTAAAACATACCTTAATTTAAATGTAAACATCGAAGAAGAGTCGAAGACGAAAATTTCACACCTAAAAAATTTTAAAAGTAATCAATTTTTATTTGACAATAAGAATATTTAGGGAAATGAAAAAGGAAAGGTTAGTTGGCCATGAATGTTTATTGGTATGTCAAAAATTATATCACGTTAAATTTTTTGTCATTCTGTAAGGTCGAGTGAAGTGTTAAGTAAAAATGTTGCGTTTTGGAACAGAAAATCAAGACAATATTAGAAAAGAAGTTGAAAATTTAATGCCGCAAAATACAAAGGGGTGTAAAGATAGTGTGTGGAGACAATTTTTGCAGTTTTGCTATGAAAAATCTTAAGATATTAATAGTCCATCTATTTCGATTGAAGCACTGAGTCAAATTTTAAAAAACATGAAGAAAAAGAGCTCAGATGATTATAAGGAGGGTGTGGTGAAAGTCATGTAGAACAGCACATCAAAACATGGCGATATAGTATATTACAATGAATTTAAGGAACTGAGAAGTAGAATTAAAACCGATATAGACGTAGCATATAAAAATTATGTTCGTGCTGCAGAAACCAGAATAAGAGATGATTCAATGAAATTTTGGGCCGTTTTAAAAAATAAGAAATGATCAACTACTATATCAAATGTCATGCAATACAAGGGCAATGACCTGATTGAACCCGTCCAAATATTAAATGCGTTTGCAGATTTCTTTGGTAATTCATTTACTCCTCATAATGATGGTGTGTCGGATATAAATGGCGATCATAGTTTTAACAACAACCCTCTGTATCAGAATTTAAAGAAGATGATGTAATAAAAGCACTAAAAAGAATTAAAAACAAAATGACCACTGGCCCAGACGGTATACCAGCTTTTTTATTAAGAGACTGCGCTTGTATTTTTGCTCTACCCTTAACAACAATTTTTAACTTAATATTAAAGAATGGTAATTTTCCAGATACGTGGAAACGTTCTAAATTATGTCCGACTTTTAAAAAAGGAGACAAATTTGACATAACCAACTTTCGTGCCATATCAATAATATGCAATTTTGCCAAAGTGTTCGAATTTCTTCTACATGATGCTATATATGATAAAATTAGTAATATAGTCGAGACAAGAATTCAAGCGCTGCACGTCACAGATCGATTTTATAAATAAGATAATATTGCTAAAAATCATTAAACCCCATTAAACTGTACCTATTTCTGAAAAAAGCTCAACCTGCGCAGTCCCAAACTGACATAATTTACACTGATTTTTCCAAGGCATTCGATAGACTTAACCATACTATGCTGCTTAAAAAATTGAATGATATTGGCCTTTCGGGAAATGTTACAACTCTATTCGGATGTTATCTGTCAAACAGAACCCAATATGTTACCTTCAATGGATTTAAGTCTGTCGATTACGTTGCTACCTCTGGAGTACCGCAAGGTTCAGTTCTTGGGCCACTGTTGTTCATCATATTTATCAATGACATAGCGGGAGATTTAACACACGAGATTAACTATTTAATGTATGCTGATGTAAAGCTTATTTGTAGAATTCATACTGTTAGTGATTGTCTTCAACTGCAGGATAACTTGAACAGAATTAGTAATTGGTGCACTAAAAACAACCTCCCATTAAACTCGGAGAAATGCAATGTTATGTCTTTTACACGTAAGTCTCCTATTTCCTACAATTATACCATAAACAATAATATACTTCGCCGACCTGAAACATTGCACGACTTAGGCGTTATCTTTGATAAGACCCTTGCTTTTAATATACATATTAACACCATAGTCTTGGAAGCTAGCAGGACATATGGGTTTATAGTTAGAAATTCTCGTGATTTTTCAAGCCCTGATACACTGAAGATGCTCTATTGTTGCTACGTTAGATCGAAACTTGAATATGCGTCACTTGTTTAGGCCCCACACTATAATGTATAATCTAAACTCGGTACAACGCAAATTTCTAAAATTTATGTATTTTAAATCAGAAGGTACTTATCCAACAATCGGTTTTCCGCAAAAAGACCTGCCGGTTAGGTACTCGCTAATTATTTTGCATCGTAGGCGAGAATGCATGTCTCAAATATTTCTTTTTAAAATTACTAACAACATTATTGACGCACCACTATTATTATCAAAACTGTCTTTTAATGTTCCCAGAACAATATCCCGTCATAGTTTAGTATTTTATCTAGCTACGCCTCGTACAAATATCTTGAAATTTTCACCTATTTATGTAATATGCGACAATCACAATGCAATATGCGTTGATATAGAAATTTTCAATTGCAACATGTTTGTTTTTCTTTCTTGTGATCTCTCATAATGTACAACGTAGAAAATCATGCTCTCTGTTTTCTTGTTTTTAATATGTCTTTGATTAGTTACTAAAGTCTTTGTTTTATACATTTTTTTTATATGTTAGTGGGTCAAGAATCTGTTGGACAGTGTAGCAAATAAATAAATAAATAAATTATTCAATGAAATCTTGACGAGAAAAGTTATCAGTAGCTTTAAAAAATGCCTGGAGATTTCTTACCATGGCGACATCGGCTTGATGTGAACAACACTTTCTATAAGCCTCTCTAATCATTAGAAAAAATTAAAATTGTCTAAACGTTATCTGCTCTCCCTAAGCTCTTCGATGAGCCATGGTTTTTTAAAATAGTTTTTGATTTACATTTTCTCACGATGCTATTGTTATTATTATCTTATCCGTTTTTAACAAATACAATTTAATATTCTACGATTTTTTTTCGTGAAGAAATTATCAACTTTTACAAATTCATACCTCGATAGGTGCTAGTGCAATGTGGCTGTATCCAATAGTAATTCATATCAAAGTTTTTAAGCTAATTCCAAAGGCATTATTATATTTATCTGTTCACGAAAGGCAACACAGCACAGTGATTTGACAGAGTAATCACTATAAGCGTGCCAGCGAATTCTTTGTTTTAAATTCTTTAGAGATTGGTTATTATCATTGGGACAGGTCCTGTAATTGAATTTAAGCGGAAAATAATTGTTCATTAACATAGGAGAAGTTCTTAATATTTTGACAAAAGGAAACTTGTTGATTATGTAAGATATCAATATTTCAGATGAATTTGAATAAAATTTACATTTATATGTGTATTTGGCTGACTGGGCTACTATAAAAAGTGAAATAATAGTGGATTAAGTCTATCTGCCAGATGCATCAATCTTTGAATTCTCGATCCTGTCTGCTCTCTCCGGTTTCCGTTTTGGTCCTATACATTTATAATAGACCTGCCAGAGTCCATTATTTATACGGCTCGCTGTATGTCACATGTATCCAGTATCGATCATTATTTGAAGAAGAATGCCCACTGTTCTAAAACTCGATGTTTGCATTATATCGCGCTGCAAAAATTTGTATAGCGTCCTTTAATCGAATATATGAAATGTTAAATTCGGTTTGGCTACGCCTAGAATAGTAGTAGGATGCTTGACATTCATGTTGAGGAATAGATCATAAAATACTTCCCCATTTTTCTGAGCAAGATCAAATTGTTTGGTGTAAGGTTAATGCTCTGCACTATTTTTGTTGATTGATTGCCAAGTGTACGATAGGCATTGCTGCCACTACCAGACTGAGGTCATGCGTATTGCTAGTAGCGAGAGCCGCTAGTGCATCTTATAAGTTTAAGGGTTCAGAAACGTAGGTGTTTGTGGAATACGTTACTACATTGCGTCCTGATATGCTCCTGTTTTTACTTTCCCATATATGTAGTATATAAGGAAAGTATTGTGGATCGTGTGAAAAATCGATTTTGAGTTTTTGGTGACTATACAGATCCCCTGAAATCAAAAAAGTGGTTTTGAAAAATGTCTGCCTGCTGGTCGCACATAGAGCCCAAACTACTAGATCTATTTTCACATCTTGAGGTGAAATCGCAAAATCCATCCACGTGAGGAGAGTTAGCTATTAAATACCGATTTAAAAAACCTAAATAATTTGTTTTTCAAAAACGACTCGAACTATTTTCATCAAATTTAACACATGGATACTCACTTAGGGCTAGCAGTCCATTCAAAACACGCGTTAGGGTGTCGGAACAGAACACCGGTTCCAGACTACTTTTACTTTATGTTTTTTGGGTCGCTGATTACGAAAATCGGGCTGTCCGCTGTCCTAAAATGGTTGCGTCACCCTTAAAAATGCAAAAACATCCCGTTTCTCGCGACAATTTTAATAATAACCAGAAATAATCCAATGAAATACGCTTTTAAAAAAAAATTTTGTACATGTGATTGATTTATACCAAATCAAGCCAAATTTGATGATAAAGGATAATCCTAGAGGGTTAAAACTACCCCTATATCGACTAAAAATAAAAAAAAGTTCACAAAAACTTGTAAAATTTTGTTCATCTTTATGCTTCTAATTCGATTGGACGGGTATTGTTAAACAAAAATAAATTATTTTCTACCCTTAAGGGGGCAAAACTACCCCCATATAAAAATTAGTTCAAATGTACTTTTAGAGGGTGGAACATTAAAACATAATGGTCGACAGCCGAGTGGGTTAAGGCGCGATGTGGCAATCGCGATTAATCACACGGACATCGCACCACTGGGTTCGAATCCTGGCTCTAGCACTAGCATTGTCGGAGGAAATGGTTGTATGTTCGCGTTTTTTCAATATGTAACCCCCTTGGGGGTTTTCTAATTTCTGTGGTGTTTATAATATTTTTAGTCGCAAACTCCTTATTTTACTATAAGGAACGTAACAGACTACAACCAACAGCTACTCTCCGGGCTATGTGTCCCGCTGATCGCTGAATTACAAGTAACAAGCCTGGCGCGTTATGTGTAATAATTGCATATTACCATCAAAACGCTAATGCTTTGATTGCCACAAGCACCAGCCGATAGACTGATCCTACTTAAAGGAGCTCTCGTGCCAGTCATCCCACACCACTTGCAGACTTAAACGTCACAGGCGCAGAGACTTTTTTCCAATAATTCTATTATTTTGTAGATTCAGTGATTTGTTTTTGAAGAGGATAATACATGTGGTAGAAAACCCAAATAAAAGGGAAGAATATTCGTAGAATGCCACAAATAACTTTCAGACAATATGTTTTATATCGTTAGAAAGAGAAAAAATAAAAAGAATTAACGATGTCATGGACTACTTTTGGATTTGTTCTTTTCATTTTTGTACAAGAGGATATGTCAAAGCCAACTGAGTTTTTCGATTTTTTTTTGTATTATTCTTATTGCCTTTGCCGTCAACTTTTATCCCTTTAATTTGTTTCGTATCTCCTCAAATAAGGAAGCTATAACCGTTTGTGGTTTTCCTATTTTTCAGGTTTTTATAATATATCTCACAAAGTACGCTATGAATTTCAAATTTCTTTTTACTAAAATATAGCTCACAAATAGAATTAAAAGAAATATTGACTTCTATACGCAATTTGTAATTTTTTGCAGAGGAAATGGCATAGTATTCCAAATTACTTCTTCTACGAATAGGGTATATATACTCCATTAAATGATAGGTTTAAGGTCATAATTGTGTTAATATGTAATGTTTTGGTGTAGCATTAATGCTAATGTGTGTAATAGAACATCGAGTTGCATCATATAATGCATTATCTGTTTTCACAAAGACCCATTTAAGGCCAAGCAATATTTTCCATGAATTTTATATTTTCTCGTAAAGGGTCACTATTGGCAAATGCATTATAAAAGCATGAAGAGGCACATCAATTACGTATTTTTCAATAAATACATCGATTGGGTTATCGCATAAAATGTAAATAAAAGGAACCATAGATCAACGTCGAATCTCTAATCTGTGCACTACTGGTTCAAAGGAACGTTTTCGGACCGTTATTCAAATGTTCTCGTAAACGACCACAGAGACGGGGACTTCGAGATAGATCAGGTGTTAAGTTCAAACTAGATAACGAAAATATTTTAGGAGAAAATGCATTTATGAAGTTTACCGTATATCGAATTATCATGATTAATGGCGTACCTCTACATTGTTTCATAGAAGGATCAGCACAGAACATCAGAAAAACTGTATTGACAATAAATCTTGTTTATTAAAACATAATATTTTTAGTCGCAAACTCCTCTATAAAATCCTTATTTTACTATAAGGAACGTAACCAGACTGCAACCAACAGCTACTCTCTGGGCTATGTGCCCCGCCGAGCGATGGATTACAAGTTACAAACCTGGCGCGTTAATGTAATAATTGCATATTACCATCAAAACACCAGCCGACAGACTGATCCTACTTAAAGGAGCTCTCGTGCCAGTCGTCACACACCACTTGCAGACTGCAGTTTCGAGCTGTTGGCTCTCGTCAGTGCAAGGTAGGCATGTGACGACCGACACGAGGATCACTTGACTATTTAGTACATTTCGGTATCTTTGGGATAGCGACATGTAAAATAGTCAGCAGGCGCCATCTAGCGGTCCAGTGTCTGTTGCAATCGAAAAACAAATAGCCTGACTGGGCTTAGCATAGTTCAAATATGCTTTTAGAGGGCGGAATATTAAAAAATAATATTTTTAGTCGCAAACTCCTCTATAAAGTCCTTATTTTACTATAAGGAACGTAATCAGACTGCAACCAACAGCTACTCACCGTGCTATGTGCCCCGCCGAGCGCTGAATTACAAGTTACAAGCCTGGCGCGTTAAGTGTAAAAATTGCATATTACCATCAAAACGTAATAATGCAACCCTCGCCGAAGGTTGCATAGCTTCCGCGCATACACTGATATACAAACCGCTGGAAGATGTGAAACGAGGATGCGGTCTTCCTTATAACGGCCACCCAACCAATTACTAACCGCGCCTGATGTTGCTTTACATCGCATATCGAAATATGTACATTGTAAAGACCCACTTACGCTCGTCCTTGAAATTAAACAAATAATATGCTTTGGGGTGATATATTTCATGTTCTACTGGAAATACACAAAAATGTTTACTACTGATTTTACACAATTGAAAGATACAATACTAAAAGGAGAAATTTATTCCCATGAAGTGGTGCCTTGCAGCCCAATAGAGAATCATGAGATTCTTAATCTCAGAATATGAGGTCGGGCCCCACGTTTGGCGCCAAATTATTATAACAACTCATATTTTGGGCCTAAATGCTCAAGATAGCGAAAAAACTGCGCAAGTGTGAACGACTTGAATGAGGTGGGTTTGACTCCGTTTTTAATATGGGACAAAATTATAAATTTACATTTTTACTATACATACCCTGCACAACCGATATGTCTTGCTGTCAAAGAATTCCACCTGCAGTAATGTTGACATACAGTTACCCTTTGATCGCAAAACAGATTTTTGCAGTTAAATCTGAAATAGTTGTTAAATAATAGAGAACAAATAAGATATTTAGATTTACAATATAATACAGACACTTATTTTCAATAACATAAAATTATAATATTTATTAAAATAAGTATGATAGAATAAATATTAACCGTTTGTTAAATAATACTGAATATGATCGTGGAGAGAAATATATCAAAATGATAGTAACAACAAGATAGAGATCTTTCCAGGTAATGTACTACTACTAATACTACTGTAACATTTCTTACCTATGTTAGATTGCCTATGTTAGTGATGCCTATGATCCTTTCCCTGGAATGTGATAGTTATCAATAAAGATATTCCTACTTACATGGTATAGTTCTGGACTATTCATAATGATCAAATGAGATCAATCAAATATATATCAACCCATGAATCGTGGTTAACTACTAATACATTGTTAATTAGTGAATCGTTAACAAATCAAAACAATAGCAATGATAATTAATGTCTTAATAAATAAATTTTCAAATAATTAACTTCAAGTACTTATTTGATATCTATAATAGATTTACAACTTAAGATTTGTTTAATATTTTTTAAATTAACAACCAATTAAATAATATCAAAATAATTAGTTCAATATGGGTAGGAGTAAAGTTGTTAAAATCATTCGGCGCCCAAGGTGAAACCCGAACCCACGGTCCTGAAATTAAAAGTCTCATGCTCTATCATGAAGCACCATTCCATGCTGACATCCCAGAAACATTATCAGAAACTATAATGTAAACAAAAATAAATACCAATAACTACGATGCACAAATCTACAGTCATAAGTTTCGTTGTGTAATTCATTCATAAACATTATTCACATATTACTTTTGAAGACTGATTTTCACTTGATTCAGTTGTTGTGTTGATGTTATCCGCAAATCTCAATTTAGAAATCTTTATTTCGTTCATAGCTACCCCAAGTTTAAATTGTTTATTGTTTGCTTTTAATAACCAATTATCTTTTATGTAAGGGGAATTGTTGCAAGAACTTTTAGATATCGGCAGAATGGTAAAGGGCTTATAACTCTTGAAGCAAATCGTGTTGAGAAGGAAAAAGTGGTTTATATTATTTTAATTCAGATGCAAGTTTGTTTTTAATTCATTCGCTACCGATTTTCTGTTTACTTTTGTAAACACTCCGTATACAGGGTGGCTACCTTTTATATTGAACAGTATTGCTATCTCGTAAACAGAACAGTTACAAAGTCGGTTAAGTGGAAAAAAAAATCGTATTTTGAAGGCCAACAAAATGGGTTATAGAAATTGAAAATATTAAGATAGATTACGGAGATATACGGTAAAATCCCAAATAGCTCGTTTTTTTGACCCAACGCTGTTATTAAAAAATATATTAAAAAACTTTATATAGTAGAGATTATTTAAAAAGTTTACATCCCGGAAAATTAAAAATAAATTTAAAAAATTCATATTACTAAAGAAACTTTAAAAAAGGAAAAAAGGGAAGTAGGAAAAAAGGAGAAAAAGAAAAAACACTTAAAAGAGAAAGAAAAATATAAAAGTAGGAAAAAGAAAACATATATATAAAAAAATAAAAATATATGAAAGATTCTTATCTATAATTTAGATTTAATTAGATCAGTATTGTTAATTGGAAAGTTTAAAAGAGAATTATTACTTACCGAACCTATAGGAACCTTATTTTGAAACATTGGTGTTGTACGAATGACTAAGCAGCCACAGCCATCTATTACGTATATAGATAGATGCATTTTTTTTGTATTTATAAACCAGGTGGCTTTGAGCAAATTATGGAAATTTTTTTTCAACTGTTTAATTTCAGTTAAAATATACACAAAATTTCATAATTGTAAAAAATTTAAAATTACTTCGTTCGTACCTATGATTCTAAGAATATCTTGGGTTGGTTCTCTCCCTTCAATTTCGTGTAGGTGTGTGACAAAGACATTCACTAGAGGGTGGGAACTTGCGAATTTCTTGCCAACGATTTGTTTACAACGGAAAAAGGTGATTCAAAGCTGCAGCTTTTTAAATCATTTTGTTTCTTCAGGACCAGCATCAACTTTTTAAATATGGACCTGTTTTTTTTTAATACAAATCTTTAAAGCATCTGAAATTATGTATTACAAAAGTATGTCACACTTGATAATTTTCGTCTGAAAAATAATCATCCTTTAGCAAAATAAGATGTCCGTACCTGCTGTTAAGTCAATATTATTTTGCATTCGGCACCAAATAAAGAGTCTATTTCAACTTGTCAATTGTATTTCTATAAGCAATGAATAAACGCATAAAAAACAATAATTTGGTAGGAAAACAAATAAATTTACAAAAATTGGTTAAAATGTCCTCCATTCTTCGGAATGCAAAGTCGCTTCTCTTAGATATAAATAAATAACACCACAGGTAATGACGACCCCCTTTATCCCGGAAGGCTCTAGAAGAGCCTTGTGTGGGAGGGGGCTACACATTTAGAGACAAGGGACACACACCCAATATCCGTGTATAGTGAAAAAATCCCTTTCACAGTATTTTCCACTGCCACGGCCGGGGATCGAACCCGGAACTTTTGGGTGAGAGGCAAGTGCGCTCACCTCTCAACCATCAGTCATACCTGCTTAGTAGCTTTGTAATTTGGTTCAAAGAAGCCAATTTTTTTGCGTACATCATTGAGATCTTGTACCTCGTTGTAGTATATTTTGTTTTTTGTAAAACCCCACACAAAATAATCTAAAAGATTTAAACAAGGTGAGCGAGATAATGACCTTACTGGTCAATTGGATTTCAAGGCACCCTAGAAGAAAAAGGTAAATAATATTGACTTAACAGAAGGACTGGATTAACTATGTTAGTTAATGCATTGGATTGTTTATAAAATATGCTTTTAAGCGATGAGGCAGACCTTTTATTGTTCAAATGTGCTTTTAGAGGGCGGAATATTAAATCATAATATTTTTAGTCGCAAACTCCTCTATAAAATCCTTATTTTACTATAAGGAACGTAACCAGACTGCAACCAACAGCTACTCTCCGGGCTTTATGTCCCGCCGAGCGCTGAATTACAAGTTACAAGCCTGGAGCGTTAAGTGTAATAATTGCATATTACCATCAAAACGCTAATGCTTCGATTGCAACAAACACCAGCCGAAGTAGGAGATCAGTCTTTCGGCTGGTGTTTGTTGCAATCGAAGCATTAGCGGTTTGATGGTAATATGCAATTATTACACTTAACGCGCCAGGCTTGTAGCTTGTAATTCAGCGCTGGGCGGGGCACATAGCCCGGAGAGTAGCTGTTGGTTGCAGTCTGGTTACGTTCCTTATAGTAAGATAAGGATTTTATAGAGGAGTTTGCGACTAATAATATTATGTTTTAAGACCTTTTGTTGTTTAAAATTGTTTTTGCAAAGGGCGAAAAGGTAATCAAGCAAATGATAAGTAATTTTCCGGCAAAACATAATAAAATCGTCAAGTGTGACATATCCTTGAATTCATAATTTCAAATGCTTTAAAGTTTTAAATAAACCGCATTTAACCGATCTTGTCACTGTTATGGTTAGCGAGCTAGCAATACTGTTCAATATAAAAGGTAGCCTCCCTGTATATGGTTCACTTTTTCGATACACATTAAATAATTATTATACTGATTACAGATTCTGAAATCTTTAGGAATAGAAAATGACAAACTAGTTCTATTACCTTAATAAAAATTTTCTATTTAATCACTCGGACTAGAACTTGGAGAATAAATGCACCCTCTTATCACCTCGAATTCTTGGTTGACGCTATTGTGGATGCGTTAATGTATCAAGCTTGCCAAATTAAACCTTCTCTCATATGAAAAATTCTTTCTCAAGACACAGTTTTTTCTTAAAAAAGTAGATATGAATTTCGTAGCAACATAAATCATTTACTACTGAATAAAATGTATTGCGAAATAAAAATGCCAAATATTAATGTTGCTAATAAATATAATAAACAAATTTTAGATTAAATCTAAAATACATTTGGCAAATGTTTTCGTGACAAACATGGCAATAGACCATATCTCGAATTATTGCCACCTTGCGGAAAAAGCAGAACACTTCCTGAATACCAATGCATCTACGTATTTACATTTTCAGCTTTTTATGTATTGTTCTGGGTGCAAGTACACTGCTAGATTTTAAACATAAAAAGATTTCTTATTTGACAGAAAAATTAAATTCTATAGAAAGGTATTTAATCAAGATGTAAACATTATTCTCCGGTTTATTGAAGTATTTATATTGTGTATCCTATAGGACACTTCAAGATGACATTTTAAGTACAAACCTTATTATTAACTTTAATCGTCTCCTTATAATGTCAGGTTGTAAGCGAAACTCGGTATACTATACAGGATCTTTGTTGTCAAAAGTTGCCTCATGTACATTTTTTCTTTCTGGCTAACACAAACTAACTATCCAGAAACGTGACAAATGGATAGACAAGCGGACACTTCGAAACTTTTTAAAAATTTGATAACTAACACAACCATGTGCATAATCGACACAAAGGTTACTTCATTAGGATCACTCAAGTGGGTGAACTGTTGCCGGTAAAACACAGGAGCCCGACGTGGATTTTTCATGCCACGATTTAGTTACTTACGTGCTTCACTTCTGTAATGTATTCAGTTAATTATTGCCGCTGACTATGTCAACTGGCGTATTAATATACCTATATATTTCTTATTATAGTTTTTATATACAGCTTGCTATCGCCCGGGCCATTCATGTATTTAAAAAGCAAGAATAAACGTTTGATTGGTAATTTGTGTGTCACTACCTTAAAACATTACAATAGCGACGAGTAAATCGGTGGTTGAAAAACTTGGTGAATTTAATTATTTAAATAATGACTTTTCAGTTTTTAAAGTAAAACTCCAACAGTGGTTCGTGGCGAATGGAATTACTGACCACGATGTAAAACGCGCCATTTTGATAAGTTCCCTAAGTGATGAAACATATATATTGCAACGAAATTTGTGTGTGCCGAAAGAACCTGATACTGAGAAATTAGATGACCTATTACACAAATTAAATATTCATTGTGCCCCAGTTCAATCTCTGTTCACGGCTCGTGAAAAACTTTATCATGCAAGTCAAGAAAGTGTAGAGAGTGTTAGTGAATGGGCAGCTAGGGTACGTAGTTTGGCTAACAAATGTTCTTTTTCCGAAGAAATGCTGGAAACCGTCATACGGGACATATTTGTTGTCAGGATGGATGGTAAAATCAAGGAGAGCTTAAAGGAAGAAAATGCTACGTTTAGTCAGGCAAAGTTTCCGAAATTGTTTGAACTCGCTCAAAGTAAAGAAGCTGTTATTAGGGAAAACATGGATATTCCCAGTACATCCTCCGAAGTTTACCGCTTGCGAGGATATAACGACAGACATCTTGGGAATAGTGGTGGTAAGAGCAAAAGTGCAAAATGTGTTGACGAAAAGTGCAGTGTATGTGGCAGAAACAATCACATTTCTGCGAAATGGAGATTTAGAAATTATGTATGTAATATCTGTAAAATTCGAGGTCATTTAGCACCGGTCTGTTCACAAAGAAGCAGAACAAAAACAAAAAATTTTTATCGTCCAAACATAAAAATTCACACTTTCTTTCAGAAATTCAGAGTCCAGCACTCAGAGTGACATTGATGATAAAAATTTATTCTTTATGGAAGAAATAAATAATATTGAAATTCAAAATGATTGTAAACCAATTTTTGCAAAATTAATTGTCGCAAATATTCCACTAGATTTTGAGGCTGATATTCCATTGCAAAAAAATGACTTATGTTTTAAAGACGGTCGTACATTCAAACCTATAGGTAAAATCTATGTAAATGCTAAGTATGAAAATAAAAAGGTGCAGTTAGAACTTTATGTCATACAAAATGGAGGATTACCTTTGTTAGGTAGAATTGGGCTAAAACAATTACATTTGTGTTTAGCAAATATAAATAAATTAGACGATAATGTTTTAATAAAATCACTTTTGCAAAAACATGATACAGTTTTCAGGAAATAGGAACGTTTAATAAAGGTAAAATCTCTTTAAAATTAAAGCAGGGCGTCACACCAAAATTTTTTAAACCTCGTCCAGTGCCGTTTTCATTAAAATCGAAGGTAGAAAGTGAATTAGAAAGATTAATTCATTAATTTTAGAACCTATTGAATATTCATTGGGGTACACCAATTGTGCCAATTTTAAAACCGAATGGCACAGTCAGAATTTGTAGTGATTACAGAATTTCTGTTGATCCATTATTAGAGACAACTCAATATCCTCTTCCTCGCATCGAATATATTTTTGAAAAATTAAAAAAATGGAAAAATATTTTCTAAGATTGACCTTTCAGACGCATATCAACAGATTTTATTAGATGAGGAAAGTAAAAAGATTATCACTATAACCACACACAAAGGTATGTTTTCATATACTCGATTACCTTTTTGGTATAAATAGTGCCCCTAGTTTTTTTCAGAAAACAATGGAGCAAATTCTAATTAATATACCGAATGTAACATGTTTTTTAGACGATATTATGATAACTGGGGAAACTGAAGAGGAGCATTTAGTACGACTTGAGCAGATACTAAAAGATTATCGGAATGTGGTCTAAAAGTAAAAAAAGATAAATGCAAATTTATGCAAAAATCTGTAACTTATTTAGGGCATGTGATCGATGCTGAAGGATTACATAAAAGTGAAGAGACAGTGCAGGTAGTTAGAAATGTGCCTTTTCCACAAAATGCTAGCGAATTAAAGTCATTTTTAGGTATGGTTAACTTTTATTGCAGATTTATTCCAAATGCAGCAACTTTAATGTTTCCTTTATATAAATTGCTAAAAAAATGTACCTTGGAATTTTAATATAGAATGCCAAAATGCATTTAACAAGATTAAAAATATTTTAGTATCACCACAAATTCTGACACATTGTGACAGCGAGTTGCCTATTAAATTGACAATTGATGTCAGCTCGGTAGCAGTGGCAGCCGTTTTATCCCATATTTTTCCCGATAAATCCGAAAAACCCATAGCGTTTACCTCAAAAGTATTAAATAAAGGTGAAAAAAATTGGAGTCAGATTGATAAAGAGGCATATGCTATAGTGGTGGGGATAAATTTTTTTTATCAGTATCTTTATGGGCATACTCTTATATTGCACACTGACCACAAACCTCTTGTGTCCATTTTCGGCAACAAAAAAGGCATTCCATTAATGGCAGCAAGCCGTTTACAAAGATGGGCTTTATTTTTATCTAGCTTTAATTTTGACATTAAATACGTAAATTCGGATAAAAATGAGGCCGATGCATTATCACGTTTAATACAAAAAAGAAAGGTCGTGTCTGAAAAACAAGATGATGAAGTATCATATTTAAATTTAATAAACCAACAAGATGATTTTGTTTTGGATGTTAATAAACTGAAAGTAGAAAATCGAAAAGATTTGATTAGTAGCAAAGTAATTAAATATGTTTTAAATAGTTGGACTATTGAAAATGGTTATTTAATGTGGGGATATCGCGTTATTATACTTTTAAAATTTAGAAAACGAAGTTTAAATGATTTACATAGTAATCATCTGGGAATTGTAAAGATAAAGTCGTTGGCTAGGGCATATATATGGTGGTGGCACAAATTAGATCACGATATTGAGAGTATTACTAAAAATTGTGTATCTTGCAATGCATATAAAAATTTACCAACTCAAAGCCACTTATACCCGTGGTCTTGGCCTGATAAACCGTGGTCACGGCTACATTTAGATTTTTTAGGACCTTTTTTAAATACTCATTTCCTAGTAATAATGGACGCCCATAGTAAATGGGTAGAATGTTTTAAAATGTCAAGCACTACCTCAGCTGCAACCATTTGTAAACTACGCATTTGCACGTTTTGGAATCCCTCTTAAAATCGTTTCAGATAATGCAACGCCTTTTACTTCGGCAGAATTTCAAGACTTCCTGTAAAAAAATGGAGTTGAACATGTAACTATACCTCCGTATCATCCGCGGAGTAATGGTTCAGCTGAAAACTGTGTGAAATTAATAAAGAATTGTTTAAAACGAAATAAAAATAATATGAAAAATATAGAAACGATTTCAAATCGGTTACTTTTTCAATATAGAAATCCTCCTCATTCGACTACTAACGAAATTTCGAAAATTGTTAATGGGTAGGCAATTACGCTCAAAACTTGATTTGTTAAACCCTTTAGTAAATAATGTCGTTTATAAAAATCAAGAAAGGCAGGTAACAGAAGTCAAATATTTCACGTAGGTGATAAGGTGAGAGTAATGGATAACAGAAAGAAAATATGGGTTATAGCAACTATAGAGGAGAAAAAATCAGATGTAGTTTATATAGTAAAAACTGTCGATGGCTTATTATGGAAAAAACATTTAGATCAAATTCTACCTGATCAAAAATCATCTTTTACTCCTAGAGTTGAAAATGAATTAAATAGCTTACCCATGAATATTGAGCCTAATAGGTATGAGTTACGCCGTCGTAGTCAAATAAAAGCACCTCAAAGATTTCAGTATAGTTAGTAAGTTTTAAATTGAATTAAAGGTAAATAGGTAAATTGTAAATAATGTATATAATGTATATAATGTATATAATGTATATAATGTATATAATGTAAATAATGTAAATAATGTAAATAACAAATGAAAGTTAAAACATATTCTCCCTTTTATGATTCTTTACAGAATTAAAAGCGTAGGGATAGAATTGATAAAATGTTACGTTAAATGGACGAATGGTAAAAAAAAATAATTATAATATGGGTATTGATGTTTTTGCTTGTTAGAGATAAGATAAGATTTTTAAGTGGCGATATTTCTTTATAAACCATAGTAATTCTATAATTGATATATTTTTATTTTTGTAATTATCCTAATTCAATTTAATAGAGATATATATTATGTTGTATAGTCACAATTTTCTGAAAGGAAGGAAATGTAATGTATTCAGTTAATGATTACCGCCGACTATGTCAACTGGCGTATTAATATACCTATATATTTCTTATATACAGCTCGCTATCACCCGGACCATTCATGTATTTAAAAAGCAAGAATAAACGGTTGATTGGTAATTTGTGTCTCACTACCTTAAAACATTACAACTTTTTATTACGTTTGGCAACGCGTGCATAAGATACAGAACGGGGTCGCCGTCAGATAATTAAAAGTACCATCTGAAAAGAGTACTTAGGTGCGTATTCGAAATTTAACTTACAAATTTCGAAGTTCATTTTTTCGGTTAGTTTCGGGCATTTTGATTAATAAATATTTTTACATGGATCTCCCTAAGATCTGAATATATGTATGTATTTCAAGAACACCCTGTATATAGCTGATTGAAATCCAACTTCTCTAAAATTGAAAAAAAATACAAACTGTAGGTGCCTGTATCAAGTATATTGTTGACACCCGGTATACCTCCAACAGATTATATTTTCAGATGTAATTGAAACATGTCTCTTAGGACTCCTTTAAATATACTGTTATTGTATTGTTTCCACATTTCTTTGTGTAATTCCCTATCTTCAATGAATGTTCATTTTTGTACCTTTGTTTCTAAAGATCCTTTCTCATAAACATTTATGTTAACGGTATTTTGTTTTTCTTAGTCTCGACCTAATATTGTTTTGATATTCATTTGAAGTTGGTTATCTCAATTAATATTATTCGCTCTTACTAGATGTACTTCGTTTTCCAGCGTTATTATTTCAAGGTAATTCTCCGTTTCACTTTCAACACAATTATTTATAATTTCTTTAAATTCATTACTTTTAGAAACTATTGTTTCCTCATTAATGTATTAAGTACTTCAACTAAATAAAAATTTCCACTATTTTTATAATGTAACAAACGGCTTTACCTAGCGATAACTCATTTAAAACACGTCCGATGTCTGGACAGTTTTTTGATGGCAAATAACGTGCAGTTTATTTTATGGATCTGCGGTTTATGGTCCATGAAATATTAACAATTAATACCTTGGCCATATGACCACATATCTGCTAAAATTACAATTCTTCATGGAAATGAAATGGAAATGTTCGCTATAGCGTCTAATTCGAATTTTTCTGAATTTCTTTTACTATTAAAGCACTGATTTTGAGTTTTACAAAAGAGATTTTATCAGGGTGTCTTCCTATGTTTCATTTTTATTCTTCGAGACACTATTTCAAGAATTTTGCGCGAAATAATTATTGGCGCCGAGTTGAATGTTATACGTACGCTGTTAAGAATATTTTGAACGCCATTTCGAGACGGCGGCGTAAATGATTTGGATTTATGTTCAACTCATTTCCAATAATATTTTGGTCGGGAACTTCTCTCTATAATTTTAATGCCGAGAATTCTAGAAATATTTAAATTTGTCTCATGGTCAATCGTGTGTAATTAATTATTCGTTTTTTACAAATGTTTTGTAACCACCTTCCAGGTCACCTGATGACACTTGAAAGTCTAAAAGATCTAGATTTGTCTGAGTAAAGGAGACGAAGCCCTACAGTTTATAGTAGGATCTGAACCATTTCTTGGTGAAAATTTGTATTTGAAATTTACTCCGCAGTGGGTGGCACTCAAACCCACTTCGCTAGGTATACTCAGAAATAAAACTAGATGAGCTAACCCACTGAACTACCGTCCCCTGAAATAAATATGTTGACTATTTCACAAGATATCAATTATATTAATTCTCGTTGTTTTATATTCTTGCTCTAGACCGAACGAACAAAATAAATAGATGCCTAGCAGCTTAATTGAGGAGACACATCGTTTGAGGAAACATTCTAATTAAGTAAATTAAAGATTATTGGGTTTCGTTACAAATAGGTAGATAGTGAAAGGGATAGAGAACGTTGTTGCTTTTCCATCCACCAGTGAAACATTAAAGTTTGCATAGCTTTAGAGAAGACACTAATGAACATGACCCAGTTTCAATAAGGAATTCTACTGTGCCATTTTCTGTATAGGCCAAATTTGCCGTCAAAGAAAACTTATCACAAGTCGTACGAAAGTTATTGTTCTTACTAAAACTAGTTGAAAATATCCATATAAATAAGCAAGCATAGATATTTTTCGGTATTTGATTTTTTAAATTTTATTTTATTCACCAGGTTCATCTGTAGGAACACTTGTTTTTATTTTGTTTTATTTTTTCGTTTCGTTTCGTCCAGTCCCTGAAATATTAAATAACATTCAGTTTCCTCGTACCATTCTCAAAGGAGTGCAGTTCCATTAGATAACAGTTAGGACAAATGTTTTTTATATGAACTTATGAGGTTATAATGCATTTAATCAGCTGTTTTTTAATATTGTTGTGTGTTTTAATTTAAATTAATGAATATTTTATATATATTTTCATGAAATTTTTTTATAATATAAAACGTGATGTTTGTACCTAGACAAGATGGAGGATAAGAATTAAATTTCGGAATTTTTTGACACGAATCTCAATTTAATGTCCTGAGGAAGGAACTAAACATTTCCGAAAGCTTGACAAACAGCAAAGAGTTTTATTTAGTCTAGGCCTTTATTAGTTATAAACATTTTTTGACTGAAACCCAAAAGATTCACCTTTTTCTACTTAACTGGTCAGTCAAGACTACCCTTCTTTTATTTTATATATTTCTAATTGAGTCAAAAAGCCACACTGATTCTCGTTAAAAATCTAAGTAATCTATAAATATCCATATAACTAAAATAAAACAAATAACGTGGTTATTTCAGTATATGTATCCTACTTCTAGGATACCATACATATATTAAATTATTTTAAGATTCTTCTGGAATCTTTTTATTTCATTAATTGACTAAATCAGAAATGTATCATATCACTATTTATAATTGATAAAAAATGAAGATTTTTTTACGCTGAAGAAGGTGCAGGGCCTTGCACCGAAACATTTGAAAAAAGAACATAATTTTTTTATTTTCTTTTACTAGGCCGATACTCCTAAAACCACTTGTTGGAATTGAAATCTCAAAATATACACACATATATCATATTCTTATGTGTAGAATCTGCACCAGAAATTTGTTATCGATATTTCAGGACACCCTGTATGTCAAACTGAGGTTTTGCTGGATACGTTTCAATTTTTAATGCATCTTTAAAGTTTAGAACTGAAAATATTTGGAGTTCAAAATAAATTAAAAAGCACTAAAGATTTGAAGATAAAGGACTACCTTTAAGAGGATTTAGGTATGAGTAAAGTAAAATTTAATGATAAAAGGTGAAGGCAAGAAGATAGCTTAGAATAAAGCTGGTCTTATAATGAACTTATTAATAAATAATTAACTTCTTGGCAGTCGAGAAAATCGGAAAACAGATTAAATATGAGATTGTATGTTAATCGTATTATGTATTTCATATTTACAAGGATATTAACAGTGATTTTGTTTTTGGAAATCTTTTCATAGTTTATATAGTCAGGAGAAAAATGTGTGTGGTAGCGGCGACGAAACAAAGTATCTTTGGATAACATTTAGGTAGCGGGAGCTGGTACATTTAAGTTCGTGAAGAACGGAAATTAATAAAATATTAAACATCAACTTTTTAACATTTGGGTAACCTATAACAGTGTAAATCTAATTTGGTGTCTGTGTTAACGTAGAATTAATTAAAAATGAATATTTAATACGAGCTGACGAGGAAAGTCCCATTTAATTAAACTTAACAGTAAAACAAAAATAAAATAAAATAGAGTGTCACATCCTAAATATTTATTATCTGTTACCACTTATTACATTTGTAATTAATTAGAAGTGACATTTCGTTTATTCGACACTGTTTGTATATAAAATCTCTCTAAATCTACAACACTGAAGATATACCAAAGGGTTGCAATTTTTTACATTTTATATAATTAATAAACGTCACTTTTTTATTTTCCACAGGAATTTGACACTAAATTTTGATTTTCAAACGGAACATCCTGTATATTATTACGTTTTTGAATTCTGATTCCAATGACAATATTCATTTTAATTTTATTTTTAGTTTACCATTTAAGTGTGTCATGACTATTCCGAGTTATTCTAGTCGACTCATGCAATGGTAAAAAAATCGAAATCCCGTCGAAAATATTAAATTATGTGATTTATGAGCAAATAAAGTTCATCAAAATGGTTTTTGGGACAAAACACAATGTTTTCAAGTGGAACCATGTTGGTACCGTGGTACCATTTATTAGTACTATTAATAATAATAATAGTCTTTATTGCCCAACAGATTACAAGAATCCAATTACAGGACAAATAGTTTATAATTAAATTGTGAACAAATAATAATAAGTATATGATACTATAACATAGTTGTACATTTGGCAATTGTGTAATTGAAAAATTTTTAAAGTCGTGTTTATATTCCATAGTAATACTACGTATCTCTTTTAAATTTATATTGAATATCTCACAAAACGTACTTAGTTTATTTAAATTACTACAAATATACATGGGTGAGCAGAGAGGTAAGTGGGTTCTAGCCATTGGTAAATTAAAAATGTCTACTTGTCTAGATGAAAACCTTGGCACTCGAAAATTCAACTCTCCAAGGAGATGCATGCTATCAATTTTATTATCCAGAAGTTTAAAATCGAAGTTTAAACTGACTAAAACACGCCTCAATTGTAATGATAACATATCAAAAGTATCAAGTGTTAACTGATTAACGTAACCTCTTTCGGGATAAGAACGATAAATTTTGAAATGCATAAATTTTAAGAATTTTCTTTGTACATTTTCAACAGCAGATTTTTTATTATTATAGAGTGGATACCAAATCAGCGAAGCATATTATGAAAATTGTGACAGTTTCTAATAATAAAGCCCAACATGCATAATGAAGATGATACAGATTTACTAACGTGATCGTTAAATATGAGTTTGGTGTCAAATATTACGCCGAGGTCTTTTATGACTTCACATCGATTTAAATCTATTTAATTTATTTTATATGTAAATTCGATTGTTTGTTTTTTTAGAGTAAAGCTCATAGTTCTACATTTCTGAATATTTAACTATAATCTATTCTTCTGGCACCAAATTCTAAGATTTTCTATTTGATACTGAATAAATACGCAATCTTCAATATCGTTCACAGTATAATACATTTTTAAATCATCAGCAAATAAAATCAAGTTGCAGTGAATGACATTTGAAATGTCGTTGATAACTAATAAAAATAACAAGGGTCCAAAATTGCCTCCCTGCGGGACTTCAGATGTAAAATAGGTATACTTTGAGTTAAAACCATTATATGAACAAACTGAGATCTTACAAGGTATGATGTAAATAGTGTTAAAAGACTATCACTAAATCTTTAATTTGTTAGTAATGGTTCCATGGTCTATTCGGCCAAAAGCCTTAGAGAAATCTGTTTATATTACGTCTACTTGACCTTGATCGTTAATTGCCTTAGATACGTATTGAGAAAATGTTGCCAGGTTTTTAACTGTAGACCGGTTTTCCATAAAACCATGCTGAAGGGGATACATGAATAAATTTTATTATATAGAGAGTTCTCTAGAACCTTTGCAAAATTACAAAGAACGGAGATTGGCCTGTAATTAACTAATAAAGAAGAATCGCCAGATTTGAACACATGACAGACAACTACAGTTGGGAAAATAGAGAATTAATAGCTCCACAAAATTCATTATTACTGCATCGTATTTTAGGTATACTTTCTTGACCGAAACGAATCCTCTTGCCTGTAGTGTAAACTAACCACAAGTGAAAAGTCAACAAATCAAATTTGACATTTAGTCATTCAAAGCCTTTCATATTATACTGTAAAAGTAAAAATAAATTCTGGAATTTTTTTATTAAATGCAACTTGGTGTGACTTTCTTACCGAATACCACTCGACGTTAAATTAAAAACGGACAATTTTTTCTTCGGTCGTGAATATTTTAAGAACATTATCTTTTGTCTGATTTAATTTAACTTCTAGCCGTATTA
This sequence comes from Leptura quadrifasciata, assembly GCA_963675555.1. NCBI lineage: Eukaryota > Metazoa > Arthropoda > Insecta > Coleoptera > Cerambycidae > Leptura > Leptura quadrifasciata. The sequence continues at coordinate 53,335,842 of OY776682.1, read as the reverse complement.
CGAGTGAAAGTATAAACTATAGTAAAAAAGGGCACTTCATTCATTATTAATGGAAACATAAGCAGACAGATTGTTTGTGGTTTCCATCCCATCTGCAGGGATGAACCAAACTAACTACTGCATCTGATAGAGAATCAATTTTCTGTGAAAAAATGGTATATAGTATTTGAGGTGTATGTAGGATAATTTGAGGCATGAGGACAATTGAAATGTGTAAAATATTTCGTGTGTAGGAAAATAATGTATAGGATAGTAACCACCTTCATTAGTTTACAATCTCAATATTGAATCGTATTTTGTCCAATCCGATGTTGTTGCTTTCTTTCTGTGTTACCTCTGACGTGGAATAGGCAGACTAGTATTCCGGACGGAAACCTCACACGCACTACATATTCAAGCATGTCCAACTGTTGTAAAGTTTAAATTTGACTTGTTTCATTGATTTTCTTATATTTATTTGTAATGTTTATTGTTTCCTCTTAAGTGAAAAACGGCTGAGGTTTATCCAAACACTGTGTTATAGTCCAGCCAACGAATTTTTCAATATCGGGGTGTAGACTACATGGAGGGCGGCAGAATTTTTGACATCAGGGATGGGTTTATGGTTATGGTTAGTTTATTTTTAAAATCGCTTCGATTAAGCCAGACATTTCCACTCTCCCACCAACTGAGGGGGCCACAAAGTACCATTCCTACAGGGTGTACTACCAAATCCATCAGTGGATGGGAACCATTCTGCCCTCATATGTGTGGGGTTTAGGAATTCCTGGCTGGGAGGAGAGAAATGGGGAGGGAGCTGGTGCCCAAACTAACAGACAGAAATTTTGCAAGTTATAATTTGTCGTTGCAAAAAAGACTGTGATTCCGGAAGATGCGGGTGCAGAAAGGCATAATTAAATTGTTCGTCAGCATGCGTCAACTGCCAGGACAACTACCACAATGGAGTCTGCAGAACAGAAGATGAGGAAGACGAAGAATTTGATGACATAATAATTTCTTTGGAGGATTCATTTTTCCTTCTGCTTACTTACCATTAGTTAATTAGCAACTAGCCAATTATATATAAATAAAAGTAGCTGTTATATGTAAAGAAAAGTAGTTCAAACAATAATACTGTGTTGTTTTCCTATAGAAGTAGTTGCCTACCTTTCCCCGCTGTTAGATTGTAGCTACTCATTACTATACCAAATGCAACAACTTACAACAATAAATAGATTTAAAAAAGCCAAGTGAATGCAATAAATTATAGGTATGATTTTAAGCAATAACCATATCAGATTACAGCAAATAATTACTTCCATGTCCAGTGGAAGTATAGTAACGCAAAATTTTTTTTTTCTTTTTGTTGAAATAGGCTTAGGAAACGTCGAGATTTTAAATTTGAGCGAAAAAAATTTCCTGTCTGTCGGTCTGTCTGTAATTTTTTTGTGCGCACGTTTACTCTGGAAACGTTTACGAAATTGACTTGAAATTTGGTACACTTATGTATTGTAACGAGATCTGGCACTAGATTATATTTTGATCTAATTCCGTTGGGGGGTTCGGGGGGTAAATGGGGTAAATAAAGGTAAATAGGCAAAGCAAGCAAATAAGAGTCCATAAAATTGCAATTTATGGCATATACGAAAAGTCAAGGTCTCAAAATTTTTTTTGACATCAGCCACCCCCCTATCACTCCCAATACCACCCCCACACTATTGTCAAAGGAAGTAAAAAAAATAAATGAGATTTAGTGTATGTATAAGAACGAATCGTCTCAAAAAAATTTTGGCGTTAGTAACCCTCTCTATCAACCCCATTGCCCCCCCCCTATTCTTAAGGGGAGTAAAAAATTAAATTGAAATTTAGTGTGTGTACGAGAACCAAGGGCCTCTAAAATTTATTTTGGCGTTAGTTACCTCCTGTACCACCCCCATTGCCACCCCCACCCTATTGTTTAAGGGAGTAAAAAATTAAATCGGGATTTAGTGCGTATACGAGAACCAAGGACTTTTAATATATATTTTGGCATTAGCCACCTCTCTACCACCCCCTTATTGCCTCCCCATCCTATTATTAAAGAGAGTAAAATATTACATTGGGATTCAGTGTGTATAAGATTTGGATACAAAATCTGGATGTGGAAGTAGTGATTCCTTGGGCAGCGGTTTTTTTAAGTCAATTTAATCCTCTTCGCTTGATTTGGTTGTAGTCTATTTTAAAAAGAAGATTTGAGGTGTTAGGAGCAGAGTATGACGAAAAATGTGAAATAACGTTTTCCGGATATCGACGATTTTCAGGAGCGGGCAACTCAATAACAGTTGAAGATGGAAACTTTTTGTTGAAATTAAAAAAATGTAGAAAATTTTATCAGATTTCAAAAAGGTAAGAATGCTTTTTTCTCTAAGACCAACAGTTTTCTAGTTATTAGCGAGAAACAAAAAAAAAGTCAAAATTTAGGGCCCTCCGGAGCCCCCCGCAAGACTTACCTCCTAGGGTCGGGGACTTTTAGGATGTTTACCTCCTAACTACCCCAAACCCATGTCTGAAGTCAAAAATTCTGCCGCCCTCCATGTGGTTGTCTATAATAAGTTGTCGACAGAACTATTATTATAATAGGGACATGAACTAGGGTTCAATGAAATTTTATATTTAAAATGTAACACCCTCTATGTTTATATTTTAAGAACAAATAGGACAATTTGATGCATTATACTATTGATATGTATTTTGTATCCTGATTCAATTTTGTTATCATCTTGCTTACACTTAACGACGAATTAAGTTCAAAATGTACTCTGTATTGCAAAGTATGTAAGCCTATTCTCTCATCTCATTCGTTATTCCATTTTGTAAAGAGTTAAAAAAGCATTGCCCAACGGAAAAGATACGATTAAAGTGTAACATTGCAAACAAGATATAATATAACAAACATCGTCGCATCCACAGTAATTATAACATTCTTTTACGCCATGGTTTCGCTTTTAACGATGTTTGCTTTTCTACTGTGAGTGTTGTTTACGATGTTTTATATAAACGAATATTATCCACATTAGCGTTTCTGAAAACACGGATTTTGTAAGACTCATTCTGTTAATTAAAAATAGGAAATTTCATTCGTAATATCCTGGAAAAGTCCTTGCGGGGCTTCTATATAATATTATCATTTTATTTAGTAATCCAGGCGTTACAGTGATGTTTTAATGATAGTTTTAGAAAATAATTAAAAAGGCCCAACTGTACGTTGACAATAAAATAGCAGTTTTATCATGTGATAATATTAATTTGAATGGCGTATCACATTCAGAATGCTCCATCAAGCCCCTCCCCTCTTTGGAACTTACAGTTATTAGTCGAATGCGAACCGATTTTATGAAGTAATTGTTACAGTTCAATTTAACATTTATACATTGTTTAAAAAAATCTCTTACATTTAATGTCTAACGAATTCGTGTTATCCGTCGTCATGCGTAATATTTATTATTTAGTTGTCTATATAAACCCGCAATTGTAAGGAATCTGTTGCACTTGTAGACATGGCATTATACATTTTGTTGTGTAGCGTGTTGCATATACTTAAGCTCTCTATTTCTGTAATTCTTAAGCTAGGCAACCAATAATTAGTTTATAGGTAGATTCCTATAACCTACTGACGAACGGTAACACAGATTTATTTCTTCACAATAGTTTTTGGCTTAGGTTTTGTCTTCCGGTAGTCTGTCACTTTTCACGTGTAGTTTGCTCGAACGCTTGGCAATTTATTAAGTGGTATTTTTACGTGCTCGTTGCGATTTTTGAAACAAGTAATATCACCATTTTGGGATATATTCGCAACGTTATATTTTTCGGTTATCCATTTATGTTTGGACGAGTGCATATTTTTATGGTATTGGAAATCGATTGTCTGCATTGGAAGGATCTATACGTAAAAGCCATTTTTGCCAAATTTACACGAGGCCAAGGACATCCAAGGTCAACAACATTTTCTAAGAAAACCCTCCGAAACGAGGTAATTACTTTATTTTTATATTCAAACTAGCAAAATGTCACTTGTAGTAAATTGTTCAATGGTAAAAATTTATTTTTAGGGTTCTTTTTTTCACCTACGGTTTCGCCTAGAATTTCGTAGTTTGTCCTACGTTTTTTTGTCTCCCCTGAAACAAACAACTTTTTTTTCCACTGGTCAACACGTACTTATGTTACTTCTCCTTGCTGGACTGGAATTTCTTTTTTGTGGAGGAGCCATCCATTTTCTGGGTTAATTGATAGGCTGGAAGTTGCCATTCCTGAAATTTGAGCCGAAGCTGAAGCCCTGCTGCCTGCAGTTTGTATCCTTCTTGCGCCATATATACATTGAATTTTTTTAAAATATATTATAAATTTTACTAAAAAAAAATTTCACCACTGTACCTATATATATGTATATATATTTTTTTTAAATTTTGCTAAACATTTTATGAAAATATTCTGTCAACTAATTATAACATCTATGATATTTGTTGGGGATTTAAGCACTTACGTAAGACGCGAATACCCAGTTAGATATATTTTTTTGTGTGAATTTGTCTACCATACCCTACGTTATTGTACTGTTGAATGTTATAAAGTTACTTCGTTTATTGTTATTAAAAGATAAAACTGAATTTGAATTTTTCATTATCGTCTCGCTAAGTAATTTATTTAGTAAATTTAAGGTTACATTGTACTTGAGCTGGTATTTGGAGTGAGGAAAAATTTACTTGGCGCCCTAATACATCAAAGTAATTTAGAACCCCGACCATCTCCACTGTCAGTCGGCCGGCAAATACCGTTAGTCAACAGACGACGACCAACTAGTTACGTCAGATTGTAGTTTTAAAATTTGACGTAGCATAATGTATATATTGTATGACTGATGGTCGAGAGGTGAGCTCACTTGCCTCTCACCCAGAAGTTCCGGGTTCGATCCCCGGTCGTGGCAGTGGAAAATACTGTGAGAGGGATTTTTTCACTACACACGGATATTGGGTGTGTGTCCCTTGTCTCTAAATGTGTAGCCCCCTCCCACACAAGGCTCTTCTAGATACTTCCGGGATAAAGGGGGTCGTCATTACCTGTGGTGTATTTATTTATTGGTGTGTTTATATATAAAAAAATATTTTGCAGTATTTTAATACAGCACCAGATAAACTACGGTTTTGTAGAACGCTTTAATAAACCGTTCCAAAGTTATTTCTTACTTTTCTCTATGTTTATTTTTGTGTAATTACCTTGTTCTTTAATCAAATAAAAGAGGGTAACTATTTTCGGACATAACTAAATGAATATTTTTCTATGTTGTTTTAAATTTGCATATAAATTATTTTACAATTTTAAATTTCTATCTTCAACCGTTATCAGTAATGGAATGCAATTTTATTCTAATTTTACTCTATTAATTAAAAATAGAGACTTTCCCGGAATGCCAGTCCCTCACAGGGGTTCATTTGCAATTTATCTTCCACATTATTGAGGGTAGAAATCTTATTAGGGCCTTTTCTTGGTACTATTTTTAGCTTTATAGAATTTTATTTTCAAATTCAATATTGCGTCAGTATTTAGAGATGATTTAACAATCACAATAACAAAATTCTCTGGATATTTACCGAATACCTTTAACATTACAATATTTATTCTCAGTAAGGAATCTTTAGTGAAAAAGAGAATCTTGCATGTTGCATAATTTTATAATACAAAGTTCTCTCCGTCCTTCAACCCTAGTTTAACCAAACCTACCCCGTTATTGGTCTCGCTTCTGCGTTGCTCTCTCAGATCTATCTTCTTCAAACTTATCTTGGCCAACTCAGCTATGTTGTCCCACGCCCTTGTGACTTCATCATGTATGCATGTTTCTCGGTCCCACTGGCTCCTCAAGGGATTGAGTCAGTCGCTCTCTGGTCACTTGCCAGTTGGGACGATCAAACATTGTATGTGCTACACTGCCAGTTTCCCTATATTGTAGAGGTAGTCACGGAAGCACCCATGACTTGTTAATACCTATGTCAAGGAGGAGTTCACTTCACCGTGTTGCCTGTCAACATCACTGCTTCAATTTCTTCTGGGGCAAGCTGTAGTGCATTACAGGCCATTCGCTCGTTAACCAGCACCGGTCTGTGATTTACTCTTCGTATTAGTCCTTGCTCGGTCTGGTCCACCGCAACTAAGGCTAGGTCGTCCGCAAAACTAATTAGGGTAACTCCTTCGGGTACATCCAAAAAGAATACTTCGTCGTACAGAACATTCCACAACGAGGGCCCTAAGACGGAGCCTTATGGGACTCCGCTGTAAACTTCGCGTTCTTCTCGCTCCGTACTAGCCTCTAGTATTATTTTTCTACTGATTAGGTAGCTCCATACAATTCTAAAGAGGTATGGAGATATTATTTTCTAATCCATCCTTTATTTAGGATTAATCTGTCTACGGGGGGGCTTATTGGAATCAGATTTCTGTTTGCGTTTTCCGATTGAAGACGTAGTATGTCGCAAGTTTAGGGCATTATTCTCAATCGTTTTAGAAATGAGCACTGTGTACCTTGATTGGTGGAAATGAATTTAGTTCCTTTTATAGGAAATAGTGGAATTTTTGGTCTATCGTAGTATGTGTTCTTGACCCGTATCTTCTAGCGGCTTTTATATCAGTGTATGCGAAGAAGCTGTGCAATCTTAGGCGGGGATTACGTAGTGGATATACCATCCTTCAGAGGGGATGTAAAACTGACGGTCCCTTGTCTATTAAATGTTGGCAAGTCTAGCCGATAGCCGCGTTGATTAAGGCGCGAGGTGGCAATTACGATTAATCGAACGGGTATCGCGCTACCGGGTTCGAGCCCCGACTCCTTCACTGGCACAGTTGGAGGATATGTTTGTATGTCTATGTTTTTCAATTCCCTTCCGCACAAGCCTCTGGTTTCTGGAACTAGGGGTGTCTAATTTCTGTGGTGTTTATTATTATTATAAAAAATCCCTACCCTTCCTGGTTGGGGTAACTCGTTTGCAGGTGTCGGTGATAGGCCTCAGTTGCGGAAATAGACCGACGTTAAATAAATGTTTATAAAAAGTAACTAAACTTGATACACTTGAGCTTGATCCACCAATATAAGCAATTATTATTATGATTATTGATATTTTAGATGGCAATAAAACTTAACCTAGCAGATTCGGTAATTGACCTTAATAGCGTCTAGTTACGCAAATAATTACATATTTAAAGCATTTCAGTAAGAAACTTCTGATATGTACAGATTGAAATATATATCGCAACAAAATTCCATTATTTCCACTGGCTCATAAGATTTCGTACTAACGATACGAATCTCTGGGGGAGGTGCGAATTGAGCGAGGAGCATACGAAGCGTGACGGGATAGCCAGCGAGACGTTATCCTCTTCCTCCTAACGCCAATTAACATAAGACGTTAATTCACTCTGGCGATGAGGTAGAAACAGGATGAGTTCGATACTCTAGGCGAGCAGGGTCGCTTTACTTCAAACCCCCTTGAGAACCGAAGTATCCGGCTATAACTTCTACTTAAACTGTTGCCCTTCCGACCGAGACCGCATCAATTATCCATTTACCAATAAATACACTTGTAATACTCTAAATCATTTCTTATATAACTTTATTCGTTACGTTCAAATGTATTTTCACTTTCTCAATCTCATCGAAATGTTTTTAAAATGTTACCTGCAATATGTAATGTTAATATTTACACTTTAAGTTCTTCGCTTCACACTTCAATAAATCGTGCATATAATTTCGCCGGTAAAGTTTACACATGTATTGTTCTATTCTAAACAACATCTTGAATAGTTCACCAAATTTTAGCCTTTGAAATTGGAGAATGTGGATATTGTTCATATCTAGTAATCTAAATTCAATAACTACATTAGTGTCAATTCAAGCTTTACAAAGGAGTAATACGATATCTCTGTTCGTCTGCTTGAGGTAATCTTTGCCGTCACGTATCTTATTATTACAGAAGAACTTAATTCCTATGTTACGATGGCTCTGAAGGGCGACAGCAAAAAATTAGAAAAGTGGAAATTTCTACTTTCAAAAGTAGAAATTTCTAATTTTAAAATAGATATTTCTACTTTCCAATTATTCAATTTTCAAGACAGAAATGTCTTCTAGTGTTATTTGCCGTCATGCTTTATGTGTTCTTCGTTTTTAAAGTAATTATAACTATAAATGACTGCTGGGAAACTACTCTAAGAAATTTTATACCTTATGAACTTTTATCTGAAATTTATTCAAAAAGAGAAGCGACGCCAGAAAACATTTTAAATAACATAATTTTTGATGAACATCTCGATTTAGAACAATCGAAAATATTAACAATTATTTAAAAATTCATACATGAATGCGATGAGAAAGATTTAACAAAATTTTTGAGATTCTGCACTGGCGCGCAGATTTGTTAACAGAAAATCCTCGAAAAATAACTTTTAACGAATCGAAGGGGATAAATCGAAGATCAATAGCCCATACCTGCAGCCCTAAATTAGAGTTGCCCCTATCATACATGATAATTATACCGATTTTGGGGCTCAAATGAACTCAGTTTTATGGTCGAATATATCGGTGATAGATTTTGGAACTTAAAGTTTAAAAATAATCTTAATTGACCATAATTTGAAATCATTCAGATTCAAATCCATCAATGTGGTCATTGAGGGACAAAAATCCATCTACTATGACCCCTAAATTTCAGTATGTCAGCATTTATATATTTTATGGTTGTTATCCAATCATTTAGTGAGAATGAAAAGTACATCTCAATCTCTCATCTGCATAAAGGTGAACACGACAATGAGTAAGTATCTTGGGAGATCGATGATAAAAACTGGGAATAATATTTTTGTGATCTTTGTTTCTTCTTTAATCGTTTGCTTAAAATTATATCTTACATAAGGACAATATTTACGGTTTTTGCCAAGAGGACATAATGGGTGCATTACAATTAAAACGGATATATATATATACTATCAAAATATTTTAATTTTTAGTACATAAGTTTCTTATCCACAAAATGAATGTTGAGTAGGCCTTTCGTCGATAATTGGATAAAAGCAAACCTTATTTTCTCTTTAGAGTCGACGTTTTGAAAATCTTTATTGTTTTTCTCAGGACTAATGAGGTGAAAAGTTATCAGTCATTAAAATCAGACATAATATCATCGTTACCAGTTTAACATAAAACATAAATATAAAAACTTAGTCTATGAATTTTTTTTCTAATATGCTATGAGTTTCGTTGTTTAAAATATATTTTTTTTATCCAATTACCGACGAAAGACCTATTTTCACTTTGAGTTGAAATTTTCTAAATTAAGTGTATCTTCCCAAAAAGTGTTATAGATGACATCATACGTAACGGCACTTATGTTAAAAAAATGTAATTCTTATAATAAAATTGTATCTGGGCTTACTTTTTCCTCCTCACATAATACAAACATATGATCTTTTATACAGTGCGTATCCATATATCACAGCTTTTTACAGCAACATCTATCAGATACTAGAAGTTTTTAGTAACCTAGTAAAATTTTTAGTTATGTGACATATCAAAATAGTATAAATTATTAAAATATTTAGTTCCCGCAGAATCTACATTTAATAAATTGATTTTGATGCCCATAAATATAGCCAATTTGAACTGTCCTTTTAAAATGTAGGTTACCGTCTTATAAAGATATAAATGCTGACTTTAAATGTTTAGGTTTACTAAAACATTTTTCGAAATTATACTAAAATAAATAAAACAGAACAATGTGTAAAACGACACTTAAAACTGCAATGTAGCATAAAAACGGCACAAAAGTTTGATGTAAAATAGTTAGATATTTTTTATTTAATATCTTGTTGTATAGTTGCAACTGAAATTTATTAACATTTATCACATTAATTAGATATTACTAACTATTCTAAATTTAACAATAATATATAAAAAGTAGCTACCCTGTATACAGATACGTGTTTTTCCGCTCTAGTGGAAAATAGGGTGAACACTCTCTATTCTAATAATATATAATTAGAGAAATGAAGTAAAAATGGCAATAAAAATACAAAAAACAAAGGTTTGCCCCTACAGAAATTAAATGAAACCCTCAAATCAACTGCTCCTATGCACCCTGACTTTCTGCATATCATGCTGATGCGAAGAAAGAACCCATCCAACAACCACAAGCGTGACCTACCTCTCCGGCACATGACATCCATATATTTATTATCGCCTTTTAAAAAAGTGACCTCTAAGGACCGAACTGGGAATAAATATAAGAATTGCTGCTACCGAAGCGGATGCCGTAGACCCACAATAGATTTCAATATATTAACGACTTCCCACACATTTCGACAGTATACTAAACATCCATGAAAATAAGAATAGTATTAGGAATGAATCAGTAAGCACATTTTTAACTAAAAAATTATTAATACTAAGAGATACTGTTTCGTAAATACGAATAAGTAACTTTAGACGCGTTTTACAAATTACGAAAGAAAATGTTATCTATAATAATAATAAGCAGCTAGCAGATGGAAGCATCTTACGACATCTATATGCCGGAGAGACTTACACATACCTGGGTGTGCAAAAACATCACATCCAGGATGTGCAACAAATTAAGGAATCTCTCCGCGGCAAGTACAGATGCTTATTCCGAAATATATGGTCGTCCGAACTTGCGGGGAAAACAAGGTGTTTGCTACTAATATACTTGCCATTCCTGTTCTGCTTTACTCCTTTGGAGTAGTGAGATAGACGGTAGATGGGCTGAGTCAGTTAGATAGAAGTACCCGCAAGATGATGAATATCCACAGGAGCATTCATCCAAAATCGCCATTTCCTCATGTCCACCTCCCACGTCACCCGGGGGGCCGGGGACTATTGAGTTTGGAGTTCATGCATGGCCGGGTAGTACTGAGTATAGCATGTAATGTCCTTAGGAGCTCAGACCCTCTCCTGCAATTATTGAGGCGAGGTCTCGAGGTTACTGAGCTTCCGCCAAATCGACTGAAAGCCCAGATTAAAGCTGCTGAACGGAAAAATTTGTTTAGACGGTACGTCGATAAATCCTTGCACGGTGTATTCTATAAGAACTGGGTTTATCGACCAAGTTGACGTTCGCCTTTTTACGGTCAGCTGGGCTTAAGTCGGAGACCGAGGGATTCATTGTGGCTTGCCAGGATGGTGTTATTAATACCTTGGTCTACCGGAACCGTGTGATGGGTGTAGGGGTTCCTGACATCAACTGCCGGACCTGCCGTCAGGCGCCGGAATCGCGCATGCATTTACTGTCTGTATGCCCGGTATATGTGATTTCGGCCTATATCCACCACCCTAACACGGCATTACGAGTGCTTTACTACCATCTACAGCACTCGTACTGTGTAGACCGAACACCAGTGCTACCTTACGCCCCCGGAGGTATTGAGTCCGTTGTCGAGAACGAGAGGTGCAGAATATATTGACACTACTCGTTCCTGACCGTCAGGCTAATTCAAGCCAACAAGCCTGACACAGTACTCCTCGGTCATCAGAAGAAGGCGATGTACATAATCGAGTTTTCAGCTCCTGCTTAAACAAACAAGACAAGGGACCGACGGCTTTACATCCCCTCCGAAGGATGGTATATCTCCTATACAACCCTCGCCTAAGGTTGTATAGCTTCCGCGCATACACTGATATACAAGCCGCTGGAAGATGTGTGAGGCGAGAACGCGGTTTCCGTTGGAATGGTCACCAATCCAAGTACTAACCGCACCTGTCGTTGCTTTACATCGCATACCGAAGTATGTACATAGTAAAGACGCACCTACGCTCGCCCCACAAACATCATCTTGAAAGAGGAGGAAATATGAGTTATATATCGTGATCTCCGGTACGCGCTCCTAATGCTGTATCCAGGCTACTCGGTCAAGTTGGTAGTCCTTATAATCGGTGTACTCGGAGGTATGAAGCACACGCTGCTCTCGGAATTACGTACCATACCGGCCTGTCATAAATCGGCCGAATGGCTGGTAGGACAGATGCAGAACGCGGTTATCCTGGATTCTCTTCGTTTACTTAGGACACACGATTTAGGAATCTACGGTCACTAACTCTGCGAGTTTGGAGGGTGGTCGTAGTTAATTCGATGGCGCTTCTGCCGTGAGAATGTCGGAGACACGGTTTAACTGTCCAGTATCGCTCTCGCAAGCAAAAAAAACATATTTTTTTTTTTTTTTAGTTTAACGAAAATCGCAACTTTTAAGCAAGAAATGTTTTCGTAGTTTTTATACTGTAAATTTAACTTAATATGCGTAACATCTTATATTCAGTACTTAAAGTCGAATGAAATGATTTTCCTTGTTTATAAATGCTAGTGAATAATTGTGATTGTGAAAGAATTATACCTTTCTTGTCTGGAGTTGATTAAATTATTTGACATTCATTGTTTTAGGCAATCTCTTGGCAATGGAACGCTGTATTTCCCACCATTTCGAGCTGAAGACTATAGGAAAGATGTCCATTCAACGATTTATCGTTGCAGGGCTTCAAATATAGCTGGAACTATACTTAGCAGAGAAGTAAATGTTCGAGCTGGTAAGTCTGCTGTTTGATTAAATTTTGAATTAGCTCTATAATATTCGACTGGCCAATATGGATATTTGATATTTTAGATTTGTCAATATTTGTTGCTGAATATTGATTTTAATACCTCTTCATGATGTTCTCTCATAGGTTAATTAATCGCTTTGATACATAAACTAATGGCATCATATTCTCCATGCAGTTTCTGTTACACTTAACGAAATGCTTGAGGGAGGCATAATTGAATATAGCTTTCTCCTACTCGTATTACAAATATATAAATTGTAATATGATCAAGATCATCTTGGTTTGTTATATAACTGTAATAGTAATTTTCTTTATATTTCATTGCTTAATAGATGAGCATTAAAGAAATATATTATTTAGGAGTTATTCAAACTAAACTTCCATAATGATAAGAAATATCTTGTAAAATTTGATAGAATTGAAATACAAAGTTGTGGTTCGGGATATGAAAAGTCAATATGATATAGATCAGGCTAGTGAGGGGTTGTATTTTTGGTGACTGCATTTTGTAACTTTCTTGCTACAAAATGACTGATGTGAATGTTTGAGTTAATTAAGATAGATTATTTCTGAATTATCGAGATTATGTGAATTTTTCTAAGAGAATTGTGGTTTTTTGTTAATTTGAAAATCTTAGTGACTTCCTTCTCATATCCTTCATGGTTCAAAAGAAATATAATTAGAGATATTAAAGAAAAATCCCGTTTATGATGTTTATTTAAAGAGTAGGGTGAACCACAGTATCTGGATCAGTTTAAAATATTGCGTTCTAAAATAAAAAAAGAGAGATCGACTCGGTATATAAAAAATATATTGAAAATTCTGAATCGCAAATAAAATCTAATCCTACTTTTTTTATCATTTATTTATAATGTATAATACATCTACGATCCCTATTCAGTGTTTGATGATAACATCCCACTAAATGATCCACAACGCATAGGCAACGAATTTGCTAGTTATTTCCAGTCCACACTTATTTCTTCATCTATATACGTTAAAGCAGATCATGACAACGCATTCAATATCCCACAGCTTAATATACCACTAATTAGAGAGGAAGATGTGCTCATAGCTTTAAAAAAGTTTAAAAACAAGTTAACCACTGGTCCTGATGGAATTCCATCATTTTTGTTAAGATATTGCGCCATTATCTTTTCTGCACTACTGACTACTATTTTTAATTTAGCTCATCAGTCTGAAACATTTCCTCAAATTTGTAAGATCGAAAGTCTATCCTATATACAAAAAAGACCACAAGAGTGCAGTTGAGAATTATAGACCTATAGAGTTATCCTCTGTAACTTTGGCAAGCTCCTTGAAGTTATTTTACATGATATTTTATCTTTCCATGTTAAAAGTCAAACCTCACTTTATTCACTTTATTAATTTCTTGTATTCACATCTGTTTAATATGCTATTAAATGTGCATTATCATGGTTTCACATCTATTCAAGTGTCGGCAACTTCAGGAGTACCGCAGGGTTCAGTTCTTGAGCTCCTACTTTTTATACTATTTATTAATAATATTTGTCAGGAAATGGAGACATGCAATGCCTTTATATATGCCGACAAACTCAAGCTATATTAGCTCAGTATGGATGAATAAATTGGCATGCTATTAATATATGGAAAATATCGGCAAAATGTGATTAGTGCATGTGCTGTGTATGTTGTGCGTTAACAACTTACCCTCGAATTTAAATAATGATATGTACTTTCAAGATGGGCAGGATATCAAAATGCTCATATCTTTCGCAATTACCTAAATGAAACTTATGGGAAACAGTGAACTGGTACCAATGGTCCAGTAAGATAGCCACCTAGGTCACTTGATCTGATTCCCCTCGATTTTCATTTGTGGAGTATCTTAAAAATAATGTTTACTCCTGACTACCAACATTAAGAGATTTGCAAAATGAAGTAGTACAAGCATTCCAAAAAATTACCAGCGATGAGTTAAGAAATGTTGCTCGGTGTACATTAAATGGGACTGAATTTTGCATCATGGAGAACGGGAGTCAGTTTAAATACATACGACTTTCAGAATAAAGAACTGGGAGAGTTTTATTGGATGGCTGGTTGCATTAGATATAATTATATCGCTGACAATGTCGCGAGAGGATGGTTAATAAAATTTGAAATGATTTAACAAACGCCATTGCACAGTCCCATACAAGAAAGCTCGAAACACACATACTAGACGTCATTTTATTATTTAGTTTATTAACTATAATGGTATGGTATAGATGTATAGATTGTTTATCAGATGATGGCTGTAGTTCCAAAAAAAAATAGAATCAGCTTAGACTGGAAAGGAGTTTACTAACATTCACAGTGATGATATTTACAAAAGGAATTATTATAAAACTGAATTTAATGTTTCATTTTGTTTATTACTTGGACAAAAGGGGGAATTAAATTAAAGAATCATACCTCAAAGACTTGTGTTTTGATGACTAATTGACATTGTTTTACTAAAACTTGGTCATTAACTAGTTCATTCCGGCATAATATAGAAATTATCATGTGGAGAAATAATTTTAGACCTTTCTAAATTAGATCTTCTCGGGACAATCACATTCAAAAACCACTACAATCTACAAAGACAACAAGAACAACGTATAATTTGGGGACAAAGTAACGAAAACTAATCTGTGTAGGTTTTATCCTTTTGACAAAGTACGTGGATGGAGAGATACGTAAATTGTATACCTTGAATGAATTCGGTTATTCATGATGTATGTTCCTTGTACTAAGGCCTATAAATCTGTACAATTTAAATTTGTCAGTTTAAACCTTGACTACTATTAAGTTATTATTATTGAAACAGTGATAAATTTGAAATTATTCAAGAAATATAATATTCATAATGCATTGAATATAGACAGAAAAACATTGGCCAACGATTGGATACTTCAGCAGAGCAGCTCCTTCCATATCAATGTCTACAGCCATGGCCTACAGCGCTGATATTGCCCTATTTTTCTATTACTATTCAGTGTTGAGTGTATGTAAGTAGTATGAATTTTAATAAATCGTAGATTTTCCGACATAGAGCAACTGAGTACGCAGCATATTCTTAATTTGTGAGATGAGATAACGAAATGAAGAGATCAGACGTCGTCTTTGAAATTTAACATATCTGACTCGGCTGTTTATCAGACTTAATTATCTGATTAGTTATTAACTAGATTATCTATCTCATTTCTGTGCTGTATTTATTATTTATTTATTATTCCGCCACGTTATAGAAATTATCATGTGGGAAATAATGTTAGATGTTTCTAAATTACATCTTCTTAGTACAATCACATTCAGAAGCTACTAAATTCTATGAAGACCAAACAAAATTTTGGATGAGCAAGTAATTATTGGCGCCCGATGTGGGGCAAATCAAGTACCAAAACTGTCAATTGGTAACAGAGCAATTGCAATATTGATGGATAGGCGATTTGTATTGTAGCCTCATATATAGCAGCTTCAACGCAACATAATATTTTTTATTAAAGAGATACAGATTCCGTAAAACAAAGTGTTTTAAAATATCAAGTCAGTGCTCTATTTTTTTATTCTTCAAAAGTGTATTGCTCATACACGATATCAATATACCTATACCATCTTTAAATAAATCAATTAATTTTATCATTATTTTTTTATTTCACATAGCCCTTTGTTGGCACGTGATGGCCTGATAATAAACGTAGAATCGAACAGAGTTTACCTTTTTTTTTTTTTTTTTTTTTTTTTTATACATTTATTTAACGTCGGCCTATTTCCGCTACTGAGGCCTAACACCGACGCCTGTAGACGAGCTACCCCCAACCAGGAATTTTGCCGAACCTCTTCCCTTAAGAAGAGTAGGGATCTTTTACTTGCCTAACATTTAATAGACAAGGGACCGACGGCTTTACATCCCCTCCGAAGGATGGTATATCTCCTATACAACCCTCGCCTAAGGTTGTATAGCTTCCGCGCATACACTGATATACAAGCCGCTGGAAGATGTATGAGGCGAGGACGCGGTTTCCGTTGGAATGGTCACCCATCCAAGTACTTACCGCGCCTGTCGTTGCTTTACATCGCATACCGAAGTATGTACATAGTAAAGACGCACCTACGCTCGCCCCAGTTTACCATTTCCTCATAAAGTTTAACAGCGTGCTCGGTGAACCCTTGAAATAGTATTTTAGTGGAACATCGTTCACATGCAAATTACCCAATTGATTTCTTAAGTAGTTAATAATAATAATAAATAACACCACAGGTAATTACGACCCCCTTTATCCCGGAAGGCTCTAGAAAAACCTTGTTGTGTGGGAGGGGGCTATACATTTAAAGACAAGGAACACACACATCCAATATCCGTGTATAGTAACTTTTGAGTGAGAGGCAAGTGCGCTCACCTCTCAACCATCAGTCATACAAGTTGAAGAAGGTTATGAAATTCCTTAAATATATTGAAATCATTAGGTCTCGATCTACAGCAGTAGAACAATTTAATTATTCACAGCGCATAGTATGATTTGAGATAATAAAAAATTATATAAAAATATATTAAAAAAAGCTTTTATTTAAATGCTCTAAAAAGTAGAAAATAAGCTTTGAAGTAAACCAAACCCATCATTTTCTTACATTATATAATTTTTTTATGATATAAAAGCTTGTCTCGAGATTTTCCTGTGTAAAGGAGATTGCTCGCAATAAGCTTTTATATCATAAAAAATTATATAATGTAACAAAATGATGGGTTTGATTTAGTTCAAAGTTTATTTTCTACTTTTTAGAGCATTCAAATAAAAGCTTTTTTTAAAAACATTTTTTATATAATTTCAATTTTTACTTTTTAGTCTTTTGATATGGTTAAAGTCGTCCGCCATCTTGAACTAAATTTTTGACTAGAAATTCTTAATACGCGACCCCGAGAACCCCCAGATATCGATTTTGATCTATTTTATCTAAATGACAAAAGTCATTTTGAATTTCTGAACTTTGACTAAAAATTCATATTCCGCGACTTAAAAAAACCCCCAAATATCGACTTTGAGTTGAATCGCGTCCGCCATCTTGAAGTCGCCATCCTGAACTAAATTTTTTACTAGAAAGTCGTAATCGGCGAACCCGAAAACCCCCAAATATCGATTTTGATCGATTTGGGCCATAAATGACAAAAGTCGTCCGCCATATTGGTGCCGCCATTTTGAATTTCTAAATTTTGACCAAGAATTCGTAATTGGCGATCTCAAAAACCCACAGATATCCATTTTGGGTCGAATCGGATCATAAACGGTAAAGTCATCCGCGATCTTGAAGCCGCCATCTTGTTTTTTTCTTATATGAAAATGTTGAAGTATATTGTCACCGGACTTATACACAAGTGCAGAATTTCAGAGCTCTAGCTTAATTAGAGCTAATCGAACTAACAAACTAACGAACATTGCAAGTTTAATAAAAGCTT
Organism: Leptura quadrifasciata; assembly: GCA_963675555.1. NCBI lineage: Eukaryota > Metazoa > Arthropoda > Insecta > Coleoptera > Cerambycidae > Leptura > Leptura quadrifasciata. Next base: position 53,317,786 of record OY776682.1, on the reverse strand, counting down.
TTAAAAATGAAAGTAGAGTTGGATAGCAGGAAGTACAATATTTTTCAGTATATAAAAGAATAGCACAGTAGTTATACAATCAGGTACCTGAATTGTTTATTATACTTTGAAGTTGGAGAAGAACTTCACGAGACATTTCTGGAAATGAGTGCCGAAAGAAACTTAACCTCTCAAAAATGGATTTTGGATTATCAATTCTTGATAAATCCACAAATCTCTGATTACAGGAAATTTAAAATACTGTTTATAATAGCGAAGAAATGAGGCATACCTTTTGCAACGTTCTTGCTGCAAAATTGTAACAATCAAGGCAGATGTAGATGATTACCATTGTCTTCGTATTTTAAAGAACATGTTTTAATGAAAATTAATTATAATTGATCAAAGCGCAGTATATGTATAAAGGGTTTAAGATATTACAAGTTACTTTGTACGCATCTTGTATGTGTACAAAACATGAATGCTAATTTTGTAAGGAATTTATAAAACATCAGTTCTCTTTGTGGTGTTTTTTTAATTACAAATCCAGTTATCAGCGTAATTAGATTTACTTTACTTTCTTTGTGAAAACGTGCGTGTGTGCGTTGAATTTAATGTAATGTAATCTAAAATTTTATAAATTAACAATTTTGATTATTTTTTAACGCTCAGATGAAATATGCTACTTTAGAAGCGATGTTGATGGTTTAATTTCTACGCCGAGCCAGCTTTCCAATTAAAATGATTAAATTTTAACTTTTTCAATTCAATTTAGTTTCACGACTTCTAAGAGCGGAATCGAAAACGTATACAGAAACATTGTGAACACGATATACAGTAAATAAAAACGTCCAAATTGAAAAGACCTTATACAAAGAAACAAAACTTAAACATTGTTGTTAAACAATCTATTGAAATTCAGCACGAAATTGCTTCCTGAAACAACTCAGTTAGCTTAAGGGTGAGTTTAAATTATTTTTATTCATGGAATTTAACTACTTGTAAACAGCCATTTATTTCTCTACATGTTTATTAAATAAAATACTTTCGAATTTATTTGCTCGGCTTTAGTTTCATAAGTGTGTACTCTTCGAGATGCTCTCCTCCCTAGAAACATTCCACTAACTACTTTTTGCTGATTCCGAGGTCATAATTAATTAAAATAATAGTTGGATAATAATTTAATCTTATATCGGTGTCATAGCACTGCTACTTAGAGTCGGCAAACCATGCTCGCTGTCTAGAGTTTAAGTTGTTAGTCCGTGGATCTTAAAATGCTAAAAGCTGGGATATAACAAAATTGAAAGCTAATGTTTTGAACAGCTTAAATTCAAATTTACAAAAAAATTATCATATGCAAAAGGGCACTATTCAAAATGTTCGACTTATTAACATGAACAGATGGATGCCAGCATGTTCTGTATATTACCAAATTTTGGAAACGACACCTGTCGCTGTTTAGGTGTAATGAAATGAAATGATTTTCAAAAAGCATTGTCTCTTATGTAGATTTTTAACTTTAAACATTTATATCTCTCTTCGACGTGTCGCCAAAGTTGATTAATTTTGCTGCTCTCTTTTCTTCCACATCGATTTTCTCAAAAACCAAGCCTTAAATCTATAAATTCTTCTATTGCAAAGTTGTTGTGTTATTCTTCCTGATTACTACGATATTTCATTCTCCTCAAAATTGGTAAGAGACAGAGAAATGAACAGGTGCCATACGATAGCGTAGAAAATGTTTTTTCATTATTTCATATGTACGGCCTCCCAGCAAAAAGAGATGGACGAAGTCTTCCAATAATAACCCATCTTCGGTTATAACTCTAATACGGCCCAATAAATCAAAATTCTACAGGATATAAAAAATAAAGACCATTATTCCTTCTATCGATCTTAACTTACCTGTAATTTCAATGAGTACAAGTCATCTGTTGCTTGGTGTCCTTGCCATGATAGCTGCTCCTATCATCAACTCATCTTTATGATGTTTTAAATTCCTTTACATTTTTTACACTCAAAATATTTAAGAAAATGGTCCCAAGGCAATTATTATTATGTGATAATCAGAGTAATATTAGTTAAAACAGTCAAAAACCAAACAATTATTACCTTGGAACGAATATTATTCCCTTACTTATTTTACTTCCACATCCAGTTGAAGTATAGTAACGCAAACAAAAATTATTACTATTTTTTGTTGATATAGTCATGAAACGTCGTAATTTTAAATTTGAGCAAAAAAAAAAAAAAATATGTCTGTCTGTCCGTCTGTGTGTCTGCAACTTTTTTTTTGTGCGCACGTTTACTCTGGAACCGTTTATGATATTTATTTGAAATTTGGTACACTTATGTCCTATAACGAGACCTAGAACTAGATTATATTTTTATGTATTCCGTTGAAGGGGTCAGGGGTAAATGGGGTAAATAAGGGTAAAAGGCAAAGCAGGCAGGTAAGAGATTTAGGGTATGTATGAAAAGTCAAGGTCTCAGATGAGCCCCCCCCCCACTATCACCCCCAATACCACCTCCACACTATTATGAGTAAAAAAATTAAAATGTGATATAGTGTGTATACAAGAACGAAACAAATTTTTTTTATTAAATTGAGTAAAAAATCAAATTGGGATTTGGTGTGTATAAGAGAACCAATGGCCTTTAAAATTTTTTTGGTAGCCCTCTACCACCCCCATTACCACCCGACCCTATTATTAAAGGGAATAAAATATTACTTTTGGACTTAGTCTGATAAGACTTGGATAGAAAATCTGGATGTAAATAAATAAATATAAATAACACCACAGGCAATTACGACCCCCTTTAACCCGGAAGGCTCTAGAAGAGCCTTGTGTGGTAGGGAGCTACACATTTAGAGACAAGGGACACACACCCAATATTCGTGTATAGTGGAAAAATCCCTCTCATAATATTTTCCACTGTCACGACAGGGAATCGAACCCAGGACTTTTGGGTGAGTGGCAAGTGCGCTTACCTCTCGACCACCAGTCATATAAGTGGAAGTAGTGATTCCTTGGGCAGCGGTTTTTAATCTTGGAAATGAGACCATTATCTTTCTTTAAACTCTTGTCGACTCGAAAGTCCTGAAGGAAAGGGTCGCACCATCTGGACTCTTTAATTACCTCCAAATTATGACAACTTAGTTGCTAAATCACGAGTGAAGTATAATGTTCCCTGTTTTTGTATTTAGGAAATCTATTTTGATCTTAACGATTTTTAAATGTTTTTAGACTTTTCTGCACAATTTTGAATACACAAGCATGTGTTCAGTTTATTTTTAATTTTTGTACAAGTAACTGCTGCTGTGCGTGATGTGACAGTAAATGTGGTAATTTGAAAACCATTAATTTTAAAACTAACCCACATCTATTCCACTTTGTTTCGCTAGTATGCAAATAGTCTGTTATTGAAGTTCATAGCAGCGTTTGTCGCGGTAAATTGTGTTTATCTTCAATTACAAATTTAAGCGGTATTATTACCAAATACCGTTTGCACTGGTTAATTGCAATATGAGGTATATCGTAATTGGCAGTAGCTAAAAAATAAACCATTTAGCAGTTGTCTATTTACTCAGTTAATTGTTACATCAAGTATCGCAAAATGTTAATTCCATCCGAATAAAGTTACATTGCCCAAAAAATTTATGTATGGCAAACAAAAATCTCTATTAACGTCACCGTAATACAGGGTGGTTCACCGAAAACCAAACAGGCGTGCTTTCTGCTTGCATGATCATTTTTTCGAAAAACACTCATACCCATCGAGTTTATTATTAAAGGGACACATATTTTGCAAAATTATATTAAATATTCAGATTTATAGCTGTAATTCAATATGACAGTAGTCAGTTTTCAAAATCCCGTCTCACATCTCATGGTCTCTCTTGAATATTCTAGGGTTGGGTTGTGAAACTTTTGTTGTTAATAAATGGTCCCACAGGAATAAATCTAGTAGCCTTTCTGGCCATTCTATAGACACTTTTATTTTGGAAAATTAGGTTTAATGATGTCATCTAAAATATATCTATTTTTCTAGTTTGTTTAGTAGATGGATATGAGATACTGCGTCGAAAGCCTCTAAAAAGATGGCTACAACTTTATTGTCCTATTCGAAGTTAGTATAGTACCTAATAGCAATTGAAGAGGCTCTTCAGTAATAGTATGCCTCTAAAATACATTTTTATTATTGGTATTACTTCATTGTTTAGTAGATACGACCAAAGTTTATTATTTAGACACTTTTCAATATTATATATTAATGATATTGAACGGTAATATTTGTAGAATAATACTTTCCTTAAAAATAAATAATAATGTGTTTAGATACTAATTTTAAAGTCTTTTAAGGTCTAGGGAGTTTTATCTGAATCACCCTGTCTATTGTAACGACAAAATGACTACAACGTGAAGAGGATTTCATCAAAAACTAATAAAAAAGTGATTAACCGACTTTTATTTCTAATTCCTCCTAATAAATTAATGTTTTATTCCATTTTGGTCTTCACAAAACAGTCCAATCAAATGCGCCTCGACCGTATAGAGAATTATTATCAAATAATTGTGTCTACATTGAGGACGAGTAGAAAATTTAATCAAACCATTAAAATAGGATTGAACCGACTTTTCTCTAATCGGTGTAATTGTATTTCTCGTACGTTGATGACATTTTATACATTGTTGGGAAGTAATGCACAAATTTTTATACATCCATTTTTTCGGCCCAGTAGGTCAACACTTACGTGTTAGGCTTGAGACCAAGGAGTCCCGGGTTCGAATCCTGGCTAGGGTATGGATGTTTAGTGGCGTTTCTCATGTGTTACCGAGATACTGGTAGTGGATTAGATGGGGTTGTGCGAGAGACAACGCTAGTCGCTGTACCACTCCTGAGTTCGAGTATCAGCTGCGGCAGATGGCAATGTCGTAGGGAATGGTAGTTGTCTGTGTGTATGTGTCCCGGTTGAGTGGAATAGGTAAACTAAATAAGGCGATAAAATAAAATTAAAATATATATACATATAAGTACGTAGTATATAGGAAAGTATTGTGATCGTGCAAAAATCGATTTAGAGTTTTTTGTAAATTTAGACGTTTTCAAGTCCCCTGAAATCATAAAAGTGATTTTAAAAAAAAATTATGTCTGCCATCTGTAGTCACACCTATAGTTCTAACTGTGGAAGTGTTAACGCCTTATAACAGATAAAGAAACGTAAAATATTTTTTTCCTCAAAGTCGGCTCTAACGATTTTGATCAAATTTAACATGGATACACACCTAGCACTGGCATGGGATGACGTTACCCGTTACTTCCTAAAAATGCAAGGACGGAGGTTGTAGGGATAAAGGTGAAAATAATCAAATTATTTTCCTTAGTATCAGTATAACATGGCGAGGCTAGTTGTTTCTAGAACATTCAGAGAGAGAAAGAATTAAATATTTTTCCTCCATAATCACTCTAACGATTTTGATCAAAATTAACACATAAATACACATTTAGTACTGGTATGAGATGGAGGAGGGAAGAATTAATTTTTTTCTTTCTGACTGATTTCTGTCACCTTATAATTCAGGTCAAATCCTATACGGTTCTATATATTTTTTAAATTCATCTTTTCATTGCTATTTAATGTTTTTGTTTAAATAATCGAGTCATTTTAATTAAATAATCAAGTATTCGTATTAATATTTTTAATTATTTCAAAAACTCAAATTGGATTTGATTTTTGGAGGAAGGCTCTCTCACAGAAAAGTACTACACCTTCTATTGGAAAGGTCTTCCCACCAATTCAAAAAGACAACATGGAGTAGGATTTGCCGTTCGGAATCAACTTGTATCCAACTTAACACAAGTACCACAAGGCCTATCCGAGCGTCTAATGCTGCTACGCTATGAGCTATCAGATTGCAACGTGGTAAATCTAATAAGCGCCTACGCTCCCACTCTGGATGCAAGTCACGAAACCCAGGAAAGCTTCTATCAACAGCTGGAAGAAACCCTCTGTAGAATACCTAAAACGGAACGACTCGTTATTCTTGGCGATTTTAACGCTAGAGTAGGGAGAGATGCAGACACTAACTAACTAACGGTCAACTACTCCTAACTAAATGCGCCGAGCATGATCTAGTTATAACAAACACCATTTTCCGACAAAAGGATAAATTTAAAGGCACCTGGCGTCACCCCAGATCAGGTCACTGGCATCTACTGGACTATGTTATCGTACGTAGGAAGCATCTCAAGGACGTCCAAATTACAAAGGCGCGCATTGATAGCGAATGTTGGACCGATCATCGTCCTGTTGTCTCTAAAATGAAAATTGTTATGAGACCCAAACACCGAAGAACTCAAGTAAAACGCGTATTAGTAAATTGCGTGACCAGCAAACCGTCGAACAGCTAAAGCAAAAAGTTCAAGAGAGTTTGATTGCACTAGAAGAAACCAATTCTGTAGATGTCGCTGCTACCTGGACACAAATTAAAGACAATTTAAAAAATGCGAGTGAGAAAATTCTTGGCACTGCAGCAAGTAAAAAACAGGAGGACTGGTTCAAGAATAATGAAGCTTTTATACAAAAACTTCTTGACCGCAAACATACTGCCTCCCAAAACGCTATCAACCACCACAACGACTCATCAAAAGCAGAAGCTTTTACCCAATCTAAGTATGAAACGCAACGCGAAATCAGAAGAATAAAGAACGAGTGGTGGGCAAGCAAGGCCAGAGAAATTCAAAGGTACGCCGATTCACACGACTACAGGAATTTCTTTCAAGGAGTAAAAGCAGTGTACGGCCCCAGTCGGATAAATATGTGCCCTATTAAAGATTTAAATGGAAATCTCCTCAAAGAAGACCAGGAAATAAGAGCCCGATGGAAAGAACACTACTCTAACATTCTTAACCAGCAAAGTCAAGCCGATCACGATATTATAAATCTTATCCCTCAATATGACACCTTCGAAGACTTAGATAAACCACTAACAACGGAAGAGATCTTAATCGCCATTGGGCAGCTAAAAAATAACAAATCTCCCGGCGCCGACTCACTCCCAGCTGAGATCTTTAAAGCTGTGTCGTCAGAGCTCATACCCTACCTCAAAAAACTGTTTGATGTCGTGTGGGAAAGTGGTCAAGCTCCGCAGGAGTTTCGTGATACACTTTTAATCAACCTCTTCAAAAACAAAGGGAGCGCTGCGGACTGTGGAAATTACAGGGGTATAGCTCTCCTGGCTGTTGGAGGGAAGATACTCACTAAAGCGATGGCAAATAGGCTAACACCTGTTATGGAAAAGTTACTTCCTGAAACACAGAGTGGCTTTAGACCAAACCGAGGCACATCGGATTTAATCTTCACACTTAAACAGCTTCAAGAAAAAGCACTCGAACATCAAGGAGAAATTCACATGGCCTTCATTGATTTAACCAAGGCGTTTGACTCGGTGGACAGGGAAGTGCTCTGGAAAATTATGTTCCGCTTAGGTATCCCTAGAAAATTTGTGGAAGTATGTCGCAGTCTACATACAAACAACAACGCCCAGGTTATGTATAATAATGAGGCAACCGAACCTTTCCAAACCCTCACTGGAGTTAGGCAGGGATGTGTCCTGGCACCCCTACTCTTTAATTTGTTTACCCCTGCTCTAACAATTATTGTTGACAACAAACTGACAGTCAGAGGAATAGGTCTCAGATACCGTTGATGGCGGTCTCTTTAACATAGGGCGCTTTAGAGCTTTCACGAAGACACGCACACGATTCATTTGTGATCTCCAGTATGCGGATGACTGTGCACTTTTAGTGTCTACGCCGGAAGAGCTTCAAGAACTTTTAGATGTGTATGCCCAGAGCTAGGATTCCTTGGGACTTAAAATCAACATTGGAAAGACTAAGATTATGTCAACTCCTCATCAAGTGAACCAAATAGACATTACACTTAACGGAAATTCTCTTGAAATGGTGGATCAGTTCAATTACTTAGGCAACGTTGTTAATGACAAAGCACATAGACAGCGAGATTCGCAATAGAATTAACGCTGCATCTAGAGCACTCTGGGGTCTTAGAGAGAGAGTATTTGACAACCACGACCTTGCTTTGTCAACGAAAATGGCTGTCTACAGAGCAGTTGTCATTCCAACACTGCTATATGGATGTGAAAGCTGGGTCACTTACCGTCGTCATGTGAAAGAATTAGAACGTTTTCAGCAAAGACACCTCAGAAGTATGGTGAAAATCCGTTGGTTCCATCACATATCAAACGTGGAAGTACTCAGGAGAGCAAAGAGCCTTCCAATTGAGGTGCTTATTTCAAGAGCACGCCTAAGATGGGCAGGTCACGTTCATCGTATGCATGATAACCGCCATCCTAAATGTACACTTTATGGTGAATTGCTAAGCGGTAGAAGAAGGCGTGGCGGTCAACGAAAGAGGTTCAAAGACGCTCTCCATGAAAATCTAAAATCCTGCGGTATTGCAGACGAGCAATGGGAACAACTTGCAGCGGACAGAACCGAATGGCGAGGAGTTGTGGCCAGCTATCAAGGAAATGTTGCTACAAGAAGGCCGAATCCAAGACCTAACCAGGCCTATGTTTGTCCTGACTGCGGTCGACATGTGCTCTCTCGAATTGGCCTCTATAGCCATAGTCGTGTGCACCGTAGATGAATGGGAATTACAATAGACTACACCTTTTACTTGTTTTTTTATTGTACACAATTTATCGACTGTAACGTTTTTATACTCGGACTCGAGTAACGGCTAATAATAATAATAATAATAATTTTTTGAAAAATTCACCACGTCTTTTACTGATAAATTTTCTTCTTCATTATTGTTGATAATTTAATAAAAAATTTATAAATAATTTTAACATTAAAAATTATTAAAACTTTCATTATTCACACATTTATCACACCACACCGAAGTAATATGATATTTGTCTAATATATGTACCAAAGAAACAAAAAAATTTCCGGTTCTTACGCCGCATGGTTTAATGGTTAAGTGATACATGATATTAAACAAAAAGAAAAAGTTAAAAAGATACAAGTTACATAGCACTCTTGATGATGAAAACACATTTAGAAGATTAAGGTCAAAAGTGAAGTTTTTAAGTTATATTTAGTCAGTATTAAAAATAACATTTAGGTCCACCCAAACAATTTCTTTAGTTTTATTAAAACAAAAAATTATTCTACATCCATCTCTTCATCTTTAAAATACGAAAATCAAATTATCGAAGACCCGCAATTAATGACTGATGCTTTGCTGACTTCTTCTCTAAATCCTTTACACCTCCCAATCCCGGCGTCGATAATTTTCACGACACACCTAAGATTAACTCCAATGCCTTAAATCTGTTTGTTACCACTAGGAAGAAATAATTAAGGCCTTTAAAAAAACTAAAGATACTATGGCCATGGGTCCCGATTTAATTAATGCATTTCATATTAAAGACTTGTGGGAATGTATTTGCCAAAGCAGTATTAATTATCTATAATCTAATATCAAGAAATGCAAGTTTTGCTCAGTATGTGTCCCGTAATCAAAAAAGTTGACTTGAACGAGATAATAAACTATAGACTAATTACTATTATTTGTAAATTTAGAATTTTTTGAATGTAATTGTTCACTCCTCCATATATTCTCATGTCTCTGGCACAATATCTATCGCTCAACATGGTTTTATGAAAAGTAGGTCATCTATCACAAACCTTGTGTGCAAAACACAATTTCTTCGTGAAAGTCATAGTATTTTGTTTAGTAAACTAGACACATATCTGTAGGATCGATATTAATTTATTCAGTACCGAGGTTATAAAGCTGGAAGTTTCTCAAAAATCTGGTGTGCCACAGGGGTCGATACTTGCTCCACTTTTCTTTGTCATGTTTATTAACGATATTTTGGAGGACTTCGATAATAACACCCATTTCCCCTGGTACACAAATGATCTAAAAATACATCAATTGATGACTGTGTTAATCTTCAAGACTGCTTAAATACCATTAGTACTTGATGCAATGATAACTATTTACCTCTTAATGCCAGCAAATGTAATATAATGTTATTTGGCAGAAAAACCAACATGTACATGTATAATTATAACGTTGTAGAAATGATAACTGCTTCATCTTTTGAAAGCTTTGGTTTCGTGATACGTAACTGGTAAGGTTTTAAAAACATTTCCACTCATGGACTACTTTAAGTGACTTTCGTTAGATCTTACCTTGAATACGCTTCTATTGTGTGCAGTCCAATTCACAATTCCGATAGTCTACAACTAGATAAAATTCAGCGTAGGTTCTTAAAATCTGCTGTGTACATATTTAACTGCGAATATCCACCCAGAGGATTTCCACAAACTGAATGTCTGGAAATGTTTGACTTAAAAGTCTCAGCAATCGAAGAACTGCCAACTCCATAATTTTCCTCTTTAAAATTGTAAATAATAGTCTAGATTGTATTAACCTGTCAAATCAAATTAATTATATAGTATCTAGAATTAGTATTCGCCATAACCGCGTATTTTCAGGGCGCACACCACGAGCAAATATCCTTGTACCATCACCAATCTTTCGAATCATTTTTAAGACTTTTATATTGTCATAAGGTATTTTTTATATATTTTTTATTTATGTTGTCATAACATATGTTATGTGCATTTATGATCTATGTTAGTTTCTTACTATTTGATTGTTGGGTCAGATATCATGCAGCCAGTCATAATATGTTAAAATAAATCTGAACCTAAACAAAGTAGAGAAAAAGAGCAACGAAGAAAAATACAGGGAAACACGCTTCTCGCCCAGGGGTCTGTCAATATATCAAGTTTGGCATAATAAAAAAAGACCACGATAGGTTAGGTAAAATCATAAAGTTAAAGCAAGAGGAAAATAAAACTAGCCTATAGTTCGATATTAATATCTATCAAAAAACTAATAGTTTATAGATTTTCTTGCTACCTATAGTAAGTAAACTACGTTGAACGGAGCGGAGCCATCATATTGCAGTATGACATATGTTATAACATATGTTATGTGCATTTATGATCTATGTTAGTTTCTTACTATTTGATTGTTGGGTCAGATATCATGCAGCCAGTCATAATATGTTAAAATAAATCTGAACCTAAACAAAGTAGAGAAAAAGAGCAACGAAGAAAAATACAGGGAAACACGCTTCTCGCCCAGGGGTCTGTCAATATATCAAGTTTGGCATAATAAAAAAAGACCACGATAGGTTAGGTAAAATCATAAAGTTAAAGCAAGAGGAAAATAAAACTAGCCTATAGTTCGATATTAATATCTATCAAAAAACTAATAGTTTATAGATTTTCTTGCTACCTATAGTAAGTAAACTACGTTGAACGGAGCGGAGCCATCATATTGCAGTATGAGATATTTTTAACAAGTGAATCTGTAGCAGTTTTGTACTTATCGCAAGCGAAGAGAGGGTGATCAAGAACACCCGCTTTGGTCTTTACTATGTACATACTTCGATATGCGATGTAAAGCAACGTTAGGCGCGGTTAGTACTTGGATGGTTGACCGTTTCAAAGAAGACCGTGTCCTCGCCTCACATATCTTCCAGCGGCTTGTATGTCAGTGTATCCGCGAAAGCTATGCAACCTTAGGCGAGGGTTGTGTAGGTGATATAACCATCCTTCGAAGGGGATGTAAAGCCGTCGGTCTCTTGTCTATTAAATGTTAGGCAAGTAGGGATCTTTATCCCTACTGTTCTTAAGGCAATATGTTCGGCAAAATTCCTGGTTGGGGGTAGCTCGTCTACAGGCGTCGGTGATAGGCCTCAGTAGCGGAAATAAACCGACGTGAAATAAATGTTAAAAAAAATCACCCCTCCTCAAAGAAATTTTATTCACTTTACCCTAGTGCTTATTTGCTATTACTTTATTAGAAATAAGCGAGTATTAACACTAATTGAAACGACATATCTTAAATTAGTTAATTCCATTAAGTTACCACTACTATTCTATACCCTTTCTACTTGCACATCCTCAGGAATAAGTATTTCACATACTTCTATGAGTATTCAATATAACAACTTACTGCTATATTATTATTATTATGAATTTCTAGTGCTTGATGATATTAAAATTGTTTATTAACCTTTCATAATGCATTAAATACTTGAAAATAATGAACAAAAATTTATCATTAAAAGACATAGTTCAAATGTGCTTTTAGAGGGCGTAATATTAAAACATAATATTTTTAGTCGCAAACTCCTCTATCAGCAGGCGCCATGTAGCGGTCCAGTGTCTGTTGCAATCGAAAAATAAATAGCCTGACTGGGCTTAGCATAGTTCAAATGTGCTTTTATTTTATATAATATTCCGCCCTCTAAAAGCACATTTGAACTATGCTAAGCCCAGTCAGGCTATTTATTTTTCGATTGCAACAGACACTGGACCGCTAGATGGCGCCTGCTGACTATATTACATGTCACTATTGTAGAAATACCGGGATGTACCTAATAGTCAAAGGATCCTCGTGCCGGTCGTCACATGCCTACCTTGTACTGACGAGAGCCAGCAGCTCGAAACTGCAGTCTGCAGGTGGTGTGTGATGGCTGGCAAGAGAGCTCCTTTAAGTAGGATCAGCCCTTCGGCTGATGTTTGTTGCAATCCGAATCATTCGCGTTTTGATGGTAATATGCAATTATTACACTTAACGCGCCAGACTTGTAACTTGTAATTCAGCGCTCGGCGGGGCACATAGCCGGAGAGTAGCTGTTGGTTGCAGTCTGGTTACGTTCTTTATAGTAAAATAAGGATTTTATAGAGGAGTTTGCGACTAAAAATATTATGCTTCATTAAACGACATGGTCGAATTTTTATAAAATAATGAATTCATTTGCGATAATTAAAAATATGAACGAAAATACCTACTTGATTATCTAAATAAATAGATTAATTGATAATGAAAAGAGAAAAGGAAATCCTGTGATATTTGAACCCCAATTCTCTGGGTGAGAGGCGGATGTTCTATACACGGGGCCACTAATCTTCCTTGTTGACACAACAAACTTCTTGGTACTTAACGTCTGTACTTATATTTCCAATAACTTAATTTAGTAGCTTAAAAACAAATGGAATAAGAGTATTTATGCTCTAGTTTCACAAAAAAAAAAAAAAAATTGAAATCGGCGACCACCCAGCCTAAAGATATGTCTTTTAAAGTTGCATGTTTAAAATTTTATTAAAATTGGTTGAATGATAAAAAAGATTTGACGAAATACAAATTTATTGCGGAAACATGGCAAGTTAGTTCGACAGATTTACAATAACTTTATATAAAAATTTTAACATAAACATGTATTTATTCCAAATGGGAAAGTTTGCTCGAGTTGGCCGATTTTTTTGTGTAAATCTTTTAATTCTTTATAATCTGTAATAAATTGCATTTCTTTTAGAATTGTTTTCTTTTACTGTTTCTATCTCACTATGAAATTTGTAAGACCTGGAACCTCAATATTTTTGTGAACTTTAGATCATAATAATATTGAACTTTATCAACTAAACTCTCAATTTAAAAATACTGTTTTAAGTATTCTTAGAATAACATAAACAAAAATAAGTAAGAAAATTTAAAGTGTACAGTTTGTCTGCTGTCATAAAATAGCTTTACTTTAGCCTCTCGACAATTGTACTTCTTTGATCCGAATACTGAAAACAAAAAGGAATAAGTTTGCGGTTTCAAAATAAACAATGAATATTCTTGTACCTATATCACGTGTGCGTCAATATGCATAAAATATGGAGTTACCAGCCCTTGACGTGCCTGTCATATCCCTTGGGCTGTCTACCTTTACTTTACAGTTCATCTAACCCACCCTGACACATATCAATATGTAGGGGAGACTAGTTCAGGCAATCGCATATAAAACATACCATTAACTTTAGGATTTGATTTTTATTTAATAAAATTCTTATTATTTCTGGATAAAACAGTCGACAGTATTAGTCGTTTAATATTACAGATAAATACATTTGAAGCATATTGTCTTCAAATTATTTTCGCCCCATTCTGAAATATCAGATTTAAAGAACTCTGAATCCTAAACAATCGATTATTATATTTGTATTTTTCTGAAAAAGTTTTCTACTTCATCGGATATAATGTGAACATGAGGTATGAAAGTGCAAATGGTGTACTGTGTACTGTACTTTCCTACCTTTAATAGTCTCGCTCATCTAAGATATATTCGCTAAGCTACGCTACGCTGATGAGGAGCAATAACTCCGAAACACATGTCCGTAGCTGCATTGTTGTTTCTTTTTGAGGACTAAGGCACTAACTCACTTTCTTTAATTATATTTATAGTTCAAAAAATATATTGTTCTTTTAAAAAATGTTTTTACAAAAGTTCAAGATATGTGTATAAAGTTAATAATTTTTGGTTCGTATACCACACATGGTGAGGAACGGGACGACTCAGACAATGTCTCCGACTGCCATCCAATGGCTTTTGCTTGATTATCTTTTTACATATTTAAAAGATCACAATGATAATTTCGGGCGCTAGAGCTTAAAAATGCTCGAATGGCAACAATTCAGAATAATAATATTACTTATATATTCATACGTTCAGGCAAGGCGTTCCCATGTACATGTGTATACATGGTAATTAAACTTTTTTGCCGCAGAATCTCTAAGGAACCGCCCCTTAATATTTTGAATTCGGAACTTTTAACTTATTCTCGTATTTAATATAATGCAACGATGGAAGAATATAAATAAATGGAAAGAATGGCTGATGGCGAACAACCGGAACAGAGTGGCCCTTCCTAGAACAGAAAAGACCTGGGAAAGGATAAAGAAAAAGTATTGACTAATAATTTTTGAACACATAAATCTAGTTACCTTGGAATAAAAGACGTTTTTAAAAACATCATTTTCAAAACAATATTTGTTGACATAAAGTAAGTTGTCGGTGCTCAAAATTATCTTCGATTTTTCGTGTTTCATTCAATTTATTTTATATTTTTGCTATTTTTATTCGAATATATCCGTACATATGTTTCCGTCTTTGTGAAACTGGGAGTTTCCAAAAATGTACTTCGGAAAGTAGACCTCGAACTATCAGAATAGCCGAAATTGAGGAAGCGATGCTGCAAGAAATCGACGAACATCCGAGACGAGTACGAGGAAGATCGCTAGAGCTCTAAATATTTGTCATCAAATTATTTGGACCCTTTTAGTTGATTTTTTCTTGTATCCGTACCATATTCTAAGAGTACAGGCATTACTTCCCGAGGATTTTAAAAAACACCGTGTGAATGCTATTCAAAATTTCCATAAGAAAACCCCCATGCCATAAACTCAACCCATTTCCAAGAGCAATTTTCGGTTAATGTATGGGTAGGAATTATTGGTAATAATCTTATAGGCCTTTTTTCTGTCAACACGTCTTAATGGACAATCTTACCTGCATTTTCTCCAAGAAGAACTACCTGTGTTGCTTGAAGATGTACCAATTGCGTTAAGGAATCAAATGTGGTACATACACGATTGGAGCTCCTGTTCATTTCAGTGTATTTGATCGCGACCATTTGTATGTGGTTTGTCCTAATCGTTGGGCAGATTGATAGGACCTCAGCAATGGCCAGTAAGATCCCCGATTTCAATAGTTTGAATTGCTTTATGTGTGGTGGTCATCTTAAAACCCTGGTGTACAAAACTCCCATTAACACTTTAGAAGATTTAAGAGAGGGAAGAATTGCCTAGTGTGAAACAATACGGAATAGCCGGGAATGTTTAAACGAGTGCGCAATTCGATGCGAAGACGTGCCTATTAAGTGCACGTGGCCATTTCCAACAATTTATGTAAAACAAAATTTATCGTTATCAATGTTAATAATTAGTTTAAATTTGAATTTAATTGTTTTAATCAAGAACTGTGCGTCTGACGAGAAGAATTGACTAGGCTACTTATAAAAAATATCCACGCGGAAGAAATGTTATCGGCGTACATCTTTTTTGGTAAAAAATATCAGAGGATGTGTTTGCAGGGACGCCATTGGCGGAGCGATAAAATTTAATGTATTTACCTAAGAAAATGAATTCTTTTCCTAACCAATAACTTGATTGCATTTTTTTAATTATTTTTTATTTTCGCATTTGCACCTTTAGGGAATGAACTCATGGGAAAGGGAAATGGGCATTTCATCAACATTAGATAAATCCGCTGCCAATTACTTTTAGTTGTAGAAACGTCATTTCTTTTGATTTGAAAATATGAACATTTCACACTAAATAATTGATATATTTTACCCTGTTACCTCTGGCATTTGTATCGGAGTAATAATAATGGCATTGTATAAAATAAAGGCCATATTCATCTGCTGATATTCGTAATCAATGATATCACATAACGATCCACTTCATTGTATTTGGACTGTATATTCAACCAATTCCTCATTTGACATGTTAACTGGTACTGTATACAGCCCTATTATAATTAAATTTAAAAAAGAGAAGCAATCATTATAACACATGTAATTTTGTTTATCTGATACATATGCATAGCCAAATTTTAATTAGTCGCTAATATACTATATATTAAAACTATCACGTCATAAAAGTAGATATCCCTGCGGTAATTTGTTACAAAAGCAGGATATTTTAATCGAATGCAAATACATGCAATACAGCAAAATCCAATTTTCAAAAGTAAATAGTATATCGCCATTAATTAATGCAATAAATAAAAATGCAGGAAATCTATTGCAAAATGAAAATTGATCCTATCTATTTTAATTGCGTTATAAAATTTGTCATACCCTATTGAAAAATAAATTGATGATTGCTTTGAACCTACTCAACTTTCTAAAATGGGTCAAAAAATGCATGCAAAACTATGAAAATTTATTTTTATTATACCAGAAATTGCAACCCAATCCACAGAAACAAGAAACTACTTTGGACCGCATATTTGCTTTCTAAATTTATCCGAATCGGCATGCTGTCTGTGTCTGTGTGTCTGCCTGTCAGTCTGGCTGAGAACGATACATTTATCTCGAACACGACTAACATAGAAAGCTGAAATTTTAGTTATAACACCTGGGAGGTCTAAGGAAGGTCCCTATTGATATTGGTGAACTCAGTGTACGAGATGTGCCACCAGGCAAGGTCAAAAATGTATATATTTTAATCTAAAAATATTTCATAAAATCGTTTAGAACTGAAAATTACATCGAAGTGGACCTTTATAAATTTCTCTTCAGGAGGACAAGGACGACCAAAGAGAGAATTTAATAACAAGTTTTTGTCGAATCAAAAAATTCTTCGAATAAAAATTGTTGAGAATGAAAAATTGTCTCGAAGAGTCTTGTCTCATATTTCTCGTCAGAGTATCAACCAAGTAGCACACCTGGTGCTTTTATTATCCTTAAAGCCTTATAAATAATATATTATGACAATTTATAGAGCTAACTGGTTATATTAAAGCTTCATTCAACACTAAATTGTTTATAAAGCAGTTTGATGAAATATAATTGTTAGTAGTAAAATGTTCTTACAGCATAAATATAAAGCCACTTTAATAAAGTAACTTGTACAATTTATTACTTCGTAAAAGGTCCAGTAAGATCTTTTATACAGATACAAACCACATTGATTTATAACTGATGTATAAATGTTTATATAACATATATACAACTGCTTTGCAGCTTAGCTATTTCTCTAATATGGTTATGTTATATATTAAAATACTTAAAATCAACATTGGAAAGACTAAGATTATGTCAACTCCTCATCAAGTGAACCAAATAGACATTACACTTAACGGAAATTCTCTTGAAGTAGTGGATCAGTTCAATTACTTAGGCAACGTTGTTAATGACAAAGCAAACATGGACAGCGAGATTCGCAATAGAATTAACGCTGCATCTAGAGCACTCTGGGGACTTAGGGAGAGAGTATTTGACAACCACGACCTTGCTTTGTCAACGAAAATGGCTGTCTACAGAGTAGTTGTCATTCCAACACTGCTATATGGATGTGAAAGCTGGGTCACCTACCGTCGTCATGTGAAAGAATTACAACGTTTTCAGCAAAGACACCTCAGAAGTATGATGAAAATCCGTTGGTTCCATCACATATCAAACGTGGAAGTACTCAGGAGGGCAAACAGCCTTCCAATTGAGGTGCTTATTTCAAGAGCACGCCTAAGATGGGCAGGTCACGTTCATCGTATGCATGATAACCGCCTTCCTAAATGTACACTTTATGGTGAATTGCTAAGCGGTAGAAGAAGGCGTGGCGGTCAACGAAAGAGGTTCAAAGACGCTCTCCATGAAAATCTAAAATCCTGCGGTATTGCAGACGAGCAATGGGAATAACTTGCAGTGGACAGAACCGAATGGCGAGGGGTTGTGGCCAGCTATCAAGGAAATGTTGCTGCAAGAAGGCCGAATCCAAGACCTAACCAGGTCTATGTTTGTCCTGACTGCGGTCGACATGTGCTCTCCCGAATTGGCCTCTATAGCCATAGTCGTGTGCACCGTAGATGAACGGGAATTACAATAGACTACACCTTTTACTTGTTTTTTATTGTACAAAATTTATCGACTGTAACATTTTTATACTCGGACTCGAGTAACGGCTAATAATAATGTTATATAGCATTGGGTGTTAATCAAACCTGTACATTTTTCATGTGCTGTTTGTTATTAAATATTACATTGGAGTATATATATGTAATTATTGGATATTGGACATGATATTTGGTTTAAAGATTATGTTAAGTTTTAAGACTTCGAAGAGCTGCTTTGAAAAAAATCTACTAATAGTGGAAGTGGAATTTTTCCATCAGCAATTTTATGCTTGCATCCTGTTAGGGAGGTGCTTAGGAGTACCCAAAAAATTTTTGTTAATTCAAAAATCCTGTTCTCCAATTGCTATTGCAATTTAAATTTTTTAACCGTGTTTTTGAACTTAAAAATGTGAAAAACAACTGAAATTATTGAGTGAAAATTCATATCACTATATCTGTCATAGTTCCACTTAGATAGACTTATACTTTATTTTATCAATATATGTATTTAAAAAAAGTTATCGCCAAAAATAAGAAATATTTCCTTATCGGACCTCTCTCTCTCTTGGATATGCCCACCTTAAGGTAATTTTACTGCATAAAAACTTATTTGCAACCTTTATACAGCAATTATATAGTAAAACGAAATAGAGAGGTTGCCATAATACTACTTAAATATTTATGTACTCTTTAGAGAACTTATCAAACCTCTATAGATTGTGCCTATTAATACTACTGGATTAATGTTGTTAACTCTTAATTTTACAGCATTAAGCTTTCTAGAAAAGTGGGGTGGATATTTGAAACGTTTTTAAAAAGAAGTTTCTGCTACTTGGGCAGGGACGGGTCCAGGGAGGGCTCAAAGTAAGTTTTTGTTGAATAAAAAATATTTAGGGAGGGAAATTGTATTGAATTAAAAAAAACTCGTCCCAATAATCAAGCCAATTCCAAATTTTATCGAAAACTTTCAGAGCACCCAGAGGCGGTTTCGTGGAAGGTCCAAACAGTTATTTGTCGAATCAGAATAAAATTTGTCCTTGTTTCAAGTAAACCAGGGGAGGGGCTGCTCCAGGGAGGGCCCAAAAATTTTACCCAAAAAACTTTTTAAATATAATTTTTTATAATATGGCGAATTGTATCGAAAGCACTCTTTGAAAATTTCCCGTGAAATCAAACGCTGCCAAGAAGAATTGTGTTCAGGTTAATTTTAGTTTCTACCAAATTACCTAAAATTTAAAAATATATTTAGGATATGGGCTGATGAGAGAGTACTGTCTAGGTGCATCCGCTCGAGATCTATTTTCGCCAATGATGTTAACAGTACAATTGCTTTACTTTTTAGCATTCAAATAGTAGTACGCGAAATATACTAACTAATAAGAAACAATGGCAATATTACATATTTCGTTTAACCCTACACTGCTAAACTCTCACTAATTTCCTATCATCGTCGCTTCACGTCTAGCCAACAAAGTGAAGGCATACTTTAATTATAATACCATTGTCTACTAAATAATTATATAATTGTCTTGTTAACTCTCCAAGCAACACAAATTACTTTTTAAAATACTAAGAATATCTACTACCCGTTTTTATAAAGATTAAGGTTGTACAATTAAGAGTTAACAACAATATTTCAGTATTCATGAAGTAGTATCTAACGGTAATAACATAGTGGAGTCTCGTATCAAAGCTTGACTCTGTGTTTCGAACAAATTGATATGGGTAATGTTACCTCCTTTTCCTGATTATATATTATTGAGAAAGAATTGAGGCAACATATGCGGACGACTAGCTGGTTTAATTAAGCCGGAGCAAAGAGTAGTAGATTCTGAGTACTTGTAAGAGGTGTGAAACTTACCTTCTTTGGCATAACATAAAACACAAATTTTTGTCTTGTTCGAGGAAAGGAGACAATGATAAAATGATATTATTTGGGCACTATCTATAGTTGATAATTAGTTGAGTTGTTTCTTTCTCTAGAAAATACAGTCTCCTATAGACGAGATTAAAATCATTGGTAAGGGAAATAAAAAAAGTGTATAAAATGAATAATAAAATATATTACATAAATAAATGAATTTTATAATGTGAAGTGGTTTGAAATATAAATTTAGATGAGATTTTATGTTTAGAAAATAGTATTGGCGAACAAAGAATAATTAATACAAAAAATTAATAATGAAAATTATACTAATCTCCTAGATTTCTAGACTAAGTATGGTTGAAGGTGGAAAGCTCTACAACTGCAATTCAGGCCCCAATTGTCTCTTGGAATATGGAATCTAAAGATCTTTGGCAATTTATTCTGCGTTTTTTCAAAGGGAATTTATGTTTGAAGATTGTAGAAAAGATATCAAATCGAAAGCTTGAATGCCTTGACAAAAGCATAGAAATATCCATCCATGCAGTTTGGAAAAAAATAATCGCAGAAGTAAATGTGAAATTACGTGAAATTAAACGGAAATGGCAAAAGATTGCTAAGTAAATCTGCCTGATATGTAAAAGCAATTAATATGTATTATTGCTTAATACATAAAAGTTAATGTAGGAGCAGAATTAACCTTAATTTAGCCGAATATAGATTTAGCTGCATTAATATAAATTTAAAGCTAAAGTAATATAAATTTTAGAAAAGAAAAGAATATTTTATTACCATGTGATAGTATTTTATTTACTTTTAGATCAAAAAGATTTGAATTTAAATTTATTTAAAAAAATTTAAATGCATTAAGGACAAAATTGAAAATTATTGAAATTTTAAATTACTAGTAAATAAAGTGTATCTGGTTGTGTTAAATAAACACTTGAAATATGAATATAATCGTAATATAAATTACTGGGGATCTCATAGAATGTCTGAACTTCGAAATCAGATCAAAATTGGCAGGCAAATGATCTCTTGGTGAATTTAACTAATAAGGTAAAAATTTTATATTACCTTCTACAATATAGTACCAATATACAAACTTGAAAAATATAGTTTTACTAAACAAAAATGGAAAGTTGTAAAATGTAGAAATTGGTACAGATCCTGCCATCTGTTGATGGGCGACTTAAGCGCACAACTTCGTTTCTTAGATTTTCTTACTCACAATCAAAATAGCGACAGGTATACAATCGATAAAAGGAATCTTTAATCAATAATAGTTTGACATTAGTTGCACACCACAGATTTATTTTGCAATTTCTATACATAACCAAAAATACGAACTGTCGTAATAAATTGATGTTTACAAACTGTTTTGTGAGAATTCAGTAAATATATTACATCATATAGGATACACTATATAACAGATGAATGAGAATATTTCATAGATAAGGAAAATAACTACATGTACAATAGTAAATAAAATATAAAATGAATGTTAATGTTTTTGAAACTTGAGATCGACAATTGGTCCTGAAGTGCTGTAACAGATACATAATTTAGTGTTACAAAAGCATGTACTGAGTTCCTAAGATACAAAAAAATAGGTATATAAATCAATATGAAATAATTAAGCAGTTATACAAAGAAAATTCTGATAGTTGAAACAGTATCACTTACAAAAACTGAATCAAAATGCTATACAGATCGTGCTAAATATAAGTAAAATACCAGCTATTATATAAAATTGTTAAATGGACATAGGCTATGTAACAGTAAATACATTCATTCATAGTGAAACCTCGACCCAAAACTCAAACTGAACATAGTGGACCATCGCCCAACATATATTTTTTTCTTAAAGGTAGATATTTTTGCCTTTGCTGGTGATTCTTATTTGTGACTCAGGCTAAAAGAAAACAATATAATAATAATGCCTTACGTAATCATTACACTTTTTTGATGTAGTAGGCATTTGTGACTGTTTCAGTCTATAAAATTAAATTGAAATAAAATTGTGAAAATCCTAAGAATCCATTCGATGCTCAATAAACGCTTCCAACAATACGTTCCTAGCCAATTTTATGAGACAGTTTCTCAGTTTTATTTTATATTTTCTTTTATACCCTACAATTATTACACTTCATTTAAAAAGGGATTGTAAACACAAAAATAACGGTATACTAAAAATTTGTAAACATTTATTTATTCAACAATGTAAATTAATATTCAGGAATGAGTTTTATGGAGTTCTCAATGCATATTAGGCAACTATAAAAATTAAAGTCGGAAGTTGCTTAACACAAAGTGTAGCATCATTAATAAAATTATAAGGGATTGCCCAAAAGCCACCATAACTAATTTGTAAGGATTGCAGAGATGGTCAATACACAGTAACTTTGTAATTGGATTTTCGAACATTAGCATGAAAAACAATAATTAACCTCAATTTACACATATTAAAAATCTAATCCACTATGGAAAGAAAAGGAAAGCAGTACCACTTTTTGTAGATCTAATATTTTGATTGAGAGTGCTTTTGAACTTTAAATACGCAAAGAATTATTGCGTAATGATATAAGTACAGCACATAAGCAGAGCTTCACATCACTAGATTTGAATCATTTTTCTGATTTAAATTATTTTTTGATTTAAATCATTTCATTTTAAATATATTTTTTTTAATGACTTTTTATTTATGATTTAAATATATTTATGAAATATATTTCATTTTAGTTCAAAGGAATAGAATTAAAATATTTCTTTTAAATATTTAAATACTAACAAGAATTATTTAAATCACCTAAAATGGGTTCAAATAAAAAAAAAAGAAGATTTTCCTTCCTAGCTCACTGAAGACTTGTCTAGGCTTGCTTTAGATTCGAAAATAGGATTATAGGTAGTTTTGATTTAAAATTGTTTATAACTGTGGTGATTGTTTTAGGGTAATATTGTTTATTACTTACCTTTATTTTCTTTTTAATTTAATAATTGATATGATTTACAATTGTTTACAAGTAGTATGGAAATTACAGAACTTCGGAGCAGAAGCCGAGTGTTCAGTTTAGGGGTGGGAAGTAATTAGAGTGCTGGGAGGTAATTGGGGGCGGGGCTTAGGGGGTGGGACGTTATAGGGCGGGACCTAGAAGTGGTAGTGGGGGGGCAATTGTAGTGATGGGAGGTAATTAGAGTGGTGGGAGGCAATTAGCGTGGTGGGTGGTATTGAAGTGGTGGGACAATGAGCGTGGTGGGGGCAATTAGAGTGATGTGGTAATTAAAGTGGTGGGACACAATTAGCGCGGTGGGGAATAATTAGATTGGTGGGAGGCAATTAGAGTGACAGGTGGTAATTAGAGTGGTGGAGGCAATTAAAGTATAATGAAGTGTAATTGCAGTAATAATGAGGCTAATTGCAGTAACAGTGGGAGTAAATGCAACAAAAATAAGGACAGTTAAGAGCAATTGCAATAACAATGGGGGTAATTACAGTAACAATGGGAGTAATTGCAGTAACAATGGGGGTAATTGCAGTAACAATGAGGGTAATTACAGTAACAATAAGGGTAATCGCAGTATCAATAAGCGTAATTGCAGTAATGATAAGGGTAATTATAGTAACAATAAGGATGATTGCAGTAAAAATAATGGTAAAGATAAGGCAGGTAAAATAATTTTGTAACTTCAAGTATATAATCATGAATGAATGTTTGTTATATCATTATAAAAAAATACAAAGTGCAATAGGACAATGCAATGCGCAGGTGGGCAGACAGATGAACAGGTGAGCAGACAGATGAACAGGTGGGCAAACAGACAAACAAATGGGCAGACATAATTGCCGTAATCGCCATTATTTTTACTGTAATTATCCTTACCGTTACTGCAATTACGCTTATTGTTACTGGAATTATCCTTATTGTTACTGTAATTACCCTTACTGTTGCTGCAATTACACTTAATTGTCCTTATTGTTGCTGCAACTATCCTTATTATTACTGTAATTACCCTCTCATTGTTACTGCAATTACCCTTAATTTTCTTTATTTTTGGTGCATTTACCCCCACTGTTACTGCAACTGCTTCATTGTTATTGCAATTACACTTAATTATACTTAAATTGAACCCCACCACTCTAATTACCACCTGTCACTCTAATTGCCTCCCACCACTCTAATTACCTCCTACCACCACAATTGCCCCCCACTACCACTCCTAGGTCCCGCGCTCTCTAACGCCCCTCTCCCTAACCCCCGCCCCCTAATTACCTCCAACCACTCTAATTACACACCACCCCTAAACTCAACACTGCTCCGGCTCCTGCTCCTGCTCCCGGGCTCTGTCCTTTCCATACTACTTTTACAGCAACTTGGTAGTTTAAAAATATTGAATAAAGTCTTTATCATAATGCGAAAGAAGCAACTTTTAAAATACCGTCTTCTGCTTTTGTGGCAAGAATATTTATACGGCAATTAAAAATGCTTTACGTCTTCTATAACTATGTGCCTTTAATCGTGTTTTTTAATCCCTTTGTATTTTTTAATTTCAACAACTTGCTTAGATTATCTGCCTGGCGCAATTTAGCAACTAGCTATTCTTCCACTCAACCAGGATACGACACTTATACACAGACAATTACACAACGGCCATTCCATACGACATTACCACTTGCCGCAACTGAGACTAGAACTTAGGAGCGATACTGTGGCTAGCCGTGTTGCCTCTCACAGTCCCGTTTAGTCCACTGTTATCAACTGGGAAACACATTAAAACGCCACTAAACATCATATCTTGAGCTCCTTTAAGTAGGATCAGTCTTTCGGCTGGTGTTTGTTGCAATCAAAGCATTAGCGTTTTGATGGTAATATGCAATTATTACACTTAACGCGCCAGGCTTGTAACTTGTAATTCAGCGCTCGGCGGGATACATAGCCCGGAGAGTAGCTGTTGGTTGCAGTCTGGTTACGTTCCTTGTAGTAAAATAATGATTTTATAGAGGAGTTTGTGACTAAAACTATTATGTTTAATCCATATCTTGCCAGGATTTGAATCTGGGACCTTTTGATCTGAAGCCTAATAGATAAACAATGAGCCACTGCGCCGGCTGGGAAAATTCTAAGGGTTCCAATTAAAACGTCAGGCAATATACCTGTATCGTTAGTATTGATACATAAGTAGATATGGATTTCTTGTATTGGATTTTGGATTTAATTGTAAATTACAAAATTGTAATTTAAATAAATGAAGCTTAATTATGCGAAAAAATGCAATTATGTCGTTTCTGTTGTTTTATAAGCCACACTTTACACTTGAGTTTAAAAGGGAAATTATGAATTTTAAAACTTACTTGAAGAGGGGAACTCAAAAAATTTATGCAGCGTCACGTTAAGAAGTTTATCTTTATTAAATCAACCCTTATTTACTTCTCAAAGAAAAACTATAACATAGAATTTTAATAACGCCATTTCGGGGAAAATAATTGAAATAAATATTTACATGTCGCTCAGGCTTCTCTAAACAATAACGTTTTTACCGTTTTGCATTTAACTTTGAATAACAGTTATTAGATCAAGTTAAAGTAATATATTATTTAACAGGTTTCTAAATAGGTGTGTTATTGTTGTCTTTATTATGTCATGTTTATCATTTTTATGAGACCATTATTTGTGGTGTTAAAATTGTTATCTATTTCAATTTGTTTTATTGCATTCGGCTTTGTTTAGATTTCGGTTCAAAGTTTTAGAGAATAAAGCTTTACGAATTGTTGCAACGATTACAGTAAACGCCACGAGTTTTGGCGAGCGGTGGGGACTGTAGGGGAACACAGTCAACCTGTCGGAGAACAGCACGATCACGTGCTATAATAATTTATCACTGACTACACCAATCGTGATAGCGATGCGTACGCTGGGTTTATACTACTATCTACATAAAGATTCCCCTACCCTCATCAACACTCGTGGCGTTTGCAGTACTTCGGCAAACAATTTCAAATTATCTCTCGTATTAGTGTACAATTTGCTTTTAGACTTTTAAAAAACCTTTCAGATTTATTGTTTAATGCATGATAAAGTACCAAAGTATAAAAAATCGGGAGCTTCGAGCGTGTTTAGAGTATAATAATTGTATTAGATAGACTGGAAAAAAATTAAATTTCATTTAGAGAACTTTTTGATTTAGTAAACAGGTAAAATATTTAGATATTTCTAGGTTCGTTGCATTTGTAATGTAATACAATGAGATTATGAAAAATGTTTCGTAAATCTAGTTTCAAAATTTCTTCCAGTCTGGCCTATATCGCATTCTGAATATTTTAGCTTTATTAGCTTTTTCAAATGTGTAAGTACACCTCGGACTATCTTTGGGGGTTGTCCATTGTGTATTGTGAGTGTTTATTTTTTTTTAGAAAGACCTGGACTCTTAGGGATTCTGGCAATTGTTTATAATAGTAATAAATTTATTATAGACATAATATTCGATCAGCCGATAACCCGAAATTTGCATATTATCACCATGCAGAACGTCACATTATAAACACAAGCATAATAGGTCGTCAGACATAGGCTATTGAAGAATGCTGTTCAAACGCAATTATAGTTATAATGTAATTTCCATTGAATAGCAAGTTTAATACGGGTTTAATAAATTATGCCATCTGTATTTAGATCAATAAAGAGTTAGTATATAGGCAGTATTCAGTATAACGTACAATGTCACACTTTCTATATGAGGGTTAATTTATACCATAGATCCTTTCATATCCAGGTCTATAAGAGTGCATTCACACGTTTATCCACACCAACCCTGTTACTACACTGCTTTGTTTCTGAGTAAACATAATAAAAATTTTAAACGCCAACAAAAGATTATTCGCTATGACCCTACACTTTTATTTTTCAAGTGTTTTCGTAAGGACTTGTCGCAGATGCATATGTTTGATTACATTTAAAAACTTCCTTTAAGAGTCGCATTTTCATATACCGTCTTTATTCCAATTGTAATTGCTACACTATGAGAAAAACCGCAATTGAATTCTTATTTCAATACAAAGATTTCAAAAACATCCAGAATTGTTCAAAATTCGTGTGCGATCGTATGGCTTAATTTTGACATTTTTTTTAAAACAGAACAAATATCCATTTTTCAACTTATTAGAACAACCAGGCGGAAAATTATACACATAGGAAAATCAAATTCCGCTTTCCTGCGTCACTGACGGGTGTAATGATTGTTATACTACCGAGGCGAAGGTAAATACAGTGAAGGATCGGACAACTAGATCAAAATAAACAAATACACAAATAATTTGATTACTTTACCGCTCGCTCATCAAATTACTCTAACAGCAATCAGCGATATAATTTAAATGTAACAGGCAAAACGGAAATATCTTTACGAGTTCATTCGATTTATCAATTGAACAAGTTACGCGCAATATATTTTTTAAGAAAAATTAAAACCGATCCAATTCAGATAAACATAGAGCTAGTAGCTTGCCCTCCATATATTCAAATATATTGGAGAGAGGGCCGGTGTAATAAACAACAGTTGCGACAGGTAACTTTACTCTCCGGCAATGTTGTTTCAAGCAAAAATATTTTACGTGTCATCTGAAATATATGGTATTGGTTGTAGTTACTAGTTCAAAAACGTAAATAAACTAGATGGAGAGTTTTATCACGATATTATTTTCGAACATATAGGGCAAACCAAAACAATTATACTGGGTCCAGTGTTTTAAAAAAAAATTGAAGAGATAAATAAATAAAATAAATAAACACCACAGAAATTAGACAGCCCCTAATTCCAGAAGCCAGAGGCTAATGCGGAAGGGGTTACACCTTGAAAAAACGCGGAAAATAACAATTTCTTCCGACGGTGCTAGTGCTGGAGCCAGGATTCGAACCCGATGGCGTGATACCCGTGTGATTAATCGCGATTGCCATCTCATACCTTAACCAACGCGGCTATCGGTCAGACTAACTATTCAAACTATTCAAACATCTTCGCTTCCTAGAAGTATTTCATTATTTTATTAGCCGTTACTCGAGTCCGAGTATAAAAATGTTACAGTCGATAGATTGTGTACAATAAAAACAAGTAAAAGGTGTAGTCTATTGTAATTCCCATTCATCTACGGTGCACACGACTATGGCTATAGAGGCCAATTCGGGAGAGCACATGTCGACCGCAGTCAGGACAAACATAGACTTGGTTGGGTCTTGGATTCGGCCTTCTTGCAGCAACATTTCCTTGATAGCTGGCCACAACCCCTCGCCATTCGGTTCTGTCCGCTGCAAGTTGTTCCCATTGCTCGTCTGCAATACCGCAGGATTTTAGATTTTCATGGAAAGCGTCTTTGAACCTCTTTCGTTGACCGCCACGCCTTCTTCTACCGCTTAGCAATTCACCATAAAGTGTACATTTAGAAAGGCGGTTATCATGCATACGATGAACGTGACCTGCCCATCTTAGGCGTGCTCTTGAAATAAGCACCTCAATTGGAAGGCTGTTTGCTCTCCTGAGTACTTCCACGTTTGATATGTGATGGAACCAACGGATTTTCATCATACTTCTGAGGTGTCTTTGCTGAAAATGTTGTAATTCTTTCACATGACGACGGTAAGTGACCCAGCTTTCACATCCATATAGCAGTGTTGGAATGACAACTGCTCTGTAGACAGCCATTTTCGTTGACAAAGCAAGGTCGTAGTTGTCAAATACTCTCTCCCTAAGTCCCCAGAGTGCTCTAGATGCAGCGTTAATTCTATTGCGAATCTCGCTGTCCATGTTTGCTTTGTCATTAACAACGTTGCCTAAGTAATTGAACTGATCCACCACTTCAAGAGAATTTCCGTTAAGTGTAATGTCTATTTGGTTCACTTGATGAGGAGTTGACGTAATCTTAGTCTTTCCAATGTTGATTTTAAGTCCCAAGGAATCATAGCTTTGGGCATACACATCTAAAAGTTCTTGAAGCTCTTCCGGCGTAGAGGCTAAAAGTGCACAGTCATCCGCATACTGGAGATCACAAATGAATCGTGTGCGTGTCTTCGTGAAAGCTCAAAAGCGCCCTATGTTAAAGAGACCGCCATCACAACGGTATCTGAGACCTATTCCTCTGACTGTCAGTTTGTTGTCAACAATAATTGTTAGAGCAGTGGTAAACAAATTAAAGAGTAGGGGCGCCAGGACACATCCCTGCCTAACTCCAGTGAGGGTTTGGAAAGGTTCGGTTGCCTCATTATTATACATAACCTGGGCGTTGTTGTTTGTATGTAGACTGCGACATACTTCCACAAATTTTCTAGGGATACCTAAGCGGAACATAATTTTCCAGAGCACTTCCCTGTCCACCGAGTCAAACGCCTTGGTTAAATCAATGAAGGTCATGTGAATTTCTCTTTGATGTTCGAGTGCTTCCTAGAAGTATACAGGGTAGCCGAATATGATTTTTTGATTTAGGGATTTTCGAATTGAATTTCTTCGATTTCCTCCAAACTGAAACGTGAGTATTAATTCATGGTATAATGTAGTAAAGAAATACGTTTTATATTCATTTGTAGTCATTCTATATTTATTTCTGCAACTATCTGGCCATTTCCGTTTATTGATCAACTAGAAGTGAATGGTTTTTAAACACAACACAAGCCGCCACTTTTGACGCAAGTTTGCTTACATTGGAGATATAAAACAAATTGATTTAAAAAACTTACATCTAATATCAAATGTCAAATTCTAACATAGTCTGAACTAGCAATAATGAAATGTTTAATTTTCCTTTCGATTTGTGAAGATAAATGTCTTTATACATTTATTTAATGACCGAAGCCTGAGACGAGCTACCACCAACCAGGAATTTCGCCGAACCTCTTCTCTTTCGAAGAGTAGGGATCTTTTGCTTGCCGAACATTTAATAGATAAGGGACCGATAGATTTACATCCCCTCCTATACGCAATCCTCGCCTAAGATTCTGCGCATATACTGATATACAAGCCGAAAGAAGATGCGCGGCCTTTGCGTTTGCCTTGGGACAACGTGTAAATACATGTTCCCTTGAAACGGTCACCCATCTAAGTATAAACGCGCCTGACGTTAGTTTAAGTACAGTAAAGACGCACCTACGCTCGCCTCGACAAATGTCTTATTATATTTTTGAATTATAAAACATATAAATGTATTCTTGTGTTGATTAGGAATCTAAATACGCAAACAGAGTTAATATTAGTCAGTTCTATGAGGGAAATAGTAAACTATCCCCAAATTCCTTGTAGAAGGAAAAACTGAAACCCAATGTCCATTTTTAAATACTGTCCTTTTTCTAGCATTAAAAACTGGGGCCAGCTTTCGTAGGTGGAGGAGATGTATCACGCAGTAATTGTAATTTATATATACCACCCAGAACGTTATTTTATTCTTGCGTAGAAATTGCGTAGAAAACAATATTTCAAAATGGACTAAGCACAACACTGAGTCAGCTAGTACGTTCAACTATTTCATCCAGTAACTAGGCCGCCCGAGTCCGAAAATCGGCTAGCAAACGTAGGGTAACAGCTGGGAGGAATTTGGTAAAGTAATTAGTAGGGTTTTTGAAATGTAAAGGGAAGGTCATTTTTGGTGCATGGTGCGTAGCCCAACTTACCTCTGCTTAGAGGTGGCTCCCGAAAGGTTAGATCGTAAGTACTCTGTTTTATTTTTATTTATGTTATTAAATAAACTTGCACCTTGGTGTTTTCCGCCACCATGTTTTATTTACCGAGTATCCGCACAAACCATAGTTGCATAGGTTATATCAGCCTACTAATTATTAATTTCAAAGTGATGGTACAGAGATATAGTATATGATTTTTAATATTCGACATATTTTTCTATTAGCTCTGAAATATCAAATATGTAACAATTCCCTCAGGGACAGAGGCACAATAATTCAGACTATCAAGCTTCAATTGGGCTATGCTTGAAAACTAGTTAAATTGAGTTTTACCAGAACTGCGACAAATTCAAATGGAATTGAACACATATCTGCAACATGGGTTAAATCCAATTTACACTAGATGGACGGCGCAACTGAAATCTAAAATAATATTAGCTTTACTATTTTATTTTTATTCAGGGTATTCTACTAATGTGAAGTAACATTTGCTTATAAAGCGCTTTAGCCTAAATAATATAAATTTGAGTTTACAAATTACATAACAAAAAAACAGTTTACTGTTGCTGTTGTATTACGTTCCTATGCGTTTTGCAAAATTCCCAAATTAAGAATATGGTGACTTGCAAGTCTCTAACTTCTCGATATTAAAAGTTCCTAAAGTTAAAAATAAATTCTATCACATACACTCGCATTCATCGGAGGAACGGGCCTAATGGAATAACCAATTTATGGTTGGATTGGAAATTTTAATAGATCACTTCCACTTAGGTGGTGATCTATCCAAATTTTTGTCTTATGGTCTTATGAATAGGTCGGGCAGATAGGAATTGTAGATAGCTAGCCATTTTTTAAATCACATTTGTTCTTTTTGACATTAATACTTTAAGAGACCTACCGTTGTTAGTTTATTTAGACTGTGAAAATAAAATACTTCATTGATTAATACTTTATATTTATTTATAAAAATGTTATTTTTAAATAGTCATGTCTTTTACAGACAAATGTCTATATTCAACTAGTTGTAAGAATCATATTAACAAAGTGCTTAATTTATCAGCATATTATAACATTCCCTAGCTAAGATGAAAGCATAAACAATTCATATCTGTGTTTATAAAATCTAAAATACAGTTAGTTTTTTATTTTTTATTTATCAAATTAGTTGTAAAATACCTTTTTTTTAAATCTTAAAATACAAATTCTTGTAAAAAAAACTATTATCGTCATTCGAAAGAACGGAAAATTTTACATAAAAATGACATGGAAAGTATTATTGTAAAATCAAAACTGTAGGCTGTAGGATTTTTTTTTAACGTCCGAAGTAGTGCAGCGCGCGAGAAGCGCGTGGGCTCAGGCGAGCTATAATAAATTTGCTATAACTTTTTAACTAATCTATGGAATTGTACATCCAAAACTTAAATGAAAATAGAGGATATTAGGTATTGGATTCTTATATTTAAACTTGAAAAACATTGTAACAATATGTATGGTATGTATATGAAGTTTAACCATAATGAGTTTTTCTACAAAATCTGTTAAAGCTATACTATTTCTAAAATTTGTAAGATACAGATTTGAGACTTTCACAGTTTACTCTTAAAGTAATAAAGAAAAAGGTGTGTGATATGAAAAAAATCTTAAAAATTTATTTTTTAGTATATAGGATTCGAAAAATTAGAAAATTTTAAAAAGTACCAAATTTTAATTTTTATGACTAATTTCAACAATATGTTACTTCAGTTTAAAATATGCTATTAAAACTTTAAAAGTGCGTTTTATTAAGCTTAAAATGTGTTCTTTAAAATGATTTAAGTCGTTATATCTTAAAAATTAAATTTAGGCTCTCTATTATAAATGTACAAAATAAAAAATAATATTGCTCCAAAATATAATAATGAAAATTGAGGTAATATAAATCTTTATAATTTTTATTAAAAAAAAGTATCGGTGTACCACCTAGCATATATTTATAGAAGACCCTTGAAAGAAGTAAATTCCGTGTAGAAATATTATTTTTGATATATAGAAACATATACTTTCACAAATAATCGAAAAAATTACATTTTTACAACAAATTGAGGCAATTTTTATGTTTTTAAGATAGTTTTCCTGGTTTAAATAGTAAAAACATAGTCAAAATATTGTCTCGGTATATTACCATCACTCGATAAATATATCTGAAATTCAGGTTCATTATCTGGTCGATAGCCGAGTGGGTTATGGCGCGAGGTGGCAATCGCGATTAATCACACGGAGATCGCACCACCAGGTTCGAATCCTGGCTCCGGCACTGTCGGAGGAAATGGTTATATATCCACGCTTTTTCAATGTGTAATCCCCTTCCGCACAAGCCCTGGCTTCTGGAATTGGGGATTGTCTAATTTCTGTGGTGTTTATTATTATATTTATTATTAGGGCATTTAGGCAATAATGGCAATAATAAATGGTTTCTGTTTTTTCCCCTTGCAATGATCGTTTACGTTTATATATTTTATTTTAATTTTTTTCAATATTTACATTAAAATGTGTAATAGCCTCTTTCTTTTGTGGAGTTACTAATGGCTTTGCTACTTTAATTTTTACCAGTGGTTCGATGACTGACAATCTAAAATCATACAGTGACATTTTTTTACATGCTTGTTGCAAATGAAGTATGCATTCAGCAACAAATGTTGAAAAACATGAATCCCTATATTTTTTTATCATCTTAAAGTTTTCATCACACAGGGATAGTACGACAACATTTGATCTTGTTGATCAACGCCTGATATAAACTATCTGTTGCAATTGCCAAAGGTTTCTTCTTTGTAATCTCCCTTCTATTTTGAACCTCAATTATTTCATGCTTATGCTAATCGGAAGCACATTCCCCCTATCTTTCCACTTAGAAACACAAATTCCTTCTGTAGTATATCGACAAATTGCTTCTCCTTTTTTAAATTTCTTGACAACAACTTCTTGAGGGTTGTATCTTATGTCAATTCTCAGGGAACCAGTACAGTATGGTTTATCTTTCAGTAGGTTTTCTGCTAAACAAACGCTGTTATAATAATTGTCCATGTAGATAGAATGCCATTTCCTACTCAATCCCCCCATAAGCTTCTTCACCATAAATTCCGTATGGCCAATTGTCCTGGAAGAGTCATGCCCTTCGCCTGAATAAATCATTAAACTGTGAACTAAACCTCAACTTTCTGCAAGCATATACAATTTCACGCCATATTTATGGCGTTTATTTTTCCCATAAACATTTTCATTTCCTCCACCACATTTCCATAATGAGAGTTTTCAGTTGTTCTTTGTGATGAAAGAATTTCTATTGCATATGCATTGGTTTCATTCACGAGGAGAAACAAAATTCAAGTGTAAACAGTAAGTTCAAATAATACATAGGGATACTTTCCTCGGCTATAATTTTTAATCCTGATTTTGAGGTATATAATATGGGAGTTGGAGGAATTTCTGGAGGATCAGTTGACCAAATATGGACAATGGTTTCTCTAGTTGATTTTCTTGCTTTTTTTTAGCATTCTTCGTCTAATATGTATTACCGGTTCTGCTTCCTTTACTTCTTGCACAGTTTCCACTATGTCCGGTGCAGGTAAGACTGACTCTTGTTCGAGTTCTTCATCGATGTCTTCGTCAGCTGAATCACCTTCTTCTATACCGGTTTCGAATTCTAGGTCAAGTTCGTCTTCTGAATAATTTTCTATAATTTGTCTTAATTTGTCATCTGAAAGGACCCTTTTTCGCTCAATAGGAGACCTAAAGCGGTCTGATCTAGATGGCCCAGGTGGTAAATCTATTTTATAAAAGTTAAAATATTGTTGCAAATTTATAACATGCTAGTAAAATATTTACTATTCCATACCTTTAGTTTTCAGAAAAAAGCCATATTACGGTCCCGTAAAATCTCGCCGTAATACTTAATCGTAAACAATAAATTTATCAATTTTCTATAGATAACCTAGAAATATTGGTATTTTAATTACAAACACTTAAATATAATACCTTTTGTATGTTACTAAAACCACAAAAAAAATTGTTATTGGCACTTTGCGCACGTGTGTAAACTAATCGCAAACGATCGAAAAAAGAAATTCTCTTTTAGTTCCCAGTAATCGGTCTGGGGAGTTTTAGCTGTATGACCCTGTATTCAAAAACAACTTTGTGCAAATTTTAATAGCGATGTTTGTTGTGAAACTGCATTTAATTGGATTTTTGCCTTTTCCAATTTATACCGTATGTCTAATATAAGTTCATCTCAGTATTTGGAAATATTTGTTATCGACATAATCCGCAATACAAATTGAATTTCGCTTTAGGGGGCCATAAAATAAAAACTAATCAGAAAAATAATAGTAATTGCAATAAAATCAAGAGCTCTCTGTACATTTCTCTGTCAAATAACCAGATCGATATAAAATGGAGGCACGTACACATGACCCGTCTGTTTCAATCGAGGCTTCATCAATCTCTTTGGCCATCTAGCGTTAGAGAGAGTGCATTCATTCGCGTCCGTTCAGACATGAATTTCACACATTTGTATCTTTGCAAAGTTGTTAGTATGATCCTAGGCAAGCGGGTACGTCACTAGGTTCAGTAGGCTTACCACTATATGATTTGTTCGCTGGGTAACTTCAAAGAGATGCAGCGCTCTGATTTGTTTGTTTTTTTTTTATTCATACAGGTCCTATCTCTCTTTTATTAAAACAACAAAATATCGTTGCCAAAATAATTACAATCTCTTCTATACACGTGTATCAAAATGGAAAGTAAAGTAACAACCCTATCTGTTTGAATTATGAAAGTGTATGTAAAAATTACTCTCGGTAAAACAAAGTTAAGACACCAGAAATAATCGTAATCGGCTTATTATAATTTTAATGAATGAATAAGTACTAAAGAACTGTTATCCTCGGATGGAAGAGGAGGATTAATATTAATAATTTGCGTGAATACTGAACAAATTTGGTTCTACTGTTTTAAGGGAACTTAAAAATGTTTGAAACACAAATAAGAGCCACATCGCATCACTGATATTTGCCTCGACTGGTATTTTTAATTTATAGTTAAAGAACAAATTGTGGGCATCAAGGGTGATATCAACAGAGAAATAACTAAAAAATACCAGCTGGAAATAAAATACAACAATAGAAGATAAACATGAACGGCTAGAGAAAACCACCAGGCTCAGTGGGTCAACGTTTACGTTTTAGGCTTGCAACCAAGAAGTTCCGAGCCCGAATCCTGGCTAAGGTATGGATTTTTAGTGGCGTTTTGCATCTATTACCGAGTTGGTAGACTAGACAGAGTTGTGTGAGAAGCAACACGGCTAGTCGCCGTATCACTCCTGAGTTCGAGTCTCAGCCACGGCAGCTGGCAATGTCGTAGGGATGGTGGTTGTATAACTGAAGACAGATAGTGAAATATAAAAATAAAATATTGAAAATATACAGGAAGCCAGGAAAAGCAATTGCTCCGTCTACACCAGTCATAAAAAGAAAGGACGGAGAGGACGTAGGAGAAATACAGAAATAATTCGAAGAAAATTAAAAAGAAGGGTCATTAACACACATTGTCGCATGTAAATATCACAAAAAAAATCTGAGGAAGAATCTGCATAGCAGTCCACTCAAGTTAGTATATTCGTACATCTCTAAGTTAAACGTTTATTTTGTAAATTAGTAATTTTCTTTTAGTATAGTTAGTAAAGTTGTGTGTGTTTGGTTAATGTTTAATGTTTTAAAGATTAAATCCCTTTATTGGTAGAAAAATATATAAGCATTATTATTGTTATTATTACTATATTATTATTAGCATTAGCCCATATTTAATGAATTATGATAATCAGCAGATTAATAAACTTTTAGTAAATAACCTGCATGAATTCAATAAAATACCCCTTGATCTACCAACTAATTTAAATATTCTTCCATGTCAATATTCCTAACATCTACAAAAAAGTGATGGACTATCCGTATTCTAAAGCTGGTTTCATAAAGATTTGATAGTGTTAATAGAAACGCTTCAAATTTATGACAAAAATACTTTTTGTCGAATTGGATATACATTATTATACAAGGATGGTTAATTCAATAAAAATGATGGTGTTGTAATTTACGTTGTAATTTAAATTATTAATGACCTTTTTAAACAGCACCAACTTTTTCAACCAATTTTATCACGGTTTTATGAAGAATGGGGCCGCACATACTGCTCTATTTAACTTTGTGGACGAACTTATAAGGGCCTTGGATCGTCGGGAAATTCCTATGGGTTACTTTTGGACTTATTTGAAGCGTTTGATACTTTAAATCTTGTATGCTTACTTGACAAGTTGAATAAAATTGGTACCAGAGACACAGTACACGAATGGATTTTTATTACCTAAGAGGCCATACTCAGCAAATATCAGTTGAAGTTGATGAGCAAAAATATGTTTCTAATTTTGTTACTAATAATATGGGAGTGCCAAAAGGTATTGTGCTTGGACCTCTCCTATTCGTCATTTATTTAAATGATCTATCTAACGTACGTCCAAACAACAATGTCAGGCTCATGAATTAAGTCGATGACACCAATATCCTGATTAGAGGTAAGAATATCTCTGACATCGAACCGTTTGCTCATAATATTTGGCAAAATTTGAAATATTCATTCATTCTATTCATTCTAATTTCTGTGGTGGTGTGTTATTCAGTCAAACAATGATATCGAGTTTAACTTTCCTTTCGTCTTATCTCTTGGGCATTCACAAATACCAGTCAAAGATGGTGTAAAACTTCTCTAGAATAACTCTAGATTTAAATTTCAAGTGGCACGACCAAATTAAGAGTTTTCAAAAGTAACGATTTATTAACTGTACCGGTTTTTTTTCTCTATGAATGAATTTTATATGTGAAAAACACAGCAATCGTTTTAAAAAGGATGAATAACAATAACCTATAATACGAGATACAAGGGCAACTATGCAGTACCCATTCATTTCTTGAAAATTGTGCGCACTATCAATGTTTCAAATTTCATAATGCAAATTGTTACATGGCCTATGTCCATTTAACAGTTTTATATAAAAACTAGTGTTTTGTTTATGTTTGGCACAATCTGTGTATCATTTTGATTCAGTTTTTGTAAGTGAAACTGTTTTCAATTAACTGAATTTTACTTGTATAACTGCTAAACCATTTCACACTATTTTATGTACATATTTTATATCTTAGGAACTCAGTCATGTTTTTCTACACTATTATGTATTTCCGTTCTATACAGCATTATCCCAGGAAACAATTGTCTACAAAACATTTATTTACATCAGATACCTATATTTCAATTTATATATATTTTTTTACTATGTAAGTACATATGGTTATGTTCCTTACCTTTTCTCATTACTAACTATATATAGTATATCCTATAAGATGTAATATATTTACTGAGTTCTCACAATACATTTTAGTATTTATTTACAGCTGTTCATATTGTTGATTATGTACAAAATAGAAATTACAAGCTGAGGCAAAGGCAAATCAGATTGGTATGGAAGTAATAAAAACTTTTATTATAGATTCCTTTTATCGATCATATAGTTGTGAGTAAAGGAAATTGTAGAATTTGCGACCTGCAAGTTGTTGCGCTTAACTCAACCATTGACAGATGGCCATATCTGTAATATTTCTGTATTTTATAGCTTTCAATTTAATTAGGGAATTAGATTTCTCAAGTTTATTTGGTAGCATTATTTTGCAGTAAATAGGACAAAAAATGTTTACCTTATCAGTAAAACTCACCAGGAAATCATTTGCTTGCAGCCTTTGTACTGATTCGAACGTATATAAATTTTAACTGTGGACTTCAGTAATTGATATTACATTTTTATATCCGCGTCAACAATAACATCCAGGTAATTTCATTTATTACTAATTTAAAATTAAAATTAATCTTCAATTTTTGTCTTTGATGTAATTTCAATTATTTTTAAAATAAATTTAAATTCAAGGTCAATTCTTTTTAATTTAATAAGTAGTTAAAATACTATATGTACCACATGGTTTTAAAATATTTTTTCCTTTATTTTTCATTTTTTGGCAATTTATAGTTTATAAAATCAGCTTAGATATTTATATACTTAGATATTTAAATTCTTAGATATTTATATACTTATATTCTTATATGCTTATATATGCTTTTATATACTTATATATTTATATGTACTTATGTACTTATATGTTTATGCATATATATACTTATACATTTCTGTATACGTTTCTGCATAGCTTCTTCATTCCTGCATAGCTTTTGCACAGCTTATCTTTCATATAGATAAAATTTCGTTAACTTTTCATAAACCACCTAGACGGTTAATTTTCCTACGATTTTCACTCCATTTCATTAAGAGACGTAAATTGCCAAGGAAACCTTTAGAATCCATTCTCGCAACAAGAGACAATTGTGGGCCTGGATTGCTGTTCCAGAACCAGTCACCTCAACAATAGTCAATCTAGGATCCTGGTATAAATTTGTTATATATAATTTTTTTTAAATTTCAATTAGTCTTTACAAACCAATTTGTCTATTATTTATGTAATATATTTTAACATTCATTTTAAACAATCTTTTTATTTCTCTTACCAACAATTTCAGTCTGATCTATAGTAGACTGGCTATTCGAGAAAAAGAGACAATTCTACTTATTTTAACTATAGATGCTGCCCAATTTAACATCAATTTTTCTTTGTCTCCTTTTCTCGAAATAAACAGAAATCGCTTATGCTGTACATATCAAAAAGGGTAAGTTTCTCCATTCTTACGAATACTCTGGATCCGCGGCTCTTTGCTCGGACTTAAACCAGCTAGTCGTCCGCATATGTTGCCTCAATTCTTTCTCAAAAATAAGTAACAGGGGAAAGGAGGTAACAAAATATTGCCTGAAAATTATTTGTGGCATTGTACGAATATTTTTTCCTATTATTCGGGTTTTCTACTACCTGTATTATTATCCTCTTCAAAAACAAATCACCGAATCTACAAAATAATAGAATTATTGGAAAAAAGCCTCTACGTACGTGACGTTTACGTCAAAGGAACAGTCAGAGGTTATGTTTTGCAAATAATATAAATGAGAATAAACACAGAAATAATGTATTTTGCTGACGTTTCCGAAATTAGTCTCTTTCCGTTTTCAAAGCTTTTTTTTGGAAGAACTCTTATTTTGTTGTGTATGTCAAATACACAGCTTCGAGATTCTGCACTTTATTCTGGTTATAATGCACTTCTCCAACGGATTATAGAGTGTACAAAATTTTAAGTGTTCAAAAATCGTACCTACGAGTATGTATGTAATCTTGCCCCATGTGGTTTACAGGATTTTCTGTAAATAAATTGTTGATGTCTAGTTTTAAATATTTTATGTCTAGTTTTAAAAAAATGGTTTAGTTTTAAATATCTCACTTAACTTATCTAAAAGTTTGTAGCTTATGGGGTGAATAGATGTATTTGTATTGAGAACGCAATAGTTTAGTCAAAAATATTAGCCAAATATGAAACAATAATTCATGCAATATACCAAACTTGGAATTTTTGAAAAATTATTTCTGCAATCGTTTACAATCAGTTTACGATTACACAGTTTTTTGTTCGCAATGCCTCAGCCTCAGCCAATAGAGCCAAGTGAGCCTCTATTTTAAATTCAATTAAGGTCATTCACAATATATCTAGGTAAATAAAGTATTAACTACACACGCAATAGGTATAATATTGAAGTAAATCGCTTTTAGCGAGATTTATTTTATATAATAATAAAACCATTTCTTTCACAGCGAGGTTTTATTCATCTGAAATATCACAATATGAAAAAATGTCGCAAGTAATAAGAAAACAATTCACTTCTATATTCTCGACGCGCGTGAGAGTTGTTCCAAATTGTTTTTCGATTAATAACACAACCCAAGTTGACTCGAAATCTAGTTGATTTAAGCCAATCCGAAATTGAGTAAACTGGAGTCTTAATAATTGGAATCTATAGATGTGATCAATCAAATGATAAACGCTATATAATATTTGAAATTCGCAATTCCACAAATCCAATAAATACATTCGAACATTGAATCGTATTATACCTCTTTGATATATTATGATTGCACAAAACATTTTAACATCTCAGAAACTGTATACAGAAACTCAGTTCATGACACGATAAACTTAAATATCGAATATTAAAAATATCGGTTGTCCAAATTAATAAGTTTTGAAAATCAGGGTGTTAAAGTTTAAAAGTGGCTATTTTTTATAAAAATAAATTAAAGTCATTGAAAGAGAGTGTTTGTTTGGAAGCCAAATAATATATTACGATGAAATATCTATCTATTTACACTTGATATACAAAGGAAAAGTTTTCAGTTTTTTTAAAATCACCTATTTTAGAATTTTATCGGTTAAATTCCGTAATACTTTAGATTGTATTTATATTGTACACATTAGTAGTCTGCTGAATTCATTTCCGGAAAGCGCAAAGCGATTCGAGCTTGCCTTCATCCTCTATGTTAATTTTTCAGCCCGCCTTTTCGTTGATGCATGATATTTGTGGTTTTTGGAATATAACTCGTATTATCTCGAAAACAAAAAATGCTACAGTGATAAAATTGTAGATGAAGATGGGGTAAACTATAGTCATATTATGTTTTATGGTATGTTTTAATTAGTAGATAATTAGTCATTTTAATTTTTGCATTTATATGAACATTCTTAATTCCACATGAATGAACACAGGCAAGTTGGTTAATTTCTTATTAGTTTGTGTTTGTTAATAATGGTTTTTTAAACTTGCTTTTATATGGCATGTTTAGATAAAAGAACATCGATATAAAGATAAGAATTGGGTAATTTCTTATCTTACCGGGTTCGAGCCCCAGCTCCTGCACTGTCGGAGGATATGGTTGTATGTCCGCGTTTTTCAGTGTGTAACCCTCTACCGCACAAGACTCTGGCTTCTGGAATTGGGGGTTGTCTAATTTCTGTGATGTTTATTTATTTATTTATATCCAAGAGGTTGGCATAGCAGTGAGAAAATTAGCGCAATTTAATGTCTCATACGCCTCTGTGATTGTTGCATGGTATTGTTCTCCGATACATATTGTGCGGCAGTTAATTTGAAACACCGATTCATCTCGAAAAATATTTCAAAAAAGGTGTCGAAGCGAAAACAAAGTGAGGTTATTGGTTTTTGAGCTTGGTAACGTTTTCAAAGTTCAAAATGTAAAACAGCCAGCAGGCTCGCTATTGTAAAAAAAATACCGGGATGTACTATAGTCAAAGGATTCTCATGTCGGTCGTCGCATACCTACCTTGCACTGACGAGAGCCAACAGCTCGAAACTGCAGTCTGCAAGTGGTGTGTGACGACTGGCAAGGGAACTCCTTTAAGTAGGATCAGTCTTTCGGCTGGTGTTTGTTGCAATCGAAGCATTAGCGTTTTGATGGTAATATGCAATTATTACACTTAACGCGCCAGGCTTGTAACTTGTAATTCAGCGCTCGGCGGGGCACATAGCCCGGAGAGTAGCTGTTGGTTGCAGTCTGGTTAGGTTCCTTATAGTAAAATAAGGATTTATAGAGGAGTTTGCGACTAAAAATATTATGTTTAATATTCCGCCCTCTAAAAGCACATTTAAAAAATAAAGTTCATTTGTTTCATTCTTATGTCTTTCCCGTGTACTTAATAGAATTAGAAATGACAAATAGTCATGGATCTAAGATCTATTAGGCATCTCATCATATACTATGGATTTACTTTTGTTCACTCTTGTTAGGTTAAATTGTTTTCAATTCATTAATTTCCGCCTGCATAAAATTAGCCTTATGTCTTTATGACAGTTATTATAAAGAGGCCTATCGATTTAGTAAACTCTGATGTTATCTAGGGAGCTGGATGTTTCATCTGCCTACCTACCACATTTACATGAAATGGTGTAGCAGGATTATGTGGATAACAGAACCAAAGCAATATGTTGTAATCTGAATATCATTAAACGGTTTCCTAATTCATGAAAACAGGGAATGTTCAAAAAGTTAATATTTGTTTAAGCAGGTTTAAGTTTTAAATCAACAGAGGTAACAATGATTATATTTAAACAAACTAAATAAAAAATAAATGAAAATTATATCCTGTTGTCACAAAAGCGTAGGTTCAAACGGGGAAGGTCTTTATAGTGTCATTCAATGAACCAGTCTCAATATACGATCACCCTTTGGAACTGATAATATAACTAATTCGCAAATAGACTCAAAATTGTGCAGAATTGCAATAATAGATTAGATTATTTCTAACTTCTTAAGAGTCGTGTAATAACTGTGTATTACCAATCGAAGCATTAGCGTTTTGTTGGTAACAGTTATTACACTTAATGCACCAGGCATGTAACTTGTAATTCAGCGCTCGGCGTAGCACATAGCCCGGAGAGTAGCTGTTGGTTGCAGTCTGGTTACGTTCCTTATAGTAAAAAAAGGATTTTATAGAGGAATTTTGCGACTGAAATATTATGTTATAATATTCTGCCCTCTAAAAGCACATTTGAATTATACTAAGCCCAGTCAGGCTATTTATTTCTCGATTGCAGCGGTCACCGGACCGCTAGATGGCGCCTGCTGACTATTCTACATGTCGCTATCCTAACGATACCGAGATGTACCAAATAGTCAAAGGACCCTCGTGTCGTCGTTACATGCCTACCTTGCACTGACGAGAGCCAACAGCTCGAAACTGCAGTCTGCAAGTGGTATGGGACGACTGGCACGAGAGCTCCTTTAAGTAGGATCAGTCTTTCGGCTGGTGTTTGTTGCAATCGAAGTATTAGCGTTTTGTTGGTAATACACAGTTATTACACTTGCACCAGGCTTGTAACTTGTAATTCAACGCTCGGCGGGGCACATAGTCCGGAGAGTAGCT
The DNA here is from genome assembly GCA_963675555.1 of Leptura quadrifasciata. NCBI lineage: Eukaryota > Metazoa > Arthropoda > Insecta > Coleoptera > Cerambycidae > Leptura > Leptura quadrifasciata. The sequence goes on along the minus strand of OY776682.1, from coordinate 53,273,777 downwards.
GTTGGTTGCAGTCTGGTTACATTCGTTATAGTAAAATAAGAATTTTATAGAGGAGTTTTGCGACTGGAATATTATATTTTAATAACATAACATATCATAACAATACATTCAAATGGTTTACAAAATCTCGTTTTGAATTCAACAAAATTTATTAGTGGAAGTATTTAATAATCATGTTAACCTATAAGCACTTTTTGAATAGTTATTAAACCTCCACGCTTCCGTTTTATTTCACGTAAATGTGTCTCGCTCTATATAGTGTCGTCTAGGGAAATCACAACCGCCATGGCTCTATTATTCAGTAGAAATTGAGGCTACGGCCCTCGCTACCATCTTTCTACAATACCTCCACACAATCTGCAATTAGAACTTAACGCGTCTATTATAAGCTTAATTGCAATTTTTTAAAATTACTCCCCACTTCGTACATATTTATTACAAAACTTTTCTTAGGCGTGATACCTGTTTTCAACTATGAAAATATTTATATTGAACAAAAAGCTGTATTTTATTACTCAATTAAAGTCCTATGGATTAATTCAGTTTTTATATTAGTTTGAAACGATGGGTTATTAAGAAAACAGCCTGTTTGATATTTTGAAAAAATGAGAATTAAAGTTAAATGTGAAAAAAAATTCACAGGCCTTGCATTTTACGAAAGGTTACCACAGCATTTTAAAACTCTATTTTACTCATATGCATGGTAACAGGTATCTTTAGAAGATGAGTGGCTCTATACGAAAAGAATCCCTCAAACTTTTTTGTGTGGTGTTGCGGTGTACTATACAGGGTGTATACCGGGAACTGAATCGATCGATATAGAGAAAACTACGCATCAGAAAATTTTGAAAATTTAGATAATTACTAATATCGGTGTGGCCAATCCAACTAAAATAATTACAAGCAGCTGGCACTTCCGCTTATACCGGAAGTCGATACCAACTTGCTTATTTCAAATAGAACACCCTATATATTTTAGGGTTTTCGAAAAGAGTATAAAATTCTGAGTCGAAAATATGTAGCATATTCTATACCTAAACCTAGCCGTTTTAGAGATTTTTGATATTTTATAGAAAATTTAACAGGTGCAACTGTTTGCAAGAACCGTTATAACTTTCTTCGTATAAAAGATCCTCATTTGCCTCTTGTCAGGTAAAAAGAACACAAGGAGAACTACGTTCTATAATTGAAATAAATTCAATAATATCATACCAAGTGTTCCGTTTTTCGCGTTACATTTTGTCAACTTCAAACCGCGAAAACTTGTTTAGGTCAAATGGAACACCCTGTATTTCTTTACGTCAAGTTGTGTAAAATTGAATTCTCTTTTTTCTGATATTAGCATTATGGGGGTTAAAGTTACAACTTTTTGAAATATTTACGATTTTATTAGAAATTCATGAATTGTAATTATTTCATCAAAATGGCCATGATTAGAAACAATCAGTGATTATCTTATGTCAAAAAATGCCAGCACATTTAAATTATACCAACGAAAACTTTTTAAATTTGTTTATTATTTATGGAGAATGTGATAAAGTAATATCAAGAACTTGCAGTACATTTGCTACTCGATATCCACAAAAACGCAAAATAAGACTAACACTGTAACATGCGTATTAATCGAATTGAAGTGGGATGAATTAAAATAGCAGAGATAAGATCAATTTAAAATATGATTTCATTTTAATTTAATAATTGTTCAAAATTCTGCCCTCGAACCTCGACACATTTTTCGCACCTTCGGATTAGTTCCTCATGGGTAGCTCTTCTAATCGAATCCTGTGATATGTTTTGAAATGCATTTCTTACTCTTTGCATACAATCTTCAATGGTTGTTAATGGGCTCTCATACACTTTATTTTTAATAGTTCCTCAAATGAAATAATTCCGAACTGATAAATCGGGCGAGCGAGGAGGCCATAAGAAAAGTCCATTATTGGCAATCCATTGATCATAAAAAGTTTCTTGTAAATAATTATTAATTAAATATGCATTATGTGGGGGAGCACCGTCGTGCTGATAAAGAAATGTTTCTATGTTTGGCAAGAGGTAAATTTTCTAAATAGTTATTATTCAAATTTTGTAAGATATTCAGATCTTTCACCTAAAAAAAACAAAAAATTAATTTACCGTTTAAATTTTTCCGATAAAATTGTAATGCCACCACTCCATCGTTTCTCATGGCACAGTAAACATTGAACTGCCAACTTTCCTGAAAGATTCGCTCTCTGAACATATGAGAATTTGAGTCACTCCAATAATGCGAATTGTGTCTATTAAAAAGTCCATTTTTAGTAAATTTTGCTTCATCTGTCCATATAATATTTCCCAAATAAGAATCGTGACCCTCAGACCTTATTAGAATAAAATTCTGTCTTCTTAGGAAACCTGTTTCTTTTAATCCTTGAACCATATGGAATGAAGACGGGTGAAACTTATGTTTTAATAAGATTCTGTGAATTGAATCCTTGCATAGTCCCGATTTCAGAGCAGCTTGTCTTAATGACATGCTTGGAAATGCATGAAAATATCCCAGAATGACTATTTCAATGTTTTCGTCATCAACAATGGGCTTTCTTCTTTACTTTTTGGCCTTGACAGAGCCATAATTTTAAAAATTTTCCAGTATGCGTTTTACAGTGTTTGGTGACGTCTTCCCAAAAGTTTTCGCGGTTTGAAGTTGACAAAATCTAACGTGAAAAACGGAACACTTGGTATGATATTATTGAATTTGTTTTAGTTGTAGAACGTAGTTCTTCCTGTGTTCTCTTTATGTGACAAGAAGCAAATGAGGATCTTTTACACGAAGAAAGTTATAACAGTTCTTGCAAACCGTTGCACCTGTCAAATTTTCGATAAAATGTCAAATATCTCTGAAACGGCTAGGTTTAAGTATAGGATATGATATATTTTCGACTCAGAATTTTATGCTCTTTTCGAAAATCCTAAAATATATAGGGTATTCCATTTGAAATAAGCAAGTTGGTATCGACTTCCGATATAAGCGGAAGTGCCAACTGCTTGTAATTATTTTAGTTGGATTGGCCACACCGACATTAGTAATTATCTAAATTTTCAAAATTTTCTGATGCGTACTTTTCTCTATATCGATCGATTCAGTTCCCGGTGAGACACCCTACCCTGTATGAGTTATATCTAATATCGACATCATGTGCATCAGATCTTCTATTAAGCAACTTAAATAAATATTTAGGATTATTATGCGTTATTAATTTATACAGAAATATAATATATTGATATTTTACTCTGTTTGCTACATTAAACAAGCACAATCTATTTGAATATGGCGATACATGGTTTTTATAAGATATGCAACACACAAATATCATGCAAGCATTTTCGATCTTTTGCAGTTTTTGTTGATTATAATTTGTTAAGGAATAATAATACACTGCACTACAATAGTATGTGTCTGCAAAGACGAATAATTTTATCAGCTGAAGTTTGGTCTGATCGTTTAGTTCATTTTTTAGATGATATAAGAATTTAAATTTAAAGTACGATGTTTTCGTAATATGGTACACATATTGGTTGAAATTTAACGATTGATCTAAAAGCAACCCCAAGTTCTTTACCGACTCCACCCCAAGTAATGACAATGTCATTAACTGTTGGTTGATTTTGGCATATTATATTTCTTTGTCCATCATTACCTAGAACTAGATACAGTGCAATGGTTTTATTGGGATTGATTTGAAGTCCATTGTCGGTGCACTAATTAATGATTCTAAATCTAAATGAATGTGATTGATGACGTCTTGGATTTTTCGTAATGGACACGATCTATAAAGTTGAGTATCATCTGCGCATAGATGAGTATTACAATATGAGATGGAGCATATTATGTCGAAAGTGTACATGAGAATAATATGGATCCGAGAATGCTACCTGAGGTACACCATTTTTAATCGTGCCAATTTGTGAATAATTATCATATATAACAACATTTATAACAACTAAGGGAGGAGGTTCGGCAAAATTCCTGGTTGGGGGTAGCTCGTCTACAGGCGTCGGTGTTAGGCCTCAGTAGCGGAAATAGGCCGACGTTAAATAAATGTATAAAAAACGTACGATTTTTCAAATAGCTATTAAACCAAGTTAATGTTGCATTATCGAAACCCATATTTTTCATCTTGGAAATAACAGATCACTATTTACCAACTGAATGCTTTATTTTGATCCAAGAGTATCATGATAGATGCATTTGATTCTTCAAATTCCGAGAATATGTCAATAATTTTTAAAAGTGCAGTTCTTGTACCATGTTTTTGTCGAAATTCAGATTGAATACTTGGTAATATTTTGCTTGTATCCAAATAATCTTGTATTTGTATGGAGATTATTTTCTCAAATAATTTTGAAAATGTTGGTATAATTGAGATGGGTCGTAAGTCATTGACAGTTGCTGAGGTAGCGAGACTTTTGGGTAGAGATTTTCATACACTGGCAATTTTCCAGTTTTTGAAGAATCATTAAAAATATTACGCAAGGTATTGATTCCTAATGATAACACTAATATTATAATTTTTAAATTAATATCATCGCAGCCAATAGCTTTTAATTTTAAACAGTTTATACCTTTACATATATCTTCATTCGATATTTCTTTAAGGTGGGCATATCCAAGAGCGAGAGATCCGATAAGGAAATATTTATTATTTTAGGCCATAACTTCTTTTTAAATACATCTATTGGCAAAAAAAGTATAGCACTACCTAAGTAGTATTATGACAGGTGTAGTGATATAAATTTTCACTCAATAATTTCAGTTGTTTGCAAAATAGTTATATTTAATTTTAAAAATTATGTCAATCTTCGTGTTTTCTAAATTTAAATCAAACTATCTCGCATATGTTTGAATATTGAGTGAAAATTTATAAAACTACTCTTGTTATAGTTCTACTTAGGTAGTTTTATAGTTTGTTTGCAATATGTGTTTTAGAATAAGAAGTTATGATCAAAAACAGTAAATATTTCCCTATCGGATCTCTCTTTCTCTCGGATATGGCGACCTTAAACGAGAAAACAGTGTCATTTACTGTATTGTTATCATAGTATGACAAGAGATTCGTGTTAATACTAGTATTCCCTGCTACATTTAGAAAATAATTATTGATATCTGCATTTAATAATTCTTCAGATAGGATATTATAATTATATTATAAATAAGAAATAATAAATAAGGAAGAGAAGTCAATATATTAAAGTGAAAAAAAAAATTATGAATATATCTATTATTTTATCTATGTCATTTTGAAATTAAAAAAAAAATAGTAATTACATATACTTATATTTTATCTCTTTATATACTCTTTTAATTTTTGTGTGTATTGATAATGGACGCATATATTAGAGATTTTGAAATAAATTCTATAAAAACAGAAATTGTATCCAACTGCGATGAAGGTAATCAGGTATTAAATATTAATAAAAATAATCACAATATCAAACTACTCCATAACAATATCCGAAGTATCAGCAAAAACTTAGAAGAGTTTAAATGTTACATTAGTCAATTTACCTTAAATTTTGATTGTATCGTACTCACCGAAACGTGGCAAGTACAAAATTTAGATATATATGAAATACCTGGGTATGATATTATTTACAACAGTGGCACATTTAATCAAAACGATGGTACAATTATTTATATTAAATCAGAACTAACGTATACATATGAGATCATTCAACTTTCTAACAGTAATAAAATAATCCAACTAAAATTAAGTTATAACAATAAATCTTTTCTAATTATTGCAGCATATAGATCACCATCCTCATGCCCCTATGAGTTTATTGACAGTATAAAAGGCCATCTTGCAAATTGTAGTAAAAATATCGACTATTCTATCTTTGTAGGAGATATCAATATTGATATTCTCAAAAACACTGATATCTCGTTAGAACATCTTAACACCATGTATGAATATGGCTTTATATCAACAATCAATGACTACACAAGATGCAGAGATCTTAGTAGATCTTGCATAGATCACATATTTATAAAAACTGTTCTAGACCCAGAATTATTATTACCTGTCATAGTTAAAACCACTTTAACCGACAACTACACGATTATATTACAAATAGTATTTGAACGTATGAATACATCACAATGTAATGAAAGTAATAATGTAAGAAAAACTATTAACTGTGACAAATTAAAAGATCTTTTGAATCTAGTTGACTGGAACTGCATATACCAAATGGATGATCTGGAATCTGCAACCAATACCTTTAAAGATATAATTAATGATCATATTAATAAGTGTACCACGATTGTTAAAATTAAAAACAAAAAACGAAAAAATTGGATCACCAACGGTCTCATTAATTCAATTAATAAAAGAGACAAAATGTATGAGCAGGTTTTGAAGGATCCAAATAACGAAATACTGAAAATAAATTATAAAAAGTATAGAAATATGGTTACGTCATTAATAAGAAAAGTAAAAATTAGTTATTACAAAGACAAAATTGATCAGGACAAGAACAATGCAAAAAACTTATGGTCTACAGTTAAGGAAATCTGCTCAAGTACAAAAAAGACTATAAATATCAGTTCTATTAGCACTGATGATGGTGAAAGAATTGAAAACATAAAAAATATATCTAACATATTTAATAACAAATTTATTAAAACTGGCGTTGAACTCGCAAATAAAATTAAATCGAATCCTAATTATAAACCAAAAAAAATAAACACAATGAACTCAATTTTTTTAACTACCACCAGTGCTATAGAAGTAAGTGAAATAATTCTCTCACTAAAAAATAACATGGCGCCAGGCATAGATGGATTGAAGGCAGAGACTTTAAAGGATATTTCATTGATAGTTTCAGCACCATTGGCGTACATAATAAATAAATGTATGGAAATAGGTTATTGCCCGTCTGCATTTAAAACATCTGTTGTTCATCCAATACATAAAAGCGGAGATCGTATGATCGTGAGCAATTACAGACCTATATCTTTGATAACCAACTATGCTAAAATTTTTGAAAAAATTATAAAAAAGAGATTATGTGAATATATTAATAAATATAATCTAATATCTGACAAACAGTACGGATTCCGAGAAGGCATATCAACTCAAGATGCCATATTACACCTTACATCATCAATGTACTCTGCTTTGGACGTTGGTAAGCCATCCCTGTGTGTCTTCATAGACTTGTCAAAGGCCTTTGACACGGTAAGTCATACTTTGCTTGTGGAATCTCTGGAAGAGCTAGGAATTCGAGGAAAACCTCTGGAATTATTTAAAAGTTATATCTCTAACAGAAGTCAATACGTGAAAATAAACAATATATTCAGTGAAAGTAAAGATATCGAGTATGGGGTTCCACAAGGAACAGTATTAGGACCCATATTATTTCATATATATCTAAATGGCTTATTCTCCGTCCAAAGTTGCGGTACTATAATCACTTATGCTGATGATACCGCGATATTCTACAGTGATAACGATTGGGATTCCTTAAAGATGAAAGTAGAGTTGGATATCAAAAATATAAAAGACTGGTTCGATCATAAATTGCTTACAATCAACTTCGACAAAACAGTGTACTTACCAATCACATGCAATAAGACAACATTGCCACATTTCGAAAATCTCAACATTGGAAATATGTTTACAATACACGCGGCCACACAAGTAAAATATTTGGGGATAATGATCGACCCTCATCTTAAATGGGACATTCATGTAAACTATGTCATCAAGAAAATCCAATGTTTAATATATAAGTTTAAACTATTAAAAGATATACTGGACATAAAACAGCTAAAAACTTTGTATTATTCCTTAGCTGAGTCTCATATTATATATGGTATATTAGGATGGGGTGGTGTTGGAAAAACAGTTTTGAATAATTTAATAATCGTACAAAAACGGCTTCTAAAAATAATGTTTAAAAAAGAACCCACTCATCCTTCAGATGCCCTATATAAAGATTCTCATATACTGGATCCACGACAGCTGTTCTTTGTCCATGCAAGTATTAGATTGCATTTGAAGCAGGCGACTCTAACATTAAATGAGCATGTATATGATACTAGAAAAAAAAATTTAGCATACTTAACACCATTTATGTACAAAGCTGTTGGGCAAAAATGTTTCGATTATTTAGGACCACGAATATATAACAAGTTACCAGATGAGATACGAAACATAAGATCTAAATACGCTTTTAAAAAACAAATTAAAAATTTCACACATTCTATACCTCGCCACGAAATACATGATTTGATTGAGTGTAAATAATATGAGCAGTAAGTGTATCTATGGTTCTCCGCATCGATGTGGTGGGTGTGGGGGCTGTCGGCCTCTTTTATCTTTCTCGCTAGATAGGGGATGCCGACGGGTTTTGCACCCGCTATGTCGCTGTGGAGGGCTATACCTTATACTCTTACCATGTACCCATAACAATACCTAATGATACAATTTCTGTTCTGTTTATCTTTGCATTTATATGACCGTCCATGTGTATGTATATGTGTGTGTATGTGTGTGTATATGTATATATGTGTATGTATATGTGTATCTGTATATGTGTATATATATATATATACACGTGCGTGTCCGTGTAATTTGTAATGTATTGAATATTTTATTTTATCTCTTCCATAATGTTAAATTATAAGAAAACAACAAATATTTCATTATTTATGTACCTATTTAGTTACAAGTTCTCCGCACCCCATTGTTTATCATCGTTTGTCCGCTCAAGAATTTATCTTACGGATCTTGCGAAATGATATAATAATTTTAATTTTATTCCTCTATTTCACATTTCATAGTTTTAAGATGTATTATTAAAGATTTATCATACTCCGCACAAGAGAAAATTTTTTTTCTTACGGAGCCCTATCTAGTTTATTGTATTATTTTAACTGTATTAAGTATTGTATTGTAAATTCTTTATGCAATAAATTATTATTATTATTATTATTATTATCTCTAATTGATTTTGTGCATGTTCCACAATTTGATAAACTTTTCCATAATTTTTTTGGATTATGTTTGTGTATATTTTTTCCTGTTGCATAAATGCTTTTTTTTATCATTTTATAGCTTCCTTAATATAATTTCTTAATGCATAATATTCTCTGTTAGTATCGGTTTTATTTTTCAATTATTTTTTGTGTGCCTCTTCCTTAAGTTTTTTCATGCGATTTATGGTAAACGTTGTATACGGTCTACAGTTAGTTTTAGTTTTTATGGTGTAAATGCACATAAATAAAGTTAATATACTTTGGTCCATAGCTATGGTTCTTAAGTTTACGTTTTCGATAGAGTTAATATCATCCCACTATATATACGTAGTTTCGAGTGCAAAATTATGTATATAAAATTTTTTATAATTTCTGTATGTAATCATTTTTTGTTTAAGTTTGTCTAATTCAAATTTTAATTTACAGTATACCAACAAATGGTCGGCATTGTGCATATCTAATGTATCAGTAGAGTCTACAACTAAATTATTACACAAATTACATCAATTAGAGACTCGCTTGTTTCTCTAATCCTTGAAGACTTGTCGATTGCTTGCGATAAATTGAAGCTTGAAATTACAGAAGCAAACATTTTTGAGTCAAGGGCATCTTTACGTAATAAATTTATATTAATATCACCCTTAAACTATTCGAAACATTGTGTCAAATATGACATCATACGCTTGCTATTCTGATAGTATTTCTTTGATTACGACTAAACTAAGTTTACGTGGGCGTTTACCGCACATTTCATATACAGGCTGTCTATTTTATCAGGACCCTCGAATTGTGCCGATTTATATAACCTACAAAATGCTTTAAAGACACTTGAAATCCTTGGCCTGCTTTAAGAGTTATGGCGGAAAATATCGAAAATGCGGAAAACGTCTAGGCCAAATATCTCCGTTATTTGAAGAGATACGAGAAAAATTCTAAGACGAAAATTTTTTGCAAAACAGAGTGTTTCAACGAGGTTTTATCTAATTTTTTTCAAAACCGTTGTATTTTGGGATTTACTCTTCAGGCTGTTAAAAAAATTATTTTGAAACGGGCGGGAAATGGCGCCATTAAATAGAGTATTTTCTTCCCTTTTCAACGATATATCACATGCCATAGTTATTCATTGGTACTGCGTTAGTAATTATAAAAACATTTTTTTAAAACCAATAAAATTTTTTTTAACGAGCATTATACTTGCCGTGGAGAAGTATGATTAAATAAAACGATAAAATAATTCAATAAGTTGTTCTAATCTTTACTATAATAAAACATTAACACAATTAGAAGAATAAAGTAGATTCAGGTAACAAAAACAAATTAATAATAAAAAGAATATAGCACACAGAATGTTAATATTTATCTAATCCTCAAAATAATTTTTAAGATATCATATCAAGTGTTCAATGTGTCCACCGCGATTTCTTATGCACAATCGAGCGCAGCGAGGCACTGCATTTAAAACATTACTCAGCATTTCGGGGGTAACTGTAATACATGCCTGTTGAATTCGAGCTTTTACGTCCTCTACATTTTGTGCTGTCGTCGAAAACACCTTATCTTTAATATAGCCCCATAGAAAAAAAATCCATTGGAGTTATATCTGGAGAACGAGGGGGCCATCGAATAAATCCATTGGTACCTATCCAATGTTGAGGCAAAATTTCGTCTAAATAATCTAGGAAAATTTGGGAATTGTGGGGAGGAGCTCCATCTTGTTGAGAATATTGAAAGTTGTGTCGATTCTTTAAAGGTAGGTCATCTAAGAATTCATTAAATTCATTTCTCAAAAAGTTTAGGTACCTTTGACCACTGAGGTGAGCATCATAAAAATAAGGACCTTTTAAATATGTGCCTAAAATACCTATTCAAACATTTATTGAAAAACGATTTTGAAACCCAGTCGGTCTATGCCAGTGTGTATTTTCAAAAGTCCATTTGTAATGAATATTGCGATTAAAAAATCCATTATTGGAAAAATTTGCCTCGTCGGACCAAAGTATTTTACTACATATTAATGGATCGGCACGCTTCTTTTCCAAAAGCCACCTACAAAAAGTCGTCCTCCTTGGTTTGTCCCCCGATTGTAAATTGTGAACTTTTTTGGCATTATAACACCGGTAACCATTTTTCTTTAAAATTTCTCTAGCACTTGTTTTATTTATATGACAAGCAATTTGAATTTCTCTTAATGGTGTTTCCAAATTTTCTGTACTTTTATTTCTTACATAATTAATAACTCGGTTTACCTTATTTACATTATCAGTAACACTGTTCAACCTTGTCTTCTTCTTTAAAAATGAACCATTATTTTTCAGTTTCGTAGCTAATTTTCTGAACAGAGTTTTATTCGGCTGTAGTGCTTGTGGAAATCTGTTTCTATATTCTACTTGAGCTAATCCAGAGTTAAAATTGCATTGGCGATATGTAACGAACATATTATAACGATCAATGTGAGTGAAAATCATTTTTGAAAATTCTAAATTCTTAAACGAGTGTGATTGAGTGGGAGTTTAAACTCACACTCGTTTAAGAATTTAATAATTAATACTTAAGTATTAACTGAGATGATCTGTTAAAAAATTAAATTGTCAAGTTTGTTCATAGCCAACTATTTTAAAATAATTGAAATAATAGTGAAATCATGAAATACAAACAAATGGATATTATACTTAAATTAATTGGTAAAGACATTTTAACTTTCTGAGCAAGGAGTGACGCTTTTATGGAGGACCACTATACATTGGCATAACTGCGAATACTCTTTCCATAATTGCTTCATGTTACTTTTTATTATTTTGTTTTTGTTACCTGAATTTACTTTATTCTTCTTAATTGTGTTAATGTTTTATTATAGCAAAGATTTGAATAACTTATTGAACTATTTTATCGTTTTATTTAATCATACTTCTCCAAGGGATGTATGATGCTTGTTAAAAAAAAAAATATTGGTTTTAAAAAAATGTTATAATTACTAACGTAGTACCAATGAATAAATATGGCATGTGATATATCGTTGAAAAGGGAGGAAAATACTCTATTTAATGGCGCCATTTCCCGCCCGTTTCAAAATATTTTTTTAACAGCCTGAAGAGCTCAAAATACAGCGGTTTTGAAAAAAATTAGATAAAACCTCGTTGATACAGTCTATTTTGCAAAAATTTTTCGCCTTAGAACTTTTTTCGTATCTCTTCAAATAACGGAGATATTTGGCCTAGACGTTTTCCGCATTTTTAATGTAGGCCATGGATTTCAAATGTCTTTAAACCATTTTGTAGGTTATATAAATCGGCATAATTTTCGTAAAAATATTTTTTTTTTGTACGACCGATATTAAGTGAGATATTCTCGAGGGCCCCGATAAAGTGGACAGCCTGTATTATAAATAATTATCGTTCTTGTGAAAAATATTTGTGGTAAGTTTCAAGAAGAAATGTTCCACTTATAACAAAAAATAATTTGAAAACTTTGATGAGGCATTGCAATAAAAGCAAAGGTCTGACAATAAAAACAATTATTAAGCGTCTGGTAGATGACTGTAAGGTCGCACAGTACTATTATTGCGATCACAAATTGTTTTGAAAACGATGGATAAGTTTCCTTGTTTACTAGAAATGTAGACAAAGGTTCAGTATACTAGTAGATCGCAACCCGAAGTAGTTTTTGCTCGATAGTGTAATTTAGCTAATGGCGTCGGAAACTTGATCAACCAAAGTGAAATCAAGCAGACGCAACTAGTATGTAGGGGAAATGGAGTTTCCATATTAGTTAAAAATAAAGAATAACTCCTTATATGAATTAGAGTACGTACACAGTTTTCAGGAAAGTATATGCGGTGTATTAGTTTACTTCCTCATATTTCCCTGAACTATTTTAAGGTAACTGAAATAAAGATAATCACCATAAATAAAGATAACCACTATTTCCCCTATACCGATTGAACATTGAACACTAAACATGAGAAAAGCTTGAGTGACAATTTATTTATTAGTCTATCTAATATAATTGGTGCTACTATTGTTTCGAAACTGTTCCTAAATTCAAGGAAAATATACTTTGAACATTGTGTCCTCTAACATTCTCCAATTAATAATACAAAGACGTTTAATGAAACACGTAGTTTCCCTAATTAGGTAAATAATTATAGTTTGCCATCAGTTTTGACAAGACAAATTATATTATGATCTGTAGAGAGGCTCGGGATCACAGGAAAACTGTAAATAGTTTAAATCCCTATTGTGAACTTTCATCATTCATTTCTTAGTTATTTTAAAAATTTAAAATGCCCTTCTACGTTGGTATTATTTAGATAACAACCTGACGGAGTTTAGCATTAGCTATTCCGCCACTCAACCAGGACACATACATACAGACAATTATACAATGACCATTCTCCACAACATCTGCGGCAACTGAGACTCGAACTCGTGTGACTAGTCGTGTTGCCCCGCATACAACTCATCTAGTCTACTGCAACCAACTAGGTAACACATGAAAAATGCCATGAAACACCCATACCCTAGCCAGGATTCGAACACAGGACTTCTTCTTTGCAAGTCTAACAGTAAGTGTTATAACTCACCGAGCCGGTTCTATAAAACTTATGTATTTTTATTAGAAAAGTGTATAATTTTTACAAGTGGGCGTTTTATTTGATTAAATTACCCACTTTCAAGTTAATTAAAAAACAGTAGGCACACATGTTTAAAAAATGTTAATAATTGATTGAAAACCGTACCTCTTACAGTACAAGTACACCTTATGTACGTACTTAAAAGGTATAGCCTGAACGTATTATACGTACTGTGATGGTTATCTAAGTATGTATTAAAAACGTACATATGAAAATCAGTTTCCGCCAATCTGCACATTCCAAAAATATACATTGCAGATCCATTTCTTGACTTGATGTAGATCCACAAACTATTTATTTTAGGCGTTACAGTCAAGACGTCCAGAAGTAGTAGTAGAGGAACATTTATGTTGGCTACAGCCACAGGAAATTTAAATGACCGTGATATATCATAAATTACGTAATAATATAACTATCATTTCGTGCCTCAAGGGATAGAATTACATTCATTTATTTAAATACAAAATTCTGCATTTTATGCTTTGATATGGGTTATATACAGATTGTCTCACCGGGAACTGAATCGATCGATATAAAGGAAAGTACGCATCAGAAAATTTTGAAAACTTAGATAATTACTAATGTCAAATTTTCTATAAAATGTCAAATATCTCTGAAACGGCTAGGTTTAGGTATAGGATATGCTACATATTTTCGACTCAGAATTTTATGCTCTTTTCGAAAACCCTAAAATATATAGGGTGTTCCATTTGAAATAAGCAAGTTGGTATCGACTTCCGGTATAAGCGAAAGGGCCAGCTGCTTGTAATTATTTTAGTTGGATTGGCCACACCGACACTAGTAATTATCTAAATTTTAAAAATTTTCTGATGCGTACTTTTCTCTATATCGATCGATTCAGTTCCCGGTGAGACACCCTGTATATACAGTAATTACTTAACTTTTACAAAATTTGGAGAGTTAGCTGCCGGATCTTAGACTACAATCTTTTAAAACAAAATATTGTAGAATCTGTTAAAACAACTACATCATCTTGGCTAACACTAGAAGAAATACTAGATTGTATATAATGCACATCATTTAAAAAACATTTAAAAAATTTAAAATAAGTATTTAAAGAACATACTTTCATGTTAGAAATTCATCAACAACAAAGAGACCCGGATACTTTGACCAGAAGCTTCAACGTAAACGTTTAATTAACTACTACATTTCAATAACGTTCATTTAACATGCGTGTGCCCATTGGGAAATCGATTGATTTAAATCGTTATCTAGCTTGTTTACTACTCCTGTTTCTGGCTGTATTTGAACCCCTACTGGGTATTAGACTCTCAAGACGTAATATAATTCCTTAAAAATGTCTGATCTTGTTGAACCTTCCCTTTTGACCTTGTACCAAAAGAATTTAAAAGTATCGTGAATGTTGCAACAAACTTTTCTAGCCAAAACATGTGTGGATCGGCCTCATAAATGTAATCTCCTGATCGGCTTTATTTGACAAGGGTGGACTTCTTCGACAACAAAGTATTTCATTTTCTATTCAGTCAGTGAGATATTAGCTCCAATCTTAACAGTAAAGGGACCCAACGCAGCCCTCACGACTGAAAATATGTACATACATAAAATATTTTTCACAGTTGCAAGGAATACGGCATTCATATCTCGTACATCATAAGAGGTGCATAATACACAACACAATAGTAAACACACCGAGCTGAAAATAACAAAGGCGTCACAAGGTGTTTTACTAAAGTAACCAAAACCTGCGTGAAGTTATTTCAATAAAAATAAACTTTGATATTTTTATAACAATATTTGGTTTTAGATAGGGAGGTAGAGACAATTTAAGTACATATCGTCGTTGTTAGTTATATATAATGTAGTTTACATCTATGCGAATTAGGAGAATCAAGAATTGAGTAGATGTCGCTGATTTTTTGCAAAAATGTATTTCAAAATGCAAAAAACTATCTCAATTTATTTTATCGTGTCTGCCTCTAATATATTGTATTAAAGGCACAGTATATACAGGGTGGACCATTAATAATAGACCATAGTTCAGGGGTAGATTCTTTGGGCCAAAATATGAGGATATAACCGAATATGCTTTAGTAAAATGTTGTTGTGAAAAAAGATATAGGATATCATCATTCAAATTATTTTTTAGTTTTTTTTGCAATAACTCAACAGCCTCTTGACTGATCTTCGCCAAATTTTCTAAAGGAACTTCTTTATTCTAAGAAACAATAATTTATGTATTACATCACGTTAGATCATAGAGGGCGCCGCAGGACCTGTATCTGATCTACAGTGTGACCCACTTCAAATGGAAACCTCTCTGTAAAAAATGTATTTATAATCCTATGTTAACGCTTTTTTTTAAATGATAAACCATCGAAAACTCCACTTTATGACAAAAATTTAAAGATAAATTTCAATATTCAAGGCTTTCTATGATTTATTTTCAATGTCGAAAATGGACAAATTTGATTAGCGATTTTTTAATTGAAATTTTAACTACACCACTGGATTTAGTAACCTCCCAAATGGGTAAATCCCAAGTTCCATGAAAAAATATTGAAAAATGACAGATTTATGACAAAATCAATGTAGGCTCATAGTAACTTTTACTTGATTTTTTCTAAAAATCGAAGTAGCCCATGAAAAAATAAACAAAAGAAAGATAAATTAAGTGAATAGTTTTAATAAATATTACATTTTTATTGAGTAATGGCAGATAATAATAGAGTGCCATGGAAAACAAATTTTATAGTCAAACGTCAAATCTTTAAAATTGGCATATTCTCATATTCATTGTTATTGAATTATAAAATTAATCGATAGTTATTATCAAGTATTAGTTTATTAGTTTGTAGTTAATTATGGATAATCTAAATGTACAGGAAAAAATTGAACTTGTGCGCCTTAGAGGAGGTACGAGCAGACAGTTTTAAATTATTTTAACAACAATCCAAACGCCAGTGTAAGAGTAGCTAGCTTAGATTTGAATTTATCTAGAGAAAATATTCGCCGATGCCTTAAGAAGAATTTGGTAAAACCATTCAAACCCAAATTTTTACACACGTTGGAACCTGGTGATGATAACAGACGGATGGAGTTTTCCTTGTGGGCTCAAGGAGAGTATCTTAATAACAGAAATTTTAATAAAAATATTTTATTTAGCGATGAAGCAACTTTTACAACAAACAGGGTAGTATCGTCACAAAATTCTAGGTTTTGGGCTGTAGAAAACCCACAGTTTGTCATTAATTATAAAAGACAATTGAATGGCCACCCCGATCCCCGGACTTAACACAGATGGACTTCTTTTTATGGGGTTTAATAAAATCTAAAGTTTACAGGTCACGTCCGAGTAATAGAGAAGATTTGTGTGCAAGAATAAGACAAGATTGTGCAGAAGTTACCCGGCAATAATTACAGAATGTCGCAAAAAATATTAAAAAACGATTCGACAAGTGCATCGAAATAAATGGCGGCCTTGTAGAGGCTACAAAAATTTAAGAAGTTTTAGTGTAATGTTGTACAATGTGTTATTTTTTTTATTTAATAGGTATCTAATTATTATTACTTTTAATTGTTCATACTTATGTTTTTAAGTCCAATATGATTAAGTTTGTTTAAATGACAATATTTATTAAAACTATTCACTTAATTTATCTTTCTTTTGTTTATTTTTCATGGGCTACTTCGATTTTTAGAAAAAATCAAGTAAAAGTTACTATGAGCCTACATTAATTTTGTCGTAAATCTGTCATTTCTCAATATTTTTTCATGGAACTTGGGATTTGCCCATTTGGGAGGTTACTGAATCCAGTGGTGTAGTTAAAATTTCAATAAAAAAATCGCTAATCAAATTTGTCCATTTTCGACATTGAAAATAAATCATAGAAGGCTTTAAAAATTGAAATTTATCTCTGAATTTTTGTCATAAAGTGGAGTTTTCGATGGTTTATCTTTAAAAAAAAGCGTTAACATAACATAAATACATTTTTTATAGAGAGGTTTCCATTTGAAATGGGTCACACTGTAGGTACACTTGATAGAACTTCATAGCTCCAACCGTTTTCGAGGAAAGTGCCGTTAAACATTTCAATAATTTTTTGAAAGACAATTTCAAATTTAATGAAACAAAGTGTATTTATTGAAAAGCGTGCTTTGGTTACGTTTTACTTCTGCCATTTAATCATTTTATTTTATTTTTGTGTTGTGTTCTTTAACTTCTTTATTTACAATGCCTAGACATATTAATATTGCAAATATGAAAATGAGGGATATGATACGTGTTTACGCTCAAAATAAAAAAAGTTCCTGTAACAAATTTGGCGAAGATCAGCTAAGAGGCTGTTGAGTTACTGCCAAAAAAAAACGAAAAATAATTTGAACTTTGACACTTTTTTTCCAAAGCAACATTTTACTAAAACACATTTGGTTATATCCTCATATTTTGGCCCAAAGAATCTATCCCTGAACTATGGTCTATTATTAATGATCCACCCTGTATATTAGACTTTATTCTAAAAAAGGTCGATATCAATTATCAAACCAATATCAATTGTTGCTATCAAGGTTAGTTTAGACGGGGTTCTGTATTTTTTTTCTTTAACATTTATTTAACGTCGGTCTATTTCCGCTACTAAGGCCTATCACCGACGCCTGTAGATGAGCTACCCCCAACCAGGAATTTTGCCGAACCTCTTTCCTTAAGAAGAGTAGGGATCTTTTACTTGCCTAACATTTAATAGACAAGGGACCGACGGCTTTACATCCCCTCCGAAGGAGTATGGTATATCACCTGCATAACCCTCGCCCAAGGTTGCATAGCTTCCGCGCATACACTGATATACAAGCTGCAGGAAGATATGTAAGGCGAGGACACGGTCTTCTTTGAAACGGTCGCCCATCCAAGTACTAACCCCGCCTAACGTTGCTTTACATCGCATATCGAAGTATGTACATAGTTAAGACGCATCTACGCTCGCCCCCTGTATTTTTTTTAAATATAATTTAATATAGCTAAACAACTAAGTTATCTAGTTTCTTTACATTTATATATGTGTCTATAATTTTCCTTCTTAACATGCCACGCATAAAAGTGTTAAGTTTAAAACAATCATTAGTAACAGACATAAACCAATAACATGATCGAAATTGAGAACGTGCATGTAAATACAGAGAAGTTGAGTTGACTTTTGTTGGGATTTTTTAAACTTGATACTTTTTCATGGCATTTTATCTAACTAACATCGTCTTTACCTCATATTGCGAATGATCTAAGATCTCCAAGACATAATATTAACTTTACTTTTATATGTGTAGTATTTTAAAATAATAATAAAAAAAAAGATGTCGCAAAAAGCGTATCAAAAAATTTTAATGCACTCGTAATAAAGCCGTGTGCTCAGGCACTTCTTGTGACATTTATGAAATTTATTATCGACTAAATGTCAAGAGAATTCCACTTTTCGTCAGCTTGTGCCGACCTTATATTTTTTCATCTGGCCGCGTGCAGCTCACGTTGATATGTATTTGTCAGACCTCTATTTTCGACTTCTATACATTCCCATCGGCTCCCCCTCGTTTTTTTATAAACGTTTTAAAACATCCATTTTTCAGGCGTCTTCGAATAACTATTCCTCTTTTACAGGGTGGAACTGCCCACGTTATTATTATCCTAAAACATTTCGGCATTGTCAAACATACATTCATTCAAGAGTCATAAGTGCGCAGTTTTCGCTCGGAGAAATGTCACCGTAAAATGAAAAGGGGATTTTTAGGATTTCAACTTTACGCTTCCTAACTTTATGACATAAATTTTTTTGATTTCTTCTAAAATATGTGGACGTCGGCTAAGGCTGCAAAGTCCCCGATGCTTTACTTTTATGTTAAATTTTATAATCTGTTGCAAAATATAATTATTTGTCCCTTATTTCCTTTTCAACCCAACAAATCGTTTAAACTGTAATGGAACGTTTTAATTTTTGGTGACTAAATTAAACTATACATATTTTATTTGACTTCAGATTCTGTTGTCTTTTTGCAAAGAAGTAGTATAAAATCTTTGTTTAAATTTGCTGATAAAATATCGATTAGACTTTTTAAATTATTTTTTTATATGTTTAATTGAGTAACCACTCATATAGTCAGTGGGACAGCAGTAGTATAGATATTTTCGTTCCAGACATAATATTTTAGAGTAATTTTTTTAGTGAAGACATTTACGATATTTAAAGATTAATATTTGTACAGAAACTACTCCTTAGAAGACTGCTTGGTAACATTTGTGCGCCGAGCAAAGGACGACACTTTCATTTTTATTTTAACTATTGACTTGGGGAAATTGCGAATTGGTTCCATATAACACTGGCAAATTTGACTCCAAATTTAGTAGTAAGAACAAATCACAAAACACATATCCTACAAAACAGGCTAGAAACAACATGTCCCACAAGAAGACTGCTGGCTGATCTTAATTCTAGCCTTATCTAAATACTACAATATATTTACGCTAGGTCTGAGTAACTTGTAATTAACATAAATATACATACATAATAATTAAATTAATTGTTAAAAGTGAGAAATTGCATATGTGGGACAAGCCTTGGCTATAAATAGTTAGTTGTTCAAATCCTTATTAATTAATGTTAGTTAAGAGATATGTTTTTAATCGTGTCTTGAAGCGAGCAGTAGAAAGATGTTTATATATTGAAGGTAACCTGATATATAAGCAATAACTATTGTATGAGAAAGATCTACGGTAAATGGCGGTTTTATGAGGAGGTGGTGAGAGTTGTCGAGTTGTCCTCTATATCTTAATTCTCTAAAGCCTTCGAAATATTATTATGACCCAACATTTTCCTATGCAAAGAATCGCATTACTAAATATCAGCACGGTTTCTTCAAGGGAAGGTCTACTTCAACCAATCTTTTCTGTATCACTCAATATATAGCTGAGGCTATAGACGGCAACTCACAAGTTGATGTAATTTACACAGACTTCACTAAAGCATTTTACAGACTTGATCATGGTATTCTATGTTCAAAATTTCAGAAGTTTGGCTTCTCAAGAAATTTGTTGTTTTTTTTTTTTCAAATCATATCTGGAGAATAGACACCACCATATCGAATACTATGGTCGACGGTCTGCTGAATTTGTATCTACTTTAGGTGTACCTCAAGGATCTGTGTTATGCCCATTATTCTTTAACATCTTAACATTGCAGTTGAATTGGGTGTTGAGTGTCTTTTATATGCTGACGATATGAAATTGTATAATAAAATAAATGATGAAAGTGATTGTGTGGCTTTACAAAATGCTCTAGATAAAATCAGTGAATGGTGTAATTTAACTTAAACAAATTGCAGTTAAATTTACTACGCAAATGTAATACTCTTGCATTTACTAACAAACATCAATATATCGAATTTAATTATAGTTTAGAAAATTCAGTGCTCACACGTCCATCAACATTTCGTGACCTCGGTGTAACATTTGACAGTAAACTATCATTTAATTGTCATATAAATACAATCACAAATGAAAGCTTTAGAACACTCGGATTTATAATAAGGTGTTCCCACGACTTTAATGACATTAACACACTGATACTACTATATCAATCTTTTCTCGATCCAAATTGGAATATTCGTCAATTATTTGGTCTCCTCACTATAACACACATATACAAAACATAGAGAGCATTCAGAGGCGCTCCTTAAAAACATTATGCTATAACGAAGATGGTGTTTACTCTGCTATTGGTTTTCCTCATACTACACTTTTAAATAGATTTTCATTTTCAAGCCTAGCGACACGCAGAACTATAGCACAGCAAATATTTATTTTTAAAGTATTACATAATATAAGATTGCGGCGCTATATTGAACTCATTAAATTTTCGAATACCTAGACCCGGTTCTAGGCAAAACTCACTATTCTATCTGCCGAATTCCAGAACTAACGTTCTGAAATTCTCGCCACTATATAATATGTGTGAAAATTATAATAATCTTCAAGACCGGTTTGATATCTTCCACTGCAATGTAGCTGAGATAAAAAGATCAATTGTATAAATTTAAATTTAGCTTTGTTTTTGTTACTGTTTTTAATTATCTGATATTCCTACATTTCTTTTTCTTATATTTTGTAAACATTTACTTGTAATTTCCTGCCAAGTAATTGGAATTTTCTGTTGGGCAGTGTATTGTTAAATAAATAAATTAAACAAATAAATCAGGGTGTGGACATCTGAATGGAATTTTATTTTATTATACTCGTATGGAGGACTCTCATTAACAGTGACATGAAAAATGCTAGTGAATGGAATTGTCATCTAGCGACTATTGTTAGCAAATTTGTTTTGCTTTCTTTAATGTTGTAAGATACTCTTTCATATTTTTTTATTCCATATATAAAACCTAAGTTATGATTTTTGTAATTTTTCAATTCTGTTTGTATTCATCTGGATCACGTGGATCATATGCAACATCGCAATAGCTGAAGTGGAGTAGAACTAATGTATCAGTTAACTTTATTTTCATGGATTTAGATAATATGTGACGATGTGGATACAACAATTTTAAGTTTAAATATGCCTTCTGGAGGCATTTGGAAATGTGTTTCTTAAACCGTAGGTCTACGTCAATTTCGACGCCAAGATTTTTTGCGCTATTGGTGTATATTAATACATCATTTTCTAAAGTAATATTAATGTTAAAATATTAATATTACTTTCTGCTATGGCTCTATTTTCCCCCAAAGATTAAAACATTATATTTAGATGGATGGATAAATTTGTGTATAATCAGCATACATATGAGCATTACAAGTTTTTAAATCACTGGTAATGTTGCAGGTGTAAATGCAAAATAATAGCGGTCCTAAAATGGATCCCTGTGGGACTCCACATGTTATATTGCCATCCATTTTTTTCTATGATGTATAATATTTGTTTTGGGAAATAAAGACTAATTAAAAACAAAATATCTTAATTTTATAATTTCATTTCTCCTAACTTCCAAACTTATGTGTGGAATTCTGTTAGCCTTGATCAGTCGCAGTTAGAATATCATCTATTATTTTCCACACTGCAGTCGTGCAACTATGACCACTTCTGAATCCTGGACTGGCTTGTGGGTAGAATGTTTAGTAGTTTTTAGGTGGTTTCGAATTTGAAAGTTCATAATTTTTTCCATAAATTTTGAAAGTGTCGAAAGTAAACTTATGGGACGCAGTTGATTGAAACTACTTGTATCAGCACATTTAGGTAACAGTATTACTTTAGCAACTTTCCAAGTATCAGGAAAAACATTATTAGCAAGACAAAAGTTTATAATATTTATAAACAACATTTTCTGTAACCGTTTCAAAAGTAAACAACATCAAAATTATTTTTTAAATTAGTATTGTAAACGTGTACTAGGTCATTATTTAGAACAAAGTTATTTATATCATATTGCAGAAAATGATCATTTATATCATTTAGTACATTTAAGAGATCTGGTAGTTCTGCCTTCTTACTTCACTTATATACGTTTAACTCACCTAATTTTTTCACAATACCTTGCTAGAACTATTACTGTTTATTACATGTTCTAAATAACGTTTCTTTTTTCGTTGCGGATTACAATATTTGCTTGATTTCTAAGTTTTATAATAATCCCAATGTTCTTTTTTGATTTCTCATATTTACTGAGAGCCTTATCATGTAGAAAAGTAATTATTTTAATATTATTAGTATACCACGGCGGCTTTTGTTTCTTAATTTTGATATTTTCTTCAGGGGCAACTGTATCAAGTATTCCTATTAGTAGGGTATTAAAGTAATTTACTTTTTATTAACTTCTTGCATATGCATTATATTTTCAAATTGTGTTAGTTGTAACAGATTATTTAGCAATTCCGAACCAACGCGTTTATAGTTGCAAAATTTTATACTTGTTTGTTCTGGTCGGTTTTTCTAGTCTTTTAACGTGCAATATACGTCTAGCTTTCTCTCTGAGTGTACCTATCTAAGTAGGTGCAAGCTCCACCACTTGCGAAGTAATTTTCAATTATAAATTATCCCCAATAAGTGGTTCGAATTCCGCTATAAACTGTAGTGCTCGATCTTCTTTACCCAGACAAATCTAGATTTAGATCTAAGAGGGTTATTCAGGTGGCACGGAAGGCGGTTAAAATAACATGAAAAAAAAACAAAAAAAACGCCATCCTCGTTCTTAAGCTACAGACTCATATAATACTACTAATTACGGGAGAATTTATTTATTAAAAAATAAGTACTAATCGAAAGCAGACCAAAGAACGTATCTGTATTATAATAACAAAGTGAAAAACACAAGACGTATGAAACCAAATTCAGTACAAAAGAAATCGAAAATGTTTGTATTTTGTTTGAAGTAGGGAATAAGCCAGCACCGAACAATAGTATTTGTTTCAAAAATGCGCTATTCGTGTGGATGGAATGTGACGCCGCTGTTACTGAGGGTAAACCGCTATGGTCGATAAAGAATTGATGAATGTGGAATATGAAAAAGTGCAAATGCAAAGTTGAAGAGGGAAAGTATAAATATGCATGGGACGCTGAATTGAGTATGGTCGGGTAGACACCCTACAAACTCATTATTTATAGATGTGCGAGGGTATACAACAACAGATTTTTAACACCATGTTTTCGTATACACCTAAATTTTTATAACTCTCTTGTCACGTAGTTGAGGCTGATATACTGCAAAATAGCGTAATAGTAGGCCGTGACATAAATATCGTCAATTACACGAAAATGTATGGCTGATGTTGGTTATGTTAACTAATTGCCTAATCTTTACTTCAAATAAAATTATGTTTTATTCAAAATGTGTTTCAGTACAGATGACTCTGTTTATGTATAAACAAGAATTTAACGACTTTCAACGAAAAAATGTTACACCACATCATACTAAGCATACTCATTTTTATTGTTTTGCTAGTTTGCTTTTCTTGAGACCAATTATTCGTTCCATTAATTTGTCATGTTATAACCAAAAATTTTACTTAAATTTATAGATCCGTTATCCGGACTCGTATATCAAAAATGGTAAACATTTTATTGAAAAAATGTATGAAAACGATATTCATGAATCATGCCTGATTGTTAGTTTTGATGTAGTTAGTTTCTTTACCAATGTTCCAAAAGAAACCTTGGCAATAATTGAAGATAGATTGTTGAATGATAATAATTTAGGAAGTAGAAATAAATTAACTGCGAATAACATAATTGAACTTTTAAGGATGTGTACAGAAACAACCTATTTTCAATTGGAATACTATTTATATCAACAGAGTTTAGGTATGGCAATGAGGTCTTCTTTATCACTAATCATATTATTATTATTATTATTAGCCTTTACTCGAGTCCGAGTATAAAAAATGTTACAGTCGATAGATTGTGTGTAATAAAAACAAGTAAAAGGTGTAGTCTATTGTAATTCCCATTCATCTACGGTGCACACGACTATGGCTATAGAGGCCAATTCGGGAGAGCACATGTCGACCGCAGTCAGGACAAACATAGACCTGGTTAGGTCTTGAATTCGGCCTTCTTGCAGCAACATTTCCTCGATAACTGGCCACAACCCCTCGCCATTCGGTTCTGTCCGCTGCAAGTTGTTCCCATTGCTCGTCTGGAATACCGCAAGATTTTAGGTTTTCATGGAGAACGTCTTTGTACCTCTTTCGTTGACCGCCACGCCTTCTTCTACCGTTTAGCAATTCACCATAAAGTGTACATTTAGGAAGGCGGTTATCATGCATACGATGAACGTGACCTGCCCATCTTAGGCGTGCTCTTGAAATAAGCACCTCAATTGGAAGGCTGTTTGCTCTCCTGAGTACTTCCACGTTTGATATGTGATGGAACCAACGGATTTTCATCATACTCCTGAGGTGTCTTTGCTGAAAACGTTCTAATTTTTTCACATGACGACGGTAAGTGACCCAGCTTTCACATCCATATAGCAGTGTTGGAATGACAACTGCTCTGTAGACAGCCATTTTCGTTGACAAAGCAAGGTCGTGGTTGTCAAATACTCTCTCTCTAAGTCCCCAGAGTGCTCTAGATGCAGCGTTAATTCTATTGCGAATTTCGCTGTCCATGTTTGCTTTGTCATTAACAACGTTGCCTAAGTAATTGAACTGATCCACCACTTCAAGAGAATTTCCGTTAAGTGTAATGTCTATTTGGTTCACTTGATGAGGAGTTGACATAATCTTAGTCTTTCTAATGTTGATTTTAAGTCCCAAGGAATCATAGCTCTGGGCATACACATCTAAAAGTTCTTGAAACTCTTCCGGCGTAGAGGCTAAAAGTGCACAGTCATCCGTATACTGGAGATCACAAATGAATCGTGTGCGTGTCTTCGTGAAAGCTCTAAAGCGCCTTATGTTAAAGAGACCGCCATCAGAACGGTATCTGAAACCTATTCCTCTGATTGTCAGTTTGTTGTCAACAATAATTGTTAGAGCAGTGGTAAACAAATTAAAAAGTAGGGATGCCAGGACACATCCCTGCCTAACTCCAGTGAGGGTTTGGAAAGGTTCAGTTGCCTCATTATTATACATAACCTGGGCGTTGTTGTTTGTATGTAGACTGCGACATACTTCCACAAATTTTCTAGGGATACCTAAGCGGAGCATAATTTTCCAGAGCACTTCCCTCTCCACCGAGTGAAACGCCTTGGTTAAATCAAAGAAAGCCATGTGAATTTCTCCTTGATGTTCGAGTGCTTTTTCTTGAAGCTGTTTAAGTGTGAAGATTAGATCCGATGTGCCTCGGTTTGGTCTAAAGCCACTCTGTGTTTCAGGAAGTAACTTTTCCATAACAGGTGTTAGCCTATTTGCCATCGCTTTAGTGAGTATCTTCCCTCCAACAGCCACCCCTGTAATTTCCACAGTCCGCAATCATATTTTCAACATATTTATGGAAGATTTTAATAATAGGCATGTTTAAAATTTTACACACGAACTAGTTGACGACAATTTTGCAATCTGGCATCATGGGGTTGATTTGTTAGATAGTTTTTTTAGAAAATATATACACCAAGGAACCTTTAATTAAAAGTAGAAAATATGAAGAAGCAAAAACTTTTAGATTTTTTGATTAAAAAAATAAATAACACGATTGAAACGAGCTTTTATAGAAAACCAACACATACAAACAAATATTTAAATAACTCAAATCAGTCAATAAATGTTAAAAGGGGCGTTATAAAATGTTTATGATAGAGACAAAATAATTTCACCTAATAATGAAATATTAAAAAATGAGAAACAATTTATCAAAAAATTTCCAATGAACAACCAGCCTTCGTAAACATTGAAAATGAAAATAATCAACTACGACAAAAACTTCGAACGTCAATACACAACATTAATTCCTCATGTAGAGAGATTATCGAAAAAACTACGCCGTGTAGGTGATAAATTTGATGTTAGACCAGTATTTCAAACGAAAAACATTGAGATCTATTTTGATAGAAGCAAAACAAATAAAGCGGGAGCAAACTTCAAGAAACTGTATTTACAGGATCCCGTGCGAGTGTAGAGTGTCATTCAGACCTTTCGGTGTAAGATGGAATGAATACAAAAATGAAATTCAAAAATCGAAGATTTGCAAATGCTCTTAGGAAAACGGGAAGAGAATAAAACGGGACTCGGAAAAATTTTAATAAAAGAGGCAAATGACAAAAAAACCAATGTTAAAATAAGAACTTAACAAGCGTAATAAATATCATTTAGAATCTATTAGTTGGCAAACATAGCATTTGACTATTCCTAGGACATGAACGTCACAGGCGTAGAAGTTATTATTCCAATGTACTGATTAATTTTGTTGTCTCTTTGTAAGCTTCACATTGTAACCACGAAATCTGGCATTTTGATTTGAATATTTGAATATGAACATGTCACGAAGTGAAACTGAAGGAAATTGTGAGTATAAAGTAGCACCGAATTAAATCACCTTAAGTCTTTCGCTCTGATAAACAAGCCAAGTAGATATTATCAAGATGTTTACGAATAACAAATTTGCATATTCAGGAATTCATTTTGTGCCTTGAACAAATTCTAGAGCCTTTCGGTACTTCATGGATTTGAGAACCCCACTGGTTCATTATACTTGAGTAAATGACACAAAATTTACTCAGTTGTTAAAATAAAGCACATACGTTTTCTCATATAATGGAACCGGTAATATACCAAGGACAATAAAATGTAGCTATTAAATAATTTAAGAGTCATTCCTAGTGATCAACCATTTGTAGACTGTTTCAGTCAAGTCAATAAGAAATACAGTACATTTGATGCGGAGTTGAACAGCATTAATCAATTGGAGCATCTTTCAACTTTTATCATGTCAGAATGTAAAATTTGAAATGCTACCAAAGGAGTAGCAAATAATTTATAGAGCCTAGAATAGATAATTTAGATTTAAGACTTCCATTAGTTTATCATTATCAAACAGGCTTGGCCACATGTTGCAGAATGATAATAAGTTTAGAAATCTTGGTCCGATAGTGTGGAAAAGTCCACGAATGGACCCTCGAGAGAGACTTTGTATACATACACCTTGTTGATGTATATCTAATACCACGTATCATACACTATTATTTACGTAAAGAATTGCTGGGTAATCCAAAATCTATTAGGTACTTTTAATATTATAACAGAGTGATTAATGATATATATCAAAGGCCTTTAGTATACACCGTACTTACCGTTTGAGTAATTAAAGCTAAATTAGATATAGCTGACTTTTTTCTGTGTAGAAAATTTTGTAAAGAAAAAGCGACTTATTTTACGGATGAACACAGGTTATGCAGAGCTTTCTCAAAGAACTTTGCAAATATCATGATGGATGTGTACTTTTACCGCCGCTTGTTAACATTGGAAACTGCGACTACTTTTCAACGATTCGGATATTCATTGTGACAAATAATATGAGTTAATAAGTATGGGGTATAAAAATCTTAGTAGTAGGTCATGCTCCACAGTTATTTTATTTTTTACAATATTTTTGGATATACCGACGAAATCATAAGTAAAATTAGGGAATTTAAAAAAGGTGAAGCACTGAAACACGATGAAATAACAAGTGACACATTAAACCATATTGCAAACCTAGCAGCTAAACCACTGACCTACCTAACAAATAAATCGTTTGAAACAGGCATCTTTCCAGAAATCTTTAAAAAAACTATTGTAAAATCGATATATAAGCGTGGCGACAAGCTAAATATGACCAACTATAGACCGATCTCCCTAATAACCAGTCTAGTTAAAGTCTTGAAAAAGTATTGAAAAGCAAAATAGTCAATTCTTTAGATAAAGACAACATAATTTCGGCAAAGTTTTGATTTTGGACAGAAAAATCAACACAGGGCACCATAGCATATCTCACAACAAATATTTATGAAGCACTGGACGTTAGTTCACCGGCTATAGCAGGCTTTGTTGACCTAAAAAAGGCCTTTGATACAGTTGATCAGAAGCAGCTTCTGGAAGTCCTAGAAAGTATTGAATTTATGGGCATCCCAAATAGATTAATGTATGACTACCTCAGTGAAAGAACATAAAATGTTATAATTCAGAACACTTTTAGTGGCACTAAAATTGTAAGATGTGGGGTGCCGCAAGGCACACTAATAGGCCCTATATTGTTCACTACATATTTAAATTATTTGTTTATGCAGGTCACTAATGCGGATGTAGTGAGCTTTGTGCATAATGCCGTCATCTTATTCACAGAACAAAACTGGCATTCTTTAAAAGAGAAAGTAGAGGCAGAGATGGAAAAAATAGTTCATTACTTTAATAATAAATTGTTGTCGGCAAATGTTGCCAAAACTTGCTATATGCCTTTTACGTCTTACGTTTCTGGATTACTAGATTATACAAATATAGAGATAATAACTTATGTATATGTCACAATGTTAAACTACAAAGTGTTTCCAGTCTCAAGTATTTCATATAACAACAAATCAGAATTAATAAATATAGAACACAATTATGAAACTCGCCATAAAATGCCTGCAACAAGAGTAACCAGAACATCAAAGACGATCACACAAAGATGCTACTATTTTAGAAGCTTTTATTTAACTTGCAATGTTTGTTTGTTTGATTGTTTTGGTCAAATCTTTCAATCAAAATTTCGATTAATTCTAATTAAGCCAGAGCGTTGAAATTTTGCAGATGTCTATAAGTCCGGTGATAATATACTTTAACATTTTCATATAAGAAAAAAACAAGATGGCGGCTTCATAATGGCGGACGGTTTTACCGTTAATGATTCGACTCAACATCGACATCTGGAGATTTTCGAGATCGCCAATTATGAATTCTTGGTCAAAATTTAGAAATTGAAAATGGCGGCGCCAATATGGCAGACGACTTTTATTATTTATGGTCCAAATCGACCAAAATCGATATTTGGGGGTTTTCGGGTTCGCCGATTACGAATTTCTAGTAAAAAATTTAGTTCAGGATGGCAACTTCAAGATGGCAGACGACTTTACCGTTTAAGATCCGATTCAACTCAAAAGCGATATCTGGGGGTTCTGTAGGTCGCGAATTATGCATTTTTAGTCAAAATTCAGAAATTCAAAATGGCGGCGCCAATATGGCTGACGGCTTTTGTCATTTAGGTCAAAATCGATCAAAATCGATATCTGGAGGTTTTCGGGGTCGCGGATTACGAATTTCTAGTCAAAAATTTAGTTCAAGATGGCGGACGACTTTCCGATTCGTCTCAAAATGGATATCTGGAGATTACAGCATATCAAAAGACTAAAATGTAAAACATAGAATTATATAAAAAAATATTGTAAAAAAAAAGTTTTTATATTTAAATGCTCAAAAAAGTAGAAAATAAACTTTGAAGTAAATGAAACCGATCATTTTGTTACATTATATAATTTTTTTTATTATATAAAAGCTTGTCGCGAGCAATCTCCTTTACTCGAGAAAATCTCGATCTTTCTACTTTTTAGAGCGTTTAACTAAAAACTTTTTTTAAAACAAGTGGATAAAAGTCTCATTGAAATACATAAATTAATTGATCTCAAAAATATATGGCTCTACTATATGTTGAATATGGGAACTAAAACATATATATGCGTATGATGTGTGTATATATGTATATATTATGTATACAGGTGTGCGCGCGTGTGTATGGATCGGCATATACGCGAGAGATTTGTGCAAGTATATATATATATATATATATATATATATATATATATATATAAGTTAGGCAAATTAGAATTGCAATTATCCCCTTTGTGTACAAATGTAACATTTTACATGCTATTAGTTTGAAGCGTTCTATTTTCTGTTGAAAATTATTAACAAGCTCTACTTTTCGTTTTAAAAGTTAGCATTACTGCTCCGCTAATATTAATTTTAATGTAATGTAGTTCAATAAAAATTAAAATTTTATACGATCAAGCGGATCAAGTCTAGATTTAGACTTTACACGTAATCCTTAATTTATTTACATAAATAGTTAGGACAAAATTGTATATAATATAAATGTATAAATTATTATTATTATTATTATTATTATTTATCTTTCGTATTGCTCAAAAATATGTATTTTTAATGTATCTATATTAATTTTATTTTGTAGCTATTAGCTATAGATAAAAATTCTCATCCTTTTAAAGTAAAAACTATATATAGTTTTTCATAGGATTTTTTGAAAGAAGCTTTTAAACTCTGTTGTTTTTGCAGTGGTGAGCCAACATTATGAGGTTCAAGTCTACCATACCCATGTGTCAGCAGGAAATACTGCGGTTCTTGGATGCGTGATTCCTGCATTCGTAAAGGAGCACGTCAGCGTCACGTCGTGGTCTAGAGACGAGTCGATCCTACTGCCAGGCTCTAACATGGGTAAGTATGTAATCAACTAATTAACGACATTCGATAGTGCTCTCACGGATTACGTTACCAGCTAATCTGCTCAGAGAGGGTTTCGCAGCATATTGATAGTGAGCCACTAACACCTCTTTACAAACACTGGTTGGAAGTGTTGTAATGTTGGCATAATTGTGAACATTATCTTCCTCATTTACACTGTTATTTGAAGCCTTTGGAAGTCATTTACTTTTGTTTATTCGGAGAATTGTTGCATTTATGTTCAATTTTTGTAATAGAATAATGAAATGGGGGGTTTAATGATATTATTAGTACCCGTAGTTTATATCTGTCAAAATAGGCCGTACAAAAGTTCTCAATGTCCCTTAAAGATAGGAATAAACATTGATTTGGTAAAAATTGTTGAATAACTGTTCATGATTAATACACTTTAAATCATCCATACCCAGCCCACCTATGTACATTTTAATTAATTTTGTATTATTAACAATTATAGAAAAATGTATAAAAAATAAAATATTAGAATATTTAAATAAATTTAAAATTATATCACGATCCCAATTTAGTTTCAGAGAAGGATTATCGACAGTTGATGCCACCTATAATTTAACAAGTAAATTATATCAATCAACAAATGAAGATCAAAAAGTATTAGCTATTTTTTAGACTTGGCGAAAGCCTTTGATACAGTTTCAGATACAAAACTAATAAAATAACTAAACTCATACGGAATCAGAGGCATCTGTGGTAATTTGTTCAAGGATTATTTATCGAACAGACTGCAAGTGTAGTTATAAATTCAAAATATAGTAAGGAAAGGTTAGTAAATTTGGAATTCCACAGGGAACAGTCTTAGGACCAATTCTTTTTCAACTATATATTAATGATCTACTGAACTTAGATATTCCTGGGCAAATGATTTATATGCCGACGATACTTCATTGGTATTCTCTGACACTTGTTGGGAAGGCGTTAAAAATTAAGCGGAAATGGGTCTGTATAAAGTAGTACAATGACTCAACCAAAATAAGTTAACTTTAAATAAAACAAATAACAAAATTTATTACATATTCGTTAAATATTGTGGGAAACTTATATATAAAAGAATTTACAGCTTAACTAGTGTTAAAATCTAAAAAAATATTTAGGGATAGTTATTAACCAATTCTTGAATTGGGAAAAGCATATATACGATTGTAATAGTATTTTCAATACAGGGTTCTGCAATTGAAAAGTAAATATTTGAATAAATTTAGTTTACAGGGTTTCTAGAATTTATGTACCGGCGATATCAATGCCTCAGGTAACGAAAAATGAAATTATACTAATGTCACTAATATATATAAGTCACATAGTAAGAAAAAAGTCATTCGGTTACTCAAAATAACCAAAAACTACATTTTACAAGTCAAATTTTGAAAAAATTCACGAACGTCCTATAATTTATCGATAAATCGAAAATATCAATAATAGCTCTCAAACTTTCCAAATAACCCTTTTACAGCCGAAATCTTACAAATAACATCCCTAAAAAACAAAGTCTTCAATATTGTCCAAATGGCCACGCGAATCCCAAATATCAACTTAACTTCAATATGAATTAATTTTTACTCATTCAAATTTGGCGTCCAATTCAATTTCCAAGCCTCTAAAATATCTAATTTCAATCATACACTCATAGATGCTTAGTCACTCAAATGTAACTTTCTTACTCAAAAACCGGACCATAGGTCAGATACCAGTTCAACCTGATTTGTATACTCTGCAGTTAATCTCAAATAACTTCATAACCACTTCATGTAGGATCACGAGACTTCCTTCAAAAGATGCCCCTGCCCACCTTTATATAATTTTCTTTTCCAAAAATCTTTGTTTTCACTACGAAAAACGCTCCCTCGCCGAAGTGACTCGACGGGGCACGATAAACGCGGGGATCAACATTTGGGCGAGACTACTGGTGCCCACGAAACGAAACGTGTTTGGCAGTATATAAAGCCGCGAATTCTAAGCACATGCATGTCAGTCTGTTATTATTTCAAGCTAACAAATCTTTGTCTGTGTTAATTCGGTGAATAATAGTAACTAAAGCAAGTGCGGTTGATTAGTACAGTCATAGTGCAAGCCCCCCTGTGCTTATCCATTCAAAACATCACCACTTCGTCGTAGCGAGTGAATTTCCCTGTTAATCTGTGAACCTTTGCTGCATTCTTGCCGGAACAAGTAAAAAGCACCTTGACGCCCGATGTCTGGTAAACGTGAATTTTTCAGGAATATTTTATTGTGCAAATTTATATTTATTTTTTCGCTTCTCATCTTTATTTTAAGAACGAACTTCTGGAAGCCGTATAGTTACCTTATTACATTTTGTTAAATCAAATACTAGTTTAATTTCCGTTCAAACTTTGTGCAAATTAATTTAAATAAATAGTGTTAATTTTTGGTTAAATACAGTGTTATAATTTCGCCGACTTCAAGAAAATCCAAAAGCATATCAAATTTATAGCCTTGCATTTTAAACCATTACGTTATTACAAATTCACCCACACACACACAGGCTATACACAATCATAGAAATGCTGACAAATATTTCTTTTCGAGGTTTTAAAATCACCTAAGTATTTTGAAATATAGTCTGGATAAAGGATCTCAAGTAATTTTACGCCCGTGACTGATCAATTATGGATTTTTGCTACTTTATTAAAACGATAACAAGGTTTGACATGAAACATAGCGATCTGAAGGCATATTAGATTTATTATCCAGCATTAACAACGACCCCAAAATAATTTTATAAAGCATTTATAAAACCAAAACATTTTCTAAATTCTTTATAAAACTCAATTCTCTTAACTTAGAGTTAACAGTTACAAAATTTTATTGAAGGCTTCACAAACACCTTCATAAACCAGTTATAAGCTAGTAGATTACAAAATAATTTAGTTTTAATAAAACTTGTTAAAAACTCTTTTAAAACTGTCTTTAAGACAAAACTATTCTTAATGCCATTTGACATTTAATAAACCTGGCATAAATAGTTTATCAGGTGACCATTATAAAACATCGATAAAACTTAAATATGTCTGAAGAGTATTTAAATTGTGACAAGTTCTTTTAATGACGGGAAATTAATCACACCCTGTATATACAATGTAAAAAAATTATATACAAATTGTAAGGTGCATTTCTAAACGAACTGAAAATTTGACAAGCGTATATTTCCATTAATTCCGAAAATTGGTTTCTAGGTTTTAAAATGGCCGCTCAATGATTACATGCGATATATCGTTCGATAGGGCTGATTTAGTCCTACTACTTTTGTTTCAAAGAGTTTTTGTGTTACAACACATAACAAAATAAGGAATGGTCATGAATAATTTTTAAGGTTGTTTTACTAGAAATCTAAACCAGTGCAAAGCAATATAAAGGGAAACCTAATTTTGACCCTTGTTATCGGATTTTTTAATTTGTTTCTTAAAATACAAATTCTTTTAGTTAATTTTATTCCATATTTATTGATATCATATTATTTTTCTAGAAGCAAATGATTAATTGATTCATAAGAATACTGTTTCGCGCGTATTATGGTATTATAATAAAGATACCATTATAATAAAGATACCTAAACATTGTGAATAATTTTTGAATGAAACGGATATCGGTTAACTAGTTACGCCGCTGAGGAGATGAGTCCATTGTGTGGAGGAAATAATCAATTTACTGATTGTGGCGTTTCAGTCAAATCTAGTGGGCATTGTGGTTGGATACCGGGACTCTATTGTACCACGCATTTATCTGCCATCCTACATCTTCGATATCAGTAACAAAAACCGAGGAAAAATCTTAAAATCATTCACATAAATACATTACCTCTCACTTTCTCACACGGAGAGATCGGGAGACTATTTTCTTTAAGTCCTGTGCAACTTTTGGGCATAACGTTAAAATTAAAACACCTTATTGAATCAAAGCGATTCGAACTTCGTTCATTCCTAATTTCGAATTAACATCAACGTTTGAGAATCCAACACGTGTAAACGAAAATATGCCACCCAAATACACTACATAATAACAAATATAGAACAAAATTAAAACGTCTATTTTGGAGCCCGGTATGTCTGATCACACTGCCCAAATCATATGTTTCAATAAACTAAATGGTAGTAACAAACAAACAAAAATGTATAAAAGGAACTTTAAAAATAAAAACAAACAAACATATTCAGTTTATTGAAAAATATTGATTGGTCAAATTTATATACAGAATAAAATGCAAATACGGCATGCGAAATTTTCTATCAAAACATAAGAAACTCTTTCGATGTATCTTTCCCTGCACGATTTATAAAAACACAAAATAAAGTAAGAACACTCTGGATAACTAAAGGAATTAACATTTTAGGTAGAAATAAGAAATGTTTATTTCAAATTAAAAAATATACGCACAATCAAAATTATTAGTTTATAAAAAAATATTGTCAATTTTTTTTTTTATACATTTATTTAACGTCGGCCTATTTCCGCTACTGAGGCCTAACACCCACGCCTGTAGACGAGCTACCCCCAACCAGGAATTTGGCCGAACCTCTTCCCTTAAGAAGAGTAGGGATCTTTTACTTGCCTAACATTTAATAGACAAGGGACCGACGGCTTTACATCCCCTCCGAAGGATGGTATATCTCCTATACAACCCTCGCCTAAGGCTGTATAGCTTCCGCGCATACACTGATATACAAGCCGCTGGAAGATGTGTGAGGCGAGAACGCGGTTTCCGTTGGAATGGTCACCAATCCAAGTACTAACTGCGCCTGTCGTTGCTTTACATCGCATACCGAAGTATGTACATAGTAAAGACGCACCTACGCTCGCCCCTTGTCAAATTTTAAAACGAACTATAACCAAATCCAAACAAAAATTATTTTAATAATATTATAAACAAATTTGACAGCAAAATAAAGACTTCTTGGAAATGTATACATAAAAATATTAATAAGAACCAAGAACAAAAAATAGAAAAAATCGTATTAAAAACAAATGAAAACAATTTGATTGAGGACGCAATATTTTCAAAACTTTTTATAGATGAACCAATAAAATTAACATGTAATCTTACCTCGAAAAAAACATGAAATAAATATATAAAAAATTGTGAATTTTCTAAGCAAAATTTATTTCATTTTTGTCCAGTAATGAAGAATGAAAACTACTAGTCAAGTCTACTAACTAACTACTAGCTACTAGTCAAGTTGCAATCGAAGCATTAGCGTTTTGATGGTAATATGCAATTATTACACTTAACGCGTCAGACTTGTAACTTGTGATTCAGCGTTCGGCGGGGCACATAGCTCGGAGAGTAGCTGTTGGTTGCAGTCTGGTTACGTTCCTTATAGTAAAATAAGGATTTTATAGAGGAGTTTGCGACTAAAAATATTATGTTTAATATTCCGCCCTCTAAAAGCACATTTGAACTATACTAGTCAAGGAGGTAATAAGATACACAGACAATGAAAATATACCGACGTCTACTCAATTCAGATTTAGAGAAGGTCACAGCACAAGTGACGCAATTCTATTTTTAATTAATATAATAATTGACTGTTTAAAAGGAAAGTGCTACCCGCTTTCTGTGACCTAACTAAAGCATTCGACTGTGTGGATCATCAGAAACTAATATTTTATGGTTTTAGGAGTGTATCTTACTACTGGTTCCAATGTTATCTTAACAAACGAATGATGTATGTGGAATTAAAAGAAATTGTAGACAATGAGATAATACCCATAAAAACTGAAAAAAAAAAATTAATGTGGTGTACCGCAAGGCTCAGTCCCTAGCCCTGTACTTTTTTAAATTTACATAAATGATATGGTTGATAACTTTAAAATGGTACAGTTTTCCCCGTTCGCAGATGATACCAGTATACTTTTTGAAGAATCAATTAATGTACAGAAATATTAAATAACATAAATGACTGGTTCTCTACTAAATTAATAGTAAATCTAACTAAAACTCACAACATCACATTTCATTCATGTCACTATTAAACACAACAAGTAATTAAGTTACAACAAGGATCCATTACTGCATTAGATAATATAAAATTTTTGAGGGTGTATATCGATGAGAAGCTCAAATGGAGGAGTCACCTAGTGGAGCTCAATAAAAATCTTTCGAGCGCTGTTTATGCTTTGTTTCTCAGGAAAAATATCGGGTTCAAAACATCGACAATAATACGTTATGCATATTTCCAGAGCATTTTATAATATGGTATTGAATTTTGGGGAGGTTCCATTGGGATCGATGCTTCATTTAGGATTCGAAAAAAGGCCATTAGTACAATGTGTCATTTAAGGTCAACAGTCTCGTGTAAAGGATATTGAATAATGACCTTGGCCAATCTTTTTGACTAAGATTGAATAATGTATATGATGACTACGATAGTGATTTATAGAAGTATTTTAATTAGTTGTCTTCCAAGTAAAAAAGAAGGAACTCACAGGCACTGAAATATTGTAGAGAAAATGTAGCACCAAGGTACTTTTTGTATTTCTAGAAATATCATATGGGTTGCACAAACAATAATATAGTAGACAATTTAGTGAGAAAAATCAAAATGCTAAACATTTAAGGATAGAAACATAAGCTCAAATTATCCATTGGCCCTCCAAATGAGACGTTTATGACGTTGTTGAAAAATCATTTGTACTGCAAATGACACTGCATTTTTAAGTTAGTAAATGTACCAAATATTATCTTTTTAATAAAAGAATAAATATTTAGTAAAATGCTGGCGGGAAGGCGCCATCTGTTAGGGGCTGTCGTTCTTCGATTAAGCAATTTTTGTACATGATTATTTACATCAAATCGACCTAAAAATAACTCCAGAATTTGAGATCTTTTGGCAGAGTTTCTGGACACCCTGTAGATGTAACGAGAAATCAGTACATGGTTTTAAAAAAGAAAGATAATATTATTTGTTCATTGTACGTGTACATAGCAATATTCCAGTTGCATTCAATTTGAATTATACAATAAGGCAGGGCCCTCCGGCAACACAAAAGGATAACATGGTGTATATTTCAGTTGAATTTCAATCTTGCATTATGGTAATTTAATTTCGAGTGAATGTAATGAAAGTGGTAACTCCCTGGAAGTGCTGGTACTTTTGTTATTGCTTAAAAGAACGCTCTTGAATAATTCTGTTTGGGTTAACTTTTAAAAATGTGATTTGTGGAACTGCAAAAAGCAGCGAATATAAGAGTTAGAATGTAGAGAACTTCATTATCGAACAAAAATGTAAGTTGCAGTATCCCGCTGAGAAATTTAAGTCATTTTAACACATCCCACCCGATCCTTTTTGTTTTATTGCATAACGCCACGACCGCGACGACTCTGTATTCAATTTAAGTTTCTTTCTTCAGTGTCAGATACACACAGAACCCTCTCCCAAGTGGCAATACTGTATAAACTCAGTTTTACTGGGGAGTCTAGTTAAAATAAATAAATAAATAAGCATAGGATTATTTGAAAATTTTAAATAAATACATACACTTAATAATAATAATAATAATAATCTCTCGTCTTTATTTATATTTCTGTCTTGGCGAAGTTTAGCAAGCTACTACTTAACCAAGACTATTTACAAACATTTTAACAAATTTTTAAGTACATAACTAGATAGTATTTACTCCATAACTAACTGACACATTAATGAGCAAAGTTTGTAAAAAAGAACATAATAAGACAAATAGTATCTGAATATGTAAGATCGCTTTTTGACAAGAAATAATTTCTTCATTGTTTTCTTGAAGGTTAATTTTGACAAGGTTTTAAAATTATTTGAGAGAGAATTATAAATGGCTACAGAGGATTACTGCTTGATAACAGAGAGATCTTTGAAACTTTGCGGTGGAATATCGAGTAAGTTGGCCTATATTTCTTAGTTCTCTTTGATGGACATTACCTTTTGGCACTAGTTTAAAAAATAAATATTCTGGAATTTGATTTTTAAAACGTTATAAGTAAAGCAGGCTAGATGTACAACTCTACGGTTATGCATTTTTAACCACTCTATTTCTGATAAAGACCTGCTCATATGATCTGTACGACGTAAACCAAAAGTAAATCTAATGCATGAATTTTGTACTAGTATTTTTAATACTATAATAATACATCCATAGAAAATGTAACAGGCGTTGTTGCGAGTAAACTTTTTGGTTTCTGAACAATATACAGTACATTTCAGAGATATAAGAAATATAAAGTGAGCATGTAAATGTTGGAATGAATTCCTTAATATCGCTATAAAGCAAATGACAAAAGTTTGCTTAGACACCATCGATTTTTAAATGCATTTCTTATGTTTTTCATGTAAAAAAAAGATTTTTTTTTTTAACATTTTTAAAAAGTTATGACGTCATCGGCAATTTTTTTAAGTTTTAAACTGCCATCGGGGGGCGAGCGTAGGTGCGTCTTTACTATGTACATACTTTGATATGCGATATAAAGCAACGTCAGGCGCAGTTAGTAGTTGGATGGGTGACCGTTCCAACGAAGACCGCGTCCTCGCCTCACACATCTTCCAGCGGCTTGTATATCAGTGTATGCGCGGAAGCTATACAACCTTAGGCGAGGGTTGTATAGGGGATATACCATCCTTCGCAGGGGATGTAAAGCCGTCGGTCCCTTGTCTATTAAATGTTAGGCAAGTAAAAAATCCCTACTCTTCTTAAGGGAAGAGGTTCGGCAAAATTCCTGGTTGGGGGTAGCTCGTCTACAGGCGTCGGTGATAGGCCTCAATAGCGGAAATAGGCCGACGTTAAATAAATGTATTAAAAAAACTGCCATCGTGCATAAATTATACAAGTGAATTTTCTCAGACTTTAAAATTTATATAATAAGAAATTAAATAGATCTTCTCTAAACCGAAATTTCAGTTGTCGAAAAGTTATCTATTTCACAGCTTTTGTTAATTTAATATTTATTCTAAATACGCTTAAATAATTTTTTTAATTTACTATAAATAAATATTTTCATTCGTTTTAAAACAAAGTGTTGTTAATTCAAGAAAAAACCAATAGAGGGTGTAGTTTTTCACCCTGCCATAAACAATAAATTAAAACAAAGTGCTAGTCGATTTTAATTAAAAACTATACAAGTGTACCAAGGTTCTGAAGCATATACAGGGTGAAGCATTTTCCCTTTCCTTCCAACTTTTTAAGAACATACCGCCCCGAAACTTTTCAAATCAAAGTTAAGTGCGCGAACGGCTTCCGAAGTCTCAATTTAAGCCCTCCAGCCCAAACTTTTTTATTTCTTACAACCCATGGAGGCACGAGCATGTTTAGGCCCTACAGTTTATAGTGGGATCCGAACCACTTCTTGATAATTTATATTTGAAAATTACTTTGCAGTAGGTGGGGCTCGAACCCATCACGCTAGGTCTGCACAGAGAGAAAGCTAGACGCGCTTACCCACTATCCCCCCCTTTAACTTTAACTACTTATAACAATGTAATAAATCAAAAATACAAGAATTAATAAATACCGGGAAAATAATTAAATTAAATGTTGAAATTTGCTTCTTCACAATGTCCACACCGAAACTGAAATTGTTCCGGGTCCAATTTTTTCAATTTCGTATTAATTCTGTCTTTTCAAGTCCTCAACATCGTTAGGTTTATTAAAGTAAACTTTGGATTTAAGAGCGCTCCGGATATAAGCCGGAAAGACTGTGCAAATTACTCTCATATGAATCATCATTTTAAAAAACGGCTTTCACTAAAAGACATTAAAAACATGTTACAATGTGGGACGATGAGAGAAGAAAAAGTATATATAAAAAAATAATTTTTTTTTCTTCTATTATCGATTTGCAAAAATAATTTTTATCGTCCCGCATAGGTATCATTAAAATAAACATTTTCCCTTTTGTAGAACTAAAATAAAATTAGCCCTAATGTCCTCAGATGCACAGAGAAATTTAAAGATTAGGTATAATAAATTTGTCCAATGTCATATTCTACTATATCTCTATCTCTCGCCTTCCAAGCACACCGTACATTCAGCTGCGTCATTTTATTGACGTTAAGTCATTTACAATTAAAATTGGAAGCATGGATGACTAATACACTCCGACCAACTCTTAAGGCTGACTATTCTACGTCGTCTACCAATCCGTGTGAGAAAATTTCGTTTAAATAATCACTCACTATTACCGAATAATGCGATTGTGTGCCATCCTGTTGAAACCATGTGAAATTTTCCGGTGTATTAAGGTTTTTGCCATTTGGATACAGTGCAGCAAGTTCTGGAATTATGTTTTGTTGGAGCAGCTCCAAATATTTTTCACCATTTAATCATTCAATAAAAAATGGACCCAGCCCATACATTAACTTTCAGTGGAAACTGAATATGTGGCTTCATCATCCAGGGTGAATTTTCATGTGACCAATATTGACAATTTTATCTATTTACAGCGTCATTTAAACAGGAAGGTGGCCTCAGCAAAGAAAAACACTCGACTTAAAAAATGTGGATTGGTGTTACATCATTGTATCCTGCTATTTGGGTTTTCTACTACATGTATTATTATCCTCTTCAAAAACAAAACATCATCATTCTATCATGGTTTCGATAAAGTTGTACTCCGCGATTGAAATCCTCTTCGCTAAGCTCTTGAACTAAACCCACTTTATATGAGTGCCATGTATTCTATTTCAAATATTTTAAAGCAGTCAACTTATTAACTGCTCTGCTGCGAATTCGCGCCATGGTTTGTGAGTATTATTGTCCATTGTCAGTAACTGTTTTGTTTCTAACTTCTTTTCTATTTTGCTAACAGTTGATTGTGTAAGAGATCGATCTGGATATACTCAAATCAGAGCTTGTCTTCGAGGCCCGTCTCCATGGTCAATCATCATGAAAATTTCAATTCGGTGCGTCTCACTTACACCCACATTCACCATAGCTAGTTAAATAGGTAATAAACTCTTAAAGCATTAACAACCCAACCTGTTAAATATTTGTGGACGTATTCACCAATCACAGTTAGGAGAAAACAACCTGTCAAAGTTAACAGGAGAATATTGGGCAGTTAAACTCTTAACATAGTGTTGTGTTGGAGTTATGTGATGTGTCAAAGACATATAAATTTGCATGTAGATATTAAATATTATTGAAAGTGCCATATTAGAATGAAATTTTAAATTGATAGACTTGATTTCTATCCAATGATGACGACGCATTACGAAATTCGATCAATATACCCAAAACAAAGGGATGAGGGACTTATAAGAAGACAGACAGTATGTACTATTATCGGAAAAGCGTTAATAAATACAACTTTTAATTAGTATGTACAATATTACAGTCATATGTATCTTGTTATTAAAGAAATAAAAATTTATAAGTTTTTATTAACTATACAATTATATACACAATACAAATCAGTAAAATATTGATTACCAAAATATTACAGAGGTTAGAATACAATATAAATAAATAAATAACACTGTAAACTCTCTGAAGATAGGTTTTTGCCAACTGCTGCGCAAAAATACTAGTTCCTTTCCATTAACAAAGTGTTACTGAACTTCCACTCAATTTTCCTTGGTGAATACGATATTGCTTTATCTACCTGATAAATTTTAGTATCTATGAGTTACGCAAATTTGGGTGAATACAGGTATGGAATATAATGTACTAGCTAACTTGTAAATATTTTTTACGAACACCAACATGGTGATTGGCAAAGTACATGTATACTGTTATTAGTGGAACTACTACTACTACTATCTAGTGGAAACGAATAGTTGAACAAAAAGAAACAGTGGTTCCAGTATGACATAAAATTATAGTTTAAAAAAACTAAAAAAACACGCCCTAATAGCAAACCGAACTAAAAAGTAAAAAATTATGTTTAAATATTAAGATTCTTATTTTATTGTAAAAAACGTGGGGTGTTTGATATCAATTGTTATAAAACCCACGCTTTTTACAATAAAATAAGAATCTTAATATTTAAACATTATTTTTTGCTTTTTAGTGCGGTTTGCTATTAATGCGTGTTTTTATAGCTTTTTTAAACTATAATTTTTTTAATTACTCTCTTGCCATTCACCCCCCTCATCACGTTTCTCACCAATAATAAAATATATGTTAATGACAACGGCTCCTCCGCCAAAATCTCGACAATTAGACTTTTTAAAAATTTTATTTTATCCTCATGATCCTGGTGAGGATATTAAGACAAAGTTATCAAATTATTGTATTATCATCGGTTCTTGATAAGTATGCAAAGTTTCAGTTTAATCTAACGTTTTGAAGTGGGCGAGAATCACGTTCAAAGATTCCTTTACAAACAAACAAAGCGTGTTAAAAACGCAATAATTGTCTATTTCCTTTAAGT
Source organism: Leptura quadrifasciata (assembly GCA_963675555.1). Lineage (NCBI taxonomy): Eukaryota > Metazoa > Arthropoda > Insecta > Coleoptera > Cerambycidae > Leptura > Leptura quadrifasciata. The sequence goes on along the minus strand of OY776682.1, from coordinate 53,229,829 downwards.
TTAGACCGTTTAATTAAATCGAGATACGCAAGAGTTCTGAGGGAAACATTTTGTCAAATTGTACGGTTAGATTTCTCAACAAAAGCAAATCAACTCCTTTGGGTTGATGTAAATAATTTATTTGTATGTAAGTAAACACATAAAATAAGCAAATCACATTTTTTGTTTGAACCCATTCGGTTGTAAACCATACCAAACGAACTGAGAACAACCAGAGCCCTCAACGACTTTTTATTATAAAAACTTGGTTTGTTACATACAGTTAATAAAGCTCAGTTAGATAGAAAAAAGTAGTTTTGTTTTTCAGTGAATCACTCCCCGAGAATATTGGCAGTCGTTATTTGCAAGTTTATGTGTGATACAGATTTTCAATTGTATAGTGAAAATTAGTACTGGTTTGCATGTTTCGAGCTTTTAGTAATTTGCTTTCAGCCAAATAACAACATCCAATAATAATGACTAAGAATTCTCTTTGTAGGTATAGATTAAACAGTATTTGTCTAGTTGATGAAATCAAATATGTATATAAAAACTGGAATGCTTATTATCGGTTACGATAGTGGGCTTAGATCCTCGACACATTCAGCCGTAAAATTAATGAACTGTCAAAGTATTAAACGTAGAAAATTTTAGAAATTATGCTGATAGGTAAATGGTCGATATGTATTTTTAATATATACAGAGTGTCTCACCGGGAACTCAATCGATCGATATGTCGGTATGGCCAATCCAACTAAAATAATTACAAGCAGCTGGCACTTCCGATTATACCGGAAGTCAATACCAACTTGTTTATTTCAAATGGAACACCCTATATATTTTAGGGTTTTTGAAAAGAGCATAAAATTCTGAGTCGAAAATATGTAGCATATCCTATACCTAAACCTAGCCGTTTCAGAGATATTTGACATTTTATAGAAAATTTGACAGGGGTAAGGGTTTGCAAGAACCGTTGTAACTTTCTTCGTGTAAAAGATCCTCATTTGCTTCTCGTCACATAAAAATAACACAAGGAGAACTACGTTCTGCAACTGAAATAAATTCAATAATATCATACCAAGTGTTCCGTTTCTCGCGTTACATGGAACACCCTGTATTTTTTTACGTCAAGTTGTGTAAAATTGAATTCCCTTTTTTCTGATATTAGCATTGTGGGGGTTAAAGTTACAATTTCTTGAAATATTTGCGATTTTTTTAGAAATACATGAATTGTTGTAATCATTTCATCAAAATAGCCATGATTAGAAACAATCAGTCATTATCTTATGTCAAAAAATGCCAGCACGTTTACATTATACCAACGAAAACTTTTTAAATTTGTTTATTATTTATGGAGAATGTGATAAAGTAATATCAAGAACTTGCAGCACATTTGCTACTCGATATCCACAAAACGCAAAATAATACTAACACTGTAACATGCATATTAATCGATCGAATTGAAGATATAGCATGAACTAAAATAGCAGAGATAAGATCAATTTAAAATATAATTTCATTTTAATTTAATAATTGCTCAAAATTCCGCCCTCGAACCTCGACACATTTTTCGCACCTTCGGATTAGTTCCTCGTGGGTAGCTCTTCTAATTGAATCCTGTGATATGTTTTGAAATGCATTTCTTACTCTTTGCATACAGTCTTCAATGGTTGTTAATGGGCTATCATAAACTTTATTTTTAATAGTTCCCCAAATGAAATAATCCAGAACTGATAAATCGGGCGAGCGAGGAGGCCATAAGAAAGGTCCATTATTGGCAATCCATTGATCATAAAAAGTTTCTTGTAAATAATTATTAATTAAATATGCGTTATGTGGGGGAGTACCGTCGTGCCGATAAAAAATGTTTCTATGTTCGGCGAGAGGTAAATTTTCTAAATAGTTATTATTCAAATTTTGTAAGATATTCAGATATCTTTCACCTAAAAAAAATAACAAAAATTTTCCTGAAAGTTTCGCTCTCTGAACATATGAGGATTTGAGTCACTCCAATAATGCGAATTGTGTCTATTAAAAAGTCCACTTTTAGTATATTTTGCTTCATCTGTCCATATAATATTTCCCAAATAAGAATCGTGACCCTCAGACCTTATTAGAATAACCTCACAAAATTTCTCTCTTCTTAGAAAATCTGTTTCTTTTAATCCTTGAACCATATGGAATGAAAACGGGTAAAACTTATATTTTAATAAGATTATGTGAATTGAATCCTTGTATAGTCCCGATTCCAGAGCAGCTTGTCTTAATGACATCCTTGGAAATGCATGAAAGTATCCCAGAATGACTATTTCAATGTTTTCATCATCAATAATAGGCTTTCTTCTTTGCATTTTTGTCTTGACAGAGCCATAATTTTTAAAATTTTCCACTATGCGTTTTACAGTGTTTGGTGACGGTTTCCGTTTTTCTGGATATCGAGTAGCAAATGTGCTGCAAGTTCTTGATATTATTTTATCACATTCTTCGTAAATAATAAACAAATTTAAAAAGTCTTCGTGGGTGTAATTTAAACGTGCTGGCATTTTTTGACATAAGATAATGACTGACTGTTTCTAATCATGGCTATTTTGATGAAATGATTACAACAATTCATGAATTTCTAATAAAATCGCAAATATTTCAAAAAGTTGTGACTTTAACCCCCACAATGCTAATATCAGAAAAAAGGGAATTCAATTTTACACAAGTAAAAAAATACAGGGTGTTCCATTTGACCTAAACAAATTTTCGCCGTTTGAAGTTGACAAAATGTAACGCGAGAAACGAAACACTCGGTATGATATTATTGAATTTATTTCAGTTGTAGAACGTAGTTCTCCTTGTGTTCTTTTTACGTGACAAGAAGCAAATGATGATCTTTTACACGTAGAAAGTTATAACGGTTCTTGCAAACCGTTGCACCTGTCAAATTTTCTATAAAATGTCAAATATTTCTGAAACGGTTAGGTTTAGGTATAGGATATGCTACATATTTTCGAATTTTATGCTCTCTTCGGAAGTGACAGCTGTTTGTAATTATTTTAGTTGGATTGGCCACACCGACATTAGTGTTTATGTAAATTTTCAAAATTTTCTGATGCGTCCATATCGATCGATTCAGTTCCCGGTGAGACACCCTGTATAATAATAATCCTTTATTAGCAACATTCTGCTCGAGTAAATATAACAATAACATAATGTGTCATTATATCTAAATTTACATAATAATTATAACTAAATATATACACATATATGCATGAACTTTTAACTAATAACTTGTGTAGGATACAGCACCCTTTATTCAGGTTATTAACTAAAAGTTGACTTTAAATATTCACATGCGGATTTTCTGAATTGTTTAATATTTTCAATCAATTTAATATGTGTGGACAAATCATTGTATAATATCAGACCTTCATGAAATAGTGAATTATGTGTTTTTTCTTTTTTTACTGTACGTACATATATACTATTATGTGTTCTAGTATTATAGTTGTAAACATCACTTACAAATCTAATTTTCCTTGACATATATTTTGGTAACATACTGTGAATAATTTTATAAATGAATAATATTTTATTAAAAACTAATCTTTGATTTATACTCATGAATTTTAAACATGCCAACATACTTGAATAATTCTCATCGCTCTATTTTGTATCCTTTGGAATGGTTGTTTTTCCCTTTCATTGCAATAATACAAGATAGTAGGACAATATTCAAAATGAAGTGCTATTATTGTTTTTCTATACTGTAATTCTAGAATACATTGATAAATTAATACTAATTCTATTGAAGTAATTAATTTTACGTCATGAAACATCGAGATTTTAAATTTGAACGAAAAAAAATTTCCTGTCGGTCTGTCTCTCTGTCTGTAACTTTTTTGTGCACACGTTTACTCTAGAACCGTTTGTGACATTGACTTGAGATGTGGTACACTTATGTATTGTAACGAGATCTGGAACTGGATTATATTTTGATCTAATTCCGTTGAAGGGTTCGGAGGTAAATGGGGTAAATAAGGGTAAATAGGCAAAACAAGCAAGTAAGAGTCCATAAAATTGCAATTTAGGGCATGCACGAAAAGTTAAGGTCTCAAAAATTTTTTTGTTTTGGCATCAACCCCCCCCCCCCCCACTATCACCTCCCAATACCACCCCTGACTATTATAAAAGGGAGTAAAAAATTAAAATGTGATTTAGTGTTTATACAAGAACGAAACATCTAAACTAATTTTTTTGACGTTTGCTACTCCCTCTACCACCCTCATTGCCACCCTCACCCTATTATAAAAGGGGGTAAAAAAAAATTAAAATGTGATTTAGTGTGTATACAAAAACGAAACGTCTAAAAAAATTTTTTTGGCCACCTCAATTGCCACCCTTACCCTGTTATAAAAGGGAGCAAAAATTAAATTGAGATTTATTGTGTGTACGGGAACCAAGGGCTTCTCAAATTTATTTTGGCATTAGTTACCCCCTCTACCACCCATATTGCCACCCCCATCTTATTGTTTAAGGAAATAAAAATTAAATTGGGATTTAGTGTGTATACGAGAATCAAGGACTTCTAAAATTTTTTTACATTATTCACCCCCTCTACCACCCCCACTAAGTTATTAAAAGGAATAAAATATTACATTGGGATTTATTATGCATAAGACTTGGATACAAAATCTGGATGTGGAAGTAGTGATTCCTTGGGCAGCGGTTTTTTATTTATTTTACCCATTATATATTCTGTATGTTTGCTAAATTTTAACTGATAATCTATGACTATACCCAAATATTTACGTTCAGTTACAAATTCTAAATTTTGATCAAATAGTTTAATATTGTCATATTGTCTTTTATCATGATTACCAAAAATTATTATTTTAGTTTTTTGTGTATTAACAAAAAGATAGTTATTTCTTAACCAGATTTCTAGTTTCTGTAATTCTGATTGCATTTCCTCCAATACATCATTTATGTTATCACCGTATACTGATATTAACGTATCGCCAGCAAACAATTAACAATGGTATCATCTTCAAAAATTTGTATGATGTCATTAATATAAGTTATGTATAATAATGGTCCTAACACTGACCCTTGCGGAACACCAAATTTGGCTATCACTTTGTTCGAAATATCTTTGGTATTCTTAGGATATATAATCTTTAAACCAGTTATTAGCTTTGTCCGCTATCCCATAAATAATTAATGACTGTAATTTCTTTGTTAACATCTAAAATATATAAAGCCCTACCACACTTTTAGAACTATGTATAAAAATTGCATTTTACCGTATCACCTAGACATAAATGATAAAGAACGCAATAGGGTGTGCCAATAAAAACTGCCAGGTGAAATGTTTCGGAAACTACTAGAAATATTTGAGTTTTGTAAAAGCCCATTGCTAGAATATATAAATGGCTTTAATTTTGAATACAAATAGTATTTTAATATGTTTGAAACACTAAAATCGTCGTAACTTTCGTACATTAAATTTTAGATGATAGTTCGTTTGAAACTTTCTTCATAGAAAAGTAATGTTTTATTTACGGTACACCCAGTAAGCACATATACAGTTTTAAAAAGTATTCGCAACATCTCATTGGTTGATAATTTGTATATGTTAGAAAATCAACCTAGCAGCCTATCATGGCATTGAAAATACTTAACTTATCACAACACTATTGGGAGTCCTTTTAATACAAAATTGTTTAAATAAAACTGGTCCCAAATATTTATAAAATGTCCACGCACACTCAATTAAATGTCTATAACTTAGTCATCTGAAACATGTAAAACCACGACACTTTAAGTTGACGAAAAACGATTTTTTCAAACGGTGTTTGGACTTTATGAACGTATTTCTAACATACGTGTGGTTACGGTATACAAATATTTTATTTGTGTTGAATAATAATTGTAGTATAGTTATTGGTTATTCTTGTTTCAGGTGGAAGAATAGTAGTTACTTACGGGTCTGGTGAATTACATATTAGATCGGCAAGAGCTGAAGATGGTCTTGCGAGATATTCTTGCTTAACGTTGCACACATTGACTCAAGAAAGAAAAAGAAGTGCCCCAGCATTGCTTACCGTTACTGGTAAATATGTTCTTTTTAAAAACTTACTTGTACTGTACTTATAATTACTATTGCTGTTAGTGAATTTATTGAATACTGACTTTACATAATACGTCTGTTTATAGTGTGTGCGTCATTCAACAGAAACAGAAGCAGAAGGTAAATTTTAGTTGCATCAAAACACTCACCGGATGTCGTAGTATGCAAAATCACTTTCAGCAAAAAAAATAATAGTAATTGTAAGTCATACATTCATTGTTATAATAATAAGAACAAAAGTGTATATTTTTTAATAATAGACTGTAATGTAAATTTTTGATTTATACTGATTGAAATCTCGGTAACCCATACATCAATTAATTTAATATCAACGGCCAAGGAAATGAAAATATATTAATAATATTTTTCCATCCGCGCAAGCATCTTTTAACTTTGAAACTGGAATTTTTTAACACAACATTTTTCCAGAGCAAATCACTATTTTCTATGTTATATTTGAACGTGAAGTCCTTAAGGACTTTTAGTGATGAGTTGTAATAATTAGTGTTGGGGGAAAGTAGGCAGGAAGGTAAATATATAATGAAGCAATTTCCGTCATTATTACATTTCCCTGAAATTTCATATCTTGCAGTTCACAGTGCAAATTAATGCGCAATTCCCAGTCTTAACGTACAGGGTGATATCTGTCCATAGCGCAAATGATTAAGGTGTACAGGGGTATTCACTATATTTTGACACTGCCTATATATCGTTATTGTTGGGATCCAAAATTTTACAAGTCGTATGAATTTAAAACATTAAAAACTCCAATGGACCCCAATCTGCTAAAAGCTGGCGTATGCAAAATCGAAAGCTAATGCCGTAAATAGTTTAAATTAAAAATTATCCGGTGTAAAAGGCACTATTCAAAATTTTCGAGTTATTAATATAAATGGATAGCCGATATCCTGTTCTATATTTTGCCAAATTTTGTAAACAATATCTGTGGCCGTTTTAGATGTAATAAAATAAAATGATTTTCAGAAAGTATTGTCACTTATGTAGATTTATAACTTTAAACGCTTATGATTAAGAGGAAATAATGACTGATTACATATTTTGGATTTACCGCTGTACACAGTTAAGCTATCGACGTTCTCCTTTCAACCTCGCATACGTCTAGCCTACAAGTTGAAGGTATATTTCAATATTTATCGAAATTGTCCATTTATTTAACTTCGGCCTACTTCCGTTATTGAGGCCTAACACCGACGCCTGTAGACGAGCTATCCCCAATCAGAAATTTTGGCCGAACCCGAAGAGTAGAGATATTTTACTTTCCTAACATTTAATAGGTATACCCACTACACAATTCTCGCCTAAGATTGCATAGCCATCGCGCATACACTGATATACAGGCCGATTCTGACGTTGCTTTACATCGTATATCGAATTATGAGTTAAGAAAAATATTTCCGAATACAAAATAATTGATTAATCTTCATCACTATCGCCATTTACAACTTTTGGCTTATAATTTTTGGAACTCTAGGAAAATTCCAAAAACGTTTTGAGCTCACGGCTATTTCCCATAAATTTTTACATCTTTTCTAAACTTTCTTTATATTGCTCGTCTTGAAATTCACATTATTGCATTAATATTTTACCTTTTTCTAGAACCTACAAGAAGTATGGCTCCTAGACTGGCAGCATCCGTCCAAACAGTAATTTCTGCAGATAGAGAGACTGATATTCATTTAACGTGTTCAGCACAAGGGAATCCTCCTCCGACTTTCAAGTAAGGATTTGTTTTATTTTGCGCTTTCACCCTTCAGAGTTAAACCAGTTATTTGCAGTAAAACTGGCATGTTATCAGGAAAAATTCGAAAAGTTGGAACGAAACGATTATGAAATATTGATTCATATCAGTTAATTGCATTTTGTACTGATATACGTATAAGATTTAACACACACGGTGTCATTAAAATTTTAATTCGGTTTTCTCTCTACCGACTAATTTGTGAAACTACATGGAATAATTTAAATTCAGCGCTATTCTGCAAATAACCCCGCATATTTGCAGCCCAAAGTTCAGGAGTAAAAAAAAAATCAAAACTGTTTTTTGTTTTTAGTCAGATATCCTTCTGTAGGTAGTGCTTGAACTAGGGATAGACACTTAGTTCTTGAACCCGAGGGCACTTTTAACTATAGTGTATAACACTTTTAGAATTGTTACTTATGTCCTATAGATTGCAAATTACTTCAATTTTTTATTAATTCATTTATCGGTCAATCGCAGATTTCAGCTGATGAGGTCCCTTGCCGGATTTATTTTCTATTAAAGGGTAGATTTTTTTGCTTGCCTAACGTTTAATAGACAAGGAATCGACTGCTTTACATTCTCTCCGAGGGATGCCACTATGCAATCCTCGCCTAAGATTGCATAGCTCCTGCGTATACGCTCGCATACAATGCGCTAGGTATATAAGCCGAGATCGGTGTTTCTCTGTAGGCCACTCATCTGAATGCTAACCACGATTCTATTTTATATTGAAGTACGACTACCATCAAGACACAACTATACTCGTCTCTTTCTCCTTAGTTTCTGAGTGCTTTACGAAATTTTCATTTTTCTCAAAAATAATTGTAAAGTTTTTTGTTTTATTTTTCAGCCCAGAAGGCTGTGACTGTGCTAAAATTATTTTTATATGGAACACCCTGTATATTTTTGCATTTTTTCAATCTAGAGGTCATTCTGTATATGACTGTACTAAATTTTGAAATTTGATCAAAAAATTTAATATTCAATCTAGGGTGCCGTGATCTAACAAAAATCGTTCTAATGCTCCCAAATAATTGAAGAAAAATATGTATTGGATTTTTTGTTGTTTATTTATGTTACAGAAAGGTTCAAAGTTGATAAAATCACTCACTCTCTACAAAATTACTCAATATTTTCAAATAATACTACAGTTAAATGAAATTTTTCAATACGGGTCTAATGATGCATCACCGCACTAACTATTTTTTCAAACTTATACATTTATAGATTTAGTATATATAATTAACGTAGAAAAATATCAGATCTCGAGGTTAATATACTGTAGGCAGTTTTTCTTTCATGCTATAGTTCCTTTCCTGAAAATTTTCTCAGTTGTGTAAATTTTTGAATATCTATTGGAAATTTATTGAATAAAATCACTCTTGTTCACAATCTCATACTTCTTGACGTAAGCAAAATTAAAAATTGTAAAGAGAGCATTTGATTTTTTCAGTTGGTTTAGAGAAATAAATGGTCACCTACAACCAGTCCATTCCTCCGCTAGATTTGAACCCTCTCAAGATATTTTGCATATAAGAAGACTGAAATCGGAAGATTCTGGAAGATGGACCTGTAAAGTGTTCAACAATTTTGGAGAACAACGACTAGATATACACATGACTGTTACTGCACATTTAAGTGTTCATGTCCTTCCACAATTACAGGTAGGTGAAAATTTGCGCCTCAAAAGTAGTTTTGCTGCGATGCTCTGCAGTATCTGCAGTAAGTATTTACCATGCTCTTTAGTTTACTTATAACAGAACATCTCATAAATGCACAAACTAAGTTTTTGAAATTTACGAAATTTAAATGTGTGACTTCTAAAGAAGTGTACGTACAAGCCATTCCAAAAATTCAAAATTTATGTAATTCCCTGTAAATACACATACGTTAAAAAGACGTGTATAATGTCAATTTGAAAAACGTGTCTCTTGTATTTAAAATCAACTCAAAAATGACACGATTATGCACATTTCAGATAACGAAGTTGTAATTATTTAACTAAGCTTCCTAATTATTTTTAAGTTTACTATATTATCATTTGCTTACTGCTGCGTATATATACAGGGTGTCCCACTTAAAACTCCTGGGGACATTTTCTGACCAAAAGAGATATTTGAATTCCGTAAAAGGCATTCAGAATATGTAAATTATATAATTTTTGAGATATAAATGGTGTTGAGATGCCCAGGAACCTTCAAAACAGGTATATGTTGTTACGGGTTGTCATTATAACCTTGTAATTTATAAATTGAATTTGTTGCTTTGTCTAGTCCACTTAGGGACTTTTAAGTTTCTGTTCACCTTACCAATACTCAGAGTGAAATTCTGTAGTATCTGCGGCAATCCAGGGACTTGCCTGAATTTCGGTGTTCCACAATAATTGTTTCATCAGCCGCCCTTCCAAATTTGTTTACTTATATCTGTAATTATTTCATTGGCACCGGAGATATTGTTAAAGACCTTTTGGATTGTCCAGCAATGGTTTAGTTATTAATAAAATCAAATCTGCACGGCTATGAGAACATATGGTTCTGTATTGCATTCTGTCGTATTCGGTTTGTGATGTGATTATGACGTCGGCGGAAGCGATTTGTTTTTTTGGAGTGTTTTTTTCGCTTGGGTGTGGCTCCTTTTTTTTCTCCGCTAACCATCGGTAAGAGTGCCTGGAAACAATCTGGCTATATTTTAATCTTCGATCTTTTTGATCATCCGCAAAGGATTTATGTACATAATCTTTCTGAAGTTATTCGGCACCATTGTGTGTTGCTGTTGGTAAATTTTGATATTTGTACATGTAGAGAAACTTACCCTCGTGGGATTTTATGGTCTAGGCACTTGATATTGCTCATTTCTGTTCTTTGTAAATTGGTTTTTAACTCGTATGTCATGACATCTACTATCCGTTTTGGTGAGTCGTGTCCCTGGTTATTTGCACGTACACGAAGCTCAAAACTCCAGAAGTCTCAACGGAATTATTAGGACCCTTAGAAAAAGGTAACGAACCCAGTTGCTCCCTGTAGCATGAAAAATGTTAGGCATTGTTTACAAAATGTCTTTTCCTCCTCATTACGGTTCTTCTTTTTGGCCGAGAACTGAAACTGAATCCAGTTCCCGATGGGGAAAGCTGTGGAGCACAACCCCTGGAACACAAGCAGATAACCCTTCAGCTATTTATTATAACTTTGTTTCATTTTTATTCCAATCTTTAGCCCATTTGTTGATCTAATTAACTTTAAATTTAGCTTTCAAACTTTTACGGCATAAAATAAATACTTTTTGTTTTAAACATAACCTATAACATGTAGCTACACCTGGGAAAGTTGTAAGTATATATTGGCACCTATTATTACCACTAGGTGGTACATTTTATACCGTTGCATGTTATTTCATTTGGTCTCAATTTTAACTGCACTCCTGTATCGGCTCCCCTGTGTGGAGGGAAGTAAATAAATATATATATGGAATACCTGCTCTGTATTATTTTTAAAGGGCACTCAATTCCAAAATTTGTTATAATATGAACAATTTTCGAAAAAACAGTGGTTTTTGAGATATTTCAATTTCAATATAATTTTTTTAATAACAAATATTGCCATACCTTCTTAAATTCAAATTTTAGATGATAGGTTCTTCAAGGCATTTTTCAGTATTTGTAAAATAGTAATGAAACAAATTTGTGTAAACTGTCAGTTTGACCGAAAATTATATCATTGTTTAATTTTCAATGGGATACCCTGCACATTTTCGTGAAAAATTAAAGAAAATATTATTTTGAGCATCTTTCAAATATAACCATATATCTACTATTAGTAATTATAACAAAGTTAATAAAACAATTAGGTTGATAATTTTTATTTTATGTTAAATAACGAGAAGCTCCACATTAATAACTTCAACAAACGAAGTAGTTTCCCAAAATGAAAAAATAGGCTCTACTAAAAGTTACATATTATGTTACATTGTTGATTCCTGCAGGAACTGGTCTAGTATGCGTTTAAATTTTGTAGAGTATTCGTATTCATCAGCTTTCAAGTTAAGAGAAGCAAACTTGCAAAAGTGTAACTGTCAAAATAGTTTTAAATATTAGAAAAGTTGGGATCGAGTCGAAAATTACATTTCTCAATTTACAACGTAGGTAAAACGCACAGTTATTCCCCTGTAATTATAACTTTGAAGCAACTGTGGCGAAATCGGGGGCAGCAGGTTAATGAGAATCAGAATTACTTTGTCTACATCTTGTTTATTCGACATAAACATCTTGAGGGCTTAATCAGTTAAATTAAGATGTAAACCTGAAAATGTAAAATAAACGAAACGTTGGCGAAGTATCGCTTTTTCTTCTTGTTTGTGTTCGATTTGTTTACTTAAACTCACGTCAGAAACATCAAGTTTTAAGTCGACGACAAGTTTTATTGAGAACCATTCCAATCTTTTATTGTAGATTTCTCATTCACGTTGCCCTCACAGAGGGTGTGCAATTAAATTACCTAAAATAAAGGCAAAGCTGTGGAAATCATTACTACATTTTCGCATTATCTAATTAACTTGGTTCTCTTGCAAATTATAAATAAAAAAATGTTCCAAATTTTATTGCTGTAGAAAATGTATTTAACTTTGTATTAGAATATTTTCCGGTACAATTTTCATAATTAAAATATCCGTCATAATTTAATACACCGGAGTGTGTCAAGGACAATAAAAAGTACGAAATGTATTCTCTGTTTCCCCCAAGGGTTGATATCTGAATTAATTCCGTGTATAACGGCGCGAACCAAAATTAAATTAAATCTATTCCTAGGTAATCAACTCCGGAGAGAGTGCAATTTTCAATTGCACAGTGTCGGGATCCCCTGTGGGTCGAATTCAGTGGTTTCGGAATGGAGAAACACTTCCTGCTGATGGAAATGGAAAAGTTAAGCTGTTAAGTCCTTCAGTCCTTGCCGTTACCGAAGTCACTCGCCATGATAGAGGAATGTACCAGTGCATGGTTCGCAATGAACGTGAAAGTGCCCAAGGGAGTGCGGAACTTCGTTTAGGAGGTAAGAAATGTTGTAAATATAAAATGAGTAATGCATTAAATAATCCAGTAGTTTGCCTTTCTTTTCTGTGATTATTTTCTATACAGTATGTTGGCAGGCCCATGCGAGGTATATTGTTCGTGATGAACTATTTATGATACTTTAGTCACTTTTCTAGATTTCGACTGGTTTAACCAATGTAATAGCATCACGTTCATTGTAAGTTAACTGATATACTGATTTAATTTTGTTACCTACCCAAATAGAATTTTCTTCCGGTGGCTCTAAGGAGGTAGAAAATATTTCTGACCATTCTATAGTATTTTGTTCTTTAGAAAATAATTCACATAAAAACTGTTACAAAAATATAAAAATCCGTAACTTAAAACGTGTAGACATAAATACTTTACATAACTTTTAGTAAATGCACCGTTTGAAAACATAATCTACTTGGATGAAGTTGAATATCTCAAAAATATTGTTATAAAAAAGCCAAAGCCGCCATGGTAAACGGATAATATAAAATATTTGATTAAACTTAAAGGTAAGGCATTTAATAAATATAAGAAAAACAAAACAGAAGGCAACTGGAATTATTATAAAGATTTAAAAAACTAAACCAATATAACTATACGTTATGAAAAAAGGGGCTATTTGGAATTTTGCATTAATAAGAATGTTAACAATTCTAAATTACTGTGGAGAAAATTAAATGTGCTTAATATTTATAACAAACCTGTAACAATTTCATTACCACAAGAGTTAAGTAATCCGATGGAAATTAATAATCACTTCTTACAGTTTTCTTGATATAAAATGCCAGCTGATCCGGAACTCTTACAATTTTACAGTAACAATTTTAAAACAGTCTCAATTGAAACGGTGGTGAAAAAACACTTGATGGAAATAAAATCATTTGCCATAGGTGCAGATGAAATAAATTTATAAATGATTCTTTTGTGTTGCCCAAGAATTTTACCTTTTCTTACTCATATTGTCAATTCATGTCTCATTGATTGTATTTTTCCTAATAGTTGCAAAATTTCTCGTGTAACACTTTTGCCTAAAAGGAAAGATGCTTCATCTTCGCCCGATAAGTATACTTCCAGTTTTATCTAAACTCATAGAAAAAATCATGTATTACTAAATACAAGAACGATATTCTACCTCCTCTCACCTACCTCAAAATCAATCTGGGTTTCGCTTAAGCTACAGCTGTACTACAGCATTGTTGAAAATAACAAATGACATTATTGGAGCTACAGATTAGGATAAAACTACCAATATTAGATTTTTCGGAAGCTTTCGACAGAATTAGTCACGAAATTTTACTGTCTACCTTACATTTTATAGATTTTTCGGAAAGCTAGGGTATCATGTGGGGTTCCTCAGGGTTCAATACTTGGTCCTCTTTTATTTAGTATATATACATGTAATTTAACATCCTGCCTAAAAGATTGCAAAGTACACCTCTGTGTAGATGACACCCAACTGTATTATTCATTCTTAACAGACGATATGGATTTGGCTTAAAAATATTGTGAATCATGATTTAACCCGCTGGTTATATTCTCTGAACGCCATAAACTTCAGCTAATCCAATAAAGTCATCAGTTGTGGTAGTTGGTAAATGCAGACGGCAAACAGAGACTGAGTTTGTTATTAAAATAAAAGATGTGACTCTGCACAGAACTCGAACAATTTGGGTCTTGAGATAGATACGGACTTGCGTTATAAGAAAGATATAAACAAAAGAATTCAAAAAGCTTATGCTTCCTTAAACATGTTATTTCCAAACCATCACTTGCTCTCACAGTCCCTTAAAATAATACTTTCAAATACTCTTGTCTTAAGTCATTTTAATTATTGTGATGCTATATATGGACCGTGTTTAGGCAAACTAGACATAAATCGAATGAAAAAATTCAACAGTCATGTCTGCGGTTCATATATGGCATCAGAAAGTTTGAACTTGTGTCTTATAAATTAAAAGACAAAATAATTAAATATGCAGAACAGACGAAAAATGAACTCCACAGTTTTTTTTCACAATATCATCTTAAACCAGTGCCCTACTTATCTATATAATAAGGTAAAGTATAGAACGGATGCCCATACCTTAAATTTAAGATTTAAAGGCCTTATCACACCTCCACCTCATAAATTTCAAATATGCTTATTACTATTAAACTTGTACTACTTTCTTTGGCAGCAGTACCAGTACCTTAGCTATCTCTTGCTTGGTCAGCAGAACACTGTTTTATATTTTTGGCTGACAAGAGCAGTGCGTTGGGTACGAACCCATTTTTGCAAAATTTTAATACATTTTGAGTCGTGTGTACTCAATCGTAATTAATAGTATCATGCGTATCAAACCACTTCTCGTCAAAATATATTACATTATATTTTATATTTATATTTATTATATTATATAGTCTTATTTGATTCACGCTACTCTTTTATTTTACGCAAATACTTCTATCGAATTTCCACAATATGGCGTAATTTCATTACTATTAAACGATTAATAGTAGAAATCGGAATCTTAGTTATTTCAAACATTCTTTTTATAATACCTGTATTCGTCACTTGGTTATTTTCTCTCTTTAATCAATTATAAATATTTAAAAGAAGACACTGGGTTTGCACGTGTAAATCTTAGTTCTTAAACTCCCAACTTCATTCGATCTACTCCGTTACCTCGTCCTCAACATTTTCATTGTGTAAATTTTCTTCTAGATCAGATGGTCACCAAAAAGCCATTTAAAAAATGTTTTTTGAAGGAAATATTACAGTTAATAGTTATTTTCGGTAAATATAACACAAACAAGTTACGAAAACCATCGCATAACGTTAAATAAACGTACAGCACTGCCCGGTTCCACGAAAACAGTCTCGAACAGCACTTTCTTGTTTTGTAACTGGTCGTTCCCAACATCAACTTGAATTCTTTACCGGCATACTCATTGTACATCTGCTCGACTACATCTCATATACGAGGGGATAAATTATGCTGTTTGCTGTATATCATTGTAGAGAGGCACAGCAATGGATATCCTTGGTAGAGACGCTAAATTTATAACATTTTAAACTGACATTGGATGAACTATATCTGTAAAATGTAATAATATCAGGAACTATAAATTCCTTATTGCAAGATAATTGTAAATCACGCCTACTGGTACATGCAGCAATAAATATGTGAGTGACGACGGGTTTGGCAGATTTCGACGTCTGGACTCTTAGTCTTAATTGAAGTAAAAAAACAAAATTCATGGGCGCCAGTCTTGATCAAAAAGTGCGATTTTCCTGGCGATAACGAAATGATCCGTGGAAAAATTGGAATACGCCAGAATTTTCTGCCTAATTGATCTTACTTCCGGGAGAAGGGCTTTAGAGTCTATTATCAGATTAAGGCGTAGTGTGTCAGATTAATATAAACAGTATATTCAGTCAATTGGACTCAAAAGGTTGTTATTGGTCATCCTAACAAGCCGACCGTTAAATTTGTTAAATGTACTGGATTAATGATTGTTATGTTGTGTAGTGAGTCCAATGGTGAAGAGTTTCTATACTGCGCTTATTTTATTAGCGCATATTGTTTTATTGAGCACAAGTAATTCTATGACACGGTTCGTTTGAAAGTAACATTTTAATCAAACAAATAAAAATTACATGCCATCTGATTTGGAATTTATACATGGGATTGGAATTAACTCTACTGCTGGTATCTTAGAAAGATTGTTTAACTATCTCAAAAAATTGTATTAATGTTATTGGCAATTAATAGCAATTAATGTCTTTATTTCAAAAAGTTTTCGTAGAAAAGAGAATAAATACTAATAAAAAGGGCATGGCAGACTTAATAATTAATAATAAATTAAAACTAATGGCTCTAGAATTTGGATTTTGTTCTCATTGTAATTATTTATTTATTTGTACACCAAGTAACAGTACAAAGACCATTTACAAGATGGGAAACAACACATACTTAATATACAATACACATAATGAGTAGCTTAAATATATATAACAAAGGGGGAGGGAAAGAATTAACATGAGTCTAAAATCTAAACTGACTAGTACTAGAGAAGTAAAGAAGAAATAAAATACAGCTAAGAAAGACTGTATAGTGCATGGGAAAATTAGCAAGATTGTTGTACATAAGTCATATATAAAATATAATGAGGAAAATTGATAGGCGAACATAGGCAGCAAGCCCCATTATTGAAAAATATCAATATTCTGATTGTTATTTTAGCAGGAGCAAATATTATATATAGGTGAGAACTTTAAAACATTAGTCCGATCTTTGGGCAGATAAAATGTTTTATTATGACGTGATTTAACTCTAGGAATATGAAGGTTCAATTTATGAAGTATTTAGCTGCAATCATTTCATAGTGAATGACTTTCTTCAAAATGTTAATAGCGAATATTCTTTCCTTTTATTTAGGTTTTCTACCACATGTAATATCCTCTTCAAAAACAAACCACCGAATCTACATAATAATAGAATTATTGGAAAAAAGTCTATGCGCCTTTGACGTTTACGTCATAGGAACAGTCAGATGTTATTTTTTTACAAATAATATAAATCGGAATAAAAACAGAAATCATGTATTTTGCTGACGTTCCGGAAAGTAGTCTCTTTCCGTTTTCAAAGCTTTTTTCGCAGAACTCTTATTTGCTGTGTCAAATATACAGCTTTAAGATTCTGTTTAAGTTATTTGCATTGATACTTACTACTTACACAGAACTGATGATATTTCCTTTTAGATAATGTTGAGTTTGTTAAGATCTTCTTTTAACATTGGTAGCCAGGTTATACAAATATCTACAGAACAGTTCGATTATAGGGACAAGACCTAACTCTATTTTTAAATAAATGTAACTTACAGGACGCTTTATGAAGTAGGTAATATTTATCTTTTAGTCATAGACATATGCTTGGTGGACGGTAAAATTAACGTAAATTATACCTAAAATTGGAACCAGTTGTGACTATGAGGTAAAAGTTTTAACTTAAATCTGACTACAAAGGCAAGACAAAATTTAGGTTATACTTACGTTAAACATTGGTAAAATTTCTCTGTTTTTATGCGGGCAAAAGGTAGCAAATAGAAAGTTAATAATTTAGTCTTAAATTACGTAATATTTTCTTACAGATAGACTTCAACATGTTCTTTAATTTTATGGTTGAATTATAAGAAATAATGACGTAAATATTTTTTTCTAAATTACACTAGAGTCAATATGGCTTATCAGGCATTTTTAAAGAAAATATTACCTAACTGTGACTTAATAAATTACTGATAAGTCCATATGCATTCAAAGTTAAATGTAATGGTTGCAATTACTTTATATCGACTATATTAGGTTATTGTGGCTTTAAATTGGTAAATCCAACTAATTGTGCTGCGTGGGATGCCGACATCTTTGAACAATCATTTTCAACTTTAGATCAAGAAAACATCTGGTCAGATGATTTCTGTGACAGTAATATCAACAGCATTAATATAATTTCATTTTGAGCCAATGAAGTGCTATTGGCATTTAAAATATAAAACCTAAACTCACCATGGGTTCTGATGGGATTACCGCACTTCTACTGAGAGACTGTTCTGCTATCCTTGCTCACCCACTCATGATATTATTTAATTTATCTATTAAATCCTGCCGTTTTCCTGATATTTTTAAATACTCCAAAGTCTGCCCTGTGTATAGTGTATACGACCAGAATTGAAACTGCATAAAAACTTAAAGCCGGCAAAAACAGTCGGCATCGCTTTATTGTTTTTCTTATGACAAGCATTTCTATTTGCCTCCTTAAGAGATGCCGACTGTTTTTGCCGGCTTTTAGTTTTTATACGGTTTCAATTCTGGTCGTATACACTATACAAAAAGGGAAATAAAGATGAAATAATAAACTTCCGCCCAATAACTATAATCTGTAACTTTGGCAAAGCCTTTGAAATTTTACTACATGATTGGGCGGCTATTTAAGATGCATTAAAAATGCATTAAAGATGCATTAAAAATGTCCTCTCATTCCCCACTTACCTATATTTTATGTACATTTTAAGTTAATTAGGTTAGGTTAAACGGGCAAATGAGGTCAGCAATACGTAATTCTGACATACGGTGCTGCTTGGGATAGGCATTTACAATATCATTTGGGTCATTCAAATGCTCTCCCTTGTAAAACATATTATTGCTAATGTTGGTCTCTCCTTTTTTGTTACTAATGTAAGCCCAAAACTTGTATGGGTCGCTGTTAATATTACTTCAGCCAGAAGTATATAGTTTCTCAAAGCAGTTTTAACATCTAGCTAAATTTTGAACCGGAGTCTCATAAATTCATTATAAGCGATATTATCTCTAGTTCGCTTGTAGGGTTTCAACTGTCTTTCCTTATTTCTTATATCTCTGATAATTTCAGCAATGAACCAAGGTGGAAATTGGTTTATGTGTATATTTATATTTGGGTACACAGGATGTAACCCCCCCCCCCCATTAATTTCTCTCTAACTTTAGTTTTAACCAATATATTTAAAAAGAAAATCTTGACCTTAAAAATTATAGTAAATTCGATAATTTTGACCGTGTATATATTTTCTTCCTGCCAAAATCCCATTTCGTACCAACTATCTTGCATACATTAATTCTTCTAATATAATTAAATAACATCAAATAAAAGTTACAGCTTCTAAATTTAATTATCCATTACAGTTGTATTAAATAGATATTCTAAAAATAACACTTAAACATTTTAATTGAATTTCTCAAGTGTTCTATCTGTGATCTAAAGTAATGTGAAGCCAAAACTGGAATTACCTAACTAGTAGGTATGTATAATTAAGCTGCTTAATATAATCCCCTGTTAGTTTAAAATCAGCGTCATCAATTATATTGTTACTATATCATATCCTATTACATTCTAATATCACCTTTTTTATGATGAAGTGATTAATGAGATTATATCATTGAGATGGTTTGGAAATCATTTCGACTATTCCAAATTCAAATACGTCTGTCATAAGATGAATAAATTCCATATAGAAAAAAAACAAAAATAAAATATATTTATGATGTAAAAAATGGATTTAAGGAGAAGGGATAATTTGATACTGTTCAAAAGGAAAATAGACGTAGAAAAAAGTCGCAATTTATTTATTATTGTTATTTAAATTTATTTATTTATTTTTATTTTATTTAATTAATTAATCAACAACAATTTTACAGTTTGTAATTATCAATTTAAAGAAGCACCTAAATTAGGAAATTTGTACTGTGCTTCAAACTTTATACAATAATATACCTAGTTTAAGCGAGTGTACATATATAGTAATAAGATAAATATAGTGTAGCATTAGGGTTTTAAAATAAAATGCAGAAATGCAGAAAATAAATACTTAATAATTTAATAGTAAGATTATTTAAAAAAATTGCATAAATCTGTGTTTATTTTCAATGACATATAGTTTTGTTTTGTAGTTAAATGTAATGTTATGTATTTTTCTTATATTATTTGGTATTATATTATAAAATTTTGTTCCTAAAAACGATACAAATTTCTGACAGGTTGTTTTTGTAAAAAATTGTTGCTTTATATGGTTGTTTGTTATTGTCCGAGTGTTGGCAGTGTGTTGTAATAATTGTTTCTGAAATTTAGTGTGAATAAATGTTATTGATTGTAAAACATAAATAAGTCTAATATTTAGTAGCATTTTTTCATCATATAGCCGCTGTGTAGAGTACATTTTAGGTTTTTTTAACATTACTTTGATGATGTAATTTTGAGTCACCTGTAGCATATTAAGTACGTTATCATATAAACCACCCCAGCATGTTATAGCGTATCTAATTGTGGATTCTGCCAAGGCCTTATAGACAGAAATTAATTGTTTTTGATGTAGTATATTTCTAAGCTGGTAGAAGATAGGGATAAGAGTTCTTATTTTTTTTTG
Source organism: Leptura quadrifasciata (assembly GCA_963675555.1). Lineage (NCBI taxonomy): Eukaryota > Metazoa > Arthropoda > Insecta > Coleoptera > Cerambycidae > Leptura > Leptura quadrifasciata. The sequence goes on along the minus strand of OY776682.1, from coordinate 53,208,979 downwards.
AAATTAATTCTATGTGACTCTTCCATCTCAAATGCTGATCTACTATGACTCCTAGGTATTTTATTTCTTTTACTGCATTAAGGTTTCTATCACATGCACAGTTTTGGAGTTCATTTAGCATGCAGCTATTGCTATGTAAAGTTACATTATTTATATTATTGCAGTTAACACTTGAGATGGAAAACCCAATGAATTTAGTTTTTTGATAGTTGAGAGTTAAAAGATTTTTATCTAGCCACATTCCCACTGTGCTGAGACCAATCGATGCCTTTTGAACTGTACTTTCCCAATTATCTCCATGAAACAATAATACTGTATCATCAGCATATGATACTATTTTAATTTCTGAATTTATTTTGAACAGGCTGTTGATGTAAATTAGGAATAGTATTGGTCCCAGTACAGTACCCTGTGGAACTCCAGTTTTTGTAATTAATGAATTACTTAACTTGTTATTAATTCTTACATATTGTTGTCGGTCTTTTAAGTATTTTTTTATTATATTTAATGCAATGCCTCTTATTCCTATTTTCTCCACTTTTTCAATCAATCTCTTATGTGAAACCGTATCAAAGGCCTTGGCAAGGTCCAAAAACACAGCTACACATTTTTTGTTCTCATTTAACTTGTTATTTACAAAATTAATAACGTCATAGATAGCAGACTCTGTATTTTTATTATTTCTAAAACCATACTGATTGTGTGAAAGTATATCAAATTTATCCAGGTAATCCACAATTCTTAGTTTCAATACTTTTCAAAAATTTTTGCGATATTACTAATTAGTGTAATTGGCCTATACTTACTTACACTTAATGAGTCGCCTGATTTATAAATTGGGGTAATAACAGATTCTTTGAAATTTTTTGGTACTATTCCAGTTAAAAAAATTGCATTAATAATATGTTTTAATGGTAGTAAGATATGTAGATGATTTGTTTTAATTAACTTACTTGAGATTTCATCAAGGCCTGGACTGCATTTATTTTTTAAAGTATTTATAATGCTTATTAATTCTTTATCATCTACAGGCTTTAAAAATATCGAGTGTGGTACATTTGGTTCTACATTATTAAAATTATTATTATTGTTATCTATTTCATTTGCCATATTTTGTCCTGTTGTAGTAAAGTATGTATTAAATATGTTGGCTTTTCTAAATCGTCCTCAATTATTTTATTATTTTCATTCTTCAAATTTATTAATTTTTTATCTTTACAACTTATATTTGTAGCTTCTTTGATAGTGTCCCATATTTGTTTATTATTTTTCCCGCATATTCTAATTTTTTTTTATAATAATCGTTTTTAGCGTTCTGAATTATTTTATTTAGTTTATTTCTATATTTTTTATATCTTTCCAATGCTTGTAAATTATTATTATGGTTCATAACTTTCTTTTTTAATTTATCTCTTACTTTTATAGAATGAATTATGCCGTGACTAATCCAAGGTTTTAGTTTTCTATATTTGTTTTTTATATCATATTTTTCGGTTGCTTGCTTAATATACCTTTTTAAGGTGTTAATAAAATTATTTGTTGAAATTTCAGGATCTTTAAAATCTGTAACTATTTTCCAATTTTCATGTTCTAAGAGTTGTGCTAATGTATTTTCATTTATTTTATAATTGAATGTGTTTTGCTTTTGTTCTATAATTTTCTTTTCATCATAAATAACTAAACTAGTAAGAAAATGATCGGTTATAGTACATTCCAGAATAATTGGTAAAAAAGAAAATTTGCTATTAATTTTTTCACTTACATATATATGATCTAAACAACTGCTACTTTGCTCCACAATTCGAGTGGGTTTATTGATATACGATTTAAAACCATAAGATCCTAATAAATTTTTATAGTTTGTGCTTACATTACTTTCATTGAGTATATTTATATTTAAGTCTCCTATTAAAATTTCTGTGTTATTGCGATTAAAGTATTCATTAAAATATTGCTCTAATTCTGATAGAAAATTATTTATGTCATTATTTGGTGATCTATATACGCTGTTTATAGCTATATTAACATTATTAAGTTGAATAGTAGTTCTAGATATGGTTATACTGTCATAAGTTTTGTGAAACACATTGCTAATAATATTTTTACTTATATATATGATCATTCCATCATTTTGATTACTGGTTGAGTTATTATAATATATGTGGTAATCAGGAATATTATAATGATTAGAATCTTTAATATTCCAACACTCGGATAGTAATATTATATCAATTTTAGTGCCTTTAAGTGACTCTAGTAAAATTAAAAGTTCTTCAAAATTTTTATTAAGACTTCTTATGTTAAGATGGACTATATTTAAACTCACCTTTTCAGAAAATTGTACGGTATGTGTTTTATAATCGTTTATATTACATACTAAGGTCTCAATTTCTGCCTCATCCAGTAGAGTGTACAAATCACTTATCATACTATTAATATCTCCCTATTCTCTTTCATACTACAAACACTGCAAAAAAATATAATCATATGCCTGTAAAAATAATTAAAACGAAATAGTATATATTGAACCAATAAGAATTATTAACCATTATTATTTTTTTTTTATAACAAATAATATTACTTAATAATTTTTTAATAATTATTTAAGAAGAAAAAGAAAAACAAAAATTAATCATCTTCGCCTGAGTTCTCTTCATCATCTTCATCATTATTACAAAGTAATATCTATATTTATTTAATTAAAGTTGAATATGAACTATGTTATATTATTTATCCCCGAACACTTTCGTGGTTTTAATTCATTAATAATTTGTTTGATCTCAGCCTCACTAGTAAGGTTCATTACAATAGAGTTAGAGTTAGGAGATCTACGTACTTACCTTAATTGTCCTGATTTCTTACCCAAATAATCCTTAACTATCCTTAACATTCGGCCGAGGGGACTTGGGAGACTGGCATGACTTGGGAAAAATACTGTATGTTGCAGTTTATATGCCATATCTCAACAAATATTTCTGGTCCAAGTAGGCCTTTCTTTATATTTCCGGATATAGAATCAGCTCCCAATAACATTACCAATATAATGGAACATCGCCCTGTATAGTAAATTAAATATACCCCCTCCCAGTTTCATTTACTACATATTAATTTGATTATATACAACCTATAAAAAAAAAGGTCTTTGGTCGCATCAATCATAACATCGTCTTACAACGCCCTGAAGAATTCTTTAATATCTTTACTAACCAGGCAATATTAATTACTAATGGTCCTAGATGTTAAGGATAGCGCTGTCATTGCCTACATTGATATAAAGACGAAGTATGTGATCGTCTGACGACGGCTGAAGGCGGTATTCTTGCATAATTTTACAACAAAGGGTAGTCTTAAACACTGCTATCTAGAAAAATAGACAAAATATTAATTAACACCAAGCTAAAGAACCCGCAGCACAATAGTAGGCTTTATAGCATTTTTCATTCATCCCACTTATGATGCCAGGACGACTTTATCAGATCCACAATAATAAGTACATAAACCCGTTGAAGAGATGTTTATCATAAAAAAACAAGCTACTCTCATAATACAAATCAAACCGTTGAAGTAAATAATCTTCAAGCATAGTATAAAATTCTGCACTAAGAACGCTTGCATGACCCGATAGTGTAAAAGAATGCGACATAATTGACGTTATTTGGACATTGTTGCGTGAATTTGTTGACTCCTTCTGATGGATGACGGTTATTTTTATTAATGTGCAGACAATACAAAACGTCCTTACCGCATCTTATAATGTAAATCAAACCATAAGATGCCCTTGACGTAGATAATTGCAATCATAAGACAAATAAAATAGGATAGAGAAATGTACTTCAATATTTCACTAAAAAAAAATTCATCCAATGCTCCTTTTCATAAACTAAGGACCATAAAAATCTCGTTAAATAAGACAGGCAGGAAAAATAATTTGTATCACAATTGTTCATCAGCATAAGATACCCATAAAGATAAAGCAGGGAAAATAATTTGTATCGCTAATGTTCATCACACAAATCAGCATAAAGATAAGGCAGGTAGGTCGCAATTGTTCATCATCGTAAAGAAAAGGTAGGATCGCATTTGTTCAGACAGACGAAGAGGTGGGCAAACGGACGGGCAGATATAATTGATTTAATCGCCATTATATTTACTGTAATTACCTTTATTGTTATTGTAATTACCCCTATTTTTGCTGCATTTACCCCCACTGTTACTGCAATTGCCCTTAATTATCCTTATTGTTACTGCAATTACCCTTAATTACACTTAAATTGCCCCCCCCCCTCTAATTAAAACACCACCCTCATTACCACCTGTCACCCTAATTACCCCCCACCACGCTAATCACCTCCCACCACTCTAATTGCATCCCATCACTCTAATTACCAAACCGCTCTAATTATCACAACATTTCAATTACCTTGCACCATTTCAATTACCTCTCACCACTACAATTGCCCCTCACCAACACTTCTAGGCCCCGCACTCTAACGTCCTGCCCCTAAGCCCCGCCCCCTAATTACCTCCCACCATTCTAATTGCCCCCCACCCCTAATCTGATCACTGATCTTGAACCACGAACCGAGCCGACCACCACCACCACAATTACCTCCCACCACTCTAATTACCCCCACCCCTAAACTGATCATTGATCATGAACCACGAACCGAACCGACCCTCTCTCATTAGACATCTACTTAAGGACTACAAAATCTTCTTATGATGATCAAAATAAACCACGACGCATGCTAGTACATGTAGAATTAAATCTATAGAGGGCGTATGTTCCTAAGTCAAATTTTTATGATAAATATGATATTGCGGCTGTTCCGGAAAGCCACTCTAAAAATTTAATTTTCCAGATAAACAATTTTTCTTCAGTAAGACTAATTAATATGTGTTTCTTTGGAGTTACTTTTTGAATTTTCGTGCTTATAATTTATATAAAAAAGAAAAATAAATCCATACAAACATATATTTACTTATTCTTACTTCAAATGTGCTTTTAGAGGGCGGAATATTAAACATAATATTTTTAGTCGCAGACTCCTCTATAAACTCCTTATTTTTACTATAAGGAACGTAACCAGACTGCAACCAACAGCTACTCTCCGGGCTATGTGCCCCGCCGAGCGCTAAATTACAAGTTACAAGTCTGGCGCGTTAAGTGTAATAATTGCATATCACCATTAAAACGCTAATGCTTCGATTGCAACAAACACCAGCAAAAGACTGATCCTACTTAAATGTTGAAATCGAAGCATTAGCGTTTTGATGGTAATATGCAATTATTACACTTAACGCGCCAGACTTGTAACTTGTAATTCAGCGCTCGGCGGGGCACATAGCCCAGAGAGTAGCTGTTGGTTGCAGTCTGGTTACGCTCCTTATAGTAAAATAAGGACTTTATAGAGGAGTTTGCGACTAAAAATATTATGTTTAATATTCCGCCCTCTAAAAGCACATTTGAACTAAGCCCATTCAGGCTATTTATTTTTCGATTGCAACAGACACTGGATCGCTAGATGGCGCCTGCTGACTATTTTACATGTCGCTATTGTAAAAATACCGGGATGTACCAAATAGTCAAAGGATCCTCGTGCCGGTCGTCACATGCCTACCTTGCACTGACGAGAGCCAACAGCTCGAAACTGCAGTCTGCAAGTGGTGTGTGACGGCTGGCAAGAGAGCTCCTTTAAGTAGGATCAGTCTTTCGGCTGGTGTTTGTTGCAATCGAAGCATTAGCGTTTTGATGGTAATATGCAATTATTACACTTAACGCGCCAGACTTGTAACTTGTAATTCAGCGCTCGGCGGGGCACATAGCCCGGAGAGTAGCTGTTGGTTGCAGTCTGGTTACGTTCTTTACAGTAAAATAAGGACTTTATAGAGCAGTTTGCGACTAAAAATATTATGTTTATTATTCTTGCTTATTTACCTTTTTATACATTTCGACGACACCGACATCTAGACTCTTAATATTTGTTTCTTTTTCGGTAATTACCAAACAAAACTAACTAAAACTAAATTTTTGCACATACCGTTGGAAAGCGAAAGGTTTGTATATTATAATACTAAAATATTAAGTTTTTACGACAACTAATGATGTGCATTCCAAATCCTCAATAATATATTTTTTAAAGTATTTTTATATGAGAATCAACAGTCTGTGTGGTCGAGAGTTGCATAGCATTATTGAATTGAGGGGTCTTGAGCTCTTCGAATGTACAAAGAATGTGTTTGTTTCAGATATTGATTGCGAGTTTAGTTCGAAAATAATTTAATTGACAGTGAATAATGTTGGAAGCCCAAAGCAACTTTAATAATCACATTAAAAACTTTTTTCATTGCGTATAACAGTCTATACGTAGGTAATTTAATTACTTTGGCGGGGGCCTAAAACATTTATTTTATGAATATACCGGTTATTTTTTGATTTTAGTGTTTCAATTTTTTAATGTCGCACAGGTATCTGTCTGAGCAGATCTATATTTCTAGTGGATTCTTTTATAAAGTAAAGATAATTTAATGAAGTAATTTATCATTTTCCTCTCAAGTTTTAATGATATTTTCTTTAATTTTCCGTCTAAAGAAGTCTTTTTATAAGCAGTAGTCTCAAAATCGGTGTTATTCAAGTATAAAATTATTTTATGAGAAAAGAGAGGAAACGTGGTTTTACATGATATATTGTTGACGGAAGTTGAAACTCATTTCCCGTTGGTTTTTCGCTTTCGCTGTCTGGCAAGTAAACCGCTGTGGTATCGAAACATCGCACCCAAACGTTCTGCCAGATTACTGTTGTTTGTAAAATATCTTTAAATAATAAATTGCCGTAGAATTGATTATATTGTGCGGTCTGTCAATATTCCCAGTTTATTTTCCTCTAATTATCATATGCTAAACAATAGGGGAGAAATAGGTAATATATTTCTGCTTTATGCTCAGATTATCTAAATCTCATATTCTTTTAAGGATTTTAAAAAGTAATATTATTTGGTACAATATCATTTACACGCAATCGCTCAAAGCAACTTTGTTTTTGCTATATGCAGCCATGTTTCCTTTTTTTTCTGTCACTGGGCCATTTTTTTTTTCTGTCTGGGGCAGAGGCATCTCTTTGACGATAATGACCAGGAGATCACGACTACACATTTCTTCCGGTGACATCTAACAAATGGATGGCATGTGACGCAGAACTCGCTTTGCTTACCAATATCTTAAGCTGAAATGACAATGGCCAGAGGTCTTATAAGAAACTTTCTGCCATATAGTCTGTACAAAAAGGCTCAGAGCTGCCCATGTTCTCCTAAAAATGGACATTTCTTTGTCTTTTCTATTATTCAATATGTAGCTATTTTTCTTCTGTACCATTCCTCCTACTTTTATAAGTAGCGCTCTTTGTTTTTTCAGTTAGTGGAATCCACCATTGTTTTCTTATTTCCGGGAGGAGGTATCTTGTAAGCCTTTGACGACAATGGCTAGGGGCTCACATCTACACGACTCGCCTGATGGCGTCTAAGAAATGGATAGCATGTGGCCCCCTTTGTTTATCTCCATCTTAATCTCTAATGACAGTGACCAGAAGCTCCACAAGAAGTCTATGCTTTTCTCGAAGACAACTCAACGTGGAAATTTGAAGTTTTAGATATAAAACCTGGGAAATTCAAGGAAAAACGCTATTGAATATTTGTGAAATCGGTGAACCAGGGACGATTCTAGGCAGGGCAAAAAATAACTTTTCGTCGAATCCAAAATTATTGCAAAAAAAATTAATTTAAGAAGAAGAATTGAATTGAACTGGCCGATTGCAATTTTTGTGTAGTGAGGCAGGGATGGCTCCAGGAGGGCCAAAAACAGTGTAATATGGAATCAAAAATTGTTTTAATATAGTCGAGTACACATTTGCTGGGCACTCAAAAAACGCAACAAAAACTTTACGACCTCATTATTATCGCCGTTGGCACATGCGGCATCAAATCGTCATCAAACAAACCGGCGCATATTAAAAACCTATAAAGGTAAACGAGTCAATTTGCAGTCGAGATATCATAAAGAGTAATGGTATTTTAATGAGGTCGTAAAGTTTTTGTTGCGTTTTTTGAGTGCCTAGCAAATATGTAGTCGACTATACAAACATTGTTTAGAATGGGAAATTGCTGCAAAAATAGTATCTTAATTTCTCTCCAAAGTAGTAGAGCCGGTTCCAGGAAGGGCCCAAAAATAATAATAAAAAACCGTTAAAAATAAAAAATGTTTGAAGTGGAAAATTGAAAAAAAAGCTATTTGCAATTTTCACGCCAAAGCACCAGGGGCGGCTTCAAGGAGGACCCAACAAATCTTTCGCCGGGTCAAAAAATGTCTTAAATAATAAAAATTGTTCAGGATCAAAAAACTTTTTCAATTTCAGATTGGCAGAGACGGTTCCAGGTAGGATCTAAACACAATCTTTCGTCTAATCAAACATTTTTATACAAAAATTGTGTAGTATGGAAAATTGCACCAAACAGACTGCAAATTACTCGTCAAAGCACCAGAGGCCCAAAAAATCTTTCGCGGAGTCAAAAAATGTCTTAAATAATAAAAATTGTGCAGAATGGAAAATCGTATCAAAATTTTTTTACAATTTAAATACAAATTTTCGTCTAACTAAAAATTTTTATATAAAAATTGTTTAGTATCAAAAATTGCACAGAAAAGACTGCAAATTACTCGTCAGAGCACCATGGGTGGTGGCTTTAGAGAGGGTTTTAAAACAATTTCTTATCAAATTAAAAACCGCTTCAAGTAAAAATTGCTCAGGATGGAAAATGGTACCTATCAAAAATTTATTTTTAGATTTTCTTGTCAGGTCACCGGAGGCGGTTCCAGGAAGAGCCCAATACAACATTTCGCCGAATAAAAGATATTTTTAATAAAAATTGTTCGAAATTGGAAAATTGTACAGAAAAATGTCTTCTGAGAATTTCTTGTGAGAACACGAAAGAGAACTTCTTAAAGTTATTTGGTCTGTTTGTTGGCCTGTTTTTTTTAATAAATAAGTAAAGTTATTGTGTTGATTCCAACATGTAATCACGTTATATATAAGGTATTTAAAAACAAAAACCTATATATACAGGCTGTCCATTTTATCAAGGCACTCGAGAATATCTCACTTAATATCGGTCGTACAAAAAAAATTATTTTTACGAAAATTGTGCCGATTTATATAACCTACAAAATGGTTTAAAGACATTTGAAATCCATGGCCTACTTTAAGGGTTATAGCGGAAAATATCGAAAATGCGGAAAACGTCTAGGCCAAATATCTCCGTTATTTGAAGAGATACGAGAAAAATTCTAAGGCAAAAATTGTTTGCAAAACAGAGTGTTCAACGAGGTTTTATCTAATTTTTTCAAAACCGTTGTATTTTGAGATTTACTCTTCAGGCTATTAAAAAAAATATTTTGAAACGGGCGGGAAATGGCGCCATTAAATAGAGTATTTTCCTTCCTTTTCAACGATATATCGCATGCCATATTTATTCATGTTACTATGTTACTAATTATAAAAACATTTTTTTTTAAACCAATAATTTTTTTTTTAACAAGCATTATATTTGCCGTGGAGAAGTATGATTAAATAAAACGATAAAATAATTCAATAAGTTGTTCAAATCTTTGCTATAATAAAACATTAACACAATTAAGAAGAATAAAGTAAATTCAGGTACTTAACAAAAACAAATTAATAATAAAAAGAATATAGCACACAGAACATTAATATTTATCTAATCCTCAAAATAATTTTTAAGATATCATATCAAGTGTTCAAAGTATCCACCGCAATTTCTTATGCACAATCGAGCGCGGCGAGGCACTGCATTTAAAACATTACTCAGCATTTCGGGGGTAATTGTATAATACATGCCTGTTGAATTCGAGCTTTTAGGTCCTCTGTGTGTCGTCGAAAACACCTTATCTTTAATATACCTCCATAGAAAAAAATCCATTGGGGTTATATCTGGAGAACGAGGGGGCCATCGAGTAAATCCATTGGTACCTATCCAATGTTGAGGCAAAATTTCGTCTAAATAATCTAAGCAAATCTGGGAATTGTGGGGAGGAGCTCCATCTTGTTGAACATATTGAAAGTCGTGTCGATTCTCTAAAGGTAGGTCATCTAAGAATTCATTAAATTCTTTTATCAAAAAATTTAGGTATCTTTGACCACTTAGGTGACCATCATAAAAATAAGGACCTATTAAATTGGTGCCTAAAATACCTATCCACACATTTATTGAAAAACGATTTTGAAACCCAGTCGGTCTATGCCAGTGTGTATTTTCAGAAGTTCATTTGTAATGAATTTTGCGATTAAAAAATCCATTATTGGAAAAATTTTCCTCGTCGGACCAAAGTATTTTACTACATATTAATGAATCGGCACGCTTCTTTTCCAACAGCCACCTACAAAATGTCGTCCTCCTTGGTTTGTCCCCCGCTTGCAAATTGTGAATTTTTGGCTTTATAACACCGGTACCCATTTTTCTTTAAAATTTTTCTAGCACTTGTTTTATTTATATGACAAGCAATTTGAATTTCTCTTAATGATGTTTCCAAATTTTCTGTATTTTTATTTCTTACATAATTACTAACTCGGTTTACCTTATTTACATTATCAGTAACACTGTTCAACCTTGTCTTCTTCTTTAAAAATTAACCATTATTTTTCAGTTTCGTAGCTAATTTTCTGAACAGAGTTTTATTCGGCTGTAGTGCTCCTGGAAATATGTTTCTATATTCTACTTGAGCTAATCGAGAGTCAAAATTGCACTGGTAATATGTAACGGACATATTATAACAATCAATGTGAATTAAAATCATTTTTGAAAATTCTAAATTCTTAAACGAGTGTGATTGAGTGAGACTTTAAGTATTAACTGAGATGATCTGTCAAAAAATTAAATTGTCAAGTTTGTTCATAGCCAACTATTTTAAAATAATTGAAATAATAGTGAAATCATGAAATACAAACAAATGGATATTTTTTTATACATTTATTTAACGTCGGCCTATTTCCGCTACTGAGGCCTAACACCGACGCCTGTAGACGAGCTACCCCCAATCAAGAATTTTGCCGAACCTCTTCCCTTAAGAAGAGTAGGGATCTTTTACTTGCCTAACATTTAATAGACAAGGGCCCGACGGCTTTACATCCCCTCCGAAGGATGGTATATCCCCTATACAACTCAATCCTTTATACAAATGGATATTATATTTAAATTAATTGGTAAAGACATTTTAACTTTCTGAGCAAGGAGTAACGCTTTTATGGAGGACTTCTATACGTTGGTATAACTGCGAATACTCTTTCCATAATTGCTCCATATAGCTTTCTTGATTATTATTTTGTTTTTGTTACCTGAATTTACTTTATTCTTCTTAATTGTGTTAATGTTTTATTATAGCAAAGATTTGAACAACTTATTGATTTATTTTATAGTTTTATTTAATCATACTTCTCCACGGTAAGTATAATGCTTGTTAAAAAAAATTTATTGGTTTTAAAAAAAATGTTTTTATAATTACTAACGTAGTACCAATGAATAAATATGGCATGTGATATATCATTGAAAAGGGAGGAAAATACTCTATTTAATGGCGCCATTTCCCGCCCGTTTTAAAATAATTTTTTTAACAGCCTGAAGAGTAAATCACAAAATACAACGGTTTTGAAAAAAATTAGATAGAACCTCGTTGAAACACTCTGTTTTGCAAAAATTTTCGTCTTAGAATTTTTCTCGTATCTCTTCAAATAACGGAGATATGTGGCTTAGACGTTTTCCGCATTTTCGATATTTTCCGCCATAACTCTTAAAATAGGCCATGGATTTCAAATGTCTTTAAACCATTTTGTAGGTTATATAAATCGACACAATTTTCGTAAAAATATTTTTTTTTTGTACGACTGATATTAAGTGAGATATTCTCGAGTGCCCTGATAAAATGGACAGCCTGTATATAATACATTAAATAGATAACTTATAAATAAATAATCCCATTATCCTTATTGAAACTAAACCAAAGTTTTCTCACTTCCAGACACCGTTCCTGAACTTCAATATACATTTATCGAACAGGTGATGAGGCCAGGCCCTCAGGTTTCCCTCAGATGCTCGGCAACGGGTTCACCGCCACCTCAGTTTCGTTGGCTTTTAGACGGAGAACCGCTGTCGGATGTCATATCTGACCACAGGTACGTTTCTCATTTCTCGTCCTCTATTTTAATACACATTAAATTTTTACACTGTCTCGGCTCGTCTGTGTTGTTATAATGTGTCTAAATAGTCAGATTTTGGTGCGAGCGTTTTAAAATTATATTATTATAAGACTTTAAAAGCAAACATTTTGCTCTCAAATGAGAAATTGGCCCGCACCGTTACCATTTTATCTTTTCCTTGGCGACAACGTTAATACCATCATATATTTGAACCTTATCTTGGAAAAGCATAAAGTGTCGCTTTTTAATCTTTCCGGAAAAGGAATAAGGGATAATTAATTCCGTTTTTTTATGGTTCCACCGATAGATACTTCTCATTTTCTCCGTTCGTTTTATGTAAACATTAGCATAGCCGTAATAGTTTACGGTTTCTTGAAGTAGCGTATAAATCCTGAAAACAGAATGCATAATACAATTACAGGAAGAGCTACCATTAACACTGAATTTAAATTTTATAGATTCGCAATAAGTCAATACGTTGATCAAGCAGGGGATGTGATTAGTCATTTAAACATCAGTAACGTGCGAGTAGAAGATGGTGGACTGTACAGCTGTCTGGCACTAAATTCTCTAGGATCAACAGAGCACTCTGCTAGACTCAATATATACGGTATGTTTTATTCATTGCCGTTTCTAGAGTACCATTTAATATATTTAATGTTATACGTTGTTTCAAATTAAAACGGAACGATCCAGTAAAATAAAACCGTTAATCAAAGTAAAACTCAGCGTACCTTTTACTATTCTTAGAAGAGTCAGTTTAAGAATTGTAAAGAATGTTTTGATTATAACTTTTTATTAACTTAATGGAAAATGCAATGACAAATTTTGTATCAAAAGGGTTCAGATTAAAAATTGACAGTATAAGATACACAAGCATTAAAAAAACTGTTATGGAGCCATTATTTAAACAAGGCAATGCAAATATTATTTCAAACTACCGTCCTATATCTCTTATTAGTAATATTGCAAAAATTATAGATAAATATATTAAGAAGCGGCTTTTAGAGCATCTTAAGTATAATATAATGTCAAATTCCCAATTGGATTTAGAGAAGGACTGTCTACGGTCGATGCAATGTATAATGTGACAAGTTATTTATATCAAGAGCTAAAAAAATCATAAGCCATTGCACAGTTTCTCATCAAAAGCTACTAAAAAAATTGGATATATACGGTTTCAGAGGCATATGCGGTGATTCACTCAGAAACTATTTAACAAATCGAAAACAGATTGTCAGCATAGACTCAGAAAAGGCGAAGGAAAACTAGTTACGTATGGAATACCTCAAGGAACAGTTATAGGTCCAATTCTTTTTCAGATTTACATAAATGACATGCTTAATTTAGATATTTCAGGGGAAATCATCTCTTATACTGATGACACAGTCTTATTATTTTCCCATGTCAGCTGGAAGGAAGTTAAATTTGAAGCAGAAAAGGGACTTCACAACGTAAAAATTTGGTTAACAAAAACATTAACTCTTAATAAAACAAAAACAATTTTTTTTACATTTTCCTTAAATTCAGCAAGAAAATTCAATATTGATAAATTAAAATTTCATGAATGTAAAACCCACTACTTGTGATAGTTGTGTACATTATATTGAATTAATTGAAAACGTCAAATATTTAGGCTTATATATTGACCAGTTTTTGAAATGGGATAAACATGTATTAACAGGAAAAATTAGAAAGTTATATATAATTTTTATCAGCTTAGACAATACACGGATTCACATTCTCTCATAAATATTTATAAAGCCTTAGTAGTCTATAATAACGTACGGTTTAATAGTTTGGGGACGGGCATATGACGGTACTCTAAATGCCAAAAAAATTTGTTTGAAACGTTCCGTTATATACGCACCTAAATCATATTTTACTTTTTTTATTCCCTTTCATAATAATGTGGGGTGGTATTGGGAGTTATAGTGGGGGGTGGCTGATGACAAAAAAATTTGAGACCTTGATTTTTCGTACATGCCCTAAATTACAATTTTGTGGACTCTTACCTGCCTATTTACCCTTATTTACCCTATTTCCCCCCAAAGCCTTCAACGGAATTAGATCAAAGTATAATCTAGTTCCAGATCTCGTTATAATACATAAGTGTACCAAATTTCATGTCAATATCTAAATGGTTCCAGAGTAAACGTGCGCACAAAAAAAATACAGACAGACCGACAGACACAGAATTTTTTGTTTCGCTCAAATTTAAAATCTCGACGTTTTATGACATTTTAAACCTATTTCAACAAAAAAAAAAAAACCTCTTTTAAGGGGTATCTCCCTTATTATTCATTTTCGGAAATAAGTTTATAAAAGACACCGTTATTTCTTAATGTACTATCAGTCACACACATATCGGGAGACAATTTTGGACTTATATTCTTATATTCAGGATACTTAAATGATTAAATTTCAAATGAGAATATTGGATGATTAACAAATTTCAGTCGATAATGTAACGTGCCACAGTTGATAATTTATTCTACTGTAGAGTGTTTCTTGGTGTTTCTTGAATAATTTAAGACGTAGTCATGCTAATTTTAGTCAATTGAATGAGTTTGATATTGGATAGATAGTCGGGTTGCGGAAGGGAAAAGTATAGTTCCGTAAATGGACCACATCAATAATGGTGTCAAAGCTAGTCAAGAACACCCGTTTCATGGCGCCATGTAATACAGCCAGTGAAAATGGATAGTGGTAGCCATAAGCAGAGATATGGGATGACTGTCTACCTTAATTAGCTTTAATCCTTGTGTGCAACACACGTAAGGTTTACAATAGCACACGACAAATTTCCAAATGACTTCATGTTTTAGAGTTTACTCAGTTTCTGAGGTTTTGCCAAGTGGAGTGAATAAGAGCTAAAATTACGGTATTGGATTGCTATTCAGCGTAATCAAGAAGACCAAAACCAACAAAATGTCAGGATCGGTGGTTCAAACTATGAACTCTGAGATACTGTTTTGGGACCTTACGATCAATTGCGAAATATTGGTGTGCATGTAAACAAAGACCAATCACAGATAAGATCAGGCGTTCACAGGAATGATCTAATTTCACTTGAAATTTATACCATTTACGTCTTTTGAATATCCTAATATTTATACAAGAAATTATTAAAATTGATTGTTCTATTTTCTGTGTAACCTAGTATGTATACAGGGTGTTTTTGAAATATATACATACACTCAGATCTATGAATAGTCATGGTTTCCGGTTTCACTCAAAAATACTTATTATTGGAAATGTTAAAAAATAGCAGAAAATAAATTTTGAAATCAGTAAACAGTTTGTAGATAAACTCGTATAAACAAACAAAATATTTGCCTGGTTTATCTAACAAGTGAATACAATGGTTTTAAAAATCACATGGAAAATATAATATATAATATTTTATTGGACTTATTTAGGAAAGTCCCTTTACTACACATTTTGTATAATTTCCTTTTGATGCACCACTAGAGGATATATGTAACATAAAAATGGTTCAATTAACTTTCGGGCCAATGCACGATTGGGTTAAAATGGAGTTTTTATAAATTTAACAATATCAATAGGTCCTCCATTTACTCGGGCTATCGGCCCTGTGATAGCAGTAGCTGCAGGAGATGTCACACTTCATTGCCCTTACTCCGGATACCCAATAGATTCTCTCAAATGGCACAGAGAAGGACAAGATATTCTTCAAGACCTCAGACATCGCATGGAAGAAGGTAAGTTTGAAATTATTTAAATTTAAACCAGTCACGCGATGTGACTTTCATACATATTGATTTACTTCTTCAGATTTTTCAGATATAACTTTCTATGGTTCTTCATTAAATTTTTAAAATCACCTTTCTACTATTTTGAAAAATATATTGTTTGATATGGTGATATTTTATCTTTTTATCTTTATTTTATTGACTATCGTTAGCTATTCCTCTATTCAACCAGGACACATACACAGACAATTACACAACGATCATTCCCTACGACATTGACATTTGCGGCAGCTGAAACTCAGATTCAGGAGTGGTACAGTATCTAGCCGTGTTGTTTCTCACATACTCCGGTCTAGACTGCCACCAACTCGGTAACACATTAAAAACACCACTAAACCTCCGTACCTTAACCAAAACTCGAGCCCGGGACTCCTTGATCTCAAATCTTACGCGTACGCATTGAGCTACTAAGACGGCAAATATGTAAATATATTTATACAAAACCTCTGATTATTTGGCATCATTTGTTTATTAATATTTTTTAAAACGTACACCCCATATATTTATTATTAAAAGTTTAGCAGGTTTCATGTTTGTCAGCTGTGTTAACCTCATTCTTAGCCGATAAAATTTCATTTACATCCATAAAAAGCTAAAAATTCCAAACAAAATCAATTAAATACCAGTGCGTCAAATTAAAAAGTATATATATCATGCAGACGTAACGTATATTTAAAAATCAATGGAATAATGTTTTTTGTTATGGCTAGGAGGTTCCCTGACAATATCCCGTGTCGACCCTAATATAGACGCTGGATCTTACACTTGTTCTGTGACAAGTCGGGAAGGCGAAACAGCGAGAAGAGATATCCGACTTATAGTGCACAGTCCACCTATAATCGAGCCGTTTTCCTTTCCAACTAGCCTTCAAGAAGGTAAAAGAGCTCAAGTTACTTGCTCTGTCACAAGTGGTGACATGCCGATACATTTTGCCTGGAATAAAGATGGGGAGTCCATTCCTGCCTCACTACAGGTACTATTTGCTTATATATAAATTCTTGTTTTAAGCACAAGTAAACAGAAGTCGAGTGTACATTTCTGATATTCCACACAGGAAACTAACTTTCAATATATTGTTTAGTAAAACTCCTTTGTAATATTGAAACACCACTTTCCTCGTATATACAAAATGTATAAAAATAAACAGACTACAAACAAATGTAATAAAATAGTTTTATTATTTTAAAAGGTCGAAGAGAGGGCTGCAGAATTCTACAGTATGTTAATATTTAAAGAAGTATCGTCATCACATAGTGGGTCTTACACATGTGCAGCAAGCAATTCAGCAGCCAGAGCAAACTATACAGCCCAGCTAATGGTTAAAGGTATTATCTATTATATACATCATACATATACAGGGTGCAGTTCAACAACCGCCACGATGTAAATTCACTATGTATCAAAATAAACTTCCTAACACGTTCTACTTATTTTGATCTCTTAAATTAGTGTTGTCACCTATAGTAGATCCAAAAATGATAGAGAACACTACAGGGCATTATCGTGTAATGAATCATATACCACTTTCAGTTAAACTGAGCACTGGCTACTGAGGCTGACTGCGCGCTTATCACCTAAAATAATGAGTTCATTTCGTCTTTATCAGAAGAAAATATTAAGATTTTTTCTAACAAGAAATTACAAACTAGTCGGAAGCAGTCAACTCTGTTTAAGGTAGTCACGCTTAACTACGTCGTAATTTTTGCTTGAACAAACTCATTGTGAGACATATTTTAAGTAAAATATATCTGACAATATTTACAAACAAATTATTAGATAACATCCAAAATAGATTATGTAACTTGTAGATTCTCTAAACATGTACATACCACTAACATTAATGGACCTGCTGTAATAGCATGCGGATTATTATTTAGTCTTTGCAGTACGACTCGGTAAAGTATGGATAAATGAATATACAGGCTGTCCATTTTATCAGGACCCTCGAGAATATCTCACTTAATATCGGTCATACAAAAAAAAAAATATTTTTACGAAAATTGTGCCGATTTATATAACCTACAAAATGGTTTAAAGACATTTGAGATCCGTGGCCTACTTTAAGAGTTATGGCAGAAAATATCCAAAATGCGGTAAATGTCTAGGCCAAATATCTCCGTTATTTGAAGAGATACGAGAAAAATTTTAAGGCGAAATTTTTTTGCAAAACAGAGTGTTTCAACGAGGTCTTATCTAATTTTTTTCAAAACCGCTCTATTTTGAGATTTACTCTCCAAGCTGTTAATAAAATTATTTTGAAACGGGCGGCAAATGGCGCCATTAAATAGAGTATTTTCCTTCCTTTTCAACGATATATCACAGGCCATATTTATTCATTGGTACTACGTTAGTAATTATAAAAACATTTTTTTAATCGTTTTTCTACGAAACTATGATAAATTTTTTAATGAAACCAAAGCGACATGGAAGCTACTAATTAGAATTGCATTACATATTTTTTTCATAATTTTCCAACCAACAATGACGCAGCAAAAAAAATTGAAAAAATCAGGGGTTGTTTTTCGTGGCTATTTCTCGAGGTACGTTCACCAAAAAAGAGTCACGTATAACCAGTAAGTACTCAACTATAATGCGTAGCAATTTCATAGATGTGCGATGGGTGGAACATATTTGAAATAATAAAAATTCTATGCAGGTAGGCACATACTGTATTCTGGCCAATCTATTAAAAGTCACTAAAATTAAAATAAAAACAGCATTTATCATAAAATACTAATAACTTTTATTTTTCGTGTAAACATATTGAAATAATGCAATCTTCGTCACTACTGTTTTCTACAGTTGTAATAACAATTGTAACATCAAATATATGTGCTAATATTTCAGCGTCGTTATTTATATTATATCAAAATATCACATCAAATAAATGCAGACACCCTGTATATAAATGATAACGCTTCCATAATCATAGTAATTATATTGTCTATTCTTTCCCTGACAGTCGCTCCACAATGGATTATAGAACCTTACAATGTGTCAACACTTCTAGGAGATCCACTTCTCATTGATTGTTCAGCGAAGGGTTTCCCCGAGCCTCAGATAACCTGGCT
Source organism: Leptura quadrifasciata (assembly GCA_963675555.1). Classification (NCBI taxonomy): domain Eukaryota; kingdom Metazoa; phylum Arthropoda; class Insecta; order Coleoptera; family Cerambycidae; genus Leptura; species Leptura quadrifasciata. The sequence continues at coordinate 53,189,873 of OY776682.1, read as the reverse complement.
CAAAGGGCAAGGTATTTCATCGTCAATCTCTCTAAATCTCTCTCTTTATCAACCAAATGCATGCTTAAACTTTCAGGATTCTTTGTTTTTTAATAATTATCCTGAAAGCATTTTTCCTAGCTATAAATTCAAGTAGTTTTAAGGTGTTCTTTTAATGTAATGGCGATCTTTCTAATTTATTTAAAAGATTTCTGCTTTAATACATCGCTTTTAAAAGTTTTAGTAAAATATTATGTTGGTATAAATTACAACTCATGCTAAAGATAAAATACCAGTTTCAAATTTTATATACAAGGAGATGGAGCCGTATTTAAAAAGATTAAGCCGATTAAAAAATAAATTGATAGGCGTTTGGAGAACACTGGATAGAATAGTACTGATCTATTGAAAACTCAACAAAAAAAAATGTTTTTCACACGAGAAAAAATAAATTTTGTTTTTTACACAAGAAAAATAGTTCGGTAGTATTCTATCGAGTTTCTCTAAAAGCTTATCAAAAAATTCTGTGAATCAGTTCAGGGATGTAGGAGAAATTGTCGAAGGTGTAGATAACGGTAAATATTTACTAATTAACAACGATTCTATCCGTATTTAGTGCATTTAATAACCAGATATTTAAGAGACGTGAAAACATGTTTTTTTTCACCATGAAACGTTGAAATTCGCCTTATTTACTACACAACGTATAACTTTTATATTTCGCGGAAGTTTATTTGGTGAATGGTTATAATCTTCGCATATTAAACGTTTATTATACGTTAACACATCAATTGAATAAACGTTCCGATTAAAACTTTTCATTCTAGTAGTCCCTTTTGGTTAAGAATGCATGTTATAGTGTCATACTTATTACATTTTATTTAAATATAGGATTTGGAACTAAATTTTTTGCGATGATATAGGTTAGTAGGAATACGTGAGAAGAACCTCATCTTATTTCACATGTGTATTTAATAAGGCGCACTAGTTGAAAATAGATGTAGTAGTAACGTATGTTACACGGTTTTTGAAATATTTAAAATTGTCAACCAAATTTCAACGTTAGTTCAAAAATTGCCTTTTCACATTTCTTAATTATTACATTAATAACAATAAAATTTAATCTAATATTAATTGAAAGTTTGCTAATTAAATTTAAAATAAAGTTTCATTTTATCCCATCTAAATGTATATCTTTTGTTTAGGGAAAGCAGCGTCTGATTATCAGCCCGTGTTGACTCTTCATAGCAGGGCAACTCTAATGCCGAACGGTTCGATGTGGTTAGAAACTCTAAGTCCACAGGATGAGGGACATTATTTGTGCCGAGCGACAAATGGTATAGGTTCTGGTCTAGGAAAAGTGATTTACGTCGGTGTGAATGGTAATGTATTGCATCTTTTATAAAGGATCGGATCGTCACAAAGATACCGTATACCTTTCATGTTTTAAACAAAACCAAATGCAGATATATTTCTTTCATAGAATATTCTATAGAATTTGCAAGCCTTGCGTCGTGAGCTCGTCCAACGAAATACTAAATCAGAAACATTGCTTTTGAAATACGGTTGTACGCAAAAATACGTATTTATAACTATTTTATTTCAAGAGCAATTTATATCATGCAATTCACAGAATAATTTTTAATTTTAGACTTAGTAGGGAAGATGCATGAATTTAAAATATGCATAATTTATTTTTTTTAAATACACACATACGCATACGCATATTAGGGAAATATCAAATGGCAGAGTTGTAATTCTGCCATTTGCATATGCAATGCACATTGAAAAAATCACTAGTCACAATCATGGATTTAAAAAAAAATATGTTAATATCAGTTACGAAACAAGCGTATCATGTTTTTCATGAATTATGTTTTTCAACTTTTTTTATAAATTTTATGCTTATTCCTCAATAAATCGAAAATGCCATGGAAATGTGCAAGAGTACTTTTTACATTTCAATCCCCACTCATAGCTCCTTTGTTTTTAGAGTTTAGTTTAGTTAAATATGATCAAAATCCTTAGAATCTATTTAGAAAAAAAATTGTTTTCATCTTAAATCTTACCCCCACAGCCTCCGCTCCTGCATTTATTGGGAGCAACGAGTAATGCCTCTCATATTAGTACTAAGGGATTATCTATGTGTTAAATTTGATCAGAATTATACGAGTCGTTTTAGGGAAAACATTTAATTCTTTGAACCACATCCCTTGCGACACCCTCCCTGAATTTTCCAGTAGCAAATAGTCATATGCCGTCTTATATTGATATTAGGGAACTATCAGTGTTCCATATTTGATCACAATCGTTACAACCTCTTTAGAAAAAAATATACTTATTTCTTCTAACTTTGCTCCCAGCCTTCGTGCCTGCATTTTTTAGCATTAGCGGGTCATGTTATTTGGCACTTGAGCTAAATTCGATTTTACGATGGTGTTTGGAGGTGTGGCCGTCCTGAATACGCATTACAAAATTTAAGCAAACTCGATCCAATAGTTTAGGCTCTAGGTGCGATCACAGACCACAGACAGGGATTTTTTAAAACCACTTTCTTGGTTTTAGGCGATATGAAAACGTGTAAATTCACCAAAACTCAAATATCTATTTTTTTACACGATCACAATACTTTCCTGTTTATCGCGTATATGGGAAAGTAAAAATGACCTGCCTAGGTCACGTGATATAAGACTTAAATTTATGTTTTAAAATTGAATACCCTCGGCTAATTTGCAGTGCACTCAAATAATTGTTGTTTTTTTAATTGTAATATTTTGGCTTTAATCATTCGAGATAAAAAAGTTGGACACATTTTTCTCTATCGAGCTTTTTATATAGGATGGACCGTTAATAATAGGCCATAGTACATGGGTAGATTCTTTGGACCAAAATAAGTGGATATAAATAACCTAACGCGCTTTTAGTAAACTGTTGCTGTAGAAAAGATACAGGGTTCAAATTTGTAATTTTTTTCTTTTTATATCTCAACTACCTTTGGACTTATCTGCTCCAAAACTGATGTGAAAACATTTTTTAATCTAAAAAACAATAACCTATGTATCGCATAATTTTAGCCCGCGGGGGCGCCTCATGAGCTATACCTGATGATGAATAGTATTCTCTTTTTTTTTAAGAAACGTTGCGGCACTTTTGACTAGAAAATATCACGGTGGAGTCATTTCCACATAAAAAAGTACACTTGTAGAACTTTTCGAGAAAACTGCCGCAAAAATTTCAATAATTCTTTGAAAACAAACTCAATTTGAAAAGGTGCCCTCCACCTACTTCTATCATTTTCTAATTCTTTTGATAATAGATTTTCTTATGTTAAAATACATTTTGCTATCCTCAAATATAGTTGGATGCATTTTATATTTATTTTCACAAGTCTTGTCTTGAATTGGTGGAATTTGCATATACTAAGAATTTCGTATGTCCCCACACATAAAAATCCAAAGTATTTACATCAGGACTTCTTGGCGGCCAATTAAATTCATTTCTTCAACCGATCCATCTGTGAAAAAATGTATTATCAAAATGATTTCTGGCTGAATTGGAGAAATGAGGAGGCTTCGTCTTGCATAAACCACATTCTGCCGCTTATGTCTAATGAGTAGTCATCTAATATTTTGTAGAAAAAAACAGAGAAAACTCACCATTTAAATTTGGACGGAGACCAAATGGTCCCAATAACTGATCGCTGATAATACCACAGCAAACTGTAATTTTAAATTCGTGCTGAAAATGCCTTTTTTACAGAATGACGATTTTCTATTTCCCAGTAATGGCTGTTTCTCCGATTAAAAATACCTCTACGAGTGAAAGCTGCTTCATCGATAAACAAAAGGCTATTAATAAAATGCCGATCTCTGCTGTGTTTGTTGATTAAAAATCGGCAAAATTCTACCCTTAGTGGTAGATCTCTTCGAAGTTAATTTTGTACAGAAGTGAAGTGATATGCGTAATATTCTTAGAACATATTGTTTACTCAATCCTGTTGCCGCTGATAAAAGACTTGAGCTGACTATTGGATTTTCATCCACATGAATTAAAATTTCATCTAGGTCTACAGTAATTCCTTTCCGCCGTCCTACATCATTTTCATGACGAGATGAACCACTTTCTTCCAAACGAATGATCTGGCTGCATTCTATTTCGATACATTTCATTATATTTCTTAGGTGCAGCACGTCCGGAGAAATTTTTTTGTGCGTAAACACAAATCATATACCTCATTTCTCTAGCGGAAAAATTATTATGTCGTGGTATTTTAAATAAAGAAGTAAAAAAACAAAATATCAAAGTAATGAAATTGCATGTAAATGACAGAAAGAAGTCACCACAGCACTCTTTTCAATAAATGTAATTTGTCCTTTTCAAATTGAATTTGTTTTCAAAGAATTATTGAAATATTTTGAGGCAGTTTTCTCGATAACGGTTTGAGTTATAATGTTTTCTCAAATGTATCAAGTGCCTGTAGATTTTCAAGTCAAAGGTGCCACGTTTCTGAAAAAAAAAAGAAAAAATATTCATCATTAGGTATAGCTCAATTGATGCGATACATAAGTTATTGTTTTTTAGATTAAAAAATGTTTCCATACCAATTTTGGAGAAGATAGGTCCAGAACTAGTTAAGATATTGCAAAAATTACAATTTTGACACCCTGTACCTTCTTCCACGGCAATAATTTCCTAAATCATGTTTGGTTATATCCTCATATTTTAGTCCAAAGAATATAACCTTGAACTATGTCCTAGTATTAATGATCCACCCTGTATACAATTTTTGCTTATTAATTTTATACGAATAATAACTGTTACTCGATTTATCATGTCATGACTGCAAAATTTTTTATTAGTCTCAGAGGTATAACATGCAAAAAACCAGACTACTTACATTACACGTAAAGAATATTTCCGAATTTCGCTGTAACCGAAGCAATAAGTTTTGCATGTAATATCCTGCAGCTACAATAATCTCATGATTTACTCTCTTTAAGATTCAAAACTAGTTGAAAATGAACAACATTTTAATTTGAAGTTCGCTATTTGAAGGCATGCCCGTAGTCTAAAGGCAAGTTTGTGATCTAATCGAAGACTTTTTAATTGTTCACGTTTTACAGAGCCAGCGAGATTTGATTTGGCTGCGAAGAACGTATCAACGAAACGTGGAAGTTCAGCCATCCTTCTTTGTCACGTTTATGGTGATACCCCGATTGAAGTCATCTGGACGGTCAACGGAGTTCGACTAGATTTGAGCAACTACAGGTAATGAAATTCTTATTCCATACCACATAGATAACCGACCCACATTTTGAGGTTAGGTGTGCGATAACGAGATGGTATAATAATGATTTGTCGCTCAGTGGAATATTAATATAAATTTATTAGGAGCAATTTACTTTGCACAAAGTAATTCATGTAACTTATTAATATTATCTGCCTAACAGTTTAACATTTGTATTGCTGGTAATTGAGAGGTCAACCACAATCAGACACCGAGAATTTCCCAAAATATCATTGATTAAACTATTACTACTGTGATTTCATTGAAACGTCAGGTGCTATCAACGTTTAATTGAACTGGTTACCAGTTTTTTAATTTCAGTTCGCAATGCCTTCCTTTCAAATAACATAAATGCCAATATTAATTAGATTTTGGGAAATATGTGTGTTTTAGATGGTGCATACTGCTTTAAGATCATTATACAGGGTGTCTCACCGGGAACTGAATCGATCGATATAGAGAAAAGTACGCATCAGAAAATATGTAGCATATCCTATACCTAAACCTAGCCGTTTCAGAGATATTTGACATTTTATAGAAAATTTGACAGGTGCAACGGTTTGCAAGAACCGTTATAACTTTCTTCGTGTAAAAGATCCTCATTTGCTTCTTGTCACGTAAGTAGAACACAAGGAGAACTACGTTCTACAACTGAAATAAATTCAATAATGTCGTACCAAGTGTTCCGTTTTTCGCGTTACATTTTGTTAATTTCAAACCGCGAAAACTTGTTTAGGTCAAATGGAACACCCTATATTTTTTACGTCAAGTTGTGTAAAATTGAATTCCCTTTTTTCTGATATTAGCATTATGGGGGTTAAAGTTACAACTTATTAGAAATTCATGAATTGTTGTAATCATTTCATCAAAATAGCTATGATTAGAAACAATCAGTCATTATCTTATGTCAAAAAATGCCAGCACGTTTAAATTATACCAACGAAAACTTTTTAAATTTGTTTATTATTTATGGAGAATGTAATAAAGTAATGTCAAGAACTTGCAGCACATTTGCTACTCGATATCCACAAAAACGCAAAATAACACTAACACTGTAACATGCGTATTAATCGAATTGAAGATATGGCATGAACTAAAATAGCAGAGATAAGATCAATTTAAAATATGATTTTATTTTAATTTAATAATTGCTCAAAATTCCGCCCTCGAACCTCGACACATTTTTCGCACCTTCGGATTAGTTCCTCATGGGCAGCTCTTCTAATTGAATCCTGTGATATGTTTTGAAATGCATTTCTTACTCTTTGCATACAATCTTCAATGGTTGTTAATGGGCTCTCATAAACTTTATTTTTAATAGTTCCCCAAATGAAATAATCCAGAACTAATAAATCGGGCGAGCGAGGAGGCCATAAGAAAGGTCCATTATTGGCCATCCATTGATCATAAAAAGTTTCTTGTAAATAATTATTAATTAAATATGCGTTATGTGGGGGAGCACCGTCGTGCTGATAAAAAATGTTTCTATGTTCGGCGAGAGGTAAATTTTCTAAATAGTTATTATTCAAATTTTGTAAGATATTCAGATATCTTTCACCTAAAAAAAAAAAACAAAAATTTACCTATACATATTAGCAGAAGAGAAAATTTAATTTACCGTTTAAATTTTTCTGATAAAATTGTAATGCCACCACTCTATCGTACCTTATGGCACAGTAAACATTGAACTGTTAACTTTCCTGGAAGTTTCGCTCTCTGAACATATGAGGATTTGAGTCACTCCAATAATGCGAATTGTGTCTATTAAAAAGTCAGTTTTTAGTAAATTTTGCTTCATCTGTCCATATAATATTTCCCAAATAAGAATCGTGACCCTCAGACCTTATTAGAATAAGGAAAGGAAATCTGTTTCTTTTAATCCTTGAACCATATCGAATGAAAACGGGTGAAACTTATGTTTTAATAAGATTATGTGAATTGAATCCTTGCATAGTCCCGATTCCAGAGCAGCTTGTCTTAATGACATCCTTGGAAATGCATGAAAATATCCCAGAATGACTATTCCAATGTTTTCCTCATCAACAATAGGCTTTCTTATTTGCATTTTTGCCTTGACAGAGCCATAATTTTTAAAATTTTCCAGTATGCGTTTTACAGTGTTTGGTGACGGTTTCCGTTTTTCTGGAAGTCGAGTAGCAAATGTGCTGCAAGTTCTTGATATTACTCTATCACATTGTCCATAAATAATAAACAAATTCAAAAAGTCTTCGTGGGTGTAATTTAAACGTGCTGGCATTTTTTGACATAAGATAATGACAGATTATTTCTAATCATGGCTATTTTGACTAAATGATTACAACAATTCATGAATTTCTAATAAAATCGCAAATATTTCAAAAAGTTGTAACTTTAACACCCACAATGCTAAATCAGAAAAAGGGAATTCAATTTTACACAACTTGACATAAAAAATACATTGTGTTCCATTTGACCTAAACAAGTTTTCGCGGTTTGAAGTTGACAAAATGTAACGCGAAAAACGGAACACTTGGTATGATGTTATTGAATTAATTTCAGTTGTAGAACGTAGTTCTCCTTATGTTCTTTTTATGTGACAAGAAGCAAATGAGGATCTTTTACACGAAGAAAGTTATAACGGTTCTTGCAAACCGTTGCACCTGTCAAATTTTCTATAAAATGTCAAATATCTCTGAAACGGCTAGGTTTAGGTATAGGATATGCTACATATTTTCGACTCAGAATTTTATGTTCCTTTCGAAAACCCTAAAATATATAGGGTGTTCTATTTGAAATAAGCGGAAATGCCAGCTGCTTGTAATTATTTTAGTTGAATTTGCCACACCGACATTAGTAGTTATCTAAATTTGCAAAATTTTCTGATGCGTACTTTTCTCTATATCGATCGATTCAGTTCCCGGTGAGACACCCTGTACATACTGTTTAACTCATCTGCTAAACAATTCTATCTATACAAGGTGGACCATTAATAATAGGCCATAGTTCAAGGCTAAATTCTTTGTTGTTCCGCAGCAACAATTTACTAAAGCATGGTTGGTTATATCCTCATAATATGGCCTATTCTATTTAAGAAATGTATTACTTGATTAGAAAGTTTATCTTCAAAAAAATAATGACTGAAAGAAAACAAAAATTAGATGATCCTAACGGCCTCTACGATATTCATCTAAATTATTAACACGAGTGTTTTTAGCATTCCAAAAAACCCTTATATACCAAATTTGGATCAAATCGCATAAATAGTGATAAAGATATAACAATAAATAAATAATGAAATTTGGCTTTGATGCCCCATAACTTTTTAAGGAAGCTGTATGCTGCTAAGGTACCTTTAGCTAAAACGACTTATTTTTACTCAAGAAACCTACTGCTGAGATATGGCCCATTATCTAATGGACACCCTGTATATGTTCTTTTGTTCATAAATACAGAAGCTGTAAGCCTGAGTCGGGTGTCTTGACCACCCGTCATAAAAGTTAAAAATTATTCTTAAACTTTCTTTCTATTCAAAATTCTGTAGATTAACCTAAATTCTTTCTTTTCTCTTAGTGTAATATGTGAAATACTATTTATTATTTAGGAATGTGGTCAGGTCATTTAGGTGAAGGGTCTGAAAGAAAAGAGATGAGAATGGACTACTCTGATCAATACACATACAATAGATATATTTTATTTACGATATCAATATTTGAATTTCATTGAATTATTTGGTATACAACAGTTGCTCTCTTTATCCGTAAATAGACTGCCAGGAATAGCAAAGTCGATAGATTACCTTAGATGTAGGTGATTATCTAAGAATACTAATTTTAAAGCTGCCGAAAATATGTACAATATTTTATATTTATACTACACTTTTAATAAATACCATTATTTAAATTGTTGAATGCTCCCAATAATTAACTGCCACCGCCGCGCCGCCTCTTCGTCAATATTGCTTTATGAATCCTCTGACAACAAACACTGAGACAGCAACACAAACAAGCCCAAGGGACATTTTGGCACATATTTAAGTTTGGAATCTAGATTATCCTCGTATTTTAACTGGGATTTGACTAACTGATACGTCTAATATTAATGAATAGTATATAGCTTTAGAATAAATCTACATTTAAATATAAATCCGTTAATATAGACCGATAAATTTCCCAGTTCTAATCATCAGAATGGTTTGGAAACTATTTATTTTAAACCATTTGGAATATATCGATTCTTGATATATTACCTCGATTTTGAATCATTTGTCAAAGTGCCCTTTAAAATATTGCGTCGAATATACTTTGCGTTGATCGATCGCGCACAAAGTGTTTTAAATAATTATAATTCACAGGAAGCGGCTTGTATAGCTTAGTTACTTAGGTGCTTGATACTTCCACTTTTGAGTAAAACCAAATCCTAGAACACATTAAAGTAAGTAAATTTTCAAACAGATCTACCACGAGAACTCATATGCCAGCTCCTCCTGTCCCCCTTCACAAGGGCTATTTGCATATGTCCATATGTATATTTTTTTCTCAAAACTGGTAAGAGATAAGAAAATGATCCGGATGCTATTCGATACAGCAGTCAACTTTGCATAAGAATCTTATTGTATATTTTAATATCCTCTCTTGGAGGCTCCATGGCAAAAAAAAGGTGGGCAGAGCCCGGTAACAGCAACACATATTCGGCTATAACTCAAAAAAAATCCAATAAATCAAAGTTCTACAACATATAAAAATGAAGACCATTATTTTTTCTACCGACTGATATACAGGGTGTTTCTTGAGTGACTGGCCCTACGCTAGTGAAATGACTTGTTTTACAATTGAGATATTTAGCAAAAATTGAAACAATGTAATCATGCCACCGCACCAAACTTGAATCAGCCAGAGCTCATACGCATCCCCTCTATGACTACCGAGCGAGGCAGAACATTATATAGCAATGTGTTGAACAAAGACGCAGTCAATGTAGACAAAACATATTACCTACCTATATTTGGTTTTGATTCTTTATGAGTTTAAAGTATTAATTATTTAGCTTTTTGAAGAATTTTGGATGAATAAATCTTTTAATAGTCAATATTTAATATGTTACTAAAGACAGTTATATAATTAATGGTGATACGTGAGTCCAGTTACAACAGTTACAAGGTAATGTAATAATTATTATTTACAACATTGTTTTATTATAAATAAATTGTAGCTAAACCATAAAAATGTCCGAAACAAGCGGTACAAGTTCAGATAATAGTGAGATATAGAAAGCAAAATACAATTAAATATTAAGCCCAAAAAAAAAGTTTTTGACATAAAGCAATGCTTATTTTGCCAAATAAAAGATAGAAGTAATTTAATATCCTGTGGGCCGAAGTCCAGGGAAGCAATAGACATGATTAAGTAAAGTTTTCTATAGACACAGACTTGTTGACTTGCCACCTTGTTAAAAAATTTAGCATTAATAGAAACAGCATCCAAGGTCTTATGCCATAAGTCATGCTATTGTATATTTACTAACAAACATAACTTGGACTTTTTTATGGCAAAACACACTAAGAAAATCGTACCCAAAAATGCATTGTCACAAAAACTTCAGAATGAGCCGCCTCTGAAAAAAAAAGTAAGAACTTATACTGCAGTTTTTGATAGAAATAAACGTGTGTTTTGCCAAGAAGACTTAAAGATATAAATCTCTCCCAGATAATGACTAAAAACCAAAATTAAACTTATATCTAAACAAAATACGGAAATTCTCAAAAGAACAGAAAACAAATTACTCAATCACTTAGGAAAAATCAACGTTTAACGAATATTTATTTGTGCTAAGACTTTAAAATGCTGGTGAAGATATTAATTACATTAATCGTTTAAGAGGAGTTTTAGCAGGTTCCAAGTCGCTGCTCAAATTACCCCCACGAAAGGTAGCTTGAAAGCTTCATTGCTTAAGGTTTCATTATCAGATAAAAATTTTCCTTTCAACATTAAAGAAAGTTCCAACAAATTCAATACTTAGGTCTTTCTACGTGCAAATGCAAAAAAGGTTTGTAATAATAGTATTCTGTATTATGAAATATGAATGAGATATTTATTCTTCAGATTGCTCATCGCGTCATTGTACTTGCATGAAAAATCGTCTTGTCTGCATTCGAATATGTAAATGTTCAAAAATATGTGGAAATAAACCAAAAATTCACCAAATTGAAGCGGATACTTCTTGTGATTCAGAGTGAGACTCAGATTAGAACATCTTATATTGTATTTTAATACACATATTCAAATATAGTAAATATAAATCTATTTTAATAAGTATACATATTTATTAAATTTGTACTTTGACTATTTTAACAACTATATTACTTATTAATAATTTAAAAATGTATGCATAGTATCCGTGTGATAATTTAATTACATAAAGCTCATGCGACGTTCTCCTTTTTTGTTACTCTTATGTAATGTAAATCATTCCACTTTACTCTAGAGGCTGGAAGGGATATTTGAGCTTCAGAATATAGATGCCTGACTGTTTACCGCATCTTGACATTATTTTGCTTTTTCTTAAATATCTCTGTTATAGGTTAAGCCATCAACAATGTAAAAGTTGTATAGTAAACACAATAAAATTGCGAACAACGTTTACTGAAGTAATTTTTTTGATTAGCGCAGCGGTTTTTGGAGATATTAAGTGTTTTACATAAAAGTTTTGAACAACTTCATAGTTACCCAGGATAAGGTAACAACTTTTCTATCGATGTAAAACAGTAAAAACCTCATTTTCTTTATTTTTTTATAAAAAAAACTACTGACAATATCATTTCAATTTTTTGTAAGCGTATAGATATGTTAATTTTGTGCAAATTTGTTTTTTATTTTTTGGAAAAGCTCAGTACAACCCCCCTGCACCATACAATTTTTGTACAACCTAATAGAGTCACTATCTTATGTGGTAAGTAACAACTTGTAGGGGTCCCCAAATTTTAACAGTGAATTTCGAAAGGAAGGCTTCGCTATTTCTTTTTGCTGTGGGACCTTACATAAGAGAAAATAATAAAATATAAAATAAGGATACCATTCAACATTTTATGCTCTATTGAATAGCACCTGCATTGTTTTTCGATCTCTCAACATTTGTGAGAAAGAAATACATATAGATAAATACAATTAGCCCCTTTGGAGAGGGCAAAGGAACCGGCATGATTTCTCGAGGTGGGCCTGTTTGAAAATATACTTACTTTAACTAGTTCTATGCACGGTTAAAATGATTTGGAAAAAGGAGCTTCCTCAAGATACACTCTACAACATAAAGTCAGTTTCGCAGATATACATAGTGTTCTTAAAATAAACTTGAGAGTTAAATGGAATTTGCAGTGGAAAGAGTACTGCTTTACCAACCCTACCAGGTAGATGATGATCCATCCCAGTGTACCTAATAATCTTTGGCATGAAGATCTCCAAGTATCTAGAAAATATTAGATTATAATTTGGCCACGTATGCTATCCCGCGCATTTATTCAAAATTAGTATATATACCTCACCAAATTGTGATCAATGCAACATCATAGCAGATTTTGACCATATATTTTTCGGATGTGCGAAATATCAAAATGCCTCTACTATATTAATTACTAATATTGCAAAAAACTGCAATATATTGGTTCCATTTAAGATGCTCTACTTATTGTCTTTATGATCTCGGGAAGTTTATACGTATATTTTTGGTTTCTTAAAAGAGATTGGTATTAAGCTTTAGATTATATTTGGTTACCGTTATGTTTTTCCCTGTGTTATTTTTCCCCTGTCAACCGTGGTCCTTCCTGTATTGTCTATTTTAAAATGTCCTGTCCCAGGACGAGAAGTGTGTGTCCCTGTTATATCACTTTTTGTTTTCTTCCATTTTTCTTTTCTTCTTTTCTCTTTCGTTTTTTAGGTTAGAATTAGGTATAGGTTTTGTCTGACTGGTTGGTATCTTTGTATCAGGTATATTTAATAAATTGATTTAACTCCATTGTAACAGCTAATCAATTAGACAATTCGTGACTGGTAGTATGGTTTTCGACCGAAAGCCATTAAACAAAAAAGAATTTGGTTTTACTCAAAAATGGAAGTATCGATGCATTTTCGAAACAAATATCTACATTATTAATACGAGAATATTAATAATGATCAAATGCAATTTAGTTAGTTATACAATGAATAAGCTCTTATTATTAAATGCATTTGTTTCATTGATCTTAATTTCTTAATTATAATCCTCATATTAAATATTTGCTTAGAAATTCTGTTTGTTATATTATGTGAACATTTACCGTGGCTGTTTGGTATGTATACAGGCATTTATTTTCACAAAATAATCATGTATTTCTTTTGTAGTCTCGGGAAATATACACTCAATGAATTCGTTGGTTTTCTGCTGAAGTCGCAGATAAAATTTGTAGGGCTTTAAAATAAGTGTAAATTTCATGAGAAGCAAATAAAATAGTTGCTTTAAGCGAACGCCTTTTTAAAATATGCTAGAATTTATCAATTCCGGTAGTATTTTCAGGAAACTATTACTTGGAATCCTATAAAATGTAATCTAGGGGCACAATGTTAAATAGTTTTTCCAAACGTGACAAAACTTCATAGAAATCACCATAAACTTTTATGGTTATCTGTAAAAATTTGAATACCTACCTCTCGGTAACGCTCTTAAATTCTAAAATGGCTTCACATTTTTTACGAGACATAAGTTTTATGGAAATGAATGGGTACTGTGTATAGTAACACAACACTCCATTTTCTTTTAATAACACGCTCTTTACGACTCTTTTCCATACTATTTATAACTAGATTTTATATACTAGGGAAAGAGTAATATTGGAGCAGAAAAATCAGAATATGGAACGTGGAATAAATAGTTTTTTGTGAAAATATACCTCAGCCTTTCCAATTTAGTTCAAATGTCCTTTGTTAATATTGAATTATGTTACATTTTGTTGCTTGTAGAAAGTGTAAAAACAATTATTTTTCCAAAAAAGTCATGGTTAATAGTTAGTTTACCTTTTAATCACAATACTCCATATTTAGTTCTTTCGTCTAAAAGGATTTTCAGATTGTGAATTTTCACCGGAAATCTGTAGCTCGATAGTCTGTTAGACCCAAGGCTGTATGTAATTAAAACAATACAATCTTAACAGGTACATGAAGATTTTAAATACTTTGAATTATAATATTTAAATACTTTTGGAATTTTACTACTACATCCTCTCTTCTTAATGGTAAATAACGGGAGTAAGTTGTTTAATAAAATATATACAGTGCGTCCTATTTAGGAACCGTCCCCATAAAAAGTTTACTTAATATCCGATGCAGATCTTTTTTTTTTAAATATAAATCCTTAAAATCCGCATCTTTGTGCTACACGAAATTTTGCAAAACATAAAATCGCGACCTACTATGATTTTCCCCTACTGTGCTGTATTTAGATCCCTGAAGAAAATTAACTTCTGTGCAGCAGTTGTGTTTACTCGGTGCAGGACAAAATTAATTCTACCTTTAGTGTTATAACGGAGAAAATTCTTAAAGGTTTGTACATTTTCATGCAGATAAGTAGGTGTTATGTGCAATTTAATTTTATATATGAAAATAAATGCATTGAATATAATTGTAGAAATTCATCTATCCTAATACTTCCAGCATGGTAACACAGTAGTTAGCTAGTTATCTAGGTTTCTCTCTGAGAATACATATCGAAGTGGATTCGAATCCCGCCTACTGCAAAGTAATTTTCAATTATAAGTTACCACAAGAAACTGGTTTGGATCCCACTATAAACTATAGGGCCCCGTCTCCTTTACTCACACAAGTCTAGGCTTAAGAAAGTTATTCAAGTGATCTGGAATGCGGTTAAAACATTTATAATATTTATGTATGTCATCTGCTCTTGTACTAGAGCAGATGACATACTACACTTTAATATAATCCTCATAGCTCTATTCTGTAACATTTGCAGTCGATCTATGTCGCTTTGGTTAGCGAGACAATGTACAATGATTAAAAATGTGGTAATATAATAGTGTATATCATGTTGTATACCAATTTTCTAATTTCGATAGACAAATATCAACTAAACATTTTTAACGCCAATCATTTAGCTATCTTTTTGCATGCATAATTGAGTTTATGGTTTTTTTTAACGTCGGTCTATTTCCGCTACCGAGGCCTATCGCCGACGCCTGTAGATGAGCTACCTACAACCAGGAATTTTGCCGAACCTCTTCCCTTAAGAAGAGTATGGATCTTTTACTTGCCTAACATTTAATAGACAAGGGACCGACGGCTTTACATCCCCTCCGAAGGATGGTATATCACATATACAACCCTTGCCTAAGGTTGCATAGCTCCCGCGCACACACTGACATACAAGCCGCTGGAAGATATGTGAGGCGAGGACACGGTCTTCTTTGAAACGGTCCTCCATCCAACTCCGTCCAGTTCATATTCTTTTAATTTTTTCTGTAGTCTATCTCTATCACTTCAAATGCACGCTTTAAATTTAAAAAAAACCTGATTTGCATGTTTCTTTCCATTCGTTAATCACATAACGCAGAGCGCTTACACAACTATGCCCCTCTTTAAATCCAAACTGTACATCTGACCGTACAAGCTAACATGCCTATAACACCAGAAACAATTAGACCATATCCAACTGGTGAGAAAAAAAAGGAAGAAGGGAAGACAATAGAAAAAATTATGAATATATACCGATACGCCCCAAAAAATAAAATTGAAGAGAAACACGAAAAGGGGTTGAAAAACATTGAAAAAGAAAGAAGAGCTAGAGCTAAAGAAATGAAATGTGGTTTATTGGATGTTAAGTGAAAATCGAAAAAAAAAAGAAAGCAAACAAAGTAGAAAGTGATGATTCGTGGGATCGGAAATAATTTTGCGGGAAAGTTCGACATCCATGTTTGACACTGATGAAGATGATTGCGACGGATCTCAAGTGTAAACAAATATTGATATAAAGACCAGGGAACATTAAAGATAACTGTTTTATTTTAGTTAAATTTGAGAAGAAAAGGTCTGCTGTCTATTACGTGAGTAAAGTTATAAGCTACTATCCAGTACCGAACGCAAGGTCTCCTATCTCAGAAAGGAACTAGGATCGTCAAGGTCATTTCTTTTCCTAAACATTGAAGACGAACTTCCGCATCACCTTCGAATCGCCTCTACACATATAAATGCTACCCTCAAAGGGTCTTTAGTGATATAGAACATGGAAAAATGGCACAATCAGGAAATTTTATAAAAAACAACCCTTCCATTTATTTTAGTGACCAAACGAAATAAAACAGACCATTATCTACCTTTCCTCTCTGAATTCACTGCAGTTACCAAACTGCAATCGCAAGAGAAAATATAGGGGTAATGAAGATATTTAGTGTTTGTTATTGATTAGTCGCGAGTTCGTGCAGTTCATATTTATCCATATGATACGCTTCAATTTGCGACAATCGTATCGCTGTAGAAATAGCACGGATTGAATATTTGTAATTGCTGCGATAATTTACTTGCATTATACTCACTTTGTTTCATTTTTGCAGCTGAACATTTGCACAACAGAAAATCGCATTTGCGCACTTAGTTTAACTACCCAAGGTGATCTGAGGTGGGACAGCGTTAAGATTGCGATTACATACTTTGTATTCGAGTATTTGGGAATCGATTTACACTACGGAGATCGCTACTTGGCGTATAGGGAAATCCTATACACTTATGTACATGTGCAATATGGGTTAGAATCTAGAGCTGATATGAAATGGATGGTGGGGCATAGGCATAACAGCTGGTCGATTCGCTGCAGTTAGTAATGTAAATGTATTTGAAGCAGAAGTTGTAGGTGAACGGTCGTCAAATAAGGAATTTACGAATTACCACGTCATCCCAAATTGATAATTTGTTGAAATTAATTATGGAGGTGAACAAATAAACAAAAGTATCTTTCTCAAAATAAGTGGGAGTGGATTGATTTTCGTACAAGCTACAATAAATACAATTAATATATCATGGAGAGAATGCCCACCATAGTACAATTTAATTATTTATACTTTCTCTTCTGTTCAATAAATATTCATTTTAACAGGTTAATATTATTTTGAGTGCAATAATACTTAAATTTCGTAACCTAAACCCAACGGACTCTAATAAGTAATAAATAAATCCATAACATCGACAATCACAGCAGCGCCAGTGTACAGCCCATTGGATCGCCCCACTCCAGTCACACTTCATTAGATGACATTCTCACCCGTATTGCACATGTACATAAGTGTATAGGATTTCCCTATACGTCTAGTAGCGATCCCCGTACTGTATATTCCTAGTTCTATGGCTGCGAATCATATTCAGGATTCCATGTTGACACGACAGGGATGAGTCTCAACATGCGTATTTTGATAACGGGCATTATAGTCTATCGTCCCTAAATTATTTTCCTCGAGAATTAAACTTTTCAACTAACACAAAGCTTGTGTTCGGCCTATCAGAAAATGGGGATTTTAAGAATTTTCCGCCAAATAATCTGGTAAATAATTGCCTTTTAATTTGGTATAACTTATAATTAAAAATTCATTAAAATAGCGTATAATAACCGACTCCTTTTTGTGCAGCTCCTATTATTTTTTAACACTGAGCAAACATTACTGTGGAATGCTTTGCATATTTATCGCTGTTATTTTATTTTATTTAATATCTTATCTGAAAATCGAGTCGTCTTGGAAGTCTTTGCAGTTTACAGAAAATTTTAAATTATTTCAAGTAATAACTACATGCGTTTAACTTATTGAGTAACATCGAACGCGCGGTGTTTTCTAAATATATTTTGCCGTTAATGCATGTAAAGTCACGTTTCATTTACCATATCAATACATTTTCAGATATTCCGTAAGCAACACAAAGACTGAAAATGGAGTAAAATCTCAAGTAACAATCAGTAGAACAGATAGAGCGGATTCAGGGGTTTATAAATGTCTCGCCCAAAACGACTTTGGTCGCAGTGAACATATCATTAATCTTATCGTTCAAGAAAGGCCCGATCCTCCTAGTATGTTGAAAGTAGTTGAGGTTTCCAGCCGAACGGCGAGACTTGGATGGAAAAGGCCCTTTGATGGAAATAGCCCTGTTATCGGCTACTTAGTTCAATACCAAATTTATGAGAACAAGCAGGTTGACTGGGAGCAGTCTCAAGTTTTAAACTTAACCCTTTCTGCAAATATACAGCCTGGGTACGTATAAATGAAACATATAAAAGCCGTTTTTATTTAATATAGTTTTTACACTGAACGGTTTAAACCCGTAATACATAAAATATAGAGTGGCCAGGAATGGCCCGGAATGCAATTTTAATCCCTCACTGCTGCCTGTTTCAGTATGTACTAGTCCTTCCGTAAATTTGCTTCACAATTTTTTAAAATTCGTTGAAATATATGCTTCTTTTGGCAATTGTTTCGCTATAGACGGGGAAGTAGCTGGTACGCTAAACTTTGCTTACCGTTTTATTCATTAATGTAACTTTTCAGTGGGATCAACGTATCCAAATTTTTGGCGCATATGGAATTGTCCAAAAAAGTGAATTTTATTAATGAAATGAATACTTCAGGTAGAAGTTGTAGAAAAATACGTTGTCCAATCTTTCTTTAAACAGTTTATTTTTTGAACCACGTTTTTTCCTCCATTTTGTCGAATACCTACGATTGTATTTATAGTATCGAAAAAATAAAGGCTTCTTTCCGATTAAATTTACCATAAAAATACATAGAAAAAATTGCACTAATTTCAATACTAATGAACCTTATCCAAGAGTATCTAAGTTTCACTATTTCTCCACAAAACAATATTTCATTCTAATATTATCTTATTTTTACAGAATTAAATTAGCTTTTCTTTATTTAAGAATAAACCATTATCTAAATCGACAAAAGCCACTGTGTTTATTTTAAGGTAAAGATAGATCTTATGAGAGTTTCCAGAAATGAATTACGTAGAATTTCATATAATATAAACTTAGTCTTGAAAGTATATCTAACAGTGGGGTAAGACTGAATGAAAATAATCTCTTTATTCTTAACTAATAAATTGAAATAATTGGAACTATCTCCAAATGATAGTAACTTTATTGGCGAGACCCATGCGTTACGCCAAACCCTTTTAGGGCTAAAATATGTTGCGGAGCATTATTAGTGCAGTAAAAAAAGCATTTTATTTTGCACAATCTGGATACAGCAAGATTATGATTTTAAAGTCGAGGCAAGAATTCAAGCGATGCACGTCACAAGTGATCTCGTTAAAGAAATTTTAATACTAACATAATTCTTAATCATTAATTACGTTAAAAAGAGTAATTCTTGACACCCAGTTATTAACCTTTTTTCAGAAATAGGTACAGTTTAATGGAGCTTCATGATTCTTAGCAGTATTGTCTTATTTATAGAATCGATCTGTGACGTGCGTCGCTTGAATTATTGCCTCGACTATATCCTGTTTTGGGTATCACCCGAAGTATATTCTTCAGTTTTTGACCTCGAAAACCTTGTGCTACTTTTTTTTATAAACAATTAAAGTTTTTTTACCGCGTTTTTCGAGCTTAAAATGTAAATAATTCCAGTTCTGTAAGTCGGATAGGGGCAAACTAAAAACCAGTCTCTTCGTAATAAAATTTCCAATAAATCCTCGTTGGTTTCAAGTCTCTGAAGTACGTACATAACCTGAAAAAACGAGAAAAACAGTATTTTTTCAATTTAGTATCCAAGACCGTCAACTATACCAATTTGCATTAACTTTCAGAAAATATACTTTTTGATGTAATAAAAAGACCCTGAAAAGTTGCTGTCAAAATATTGCACCCATTGGCCAAAATTGCATTTGTTATCCAAAATTTGAAATGCCCGCTATTAAGTCCAAAATAAAAAATAATTTTTTTCAAAATGTAGATCTTAACGCTTTCGCGAGCGAGCTTTCGAATGCAATTAAAAAGAAATTTTTTTAAATGTAATTTTGGTTACTTCTTTACATTTTTGTAAAATTCATATAATAACAATTGTGGTAGAGAATTTTGGAACCTTTAATTTAAAAAAAAAGGAACTTTATTTTTGTTAATGTGAACTCGAGATATTTAACTTTTGCATTTTGGCCAATTGTTAATTAACAATTTTGAGCTAAAATTAGGACTGTATCGTTTTGAAACCTATTCATTTCATGCGATAAATTCAAAAAAATCATTTCAATTCAAATTTTATGGAAACTTATTTACAAGCATTATAATGTAAGTATTGTTAATTGAGCTAAAAAGTTTTTTTTTATTTTTTCATAAAGCTTAGTTGCAAAATGCAATAACTTCCTTGTTTCTTAAAATTCGGAGGACTTTTTTTAAAAATATGTTATTTTTTCCTTCGTAATGCGATCATCAACTTAGTTTTTTGTTAATAGTGAAAATGAGTATTTTTTTACTTCCAAATTCATATGTACACAATAGTACACATGTACCAACGATTGCTAATGTATAAACCGGTATAAAAAAAATTTCTACTATTTTTCTATATAAATATGAATAGATTAAATTTATATTGTCTTCTTAATATAATGTTTTAAGTTTTATTTAAAAAAGAAAATAGTAAATATTGTAATATAAATATTTGTTAGAAAAAGTTTTACAGGCGAGGATTAATAACATGGTAAAAACATTTTTATTCTTATGAATGTACACAATCGTAATTAATGTATTTTATATTTCTTGCTTGGTAACCTGTACAATTCAGTTTCACTTTTTGAATCTGTTTATATGTATATATATTTTTAAATTTTATCACCATTTTCTTCTTCATCACGAATTTGAACAGGAAGATCGAGTACATTATCTTGCAAGCTTTCGCACTGGCTTTCGGGTTCCGATTCTGATATATCGGTACAGCTTGAATCTGTGTCTGATTCATCTATATCGTCTTCTTCAACTTCACGACTTTCTTCTTCAATGACTACAGTGCATTCTGTACAATTCCTACAATGAATGCCTCCACAATATTCACACAAACTTGTACATTATAGTCCGAACTTCCTGCATCGACATCTCAGGTCTTTACAGCCGACTTTATATTGACAAGCGAGAATTTCAAAAATTTCTTGTGGTGTTTGCTGTTTTCTCATTGTAATAGGCATTAAACCATTAATTGTATCCTCCCAACCAAACAATCGTGGATCCATTTCTTCATCTCCCAGCCATTTCTATATGTGAAAATACACTCTCACTGAAGAAGAAAATCGTGAAGTTGAAGAAGACGATATAGATGAATCGGACACAGATTCAAGTTGTACCGTTATATCAGAATCGGAACCCGAAAGCAAGATAATGTACCCGACCTTCCTGTTCAAATTCGTGATGAAGAAGAAAATGGTGATAAAATTTTATTTGAAACAGATTCAAAAAGCGAAACTGAATTATTGTACACGTTCCCAAGCAAGAAATATAAGATACATTAATTACGATTTTGTGCATTTATAAGAATAAAAAATGTTTATTTTTAAATAATAAAAGGTTTTTACCATATTATTAATCCTCGCCTTCAAAATTTTTTCTAACAAGTATTTATATTACAATATTTACTATTTTCTTTTTTAAATAAAACTTAAAATATTATATTTAGAAGACAATATAATTTTAATCTAAGTATTCGTATTTATATAGAAGAATAATAATAATTAAAAAAATTATACAGGTTTATACGTTAGCAATCGTTGGTATATGTATACATATGAATTTGGAAATAACAAATACTCATTTTCATTATTAACAAAAAATTAAGTTGATGATCGTATTGGGAGGGAAAAATAACATATTTAAAAAAAAGTCCTCTGTATGTTGAAAAACAAGTAAGTTATTGCATCAATTAACAATACTTATATTATAATGCTTGTAAATAAGTTTCTATTAAACTTAAAATGTTGTTGAATTTATCACATGAAACGAATAGGTTTCAAAATGATACAGTCCAAATTTTACCTCAAAATATGCATTTGTTAATGAACAATTGGCCAAAATTCAAAGAGTTAAATATCTCGAGTTCACGTTAACAAAACTGAAGTTTCCTTTTTTGAATTAAAGGTCCCAAAATTCTGATCTGATAAAAAATTTGAATTTATTTTTTCAAAATGGTCGAGAAAATGCAATTTTTGTTATTTGAGTTATAAAAAAATGTAAAGAGGTAACCAAAATTACTTAAAAAATCTTCTTTTTAATTGCATTCGGAAGCTGGCTCGAGATCTACATTTTGAAAAAATAATTTTTCATTTTGGTCTTAATGACATAAAATGAGGGGCATTTCAAATTTTAGATAACAATGCAATTTTTGCCAATGGGTTCAATATTTTGATACCAACTTTTCAGGGTCTTTTTATTACATCAAAAAGTATATTTTCTGAAAGTTTGATGGAAACTGGTATAGTTGACGGTCTTGTTCACTAATATGAAAAAATACTGTTTCTTTATCGTTTTTTCAGTTTTGTAGGTTATGTACGTATTTCAGAGACTTGAAACCAACGAGAATTTATTGGCAATTTTATTACGAAGAGACTGGTTTTTAGTTTGTCCCGATCCGACTTATAGAACCGGAGTTATTCACAGTTTAAGATCGAAAAACGCGGTAAAAGAACTTTAATTGTTTACAAAAAAAGTAGCACAAGGTTTTCGAGGTCCAAACCTTAGGAATATACTCCCGGTGATACCCAAAACAGAATAATATCATAATCTTGCTGTTTCCAGACTATAACTATCTCTTCGTTTTTTTTTGCCTTTTTTACTGCATTATATATACTAATTGTAAAGAATTTAAAATTAAACTGTTGACTTTAACGCCAATGAAATATTACAGACAAGAAAATTAGAAACGAGCATTATACAGTTTAAATCACAAATGTTGTCGTTCACGTCATTATTCTTTAATTTCGGGATCAAATCAACTCAAGGTCGCACAACTTGGCACGTATGGGCATATGAGCGTGTGGAAAAGAAGTATTTTATAATGAAAATATATGGACAATAATAGCATGCTATTGCTATATTGCTATTGAATTTTAAATCCGCTGTCGCATTTAATTTTACAATTTCTTGCAAAGGTAAAGTGGAAAGTGATTGAAGTACTTATCTGATTTCACCACCATATCTGTGACTATTTCATTCAGTCTTTTGTCGGACATTTTGAGTCTACTTTCTTTACAAACAGTTAAACTAGAGCACTCACAAACTATTTATCAATTTAAACTTAAACTTAAAATAAGTAAGAGACACTAAAAACTTAAAAAGAAAAGAAATAGTCAATCAATAAATATAATACATGCGTCTACTGCACTCTACTGAATTGATAAAGAACTGACAGAATGCTGAACATTGGTTGCGGCTTCAACTAGCGGTTGCATTGTTCATTTGTAAAACGCATCGTTACGCTTGGAACTTCTGTCGTAGTCTCAGCAGACGTGACTTTCTGTTACTTACATCATATACGCTTTGCATTTACAAAGATAGACAAATCTTATGTCATTGATAAGTACATAAATTGATGACGTGAACGACAATATTTGTGATTTGAACTATATTTCCTCAGTGTTATACTCCACCTGGTGTTTTTCGAACCTTCGAACAATAAACCGATTATTATCGTTATTAGTTCAGTTGGTAAGACAAATATTGAAAATCCATTCAACATTTATAGTTTCGAAGCACCATCTCACGAAGAAGCGGTAATATCTAACCTTCATCCAGCCACCAAGTACACATTTCGTATGTTGGCAGTCAATAGCATAGATCAGAGTGCATTTTCCGAGGCTGCATTTGGTATAACCAACTCAGAGGCGCCTGCCGAAGCTCCAAAGGATGTACGAGTGGAAGCCATAGGCCCTGGAGAACTATTTGTAACTTGGTCAGAGCTACCAATGGAGAGTTGGAATGGACCTGCTATAGGTAATAGTAAACTTCTTTAACATTAAGGTTTTACACACTTTTATATTTTATATAGGATATATCGTTACGTGTAATGGAAATGTGGGTTTTCCAAATAATTCGAAAAGTGTGATAGTGGGGGGTTATGCTACCAATAAACTGCAATTGACCGGCCTAAAGACGTTCTCAAGATATGACATAACTGTCCGTGCACTTAACACATTCTCTGCTGGACCGCCTTCTCCAAGTGTCGTTGGCACTACTAAAGAGGGGCCACCTGAAGCACCACCGCAAAATATTGCTTGCTCGGAGATCTCCTCACAGATAATGAAGATTTCTTGGAATGCACCGCCTCCGAGTTTCCACGGTGGATTAATTTTGGGCTACAAAATTTATTACAGGCCTATTTCGAATGACATTGGTAAGTAATAATATTATTATTAGTGTGCAAGAAATCAAACTGTTTTAATATACACAAAAATAGAGCTGCATATAAAGGTGCATTTTAAAAAACTTTCAGTGTCTGCTTTTTTGATGATTGGTTGTTGTTATAGTAAGTACATTATTAAGGGCTTTTCCTTATTCTCAAAACTATACTGATTTTGTGTTCATTGATTTCTTAATTTTTTCATTTCGGTTTCTTTAAATAAAAACTTTATGCCGACATTTCTGAATGTAATTTTTTTTCTGCATTCGATAATCTTGACATATACAGGGTGTCCCACTTAAATCTCCCTGGGTCATTTTCTGGATGACCAAAAGAGATACTTGAATTCTGTAAAAAGCATTCACTGAATATGTAAATGACTTCACTTTTGAGTGAAAGCGGCCTTTCTCTTCATTGAAATACGTGCATGTGAAAGGGCACTCAATTCTAAGAATTTTTTTTAATACGAACAATATTCTATAAAACAATGGTTTTAGAGATATTTCAATTTAAATATACTTTTTGCCTTAATATTTTTAAATCAAATTTTAGACGATAGGTCTTTTTTTAGCAAAACAATCTCATTTGGATCAGTAATGAATCAAATTCATTTAAACTACCGGTTTGACCGGAAATTACATTATAGTTTAATTTTCAATGGGGTGACTTTTTATAGAAAATAAATATATTGAAATTTAAATATATCGAAAACTATTGTTTTCTCAAAAATTATTCATATTTAAAAAAATTCTTAGGAGTACCCTTTCACATGCATCTATTCTGAAGGTTCCTGGGATCGATTAATCTATTTGTATCTCATTTAAGAGAAAGGCTGTTTTCACTCAAAAGTGAAGTCATTTACATATAATAGTGAATGCTTTTTACAGAATTTAAATATCTCTTTTGATCATCCATAAAATGGCCTTCTGTATACCGTGCGTTTGATTAATTTCTTGCCTTATTCTGTCTTTTAAATCATCTTTTCAAATTTAATTTTCTTGATGAAGAATATACAAAATTTAAAAACCTCATATTGCTGGATAGAGCATTGAAAACTCTTTCAAATGAACTATCACACGCACCTTCATTCCATTTAAAAATTTTATAGGGGAGGCTGTATCTCCAAGGGGGTTGAAGGGGGAGGTATAAAATTATGTTCAAAAAACGTCATTTTAAAATAAAAAATTGACGTATTTTAGGATTTTACTCATAAATTGTTAATTGCGTAGATAATGAATGTATCCGTTACTTATGGATCTCACTGTATATATAAAGTTCCAAAACGTAAAAAAAAACGAACTGTCACCAATATTTTTTTTATTTTTGACTATATGTCTTGTCATAATCCTGTATAGCAAAAGAAAACAAAAAAATATATACAAATTAATACAAAGAAAACTGAAGCACAACTACATTAACAAAAGTATGTTTTTTCTTGAAAAAAAAATACATAAACATCCTTGAAAGAGTCGTAGCGTTTTAAGTTAATTAATTTAAATAGCAATTTTAAGCAAACGTTCATAAAAGAGAAATTATACTTCTGAAGTAGTTTCTACAACCAAAGTACTTGACGACACACTCGAATCTATTTGACGCGCACTTCACCAACCATGACAACATCATCTGGAGATGATTAACACAATTTTGAGTTTTAATTATCTTCAGATAATGTAAATATGGTTAGTGACACACTCGCCCCTTTCTTTTTTAATATATAAGTGTAATTTTATTTCATAATTGTTAAAGGCCTTTTAAATGATTATTTTTGCTTTCCGCAGATATTCCGACAATCTGTGAAGTAAAGAGAACATCAAGCAGTGAAACCTATCTGCATGGTCTGTACAAATTCACTAATTACTCCATAAAAGTGCTAGCATATACAGGGGCTGGTGATGGTGTCATAAGTCATCCTCTATTCTGTACAACAGAAGAAGACGGTAAGTTATTTATATTGTTTTGATTTTTAATTAATACAGTTATAACAGAACATTGTCTGTTTGTTATATTCACATGATTTTTCGTCAAAAGCATGTATATCGATCAAAAATTCAAAATCAAATTTTTACCCTATCACAATACTTTTACCATATACTCTGTACATGAAAGAGAACAAAATAAGCCTGCGATTCTAATGGTTGCGAGCTGTGACATTTTCGACCGTTCTTCAAGCTTGTTTCGATACCGAGACGAAAAAAGTCGAACATGCTCTACTTTAAGGGACCATAGCTTGAGAAATATTTTTTTTAAAGTACCCTTTCTTTTCCAACAAATGGTAAATTATTTTCTGGGAGGGTATATTTTCAAAACTTTTAAGACTGAAACATACAATTTTTTTTAAAATAACAGTTTGAAAATGTATGATATTAGTAGTACATTAAATTTTAACCTTTTTTTGTACCATATAAATTTTTATTTTGAATAAACAGTTTTTAAATTAACAATATTCGATATCAAATACCACTAATTCTTATTATTACATTGAAATAAAATGTGTATCAATTACATGAGTACACATTTTCTTATCAAAAAATTATAATTTATTATAATATTGTTATTTTTACCATTAATAATGCTAACGCTACACGAAAACTATGAAGTATATATTTCTAGAAACATTTATTTATGTAAACGAAAACACAATACCTAATTATTTATTTTAAATTTACAAAATATGATTTTGACACAAATAGAACTAAAACAAATAATTGAAAGTTGATAAACATACCTAGCATTTTATTCACGATCTTGTATTAGTAACCGTCAACAATCTAAAACATATTTTTTCCGTCGCAAGCTCCTCTATAAAATCCTCATTTTACTATAAAGAATGTAACCAGACTGCAACCAACAGCTGCTCTCCGGACTATGTGCCCCACCGAGCGTTGAATTACAAGTTACAAGCCTGGCGCGTCAAGTGTAATAATTGCAAATTACCAACAGAACGCTAATGCTTCGATTGCAACAAACACCAGCCGAAAGACTGACCCTACTTAAAGGAGCTCTCGTGCCAGTCACCCCACACTACTTGCAAACTGCAGTTTCGAGCTGTTGGCTCTCGTCAGTGCAAGGTAGGCATGTGACGACCGACACGAGGATCCCTTGACTATTTGGTACATCTCGGTATTATTCCGATAGCGACATGCAAAATAGTAAGCAGGCGCTATCTATTGGTCCAGTGTCTGCTGCAATCGAAAAATAAATAGCCTGACTGGGCTTAGCGTTTTAATTTTCAGCTCTCTAGAAGCACATTTGAACTGTCAACAATCTGTCACCGTAGTACAAACAACGAAAAAATTTCATTATAAAATTTTCTTGAAAAAATAGTATGGTCCAATACACTAATTCTGAAAAATTTAATATGATTATTATTTACGGTGAATGTGGCAGAAATTGAGAGTGAAAGTTCATATCACTATACCTGTCATAGTTCTATTTAGGTAGTCTTATACTTTTTTTACCAATAATATGTATTAAAAAAAGTTATGACCAAAAATAGTAAATATTTTAAAAACTTCACCAGAAGGTCCAGAGCAGATTTTGCCGTTCTTCTGGAAATGATTAAACCAAAAATTGTTTGCCATCTTTTTATTAATGCACACTCTGCCGTGTATAAATTAAAACCTGTGGTCACAACAAACGACACACACTTCGCAAATGAGTAGAACGCCGCGAATACTGGAAATCACACGTAATTAATTCATATGTGTCATGTTACCTAAAAACGTTTCTAGAATGTCTGCGAACAAGCAGCAATGATGATAATGCAAATGAATGGGAACGAATGGCAACGTTCCTTAGATGTATTCCCGGCTTTACATAAACATTATGATCATTTCTTATGCCTACTGATTAGTGATGAGCTAAT
Organism: Leptura quadrifasciata; assembly: GCA_963675555.1. Classification (NCBI taxonomy): domain Eukaryota; kingdom Metazoa; phylum Arthropoda; class Insecta; order Coleoptera; family Cerambycidae; genus Leptura; species Leptura quadrifasciata. The sequence goes on along the minus strand of OY776682.1, from coordinate 53,161,373 downwards.
GCAAGAAAAATACCAATAACCAATATCTCGATTTTGAAATACCTGGGAGACGTAAGGTTTGGCCATAAACAAGCTCAGCAGATGGGTAAAGAAAATCATCCTTAGGCATGGCCCGTAAACCTAATAAAATTATTGACAGTTCATCATCGTATGAATTAGCTCGGACAAGTAATAGCAGTTTTTAAGGTTCTACGAAATCGTTCAACCATACCATTGCTCTGTGGGTGATATGTGGTTGTACGATTTCGATGGAAACGTGTAGATGGTAGAATGTATACCAGCATTGGTTAAATCATAAAATATATGCGCGTTGTAAAGATTTTGGTACAAAAGGGCGACATTTAGAGAATGAAACATCGCACCAAATTTCATCAATAGAATCAGTCATTTTAATTCTTTGTAAAGAGTATTTTACTTTACAATTTGTAGTAGTTTGGCTTACAAGTAAAGAGGAAAGTTCACAATCATCAGATAGAGCGTTTTTCAATAAATGTAAATTGAGATTAATTGAGTCTACAGGATAAATTGAGGTAGATGATAAGATAATATGTTGTTGAAGCAAGGAAATTTCATTTATATGCGATAAAGTATCGGCTATGATATATGACATACGTCACTTTTAAATTGACGAGGAATTTTTTCTGCATTTAAAAATAACCCTTTTGAATCACATTAAATTAACTAAATCAACAATTAATTGGCATTATCTCATTTTAAATGATAACATTCCGCGAATTATAAATCCGATTAAAAAATAGTCAAATTGCATGATTAACCTAGAAATGCAATAAATTTGAGGAACAAAAAAATGTAATTGCTGTTTCAATTAATTACACACTGGAAATCACAAAGTATCGACAGCTGATTAACGATATTCCTTTCTTTCTTCGTTCGACTGTAAATGAATGAAAATAAATAAAATTACATTTTTGAAAAATCTATGTATCAAATTTTTTTAAATATTTTTACTTCAAAATAGGGCATTTTTTAGAGTTACAATTATTCCTAATAAAATATAATTTCATCCATTTTGCCGTGGCGGAATGTTGTAAAATAAATAGTACTAAATGTACGGATTGTCCACTATTTCAATAGGATCATATTGATAACTGCTCAACCATGACAGATAGAAGGTCGGTTAAATTAGAGAAACGCTCGTTACAATGTTTTCAAATTCTAAATTTTTTAGGTAGTTTTAAACATAACGTGAGTATAGTAAAAATCGTCATTTCTAATTTATGCTAATGGAACAATTATTAGCTAAAAGTTAAATGGTCTTCGATTGCCTATTTAAGACTATTTACATTTTTATTGTTTCGAAGATAGATATCGCTACACACAAGTGTTTTTCTTATAGACATCTATCTTTTAAGGAAATTGAATTGGTACCATTTTTTTTCTTTACATTTCATTGCTTGATAGATGAGTACTGGAGAATATATTATTTAGGACTGACTCCAGCAAAACTTCCACACTGATAAGAAATTATCCAACTTCTTTACATTCATATGAATATTCATAATTTCGAATCAGTCAACACTAAAGCATTAGGCAAAAAATTATCAAACGCTTTAAAAATAAACGATTGTAGAATATATCAAAACAACTACACTATCCTAGTTAATAATAGGAGCAATTATGTTTATAATTTACTTATATGCAGACAACACCGCGCTCGTTTTTGCAGATGACAGCCGGGAAAAAACAATGAATGTGGCAAACATGGGTTTAGAGTTGACCCTTGGCTTAATGAAAATTATTTAACCCTTAACATAGATAAAACTTATGTCATTCCTTTTGCTATACTGGAGAAATCCTTTGTTACAATACCTATGTCACAATTAACATGAATATTATTAAGTACAATAAAATACCTTGGCATTACACTAGAACTACTAGTAAATTAGTACGCTCATATTAATAATTTGAGTAATAATATACGTAATTTTTTTTATATTTTTAGGCAAGATAGAGGTTATTTACAGAACAGTTCTATAAAATGTTATATTATGAATGCATTTGCGATATAGGATAATAGCCTGGGGACTGCTCAAAAAATGTTTAGCAAGACACTATAAATATCCACCACATTTAGTTTTGAAGAATTTTCTCTGTCAAACAATTACATGTAAAAAAATATTACTATGCACGAAAACATACAAACATATACACAATAAAAATATTACCACAATAATAAAAACATAGAAATTCCACTCATGAATACCAAACTAACACAGCACTATATAATACATCAGGGACATAAAATGTACAATATCATGCCAATAAATATACGAACCGCACTCACAATAAATAAATTGTTTCACTCATGCACCCGAACTATTACCATCGTTTATATGTGCTACCTTAGGGTACACAGCCAGCTTTGTGGTCTTCTTCTGTGTTGTGCTTTCTATTCAGAAATTTTAACATATTATTATACACTCTAACAATTATAAACTGTCACACGCAAACTTTTGTTTATGTGACAGGAATACTAAATTGTAGATTGAAAATTTAATATGGAAATAAACTATTTTGAATTTAAAAAAAAATAGAAGAAATTGGATTGATTATAAAGGGTGTTGCATCATGAGAGGAACATACCTTAATAGGAGGTAGAGAACATCAGTAGTAATCAGAACTTCCTATAGAAATTAATCATTGGGCCTTCACTATGAAGTTAATAATAATAATAAACTTCTTTATTCAGGAAAATGCATGAACATACATTTCAAATTACATAGGCGAAGTTTAGCCATTAGCTACTGTAACTGTTAGAGAGTATTTTATAATTTTTGGCAAAAACCGCTTTTTGTCATAACTTTGACAGGGAATGGAATGAAAAATCTAGGTCCGAAGTCCGAATTTATGTTACTTCTGTACCTCTAAAAAATATGACTCTGTATTTTCTTTTCGAAATGTCTATACAAGTTACTTTAATCAAGAGAATCAGCAATATTTCACACTTAATAAAAATTCGAAAGCAGAAGAAACTAAAACCGAACTAAATAAAATAGTTTTTATTCAAGTAACAATAAACAACAAACCAACAACTAAATGTATTTAAAAATAAAACATAATTTACACTGAAGTACATTTTCAGTGTCCTCCCCCAATTTATGTGCATTTTTTGTGCGTTTTCTTAAGTCACCAATTGCTCGACGTATCATTGCTGGATTATTCCGTATTTTGTTGAAGTTTGTAACGATGCGCTGGATTAATTGTTGTCTACTATCAATTTCGACGATATAAACTTCGATTATTAAGTGGCCCCATAAAAAGAAATCACAACGGTTACACTCAGGAGACCTTGGTGGCCAATCATATGGACCCCCGCTACCAATTCATCTATTAGTACAGGTACTCATTATTTAAGTGTAATGTTAAAATGTGGTGGGGCTACATGCTTCTAATATGGATATTTTCTAAGATGTTCGGTAATTAAAATTACAGTAAATATCGCCATTTAAATCTAAACGTGACTTTACCAAATCTGTATTCACAAGCTCGACCCAAACATTTATAGCAAACCTGTGTTGCGAATGGCGTTGGCGTGTCGCATTTGGGTTGTCCTGTGCCCATTTATGATTATTTCTTGAGTTGTTTACTCCATCCTTCATAAATTGTACCCCATCAGTAATTAAGGTTCTGTAAATGACCTGGCGATGGTTAGACAACCACCGGCAAAATGCCAGGTGGTGGACGTTGTCGCCTTGTTCAAGACGCTGTCACCTGCTGGATATGATATGGACGACGATAACATTCTCTTTTTAGGATTGCCCATACTCGCCAATGAAGAATACAAGTTGCCGAACTGATTCGTCTAGTGCTAATGTTTGCCTTTTGTTGAACTATGTTTAAAATATTGTTTTGGTCCTGCACGTCTTGTAAAGCACTCTCCACTACTGCAAAAGTAGGAAACTTTCCATGGTCTCTTGAATACTGGAATACCACTCTGAAGGTTTTGTGATTAGGGTGTCGACGGCCAGGAAGACGCAGCGGATAGTCTCTTTCCGCCGACCTACCATTTCTATTACAGACAATATTTTGTCAGCATATTCCACGTTTGTAAATTTTAGTGGCATAGTTCAAATATTTTACACGAATTTTCACAATTTAATGTACTTCACAAACTAAATGCGGATTACTGACACATTAAATTACAAACAATTAATCATTCAGCTATTTAAGAGATTTCTTTTTATTATCTGTTACTTTGAATAACTCTACTATGATTGGATTAATATTTTGTTAATTTATACCCGACTACTTATTAGGGCTACATTTTTTTTACCAAAATTGATCTTTAAAACGTGTCGGAATTAGGATTCGCCTAGATCACCTAGCCTCAATAGAATTTTTGCAATTTTGAGTTACAGAATTATTTATTTCATTTAATATTGTTCTGGAGTCCATATTCTTGTACATCTAACACCATATTCAAATAGCCACAAAGGTGTAACAAAAAAGTGAAATAGCCATTACACATGTTCAAAATTGTATAAACAAACCGGTTGTCTGGTGGAGATATGTTGACTACATCTTTGCAATTTGGCTTCATGGTGTCGATTTACTAGATAGTTTTTTAGAAAATATAAATAGTAAGGAACCGTCTATTAAATTCACATTAGAAGTAGAAAGTAGGAATGAACTACCGTTTTTAGATGTTTTAATTAGAAGGGTAAATAATACAATTGAAACAAACGTTTATAGAAAACCAACACATACTAATAGATATCCAAATTTTAACTCAAATCAGTCAATAAATGTTAAAATGGGTGTTGTAAAATGTTTATACGATAGGGCCAAAATAATTTCATCTAATAATGAAATATTAAATAATGAGAAAAAATTTATCAAAGAGGTTCTAGTACGAAATCAATATCCTGAAGCCTTTGTTGATAGAGTTTTCATAAATGTTGAAAATAGGGACAATCAGGTACGACAAAAACCTGAACGTCATTATACAGCAATAATTCCTTATGTATACGGACTATCGAAAAAGCTACGCCGTATAGGTGACAAATTTGATGTTAGGACGATATTTCAAACGGGGAACACTTTAAGATCTATTTTAACAAAAACAAAACCGATAAACAGGGAGCAGAATTCAAAAAACTGTATTTACCATATCCCGTGCGAATGTGATAAATGTTATGTGAGTGAGTCATCCAGACCTTTCAGTGTGAGGTTGGATGCGCACGAGAATTACATTAGAAAGAATGAAATTGAGAAATCAAAGATTTGTGAACATGCTTGGGAAAACGGACATAGAATAAACTGGGACTCGGCAAAAATTTTAACAAAAGAAACAGATACCAAAAAAAGAAAAATTAAAGAATCAGCAATAATCTTATTAAATGAAGATAAGTGCGTATCGAATTGTTCTGTAGATATTTGTACAACCTGGCTACCAATGTTAAAAGAAGAACTTAACAAACTCAACATTATCTAAAAGAAAATATTATCAGTTCTATGTTCTATGTAAGTAGTAAGTATCTATGGAAATAACATAAACATAATCTTAAAGCTGTGTATTTGACATACACAGCAACATAAGAGTTCTTCCAAAAAAAAGCTTTGAAAACGGAAAGAGATTACTTTCCGAAACAAAATACATTATTTCTGTGTTTATTCCGATTTATAATATTTGCAGAACATAACCTCTGACTTTTCCTTTGGCGTAAACGTCACGGGCGCAGAGGCTTTTTTCCAATAACTCTATTATTTTGTAGATTCGGTGATTTGTTTTGAAGAGGTTGTAGAAAACCCAAATAATAGGAAAGAATAGGCCATTGTGCTTATTTATTGTGTTCTTTTCGAATATCGTATAGAAATTTCGACAAAAAATATACAGGGTTATGTTTTTTAGAGGTACAGAAGAAACAGAAATTTTAGTGACTCCGGACCTGGATTTTTTCATATCTTACTGTATTAGTTGTCCCAAATATGAATCCATTATTCCATTCTCTGTCAAAGTTATGACAAAAAGCAGTTTTTGCCAAAAATTATAAAATTTTGTACCTAGTGAAGGCCCGAAGAAAAATTTCAATGGGAGATTCTGATTACCACTGCTTTCTCTATCTCCTATTAAAGTATGTCCCTCTCTCATGATGCAACGCCCTTTATAATATAATTTATAGCATTTTGAGACAAAAAAATATAAAACGGAAATTCAAAAAACTTATGTAACATTTTCACACTCAAGTTAAAAGTTAAATCATCAACAACGAAATTAAAACTAACCCTTAGATCCCAGCTGGAAGCTTTCCCACTTCTTGGAGATGCTCAGTGTTTTAATTTTTTTGTTTCAAAATTGAAGTCTATTATATAATTCAATTTCCTCTAATATTAACTAGAATAAGGCAGTTGCTTTGATATACTTCAAAACATTTAATTGCATGTTTATTTTGACATTTAGATTCGAATAACGGTGTGTGAACTCTGTATCACAACATAGTTGAAAAAATTTGAATAATTTTTTGAACACTGGAAACCACACTTTAATTACTTTTCCAACAAATATTGTGAAGAACTAACACTGGATTCTCTATCTAAAAAACAATTATTTTCAATTCAATAGTGGCAGTTTTTTAAACATCCTTTAAAAAATAGGTCTTTATGAATTCACATACAAATGCAGCGAAAACACCGATAGGCATAACACAATACAGATAGATGTATTGTGTGTAGTCTAACGAATAGTTACATTTACTGCGAATTCCTTTTTCTTGAATAATCTAATAATAATAAATATTTATTAAATACCTTTGTGTTATACAGCTATCTAAATATTTAAAATTCTATTTACAAACCACTTATACAGGTAATAATTTTATTGAAAATAGAAACGTAGACTTTTATTCAGTTGCAAAATTAATTTAGTAATGTACATCATAATGATTTAAATTATTACAGTTTCGAAAAAAAATATAATTAGTTGGTTAATCATTATTTAAAAAATAGGAATGATGATAATTGAATTTTTCACACGCTATTAATCTGCTACATATACTGAAGAAATACTTTTAGTTATATAAATCTCTTGAAGAATTCTTTTGTTTTATTTACTTAGTGCAGAGTCGAACTGGGTGTTTTGACTGTGAAGTAGAATTAGGAAATAAAATATGTGTACTCCAAATTCATTACACAAGAAAATAATGTATACTTTGGGACATATATGTTACAAGTTATACGAATATAATACGACTTTCATTTGCTGTATGTTACTTCTGACAGCATCATGATGTCAACAGTGGTGGCCTGTTAATCTTATGTATGCGAAAGAAGACCCAGTAAAATTATATCTGCTGAAATCGAATTAGAAACATCGTAACACCAGACAATTCAGGATAATCAGGCAGAATTAAGAGTTGTATGTAAAACACGTTCCCAGCCAAAATATTACTAAATCATCTTAATATAAGCAAATGCCACAGTAAAAAAATTAATACGCTAACATCTACAATGATTTATACAGAGTGAGTCTTAATCTTAATCTAAAATAGATCAACTGAAGTCAGGATGTGAAACTTCAACCGAATATACTTAAGTATGCCTATAATTAATGAAATACGAAGTTTTGAAATATATTTTTTAAAGATGATGTCCTGGAAATTGAAATTTACGTGAAGAAAAGTTCCAAATATTAGTACAACTGTTGAGGCAAATGTCAAAAAACTGCCATTTTTCTATTTTGACAAAAAATAGTGTTTCAGTTTTCACAACGTTTATCATAATTGACGATTGATTGCTGATTGGTTTAAGATTGATTAAATGATTTGAAGAGTTTATTTATTTATTTCAATATTTTTCATGCGGGTGGAGAAGTAGGAGAGAGTAGAAGTTTTTCATTTGAAAATATTTATATGTAGTGGGGGCAATATATCCAAATTCTTGCACGTGGAATTATCCGAAATTTGAATTTTATTAATGAACACAGTGTTCGCAAAGTTTAATTTCAAAAATCGACGAAATCTCTAACTTAATATACAGGCTGTCCATTTTATCAGGGCCCTCGAGAATATCTCACTTAATATCGGTCGTACAAAAAAAAATATTTTTACAAAAATTGTGCCGATTTATATAACCTACAAAACAGTTTAAAGACATTTGAAATCCATGGCCTACTTTAAGAGTTATGGCGGAAAATATCGAAAATGCGGAAAACGTTTAGGCCAAACATCTCCGTTATTTGAAGAGATACGAGAAAAATTCTAAGGCGAAATTTTTTTGCAAAACAGATTGTTTCAACGAGGTTTTATCTAATTTTTTTCAAAACCGCTGTATTTTGAGATTTACTCTTCAGGCTGTTAAATAAATTATTTTGAAACGGGCGGGAAATGGCGGCATTAAATAGAGTATTTTTCTCCCTTTTCAACGATATATCACATGCCATATATATCCATTGGTACTACGTTAGTAATTATAAATTTTAAAACCAATAATTTTTTTTTAACAAGCATTATACTTGCCGTGGAGAAGTATGATTAATTAAAACGATAAAATAATTGAAAAAGTTGTTCAAATCTTTGCTATAATAAAACATTAACACAATTAAGAAGAATAAAGTAAATTCAGGTAACAAAAACAAATTAATAATAAAAAGAATATAGCACACAGAACATTAATATTTATCTAATCCTCAAAATAATTTTTTAGATATCATATCAAGTGTTCAAAGTGTCCACCGCGATTTCTTATGCACAATCGAGCGCGGCGAGGCACTGCATTTAAAACATTACTCAGCATTTCGGGGGTAACTGTAATACATGCCATTGGGGTTATATCTAGAGAACAAGGGGGCATCGAATAAATTCATTGGTACCTATTCAATGTTGAGGAAAAATTTCGTCTAAATAATCTAGGCAAATCTGGGAATTGTGGGGAGGAGCTCCATCTTGTTGAAAATATTGAAAGTTGTGTCGATTCTCTAAAGGTCATCTAAGAATTCATTAAATTCATTTCTCAAAAAGTTTAGGTACCTTTGACCACTGAGGTGACCATCATAAAAATAAGGACCTATTAGATTGGTGCCTAAAATTTAAACGATTTTGAAACCCAGTCGGTCTATGCCAGCGTGTATTTTCAAAAGTCCATTTGTAATGAATATTGGGATTAAAAAATCCATTATTGGAAAAATTTGCCTCGTCAAACCAAAGTATTTTACTACATGTTAATGGATCGGCACGCTTCTTTTCCAACAGCCACTTACAAAAAGTCGTCTTCCTTGGTTTTTGTCCCCCGCTTGTAAATTGTGAACTTTATTGGCTTTATAACACCGGTAACCATTTTTCTTTAAAATTTTTCTAGCACTTGTTTTATTTATATGACAAGCAATTTGAATTTCTCTTAATGATGTTTCCAAATTTTCTGTATTTTTATTTCTTACATAATTAATAACTCGGTTTACCTTATTTACATTATCAGTAACACTGTTCAACCTTGTCTTCTTCTTTAAAAATGAACCATTATTGTTCAGTTTCGTAGCTAATTTTCTGAATAGAGTTTTATTCGGCTGTAGTGCTTATGGAAATCTCTTTCTATATTCTACTTGAGCTAATGCAGAGTTAAAATTGCATTGGCAATATGTAACGATCAATATGAGTGAAAATCATTTTTGAAAATTCTAAATTCTTAATCGAGTGTGATTGAGTGAGTTTAAGTATTAACTGAGATGATCTGTCAAAAAATTAAATTGTCAAGTTTGTTTATAGCCAACTATTTTAAAATAATTGAAATAATAGTGAAATCATGAAATACAAACAAATGGATATTATACTTAAATTAATTGATAAAGACATTTAACTTTCTGAGCAAGGAGTGACACTTTTATGGAGGACCTCTATACATTGGCATAACTGCGAATACTCTTTCCATTTCTTGATTATTATTTTGTTTTTGTTACCTGAATTTACTTTATTCATCTTAATTGTGTTCATGTTTTATTATAGCAAAGATTTGAAAAACTTTGTGAATTATTTTATGTTTTATTTAATCATACTTCTCCACGGCAAGTATAATGCTTGTTAAAAAAAAGTTATTGGTTTTAAAAAAATGTTTTTATAATTACTAACGTAGTACCAACGAATATATATGGCATGTGATATATCGTTGAAAAGGGAGAAAAATACTCTATTTAATAGCGCTATTTCCCGCCAGTTCCTAATTAATCTATTTAACAGCCTGAAGAGTAAATCTCAAAATACAGCGGTTTTGAAAAAAATTAGATAAAACCTCGTTGAAACACTCTGTTTTGCAAAAAATTTTCGCCTTAGAATTTTTCTCGAATCTCTTCAAATAACGGAGATACTTGGCCTAGACATTTTCCGCATTTTCGATATTTTTCCGCCAAAACTCTTAAAGTAGGCCATGGATTTCAAATGTCTTTAAACCATTTTGTAGGTTATATAAATCGGCACAATTTTAATAATTAAAAATATTATTTTTTGTACGACCGAAATTAAGTGAGATATTCTCGAGTGCCCTGATAAAATGGACAGCCTGTATACTTCTAAAAATTTAGTGGCCTGCTTAAATGAAATTAGATTCACATCAGATATAGGGGGATACCGAAATATTTATAAAGGGATATAGTATTGTAAGATGTGATAAAGAGAATCGTCATACAGGTGGAGTAATAATGTATACCTATAAAAGAAAAGAAAATTTTATTGGAAACTGTTAAGTATACTGTATAAATTCACCTAGTATTAGTGACATAGGTTTCTTATGAGATTTTGAAGTTGATATCAAAATATCCAAGATAGAATAGAGTAGAATCGTTTGTTTGATAACTTATATATTTACATTTGTAGCAAGTCTAGAGAATACAGTGAAATTCTTAAACTAATCAGTAGAAGCAAGTAATGACGTGACACATGACTACATAATAACAATAATGAAGTGATAAAAAATAGGTAAACATAAAACATTGGGTTAGTAACGTAGCGAGTGACGTCATAAATCCAGTAAGCTATGGGACGGTAACTATTTTGAATAAAGACGAAAGATTTAGTTAAATTGGATGCGTAGAATTTAGAAATTCATCTATTGTGTAGAAAGAGTGCTGTAACTTAGATAAGTAAATTTAAAAGCGTAAATTTGGATGAATGCCTTTACTAGAATTTTGGTTAAAGGTAATATTTGATAAAAGGATAGAAAACAGTAGAGAAAAGCCATTATTTGAAAAGAAAAAAATGTTCTTTTTCGATAATGGATCAAGAAGAAAAGAATTATTTATGGCAAATTTTATCTCGTGGAAATGAGAATTGAAAGGGACAAAATCACCTATTCTATTTATAAATCCATTTATAAAAAACTTTCTTTCTTTTTCGATATATCTTTATTAATCTTTTTTGTATTAAACTAGAAAAATGTTAATTTTCTGATAGCACTACATCACCTTTTATTTTCCCTCGTTTTATCTTACAAAAAATGTTCTTGAATTCGAGCCATAAATTTTTGGAATATCCTGTATATTTTGCTTTGTTCGTAAGTACTATTTCTAATTTAAAATTTTTGTTAGTTTACCGAATTCCAATACATTAAAATCTAAAATACTCGTTTTAATAAAAAAGTAATATTTTTCAGCCCCCTTTATCTAAATCAATCCATTTTACTTATTTTCCATTATAGCTTGAAAATAACTTCCATCCTTATCTAACACTATTAGTTTTAAAATTACACGTCAGAATATGAAGGTATCTGTATAAAGATTTAAAGATCTTTTTGCTTGAAGGGCCCAAGGATAAAATTCAGTGTATAATTAAAATATGCAGATTTTGACCCGATAACCGGCCTGTGAGTTTCACAATTCAATCGCCTAGTTTCTGAGGACAATGGCTGGTCCAGCAGTTTGTGGAAAATTGTATACACAAATTAACACACATGATGTTATCAGGCTTCATAATTTGATTAAATAGTCAATTTTTTTTTGTTATCAGTCCATACCCGTTTTAGATGAAAAGGTATAATTATAAACAATGTACTGCTTTTTTAATCAATAGATCTTTTGAATAATACAGCGTGAGTGAAAAAGTAATACACAATGCCTAAGTATAATCAAATTACAATAAAACCTGTTTGATATAAAAATTAGTCTCATTCTGACTTTGATCCTAGGACGAATTTTTACGGTGACCAAGTTTTTTCTATGTTTCTACATTGTTTTTTCTTTATGGCGTCGTAAGATTTTTATTAGGTGTCATGGTAGAGTCCTGTACAGGGCGCTATTCAAAGTTTTCGAATTATTAACATGAATGGATAGCCAACATACTGTTCTATATTCTGCCAAATTTTGGAAACAATATCTGTGGCCATTTGGTTGCAATAAAATCAATCAATATTGAACTTCAAACGCTCATATCTCCGTTCGAGGTGCTGCTGAAATTAATTCATTTTGCATGCACTTGGAATTGGTTGGGAAGGCGGTCTAAGAAAAATATTGTACCATTGGACCCCTTGTATTTCCTCCCTGTAGGCATATCCTCACCTAGGCATCCAACCAACCTAATCTTGCGAAGTAGGTGGTGATACTGCCTAGGGGCGTCTCCCTTACATCGGCCAAAGTAGGCCAACGTTCTCCCAAAATGGAGTCTTTGATTGATGAGACGGCTGAACCGCCACAGAGTACATGTTGGACCGTCTTACCGTTTTGTTCACAACCTCTACAGAGAGCTGTTTCGCTTAATCTCGTATTGTATAGATGTTTTCTTAACGGACAGTGTCCAGTCTCAATTCCCGTTATAGATTCCTTTCGGACATTGCCAGGTAGTCATTGTTGGGATATTTTAACAGTTCCCTAGCAAGCTAACAGCTGCTTAGTCCATCCCACAGCTTCTTGAATTCGTTGTGGGTGTTCTCTTTTATTACTTGTGTTATCGCCGTGATCGATAATAGACTGGCCGAGTCTGGTCTAAAAAATATTTAGACTTCCAGCCTTCTTGGCCAGTTTGTCGGCTACTTTGTTGCCACTACACTGGGCATGTCCTTTCACCCAGCATACCAGTATGTTATTCATGCTGGAAGCACTTATAAGTACTTGGTGACATTACCGTACTGCTCCTGTGGTAATTTTACAGCCTCTCAAAGTCAGTACTGATTGCCTACAATCTGTGTAGATCCTAATTGTTTTGCCCCTAGTTTGTCTACGGACAATCTCTTTTGTAGCTATGGTTATGCCCGCTAGTTCCGCCTGTACTACACTGGCTCGCCATCCGTAGCCCATTTATATCCTGTTCCATCCTTCTTTTTGATCCGTCTGTGCAGATGTTGATCACCAGCAGCCTCTTTCTCATTATTTGTCTGTATTATGTATGGTCTGTCAAAAGCAAACCGGGGAGAAATTTCATCTGTGCACAACTGTAGAAAAGGCATCTTCCTGACAGCCTCATTCCACAGGCAACTTCTGGCCTCTCCTCACCTTGCATTTGATTGTATGCCAACGGTTTGAGGCGTACCATTGTTATCAGAGCCACTTCTCTAGATGTATATCTAGTGGTTGCAGATACAGCATTACCTCCATAGCTCTCGTTGGCGTTGTTCGCATAGCTCCGGTTATGCTTATACAGGCAACTTTTTGCATTTGACTGAGCTAAGTGACCTTAGCTGTAGTCTGTTTGCTCTTAGGCCACTAAACCAAAGCTCCATAGGTTATCATTGGTCTTATGACACAATGTATATCCACTTGACCACTTTAGGTTTTATTCCCCAGGTTGTTTCCCCTGTCTTGCGACACTGCTCATAAGAAATGAAAGCCTTCTTGCTCTATTTATGTGAATATTTCAAGTTAGTTTGTCATCGAAAGTTACCCCAAGGTATTTCACTTCTGATACGAAACTTAGTGTTGTATCCAGGAGGGCAGATGCCTTCAGTGCTCCTAGTGTCCTTTTCCTTGTGATGAGAACCATCTCGGTTTTCCTGGGATTAACAGATAGGTAGTGTTCTCTGCACCATTTTTCAATTATTCTTAGGGTCCCCTGCATTCTTTCACAAAGGACTCCTTCGAATTTTCCACTACATTTTACGACTTTCTTTCCTTCTGCACCGATTTATAGAGAAACCGAGCCTTACATGAAAAAATCCTTCTGTTGCCAAGTCATCCTTCCTGATTCCTATTTCGTTTCAGTTATATTTTTAACATCAATAACAAGTGAGATATTATTAATAAGAAGCAATGGCAAAATTATTCATTTTTTCTACCGCTATAGACAGCTAGCTTTATTTCCCTTTCACGCCCCTTATAATCTATCTGGCCCACAACTTGAAGGTATATTTCATTTGCAATACCATTATTGTCTATTAAATAATAGTACAAAATATAAGTAGTAATAATAATGCAATTATTTTGTTAATTACCTGTGGGGTTTATAATAATTTATATTATTATATTCTATTGTTTAAAGATCATTCGAGACGTAAACTGATTATTTGTCATTTAATATTATGTAGAGCAAAAATGGATACATTTCATTGTGCTGATACAGAAAGGCTCGAACTATCTCCCACTACACGACCGGACATTTGAGATGTTACAAAGAGCATTCCCTGAATATTTAAAACTTTCTAGATTATGTCTATTAACTTTGCTAACGCGGTAAGGTTTTTTGAAAAATCTGTCTTCAAGGTTATCTATCTCCTGACTCCGTGTACTACTTTTCTCTTTTATCGTAATCACCAAGTTAGTACCAGAGAAAGGTTGAAATCTGAGCAAGCGTTTGTGTAGGCTACAGCCAACACAGGTTGTTCCAAGTTTCATCCAGATACCCCCCACAATTTATTCGAATTTAAAATGTGGGAACCAATCTGGGAAAGTATTGTAATTTTACGTAAATAAAAACCAAGCTGAGTCACTCTACATATGTTATTCAACGAGAACTTATATAACTGCGGTAATTGAGATTTAGATACATAGCTTACTTATTTAATATAGGTTTTAATCCTTTTATATTGAACCTTGAGAAAATAACATTATATTAATTGGATAGCTACATTTAATAACATTGTTGTAACGGTGTATTATATGCAACAATTTTTGCTGCATTAAAATCAGATGCGGACTGTGAAAAGTTACAGAATAATCTACTGGCAATAATAATAATAATATTAATAATACGTCTTTGTTATATTCCGCGAAGTTAAGGTTGTCAGAAAATGCATATAAGGACAAATTTTTTTATATATTCTGAGTCTGCCTACCAAATAAAAGCTTAAACATAGATTGTTTTAAAACGTTCATGGCTGTAACTTTTAAATTCGTTTGGTACGGCATTGTAAGTTTTAGGACAGCAGAAAGTGAACGAGCGTCGGAAAAAAATGGTACAATCAATCAGCAATTCTTTATTTAAGTTAAAATTTAAACAATTGCCTTCCCAGGACTTACTCCACTCCATTTTCTACAGCCGCTGCAATTAGTTGTTTTTGCATCAAAGCATGGACCATATACAATATCAGCATAATTCGTTAATAAGAGCACCAATATTTCAGATAATTTTTTCACGTGTTCACGATACCTAGCTTACTATTAAGAATTAAACCTAAATTTTTGGCACTTTTGGTAGTAATTTCTTTCTGTTCAATTATCAGAAAAACCTCTTGAGTTTTGTACTTATTGCTCGAAATGGTTACAAATAAC
Source organism: Leptura quadrifasciata (assembly GCA_963675555.1). Taxonomy (NCBI): domain Eukaryota; kingdom Metazoa; phylum Arthropoda; class Insecta; order Coleoptera; family Cerambycidae; genus Leptura; species Leptura quadrifasciata. The sequence continues at coordinate 53,145,739 of OY776682.1, read as the reverse complement.
CATAGAAAATACGTTGGGTTTTCAGGCTGACATCATATGGACGAAAAATATACAGGGTGTTCTTATAACGTGCTGTATCCACATATAGAGGGGCAGATTAGTGTGCATCAACACGGCTTCGTTAAAAATAGATTTACGGTCTCAAACTTTTGTGTAACGCAGCATATCGCTCAATGTATAGATCTAAATGGCCAAATAGATGTCAGTTACACGGCCTTTGATAAAGCTGACCACCACCACCACCACGACACCACCACAGAAATTCGACAACCCCAAAAAACGCGGACACACAACCATTTCCTCCGACGGTGCCAGTGCCGGAGCCAGGATTCGAACCCGGTGGTGCGATGTCCGTGTGATTAATCGCGATTGCCACCTCGCACCTTAACCCACTCGGCTATCGACCAGACCACAATATATTATTACATAAGCTAGATCTCGCTAGCTAGGAACCTACGTTTTATAACGGGAATCCAGACTGGACATTGTCCGTTAAGGAAACATCTACATAATATGAGATTAAGCGAAACACATCTCTGTAGAAGTTGTGAACAAGAAGATGAAACGGTTGTACTCTGTGACTGTGCTGCCGTCTCATCAATCAGAGAATCCATTTTGGGAGAACGTTGGCCTACTTTGGCCGATGTAAGGGAGGTGCCCCTAAGCAGCATCACAAGATTAGGCTGGTTGGAGGCCTAGGCGAGGGTCTGCCTACAGGGAGGATGTACAAGGGGTCCAATGGGGCCTAAATGCCGTGGTTCAATAATTTTCATTGACCACCCTCCCAATTCCAGATTCCAGAGGGACAGATATACTGCGAGGGTTCTTTTTTGTAAGTAGAACTGAAGGGGTTAATTTCTATCTATCGTAGAACTCGAGCACTATTTCCCCACCCTGTATATATGGCAAACATTTGGATTAATTGCTTCTATTAATATTTTCGGTAGTATATATGTTGTGATTGGTTAGAACTATTTGATAAGAGAATCGAAAAGGGCAGAAAAGTCTATTATTTGAACAGAAAAATGTTCTTTTCCTCTACGTTAATAGATAATGGAGAAAAGTTAACAGGTTATGTGAGTGTTCAAGTGATGAGTCGAGATTTTCCCTGCATGCTTGCCTTGTTCCGGTAGTGCTTCAAAAAGTAAACCATTGCAACTTTGTTCAAATGTGCTTTTAGAGGGCGGAATATTAATACATAATATTTTTAGTCGCAAACTCCTCTATAAAATCCTTATTTTACTATAAGGAACGTAACCAGACTGCAACCAACAGCTACTCTCCGGGCTATGTGTCCCGCCGAGCGCTGAATTACAAGTTACAAGTCTGGCGCGTTAAGTGTAATAATTGCATATTACCATCAAAACGCTAATGCTTCGATTGCAACAAACACCAGCCGAAAGACCGATCCTACTTAAAGTAGCTCTCTTGCCAGCCGTTACACACCACTTGCAGACTTTCGTCAGTGCAAGGTAGGCATGTGACTACCGGCACGAGGATCCTTTGACCATTTGGTACATCCCGGTATTTTTACAATAGCGACATGTAAAATAGTCAGCAGGTGCCATCATGCGGTCCAGTATCTGTTGCAATCGAAAAATAAATAGCCTGACTGGGCTTAGCATAGTTCAAATGTGCTTTTAGAGGGCGGTTATGTTCCTTATAGTAAAATAAGGATTTTATAGAGGAGTTTGCGACTAAAAATATTATGTATTAGTTGCAACTTTGGGTTAAAATATCAATTTGTTTGTTTATAAATAATTAATATCTAAAAAGTTCCATATTTTCGTTCCAAATTAGCATTCTGTAACTTTTTTAAAAATTGTGAGTCTTGTAGCGTACAATTAAGCCATGTTTTGGCTTTTTATTTTAGTTGAAAAGAAAAAGTAATGTTAATTTGTTTATTGAAATTGAAAAATGGCATTTTTGTTTAAGAAAACGAATGTTTTCAATATTATCAAAAAATATATGTGAAAACCTAAGATTAAAGGCAAAAATAGTCCCTACTGTCAAACCCATCTGCAGGATTAACAGTCGAATGTTCAGATTTGTAATTTATGAGACTCTCAAGCAAATGGCTTAACTTCAATTTTGGCACGATATTTGTATTCCTCACATGTTAATAAATAGTTATGTGTCAAATAGACAACAATGTGTAAATATTGGCAACACATTCAGTAATAAAATGTAGAATATGGTGTACCACAAGGAACCGTCTTGGGGCCAATTCTTTTTAATGTGCCTGAATGGTCTATTTGATTTACCCTTGCATGGTGACATAGTAAGTTTTGCCGATGACACTGCCATAATATATTCTGATAGGAATTGAAGGACCCTTAAAGAGAAAGTTGAACTCGATTTAAAAAATATTCTATTTAATTTTGAAGAAGCCTATATTTTGTTTTCTCGTTATGATAAATACACACGGAGATATTCAATAAAATGTGACAGAAAATGTGGTTAAAAAAATAGTTTGTTTAAGAAAGAGATGTTCCCTAGAACCGGCATTGAACGAAATATTTTTCCACAACTTCTGCTTGCCTGAACTATTAATTTCATTTATAAAATTTGCCTTTCCAACAATTCCATTCAAACTCTATTAACTCTTTTAGAAGTAGGGCCCACAGACTAATCACTTAAAGCATAGTGAGCTTTTTGAGACAGTTAGTTTATTTTCTTAAAAAGCATAAAATTATAAACTCTTATGTTCAAAATGTTGTGATTTACCATTATGTACAGTTTCTTTATTAATCACCACTCTACAGGAACGATGTTCCCAACTACAGAGCTGTATTTTTTTCACATACACATAGACAAATACACAATGACCATTCCCTACGACCTTGCCATCTGCCGCAGCTGAGACTCGAACTCGGGAACGGTACAACGATTAACTATGTCTGTGTCTCTCGTTCAACCTCGACTAGTCCACTGCTATCAACTTGGAAACGAATGAAAAACGCCACTAGACATCCGTACCCTAGAATGGATTCGAAACCGAGACTCCTTGGTTGCAAGCCTAACACATAAGCGTTGGGCTATTTTAGTGTATCACCTTGTATTATTGAAGTAGTTTCTTCCGGGTCTTGCCGTGGTCGTCGAACTTGACTTGACGTTTCGCTGATCATCCTGTCAGCTTCTTCAGAAGGATTTAGAATCCTTCATTCTACCACTTTGTATTATGACTTATTTTTATTTTTGTTAGTGTCTATACTTTATTTAAATTTTACATTTAAGTTGCCTTGTAGTCTTGTATCCTTTTATATGTAACACGTTAATTCTGGTGTTTCCCATCCTGTAATTTGTACTTGTCTGTTGGATGGTGTATTTCCGAAATAAAAAATAAAATAAAAGAAATTATTCGGAACTTTTATCCAGCCCTGTATATTTGTCTACCTATTTATATCTGTCGGTTACTGACTACATTCGAGAACACGACAAATGGATGTGTTAATTAGTTTCTAACAAAATGTCATCCTGAAATTGCATAAAAAATCAGAGTTACTTAATAACTGTGAGAATCCAAAAATTACTGGTTTAAATTGCCGGAAGCTACAGATGTCGGCGTCCATGGTAATTGCTTTTTTATTGTGTTTTGAATTCATGACGGAATCATGACGCTTTTGAATAAACAGATACCTGACATTTGCGTGACTATTACCAATAATTATATTTAGAAAACTTTATCCAAAAAATGATATTTTTATGTGGAAAGTAAATTAATTTCATCATAATCAATAAGTTCTTTTGCGCAATTGTACAAATCTAACGATATTATATTACGGACATGCTTTAACTAAAGTGTGTGGTATTTATTGTATTGTGTTTGATTTGACATGGTTTGGTAGTTGGTTAGATATTTTCTTCAGAAACATCCCAAGCCTGAAAATACCGGAATTAACATATTTACTTACATCTTGAGCAGTTTTGAGAAACCGGATGAAAGTGGAGCAACATCTAATAGTTTTAATAAACATTACCATAAATATATTTGGGTGATTTGTACAAAAAGGTGACATATTTTAAAAGTGAAATTCAGCAATCGTTTCATCATAGTCAATAATGTTTTTTACGTAATTATCAAGATATTTTATAAATAATATATACTTCAACGAAGTACGTGGTATTTATAAAATTTCATTTAATTAGGTATGGTTTGGTAGTTAGTAAGGCATTTCCTTTATTTATTGTTTCAGATCTACCGGGTAGCTCAATATCGGATCGGCTTTTTTAGATTTTAACTCAAGTACTAACTTACTTAAATAATTGTCAATTATTGCCCGTTTAACAAAAAATAACGTGTCGAAAATCTCTTATCCATCTTGCAATGCTCTTGATAAAGGCCTAAAAAACCGAAACATAGAATAGGCAGGGATTATTTAAATTAAAAGCAAATATTTTATAATTAAAAATAAAAATTAAAATATTTGAAGACGTTTTGAAAAAATAACGGCTTATCTTGATCTCTGAGGATAGTCAAATGGCTATATATAAAAATCTATGGGAATAATTTGAGATGTGAGAATTAAGTTTCCCTTGAACCCCATCGTAGTACGTGAACGTTACTCCAGGCTTGTTCACAATAGGAAACTTACGCTGGTCTGGATATGTGGCAACTCTGGCATAAGAGATAATGAAATCACCTTTGCCAGGTATCAAAATTTATTAGATCCGGAATCAATATTTGGCCTATTTTTGAGCACCACCAAATAGAGAGAAAATCTCTCCAATCTGGCAGGAACTTTCATTTTCAAGAAAGTTTATCACATATTGCCTAAACCTTAATTCTAATAGATGATGGGGATTTATGAGGCTAAATAATTAAATAAAGAAATAAGTTATTGCCTATAAGGCACATACTTCTTTTGAAAATTATCAAAAAAAGAAAACAAAATTCCAATATACAGGATACTAGAAAAATAACCTTTACAACTGTGATGTTTATATTAAAGTAACAGTCAGAGACTATTTTTTGCCAACCAATACAAATTGTAACAAAATTAAGGACAAAATATTTCGCTGACGTTTCGAAAACAAAATCTGTTTCCTTTTCCAAAGTTATGAAAACAATCTTGTTTGTTATGTATATTAAATTTTCTGGACAATTTTCTGTTAAAATCTTCACAAGTCTCTCAAATCTCAGTAGCCAAAATGGTAAATAAACTTTGCTTGACAGATACAGAACAGTGTCACCAATTTTTGTTTTAAAAACAAATCTATATAGATTATATATGGGCTTCTAATCAGCTTAAGTATTGCTATATTATTACCTTATAAACAATCTGTATGCATTAATTTATTACCAATAAATAATTATAGTTATTATATTTTACAGTATACATTTTATAAATACACAGTATACATGTTATAAATTCTAACTTTTCTCAAAACTAAATTACTGCCATCTCTTGGTGGGAAGCACAACTCTTTACCATTGGTTTTCAGTTGTGATGGATTAGAATTCTTTAATGTTAGAATGTTATGCACTCTATTAATGTTAGAAGAAAAACTTTTTATTCCTTTGATACTTTTATAAAATTAATTTTTTTTGTTCTATTTTCGGATTTTAAGAACACATTGTATTAATATTTAAATTTTAATTACACATTTATCCGCTTTAAATCAAGCAACATATTTTATTCCTTTGACATTTTTCTGCTCTCTGCTTGTGCTTGACCTGCTTATTTCTGATTCACATAGTATATTTTAGGTAGGTTATTTTTTCGGATTTAAATATAAAATTAGAGAATTCCTGTGTTTTTTATTAAAATATCCAATATTTTAATTTATGCATATTATTTAGTGAAACCATAAATAATAGACTTTTCTGAATGTTCCAGCGGAATGACTAGAGTAGCACGTACTTAATTCATTAGCCACGTAATCAGATCGAAAATATAGGACCATATAATTGGCAATCAGAACTTTTTGTTTCGTGATTTTGTTATTAATTAATTTCAAAGCTCACTTCCTATTGCTAACTATTTACATAATGATAATTGCTTGCTATCGACTCATCAAGGTTTTGTTTATGGGCAGTAAAAGGGAAAATCTTTGCATTCTTGCTTCTAACTCTACCCGTACTATGAAGTACATAAAAAAATTATGAATAAATCCTGAAAAATGTTTTGTTTTCTAAAGCAAACAGAATTATTTAAAATTCTGTCACGACATTATTTCTATCTTAAAAAAAATTGCACGATATTGCATATCATAAGAAATTGTGGTAATGGTGTCACTGTGATAAAAGAAAAAAATTGCTCTAGAAATTCCTTTTATAGTTACATCACATCGCGTAATAATTAATAAAAAAATTTGCGGGTTTCTTATTAATGAATTTATAATTAAAATAACAAAAATTTGAAGTATAATATTTCTGAATGTGTACTGGATATACCCATATGTGCCTGAGAGAGGTTGGAACGTCGGTTTTTCTACATCACCTTTTGCTATAAAACCCTAAATCCCCTACTAAAATAACTTAACTAATATAAAGCAATGAATGAGATAATACACATTAAAAACCTTTAGTCCGTTCTTCCTGTGTTCACACTTTTTCTTCCTTAGATCGGTGACGTCTTTCTTCTGGTATAGTTCAAGTAGGAAGAAACTGAGACATAAAAAACGTAACAAAAACTTTACGACCTCATTAAAACACCGGTACTCTTTTTTGTGCTTTTCGCAAATTGACTCGCTTACCTTTATAGGTTTTTAATAATGTGCGTCGGCAATGTTTCATGTCAAGCTTGGCGCCATGGCCCGCGGCGATATAATTATGTCGTAAAGTTCTTGTTGGGTTTTTCTGTCTCGGGAATTTATTACTTGAACTATACCTTAGATCGATGACTTCTTAATTCACTTCTTTCTGCTTCTGCCTTCAGTTGGATTATATACGACCTTCTCCTTATATCAATGCCTCGTTGACGTTTCTCTAACTTTCGCCTCTAGCTTTAAAATAAATAATAATTATTTACTTATTACTTGTAATTGTTTTCTCAGCTCGTCAGCTTCTTTTTACTTTAGCCTTTGCTGACATTATTCTAATATTTCTTCTTGTACTTTATTATTAATCTTTTTAAACTCTTTTAAATATTTTCTTTATGTTTATGTCATAAAATTTCTTAATTAATTATTTTTTCCGTTCCCTGGTAACCATTTCTCCGCCATTTTCCTTTTTAAACTCCTATCAACATAAACTTTTCTAACCTCCAAATCTTTCCTACATTATTCCTAACCTTCAAATATCTTCTTCCTCTTCTTTATTTTTCTAACCTTCAAATATCTTCTTTCTCTTCTTTATATTTCTAACCTTCAAATATCTTCTTCCTCTTCTTTACAATATCCACCAGCTTATAATTACTAACATAACTATTTTTTATACGTGACATTTATTTGGCACAATAAACTTTAATCTCTTGTCATCTGACATCTCTATCCCCGATCTATCCCATACTCTTGATCTACACTTCAATTTTGAATAATATTCTAAACAACTCAAAATAGAAGCAAGTTCTCTCTTACTTTTCTCAAATAAACAAATTTCCCTTCATAACTCTTTGTAAACAACTTAAAACTATTTTATTATTAACTTATCATAATATGTGTATTTTAGACTTCTACGCCATTTTACATTTTGAATTTTAGTGTTTATAACTTACATAATAAATAAAGAAATAAATAAATCCAAACATACGTATATTACTGTTTTATTTGTCTTCATACCAATTATCTTTTAATTTTCAATTTTATTTTGATAAACAGCCAAGTGGGAGTTAACAGGATTATCCACCACTTTTTGGCATATAAATATTTTTTTTTTCTCTTTCGGCATAAAATAAGAGATGCCTTTGCATCCGTCACTTCGCAGATGCTGCAAGAAATGCGTAATTTGTTTAGAAAGAATATTCAGGAAGTGCCTTGATCAAAATAATGAACAGTACAGTGGTTAAGCGTGTCTAGCTTTCACTGTGAGCATACCTAGCGAGGTCGGTTCGAGCCCCACCTACTGTAAAGTAATTTTCAATTACCCGCCGAGAAGTGGTTCGGATCCCACCATAAACTGTAGGGCCCCGTCCCCTTTACTCACACAAGTCCAGGTTTAAGATGGTCATATAAACATTTATAACATGTATTTGTTAAAATAATTATATATTTTTTTATTATTCGTAGTGTTTGCGCCACTATGTAGGCATCTGTTTCTGTAGAATTTTACTTCCTCGAATGCATTTTAAGAAAAGAAAGTAGTTTTCTTCTACCATAGAAACAGTAATAGAACAACATTCAGATATAAATTCATTAATTTTCGATACTTTTTTTTGGGGAGACTAACCCAAAAATTCGTGTTATAATAAACTGACTCTTTTATATTAAAAATATGCAATTCTTATAGAACTAAACACACTAATCAAATCCAAAAGCCCAGTACACTGGATGTACGTATATTAAACTAGCAAATAAACCAAACAAGTTTTCCTATGCAGGTGGATGTATATTCCCTCGTAGTTATCAGTACATAATTTTCATGTTTAATACATAATAAATAATAAGATACCAATTATGTTAACATAAATTTATTGATAGTTCCCGGTCCACCAGCCAGCATAAAAGCTGCTGCTTTGACAGGCGAATCAATTTTGGTGTCATGGTTATCACCAAGTAAACCAAACGGCCATGTAAATCTCTACACTGTTTATTATCGTGAGGCAGGACGTGTGGGAAAACATGGCAGCAATACCATGATATTAGAAGATACGTTTTTTGTACATGATTTGATGTATGAAGTAAGAAACTTAAAAGAACATCAACTTTATGAATTTTGGGTAAGTAGATGGTAGCCTTTTGATAAGTGCAACTACTGGCATAATTACTTCTGAAAGTTTTCTCCAAATTCGGTCCCATTCCATTTTACATTACTTGTCTATAATTAACAATAAATAATATAATATTTATTCATTAGTTTTCCCACGCTTAGTGTTACATAATCACAACAATATGAGCAATTTTTACGTTGTTGAATAAATTAATTGAAACTTGTACTTAATGCTTTGTTGTTTTTATGTAATAGTTCTGAGATTAATATTATTTATTGTTCATTGTTGTTCACGAATTGGACATAAAAACATTACTTGTTATTAACTTGGGAGTCAAATTTTTCTCGCTACATAATCAAGGATATGACTTAATATTTTGGTATTGTGTCTCTAATTTTGTATGATAGTGCAGTCAGTAGGGAGTTTTGTCGTGCAAAAGGTGGGGTAGTAATAATTTTTTAATATGTTATTAAAGACTAGGCCGTGATAAAAATTCTAGTTTTCTACATTGGGGGGGGGTTGGTGGCGCTCGCGGCACCATCTTCAATAAAAGTTACAAATAACTCGTTTTGGTTGATCCAACGACGAAAAATGACAAAATTAAAGAAGACGCAATTTCTCACATTTTTTGTAACTAGTTACAGTGGCGCGGTGGGAATATCTTTTTTCCCAAAAAATGGTAAAACTCCATTTTTGTGATTTTTAAATTGTTTCTCTCTATTTACTACACAGTTATATTAATTTTGTCAGTTCAATGTATACTTATGTTCACACCACCTTGAGCTACAGTAAATGGTGCGTTTTTTTTATTGTGGTATCCCGGTAGGTCTAATTCACAGCTTCGCGATCTTAGAGGTAAATGACGCTTGAGTAACGCAATTATATTATTAGTGTTTTTTTTATGGTCCTGGTCGGTTGATGTCCTCAATGTCATCATCATCGGTGCTTCTGAGAATCCATTGTTCTTCCATTGATAAATTTTCATCACCTTCGCTCTCACTATCAATATACGAACCTCCGGTACATTTTAGCATACTGACCACTGTAGGAACCACACACAACAGAGCACTTCAACCTCGCTTTTCTGCAACCACATGCTCCACCGCATTCTTTTCGACAAGTGCATGAAATAATTTTAATAAGTTCTCGGGTGCTGGTTGCTCTGTCATTGTGAGTGAAACGAGCCCATTGCTGCCACGTGTCCAGCCCCAGTCTTCTGGGTTTTTTTGGATCCCATGCCATTTTTGGACTTGATCGCAAGAAACCGCGCAGCGTCTTTCGTTGGTAGCAAAGAAGCAAGATTGAATTTGCTTTTTGTTGTAGATTTAACGAAATGTTCATAGCGGATTTCTTCTAAGGTCCTTTTTCATGTTGCTACCATACAAAGCAACAAGCAAAGCGTGCTCTAACCTCTGCGATGTGCTCTAGTCTTGCATCCTGATCTTTAAATATGCTAATGGTGGCACTAAGTCCTGTGGATTTCTGGACAAACGAACAAAATTCACTGTAAAGAAGGCTGCTCTTTTCAAAAGAAACAAAAACACGCACGAGGAAAGGTCTATACCTGCTACACCTGCTCTAGGAATCTTCTATTCCACAAAATAGAAAGAGACTTCAAATGGATAAATATTCTCTATTAATATTACGACACTGCGGCGGTAAAAAAATTTATATGTAACAAGAAAAATCACCATAGTTTGAAATAGATATCCACTGTATATTCTTACTGTAGTGTGGAAAACACATTAAAAATAACTGTAATTCGTTCTTACTAAATTTACCGTCAAAATTGGGATTTTACTATTTTTTGGGAAACATGTTCAGCTTTTCGCCTCTGTAACTCGTTACATATTAGACTTACAAAATATTATCATTATACAAAAAAATGTGAGGAATTTTATCTTCTTTAACTTTGTTGCAGACATTTTCGTCGTAGGACGAACCGCTGAGTTATTTTCAAAAATCAAATTTTTTGTATCTTTTATTCAAGATGGCGGCTCGAGCGGTCCCCCCTTAAGGTCAAAACTTGGATTTTTGTCAAGGCCCAAACCTGAACAACATATTTAAAAATTATTACTACCTTTTAAGGCAAAGATCTTTTTTGGCCCCTACTGATTGGATTATGATGCTCAATGCGATAATTTATTATTCTTAACACAAAACTGTTGGAAATAATATAGTTTCTTTTTAAGGGGGCTTTAGGAACAGCAATGGCTTATTAACAAATGTTAAATCTGCTAAATGGGCGTTGTATAAGTTAAGGTAAAAGAAGGACGATAAGGTCTGAAATCGTTCCCAGCTTGTTCGATAACAGAACGCTTCAATTCCTGTCATCTAAAAATCATAATTAATAATTAAAAGTAGCCTCTCACTAATAGCTCAGTTAAAATACTGACAAGTAAAAAATTGTCTTGATATTTTTATGATAGCGGTTTTTTGCACAAAAAGTTGGAAAAAATATTTCATTAACTTTTAGCAAAAAAAAAAGAAAAAACTCCATCGTGGCAACATTGTTATAAAGGGTGGGGGAGTAGTGCGTCCGATTTCGATATTCGAGCTCTACGATAGCTAGAAATTAAAGAAAAATACTAGTAAACTACATAAAAATGTGTATAACTGAAAATTATTTTCTAATAAACAGTGCCATTTTTTAATTAAAAATGGAATACTATATATATATTAAAACATAATATTTTAGTCGCAAAGCTCCTCTACAAAATCCTTATTTTACTCCAACAGCTACTCTCTCCGGGCTATGTGCCCCGCCGAGCGCTGAATTATACGTTACAAGCCTGGCGCGTTAAGTGTAATAATCGCATATTACCAACAAAACGCTAATGCTTCGATTGCAACAAACACCAGCCGAAAGACTGATCCTACTTAAAGGAGCTCTCGTGCCAGTCGTCCCATACTACTTGCAGACTGCAGTTTCGAGCTGTTGGCTCTCGTCAATGCAAGGTAGGCATGCGACAAACGACACGAGGATCCCTTGACTATTTGGTACATCTCAGTATCTCTACGATAGCGACATGTAAAATAGTAAGCAGGCGTCATCTAGAGGTCCAGTGTCTGTTGCAATCGAAAAATAAATAGCCTGACCGGACTTAGCATAGTTCAAGTGTGCTTCTAGCTGGCAGAAATTTTAAAATATAATATTTCAGTCTCAAACTGAAAAATCCTTATTTTACTATAAGGAATGTAACCAGAGTGCAACCAACAGATACTCTCCGGGCTATGTGCCCCGCCGAGCGCTGAATTACATGTTACAAGCCTGGAGCGTTAAGTATAATCATCACATATTACCAACAGAACGCTAATGCTTCGATCGCAACAAACACCAGCCATACCACTTACAGACTGCCGTTTCGAACTGTTGGCTCTCGTCAGTGCAAGGTAGGCATGTGACGACCGGCACGAGGATCCTTTCACTACTTGGTACATCTCGGTATTTTTACGATAGCGACATGCAAAATAATCAGCAGGCGCCATCTAGCGGTCCAGTGTCTGTTGCAATCGAAAAATAAATAGCCGCTATCTGCTATAAGCACTTTATTGCGTTTCTAGTAATTGGTAACTAAAATACCATTCAGAGCGCACATCCTAATAATAATAATATTAGGTTTCAAGAGGAATACGACGAAACGTGCCCTTGTGCATTTTAACATTATATATATAACAATGTTGCCACGATGGAGTTTTTTTGCTAAAAGTTAAAGAAATACTATATATATTTTGGCTGAGCTTAAGATAACATTTAAAAACAACGGCGATATTTAAATACGTGACAGATAAATGTACGTCATATATCTAAAAATCTTTGTTGTTCTCAAATGACCCATATAAAAAATAAAACAATAAATTAGTATTTCTTTTTCTGCTCGAAATGCAGAGAACAAAAATAGCAACCAGTTGAAATAACTTTTTACCCCAGCCCATATTATGAATATATGAGAATTTTCAATAATAATAGCGTAAGAGTAAAAAATAGAATAAATATTTGATTTTCCTACAACCAGGTGTCAGCCACGACAACTATGGGCGAAGGAGAACCAACATCTATTATAGCCCAATCTACCGACTCTAGAGCCCCAGCAAGGATAGCGTCTTTCTCGCAAGTATTACATAAACCCATTAGATCCATAGTATTATTAACCTGCTCAGCTGTGGGGAACCCTACACCTAGAACTATATGGAAAGATCGAGAACAGACTATGACCCATGGCGACTACTATGAGATTACACCTGAGGGACATTTAAAACTTAAGCGTAAGATTCAAAGTTATTATAACAATAAAACTGAATTTAATGAGGTTTGCTAAAGCTAAATGACTCTTGAAGCATGCTAAATGTATAAATTAGTATTGCATTTTATATGGTCGAACGTATATTGTTTATGAGATTTTCTACTTCACGACTGTTGCAAAATAATTCATTCGATGGAAATAAATATTGCATGCGCTACATTTTGCAAACGTGCGTTTATTTATAAAAATTTATGTGAACTCGTATTACCCATATTTTAGTTCAGGTGTTTTTAACGTTTCATAATCTCATAGACCATAAAATGCAAAATTTAGTGTCTGATAACTCTAAATAAACAACATAAATAATTTGTATTTTAATGTTACTGGGATGGAACAAATTCTCGGATTTGACTTAATTAAATTTCATTAATTGTTAGCGAAGTCATTGAAAACAAACGCCAGTTACACGATTTTCCCTCAAGCGTCGCAAATGCACGTTTTGCATTTACAAATTTTGCACTTAGTTGTGCTGTCATTTTGTAGGTTCGTACCTTTTCGTTAGTGTTTATAGCCTGCCGTAGGTTTCTTGAGTGTCTCATCAATAACAATCCTATAAGATTTATTTTTCGTTTAAAAATTTAAGCACTACACTACGAACGTTGCATGATTCCGTCGAAGTATCTTACGCACAGCAAATCCAAAGTAAAATTCAACTCTTTTCTGAAAACTTCCTTGCATTTGAACAAGACGGAGCACTGCCACATTTTGTTGTGACTGTCCATGAATTTCTTATTGATACATTTCCTGATCGTTGGATAAGTAGAAGAGGTCCGATGATGGAATACCACCTCGGTTACCAGATTTGACTCCGTTAGACTTTTATGGGGATATTTGAAGACTCTATGCAACTCAACCAGAATCTCTAGATTATTTTCTTGCTCTAAAATTATTATTAATTATACTAACCTTAAAATTACAAAGGAAATGTCCGTGTTATAGTGTATTCTTCAAAGATTGTTTCATCTCAAACATTGTTACACGTAATTAAAAGCATTTATCTGTCTAAAAAACAAACGATTTCATTAATTTTTACAAGAAGTCGTATTATTCTCCTCTGGAATTGATATTTTAGCATATGCTAATAATAATAATTTATATATGTAAACAAATTAGGATCACGTGTAAAGTCTAAATTTATATTTGATCGTATAAAAATCTTATTGAACTATATTACCACCGCAGATGTATTTCAATGCGACTTTTACATTTAATCCACTTCTTGTTTGGTGGTATAATATTATACAGTTTAGCTGTAGTAGCTTCTTTGTGTGATCATCTTTGATGTTTTGGGTCCTCTTGTTGCTTGCATTTTATGGCAAGTTTCATAATTGAGCTCTATATTTATTAATTCTGATTTGTTGTTATGCTTTCTCGCCAACAAAGAGAGGCAATAAAGCTACCATTTCAATTTCGAACTTTCAGTTGTGTAATAAATTTTTTGTAATATAGTCTTTAATAACCACTTTTGTACCTTTTTCAAACTATCCATGTGATTACTTGTTGCTCCTCCCCAAGCTACAATTCGATGTTCTAGATTAATTCAGGTCAGATAGCAAAGGAGAATGCATTTTTTCGAACAATTCCTCAGTGCATTTTGTGAACGTGATAATTAGGATAAAAATAGTGGAAATTAGATGTAAAAAAGATGTTTCCGAAAAACGACGTGGAAATGATAAAAAATGGTCATAGAACAATTTTTCAAAAACCTATTTGTTCCTGATGAAATTCTCTACAATCCTATTATCTTTAAATTTTCGTAAGGTTTCGTTTAGTACTTTAAAAACGCATTTGAAAATCGGGCTATTTCTGAATTTTGAACGTTCGTGCGCTCGAGCGGAGGGGAAGTGACGAGTGGTGGGGGAAGTTTCTCCCGCAGTCGAACTTGGAGCGCCGCTAAATGATCGCGATTCACGATATAGGTCCTATTACTGTGCCTTGTAACACTATATTGTATAATTTTAGTGTCACTAAAGGTGTTATGAATTATAACATTTTGTGTTCTTTCTTGTTTTGCTGAGGTAGTTGCAATATGATCATACAATCATATAATCAAATATAATCATACTTGTTAATTACATAGAAATTGAGAGAAAGAAATGAATTCGCTATAAAAAAATGTGTTAGTAACATTATTTCAGTTCACGCACCTATTTATGCTTCATATTTGAAAAACAAACCACATAATGTTTTAATGATTTATGGAAATTCGTTTTTAATATTGCAATATATGCTAAAATACCAATTCCAGAGAAGAATAATGCGACTTCTTGTCATTAAAGGTTGCAAAAATTAACGAAATCATTGTTCATGTTTGAAACATTCATAATAATCATAATAATGCGGCAAACGATACGAAATCAAGGTACGTACTAAATAATAAAAATTTAGTCATGCATACGACACGTTTGAGGGTATCTGCAACCCTTTTAATACCGGCCAATCGATCTGCCAATGTTATAGCAAGATTTATAAGATAACAGGCAAACAATATAAAAGGTTATAGCCTTAACTAAATGATAATTGTGTTCAGTATTTTTTGCGAATTGGGTGTTCTGTCTCCCTCCGATACCGCTATCAGGATTAATCCTTATGGATGACACTTACATGCCCCCTCAACATTATCTCAAAAAATAGGCCTTAACTAAATAATCGCTGAAAAATGTCACCAGCTCTTAGACTATAACGTCTACGGATAACCTATCTGGAAAAGATAAAGTTTTAAATGTAATATGTATAATATTGCTTATTCCTGCATATGCAAAAGAATTTAGCCCCTACTCCTTTCCCATTAGAAAAGAAACTAAGCAATTATATTAATTTTCTATTTTAGTGTAATTACATTGCAATATAAAGCAATTGCATAATGCGTGTATTAATTATCATATTCGAACTATAATTAACGAATTAATTAATTTCAATTCATTTAAGTTCTTGATCCGTCACTGGCCGGCAATTACATCTGTATTGCAAAAAATTTATTTGGACAAGACAACATAACTTATACCATCGTCGTGTTAATACCTCCAAGTGCCCCAACTGTAGAGGTGCAGTTCAGAACCAGCACAAGTATTAGACTTCACTGGAATCGCCCAGAGGACGGTGGCGCACTAATCCAAGGTACTTTCGATTATTTCTACTTTATATCCACTCGCTATATGAATTCTCTTGTAGACCTTATTATTATGTCGTAATATCTATATAGCAATAAAACTTGATATTAGAACCTGTTTAAAAACGTGTTTACTTATTGAAAAATATTAAAGAATTTCCTGCAATTGAACTTTTCATATACAGAAAATATTACAAGAGAATTTTTTATACATTTTTATTCGCGTCGTTTTACCTCAAAAAAAAAACTTGTAAAAGTATTTTTTTTGTAATGATTTCGCCTTAATTTGCCTTTGGTATGACAAGAAATGCAGTGACAAATTTTGAATTACAACGATAAAAGTTAAAAATTCAAATTGGCAAATGATAATTTTGGGTTATTTTGCTGATTCTCTCCAGTTCTAGTAATCATATCTAGAAAAATACACCATTGTTCACATTTGTTCGAAATAATAGGCCCTTATAAAAATTACGAAAAATTTGTTAACCTACAAGAAAAAAAAGAAAAGACTTACTTTTTTCTAACAATTTAAGATAATAAATAAAATTAATATTTATAGGAGTTGGCACAGTGACTCCTCTCATCAAATTAAATAACTTTACCAAGTTGCAGTCAAAATATTAGTTTGTGAGAAAAACTAAAACTATTAATTATAATATATCTTACAAGTTTCCGGATATCTGGAAAATTAC
Source organism: Leptura quadrifasciata (assembly GCA_963675555.1). Lineage (NCBI taxonomy): Eukaryota > Metazoa > Arthropoda > Insecta > Coleoptera > Cerambycidae > Leptura > Leptura quadrifasciata. The sequence continues at coordinate 53,128,824 of OY776682.1, read as the reverse complement.
CAAAATCTGTCCAATTTAAAAGCTGGCGATCCATCGTCCATAATCAATTACAGACCCATTGCCGTTTCACCCATGCAACATGGATTCATGTCACAAAGATCCACAATATCAAATCTGGCTTGTATTTTCCAATTCATATGTGACAATCTGGATTCAGGGGGGCAGGTGGATGTCATATACACGGATATCCAAAAAGCCTTTGACCAGATAGATAATTATTTGTTATTATCCAAGTTAAGAGCTTTTGGATTCTCGGATACATTAACCTTGCTTTTTACATCTTACGTGTTCTCAAGGAAGTTGTTTAACACGGCGGTCACAGATCTCTTAATTATACAGCAACGTCAGGCGTCCCTCAGGGTTCCAACTTGTGGCCTCTGCTGTTTTTGATTTATATGAATGACGTAATCATCTACTTTCTGCATAATTCTATACAATTTGACTATAACATAAACAGTTTTCCGCACTAGCGTTGTTTGGAATTTGAAGATCTCGGTGTGTTATTGACTGCAAACTTAGTTTTTCTAGCCATATTTTAGTCAGTTGCTCGGATTCTTTGTCAGAAACTAGAATTGTTTCTCTAGTGTTGAAAGTTTGAAAATTTTATGTTTCATATACATTAGATCGAAGCTGTAATATGCTGCTTTCATATGATCTCCTGTATACCAAAATTTGATTTTATTCACTGAATCTGTCTAGAGAAAATGTGTAAGGTTCATGTTTTTTCAAACTAATGTTTTTTCAAACTAATGTTTTTTCTACAGCGACGCACTGATAATAACCTCCTATTAGATATGTTCAATATGACTTCACTAAGTGAAAAAAGGAACTGTGCTGCTCTTTCTTTTTTGTACAATCTAGTTAACAACAATATCGATTGTTCATCCCTTGTTATAAACTTTGCTTTTTAATTCGGCCTTTCTGATATTAATCACCACAGTAAAACAACTCATAATATATTTCACCTACTATACGCGTTCTGATGCGTTTTTTGCCTTAATTTTAATTTTATATTTATACAGGGTGTCTCACCGGGAACTGAATCTATCGCTATAGAGAAAAGTACGCATCAGAAAATTTTGAAAATTGAGATAATTACTGATGTCGGTGTGGCCAATCCAACTAAAATAATTACAAGTAGCTGACACTTCCGCTTATACCGGAAGTCGATACCAATTTGCTTATTTCAAATGGAACACCCTATGTATTTTAGGGTTTTCGAAAAGAGCATAAAATTCTGAGTCGAGAATATGTAGCATATTCTATACCTAAACCTAGCCGTTTCAGAGATATTTGACATTTTATAGAAAATTTTACAGGTGCGACGGTTTGCAAGAGCCGTTATAACTTTCTTCGTGTAAAAGATCCTCATTTGCTTCTTGTCACATAAAAAGAACACAAAAATAACTACGTTCTACAACTGAAATAAATTCAATAATATCATACCAAGTGTTCCGTTTTTCGCGTTACATTTTGTCGAATTCAAACCGCGAAAACTTGTTTAGGTCAAATGGAACACCCTGTATTTTTTTATGTCAAGTTATGTAAAATTGAATTCCCTTTTTTTTGATATTAGCATTGTGGGGATTAAAGTTACAAGTTTTTGAAATATTTGCGATTTTATTAGAAATTCATGAATTGTTCTAATCATTTCATCAAAATAGCCATGATTAGAAACAATCAGTCATTATCTTATGTCAAAAAATGCCAGTAGCAAATGTGCTGCAAGTTCTTGATACTACTTTATCACATTCTCCATAAATAATAAACAAATTTAAAAAGTCTTCGTGGGTGTAATTTAAACGTGCTGGCATTTTTTGACATAAGATAATGACTGTTTCTAATCATGGCTATTTTGATGAAATGATTACAACAATTCATGAATTTCTAATAAAATCGCAAATACTTCAAAAAGTTGTAACTTTAACTCCCACAATGCTAATATCAGAAAAAAGGAAATTTAATTTTACACAACTTGACGTAAAAAGTACAGGGTGTTCCATTTGACCTAAACAAGTTTTCGCGGTTTGAAGTTGACAAAATGTAACGCGAAAAACGGAACACTTGGTATGATATTATTTCAGTTGTAGAACGTAGTTCTCCTTGTGTTCTTTTTACGTGACAAGAAGCAAATGAGGATCTTTTACACGAAGAAAGTTATAACGGTTCTTGCAAACCCTTGCACCTGTCAAATTTTCTATAAAATGTCAAATATCTTTGAAACGGCTAGGTTTAGGTATAGGATATGATACACATTTTCGATTCAGAATTTTATGCTCTTATCGAAAACCCTAAAATATATAGGGTGTTCCATTTGAAATAAGCAAGTTGGTATCGACTTCCGGTATAAGCGGAAGTGCCAGCTGCTTGTAATTATTTTAGATGAATTGGCCACACCGACATTAGTAATTATCTAAATTTTCAAAATGTTCTGATGCGTACTTTTCTCTATATCGATCGATTCAGTTCCCGGTGAGACACCCTGTATATCTTTACTGCCTCATGAGTACGTCCTACTACATTTTAAAAGCCATTTATTTAGGTTTCTGTTATTTCCAATATACAGCATATACAATATTAGGTTCCAGTTCATCATTTCATTTGGAATTCTATTTTTTTATTTAATAATTTTAGGCTTACTCTGCATTTGAATATTTTCTCATATTTTTGTAATTTATATTCTCATGTTCTCTATAACAGTTCTGTTTCCTGTAATTGGGTATTTACCTGTTGGAAATAAATGCATTATTTATTTATTTATTTATTATCGGATATAATTTCATCCGAAATGTTATAATCTTATCATCTGTGATTGGCAGGGCTAGTTTTAGACTTTTATAATAAGCACCTTGCCAGTCCGAAACAAAAATTATTTGTGATATTTTATCGTCCAAATATATAATTCTGTTCAATTTCCAGGCATTAACGGATATTAAGTATTAGATTTGAAAATAGCAACCACTACATTTCTTGCCCCTTATTAATCCATTATAGACTCACCGTTGTCACAACGATCAACTCAACGTATGTACTTGTTATATTTTGTTGCCCTGACGCCAACGTCTTCCGTCCTCAACGTAAGGTCCTTCCAAGTAAATAAAACCAGCAATCGTGGACATGGCGCCCAATGTGGGGCCATGTCAATAAAACTGGTCAGAATATTTTATTCATCTGTTCAGGCTAGGCGGTCCCATGCACTATGTACATGGTGATAGAGCGACATGGATTCCGAAACGATAAAAAAATACTTCTTTATATTTTATTTTTTTACAAGATAATAAATAGTCCGAATTGTCTTGTTTCATTCGAAATTTAATTGCGAACAATGTGTTATTTTTTCAATATTACTGGAATCAAGGAACACCGGCAAAATATCCCAACATTGTTTTCCAATGTAGACAATTCTATTCATTGTACTAACCTTATCTGATATAATTCAATTTCACCGAAGGATACAATGGTCAACTAAATGTCAAGGGTACTGATTCAACAAACAACCGTTAGCTTTGATAAGCCTTTTCCATCTAGATGGAATAAAGTTCAGTGAAAGAGAAACAATCGCCCTTAACAGTACTATTAGCATAATAAATTTAGAATCTTTATGAGTGAAAATTATCGGTGGACCGTCATTTAGGAACATCCTGTGATTCTAAAAGCCCTGTTATGTTAATACTGTAATATTTTGGTATTTATAAACGTATGTTTCAGGTTATATTTTAAATACCAAATATAATACTGACGACTGGACTTCCATTGAGCTCTCTCCAGAGCTGTCTACATATACTTTGGAAAACCTCCGCTGTGGTTCACCATACCACATTTACTTATTCGCTCATAACAGGGTTGGTAACGGAAGACCTAGTCCAATCCAGACTGTGAACACCCATGGTGGCCGACCTGAGTTGCCTAAAGAAACAGATTTTATTTTCACGAACGCCACAGCGTTACAGTTAAATTTGAAGAGCTGGCCTAATGGAGGATGCCCTATCAAGCAATTTTCCATAGAGTACAAAGCCGTCGAGGACAACAAGTGGAAGCTTATTGCTAAAAGCGTGTCGAATGAAATAATTGTGGTACCAAACTTGCAACCTGCTCGATGGTATAACCTGAAAGTGAATGCAGAGAATGAAGTGGGAAATGTTCAGGGATTGTTTAATTTTGGCACAACCACACTAACAGGAGGTAAATAAATATTAAATTCCGTGATTTTTAAATTTGCGCTAATGCTTTAATTCAATAATTCATTTTTTTTAAATTGTATTTGATTAGGCTTATCTACTAATGTAGAGAAAGTAGTAGGTAATCCGTTGACATTAAGGTACCCCTACACGCTCAATAATATTGCGCAATATTTGACATTGCGCAATATTATTGTGCGTCTGAGGAGTATATTGTGTATATTGCGCAAGTATTGAATAAAGATTGAACTTGCTTGAAATTTATTGCGCAATGTTGCATTATTTGCACGTGTAGGGACAATTTGCCCAATAGTTATTTGTATCAGTCACCATGGTGAAGCGAACTGAAGACCGCGAATTTGTTATTGAACTTTTGCAATTTGCTTTTGAAACTACTAGATATTGCACAAGAATATTGAATCGTCTTTGTTAAAACATATTGCGCAATATAATATTGCGCAATGTAGTATTGCGCAATATAATTGCGCGTATAGGGGATAACTTAGCGAAGGTCTAAGTATAGCCATTTATTATTGACCCTTAATAGTTTTGAATAATATTGTTATCAAATTTTGATTGAAGTGGGTGGCTATATACACACATTTTGACCTGAAAAGAAACTTCCTACATTTTTTTGAGAAATGAAGAATTTGGTAAATTTTCAGATTTAAATATTTATATTTCATATGTAGGAATGGTCGTACGAAAAAATTCAGAGTTAAAATTTTTGTATTTTTATATTCTTCACTAGATACTAATCGACTGAACTAAACTAAATTATTTTGAACTATCTACGCTAGAAATAGGACTTAATAAAGTACAATTGTATGAATTTTGTTCTCCTTAATATTATGAGGGTCCATTTAAAACGAGATATTGCCAAAAAGCTGCTTCTCATTGACTATAACATTAAAAATTTTGTTGATAATTTTTTACCAAACGTATTAACCAATCAAAATTTTGCATTCCAAGTCATGTGTCAAAATTTATCCAATCAGTAAAAGATTACAGCAATAACACGCATATATGTGGTATTATCAGCCAAGGCACAAATAATATTTTCAAATATCAGATTGAAATTCAACAAATGTCAAATTGAAAATCAATTAGAAAAATGTCACAAAGATTTGGTAATGTGTCAAACGAATCAATTAGTCAAATTGTATTAGAAAATACACCCAAAAATACCATTAAAAGTAAAAAAAAGTTGCTCGGTCAGAACATACGAATTGAATGGAAAACGCAGTTTTGATGAACTGGCTTTGATATTAAAAGATTATGCAGCGAACATGAGAAATCTAATGGAACAGAATATAAAAAAGCAACTGTTAAAACTATTTGGAATGATACAAATAAGGTACTATAAGAAAAATATTTCAAAGACTTCAAAATAGTGTTTGATTCCTTTACTAGTGTTATATTAAAAAATGCTCGTGATGCAAGAGATGCTACCCGCAAATGACTACAAATGGATGTAAACAATCAAAAATGTAGAGTGCCTCTAAGTTTAAACGATTTAAATGAAATCACTAATTTATGGGATAAAAATACTCCAGAAGGTTTACAAAAAATGTTACCATAATGTAGCCTGTTTAGTTAGCTTGGCGCGGTGGAGAAGCTGCTGCTTGCCTAATAGATTATTTTAGTATCGTACCGAAATCCCCGCTTAGAATACGCCAGTAGCCTAGTTGGGGGATTGGTACTCTGCTGTGGACGAACCGCTGCTCTCAGGGTCGATTTTGACTGTTGTAGCGATAAGACTCTTAAATTGTATGTGGGTATTGCTGCGTCGTCTGAGGTGGCGTATGATTTGATTATTGGCTTCCACGATGGCAGGAGGGCCCAGGCTGACTGTTTACAGCGCCGAGCGTGCTGAGATGATAGCTTATAGAGGCGCTAATGCCCAGAGTTGTAATTAGAATTAAAATAAAAGACGGTATTCTTCCAAAATAACTAAAAGCAACGCAAACGGCGTTCGTGATGTTAGAAAAAATGTTAATGTGTTAAAGTTTTTTAAGCCCTAACTTTACTGAGATAAAACTGACTCTACTGTTCCCGCACTACTATACACCTCGAATATTGATAAATACTCAACATTTTATGGTAGAGAATGCCTCAAAGGTGTTGCTTAAAGGTAAGCAATACGCTTTGAGCAGTCCCTATGACAAAATTATCTCGGTATTGTCAATGCTCTAAGTGTATTATAGATGAAGATTTCACACCTATATTTTTTATCCAATAAAATGTGTTTTCTCTAGTGTCACCATGGCAACCAAGGTATTTTTTTGGGCTCAGTGCTCCAATATTTTTCTCCACTTGAAATTGATTCATCAAACTGGAATATTAAATTCCATCCTGCAGGATACAATGCTCTGTTCTAGTATTTCATTATTTTGTTGTTATCCTTCAATTGACGGTATTCTGATAAAAGATCGAGGTTGGGACATAACTATTCGAAAAGGGGCAACGCCCATAAAATAAACACATTTTAGTTCCAAAAAATACTTCCTATTTAATATATGTATGTTCTAACATAGTGTAAAAGTTTATTAATGACTATGCTATTTAAAGGTTCATACCTCTAGGCAAAATTAGATATACTTCCTTAATATAATAATTATTTACATTGAATATTTGTACAGCAGATCAAATATTAACGTGGGTGTATTTTTTAAATTTTAATTGGTACGCTTCATCAAAAGTAAACAATAATTATGGGTAGTGTATTTTCTTAGTGGTGCCTAAGTAATGAATTATTTTTTTAGTATGCCAAGTTACCCATTTCTGGCAATATATTATACAATGGTATTGATAATCACAGATTGTACTTAAAGATGATTAACAGCAGCAACAGATTCTATGCTAAAAAATTGATATTTTTAATCTTGAAATTTTATCATAAAAACGCTACATACATTCTATTATGTAACATTGAAAGATATTAATTGCATTTTAGTCTCCGGCTATGCTTTTCAGAGTTGGGTGTTACACTTTGGTATATCATGACAGTTCAAGGCATTCTTTCACTCTATATAACGACCTTGCAAAATACTTAATGTTCGACCTTAGCAGATTAAGTTAGTAACTGTACGCGAGGTGATACGTAATATGCACTATATCATATTGTTTTTATTTTCATTTAGATATATGAAACGGTTTCATAACACGTATATTATCTTTAAACCTTGCCGAAAGATAACTGATTTAATTTCGAATTAAGAAGTCATTAATACAGCTGTTAAGAAAAGCGTACGACCTTACCTAATTATTTTTAAATAATTTCATCACAGTCTGACTACGTTAAAAAATTCACGTCATGATTATATCTCTAATAATTGCGAAGTGCAATTTCGAGATGGTGAAAATTTTGCAGCATGTGTGCTAATTTACTAAAATTCTGCTTGTACATAATAGGGTGTCCCAACTAAAAGTACCCAGTGAGTAACTGGGGATATTCATTTTTCGACTGTATTTTCAAGGCGCATTTGAGCGTAACATTTGTATATCTATCTTGATTTCTCCACCCTACATAGCCAATAATTCAAATGCCAAGGGAGTCCCAAGTCATACTAGGTCTATTTTTTAATAGCAATGTTCTTTTAATAAGTTGGTTTTTAATAAATCTGTTCCTTCACAAGTTTTATTAACCGGTCTGTTTTTTGTCACGTCTAGTTGACTGACTCTCGACCTTGAAAGCAATGAGAAAATACGTGGGATTTTGAGTTGAAATTATTGTAGTTTATCTACTGATGATATTTTCTTTAAGGACGAAGAGTTTCTTCAACAGGATGGGACGCCCACATGTTTTACTGTAACTATCTAATTTTTTAAACAAAGAAAGAAAGAAACAAATAAATTAATGTTTATTTGCCACTGACACATTATTTTATAATGTCTATTGGTTTATAACATAAACAAATAAACACATTAGTCTCACATAAGGTAAAGCTTATCTCATCTTTTTAATATATTTTCTAATAACATGTATTTCTATTCCTAACTATCATAATACGTATAAAATGTACACCTACATGTATGTACAACTATTATCTCTGCTTAATTTCCGAATCCATTAATACACCTATATTTCTTTACGACATATAAAGCAAAAATAAATGATTCTTTCACTTTTTTTTCTTGGTTTTCTTATTTTTGTTCAATTAGCACATTAATTTCTGACCTTTCTTTCTCTAGCATAAACTGTTGTATTTTCCTTTTAAAAATATTGTTTGAAACTGAATTTCTAACGTATAAAGATAAGTAGTTAAAGAATCTAACATCTTTGTCCAATACTTTTTGTCGTTGCTTTCGTTTTAACTGCATATTGCTTATACATTGTTTCATAGATATGATCAACAGGCTCTAACTCATTGCGATAATGATATTGCCTTGTAGCCACAATTAAAAAGTATAGTTGTCGCAGGTCTAAAATTTGTACCTCGCGGAAGTGATCTTTGGAGGGGTAAGTATTTCCCTACCGAGCATTATTTTAAACTTTTTCTGTAATATTAGCAGTTGTTTAATATAGTTGTATGTAGTACTGCCCCATCCAATGATCCCATATCTTAGTCTGGATTGTATTAATCCATAGTACATTGTATTTAAAGATTTTGTGTCAAGAAAAGTTTCCATAAATTTAAATTTATATATAATAGCAGACCTCTTAAATTATTTACTATGCCAGCTATGCAAGTATCCCAATGTAAATTTTAGTCCAAGTGAACTCCTAGATATTTAAATGTAGTGATTTTTTCTATCTCCAATTTGTTTGGATCTTGCGTAATCTGTAGACAGTTAAAAGTCGGTAGGGTATTTTTATACGAAAAAAATGGCAAAAATTTCGTTTTTGAAAAATTTATCGTTAAAAGCTTTTTGTCGAAAAAGTTTTTAATGTTTCCTAAGTCTATTTCTGCTTTAATTTTTAAGTCTGCCTAAGAATTAGCTGTGTAAAATAGAGCCGCATCGTCTGCAAAACTAATGATTTTTCCACTGGAATTTAGACAGAGTAGCTCATTTACATACAGGGTGAATAGGATTGGCCCTAACACGGTTCCTTGTGGAACACCGTATTGAATAACTGATTATTTACTTTGAGCTGTATTTATTTGAACAAAGTGTTTCCTATTACTTAAGTAGCTCTTCATTAGTGTTAATGGGGTACTCCTAAACCCTACATTTTCTAAGCACTCTATGAGTTGAGAATGACAAACAGTGTCAAAGGCTTTAGAGAGATCTAAGAAAACAGCAAGTGCTTGCTTGCTCCGACTGACTGATAAATTTCCTTTATTAAGCATGCAATCGCATCCTGCCCTCTCTAAAACCAAATTGTTTTTCTGATAATATATTGTGTTTAGTGAAAAAGTTGTTAATTCGTTACTTCAGTATCTTTTCAAAAATTTTACAGCTGTTACTCACAAGAGATACTGGTCTACAGTTAGATACATCGCTCTTTTCTCCACTCTTATATAGTGGCTTCACTGCCGCTATTTTAAATATATCAGGCCATACTCCTGTAAAAAATATTCTGTTGATTAAATTACATAAAGTTTGGTTTATAGTTTCTGCAAGTCTCAGATTTTATTTGGTCGACGCCAGGGGCTTTATGGTCTTTTAAACTTCTTTTTTTCTTTTCCGATCTCCTCTTCATTAATTTGCGGTAAATAAATTGAATACGGATTGATGTTCACAGTATTCCTTTCATTTCTTCTACCAACTTGATTTTGCTAGCTAAGTCTTATTATATTTATAAAGAATTTGTTAAAAACTTCGCATGTTTCTTCTTCTTGTATTATCTGTGTCCTTCTGTATCTATAATTTTTTAAATTTTGTTTCTTGATTTGCTGCCTTCAATTTCCTTAATTGTTTTCCATAGTACTTTGCAGTTGTCTTTGCTTCCTTCTATTTTGTTTTTATAGTAACTGGCTTTAGTTATTTGAATTAGATCGTTTAGTTTGTTTCGATGCATTCGATATACTGTTGCTAACTCGGTGTTTTCTGGGTCTCTTTGTACTTTTTTAAATAGTATATCTTTCTTGCATATTGATTGATTTCTATTCTCTTCTTTTTTAAAACGGTTGTGCATTGGTCTATTTCTTTTCTTATTCTGTTATGATAATTTCTGTTGCTTTATTCACATCTGGTGTATTGTATAAATCTTCCCAATCATATTCACTTAATTTGAATTTCAGTTTTTCATAATCCGTATATTTTACAGTCCATCTTTCTGTGGGTTGGTGATCGTTTTCTATTTCACTATGTAATTCGAGTGCCAATAGTATTGAGAAATTATCCGTGATTCCGTGATTGAGGATTTATAAACCACAGGGGAAATTTCTTCATAATTCTCATTTATTTGGTCAACAAACAAATGGTCTATGCAACTTTTTGAGCCTTCCTGTGTTCGCGTATATACATTTGTTGTTGATATAAAGCCATATTCTGCCATAGTATTAAGATACTCCTCTGTTACAGGATCATATTATGTTTAAATCACCTATCACAATATTATCACCATTTTTTTCTTTTTTGACATTATTTAAATAGTTATTTAAGTTTGTAATGAATTCTTGAATGTTGCTGGTAGTCTATAGATTGTTGTGATTGATATAGTTTTGCCATAAATATTCATTTTGACCTTTACTACACAGTTATTACCTAAATAATACTTATTCCAATTGAAATCGATATTTTCTCTAATATAGATTACTACTCCATCGTTTTTATTTATGTCACCATTTTTGTAAATAGCCGTATATCCCTCGATATCAAAAAATGTTGTTTTCGTAATATTAAAGGTTGCAGTAAGCACTATGCAGTAAAAACTACAGCGCAATTGTTTTAAGAATATGTTGAGCTCGTCATAGTTTCTTGATAGACTTCTTATATTTAAGTAATAAATTTTTAAATTTGTATTTTTCGTAAATGCAAGATTATTATATAAAAGTCGTTGAAATTATCCAAAACTTGTGTTTCGACTGTTTTGAAGTTTACATCCATTGTTTACTTTATATGTTACAGAACATCAATTAATAGTGAACAAATGATAATGCTAATAATAATAATAATAATAAAATCTAAGCAATACTTCAAAAATTTAAACAATACCTAAAACTACCTCTTAGGGATTAAACTAGTTTAATATTATTTACTATTAACTACGTCTAATTATTCTTTTTATTTGATTTCATTTATAAGTGTTTTTCTGCTGCATACCCCTTAATGTGTATGTCACTGAGGTGTTTCCTTCCTTTTTACTTTCCTCTTTAGCAGATTTATCTTTTGATGTTCCTGCAACTATTCTTCCTTCTTCCTTTTTTCTTTTTGTTCTTTTTTGTTTTTTTGTCTCTTGCTCCTGGCACTAATTTTCACTACTCTCAATCTCAATCTCTTCGCTCTCTCTCTTTCTAGTTCTTCTGTTGTATAAAACTCACCGTCTATTTCTAGTTGGTTTTCTTTTATTTTGGCTTGTTGATTCTTTTCTCTTCCGATTTTTTATGCTTTCTTAGTATATTTTGCTCTATCTTCTGGACACAGATCATGTGTTATTGAAATGTTGCTTCCTTTTAGCCTCCGCGTGTTTTTAAAGATAATTGCCTTTTTCAAGTATGATATAAACTTTATTATTACTGGAGATTTAGTATTTTTCCCATTTCGATAAAGATTATTGATATCTTGTTCTAAATAAATTAAGTTACAACCTGCTTTCCTTAAATATTGAAAAAAGTAAACTTATGGCTTTTACTTTCTTGAAGGAGGACCAACCCAACATATATATCTACACACTTAATAAATTGTCCAAAAGATAACGATTGTATATGCCGAGTTAAAAAGAAAACCCTTGGAGTTATGATAGATTAATGTTTTAGATGGGATCAATATATTATTTATATAAACAAACGTATGAGAGAGTTAATACGTAAATTTTATTCTCTGAGAGAAATTTTAAACCTGAAAAATTTATCTATAGTATATAACTCCCTTGTGGACTTTGTTTTACGATATTGTGAAATGTTGTGAAATTTTCTAATACTTCTCTGTATTATCGTATTTCAACACAAAACATATTTCATGACTTATTTTTCCCCTGTTATTCTTTTAGTAGCATACCATAATGTATAATGCAACCTTGAGTTGTTAATCTCGGTTAGAGTACATCTTTTTTTTTCTCCACAAGAAAAGAAAATTCTCATTTTCAATTTCTTGATATTTTGCAAAGACATTTTACAAACAAGCTCATCCTGGGCTTAGGTAAAGTTTCTTTGCGATACGAATTATAATAAATAAGTAATAAAGATATCCCAATTTTTAATTAATATAATTATTTTTATTAACAATGTTAATTTTTCTTCTTTTTAATGCACTATTTTTAATAATGTAATTAGCTGTATGCTAATAGATATTGTTATTACTATTGTATTGATACAAACAGCTTCCCATAAACTACACAGTCATACAATATGCATATTATTCTATATAATACATTTTGCTTCGCCCTCAAAATCAATTCGATTTGTATTGCTAAAGGATGGTGTGCTGTTATTTAAAATAATAATGTTTAAAATAAACTTGTTTCAGTTAAAGTACCAATGCCTAAAGTCTTGGAAGAAGTGCCTATAGAAGAAGGCTTATTTTATAGAAATGCTTACATAATTATACCAACAGTTATTCTTGCATCCCTTGGTATTTTTTTGAGTATAATTTGTATTATAATGCATAAGAAGAAAAGGTAAATTTTTAAGACGTATACTTAAATACTATTGTAATTTCGATTCATTTTTTTTTTAGAGATAATGATGATGAACCACCAGAAGAGGAAGAAGAAATTGAGCACGAACACCTACCACGCCACCATCACCATCGCGAAGAAAAGACTGCAGAAAGGGATAATCGTAAAAATTGCCAACAGGTCTACACTTCTTCACCCATTAAATCTAGCGAGAAACTGTCAGATGATGCCTCCGGTAAATAATTTTTTTTTTTACCAAAAGAATATGAACTACGATTAAATCAGCACAGATTTTTTTTTAAATAAATATTTCACATGGAGTGACAGTAAACTGCAGATTGGTTGAATTATATAAATGGCAGACAAAGTAATAAATAATTATTTTTGAAAAATTATTATAAGAAACGCGATATTACGTAAAACCAGAACTTGTTTAATAACTAATGTGTGTAAAAAGGGAAACCGTCGTCTCGTCCTCAATTATCCGGTTAATTGAACATTTCAAATAACGCATTAATCATTATTTCATTTTAACATTTATTATAATATAGTGTTCAAATTATAGTGGGTTAATATTAAAATATCACAGTTTGAAGAAGGCTACCGTAACAGCAGATATTATCGCATATTATAAAAATTAATGATGTTAAATAATAACTTAATACATTTTTATGGAATCTACCTATACTAAAATCAATTTGTTTGATTACTTTTTAAATAGGTATCCAGTTCCCTGCCTGCGGTTAGAATCTCAAGGTTATTTTTTAAATGTTTTAATATACACAATATACAGGGTGGGGCAATAGTGCGTCGGACCTCGATATCTCGAGTTCTACGATAGCTAGAAATTTTTTAAAAAATTGCAAATAAACTAGATAAAAAGTCTATAACTGGAAATTATTTTCAAACATACAGGGCGAGCCAAGACGAAACTACAGGACCAAGTGCTTTTTTTAATGGAATGCTATGTATATCACTACATTTTCTGAAGTTTCTTTCTAGGTTCTATTCATTCTTATATTATTCTATTATTATTATAACACCAATACGGTTTTCAAAAAAACAGATCAACTAGTTCTGCTATGACAGTTTCAGCGTACAGAATTTATGAAAACTTGGATAAGGGGAACCAAGTGTGCGGTATTGCTTGTGACTTTAGTAAGGCTTTTGATAGTGTGAATTTTGAGGTATTACTGTTAAAACTTAATTTCTATGGCATCAGAGGTGTTGTGCTTGACTGGTTTACATCATATCTTTCAAGAAGGAGTCAAAGAACAGTAATATCTAGAGACAATAACACTTATCTCTCAGATTGGGGCGAGATAGAGAGTGGAGTTCCACAAGGTTCAATCCTTGGTCCACTTCTCTTTTTGCTCTATATCAATGAATTGCCAGATATCGTTGAAGAAGCAGAATGCACGTTGTATGCTGATGATGCGTTAGTTATAATACGTGACAAATCCACGGATCGCCTTCGAGATAGAGTAAACTTTAATATCCACCTGATTTCTGATTGGTGCAAAATAAATCAGATTCAATTAAATTTGACTAAAACAAAATGCATTAACTTTTCAATAAACAGGGAGGTAGTACCTTTAGATAAAGCTGAACTTGATTCAGTTTCTTGCGATCGAAGGAGACGCACGTATTTATCGGTGTCTAAAGCAGTGGCCGGGCAAGCAGGTAGTGGGTTTATTATCCCAAGGAATTCCCAAATTGCCACGTGAAATTTATAAGTGCGTCATATCTAAATGCATTTGACAATAATAATTAATTAATTAGTGAAATGAGTGAAAAGTGTGCAAAGTGCAATGGTGGGATCACGACGAAGAAGCCAGCCGTTACTTGCAATGGTTTCTGTAAAACGTGTTACCATATCCAATGTGTCGATATACCAAACGAAATATTAGCAGCAGTGACCAAATATTCTTCGCTATCCTGGAGATGTGAGGACTGTTTAAAAAAATTGCCGACTTGTGATCTCGAACACCTGGAAACTTTGCTGGAAGAAAAATTCAAAATACTTGTGCAAGAAATGACAGATAAATTTAACTGCATTAAAAATGACATAACTCACTCTACTGCCAAAGTTATATGTGATATAAATGCCGAAAAAAAAGTCGAAATTAAAAAAAGCTATTCCTCTGCTGTAAAGACTGAAGCGGCTATCATAATAAAACCTAAAAACCAGACGCAAAAAAACTCAGAAACCAAGACGGATATTCTCAGCAATGTAAACCCTGTGAAAAATAACATTAATATCTCAAGCGTAAAAAATATCAAAGATGGTGGTATCCTAGTAGGATGTTCTAGTGCAGAAGAAGTTACGAAACTTAGGAAAATCGCTGTGAACAAACTGAATCAAAATTATGACATCAAGGACGTTAAAACCTTAAATCCACGTGTGAGAATAGTAGGAATGTCAGAGAAGCTGGAAGAAAGTGACTTAATTGAATATATCAAGTTTCAGAACAAACATCTAATAGGTGAAAAGTTTGAATGTAAAATCTTGAAATTGTGGTCAACGAAAAAAAATGATAAAATATATCAAGCCATTATGCAAGTCGACGTAAATTTCTATAACAAAATCTTGTCTGAGGGAGAAGGTAAGTTATTTATTGGATTCGATCTATGTAATGTTTACGATTCTATTGATATACGAAGGTGCTTCAAATGTAGCGGTTTTAATCATATATCAGAGCAATGTAAATCTAAAATACGGTGCCCAATATGTGCTGGTGAGCACAATGTAAAAGATTGTAATAATAAATCATTAAAGTGCCCCAACTGTTTAGATTACTCTATTACTAATAAACTTGAGCTTAATGTCGAACATGCTGCATGGGACAACAACTGTTTCGTATATAAACAAAAAATTAATGAGTTTAAGGCAAAAATGTCATTTTCTGCATAACTAGGCGTGAAAACAAACAAGAATATTTCAAATAACAATGATCCGAGTATAACAATAACCCCAATCGAAACCACTGCCTCTTCACCAACTCATATCATAAACATATATTATCAAAATGTACGCGGGTTGAACACAAAATTAAAAGACTTATTTCTTGCCTCTATGGCATGCCATTATGATATATATGCTTTCACAGAGACTTGGCTAAACTCGCAAGTACTGAATACAGAAATATTGTCCTCTAATTATAATATCATACGGTGTGACCGGAACTTTACGGAAACTAATAAAAATAAAGGCGGCGGTGTACTAATTGCGCTAAATATTAAGTATATTTATGAGGAACTTAATGTCAGTCTTATACGTGAGATATTTCCTCAAATAGATATCGTTGGTGTTAAAGTGACCTTTCATTTTCAAAATATTTTCATTTTCATCCTTTATATCCCCCCAAATTTACCGTATGCATCCTACCAAGGTCTTTTTGAATGTATTGAGTCTCTAGACTATTTAAACGATGAAAATATTTATTTTATAGGAGATTTTAATGTCCCAGAGTATAACAATCAAAATATTGCACCAAGCAGTCGTGTAGCTGCTGTACAACACTTTTCTGAGTACCTTGACCTCAAACAATTTAATAATGTACTAAATACTAATGAGACTACTCTTGATTTGGTACTGTCAAATGCAAATTGTGACGTAAACAGATCATTAGAGTGTCTATTAATAGAGGATTTACATCATCCCCCCTTAGAAATATCACTAAAAATTACTAATTCTCATCCTGAAAAGTTCCCATGTAATTTAATGGAAATATATAACTTTCAAAAAGCCAATTACCCTCTATTATATGAAAATCTATTTCAGATAAACTGGTCATTTCTAACTGAACTAAATGACGTTAACATGGCTTGCACTGCTTTTTACTCTAAACTAACTGAAATTTTTGATCAATTTGTGCCTAAATCTATTCCCAAACAACCCAAATATCCAACTTGGTACACAAATGATATTGTAAGAGATATAAAGCAAAAAAATATTCAGAGGAGAAAGTATAAACAAACAAAAAGTGAAGATGATTATAATAAATTCAGGAACATGAGAGAGAAAATAAAGCAGGACGTAAAACAATCATATGAAAATTATTTATTGAATATTCAAAATAATATAAAAATTGATCCAAAAAAATTTTGGTCATATGTAAACAGTAAAAGGAATAGTAGCGCCATTCCTGATAATATTACATATAATAACATTCGACACACAAATCCTCAAAATATTGTTGATGCTTTTGGAACCGTTTTTCAATCGGCTTATCTTAATCCTAATAATAACAGCAATAAATATCCCCCCTGTGGTGATGTAAACAGTAATAATTTATGCATAACGACGTTTTCGGAATCGGACGTGCTAAAATCGCTTAAGAAGATAAAACCCAAATTTACTAAAGGTCCAGACAATATACCTGCATTTATAGTTAAGGACTGTGCACATGTCTTCGCCCTGCCCCTTAAAATAATTTTTAATCTGTCCCTGAAGTTACAGGTATTCCCTGATGTATGGAAATACTCTCGTTTATGTCCTGTTTATAAGAAAGATAACAAATATAATGCTGAGAATTATAGGCCAATAACAATAATTTGCAATTTTGCAAAAGCCTTTGAGTTTACCTTGAATGCGTCATTATCCAGGCACGTACAAAATCAGATCGTAACAAATCAACATGGATTTGTACCAGGTAGATCCACTGAAACTAATCTAACCTGTGTTACACAATATCTTTCCGAAAAACTGGATGACAACAAACAGGTTGACATTATCTATACTGATTTTTCCAAAGCTTTTGATCGCTTAGACCACGGTAATCTGATACAGAAACTAAATAATTTCGGATTATCGTTAGCATTATTAGATTTAATCACTTCATATTTAACAAACAGGCGACAGTATGTAGAATACCGTGGTTTCAGGTCTTTTGATATTATAGCTAGCTCAGGTGTTCCTCAGGGATCGGTACTGGGACCACTACTGTTTAATATTTTTATTAACGATATTGTTATAGACCTGGATGTTTCAAGTCTATTATACGCAGATGACTTGAAAATCTATCATGTAATTGAAACTGAGGCAGATTGTGATAAGCTGCAGAATAACTTGGATAAGATAAATCATTGGTGTATATTAAATCAATTGCCTCTTAATGTATCTAAATGCAACGCGTTTACATTTTGTAGAGCCCGCACTCATGTCACCTACAATTACCATTTAAATAACCAAGAGTTACAAAGACCTGATATCATTAAAGATCTTGGTGTTACTTTTGACAGAAATCTAAGTTTCAATGAGCATATGAACTTAACTGTATCGTCAGCGTTAAAAAACTTAGGGTTCGTAATTAGGAATTGTAAGGGTTTTAATAATACGGACATTACGAAACTGTTATATTTTTCCTTTGTGCGCTCGAAACTGGAATATTGTTCACTGGTATGGTCTCCGGGATATGCTACATACATAAACAATATAGAGAACATCCAGCGTCGTCTGGTTAAGTATTTATGTTTTGTTGAAGATGGCAACTATCCTACAATCGGTTACCCACAAAGCATTATGTTAGAAAGGTTTCACATATCGAGTCTACAAAACAGAAGAATGGCACACTCCGTGGTATTCTTATATAAAATTATTCATAATATCTTTGATTGCTCATCTATTTTGGAACAACTATGTTTTCGGGTACCTCGTATAGAAAGTAGAAATCGTGAAACTTTTTATCTCGTTACCCCTCGGACTAATCTATTAAAAACTTCACCCATATATTTTATGTGTAAAAATTATAATTCGCTGCAAAATGAGCTTG
Organism: Leptura quadrifasciata; assembly: GCA_963675555.1. Lineage (NCBI taxonomy): Eukaryota > Metazoa > Arthropoda > Insecta > Coleoptera > Cerambycidae > Leptura > Leptura quadrifasciata. The sequence goes on along the minus strand of OY776682.1, from coordinate 53,110,147 downwards.
ATATATTTAATTGTAGCCTTGCCTCGATAAAAAATCTATTATCTGTGTAACATGAATATTAGTGTATAAAAAGCTTAATACTATTTGTATGATAATTGTATCTTTTCTCTGTCTTTTTCACCTATTCTGTTTTCTATAACTCTACATTCTGTTTATTGTATTTATTATATTCTACTGATCTGTAATATTTGTACCTTATATACATTATTATTGTAATTGTTCCCACCCTGTAACTGGTTACCTGTTGGGTGGTTGTATCTAATAAATAAATAAATAAATAAATAAATAAATAAACTAGAGTCTTTGGGATTTGTTTTGGATTCTCATTTGAAATGGAAACTGCACGTAGCTACTCTGAACTAGAAGCTGTCAAACAGCTGTTTTTGCCTTAGAGCAATGGTTAACAAAGCTCTTGATCTGCGAACTATTAAAACAGCTTTTTTTGCTTGTTTCATGTCCAAGCTGGCTTACGGAATTCGTATATGGGGTAACTCTATTGATGCCCCTTCTTGTTTTATACTACAAAAAAAAGCTATCCGAATTATGCTTGGTTTAAACAAATTTGACTCTTGCAGAAATCATTTCATCAATTTAAAAATTCTTACTATGCCATCGCTATTCATACTTGAGACTTTATTACACGTCGTCAAAAACAAACACTTATATAATTTTGCTAGTTCTGTCACACGAAATCACGGTCACTTAATTATTTTGCCACAGCATAACACCACTTTTTATGAAAAATCTAATTTTTACGTGGGAGCCAAATTATTTAACAAATTGCCAAGTGCCGCTAAGAACCTCTCGATTAACAAATTTAAACGTAAAATAAAATCATTGTTATTATCTAAGGCATATTACTCAGTTGTTGAATTTTTGAATGACGAAATTTCTCTGTAATAAATTTTTCACCTTAAAATCTCTTATAGATATAGCACATTGTTATTTTGAATATTGTTATTTTAGGATTAGATACATTTCAGAGTGACAATCTATTCTTTCTTAACATGTATTAATTTATGTAAGTTGCCATTCACAATATACTTTTCTATACATGTAGATGTTCTGGAAATAAATTTTCTATTCTATTCTATTCTATTAGCATTGAATATCTCCCAACCACTTAGATGTAATGAATTTTTTTGTTGAAATAATGCAATCTGCAGATGGATATTAAAAAAATCACCACAGTCACAATTATGGGTTTTAAGAAAAACTTATGTGAATACCAGTTACGAGACATCTAATTAATGTTTTTGAATCATTTTCATTTCCTAAAAATATACAGGGTGGCCAAAAATTATTTCTCAATGTGGAACATTTTAAAATGAATTTTCTAATTTTTTTCAAATGGAACACCCTGTATATTTTTCCACGATGTGATGTAGAAATGAAAAACGAACATTTTTTTTGTAAGTACTTCCCTAGGGCTAATTGCAACCAATTTCGTTTTATAAATAAATAAGTGTTTATCTTTCAATTAAGAACTTTTTAAATTGAATTTTCTAAATTTTTTTCAAATAGAACACCCTGTATATTCTTCGACGATGTGATGTAGAAATGAGAAACGAACATTTTTGTAAAACTTCCCTATGGCTAATTGCAACCATTTTCATTTTATAAATAAATAAGTGTCAAATTCAAGAATAAACTTAAAAAAAGAGGTTCCCTCAAATAATTCATTAGGAAAATTTATAATAGGTGTTCGACGTGTTGCCCATTTTGATTGACACACGTCTTGAGGCCATTTAGTGCCATTTCTTCCAATCCAATGAAATGAGTATGGCTGGTGGTCGAGAGGTGAGCGCACTTGCCTCTCATCCAAAAGTTCAAAAACATTAATTAGATATGTCTCGTAACTGAGATTCACATAAGTTTTCACATAAGCCCATAATTGTGACTGTGGTGATTTTTTTAATATTCATCTGCAGAATACATTATTTCAACAAGAAAATTCATTACATCCAAGTGATTGGGAGATATTCAATGCTAATATAGGAATGAATAGAGCCTAGAAAGAGGCTTCAGAAAAGGGACTGATATACATAGCATTCCATTTAAAAAAAGGCACTTGGTCCAGTAATTTCGTCTTGGCTCGCCCTGCATGTTCGAAAATAATTTCCAGTTATAGACTTTTTTATCTAGTTTACTTGCAATTAAAAAAAAAATTCTACTCGAGATATCGGAGTCTGATACACTATTACTCCACCCTGTATAGTCATTCTGATGTAAGCGGAGTCTGTATATTTGTCCAAAAATTGCAACTTAGTTAACAAAATACATTTTTCAAAAGTTCAAAAAGAGTTGTGCCTTTATAAAAAATATTGCATTTTCTTGTTAATTATAGTTCATCTCTATTTTAGTGAAAAAAATTTTTTATAAATATGGTTTGAGATAATCCTGGTTGTTTTGATATTTAATTAATGTGTCTTGTTTAAATTTTATGTGAACGTACCGAATCTACAGTCAAAGTTTCTATAAATTTCTATAATAGTCGCTACTTTTTTAATCCACTGGGCATCAACATCATATAAATCATACAAATGGAACAAGTTATGACTACCCTCATTGGATGGCTTTTGGGTCGTAATTTGATCCAATCTAACTTCAGAACAATTGTGTTATTCTCGAATGAGGCATGCTTTACTCGAGTTGGTTATTTCAACAGTCGAAACAATCACATCTGGAACAATGAAAATTCGTAGACAATCTATTCAAATTTTTCCCGTTTGTGGAATTCGAGTAGGTGTTGTGGAAAAATATGTCCTCCTATAGGACGTCTTTTTTTATTTTTTGAAATAAGTTTTTCCCTTTTTTGTTGTCTTCGATCGAATTTAACACATCGAGAAAATAAAAATACGGACTTCGCAATTACATTTTTGATAAAACTAGGATAGGCCAGGTTGTTTCCGTTAATTTGGTAAATTACAAAAAAACTAAAAGGGAGTTATTGTTAAAATTGTTATAATTTAGGAAAATAAAAGTTGCAAAATGTTAATTTGAAACTGACGTATGAAATTTTTAAAATTTTAGTTGTTTATAAATAATGCAATAATACAAAATTGCGGTAGTTTACTTCATTGCACCTTTTTGGGACACCTTCTACACTTAACATAATTTTACTTCAATATTTGAAATATCATGTTCTTTGCGGTTAGCATCTCAAGGTTATTTTTAAACGCTTTAATACACACAATATTACTGGAGCGAAAACGTTATAAAATTGTGTAAAAATGTTTTTTTCATGTATAACCAGATGAAACCTTCATGACATCATTAGATAGGTCACTGGACATCCTAAAATGTCATTTACGACTTTTTTGACGGTACCGATGTTTTTTAAATTGAAAAATGTGTAACATTTGTGAAAATTTAAAAATTGTACTTTTTATTACTCACTTCGCCATATTCTTAGGTTAAAAAAAGTCGTAAATGGCCTTTTGGATATGCAGTGACCTATCTATGTCATGAAGGTCATCTGGTTATACCTCAAAAATTTTTTTTTCAAGAAGGTCTTTTTCTTGACTTTTTACTGCACTATATATAGTAATTTTTGTAACCACATATCGTATTGGCAATAAAAAATATATTTTATTCTGTACCTGTGGAGTTTATTTACTTTTATGCATTATTAGAGGCTGATTGTTTATAAAATTTCTCAGTAACTGATAGAAGGAATTGGTAATTATACAGGGTGATGCAAAAGTGCGTCCGAATTCGATAGCTCGAGTTCTACGATGGCTAGAAATTTTTAAAAATGGCAGTAAACTAGGGGTGAAAACCAAGACGATTGTAGAGTACCAAGTAACATTTAATAGGAATTCTATAAATACCAGTACTTTTTTAGAAGCCTCCTTCTAGACTCTCAACCATTTGGATGTAGTGATATTTTTTTTCTTATAATGCCATCTGCAGATGCATTTTGAGAAAATCACTACAGTCGCCATTATGGATTTTAAGATTTTTTTAATAAATACTAGTTACGAGAGATCTGTGTGATATTCTTGAATCATTTTCACTTCATAAAAATGTACAGGGTGGCTAAAAATGATTTTTGAATCTAGAACTTTTTGAATTTAATTTTCTAATTTTTTTCAAATGGAGTACCCTGTATACTTTTCAGCCATATGATGTAAGAATGAAAAACCAATAAATTTTTATGTACATACAATATATGTCTATTTCTAATCATCTTTGATTTATTGAGCAATAAGTACTAAATTGAAGAATAAACTTGAAATTAGAGGTTTTTCAAATAATTGAACAGAAAAAATTATAATAAGTGATCCACATATTGCCCATTTTGGTAGACACGTTGAAATGAAGCTTCTGTTGTTTTTACAGTTGCCGGTGTGATCGATCGAAAGCAGTTCTTTCATATTTTGAATTATAAAACAGTAGAAACTTCATTTCAAAGACGCATATAGATGTGTGTCATGTGTCAATCAAAATAGGCAACATGTGTGTGTGTCTTGTTATATTTTTCTGCTCAATTTTTTAGAAAAACCTCTAATTTTTTAAGTTTACTCTCAAATTTTATACGTATTGTCCAATAAATCGAAAATTGTTACAAATGGAAATAGATATGTACATACTAAAAATGTTGGCTATTCATTCCTACATCATATGGTCGAAAAATACACAGGATGTTCCATTTGAATAAATGGAGAAAATTCAGGTCAAAAAGTTCTAAATTGAAAAATCATATATTTTATTTTTTAGGAACTAAAAATATTTCAAAAACATCACAATATGTCTCGTAACTGATATTTAGGAATTATTTTCTTAAAATCCATAATGGTGACTTAGTGATTTTTCAAAATGCCTCTGCAGATAGCATTATTTCAACAAAAAAAGCATTACATCCAAATGGTTGGGAGATAGTCAATAATAATAATAATATAGGCTTCTTAAAATGTACTGACATTTATAGCATTCCATTTTAAAAAATGGCACTTGGTCCTGCACAATCGTCTTGGTTTACCCTGTATATTCGAAAATAATTCCCAGTTATAGACTTTCTTATGTAGTTTACCGCTATTTTTGTTTAAATTTATAACTGTCGCAGAACTCGAGCTATCAAGGCGGATGTATTATTGCCCCACCCTGTATAATTAAAATAAATAGAAAATACGTGTCTAGTAAGAACGACAATACTAACTGTAATCTTGATATGATTGCGAATACCAAAAAAAAATTCATTTCCACTTAAAGACTTTCGTAAAATGTAAATTTTGGTGAGTATAAAATTAAAAATTTATTTTCCAGGTGCGTATGAAATTAGCCCTTATGCTACATTCAGCGTACCTGTACCTAATAATAGCCGTTCCGTCACTACCTCAACTTTGGATTACACCATGCAATTCAAAACATTTGGACACATTGAAGATGAGGATCACAATGCTATTATTTACCCCAAAAGTGCAGCTGGCAAACATACTTGGCATAAAAATCGTTATTACAGCAATGAAGGTTAATATGGTAACTTCTACTAGATTGATGCATTATCATTATCCGTCCTTTTCAGCGCAAAATCAACAAAAAGCAAGACTAAGACAAACTCGTTTAACCACCAGACGAGATTCAGAATCAGACGATACAAGTGGTAGCCCATGTGGAGAGTGCCCAGGTGGTTCCAGTTACAGAGTTCCAGTAAAACCGTTACGAGGTGAAAGACAAATGGTTGGATACACGGGTTATGAGACATTGTTGGTTGCAGATATATTTCGCCCTGATTCCAGTACTGAGTCTAACGATGTATCCCCTTTGGCAGAGAGAAGACTAACTCCCAGACATGTGGGGGGAAGAAGGCACCATAGACCTACTAGTAGCAGCAGGTAGCCAAGGTACCCCACCTTTATGTTGCATGATTTATCCTCCTCCACATTCTTTTTACCCATAAGTGTTTGTGAACAAGAAACATATTTCAATTTTTGATCGAGTTTACTTAGGAAAGGGGACAGGGTCCATTGGAAAACCGACATTTGACCAATCAAAACAGTGTAAATCCATTTCTCGAGTCTGCACCGATGTTACTACCAACGCTAAATCCAAATCTTAAGGTGTTAAATATTCCACTAGTAGTTGTAATTTGCGTTTGTAGTAGGTGGTATGAGCTTCTGGGACCTTATTGAGTAATTTCTGTCCCAGCTTGTATACATGACGAATCCTAAGTCTTTAACTGTGTATAGAACTCCTAATTTTTCAAATAACTTTTTTTTTAAATAACTCAAAAATAAGGAATGTATCTACTAATGGGCCAAATTGGGGTATTCACATACTATAAGAAAATTACTGAAAATTTTAAATAAAGCTTTTCTCAATATGGCATATTAACATATAACACTAAACTTCATTCTTGAGAAATCAATTCAAGAAGTCTAAGATCTATAATTATATTATTGAAAAAAAATTACTTGACAGGTATTGGCAAATTAATATATTTCAAAATTAATTTATGACAGCAATAAAGATTAATAAACCATACCTGAACTGTTAATAATGGATAAAGTATAATGATGCAAGCATTTATTCTACATTCATAATATTGTATGACAATTCCAATTTAAAAGGAAATAATTCATTAGATAGAATATATTGCTAAAATATCACATATCAAGCAATATGTGTTTTGCTTTGAAATTAGGAATGGATTGGTCTTTAAACCCATCTGCTGAAGTGAATGCAAGCTTAAATAATCCTTTAAGAAATTGCTATTTAAAAATACTTTATATTGTATGTGCCAGAGACGGTCCCATGGCATATTTTATATCGATTATAATTTATGTTTAAAAGAACCCATTTAGGCAAAATTAGAAAAAGTAAATCTTAGTTTATCAGATTTTGACATAAATTAACTTTTGGAAAAATATATAAATTTGGACATGTCAAAAGATAGACACTGGAGAATTAAATTAAATGTATATCAACGATTAGAAATTAGAAATTTGTAAAATATTCCTAATTTCCTAATAACTATTAACAATTTAAGATATAATAAATTTAGTTGCCAGTAAGAGCAGAGAAAATTGTTGTTGAAGATTGTTTATGAATTTAGTTTAAATACAGAAAGAATTTTCCATAAGTTTAGTTTCAAATTATTCAGCTTACAAAGTGCATCAAATTTTAATAAGAAAACATAATCAGGAAAAATATTAGAAGAAACAAACGAAATAGAGAAGAGAAATAAGACAGGAAAATCCCAATCCAAAATAACCAGAAGGAAGTTTATATCTAATACCAAAAGGGAAGCAAGTTGAATAAAATCTAATAGCTGTTCGAGAGTAAAACAGTATAGGGTCTGGTTGAGAAACTGTTTGGAACCTGGGAACTCAGGAGAATTAAGTCTGTCACAAGACGAAGATATAATAGTGCAGCGAAGGCCGTATAAGTAGTAGGGCTAAGCGGGTACGGGACCAATTTCAAGGTCAATCGCACCGGTTACAATGACGTCATGAACTGGATGGCATGTGTCCATCAGGAGTCTTCGTTAGTTAAGACCTCTTTATATCTATTTAAAACCTGTTTAAGACCTGTTTGAGATCTGTTTATTTTTTGTGCAGGCCTGTTTATAAGTTGTTCGAGACCTGTTTAAAACCTGTTCAGAGCCGTTTAAAACCTATACAGACCTGTTTAAAATTCGTTTTATATCTTGATGGACACATGCCATCCAGTTCATGGCGTCATTGTAACGGGAGCGACTGACCTTGAAGTGGTCCCGTACCCGCTTAGCCCTGTAGTAGTAGGGCTAAGTGGGTACGAGACCAATTTCAAAGTCAATCGCTCCGGTTACAATGACGTCATGAATTGGATGGCATGCGTCCATGAGGAATCTTTGTGAGTTAAGACCTCTTTATATCTGTTTAAAACCTGTTTGAGATCTGTTTATTTTTTGTACAGACCTGTTTATAGTTGTTCGAGACCTGTTTAAAACCTATTCAGAAATCAGAGATGTTTTAAACCTGTACAGACGTGTTTAAAATCCGTTTTATATTCTGATGCCATCCTGACACATGTCATCCTGTTCATGACGTCATTGTAACCGGAGCGACTGACCTTGATGTTTTAATTGTCAATATTTGAAACATTACAGTTTGTAAAGTTTTTTTTAATTGTTCATTATTTATTTGCTAAACCTTTCAATATACAAGATTTGTCAGATAAGTACTTTTCGTTTATCGATTAATTATTAAAATTTTTAAATAATTAAATAAAGCAACTTGAATTAAATAGATTAATTCAAACTGATCTATATATGATCAAATTTAAAAAATCTAAGTAAACTTATTCAAATTCTGACAATCTAAAACGAAGGATATAATTTTTTTTAAATATATTTGGGTGTTGGCGAATAGATGGGCTTTGTTTTTGGCTCATTAGAAAATACGAAGATAATTAAACCTTATCAGAACTTCATGGATAAGTTTGCCCAGGAGTAGACTTGACTATTTAAGCCTTCCTTTTTTTGTTATTTAGAAGCTATTTGAAATATTTGTTTAATTTACATAGTAAAAAAGGTTATTAATTTAGGAATAACCCCGTATAATTCAAATCTATAGTGCCGTTTAATTATGGTAATTTCATCGGCACATATTAATAATTCGCACTCATTTGTATTAATATAAATTGTGATAAGATGTACGTAATATCCGTACTTTTATATCTGTGTAACTTTCGTTGCAATTATTTTATTAACCAATACAAAATATAGCACATTATATTGCTTCATACCACATACTTTAATTCTTACATTACATGGTTTAAATAAATCATTAACAAAAAGATTTAAACGTAAACAATATAAAGTTATTCAAGCATGTTTTACCTGCCCCACATAAAAGCGTTTTTAAATTGGTCTCAATTATTATATAATTTATAGTATATTTTAAATGGCTCGAAATTTATTCTCGGTACATTGAAAACGATCATGATCATTGCAAGTTGCTTATGTAACCTAAGATATAACTATAAAACTGAGAAGAAATATGGCAATGTCAATTTGCCATACCCATTTCATTGCACAAAATAACACAGATACAACCATTACCCTCCTACATAAGAGTAGGAACGCGATCGTATTTATCTTTATTTGCCGCATAAAACAAAACAGTAAAATTTAGTTGGCAATGACAAAAATATGCAACAGTAAAGTGAACAAATTATTTATTACGTATAGAAGTCACGTCTTCGAAGAAGCCCATATTTATTCCTTTTCATTCATATGTCATTGTATCGGACATTAATTGACTGTATTACAATAACACAACAGCTATAACCACCTGCTGCAATTCTTTTAGGCAGTATACAAATTTTTATTATGTTAGCAGTAACAACCTAAGTTACTACTTTGTTATATTCTTTTTACAATGGATCTACTTTAATACCGATTCACACATTTTATTGTTGTACCCTTAAGCTAGCTACTGAATACGAAACAGGTGGGTTTCTGGGTGGTTCAAATTGATTTTAAAAATTAAATCCGTAAAGTGAAAATAATGTTGGTATGAATATTCCTCTAAATTCCTAGAAAGTACATTTTGAAGTTCAAACGATGTTGTTGAAATGATTTGCAGTGAATTGCAAAATATGTCTCTCGCGAAAATGAAGTTCAGGCGTTTGAATGTTTTTTCTTTAAATCAACTTGAATTGCCCGAAAACCGTCTGTTTTGTTTCCAGTTGCCGATTCTATATAAAAATACGCAAATCTTTCGTACAATATAAACTCAATTAAAAAAAAGTGGGGCATCCGAGTAATAAAATACATTATTTCTGTTTCAAATCAGGAGCTCTTTTTCTTAATAAACGAAATATTTTGATTGTTTCTTTCCACAATGTGAGATAGTAAAGGACAGAAAAGTAAGTAGGATAGCTTTTGAACCTGAAATTTAAAACTCTTTTGAATATGTTGTTTGTACACTGTTTCCCAAAATTTCTATTTCTTGATTCACCTCTGTGTATATATGTCGTACATGCAGTGGTGAGTTGTGGGCTATTGTTAAAAAGGAAGTAGTGTCGCTGATCGTAAATATCGTAAAAGAAATTTCTGACGAAATCAGAAGCCACTAAATCAATTGAATTCTGATCCCAATGTTAGAGCTTTTCAAAAGTCGTTGGTTGATTATGGAAATAACAAAGAACAATAAAATGAGGCTACTCTGTAAGAATTTTATTATCTTATATTATTCTTATTAAATCTAGCGATCTTCTTGACTTTTCTCAATAAGTTAGTGACTTTCGACGTACTTGGAAAGAACAATGTTTCATTAACATTTTTCTATATCCTGGAATTCAAGTAAAAACTACGAGCCCATTGTTAAAATATTCACAACTCGCCACTGCCTATATGTTTGTCATATTTATTGTAGTACTAATTATTGCCTTAACATTCAGAGTTTTATAGATATGATGTTTATTTTTAGCTCTGAAGAAGACCAAGCCTTAGAAGTGGTAACTTCTGATATAAGGTTAAAACCCCCGACAGGATTTTCAGATAATCGCGACCACAGCGAAACCGATTGTGACAGGGAACTTAAATTAGCTAAATTGCCAGCTGAATTGGCATCCATTTTGGCAAGGTTATTACAATTTTTCATTATTACAGCCTACAATAAAAAAGTTAGTTACTGTATACAGGGTGTTTGACAAGTAAGTCGGGTCAAAATATAAATATTCGTTAGTAATGACATGTCTACATATTCATTTGGAGCAAATAAGGCAGGAATAATTTTTAAAAAAATTTCAAAAACTTGCTGTCCTTAAAAAGTGATACTAAAAAATAAAAAATAATAATAATGTACGACTGCAAGAAAAGCAAGGCGTGTTGGTATATCAGTATATGTATCATCTTTATGTACGTATGATAGAAGGCAATAAGTACAATGATTCCACCCCTTTCATACAATCATGCGTACAATCATACAAAGTGTGTACGTCTTGTTTTTCTTGCAGTCGTAGATTATTATTTTTTGCTTTTTAGTACGACTTCTTACAGAAATAGCCCAGTAAAATGGAAAAATTTGGATATAATAATTCAAGGCGGGCTGATAATTTGGGAGTAGGATGCCGGCGGAGGGGAGTAGAGAATAAGTAAAAAAAAATCGTTTTTTCGCAAAAAACTAGTAAAGTATCAATTTTACTGTAAAATATGTACACATGAAAACTGTAGTTAATAAAAATCCGCACAATTTCGTTTTTTTCAACTTCATACGACCTATTGGAGCCGAGATAGAAATCTCAAAAATGGTCATTCGGATCGCAAAATGTTTCAAATGAAAGTTGTGGAGAATTGTGGATGAATTTTTAAACATATTTATAGCGCACTATCAGAACACGTGTTATAGCAAAATCGATAAAAACTCTAAAACGATAGATCGTACGCATATAGTGTATGTAATAAAAGTTAAAGAGAATCACATTTTGAATATGTTGTTTATGTACAAAATCGTTTTGATAACGAGTGAATGGGGATAAAAGGAAAAAAAATTAAAAATTCTCATTTTCAAGTGCATTTTGACAAATAGCTATTTTTTTAATTGGCTTTAGGCAATAATGACACTAGAGGTTTTTTGAAGAGAATTAAATTATCTGTAAAATAAGCTCCAAGTTATCTTCATACGATGAATGGTTCACGAGTTACAGCTGTTAGGTATGAGCAAAAATTTCTATTTTATTATAAATTAAGATTTTCCTGTAAGAACTGTGCATAACAATGTTTTAAAAAATGATTTTGACTTATTTGTATTAGTTTATATACATCTGAAACTAATGAAACTAATGCAATAGTCGTTCGCAAGGTATATTTCATTTTTAAAAAAGGTTCTTGGAAACTGTTTTTGCTTAGAAAAATTGAACCAATATTACTTGTTCATTCCTTTTTTTTGTATATTTCATCGTTTCTTTTGACTTTACGACAAAATTTCATAGGACCTAAATGAAAGCTTGCAAAATTTCCTAGAAAAATTTTCCTACACTTTTTCGTGTATGATTTTAAATAAGTAGCGAAAAGGAACTGACGAATGAAAATGCGGTTGATTTTTATTTTTTAGCAAACAGGCAATTTTCGTCACATTTGAAGTACAAAAAAGTCCATTTAGCAATATTTTTTCACTTTCTGAAGTATCAGAAGTTATTCTGTGGGCATTTCTGCATCGTTTCAAACTGGGCCCACATTTTAAAAAAAATTGTTATGCACAGTTCTTGTAGAAAAATCTTAATTTATAATAAAAAAGAAATTTTTGCTCACAGATTTAAACAGCTGTAACTCGTGAACCGTTCATCGTGAAGGTCACTTTGAGCTTATATTATAGATAATTTAATTCTTCATCAAAAAACCATTAGTGTCATTATTGCCTAAAGCCAATCGAAAAATAGCTATTTGTCAAAATGCAGTTGAAATTGACAACTTTTCATGTTTTTCCCTTTTATCTCCATTCACTCGTTATCAAAACGATTTTGTACATAAACAACATATTCAAAATTTGATTATCTTTAACTTTCATTAGATACACTATGCGTACGATCTATAGTTTTCGAGATTTTATCGCTATTATCATGAAACAAGTGTTTTGATAGAGCGCTATAAAATGTTTAAAAATTCAATCTCTGCCAATATCGATCCAAAGGAAATTGTTCGTAATCGAATTCTCTACAACTTTCATTTGAAACATTTTGCGATCCGAATGACCATTTTTGAGATTTTAGCGAAAAATGCGCGTTGCGTCACAAAACTGTCAAAATTTCGAAAAAAGTTGTGTGGATTTTTATTACCTATAATTTTCATGTTTACGTATTTTACAGTGAAATTGATACTTTCCGAGTTTTTTGCGAAAAACAGATTTTTTTTACTTATTTGTTTCCCCCCTCCCCTTCGCTGGCGTCTAGGGGGTGGAAACTTTTCATATGATAAAAAGTACCACAAAATAAACCTCTTCCCAAAATTTAGTAGGTTAATTTGGATTTTAAAAGATGCTTCGCTTTCTCGTAATGGTGGAATATTGTATTGTCATCCGATCTTAGTAACTGTGCAAAATTCCATCAATTGATTATGTCAGAAAATGTGTTAAATAAAGGATAAAATATTCGAAGACAAACATTCAATTTTTCACCCCCGCGTCCCCCTTACCTGCGGATATTTGCAAACGGTGGACCATTAAAAAATTACATTGCGAGTTTTGAAAAAGCAAGTAAGAATAGCTTTTTTAAATTGGTTCTAAACCAAATTTTATTCGATAATATTACTGTATCAACAATATGAATGATTCACAAATAGACAAGAAAACCAATGTGGGAATGAAATTTGAAAAAATTAGCTGAGGGACAATTAGCCAGGTGATACATTTTAATGATCAATTTCTACAAGATGTTGTTGCCCGACTTAATATGTATTTTACTTAAACCTATTACACTAAGCCACTAATTTGACTTGATTGCATATTTGTTCTATGTCCCAGTACTCACAAGATGCCCAGTATGTATCTAACTTGCATCAACAAAAGTAGAGCATTACATATATTTCAATGTTTCAATGACAATGCAAAAATTGATAATAATTTCATCGACATGTTTTGTGCAGCTGTGTGTAAAAATTGCAGACATCGACTGTACTACTACTTGTCATTTACATATAATGGCACCTATATAACTTCAATTTAAATAGTTACCGTCTACTTTTATTTTCACAGATACCAAGAACGCAAGGAGCAAGAAAGGAAAGAATTCACCATCCACGTTTAAAGTAAAAAAACAAATGAGTTAGCAGCGTACCAATGATGGGGCAAATCTTCAAGAATCTTTTCGCTACATGTAAACCTAAATCCTTCTTTCTACACCCACCAAATTGTTGTACTGTTCGATGGATGATTTATGAGTGTTATAGGTTAGGATATATACCGAATTAACTTAAGTATATTTTATGTAAATATTATTACATCTAATAAATATATTGTAAAGTTTCTTGTGTTTTGTGTATCCCATGATTATTGAATTGAATTGAATTTTAAGCTGATAAAAATATTCATTTCGTGAACTGTCGAATAACAGAATTAATTTTCCGTAGGTTACGTATTTGAGTAATTGTATTAAACAAAATTTGGCATCATATAATGTTGAGCTTCATTAGAATTTGTTAATAGAAAAAAAAACTGTACGGTCATATATTCATATTCACTTACATTTCAAAGTCAGTGTAATCAAAATTACTTGCATTTCCAATCAATGAATCAAAGCTTTTATAATCCGACAAAGCAAAAGTTTCTGTCTAAAATATCAATTCAAATAAAAAACATCCGACCTATTCAAAACCGTTTAAATGTTAATTATTATGTTTGATAATAATTAAGAGCAGGTTATCCCAAAGGCACGGAATCCTCCTTAGCACCGGCGTAACTAGGAGGAGGAGCTCCCCCCCTCCCGGTTCTATACATACCAGAGCGGAGCTAAATATACAATTAATATAAACTAACACCTGCTGCGCATAGGCATCAAGACCTACGGTGACAATTTCATGTCAGCAGGACGAAGCTACACCACATTTTGCATTGGAAGTAAGATCCTCTCAATCAAGTTTTTCCAATAGGTGGATCGGTAGACGTGGTGAAGTTGAGTGGCCTGCCCGTTCTCCCGATTTGACCCCGCTTGACTATTTTTATGGGGTTACTTCGAAAGTTAAATCGAAAGTCTACTTCAACAAACCAAATAACGTCGATGATTTAAAAGACATAATAAGGCAAGAAATTAATCAAATCACCCCGGAAACGATACAAAATATTTTAAAAGAATTTCAGCAACGCCTCCATTATTGTCAAGAAGCTACGGGCGCCCAGTTTGAACATTTGATTTAAACTGTTTCATGTTCTTTTGTTTACTTAGTAACATTAAGTATATATAAATATTTTTCAATAAAAAAATTAGAGAAATTCAAAAATCTTATATTTCTGGATAGAGAATTAAAACCCTTTCAAATCAGCTATCACACTCACCCTCGTTCTATTTAAATTTTTTTAAGGGGTAGCTATCATTCCAAGGGGGTTGAAGGAGGAGGTATAAAATTATGCTAAAAAAATGTCATTCTAGAATTAAAAATTAACTTGTTTTGGGATTTTACTCATAAATTGTTAATTATGTAGATAATACATATGTATAATAATATGAGTGGAGAAAACAAGGGGCTGAAAAGCACCACTTTGTAGCAAAAAGCTTTCGTAACTGATTTTTGCGCGCTGTTTGGACGGAATGTAATGAAAAAGGATCGAGGAGGATGAGGGAGGTAAAATCATCCACTTATCCCTTATTTCCAGTCAAGGGGGTTAAAAGTACCCTAGAACTAAAATATATTTCTCCCCCCTTTTTTAGGGGCGGAGAATTGATTTCGATATATTCGAGGGTGAAAAACACATGCCTATTCCTATTGGCCAATAACAACCCCCAAAAGGTTTAGCAAGTGGAGGCGCAATTTTTGTGCGGAATTTTTCCTGTAAAAATGATTTTTGATATGAGGCCACCGAGAAGGTTGATCAAAGGGGGTGAAACTTACCCCTTTGAAGCAAAAAACGGTCGTAATTGATTTTTTGGTGCTGTTCGGAAGGAATGTAACTATAAAAAGATCGAGGAGGATGAGGGACGTAAAATCTACCATCCACCTCTTATTTCCAGTCAAGGGGGTGAAAACTACCCCCTTAATTTTTCTGCCGGTTTTCCAAAAGCAATTCAATTGGGAGGTGGTCAAAATAGATGAAGCAAGTAAAATTCATTCATCCACCCCTTATTTCCAGTCAAGGGGAGTGGAAATTACCCCCTGCCGGGATCACCACCTCCCAGTCGAAATCCTTTTGGAAAACCGGCTGAAAAATTAAGTGTGGCCGTAATCCCTGCCGGGGATAGTTTTCACCCTCTTGACTGGAGATGAAAAGGTGGGTGGTTGAATTTTGCCTCCCTCATCCTCCTCGATCTTTCTTTAGTTACATTCTCTCCGAACAGCGCGAAAAAATTAGTTACGACCGTTTTTTTGCCTCAAGAGGTTGGTTTTCACCTTATTCTTTGCAATTCAATATTTATGTTAAAATTGTAGACAAAGTATATTATTCAACTTGCGACAATGGTAATAACGCACTAGATGAATTACAGCACTCGCCTGCGGCTCGTGCTGCAAACTTCATCTGCGTGAGTTATTACCTACATTACCGCTCGTTGAATAATATACTGTTTAAAAACAATGTTTTTAAGTAATACTGAGGTAAACCAGTAAACATTCTTTTGATATTTGTATAAAATTAATATACAATATTGGAAGAAGATATTAATATAAAGTAGTTATGCCGTTCCTATATAATAAACATATAAAAAAAATGCAGTAGTATCCCGGTAAATCGAGGTTCCATTTAATTCGAATCGGTCCAAAATTGCCGTCGTAGTCAGGTCACATTATAACAATGATTTATTTAACTAACAACTTCATACAACTGCTTTTGGCATTTCACAAATCAGAAATCACGGTAGCTTAGTTGGTAAGTTCTTATGGTAGACGTAAAGCTACGGTGTCCTACTCACTGATTCTTGCAGATAGTAAGGTGGTTAACAAGTCCAAAAATTAAATATCTGTGCATCTGAACATGCCACATGAAAATTCTAAGTTTATAAAGAATCGTTATTAACAAACACAATCTAATCAAAAAACTGCTCCCACATCCAGATTTTTGTATCCAGGTCTTACACACACTAAATCCCAATGTAATATTTTACTCCCTTTAATAATAGGGTGATAGTGGCAATGGGGTGGCTAATGCCAAAAAATTTTAGAGTTCCTTGGTTCTCGTATACACACTAAATCCCAATTTAATTGTTTATTTCCTTAAACAATAGGGTGGGGGCGGCAGAGGGGTAGCTACTGTCAAAATAAATTTTAGAGGCCCTTGGTTCTCGGATACACACTAAATCCCAATTTAATTTTTTACTCCCTTTAATAATAGGGTGGAGATGACAATGGCGATAGTAGATGGGGTGGTTAATGCCAAAAAATTTTTACAGTCCCTTGGTTCTCGTATACCCACTAAATCCCAATTTAATTTTTTACTTCCTTTAATAATAGGGTGGGGGTGGTATTAGGGGTGATAGTGGGGGTGGCTGATGCCAAAAAAAATTTTTAGACCTTGACTTTTCGTACATGCCCTAAATTGCAATTATATGAACTCTTACCTGAATATTGTCTGAAAGTTATTTGTGGCATTCTACGAATATTCTTTCCTATTATTTGGGTTTTCTACCACATGTACTATTATCCTCTTCAAAACAAATCACCGAATCTACAAAATAATAGAATTATTGGAAAAAAGAGCCTCTGCGCCCGTGACGTTTACGCCAAAGGAAAAGTCAGAGGTTATGTTTTGCAAATAATATAAATCGGAATAAACACAAAAATAATGTATTTTGCTGACGTTTCGGAAAGTAATCTCTTTCCGTTTTCAAAGCTATTTTTTTGAAGAACTCTTATTTTGCTGTGTATGTCAAATACACAGCTTTAAGATTCTGTTTATGTTATTTCCATAGATACTTACTACTTACACAGAACATAGAACTGATGATATTTTTTTTTTAGATAATGTTGAGTTTGTTAAGTTCTTCTTTTAACATTGGTAGCCAGGTTGTACAAATATCTACAGAACAATTCGATACGCACTTATCTTCATTTAATAAGATTATTGCTGATTCTTTAATTTTTCTTTTTTTGGTATCTGTTTCTTTTGTTAAAATTTTTGCCGAGTCCCAGTTTATTCTATGTCCGTTTTCCCAAGCATGTTCACAAATCTTTGATTTCTGAATTTCATTCTTTCTAATGTAGTTCTTGTGCTCATCCAACCTCACACTGAAAGGTCTGGATGACTCACCCACATAACATTTATCACATTCGCACGGGATATTGTAAATACAGTTTTTTGAATTCTGCTCCCTGTTTATCGGTTTTGTTTTTGTTAAAATAGATCTTAAAGTGTTCCCCGTTTGAAATATCGTCCTAACATCAAATTTGTCACCTATACGGCGTAGCTTTTCCGATAGTCTAGATACTTTCATCCAGAAGAAAAGTTATCGATAAATTCCTTAAAACGCGATGAAAGTATAAAAATATTGCCAGCAGACAAAGGTAATGCCACAGTCATTATAGATAAAGATATATATAACACAAAAATCATGACTCTTGTAAATGAGGGACCCTACTCAAAATTAAACAAAGATCCAACAAAATCAATAGAGAGCAAAATTTACAGAACTTTGTTTAAATACAAACATGAATTTAATGATTTTGAACGAAGGAAACTTACACCACATCATAGTAAGCCCCCTCATTTTTATGGCTTACCAAAGACACATAAACAAAATATTCCTTTAAGACCAATTGTTAGTTCTATTAATTCACCATGTCATAATTTGGCAAAATTTTTACTTAAAATTATTGATCCATTATCTGGAAATACCGATTCATATATTAAAAATAGTAAACATTTCATAGAAAAAATTTATGAAACCGATATTCATGAATCACACCTGATGGTTAGTTTTGATGTAGTTAGCCTCTTTACCAATGTTCCGGTAGATGAAACATTAAAAATAGTTAAAGACAGGTTGCTAAATGATAATAATTTGGAAACTAGAACTAAATTAAGTGTAAATAGCATAATGGAACTCTTAACACTGTGTATAAAAACAACCTATTTTCAATTGGACAATGAGTTCTATCAGCAGGATTTTGGTATGGCTATGGGGTCTGCATTATCACCAATTTTAAGCAACATATTTATGGAGAACTTTGAGAACACATATGTTCAAAATTGTATAAACAAACCGGTTGTCTGGTAGAGATATGTTGACGACATCTTTGCAATTTGGCCTCATGGTGTTGATTTACTAGATAGTTTTTTAGAAAATATAAATAGTAAGGAACCGTCTATTAAATTCACATTAGAAGTAGAAAGTAGGAATGAACTACCGTTTTTAGATGTTTTAATTAGAAGGATAAATAATACAATTGAAACAAGCGTTTATAGAAAACCAACACATACTAATAGATATCTAAATTTTAACTCAAATCAGTCAATAAATGTTAAAAGGGGTGTTGTAAAATGTTTATACGATAGGGCCAAAATAATTTCATCTAATAATGAAATATTAAATAACGAGAAAAAATTTATCAAAGAGGTTCTAGTACAAAATCAATATCCTGAAGCCTTTGTTGATAGAATTTTCATAAATGTTGAAAATAGGGACAATCAGGTACGACAAAAACCTGAACGTCATTATACAGCAATAATTCCTTATGTATACGGACTATCGGAAAAGCTACGCCGTATAGGTGACAAATTTGATGTTAGGACGATATTTCAAACGGGGAACACTTTAAGATCTATTTTAACAAAAACAAAACCGATAAACAGGGAGCAGAATTCAAAAAACTGTATTTACAATATCCCGTGCGAATGTGATAAATGTTATGTGGGTGAGTCATCCAGACCTTTCAGTGTGAGGTTGGATGAGCACAAGAACTACATTAGAAAGAATGAAATTCAGAAATCAAAGATTTGTGAACATGCTTGGGAAAACGGACATAGAATAAACTGGGACTCGGCAAAAATTTTAACAAAAGAAACAGATACCAAAAAAAGAAAAATTAAAGAATCAGCAATAATCTTATTAAATGAAGATAAGTGCGTATCGAATTGTTCTGTAGATATTTGTACAACCTGGCTACCAATGTTAAAAGAAGAACTTAACAAACTCAACATTATCTAAAAAAAAAATATCATCAGTTCTATGTTCTGTGTAAGTAGTAAGTATCTATGGAAATAACATAAACAGAATCTTAAAGCTGTGTATTTGACATACACAGCAAAATAAGAGTTCTTCAAAAAAATAGCTTTGAAAACGGAAAGAGATTACTTTCCGAAACGTCAGCAAAATACATTATTTTTGTGTTTATTCCGATTTATATTATTTGCAAAACATAACCTCTGACTTTTCCTTTGGCGTAAACGTCACGGGCGCAGAGGCTCTTTTTTCCAATAATTCTATTATTTTGTAGATTCGGTGATTTGTTTTGAAGAGGATAATAGTACATGTGGTAGAAAACCCAAATAATAGGAAAGAATACTCTTACCTGCTTGCTGCACCTATTTATCCCTATTTACCCCCGAACCGTTCAACTGACTTAAATCAAAATATAATCTAGTTCCAGATCTCGTTACAGACAAATAGACCGACAGACATTAAAGCATTAGGCAAAAAACTATTAATCACTTTAAAGAACAAACCATTGTAGAGTATATCACACCAACTATCTTATCTAGTAGTATTATCTGGAATACTAGAAGAAATTGAATTATAAACAGAATTCATAAGCTTCTGAAACCAAAAATATCTAAAATGAAAATTCAAAAAACTTGCTGAAAATACTTTCACACTCAGGTTAAAACATTAATAACGAAATTAACGGTAAAGTAAGGTATATACTAGACACCAAATATTTTTACTAACATTTTCATTAAAAGATTAAAAATGTATATCCAGCCGAATAAATTTTAATTTAATAAAGCCACCACGTTCCTGTGCCCGCTGAAGCCGGCAAACCCTGGCCGCCTATGGATGGATACCACTTGCCTCATTTATGGAGATACACCTTTACGACTGGGTTGTTGGTTTTGTTGTGTGGCGTTTTTAAGAGATTTAAAGATTATGTTACCGCATAAACAATTTTTGAAAAAGTGCAGTGATTAATACGAGCCATGCATGAGTTGTGTTTAGCTAGCTGACAGCACATAGCGTAGTAACATATATGACCGATTAAGGCGTATACTCACATTACGAAAGAATAATGAACATTAGCGTTGGTTGTATTATTTTCTGTACTGTTAATTTTCAAGGCTAGCTGACCGTGAGGAGATCCGCTTCCCGGGCTTCTTATTCTTAAACGGACGTTTGCAAATCTTTATCTCGGTATCGAAGTTGTTGGTTCTTTTATTTTCATGTGAATCTAGGAATTAATCCGCTGGGTAATCATCGAGGGCATAGGTGATTGCATCAACAATATCTTGCGAAACAAACTTCATCTAACTTCAACTTGTTTAAACGATATGAAATGATTAGAGTTCAATAAATTATATTTATCTTTGGTATTTGATAGTACCGATAACATTCTAAGGATTCTCATCTATCTTTATGTAAAACAATATTATTTGGGTATTATGACAACCCTGCCAAAAATGCCTGATAAAGACACATAAAAATTATAAACAATTTATAAGTTTCTTTAAGGATTTAAGTTTCATGATTTTCCAAAGGTTTCTAAGGCTAATTGAAAATATATGAGTTTTAATGAGGCAATGCAGTTCTTTTTTTTTTGTTTTCTATGAGTTTTTACAAAACGAGAAATGTTTGAAAGTTTACCAGTTATTATAAGATAATACAGTTTGAATTTTTATTGTATTCTATGAGTTGCTCAAGAAAAAAGTGCTTGAAGATTTATTAGTTTTTATTGGAAAACAGCGCTTCAGTCTTTATCATATTCCAAGAGTTTTTATCCGACAAGAAATAATTGACGTTCTTATAAGTCAATTCATTTAAAGTTTTCATCATATCTTTCGAGCTTTTATTTTTACGTTTTACGTAACGGTATTTTATATATTCTTATAAAGGGAACTTTTACAATTGCATAGATATAGGCCATTCAGGTTTCAATTCCCAGATAGATCCTCATATATACCATTTTAGAACCATATCAAATCTCATATATTCAATTGTGGTTTCACGTACATTCTTACAATTCCATAGCATAACTACAGACCATCATCATACCGAGCCTAGTCTAATTGCAATAAGTTGCAGTAAGGGCTCTCCTTGCAATTAGACCGAGAAAGGGGTGGTTTCATCCCCTCCGCGGCTCCTTATCCGTGCTTCTGGACTGGTATGCATCATTTTCAGAGACAAAAAACGAAAAAAACAGTCCCGCATTGTAAATAGCGGAAAACACGTTCAGGGGGTGGTTTTTGGCCAATAGGGTTGAAACTAAAGGGTTAGGGGAGCTGGGATCCGCGCAATCGATTCAGCACGAAAAATTACGTAGGGGAACATATTTTGTGTTACTGTATCAGAACTGGACTGATTTTCCGCTTTTGGACCCAGTCTAAATATGTAAAATCGCTATCAGATAATTCCTGGTGCATTTGAATATGATATGCATGCAACTTATTTGTTTTTAAGATTCGACCACAGACCGTCTACTTATTCCTACTAATGAGCTCACATCTCTTTGACTAACATGTGGATTCTCAACCGTTGCCAGCACCACAGAAAACTCATTTTCTTCATTCACAACACATTGTTTCACTTTTTTATATTCGACATTTCCAGTTTCCAGAAATCTATCGAGAAAGTTTTGGGAGCTGCTAACATCAGGAATCCTTCTTTCAGGATAACGTTGGTAATAAATTCTATTGGCAAGTAAACAATTTCTGTTTGACTCGCCCAAAACAAAAGTCATGTCTACAAGTTCCGCCTTATTGAAATTCATAATGTAAAATTCCAAATAATTTGAATTCAATACAAATTGTAACGACCGATAAGTGTGATAAATGCTCCTTTGTACACGACAATTTATACCAAACTGAGGTATTATTGCTTGTCGAATAGAACAGCAAAAAATGTACAAAAAACCATTACAGTAAAGGACCGGTTAAATACTATTTACTCATTTCAATGGATTGGAAGAAATGGTCCCACTAAATGGCCTCATTTCAAAATTGCATAAAGACGTATCTCAATCAAAAGGGCAACGCGTCGAACACCCATTATAAATTTTTCCAATGAATTATTTGAGGGAACCTCTTTTTTAAGTTCATTCTTGAATTTGACACTTATTTATTTATAAAACGCTAATGGTTGCAAATAGCCATAGGGAAGTGCTTAGAAAAAATATTCATTATTCATTTCTACATCACATAGTCAAAAAATATACACGGTGTTCCATTTAAAAAAATGAGAAAATTCAATTTAAAAAGTTCTTAATTGAAAAATAAACACTTATTTATTTATAAAACGAAAATGGTTGCAATTAGCCATAGGGAAGTACTTACAAAAAATGTTAGTTTTTCATTTCTACATCACATCGTTGAAAAATATACAGGGTGTTCCGTTTCAAAAAATTGATAAAATTCAATTTAAAATTTTCTTAATCGAAAAATAATTTTTGGCGACCCTGTACATTTTTAGGAAATAAAAATGATTAAAAATCATTAATTAGATGTCTGGTAACTGATATTCACATAAGTTTTTTTTAAAACCCATAATTGTGTCTGTGGTAATTTTTTTAATATCCATCTGCAGTTTTCATTATTTCAGCAAAAAAATTAATTACATCCAAGTCATTGGGAGATATTCAATGTTAATATAGGAATCAATACAGCCTAGAAAGAGGCTTTGAAAAATGCCATTTTAAAAAAGGCACTTGGTCCTGTAATTTCATCTTGGCTCGCCCTGTATGTTCGAAAATATTTTCCAGTTATATAATTTTTCATCTAGTTTACTTGAAATTTTTTAAAAAAATTCTAGCTATCGTAGAACTCGAGATATCGAGGTCCGACGCACTATTGCTCCACCCTGTATATTCAAATCCTGTTATGAATTAGTAAAGTTCAATGAGAGCTTATAGAGAATTACAGTTTCACTATCTAACTCGAATCTTATAGATTCATGTATATGTATTTTTTATAAGTGCCATTTTTCGCAAGTTTAGCTACCAAATAAAATATCTGAAAGAGGTATTTCAGATTTTGACTTGGTGCAAAGATTTTAAAATGTTAAATAGCGACCATGTTAAATAGCGACGTTGAAAGTGAAACGGATATCGGTAAGCCATTGCAATGTGAAAATGAGACGTGATATAATTTTCTCATTAAAAAAATCGATAGACTAACCTCACTTTTATCTTAAAGCTAACTGTAACAATAATTGGATACAACGGAAAAGTTATGTAAGTACCTAATAGTTATTCAATAACGTGCACTGTTATCGTCTTTTGTATGAGAATGTAAAACTAATCCTTGAGTAACCAGCGTCAATGAAAGCTGCTTCATTGTTACAGGTCAAATCAGTATCATGTAACTGCACAAATTTGATGACTAAATAACGAACATGCTCCGAAATGCATTTCCCAATTCTCCCATGATGAACGCGGTAAACAAACAGTTAGGTTTTACCTGTAAAATTAATGACTAAATGCGTTTACTTTCCATATACATTATATATTTTTTTATTTTTTGACCGTGAAAATGAAATTGATTGAGGTGTATCTTGGAATTTCGGTCATTAAATTAAAGGTTATTATATTTTTTTACGTTTCGGTTTATTATTAACCATCGTCAGAGAAAATTACTGCTAATATAAATAAATCTATTGAATACTGGTTTTTGCATTTTATCCCTTTCTAAGTCTGGTGTTTAAGTGCAATACAGTATGGTGGAAACCTATGGAATACATTCATTATTTCATTGGCATATGGTTTTTAAAATCTAGTCCAGGTTGTGCGTGCTATTAGTTTTCCCTCGGAGGGGAAAAACGAACAAACACTACCACACATACAGTACGGGGATCGCTACTAAGCGCATAAGGAAATCCTATACACTTATGTACATGAGTAATATGAGTTGGAATCCAGAACTGATATGAAATGGATGTTAGGGTATAGACATGACATCTGGTCGATTCGCTGCAGTTAGTAGATGTATTTGGAGCGGAAAGCGTAGGTGATCGGTCGTCAAATAAGGAATTTACGAATTACCACGTGTCATCCCAAAATAAACAAAGGTATGTTTCTCAAAATGAGTGAGGTACGCTACAATAAATAAATCTGTTGCATCACGCAGTGAATGCCCACCATAGTACAATTTATTTATTTGTACTTTCTCTTGTCCATTTTAACAGATTAATATTATTTTGAGTGCAATAATACTTAAATTTCGTAAGGTTACCTGTAACCCAAGCCCAATGAACTCTACTAAATAATAAATAAATCCATAACATCGACAACCACAGCAGCGCCAGCGTACAGCCCATTGGATCGCCCCACCCCAATCATACTTCATTAGATGACATTCTCACCCGTATTGCACATGTACATAGTGGTGCAAACTCTGGACCAGCAGCGGCCCAAACTATTGTTAAAATTATGACTAGGATAACAAATAAATATAAGAAATTAACCACCTCGTGGTAATAAAAGATGCCAAAAAATGCTTACAATTATTGGACCCGAAGATTTGATTTCCGAGGTGTAGACTACATATGAATGTTAAACTTTTCAAAGTTAAATCAGATAAATATGACAAATGATACTATACTATAATGAATCAAAAATTTAGACGTGAAGGCTTATCTGCTTACGTTCCAGTAGTTAGTAGTTATTTCGTCTTGGCAGTTCCTCTTAATTAGGAGGAAAAACACATTACGTAAGCAACATCGTTCGTATTATATTGAGTAACTTTGTTATTACTTTTTTCTAAGGGTCCAAATAATTCTTTTCATAATTTCTAAGTTTTAAGCTTCGTGACTATGCATACAGGGATACCGACTCACAAAACAGATAGTGGATGACAGGATATACGTGTTAAATTCAATTTACATGTATCATGATAGTTGTTTTGTAAAGAAAGATTTCATTATCTTCAATGTAGTCCCCAGAAGTAGAAGATATAAGAGGCAGACGTGAAGTCTCTGATTTTAAGCTGTACTAAAAAAATTGTTGAAAAAAAAGAAAGTCAAAAGAAAGAATAAAAGTCGTAAACTTTTTCTGACAATCACATAGCTAATCTATGTAAGTACATAATTACGCTCCTAATTAAAATTTGAAAATATTTGAAATATTAAGCGTACTCATATTTAGACTTCTATTAGACGGATTAATATGTAGTAAAATTTTTACCATTTTTTTTATTAATTAATTAAATTAATTTAATTAATTAATATTAATTTACAGCAAAATTTGTATAAATTTGCGGCATTTTTAACAAAATTAACAAGAATTTTACATAATTTTTTAAAACATCTGTAAGCAAAAACACCCATAAACCAACAAATGTTTGACAAACTAAATTTTTCATTATTTTCAAAGCCACTTTAGTTACCATTTAATTACAGCAAAATTATATTTTCTTTTAGCTATAAGTTTAATAAGTAAATAAAACCTATTAATAACTGAATTCCCTATTAACAGTACTAATAAATGATCCCACGGTACCAAATGGTTCCATTTGAAAAAAAATTTTTTTTCTAAAAAATTACTTTGCTGAGCTTTATTTGTTCATAAATCACATGATTTAGTATTTTCGACAAGATTTCAATTTTTCTAGCATTATATCAACTGAAATAAATTGGAACAGCTTGACACACTGAAGTGGAAAACTAAGAATTAAATTAAAATAATTATATACGTTTGAAATGTCACTTATGTGGTATCATTGGATTCAGAGAATTATACAGAATTCAGAAATGCAATAACATAGAGGGTATTCCATTTGAAAATCGAAAATTAGCTTTCGGTGAAACCGAAGTGAAAAACAAATCATTTGTATGTCAGAAAGTGACGTTAATCTTATATACATAACAATGTATATGAGATATTCCCAATTTCAGTCAATTACCTTTAAAACTAGAGGAAAAAAGGGGGTGTGTACCATGATTATGTTATACGTGCATATCATAAAATTCGAAAAAAATATTAGTTACTCTAAACGCACAAACGTCTGCCTCTTGCATTTACCTTCTTTATATGAAGGCAAATATTTAAAACTGAAATGCAGACAAGATAAAATTGTTTATGGTACTTTTTTTAAACAGATTTATAGGACTCCCAATTGGTGACGCAGATTCAACGTAATAGCAGAGATTGGCCGTACTATTTATTTTCCACCACCTTCCTTGAGAGGTAAGTAAGTTTATTTTAACCGGACGTGACGTCAGGACACCCATATTACAGATTCAGAGGTGATGCGAACTTTACGTTTTAATATTTCTGTAGGGGCGAGCGTAGATGCGTCTTTACTATGTACATACTTCGATATGCGATGTAAAGCAACGTTAGGCGCGGTTAGTACTTGGATGGGCGACCGTTTCAAAGAAGACCGTGTCCTCGCCTCACATATCTGCCAGCGGCTTGTATATCAGTGTATACGCGGAAGCTATGCAACCTTAGGCGAGGGTTGTGTAGGTGATATACCATCCTCCGGAGGGGATGTAAAGGCGTCGGTCCCTTGTCTATTAAATGTTAGGCAAGTAAAAGATCCCTACTCTTCTTAAGGGAAGAGATTCGGCAAAAGTTCCTGGTTGGGGGTAGCTCGTCTACAGGCGTCGGTGCCTCAGTAGCGGAAATAGACCGACGTTAAATAAATGTTAAAAAAATATATGTATTTCTGTTATACTCAATAAGTATTCAGTGTACCTTTACATTGTTAGATCTGTTATAATTTAAAGAGATTTATTGAAAATTCGATTTGACTCAATGGTCTCATTTTATTTAATGATAAATTAAATATAGTAGCAAATATTGTCTGAAAGTTATTTGTGGCATTCTACGAATATACTTTCCTTTTATTTGGATTTTCTACCACGTTTCTCCTCTTCTATTATTTTGTAGATTCGGTGATTTGTTTTTGAAGAGGACAATACATGTTGTAGAAAACCCAAATAAAAGGAAAGAATATAAATGTAGTAGCCAATTCAACTTCTGTACAGAGAATCAATAATTAAATTTATCTATCATGAGGCTAGAGTTGCAACACCGCTCGTATATTGACTCTCATCAGTATGGGGTAAATATATCCACGCCGACAAAACCAAAGATTCTAATCGCATTATATATTTAAATTTTTTACACTAAATGATTTTATCTGTGCTGGAACTCCTTGTTGTTAATGTTCAGAATAGTCGAAATATTTTCCAACTTATTATTACGATTGATGGCCGGTAGATGGAACCAGGGTCTTGATTTTAAAGCGACGCTATAGGACCAATATCAGTGGCCCTACTCCTTAGCTTGATCGGTGTACACACACCCGCTTACTACTATTATATTCAGAGATATGCTGCGTTTAATGGTGAATAGAGAATGGGGATACCCCGATTTGTTTAGTGTTAAAGCGACGTTGTTTCCACGTACAGTAGTGGCATAAAGAAATCTCGAGCCGGTCCCTATAATAAGTAGAGTGAAATATAAATAGAAAGTAATGCACGCGAAATAGAGCGATATATTAACATTGCCGCCAGCAACTCAGCAAGCATGTTAGAGTTTAACCCGTTATAGAGAAATATGGCAACGGCGTAGTTTATATGTTTCTTTTAAGCATATTATTTGGCCATTTCTCTCTTGCATAGGCCTTGATTCAAGTTTTGTACTTGCCAGCACTGTATACCAAAACATTTGAACACTTCATTCGAATACACTACCCGCCGCGTGTTCCGCTAATCATGTTAGCACCATCGCGTCGACAGGTGTATCAAGTGTAGTGTTCAAGTTTGGTGTTTGCGAAAACGACGTCAAACACTGTTACACTAAAGGTTCCAACTCTCTTCAAGGTTAGTGTAAAAATAGCCTCAAATAGGATTGTGATCAGAATATCTCATTTATTGGTAGTTATAAATATTTGATTATTTTAACAACGGAATTATTACTTCAAACTTGTAGTTTTTACTAATATAATTCAATAATGTTGTATTATTTGTTTTTGACAAAATGTCTATTTATTTATTTTTACAGGTGCTCCATTGAGAAAACGAAGAGATTTTATGAACATCTATTAAACGATGAAGCAGTGCTCGCAAACACCAAAACCACGTTCGCGGAGATGATTAAAACTGACACGTTAGCTTTAATAATCTCCAGATGATGCCAACTTGATTTGTGGACTTCATACCATAAGTTCCAGTCTCATCTACAGACCCAATTAGAGCGTCTTAACACTGTCTTAATGGTTTACTACGGACTGGGACACACAATTAGCTGAAGTTGATGGGTAACTTGTATATATACATAAGTTGTCTTTTGACTTTGGTCATTTGTGCTATCCTGAAATTTCATGTGCATAAATATATCTGATCCTTATTTCAAAAAGAAATATATCTGTGATTGTATCAAATTAATAAAATCTCATATATCTGAATTTTAAGGTTTTTTTATTTATTTTGACAGTTACAGTTGTTTTAACAGTTTTCTAAAATTACAATATTGAGTGACAAACATCTTTTAACATGTTGTTGCTGAACGATGTTTAAAAAATTTGACCACTCCACTATTTAGTTCATAGTTCCGCTGTTGCTCAATAGATGGCGCCACATGTAGCAGAAAATCAGAATAATATCTCAAGCATTTTGAAATGTAAATTTTATCTTAGAAACCAAACCAATATATAGCGTAGCTATGATTTTTAAATTATGTGGAACTAGAAGCAGTTTTGCTCGGTTTGCAAATTCTACCAGGAGTATCAGGATAACAGAAACGTGAGGAGGTATCTAATGAATTATTAGGTGCACGGATCTATTCGATTTCTTGCACTCCTATTACTAAACACAATCTAGCTCGATTTTAAGAATCTATGGAACGAAAAGGATTTTGTCTCGATTTCAAAATTCTGCAATTCTGTTGGGAATATCAGGATCACAGAAACACGAGGAGGTATTCAATAAATTATTAGGAGCCCTGAAATAATACCTATTCTGTGTCTTTAATTTCATGATCCCCTGTTACGAATGCAGTCTAGTTCTGTTTTAGAGATCTGTGGGAGCGAGAATCTATTTGATTTTAGAATTCCACAATTTTTCCAGGAGTATCAGGTTCACAGAAATGCGAGGAGGTATTTAATGAATTATTAGGCGCTAAAATCACACCCCTTCGGTTTCATGCACTCCTGTTACTAAACTCAATCTACGTCGATTTCAAAGATCTGTGGAATGAAAATCACCTTCGCTTGATTTTAAAATTCTACAATTTTATCAGGAGTATCAGGACCACAGAAATGCAAGGAGGTATTTAATGAATTATTAGGCGCACTGAAATTACATCTATTCAATTTCATGATCCACTGTTACTAATGCAGTCTAGTTCGATTTTAATGATCTGTGGGAACGAGAATCTATTTGATTTTAGATTTCCACAATTTTACCAGGATTATCAGGATCACAGAAATGCGAGGAGGTATTTAAAGAAATATTAGGCGCTAAAATCACACATGTTACATGCACTCCTGTTACTAAACGCAGTCTAGTTCGATTTCAAGGATCTGTGGAATGAAAATCATCTTGGCTGGATTTTAAAGTTCTAGAATTTTACCAGGAGTATCAGGATAATAGAAATGCGAGGAGGTATTCAATGAAATATTAGGCGCACTGAAATTACATCTCTTCAATGTCATGCTCCCCTGTTACTAATGCAGTCTAGTTCGATTTTAAAGATATTTGGGAACGAGAATCTATTTGATTTTAGAATACCATAATTCCACCGGAAGTACCAGGATCACAGAAATGCGAGGAGGTATTTAATAAATTATTAGGCGCACTAAAATCACACCTCTTCTGTTTCATGCACTCCTGTTACTAAACGCAGTCTAGTTTGGTTTTAAAAATCTTTGGTAAAAAGAAGACAAATTTATGCTCAATTTTAAAATTGTACAATTCTACCAGGAGTGTCGGGATCACAGAAATTCGAGGAGGTGTTCAATGAATTATTAGGCGCACTGGAATTACATCTCTTCAATTTCATGCTCCCCTGTTACGAATGCAGTCTAGTTCGATTTTAAAGGTCTGTGGGAATGAGAGTCTATTTGATTTTAGAATTCCACAATTTTACCAGGAGTATCAGAATCACAGAAATGCGAGGTATTTAAAGAAACATTAGGCGCTAAAATCACACCTCTTCGGTTTCATGCACTCCTGTTGCTAAACGCAGTCTAGTTTGGTTTTAAAAATCTTTGGTGGGACGAAGGTAAATTTATGCTCAATTTTAAAATGATACAATTCTACCAGGAGTATCAGGATCACAGAAATGCGAGGAAGTATTTAAAGAAATATTAGGCGCTAAAATCACACCACTTATGTTACATGCACTCCTGTTACTAAACGCAATCTAGTTCGATTTCAAAGATCTGTGGAATGAAAATCATCTTCGTTGATTTTAAAATTCTACAGTTTTACCAGGAGTATCAGGATCATAGAAATGCGAGGAGGTATTCAATGAAATATTAGGCGCTAAAATCACACATGCTATATGCACTCCTGTTACTAAACGCAGTCTAGTTCGATTTCAAGGATCTGTGGAATGAAAATCATCTTCGCTTGATTTTAAAATTCTATAATTTTACCA
Source organism: Leptura quadrifasciata (assembly GCA_963675555.1). NCBI lineage: Eukaryota > Metazoa > Arthropoda > Insecta > Coleoptera > Cerambycidae > Leptura > Leptura quadrifasciata. The sequence goes on along the minus strand of OY776682.1, from coordinate 53,078,769 downwards.
CGGGTATCAGGATCATAGAAATGCGAGGAGGTGTTCAATGAATTATTAGGCGTACTGGAATTACATCTCTTCAATTTCATGCTCCCCTGTTACGAATGCAGTCTAGTTCGATTTTAAAAATCTGTGGGAACGAGAATCTATTAAATTTTAGAATTCCACAATTTTACCAGGAGTATCAGAATCACAGAAATGCGAGGAGGTATTTAATGAATTATTAGGCGCTAAAATCACACTTTTTCGGTTTCATGCACTCCTGTTACTAAACGCAGTCTAGTTTGGTTTTAAAAATCTTTGGTGGGACGAAGGTAAATTAATGCTCAATTTTAAAATTATACAATTCTACCAGGAGTATCAGGATCACAGAAATGCGAGGAGGTATTTAAAGAAATATTAGGCACTAAAATCACACCACTTATGTTACATGCGCTCCTGCTACTAAACGCAGTCTAGTTCGATTTCAAGGATCTGTGAAATGAAAATCATCTTCGCTTGATTTTAAAATTCTACAATTTTATCAGGAGTATCAGGACCACAGAAATGCGAGGAGGTATTTAAAGAATTATTAGGCGCTAAAATCACACCTCTTCGGTTTCATGCACTCCTGTTGCTAAACGCAGTCTAGTTTGGTTTTAAAAATCTTTGGTGGGACGAAGGTAAATTTATGCTCTATTTTAAAATTATACAATTCTACCAGGAGTATCAGGATCACAGAAATGCGAGGAGGTATTTAAAGAAATATTAGGCGCTAAAATCACTCCACTTATGTTACATGCACTCCTGTTACTAAACGCAGTCTAGTTTGATTTCAAAGATGTGTGGAATGATAATCACCTTCGCTTGATTTTAAAATTCTACAATTTTATCAAGAGTATCAGGATCACAGAAATGCGGGGAGGTATTTAATGAATTATTAGGCGCTAAAATCACACCTCTTCAGTTTCATGCACTCCTGTTACTAAACTCAATCTACGTCGATTTCAAAGATCTGTGGAATGAAAATCATCTTCGCTTGATTTTAAAATTCTACAATTTTATCAGGAGTATCAGGACCACAGAAATGCGAGGAGGTATTTAATGGATTATTAGGCGCACTGAAATTACATCTATTCAATTTCATGATCAACTGTTCTAATGCAGTCTAGTTCGATTTTAAAGATCTGTGGGAACGAGAATCTATTTGATTTTAGATTTCCACAATTTTATTAGAATTATCAGGATCACAGAAACGCGAGGAGGTATTTAAAGAAATATTAGGCGATAAAATCACACATGTTACATGCACTCCTGTTACTAAACGCAGTATAGTTCGATTTCAAGGATCTGTGGAATGAAAATCATCTTCGCTTGATTTTAAAATTCTACAATTTTACCAGGAGTATCAGGATCATAGAAATGCGAGGAGGTATTCAATGAAATATTAGGCGCACTGAAATTACATCTCTTCAATTTCATGCTCCCTTGTTAGGAATGCAGTCTAGTTCTATTTTAAAGATCTGTGGGAACGAGAATCTATTTGATTTTAGAATTCCACAATTTTACCAGGAGTATCAGGATCACAGAAACGCGAGGAGGTATTTAATGAATGAGTAACAGGATCATGGAAGTGCGAGGAGGTATTTAGTAAATTATTAGGCGCACGGAAATTATACCTCTTCGGTTTCATGCACTCCTGTTACTAAACTCAATCTATGTCGATTTTAAAGATCTGTGGGAAAGAGAATCTATTTGATTTTAGAATTCCACAATTCTACCAGAAGTACCAATATCACAGGAATGCGAGGAGGTATTTAATTAATTATTAGGCGCATTAAAATCACACCTCTTCTGTTTCATGCGCTCCCGTTACTAAACACATTCTAGTTCAATTTCAAGGATCTGTGGAATAAAAATCACCTTCGCTTGATTATAAAATTCCACAATTTTACCAGGAGTATCAAGATTACAGAAATGCGAGGAGGTGTTTAATGAATTATTAGGCGCTAAAATCTCACCTCTTCGGTTTCATGCACTCCTGTTACTAAACTCAATCTATGTCGATTTTAAAGATCTGTGGGAACGAGAATCTATTTGATTTTAGAATTCCACAATTCTACCAGGAGTACCAGGATCACAGGAATGCAAGGAGGTATTTAATTAATTATTAGGCGCATTAAAATCACATCTCTTCTGTTTCATGCGCTCCTGTTACTAAACGCATTCTAGTTCAATTTCAAGGATCTGTGGAATAAAAATCACCTTCGCTTGATTATAAAATTCCACAATTTTACCAGGAGTATCAGGATCACAGAAATGCGAGGAGGTATTTAATGAATTATTAGGCGCTAAAATCTCACCTCTTCGGTTTCATGCACTCCTGTTACTAAACTCAATCTATGTCGATTTTAAAGATCTGTGGGAACGAGAATCTATTTGATTTTAGAATTCCACAATTCTACCAGAAGTACCAATATCACAGGAATGCGAGGAGGTATTTAATTAATTATTAGGCGCATTAAAATCACACCTCTTCTGTTTCATGCGCTCCCGTTACTAAACACATTCTAGTTCAATTTCAAGGATCTGTGGAATAAAAATCACCTTCGCTTGATTATAAAATTCCACAATTTTACCAGGAGTATCAAGATTACAGAAATGCGAGGAGGTGTTTAATGAATTATTAGGCGCTAAAATCTCACCTCTTCGGTTTCATGCACTCCTGTTACTAAACTCAATCTATGTCGATTTTAAAGATCTGTGGGAACGAGAATCTATTTGATTTTAGAATTCCACAATTCTACCAGGAGTACCAGGATCACAGGAATGCGAGGAGGTATTTAATTAATTATTAGGCGCATTAAAATCACACCTCTTCTGTTTCATGCGCTCCTGTTACTAAACGCATTCTAGTTCAATTTCAAGGATCTGTGGAATAAAAATCACCTTCGCTTGATTATAAAATTCCACAATTTTACCAGGAGTATCAGGATCACAGAAATGCGAGGAGGTATTTAATGAATTGTTAGGCGCTAAAATCTCACCTCTCCGGTTTCATGCACTCCTGTTACTAAACTCAATCTATGTCGATTTTAAAGATCTATGGGAACGAGAATCTATTTGATTTTAGAATTCCACAATTCTACCAGGAGTACCAGGATCACAGGAATGCGAGGAGGTATTTAATTAATTATTAGGCGCATTAAAATCACACCTCTTCTGTTTCATGCGCTCTTGTTACTAAACGCATTCTAGTTCAATTTCAAGGATCTGTGGAATAAAAATCACCTTCGCTTGATTATAAAATTCCACAATTTTACCAGGAGTATCAGGATCACAGAAATGCGAGGAGGTATTTAATGAATTATTAGGCGCTAAAATCTCACCTCTTCGGTTTCATGCACTCCTGTTACTAAACTCAATCTATGTCGATTTTAAAGATCTGTGGGAACGAGAATCTATTTGATTTTAGAATTCCACAATTCTACCAGGAGTACCAGGATCACAGGAATGCGAGGAGGTATTTAATTAATTATTAGGCGCATTAAAATCACACCTCTTCTGTTTCATGCGCTCCCGTTACTAAACGCATTCTAGTTCAATTTCAAGTATCTGTGGAATAAAAATCACCTTCGCTTGATTATAAAATTCCACAATTTTATCAGGAGTATCAGGATCACAGAAATGCGAGGAGGTATTTAATGAATTATTAGGCGCTAAAATCTCACCTCTTCGGTTTCATGCACTCCTGTTACTAAACTCAATCTATGTCGATTTTAAAGATCTGTGGGAACGAGAATCTATTTGATTTTAGAATTCCACAATTCTACCAGGAGTACCAGGATCACAGGAATGCGAGGAGGTATTTAATTAATTATTAGGCGCATTAAAATCACACCTCTTCTGTTTCATGCGCTCCTGTTACTAAACGCATTCTAGTTCAATTTCAAGGATCTGTGGAATAAAAATCACCTTCGCTTGATTATAAAATTCCACAATTTTACCAGGAGTATCAGGATTACAGAAATACGAGGAGGTATTTAATTTTATATTTGTCTTTTCTCAAAATATTTCTTAATAAAACATTATTCATTCAAATTTTCACAGTACTGTATACTCTACCCTGGACATAGATCTACAAACTCTAAAACTAACAATTTATCGTGTGAAAGCAAAATTCTATTCCTGATTTCTTCGGGAAGATTTGAAGATCTCAGGGTAGCACGAGGGTCCAAAGTCAAAGGACAACTCATGTATAAATACAAGTTATCCATCAACTTAAGCCAATCGTGTATCCCCTTCCATAATGGTCCAAGAGAACAGGGTTGATGATCACTGATGTGGAAAATTAGATGACTTTAATTGGTATTTACGAAGTTTCTTCATTTTCCTCTTCTGAAGTAGACACCTATAAAAATAATTAAATAAGCACATATAATACAAACAAATAAAAATAAATCATGTTACAAGGTAGAAATTAATGAAGCGGAATAATGGTAATCTTCTCTCGATTGTGAATTTAAAAATTTTTTTTTTCAATCATTTATTTAACATGGGTCTATTTCCCAACTAGGGAATGTTGCCGAACCTATGTCGATGATTAGGATCCTTTAAGAAAAAATGTAGGGCTGAAATTAAATAAAGGTAATAAATATCATACGAAAAGCAAAATGATGCTAATCATGGGTATACATAAAATGTGGATTTCTATATAAAACATTACCCGGCAGCCATTGTTAACAACTCAAGGTATAATTAATTTTTTGTCACTTGAAAAGGAAAATTTTGCTAAATATTTACAGCAGTCACTTATAAAATATTAAGAATACCTTATTGCATAATTTTAAGACGATTTTATAAAAAAATAGAAATATGTATTTTTTTAAAACAAATAATAGTAAATTCAAGAAATTTTTAAGGCGGTTCTATTTATTTAAAGTAGAATGTTTCCACAGAAAAATTTTCTTCGCGTGACAAGTTCAGTTATCTACAGACGATAGCATCTTCTAAGTGTAAGCGAAAACTCTTAGTTCAGTTCCTTAATAATTCGCCATAAAAATTTGCGTTGCTATTCCAGCAGATTAGGTTAGGTTGAAATGTGAGTGGGTCAGACTCCCACTGCGACCATTCGGTCTATTATGTCACTCCTAATTTATATTTCACCCAATAGGTCCTCAGGCAAAAGCTGACCTTGAGAACCAGCTTTTCCCTGCAGCGGGACAAGTGCACAACATATGCCTTGTAGTTTCATCACAGACGGTATTCGGCGTTTTCGACCAAGTCTGTGTAGACGATGATTCAATCTTCAGTGCCCAGTATATACGGCGATTAGAGTCCTTAGGTGTAACCTATTCAACTCTAGCAGTTTTTTAGCTCTTGATTTGAAAGAATATGTAATGAATTCCTTCGAGTGAGCTAACCCTGGTAGTTCCTGCCAGAGGTCGAGAGTCTTGCTCTCGGCCCAGTCTAGGATATTTGTTTTGGCAATGTCTGAAAGTCTGCCAAGAACTGGTTCTGGTTCTATAAATTTTGACGCCGCTCCCTCTCTGGCTAGACAATCGAAAATTCCGTAGCCCTCCAGCCCAGAGTGGCCAGCACCCAGACTAGAGCCAGTTTGTTGTTCCTACCCAATTGGGTAAGATCCTCTTGGCAGTTCCACATTGTTTTAAAATTGCAGCGATAGGATTCAAGAGCTTTAAGGGCTGCTTGGCTGTCTGAAAAAATATTTATTGATCTGTGTCTTAGATGCATTAATTCCAGCCTCAGTACACACAGTTCAATAGCATATATTTCAGCCTGAAAAATTGTCGCGGTATTACCCAGGCTCTGGGATATTTTTACCTTTGGGTTGTGACAATAAACTCCAGCTCCTGTTCCTTCAAGAGTCTTGGAACCATCTGTAAACCAACAGCTGCCTGCCTTCTGTAGGTCGGTTTTATTCCGATCCCACTCATTTCTTTCAGGAAATAGGATGTTCTAAGGCAGCTCGTGGTTGGGTCTGGCAAGCATCATCTGAAAGCATACCTAGGATGCTGTGACTGTTTAGGTCATCAATCAATCCATTACGTTTCATGATGCAAGCCTGCCGCATGTCAATTGCCGATTGTTGGATTCTGTATGTTCCACCTAGCCTCTCTCTCCAGGTAGATATGGAGAGGAGGTAAGTCTAGGAGGATTTCCAGAGTAGTTGACGGTGAGGTGCTTATGGCACCAGTTATTGCCAGGCATGCTTGTCTCTATAAGCCAGAGAGTTTGGTATTGGCCGTCGTTGTAGCCCATTCGACTACCAAACTATGGAAGACATACGCTATCATTCGTCATCATACGTCAAATGTAATGTGGGGATGCTTTATAATTAAGAACTCACATTTAAGGTAATTTTCCTGCACAAAAATTTATTGACAGTCTGTATAAAGTAAGCAGCTTTATAACATGGTTTATAAAATATAATAAAACGAAATAGAGAGATTATTTGAATACAACTTAAGTATGCATGTACTCTCTACAGAGCTGTGCCTATTTTGGGTATACAGATACTTTAATGTACTCTTAATAACATTAAGCTCTATAAAATGTGGTGTAGATATTGTTAGCATTTTTAAAAAGCAATTTGTGCTGCTAGAAGATAAGGCGAATCCCTGCATTTCGCTGGAGGTATCCGTGCAAATAATAGCCGCGATTACTGTTGTTTTACCTTTCGCGTCTAAATTATAAGTGATGTAAAGACAGACCAGAGCCTGTGATCACCTCTTATTTTTTTAATTTCAAATACGCATTTTACTTATAAAGTTTGGAGTATGTTTTGTTTTCAATTACTCTACAATCTCAATAAGAATTTGTATATATATTCGATGAAGAATCAAAGAAATCAATTAATTCAAAGAATTTTTTATTACATTTTTTTATTAACAAAAATAAAGTTATTTACTTACACTTGGAGGGTCTGATATTTGCTGAATTTACCCAGCATTTTCCATTATTTTGATAAAAGGAATCAACAAAATTTTCGTGCTTTTTGAAGTATCCTGTACATTATTGTGCTTTTATTAGCTCATCCAACTTAACGTCGTATAATTGACGCTTATCTCATCAGATCTATAAAATTATACACACGTTATAAATACGTGATAATCGAATAAAATCTATTTAAATATTATGCAAGACTACTGGATTCTAATTGGTAACTTCTTCCAAAACAAACAATTTCCAGCATCAACACAATAGACGCATATTAAAATAACACATTTTAATAAAACATCGCTTTGTATGTTAAATGGAATATAATAATAATTCAAAGCATTTTATCTTCACATGTCCCAACCATTATGAATTTTCTTCAATTTTTATAATATCATAACTGATAATAGAATTATGCAGCTCCTAGAGGGCGCATAATTAATTTTTTTATAGAAGTGTGCTTAGCTTTCAATAAAAAGTGGTTTTTCGTTGCTGATGTGTTCGAATTGTATGAAACAGAAGCCCGGACTTATCCGGGAGGCTGTTACAAGGTTCTCCCTCTCAGTGGTCACGGATTTTGTTGTCTAGCCTAGTCGAGGGCGGCGAGCAAGGTCTTCAGCATTTCGCGAAGTGAATGCTCTACGGCGAAGGGAAAACAGCAGCAAACCTCCAAGGTGGGGAGGTAAGTTTTCTCTTGAAGCCCCCACTGGTACATTTCACTTAAGAGGAACTTTTATACCTACAACGACCCAGTCAGTTAAAGCACGTGTGGCGACAAATTCGGTCGCGAGTTCTTGCTGTCACATTTGGGGAGAATTCTCGTTTTCCGAAATATACATGGGGAAGTGTTTTTAGCTCCTGCGTGTGACATTAGTGCCTGGATTATTTATAGTGTATTTTTAAAAAAGTGAAAATGGTGTCGCCTTGCAGCGTCGGGGTGTTGGTTCTTTTTTGTTTCGGTAAGTTTTTAAATTTAGTGGCTAAGACGTTTAGCGCTGGTGTCGCGACGCTGTCTTGCCGCTGTGTATGTGTATATTGTGGTTCGTTGTGCACGCATACATATGGCATGCGTGATGCATACAACCTAAGCTAGTAGTTATATTATTAATAAAATAAATTCAAATTAAATTAACAAAAAGCAACCTACTGAAAACGAATTACTTTTTTAGGTACAATTTAAATTAAAATCGGTCAGCTGTTCAGTGGATACATTTTTATAGTGACTAAAATTTCACAAAGTTCGGTCGGATTTCTTTTTCTTTCGATTAGAGCATAAGAAGTTATCTATTTTCTATAGAACTAAACAACCGATATTTATTTAAATAAAATTAGTTTTATCTCAATGACATTCTCTTTTCATTTCATCTAATTTAATAAAAATAATCATCCACAAATTATGACTGACATTATTTTTCTTTTTCTCTTTTTCAAATGTTATTGTTTTTAAATATTTAAATTTGAAATAACAAATTATCATTTATTTTATTCCATTTTATGCAAGATATTACGAATGAATTAGCCAAAACCTAGCTCGCAAGGCCAAAAAATGAGAAAAAAATGAAAAAAGACGGCAGATAAATAGAAAGTTTAATAATGCACTAACCTTCAGAAATGTATGTATATAGGAAAATTATTGATTTTAACAATTAAAACGTACTGTCGTTTCGTTTTAAAACGAAATAGAAAGTCATCGATATGAAAGAACTCAGGTACTTCCCTGCAGACGAAAGGGGCACTACTATTATGTCAGCATTAATGACATTAGATATTGTAATTATAAATAAAAGGTTGACATAATTTTCTTAACATTATTAAGCCTTTACCAATTTTTTTATGTAAACATTTTTTTCCACAAACATTTTTAAAAAATGTCATTTGAAAAAGCACGTTTTTCCGCATACATTACATTAAATTTTATGGCAACAATGTAATAAAACAAAAATAGATGAATTAATACAGCAAAAAAAATATTAAATTAAATGTTCCAATTGTGTGACATTTGCTTCTTGATAATGTCCAAGCCGCAACTAAAATTCTCGCAAAATGTTAGCAATTTTTTCGGGTCCAATTCTTCCAATTTCCTAAATGATTCTGTCTTTTAAAATAAACTCTTAATTTAATGTAACCCCATAAAAAATAATACAATGGGGTTATGTCCGGATATCTAGCTGGCCATTCTACTGATCCGCGTATACCAATCCATCTGTGTGGGAAATTTCGTTTAAATAATTACGCTATTTGGTGACGGTACGGCAAGTCTTGGAATTATGTTTTGTTGGAGCAGCTCCAAACATTTTTCACCATTTAATGAACCATCAATAAAAAATGGACCCGATGTTGTAGTCCAACAATTCCGCCCCATACTTTCTGTGGTAACTGGGGATCAGGATATAAAACAGATTTTAAACAGCTATAAACAGGTTTTAAATCAAGACTCCCGATGGACACATTCCACATGACGTCATTGAGAACCCTCAGTATTTCTCTACTCAGTGGTCTAGAAGTGACGTAGCCTATCTACTTTCGTCATGCGGTATGCCATAGAATTTAACGTACTGTATGTAGAAAAATGTACTCTTTTAAATGACATCTTTGAAAATGGGGGTTGTCATTTAAAAAATTGTCGATGGCGTGATAACTTTTTAAGAAATGCTTGCAGATTTTTTTTACATAAACAAATTGGGAAATGCATTTAAAAATCGATGCGACACTTTACAAACATTATTATTTATTGTTTTTAGTAAGCAAAAACTAAATTGTACTTTTTATATAGACCCTAGTTTGTTATCTCGTAATAAATATCATATCACCCACCAAAAGGAGCTCATTCGCTTTTTTTGAAAATTGGTACGAAATATAAAATTAACACAGGACATAAACTGTAATAAAACCCATTTTACGCGGGCATCTTGGAATTATCCTTCCATTTAAACATTTATTTGTTGGATAGTGATTGAAAAACGAGAGTTTTTTCCATATATTTTTTTTTATTTGCAGCTATTTAAGTAAGAATTCCTGAACCAGAATGCCAAATTCGGTATAACATGAAAAATCCTCACACACAGCTTTCTTATTTTAACGAAGCGAAGAAATGCAAATTTTTAGAATGATAACCATAATAAAAAAATCAATAAATGACTTAAGAATGGCTTATTCTATTTTATATGCCAACAAGAATAACATTCTTGAGCCTACTAGATCAGAGAATATCTTGAGTAACCCCCTCCCCCCTAAGAAAAAATAAAAATTAGGAAATGTTTTTGCTACCCCAAAAATGTGCTCTACTAACTTTTATTTCTGCCTCAAATTATAATTTGACACTTCACACTGTTTAAAAGTAATTACCAAAACATGACCCTCCTTTGGGAGCTAGTCTATATAACAAATTAATATTTTCTTTGTCGACAACAGGCCCCTAAAATATCACACCATACTTCATCCTCTCGAACATCTGATTTGTTTTATTTTTTGATGTCATCATAAAAGAAACTTTTGCACTCTACAAATCATTTATTTAAATAAGTAGTGTACACTATCTGCGCGTTTGTTTACAAATATAAATAAAAATACTCATCTCTACCGCGGGGGCGTCACCATTCACTTTGTACACGGTTACAGTTTGATTTGTAGTCATTTAAAATGAGGTTTCTGGGGAATCAACACTGCCAGCTGATGCCTCAAGAACACGATAAAATCGCAGCGAAATCAGTCGACAGACAATAATTATAATATAGTGAAACTGTTATTTATTGACACAAAATAATCTTCTGGGTATGCTATTAGAGTAGTGTAGAAACAGTATTTAGTAAACGGTATCTATATAATAAGCTGAGCGCTTAAGAGAAATGCCAGGTCCTCATCCAACATAATCTATGCACTAGAAAGCAAGGCCAATTCTAGAAACTTGCAAAGAATTCTTTTTGTTATATGTCAAGGATGTTACATTAGCTCGATTAAAATTAGTTTAAACGTTTTTTTTGTAATTTCTTTGTGGTCAGCAGAACAATGGAAGTATTGCAATAATGAAGATGAGGTCGCTCTCGACATTTTTCAGGATCGTCAATAGTTTGGCTGCACCCCGAAAGTCTCATTTCAGTTTCATTATTATTACCAATTAGAAATTGGATGTACTATTGGATGATAGATAAGTATTGTCTTAAAATCATTTTCTATTTTTTTTTTCTTCCAAGAAATAAAACCAAGACGTAGCATAATCTGATGTATTGCTGAGAAGTAACCTCTACACATGTGACTATGACGTCAATGGGACAGTTAGAAGGACCTTTGATAAATAATACAAATTATTGCTTCGTTGGAATTTCTTTATAATAATACCTTATTGCTAGGTGATTTTAATTTTAGTGAATACTCAAATTACTTGTGTTAGCGCATACACATTGTATACCTTCTCTAATGGAGTTGAGTAACTTGCTAAATAGAGTACCACGTTAAAAATAGAAATAAGAACACTTCAGATTTAGTTTTATCCAATATCAATTGTATATTAAATAAAGCTCCCAATATTCTGCCTTCTTGATATTATTTAATATTCGTACAAAACATAACAATAAGAGATTGAGAACTGAAATGTGGAGCGTGATATGCCTACAAAAACTTCCCTTTGCACTTAACTTGCATTTAAATTATTAAGAACCTATATCAAAGCAGGTTCATGTTGAATATAAAAAATATTGTCGAGGCATCAAACATTATATTAAAATCAACCCTAATCAACAATAAGAAAACTAGTAAAAATTTATCAACTGCCACGTACCTATTACAAAGATAAACTTTGCGTAGACAACAAAGAGTTGGTAAAGGACTTTGCTGAAGGTTTTTGCAGTTAATGGATATATCACTCCTAATTCAAGTATACTTATTAGTGTGTATGTTCTAATGGACATATATACTACAAATATACTTGACACGATCAATCTAAATCAACCATATCCATAAAGGATAGATATTCTATAGTTTTCATATTAAAGATTAGATATCGAGTATATGAGAGATTGATAGAGGCTATTCGTAGGGGATTGGTATATAGATAATCTTTTCTAGACAAACTTTGATTATTTATCTGCTAAATCTCCCAAATAACATTTTCCGATAATGATGATTTTTCATAATAATGAACGCAGAAATGAAAAATATTGGTCTCACTTATTTCGCATACTTCTTGGTTTTTACATCTTAGAAAAGGATACATACATACATACATACGGTAAAGATAAAAAAGAAAAATTAATAAAAAGGTAACATAAGCTAAAATCTAAATCAATACCTGTATGAAACTTTCAATCAAATGTAAAATTGTCATAATTTTACTTAAGAAATCATCTTCACGAAATATTTGCTTACTCATTGTCAGCAAAAAAATCAACTCTGCTCCATTTCGTGTATTTAATTTTTTTTACAATTGAGACTCGCCTAAAAAATACATTGCTTCAATGAACAAAGAGCAAAACAATCTAGAAAAAGGTTACTTAAAAATAATTAGTGTAAATAAACGGATTTCTTCCTGGTGCGTATTTTTGGAGGGCTGTACTTGACAGCCAAATTATAATTTAAATGTCACGGACTCTTTCCGGCCATACCTATTCTTTTCAATGCCATCTTCTTTTGATATCTCTTTGATCTTTTACTTAAAAAAGGAAATTTAATAATAATGAACAATAAGATGTGTGTCACATATCAGTATTACATAGTACTTGCATTTATGTTAAGGAATTTATATTTGTCAAAATACTTGAACATTCGAGAAGTGGATAAACTGCAGAATGACCCAATAAAATATTTTGAGACTATTAAGGCCAGAAATCAGTCTGCAGATAGGGTATGCTGCAATCCACCGTTTAATACAATTATATAACTGTTCGGGAGGTTGCTATAATATTATTACTTTACAAATTGCGGATACCTATTAGAAAAATTTTGCACGCCTATAGAAATCACCCTCTATGATGAATGACGAAAATCAAGTAGTCCAACAGAAGTTGTTGTTTAAAGGACCTCATATACCTACTACATAACATCCATATATTTTTTATTCGATGTTTGAGTTCTGCGTATGAAATGGATTTCTGTATATATTTTTTTCTAGAATCATTATTAAAAATGTTTGTCCGGTTATAATGTATCCATTAGATTAAATCCAATACAAATAATAAGTATACGATCAGTAGAGAAACAAACAAAAATTTGCGGTAATTTATGTAATACGTTTTTTTTATAATTCATATTTTTCCTCGCGAGAGACGCGATTAACCATTGATGTGGTTTTAAATTACGTAATATATTGTGAAACTAAAAACCGTCACGACAATTTACATAGTCTCTAACCGATAAATCAGAAACTTATATTCCTTTTTAATAAAAACCACTGTAAAAATGATAACTTCCTAGTTTATTACCCCTTCTCCGTTACCACAGAGTGCTCTAAATAAAGATAATCTGCTTCTATGCAATTTCCGGTGCTAAACAATAAATATCGGGCGATAATTAGGATATATCTTCAAATTTCACTTACTAAATCGATAGACCAGCCGAAATGTTGGAAATTCGAATAATCCCTGCATATTTAATGCATATTGCATTTTCTTTTTCTTATTCCTAAGCAACTATTGACACGTTTTGTGATGCATGCAATAGCTTAGTTGGTATCCTTTCGCTGTATCGTATGTTTAATAGCATCACGTCATCTCTCACATGGCATAAGAGACAGCACCCCATTATCTCTGTCTGCTTTTATTTTCTGTATTATAATATGAATTAAAAATATAAATTTATTTATAAACAATTAAATTTAAAAAATTTCATATATCATCTCCAAATTCACATTTTCTAACTTCTTTCTCTAAGATAGCTTTTGAGCTAGAGTTTTGCTCTTCATTTTAGTTTGTTTATGATGATAATGAAAAAAAATTAAATTGAAAGAAAATAGCATCGTTTTATTTTTTCCATTATTACTGAAAAATATACCTGAAATCCAGTTGCCGAAGACCACAAAATCTCTGTTTTGACAAATCCACCTATAGGATTCTATTTTTTGCAACTTATCAAATTAACAGAAACAACTTTTACCGCCCTAGTTTTATCCCTAGTTTTATCAAAAATCTAATTACGAAGAAGTTCGTATTTAAATTTTTCGTAATATTTTCTGGAAATGACAAGAAGATATTCAATAAAAAAAGAAAACCGTGGTCAAAAAATAAATTGTATAAATAAAATATACTTTCAGAAAATTTTATTGAAACTCGACATGTGCTTCATCAATTGTTTTGTTAACAGAAATTGTTTCACATTCCAATTTATTAAGTTTGTTACTCATTTTGTCACGAATCTTGGACATAAAATTAATACATTGATAAATTTTGGTTTCTTGTTAGGAACCAGCATTGAACTCTTTACGTAAATCCTTCTTTTGTTTATTCTTTATTAGCTTATGTGTCTTTGAAATGAAGTTTCTATTGTTCTACAACCCAAAATACACGAGAAAAAATAACTGCTTTTCGATCAATCACACTAATAATTTTAAAAATATTAAGAATTTTATTTCAAAGACGCATAGATGCATGTGTCAATCAAAATGGGCAACATGTGGACTGTAGAGCACTTATTATAATTTTTTTTGTTCAACCATTTGAAAAAAATTTATAATTTACAAATAGTATATACAAAAATTTGGATTTTGAAATGTCATGATTTGAGCGAAATAAAATTTCTGTCTGTTGGTCTGTAACTTTTTGTGCGCACGTTTACTCTGGAACAGTTTATGATATCGACTTGAAATTTGGTACACTTATCTATTATAACGAGATCTGGAACTAGATTATATTTTAATCTAATTGCGTTGAAGGGTTCGGGGGTAAATGGGGTAAATAGGTAAAAGCAAGCAGGTAAGAGTCCATAAAATTGCAATTTAGGGCATATACGAAAAGTTAAGGTCTCGAAATTTTTTTTGGCATCGGCACACTATTGTGAAAAGAAGTATGTCAAAATGCATCTGCAGATGGCATTATTTCAACAAAAAACTCACTACATTCAAATGGTTGAAAGATCATCAATATAGGAGTGAAAGGAGTCTAGAAAGGAGCTTCTAAAAATATATTGGATATTTATAACATTCCATTTGGAAAAAAATTGGAGTTGACTGAGAAAGATTTTAAAGTTAATATAATGTTATTAAATAACTAATACGTATTAATCACTCGATCTTAACAATGGGTGTGTTATATAAACAGAATGAAGTTAACCAGCGAAAATATATTAACACGATTCTTTTAGAACTGTACCAATTATTTATTTTTTCGTCGCGCAATTGTGGTGAATTATTGTACCAGCCAACGGAATCGTATCATGATGTATGTAACTAATTAAACCGAATTTCGTTCCTTATATAATATAAGTGACTCGAATCTGGGTTAGCTGGTGAACTAAGAGTTCTTGTGAAATACGTAATTATAAAGACGTTGACGGATAAAAAGGTTGCCTTGATTTAGCAATAAGTTTAATTTATAAAAGTTCTGATGAAAATTATTCCATTGTTTTACGTCTGGGTCTTTCTTCCGGAGAACTCTGGCCCCTGGGTAGCTCATTAAGCAAATCTTTAAAATGTTGTTATAAAATACACATCTAGATTAAACACATTTCAAAGCAATTTTGTAGTATAGATACTATTATACTTCAATCTTCTAAGTTTTCTTATCTTATTATAGTAACTTTACACATGAATTGATATTGTAGAATGAAAATACGTTCGATACTTACATTTCACTTTCAGTTAGCTTTCTTCTGTACCCTCTATCAAGAATCAACAACAAAGTTCTCATTTTGGTACAAGATGTACTACAATTCCGTTGACTCTCCGACATATTTTTTGCCTAGAACAAATACACATATTTTTATAGTAAAAACACAATGATAACTGTGTATAAACAAATAATGCTTAGAGTTATATAAACATCTCGTTCTTTTATCACAAATAAGCCCGTTACCGCCCTTTCACTTAAATAGTAAATTAATAACTAATTTTTTTGCTTTTGCTTGCTTTTCTATTCAACGGTATTTAAAGTAATATAATAAGAAAAATTATAGGCTATTTACAATAGCAGTAAATTAATTCTGAAACGAACGATGGAATTGAACATTGTTTTTTTTTTAATGAAAGACTATATTTTTTTACAATGAATGTTAATTCTCAGTCCTAAATTCAAGGCAATACTTTCGATTTTACAGATTTATCGAATACATATCGAAACATTTGACTTTCCTTTTCTGATTACTTGTTTTTTAATTTATTAAACGATTTTGTTTGGCGCGGATAAAGAAATACGTTTATTGTGGACTACAAAAATCTAATCTCATTAAATATACCTTCAAAATAATATCGAGCTATTATATAAAATAATTAAGTTAATCACATGTTCCTTTCCACGATCAGTAGTGAATAGTTTCAATAATATAGAAAACTAATAGTAATAGTATAGAATAGTAATGAATTTAGATTTTTATCAAGTTTTGGCAATCTCACTGCCTAATTTCGTGTACGTAAAAGGAGGTACAGCCCTAACAGCATTTAATATTTCAAAAATATATTTCTTATTGTGTAGAATCTTGTGAAGGTTGCTCTCTCCGTGTATACTAAAAGGTTTAATAATTTTTGTATTTATAGCTTATACTATGATCGGCCTTTTACCTTTCAAGTTATCGTACTTACAAGAATCCTGACGGGCAGACAAACAGAAGACAAACATTCGAGTTATTCAGAATTCTACTAACACAGTGATATGCAATGTTTTCTTCACGAGCGACAGTTTTAGGTCTGGCGAATAAAAGATATTTTTCGTTTCACAAAGTATGATTAGTGGCCAATTAGCACCTCATTGAAAACACTCATTCAGTCAAAGCCGGACCATTTAGCGGTTTTAAAAAGTAATAAAATTTAGATAAATTAATTTGTCAATTTCTCCTCGTTTCATCAATTTTTATTGATAATTTTTCAACTTTAATTATTTCAATTAAACACTACACTTTGGCAACAACAGTAATAAAAAATGTGTTGCAAAATACAATTAAATCTACAGCAAGCCTCATAATCGATCAAATTTAAATTTCTATTAAGCATTAATCCGCATAGTAATTTCTGATGCAACATCCCTTTGATTTGAAGATGTTCTATTATTACGTTATAATATCAAAATAAATAACACTCGAGGTTAACTCCCACATGAATAGCAAAAAGCATTAACTATAGTGGAAATAACTTAAGAAGCCGAGATATGCCAGACAAAGAAAAAGGAATATTGCTTCCACTCGAATACAATCAAACAACGGCTCCAGACACGTCCTTTCTAGCTCTTATTCATAAGTTAAGCAAGGATGATTTTCGAAAGAATAGACAATACAAGAAAATCACGAAATCACAGATGGCGGTTAAAGGTCGAAATTATCACTAATCCAAATTGTCAAAATCGCAAATCAGTTTTAAATGGTTTAACGTTAAAATATAAATATATTTTCAATATTTTTGACAAATTTCTGTGCTGCCATGAGAAAAGTCTTTAGACGTAACTTGCAGTGTATAGGCGAAATTAAATAAACTTTAATTGCATGTACGTAGAAGAAGGCAGGATACACATTACTTTTTGTCTGACGTTTTATTGCACATTATCCTTTCTTATTTTAATTCCACCATATTTCCTTTTAATTTTAAATGCCGAAAGTGAAACATTTTGAAACAATAAGCAAGGCATATTTTTCACGTAGGATTTGTTTCCAAGGACACGTTCGTAATAAGGGAAGTTTTAAAGGCGAACATGAACAGAACACCACAATCAACGTTTAAACAATATTGTGCCCCCATTTAAAATAATATTCTGTATGTACCATAGAGCAGAAAATATTTTTTTCAGCCATCACACTATTTCTAGTGACCAAAAATAAAAGCATGGGACTCACGTCATCCATTTATAATTTTTTTTTTGATAACTAAGCTGTCTATTAATTAGTAGTAACGACAACCGCAGATTCTATTATAGTTCACATAAGCTTCCAGATGAGGTGACCTTTTATTTTTCAAATAATCATTTGCATAACAAAATCATTAAAATCAATGATTAAAGGTGCCTACCGAGTCAGTAATTTCACATAAAAATATTAAATTGTTCACTATTCTTTATTAATACCATATTACCTAAGTTTTTAAAATTAGATACCGGCGCTGGTCTAACAAGATAATAGAAAATTAATTGTCGAAAGCTAACAAAACTAAAACTATCTATCTTGTCTTCGTTTTGTCTTATTAGTAGAAGTCCAAAAGATAACTAATATGCCGCATTTAATTCGTTATATAAAAATTGAACGTGGTTTGTCAATAAAGGTACAGAGAAATCGAAAGTATCACACACTTTTACTGGTTGATCTGTGAAACATGATTTTATTATTAAATAAAAGGCCAACCTTTTGGCGTTTCCACCACATTTACATATTTGTACCATTACATAAATTGTAACGGTGTTGTAAGTTAATGGGTTAACACCTTCAACAATTTCATTTTTTAACTGTTACTATGCCTTAGGCGAATATAAATTTTCAAGGTCAAATTAAGTGATTTATGTGGATGTAATTTCTGGGATATAAGATATAAGTATAGTATATCAAAATGAATCACGCAGTGAATTCATTATATTTAGAGGTATTCGCACAACAGACAATCTTTGTATTATAAGAATTGCCTACAAATCTTTCTCTCATGTAGAAAACAAACAACACCTGCCACAGCCACAACACGCATTTATAAAACTAACAAATACTAATATTAGCAAACTTTTACTGTTCGTTCATTTATTATCGTAAATGAAAGTGTTTAGAAAAGGAATATTTATCATGTCAGCTTACACACAACCACGAATCCAAATTCAAATAAAAATAATTAGTACAGCGTTTCCACTTCAATTTCGATGAAAGAAAAATCTTCTAGATGCAAAGTTCAAATTCGTTCTCGTGATACTGACTCTTTTATATAATCTTACAAAAGCGTAGTTTCTGGTACAAAGCATGCAGGCCATTCTGTGACCTATTGAGAAATTTAAACTCCACACTAATGATTATGTCAGACGCTTAACTTAAATACAACCAACCAGTTGGTTCCTATATCTGCAATCGACATGATTGAGTATTACAATAATTATGTAAAATCTTGGCCAACGGTATAGTAATTGGAGGTGCCACAAGACACACTCCTTGGCCTAGTGAATTCTACGTCTTTAAAAGCCCATCTAACTGTGTTACCTTGAAATTTGTATGCCATCCCTTTATATTCAAAGCAACACAATGAATTATCCAGTTAAGTACAAAAAATGTTTAAAAAATTATCTGTGTATCTGTCTATGTATTCGATATTAATGAAACTTGCGCAGTTTATTAGTTTATAGATTACACTGTTGATACCAATGTAAGTATTCATTTCCATATCTTAAATGGTTTCAAGGCTATAGTGCGAGAAACCTATAATTGAGAAGGGGGTGCGAGGTGAGACGTAAAGCTTTCATCGAGAAGGTAGGTGCCAGATGAGACGCTAAGAAGACGAACCCCCAAAATTTCTCTCTCGTTTTAATGCACGCGACATAAAATACGTAAGACGTGATGATGCACCGGTACTACTCACCACTATGCCCACTACGTCTGTGATTGTTTTCATTTATCGTTTTCGCCTATAATACAAGATAAAACTTCTAGAATACAAAGCTTTCAGACAAAAATATGGCGCAGTTCGTGTACCACAACGTTTGATAACATGGTGGATTGGGGCTGGGAGTGTATAGTGGGTGGCTGCTAACACTGACGCGCGTATTATTTTGACTATTGTTCCTTTACTCAGTATCATGCGTTGTAATTTTTTCCATTTTATGGCCCTAACCAAAGTCGAGGCGAACTGCTAGTTGATCATAAAATATTGACTATGACACACACCACTTAATATTATTTTACGGTTGGTGTCAGTATTATTTTTTTATTTATTTAGTTTTTTTCGTTGTATTCAGGGCTGTATACCGAGGTCAGTTTCAGTTGGCACAGTAGCCAGAGTTGGCTTATTGTGCCTCTCCCTGTTTCAAGATTCTGTGATTCTGTATTGCTAACTAGCCGGAACAGTTTTATCACCGGCAGATGTTCTAGTGTTTTGGGGTCCACTTTTGTGGCAGTTTAGGTTGACATCATAGAGTTCGTTTTATGCAGGTGTTCCTTCACAGATGCATGCCCTGCGGGTAACCCTGTTACTATTATCAGCCGACTTCTGCTTAACAAAAGAAGTGGCTGAGTTCGTTTTGCACACGGTTTGGAAATGAAGGCCTCACCATGTCTGAGTCCTGGCATGTTCTGTCAGTATCTGATATGTTCTTCCTTGACCCAGTTATGCAACTCCTTGCACTGCACTTTGGCACTGCGAGGGCCGGTTCTGGGCCAAGGAATTCTGTAGCCGATCCGTGGCACCCAGACCAGTTCTATTGAATTCTGCTGCCAGTATCTTGAGTTCTTCTAGGTATTCCCAATCTCGACGTCACTTTGTAGCTCATTAGTGTCTGGTTATCTGAAATGGCGTAAGCTCTCCTTGTAATTTCACCAATACATTCGAGTATTGAGTGAATGTACTGCCTAGAATACAATACTATTTCCCAAGAGCAAAGCTGAGGTCTGTTCTTGGGTTTTCTCCATATTTTCTAGATACTGTTCCTGTGTCAGTTCTGGACCACGCCGGTCCTTTACGCAGGAATTCTCTTCCATTGCACTCGATCAGGTACAACCACCTCAAAAGGTCTATGGAGGGAGTATTTTGTTACAATGTGGTCTGACGCCAAAGATGGGATCCGCCACGATTTGTCTTTATGCTCTCGTGGCCTAAGCGGGCGTAGTGGTAGGTCACCTCCCCAGAGTTTTGCAGCTTGAGAAGTCCCAACCTAGCCTCTCCATGTATCACTATGTGAAGTGGGGGAAGATTAAGTAGGACTCTCATTGCTGCAGTGCGAGTCAGTATTGTTATACTTAATACAGCTAGTAATATTAAATACATTATTATAATTCTCAACACAAGTATAGTGTATACAACCAGAATTGAAACCGTATAAAAACTAAAAGCCGGCAAAAACAACCGGCATCGCTTGTGGAGGTAAATAGAAATTCTTGTCATAAGAAAAACAATAAAGAGATGCCGACTGTTTTTGCCGGCTTTTAGTTTTTATACGGTTTCAATTCTGGCCGTATACACTATACAGTATTGGCATTTAAAAATATTGAATCACTTGTGACCCATCGAATACATTTTTAGTTTAGACGACGAAGTGACCTTTAGGCCCGCCAAGTAAAAATATACTCGACTATATCTGCCAGTACTGTACAGTAATTTATGAATTACCATTGAAACTGTTGAAATAAATAATTTCTTTAAAACCCCGTTTCAACATCAGGATGTTGTTTTCATATTAATAATACGTTAAGCCTAGCCATATTTAAACAAATGGAAGTATAGACGACACGACAGTAGGAACACAAACTACTTTCTCCTATAAAAAAAGTGTAGCACATGTTTATATATACGCAGTGCTGCATATTATATATATACTATAACCATCTGATGTCGATTCTGTGTTATCGAGAAAATATTTAGAATGTAATTCTGACAAGTGATGTTAAATAAATTTGACGAAACATTTTTTTGTCCAGAAATTCAATTACATTGTATATTATATACCTCTTATACAAATAAAATAAATACATAAAGACCTTTATTATTATTATTATTTAAAGTTAAATACCACAGGTAAAGTAACACAACTTGGTCCCAATAACAGTCATAATTCAAACCGTTTTTAATTCCTACACTACTGGGGGGGTGTATGGATTGTCTTCGTCACGCAATTTTTTGAAGGGGAAAGCATACTGTGTGGGGGCGAGCGTAGGTGCGTCTTTACTATGTACATACTTCGGTATGCGATGTAAAGTAACGACAGGCGCAGTTAGTACTTGGATGGGTGACCATTCCAACGGAAACCGCGTTCTCGCCTTACATATCTTCCAGCGGCTTGTATATCAGTGTATGCGCGGAAGCTATACAATCTTAGGCGAGGGTTGTATAGGAGATATACCATCCTTCGGAGGGGATGTAAAGCCGTCGGTCCCTTGTCTATTAAATGTTAGGCAAGTAAAAGATCCCTACTCTTCTTAAGGGAAGAGGTTCGGCAAAATTCCTGGTTGGGGGTAGCTCGTCTACAGGCGTCGGTGTTAGGCCTCAGTAGCGGAAATAGGCCGACGTTAAATAAATGTATAAAAAAAAAAAAGCATACTGTGGAAGAGTAGAGGAGCTATCATCTAAAGGTGCAAAAAAATATTCAAGGTCAAAAATATGTGAGGTAGAAATATAGAAGTTGAAAAATTTTAAAGGCCAGGACGTTAAAGTGAAAACGGATGAAGCATTTAAGGTTAAATGTCACAAAATGCTATTTTTATGTGAATGGGTCGATCATATAACTATTGTGGCTCAAGTTATCCGAAATCTTTCTGAACAAAGATATGTATCTAAAAAACTAAAATATCTCAAAAATTTCGAAATGTATATTTATTTATTTATTTAACAATACACTGCCCAACAGAAGATTCCAATTACTGGGCAGGAAATTACAAGTAAATGATTACAAATGTTTACAAATTACAAATAAATGTTTACAAAATATAAGAAAAAGAAATGTAGGAATATCAGATAATTAAAAACAGAAATAAAAACAAAGCCAAGTATAAATTTATACAAGTGATCTTTTTATCTCAGCTACATTGCAGTGGAAAATATCAAACCGGTCTTGAAGATTATTATAATTTTCACACATTTTATATATGGGCGAGAATTTCAGAACGTTAGTTCTGGAATTCGGCAGATAGAATAATGAGTTTTGCCTAGAACCGGGTCTAGGTATTCGAAAATTTAATGAGTTCAATATAGCGCCGCAATCTCTTATATTATGTAATACTTTAAAAAGAAATATTTGCTGTGCTATAGTTCTGCGTGTCGCTAGGCTTGAAAATGAAAATCTATTTAAAAGTGTAGTATGAGGAAAACTAATAGCAGGGTAAACACCATCTTCCTTATAGCATAATATTTTTAAGAAGCGCCTCTGAATGCTCTCTATGTTCTGTATATGTATGTTATAGTGAGCAGACCAAATAATTGACGAATATTCCAATTTGGATTGAAGAAAAGATTGATATAGTAGTATCAGCGTGTTAATGTCATTAAAGTCGTGGGAACACCTTATTATAAATCCGAGTGTTCTAAAGCTTTCATTTGTGATTGTATTTATATGACAATTAAATGATAGTTTACTGTCAAATGTTACACCGAGGTCACGAAATTTTCTAAGCTATAATTAAAGTCGATATATTGATGTTTGTTAGTAAATGTAAGAGTATTACATTTTCGTATATTAAACTGCAATTTGTTTAAGTCACACCATTCACTGATTTTATCTAGAGCATTTTGTAAAGCCACACAATCACTTTCATAATTTATTTTATTATACAATTTCATATCGTCAGCATATAAAAGACACTCAACACCCAATTCAACTGCAATGTCATTAATGAAAATGTTAAAGAATAATGGGCCTAACACAGGCCCTTGAGGTACACCTGAAGTAGATACAAATTCAGCAGACCGTTGATCATAGTATTCGATATGGTGGTATCTATTCTCCAGATATGATTTGAAAAAAACAACAAATTTCTTGAGAAGCCAAACTTCTCAAATTTTGAATATATAATACCATGATCAAGTCTGTCAAATGCTTTAGTGAAGTCTGTGTAAATTACATCAACTTGTGAGTTACCGTCTATAGCCTCAGCTATATATTGGGTGATACAGTTATGTCAGTGTCATCAAACGTTTAAGATTTCTTTAGGATTTATACATAATGTAAACTTAATTAATTAATCAACACATAATATGCACTCTGTCAAACATGTAAGATGTTTTAAATTATAGTACGGTATATTTAGTAAGTGGTAATACGTATATTGAGTAAGATGGCGGAGAAAGGGAATAATAAATTATTGTCATCACTCGTTTAAAAATGTTAGGATGCGCCAGAATCCAGTTAGTTACTGTAGAAATGGATATAAAAACACAACCTATGAAACATGTAAAAAAAAGGGGGGAGAAAATGATTGTTTGTTTGTTTTGGTAAGTATAATTAAAAATGATATTTTGCATATAAAGATTGGATCAGTAATAAACCAATAAAAGATAATTATGTTAACTGTTAGGTTTATGGAAATTATAAACAAACCGCAAGCAGGTGTCTGTTTTGCCGGGTCCCGTTGACGTACATAGCTGGCTCCGCCTATAAATAAAGAAAACACAGGTGTGAGCGTTAATGCCCCTTTACTATAAGATCCTAATTAATTAACTACCTCAATAAAAATATTGTTGAATTCGTGTGGTTTGTAGAAGCAGTTGTCATTGGTAATTTAATATTCTTAATCATCCAAGGGTGGTAATGAGGGGTGCAATGGGCACAAGGGGCAAGACTCGCAGTGTGCCCTCACCAAAACCACCCTTAACGCAAAGGGCTTAAACTCGCGATGCGTTCCTTATTTTCAATCTATTCACCAGTACTAAGAAGTGCAATGAACACAAGGGGATACAACACGCGATGTGTTCTCTTCAGTAACTAGTGTTGGGTTACGCACTTGCAATAACCAGGTACTGAGGGGTGCAATGGACACAAAGGGCAGACACGCATTGTATCCTCTCCAGCTACCTAACACATAAAACCACACCCATACGAATCAACAATAATCATTTATTATTTTAACTGATTTAACGTCTTACTAAATGTAAAATATTTCAGAGTTTGAGTACTAGGTAGTTAACAAACAATTTAGGTATAACGCTCAGTGAAAAGACTCACCTCCAATTAAAAACAAAAGCGACACACTTCCACATTCACTCACATTCAAATATAAACTAAAATATCTAGGCTTAGTAATCTTTTGACTATTATATTCATTTTTATGTTTCAAATAATATTTAAACCAAATCAATGCGTAATAAGCATATATTGTATAACTTCCAATATATCTTGCTCTAAGAGAGTGGTTCACAGAGAACGTGCCTTTTATCAAAACAAAGCGGGTCTGTTACCAGCCTACGATGTTTCTAATCTATACTCCAGTTTATTTACAAAAGACAAATTAAAAATTATTTATGTTCTTACATTCGGCCATCCTGTATATCACCTCGTCCCGAGGGGATTCCAACTAATCTGTCCCTGAGTCATTAGTTGAACTGAGTTCGACACCATCTCCACCACTTTCGCTATTGGTATCGTCCGAAACTCCACCTGGGCTGACCCATGGTTTCATTTTGTCAACGGCAACGACCTTCTCATATCTGGCGGCTTTTGCAGTCCTATGTGAACTGGGCATATCTACTACTAAATATCTATCGTTTGGCAATGTGGCTTTGATCAGCATTGGTCCGGCATAAGGAGGAATTAACTTACGGCTTGTTCCTTCGGCTGTGCCATGTTTTTCGATCAGAACCAAATCACCTTCTTTGTATTGTCTGAGTTTCTTCCTTCTCTTGTCAAAATGGTGCTTCTGTTTCTTTTGTTCAATAGTGATTTTATTGGAAACTTCTTGTCGTAGGGTAGGCAAATCCTCTATCATATCCGAAATTCCGGTAATCTCATCCAGCAAAGGATCACCTATTCCACATTTAGGTTTGTATCCGTAGAAAAGATCCGTCGGTGTTTTTCCCGTTGTTTTTGATATTGTCGTATTTATGGTCAATTGGATCTTCCGAATGTCTTTGTCCCATTTATCTTCCTCATTAGTTGTTGTCATAATTGCTCCTTGTATGGTGCTGTTGAATCTTTCTACCTGTCCATTAGCCCTAGGTGTAATCACTGCAATTTTGGTGTGTTTTATACTATTAGTTTGACAGTACTTTTTAAATCGTTTGGAAGTAAATGCACTTCCTTGGTCCGTCGTTATGTTATGTGGGTGGCCGTAATAACTATATATTTCTTGTAAAAAGTCAATAACAAGTTTTGCTTTCGTAGATTTTGCTGGTTTCAAGAATACAAACTTCGTAAACGCATCTACAGCCACTATGAGATGAATATTACCTCGCCTACTTTTCGGGAATGGGCCTACATGATCCAGGTGTAAGGTGTGCATGGGTATCGGCATCTTTTTGATTGGATGGAGAAATCCTTCTCGTTTACCGGTTGGTCTTTTATTATACAAGCATGGGATACAACATGACATATATTTCTCCACGTACTCTCGCATCCGTGGAAACCAGTAATGTTCGCATAATCTCTTGAGTGTCTTTTCTGCTGCAAAATGTCCATTCTCATCATGAGCCATCCTAACTATCTGTTGTCGCATTCCGCGTGGTACTACCCATAACAACCCTTTTACAGTAATGCGATAAATTCTACCATCTCGCAAAGCGTAATTTTTGTACACACTCTTTTCATATTCAGTCGTAGGAGCTTTAGACAACACTTTCCTAATGTCTTTCAATTTTTCATCCGTTAGTTGTCCCGACAAAACCCAATCAGCTTGTTCTATGCTGAGAACTTCGTCAGGTGGTTCTTCACTCGCAGAAGGGTTCCTGCTAAGTGCATCCACATGTTTTAATCTGTTACCCGGTCTGTATTGTACGTCAAAATCAAAGTCTTGCAGCTGCAACCACCACCTTGCAATTCTAGGTAGAATTTCTTTCTTTTTGCTAGTTGCTTTAAGTGCGTTGCAATCGGTTATAACAGTGAAATGTTTACCCATGAGATAGATTTTAAATTTTTTTAGACTTTCCACTACCGCCAAAGTCTCCAATTCATAAGAATGAAACTTACTCTCAGTGTTAGTTGTTTGCCTACTGTAATAAGCTATGGGGTGGAGACGTTCATCTGGTTGTTTTTGAAGAAGAATTCCTGCTAATCCTCTGGAACTGGCGTCAGTGTGTACTTCAGTAACGGCACTAGGATTGAATATAGCTAAAATTGGTCTCTCTACCAAAGTTTTTCGTAACGTTTCAAATGCTCGTTGTTGATCAGCATCCCAGCGCCAGGTGACATCTTTCTTTAATAGACAAGTCAATGGTCGCGCGATGACCGCATAATCTTGAACAAAATGCCGAAAATAACCGGTTAATCCGATAAACTGTCTCACATTGTGTACACTCTTTGGCACAGGGAACTCAGCAATTGCCTTGGTCTTTGTTAACCCTGGTTTCACAGTTCCTTGTTCGATTTCAAATCCGAGGTAAGTTACAGATCGGAATAAGAAGTTGCATTTAGTAAGATTTAAGGTCAAACCTTCTTCTCTAAATATTTTCAAAATAGCTTCGAGATTCTTAAGTCCTTCTTCTTCTGTTTTCGTATGAATCAAGACATCATCAAGGTAAACCGCAGCAATATCTTTGGCAGGAGCCAATATCTTGTTCATTAAGCGCTGGAATACTCCCGGCGCATTTGCCAAACCGAAAGGCATACGATTAAATTCATACTGGCCATCAGGAGTCACAAAAGCGGTATAATGCTTCGATTTTTCTGTTACCGGTATCTGGTGATAACCGGACCTAAGGTCCAAGCTAGTAAAAAAGAAACTTCCATGTAATCTATCTAATTGGTCATCGATTCGGGGTAATGGATATCGATCTTTGATTGTTTTCGAGTTAAGTTTCCTGTAGTCGATGCATAGTCTATCTTCACCATTCTTTTTCTTGACTAATAGCACTGGTGATGCAAACGGTGAGTTAGACTCACGAACGATGTCATTTTTCAATAAATCAGTAACCATTGTTCGAACTTTTTGTTGATCAGTCGCTGACATTCGATATGGTCTAAAAGTAAACGGCCTGTCATCTCCCAAAGCAACTTCTAACTCAGCTGATTTTGCGCTACCCAAGTCCATAGGATTGTGTGAAAAACAATCTCTGTATTCTTGCAATAATGAGATTAAATTATCTTTGTAATTTTTGGCCACAGGTCCAATATTTATTTCTTCGACTGGCAATAATGGCAAGTCTTGAGTTGTCGTTCGCAGTACCAAGTCTTCTCTACAAGACACTTCCGGCTTACACATCCATGCTCTAGCAAGAGGTTTCTTATTTTTCAATACAATATCATAATCAGACAAATTAATCAAAGACAAAACAGCTTCTTCTCCGGGTCGTATGGTTAGAATGGTTCTTGGAACACAATGTTCTCTTCCCTTTTCTAATCGAAAACTTGATTCTACGAAAACATCCCCGATTACGTTGTTATTTTTCGCCTCAACCACGACATTCACCATATGATCCTTAGGAATCAAAATATTGTCTTTAGCAAATAAAGTAACTTTTTGACTTTTAGGATAAACCTCTTTAATGGAATTAATTTCACCCTCAGTTATAACTAATTGTTTATCGTCTTTAATAACTAAGACACCAGGCAACTCAGTAAATGGGTGACCCACTAAAATAGGTACATCCTGTATATGGTCCGAAACGACATTAGCGCACACTTTAGCTTCTACATTGTCAATGCATAACAAAAAATTCGTTGTTCCTAAAGATACACACGTCCCGTTTCCAAAGCCTTTCATTATTTTCTGGTTATTTATATCGTAACTTAAACCTAACCTGTCAGCTTCACTTAACTTAATAACAACACACGTACTTCCGAGGTCTATATATGCACGGGAAGGCTGGTTATTCACAGTAACATCTTTAAAATATTTATCGTTTGGTGAAAAGGAATTACAGTTTTTGTCCATGTCTAGTCATGCTACGAGTTTCACATCCTCTCCCTTCCTTCTCCTTTTAATGTTACATTCGTTTTCCGTATGTCCAATATTTCTGCAAAAGTCACATCTCTTTTGTCTGCAATCCTTGATTTGATGTCCGAGTTTGCCACACTTAAAACATTTTGGCACATACTCGTTCTTTCGGTCTCGCTTATTCCCCAATTGCAACCGACGGTTATCTTTATATGCCGGTTTCGCCATCGGCCTACTTGTTGATGGACGCAAATCATGTAAAGTGCTGAGATAACGATAGAGTTCCTCTGTTGATTGGTAATTGCTAGCTTTTGCAGATGCCTTAACCACCACATCATCAATACCACCCAAAATACAAGAAACTGCTTCAGGCCCCGTAATATTACAACGGTTTAACAGCACTACCTTCTCATAATAATATTTTGAATAATTTTCGTCGAATCGTTTTCTTCTTTTCATCATTTCCGACAATACCTCGTAATAATCGCGAGTAGAGGGAAACGCCAACAGAATTTTTGCTTTCCATTCCTCCCACGTAAATTTCATAGTGCCTAAGCCTTTATACCACACGTCTGCCAACCCTCGTAGTTTAGACAAAGCATAATATATGGTAGCCTCTTCAGACCAATGAAAAACTTGCCGCAATTCTTCTATTTTATTTAGCCAAATTTCCGAATTTTGTTCCCTGTCTTCAGGATTAAAAGCAGGAACAACTTCCCCCTTAGCCACGCCAAAATTCGTAGTATCTCTCTTATCTAATAAAGTCGACATTATGTCAGCCAAGCGATCAATCGGGTCTTGTGAACCGACAGACACGTTACTACTACTAGGCTCCGGTATCAACTCAAGTGCCGATGCAGTTGTAGGTTCAGCAATCTGCTTCCTCTTTTGACCCTTACCCATTCTGATTCAATGTAATTGACTGCCGTACTAAGGGAAATATAAATACTTAAAATTGTGTTCCTACCCTTCCAGCTATGTACATCTCGGCCAACCTAGACACCCTTCATTATCCAGTAAAGCAAGTTACATATCAAATTTCGAGTTACTTATCCCACTTCTGAATTGTAAGAAAAAAGGGGGGAGAAAATGATTGTTTGTTTGTTTTGGTAAGTATAATTAAAAATGATATTTTGCATATAAAGATTGGATCAGTAATAAACCAATAAAAGATAATTATGTTAACTGTTAGGTTTATGGAAATTATAAACAAACCGCAAGCAGGTGTCTGTTTTGCCGGGTCCCGTTGACGTACATAGCTGGCTCCGCCTATAAATAAAGAAAACACAGGTGTGAGCGTTAATGCCCCTTTACTATAAGATCCTAATTAATTAACTACCTCAATAAAAATATTGTTGAATTCGTGTGGTTTGTAGAAGCAGTTGTCATTGGTAATTTAATATTCTTAATCATCCAAGGGTGGTAATGAGGGGTGCAATGGGCACAAGGGGCAAGACTCGCAGTGTGCCCTCACCAAAACCACCCTTAACGCAAAGGGCTTAAACTCGCGATGCGTTCCTTATTTTCAATCTATTCACCAGTACTAAGAAGTGCAATGAACACAAGGGGATACAACACGCGATGTGTTCTCTTCAGTAACTAGTGTTGGGTTACGCACTTGCAATAACCAGGTACTGAGGGGTGCAATGGACACAAAGGGCAGACACGCATTGTATCCTCTCCAGCTACCTAACACATAAAACCACACCCATACGAATCAACAATAATCATTTATTATTTTAACTGATTTAACGTCTTACTAAATGTAAAATATTTCAGAGTTTGAGTACTAGGTAGTTAACAAACAATTTAGGTATAACGCTCAGTGAAAAGACTCACCTCCAATTAAAAACAAAAGCGACACACTTCCACATTCACTCACATTCAAATATAAACTAAAATATCTAGGCTTAGTAATCTTTTGACTATTATATTCATTTTTATGTTTCAAATAATATTTAAACCAAATCAATGCGTAATAAGCATATATTGTATAACTTCCAATATATCTTGCTCTAAGAGAGTGGTTCACAGAGAACGTGCCTTTTATCAAAACAAAGCGGGTCTGTTACCAGCCTACGATGTTTCTAATCTATACTCCAGTTTATTTACAAAAGACAAATTAAAAATTATTTATGTTCTTACAAACAAACAATTTTTTTCTCATTAGTAACAGTAAATTACCTTGAAGGAGTTATAAAAGAAACTACGTATAAAGACAAATTTCATTGTGCATAACCATATTCATCATTAAACATGTGATAAGTTGTCCGAGCGGTAGATATTCCTGACCTTTCACATAGCTATGATCAGCGATCATTTCTTAGGTAATAGTTGACTCTGCCTTAGGCGAAGACTGCCTTTAAACGACTATTTATAGTTTCCATAAAGTATGCCACAAAAGCGTTAATTATGTTAATATCTCCATATTGAAAAATTGTAGGACTTTACCCCCAGAACCGTTCTGGATTTTCATTTATTCCACATTACCTATAACCTTACAGAATATTAAAACGGCTCATATTTTAAGTTGAGATAGGTACATTAAATAATTATTCTCAACATAAATATTTGCCAATATTCTATTTTGCATATGATGATTCAATGTGATTACCTAAACACCAAATGGGAAACACATTTATAAATAAACTTTCTTCTTATCTTAACCGCGACGTGATCTTTAAATAAACAGGATACCCTATGGCCTATTACACCCATTAATTTCGTTTAAATTATGCAAGTTTATGAGAATTTTCCTGGATATTAGATTCCAAGTCGACCGTGTCATAAAAAATTAACAATTTCATGCTCTATAATTAAATTAACACAGTTACTTAAAACGTTATTAAACAATTGTTTAGAGATACAATCTTTTCGGGCAAATGATAACAATTACAAATAAGTCTGAAGTTATTTAAACTTGGTTGACCAAGTCTTACCAAAAATTATTCAGTATTTCATTACATATAATAGCCCAGTCTGTATAAAAAACAGTTGATTTAATTTATTACAGGTATCTGAACATTGTAGATTATAGGGGGAGTTAGTAAATGATAAGTACGTATAGACGTACAGCCAGATTTGCCCTATTTTACAAATGCAATTATTCATAAACTATCAAACCGATCTGGCTGAAATTTCGCACACTTATAAAGACCCATAATGGTCTCGTCACTAAGTTGTTTTATGTCACTTACTACCATTATTGGAAACGTTATTAACATTTATAAAATAGTGCAAAAAAGAGGGTTTATCGCCATTATCTCGATAATTTATCTATCGATTTTAACGCATAAAAATGAAATTAAAGATCTTTTTAATACCTACAACTTTTACTAACACAACTTTTCTCAATTCGAAAATTCTACGGCCGAAAATTGAATTTTCCGACTTTGGTCGTTTATAAAAAAATTGGGCAAATCTGGCTGTATAGGCATTTATCATTTACTAACTCCCCCGTATGACCTACAACCTTCAGATACCTGTATTATTTTTTGCGTGAAATCGATCAATTTTCTATAAACAGACTGGATTATAAGCACATTCGCCAGTGAAATTATTACTCTCCAGTGCTTGAATTTTGTCAACTGCTATTTTTGCTATTGCTAACATTTTACTCTGTTCAGTGTTTTGAAAAACTTCGCCACATAAATCTAGAACTCCACATTTCGGATAATTTGGGTTTTCCGAATGTTCAACATTGGTGAATAGTTTTAATTTGAAAGTCCCTCAGTTCAAATTCAAGTAAAAACAATTCTCTTCACATATCAAATGGTAGATTTTATATTTTTCAAAGCATCTCCTCACGGCTTTATATGGGTTCTATTCTGTGTCCCTTCGAGTTCGTTTGATTCATTAATGATAGTAGATAATTTGGATAAAGTATTAAATTGGAATGGCAGCCTTTTAGACCTGGTCCTAAGCAGATCACATGTAATGGTTAACTATTTAATCCCTTATCACCCATCTCTAGATTTAAGTTTTAGCTTAAAATCTGATAACAGCAGACATTTAGGTAACAATAAACCGTCTTTTAATTTTAAAGAGCAAACTAATAAATGATGATCTTTGCAATATATATTTGATACAGTAAATTCTCTCTTCTTACAAAGTGTTCCCAAAAACAACTCCTAAACATATATCATATCCCCCATGGTTCACCGGAATGCCGTCTATGGAATTTATTTCGGGATAAAAATGAGGTTCACTACCTTAACTAATGTAAAGCACTCTTTCTATCGTGTTTAGTGCTTTTGTACAATCAAAACTGGAATACGGTGATATTGTCTGGAATCCACAATACAATATTCATATCTTTAATTTGAAATAGGTACGTTAAACATCTTTCATGCAAAGCTAATGGAATTTATACTTCCAGGGGCACGCCACAATCTGACCCATTAGCCAGATTTAATCTAAATGACTTAACAACGCGTAGGGTCTAAATCTCTGTGTTGTTCCTATACAAACTATTAATAGGTCAGACAGACTGCCCGGATATTTTTAGTTCCTTACATTTCAATGTTCCATCTTTTCAAACTCGCTCATACGTCCTATTCTGCTTGGCTACGCCAAAAACTAATGTGGTAAAATTTTCCCATATTTAACAATATGTGTTCAAATTACTTAAGCTAAAAACTTCTTCAACTTCCTATTTCTTTTTGTCATTATACAATATTTTTATTATTATGTATTGCATAATTATTTATTAATAGTTATATATAAACTATATCATTATATATGCTTAATTTTTTTCATTTTTTGTAATCTATTTCGTTTTTAAATGGCTATTTTTGTAATAGTGTTGATTATAAAACTAACTGAATTTTTGTTGAGCTAATAAATAAATAGATTTAAAAAATACTTAGTTTTATATTATAATAATTTCTTGTATTATTAACATATTATATATAAATTTATTTATATACAGATATTAATAAGATTCAAATCATTTGAACGCCTCAAACAAATTAAACCTTGAAAGAAACTATAATCTGTGGAAAGAGAAATTTAAATTAGAGGTTTTTTAAAAATTGGAAAGCTAGCTATCGTGAATTTGTAAAACATAAATATTCTTAGTTAACAAAGCACTTTAGACGTTTGAGGGATAATTAAATTATATATACTTTTTGCCATATATATAAAGGTATAATAAGATTTCGTTGTTGAAATTTATTCTTTTTTTGGTTGTACTGAAATTTCTCATTTAATGCTAAATTGTTATATAAACGTATTCAAAAGATGTATGTTAAATAAAAAAGTACACAAACGGTTTGGTTCTCTACACAAATATCTTTGTTCCTAGAAAGATAGTTTATATATACTCAAATATTTCTTAAATTGAATTTATGTGATGTCATAGAGATATAATTACGCATACACATGTATAATAACGTAAGTAACGAGTGAATACGAATAAAAATATAATTCTAATTTAGAACACATCTACATCAAAATTTTCTAATTTTTTTTAAGCATTTATTTAACGTCGGCCTATTTCCACTACCAAGGCCAATCATCAACGCCAGAGGATAAGCTCATCAGTGTCTGTGTAGGTGTTAAAGAAGCCAAAACCCTCGATGAACTTTTCGAAACTGTAACAAAATGAAAAGCGTGCTTCACGTAAAAATGCCTTTGGGAGAGGTTTTTATACATTCAATCATATTGTCGCTCTACGGAGCGTTTTATGTTTCAAAATATTGGAAACTCATCAAGGAGTGTAATTTTAGAAAGTGTAGTAAATGTCGCTGCACGGGGTCGTAATGTCGCCCAGACCACAAAATTTAGAAAGTCCAACGAAAACCGACTTTAGCTTCGGAAATTTTGAAAATAAAAACCCTTTTACGAATCCACGTTGTTCAGCACTGCAAGTCATGCCTTGTGTTAAATATGAGGACAAGTTATCCAGTCTCAAGTCAAAGTATTTCGAGAGTTTTAGCGAAAATAGCTCTTAGTGTCGAGGGACCATTCTTTAGCAGTCGATTTTAACGGGAAAATGATGGGTTTTAAGCGTATTTGCCCTAAACCGGTTCCTCAGTGATTCGGTGTCAGAAAAGTATAGCTACCATGTACTCAGAACGTACGTGGGATCGCCTTGCCTGAACGTATGAATTTATAATTGCAAAACAAAATTCAAGGTCGTTGCGATTCAAGCATTTTTAAGCTCCGAGGAGCGAATTAAATTGATATTGAACTGAAAATACAATAGACACGCAAACAAAAGCCCACCAAAATTATAAACATTGAACTTTTACTGAATCTTTTTGTGTAATCGTTAGCTCTAAACCGCACATTGGATGGTAGTTGGTTACATTATGAGTCGTTCCATTTCTCACTATGTGTTGTACACGGGCCAGACTATAGTTTGTCAATACATTTTTCTTGAACCTTTTGTAAAAACATAATTTTTTAAAAGATTTAATATATATAGTTTTGAACTTTATATTGTCTTTTTCTTGTGTTTCTAAATTGCTTTACAGGTTTAAATTTAAAAAAGTGTTAATATTTACTGTGTTAGGTTTATAGTGTTACGACGTCCAATTGGTACCATCAGTGAACTTTATTTTCAACATGTCTCAAATCTCTCCTATGAATGAATATCAGTTCGTCTTTATATTTTATGAAATAAATAAATATAAGTTTGCCAGTTTGTAAACGGTATTTGTCTTCTTGAGTAAGACAGGCGACCGTATACAATATCTGCGTAATTTAAGTACGATAGAACCATAATTTCCGAAAGCAGTATTTTAGTATTTGTATCCAGATACTTCATAAAGGTATACAACATTAGAAAATCTTTTTACAAATAATACCAACGCGATCAGAAAAGTTTAGTAAAGGATCAAAGTTAATATCAAAATTTTTTTGCACTATTAGTAGAGTAACGATCTCATTATTAATTTGAACATTCAGTTCTGTAAAATTGTGTAACTGTTGAGAAGTTGCTAACATTAAGTACAAGAGTATTTTGAAGTGCCCATTGGTATATAAGACATTATTGATGTAAAATTGTACCATTTGAAATTCGGGAGGTGAAAAACTATATATTAGCTGAATATCATCAGCGTACATGTATAGTTTTGAATATAGTGGAAATCTCGAGATATCTGCAATAAATACATTAAAAAGAAGTGGTCCAAGAATAGATCCTTGAGGAACACCGGATAAAACATCTATTTTGTGATGTAAGTAACTAGTATACTGTTGTCTGTCATTCATATAATTTTGAAATCAGAAAAAACTATTTCCAGATATGCCATAGTAACTTAATTTTGCAATTAGGCAATTAATATCTAAGGAGTCAAAAGCTTTAGTCATATCCAATAATGTCAAAGGGGTGACTTTTGTGTTGTCAATGGTTCGCAAAATTTCATCAGTTATATATATATTACTTAGTAGTGTAGAAGTACTGAAACCATTTCGAAATTCGAACTGATTAAAACGAATTATTGAATTTTGAAAGACAATATTCAGAAAGTTGTTCATATACAAGGGACGGTAGCTCAATGTGCTAAAGCGTCTGGCTAGCAAACTTAGTATGCCTAGCAATGTGAGTTCGAGGCCCGCAAGGCGAAACAATTTTTCATTATAAAAAATTGCTCCAAGAGTAATAGATGTGGTGGATGTTATGATTTACTACTCCCCATGACTTTAAGATAGCTCACATTTGTTTAGAATTATTCCTAGTATTATTAATATGAAAATTGTAAAATGCAGTTCTTTCTTGAACAACGGCGTTGTTGTAATAATTACGAATTTCACAAAAATATTGCCTTTTTGACTTTTACTTTTTTTATATCTTAACCAAGTTTTTCTCTTATTTTTTTTTTAAGCTCATATCAAGTCTCTGTAATCCATGCTTGTTATTGGAGTTACCAAATGTGTGCTATTTGATAGTTATTATGCCTACGGCTGCGATAGGGACGACGGTTAAGTAAATATATTTTCTGTATTTCTCAAGAGAGATATTTTGTTAATGTTAGAACAATGAAACAGAACTCATGAAATTCTAGTCAAGCGTGGAGCGCAACCAGGGCATTATTTTTTGTAAGAAAAAATGAAGGCCACAATTACAACATTTACATTTAAAGTTATCGAATTCAGTTCAGGTCAATTATAGGGCAACTTAATGCAAACCACATTCACTTTCGTTAAGAGAAAGTTTTTTGACCTTATACGTTTATCTTACTCCCTCGCAAGTTTCAAAGTAAATACACAAAGTCCCCCTTTATTAACGATTGTAATTATATTCCAAAAATGTTGTAATTTCTATTTTAATACCAACATAACACTGTCAATAAACATTGACGTCGCATCGACTGGTCAATATTTGTACGGTATACAACAATTTATTAAATTATTGGCGTTATAATCATGTCTCCTTTTTTATTTCCGGATAAGAAAGCTCAACATTTAACATTATGGGCAATGCATTTGTAGTATCAAAGTCATAACTATGCGTAAGGCATGTAGATAAATAGTACGTGATTTGAAGACAAATTAACAAATGAAAACGACACAGCCACGTAAATGGTAAAAATTCACTGAAAATTAGGTTAATAGTAGAATTACGCACACTTTAAATACTCATAAGAATACGAAATTTGTAGGGAATATTTTGCATTATTCACGTTTTATATAAGAAATATATTTTCGACATTTTCACAATTTATTAATTATTATTTATAACAAACTTTAACAATGATTTTTTTATTATTATATGTAATATACACTTTAATATGGATAATTGAAATTGTTACTATACTGTCAATTTGCCAGCAAGGTTAATTGCAACAATCAATAACTTGTCAAGGTGAATCACTATGCAATATTTTTTTAAATAATCTGCTACGTAAAAAATTAGATAATTTATCTCAATATACTAGAAAATCCTGACATAATATATACATTTAAAGTGAACATGTCAAATGCAATAGACAAAGAACACTTTCAAAATTCTTTATTTCGTTTATCTCTCACAATATAATTTGATAAAAATGAAAATAAAAAAGAAAGACAAACGCTGCATACCGAAATAATCTTTTTTGTTCATCTAAGAACCCCTCGCAACTATTTATATTGATCACAATTTTAATTGGAGAAAAATGTTTATCTTTTTTTACATGCCAACAAGACCTCATCAGTAACGGGCAATCGTAGATAAAACGATAAATACAATTGTAACTAAATGTAAATGTCATTATCTAAAGTAGGACAACGAGATGAGATGATATAATGCACTAGACCTTTGAAAGCTAGATACATTTTGTCTCCGCTCATGTGAAAATTAATCAGTGATGAAACTTCTTCGAGTCATGGTTGCATGAATAGGATAAAAACACTAGTAGGTTTTATAAAAAATACATTCTATTGTCTATTTCAAAAACGTGATCATATATAGGCATAAATAACGTCGATGAAGAACCGCAGTATCTCATTCATTCTTCTTAAAAGGAAAAGTACTCGTTTTTTATTTGTTTTATCGAACTTATTCACTGTAAAAGATGTAGATGATATTGTGGGAAAGTTTATATTACGAAGAATACACCGCAAAAAATTATATACGTGTTGCTGAAATATTTTTATTTTTCACTGAAACATAAGTAACTCTTCTAAATACTTCGATTTGTAACAAATAAACTCGCTACAAAATTAATTATTTGGACAGTTAGATTTAGTGTTCCTAAACTTTGACAATATTATGTAAAAAAAAATCAATATATCATAAATAATCATTCAATAAGAGCAGTATCCTCAATGGTATAAATTCAGAACAAAAAATAATCTAAAACAAATAATAAAAATACAACAAACTTAAAAGGGTAGATATAATAAAGAAACCTTATAGCCTTATACCTCAAGAGAAAAACAACAATGCAGCTACGGACACGTGTTTCGGAGTTATTGCTCCTCATCAGCGTAGCGTAGCTTAGAGAATATATCTTATAAATCGAGCAAAACCAACAAAGGTCGGAAAGTACAGTGCACAGTACTTGATTTGTACTTTCATACTTCATGTGCCACATTTAGGGCCTCAAATGAGAGCAATCAGTATGACGAGCTCTATGTGTACTGCTCTATTTCCACCTGGCAAACACTAAGTAAAATATGACGGGGGTTTATGAGGCTAAATAATTAAATAAAGAAACAAGTTATTGCCTTATACCTCAAGAGAAAAACAACAATGCAGCTACGGACACGTGTTTCGGAGTTATTGCTCCTCATCAGCGTAGCGTAGCTTAGAGAACATCTTATAAATCGAGCAAAACCAACAAAGGTTTCTTTCTTGTTTCTTTATTTAATTATTTAGCCTCATAAACCCCCGTCATATTTTACTTAGTGTTTGCCAGGTGGAAATAGAGCAGTACACATAGAGCTCGTCGTACTAATTGCTCTCATTTGAGGCTCTAAATGTGGCACATGAAGTATGAAAGTACAAATCGAGTACTGAGCACTGTACTTCCGACCTTTGTTGGTTCAACGTTACTTTAAAGCATAAACATATGGGAAAATGGAGAATATTTCGAGCAATTTTTGTAATTAATAATAAGCTGTTTTCTGCATTTAATTATAATCCAGAGCATTCTTTATGTATAAAAGAATTTATTAATAAAATGTTGTAAATGCACGTTGTTTTTAAACATTGTATGACTGATGGTCGAGAGATAAGCGCCCTTGCCTCTCACCCAAAAGTCCCGGGTTCGATCCCCGGTCGTGGCAGTTTAAAATACTGTGAGCGGGATTTTTCCACTGTACACGGATATTGGGTGTGTGTGTCTCTTGTCTCTAAATGTGTAGCCCCTCCTACAAAAGGTCATTACCTGTGGTGTATTTATTATTATTTATTATAAATTACTCGAGAACGGCTCGGAAAAGTTATGAGAGAAGATAGTGACGGTCACCCCCTAAAATTACTCCTTAATCAGAAAAGAGGGTTTGGCTGATACCATGTAAACAATGCCGGATGACCTATGACTAAGTTTAAAATATAAATTTGATATTTTAAGAGAGTCGGAAGATGCAAGCCGCATAACTATGGACCAATTTTAGGTTAAATGCTTTGGCAAAAGTACTTGAATCACTGGTAACAAGTAAATTGTGTCCCGAAATAGAAAAATCATAATTCCAGAACATGGGCTATGTTCGTGGAAAATCAACAACTATCTACAATAATCATATTATTGAAGAAGGAATAGATTAGACTCAGTGTATACAGATCCTTTGATCAGATAGGTCACATTATTATTACACGAATGTAAGTATAGCCTTAACTGGGACAAGGTTATTGGTATCAATTCATAGAAGCTATACTGTAGGTTGGATCTTTGTTTGTATCTGTTCCCCGACATCCTCCTAACCCGTAGACGTCTGGTCATCGTGGAATAAAACACAGCCTCATTCGATGTCCCAATTTTGATAAATCCTTTCCAGCTTAAACTGGTCGCATGGTCAGCTCGAATAAGTTTCAAAGCATAGTGTAAGTAATGTTGATAGTTAATAATTTTCTTACAATAGTAAATAACTCAAACAGACTTTTCAAAATGAATCGCTTCGAATCAATGGAAACGCTTTTAACAGCGAAGGATAATAAAAGTAAAATAAATCTTATTTACTTACTCTCAATATATTTTTGCTCGATTTCCTTTCCTGTATAGAAATTTACCCCATAAGCAATTAAACGTAAGAGAATGTGACACACATTCGATTGAACAGGTGAGTAATATGTAACACTACCTAATTATCATGCATTAGATTTACAATCACTTTTGTAATGTATGGGATGACCCAAAAACAGCGCACATAGACTAGACCTGCGAAGTAGATCGATAATAAGACAGTAACGGTAGGCTAAAGCAGCTCTCGCCCTGTATATTTTCGATTCCATAATGTGACATATATGGGTTAGTGTATTACATTAACAAACCACTTACAGTGTGTACTCCAAATATATTAAAAGTGAAAGTATAGTGAAAGTGATAGGTTTTACTATAATTTTTGTCAAAATATTGCGATACCACTTGCAATTTTTCTATCTATTCTTTGACCCCAACGTGATTTATGAGATGGGAGATTAACAGATTAACAATTGTTATTGAATAATATTTTTATGCAACACATTATTTTAAATTATGTAATATGCGAACGTCTACGGAAAGTTATGTTAAAGAGTATTGTTTAAATTTTCACACGCAGCACGCAATTCAAATTGATTAATAAATACTACAACCGAAACCACGACGTGCTAGTGGCATTAAATCTAATGTTCAAATTACATACCGAGTGATTTTTTTAGCCTGCAGATTTCAAATCTCTCGAGTAATAGGGACTCTACGAAAAAAAATGTCAATAATCAAAATTTTATCATTCCGCGGAGGAAATACATTAGTGCTACAATTAGTCACCTTCCCCCTCCTTGTAGGTCGGGCGGAGGGTAACGTTGAAATCTTAAATAGAAATCCCTATTTTTTATTGTAGATTCGGATTCTACGGCTAAAAATACGTATGACTTGTCTGAAACATTTTTTTAGATTCATCATAGATGGCGCTGTAATCGCCGAATTCAATTTTTTTCGATTCCTCCTACTGAGAACCTATGCATACGATTCTGCAATACGTTTGCAATAAAAAAATACCACATTTTCATTATAAATAATCAAAATTCGTCGTCAAAAAAGTTTATTCATTTTGCAAATTGCGAATAACTGGGAAATTCCTACCTGTAGAAATGCAAATGACTGGTGAATAAAATGCTTTTAGCGTAACCCAGGAACAACCACGTGGACGTAGTTTTCTATTCCCTTCGGGGTGCTTGATTAACGTGAATCCCCTCGAGTTTCACCTATCAGAGTGCTTGATTTACATCCCTTCGCCTCATCAACCACTGAAATCACGATCAGGTACTTCACGTGCTACCTCCGAATAGTGTGCTGGACAACCACCACGTTGAAACCTCATATTCTGTCGCACTTCTAAGCTCAAGTATTCAACTAATGTTGGCAATTCATTTTCCAAAATGTCACGGTAGATTTGGCCATTCAAGTTGTCTTCTATAATGTTGGGGCCGATGAGTTTGTTGCCAATTAATCCGCATCATACGTTGACAGTCGAAGGATGCGGATATTCAACTTGGCAAAGTCATTGCGGATTTTCAACACCCCAGTAATGCATGTTGTGTCAATCCACCGCATCGTGGTTTGTAAAAGACGACGACGATTTTTTAAATAAATTGTTATAAAGTAAGGGATGTTGTTTTATTTTTTAATTTCCACCATTAATTTGAACCACATAATTTTTATAATGGGCTAGGAGCTCCCAAAATTTAAATTTAATGAATGCTTTAATTTTGAATACAAAGTAATTCCACTTGTTACATATTTATGTAAGTAGTAACATTTTATCGTATAGGGTAGAATATAAATTTAGAAAGCTCCTAGATTATCCAGTGTTACTGTCCAATTTTCTTTTCTTTTCTTTGCATAAATCCACGACTAAAAAGATTGCGGTTAAAACCAAGTCAGGGATAATAAAGCTTAAACAAGATGTTCTTACGATGCGTTCTTATATGTAGAAGTCGTGTTGATTTAAATTTAAAGGAAATTGGAGAATATTAACTAACTGCCTTGCCACGGTCTTTATTTTATCCCGATAGCTCAATGATTCATGAACAGCCAAAAAGTAAAATAAGACTCCTTCTGGAAGAGCTTGTTCAAAATAATTCCGAAGTTAGTGATGTGGATATAGATATCTTAAAACAGCCTTACAGTGTAGCAGTTGTCGATGGTATGGCAGAAGTACAAATGTTATCGTTTAAAAATGTAAGACACTTTTCTAATTTATCAATTCAGTTTTCAACCGAGATTTTAAAAATGCTCCGCATATTCTGAAATTCATGTTGTTTTTGACTCGTAAAAGCACGACTCTTTAAAATCAATGGAAAGGGTCAGAAGGCAAAAAGGGACAGATCCTATACAATATATCGTTAGAGATAAAACTGGCCTTATAAATACAAATCTAAAAAGGCTGATCTTTCATACATCGATGAAAGGGGAAATTACTCAATATTTCTCAGAGAGCTCGCACGAAGAAGCTGACGCAAAATTAATACTTCATTCTGTACATGCAACAAAGAGAGGTGTCAATAAGGTAATGATATTATCGCCAGATACTGACGTTTTATTACTTGCTCTAAGACGTGTTCCTCTGTTGCCAAAAGATACGAACTTTGTAAGCATCGGATCGAGTAATCATGAGATACGTTTACGACCAATTTATGACTCTTTGGGACAGTTAAAGGTAGAAGCAGGATTCACGCATTGTTAGGAGCTGGCGTTACAGGTGCATTCAAAGGCAAATCAAAAATTAGCTTTTGGAAGAAGTTTCTATCAGCTTCTCCATGCGTTAGCTACCCTTGGGAAAAATGAAATATTAGATGAATCGGTTTTTGAAAAAATCGAATTTTGTATTTGCTGTGTGTATTCACCAACCAAGAAAAGCATTAGTAAGTTATCCGACCTAAAATTGGTGGATCTCTATTCAAAAACAAAGTTCCAGTGATAATATACCACCCATCCTATCAGCTCCAAAACCAGCAATACTGAGATATCATTATCAATGCATGGAATGGTATAGAGACATACTTCCCCATCTATATTTACCACCAGCAGCGGAATATGGAACACCAGCCGAAAGACTGATGACGAGAGCCAACAGCTCGAAACTGCAATTTGCAAGTGGTGTGGGATGACTGGCACGAGAGCTCCTTTAAGTAGGATCTTTCAGCTAGGGTTTGTTACAATCGAAGCATTACTGTTCTGTTGGTAATATGCAATTATTACACTTAACGCGCCAGGCTTGTAACTTGTAATTCATCACTCGGTGGGGCACATAGCCCGAAGAGTAGCTGTTGGTTGCAGTCTGGTTACGTTCATTGTAGTAAAATAAGGATTTAATAGAGGAGTTTGCAACAAAAATATTATGTTTTAATATTCTGCTCTCTAGAAGCACATTTGAACTATGCTAAGCCCAGTCAGGCTATTTATTTTTCGATTGCAATAGACACCTGCCTGCTGACTATTTTGCATGTCGCTGTCCTAAGTATACCGAGATGCACCAAATAGTCGAAGGTTTCTCGCGTCGGTCGTCACATGCCTACCTTGCAGTGATGAGAGCGAACAGCTCGAAACTGCATTCTGCAGGTGGTGTGGGACGACTGGCACGAGAGCTCCTTTAAGTAGGATTAGTCTATCGGCTGGTGTTTGTTGCAATCGAAGCATTAGCATTATATTGGTATATTACAATTATTACACTTCGCGCCAATCTCATAACTTGTAATTCAGCACTCGGCGGGGCACATAACCCGGAGAGTAGCTGTTGGTTGCAGTTTAGTTACGTTCCTTACAGTAAAATAAAGATTTTATAGAGGAGTTTGCAACGATGTTATAATATTTTGCCCTCTAGAAGCACGTTTAAAATATTTAGCTTGTCAATTGGATACCGGTTTTTTTATTGTGTCTTTAAAAATTGTTGAAATACTTGTTAATGTTGTACAAAATACCGCCAATTTATACAAGAGATGAAAAAGTAGACATGTTAATTACTTTAGGGACTGTAGAAAAAGTGTAATTGTGGCTACCGACTTTCATGCCCCCACAATGATGCCAAAGAAAATGTTATTATTGAAGAAAGAAAGGAAATTAATATTTTGGCGCGAATGGGAAGAAGTGTTTCTTTAAGGTGTTTAAATTAGAAAGTAGTCACCAAAAAGTGAGCCGAATTTTCCATTGTTTTCCCCGTTGCTTCTCAACGATATCACTTTACCGCGAGAACTACTAATTTGGGAAAAAATTGCTTTATATCTGTCTATACTGAAATAAAGTTTTTGATATACTAGAATAATATTAAGGTAAAAGTGTCTCGGTAAAAATTCTTCAAGTCATATTTAAATATAATAGCCATCATAAGCATATATTTATAATAATAACGATATTAATATCTAGAGCAGAACGAAAATAAACGTAAATATTTTTAAAGTGGAGAAAT
This sequence comes from Leptura quadrifasciata, assembly GCA_963675555.1. Lineage (NCBI taxonomy): Eukaryota > Metazoa > Arthropoda > Insecta > Coleoptera > Cerambycidae > Leptura > Leptura quadrifasciata. Next base: position 53,033,985 of record OY776682.1, on the reverse strand, counting down.
TAAAATGAATATAGGATTATGTCACAAACATGTTGTGTTAAAGGCATAGCGGTATAATATGAGCATAAAAAACGCCTTTCACTTTTTAAAATACCAGGGAACACTAGTGATATTTTCAATTTTTAATGTTTAATAATTGTGCCTATTAAATTAAAAATTAAAACTAAAAAGTAACACGTTAATGTTTTAAAAAATAATTAAATTTAATGTGAGGTAATATTTATATAATCAGCGTTGTATTGTGAATATTTTTATCTGATTTTTAATTATGTGGCACAATATACAGAAAAAAGGCCGGAGATTTTTAAGTTAAGCTTAATTAACAAGGACAACTCTTTGTTATTATTATTATTAATATCATTACATTATAACCTAATCTGAAAAAGATCGCTATCTTAATAAAAACATTAATGAAAATATAAATTAATATTGCATCACGCTAATGTGTGCTATTAAACATAATAACAAATAAGCTGAATTATGATATTTATGACACAAGGTAATATGCGAAAAAATATATTTTGTAAAAAAGTTCAAATATTAGGTAATTATTTGATTTTATATTAGCTATTAAGAATATTCAAGGATTTTTGCTATAAATATATCTAAGGCATGTACTTCAAAATTTAATGTTTTTATCACATTCCTGAGTAATAATTATCTTTTGCTACATTGCATATATCCTATTTTCTACTTTTTGAATAGTTCTTATATGAGTATCTTATTTGATGTAGATTAAAATAGATAAAAATAAAAATCACAGATTTTTTTTGTTTCATTTGCTTGATAGAGTAGTATTAAAGTCATATTATATTATTTAGGATTTATTCTACACAAATACTGTCAAAGAACTAACATTCCGCCACGAACCACCTACCAAAGAACATTGCAGATATACGATTTCCATGTCCATCCTAATGGGCGTGGACAAGATACATCAAGATAAATATTTGCTAGGCACAGCTCTTGAAAAGGAAAAATTAAAAGCAGAACTTTTGACCAAACGCAGTTGCAAAATTTGTTATCATAAGTATAAGTGTTTTATAAAGAATATGCACACAATTATATACTTGTAAGGAATGCTGCAATTAGGACTGTGAGGTATGCTTCCTTGAATTCTTATTTAGTTAAGATACTTTTTCTTTGTAGTTGTAGAAGTTTATTGATTATTCTTATGCTGTTTTACAAATTCAAAATAAATCAATCCCCTATTTACATTTAGAATCCCATGCTCTCCCCTACCCCACTCCTCCAGAATAATCCAAATATTGAATAAAATGAAATATATATGTACAATATATTTACTTTGATGCCAAACCAACGCTAATATCGTTAACCTCTTATATGTTTCTCTATAGGAAAAATTATACTGTATTTAGTTTTGTATTCTTAGTAAATTTTGATTATTAGACCGTTTAAGAGTAATAAGTAAAAATATGGCATTACAAAGTAGCTCCCTTCCATATTTTTTGTAGTGGAAGAAAAAATTGCTTTCTCTTCTATATTCTCTATATAAAAGTCTGCATTCTCTTCTCATTTTCCATTCCTCGTCTTTAAAAAGTTTTGTTTTTACTCAGGAAGAGAAGTATCAACCATCGTAGACTCTTAGCTAGGTACTTCTGATAATGCCATATAAAGGTATTGATTTTCTATTAAAACAACTACCTCACCCTAGTTAATATTAGAAGAAAATTGGATTATATAATAAAACTCATACAAATTTAAAACAAAACAATATTGAAATAAAAATATATAGAACTTGCTTAGAATAATATTTTTTGCTTTAAAATACTATGACTTCATCGCACAATCCAATTTCTCCTAATATTAGCTAGATTGTAGATTGTTTCCGGGGTCGCCTGTCTCTGAGTAGCCTTACTTCACTTCGACCTAAAAGATCTATTGTGATTTACCCTATATCTAGTTGTTGCCCAAGATTCCAACACTTTTTACAAAGCTTGTGATTTTCCTGGGAGCTAATTTCCCTATGTCCTCAGGCTTTAATTCCGCCTGCTCTAGGAACTCTGCCTAGTGCGGATTAATACTTTGCATTTACAAAGTATATGTTCAGCAGTTTCAGTTGCAGTATCACAATATCTGCCAATATTCTTGATATGATATCTCAAGGGGCAGTGACCAATTAGAAGGCCCGTTGTTAGCCTTAATTCGGACTTTTCAAGTTAGATAAGCCTTGTGGCATTATCCAACGAATGTTATAAACTTTTTCACTTGTCTTTGGCCTGGCGTATTCTACTAGTAGGACTTCTTCTAATCCTTTTCCCATTTCTTTTCCGTTATGTGTCCCTTGGTCATGTCACAAAACGGTTCAGGTTCAATGAATTGTGCGACAGCTTCTTTTTTCGTAAGGCTGTCAGCAAGTTCATTACCTTGTACTCCCGCATCAAGGTAACCTTGTTGTTGTTGGCCAGTTGCTTCAGGGATTGTCTACATTCCCAGGCAATTTTAGACTCGAAGGTATAGGATCTTAGAGCTTTTAATGCTATCTGATAGTATATAGATCTTTGTTCTTCGAATGCCTTTATTTAGGTATTCCTGGGCACATAGATCTATAGCATGAATTTCTGCCTGGAAGATGGTTGGGGTGTTACCGAGGGCTCTGGATAGCCTACAGTTAGGCTTGCTACGCCCACTTCTACCCCTTCAGCCAACTTAAGCACGTTAAACGGGCAGTGAAAGTCCTGTTTGATTGGCATTGAGTCAGTAGGTTTGGTCATGGACTTCAAATGGACTAACTCCAGAAGTGATGCCTCCTTCCTAACATGTATTAGCTACGATGAAGTAATTGCTTTAACATATTCTACAATAATTTTTTTTAATGTTTGCTAATCATTTTTGTCCAATGTCTTATATTTCAGATTCACCAGCATTAAGAATGTTCATATAAATACAGAGAAGTTGGATAAATTCTTAATTCGTATTTGTTAAAATAATGATTGATACATTTAATACTTTTATATGACTTGTTTAAAAGGAAGACGCTTATGTAAATATAAAGAAACATTTCCTATTAGTGTAAAAGTTGTGCTTGAATAATTTCTAAATAATGTATTTTTTCCAATAGAAACCATTGAAGAATTCCGTGGTGTCTAAATAATTTTATATTATTCCATATCTACATTTACGACTTATGTGAGCTGGCCTGTACATAATAGATTGACGTACCAATAGCTCGATGAAGGCACTTTTGATAGTTGAAAATATTTTGTGCGCTGTTACAAAATATTTATCGGATTATTACATAACAAATTGACATACCAATGGATCGATGACAACGCTTTCGATAATTGGAAATATTTTGCGCGCTATTATAATGTATTTATTGGATGTTTATGACTTTATTTGTAGATAAAGTTATATAATAAATTCATTGATAGTATAATATTCGAGTGAGGTACATTGTGATGTATTTTCTGCTTTTGAAGTTCAATGTGTGAATGTTTTTTGTATTTTAAATTATGCATTCATTGGGATGTTATCATTTCAAATTTGTGAACTTAATACAGCTGCGGTTTGAGAAATGTAAAAGAGGAAGAGAGCTTAAGGTGGGCATATCCACGAGAGAGAGAGATCCGATAAGCAAATATTTATTATTTTTGGCCATAACTTTTCTTTTAATACATATATTGGTAAAAAAGTTATAAGACTACCTAAGTAGAACTATAACAGGTGTACTGATATTAATTTTCATTCAATAATTTGAGTTGTTTGTAAATTCAATAAATTTAAAACTACAAGATATGAAGATCGGCACTACCCTGTTGTATCCTTTTTTGTTGTCTTCAATTTATTTTCCCTTTTTTTTCTTCGTTTTTAGGTTAGAATTAGGTATATGATTTTTTTTTGTCATACTGTTCGCTACCATTATCAGGATATTTAATAAATTAATTTAACGTTAATCTGACGATCAATTAGATATTTTGTGACTGGCAGTATGATCTTCGACCGAAAGCCATTTAAAAAAAAAAAAAAAAAAGATCGGCACTATTTTAACGTCCACGTCCTGTGGAAGTATAAGTAACGTAAAAAAATTTTTTTGTTGAAATAGGCTCTAGTTTCATGAAACGTCGAGAGTTTAAATTTGAACGAAAAAAAATTTCTGTCTGTCGGTCTGCAACATTTTTTGTGCGCACGTTTACTCTGCAATCGTTTATGATATTGACTTGAAATTTGGTACACTTATATAACGAGATCTGGAACTATATTATTTTGATCTAATTCCGTTGAGGGTTCGGGGGTAAATGAGGTAAATAAGGGTAAATAGGCAAAGCAAGCAGGTAAGAGTCCATAAAATTGCAATTTAGGGCACGTACAAAAAGTCAAGGTCTCAAAATTTTTTTGGCATCAGCCACCCCCACTATCACCCCCAATACCAGCCTATTATGATAAGGAGTAAAAAAAATTAAAATGTGATTTAGTGTGTACACAAGAACGAAACGTCTCAAAAAAATTTTTTGGCGTTAACTATCTCCTCTACCACCCCCATTGCCACGCCCACCCTATAATTAAAGGTAGTAAAAAATTTAATTGGGATTTAGTGTATACGAGAACCAAGGGATTTTAAAAATTTGACGGCATTAGCCACCTCCTCTACCACCCCCATTGCCACCCCCGCCCTATTATTAAAGGAAGTAAAAAATTAAATTAAAATTTGGTGTATATAAGAGAACCAAGGGCCTCTAAAAATTTTTTGGCATTAGCCACCCCCTCTACCACCCCTACCCTATTATTAAAGGGAGTAAAAAAATAAATTGGAATTTAGTTTGTGTACGAGAACCAAGGGCCTTTAAAATTTATTTTGGCATTAGTCACTCCTCTACCACCCCCACTCTACTAGTAAAGGGAGTAAAATATTACATTGGTATTTATTATGTATAAGAGGATGTAGAAGTAGTGATTACTTGGGCAGCGGTTTTTTCATTTAAATAATTCACAACTTATTATTGTCCTTTATTTTATCAGATCACTTCTCATTTAATTCATAACTGCACTGTACTCCACTTCGTGCGTTGGAGCCGCGTCTTATATATCCGCGGCGCTTGTTCTATTTCACTCCAGATCGTTAGGGACAACTTCTCAATCCTGCTAATGTCATTCCAGGTCTATCTACCGTTTTCTATCCATCAATGGTAATGGTAGTTCGCCAGCTGGCCCAGAGGTGGCGCTGTTTTACCGGCAGCTAACTAGGCACTTCCTTTCACTCTGCTACCAGGGACTGCTTAAACCTCTCTCCGTTAGAGTTCGTCACAAAACAGTATTTTCAATCCTTACGATAGTTCCATGTTCATCAATAAAATTCATTGTTTACTTTTAGAAAAACTGTTCCTCACTTTCGCTATTAAATGAAATTGTTTTGTCCCTAGCATATAAACAGTTTAGATCAAAGCAGACAGTAAATGTTAAAATGGACATTATAAAATGCATATCTGAGAACCCGATATATTTGTAAATATAATAACTAGAGAAGAATTTTAAACGGCCTCAGGGATGATATTTTATCAAATAAATAAGACAATGAGTGGGTACGTGCCCGTATGCCCCCTCTTGCTTCGCCTCTGTTTCTTATTATTCTTTTTATTATCATTTATTATCTATGTTTGGTGTAATGGTAGAGTTTGCCATGAAAATCGATTGTATTGTTTCATAATTAGATTTCCTAAAAAATGATATAACTTTTACATTTATTCGGGCTTTATAAATTATTTAATAACCTAGGTATGTAGTAAACTGGCAGCTTCTCTCACGGTCCATCGTAACATAACTTTAAAATGTCGAAATTCTATTGATAATAATAACTGTTGTGGGTACACGCATATGAGAACTTGTGAATTTTGTTAAGTGCTTCTTAAAATGTTACTTAAATTATAATTACCATACACTGTTATTATATAATAATTATAATCATTTAATAATTAATTAATCAGATAACTACAGGTTCGTATTGTTATATAACAGTAATACATTATTTACGGGAACAAACAGCATATTTAAATGATAATGACATATCGAAATTGTTTCGAAATTTTTTTAAAAGATATATTTTAAATTAGGTGACGAAACACACCTAACGTGAGGTTAAATATCAGCAGCCATGTATTTCGGATAGGTAAAATTGTGAAAAAGCTCAAATATATTCAAATATTCACTGAAGTTATACGTGCAGCTGATATCTGATACGAAATGTTGATTTCCTTTTTCGCAATTCGACATATTCTTAATAGATTTTTGCTGTAATGTAAATGTCCATTTAGATATAGTGTCGCCAAAACCATCTGGAACAGTATTTTTCAATATTATGGAAAGTTGACGTTACTTTCTGTCGACCAACTATAATAATTTGAACTAAGTTAGGCCTTAATTGCCAACTACTACACGTTTAAATGTAGCTATTAATTATAATTGTAATTACACCTAACCTTGTTTTACAATGATATTAACTAAAGTTTAAAATTTAAATGAGCACTATTAGTGTGAGGCAATATACGTGTCAAACCAGTTATAATTTTTATTTTAACTTTCAATTTATTAAATTGCTAATAGCTTGAACTATATTCTTGTTGCTTTCGATTTTCTAGCATATCTAGACTGTACCATTTTCAGTTATTATATATGTGATTTACTAGTTAATAGTTGATCCAACAGTGGTTTAGAGTAAAATGGAATTTTACCTGGAGGGAAACACACTCTTCACAGATCTTTGAAAATGAGTTATTTTTTGGGGTACGATTGCTATATTTGTCGTGATTTTCATCAAACTCCGTTGATCTCAGCTTAGTTAAGGAAAATTGTTATTTTTGTATAAACAAGTTCCATGAATGTTTTCTTTATTTTCTCATATACATATGCCTCTCAGACGCCCTCCAGACTAGGTACCAACCCATATTTAAAAAAAAATTTCAAAATAAAGATTTGGAATTAGGGCGCAGGGCATTAAATCCAATTTATGACATAACCATACCCAAAAATGCGTTAATGGTTTGACCGGAAGTAATCGTAACTTTTTAATTTTTAATACTTTTAAATCTTATTTTATAGAAGTTTAAATCAATTTAAAATAATTGATTCAAAATCTAAATCGAGTCAGAAATTACCTTGAAAAATTCAGTTGTATGTAAATAGTCACAAGAATTTTTGAGAAGTTGTGGAATAAGGCTTAAAAAATTAACAAAATCAGAAACTACACAATTAAATGCATAGAATTCGGTGCATTTGAAAGCAAAATATTTTTAATTTCATCACTGTCCAAATTGCAATACTTCAACTCTTTCAGACCTCAGTTCCTCAGAACATGACAAACATGCAGGTGGAAAAATGTTCAGAATTAGACAGCTAAAGCTAAACTTCATTAGTGAACATTTTTCTCTCTACAAGCGACGTTTGTGATTTTATAAAAGTATCTGCAAATACAACTTATATTTCTGGAGTATCCTATCCTATATATAGTTGATTGGTTCGGCCTTTACATTCTATTCTAATCTATTTTTATATTTACTTAACAAAACACTGAGGCTTAGATTTTCACGACTGTTTATTTTACTATAACAATTACTTCGCCTAACATAGGCTTCATCAGATGGTGATGTGTAAGTTATCACATCACTATCTGATGAAGCCTATGTTAGGCGAAGCAATAGTTATGATAAAATGAAAAAACCGTCAGTATTTCATTAATTAAGTATCCTATATATTTCTGTCACCTGATAAACCTGTGCTTACTAAATTCAAAAATATATAATATACTATATTTTATGAAACGAATTAATAATGTAAAATTCCCTATGACATGCAACATTTACGCTCAAGTGATTTATTTAGATATTTATTTTTTTTAAGTATAAGGTCGACAGAAGTCTACGTACTAGATTTACTTGTATACTAATTCATTCGAAGGTGGCAAAAAAAACAACTAACACTGTTTGTTACCAAATAGTCGTGACGAATCTTATTTTATATTTATTTACTACAGTCAATAATACTTTTTCAAACACAAAATCTCTGAGAACGTCTATTATAACAAATGATGAAGGTCAACAAAAAAATCTTGCTTAACATGATCTGCCATAGATCGATATAGCTTAAGGCAATTAGAAAAGTGATAATAAATTAAACAATATGCGTTTGCTAATAAAAACAGGTAAGCAAATGTTCTAATAAAAGGTCAATAGTGATAGATATTGTTTCTATACATTTTTGAAAGAAACTAATAAATAAAATAATGAATGTAACAAATGGCCAGTCAATATATATTGTTTGTTCAATAAATTTAATATTACAACAGATCAATGTAAGCTCTAAAGGTATTCTGAAAAATATAGATTTATTGAGTAAATAACACAAAATATCGTTACTCTCTGTGCTATTCCGCCGGCAAATTGAATCACTTACCTTTATAGGTATAGGACTGGTTCGCCGGCGTTGATAAGAGCTCGTAAAATTTTTGTTGAATTTTTTATTTGCAGGGAATCTTTGAACGATACTATAATTAATTTGTAAATTTAATATTCTTTAACTATCACATAGTGTTTCTTCCACGGTTCACCTAGTGTGTAAAAGCTATGGTCAAATTTATTCTTTTCTAGAGTAACACTGCATAAATTTTAATTATACAACGCCCGCGCCTAGTAGGTATAAGGTATATGTAACAGTGAAAGTTAACGTGGAACGCCAGCCGCATATTACATTCCAATTACTGTCGTGAAATACTCACTTAAAATTATACAAAACGACCTTGCCGCAATTTAACGTCCGGGTCTCAACCAGAAGCAGTATTTTTGTGCAAGAATTGATTTCAAGGAAATCAGTTGTTACAAAAAGATGCTAATTTTAACGTACAGGGTGACCTACATTTTCGGTGGCATATTTCTTCATTACTACAAATAATATAGCATGCAATATTAGACACCACAAATTGACATTACCATCATCGACAATCAATTTGGCTTTCGTTCAGGAAGATCCACAGAATTAAATTTACTCACTTACACTAACTTCCTGTCACTGGCTCTTGAGAATGGATACCAGGTTCATGCCATCTATACAGACTTTGCAAACTCCTTCGATAGAGTTAACCACTGATTTTTACTGAACAAGTTGAAATTGGTATGTATAAATGGTTCTTTTTTGAAATGGTTCGAAAGCTACCTACTTGAGCGTGCACAGATCGTTCACGTCACGTCATGTCAGGCGTACCACAAGGTTCTCACTTGGGACCCTTGCTCTTTAATTTATTTATAAATTACATTCAAGTGTTTTACTAATGGTAGTTTCCTCTTATTTGCCGACGATCTTAAATTGTTTTCTAACATAACCAGCCTTGAAGATTGCAATAAATTACAAACAGGCTTGAATAGCCTTATCGCATGGTGTCACCGTAATGGTATGGAATACGAATATGGATACTATGTTGTCCTATCGCAACAGGGATCCACTTCAATATATCTATTACATTAATAACACATCCCTTGATAATGTTTCTATTGTTTCTGTTATTAAAGACCTGGGTGCAATGCTAGACCCATCATTAACCTTCACGTCTGATATTTCTCTAATTGTTACCAAATCATTACAAATGTTAGGTTTCATTAAACGAACTTCACACAATCTTACTAATATTACTTCTATTAAGCTACTTTACTGCTCACTTGTAAGGCCACACTTAGAATATGCTTTACGTGTTTGGAGTCCATACTATAATATACACATCCAGGATTTAGAACAAGTACAACATAAATTTTTACGCTACATCGCTTTTAAATCGAATAAAAATCTTGATTATGCAAGTCTTGAAAATGATCTTCATATCAATTCTCTTAGAGTTTGCCGGAAACAAAGAGATCTTCAATTACTATTCAACATAATGAAGGCTAGTGTTTCTTGTCGACACTTACTGGAAGAATTTGGCATTCATGTTCCATTAAGAACTACCCGTTCAGCTAATATGTTTCATGAACCAGTTCATCGAACCAACTATGGATTCAACTCAATTGCTGCAAGGTCCTCTAGGCTAGTCAACAACCACAATGATTATCTTCTTTACTTCTTTACAAATACACCAACCTTCTCGCTGCAATTAGCAAAATGTCCTCTTTAAACTCAACGTCAAGCATTCCATATTCTCATCTTTTATTTTATGACTGACATCCTTACTTATACATGTATATTTAGTTATATTTATATTTATTTTGTGTATGTTTACCCTAGAAATATACTAGTATTACTGCTATTTTCTTATGTTATATGCACTATTGTGAATTTCAATTTGTATATTTTCTTTTTTTAAATTGTATTTTAGAAATGCTTTTAGACCCGTGTTTCGATCAAAATGCTTACGATACTAGTCCCTAGTCTATATAATACCAAGTACTATCCTAAAAACATTATCCAGCACATATCGTTCCTCAAAAATGGGATTGACCTCCAGTTTATTTGACGTGATTTGAGACGGATGCGCAAGGGTCCAAATAATAAATTATCCCATTTTGATGAATCAAGCGTGTCCGGACACTTCTTTCTTCATCACTATACTATTTTGCAAGGGTCCCAAATACTTCATATTAATTAACATTTCATTAATAAAGGACCAATAAACGATGCCCTTAACAGAACTGAATACTTATTTACTCTTTTTAAGATGCTGGATTTTGTCTTGGCGAATCCATGAGGATTATGTCTCGAACAAATATGAAAATGTTCCGATTAACTGTTAAATCAAAAAACCTTTTTCTTTTCCATCTTAGACTTAGTGTTAAAGTCGAGGCAAGAATTCAAGCGATGGACACGTCACGAGTGATCTCATTAAAGAAATTTTAATAGAACATAATTTTGAATCATTAATTACGTTAAAAAGAGTAATTCTTGACACCCAGTTATTAAGCTTTTTTCAGAAATAGGTACAGTTTAATGAAGCTTCATGATTCTTAGCAGTATTGTCTTATTTATAAAATCGACCTGTGACGTGCATCGCTTGAATTCTTGCCTCGACTATACTTGGCTTCTTTTTTCCAAGTACGAACAAAGAGAAATATATTTAGCGATTACTAGCGTAATACTGTTCATGGCGTGGTACTCTTGTACACATTTTTTCTGTGAACACATTTAGGAGGTTATAATTCAAACTAATGCAGGATGAATTTCATCACATCTGCAATAAATTCATTGTTTACATCTAACTGAACGCCGAGGAAACAAACAAGTTTCGATACAAGATGGTATACGTACAACATAATTGATGGCATGATAAACTAGACAAACAGATCTATATTTAGAGAAAAGGGAAACAAACACTTGTTATTTAATCGAGGTCGTACGAACGATCTTTATTCAAAGTTTTCAGGTAAACAAACAACATTCATTATGTAATTGCATCATACATTTGTCCAAACAAGAACCACAATTAAGGTCTATAAATCGATTCCGAGGAAAATAAATCTCGCTTCGTTAGAATAATAATAGATCGTTAAAAGTACAAACTTTATTCTATTGCATTAAATTTTTATTAAATAGTGCAACTTTAGAGGCGTGGTATGTCATGAAAGGCCTTGATATTAACAATATTTGATTCTTGAAAAGAGATAAGAAAAACAAATCGAGGAAACAACTAGTTTTATAAACTATTGTGTTAAATGCATCTTCAACTTAATTGAAACTATTTCAATCGATGTCACAACAATGCAATTGTATATTTCAGATATTTTCACAATTAAACTACAATTCTTAGAGACAATTAATTGCAGCTTTAAACGGGGTTGCCTAGTTTTGTATTATATAACCCTGATTCTTCTAAAATAATTTATACACAGGTCGACCTGTGGACATCTTCACGTACTGATAGCTCAAGAATCCACAGAAGTCTTTAAAGAAGTAGATAAAATGAGGTAACAAATAAATGAAGTTAAAACTAAAAAAATATACAAAAGAGTTTCACTGCATATTCATATTCAAGTTTCTCATTGAAATCTAATGTAGCCAACTTGAAGAAAGTGAAATTTTATATATGTAAATGTAGTTCGGATATACCTACAGGCATCATTGTGTGGTCCAATATTTTTATTCTTTGACTATGATATAAAATAAAATACGTCTTAGTTATTGACTGTTCGTTCTTCTGTTACATATATTATTTTTCAAAATGGTAAACGTAATAATGATTAATTTTTACATAAAATTATGAAACAATATGCGAAATATTAAAATATATTAGAATCATATTTTTTGGATTAACATTCTTGTTTCAAATTTTGAAATTTTTGGAATTTACCACAATAAAAATTAACAGACATAATATATCTTGGATTTAACATTTTTATGTATTATATAGTGTAGATTATTTAGTTTTGTTTTTAAGCGCCAAGTTTTATTCAAATCAGACAACTTTTTACTTTTGTCCTTGACAAATCGGAAAATTAACAAATAAACTTACTTTAACAATAAATGCAAATTTGACATTTACATCTAAAGAATGTTGAAAAAGATCACTTACTTTTGAGTAAAGTTATGTTATGTTAAATGCCACGCAAAGCACCATGAATTGTCCGAAAGTACCTGCAATAAAATACAACAAATTTGGTTTATTGCATTTTCAGGTTTTAAAAAAAGGTAAAAACCGAAGTACAAATCCGGAAACACCTTTACCACAAAATGTCAACAAACTTTTTATAACCCTGGCTAATCGACATGTTAAATTGCTCTTATGCATCGATATCTGACAAAAACTAATTTCTACATAAGGAATGCAACTAATGAATTAGAAAATGTTGCACCAAAACGATTTATTTTTTGCTAATCGTTTTAACAGGTAATTATCTCACAATCTAGTTCACATAAAAGGGGAAAGAACAATAAGTGAACATAAGGATATGGCGAATGGAAGGTCGTTTTCAACCACACCTAATCTTGCAATGACCTCGCACGTTTACAAAGACAACTATCACGATTTGGTCCAAATAACATTTTTTTTTTACTGAAGCTGTATACTACCTTATGAGAAATACATATAATTATTTCAGTTTGCGCTTAATATACGGGGTGGGGCAATAGTGAATCCGACTTCGATACGTCGAGTTCTAAAATAGCTATAAATTTAAAAAATGCAAGTAAACTATATAAAAAATCTATAACTGGCAATTAATTCGAATATGCAGGGTGAACCAAGACGATTGTACAGGATCAAGTGTCATTTAAAAAAATAGAATCCTATAAATATCAATACATTTTTAGAAGCCTCTTTTTAGACTACTTTCACTCCAATATTATTATTATTAATTATTTATTTATTTTAAGAAAAATATTGTAAATACCAGTTATGAGACATCTGTGTAATGTTTTTGAATCATTTTCACTTATTAAAATTGTACGGGGTGGCCAAAAATAATGTTTCAATTTAGTACTCTTTGCATTGAATTTTATCAATTTTTTGAAATGGAACACCCCCTATATTTTTCAACTATATGATGTAGTAATGAAAAAACAACATTTTTTTGTATGTATATCTATCTCTATGGCTATTTGTAACCATTTTCGATTTATTGAGCAATAAGTACAAAATTCAAGAATAAACTTATAAAATTAAGAGGTTTTTTAAATAATTGAACAGAAAAAAATATAGTAAGTTCTCCACATTTTGCCTGTTTTCATTGACACGCGTTTCTGAAATGAAATTTCTACTATCCAAAATATGAAAAAAAAAAGAATAACTGCTTTTGGATCGATCGCCCCGACAATTTTAAAAACAGTAAAAACTTTATTGTCTGAAAGTTATTTGTGGCATTCTACGAATATTCTTTCCTATTATTTGGGTTTTCTACCACATGTATCACCGAATCTACAAAATAATAGAATTATTGGAAAAAAGCCTCTGCGCCCGTGACGTTTACGCCAAAGGAAAAGTCAGAGGTTATGTTTTGCAAATAATATAAATCGGAATAAACACAGAAATAATGTATTTGACGTTTCGGAAAGTAATCTCTTTCCTTTTTCAAAGCTTTTTTTGGAAGAACTCTTATTTTGCTGTGTATGTCAAATACACAGCTTTAAGATTCTGTTTATGTTATTTCCATAGATACTTACTACTAAATATAAATAGTAAGGAACCATCTAGAAGTAGAAAGTAGGAATGAACTGCCGTTTTTAGATGTTTTAATTAGAAGGGTAAATAGAACAATTGAAACAAGCGTTTATAGAAAACCAACACATACTAATAGATATCTAAATTTTAACTCAAATCGGTCAATAAATGTTAAAAGGGGTGTTGTAAAATGTTTATACGATAGGGCCAAAATAATTTCATCTAATAATGAAATATTAAATAACGAGAAAAAATTTATCAAAGAGGTTCTAGTACAAAATCAATATCCTGAAGCCTTTGTTGATAGAGTTTTCATAAATGTTGAAAATAGGGACAATCAGGTACGACAAAAACCTGAACGTCATTATACAGCAATAATTCCTTATGTATACGGACTATCGGAAAAGATGCGCCGTATAGGTGACAAATTTGATGTTAGGACGATATTTCAAACGGGTAACATCTATTTTAACAAAAACAAAACCGATAAACAGAGAGCAGAATTCAAAAAACTGTATTTACAATATCCCGTGCGAATGTGATAAATGTTATGTGGGTGAGTTGTTACCTCCTTTCTCTTATTATTTATTTTTGAGAAAGAATTGAGGCAACATGTGCGGACGACTAGCTGGTTTAAGCCGGAGCAGAGAGCCGTGGGTCCAGAGCATTCGTAAGAGTGGAGAAACTTACCCTTTCTGACATGTACAGCATAAGCGACAGATTTCTGTTTATTTCGAGAAAAGGAGACAAAGAAAAATTGATGTTAAATTGGGCACCATCTATAGTAAAATAAGCAAAATAGTCTCTTTTTCTCGAATAACCAGTCTGCTATAGATCAGACTGAAATTGTTGGTAAGAGAAATAAAAAGATAGTTTAAAATGAATGACAAAATATATTACAAAAAAATTAGACAAATCGGTTTGAGACAAATTGAAATGTGAAAAAAATATATATATATAAAAAAACAAATTGATACCAGTATCCTAGGTGGTTTATGGCTCAGGTGGCTGGTTCTGGGACAGCAATCCAGGCCCACAATTGTCTCTTATTGCAAGAATTCTAAATTTTTCTTGGCAATTTACGTCTCTCAATGAATGGGGTGAAAATTGTAGGAAATTTAACCAAATATAAGCACATACAAAGTTTATGCAAGTTATTTATGCAAAATTTAAGCAATGTTAGCTATGCAAATATAAGCTAGTTAGCTGTACAAAATATATTTGAATTAGCTGCACGAAACATTAAGCTAGCTATACAAAGCTGCAGGAAATTAATTTAAGCTATACAAAAGTAATCTGATTAGCAGTACAAAAGTAATTTTAGCTATGCAATAGTAATTATTAGCTATGCACGAGTTATTATTAGCTATGCACGTGTAATTATTAGCTATGCACGAATTATTATTAGCTATGCACGAGTAAGCTGATTTCTTAGACTGTATGTTCAACACTTTGTAACTGGGATATAAAAATTGTAATATAAATTACTGAAGTCCGCAGTTAAAAATTATAATGTTTGAATCAGTACAAAGGCTGCAAGCAAAATGACTTCCTGGTGAGTTTTACTGATAAGGTAAACTTTTTTGTCCTGTTTACTGGAAAACAACGCCACCAAAAAAATGTGAGAAATCTAATTCCCTATTGAAATTGAAAGCTATAAAATATAAAAATAGTACCAGTATGGCCATCTGTCAGTGGTTAATTTAAGCGCACCAACTTGCCTTGTAGATTCCCATACTCAACTAAAGTAGTGGCATATAATCGATAAAAGGAATCTATAATAATAGTTTATTTTCCATGCCAGCTGATTTGCCTTTGCAATTTCTATTTTATACATAACAACAAATATTAACAGATGTAAATAAGTAGTAAAACGTATTGATATTATTGATAAATCTGTAACATATTACATGTTATAGGATTTACTATATATAGAATGAGAGAAGGTAAGGAAAATAACCATATGTACTCCATAGTAAACAAAAATATAAAAATTGAAAAATAGATATCTGATGTAACTAAATTTTGTAGACAAATTGTTTCCTGGGATAATAATGCTGTATTACAACGGATATGAGATACATAATAGTGTTAATAGAAAAACAGGACTAAGTTCCTAAGATATAAAATTAAGTACATAAAACAGTGTGACATGGTTTAGCAGTTATACATGTAAAATTCTGTTAATTGAAAACAGTTTCACCTGCAAGAACTGAATCCAAAAAATATACAGGTCGTGCTAACTATCCACAAAACACTAGTTTTTAAATAAACTGTTAAATGGACATAGGCCATGTAACAGAATGCCTCCCTTCTGGCGAAAAAAATTTTTTTTTAAGGTACGTATAAAAATTTTTGCTTTGCTTTACTCGTAAACATATTATGAAAGTAAACAATACTTTAATATTATTAATTCCTTGTAGGAAACATAAAATACAAAATTGAGAAAGCGTGCGAAGAATGAGTGACAAAATACATTCTCCACCAGAAGTTCTACGTACAGGGAGCAAGTGTTTGACCTAAACTGAAGAAATCTTCGGAACTAAGTAATGAAAAAAATGTGAAAAGTTGTGTTGTGAAATTTAAAAATTGACAAAAAAAATGGATAAAATTAATTTTAAGGAGACGACTTAATGTCGAAATCCTACAGACATTATAACGTCTGAGCAACTGTGAAGCCGTTGCTAGTACTAAAATTGGTAGAAGTTTATCAAACTAATACCACGATACATGTAATGTAATATTATATGCCAATATAGGTTAGCAAGAAGTGAAAACTTGTGGTATTGTTAACCTACAATTCAAGTGTATAGCCGTTGAGTGCTAAAACTGATAGTTCAAAACAAATCAGATAGTACATGTAAGATGTACTATAGTTAAATCAGAAAAATTGTTCTAAAAAATCAAAGTTAAAATCGTGAAGCGAAGTAGAAAAGCTAGAAAAAAAATTTAATTTACCTAGGTAGGAGAATTTTATCAATTACGGTAAATAGAAGAAACATAAACAAGAAAGAAAAGAAAGAGGAAAGTACTGAATACCCATAAGGCTGGTTTTCAGAAAGGTAATTAAAATAATCTAGTAAAAATATAAAAACTTATGGTTTTAAACTTTTAGTTGTCAAAGTTTTGAGGTTAAGGCTTCTTATCCAAGGTGGTAGGAAAAGATTAAACCAAATTGAAGTAAAGAATCGTATAGGGATTCACAGAAAGCACAAAAAGAAAGAAGAAAAATACAAACACAAAAGAAGAGAAGAGACGGTGTTGTTGTCTATCGTTATGAGAATCCACAAGTAAAATTATAAGTAGAGGTAAGTACTCCTGTTCAGAAAGTTGAACAAAGGAAAAAGAAATAATTATAATATTTTTACATTTGTAGGTTCTCATCATCTGGTAACGTAAGCTACCGGATGTTATTTTGTTCCCACCCCTGAACCTTCGTGGATCTGAAGAATGAAGGAATAGAAAGTTATAGATCCAGCCGGAAAATACATAAAAGACAAATAACTTTTTACTAAAGTTACCGCTGTACGATAATAATGAATACTGTACGTTATGCAAAAGATTGACTCGCGTATTCTCATTGGAGAAAAAGTCTGGCTAGCAAGCGATGGTGAAGAAACGTACTTATTAAAGGTTAGTATTTGAGAAAATTTTCTCAACGTTAAAGAAAATATTTACATAATAACAATTTAGAGCAGTGTATCTCACAAGTAAGATAACTTATAGGTAAGATATGAAAAAGAAATCTTTTTGATAAACAGATCTCAAAAAATTGTTAATGGAAGAAATATTTTTAGAAAATATTTCCAGAAAAATATAGCTAAATATTTTTACTAATTTACAACTTAATTAAACTAATATTTACAATAATATGTACAGTACTTAAGCAATGAATGATAAACATATGTGATATATGATATAATTCAGTGATACTTAAATTAAGGAGTGCATGAATTATTAGTGAATAAAATGCACGAAGGACTTAATGAATAATGCATCAAGGACTTAAAGAGTAATGGATAGGGGACTTAACTTAATAATGCTTAAAGGACTTAAAGAATAATGGCCATTTTACATACAAAATTTACAAGAGAATCATCCTCGAAAGAGGAGCGGGAGGAAATTTTTTTTAATTTCCGGATGAGTGAAACAATTCACTCAAAAAAATGAAGTATGTAGAAATGGTAGCATGCCATGTCTACAGATATAGTTAACCTTGAAAGTTAATCCAATACATCCCTTCATTAGAGATTTACGAAGAAAAAAAATATCGACAAACGATGGTACGTACTAGTACCAAAAAGAAATTGCGTAAGCTTTGCTTACTGGTATACTAAAAAAATTGTTTTTGGTGGCTTTGCACCAAAAAAATTATTATACTTATTGTATAATTTAAAGAAATTTGCCAAAAATAGACACTCAAAAAAATCAAGAGACATAAAATAGGTATTTAAGTGAATCGTTATGTTTATCTAGTTTTGATGATCCGATTTAAGAAAAAAACATTCATTTCCTTATTATGTTATCACTGAAATATTGGAGTTTGAACCAAAATATGGTTTCAACTTTGAAATATGGTAATTTCCAGCGGGACTACCATCCATATGTTCCAATTCATATGAAACGTTGGAAATGACGTTTCGGACTGTACATAAAACATAACGATTAGCTAATTTTGCAGAAAAATCATTTTCTTTATCGCTTTTCACAAAGTTTCGCCTCCAGACTATGTCACCAATTTGAAAAACGCGATCTTTTCGTCTTAAGTTATAGTAGTTACTACTTCTTTGGTAAGCTTTGTTAAGTCTTTCTTGGACCAGTTTATAAATTTCTGGTAATTTGTCCAGCTCATTGGCAAAAAGTTTGCGATTATTATCTAGATCTGGTAAATTTATATCAGAGTCTTTATCACCATAACTGCCTCGAATAGGTAGCTTTCTACCAAAATTAAGAAATGCTGGCGTGAAACCAGTAACCTCGTGTACAGCTGTATTGATGGCAAATTGAATTTCCGGAATTTGTAAATCCCATTTTTTATGTGAGTCTTTAATGAAACACCTTATAGCTGTACCGATCGTCCTGTTTACACGCTCGACTGGGTTAACTTGGGGGTGGTAGAATAAGTTGAAAAATACCTGAGGGATACTAAATTTCGCTACAAATTTATCGAATTCTTTGCTTTTATGAGCTGAAGCATTGTCTAAAAGTAATGTCCTTGGGACACCATATGTTAAAAATACTGATTCCAAGAAAGAAACAATAGCTTGAGACGTTGCACGCCGTACAGGCTTCATTATAACGTACTTAGTAAAATAATCTACCGCAACTAATAAAAATCGATTACCTTTCGAACTAGGCGGAAAAGGACCTTTTGTGTCGTAACAAACAAGTTCAAAGGGAAACGTAGCTTTTTTTTCAGCACCCATTAAACCACATTTTTGATCGTTCGGAGGTTTTTCTCGTCCGCAAATATGACACTTACGAACATATTTTAAAATATCTTGACGCATCTTAGGCCAATAAAAACTTTCTGCGACTTTTTTAAGTGTTTTATAAAAACCCATGTGTGCACTTGTAGGTACATCATGGCTATCTTGAATTACTTGACGTCGCTGGTCAAGAGGAACTACTAATTTCCAGTCAGAAATATTAGTTTTTAAAATTAATTTCCTTTGCGTATGTTTAAAAATATACCCATCTTTAACCATCCACTGTGGATATTTTTCTGGCCTCTTATTGATGTTCTCTCGCATTTTTATGTACCAAGGTTCAAGATTATCGAGTGAAATATCTAACAGGTTGATATTTGCATCAGGTATATTTGCTAAAGTAGGTGAAATTTCAGAAAAGTTATTTTTATAAAATTTACGAACTGTATTTTTCCAATTCTCCCAATCAAAAATGTCAGTTTTAGGTTTAACTTTGAAATTTGAGAAAATATGTCCATTTGAGCCATTTCTGGAATGCTTTTTAAACTTAGAATTAAAAATTACTCGGCCTCTAGGGTTATTTTTCTGCCGTGGGCCTGATAAAACAGCAGAAAACCTTTCTAGTTTTTTGGATTGCACACTGGGCAAGTCTTAGAAGTAAAATTAGGTTTTCCACATCGGAAACAAAACCTATTTCGAGCTTGTCTACACTCGTGAAAGCTATGACCTTTCTTTTGACAATTCCAACAAGAAATAGAAAATTTATTATTATTTGATGTACCCGGAACAGCATTTTCTTGATTCAAATTATTATTTAGACTAATATTTTTGTTACTTTTGCTTTTAGAATTGAAATTATTTTTATTTTTAGGTGATGGAAGATTTTCTACATATGCCAAGTCAGTTTCGAGGACATATGCTTTAGGAGTTGGAGAATAATAATTATTTTTCATTTGTGTGGCCAAATCTATTTTCTTGCATAAAGTTAATAGTTCGGCCGTATTTTTAATATCTGTTAAAGCTAATGCATGAATATATTTAGGCAAAATGTTACGTCTAATTATTTTTAACTTCTCCTCTTCACTTAAAACAGTATCTAAACGATTAAATAAATTTTGCATTGTAGCAACAAAAATATTTATGGACTCTGACTGTCCCTGTCTACGAGATTTTATCTCATCTAACAATTTTTCATCATAATCGCATACCAAAAAAGCGATTTTAAGCTGTTCTTCAAGCTCTTGCCAATTGGATACAATAGATCTGATTGACCGATAAACAATTAAGGCCTTGTCAGTAAATAAATCAATACTAGACTCAAATAATTGTTGTTCCGATACATTCCTAGCGGCAGCAAGTTCCTTGACTCGTTCGAGAAAAGCTTTTAAATTTGACTTTCCGTCAAACTGAATTCCCCATTTATAAACTGGGACATATTTCTTGTCAATTGGGTAATTAATAGGTGAAATATTTTCTAATTTAGGAATAATTTTAATTTCTAACCTTGCATCAATTTCCTCGCAAGATGCGATAGCATCATCTTTAAACTCCTGCAAGTTAATATTTATCTCTGTCGGTTCTTCCGGAACCACGAATCTATGCACTCGATTTGTTAGGCATATTAAACGATTTGAAATTATTAAATAGGATGTGTCCTCTTTGCATGCTGAAAAATCGTGAACTAAAGCAAGTAGTTCAGCGATAGTGTTGGTGATTTCAGTTTTTTCTGTTTCAACATCGAAGCTAGGATCTTTTAATGATTGAAATTCGCGTTTTTGCTTTTTTAATAAATTGTCTAATATCATCCGTTTTGTATCTAAAGTTTTATTAGATGCCTTAACATTTCGAATACGTAGTTCATAATCTACCTCAGATTCCGTTAAATATCTTACACAAAATGGAAGTTCCATGTTAACAAGAAATGTAAAGAAATGAATTAAAAGTTTTTATTAAGAACCCAACTGGCAATAAATTGTATGTTTTAAATAGCAAATGAATGTAGTCTTATCTGTTGTCAAGAGATAAAAAAAACACAAACAATTTTATCTATCAAATAAAAAAACTATACTAAAAAGGTTGTTTCAATTTTAACTTTCCAGAAATAAATCAAATTAAACACTTTAAGCAGCAAAATAATATTTCAGGTAGGTATAATTCCACAACTTCACTTTCACTAATAAAGAATATTTTAAGAAAATTTTTGGACTTGTAAAATATTTGATATTTAAGGACGCAAATTTTCTGTATACCATAGAATTCAATTGTTGTAACCAAAAATATATGCAAAAATATATAATAAAAAATTTTAGACAAAATGAAATATAAGCAAAAATATGACTCGACTTAAGAAAAAATTATTTTCTTACCAAAAATTTAAAAATTTGTCTCATATGCAATACATTCAAAAATTGGGGTTTCACCTCTCTTACTACTCTTATTATATAAATATGTTTATTGAATTGAGCCCTACGCCGTCGTCAATTATATTGTTTCGGGCCCCACACGTTGGTCGCCAATTATGTTACCTCCTTTCTCTTATTATTTATTTTTGAGAAAGAATTGAGGCAACATGTGCGGACGACTAGCTGGTTTAAGCCGGAGCAGAGAGCCGTGGGTCCAGAGCATTCGTAAGAGTGGAGAAACTTACCCTTTCTGACATGTACAGCATAAGCGACAGATTTCTGTTTATTTCGAGAAAAGGAGACAAAGAAAAATTGATGTTAAATTGGGCACCATCTATAGTAAAATAAGCAAAATAGTCTCTTTTTCTCGAATAACCAGTCTGCTATAGATCAGACTGAAATTGTTGGTAAGAGAAATAAAAAGATAGTTTAAAATGAATGACAAAATATATTACAAAAAAATTAGACAAATCGGTTTGAGACAAATTGAAATGTGAAAAAAATATATATATATAAAAAAACAAATTGATACCAGTATCCTAGGTGGTTTATGGCTCAGGTGGCTCGTTCTGGGACAGCAATCCAGGCCCACAATTGTCTCTTATTGCAAGAATTCTAAATTTTTCTTGGCAATTTACGTCTCTCAATGAATGGGGTGAAAATTGTAGGAAATTTAACCAAATATAAGCACATACAAAGTTTATGCAAGTTATTTATGCAAAATTTAAGCAATGTTAGCTATGCAAATATAAGCTAGTTAGCTGTACAAAATATATTTGAATTAGCTGCACGAAACATTAAGCTAGCTATACAAAGCTGCAGGAAATTAATTTAAGCTATACAAAAGTAATCTGATTAGCAGTACAAAAGTAATTTTAGCTATGCAATAGTAATTATTAGCTATGCACGAGTTATTATTAGCTATGCACGTGTAATTATTAGCTATGCACGAATTATTATTAGCTATGCACGAGTAAGCTGATTTCTTAGACTGTATGTTCAACACTTTGTAACTGGGATATAAAAATTGTAATATAAATTACTGAAGTCCGCAGTTAAAAATTATAATGTTTGAATCAGTACAAAGGCTGCAAGCAAAATGACTTCCTGGTGAGTTTTACTGATAAGGTAAACTTTTTTGTCCTGTTTACTGGAAAACAACGCCACCAAAAAAATGTGAGAAATCTAATTCCCTATTGAAATTGAAAGCTATAAAATATAAAAATAGTACCAGTATGGCCATCTGTCAGTGGTTAATTTAAGCGCATCAACTTGCCTTGTAGATTCCCATACTCAACTAAAGTAGTGGCATATAATCGATAAAAGGAATCTATAATAATAGTTTATTTTCCATGCCAGCTGATTTGCCTTTGCAATTTCTATTTTATACATAACAACAAATATTAACAGATGTAAATAAGTAGTAAAACGTATTGATATTATTGATAAATCTGTAACATATTACATGTTATAGGATTTACTATATATAGAATGAGAGAAGGTAAGGAAAATAACCATATGTACTCCATAGTAAACAAAAATATAAAAATTGAAAAATAGATATCTGATGTAACTAAATTTTGTAGACAAATTGTTTCCTGGGATAATAATGCTGTATTACAACGGATATGAGATACATAATAGTGTTAATAGAAAAACAGGACTAAGTTCCTAAGATATAAAATTAAGTACATAAAACAGTGTGACATGGTTTAGCAGTTATACATGTAAAATTCTGTTAATTGAAAACAGTTTCACCTGCAAGAACTGAATCCAAAAAATATACAGGTCGTGCTAACTATCCACAAAACACTAGTTTTTAAATAAACTGTTAAATGGACATAGGCCATGTAACAGAGTCATCCAGACCTTTCAGTGTGAGGTTGGATGAGCACAAGAATTACATTAGAAAGAATGAAATTCAGAAATCAAAGATTTGTGAACATGCTTGGGAAAACTGACATAGAATAAATTGGGACTCGGCAAAAATTTTAACAAAAGAAACAGATACCACAAAAAGAAAAATTAAAGAATCAGCAATAATCTTATTAAATGAAGATAAGTGCGTATCGAATTGTTCTGTAGATATTTGTACAACTTGGCTACCAATGTTAAAAGAAGAACTTAACTAAGTCAAAATTATCTAAAAGAAAATATCATCAGTTCTATGTTCTGTGTAAGTAGTAAGTAGTATGGAAATAACATAAACAGAATCTTAAAGCTGTGTATTTGACATACACAGCAAGATAGTTCTTCCAAAAAAAGCTTTGAAAAAGAAAAGAGATTACTTTCCGAAACGTCAAATACATTATTTCTGTGTTTATTCCGATTTATATTATTTGCAAAACATAACCTCTGACTTTTCCTTTGGCGTAAACGTCACAGGCGCAGAGGCTTTTTTCCAATAATTCTATTACTTTGTAGATTCGGTGATTTGTTTTGAAGAGGATAACAATACATGTGGTAGAAAACCCAAAGAATAGTAAACACTTTATTTCAAAGACGCATAGAGATGTTTGTCAATCAAAAATGGGCAACGCGTGGAGCTCTTATTATAAGTTTTTCTGATGAATTTGAAAAATCTCAAATTTTTTAAAGTTTATTGTTGAATTTTGCTGCTTATTGCTCAATAACTCGAGCGTGGTTACAAATAGCCATATATACGTAGAAACAAAAATGTTGATTTTTTATTCCTAAATCATATGGTCGGAACATATACAGGGTTACATTTAAAAAAAATTGATAAAATTCAGTTAAAAAAATTCTAAATTGAAGAAGAGTTGGCCACCATTATATTTTTATGAAGTGAAAATGATTCAAAAACATCACACAGATGTTTCGTAACTGGTATTAACATAACTTTTTCTTAAAATCCATAATGCCGACTGTAGTGATTTTTAAAATACACCTGAAGATGGCATTATTTCAACAGAAAAAGATAGTAAATAATAATATAGGAGTGAAAGAAGTCTAGAAAGAGATTTTACACAGTGTTTCTCACGAAGCGCTATGGAGGACGCTTATTTGTAAGTTACTAACATAATCAGTACAACTTTCTTGGTTAAACATCGAGAAAATATTCCCATAAAATATCAAATTATATGCTATACTTTTTCTTTTTACAAGCTTTTATTCAGTTTCACTTGTAGTACGGTTTATTTTGTATCTGCAGCCACATATCCAATCGATCTGAAATTTTGCGCACACGTAATTTACATCACAATACACTCACATAATTTTGTAATTTTAATTGAAAAAATAACACTGATTTTCATGATAAACGCGAAAATAGATCAAAAAATCATTTTTTCTATTTTCAACAATGTGCTCCACACCAATAGGTTGCCAGATTATGTTTCTACATATTTACACAAAAAAAGATTTTGACTTTTGTCTAATTAGACTGGCCTACATCTCTAAATGAATGCGTGCCCTAAGACATAGATTGCGAGGCCAAAAATATGTAGAAATAATGGTAAATTACCGCATGTGATCTTGACACTTTGCAACAACACAAAAGATCTGTTGAAAAGAAGTATGAAATCGTCCATTGTTTAAATTTAATAAACCGTAACAATTATATTAGTTGATAAATTTGATTTAGATGTTTTTTATGAAACAGCATTTTCTTCCTGACATCAATCATGTCGGATTTAAACCTTCCTGTTGCCACATGAGTAATTTTATTTGCAACAATTTTTGTCTCCAGTAAAATAATGCATGTATCTAAGTATAATACCTCCATATTTGTGTGTACATTTAACATTAACTAACCAAGATACATTAACGCGGTTTTTTCTTTCTTTTCTTTCCTCCAAATTTAGAAACACTGCAAGTCTTATGAGTGTCTCCCTTTTCTTTATCATTATGCATACATGAAAATTGTTGCTCTCAGGGGAAAATATATATATTTAAATAGCAACTAGTTTTAATATCGTCTATTAAAAATATCATGCTGGTCTTTTCTATCATGTCACCAATCCCGTTTTGCGTGTTTAACCTTTTTTTATTTAGCTCTAAAAGGTTACACGGTAAGAATAGATCCGGTAAGAGGCGTGTTGTTTTTAATCGTCACTATATATTTATCTGTTTAGAAGAACAATTATAGTAGGCCACAAACTGATTGCTTGAAAGGCGTATATTTCCTAGTACACGAGTACATTTATACAAGAACTCTAACATAGTTTACATCGTGCTGTTATATCATCTGGAATGCCTTTGTTATTGCAAAATCGCCATGGTGATTTGGACCAGTCGAACCCAATTTTTTTACCTCACTTATTCTATCTTCACCAACTACCTACAACGTGACGGTGATAGAATGTCATTAAGGAGGAACGACAAACATTCAATTTATTTAGGTGTGCCGCAATACTAGTTTTAAAGCTACATTTCTGGAGTGGCAATCCTTAAATGATAAAAAATTAATTATCTCACGTTATTGAGATGCAAAAGTGTGTATGCAAGATGATAATATTTAAGGAAAATTTAATACTGAATGTCTTATCACCTTTAATAACTTAATTTTGAATTTGACAATGAAAGTAAACCTGAAATTTTATTCAAAACATAACTGTCTTCTTTTCCAATACAATGTCTGCCTTAATAATCGTACTTTGTTACATATATTAACATATACTTTTGTTCTAGGTACGTACGGGCATGTTTAATAGAAGAACGACTATGATCTGGTAAAAAATGCTTCAATATCTGACATTACTTGCCTACAGGACAACTTTTTTATTTTAAATGAAATATAACATATAACGTCTATCTATTTTACTAGGACCATACCAAATATCTCGCGTAATATCTATTGTAGAAGAATAAAGTTTTAGAAACAGTTAAGTAGATAAGCTATGGGCGTTCTGGCACAAAATCCCATGTTATTTCTTATGGAGATTCATTGTAGTTTATTAAGGTCATTCGTGTAAGGAGCTGGCTTAAGTTGGCCGCGCATGCGCAAGTCTGTATCTAACTTAACGGATTGGCGGGAAATTCAAACATTGGCGGTCATTGGTGGTTCATGGGGGTGTCATGAACTGTTTGAAAGCTGTGCAGATCTGTTAATTTTTCATTCAGACCAGTTTATTTTTCGTACAGACCTATACGGTTTTCAAACATGTCAAAGCCAACTGCGTTTTTCGAATTTTTTAATACACATTATTATTTTTATTGTTTTTCATCCCTTTAACTTTTACGTATCTCCCTTAAATAAGGCAGCTATAGCCGTTTTCCTAGTTTTCAGGTTTTTGTAATATATCTCACAAAGGAGGCTGGATTTCAAAATTCTTTTTACTAAAATATAGCTCACAGAAAATGGGATAAATGTTTCTAAAACTTTATTCTTCTAAAATAGATATTATGCTAGATATTTGGTATGGCCCTCGTAAAATAGACAGACGGTATAAAATAGCATCATAGAGTATTTTATATTTAAGTGAACCACATTTATTATACGGAGCGGTCGCCAGAGACCAGTATTTTATTGCTTATCTAATATAAAACGGTCCCAGTGCGCCGATCCAGTCCCTATATATACCCGCGTCGAACGTACCTGAATTTTCTAGAATAATCCAGCTTTGTTCGCGATGTTTCTCGCCCTTCGCGTATTTTCTATATATTCCAGTGGCATGGCGCGCACATAACATTATATTTTGTTAACTCTAGAACAAAATGTTACTAATATTTTTGCTTAAGCGCAAAAAAATATGAAAATGTACATAACGAGAGAAATTTTAAGGTACTCTTTACAAAATTATTGCGGAATGAGTAAAAGTTGAAGTTGGGCGTTGCCGACTGTGAATACCTATATAATTAGCTTACGTATGTAAAAGTGAAGAAGTATTCGTATTCTCAGTCGGCCGTTCCTTACTGTAGCTGCTATTACCTATTGTTTTAAACGGTAATTTTTGCGCTGTTTATAACATTTTGTTCGCCAAAGAACGATTGTAAAATATTACCCTGAAATCTAAAAATCCTTGAGCTTAATGATGATAATATCCAAAAAATAATTATGCATATAAAAGAAATAAAAAAATAGCGTATATTTTTATTGGCTGACGTCGTATAATGTAAACAATTATTTCAATAACAATAATAAATAATAACTAAATGAATTTTAAAATATTAACTTGTCTGAATATTTTAATTTCTAATGAAAATCACAATTAAAGAGAACCAAAATATTTTGTATTTATTGGTTAGATAAATAGGTACCTATTGCATTTTTTAAAAACTTTGTTATAAAATATTCCAAATACCTCAATAAATAGTCACCAGGAATTTTATCCACATTTTATCATGACCTTGGTTTGATGACATAACGTGTACAAGTTATAAAAAAGACAGTCTCATTGTTCACCATTGTATGCATACTTTTGGTAATTTTATAAACTAATTTTGTGTTTTGACTGAAAGGACTAAATAATACGCAAGTGAAAATGCAATTATTTATATTCGTATAAAAATGTATTGATAAAGCTTAGAATAAATATACATTTTAATTTTTTGCATTAATCTTGTCAATGTTCAAGATGTGATTTATATTGTACAATCACAACATTCAACTTGAAAATTTCGTTCCATTACCTCACCTTCTCTATTGAATCAGATAATACTTAAGTAAATCATCCTAAGGACTTTATGGAAACCCCAAGTATTGAAAGGTATGAAAGTACAAACTTACTAGAGCAATACAAGAAACCTTTGTTTGATGAAAAAAGTATTGAAATTACTTTCATTACGGCTTTAATTGCTTTCCTGAGCAATACATTAAAACTCGTAAAAACGTGAGCATGCTTTGCATTATTTATATAGCAATTTACCAAAGTATTGATAGCAAACCGCAATTAAATTCTTAATATAGTTGTGGCTTATTTTGGATAATAAATAATGCATATACCAATCTAATCAAAAAGCTATTTCATGGATCGTTATAAATTTCTTCTCATTCGCCTTTAAGCAGATAAATGAATCGGACCATCCATATTTTTTATAAACTACACAAAAAATAGAAGGTATGCGTGCATATACCGAAGCATATTCAACTGCAATAATTTTCTAAGCTGTTACCACTTTTATGATCGTTGTAAATTATATAATTTTTAAAAATGATTCTGCCTCCCGATACGCTTCTATAAAAAATACGTTAATGAGAGAGTATACTTATTTACAGGGTGTGCAATATCGCGTGTAAACTTAATTTCTAGCTATCTAGAAATTAAGTTTACACAGTTTTGTATGATATCTTCATATAAAAAGATTATACAAAAATGTAACTCATTGTCATCTTTAGGTAGGACAGCCTCTACCTTAGCAACCTGATAGACCAGGAATGAGCGAAAGAAATTTTGGGTAATACTAATAATACGGTAATATACGTTGTTAAAGTATATACGATTGGAATTGAAACTGGTCAGTTTTAAAGCACAGGACCGTGCGTATTGAACTTGATATTTTGTCCTATATAAGTGGCAATGGTATTGAGATTCGAATGGTAGTTGAAACTGTGCAGGCGAGTCCGAGACTGGCAATGTAATCAGCCTGAATGAACCATCTACGACTGCACTGGTTTAAAGGTAATAAAACGGACAGGCCTACTAGCACAAAAAAACTCGTAAATCGTTTCTTTATCTTAGAACGTGGAAGTCTAATATCGTGCTGTCTATGTGCCAGTGCAGCGCATAAATACCTATTATAATATCAAGCGTAGGAGTTTAGTTAGTTACTGTTCATATTTATAAATATTTACTACTGTATAAAAGGTAAAATATTTTAATTATTTACTAATTTACCATGGCTTTTTGGAGACCATTTGAAATAGAGGATAATATAATAACGCCCGAAAATCTTATCATTTTGTTATGACAAGCATTTCTATTTACCTCCGCCCATGTACAATAAAGAGATGCCGACTGTTTTTGTCGGCTTTTAGTTGTTATACGGTTTCAATTCCAATCGTATATACTTTAATAGTATGTATGTTAGACAGACGAAATGTCCACCTAGGTTTAAGGGGCATAAGGCATATCTCAAATATGGAAGAAAAGTTTAATATTGCCCCGTATACCTTTGGCAATGGTCAAAACACATAATAGACATCTGGATGCTTTTGCAAAACATAAGAATTTCGTTTCAAATTTTCGACAGAAGATTGTAGTTATTTTAAGAATATATGTGCTATTGTATGGTGATTAAGAATTATTATTATTTACGTAACACTAAAATTTACGTATTCCTATTGCGTATGACACTTAAATGGCAAATTGGAAATACTTGCATTGAAATGTCTTTTTCTTATCTGCATTTTAAAGATATACTGTCAAAATAGATGTATTTGAATGTATTTTAATCATATAGGACATTTTATGCAAATATAATAAACGTTTATTTCAATACTTCTAGATTTTATCAACGTGCATTTGAGTTTTTTACGTATACAGGGTCCACCTTCTTTTATATATAAATTATGCAAACACTTTTTTAATCTAAGATGATCAGATTTTATTAATTACCTTTGCAACTGCAGCAATAACGGCTACATCCTTCATGCATAGCTTCGGCCAATATATATATTTTTTTCTCCTTTAGGGTGGCAATCATCAAACATTATCACAAGTTGTCTTTAATTTTTTTTATTATTATATCATTTTTTCAGTTCCAAATAGGTTGTTTATAAAGAATCCGGTAGAATGAGAGAACCGTTTTCAAAGTTAATTCAAGTCATAATATAATGAGAAAAATTCAAATCAAGTCGCTATGCTTTCGCGATAAATGAAAATTTAAGAGAGCTGTTTAGTTCGTCGCCACTTTCATTTAAATCTACGAGATTCAGTTCCTAGTCACATGGCAATTTAAAAATAAGTACGCAAGAAGTTTCACAGTACTACTTCATGTATCAGAGAAAAACCAAAAGGAAGATCTCGTTCTGTACGCAGACTTGAAAATGATGAAAGGGTAAGAGCAGCTGTGCTACGAGGTTTAAACGATCTGCAAAACGACAAGCATTAGCACTCAATATTTAGAACCGTAGTGTGCCGCGTTCTGAAAGACGTACACTTCCATCCCTACAAAATCCAAGTCGTAGAAAAACTTCTATCTCAAGATTTTGGAACACGCGTTGATTTTTGCGAACGTTTCGAAGGAATATCGTTGATTGCTTGCTGATGTCAGATGAAGCTCATTGCCTTGGCAATTCCACGCAGTACCGCTCCATAGTAAAAAGGATAAAAAGGTTACTGTGTGGTGTGCAGTATCCCCTTTGGAATTTTTCGGCGTACTTGGATGGGTGACCATTCCAACGGAAACCGCGTTCTCGCTTCACACATCTTCCAGCGGCTAGTATATCAGTGTATGCGCGGAAGCTATACAACCTTAGGCGAGGGTTGTATAGGAGATATACCATCCTTCGGAGGGGATGTAAAGCCGACGGTCCCTTGTCTATTAAATGTTAGGCAAGTAAAAGATCCCTACTCTTCTTAAGGGAAGAGGTTCGCCAAAATTCCTGGTTGGGGGTAGCTCGTCTACAGGCGTCGGTGTTAGGCCTCAGTAGCGGAAATAGGCCGACGTTAAATAAATGTATAAAAAAAAAAAAATTTCGGCCGTTCTTCTTTGCGGAAAATGCCTTGATAGTTACTATTACATCACGACGTTATCAACAGATATTGCGTAACTTAGAACATCAACTTCGTAATGTTGGTGTGGATATTCGAAGAATATGATTTCAACAGGACGCGACGGAGTCACTTCTCACACTGCTAGGGATTCTGTGACAATTTTGCGAAGAATGTTTCCTGGTCATATCATTTCGAAATTTAGGGACATCAACTGGCCGGCACGGTAACCGGATCTCTCAGCTTGTGATTTCTTTTTATGGGTCTACTTAAAGTCAAAAGTGTTTTCTAATCGACCCCAAACTTGAAACAACTAAAATATGATATTTGGACAGAGATTAACGCAGTGTCAATTGAAATTTTGGAGCGGGTGATGAAAAACTTTCGTGATAGGCGTCAAGAGTGTCAGCAGCGAGGAGGAGGTCACTTGGCTGACGTAATATTTAAAAAATAAAATTTCCGTGTTTCGTCAAGAACCTTGTGTTAATTTTTGAATAAAAATTTAGCCATTAATAAAAGCAACTCAATTTAAAATGGATACTACATCCTGATGGACCCATTTTGTTCGTCCATATCCTGATGTACTCATCAAATTGGAAATTGATTTACTACGTTGATGTTTTCTCCCATTTGACATTTGTTCCTTATCAGTCAATTTTCTTTATCAGGTTCCTAATGTTAAACATCAAATGACTCATTCTGGATATGCACTTGATATCTGGATCAATTTGATTGTCAAGATTTTTGAGGCTAAATAATTATCTGACAATATTTAGAGTATTTAATAAAGTAGAGAGAAAACAACGTTATACAGGGTGGGGCAATAGTGTCTCGGACCTCGGTATCTCGAGTTCTATGATAACTAGAAATTCTTTAAAAAATTGCAACTAAACTAGATAAAAAAGTCTATAACTGGAAATTATTTTTACAGGACCAAGTGCCTTTTTTTTTTAAACGGAATGCTATTCATTCATTTCATTCTATTCATTCCTATATTAGCATTGAATATCTCCCAACCACTTGGATGTAACGAATTTTTTTGTTGAAATAATGCAATCTGCAGATGGATATTCAAAAAATCACCACAGTCATAATTATGGATTTTAAGAAAAAATTGTGTAAATATCAGTTACGAGACATCTAATTAATGTTTTTGATTCATTTTCATTTTCTAAAAATGTACAGGATGGCCAATAATTATTTTTCAATTAAGATCATTTTAAATTCAATTTTCTCAATTTTTTCAAATGGAATACTCTGTATATTTTTCATCGATGTGATGTAGAAATGAAAATCGAACATTTTTTGTAAGTACTTCTCTATGGCAAATTGCAACCGTTTTCGTTTTATAAATAAATAAGTGTTTATTTTTCAACTAAGAACTTTTTAAACTGAATTTTCTCATTTTTTTCAAATGGAACACCCTGTATATTTTTCGACGATGTGATATAGAAATGAAAAACGAACATTTTTTTGTAATTGCTTCCTTATTAATTGCAACCATTTTCGTTTTATAAATAAATAAATGTCAAATTCAAGAATAAACTTAAAAAAGAGAGGTTCCCTCAAATAATTAATTAGAAAAATTTATCATAAGTGTTCGACTTGTTGCCCATTTTGATTGACACGCATTTTTATGCAATTTTGAAATGAGGCCATTTAGTGGGACCATTTCGTCCAATCCATTGAAATGAGTAAATAGTATTTAACCGGTCCTTTACTGTAATGTTTTTTTGTACATTTGCTTTCGTTATTCGACAAGCAATAAAACCTCAGTTTGGTATAAATTGTCGTGTACAAAGGAGCATTTATCACATTTATCGGTCGTTACAATTTGTATTGAATTTATAATATTTGGAATTTTACAATATAAATTTTAATAAAGCGGAACTTGTAGACATGAGTTTTGTTTGTCAATTGTTTACTTGCCAATAGAATTTATCACCAACATTACCTTGAAAGAAGGATTCTTGATGTTAGCAGCTTCCAAAACCTTCTTGATAAATTTCTGGAAACTGGAAATGTCGAATATAAAAAAAGTGAAAGAATAAAACATGTTGCGAACTCTTCGTTCGTCGAAAAATATACAGTGTTCCATTTGAAAAAATTGAGAAAATACAATTTAAAAAGTTCTTAATTGAAAAATAAACACTTATTTATTTATATATAAAACGAAAACGGTTGCAATTAGCCGTAGGGAAGTACTTATAAAAATGTTCGTTTTTCATTTCTACATCACATCGTTGAAAAATATACAGTGTTCCATTTGAAGAAATTGAGAAAATTCAATTTAAAATTTTCTTAATTGAAAAATAATTTTTGGCCACCCTGTACATTTTTTAGGAAATGAAAATGATTCAAGAACATTAATTAGATGTCTCGTAACTGGTATTCACATAA
This sequence comes from Leptura quadrifasciata, assembly GCA_963675555.1. NCBI lineage: Eukaryota > Metazoa > Arthropoda > Insecta > Coleoptera > Cerambycidae > Leptura > Leptura quadrifasciata. Next base: position 53,000,060 of record OY776682.1, on the reverse strand, counting down.
GTTTTTCTTAAAACTCATAATTGTGACTGTGGTGATTTTTTTAATATCCATCTGCAGATTGCATGATTTCAGCAAAAAAATTCATTACATCCAAGTGATTGGGAAATATTAAATGCTAATATAGGAACGAATAGAGCCTAGAAAGAGACTTAAAAAAATCTACTGATATACATAGCATTCCATTTTTAAAAAAGGCACTTGGTCCTGTAATTTCGTCTTGGCTCGTCCTGTATGTTCGAAAATAATTTCCAGTTATAGACTTTTTGTCTAGTTTACTTGCAATTTTTTAAAAAATTTCTAGCTATCGTAGAACTCGAGATATCGAAGTCCGACGAACTATTGCCCCTCCCTGTATACAAAAATTGTATGCAAAAATAGCTAGTATTTGATTATACAATAGTTCAGTAGTAAACGTTGAGAAGAAATTATAAATCCAAGTATGCCCAATTACGGATGCCTTGTTTAGTTAATGTATACAGTAGAAAACTCTGGTTAATTCACAATTTAATTAGTTTTCTAGTTTACTTATATGTACTGGTTTTTATTTATCGTACGGATTTATTTACATAATATAATTCTAGTCCAAGGTTTAAAGACCCAGAACCATTTTTAGCACATAGAAGTTTTTACTGGCATTGATAATTCAACTGGTTTTATTTTTTTTCGTAGTGGCTTCCCCAAATATGTTTTGTTTTATCTTCGATTAGCTATTTATGTATTAGTTTATAGCAGAATGTTCACTTTTCAGAAAGTCACTTAGAAATTGATTCTGTGCGCCCCAAAATTATAAAATCCATCAAAATTGAAAGCTAATGATGACATCGAAATCCATTTTTTGCGTTTGTCATGTTATAAACTGCAATATTACTGAACGAATATTTTCATTTATCATCTACCTATTACAGATTTTGATTAATGTAAATATTTTACTCATATTTTCAGATATTGAAATAGTCTTCGAACTTTTAGATGCAATTGTTTATAATATGCCTATAAAAAACTTTGCCCAAATACATATTTATCGTATACATTTAAAAATACATTACAAAATAAATAATAATAGACGTTGATTAAATATACGATAACGAAATTTAAACCATAATTTCATATATTAAACCATCATGTATTGCTTGGATAGATGTATAACCATATTTGTTCTCTAATATTGGATGTCACCGTGTAAGAAATTCTTCAGTTTGTTAAATTTTACACTTAATATTACGTAAAATCATAAAATAAAAAGAACAATAGAAGAGTTTGTAGTAACATTATCACAGATCAGAGGATTGGAAAAGTCCCATCATTGTTGATATGATTTTTGTAAAGTGTAATTAATCTCGTTCCCATCTGTCCAAACTTATTTGTTTGCGTAACCTAGTCCTGTTATAAGTAGCTAAATATCTGTGAACTGTTTATATAATAATAAACTTATATATCAGCTACGGTGGCTTGATGTATTACACGCATTGCGTGGCGTTTGTTTTTGCTTACCGATATGCACCACCTATTTTTTACACATCAGCAAATATTTGCTATTCGCTTATTTGCAAATTCACCTCGAATTGTCACGGAAAATAATAATTTCAACTAACACTCTTTTGAATTTTATAGAAATATGAAAGTGTGAGTTTTTTACGCATGAATGCTGTTCTTAAACTACTTATATTTCATATTTGGGTTAAGCAATATAACCCTCAAGTAGCGATGTAATAATTGACGAAATTGTCGTGAAAAGTTGTATCCGGGATCACTAATTAATAAAAAATGTGATGTGTCCACTTGTTGGGATTAGTAAATAATAAACTCAATTAGCTGTGACGTCACAACTTATGCAACCAAACATACTACTGTCATAGAAATTTTGATCCTGTCGAATAACATTGGAATTTGAGCCTTATTACCTTGTTCATAAAGACTATAAAAATATAATGCTCTCGGTTGAAAAAATATTTAAGAACTTCCAGTGTCAATCTCATATACACAAGATATATTAAAATATATGTATTTATATAAGATTTAATAAACCTTTAATTTTATTTTAATAATGCCAAGTATAAAATAACAACAATTGGCTCCAATCGGAATGAAGAATGTGAAAATTTAAATTATGTGGGCGGAAAGCAATGCAATTGTAGCTAACTTCAATACTCTTGCTTGATTTCACATTTACAGAAATTTTGTATTATTTTTAAATTGTTTGAACTATGGGTTTATGTTTTGTCCCTGAATGTGATCATACTTGTGGGAGCTACTTATTAAGTACGTTAGGGTTATTTATATTTTACTTTATTGTAGAGATATAGTTGTCTGGACGTCAAAAATGCCTTTAATTCTGCGGGATGGGCGATAATTGCCAGGAAGATACCTAGTATGGGGATAGCCCCGTACCTTGTAAGGGTTACTATGAGCTACTTCCAGGATAGGATGATCGGGTATGAGACAGAGGGAGAGATTGTTTGGAAAAATATCACGTGTGGGGTTTCGCAAGGTTCGGTGCTTGGGCCGACCTTGTGGAACATTATGTTTGATGATGTCTTCCGATTGTGTGAAAGTCATCGGTTATGCGGACGATCTGGCCATAACGGTGACTGGAAGGTGGACAGTCCACATAATGGAGGCGGCCAATGAGGCTATCAGAAAGATCGAGGGATGGCTAGCAAGGATGCAGCTCGACCTAGCTGCTGAGAGAACGGAGTTCCTAGTTATCACCATTAAGAGAAACCTACCGCCCATGAAAGTTAGGGTGGGACGAGTGGAGATATGCCCAGGTGACCATCTGAAGCACCTAGGGGTTTGGCTGGACTCTAAGTTGAACTTTGGCGTTCACGCCACAAAAACGGCCGAAAGAGCAGGAAAGGCAGCCAAGCCATCGGAAGGCTAATGGCCAACACTCACGGACCGAGAGCTAGCAAGAGAAGATTGATGTGCAGCGTCGTGCACTCTACCCTCTTGTATGCGGCTCCGGTCTGGGAAAGTATGATGAAAGTGGACAGGACGAGGAGCAGGATGACCAGGGTCCAGCGTTGCGCTGCGATAAGGGTGTGCAGCGCATATAGAACTATCTCGTACGAGGCGGTATTGGTGGTGGCGAGGATTCCCCCTCTGGATTTGATGGGCCAAAGAGCGGCTGGAAGTCTATGAGGGAGTTGCGAAGACAGAAGCCAGGGACAGGCTGTTTGAAAGGTGGCAGGGGCGGTGGGAGGTCGCACACAAGGGAAGGTGGACGCCTTATCACAAATATAAGGACGGGGATGGAACGGAGACATGGGGAAGTGGGGAAGTGGGGTGTTATCTTACCCAAGCCCTGAGTGGACATGGGTGTTTCATGGAATACTTAAATGATATTGGTAAGATTGATAGCCGAGTGTGTATATATTGTGGGGAGGCCGACAACGCGGAACACACCGTGCTCGTATGCAACAGGTGGAGGGGAGAGAGGCGACACGGTGGGGCGCCGTTACTATCCCCGGACGACATAATAGAGAGAATGCTGGAGACAGAGGAGAACTGGAGAAAGGAGGAGGAGGCGATAACTTACATTATCAAAAAGAAGGAAGAGGATGAAAGAGAGATGGGGCTGACCCCATGGAGGAATTCATAACAACGAACTCAAATAACCAACTGGTGTGAAGATAAGCGAAAGCAGTTCCAAACTAGTCGGAAACACTAAAGAGGTGGAGGGGTTTTAGCCGGGTCCGGCACTATCTGTAGCGCTAAATAACGAGATATAGTTGTTTAATATTGCTCTATTGTCTACAATGTTGATTTACAATAAGAGCGTATCAGTAAAAGTTATTAAAATGTATTAAACAATTCCCTTTTTGTAATATTATTCCGGTTCCGATTTTCGTACAAAAAATTACGTTATGTGTACCTAGTTAATTTTATATGTTTAATTTTCATAAGAGGCAATAATATTGGAAAAATGTTTACACCTCCTCCTACGTCAATTCGCTTATATCTACCTCAACTTTGTACATTTTGTCTTTCATACTTGCTTGAGCTTCTCCACGTATAGTATGCAACTCATTATCATACTGCATTTTTTTAACATATCCTGAAGCTACAGAATTTTCTTCTTTCTATATTTTAGTTTCTTTGCAGAAGTCAAATATTGCACTCATACTTACAACTGTTTTTTTTTAGACATTTCAATTAGGTATACTTACATTTACCAATATGATTATTCGTAAAACACTAAGTTAGAAATTAGAAAGTTTTGAGAGATATACTTGTTAGCTGTAGTTTAGATAACTGACAGATCAAAATATAAATTAACTTGAAGTGGGTAGTAAACTAAATGACAATTTTTGTATCCTCAATTCCTATTAAAGGATACAATAATTCATATGTAATATCAATGTATTTTATTAAGTTAATTTCAGTGGTTGTGGCAAATTTTTCTTTTAAAATTGTTTTATGAACTGGATGTTTTAGGTTTGGGTACCGTAGTCTGTAATTTTTCAGCCATTCTTATTGTAGTCTAGGAGGATGTATTCATGCTTTATTAGTATAGTAGTATATCTTTGCTCACACACTCATTATTTAATTTATCTATTATGGTACTGCGTTCCTTATATTTGGAATTACTATAAAGTCTGTCCGGTATACAAAAAGGGAAATAAAAATGAAATAACAAACTTCCGCCCAATAATTATAATCTGTAACTTTGGCAAAACCTTTGAAATTATATAACTGTATTTGCCCTCATGCTAAAATATCGTTTCCAGTTAGCAACACGGATTTATGAAAGGTGGCTCTACTACTACCAACCTCATATATGCTACACAATTCACATCTGAGTTCATCGACATGCAGATGCAAACGAACGTAATATATTTTGACTTCACGAAAGCCTTTGATAGGCTTAATCATAATATGTTGACTGTAAAATTTTCCAGCTTTGGTACTTCGGACCAGCTCATAACCTTCTTTAGATCTTATCTAACTGATCGACTTCAATATGTCGCGTATAATGGGTTTAAGTCCTATGAATATGCCTCATTCTCAGGTGTTTTCCAAGGCTCTGTTCTTGGGCCACTGTTTTTCAATATAGTTATAAATGACATAGGTAATACTTTAGATGTGCGCTTCTCTATGTATGTAGATGACATAAAACAGAATCTCTGGTTTAAACGACTGCATTATAATGCAAAATAATATCTCTGATATCTGAATTCCTGGTGTGTGAAAAACAGTCTATCGTTAAACGTGCAAAAGTGCAATGTAATGTCGTTTGCAACTAGAGATTCTGAAATTACCTACGAGCACGATGAAAAAAATAACTCGACCGTCCACCTTTAAAGACCTTGGGGTAATTTTTGACAAAAAAATAAACTTTTGTCTTAAATTAAACCTGCTTGACATGTTTTATATGTGTAGCTTAAATGATTGACGTAATAACTTCGTTATCAACTTTTTGAAGAAAATAATTCACCATGAAATTGATTGCAGCGGGAAACTTAATTAATTCAGGTCATAATCAAACTTTTTACCTACCTAGAGCTCGGACTAATGTCCTATAATTCTCACCTATATATAATATTTGCTCCTGTTACAATAACAATCAGAATATTGATATTTTTCAATAATGGGGCTCCCTGCCTATGTTCACTATGTTCAATTTTCCTCATTATATTTTCTATTTTATATATTACTTATGTACAACAATCTTGCTAATTTTCCCATGCACCATAAAGTTTTTCTTAGCTGTCTATCATGCCTTCTTTGCTTCTCTAGTATTAGTCAGTTTGGATTTTAGATTTATGTTCATTCTTTCTTGCTCACTTTAGTACATATATATTTAAGCTATTCGCTATATGTACTGCATATTAAATATGTGTTGTTTCCCATCTTCTAAATGGACTTTGTACTGTTAAATGATGTATAATTACATAAATAAATTAAATAAATATCTGTATGGATAGTCTAAAAAATTGAGAGGGAAACTACAATACAAACTTAAAAATTCTTCGACTCAAGATATTGACATACTTGTTTATATTATTTCTTTTCTCAGATTACTAACCTTACAGACTATGTGTTTTGACCAATTCAAATTAATAAAAAATAAACAAAATTTTGAAAGGTATGACATAATATGACATATTATTATGTTCTCAAGATTTGCCTTCTGATGCGAGATGCGGGGCCTGCTGTGAAATGTTAACAAACAAAAATCAAGTATGCACACACAACCATAGTATAGACCTATTAAATATTCAACAAATAGAGCCCCCGATATATTTACGCAAATTCAAGTGGAAATCTCAAGAACACAAAAATATTCCATTTTCTATCATATGAAGTCAATATAACACAAATTCACTGTAACCAAAAAAATTATTTTCGTGAGTTTATGACACAAAACGACACTACTCGTGTAATAAGACTGAATGCAACATAGTTTTCATTCCCACTCGGTACATGCCGCATTAAGAGTTGATTCATTATACGGTTACAGTGCTTATGGGTTCTTACTGGATTATGGGATTATATAAAGTATCACAAGTACATAAGATATAAGGATACATGGGTTAACCGCATAATACATCATCAAGATCACAGTAATCTAAGTATAAAATCTGAAATATACGACGTATACCGATCGTGCGACTGTTGTATATTTGCAACACCTAGTAGCTTTCTCTGCCCTATAAAATAGTGCACTAATCGAGTTTAAATAAATTATTTATTGAAAATTACAAGCAGAACAGCATGCAGAGCATTTCAAGTCAGGTAAAGCATAAACAAGAAAGTGTAAGTGGTGTCTATAATCTAATAAGCGGCAAGTCAAATACAAAGTAACCTACATGCTTACAATTTATAGCATACACTTGCAATATTTTCCACTATAATATATTTCAAAACTATGTACTAGGAAGTATCTTTAACTAATCAACGCCATTTTCATTGAGTATCATGAAAATGACGTATTAAAGGAACGGGATAAAAAATTGACCGTAAATGGAATGTTCGTTGGTTGGGTGTTCAGTTATTCGATTCACGATGTATATGTGTCACAACATCTAAATATTATAATTATTCGCATATAAAGGGCCGAATGACTCGGCCCTAAGAAGCGCTATAAAAGAATGTTTTTAATATTACATACATTCTTAAAATAACAAAATAATTTTGAAACGAAAAATAAAGAATTATAATGAATGTTCAAATAGGCCCCCTTCTTGAGCAGAACAATAACCTAATCTTCTGACATTTAACAACATATTCGGGCTAATTTGTTCGAAACCATTTGCGATTTTGAACCGCAACTTCTCGAGATTATTAGCCCTATTCTCCTGAAAGCCATAAATTTGAGATTTTATGTGACCCCATAAAAAAAGTCATTTGGAGCCAGATCAGGAGATATAGCTAGCTACAAGATGGTTCCCCATCCACCCAATAAACGACCTGGAAATGTAATGTTCAGAAAATCCTGAACTGCGGCACAATCATCAAGACGACAACCATCTCGTTAAATCTTCACCCTGATAGTCATCCAGAAAAAAGAAAAATAATTTCATAGAAACCGAGATTATTATTTTATTAATCTTGGTACCAAATAACTTTCTTTAATTTTCACAATCAGTCAAGTGAGAGCAGATATAGAAGTTTAGAATTTCTCCGATTTTTTGGACTTTCTGAACCTGTAGCGGTTCAGCAAATCTACTGTGAAAATTGAATTTTTCGGAGAATTAATTTTTTTCAGGAATATTTGTTAATAAGACTCATTAATATACGTCTACTTTGTTTTACTTTTTGATTTTCAGTGTTTAAAAATTACATGTATTTTTTTAATTGAAAAAAAAAGAAATGTATATCCACAGATAAAGTATATACGATTGGAATTGAAACCGTATAAAAACTAAAAGCCGGCAAAAACAGTCGGCATCTCTTTATTGTACATGGGCGGAGGTAAATAGAAATGCTTGTCATAACAAAATGATAAGATTTTCGGGCGTTATTATATTATCCTCTGTTTCAAATGGTCTCCAGAAAGCCATGGTAAATTAGTAAATAATTAAAATATTTTCCCTTTTATACAGTAGTAAATATTTATAAATATAAACAGTAACTAACTAAACTCCTACGCCTGATATTATAATAGGTATTTATGCGCTGCACTGGCACATAGACAGCACGATATTAGACTTCCACGTTCCAAGATAAAGAAACGATTTACGAGTTTTTTGTGTTAGTAGGCCTGTCCGTTTTATTACCTTTACACCAGTGCAGTCGTAGATGGTTCATTCAGGCTGATTACATTGCCAGTCTCGGACTCGCCTGCACAGTTTCAACTACCGTTCAAATCTCAATACCATTGCCAAATATATAGGAAAAAATATCAAGTTCAGTGCGCACGGTCCTGTGCTTTAAAACTGACCAGTTTCAATTCCAATCGTATATACTTTACATACATACATATTGTTTTGTTTATCTTCTCACCAAATAACTTTTCCTACTTTTAAAAGCTTTTTTAATTTTTTTTTTAATACATTTATTTAACATCGGCCTATTTCCGCTACTGAGGCCTAACACCGACGCCTGTAGACGAGCTACCCCCAACCAGGAATTTTGCCGAACCTCTTCCCTTAAGAAGAGTAGGGATCTTTTACTTGCCTAACATTTAATAGACAAGGGACCGACGGCTTTACATCCCCTCCGAAGAATGGTATATCTCCTATACAACCCTCGCCTAAGGTTGTATAGCTTCCGCGCATACACTGATATACAAGCCGCTGGAAGATGTGTGAGGCGAGAACGCGGTTTCCGTTGGAATGGTCACCAATCCAAGTACTAACTGCGCCTGTCGTTGCTTTACATCGCATACCGAAGTATGTACATAGTAAAGACGCACCTACGCTCGCCCCCTTTTAAAAGCTATTACAATAACATTGGAAGCAGAAAAAAGACTGAAAATAAAATAATAATTTGATTTTCTATAAAGTATTTGTAAAAAATTAGTAATTTATTTTATTTTTCTCACTAATCATACTGATATAAATTACTATAGTTTTCTTAACAATAAAATACTTCATTTTAATGTTATGCTAATTCAAAGATGTTAAATAGAACCGCATAAAAAAATATAATATTCCATTTTTCAAGCACTTAATTTTTTTGTAAAAATGCTTCTTAATAAAACTCATTAACATATGTTTGTGTAGAATTACCTTTCGAATATAGAAATTTATAACTTATATACCTACAAAATAAAAAAAAAACATATAAAAAGAAACAAATTCCATAGAAACATAGATTATCGTCTTGTTGATCTTGGTACCAAACAAATTTTCCTAATTTTCATGAACCGACAAATGAGAGGAATCTTAAAATGATACTCTGATTCCTGCTCAGTACTCTTATTTAGATGTTAGCTGACACACCCAATACTGGATGCCTGGGCTTTATTTCACACCACAATCTGTAGATCAAGATGTTTTTAAAAGTACTACTACAATAATTATGCAAGAGAATTCTAACTGACTAAGAATAAGAAACAATTATTGTTTCTTATTCTTAGTCAGTTAGAATTCTCTTGCATAAGAAGTACTTCGTGACCGAGTCTTAATCCATTACAACTTTAATTATTATTCAAGTATCTGATTAATGTAAACAATGATGTACAATAAGTCCTTTCTTATTTAAAATCTAACTATTCCTAATACGAATACTAGTTCTCTGCTTGATCTAAATATCTTCACGAACATCTTTGACAATAAATGTTTACCAATCAACATCTAATTTAGAGCGATATGAGTCGCTTTTATTTTGTCTGCTATCAATTATTGTGTGTAGGTAACCATTTGACATTTAATTAGAGAAACGGTTAATTATGGTTTAATAAACTACCTGGGGCTAGTCACGTTTATAATTCATACACATACCTATGTACAATAGACATGGACAGTAAATGGTTTCCTTGATATATACGTGCGCTAGTGCGCTATTAAAGGAAAGAAATCAAGTTTAATTAGAATATCTTTAACACATCTATTAGGTAATTACAATACTTCATAAGAAATGGAATTTAATAAAGAAATTAATTAACGACTGCAGTGATCTCAGTAAAAAATATCATCGATTCTGCCCTCTAAAGGGTAACAAAGTTGTCACATATTCAGATATGCACTTTTACTTTTCAGATAGAAAACTATAGTGGAGCCAGTCTAGATTTTGAACGGAACTAATAGATGTTATACATATTTTAACCGCCTTCCACATCACTCGAATGACCCTCTTAAGACTAGACTTGTGTGAGTGTGAAGGAGACGGGGCCCTACAGTTTATAGTGGGATCCGAACCACTTCTTGGGGTTCATTTTTAATTGAAAATTATTTTGCAGTAGGTGGGGTTCGAACCCACTTCGCTTGGTATGCTTGAAAATACCAAATATGAAACTCTTGAATTTTAATTGTTTATAAATAAACAAGTTGATATTTTAACCCAAAATTACAACAACTTCATAGATCTTGTGTTAATTTAAGAGTTATGAAAAGACAATTTTGCCAATTTAAATTAATTGAGTGTCTGAGTTTTCTCTTTCGCGGTGGAAAGGAACAAAATTTTATTTCTTTATATTCCTGAATTCCAAAGCCACCTAGAGATAGCAAATAAATGCCATTTCCAAGGTTATTTTTTGTCCGGTTTTAAATCTGAAAAAAAAGCGATGGAGAGAGAAATTACAGCTTTATGAGAAAAGTTACTTAAATATACAGGGTGCTATTTAAAATACGAAAGTTATGGCAATCTCCGGCCATACCAGAGGCGATCTTTTACCACCGAATGGTCAAAATGTGGCCATTAATATTTGATTGCCCAAATTTCACAATTTTATTTTTAAAAATGTAGGTACTTTCTGGGTCACACGGTATATATAGTATACACTATTCACTATGAAGTAAACTACTACAATTTTGGTTTAAAATATCAAGTTCATGCATCAACAATATGAATGTCAAATACAGACCTGATAATTTGAGAAAAATTAAAACAGTTTTATAAACAAATTCCTACCCCAGACATGTTTACGAACCTATAATAAAAAAGAGGATACAAAGAATATACAACAAAACCACAAACCGCACAAATAATAACAAATATTTATCTATGCCCTATACTCCAAAAGTGTCGGAAGATATTTCAAACGTATTGAAAACCACATAACAATACCACATAAACCATATTGTACCACAATTTCTTTTGCCAAATTCACATCTTAACGACAATCAAAAGACCAAACAACAACATAATACAAAATAGACTGGAATAACTGTTATAGTACATACATAGGCCATCAAAACAGTACTTAACAAAAGAATATATGCTATGCACACAAATCCAATATAAAAACACTAAACCAAAATTCGACTGCACTAACTAAACATGTACTAGAACATAAACTTAACTTTTATTTTGACAATGTAAAAATTTTAGAAAAAGAACCAAACTATCACCGAAGAACAATACATAAAATGCTACAAATTAAAATACATAACCGCACTGATATAAAAACTTTATCCCTTTACCATTTTCCATTATGATTGACGATGTATTTTTGCTAAAGTTAATGTTTGTTCTGTAATTAATCCCTATGTAATTGTCGGCTTGATAATCATAGTCTCAACCTGCTATTCAAGAAAAAATTAACAGGGAAAACAATATTTCATTAATCTTGTTTAATGCAATTTATGAAATCACTGACGTATACCAGCAAGATTCTGATAATTACAATAATCTCAGATGAGATATTGCATACATAGTACGTAAACCGACAAGATTTGTAAAAATTGTATAATGAATGACAATTAATTGACCGTTGCAACACCACGCTCTTATAAGCTAATGTATCTAATATAAAATTTGATTAACATCAAATATCAAGGCGTATTCGTATCGTGTGATTTTTTGAATTAACCTACTAACCTTTATAGAACTGAAAACATTATCTCGATGGGTATATAATGCATATGTTGCCTAAAGCAAAATTATTGTTTGGTAGTTATTTTCCGAGAACATTAAATGTTATTAATTCTTAATCTACAGTATAATCAGGGATCATGAGACAATTTTCTCCCAATCGTATGCATCTTTTAGACGTATAAAGTTAAATCTATATTAAGTAATATTTTCCACCGAATCTACTTCGGGAGAGTGCAAAGCAATGGAGTGATGTATTTTTTCTAATGGCATTAGGAAGGTATCCGACTAGTCGGGCACAATAGGTGGTGTATATTAAATGGTATTTTCATGAGAAATTGCAAAGGCCAGGATATTTTTGAATAAGTTTTTTTTTTAAATCTGCCTGTGCTTTTTTAACCTGGTCATATGAATATGACTTTGGTTCCTAATGCAAATTTGAAAGCAAAAATTTCTCTATGCAGTGTTTGTACATATCCATGTTGATAAAATTTAAAATATGATGTACTAGTCCCAGTATAAATAGGGCAAATCTGAGGATTTTTATAAAATCAATATCTTGTATTTTCAATTCTTGTTCATTGTTCACTCTGCAGTGCTAATAAATCTGTGATGTATACCATTAAATATCATTAGATTAACTAAACATTGCCTCTGTTATATAATGTTAACTCATCGTGTTTCTTCACAATAGTACAATGGGTAATTATTGTATTTTCTCAGGTACTATATGTCTAACTACAAGTCATTAAAAGTATAGTTTAATTTAATATACTAAGCAAACAAATAATTAGAATCATTAAAAGTAACACTAAATACAAATAGCATTCCGTTGAAAATAATAAAATAAAGTCTGAGCACAGTAAGACCCAGTTACAGACACCTTCAACTGAAAACGCCATATGGCATAATTTTGTGACATTTGGAAAGGAAATGTGTTTGTGTATAAATTAACCAAACTCACATGATAGGTCAGAGTTGAATCAAGTCAAAATGTTTTTTATGAATACCAACTATACTAGAATGGGTGTGTGTATAATTATTAAATACCAATTCGAAACATAGTTTATGCACGAGTTGGTATTTCATTAGAATATGAGAAAAATAAACGTTATTTACCTTAAAGAGATAAGAAAAAAGGAATATACTAACACTCTAATTTATACATTTGCATTTACAGATGACTCATCTATTCTTATTTTACAGAATCCTAAATTCTTTTACAATCCAATATGTTTTACTAACGTTGCAATATTGTCTTTAAATACACAAGATATACGCCTAAATCGCCCGAGATTAAATTATATCGAGAAGTGGAAAAGTCAGATCAAGGAGTGCTTATGCAAGCTGCAAATAATAATAATAAACACCACAGAAATTAGACAACCCCTAAATTCCAGAAGCCAGGGCTTGTGCGGAAGGGGGTTGCACATTGAAAAAACGCGGACATACAACCATTTCCTCCGACAGTGTTAGTGCCGGAGCCAGGATTCGAACCCAGCAGTAGAGCATTTATCTGCCACCAGATCTTAGGCTGTTATAAAAATTATTACTTAAACTTCTTATTGTTAAAGTTAAATCAAAATAACATCGTCTATAAGAATCTGTAATTTGTTCATCAAGTGAATCGGTAATTTGTTTTATTCCTCTAAACTTCCCATAATCCCTAAAACATCATTACTCTGTTTCTAATTGTTAAAGTTAAAACTATCAAAATAATATCGTTTATGATTTGCCAAATGAATCAATCAGTAAATTGTTTTATTTCCTAGAATTTTCCGTGGTCCTCGTTCAAATCGGTAAACGTGGCGCCCAACGTGGGGCATTATCTAAACCGTAATATACAATGTATTAGTAATGTCTGATGAAGTTTACGTGGATTATGTGGTATTTCAATTTTATATGTACATTTTTTAATAACTATTACGAAATCAGTGAAAGTTACGATCGGGCATTACTATCTACGAATAACTATTTGAACAATAAAAATTATAGAAACAATGGCTGCGTACTTAATTTCAGTTGCACCTCGTAAATTGTGTCGTGTTAAAATGTTAGTTAAATTCATAATTGCGGTCATCTACGTCCGGCTGCAACTTTTACTCAACTAAATTAATAAAATATCATTTGTTTTCCCAAAATTAAAATAAACTATTATAATTGTAGTGCATAAAACTAAAGTTTTTTTTTCGGTTCAGAGCATTTCAAATATTAAAAAAAACATCTGGCCCAAATTTTAGTATTATCCTGCTAAATAATTAATATTTTTATATTTCTCAACACTTTCATAATTTTTAGTGTATCAATATGTTAATGAAGCATTGTATAGATTTAAATTCACTTTAGTATAAAAATAAACGTCTATTTATTTGGATCCGAGGCCTGCGTTCCTATATAGTTTATTGCACTGCTCTCGATAAATATTTTGCATTGTATTTAGATTGTCCTTAAAAGATTTATCGTTTTTATTACATTTAAACTGCTACAATATGAAAGTTGCAAAATTAATATAATAAATAAAAGTAATAAATTTAAATCTAGATTTTTACACTTCAGTGAGCACTATTTCCATAAATATTGCTAACATTGGCAAATAATTTATGAGAAATTTCTAATACACCTAATTATTTTTCAATTTCTCTATATCGCAGCCCAGGGACGAAACGGTTTCACAACCGCACAGTCTGCGCTGAACAAACTAGTACAAACCATGGCAACAATCCTGAACCAGATATTATTGCAACTGACGGAATCAAGTATTCTTGTATAACACCCACAGGGGCGGGTATAAAATAAAAAAGTTTTTTTTTTTCCTAAAATGTAAAACGTGTAGACGAACAATGACGTAAACAACTCCGTTATCGCCTCCATATATGCCTTTGCCACTATCTGACTATGAAACAAAACACAAATAAGGATTGGCGCCGTTATTAAGGCAGAAAAAATACTCCAGATAAATAACCGGATTAGTTATTGCAACTTGAAATTAACCTTGGATACTACGTCAATTTTGCGTAGGAAAAACTATTAATCATGACATTAAAGTTCAACGGACGTAAACACACATCTAAATAAATTACGTAATTGTTACAAATGTAATTTACAGAAATACCTATACTGTTTACTCAATTAAATCATCATAGTCACTGAAGATCCATTGTGGGAACAGTAACCGACACGGACGTTTTCAGACTGGAAGACAAACTGTCTACAACTAGAGGTTGTGCAAAGTTTTCCATTCTCCTACCAGAGAAGGAAAGCGCCTGTCTGGAAAAATATTCACCCCCAACAACATTAAATAGGCGGTATCTATCTTTAAACCCTTTAAATCACCGGGCAGAGATGGCATCTTCCCTGCCCTACTTCAACAAGGAATTGAGTAGCTTATCCCATGCCTGAGAAGTATATTTATAACAAGCTATAAACTTGGGTATATTCCCCAAGCTTGGAGGGAAGTTAAGATGGCGTTTATTCCGAAAATAGGCAGACGTCCACCAGACGAGCCTAAGTCGTATCGCCTCATTAGCTTGGAGAAACAATGGAGAAACTTTTAAATCAATATATTAGAAGCGAAATCCTTACAGAAACACCGCTTCACGCTAAACAATTTGCCTATCAACAATAAACGCTCTACATTGCCTGGACCAAGGCATTGAAAAGACATTCACAGCAGCATGTGTGCTTTTGTAGATATAGAAGGTGCTTTTGACGACACCTCCTATGAATCCATACAAAAAGCTGCCGAAAAAAGGGGAATACAATCACCTAAAACTAAATGGATACAATTCATGCTTTGAAGCAGAATTATTACAAGTGTAGGCGACAAGTCGGCTACGGTGACTGCAGTCAGGCGTTGTCCACAAGGTGGAGTCTTATCACCCTTGCTGTGATCAGTGGTGGTGATGATCTCCTCCATAAAATGAGTAATTCAGGCATTAATATCCAGGGCTATGCAGATAACCTGGTCGTCATTATGAGAGGCAAAAATGAGGTCATGATCTCCAATCGCATGCAAATTGTCTTAAACATAATATCCAAATGGTGCTCGTCAGAAGGGCTCAATGTCAATCCGAGCAAAACAATTATTGTCCCGTTCACTAAAAGGAGAAAACTCAATCTTAGAACTCCTATACTGAATGGAACGATACTAAACATTTCCAGTGAAGTGAAGTATCTAGGATCAAAAACTTACGTGGAACTCGCATCTAGAAGGACTCTTACAACAGCGGCAATATGGACGTGCCCTAGGCTGAAAAGCCTGAAAATTACACTTTGGTCTTATCTTTTGGTTGTCAGACCTATGGTGACTTACGCATCATGCGCATGGTGGCCAAAAACAGAGGAAAAATAGCACAGTGAAAGTTGCAAAAACTGCAACGCCTTGCCTGTTTACGGACTACAGGAGCAATGCATTCGTGTCCCGCAGCAGCTATGGAGGCTATGCTTGACCTACTTCCCTTGCACTTGCATGTAAGGAAGGAGGCAACACTCAGTTCCTTATGACTGCACCAGGCATATAAATTTAAACCAGGCCATCTGGTTGGTCACTTAAGGATTCTAGAGTTAATCCATTTGAAGTCCATGACCAAACCCACTGACTCAGTGCCAATCAAACAAAACTTTGACTGCCCCTTTGACGTGCTAATTAAAATTCGTCAGACAGGCAAGATAGAGGTGCTGCGATTGGAACAAGGGTCACTCATCTGGTATACAGATGGATCTAAGATAGCTGAAGGGGTAAGAGTGGGCGTAGCAGAGCCTAAATGTGGGCTATCCAAACCCCTCGGTAACATCCCAACCATCTTCCAGGCGGAAATTTATGCTATAGATCTGTATGCCCAAAAATGCCTAAATAAAGGCATCCAAAGGGCAAAGACCTATATACTATCAGATAATCAGGCAACACTAAAGACTCTAAGGTCCTATACCTTTGATTCTAAAATTGCCTGGGAATATAGACAATCCCTGAAGCAATTGGCCAACAACAACAACACCTTGATGTGGGTGCCAGGGCATGAGGAAGTATAAGGAAACGAACTTGCTGACAGCCTTGCAAAAAAGGGAGCTGAAGCACCACTCATTGGACCCGAACCGTTTTGTGGCCTGACCAAGGGACACATAGCGGAGGAGATCCAAGAATGGGAAAAGTACCAGAAAAAGTCCTACTAGAGGAATACTCCAGGCCAAAGACAAGCGAAAAAGTTTGTAACTTATTCGGCAAAGAATGCCACAAGGCTTCTCGAACTTGAAAAGTCCGAATTAAGACAAATTAGAGGCCTTCTAATTGGCCACTGCCCCTTGAGATATCATCTCAAGAATATGGGCAAGGCGGTAGAAAACAAATGCAGATATTGCGATACTGCAACTGAAACTGCGGAACGCATACTTTGTGAATGCAAGGTATTAGTCCGCACTAGGCTAAAATTCCTAGAACACGCCTGCCATAGACTGTCATCATAAAAATAAACGCCATACGTAAATATGGGTCATTTTCCCAGGAGTCTTTCGAATAGCCCTATGCGGTAGGGGGCTACACGTTTAGAGACAAGGGAGATACTGAGCATTCGAATATGGAAATCGAGATTTCTGGGAGAGGGTCAAGTGTTGCCTTTCAATGAAGCAAGCAGACTCTCAATTGTTTAAACGTACGACCCAAGATGTTCTTTATGAACTGCACCGCTGGCCTACTTGCTCAGACTTTGAGTAGCATTTTAACACATTTTTAATTATGTCATAAATCTTTTTTTAATTATTAGTTATGAAATTTTTGTAGATATCTCGAACAAAAACTCTTTCAATACATCCTGTTGAATAATTCATTAAATAATTAAATACCGTGTAAATTAAGTAAATAAAATCTATTTTATAATTAAATGTACCGATTCGCTTGTTAATTATATTATTATACCGATAAGTAACATCTTAAAATGTTGTCGAAATATAAAACGGAAATTATATTATCTTAATTTGGCAACAATATTTTTTAACCGATGAAAGGCTTACAATTGCATACAAGTTTCAAAACTAGGCCCTCCTTAACACAGTATATTTCTTTTCAGGCGTAAGTTATGGACAGAGAAAAATTAGTAGAAATGTGCCGGTCGGAGCAGATGTTAAGGCTACAGTAAATTTCGATTGTCCCGAGGAATTTGGTTATTATCCTCATCCCAGTGACTGTACACAATACTATGTTTGTGTTTTCGGAGGAGCACTACTAGAATCATGCACAGGAGGGCTTATGTACAGGTAATTGAACAAAATTAGTTATATTATCCTAGTATGAACACAAAAATTGTTTTTCTTCAGTCACGAACTTCAAACATGTGATTGGCCAAGAAATGTGGGATGCGATGGATTAGAGGTATCTGGACCACCCCCTGCATCTGCTTCGACTAGTAGCTCTGGACGAGGCAGAGATAGGGAAAGGGAACGGGACAGGGATGAGCCCAGGACGAGGTATTCACCACCACCACCACCTCCTCAACCGGCAGCCGTTGTCACATCTAGAGGTCAACCTAGACAACTGCATCACACCCAACAGGAAATTATTAAGGTTTTATATTTTTCCTATTTTTCATTTTATTAACTTAAATTTTTACTTTACACATAATATTATCATAACATTAAAAGAAATTTCAGATCAAAAAGGTCAGGTGGATGTCATTTATACTGACTTTTCTAAAGCGTTTGACAGATTGGATCACGGTATACTATTAAATAAGTTTCAGCACTTTGGTTTCAGTGAAGGTCTCATTAACTTATGTATTTCTTATTTATCATGTCGTACTCAGTTTGTTCAATATCGTGGTTTCTAATCTGTGCTAATTAAACAGACAACAGGAGTACCGCAGGGTTCCATACTTGGACCACTATTTTTCGTACTTTTTATTAATGATATTATCTCGATGTATCCTACTTACTTTACACTGACGATCTCAAGTTATATGACTTACATAAACTCTGAACATGACTGTTTAAGGCTTTAATATAATATTGATTTGCTCAATGCCTGGTGCGTCTATAACTGTCTTAATTTAAATGCTACTACATGTAATGTAATATATTTCTCACTCAGATCCCATATTTTTTAATTATAACTTGGATAACTGCCTCTGTAGACCTGAGTTTGTTAAGGACCTAGGAGCTATATTCGACTCAAAATTAACTTTCTCTAAACATACTGAGAAATGCGCAACTGGAGCTTACAAATCCTTAGGTTTTATCCTGTACAATGATAGAGACTTTACAAATTTGCCTACTCTTCGTCTTTTGTTTATTGCATTTATTAGATCCAAATTGGGATATACCTCCATTGTTTGGAGTCCATGTTATAATGTGCACATTACATTACTTGAGAAATTTCCGCGACGTTTCCTCAAATCCTTAATATTTATAATAGAAGGTTAACTATTAAGGGTCTTGATTGCCTTAGTAGTATTTCTTCACAGTTTAATTAAATCATAAATTTATAAATAATTGTTTAATATTACAAAAAGTTGACATAAATAATAGGTACAGAAAAACGGTATTATGTAATACAAAAATTGGCACTATTTTAAAAATACAAAGTTATTTTGAACCTAATTTAATGAAATAAATAATACCTAGTGTTTATAACTGTTCAAACTGGCCTCCCAGTACGTCTATGCATTTCTGTAGACGATACAGCCCAAAAAACTTGCTATCTATTAATCATCATTATGATGGTGAGATAGTTCAGTAGATTAGCGCTTCTAGCGTACTCTCTGAGCATATCTAGCATTTCAAATATAAATTATCCCCAGGAAGTGGTTCGGATCCCACTAAATACTTTAGAGCCCCGTCTTCTTTACTCAGACAAATCTCTAGATCTAGACTTAAGTAAGAGGGTTAGGTGACTTTGAAGGCGGTTAAAAAAACATTCATAACAAAAACACTTATTATCAACGAGAGTTTAAGGTTTTCATTAAGAACGAAACTAACACCTTCGTAAAGGTGTGAACAGCATTCAATATATTGTTATTAGGAGGTAAATTAAATTTTTGAGTCATTTAAAAAATTCAGTTGATTTATTTCACAAATTAATTTGAATTAATTCGTACCGACTCTGTTCACATTTAAATTAACCCTAAACGTATTAACTTTACTCTAATTTAAGTTATTTGACTTTCTTAGTAAAATATTTGGACCAGCTTTCGTAAAATCTCCATACAACATAAAACAATAAATGATAAAAGTATGTAAATTAAAGTGACATATGTTTTCACTTCGTTACAGCAGCAGCAACAACAACAACTGTATGAAGAAGCTGAGGAAATACTACCACCAGCGGAAGAAATTGAGAGCGATCGTCAACAACGTGTGTATCGTGGACAACCTTCTACAGTAGGCCAAGTACAAAGAGATAGAGATGGTCTTAGACATTCCAATGCTATTCCTGTAAGTGTACACCTCATTAATTATATATTAATATTTAAAAGTATGACATCCACGTTGAATATCTTATAAGTTGTGTAACATTGTGTCTCCTACAGAATGTCTCGGAATTAATGCTTAACAGTACATTTATAAATAGTAAATTTTTATAAAAAATTATTAATAATAACAAACGTTATATTTTTTACAGTCGTACAGTGGACGCGGCGATAAGATTGGTGTGATATCGTTCGGAACACAAAATCAGCACTATAGGTAAGCATATTTTTCCATTTCAAAATATAATTTTTTTTAAAGCAACTGTAATTATTTACCCCACTAGCGGAGTGACTGACATCGACGATATACTTACTAATGACTTGACACTCAAGAGAAGACGCAAAAGACAAGTGCATAGAAGGTAATTTAATTAATTTATTGGAATTGGCCAAACGCTTTGATGGAACTATAAGATATTTGCTAAATATATTTATTAACTAACGAATATTAGCATGTACTCACAGTTTCACATTGTGGATCATAGTATGTATTCTTTTTATAGCAAATATCTTATTTACTGTATATTATTGTATAATTACGTTAACGAAAGTGAAATAATAAATGGTTTTTTAGTCGTCCACATGAAGAAGCAAACTCATGGCATGGTGCTCGTCGTAGCAATAGAAACACATTTACACGAGTAAACACATCTCCACTGTTACCTCCTCCAATACATAGCCAAAATAATAATTTCAAACCTAGTCATCCACAAATTACATCAAGTGAGGAATTTCGACCTTTTGTTCCTGATTATAAAAGAAACTATCCCATACAAGCTCCCTTAAATACATATTCACAAAATTACCAGCAAAGCATTAGACAGCCCATTTCAGCGTCTACAAATAATGAAAATAATTATGCATACTTTACCCTTGACAAGCCAGATTCTCGAATTAAAACAGCCGAGCAAATTAGGCAAATAGTCGATTTTCATTACAATGATGACAACCCTGGTTTGGTACTGGAACCAGCGTATACAAATGTACTACCTCAAAAACAATCTAATAATAAGTATACAACTCGAAATGAAACTAAAAAATCAGGAAGTAGTAAACAAATCACTGAGGCAGTTACGTCTGGTTATAACAAGTATGTACCGAGCATTCCTGAAAGAGTTAAATCCGATGACGAATACGAAGAGAAAAACAAAGATACATCAGATGGAAAACCACAAGATGTTCAAGAAGATGAGGAAGAAGAAGAACACTTCAATCCTCCACCTGAATTCTTTAGAACAGAAAGCAGATACGAAAATATAAGGAATCCCTTCGCTGACCCAGAATTTGACTTTGATAGATTTCTAGATAGATTACGGGGTACAACAACAACTACACGGCCAAAAGTTAAAGTTATAAACAAGAGTCTGCAAGGCGCCTCTAAAGTTTCTGCAACTAACAAAGTAAACAACACCGCTAGACCTGTCTTAGCTGCGAATTTACGTACTCCTGTGCCATTTAAAAATAGCTACAGTACTACAGAATCAAGCGTATCTCCAGGAGAATACCGTGACACTAGTATAGCTAAGACAGTTCTAAAAACCAGCGATTTTACTAAGACGCCTCCTAATGAGTACTATGGCAAAAGTAACACTAAGCCATCGCTTTTTGTAAATGATGAAACAAGTGAATTTGACAAGACAACTGTTAAATCAAGACCTACAGAGAACGAATACTTCGAAAGAAGTACTGTAAAACCTAAACACAGTGTAAATCATGAAGAAACTGATTTTTATAAATCAGTCGATATATCAAAGCCCATAACTAACGAATACTATGAGAGAAGTTCTGCAAAACCCACACTTTTTTTAAACCATGATTCTATTGAATATGATAAAAGCCTTGCTAAATCGAGGACTAAATTGAACGAGTATTTAGAGAAAACTACTGTAAAGTCTGTACCATTTGTAAATTCTGGAATAAGTCACTTTGATAAAACAACTGTGAAGTCTAGGCCAAGGATTCATGAGTACTACGACACTACTGCAAATCCTAAACTAGTGAGTAATCAGGGAAGCGATTCTTACAAACCAAGGCTTATAGTTAATGAGTACTACGAAAAGGGTACTACAAAGCCCGCACCAACTATCAATTATAAATTAAGCGATTTTGACAAAACAACCGTTAAGACAGGGCTCTCAGTGAATCAGAACTTCGAAAGAAGTACAGTAAAACCTGTGAATCGCGAACCAATTGATTTGTATAAAGCAGCTGTTATATCTAGACCTATAACAAACGATTACTATGAAAAAAGTACTTTAAAACCATTTTTAAAAGTAAATCGTGAAAGAAGTGAATTTAACCAAACAACAGTTAAATCCGTACCTACAGTGAATCGATACTACAAGCTACAAACTACAGGAAAGCCCTCTGTAGCAAGTGATTTTAATAGAACACCTACTAAATCAAGACTTACAACGACTGACTATTATGAAAAAAGTACTATAAAACCGATTGTATTACAAAATGATAAAACACGGGATATCGAAAAAACAACTATTAAATCAAGGCCTACAGTAAATCAGCACTACCAACAAAATACTGAAAAACCTATCACCGTTCGTCATGAGGCTAGCAATTCTTTTAAAACGTCTATTAAATCAAAACCTGTGGTAAGTGAATATTATGAAAAAAGTACAGTTAAACCTGTCCGGTTTGTAAATTCGGTGACAACTGTTAAAACCTTAAGGAGTAGCACGCTAAATCCAATGCTGCCGAACGAACGCTTACAGAAAACTACAGTTAAATCTACAGTCTCGCGTGAGAAGCACTATGAAAATCGTGAAGAAACAGCGCAAGTACCCAAGAAGATATATTCTAGTCAAATAAAATCAAATCCAAATAGAGAAAACAAAACTGCTCCGAAGAAATCCTCTTCAGACTACGAATACTACTACGACGATGATGCGGACTATAATTCTAAAAATAACAAAAAGAAAGAAAAACCATCAAATAAGAATTATTACTACTATGATGACAATTATGACCAACAGAAGATAGTAAAAAACGAAAGTAAAAGTGGCGACGTAAAATATTCTGCAAAGTACCAAGAAAAACCGCAAGTTGGAAAAACTAAAATTAATCGTTCTACATCCACAACTACCCCTAGCCCTCCTACTCCCATTAAAAAAACCGTGGATTACCATAGCTCACAGTCCAAATACACCAGCACTACACCTAAAACAGTACATACTGTACGACAAGGAAAATGGCCAACTGCTAGACCACATACTACTACTACAACTACAGTGAAACCAACCAGGGGAAAACAAAAACAAAGACTAACGACACAACGTTATGACCTAGACAATAAACGTGAACAGTCAAAAGTTTACATAAGGTAATATGACTCTTGACTTGAGACTAACATTATGTCAAATTGTTAAGTTTCAGTAGCTAATAAATGCATGTTGTGTAGTAAAATTATCTGTGTTTTTTATTTAATGCATAACATCTTAGTCTTGACATGATAAAGACCGTTTCGTATAAAGTGCATCATGACTTACAAAATATATAGACAGCACTTAATACAATCATGAGATTCCGGCGTTAATGGATTTGTGTATTTGAATCTAAAACATTTAAAATGCGCCTAACAGTGTTTCATATTTTGAAAGAAAAAGTGGCTAGTAAATGTTATAGTTGTATGGTCTGTATAAAAACTTTGGATATCTCATATCAGAAAATTGTTGAGAAAAAAAATTAACAACACTGCTGTCACTAAACAAATTATACGTTTTTATATTGCTGAATACTTCATAAAACTACATGAAAAGGTGAAGAATCAACAGTAGAAAATAATAAAAAGCATTACTATACAGAATACAAAAATACGAACAAAGATACCAGAAGAGAATGTACAAAGTGTAGACCGCGTTCACGATAAAAGTTTTACACATAATGAAGTGCTACCTATACAAAGTGTTTTTGAAATGCATGCATATATTTTCATCTGTGAGTCCTTGTGCAAATTGCAGGCCAATGCCGCCATTTAAATTTAAAAGTTCAAAGAAGAAAACTAATTTTAGGCTAGAACGTAAATCATTAACTTATTACTTGCCAACAGGATCAAACTATAAGTTAATCTGACATAAACAGACACGAATTTGATATTTTATTGAGTTAACACAGGGTCACGCTCCTTCGAAAACACATTAGAAGCCTACAGTTCCTTAAATTTTGCATAACTGATCTGAAAATTAGTTCACCAGGAACATTCAATGTAGAAACTGTTGTGTGTCAAATATACAGCTTGACGTGCATTGTCCCGCACTATAACAACGCACAATATTTATCCACTCAACGTTTGTAAAATGCACCATTATTAAAAATATGAAATAATAAGTTCACTATTACCCCACACTTGTTACTTTTTACTTATTTATATTGCATTTAACAAGGTGCTCATCAAATACGGAACGAAGTTGCGGTCAGATGTAAAAAGAGAATAATTTTTTAATTTCAATGCAATTTTCAAAATTTATTTTCTGGATTATTTTTGGGAATTTCAAAAACTAAATAATTTTAAGTGGAATATAAGCATGCATTTTGAAAACACCCTGTATAAGAATTTATCAATAACATTAATAAAAGTAAAAAAGATAGCGACTCCAGCCATTAAGCATTCGAAAAATAGTAGATCTATAGGTAAAATACCATTACTTATCAAAATTACTTCTTGAGATGTGATATTAACCGATTTGATACGCCATAATCATTAGAACATTGGATATAAATGCTGTTCTAAAATTGATAATAAAATTAAAATATAAAGGTCAAGTACCGCCTTTTCTACAACCAAATTGGTAAAATACTTTATTTTTAAAAATTGAAAATATTCCCAAGGTTGTTCCAAGGACTTTTGAAAAAGCGGCCAGCAGGACTATATTCTCTTTGTACATTGCGCTATTACAGTGTTTATTTGGAACTTCACTGATTTTATTTCTGTTACATCTTTGAAAATATTAATGAAATAAGAAAATGGATTAATAATTTGGATAGCTGCCTAACGGAATAGAAAAGGTCACAGTTACAGGTTACAGTTTACGAAATTCCAATGGTGCGTAAGATCTATTAATTATATACATATGTATATATTTTATGTATATGTACATAGTGGTATATAGTATTGTGGTGGAATAAATCCTTGCCGATATATTGAAAATAATATTTTACATCATATAATATAGATCAGAAAAGTTAATTCTAGAGTTTCTTCAGAGTTTGGACGATTGTCATGTGACTATATTTAAAACACCCGACTTTAAAAAAAAATTTATGCAAATAACTAATCAAAAATTTATGTTTTATAGACATTACAGTGACTGATATACCATGAAGCATTTTAAATATAATATTATATTCAATTTCATATATAGCGTTAACCAAAATTAATGTAAATAACATCACATCGAAAAAGACTTAAGGCAAATTTGTATACAGTATGGTGGAAATATATATGATAAATTCATTATTTTATAAGCATATAGTTTTTAAAAAAATCCAAAGATAGGTCGATTTCTATATTTAAATGTCCGATACATGCATACAAAATTACTTACTTCTCGGGTTGAACCGCTTCTGAAATTATTGATATCTCACTGTTTCGGCTCCCGTTTTGGAGCCATTTTCAAGAGAAAAAAAGGGGTAAAAAAAAAATAGTTAACAGAAGGATAAGTTGGTTCGAATTCGGGGCCTCAATCTGCCTAATCCTTAAAGAATTCTTTAATTGAAACAATGCTATTACAATGGTGTATACAAATAATGAGTATGTTGACATACTTCTTATTTATGAGGAATGTCGTAAAAATGGAGTGTACATATGAAATTTATAGTGAAAGATTTCTGGAAAGAATTACATCTATCCCGACATTATTTTAAGAAGCTGGAAAGGAAATACGTATTTTTTATTTCATAGCAGTCTAGATCAAAATTTATAACTGCAATAAAAAAATAACAACTGGTCAGAAATTTATAAAAATCACCAGATATATTCAGAAATTTATCCCGAATCCAAACATGTAATAATATACAGGGTATTCCATTTGAAAATTAGAATTTAGGGCCATTTCCGATGAAATCGCAAGTGGCATCAAATTACTTCATATGTCAAAAATGCAGTTTTCTAAATGGCTCTAGCAGTGGCGGCCCGTCAGGAATAGCAGGTTAGGCAGTGCCCACCCAATTACATAAGCGGTAGTTATAAAGGTATATTTATATTTTTATATATTTTTGTAGTTAAATTATTGATAATTAAATTGTACTTGAGTACAATTTTGCGGTTAATTAATTGTAGTATTAAAATTAAAAAATTAGTTTTATTTATAATATTATTTTTACTACATATTATTCTGCCTCATACAGGTATAGGTACACTTATAAATCCGTTTAGAAACCGGGCGTAATATTCTCTGGTGTAATACTGTCGAAAGTGCCATGCGCCAAGCCAGGGCGGGCAAGCATCGCTCAGAAATCGTTAATTCAATCATAATACGTCTACGTGCATATTGGTTATTCACTTCAACATTACGCCTGTAATGCATATCAAAACGAGACGTAGGTCTTGCATGCTTAGGCTTTTTACAACCTAGGGTGGGCATGCCATCCCTGAGCAAAACTTGTAATAAACAATTGAATATTGAATAGAATATGTTCACAATTGAAAAGATATCAAACAGAAAAAATAACTAATGTGTTAAAATTGATTAATCAATCCTTTATGAATGTATGATAGCAATTTCTAATTTGATAAATAAGAATAAAAATAAGTTAAAATACATATCAGCGGTGTCATATAGTTAAGTTGTTGTTACCTTGTTACCTATATAACTATAATTTTATTTTTCTTTGTGTTTTAAGGTATAATGTATTAGAACATATATGCCTCTATATTATCCAAAAAGTACTAAAATAATGTTTAATTTTATTTTAGCAGTTTTAGATGTGAAATTATTATAATATGTAAATGAAATAAATGTATAATATTCAAATATGGGACATCACGCTCGGTGGGATGTGGACACTGCCACCCTCATCCCTTCCCTTTTCTTTTACAGTGTCGTGATGTTTCGCCGAGAATCGTTTCATTTTCGGACGTGTGGTGTCAAAATTTTTGTAACTAAATTAGAACAACCGTGCACCACTATGGGAAATCTCATTAATGTAAATTCAAATTCGTCCAATGGAAAATGTTGTGTCACAGGGTATCAAAAACGTTTATGGATTTCTGGAAGTGAAATAAAAAATAAACTTTATTGCTGGCCTTGCATGTTATTCATCAGTAAAAATAGTAAAAGTTCGTGAAATTCAACAGGGATAGATAATTTAAAAACATACAAGGCGGTTGAAATGGGCAGAGGCATCATTGAATATTTTTTGCGTGATTTTTACACCCACTAAATTTCTGTGGAGAAGTGTCATTATTATTAGGTTCTATCCCTCATCCTGCCCACCCAGAGCTAAAAACCACGGGCCGCCCCTGGGCTCTAGCTAGACTCCATAGTTTCATCTCGATATATTCAAAAATAAAAAAAGTTATAGCGGTGATCCACTACTTTGTGGCGCCCAGTACACACATTTTCTTTTCAGTATTGTATTAGGTAGTACTGTTATACAGTTTTTCGTTTTTTTGGATGTTCATTCTGTACTTGTATTTTTATTTATGAGATATTTGTTTGTTTATATTAAATGTAATAAATAATTACTGAATTATAATTATTTAAAGTGAATTTTTACTATTATGACCTAGCTGATTTTTACGATTCAATAATATAATTGTGGCTTTTGTAAAGTATTATATACTGACAGTATCAGTTAAAATTTTTGTGACATGTTTTATATCGTTGGAAAGAGAAAAAATAAACGGAATTAATGGTGTCATGGCCTATTTTGAGATTTGTTCTTTTCATTTTTGCACAATAGCGTATGTCAAAGCCAAATGCGTTTTTCGAATTTTTTGATACACATTATTGTTCTTATTGTCTTTGGCGTACTACGTGCATACTTCGGTATGCGATGTAGAGCAACGACAGGCGCAATTAGTAGTTGAATGGGTGACCATTCCAACGGAAACCGCGTCCTCGCCTCACACATCTTCCAGCGGCTTGTATATCAGTGTATGCGCGGAAGCTATACAACCTTAGGCGAGGGTTGTATAAGAGATATACCATCCTTCGGAGGGGATGTAAAGCCGTCGGTCCCTTGTCTAGTAAATGTTAGGCAAGTAAAAGATCCCTACTCTTCTTACGGGAAGAGGTTCGGCAAAATTCCTGGTTGGGGGTAGCTCGTCTACAGGCGTCGGAGTTAGGCCGACGTTAAATAAATGTATAAAAAAAAAAACTTTCATCCCTTTAACTTTTTTCGTATCTCCTCAAATAAGGAAGCTATAACCGCTTGTGGTTTTCCTATTTTTCAGGTTTTTGTAATATATCCCTTTTTACTGAATTATAGCTCACAGTATTTGGTGTGGCCCGCGTAAAATACACAGACGGTATATACCAAGAGATGCGCATTTAAAAATAAAATAAAAGTCTCTGAACTTTTTTCCGTATGCCTATGAAATAATGAATTCATTCCATGATTTTCCACCATACTGTATGTAGATATATTTAAGATTTATCAGGTCTTATTCTTTTTCAATAGTGTCAGACACAAGCTAAATTCCGACCTGTTTTTATTTTAAAAAGATAACGCCGTTTGGCAGTCCGTCTAAAACGATTTGTAATAAATAGAAAGACATTAGGGTACGGAGTACCTGCTTCTCATCATTTGCTGCATGTATTCTATGAATTTTCAATTGAAATTTGAATCAGGCATACCGTTGCTACTATGATCTCGAATGTAGCATGAGCCCCCTCCTGCATACGCTGATTAGTTAATATTCATTTGTAGATTAAAAATCAATTTCTACCTTCTATTAGAATTAGCCGGTCTTGGTAACCTTGTATTTGTTGTTTATTACCAAAGTCTGTTATGTCCTGTTAAAAACATTTGTATATAGGAGTATAAGCGAATAAAAATTAAATGGTAGTGGAAACTTATGGGTAATTACGGTAGTATGGTAAATAGCTGTAGTAACATTTCGACGAATTATTATTCATCATTAAAGGTTGTGTAATAGACGTTTTCCCAGGTAAGAACGTTTTTGAAAGTAACTCACGTACAGTATGGCAAACAGTAAAAACTAGAGCTATACTAGTAGAACAATATTGGTGAAAGCAATAACTATAGAAGTAAAATTATGAAACATTGCGAGATATCATTATTAAAAGAGCACAATAAAAATATAGGCAAATAAATCTAAAATAATAGCTTAAGATATACACTGTATATTATTTATCATAAGACTATAGGTAATTGTTTGTTGCATAACTTTAACATTTGATATTTACTAATGTGTGGGTGGGAAACAAATTAATTTTATTTAATACTCACTCAGAATGTAAATAGTTTTCTGTATAAAAAACCATGGACTTTTTAATTTCAACCTGTTTAAATCGACCTTTTGCATGGTATAAAGGGTAGTGTAAAAATAATTGTTGTAAGAAAGGTCGGGATGTGGATGAAATTAAGGTCTAATTATAATTTTATTCAGTTTAATGTTATCAATATCATGCTTTCTTTTATTTAGTGAAGAGAGTAGCGTCGCACCTGCACAACCTTCCATTGCAACAGCAACTGCGACAGCAAGAACCCATTACAACAATAGTCAGTATAACAACCATTACGATCCTTACTATGCTTTATACGACGATGATGTGGAACTTTATAGGGATGTTGGTAAGTGAACCGCAATCTACATAATGGACTAGTTATTCTACAATAATAATAATAATAATAATAGCAATAAGTCTTTACTACCGTAAATTCTATGGCAGAGTCAAAAGTCACATATTTTAATATGCATATAAACTATACACCAAAATACAGGGCACAGGTTGTTTCAGTTAAAAGTCCCCAGGTTATTATCTCGAAAAATAACATTTGATTTCGTTTTTGTTTTTTATAATATTTTTCGAAATAATGACCTGTGGACTTTTAACTGAAACACCCTGTTAATTTTTATTTGTTGGTCGATTTAAACGATTTTTTTTTACTGATCGAGCTTCAAAGTTTCAAGGCCTATTTTTATTTCTTTTCAAGACCAAAAATCCAAAAACAGTATTTTTTACCTCAATTTGACCACGCCATTGGGTTTAGAGGATACCGTCAAATGGATGTGACCGAAATTTAACAAAAACATATTGGTGTTTAACAGAAATAATAATAATAAAGCCCACGAACCAAAAATTGTCAGATCTTAGAAAGAGGCGATATTGAGGGGACAATAATAAATTAGTATTTAATAAATAAACTGCACATCTTTTATTAAGATCAGATCATTATAGTTAAACAGGTCCGGCAATTTTTGGTCCATGGGCTTTAAATAAACACCACAGAAATTAGACAACCCCCAATTCCAGAAGCCAGGGGCTTGTGCGGAAGGGGGTCACACATTGAAAAAACACGGACATACAACCATTTCCTCCGACAGTGCCGGAGCCAGGATTCGAACCCGATGGTGCGATGTCCGTGTGATTAATCGCGATTGCCACCTCGCGCCTTAACCCACTCGGCTATCGACCAGATTATTATTTACATAATCCTCCAACGCCAGCTTTAATACTAAAAGTAATTGCAACACTTGCTAATAAAAATAATTATTTATCCTTAATATGGAGCATGTTAATTAAAATAAATTTTAATTATGCTATATTTCTGTTAGAGACCAATATTTTTTTGTTAAATTTCGGTCATACCCATATGAAGGTATTCTAAATCCAGTGGCGTAGTCAGATTTGAGATAAAAAAAATTACTAACACTTTTTTGGATTTTTGGCCTTGAAAAAAATCGAAATAGGCCTTGAAATTTCTAATTTTGATCTGAAATTTTGCACCACAGCAAAGTTATTGAAGCTCTATAATTTAAAAAAAAATTTATTTAAAACGGTCTACAAATAAAAATTTGAGAAAGGTGCCCCGCTTTTAAATGGGTCACTCTGTATATTATACAGGGTGTCCAGAAAGTAAAGGGACCCAGCTTAACTGCAGCTTTCTAAGGTCAAGTGAAGACGATTAAAACCAAACATAAATTTTTTTTAATGGGTATATTTCGGAAAATATATAAGTAACGAAGCTGAAAATTGGTACACATATAATTTAGGCGAGTTCGAATACTATGAGGGCATAAGCATTTCTGCATGCATACCATAAATGGCGCTGTTGGCATGTTTTTTTATCATAACTTTATTATTATTCTGGGTCGATATGTCTTAATATTATGATTCAAAAACTAATTTGACAAAAATAAGGCCTACTTGCTTCGTGTCGATAAAATGCACCGTTTTCACTACAATCGCACTTAAGCATTTCAGCGCATGCTAAGAGCTATCATGCAACATGATATTCGATAAAATTCATATTCGTCATATTGATATTATTAGGCCTCGTGATTAAAGCAAAGGTAGATTAGTCCAAAAGTGCTTCCTTATGAAATTATGTGTTTTTAAAAAAAAAAAATTGTTTTGTTTTGAATTAGGTATATTTCAGAAAAGGATCCACATAACTATTTAAATCAAAACTGATTTTTTAACTATACTCATTACATTTGCAATTTAAAGAAGGTTCTCAAAATATCCGCCATTTTGTTCAATGCATATTCAATGCGTTTCGCAATATTTTGTCTTATACGAAAGAATTATCATTTTAAATTTGATTTCTTTCCTCATTGATATTCCGTGAAAATTCGTCTCTAGTGTGACTTGAGTGTTGACATACATTGGATTTCATATAACCCCCATATTCTTTTTGCCGTTGAAACAGAGTTAGAAATAGTTTTCCGTTAGGTTGGCGGCGATTTTGATACAGTTCACTGTTACCTCTCCGCTGCAGCTCCCCATTGAATTACATTTGACAATAAGCCGTAATCATATCCGTCATTTCAGAGTTTGAAAATAAATTGTGCCGCGGCATTAAATAACATCTACTTGATGGGTGCCATCTTCAAATCGCTCTTGCGCCCTTAAGAAGCATTTGGGGACCTATGTTCACAAGGACTTATATTTATTCGTACGAAATCGCCGTTAAAGTATGGCCACAGAATTTCCGGTCACCTTGTATGCCTTTTCGTTAACTTTTTACCAAAGATGCATAAAATAACTTTTCTTTTAAAATTAGCAACAGAATTGTGTATCATAATTAGAAACAATTTCCGGTTGTGCTCTGGACAGTCTTTTAAAAATATATGTTTAGGATTTATTTTGAATTTAATGAAAACCAGTAAGTATCTCACGTACCATTTACAGATTTTATGAAGCAATTTCCGCTAATAGTCTAATAAGAAGAATTTCAACTACATCCTGCCTACTAGCGATTTCACTATTTTCATTAATTTAAAAATCGGAACAAAGATATTTATTTAAATTGGTATGGAATATATTTCACTTATGGCATTGCAATTACAAAAAAAAATATACAGTGTGACCCATTTCAAATGGAAACCTCTCTGTAAAAAATGTATTTATAATCCTATGTTAACGCTTTTTTTTAAATGATAAACCATCGAAAACTCCACTTTATGACAAAAATTTAGAGATAAATTTCAATTTTCAAAGCCTTCTATGATTTATTTTTAATGTCAAAAATGAACAAATTTGATTAGCGATGTTTTTATTGAAATTTTAACTACACCACTGGATTCAGTAATCTCTCAAATGGGTAAATCCCAAGTTTCATGAAAAAATATTGAAAAATGACAGAGCTATGACAAAATTAATGTAGGCAGTTGTGTGACCCATTTTGAATGGAAACACTCCTGTAAAAAATGTGTCTATTATCTGATTTTTTTAAATAGATACACCATCAAAAACTCCACTTTATGACAAACAATTAGAGATAAATTTCAATTTTCAAGGCTTTCTATGATTTATTTTCAATGTCGAAAATGGACAAATTTGATTAGCGATTTTTTTATTGAAATTTTACACCACTGGATTCAGTAACCTCTCAAATGGGTAAATCCCAAGTTTCATGAAAAAATATTGAAAAATGACAGATTTATGACAAAATCAATGTAGGCTCATAATAACTTTTACTTGATTTTTTCTAAAAATCGAAGTAGCCCATGAAAAATAAACAAAAGAAAGATAAATTAAGTGAATAGTTTTAATAAATATTACATTTTTATTGAGTAATGGCAGATAATAATAGGGTGCCATGGAAAACAAATTTTATAGTCAAACGTCAAATCTTTAAAATTCGCATATTCTCATATTCATTATTATTGAATTATAAAATTAATCGATAGTTATTATCAAGTATTAGTTTATTAGTTTGTAGTTAATTATGGATAATCTAAATGTACAGGAAAAAATTGAACTAGTGCGCCTTAGAGGAAATAATGACAGAACTTTGAAAGTGGTATGCGAGATATTTAACAACAGGCATCCGAATAGGCCCAACATTACTAAAAGTACTGTTTATAAAATAAACAAAATTTTTAATGAGTGTGGCGCTGTGACACGGCGTATTATAAGAACAGATAATATACAAAGAAGAACCAGGTACGAGCAGACAGTATAAACTATTTTAACAATAATCCAAACGCCAGTGTAAGAGTAGCTAGCTTAGATTTGAATTTACCTAGAGAAAATATTCGCCGATGCCTTAAGAAGAATTTGGTAAAACCATTCAAACCCAAATTTTTACACACGTTGGAACTTGGTGATGTTAACAGACGGATGGAGTTTTTCTTGTGGGCTCAAGGGGAGTATTTTAATAACAGAAAGTTTAATAAAAATATTTTATTCAGCGATGAAGCAACTTTTACAACAAACGGGGTAGTATCGTCACAAAATTCTAGGTTTTGGGCTATAGAAAACCCACAGTTTGTCATTAATTGTAAAAGACAATATTCCCAAAAAGTTAATGTTTGGTGTGGGTTGCTCAATGAACCAATCATTGGCTCTTTCTTTTTTGAAGGTAATATGAATAGCATGCAGTTTTTACAGTTCCTAAGAAATGAATTTTGGAATATTCTACATGAACTTCCAATACAAGAAAGAGTAAATCTACACTTTCTATTAGATGGAAGCCCTGTCCATAATGCCAGAGTGGTTACCAGATGGCTGAATGCTAACTTTCCTAATCGATGGATAGGTCGTGGTAGCCCGTTAATTGAATGATGATAATAATAATAATAATAATAATAATAATAATGCGATGATGCTAGACAGAAAAGTAAAGTTAAAGGAGCGAGACTGCGGTGATACAACGAGACTGCGAAGCGCAAAGAGCAAAATAATTTATTCTCTAGCAACCAGAAGATCTTCTATCGCAATCTGGAAAGCAACAACCAAGGCAATACAGAACCCGAGAAAATTGACCACAATCGCTTCGGTCAATTCTGGCAGGGGATATGGTCAAACCCTGCGAGATTCAATCAAGCAGCTACATGGCTCCAAACAGCAGAGCGCAATGCAAATGATCTTCCAGATATGCCAGATACTAATATTACTCCTGCAGATGTCGAAGAGTGCATAAAAAACACTTCAAGCTGGAAAGCACCTGGACCAGACAACATACAGAACTTCTGGTTGAAATCATTCCCAGCGCTAATTCCACAGTTTGCCCGAGCATTCAACAAAATCCTTGAAGATCCAACAAGATTTCCTGAATTTTTAGGTCGAGGAGTAACTTACCTTCTGCCCAAAAAAGGAGATCTGAAAGACCCGAAAAACTACAGGCCAATCACCTGCTTGTCTGCGATCTACAAACTTCTCACGTCATTGATACATAGGCAAATCAATGAACACTGTGAGATGAACAATATAATTGGCCCAGAACAGCGGGGATGCGTAAAGAGATCACTTGGATGCAAGGAGCAGCTAACAATAGATGCAGTAACCATCAAACAAGCTGAAGTAAAGCGCCGAAACATCAGTATGGCCTACATAGACTACAAAAAGGCATTCGACTCTGTACCTCATGACTGGCTAATAAAAGTGCTAGAAGTATACAAAGTTAGCCCAACCATCGTTCGGCTACTAACATATGCAATGGCGACTTGGGAAACTCAGACAATAATTGGAGGAAGCACCATCTCGAACATCAAGATTAGAAGAGGTATATACCAGGGGGATTCGCTGAGTCCATTATGGTTTTGCCTCGCTCTCAATCCCCTCTCAGCAATATTGAATGACACCACTTACGGTTTCCGAATAGATCCCAAGCAACCAAGCTCGAGGCTCAGTCATTTACTATTTATGGATGACATCAAGCTCTACGCTGAGAATCCAAGACAATTGAAGGCGCTAGTAGCCAATGTCAAAACCTTCAGCGATGATATCAGAATGGAGTTTGGTCTGGAGAAGTGTGCCGAAGTACATGTCACAAAGGGAAAATTAACGCAGCAGCCGGAGAATATCCGTGACTTTGAGCAAATGCTGCCAGAAGAAACTTACAAGTACCTTGGAATTCTGCAGAATAGAAGGATAGACCACACCCAGCTAAAGAAGGAGTTTAGGGGAAAATACAAACAACGTCTAAATAAGCTCCTGAATACTAAACTCAACGCTAGGAACATGATTACAGCGATCAATACATATGCTGTCCCTAGTCTGGCATACTCATTCGGAATACTAAAGTACTCGGATACAGACCTGGAAGACCTAGACAGAATGACGAGAACTACACTTACAAAGTTTCGAACGCATCACCCAAAGAGCGCAGTTGAAAGACTGTACATGCCAAGAACACAAGGAGGCAGAGGATTAAGCAGCGTTCAGAAGATGTGCCGAACGCAAGAGAAGAACATGCGCCTCTATTTCTACAATTCAGACAGGGTCCTCATTCGGAAAATAGTGGAAAGTGACAATAGATACACACCGTTAAACCTCAAAGATCGACAACACGAAATAGTGATCCGAACGAACGAGGATATTCAAACAGCATGGCAGGACAAGGTACTCCATGGAAAGTATCCCAATGCCTTAAACAATCCAGAGGTCGACAAGGAGACCTCGCTCCTATGGCTTAAGGAAGGAATGTTACACCCAGAAACTGAGGGATTCATAACAGCCATTCAGGATAGCATTATCCGTACTAGAAATTATGAGAAGTACATTCTTAAAGTCCCCGGCGTGAACGATGTGTGTAGAAAGTGTAAGGCAGTGGGTGAAACTATCGAACATGTCACTGGAGGCTGTCCCGCTTTGGCTACGGGAATGTATTTGGGAAGGCACAACGAGGTGGCGAAAATCATCCATAGAGAATTGGCACTTAACTTAGGACTCATTACTAATCCACCGCCCTTCTATAAATACACACCTCAAGCTGTTTTAGAAGACGACGAAACATTGTTGTACTGGGATAGACCAATACAGTCTGATAGAACCTTGGATCACAACCGCCCTGACATCCTGGTGATCAAAAAGAAAGACAAGAAGGCCACTATTATTGATATTGGATGCCCCCTAACCAACAACCTGCATAAAACGGAGATGGAAAAGAGAAATAAATATCAGAACTTGGCTATAGAACTTAAACACGTGTGGAGATTAGAGGAGGTTCGAATTATCCCGATCATAATATCGGCTACAGGCGTGGTGACGAAGAAGTTCTTGAATTATTTGGAGCAACTTAATCTACCTAAAGGCCTCGCGAAGATTATCCAGAGGACGGTGATTCTTCAGACATGCCATATCACCAGAAAGTTTTTGAACGATGAAGGATAGAAAATCGAAATATCCACCGGATTAATGGGACGTGATGAATTTCATCCCCGTTAGCCGAGCCGATCCCCAACACCAATGGACCCGGGACAGGCCCGGGTCCCCACAGAGCCGAACCCCAACGGCGCGCGCGAGGGGTCGGTGAATTTTTTCCGGCTTCGGCCGAGAAAGTGCACGGCTTAAGTCTATAATAACAATAATAATAATAATTTATTCATTCATATAGAGCTGTACATTTTACAGATATGAAACGTCAATATAAAACATATACCTATATGTAAAAGTCACAAGATACAATAAATAGAAAAGAGTAACAAACAAACAAGCATACAAAAAATAAAATATAAGTAAAAGAGAATACAGACGTTTACAACAATTATTGTATGTGATAAAAATATAGAGAAAAATCAAGTATATTAAATGCATCGTGAGGCAAGCAAAGTTTGAGATATATATGTATTGGTTAATAAATTAAATCTTATATCACATATTATAATCAAAGTGGGCTGATAGAAATTCGTCAACACTGTAAAAACATCCATTGACTAACAAGGTTCTTACAGATTTTTTGAAGGTATCAAAACTTGCCACGTTTTTGAGGTTAGTGGGCAATTTATTATACAGTTTGATACATTTGTAGTTAGGTGAATATTTATATGTAGAGGTATTATGGTGAGGAATACGCAATAATTCACCGTGTCTAGTACTGTGGTCGTGCAGACATGAATTGCTGATGAATAAATTGTAGTGACTTTTGACAAACGCTACACACTTAAAGATATAAATTGATGGGGCTGTTAGAATTTCATTATTTACAAAAATCTGTCTACAACTTTCATTGTACTTCATATTAAAAATTAGTCTTACAAGTTTCTTTTGAGCTACAAATATTCTCTTGACGTCTCTCCCACCACCCCAGCTAACTATATTCAGAGAAATATGTGAGTATGCCATAGCGACATATATGTTTAGAAGTCCTGGAACAGTTAAGATATCTTTCATCTGCAAAATGGCATAAAAGGCTTTATTCAGTTTCTTACAGACACCATCCACATGAGGAGCATCCCAGGTAAGTCTGTCATCTATGCAGGTACCTAGAAACGTTACCGATTGCGAGAATTGGATATCGCTAATCAGGTTTTTATTAGGAATGTCTCTTCTCTTAAAAAAGTGTATACATTTTGTTTTACTTTTATTCAAAACGAGTCTATTTCTTTCGCACCAGGTACTTAAATCACAGATGGCATCATGAATTATATTTACCAGCTGCTGAGGTGTTTCAGCTGACAGGGTTATGGTAGTATCATCAGCGAACATTGTAACAAGGCCCCCAGTTATATGATTCGGCAAGTCGTTAATAAATAGTAAAAATAATAATGGACCTAGCACAGATCCCTGTGGCACACCAAGTTTAACATCATGCACAGCTGACTTGACACCATTAATATCAATGGCCATATTTCGTCCCTCAAGATACGATTGGATCCAACTAATTATGTTGCCTGACAAGTTATATCTGCTAAGTTTCATTATTAAAAAATTAGGGCATACAGAATCAAATGCCTTGGAGAGGTCAAATAGCAGTGAGGCCACATAATGGCCACCCCGATCCCCGGACTTAACACCGATGGACTTCTTTTTATGGGGTTTAATAAAATCTAAAGTTTACAGGTCACGCCCGAGTAATAGAGAAGATTTGTGTGCAAGAATAAGACAAGCTTGTGCAGAAGTTACTCGGCAACAATTACAGAATGTCGTAAAAAATATTAAAAAATGATTCGACAAGTGCATCGAAATAAACGGCGGCCTTGTAGAGGCTACAAAAATTTAAGAAGTTTTAGTGTAATGTTGTACAATGTGTTATTTTTTTTATTTAATAGGTATCTAATTATTATTACTTTTAATTGTTCATACTTATGTTTTTAAGTCTAATATGATTAAGTTTGTTTAAATGACAATATTTATTAAAACTATTCACTTAATTTATCTTTCTTTTGGTTATTTTTCATGGGCTACTTCGATTTTTAGAAAAAATCAAGTAAAAGTTAATTAATTTTATCATAAATTTGTCATTTTTCAATATTTTTTCATGAAACTTGGGATTTACCCATTTGAGAGGTTACTAAATCCAGTGGTGTAGTTAAAATTTCAATAAAAAAATCGCTAATCAAATTTGTCCATTTTCGACATTGAAAATAAATCATAGAAGGCTTTGAAAATTGAAATTTATCTCTAAATTTTTGTCATAAAGTGGAGTTTTCGATGGTTTATCATTAAAAAAAAAGCGTTAACATAAGATTATAAATACATTTTTTACAGAGAGATTTCCATTTGAAATAGGTCACACTGTAGATGTTAGAATAGAAAATTACGGATAATTACAACACAAATAAGAGGAAACATTAATCCCGTTATTTGAATGCAAAATAAAGTACAAGATAACCGTCTCATTGCCGTTAATTTTAAACTTGATTAAGTACTTCCGTTAATAAGTAATCAAAAGGTCTATTTTTTTCCATCAGTAAGCAACTATCTCTTTCATTCCATCTCATTACAGATTACTCCCAACATAACAACTATAACAGCGCTCAACGTACTCCTGCGTCAAGCTATAGGGGTACTCCTGCACCTGCAGTACAGTCAACTTCAACACGTGAAGAACCACCCAAACGTGGTAATTCTGTCTATTTGCAAAACAATTATAACCCTCAAGATATATACCAGCAATCTACGGGCTCAGATTATGCTGACGACAACAGATACGACGCCCAGGTATTTATATTTCCCCCACACGAATTAAATAAAACAAGAATTCTACTATGTGGTAGGTTTATTATCACAAAAATGAACAAGGTATTAATTTTTTTACCACTGTATTTACACAAACTTGTTACTGAAACTATTAGCCCAGGCGGTATTTGTTTTGGTTTGGATGAATCGGGTAGTATGGCAGATTTTTTGCTTAATCACTTCTAAAGATCATAAGAAATGATAATTTCACTATGCGCTAGTTTGAAAACGTGGGCTTAATTTTTTATTTAAAAAAATGTGAAAAAATTTCTGAAAATTCTGTTTTTTTTCTTCCTATTTTTTCATATATCTCAGTTATAACACAGAATTTGAGAAATAGAAGTTATTTTATTTCAGACATCATATTAATAGATATAATGCATTCTCTTTTTTGAACTCAGAAAGATACTCCAAATGGCGAAAAATTATTATAATTAAATGATAATAAATAAATAAATACACCACAGATAATGACGACTCCCTTTATCCCGGAAGGCTCTAGAAGAGCCTTGTGTGGGAGGGGGTTACACATTTAGAGACAAGGGACACACACTCAATATCCGTGTATAGTGGAAAAATCCCTCTCACAGTATTTTCCACTGCCACGACCGGGGAACGAACCCTGAACTTTTGGGTGAGAGGCAAGTGCGCTCACCTCTCGACCATCAGTCATTACATTATCATAATTATAATAACATTTCCATTATCCTTAATTACCTACCTGCTTCATTTGCCTTAAGCTATTCAAAACTTATTTCGTTCTATTTTGAATTATTGTGTGACAATGACGTAATTGTCAAAACTGCACTTACAGCTCTGTGTAAATATAGTGATAAAAACATAGTGATCCCGAATTTCTCTAATAATTACTTTGTGATATAATCTAAAGGATTCAACACAAATTTTATGAGAAACGAATCCTAAACAAATTAGGCTCAAATATTGACGTTGTAGATTTCAACCTCCTAAACAAGTCTCAATGGGCCTGATTTCCAAAAAGTAAAACTTGATTATTTAGATCATTTTATTAAACAATCGAGCGTTTTCAACTGATCGAGCATATAGAGGAGATATTTTTCAGAATTTTTATCAGCTTTTATCTATCACTGAAAAGCATGTGCCTACAGGGTGGGGCAATAGTGCGTCCACTTCGATACCTCGAGTTCTACGCTATCTAGAAATTAAACTGCATAAAAATTCTATAATTGGAAATTATTTTCGAATATACAGGGTGAACTAAGAAGATTGTACAGGACCAAGTGCCATTTTTTAAATGGAATGTTATAAATATCAATATATTTTTAAAAGATTCCTTTCACTTCTATATTATCATTGGCTACCTCCCAACCATTTGGATGTAAGGATTTTTTTGTTGAAATAATGCCATCTGCAGATGCACTTTGAAAAAATCACTACACCCACCATTATGGATTTTAAGAAAAAAATTGTAAATACCAATTACGAGACCTCTGTGTGACGTTTTTGAATCATTTTCACTTCCTAAAAATATACAAAGTGGCCAGAAATGATTTTTTCAATTTAGACCTTTTCGAATTGAATTTTCTTAATGTTTTCAAATGAAACACCCTGTATATTTTTCGACCATATGATGTAGGAATGAAAAACCCACATTTTTTTATACGTACACTTCTATGGCTATTTGTAACCACTTTCGATTTATTGAGCAATAAGTATAAAATTCACAAATAAGATAAGAAACTTAATTTCAAAGACGCATAGAAATGAAATGTGTGTCATTCAAAATAGGCAGTGGGTATGTGGAGAACTTATAATGTTTTCTGTTCAATTATTTGAAAAAAACCTTTAAGTTTATTCTTAAATTTTGTACTTGCTGCTCAACAAATCGAAAATGGTTATAAATAGCCATAGAGATGCAGATACAAAAAAGTTGGTTTTTCATTCCTGCATCATATGGTCGAAAAATATACAGGAAGCTCCATTTAAAGAAATAGAGAAAATTCAACTCAAAAAGTTCTGAATTAAAAAATCATTTTTAGCCATCCTCTATACCTTTAGGAAGGGAAAATAATTCAAAAACATCAAACAGATATCTCGTAACTGGTATTTATGAATTCATTTCTTAAAATTCATAATGGTGAGTGTGGTGATTTTTTCAAAATGCATCTTCAGATGGCATTCTTTCAACAACAAAATTACTATATCCAAATGGTTGAGAGATAGGAGTGAAAGGAGTCTAGAAAGAGGCTTCTAAAAATGTGCTGATGTTTACAGCATTCCATTTAAAAAAATTGCACTTGGTTCTGTACAATCGTCTTGGTTCACCCTATATATTCTAAAATAATTTCCAGTTAAAAACTGTTTTATGTAATTTACCTGTTTTTTTCTTAATTTCTAGCTATCGTAGAACTCGAGCTATCCAAGTCGGACGCACTAATGCCCCACCCTGTATACTAAACATATTAACAAAAAATTATAATTCTGCAAAAATTCCTGTATTATTATTGGACTTAAATAAATGTTGATGAAGTTTTCTTCCGGGTCTTGCCGTGGTCGTCGCACTTGACGCTTCTTTAGAACCTTCTGAAGAAGCTGACAGGATGATCAGCGAAACGTTAAGTCAAGTTCAACGACCACGGCAAGACCCGGAAGAAACTACTTCATTAGACAACGGTCGTGAAAACCTGCATTCTACTATTAAATAAATGTTGTATAACTCTTGTATTTTTTTTAAATTAATGGTTTAAAATTAAACAATTCTTAATTGCCAAAATTATGGAAATTTGCCAAAAACTGTTGGTTTTTGAAAATCATTATTATTTACCCTTGCTTAGGCAGTCAAAATCTACAACTTGTTAAAAAAAGTGAGATCTATTCCCTATACGATTTATCCTTTACAACATTTGTTTTCTAGGTGGAGGATCAAACTCCTTACAGGCAGTCTAGTAGACAACCATCTAGGTAAGTATTTGTTAGAAGTAACTGTATGTATAATGTAAATAATGTAGTCTTAGGGGAGACAGGAATGAGTTAAATGATGTTGAGGAAGCCATCACTAAAAGAACCACAACTACTACCACCACCAGAAAACCCACTACTACGACCACCAGAACCACCACAACTACGACGACGACTCCACGAACTATTCCTCCCAAAAAGAGTACAGCACCTCCAGCAAGGTACTACAAAACCAGCAGCATCCGGCAGTCAACAGCGCTTGCATGAAATATCATCATAAGCATTAAACATTAAGCAGCATTACGCAGCTTTGCTCATTTTTGTAGTATCTTTCATTTCATCCTTCATTTCAATTTTCATTTCCGTTCCTTCTCCATGTTAAAAATTGTACCAAAAACGTCATATAACTCATATAGTTTTTTAATCTGTTGTGTTGTAGGATGGATTTACTAACACTAATGTTTGTTATAAGATGAGATTGCAGCCTCATACCGAACAACCTCTCAAAGCTTATTTCCCACTTGATCGTCCTAGAAAACGCCTAATTAACACCCTACATAATGTATTTTAATGGGAATGCATATGCTTCAATAATAACTTTTATTTTAAAATGTTGCTCTTGGTATGAACGCGTATCTTACTGTGACCTCATCTTATTTTTTTTATCCCGAATTAGGGTATTACAACAGGTATCGTTTCTTCTAGCAGAACGCCTGTCACAGCCAAAGAGAATCAAACACAAGCACAGTCAATTATTAATACAATACCGGAGGACCCGGGACACACCTCTGATGTTTCCGCATCTTTACCCTTTGTCCAAAATCCTCCCGATAATTCTGGCATTAGACACGACATAACTACGACCCTGCCAGTTACATACAGACCAAAATATCCCGATACAAATCCAGACATTACGTTGCATGATAGTAGTTTCCATGAAGCTGTTATTAAAAAACCCTCTCCCTTTTCTCTTCCTAAGCAAATAACCACTGAAAAACCTGCTTTTCACTACATTACTAAACCACCTAAGTCAACTGACCATGTCTCTAGCACAGTAAGTTCAGACAGTATTGACGAAAAAATCAATAATTCCAAAACGAGCAACCCTATTAACCAGCACAAAATAACCACCCCCCATAGAAGTAGAAGTATTGTACCCACTACATATTCACCACCGAAATTCTTTCTTAAATCAATTTTACCTAAGCCTATTTCTCACACC
The DNA here is from genome assembly GCA_963675555.1 of Leptura quadrifasciata. Taxonomy (NCBI): domain Eukaryota; kingdom Metazoa; phylum Arthropoda; class Insecta; order Coleoptera; family Cerambycidae; genus Leptura; species Leptura quadrifasciata. The sequence continues at coordinate 52,955,973 of OY776682.1, read as the reverse complement.
ACTCCAGTTTTTAGTTTTAGATCTGCAAATAAATCAGACGCACGAACCTACTCATCCGGGGATAATATTATAAACCCAGACAATTTTCAAAGTAAATCGTATAAAACATTAAAAGCTGTTCGAAAATTAATTAATCCAATTACAGTGAATCATGAATTGTCTACATCAACTGGGGCAACTTATGAATCTGCAGAGAAACTTGTATCTAGCATCAATTTTGACGACTCTCCCACAAACTCAGAATCACTCGATTACAGAACCTTAACTCCTGTTGAATCAATATATATTGAACCTAAAACAGAGGACACAAGATTATCACCGACAACTATAAGGTTTTCTAGTAGACCAACGACAACTGCAACGAAAGCAACAACTACGAAATCCACTAGCACTGCTAAATATACTACTACTTCTAAAGCAACAAAATCCTTTAACATTATTTCGACATCCACGACGCCAAAGAAACATTACATAAATGACGATTATATTAGAGACCGATTGCAATCGCGATTTGAAACTGAAAAACTGAAAAATTACGTAGAACCAGACCAAAGTAACTTTACTTTACCAGTTAAAAAACGTTTTCGCACAACTGTAGAAATACCTCCTGCACATGCATTTTTAGACAGTGATGATAAACAAAAGCCAGAGCCGGACCAACCTCCGGCTTATAAGCCAAAACCCTTCCCCAAACCCCTCTTGCCTGCCGCGACTACAACAGACGTTCCCCAAAACACCTCTTTTCCCACTAGAGTCTCCCGGGTAAATGCTGCAATTAAGTCTCTTATTGCGAACGGGGGAACGCGAAGGCCTAATTCAAAATGTAATGAGAACCAAAGTCCCAATTCAAAATGCAACAACGACCCAAAGCAGAGGTATTTATTCCTCATATAGTAAAGTTGCAAAAGTAATTTGCATGATCACCGACTCTTTTTCTTAATCTATTGCACTTTTTCTGTTTAACTATCTCTTTCCTACACGCTTCATCAGACTAGTAAGGACGAATTTTAGTAACTCCTTAAGAGACTGGAAGTTGACTTTGGACCTTACCCATCCCCACATTATAACACTTGCAAACTTAACACACACAATTTGGTTACCAGTCACATTAAACATAATACATTGCGGATCTGGTTAAAATAATTTGTAGCTCAGCAAAACTAAACCAATAGAACAGAAACCGTGCATGTGATGACATGGTGAACAGTAACTAGTAACTTAGCACCCTTCTGCCACTTACTAAACCATTATTTACCAAACAATGTTTTCTTTTTAGAACTAGCTCAAGAGGTCGTGGTTCTGCACACTACGCAAGCACTGGTGCCCAAATTACCAATAATGAAGTTACAGTCAATACTAATCGCGGAACACCTGCACCGTGAGTACTGAAATTTTAAAACAATAATATTAACCTATCATAATTTTTATCCGTTGCTCTTTTGTTTCACCATGAAAAACACCTTGACGTGGAGCGTATTCCCTGTTTCCCTTTGTTTTCCTTGAGTATTATCACCAATAATTGCAATTATCATGGACGATATATAATAAATAAAACAAAACATCAATATTTATCTTCTACACGATTTGAACCTAAATATTTCGACATAAAGCGAGTTTACGAATACAATACTACCATCTGTAGCATTCATAGCAGACGTCAATGCTGCCTTATGTTGCTGGAGATATTAAATCCAGCCTCAAGAAATTTATTAGAATTATCTATGCTTCAATCGATCAATCGTATTTTTCTCTTCTAGACGATCGAGACCTACATTAAAACCATCAACATCGATTGTATCCAAGGCACAGGAATTTATAGATATATATAAATTTCCTCCAAGACGCCCCGACCCTATTTACCCACAACCGCAACCAGACAAAACCGCTGCTAAGTGTCGAAAAGATGTTTGTTTGTTGCCCGATTGCAGTTGCGGTGGAAAAGAAATTCCCGGTAAGTAAACAACACTAGAAAAAAGTAGAGGTAGTCACTTACAGATATATACAGGCAGTTTTCTACTGGATAAATTTAACTAGTGCATGTGTAGAAATATTTTTTATTAACTAGGAAACATACCAGTGGAGGAGATACCCCAAATGGTACTAATCACTTTTGACGATGCTGTTAACGATTTAAATAAACAGTATTATATTGAACTGTTTGAAAATGGACGAAAGAATCCCAATGGTTGTGCCATCGCGGCTACTTTTTATGTATCTCATGAATGGACTGATTACAGCCAAGTTCAAAATCTGTACGCTGACGGCCATGAGATGGCATCCCATACTGTTTCGTAAGTGGCCTTATCTTGGCCAAGGGGCAGGAACTGTTACTTCTATCTGAACTGTTTTACTTGCTTTAATGTCTTTGCAAAAGCAGCTGTTTATAATTTTCTAACTTATTTTCTTTCTGTCTTTTTGCTGTGCTACTAACAAATAGGAGACCTCCCTGTTGAACAAGTGCCCCAAATTGTATTGCTTACCTACGACGATTCTGTGAATGATCTGAACAAAGGTTTATACATGGACTTATTCGAAAAAGGTAGAACCAATCCCAATGGATGTCCAATAGCTGCTACATTTTACGTGTCTCACGAATGGACTGATTATAGTCAAGTTCAAAATTTATATTCAGATGGCCACGAAATTGCGTCCCACACCGTGTCGTAAGTCAACCTACTTCATTGCACTTTACAGTATCATCAATTGCACTTTTTAACCCGTTTTAGTAGCGTGATAACCGAGGAAAATTACTGCTTAACACAGTGTAAAATAATTTTATTTTTTTCAACCGCTTGCCTGTCTAACACTAAAAAGTACATTTTTTGACAGTAGTGCTAACATGTTTTTAATTAGGCATAGTTTTGGAGAACAATTTTCTCAAAAGAAATGGACTCGAGAAGTGGCTGGACAAAGGGAAATACTCTCCGCTTATGGTGGAGTACATTTAGAAGATGTTAGAGGAATGAGAGCTCCATTTTTATCTGTAAGCATATTATTTAATTAATAAAAATCCATCAAAGGCTCTATCGTTCCGTGGAAATCATCACGGTGAACTTTTTTATTTATTTGATTTCTATTTTATTTAGCTACTTTTTCACCTCTAATAGTTTTAACTTCAAAACACCCTTAATTTTTTCATTTTTTTACTGCCTCATTGCTGGTTGGAAAATTATGGAAAAAATATGCAATGTAATTCTAATTAGTAGCTTCCATATTGCATTGGTTTCATTCAAAAATCGATCATAGTTTGGTAGAAAAACGATTTTGAAATTAGGGGTTGCAACCCCTATTTTCCAAAAAACGAATAAAGCTAGGAGTTTGATAATTGGCCCAAAATTATTTCCAACAACTAGCAACATAATAAAGGCCCCAATGTCATCAAAGACGCTAATGCAGATTTCATATAGAAACCCGGCAAGACCCTTTGGTGGATACACTAAACTATTAACAATGTTAACTTTTTAAATTTCCAATCTATCCCCTTGACTTCTACTAAAATTAAGTTCACCCATCGTGACGGAACAAGCCAAACACTTCAACGACACTCAAAATTAACTCTAATGGAATCTATATTATAGGTTGGTGGAAATAAAATGTTCAAAATGTTATACGATTCCAACTTTACCTACGATTCTTCCATGCCTATTTATGAAAATAAACCACCAAGTTGGCCTTATACTCTTGACTACAAGCTATTTCACGATTGCATGATACCTCCATGCCCGACAAGGTCTTACCCAGGTGTATGGGAAGTACCCATGGTTATGTGGCAAGATTTAAATGGCGGTAGATGCTCAATGGGTGACGCTTGCAGCAACCCACCCGATGCTGATGGAGTATTTAAAATGTTAACTAAGAATTTCCAGAGACACTACACTACAAACAGGTAGGAATATATGAAGTTGCCTACTTATAAGGACCATGTAATAATAATGATATTAAAAATATTTAAATTTGCCTTTTGTAAATTTCCATATTAATGTAATTCAAAAACAATAACTTTATAAAAATACTATAATAATATAAACACGAATTGATTAGGTAGCCAACTCTACTTCCAAAATTTCCCACTGTTTCCGATTTGTTAACAATTTTTTCAAAATAAAATCTGTCACTTCCTCAGAACAATGCACGTTTGAATAAAACATTTTGGCCTTAAAATTTTTAAATCTACGTATACAGTAGAAAGAAGAAATGAACAGAGTGTTATTTATAATTCATAATTTAAACTTCAAATTGACGCTATTCCTTTGCAGGGCTCCATTTGGACTGTTCTATCACGCAGCTTGGTTCACGCAACCTCACCATAAAGAAGGTTTCATCAATTTTATTGATAGCATATTAGCTATGAAAGATGTCTGGCTACTAACCAACTGGCAAGCTATTCAGTGGGTTAGAGACCCCACTCCTACTTCTAGATTAAATTCATTCCAACCCTTCCAGTGTGACTTTTCTGTAAGTATTTTTCTTGCTACAACTACCATATTAGTGATGACGTCAAAATCGCCCGATTGTATAAAGTGTATACGACCAGAATTGAAATCGTATAAAAACTAAAAGCCGCCAAAAACAGTCGGCATCTCTTTATTGTTTTTCTTATGACAAACATTACTATTTACCTCCGCAAGAGATGCCGACTGTTTTCGCCGGCTTTTACTTTTATACGGTTTCAATTCTGGTCGTATACACTATACAATCATATAATATAGATAATTAAAAATGATTCTATACGCCTGCTGTGACATTGTTTACTTTCATAAGTTTTTACACGTCACACTAATTTAATCTATTATAGATAATGACTATTAGGCTATTCATTATTTATTAGGATCGACCAAAGAGATGCAACAATCCTAAAGTATGCAACTTGTGGCACAAATCAGGAGTTAGATATATGAGGACTTGTCAACCTTGCCCAGAAACATATCCATGGACTGGAAATACGGGAATTCGTAGTAGTAGGATCGACAATGACATCGAAGATTAATTGATAAGCCAAATTTTTATGGTTGATGTGAAATTAAGTAAATAATAGGCCATTGCAACATTATTTTAAATGTTGTATTAATGTTAAGGTACCTAAGATACTTATTTATATATGTAAAAATCGATGTTGTTTAGGTGTCAGGACACATCGCCGTGTGATGGTCATCATACCTCATCAACATCTATCTATGGCCTTATAGAAAAATTTGTAAATATTTAATGGTAACTAATTATAAAAATATTTTAATACTGCCGTGAAATTTAGTAGTAATATTATTCCGAAGCTGCATATAGCCTACGTCTATTATACAGTTTCTGAATTCTTTTTTACCTATATTTAAAATATCTAATTTATTGTAAATCGAATTTTGTTAAATAAATAAAATTGATTTTCTTAATGTGAACCAGTGAGTGATAAATTATTAAATAAAATATTCTTATAAACATGTGCCTTTTTTAAAAATCAAAATAAAAACAATCCTACTAGTTTCCCTATATGGTTACTTTACCCAGTAAATTTATAGGGGGTCAAAAATACCTTAATCAAATTTTAAAGTAAAATTGATATATCAGCGAATGTTAAACGTACTTTCCCATAATTAAGCACGGAAACACCATAATCGTAACTAACAAAGGTTATACTTTTAAGGCAAAAATGCCGACAGGCTAGAGGCAGTAATGGCCAACTACAATAGCCAACCGAAATTTGGAAATTATGCTCATTTACCCATCCCTCGAGAGGTATACGAGAGATCGCCGAAATGCAGGCAAAGAGGTCAGTCATATTTCTGTTCTCAAACCATTCACTTCGTATATTTCTTAAGATTCGTAACCACTTTTTGTTAAAGTTTTGTTTAATAAATAACATTTAATTAGCTGGATCCACACAACGGCGAATATATCTAAAATTCGCTCAAACTTGAAGGACACACAATACAGTTCAGATATGTTGTTAAGTATTCGTGTTTTTGAGAGCTTAATGAAAAACATTGGCAATATTTTGCTCGCCGTTCAAAAAGTCGCTTAAAAAGTGATTCCGTGGGCCCTAAAATGCTAAAAGCTCATGCCCTATAGTTTAAATTCAAATTAGCCAAAAATTGTCTTGTGCAAAAGGGCACCACTATCCAAGATTTTGAGTTATTAACATAAATGGATCGCCAACTTAATTGTTCTATATTCCACTGTATATTAATAATACAAAATATAACTACAATTAATAAATTTTGACCATTGATAAAATGTGACCTATTGTGAAAATAGCCTCCAGGATTTACTGTAAATGTAATATTTGGCTAAACTTGTCACAACCAGTCCAGAACCTACTACATTATCTAAAGTATGGGTGGCAGCTTAATGAAGACAATGTTTTCGCAACCCTTCAAACTCTACCACCATCTCTAAGAGCCACCTCATTCCTAACTACGTATTGATGTAAAAAAGGTAAGTATGTCATATCATATTTTATTTTTCACAAAATCTCGATATGTATTTTGATGTGAAAGTAAATGGTGTACGTAAGAAAAAGTACCCTTTATTGCATTGGTTCTTGCAGATACACAAGACGAAAAGCTTGCCAAAAGGTAAGGCAAAATACAGGAGCAATATGTTTTTACAAAAAAAATTACATCAAGAAAATTTAGATAACTCTGAAATGTATTTGAAATGTATACAATCAGATGTATCCTAAACTATTTTATGTACCAAATATCTGTCAAATCTGACTTTTTGAATTAATTTTGTGTCATAACATTAAATTTAAATGTATCGTTTTTTCTGATAGATATATTTGGTATCGGCGGGACTGAGCTACACCACACCTTGCATTGGAATTAAGAGCCTGCCTCAATCAAATTTTTCCCAATAGGTGAATCGGTAGACGAGGTGAAATTGAGTGGCCTGCCCGTTCTCCCAATTTGACCCCGCTTAACTATTTTTTATGGGGCTTGAAATCGAAAGTCTACTTCAACAGACCAGATAACGTCGATGATTTAAAAGACAGAATAAGACAAGAAATTAATCAAATCACCTCGGAAACGACACAACGTTATTTAGAAGAATTTCAGCAAAGCAACATTGTTGTCAAGAAGCTACGGGCGCCCAGTTTGAACATTTGATTTAAAATGTTTCACGTTCTTTTGTTTATTTAGTAACATTAAAAATGTAACACTTTTCAATAAAAAAATTAGAGAAATTCAAAAATCTTATATTGCTAGATAGAGAATTAAAAACCCTTTCAAATGAGCTATTACACACACCCTCGTTCCATTTTAAAATTTTAAAGGGGTAGCTGTCACTCCAAAGGGGTTGAAGGTGGAGGTATAAAATTATGCTCAAGAAATGTAATTTTAAAATTAAAAACTGCTGAGGAATCACTTCTTCCACAAATGCCAAAATAAATTTTAGAGGTCCTTGGTTCTCGTACACACACTAAATCCCAATTTAATTTTTTACTCCCTTTAATAATAGGGTGGAGGTGGCAATGGTGGTGGTAGAAGGGGTAGTTAAACGCCAAAAAACTTTTTTGAGACGTTCCGTTCTTGTATACGCACTAAATCACATTTTATTTTTTTTACTCCCTTTCATAATAGTGTAGGGGTGGTATTGGGGGTACTAGTGGGGGGAGGGGGGTTGGCTGATACCGAAAAAAATTTTGAGACCTTGACTTTTTGTACATGCCTTATATTGCAATTTTATGGACTCTTAGATCAAAATATAATCTAGTTCCAGATCTCGTTATTATACATAAGTGTACCAAATTTCAAGTCAATATCATAAACGGTTCCAAAGTAAACGTGCGGACAAAAAAAAGTTACACACAGACCGACAATCAGTAATTTTTTTTCGCTCAAATTTAAAATCTCGAAGTTTCATGACATTTTAAGCCTATTTCGACAAAAAAAAAATATTTATTTTACTATACAATAAAACTTCGAATAAAACCAAATGATCTTCAAGACAGCCTTAGGGCCACCATAAATCAGCTTCTAGCCAAAAAGGGCCTATCCTAAAAAACTAAATTTTAAAACTATATTAAAACTATTTAGTTTTAATTTTTTATTATTAAAAAGTTCTTCAAGGCATCTTTAAATTTATGTATTAAAATTTATTAACTGACGTTTTGCATTTAAAATATACTTGCAGCAGACTAAATTATCTTGAGAATCATTATAATTAATCCTAAAAGGGTTTTATTTTGTTTACTAAAGTCGGTCAACTTTTGTGTGAAATAGTTAAAACGGCAAGCCTCTATATAAATGGCAGTGGTAATACCTATTATAAAACAGATCATAAATAATATTCAAATGCGAACTATTGTGGTAAAGAATTTTTTTACAACGGACTTTTCTGACAAAATATAATAAAACACTTTTCTGCATAACTCGAGCGCCATCAATTTAATGTTTTTTTTTATTATTTAAAAAATATTTGAAAAATATCGTCAAATTTTATTTTGCATCTAAACATCTAAATGCATTTCTTTATTAAATGTTTGGACACACTGTTCTTCAGTTATTTAAGGATGTAAGGCGCATTATATTTTATTAATAATATTTTTTTCTCTGGCTATTGAAAATGTCCATCATGGCGGAGTCTGTATTTTATATAAAACATGGCGCGATCTTGATTGCAAGTTTATAGAACATTTTAAATCTTATTTTAAAACTGAGTTGCTTTAATATATGTTCAAACTGAAAACCTTGTTGATTTAAAGTGGTTTGGCGCGCGAATGAAATACTAACCTTACAAATTGTGCCGGTTTTGTGATTGCTGTATTTAGTGACTTTTCACCTTTATGTGTGTTAAAATACTTGTCGCTAATATTTTCCATTTTAAATATGTGCTTTAATTTTCTTTCGCGTTTAACACGCCGGACTACAATAGTTCATTAAATTAGCTTATTGAGAAGATGGCGTTTTCTCCGAATGTGGAGGGGTTAGAATTAGTTTAAATAAAGTACTCTTTAAAACGTAAAAATTATGTTTTTCGATTTAATGTGGAAATTTATTGAGCATATAGGCTTAAGATAAAATAGTTTTCTCAATGGTTTTTAATGAGTACATCAGGGGTACTCCATAAAACTACATTCAAAACTATTTGTTCCAAAATAGATTGTTTTAAAACCAACTTGCTATTTAATCCTTTAAAAAGCAAATTAGTTTTAAAATATCCAATGTCAAGAGTATTATAAAACCAGTATAAGATCAATAGGACATTAAGAGCAAATAGTTTTTTTTGTTTTAATTTAAAGAGTACATTAAACTCTTTGCATAAGAATAAGTGGTTTTTAAGAACTTTTAGTTTATCTTAAGGTAACTTTAAAACCAATATCGCTTTATTGAACATATTAAAGCACTTTTAAACCCTAAATAAATCAAAAGCATCTTACAATTGTTACTTCGGCAGTTTTGTGTAAGTAGCAAGTATCTATGAATATGATGTAAACGTAATCTTAAAGCTGTATATTTAACATATACAGCAAACAAGAATTGGTTTGAAAGCTTTGAAAAATTAAATAGACTTTGTTTCCGAAACGTCAGCGAAATACTTTATTCTTATTTTTGCTATAATTTGTATTGCTTGGCAAAGAAATAGCCTCTGACTGTTCCTTTGACAAAACGTAGCAGGCGTGAAGAGGTTACCTTTGCAATATACTGTTATATTGTTATTTTTTGTAGATGGTACAATCATTTCCAGAAGATTCATGTGATAGAAGAACCCATATAAAGAAGATAATATGGGTAGAACATCACAATTACTAATGTTTAAACAATACGTCATTAATGTGTTAAACTACTTAAAACCAAGTTTACAACAGATAGAGGGATAAATAAACATGCTATATATTTTCCCATCTCCTAAAGTAATGAAACTAAGCTCTTATTTATTTGATTTGTGCAAGATACTATAACTTATTAACTTATAATATTTATTATTATAACTGAAAAGAGAATATTTGCATAAAAGAGGCTAATCAATATATATTAAAATCGTGTTGGTGCGTGCCCCTTGCGTTTTGCAATTTTGCTGGCGCATATTCTCCGGTTTGCGGCAGAGCCAGAGGTCGGGAGCGGGACGAGCGGAAGCGGGAGGACGAACTACGTCCCAAGTTCCTATTGGCGACGAGTGCCTTTCGGGGTTGATATTTTTAATTAGGCTAATAATGTCGGCTATCTCTTTCCCTACACGCTTTTACGACCCTCAAAATGAATTTGCGTCGCTCCTTTTTGATGACGTAGGCGCCCGCTTATTTTGGTAAACGTAAAAAATTTCCGTTTTTGTTTCGTTCCTGGCGGCCTTATAATTCGATTATGCCGGTGGGATTTACGATTTGCTTTCATTGCCATTCATGTACTTTCCATATCGACATCGTACGGCCGTCTGCGAGGTGTTTTTCGCCAGATATGAGCGTTTAAAAATTGCGTGTTTGGTGGTTTTTCACGATTCTGGCGAAATACGCACATTTTCGGTTTTCCTTCAATAACTTCTAAACCGCTGGAAATTTCTTAAAAATAAAAACTCCCAAAGGACAAGATTATTTAATGAGGAATCGTTTCCATTTTTCAGATATCACCTTCGACGAACCGTTTTCGAGCTAGAGCGTTTTGAAGGAAACGACGTCGGGTGGCCAAAATACGTAGCGTTTTCGTTAAAAGCCGAATATCTCGGCAAATAGGCCGTTTTCGGCGAAAATGTTCGTACCTAACGAAAATAAAGCTAAATAAATTATCTACCGCTATGCAGAGTTTCATTTCTCTACTATAAATATTAAGAAAGTTGTGGCCTTTAGAAAATGCTACTTTATAGTAAAACGGAATATTTTGTTGCCGTCAAATAATTCCTTCTGAATCTCATGATGTACGTGAAACATTTTGTAAAGGCGACGAGGTAGCCGGACGGTAATAGTCGACGTGTTCCAAGCGGCAGGTCCCCGGTTCCATCCTCACCCACAGCAGCTCTTTTTTTTTTTTGCCGTACATTTTATCTTAATTGAAAATTCATCTTTATTTCTGTCTTTTAAATTTTTAACCTTATTATGTATATAACAGATAGAATACCCTTATTTATTTTTAGAACTAATGATTAATTTAAGTAGGTTTTAATAAATTTTCCTACACAATAAAATGATAAATTAAAACAACAATAAATAAATCTAAAGCATATTGATTTCGGCTACCACCAGCCAACCTGTATCTATGAGGAACTACCTATTTTAGAACAGGATAATTAGTTTTTGTATGCACATTGTGCAGGTTTATAAAAACGTTAGCTCAGGGAAAAATCAATATAAATAGAATGAATTGTACTTATAAAACAATAAAAAAAGTTTTTAATTGGTAATTGGTTCCATCCTCACCCACAGCTCCTTTTTTTTGCCGTACATCTAAAATTTTGTCTGTATAATGATTTAAAAAATATTTTCAGTGATATACTGTTTTTTGGGAAGATTAGCTGTGATTGACTGATTTCATATCCATTCTATAGACTGTTCGGCAAACGGCAAATTTACGCAAGGGAGTAGAAAAAAATTTAAATAGATTTTCCTCATCTTTCATTACATTTTATCGATATTTCTTTCATGAATTCGTGCCGCGAACGATTCGGGGAATGTCGTTTCAATATTTTATAACGTATACGAACTTAAAATATATGTTCGGTTAATATTGAAAAATGAAAAACTGAAAAATGAAATGCTGCAAAATGAAATAGGTACTGAAAAATGAAAAACTGAAAAATAAAAAACTGAAAAATGAAATCCTGAAAAATGAAATACTGAATATTGACTTTGATATTGATTTTAATATTGACTTTGATACTGAATTTGATGTTGATTTTGATATTCTTTCATGTTCATTTCGACATCCTTTCATGTCGATTTTGATATTGATTTTAATTCTGATATTGATAATAATAATGATTAATATTGAGGCGCATTCAGGGACAATTCCTTAGAATTTTGAGGCTAATCCGAGGACCGATCCTAGAATTTTGAACATATCTCCGACTTTCATGCGTCCTCAACTGCGGGGATGCGACCGGAGGGAGCATCCCCGCGTGGCGCCGCAGGCGCCACTATGAGCGCGAAGCGCGAATGCCTCTGCAAGAGCTAGAAATGGCCGTAGGCCATTTCTAGTATTTCTATAAAATGAAGGTAAATAGAAGTTGATTTTATAATATCGAAACTAGATGATGACAAGAAGCAAATATAATCTGAAAATTAAGCTGTTGGCCATGGAATGCTGTTACATTATTTTTGGCTTGTAGTGTATAGTAGAGGCTCACTTTGGAGCACATACAACAGATGTTTAAATCAATAATACTGTTAATTAAAATGTCTGATATTTGCCCTATGAACACCTGCTATTCGTTATTTATTAAACTCAATAAATATTTGAAATAAATAGCCTACTATGGCATTGATACTGTCATATTAGCAGTGTCTATCCAACGATGAAGGTGTATTTTTTAAGCATTTTACTTATTCTAATTGTAACCGGTGTATGTGAAAGAAGTATTGAAAAAAGGGCTTTACAAAAATCCCACGAGAAACCTCAGTGGCTAAAATGGTCTGAAACGTTTCTTGGCAAAACAAGCGTTGATCAACAGTCTTATTTAGTTAGGCTTCTGAAGAGAGTAACATTTGAATATCTATCCGAATGTACACCAGTTATTTTGTATGATACATTTACAGAACTCTATGACAACCAACTATTGGAAAAACTCCTAACTGATTTTCCATTTGCTTATATACACGGGCAAATAACTAATGAATATAAGATAAGAGTGAAAAAGACCCTAAAGAATAAGATCCAAAATAGCTGCGTCAGCTATATGTTATTTATGAAGGATGTGATGAGAAGTAAGGATGTAATTGGTGAGCAAAATTCTGCAAAAGTTGTCGTTGTAGCTAGATCGTCTCAGTGGCGCGTCTTCGAGTTTCTGTCACATAAAGAGTCCCAAAATTTTGTTAACTTATTGGTGATTGTTAAATCTGGTCAAATTATGCCACCCAATGAAGTAAGTAACGAAACATGCCGATAACATTAAGATTTATCAACCGGATTTTTAGGAAGCTCCATACATTTTATACACGCACAAACTATACGTAGACGCTTTGGGCTCTAGTAAACCCGACGTTTTAACAACATGGATGAGAGGGAAATTTACTAGAAGTGTAAATTTATTTCCAAAGAAAATGGTTTACGGCTTCTCAGGACATAGGTTTATTATCTCCGTATCTCATCAGCCACCGTTTGTAATTGCCAAGTACGTAAATAAAAAAATGTGTATATAAAACGCTAAAATGCTTCGTGTTTCTATTCAGACAGTTGTATTGTCGTGGAGTAAAACAACCTGTAGAGTTAATTTTACATAGAGCAACGCGATATAGAAAAATAAGTTTGTTTTCTACATCGAGTACCTACTCGATCCTTCTTGTTTGGTCATTTTTAGGGGTGGTTTTTAAGTTTTAATTTACTTTGGACCCATTAGAATGCTAATTAAGAAACGAGAATGGCACTCTCTTATTTTCGAAGTTCAAGGAACCTTCAGATCAAATTTCGTGAAAATCGGTTCACCGCCCCCCACGACATGTATATATATATATACTGAAAAAAACGGAAAAAATTAGATTACGGCTAACTTGGTCAAAATTCAAGCGAATTTGATGAAATTTTAGATGAAAGTAACCTATATAACCAAGAAATAGCCTGCCAAATTTTAATTAAGAATATGCAATAATTTAGTAATTCCATTTTTAGTCCAAATTCCACAAAATTTTCAAAACGTTCCCCAATTTGTCCAAATAGTCGTACGATTTCTCTTTTTTTCCAAAATGAAGGTTTTGTTATGTACTTTCACGTGATGTAATACTAAAAAATAACTTTTTTATAGTTTAGCCGTTTTTTTGTAACTTTTGGTATATATATGCGCTCGGTGATTTCCCGCCATTTTCGGTATTTTACGTATGCGCGCACAAGTACGTCTAACTATTCATTATTAAAATTTTAATATTTAGATAAAATTATAAAAAATTTTTTTTCGAAAATTCACTTGGTTTTTAGTAAAATTTTGACATATATTGATTATTATTTTATTTTATTCATGTTTTCTTTTTCTAGTAGATGTACTAGATGTGATAATGCAATATTTTTTCACTCTCGTCATCGTTAAAATCGTATACATTTGAGATATTCTCTGAAGTAGAAACATCTTCTTCATAATTATCAACTTCTTCAAATTATTCAATATCATAAATATCAGGACTCATTTCTAATTTCTCAGTATCTTCATCAACCACAGCTTCGTCAACAATATTTTCTGCATTTTGACACAAAGTATTCCTTCCATTGTGGCATAAATATTGCTAACACTACTGAAAATCCACAGTCTAAAGATAAAATTAAATATTTGGGAGTAATAGTGGACAAGAATTTTAAGTGGCACGATCACATACTATATATTACGAGAAAAATAAGAAAATTTATTTTATAATCTCTAGACATCCTATCTAGAAAAACTCCACTAATAGTTTATAAATCGCTTGTCAAATCAATTATAAGGTATGGCATATAATCCAGGCGCTTTGCTGCCAAATTCGAATTTTTTTTTATTGTGTTTACTTGGACGTCCTGAATAACACTTGGTAGTTACGCCACGATACACCTGGAGGAATTCGTGAAAATCTTTTCGGACCGTCGCGGAAATCGCGATGAACTCAGTTTTTATGGCCCAAAACGAGAACAACACCTATTATGAAAATTGTACATCTGTAAATTCTGTACCTTAAAGGTCCTATACATTTTTTTTGTACACCTAAACGTTTTGGAGATATGACGCGAAATAAGTGAAAAATGCATTTAGCTTCTTTTTTTTTAATATTTTTTAAATATTTTTGTTATATTGCACAGCACAGAACTGTTGAGACGTTCAAACATGGTTGGGAAAAGACACTGATCCTGAGCAATGGAGCTGGATTATGAAGAATGATATTTTGCAGACAGTGGTACTTGTCTGACTCAGTTACCACTAGGACCAGACATATTGTTAAATTTAATTTTTTGCAACTGTACGAAGGGTTGTGCAGGAAAATGTAGCCGTAGGAAAGTAGGACTGAATTGTTCAACAGGTTGTGGACATTTTCACGGTCACTCCTGCTTGAATACCGTACCTATAATTGCTATGATGTCACCTTACTAAAATTGTAAGGAGAGATACTAGGTCCTAACCTAACCCTCGACGATCGATCGTCCAGGACAGCCGGTATACTGCGTCTATCTCAAACTGGAACGCAGGAACCTCAGTAGATCTTCTAACTGCAGTTTGATATCCGAAATATAACAAAGTAGAAACCAAAATTACTGCACCGAAAAGTGAAATAAGCCAGAAGAACCAGAAAAAGCAGAAATACCAGAAAAGCCCTATAACAAGGATTTACGAAATTACTATTAACTAGTCATTTAAAA
Organism: Leptura quadrifasciata; assembly: GCA_963675555.1. Taxonomy (NCBI): domain Eukaryota; kingdom Metazoa; phylum Arthropoda; class Insecta; order Coleoptera; family Cerambycidae; genus Leptura; species Leptura quadrifasciata. The sequence continues at coordinate 52,940,524 of OY776682.1, read as the reverse complement.
GAAGAAAAATTTAATAACTTACGTAGATGGAGGGTGGCTTGAAGTGACCAAAGCTGTAGGCAAGAGCTTGGTTGATTACCACGTGTTAATTAGGGGTTACAAATGCCCTCAAATCCAGCAGTACAGCCGAAATTGTGCGCCGTCCAACAACTTTACGTAAGCATACGGCCACAATATAAACACAATTTTTCTAATTATATCCAAAATGAACGCATTAAAGTGTTAAACATATAGAAAAATGTGGATCACACTTATTAACACCAGAAATACGTGGTAACTGACTCGAAAGCCTGTTTTTGTAATTCGGTCACAAAAACTTCGCGATCAAATACGAAAAACTATATATGATAATGGCAGAAATATAATGGCAATACCTATTAATAATAATTATAATGTTATACTTATTTTTACGGATATTTCGCATATTAAGATCAACTTGATATATAAAATGGAATTAGATTTAATATTATCAACATGAAATTTTGAAGTGATTATTTCCTAATTTTCCAAATATACGACAATTCGGTAGCGTATTGCTGACTGCATACTTTTAGGCGTACTAAACTACACAAAATTAACGTATAGATCCAACGAGCGGCATATACAGGGGGCAATATTAAAATTAACTAACATAAATAAAATTGAAACGTTACAATGAATGAGGAAATGGACGACGTAGAATCTTGTCAGAATGAAAGTAATGACAACGATTTGTCATTGGACAATAACGTTTCAGATACCGAAGAAGTCGCAAATATTGACGAATTTAAGATCCAGCATGGATTAGGGCTCCTGGGGAAACCATGTAAAAAAAAAGCGTGCCGAGCATTCTACCTCTAAGATGGTGCGGAAATGAATGCATTTTTTGCCTTATTCATTGTAAATAAATATAAATAAAATGTATAAAATATTCTAGTGGAGAATAAAGATCACCGAGCTCTATAATAGCAATATTTAATATTCATTCTGAGACATAGAAAGCAAGATAATTGCGAAATATGTGGTGCAAAAGAGGTTTGGCGGAACTAAATGCATTTATCACTTAGTTCGCGTCGTATCTCAAAACGTGTAGGCGTACGAAAAAAACGTATAGAACCTTTAAGATAGAGAATTTACAGATGCACAACTTTTAAAATAAGTGCTGTTCCCGTTTTGGCCATAAAAACTGAGTTAATCGCGAATCCGCGATTTCCGCGACTTTCGGAGGCGATTTTCACGAATTCCTCCTGGTGTATCGTTGCGTAACTACCAAGTGTTATTCAGGACGTCCAAATAAACACAATAAATTTTTTTTTTGTAGAGCACGAATTTAGCACAGAGGTCAATTTTACAGCTAAAATGCCTGGAGTAATAATAGTATGGGGTGGAACATATAAAAACGCTCTACTGCCGATAGAAATTTTTCAAAAAACAATACTAAAAATCATTCTACATAAACAAACAATATATCCAAGTACACCACTATTCAAAAAAATTGATACTCTCAGTGTAAAACATCTAATGCATTCTTGAAATTACAGTACATGTCAAAACTCATCTAACAAAATATAACCTATCCACATATGTCAATAATACAAAATCTAAAGAAAACAAAAATCTGAATGTTAAGAAGTATAGCAGAACACAAAAACAAAATTTTATAGACTACTTAGGACCGAAAATACTACAATTTAATATCAATAAAACTAAATCACATTTCGAATAAAAAACAATTTAGGAAAAAGTAATTGGCTTATATTATAAACAACCCAGAAAAAAATGAATATATAAAATACTTCAAACATTAACTTTAGTCGAGATATTCCTTCAAACAGTACTTACATTATTTTTTCTACGCATATCGTTTAAATATTAGATAAAGTGTATCCGTGTGCGAATAACATGTATGGCCATGTTTGGGGATGTGTATATACATGCGTAGATGGGTATATGCGTGTTTAATGTTCATTGATGTTTTATTAATGTTAGGATAGCGACATGCAAAATAGTCAGCACGCGCCATCTAGCAGTTCATTGTCTGCTGCAATCGAAAAATAAATAGCCTGACTGGGCTTAGCATAATTCAAATGTGCTTCTAGAGGGCAAAATATTAAAACATAATTTTTCAGTCGCAAACTCTTCTATAAAATCCTTATTTTACTATAAGGAACGTAACCAGACTGCAACCAACAGCTACTCTCCGGGCTATGTGCTGAATTATAAGTTGCAAGCCTGGCGCGTTAAGTGTAATAATTGCATATTACCAATAGAACGCTAACGCTTAGATTGCAACAAACACCAGCGGAAAGATTGATCCTATTTGAAGGAGCTCTCGTGCCGCTAGATGGCGCCTGCTGACTATTTTGTCGCTATCCTAAAGATACCGAGATGTGGCAAATGGTCAAAGGATCCCCGTATCGGTCATCACATGCCTACCTTGCACTAACGAGAGCCAACAGCTCGAAACTGCAGTCTGCAAGGGGTGTGGGACGACTGGAACGAGAGCTTATTCTTTCCTATTATTTGGGTTTGTTATAGGTAATACTTTCTTTAAATTATCTTATAAATACATAATATAACTTTACTTTTATACATATCTATTATAAATGAATCCATAATAGTGCAAACAAACCTTGCAGAGGCTTAGGCACTTACAATTTATTGCAACTAATATTTGTAAAGCAATTTGTAAATTGATTAGGAAGAGGAGCTTTATCAGGCAGGATGGCGGCATGCAAAACAGTCAGCAGGCGCCATCAAGTGGCCCATACGGAGAAAAGTACGCATCAGAAAATTTTGAACATTTAGATAATTACTAATGTCGGTGTGGCCAATCCAACTAATATAATTACAAGTAGCTGGCGCTTCCGCTTATACCGGAAGTCGATACCAATTTGCTTATTTCAAATGGAACACCCTATATATTTTAGGGTTTTCGAAAAGAGCATAAAATTCTGAGTCGAAAATGTGTAGCATATCCTATACCTAAACCTAGCCGTTTCAGAGATATTTGACATTTTATAGAAAATTTGACAGGTGCAACGGTTTGCAAGAACCTTTATAACTTTCTTCGCGTAAAAGATCCTCATTTGCTTCTTGTCACGTAAAAATAACACAAGGAGAACTATGTTCTACAGCTGAAATAAATTCAATAGTATCATACCAAGTGTTCCGTTTTTCGCGTTACATTTTGTCAACTTCAAACCGCGAAAACTTGTTTAGGTCAAATTGAAAACCCTGTATTTTTTTACATCAAGTTGTGTAAAATTGAATTCCCTTTTTCTGATATTTCTGATTTTTCTGATGTTTTCGTTGGTATAATTTAAACGTGCTGGCATTTTTTGATATAAGATAATGACTGATTGTTTCTAATCATGGCTATTTTGATGAAATGATTACAACAATTCATGAATTTCTAATAAAATCGCAAATATTTCAAAAAGTTGTAACTTTAACCCCCACAATGCTAATATCAGAAAAAAGGGAATTCAATTTTACACAACTTGACGTAAAAAAATACAGGGTGTTTCATTTGACCTAAACAAGTTTTCGCGGTTTGAAGTTGACAAAATGTAACGCGAAAAACGGAACACTTGGTATGATATTATTGAATTTATTTCAGTTGTAGAACGTAGTTCTCATTGTGTTCTTTTTATGTGACAAGAAGCAAATGAGGATCTTTTACAGGAAGAAAGTTATAATGGTTCTTGCAAACCGTTGCACCTGTCAAAATTTTCTATAAAATGTCAAATATCTCTGAAACGGCTAGGTTTAGGTATAGGATATGCTACTATTCTCGACTCATAATGTTATGCTCTTTTCGAAAACCCTAAAATATCTAGGGTGTTCCATTTGAAATAAGCAAATTGGTATCGACTTCCGGTATAAGCGGAAGTGCCAGCTGCTTGTGATTATTTTAGTTGGATTGGCCACACCGACATTAGTAATTATCTAAATTTTCAAAATTTTCTGATGCGTACTTTTCTCTATATCGATCGATTCAGTTCCCGTTGAGACCCTGTATATAAACATATTGTGGGGGCGGTGAACCGATTTTCACGAAATTTGAACTGAAAATTCATTGATCATCGAAAATAAAATGGTACCATTCTCGTTTTTTTACTAGTATTTTAAAGGGTTTTCTCTCAAAATCTATCTTTACTCCACTATACCTGTTGTTCAAATGTTATTTATTATATTAAAAAATCAAAAATCGAGTTACGCCAGTTACTAAATTAGCGTTTAGTTCTCTATAAATAAACATTCCTACCAAGTTTTAACTTCGTATCCCTTGTAACTTTCAGTTTTTATTTAATTTCTCTTTTCCTGTTGCATCAAAGCATATCAGGAACTTTTTCAATTTTTTTGCGGCAAAATAAATAGCATACTACCAAAAAATGCACTTTGTGCTGAAACAAATTAGTGGATGAAACATAAATAATATTTTATATTTTATAAATAATATTTATGTTTTATAATAATTACGACACAATGTTTGCTGGCTGTATCTGATGCATTAGATTTTAGATTAATGTTTCGTAATTCTTGCCCAATTATTAAAAACTGTTATTTTATCATCTGACATTTTCTACTTATTATTTCAAGATGTATTAACCCAAAATTTTATTCAGGGGAAGAAACGATAATGGAGACAATGTTTTTGAAGGCATTGAAATTCGGCTGGTAAACCTCCTGGCTAAGAAGTTTAATTTCACCACAGATTTTAGAGAAGCTACTGAAGCTCTACTGGTGGGGTAAGTGTTTGAATTCTCAAGTAACAATCATTTAGTTAACATTATTTTGCATCATTTGCAACTTTCTATATTAAAAAATAAATACACTGGCAAATAGATGGCACTAGTATTGCTGTTTTGCTCCGGTCTTCAACATAACATCAGGTTTCGTACAGATCAAAGAAACTGTAAACGGAGTCTGTAGCTATACTTCTCGTTAATAGATGACGCTGCCATTCACAAAACAATGCAGTATTAAAAATACTTTTTGACACCACCATGTTATCAAAAATGCATTAAGTAGAATATATTTTTTTTCAATTATCAAAGTAAATAATATATAACTAAAATAAAGCGTAGGGAACTCATGAAGAAAAAATCTAAATACCTCATCAAATACTTTCTGAAGTGAAAGTGACAAAGTGAACTGGATAAAGTACTCCAAAAGACCAGCAACCGACATTCGTTTTTCAGCTTGAAATACTTTCTACATTTCTTGAAACTAATAAGTTATAGAAGAATACAATTTTTACCCTTATAGAAATTCTATGATAAAAGCACCCCAGACTTTTGTCTTTAGTCATATAGGCTTTAAAATACTGCAATAGCTGAAAATTGATTTCTACATTTTTGAGCATTTTTAATAAAAGTATCCAGGACTACACAAAATAACAACCCAGCTGTTGTTTCTAAGACGTAATACATTGGACTTGGCGTGGGCTGGAACCGTTGGTGTGACACTGTATCAGAAGTAATTTCCACAAACACCAAAACTTTAAACACTACACTCGAGTAACGCAAGTTTTGCCAACCACATTGTCATAATCTGGGGATGATTCAAATTGTTTTAATTATCTCAGATCACATGATGCCTACATAGTTTGCGAATCGTACCCTAGTAGAGCATTCGAGTATAGCGTTCAAGTGTTATGATGTCTTTTAAAACGTCCTGTGACTCACATAGTACTAAAAGTTACAGTAATTTCAAAAGCGTCTCCTGGCATTGTTGAAACTTGTGATCAGATTCTAAAGTTATTGGATAAATAAATTAAATAATTTTCTAATGCACACGATAGATTTTGTTACAAAATATTTTGACATGACCTATCAGTTTTCAACATACATAGTTCGTGCTAGCAGGCAAAAATATGGAATTTAATAGAAAATAAGGGGACTAAACGTGGCCTTGTAGGAACGTTCCTGAGTTGTTGCAAAACATGCAAATGTTTGCTGGCCATCTACCGATTGTATATTTTCAAATAAGACGGTCATACAATGATATGTCGCTATTTCTTTATTTACCAAGCTATCTCCAATTTATTTTTTTAAATGGATAGATGAAAAAATGTGTTTCTAACAATTGCCGGATATTTTATTATAATTAGTTTTCATTTGTTGAATAAATTAGACTACTCACTTTTTATAAAATTAAAAAATATCTTATACCTAGGTACGAGGGGTAAACCGCTGGGAATTTTGGTGTACAAACCTCAGGAATTGCGGGAATTTTAGAGGAATTTCGGAAATTGCCAAGGAAGTGCGAAGAATTTCGGGAATTGCCGAGGAATTGCTAAGAATTATGTGTGTATCACAAGGAATTAAGGGATTGCGAGGTGTTATGGGTTTGCGCCTGCGCGTGTAATAATAAAATGCATAGTTTCGTATTACCCACCATTGCAGTCTGTGACACGAGGTACGAGACATGCAAAATGCAAAACGAACAATGCAAAAAAATCATTTCCTCGGTAATTTATAAATATTACTCTAAATATCAATCCAAAGAAAATATTCCTTTTAAAAAATATATATATTTCAGTTTGTAGTTATTATACTGTTTTTTATTATTTTGTTAAAACAGAATTTTTTTGTTTTTTATTTTAATATACATGTATTTATACGAATATTTTTATATGCACCCGAGTATGCACCTATATAATTAAATATACCACTTTTATTTTTAAAAGCTTTTATTAAACTTGCAATGTTTGTTAGTTAGTTAGTTAGTTTGTTTAGGGCAAATCTTGCAATCAAAATTTCGATTAGTTCTAATTAAGCTAGAGCTTTGAAATGTTGTACATGTGTATAGTAGTAGTAGTAATTATTGGGGGAGGCCTAGTGCCTGGCAAGTAGGCCACAAATGGGCCCTTTTTACCTACCCCCTGACGTCCCCTCAACCATTCACTTCCACTCGGCCTCCTACTCCCTCTTGAAACCTTCCTGATCTTCCAATGAAGGTCAGGACATGTTTCCATTCGAGAGAGTCCATTTCCTCTTTTGGGAGCGTTGTGGCGCCGAAGAGTTCATACCTCAGACGCCCGAACGCTTCACATTGTCCCAAGAAGTGAAACGATGTTTCTTCATCACTTCCGCATCTTGGGCAAGTGGAATCTGCCTCAACCCCTATCAGCGATAGGTGTCTTCTGAGCCTGCAGTGACCAGTTAGGACTCCGACCAGTTGGTTCAGGGTCCTCCGGCTTCTACCTAGCAACCAGGCCGCCCTTGACTTGTTCGGCCCCGTTACGAAGTCTCGAGCCTGTCTGCAGCCGCTGCTCAGCCTCCAATGTTCCCTCAATGTTGCTTGTGCCCACTCGTTAAGGGCCGTAGCGACATGTTTCCTTGTAATTCCCAACATGGGCTCCGGGCCTAGACAGGGCTCCCTGGCCCCGAGCCTAGCCAATTCATCGGCTCTCTCGTTTCCTGGGACCCCAGTATGTCCCGGAACCCATATCAGGCTCACTTCCTTGTGCCTGGCAAGTTCCTCTAGAGCATCTCCGCACTCCTGGACGAGGGGGGACCTCGTCCTAGGAGAGCAGACCGCCCGAAGTGCTGCCTGGCTGTCTGAACAGATACAGATATTTTGTTCCGTACCGTTCCTCGTTTCTTCATTATGTGCCACTTTTAGGATGGCATATACCTCTGCCTGAAAGACAGTAGTGTACGATCCTAGAGCAAAGCTCTCCTGTACTTCCCTGCCTTCCAGGAATATTCCTGCCCCCGATGACTGCCTCTGTCCATCTACTAGAAGGGAACCATCTGTGTAGCACACCAGGGAGTTCGGGGGGAAGTTAATCTTTCCTTCTGCCCACTCTTCCCTACTAGTTAGGGTTAGAGTGTACTTTCTCTCTAATCTCAAGCGGTCGGTTGCTTCCCTCACCTTAAGGGCGGAGATCGGAATCTCCGCCTCCGCCAATCTGGCGATGGCTGCATGACCCTCTGTCCTTCCACTGCACCGCCAGCTGTGTATAAATAATCGATGTCTGGGGGTTTTTGGGTTCGCCGATTACGAATTTATAGTCAAAAATTTAGTTCAAGATGGCGGACGACTTTACCGGTTATGATCCGATTCGTCTCAAAATCGATATCTGGAAATTACAGCATTTCAAAAAACTAAAACGTAAAAAATATAATTATATAAAAAAATATTTAAAAAAAAGTTTTGATTTAAATGCTCTAAAAAGTAGAAGTAAATCAAACCCATCATTTCGTTACATTATATAATTTTTTTTGTGATACAAAAGCTTGTCGCGAGCAATCTCCTTTACAAAGGAAAGTCTCGATGGACTCAAGGACTTTTTCCAGGACCGACAGGAGGTTAATAGGACGGTAACTATTACCTGGTTTTTGGGCCTGTTGGGCTTTGGGATAGGAATTATTTTAGCAATTTTTTCAATGGGTGGGATAATGGGAGAGTTGGAGGGATACATTATAGTCGGATCACGAATAGTATGGCTTTGGGTGGAAGATGGCGTAGGGCGTAAGGGGATGTTGTCAAGTACTAGGACTTTCTTTAGATTCAATTTCTTGCTATGGTAGATGGCCCGGGAGGGGGAGATGGGGATTAGTTTGTCGGGGGGATCGAGTCTGACCCGGCTTAGCCAGCTCTCATACTCCTCCGACTTGGCCTGGTATTTTGGGTGGATATGATTAGGAGTGAATTGGGAATAATATAGAGTTGTGACGGAATTCAGCATTTCCTGATCAGTAGCAGCCCAGCCATTGGGGGTTTGAAGGGTAGGAATTGGCTGCCTGTTTTTTATAAATCTTCGGGTAGATAGTAATGATCGTCGGACTGGGAGAGGATGTCGTCTGTCAGCTGGTCTTGTCTAAAAGGTTTTATTTCTTCTGCGATTTGTTTTTTTAAACGATTGAAGTTCGTTTTATATCTAGGATCCCTAGTGTTTTGAAATTATTTCTGAGTTTATTTTTTTGTTTCTATCAGGGCTGTTATTTTTGGTGGTACTTTATTCGTGTGTACGTAGGATCGGATCTCTCTCTGACTGAGAATTGTCATTCAGATATGGATTCGGAAAGGTATAGAGCGGCTTGGTTGACTTTTTCAGGAGTGGACCATGAGCAGTCAGGATTAAATTTTAGGACCTGAGAAAAAGAAGAGGATAACCTCGAACAATCATAGTCAGTCTCTTTTCGTCGTACGTGTTCTTTCAAGTACTCTGGCATAATTTGAAATTCAATTAATACTGGCTCGTGGTCGCTATTTAGTGCCGAGACTACTTCGGTTTTTGACGGGCAGTGTATATGACTTGTTAAGAGATGATGTCTATGATGGACGAGGCTGGCTGGGGACGGGTAGGTTGAAGGAGCGAAGGGATATTTAGGTGAGGGTTTTTCACTAGGTACATATACAACGGCTCTTCGGAATGATTCAAGGCCCTGCTGTATATGTTCCAGTGGGGATGCTTTGAGTTTAGGTCGCCAAGTAGGATAATTTTGGAATTGAAATTTTGTATTACGTCTCGTATATCTAGTAATGTCTTCAGTCTGCAATAGGTGGACAGTATTAATATTTCGTGATTTTGTATGTTCACTGTTATAGCTGTTGCTTCCAAGGTCGAAAGTCCCGGAACTATCGTTTCCCTGTGCTTCAGTCCCCGCCGGGCGATGAGCGCGGTGTCGCATGATGAGCGCAGTGTCGCATCCTCGTCCGATCTACGTACAATTCATACGGGGTAATTGCAGGAATTTATAAGGAATTGGCAGGAATTTACAGCGAATTGCACAAATTTCCAAGGAATTTTTAACCTGAAAGGAATTGCGGTGTACAAAATGTTTGAGCGGTTTACCCCTCGCCTAGGTACTTCCTGAAAGTAAATTTTTAATAGCCACTCGTTAAAAAACTTGAAAATCGAATAAGAAATAAAAAAAAATTCGTAAGAGAGAAGCTACACAGGTGGATGTCCAGCAGATATCTTCTTGCTTTCGTACTGAATGCATATCTAAAGCCGCGTTTATTCCCTTCCGATTATCAGAAAGATAGATACTTAGTACACGGTTTAATACACATTAATAAACAATATGCCAAGAAATCGTATGAATGCAGGACAAAGGAAGTGGTTGCAATTAAGACACTCATAATTGGCTTAATTATATATTTTACTTTATAAAATTATAATAGAATCATACATCACTTTTTGATATTAAAATATTTTTTATATATCAGTATTTGTATATTTATACAAAAAGTATAATATAGTTAGAATTTTGATTCAACATTTGTTTATTAAAAATTAACTGTATGTTTTATAAAACTAATGAAAAAACTGGCAACACTCGAGTGTCATACGTCATAAGTTTCCACAACAAATAATATTTGAGCAAGTTTCCTATGTAAATTCACAGAATAAATTAGTAGAAACAAAACACGGCAAAATTTCATACAGGGGCACTAAATATGCTACATTGAGTGTACACAAGAATAAAAAATCTTTGTTTAATTGACAGAATGTTATGTAACTTTAAACAAGATTCATTACTCATATTAAAATTTCTAAAATATGTAGTGTCTTGTTTATATTAGGTTAAGTAATGCCAAGCATTTCATATATATTTACGCACAAAATAGCAATATGCAGTAAATTTTAAGGCAAAAACATAATAGGGCCTCCCTTCAAGCTTCAACACAAATAATGACTATTCTCCGAACAAACACGACGAATTTATATAATATACATAGTGTACCATAATATATCAGTAGGTTAAAGGTTAATCAGCATCGAATCGAAGCTTCATGCGAGGCTCCACTGAAAACGTAGTGGATAATAGAAGTAGAACAGAGTAGGTAGATCTTTAGTTCAGAATGTTTAGATTAAAACGTGCAGGACTATTCATGTTTTGCGCATTCAATTGCATTCATATACATATATAAACGTTTAAAATACGTATTATTTCGAAAAATTCATGGCTGAAAGTCGTTTTGGCAATTATAAGGATTTAAAAAATATATTAACAATCTAAGGGGCAAAATTAAATTTTTCATTTATTTTCATAATTTTTTCGGTTCTAATAATCATATTTGAGCAAAATACATTGTCAACAATAGCCAAAGCCTGCGATGGTTGTTACTACCCCTTTTGAGTAAAAAGAATAATAATATTTTTTCTCCCATTTATGGGAGAGGACTTACTCTGTAATGTCACATTATGAAAGCCAAACCTTGAAAAGGAATTTCGACCAAATAGTTAACTTGCAAAATATAACAACCAAAAAACACTTTCAGCAATAGATTCAGCTTATCAAACTAAACAATTTTGACAAGATACAATTAAAAATGTTATTTTGACCCATTAGAAAACAACAAATACTTCGAAATTTCAACTGCTTATGAGGTTTGCGCATTAAATAGTAAGAGGGCAATGATAGCTGAATATGTATTCCATAATGCTGTTTACATTTTTTTCGCTTAAACTGTTTTTTCTACATTAGCTCAAAATTATTTTGAGGTTATGAATAAATGTAGGAATTTCTCTATCTGTCTTTTACATTGAGCTTCAAAATATAAATATACTCTAACAGTACATAGAAACACCTATATTAAACCAAGTTGATTGACTATAAATAAACGAGCTAAATTTTTCTATTGAAACTTGTAGTTCAAGTAGGAATATCCCGAGACATAAAAAACGCAACAAAAACTTTACGACCTCATTAAAATACCATTACTCTTTGTGGTACCGCGACCGGAAATCAGCTCGCTTGCCTTTATAGGTTTTTAATGTGCGCCGGGTCATTTGATACCGCATTCCGCCATGGCCCGCGGCAATAATAATTATGTCGTAAAGTTTTTATTGCATTTTTTATGTATCAGGAACTTATTACTTGAACTATACTAGTTATTCCAAAACATGTGTGTTAGAAATATAATGTATAACACAATTACTCAAAAGTAATCCTAGACTCTTAATTTTCAAATAATTATATCAAATATGGAGAATCGAATAGAATTATATTTTTTTATAAAAATTACTTTTTTCACTAAATTTAGATTCTGCTCGATTTTAACTTTAATTAACTTGTTTAAACAGAACCCAACATTTTTTAACGAATTATCATTTTTGTTGATTTTTACGGATTTTTATAGTTTTGGAACGTAGTATTTTGTTTAATAAAGTTGGTGGATAGTGTACATATTTTGTCCTGAAAAATATGTTCTTATATCCATTTTGCAAGAGACAAAAATTAGTAAAATTTTCAACTTAATTTATATATAGGGTGTTCCACTTAAAACTCCCAACGCCAATTACTCGAAAACTGAAAGAGGTAGTAAATTCCTGTAAATGGTAGATAATTGGTGTGATCAAGAACTATATTTCGACTTATAATAGATGCCGGCGCCTTTGACGGTTTAGGCGTCGCGACGCCCAGAACAAAATTTTCGATGGCAGAAGTTTGGAAAACAAAAGATGCCAATAGTACTTTTAATTCTGAAGTTTTTTTATTATTAGACATTTTTTTATTTTTTCGTTCGTTTCGGAGTTACTTGACTTTGAAAGTGTAAATATGCTTTATTAAAATTTGCCAATTTAATAAATTGTCTGCATCTAATAGGCTGTGACTATTCTGTTAAATGTCAAAACAGTTGTCATTAGTTAAAAACAGTATTAATTCTTTATTTTGGGGTTTATTTTCAAGTAGTTTTTTAATATCTGATTAACTTCATGGGTCAATACACGAAACAAGAAAAGCTAGACATGGTTTTGGTTTACGGTGAGTGTAAGCGAAATGCGTGGCAAGCGAAAAGTGTTTACGCACAGCGTTATCCTGATAGAAGAAAGCTAGATGATAAAACAATTTTGAATTTATGTAGAAATTTTGTGAATTTCGGTGCATTTGAAAAGCCAAAACGGGAACGATCAAAACCAGCAACAAATGATTTTAACGTTGCACTGGTTCTCCAACAGATTAATGATAATCTGAAGATGTCTTTGAGAGAACTTAAGAGAAATACTAATATCTCAATAAGTTCTACCAGAAGAATTCATAAGCAAAATAAATACCATCCTTAAACAATAAGTTAGAGCCAGGTGACCCCGAAAGGCGCATTAATTTTCTGGCAAGATTTGATTAGTTACTTTACAGTGATGAAAATATCTTTAAAAAATTATTTTGGAGCGATGAAAGTAGATTTCATAACAATGGAGTTGTGAATAGACATAATTGCAGTTACTGGGCACAAAACAATCACCGTTGGAGTACTGAAAGAGGTATCCAGCACGTTTTTGGTATAAATGTATGGTGTAGTATACTCAATGGTTATTTAATAGGACCTCACTTTTGCGAAAGTACTTTAAATAGTGATCGTTATAGTAGTTTTCTTCAAAAATTATTACCTCAGCTGTTAGAAGATGTCCCGATTTAAACTAGGAAGAACATTATTTTTCAACAAGATGGGGTCCCACCCCACAATGCCCAAATTGTAACAGATTATTGAATGTACTGTACTCCAATCATTGGATTGGGACATAGGGTCCACTACAATGACCAGCACGGTCACCGGGTTTGACCCCTCTTCACTTTTTTCTTTGGAGTCAGTTGAAAGACACTGTATATGTAGAGCCTATTGAGGATATGTCGGATCCCCAAAATAAAATAATTGCATCTTGTGCTGCTATAAATAGAAGAATTCTGTTTAGAACTGCAAGTTGAGACTGCTGCGTTCGGGCAAGTCAGAAAATTTTGAACAATTGCTATAAAATATTTTATTTACTTTAGATTTTAGATAAAAAAATGACCATGTGTAAAACACTTATATTTTTTCTGTTTAAATATTTCAACGATACCGTTCTACTTATGTAAATAAGTGATATATATATTTTTTATACATTTATTTAATCTCGGCCTATTTCCGCTACTGAGGCCTAACACCGACGCCTGTAGACGAGCTACCCCCAACCAGGAATTTTGCCGAACCTTTTCCCTTAAGAAGAGTAGGGATCTTTTACTTGCCTAACATTTTAATAGACAAGGGACCTTACATCCCCTCCAAAGGATGGTATATCTCCTATACAACCCTCGCCTAAGGTTGTATAGCTTCCGTGCATACACTGATATACAAGCCGCTGGAAGATGTGTGAGGCGAGGACGCGGTTTCCGTTGGAATGGTTACCCATCCAAGTACTAACTGCGCCTGTCGTTGCTTTACATCGCATACCGAAGTATGTACATAGTAAAGACGCACCTACGCTCGCCCCAAAGTGATATTCACTACCTGTCTTTTAATCTGTCTGTTTTGATTGTTAAAATTTAGGTTAACAGAATAGTAACAGCCTATTAGATGCAGACAATTTATTAAATTGGCAAATTATAATAAAGGGTATATACACTTTCCATGTCAAATAACTCCAAAACGAACAAAAAATTAAAAAAATTTCTAATAATAAAAAAACTTCAGAATTAAAAGTACTACTGGTATCAGTGGTATCTTTAATTTTCCAAACTCCTGCCATCGAAAATTTTGTTCCGGTCGTCGCGACGCCTAAACCGTCAAAGGCGCCGGCATCTATTATAAGTTGAAATATAGCTCTTGATCACATCAATTATCTGCCATTTACAGAAATTTACTGCCTCTTTCAGTTTTCGAGTAATTGGCGTTGGGAGTTTTAAGTGGAACACACTGTATATACGAGATTATTATAATTTTTGAAGGCGTGATCATGCAAAAGAAATTAAGTGCAAATTCGTTTCGAAATCCATAGTTCACGAAATTTTCCTACAGTGACTGACCTAAGAAATTTTTTCATTCTTTAGAACATTCCCATCTGCAATTTTGCATTTTTGTTTTCATAGACGTGTTCTACGTTGTTGTAGGAAGCATTTGTGACTAACGAAATTTTGCGCAAATGCAATTCTTGGAGGTAATTTTTAACCGAAATTTTTTCTTAATTTTATTTTATTCTTGCTCTTCTTTTTGTTTGTTGCAGGGCAACGGAAAATGAAATTTACAAAAAATTTCAGTCAAAAATGCCCCCACAAGGATAAGAAAATTTCATTTGCGCAGTTTCGTTAGTCACAAATGCGTCCTACAACAACTTAGAACACGCCTATGAAAACAAAAATTCAAAATTGCATATGGGGATGTTCTAAAGAATGACGGCCCCCGTCCTTTTATAACGAAAAATCAATTTATTTATTATCATCGATCAAAATCCAAGAACAGGATAACTATAGGCCTTAACTTGGTTTTTTTGGTGATTTAGTACATTTTTCTCTCGTACTTTTAAAGTATGTTTACAACTTAAGCCAGGCTTCACAAAAAGACCAGTAGGTACATTAGTGTATAACCTCAAAATTAATCATTTTTAATTTAATTATTACAAAAGTTTCTTATATACTGTATATTACCCTGTATATTATACTGTAATAATATCATTTAACGTCACTTATTGCGACGTCTAACTGCTTGTTTCCTCCATTATTAGAAGTAAAAAAATAAACATTGAAATTTTGACTCACCCATGAAGTTTTATTCAAATTCGACGATGATGGTAAATAATAAAACCACTTCACATTTTACTAACCACAACCAGTACAACAATAAAACACAAAACTTTTAAACGAATTATTCGTTATCAAGTTATCACCACGTGTTTGTTGAAACGTGTCGCAACAAAAATCTCACTCGATGCGCAGATGAATGTTTTGTTTTGATTGCGATATCAGAAGCATTGTTGTCACTTTGACTGACCTACTCAGTTTTTGTTAGCTTGGCGGTGGCGATGTAGCAATCTACTTAGGCTAGATATCTAGATAGATCAACGTTCAACTATGTTCTATTTTTTGTAATCAAAAGTTATCGATAAAATAGATATGCAAATTTAGTTGTTTAATGTCTTTTTCATTATTTGCTGAAATCACGGCTGAAGTACGCCGAACACGAGTACAATGTTATGCCGAAAACACAATTAGGTACTACCTTCTCAATTGTAATTTTAAAAACAAGAAATATATTTATTTGCGAATATGCATTTTACCATCATAGAAGTTAATTAATTTATTTTAATAGTTGTGAGACACGTATTTGCGGTGAAATCCCTTAAATAACAGGAAACGTCGAACATCGAAAAAAAATTTGTGTTTGATTGTAACTTTCGTTCTCAATATTTTTGTTTTAAATTTGAGTGTACCTGCTTCATACTAAGTGATCTCTAACCGTGCCTTTATGTTAAATTCACTTCTACATAAAAATCTAACTATATACAAGACTTCTAAAGTATAATACAGGGTGTCACCTAGGTCTGAGCGAACTTTTATGATATAAGAATGAGGTATTACTTAACTGCTGAGAAAGTGTTTTTTGTATCAAAATCGATTTGGTTTGGCTAAAATACATCATTCTTATTCTTTACATGAAAAACTTATTGTGTATCAACTATGAAGAAGAATATTTGAAATCTTTTTAACAGGCAGAATAATCATAAAATAAAGCACTTAAATTTACAACCTATATGCTTTGATTATTTCGCCATCTTTAGAAAAATTATTGAAAGTTTCATGAAGTTTCATGAAACGTCAAGTAATTAAATTTCAGGTAAATCCACAGCCATCAAACGTTTCGTACGAACATCTTCATATTATTTTCCAATACTGTTTGAAGCATCTACTGATAAGTTTCAGATCGACCGGGTGATATCATGCGCTCGCCTTCGACATTTCGAAAATGTTTCGCCCATCTTCAGGCAAATTCCTAAAATTGTAATTTTTTATATTTCATGGAAAGTAAGATAAAGAAAGACAACGCCTTAGAAAAGTAAAGACAATGATTTGAAAAACTATCTGTAATTACTTCCACGTCGAGTGGAAGTATAGTAACGCAAAAAAAAATTATATTTTTTTTGTTGAAATAAACTTAAAATGTCATAAAACGTCGAGATTTTAAATTTGAGCGAAAAAAATTTACTGTCTGTCGGTCGGTCTGTCTGTAACCTTTTTTTTGTGAGCACGTTTACTCTGGAACCGTTTAAGATATTCATTTGAAATTTGGTGCACTTGTGTATTATAACAAGATCTGGAACTAGATTATATTTTGATCTAATTCCGCTGGGGGGTTCGGGGGGTAAATTAAATAAGGGTAAATAGGCAAAGCAAGCAAGTAAGGGTCCATAAAATTGCAATTTAAGGCATGCAGTAAAAGTCAAGGTGTGTCTCAAAATTTTTTTTGACATCAGCCACCCCCCCTCTATCACCCCCAATACCACCTCCACAGTATTTGAAAGGGAGTTAAAAAAATTCAATTTTATTTTATGTGTGTACAAGAACGAAACGTCTCAAAACATTTTTTGGCGTTAGCCACAGCCACTACAGCCTCCATTGCCACCCACATCCTATTATTAAAGGGAGTAAAAAATCAATTTAAATTGAAATTTAGTGTGTGTACGAGAACCAAGGGCCTCTAAAATTTATAATGGCATTAGTCACCACCTCTACCATCCTCATTGCCACCCCCACCCTGTTGTCTGAGGGAATAAAAAATTAAATCGGGATTTAGTGCGTATAATACGAGAACCAAGGACCTTTAAAATTTATTTTGGAATTAGCCACCCCTCTGGGGATTTTTTCATCATTTAATAAATTAACTTGTTAAAATAAAATTCCTGCTTGGCATTAAAAAATAATATCTTAATTTTGTTACTATATGTTAGTAGACCACATGTATACATTTTCTACTGAAATCCAAAGGATAATAGGCATATTCTAAAAAAATATATATATTATATAAACATCTCTACTTTTGTATACCGGATGACCCAAAAAGTACCTACCCCTCCCACTTTTTCTGCAGTTTTAGAAATAAAATTCTGAAATTAGGGAAATCAAATATAGGATCAATTGGCCACACTTTGACTTTTCGGTGACCAAAAAATCACTTCCAGTATGGCCGGAAATTGCCACAACTTTCTTATTTTAAATAGCACCCTATATATTTAAATCACGTTTCTCATAAAGCTGTAATTTCTTTCTTGTATGCTTTTTCAGACTTAAAATCGGATAAAAAATAGCCTTGAAAATGTATTTATTTGCTATTTGTAGTTGGCTTTGTAATTCAGGAGCAAATTTAAAAAATTTCGAAGTAGACCTTTGAATTTAAATAAGATTTTTCAAGAAATTTAATGTAAAATTAGCCTATTCTGTTCAGTTGCTTGGATTGAAATGATTTTCCTAATTTTTCATTTCATGGAAATTAATTTGTCATAACCCCTGTTTTTCAAATAGTACCCTATATGTTTTATTTTTTATCAGATAGAATGGTAAATTTGCCTTAGAGTGGTTTTTCCAAATTAAAAATTGAATATCAATTAAAATAAATATTAAGCTTTTTATAGAAGCGTTTCGAAGTATGTGTCCATACCTTGCAGTAAGCTATGTTATTTGTAATTCGAGAAAATTTATTTTGATAAATATGACAAGTTTGATGAATCATTAGCAAAAAAACAAAAATTCTCAAATGAGCAATAACAACCATCACGGAAAATATGGATTTGTCGAGTTTTATCATCATTACAATTAAAACTATTAAATTTACTATAGAAGTTGAAATAGCAACAGTAAAATCACAACTAATATCTTTAATGCCTTTAAACTAAAAACTTTCTTTTCCCTATATCCGCCGGCACATGTTGTAATCAGAGAAATAATGCTATCCACATGATACCAGTATTCTGCATGTTAACTGAAACAAAGAGAAATGCAGTGAGAAATTATCACAAAAACAGACCTTCCACACACCGTAATATTAACATCTCAGATGAGCAATAACAACCATCACGGAAAATATGAGTTTGTCGAGTTTTATCATCATTACAATTAAAATTATTAAATTTACTATAGAAGTTGAAATAGCAATAGTAAAATCTCAACTAATATCTTTAATGCATTTAAACAAAAAACTTACTTTTCTCTATATCCGCCGGCACATGTAATCAGAGAAATAATGCTATCCACATGATACCAGTATTCTGCATGTTAACTGAAACAAAGAGAAATGCAGTGAGAAATTATCACAAAAACAGACCTTCCACACACCGTAATATTAACATCTCAGATGAGCAATAACAACCATCACGGAAAATATGAGTTTGTCGAGTTTTATCATCATTACAATTAAAATTATTAAATTTACTATAGAAGTTGAAATAGCAACAGTAAAATCACAACTAATATCTTTAATGCATTTAAACAAAAAACTTAAATTTACTATAGAAGATATAAATTTACTATAGAAGTTGAAATAGCAATAGTAAAATCACAACTAACATCTTTAATGCATTTAAACAAAAAACTTACTTTTTTTTATATCCGCCGGCACATGTTGTAATCAGAAATAATGCTATACATATGACATCAGTATTCTGCATGATAACTGAAACAAAGAGAAATGCGGTGAGATATGATCACAAAAACAGACCTTTCAGACACCATAATATTAACATGTCAGATGAGCAATAACAACCATCACGGAAAATATGAGTTTGTCGAGTTTTATCATCATTACAATTAAAATTATTTAATTTACTATAGAAGTTGAAATAGCAATAGTAAAATCACAACTAATATCTTTAATGCATTTAAACAAAAAACTTACTTTTCCCTATATCCGCCGGCACATGTTGTAATCAGAGAAATAATGCTATCCACATGATACCAGTATTCTGCATGTTAACTGAAACAAAGAGAAATGCAGTGAGAAATTATCACAAAAACAGACCTTCCACACACCGTAATATTAACATCTCAGATGAGCAATACCAACCATCACGGAAAATATGAGTTTGTCAAGTTTTATCATCATTACAATTAAAATTATTAAATTTACTATAGAAGTTGAAATAGCAACAGTAAAATCACAACTAATATCTTTAATGCATTTAAACAAAAAACTTACTTTTCCCTATATCCGCCGGCACATGTTGTAATCAGAGAAATAATGCTATCCACATGATACCAGTATTCTGCATGTCAACTGAAACAAAGAGAAATGCAGTGAGAAATTATCACAAAAACAGACATTCCACACAACGTAATATTAACATCTCAGATTGAGCAATAACAACCATCACAGAAAATATGAGTTTGTCGAGTTTTATCATCATTACAATTAAAATTATTTAATTTACTATAGAAGTTGAAATAGCAATAGTAAAATCACAACTAACATCTTTAATGCATTTAAACAAAAAACTTACTTTTTTTATATCCGCCGGCACATGTTGTAATCAGAAATAA
This sequence comes from Leptura quadrifasciata, assembly GCA_963675555.1. NCBI lineage: Eukaryota > Metazoa > Arthropoda > Insecta > Coleoptera > Cerambycidae > Leptura > Leptura quadrifasciata. Next base: position 52,920,299 of record OY776682.1, on the reverse strand, counting down.
TGCTATCCATATGACATGCATGATAACTGAAACAAAGAGAAATGCGGTGAGAAATGATCACAAAAACAGACATTCCACACTCCATAATATTAACATGTCAGATGAGCAATAACAACCATCACGGAAAATATGAGTTTGTCGAGTTTTATCATCATTACAATTAAAATTATTTAATTTACTATAGAAGTTGAAATAGCAATAGTAAAATCACAACTAACATCTTTAATGCATTTAAACAAAAAACTTACTTTTTTTTATATCCGCCGGCACATGTTGTAATCAGAAATAATGCAATGAACATGATACCAGTATTCTGCATGTCAACTGAAACAAAGAGAAATGCAGTGAGAAATTATCACAAAAACAGACCTTCCACACAACGTAATATTAACATCTCAGATTGAGCAATAACAACCATCACAGAAAATATGAGTTTGTCGAGTTTTATCATCATTACAATTAAAATTATTTAATTTACTATAGAAGTTGAAATAGCAATAGTAAAATCACAACTAACATCTTTAATGCATTTAAACAAAAAACTTACTTTTTTTTATATCCGCCGGCACATGTTGTAATCAGAAATAATGCTATCCATATGACATCAGTATTCTGCATGATAACTGAAACAAAGAGAAATGCGGTGAGAAATGATCACAAAAACAGACATTCCACACTCCATAATATTAACATGTCAGATGAGCAATAACAACCATCACGGAAAATATGAGTTTGTCGAGTTTTATCATTATTACAATTAAAATTATTTAATTTACTATAGAAGTTGAAATAGCAATAGTAAAATCACAACTAACATCTTTAATGCATTTAAACAAAAAACTTACTTTTTTTATATCCGCCGGCACATGTTGTAATCAGAAACAATGCTATCCATATGACATCAGTATTCTGCATGTTAACTGAAACAAAGAGAAATGCGGTGAGAAATGATCACAAAAACAGACATTCCACACACCGTAATATTAACATCTCAGATGAGCAATAACAACCATCACGGAAAATATGAGTTTGTCGAGTTTTGTCATCATTGCAATTAAAATTATTAAATTTACTATAGAAGTTGAAATTTTTTTTTTTTTTTTTTTTATACATTTATTTAACGTCGGCCTATTTCCGCTACTGAGGCCTAACACCGACGCCTGTAGACGAGCTACCCCCAACCAGGAATTTTGCCGAACCTCTTCCCTTAAGAAGAGTAGGGATCTTTTACTTGCCTAACATTTAATAGACAAGGGACCGACGGCTTTACATCCCCTCCGAAGGATAGTATATCTCCTATACAACCCTCGCCTAAGGTTGTATAGCTTCCGCGCATACACTGATATACAAGCCGCTGGAAGATGGGTGAGGCGAGGACGTGGTCTTCGTTGGAACGGTCACCAATCCAACTACTAACCACGCCTAACGTTGCTTTACATCGCATATCGAAGTATGTACATAGTAAAGACGCACCCACGCTCGCCCCCTAGAAGTTGAAATAGCAATAGTAAAATCACAACTAATATCTTTAATGCATTTAAACAAAAAACTTACTTTTTTTATATCCGCCGGCACATGTTGTAATCAGAAATAATGCTATCCATATGACATCAGTATTCTGCATGTTAACTGAAACAAAGAGAAATGCGGTGAGAAATGATCACAAAAACAGACCTTCCACATTCCATAATATTAACATCTCAGATTAGCAATAACAACCATCACGGAAAATATGAGTTTGTCGAGTTTTATCATCATTACAATTAAAATTATTTAATTTACTATAGAAGTTGAAATAACAATAGTAAAATCACAACTAATATCTTTAATGCATTTAAATAAAAAACTTACTTTTCCCTATATCCGCCGGAACATGTTGTAATCAGAGAAATAATGCTATCCACATGATACCAGTATTCTGCATGTCAACTGAAACAAAGAGAAATGCAGTGAGAAATTATCACAAAAACAGACCTTCCACACACCGTAATATTAACATCTCAGATTGAGCAATAACAACCATCACGGAAAATATGAGTTTGTCGAGTTTTATCATTATTACAATTAAAATTATTTAATTTACTATAGAAGTTGAAATAGCAATAGTAAAATCACAACTAACATCTTTAATGCATTTAAACAAAAAACTTACTTTTTTTATATCCGCCGGCACATGTTGTAATCAGAGAAATAATGCTATCCACATGATACCAGTATTCTGCATGTTAACTGAAACAAAGAGAAATGCAGTGAGAAATTATCACAAAAACAGACCTTCCACACACCGTAATATTAACATCTCAGATTGAGCAATAACAACCATCACAGAAAATATGAGTTTGTCGAGTTTTATCATCATTACAATTAAAATTATTTAATTTCCTATAGAAGTTGAAATAGCAATAGTAAAATCACAACTAATATCTTTAATGCATTTAAACAAAAAACTTACTTTTCCCTATATCCGCCGGCACATGTTGTAATCAGAGAAATAATGCTATCCACATGATACCAGTATTCTGCATGTTAACTGAAACAAAGAGAAATGCAGTGAGAAATTATCACAAAAACAGACCTTCCACACACCGTAATATTAACATCTCAGATTGAGCAATAACAACCATCACAGAAAATATGAGTTTGTCGAGTTTTATCATCATTACAATTAAAATTATTTAATTTCCTATAGAAGTTGAAATAGCAATAGTAAAATCACAACTAATATCTTTAATGCATTTAAACAAAAAACTTACTTTTCCCTATATCCGCCGGCACATGTTGTAATCAGAGAAATAATGCTATCCACATGATACCAGTATTCTGCATGTTAACTGAAACAAAGAGAAATGCAGTGAGAAATTATCACAAAAACAGACCTTCCACACACCGTAATATTAACATCTCAGATGAGCAATAACAACCATCACGGAAAATATGAGTTTGTCAAGTTTTGTCATCATTGCAATTAAAATTATTAAATTTACTTTAGAAGTTGAAATAGCAACAGTAAAATCACAACTAACATCTTTAATGCATTTAAACAAAAAACTTACTTTTTTTATATCCGCCGGCACATGTTGTAATCAGAAACAATGCTATCCATATGACATCAGTATTCTGCATGTTAACTGAAACAAAGAGAAATGCGGTGAGAAATGATCACAAAAACAGACATTCCACACTCCATAATATTAACATCTCAGATGAGCAATAACAACCATCACGGAAAATATGAGTTTGTCGAGTTTTATCATCATTACAATTAAAATTATTTAATTTACTATAGAAGTTGAAATAGCAATAGTAAAATCACAACTAACATCTTTAATGCATTTAAACAAAAAACTTACTTTTTTTATATCCGCCGGCACATGTTGTAATCAGAAATAATGCTATCCATATGACATCAGTATTCTGCATGTTAACTGAAACAAAGAGAAATGCGGTGAGAAATGATCACAAAAACAGACCTTTCAGACACCATAATATTAACATCTCAGATGAGCAATAACAACCATCACGGAAAATATGAGTTTGTCGAGTTTTATCATCATTGCAATTAAAATTATTAAATTTACTTTAGAAGTTGAAATAGCAACAGTAAAATGACAACTAATATCTTTAATGCATTTAAACAAAAAACTTACTTTTCCCTATATCCGCCGGCACACGTGTCAGAAATAACGCTATCCATCACAACAACACAACTTCGACACACCGGAATATTAACATCTCAGATGAGCAATAACAACCATCACGGAAAATATGAGTTTGTTGAGTTTTATCATCATTACAATTAAACTTATTAAATTTACTATAAAAGTTGAAATAGCAATAGTAAAATCACAACTAATATCTTTAATGCATTTAAACAAAAAACTTACTTTTTCCTATATCCGCCGGCACATGTTGTAATCAGAAATAACACTATCCATATGACATCAGTATTCTGCATGTCAACTGAAACAAAGAGAAACGCGGTGAGAAATGATCACAAAAAAGAAAATAATAATAATAATAATATATAAGCAGGAGGGGCTGACCTCCATCTATCAAGCCTTTGGTGAGGAGCGCCACCACTTACTCCAGCTGGGGTGCAAAACCGAACCGGCAGCCCTAGTGCACCCGGGAGGGGAAAGCATCTTTCCCTCTGGTGTCGGTCGTGCGCTTGTTGGGCTAACCACCCACAAGTTCTACACTCCGGTTCCAATTAACCGAAGGCAGGGCCCCCACAATCGATCCCATCCGGATAGGGGTCACGGGCAAGGTGGTGGGGCCCAACCGGATCGATTGCCTAATGACGACGACCGCGAGCTACAAGGACGCTTTGAGTGGACCGATGATTTAAGGGACGACCTTCTGCTGTGCTATGAAAGCAGTAAGCCCGCGCGGAGGGGATACATGGCGCGGATGCATGTTCTGTGGTGTGAGAGGCTACCAGAGCATAGCGCCTTCACGCCACAAAATCTGTGTGACTATATATCCCACCTTCGTAGTAGGGGCTACGTGAGGGCTGCTCCTGGACCGGTGAATGAGGTGGCCGAAGAGCCGCCACAATCACCGGTTGAGGACGTAGCTCTCCTCGTTCCGCCAATACCAGAGGGCCTCAGTACCAGAAGGGGGATACACCATCTGAAAACCCCCGGGCCACAAGACCTGGCCAGAGTGGACGCTGAAATTCGTACAGCGCTACCAGAAGAGGCTGACATTATATGTAATATTAACGTCTCAGATGAGCAATAACAACCAGTGCTGATAATAAATGAACTCGACTCTACATCTCCGAAACATTGGCAATGCGCCGATCTGCTTACTAAAATAAATAAAATCTCGCTAAATGGGCAGAAAGCGTAGTAACGAGTTTTTATCTATTCAACTGTCAGAATTGTTACTCTCATCATGTTAAAGAAAGTATATCTCAAACATAAGCCAATTAAAATGATCTTGATGACAGAAATGAGAGTGAACTAATTTTTCTTTTAGTTTGTTGAAATCTTTAATATTTATTGAAATTGGTAATAATTTATGACAAAAAATACTTTACTTCAAATCGTATATGAAAGTTGGTGATATACATATTTAAACAAAAAACTCTCTCAACTCTTTCCTTATCCGCTGCGCTGGCATATACTGTAGTCAGAAATAATGTTATCCATATAGCATAGTCAGAATAGCACAAGAAATCAATATAAAGGAACTTTTCCCTCAACAATTTTATGGTTGAATTTTGTTGAGGAGGTGCTTACGAGTACCCAAAAAATTGGCCAAAATAGGTTTGTTGAAAAAAAATTAAATTGTTAATAACAATTGGAGCACAGGGTCTTTGAAGTACACAAGTTTTTTGGGTACTCCTGAGCACCTCCCCAACCGGATCTAATCGTAAAATTGCTGATGCAAAAAATTCCACTTCAAACCCTATTTTGACTGCATTAATATTATTTTAATTTTCTTCATGCCACCTGAAAGAAATAGAAATGCAATGGGCAATTATCACAAAAACAGACCTTCGACACACCGTAACATTAATTTCTCAGATGAGCAGTAACAACCATCACGAAAAATATGTGAAATGTTTTATCATCATTAAATTTGAAATTATTAAAGGAGCACGCACATTTCTTAGGTAAAAGTGGTTTCGGTCAAATAAGCTGAAATTCGAATATGTTGTACTTCTTGTCGTTGTGAACAAGAGCCTCAATGGGCGACCTCCGAAAATGGGCAGTTTTTGAGCTACACTATAAAAAGATAGTATGGATGATGGTGTGTATTTATTATGAGAATTGTTTAAACTCTATTGTAGCGGGGATATGGCTCAGTGGCAGAGCGTTCGTTTTGCATGTGAAACGCCCCGGGTTCGATCACTGGTGTCACCAGAATTTCTTTTATATACCATTCCTGCTTAATTACTATCATTTTTAAAACTGCATATATAATTTGACAACCATAATTATTAGTAAACTAAAAAATTAAAGAACAGGGCCATTAAACATAATTAAAATGGATTATATTTTCATTCCTGCTTCATAACTGCTACTGGATGTATATCCTCTTGTCGCGGTCTATGACCGGCATCAATAATATTTGCAAGCATTACGATGCTAGAATATTTAACTCGTGGCTGATGTCTGGCATATCCTAAGAACCACAATACGTTTGCAACATGTGCACATGAACCAAGTCTTCTGGCTCCAGTTTTACAACTGCAGTAGTACCCTAAGATCGGTTCATTATCTTCAACTAAATCTTGTTCGTTAGCTTGTTGGATTACATCGTCATCAATATGACATGCTATCCAGAGTTTGGTATTTGGTTGCATTCCTGAAACGGGAATAAATCCGCATTCTGATTAGACCTGGTTCATTTCCAAGTTCATCGTATTCAAATCGGTCTGAGTCCTCTCTTTGAAGTTTTTCTTGAACGTAACCAGGTGCCAAATTGACTTGATAAATTCATACTGTAAGCTCCTTTACATAATTTAAATTAAGTCTGGGAAAAAGGGGTATATGATTTTCAATTAAATGAACCCATCTTGCGTTTATAGTGTGAAGGTTGTTTATTTCAACTCTGGCTTGAAGAACGTTAGGTGTCTGAGATTTATCTAGCATTATTTGAGGTAGTTCTGCGTTTGCTCCCTCCATAAGTATTGCCTCTTGATATTAAGTATTCCTCCAGCAATCCGATAAAAGTCTCCGATATTAATAGCATGGTGCATGGGAATGATTTTTTCAAAAAAATTAAAAACAATTTTCATGTGACCATTACGTGGCCTCTACTAACCACCTTGTTTTGGTAATCAATCTGGAATCATTAGCTTCTTCGGTATTTAGTTCACCACGCTCTAGACGTGATGGCATTTTGTAATTAATACCTATATTTTCAAGAAATGGCAAAGCGACTGAATAACCACGGTCCACAATAGAAGTGTCATCATTATTGAACCATTCTCGAAGCCCATTGGCATTCACTTCAAATTCGTTACGGAGCATTGAGGCGTTATTATTACGCGAATCGGAGAAGTAAGGACCTTGAATATCTAATATATATCCATCCGGGGCTACAACGAGGGTTGGCTTTATCAAATGACGGCCATTATGGACTGAATATGATTGTCTCAGTGCTCTAAAATTGCTAATTTTCGGAATATAGGCATAAGTTCCATCTATATATGCAATCGCTATACGCAGATCCCGATTAGAGTTATAGAGTTCATTCGCAAAATCCCTCACATGTCTCTGTATATATTGCTCTCTTGTAATTGAATTCAATCCTATATTTAGAGGAACAAAACGTACCATCAATGATCTTCTTATTGTGGTAATAACAAGACTTACAGCTTGCTTGCTTGTGTACCTGAGACTTTCAAAAAATCATCAGATAATCCTTGACGAGGTTTGCATAGGAATAATAACAAATCTCTTTTGCTAATATGTCGATGAGTCTTTTGGCCAGGTACAGGTACAGGATCACAATATGTACACAAATTTTGAAATTGTAGGCGTGTTATTGGGCTTATAGACCGGAACTCATCGTCAGTAAAACTATTTTTATCGTTAATATCGGGCTCATCAATTCTAGCTGATCGACGTAAAACCTGTAAAATATTTTGCAACTGTGCACCGTTTAAGCGATATGGTCTACTATAAAATTGCAAACCCTCAAACAGAACTCGTAGAACAAAGCCACTGGCGTCTAAATGATGATGACAGCACTGAGCTGATTCGGGTATATAAATATTTTTTATGATAAAGACTTTAACTCTATACTCGACAGAAAGCCTACTAAGATTGTGTAACCCATTGCAAAACATACAAGAATTATTTGTGGTCTGCTTTAAAACATTTAATTTCAAACAATCAGGATCACGTGCTAACTCATCAATCTCGGCATTGACAGTTCGATTGCAATTAAGACATATGCGACAGTTAGCTTCAATATCTCGAGGTGGTAAGTTAACATCTTCACGAGGACGAATTGCAATTTGACGCTTGAGTTCATTTTCATTTCCAGAAATGCTAACCATTGCTCGTGGCTGTAAACCAATGTTATATATATATAACAGTTTACTCTTCGCCTAACAACCAAAAGTTAGACGCTTGTTATAGAATTTCTGCTATTGTTAACTAATACAATACCAAAGTTGTAACAAATAAACACACAGTTCAAATGTGCTTTTAGAGGGTGGAATATTAAAACTAATATTTTTAGTAGCAAACTTCTCTATAATATCCTTATTTACTATAAATAACGTAACCAGACTGCAACCAATAGTTACTCTTCGGGTTATGTGACCCGCCGAGCGCTGAATTACAAGTTAAAAGCCTGGCGCTTTAAATGTAATGATTGCATATTACCATCAAAACGCTTATGCTTCGCTTGCAACAAACACCAGCCGAAAGACTGATCCTACTTAAAGGAGCTCTCGTGTCGGTCGTCACACACCACTTGCAGACTGCAGTTTCGAGCTGATACGAGGATCAGGATCACTTGACCATTTAGTACATTTCGGTGTCTTTGGGATAGCGACATGTAAAATAGTCAGCAGGCGCCATCTAGACTGGGCTTAGCATAATTGAAATGTGCTTTTAGAGGGCGGAATATTAAAACATAATAATTTTAGTTCAAACTCCTCTATAAAATCCTTATTTTACTATAAGGAACGTAACGTTTATTTTTCGATTGCAACAGACATTGGACCGCTAGATGGCGATTGACCTTACACGTCTGAAGAACTTTCATTATATTTTCCAAAGTGGATATTAAACGTTCACAAAGAAGGGTTCAAATCGACTGTTTCAGATAGAGAATAATACAAAATCTATACTTACTGTTTCGTTTTTGCTTAACTGCTTCACTCATGGTACCAATTGGACGTCGTAACACTATAAATCTAACACAGTAAATACTTTCTTAAATTTAAACCTGAAAAGGAATTTTGAAACACAAGAAAAAGACAATATAAAGTTTAAAAATATATATTAAATCTTTTAAAAAATTATGTCTTTACAAAACTTCAAGAAAAATGTACTGACAAACTATATTCTGGCCCGTGTACAACACATAGTGAGGAACGAAACGACTCATAATGTACCAACTACCATCCAATGTTTAGTTTTTAGCTAACGATTACACAAAAAGATTCAGTGTAAAGTTCGATGTTTAACGACTTATACTCTGCAATTACAGATTCATGCGTTCAGGCAAGGCGGTCCCATGCACGTTCTGAGTACATGGTAACTATACTTTTTTGACACCAAATCACTGAGAAACCGGTTTAGGTCAAATACCGTTAAAATCCATAATTTTCCCGTCAAAATCGACTGCTAGAAAATGATACGGCACCCTCGACGCTAGGGCTATTTTCGCTAAAACTCTCGAAATACTTTGACTAGAGACTGGATTAACTTGTCCTCATATTTAACACAACGCATGAGCTGCAGTGCTTAACAACGTGGATTCATAAAAAGGTAGGTTTTCGTTATACTTTCTAAATTTTGTGGTCGGGGCGACATTACGTCCCCGTGCGCGACGTTTAGTATACTCTCTAAAATTACACTCCTTGATGAGTTTCTGATTTTTTGCACAAAAAATGCTCCATAGAGCGAAAATGTGATTGAATGTATAAAAACCTCTTCCAACAGCATTTTTACGTGAAGCACGCTTTTCATGCGAAATGTTTCCGGATTTTGTTACAGTTTCCAAAAGTTCATCGAAGGTTTTGGCGTGTTCTTTAACAATACCGCTCATGTGACATGCGCGTAATACAAACTTGAGTAAGGACACAAGTATACAAGTTTCTTCTCCAAATCAGATAATGAACAATTGAATATGTTTTTATCTACGTGTTGCCTATAGGAGTCAATAGATGGTTCTCGCCTCATGAGGCAACTACCTGAATGCATTACTACTGTCATTTTTATATTCCATTATTCTCTGTTTTAGGTACCTTCCTGTTTATCCAATATAGATTTTATCACATTGAATACAAGGTATTTCATAGATTTTTCATCCGATTGCAGTTCTTTTTGTATTTTAACTTAAACTTTTAATTTAGATTTGAGTAAATTTTCAAAATGTTGCCGAGGCTAAATTAAAGCATTTAGAAAGTTGAACATTTTTGGATATATAAAAGACCACTCAAATTTTCAAATCCATTTTGAGATATTAAAATCCGTTAATTAGGAGAGCCTAGGGAATTGTTTAAAAATTTGGCGCAAATTTTTTTGCTTATATACAAATGCAATAACTTTGAAAATTTTCAGCGGATTTTTAATTTTAAAATATATTATGAAAGTACTCGGAAAGATGCTTCTTTAAAAAAGCAAGCAAGATGATTCGGTTGTTAGTGTGAACGATTCATCTTTTGGAGTCTGATGGACTTTTAATTTATTTCAAAAGTGAATGTTAACGTTCACAAAATTTAGGGTTCAAGATGACTGTTTCAAACGGAGAATAATATGAAAATTTATACTTACTGTTCGTTTATGCTTAACTGCTGCTCTAATGGTATCTACTGGACGTCGTAACACTATAAACCTAACACTGGATGTACCACACTTTCTTAAAATCTTACCTGAAAGGGAATTTTGTTAGAAAACACAATTAAAAGGCAATATAAAGTTCAAAAATATATATTGATTCTTGAAAAATTTATGGTTTTACAACAACTTTTAAGAAATATGTTTAACAAACACTAGTCTGGCCCGTGTGCAATACATGGTGAGGAACTGAACGATTCATAATGTACCAACTACCATCCAAAATGCAGTTTTGTGAGCTAACGATTACACAAAAAGATTCAAGAAAAGTTCAATGTTTCTGAAATTTGGTGGGCTTTTGCTTGCCTGTCTTATTCACGTATTTGTATTTCAATACCAATTTTGGTCGCTCCTCAGAGCTTAAAAATGCTTGAAGCGCTACTACTTCGAATTGTATTCTGCAATTACAATTTTATACGTTCAGGCAAGGCGGTTCCCATGCACATATGAGTACATGGTAAAGATACTTTTCTGACACCGAATCACTGAGGAACCGGTTTAGGGCAAACCCCGTCAAAACTCATCATTTCCCCGTCAAAATCGACTGCTAGGAAACGATGGGGGTCCCATGTCGCTAAGGGCTATTTTCGCTAAAACTCACGATATACTTTGGATAGTCGCTGAATTAACTTGTCCTCATATTCAAGACCTCGTATGAGTTGCAGTGCTTGACAACGTGGATTCGTAAAAGGGTTTTTAATTTTGAAAATTCCGAAGTTAAAGTCAAATTTTGTTATAAATAAATAAATAACACCACAGAAATTAGACAACCCTCAATTCCAGAAGCCAGGGCTTGTGCGGAAGGGGGTTACACATTTAAAAAACGCGGACATACAACCATTTCCTCCAACAGTGCCAGTGCCGGAGCCAGGATTCGAACCCGGTGGTGCGATGTCCGTGTGATTAATCGCGATTGCCACCTCGCGCCTTAACCTACTCGGCTATCGACCAGACTGAATTATAGTTCATAAAATTTTGGTGTCGGGGCGACATTACGTCCCTGTGCAGCGACATTTACTGCATTTTCTAAAATGACGCTCCTTGAGGAGTTATGAAAATTTTGCATAAAAATCGCTCCGTAGAGCGAAAATATGATTACAAATATTAAAAACCTCTTCCACGATATTTTTACGTGAAGCACGCTTTTCATACGAAATATTTCCTAAGTCGGATTTTGTTACAACGTCGAACAGTATGCCGAGGGTTTTACCGTGTTCTTTAACATTAGAACCGGTGTTATTGTGAATGATCCATCTTAACACGTCTGAAGGACTTTTTGTTACCCTAAAGTGGATATTATAATGTTCACCTGAAGGGTTCGAAACGACTGTTCCAGACGAAAAATATAAAAATCTATACTTACTGTTTCTTTTGCTTTATTGCTTCACTGATGGTACCAATTGGACGTGTTGTAAATCTAACACAGTAAATACTAACACTTTCTTAAATTAACCTCAAAGGGAATTTTGAAACACAAGAAAAAGACGATATAAAGTTCCAAAATGTATATTAATCTTTTAAAAATATGTTTTTAAAAAAATTCAAGAGAATGTATGGTGATGAATGAAACGATTTACAATGTAACCAACTACCATCCAGTGCTTAGTTTATAGCAAACTATACACAAAAAGATTCAGTAAAAAGTTCAATGTTTATAATTTTGGTGGGCTTTTGCTTGCCTGTTTATTTACGTAATTCAGTTCAACAATAATTTAGGACGCTTCTCAAAACTTAAAAATGCTTGAATCGTAACGACTTTGAATTATACTGTGGCAATTATGGATTAATACGTTCAGGCAAGGCGGTCTCATGCACATCTGAGTACATAGTAAAGATACAAAAATCTATACTTACTGTTTCTTTTGCTTAACTGCTTCATTGATGGTACCAATTGGATGTCGTAACACTATAAATCTAACACAATAAATACTAACACTTTCTTAAGTTAACTTGAAAAGGAATTTTGAAACACAAGAAAAAGACGATATAAAGTTCAAAAAAGTTTATTAATCTTTTCAAAAATATGTTTTTACAAAAAATTTAAGAAAATCTGAGTACATGGTAAAGATACTTTTCTACTACCGAATCACTGAGGAACCGGTTTAGGGCAAATACTCGGAAGAAAACCCATCGTTTTTCCACCAAAATCGACTGGTGGGAAATGAAATGGCACCCTCAACGAACCGTTTATGTACGTATTATGTTTTAAAGACAAACGCTATTTTTTAATATTCTTTATGCGCAAAAATTACGGAACTGATATTACATAAAAATAATTTTATATCCGCAAATATATGCATATTGAAAAGAAGTTGTGCGTAACGACAAACTTGAGCAAGAAAAAATACATTTTATTCCACAGAAAAAACAATATAATGCCCAAAGGCAAGTTATACGTTTATAAAAATTTATAATTTTTATTCATTATATTATTACCATATAACACTCTAATAGAGAGACGTAGCAACTTACTCTAGTTGTTTCTGATATAAGAAACTGTCATTCTTTATGATTTTTACGGAAAAGAAACACATTATATAAACTAAACAACCTCCAAATCTCAAAGAAGTTTGTACTGGTGAACATGGGCATACATCCTCTATCAACAGTGTCATCCATTGAAAGTGGAACTGGAACCCAGAGGCAAGATAAACAATGAAGCAGGTGGCGCGTGCCATCAAACGCTCTTCTACCTACTGCCCCCATGAGCGGTCATCCCCTTCCTACTTACTGAAACAAATTAAAAATTAAATGTATATTTATTACAAGGACATAACGTCGACAAACTCTCATAAGATTTTTTTCAGAGAGCTAATATTTGCCATCACAAAATCAGGATTAATTGTCATCACTGTAAAAAGGTTTGAAGGAATTCTTTTAATAAAGTAAAATTAATATTTATATTTTCGTATAAAAAGAAGTTGTCCTCAGAAGTTAAACAAACAATTACTCTTGTTTTATTTCCAAAAAAATATTAAATGAAATGGAAGAATTTAATTGCAAGAAGTTATATAAAAAATGACAAATAACACAATGAAATTGAATAAAATTATCATTCTTATTGACATACACACTGTTCTAAACCACTAAATATAGTGTTCTGCAGCACAAATATAACATTGATACGATTTAATCAAATTTATAATGTTTAAGGACATACTCTTAATTATGCTATTAATGTAAAGAAACATGTCACCTGCTTCAAAGGTTTCATATGCGGTTAGAAATTGTTATGCCTTTAAGAATATTAGCCTATATAAAATTATTACCCCTTCATACTTGCTGGGACAAATTGAATTAAATTAATCTTCAATTAACTTGATATTTATTTCGTCTAGAAACTGGTTCCATAACTAGTGAATCGGAAAACTCTACAAGTCGAAATTTTTGCCTGGGTTAATACTTAGTTCATTCACTGAAACAATTGAGAAAAAACTAAAATTTACATAAATTAAGGAGGTATATTAAGGTCACTATTCACCATAAACTATGAAGTAGAAAAAAATTATAGGGTGGTGTTCAGAATGGCAACATAGTCAACACGGGAACAGTTCCTTGAATATATTAATAATCATCATCACACCAAAGAGATATACTAATAGTTTTCTTTATCGTATTATTATTATTGTAAATGTATAACGTTTCAAACTATAAAATACAGTAAAAGGGATCCAATATTTTTGTCTATTTTAGGGAATCCAGCGAAATATCAACATTATTTCTAGGAGATAAGTTATCCATTTAGAAAAATACAATCATTTTTAACAGTTTAGAACATGAATCGTTTTTAAGAATATAGATATTAATAAATCGAGGCGAGCAGACGTTAGAATTTCCGTGTTTTCGTTTAATTTATATAGATAATGAGAGAACAATATTTCCTCCCGCTCCGGGTATAGCGAAGTTACTCAATTCAGCTGGTGATTTCATATCCAGTGATAAACTATTTGACATATTGTCCTCTTTAAAATAATTTGTATTTTCTTTATGCGCCTTGAAATAAATTGAATAATTATACCGCAATCACTTACTTTGGTATTTATTTGATCTACGCATATTTTTATTTTTTATAAAATTTGATGGTACATACATGATTTGTGTCTTGATACGCAAGGAGATGGGAAAAGACATCACATTGTCATACCTGGCTTCATAAACGGAAATCATTGCATCGGCTCAAAATTATTTCTCTTCACTGAAACAAATGATAAAGGGTTTTAAAATATATGTCAAATTATTAAATATTTTTTAATCCTCAAAGGCCAAAAAATGATAAATTGGTGATTTCAGAATGGCAACATAGTCATCATGGAATGATCGTCCCTTGAATATATTAATTATCATCATCACACCAAAAAGATATATACAATGTTTTTTATTGTAATGTTACTGTAAGTATATTAAAGGCTTTCTATACTTATTTAATTTAGTGGATATGACAGAGTAACCTTAGTACTTTTTTCTATATGGGGGACGTATATTTATAAGAAAATATAACAACCTTTAATAGTTCAGAATTTAGAATTAAGTGGATAGATGATAGATATTTTCTGTAAAAAGTGGGGGATCACCACAACGAAAAAATTTAGAACTAGTTATACAGTTGGGAAACACAATTTTCAGCAGCCGTTTCTAAAAATTTTTAGATTTTGAGGTTGACATGTAAATCAAATTTCTCTGAGTACTCTTTACCACTGCGTTTCGTTTGCGTTCGTTAGGGAAAAATTATTATACAATATTTTCCTTGATTAAGCTTTATTAATTTACTGGCTGATCAAAACTAGGTCAAGAGTATATGTTAAGAGCTTCTCATATTAGATTTTGAATGAGTGAGAGTTATCTGCTAGAAACCCAAAAAAAGAATATTTCAGTAATAATTATAATTGTAATTGTTACAGTAGAAATAAGGGATATCATTTTAAATATTCTATCATGATTAATATTTAGCTCATTGAGAAATTCACAACTCACTTTACGTCACCATAGTTTGACACGTACACATCCATGCTTCTTATCATCCGGCTCATGCCTTACTGTTCGGTAGGTCGATTTTAGACCTATGGTCATTAGGCATTCTCGCAAATGTATAGCTCCTTTTGGATATTGTGACATCTGAGACTAGTTAACTTAAAAATATTAAAAATTAATGGTAAATTTAATGAATATGAGTTTAATATTAATTATCTATTATGTACTTTCAGAAGGAGTAACTAAGCCATCATATGAACTGCTGAAGTCTGATAATAATTTTATTCATACATAGAAGGTGTCATAGGGGAGATTGTCTATACATAATCTTTTCGTTGATATACAGTGTGAACGTTTTACTATATTTTTGAGATTATTGATAATTAATTTCTCGTAAGGGAGAAATTATTACACAATCTTCTCCTTGATTAAGCTTTATTAATTTTCTAGCTGGTCAGAACTAGGTCAAGAGTATATGTGAAGAATTCTCATATTAGATTTTGAATGAATGATAGCTAATCTACAAGAAACGCAAAAAGGGAATTTTTCAATAATTATTACAGTAGAAATAAATTGTCATATTTGAATATTCTATCATGATTAATATTTAGCTCATTGAGAAAATCACAACTCACTTTACGTCACCATAGTTTGACACGTACACATCCATTCTCCTTATCATCTGGCTCATGCCTTAGTGTTCGGCAGGTCGATTTTAGACCTTCATTAGGCATTCTCGAAAAGGTATTACTCTTTCTGGATATTGTGACTTCTGAGACTCGATTACTTAAAAATATTAATAATTAGTAGCTAATTTAATGAATATGAATTTAATATTAATTATTCATTAAGTACTTTCAGACGGATGAACTCAGCCATCATGAGAACAGCGGAAGTCAGATAATGATTTTCATCATAAATAGAAGGTGTCATTATGTATTTTTCTATTAATATTAAATAGTAAGTATTGAGTGTATGAAAGTTTTGCTAGTTTTTCAGATTCATATTGACTAATCATATAGGAGATTGTCTATAATAATCTTTTCGTTGATATGTGAAGGTTTTACTATATTTTTTGAGATTATTGTTAATTAATTTCTCGTAAGGGAGAAATTATTACACAATATTTTCCTTGATTAAACTTTATTAATTTTCTAGCTGGTCAGAACTAGGTCAAGAGTAAATATAAACCGTTTTCATATTAGATTTTGAATGAATGATAGTTAATCTGCTAGAAACAAAAAAAGGGAGTTTTTCAATAATTATTACAGTAGAAATAAGTGATGTCATTTTTGAATATCCTATCATAATTAATGTTTAGCTCATTGAGACATTCACAACTCACTTTATATCACCATAGTTTGACACGTAATCATCCATGCTTCTTATCATTTGGATCATGCTTTACTGTTCGGTAGGTCGATTTTAGACCTAAGGTCATTAGGCACTGTAGCAAAGGTATAACTCCTTTTGGATATTGTGACATCTGAGACTAGTTTACTTAAAAATATTAAAAATTAACAGTTAATTTAATTAGTATGAGACGGAGTAACTAAGCCATCATGTGAACGGCGGAAGTCAAATAATAATTTTCATCATAAATAGAAGGTATGTTTCTATTGATATTAAATAGTACGTATTAAGTGTATGAAAGTTTTGCTAGATTTTCATCTTCTTATTGACTACTCATAAAAGAGATTCTCTATACATAATCTTTTCGTTGATATACAGTGTAAAGGTTTTACTATATTTTTTGAGATTATTGTTAATTATCTTCTCGTAAGGGAGAAATTATTACATAATCATCTCCTTGATTAGACTTTATTAATTTTCTAGCTGGTCAGAACTAGGTCAAGAGTATATATAAAGAGTTCTCATATTATATTTTGAATGAATGATAGTTAATCTGCTAGAAACCCAAAAAGGGCATTTTTCAATAATTATTACAGTAGAAATAAATGATTTCATTTTTGAATATTCTATCATGATTAATGTTTAGCTCATTGAGATATTCAGAACTCACTTTATATCATCATAGTTTCACACGTAATCATCCATGCTTCTTATCATTTGGCTCATGCTTTACTGTTCGGTAGGGCGATTTTAGCCTTACGGTCATTAGGCATTCTCGCAAATGTATAACTCCTTTTGGATATTGTGACATCTGAGACTAGTTTACTTAAAAATATTAAAAATTAATGGTAAATTTAATGAATATGAGTTTAATATTAATTATCCATCAAGTACTTTCAGACGGAGTAACTAGGCCATCATGTGAACGACGGAAGTCAGATAATAGTTTTCATCATACATAGAAGGTGTCATTGTTTATTTTTCTATTAAAGTTAAATGCGACATAATGAGTGTATGAAAGTGTTGCTAGTTTTTTTAGATTTGTATTGACTACTCATAGGAGAGATTGTCTGTACATAATCTTTTCGTTGATATACAGTGTGAAGGTTTTACTGTATTTTTGAGAGTATTGATAATTAATTTCTCGTAAGGGAGAAATTATTGCACAATATTTTCCTTGATTAAACTTCATTAATTTGCTAACTGGTCAGAACCAGGTCAAGAGTATATATAGAAAGTTCTCATATTAAATTTTGAATGAATGATAGTGAACTGCTAGAAACAAGAAAAGGAAGTTTTTCAATAATTGTTACAGTAGAAATAAGGGATGTTATTGTAAATATTCTATCATGATTAATATTTAGCTCATTGAGAAATTCACAACTCACTTTACGCCATCATAATTTAACACGTACACATCCATGCTTCTTATCATCTGGCTCATGCCTTAGTGTTCGGCAGGTCGATTTTAGACCTTCATTAGGCATTCTCGAAAAGGTATTACTCTTTCTGGATATTGTGACTTCTGAGACTCGTTTACTTAAAAATATTAAAAATTAGTAGCTAATTTAATGAATATGAGTTTAATATTAATTATTCATTAAGTACTTTCAGACAGATGAACTCAGCCATCATGAGAACAGCGGAAGTCAGATAATGATTTTCATCATAAATAGAAGGTGTCATTATGTATTTTTCTATTAATATTAAATAGTAAGTATTGAGTGTATGAAAGTTTTGCTAGTTTTTCAGATTCATATTGACTAATCATATAGGAGATTGTCTATAATAATCTTTTCGTTGATATACAGTGTGAAGGTTTTACTATATTTTTTGAGATTATTGTTAATTAATTTCTCGTAAGGGAGAAATTATTACACAATATTTTCCTTGATTAAACTTTATTAATTTTCTAGCTGGTCAGAACTAGGTCAAGAGTAAATATAAACCGTTTTCATATTAGATTTTGAATGAATAATAGTTAATCTGCTAGAAACAAAAAAAGGGAGTTTTTCAATAATTATTACAGTAGAAATAAGTGATGTCATTTTTGAATATCCTATCATAATTATTGTTTAGCTCATTGAGACATTCACAACTCACTTTATATCACCATAGTTTGACACGTAATCATCCATGCTTCTTATCATTTGGATCATGCTTTACTGTTCGGTAGGTCGATTTTAGACCTAAGGTCATTAGGCACTGTCGCAAAGGTATAACTCCTTTTGGATATTGTGACATCTGAGACTAGTTTACTTAAAAATATTAAAAATTAACAGTTAATTTAATTAGTCTTGAGTTTAATATTAATTATTCATTAAGTACTTTCAGACGGAGTAACTAAGTCATCATGTGAACGGCGGAAGTCAGATAATAATTTTCATCATAAATAGAAGGTATTTTTCTATTGACATTAAATAGTACGTATTAAGTGTATGAAAGTTTTGCTAGATTTTCATCTTCTTATTGACTACTCATAAAAGAGATTCTCTATACATAATCTTTTCGTTGATATACAGTGTAAAGGTTTTACTATATTTTTTGAGATTATTGTTAATTATCTTCTCGTAAGGGAGAAATTATTACATAATCATCTCCTTGATTAGGCTTTATTAATTTTCTAGCTGGTCAGAACTAGGTCAAGAGTATATATAAAGAGTTCTCATATTATATTTTGAATGAATGATAGGTAATCTGCTAGAAACCCAAAAAGGTCATTTTTCAATCATTATTACAGTAGAAATAAATGATTTCGTTTTTGAATATTCTATCAGGGTTAATGTTTAGCTCATTGAGATATTCAGAACTCACTTTATATCATCATTATTTGCTCAAGTAATCATCCATGCTTCTTATCATTTGGCTCATGCTTTACTGTTCGGTAGGGCGATTTTAGCCTTATGGTCATTAGGCATTCTCGCAAATGTATAACTCCTTTTGGATATTGTGACATCTGAGACTAGTTTACTTAAAAATATTAAAAATTAATGGTAAATTTAATGAATGAGTTTAATATTAATTATCCATTAAGTACTTTCAGACGGAGTAACTAGGCCATCATGTGAAAGACGGAAGTCAGATAATAGTTTTCATCATACATAGAAGGTGTCATTGTTTATTTTTCTATTAAAGTTAAATGCTACATAATGAGTGTATGAAAGTGTTGCTAGTTTTTTTAGATTTGTATTGACTACTCATAGGGGAGATTGTCTGTACATAATCTTTTCGTTGATATACAGTGTGAAGGTTTTACTGTATTTTTGAGAGTATTGATAATTAATTTCTCGTAAGGGAGAAATTATTGCACAATATTCTCCTTGATTAAACTTTATTAATTTGCTAACTGGTCAGAACCAGGTCAAGAGTATATATAGAGAGTTCTCATATTAGATTTTGAATGAATGATAGTGAACTGCTAGAAACAAGAAAAGGAAGTTTTTCAATAATTCTTACAGTAGAAATAAGGGAT
This sequence comes from Leptura quadrifasciata, assembly GCA_963675555.1. NCBI lineage: Eukaryota > Metazoa > Arthropoda > Insecta > Coleoptera > Cerambycidae > Leptura > Leptura quadrifasciata. The sequence goes on along the minus strand of OY776682.1, from coordinate 52,899,971 downwards.
GTTATTGTAAATATTCTATCATGATTAATATTTAGCTCATTGAGAAATTCACAACTCACTTTACGCCATCATAATTTAACACGTACACATCCATGCTTCTTATCATCTGGCTCATGCCTTAGTGTTCGGCAGGTCGATTTTAGACCTTCATTAGGCATTCTCGAAAAGGTATTACTCTTTCTGGATATTGTGACTTCTGAGACTCGTTTACTTAAAAATATTAAAAATTAGTAGCTAATTTAATGAATATGAGTTTAATATTAATTATTCATTAAGTACTTTCAGACGGATGAACTCAGCCATCATGAGAACAGCGGAAGTCAGATAATGATTTTCATCATAAATAGAAGGTGTCATTATGTATTTTTCTATTAATATTAAATAGTAAGTATCGAGTGTATGAAAGTTTTGCTAGATTTTCATCTTCTTATTGACTACTCATAAAAGAGATTCTCTATACATAATCTTTTCGTTGATATACAGTGTAAAGGTTTTACTATATTTTTTGAGATTATTGTTAATTATCCTCTCGTAAGGGAGAAATTATTACATAATCATCTCCTTGATTAGGCTTTATTAATTTTCTAGCTGGTCAGAACTATGTCAAGAGTATATATAAAGAGTTTTCATATTATATTTTGAATGAATGATAGTTAATCTGCTAGAAACCCAAAAAGGGCATTTTTCAATAATTATTACAGTAGAAATAAATGATTTCGTTTTTGAATATTCTATCAGGATTAATGTTTAGCTCATTGAGATATTCAGAACTCACTTTATATCATCATAGTTTCACACGTAATCATCCATGCTTCTTATCATTTGGCTCATGCTTTACTGTTCGGTAGGGCGATTTTAGCCTTATGGTCATTAGGCATTCTCGCAAATGTATAACTCCTTTTGGATATTGTGACATCTGAGACTAGTTTACTTAAAAATATTAAAAATTAATGGTAAATTTAATGAATATGAGTTTAATATTAATTATCCATTAAGTACTTTCAGACGGAGTAACTAGGCCATCATGTGAACGACGGAAGTCAGATAATAGTTTTCATCATACATAGAAGGTGTCATAGGGGAGATTGTCTATACATAATCTTTCCATTGATATACAGTGTGAAGGTTTTACTGTATTTTTGAGAGTATTGATAATTAATTTCTCGTAAGGGAGAAATTATTGCACAATATTTTCCTTGATTAAACTTTATTAATTTTCTAGCTGGTCAGAACTAGGTCAAGAGTAAATATAAACCGTTTTCATATTAGATTTTGAATGAATGATAGTTAATCTGCTAGAAACAAAAAAAGGGAGTTTTTCAATAATTATTACAGTAGAAATAAGTGATGTCATTTTTGAATATCCTATCATAATTAATGTTTAGCTCATTGAGACATTCACAACTCACTTTATATCACCATAGTTTGACACGTAATCATCCATGCTTCTTATCATTTGGATCATGCTTTACTGTTCGGTAGGTTGATTTTAGACCTAAGGTCATTAGGCACTGTCGCAAAGGTATAACTCCTTTTGGATATTGTGACATCTGAGACTAGTTTACTTAAAAATATTAAAAATTAACAGCTAATTTAATTAGTATGAGTTTAATATTAATTATTCATTAAGTATTTTCAGACGGAGTAACTAAGCCATCATGTAAACGGCGGAAGTCAGATAATAATTTTCATCATAAATAGAAGGTATTTTTCTATTGATATTAAATAGTACGTATTAAGTGTATGAAAGTTTTGCTAGATTTTCATCTTCTTATTGACTACTCATAAAAGAGATTCTCTATACATAATCTTTTCGTTGATATACAGTGTAAAGGTTTTACTATATTTTTTGAGATTATTGTTAATTATCTTCTCGTAAGGGAGAAATTATTACATAATCATCTCCTTGATTAGGCTTTATTAATTTTCTAGCTGGTCAGAACTAGGTCAAGAGTATATATAAAGAGTTCTCAAATTATATTTTGAATGAATGATAGGTAATCTGCTAGAAACCCAAAAAGGTCATTTTTCAATCATTATTACAGTAGAAATAAATGATTTCGTTTTTGAATATTCTATCAGGGTTAATGTTTAGCTCATTGAGATATTCAGAACTCACTTTATATCATCATTATTTGCTCAAGTAATCATCCATGCTTCTTATCATTTGGCTCATGCTTTACTGTTCGGTAGGGCGATTTTAGCCTTATGGTCATTAGGCATTCTCGCAAATGTATAACTCCTTTTGGATATTGTGACATCTGAGACTAGTTTACTTAAAAATATTAAAAATTAATGGTAAATTTAATGAATGAGTTTAATATTAATTATCCATTAAGTACTTTCAGACGGAGTAACTAGGCCATCATGTGAACGACGGAAGTCAGATAATAGTTTTCATCATACATAGAAGGTGTCATTGTTTATTTTTCTATTAAAGTTAAATGCTACATAATGAGTGTATGAAAGTGTTGCTAGTTTTTTTAGATTTGTATTGACTACTCATAGGGGAGATTGTCTGTACATAATCTTTTCGTTGATATACAGTGTGAAGGTTTTACTGTATTTTTGAGAGTATTGATAATTAATTTCTCGTAAGGGAGAAATTATTGCACAATATTTTCCTTGATTAAACTTTATTAATTTGCTAACTGGTCAGAACCAGGTCAAGAGTATATATAGAGAGTTCTCATATTAGATTTTGAATGAATGATAGTGAACTGCTAGAAACAAGAAAAGGAAGTTTTTCAATAATTCTTACAGTAGAAATAAGGGATGTTATTGTAAATATTCTATCATGATTAATATTTAGCTCATTGAGAAATTCACAACTCACTTTACGCCATCATAATTTAACACGTACACATCCATGCTTCTTATCATCTGGCTCATGCCTTAGTGTTCGGCAGATCGATTTTAGACCTTCATTAGGCATACTCGAAAAGGTATTACTCTTTCTGGATATTGTGACATCTGAGACTAGTTTACTTAAAAATATTAAAAATTAATGGTAAATTTAATGAATATGAGTTTAATATTAATTATCCATTAAGTAATTTCAGACGGAGTAACTAAGCCATCATGTGAACGGCGGAAGTCAGATAATAGTTTTCATCATACATAGAAGGTGTCATTGTTTATTTTTCTATTAATATTAAATAGTAGGTATTGAATATATGAAAGTTTTGCTACTTTTTCAGATTCTTATTGACTACTCATAAAAGAGATTCTCCATACATAATCTTTTCGTTGATATACAGTGTAAAGGTTTTACTATATTTTTTGAGATTATTGTTAATTATCTTCTCGTAAGGGAGAAATTATTACATAATCATCTCCTTGATTAGGCTTTATTAATTTTCTAGCTGGTCAGAACTAGGTCAAGAGTATATATAAAGAGTTCTCATATTATATTTTGAATGAATGATAGTTAATCTGCTAGAAACCCAAAAAGGGCATTTTTCAATAATTATTACAGTAGAAATAAATGATTTCATTTTTGAATATTCTATCATGATTAATGTTTAGCTCATTTAGATATTCACAACTCACTTTATATCACCATAGTTTGACACGTAATCGTCCATGTTTCTTATCATTTGGCTCATGCTTTACTGTTCGGTAGGTCAATTTTAGACCTAAGGCACTATCGCAAAGGTATAACTCCTTTTAGATATTGTGACATCTGAGACTAGTTTACTTGAAAATATTAGAAATTAATAGTTAATTTAATTAGTATGAGTTTAATATTAATTATTCATTAACTACTTTCAGACGGAGTAACTAAGCCATCATGTGAACGGCGGAAGTCAGATAATAATTTTCATCATGCATAGAAGGCGTTATTGTTTATTTTTCTGTTAAAGTTAAATACTACATAATGGGTGTATGAAAGCTTTGCCATAGTTTTTTTTAGATTCTTATTGGCTACTCATAGAGGAGATTTTCTATACATAATCTTTTCGTTGATATACAGTGTGAAGGTTTTACTATATTTTTTGAGATTATTGTTAATTATCTTCTCGTAAGGGAGAAATTATTACACAATCTTTTCCTTGATTTAGCTTTATTAATGTTCTAACTGATCAGAGCCAGGCCAAGAGTATATGTAGAGAGTTTTTCATATTAGATTTTGAAGAATGATAGTTATTTGCTAGGAACCAAAAAATAATTTTTCAATAATTATTACAGCAGAAATAACTGATGTTATTTTTGAATATTCTATCATGATTCATATTTAGCTCATTGAGATATTCACAACTCACTTTATATCACCATAGTTTCACACGTAATCATCCATGCTTCTTGTCATTTGGCTCATGCTTCACTGTTGGGTAGGTCGATTTTAGACTTATGGTCATTAGGCATTCTCGCAAATATATAACTCCTTTTGGATATTGTGACATCTGAGACTAGTTTATTTAAAAATATTAAAAATTAGTAGTTAATTTATTTAATATCAGTTTAACATTAATTATTCTTTAAGTACTTTCCGAAGGAGTAACTAAGCCATCACGCGAACGACCGAAGTCGGATAATAATTTTCATCATTGTTTATTTTTGACTTGGTTCAAAGCAATATTTTTAATTACACTAAAGGTGGCAATGAAAATTTCGTAACTTACCTTGCTTCAACAGGTCGGTAGGCCTACGACTTTCATCAGGCTTAGCAGTACTCTTTTTGTCCTGTTACTAGACCACTAGTAACAATTTAATATTGTGCCATTAGACTCACTAAAAAATTAAAATAAGTGAGTATTATAATATTATGCGTTCAAGATTATCTAATCATTAGGTGTTTTCAGCTGGATGAATTAGTCATCACGTGACCGACCGAAGAGTTAGTAAAATATTTTCATCATGAATTAAATTTAAAAATGCGTGTTTTCTCTCATTTTGCTTTCAACTCCTTAGAATAGATTATATTGCACATGATATTAAACAAAAAATGAAAAATGCAGATCTCACCGTGTCATCGGATGCTAATAGGAATTCATATACGGCTTTCATCGTTTCATTCATAACGTGGTGAGATGTATAACTGTAGCCCTACGGCTATGTGATCCTAGAGTGGTAATTTAATCGCCATCAGTAGATACACTTCCTAAAAATATTGAAAATAAGTAACTACTAATACTATCATCTAATTATTAGCAACATGGGGAAAATATTTTCATAAAATACTTAATAGTCTCGAAAGACTATCTAGAGTGGGGCAATAATGCGTCCAACTTCGATAGGTCGAATTCTACGATGGCTAGAAATTAAAAAAGAGAATACAAGTAAACTACATAAGAACGCCTGTAACTGAAAATTACTGTCGAATATACGGGGCGAACCAAGACGATTGTACAGGAGCAAGCGCAATTTTTTTGAGTGGAATGCCCTGAATATCAGTAAATTTTTAGAAGCCCCTTTCTAGACCTTTTTCACTCCTATATTATGATTATTATTGACTACATCTCAACAATTTGTTTGTGAAACAATGCGATCTGCAGATGCATTTTGAAAAAATCACTACAGTTACTATTATGGACTTTAAGAAAATATTTTATAAATACCAGCTGTGGGACATCTGTGTGATGTTTTCGAATCATTGTCACTTCCTGCATGTATACAGGGTGGCCAAAAATTATTTTTCAATTTAGAACTATTCTTTCTTTCATATTTTGGATTGTAGAACAGAAATTTCATTTCAAAGGTGCGTAGATATGTGTATCAATCAAAATGGGAAACATGTGGAGGGAGCACTTATTATATTTTTTTCTGTTCAATCATTCGAGAAGCCTCTAATTGTTTCAGTTTATTCTTATACGTATTGCTCAATAAATCGAAAATGGTTACAAATATCTATAGAGATATACTTAGAACAAATGTTAATTTTTCAATCCTACATCATATGGTCGAAAAATATACAAACTATTACCTTTGAAAAAAATTGAGAAAATTCTTGAAAAAAATTGAGAAAATTCAATTCAAATTGAAAATCATTTTTTGTCAACCTGTATATTTTAAAGAAATGAAAATGATTTAAAAAATCCCACAAATTTTACAATATTTTTTCTTAAAATCAAAAATGGCGATTAAAGTAAATTTTCAAAACGCATCTGCGGATAGCATTATTTCATCAAAGAAATTTCTACATCCAAATGATTGGGAGATAGTCAATAATAATATAGGAATGCAAGCAGTCTAGAAAGAAGCTTCTAAAATGCACTGATATTTATAGCATTACATTTTTTTAAAATGGCACTTGGTCCTGTAATTGTCGTGGTTCACTCTGTATATTCGAAAATAATTTTTAGTTATAGACTTTTATGTAGTTTATCTGCATTTTTGAATTTTTTTAAATTTCTAGTTTTAGAAATCAGACGCGCACTATTGGCCCCGCCCTGTATATGAATTGGACTTATAGTAGAGTAAATTTCGATCCGTAATGCTTCCTTTTTTATTATTGTAGAACCAGGTTAAGGTGGGAATATCCATGAGAGAGAGAGAGAGATAGCCGATATATAAATATTTACTGCTTTACTGCTTTTGGCCATAACTTCTTATTCTAAAACACATATTACAAGCAACTATAAAACTACCTAAGTAGAACTATAACAAGGGTAGTGTTATAAATTTTCACTCAATAATTTGAAACATATGCGAAATAGTTAGATTTAAATTTATCAAATACGAAAATTGACATAATTTTTAAAATTAAATCTGACTATTTTGCAAACAACTGAAATTATTGAGTGAAAATTCATATCATTACACCTGCCATAGTACTACTTAGGTTGTCCTATACTTTTTTACCCATATATGTATTATAAAAAAAAAGTTATGGCCAAAAACAATAAATATTTCCTTATCGGACCTTTCCCTCTTGGATATGCCCACCTTAATCCGATATGTTCTTGACGAGAGGTGAGCGCACGCACGCCTCTCACCCAAAAGTTCTGGGTTCGATCCCCGCTCGTGGCAGTGGAAAATACTGTGAGAGGGATTTTTCCACTATACACGGATATTGGGTGTGTGTCCCTTGTCTCTAAATGTGTAGCCCCCTCCCACACAAGGCTCTTCTTGAGCCTTCCGAGATAAAGGGGGTCGTCATTACCTTTGGTCTATTTATTATTTATTAAATATGTCATTAGCTACGGAAAAAGCCTATTTACGGCTGGTACCGATTTTTTATTGATAATAAAGGTAAACATTTCTAATTTTAGGAAAAACTGTTTTTTTTTTGCTTATCACTCAAACTCTCGATAACTGTTATAGGTATCGAATTGATTTTTTTTATTTGAAAGCAGATATAAAAGCGCATTTAATGACTCCTTTTCAATTATACAGAGTTTATAATTATTGTGTGTTCATAGAATCATTAGTTCTAAAAATTTGCGCCGGTGCTGCATGGACAAGCACATACATACCCATATAAGCTAGATGCTGATAATATCGTGGCCGTGGTAATATTAATTTAAATAAATCTATGCCTCAAATACCGTGGCATTTAAGATAGGTCTAAATTTCTTAAAGCTCTTTCAAAGCATGTGATCATTTGCGTCACTGCATATGAACAAAATGTTGTAAATAAATTTTTTTGTGGATCAATGTAAATTTTATTACTTGCAACAAAAGGGGTATCATTCTAATTTCTCCAGCGAAAAAAATTCTAAACTTAGTATAATTAAAATAGTGTATTTTGTAGACAGATGTATCAGAATGAACTAAGCAGGAACATTATAGAACACGATTATCCGTTTATAATCCGGAATGTCAGGTTGAGTTACGAAAAATATTTTAATCTGCAAAAAGGTACGCATTTACATAAATTTAGAAACTTAATAAGGGAAAAACAGATTAGGCAATTACAAAATATAAATAATAATGCTTTAATTGACAGGACTGTCATTAATATGTCAAAAAGACTTTTGTCCATTTCAGACAGGCTTGTCCTATCAAAAGGTTTAAATTTTGCAATAAACCCGAAAACTGTTCCAAAATTTGATATAGTAGCGGCAATAGAAAAAACGGCTCAAAATTTACCAACAGATAATGGTAATGAATATCGCATACGGGCAAAAATTGCTTTAGAAAAGCAATACAAAATTAAAGATAATTTAACTCCAGAAGAAAAGTTATCGATGCATTCTTTAAAACGCGATGAAAGTATAAAAATTTTGTCAGCAGACAAAGGTAATGCCACAGTCATTATAGATAAAGATATATATATATATATATATATATATAACACAAAAATCATGACTCTTGTAAATGAGGGACCCTACTCAAAACTAAACAAAGATCCAACAAAGTCAATAGAGAGCAAAATTTACAGAACTTTGTTTAAATACAAACATGAATTTAATGATTTTGAACGAAGGAAACTTACACCACGTCATAGTAAGCCTCCTCATTTTTATGGCTTACCAAAGACATATAAACAAAATATTCCTTTAAGACCAATTGTTAGTTCTATTAATTCACCATGTCATAATTTGGCAAAATTTTTACTTAAAATTATTGATCCATTATCTGGAAATACCGATTCATATATTAAAAATAGTAAACATTTTATAGAAAAAATTTATGAAAACGATATTCATGAATCACACCTGATGGTTACTTTTGATGTAGTTAGTCTTTTTACCAATGTTTCGGTAGATGAAACCTTAGAAATAGTTAAAGACAGGTTACTAAATGATAATAATTTGGAAACTAGAACTAAATTAAGTGTAAATAGCATAATGGAACTCATAACACTGTGTATAAAAACAACCTATTTTCAATTGGACAATGAGTTCTATCAGCAGGATTTTGGTATGGCTATGGGGTCTGCATTATCACCAATTTTAAGCAACATATTTATGGAGAACTTTGAGAACACACATGTTCAAAATTGTATAAACAAACCGGTTGTCTGGTGGAGATATGTTGACGACATCTTTGCAATTTGGCCTCATGGTGTCGATTTACTAGATTGTTTTTTGGAAAATATAAATAGTAAGGAACCATCTATTCAATTCACATTAGACGTAGAAAGTAGGAATGAACTACCGTTTTTAGATGTTTTAATTAGAAGGGTAAATAATACAATTGAAACAAGCGTTTATAGAAAACCAACACATACTAATAGATATCTAAATTTCAACTCAAATTAGTCGATAAATGTTAAAAGGGGTGTAGTAAAATGTTTATACGATAGGGCCAAAATAATTTCATCTAATAATGAAATATTAAATAACGAGAAAAAATTTATCAAAGAGGTTCTAGTACAAAATCAATATCCTGAAACCTTTGTTGATAGAGTTTTCATAAATGTTGAAAATAGGTACGACAAAAACCTGAACGTCATTATACAGCAATAATTCCTTATGTATACGGACTATCGGAAAAGCTACGCCATATAGGTGACAAATTTAATATTAGGACGTTATTTCAAACGGGGAACACTTTAAGATCTATTTTAACAAAAACAAAACCGATAAACAGGGAGCAGAATTCAAAAAACTGTATTTACAATATCCCGTGTGAATGTGATAAATGTTATGTGGGTGAGTCATCCAGACCTTTCAGTGTGAGGTTGGATGAGCACAAGAATTACATTAGAAAGAATGAAATTCAGAAGTCAAAGATTTGTGAACATGCTTGGGAAAACGGACATAGAATAAACTGGGACTCGGCAAAAATTTTAACAAAAGAAACAGATACCAAAAAAAGAAAAATTAAGGAATCAGCAATAATCTTATTAAATGAAGATAAGTGCGTATCGAATTGTTCTGTAGATATTTGTACAACCTGGCTACCAATGTTAAAAGAAGAACTTAACAAACTCAACATTATATAAAAGAAAATATCATCAGTTCTATGTTCTGTGTAAGTAGTAAGTATCTATGGAAATAACATAAACAGAATCTTAAAGCTGTGTATTTGACATACACAGCAAAATAAGAGTTCTTCCAAAAAAAAGCTTTGAAAACGGAAAGAGATTACTTTCCGAAACGTCAGCTAAATACATTATTTCTGTGTTTATTCCGATTTATATTATTTGCAAAACATAACCTCTGACTTTGCCTTTGGCGTAAACGTCACGGGCGCAGAGGCTTTTTTTCCAATAATTCTATTATTTTGTAGATTCGGTGATTTGTTTTGAAGAGGATAATAATACATGTGTTAGAAAACCCAAATAATAGGAAAGAAGTATCAGCTTTATAATAGAGAAAGGCCAGATGGATATCTCTAGTAGTTTTCGAGATACTGAGTAATACACGCAAAAAAATAACGTCTCAAAATTCGAAGTTTTTCTATTTTGTCAATAAAGAAGTTCGGTACCAGTCAAAAAAGTTCGGTAAAAGCCAAGAAAGTCGCAATTAGACATTTTGTATACCTAATGATTTACTCATCAAAAATATATCAGTGTAATCTGGTTCTACGACAGATCTTTTTTTCTTTTCGAGAACGGGGCTCGCCTTTTCACTTGAAATTTACTCCACTACTAATATTTAACATTTTGATAAACCCAGACCTCACCGTATGTCCTTGCAGATCTGTAGATACGCATCAACGTCGTTCATCATTTAGCTCATACAATCATAGATTGATAGACATGGCTTTAAGTAACAGTAACGTAATTCTTCCATCATTTATCTTGATAATATTCACTAAAAACATTAGTAATAACAAGCAACTATTTCATCTTGAAGTATAATATTAAATATGCAATAGGTATTTTCAGCGACACGCGATGACCATCACGTAATCCAGAGAATCCGTCAGACATCTATTTTCATCATAATTTTAAATACAATTATTTGACTTTTTAAAAGCTTTCGTTGTATGGAAATATTAAAAATATTGAGAAATGTAAATTCTCCAAAAAAAATGTGATTTGATCTTTTACTATCACTCTATTATCTAAAATAAATGCATGTAATTAGATACTTTATTTTTCAACGCAATATTTCAATTAGTCATTTTGTGATTTCAGCTGATCAAATTAGTCACCACGCCAAAGGCCTATTCGTCAGATAACTACTTGCATCATGAACAAGTATACAAATATCTCAAAAGAATAATTCAATTGCGGAAATCTAATAATTTTGCTCCCAATCAAATAGATTCATCTTTGGCTAATATTTAACAAGGTGAGAAGTTATGAACTCACGATATGATTATTAGGTACACATCTGTGGCTATCACGATTTCGCCCATGCAGTCATAAGTCAAGTCCTTAAAAAGCATAGTGATTTGTTATTGTGCCATTGCTCCATTCTCTACAATCATTCCAAGTAATTAGCTATTTCATTTTCGAGTGCGATATTTCAATTAGACTTTGGCTGAAGAAAGAATTCACCACATCAAAGGCCTAATGAAATCAGATTCATCATGAACTAATACAAAACTGTTTCTTTTACAAAATACAAATATATTGCTATGTATTCGCATATTGGACGATTACGAAGAGTGCATGTTTGTTTTATTTGCCGAATCAGGGTTTGAATTTGTTTGTTTCCTTTAGATGGTTTTCAAAATTTATTTAAATTAGCTAAAGATCCGAAAGGTATGTGTTTTAGAATGTTAATACTTGTTTAGAGTTGTTTTAATAGTTTTTAAGTTTTTATTTGATGTTAACAGTAAGTTTGATACTGACATCTATGTTAGTAGTTATTAAGTTGTTGTTGAAATAATTTCTGACATTTAAGTCATTATGACATTTCTTTTAAGTAGGAAATTTTTTTTTATAGTTGGTAAATGTTTTCCTGGAGAAAGACAAGGAGGTTTAAGTTAGGTTATGTTTGGAATGAAATTAATCAAAATTCATATGGTGTTTTGTTTTGTTTATTTTGAGTACTTTGATATTTAGTGATATAGAACAACAAACAACAGATAAAAGAGAAGTTGTAAAATTGGAAAAACAAATTTAAGAAAAAAAAGGTGAAAATTAGGGAGTGAAGAAGAAAAATAATAAACAAGGAATTAATAATTTGAAATTGAATAAAAAAGTCAGAAATTGTGGAGATCAGCGAAGAAGAGTAAAAATAGACTGTAAATAAGAAGGAAGAGGTGTTATTGCTATTGTGGATAGGAATTGCAGAGGAGATAAGGACGAGATAAGGTGAAGAATTAATGAAAGGAGAATTGTTGGATTTGGAAAGGGAAGAGTGTAGCTACGAAGAAGGAAGGTTTTTGTGTGTTTAATTTTGGACAAGGTTGTATATTAAAATTTAAATAGTGTATTAGACTTTCGAACCTGTTATAAAGCTAAATTAACTAAATATCAAGGAAAATAAATTACTTATATCAGATTAAAAATTTTACTTTAATAAAATTTCATTTTTAAAACAGGAACTGAATTTGAACCTGCTCCTGAAGGAAAAGATAAGCTAGCCGGCCCATTAAATAAATTTGACATCCTTTCGGATCAAAAGGTAAGAGATTTTTTAATTTGATCTTTTGGTTTTAAATTTTTTTTTTATCTATTGGAAATAAACAAGTTAAAGTTTGATTAGTACTGCAAATTGTTAAGTTCAATAAAAGTAGAACAGCACAATATCTATGTATTCACAATCAACTTGACTGAAAGTAACTAATATGAAATATGAAGAATAAGGAGAAATAAAAACCTCGACTTATGTCGCCTCAAGATCGTAGTTTTTCACAATTTGTTTACGTTAACCCGCTTAGGTATGGCAGGGCTAACGATCCTATCCTACTAGCAATTTTCTCAAAAAGTGACTAACACTCCATTCGCCAAAATTATTGTAAATAATTACATACTTTATTTTCGAAAGTAACATTTCAATTAGTGATTTCGTAATATCAGGTGAACAAAATAGTCACCACATCAAAAGTTTACCAGTCAGGGAAACAATTTCATCATGATCTAACACAACTATATTTTCATTATAAAAATGAGCACGCATACGTATTCACTATCATTTTGACAATAATTAACACCTAGTAGTTAACAAGATATTAGGAAAATAAAATCTTACCTTGTTACATCATGTCATTGGACATATCCAATTGTACATCATTATTTAACTCATGCTAACACAGACAGATCGGGATATCCTTAATATGCTATAGTCATTTGCCAAATACTCAAAAGAAATAATGCTTTGGTTTTCCTTCTCCACAGACCTAAGAAGATATTCAATAATTAGTTACTTTATTTTCGGATACAATATTAAATATACAAGGTGGGGCAATACTGCGTCCGACTTCGATAGCTCGAACATTGAATACCCTGTAAAATTCCTTCATTCATTCTGTAACATTATTTACTTACGTCACCACGCTTAGAGGTGACAGAAATAGGAATCTTATGCTCTTAGCAATTTAGGTAAGGTAGCAATCTGATATTCTACTATCACTCTTTTCTCTGAAACAGATGCTAATAATTAGTTGTTTTATTTTTGAACGTAACATTTTAATTAACCATTTTATAATCTCAGCTTAAACAGAGTCGAAAGCCTACTCGTCAGGGAAACATTTTCATCATGAACTAAGTGTACAATTACGAAAACTTATTCGTTTTGTTCCTAATTAAATAGATTCCACTACGGCTAATATTTAACATTTTGAAAAATTGAGTACTCAATCTATGCTTATGCTGTCATGATTTCGCTCATGTCACTAAACGTGTCCACAAACTAATAATAATTTAGTCCTACAGTCGCACATCAAGTTCGTAAAATCATGATATTTTCATATTCTACCTTCATTATCCTTGTTAAAAACATAAATAACAAGTAGCTATTCTATTTTGAAATGCAATATTTAATATTACTTAAGTGTTTTCAGAGAGACTCTGTGGTCATCACATGAATGATCGAAACATTAGGAAATTAACTTCGTCATGATTTTCATTCAGCAAGTATCAAAAGAAAATTATTTTTTCTTGTTCAGTTATTTGAAAAACCATTAAATTGGTTAACTTTCTTCTTGAATTTTGTACTTATCGCTCAATAAATCTAAAATAGTAACTGTAGTGATTTTTTCAAGATGCATCTGTAGATAGCATTATTTCAATAAAAAAATTATTACATCAAAATGGTTGTGAGACAGCCAATAATAATATAGGAATGAAAACAGTCTAGAAAAAAGCTTCTAAATATGTACTGATATTTATAGCATCCCTTTTTAAAAAATGGCACTTGGTCCTGTAATTGTGGTTCATGCTATATAATCGAAAATAATTTTCAGTTATAGTCTTTTTATGTACTTAGTTTACCTGCATATATTTTTAAATTATAGCTATTGTAGAACTCAAGCTATCGAAGTCGGACGCACTATTGCCTCACCCTGTGCATCAATTGGACTTATAATGGAGTAAATTTCGGTCCGAAATACTCCGTTTTTTTTTATTACCGTTGAACCAGGTTGATCCGATATATTTTTACTCAACATTAGCTACGGAAAATGGCTACTTATGAATTTTTTGACTGGTACTGATTATTTTATTGATTAAAAAGTTAAAAATTTCAAATTTTAGGAAAAATTTTTTGTCTGTTTATCACTCAATATCTCGATAATTGTTGGAGATATCGAACTGATTTTTTTTTATTTGAAAGCTGATATACAGGGCGATTAATGTAAACATGCGGAAAATAAAACGGTATACAAGTCTGTTATGTGGGAAAGCCTCTGTAAAATTTTAAAGCGATCCGAGGTAATTTATTATATTTATTTGCGTTAAAACCTGCAAAGATACGCTTCTGAACGGATGAGTTATGCTATTTTGACGCGTTCACACACGTATCGCTTGTTTGTTTAGCAGGTAATAATATCAGCTGTCTTAGTTGTCTTAGGTCAGTGCGCCACGCGTTCACTGTTCAGTTCAGTGTCCCTTCGACTTCCGTTTAGAGCATTTCCCATTTTGGTTAAATTTTAAACTGTATTCGCAAATATCGATTATGCCAGAGTTCACATCGCAAGAGTACTGCGACATGATATTAACCTATGGTGTAATGAATGAAAGTCTTGCAGGGGCTGTACGAAAATACGGGAGAAAATTTCCCCATAGGCGCAAACCTAACGAGAGAAAAAATTTAAGTGCAGTGCAACGAGTTCGTGACACCGGGTTTTGTTTACCAGGCGACAGAGAACGTGTAGTAAATCGGCCTGTTGAAGTAGACGAAGAAGTTCTAGAATTAGTAGAACAAGACCCTTCAATAAGTATCCTATACGCGAGAATCGTTTTTACCCATACCATATAGGAAAGGAAGTGATTTCGTTGCACTGTATTACGTCAGATTGGTTAGTCATAGGTGGCGCACTTCTACAAAAAAAATAAGGTAATTTTTTTCCAAATTTTTTTATTTCTTAATTTTTTTAACTCCTTTTGGTGGGGACAACCCACTGAATAATTTTCCGCATGTTTAGGTAAATCACCCTGCATCACCGCTTCTAATGACTTCTTTTAAATTATACGCATTTTATAATTATTTTCGCAGGAGAAATTAGAATATGACCACTGTTCCATGTAAGTACTGGAATTTCTAATCGACAAACATTTTAAAATTTACGATTTTTTCTCCAGCGAAAAATATTGTAAACTTAGGATAATTAAAATAGCGTCATTTGTGGCGCAGATGTATCAGCTTTAAAATAAAAAAGGCCAAGTGGTTATTTCTGGTAATTAGATATTGAGTATTACACAAAAAAATAACATATCTCAAAATTGGAAATTTTCGTCTATTTTGTCAATAAAACAGTTCGGTACCAGTCAAGAAAGTCGCAATTAGACATTTTGCATACCTAATGATTTACTCGTCAAGAATATGTTAGTTTAACCTGGTTCTACGACAGATATATTTTTTTTTTCGAGAACAGAGCTCGTCTTTTTACATGAAATTTACTGCATTACCAATATTTAACATTTTGACAAATCCAGACCTCACCGTATGTCCTTACAGGTCTGTAGATATGCATCAAAGTCTTTCATCATTTCGCTCATACAATCATGGATTGATAGACATGCCATTAAGTAACAGTAACGCAATGCTTCCATCATTTATCTTGATTGTATTCACTAAAAACAATAGTAATAACAAGCAACTATTTCATCTTGAAGTATAATATTAAATCTGCAATAGGTATTATCAGCGACACGCGATGACCATCACGTAATCCAGAGAATCGTCAGACATCAACTTTCATCATAATTTTTAAAGTACAATTATTTGATTTAATGTAAAGGGTTTCATTGTATGGAAATACTAAAAATATTGAGAAATCTAAATCTCACCTTACGTCACTACAAGATATTTTTTCATAATTTTTCACGCTGAGGAGTATGGTTCTTATAGTTTATCAATTCTCCAAAAAATGTAAAGATTTGATCTTCTATTATCACTTTATTCTCTAAAATGAATGTATGTAATTAGATACTTTATTTTTCAAAGCAATATTTCAATTAGTCATTTTGTGGTATCAGCTGAACAAAATAGTCAACACATCAAAAGTTTATTCATCAGGGAAACAGTTTCATCATGATCTAACACAAATACATTTAACGCCTAGTAATTAACAAGATATTAAGAAAATAAAATCTTACCCTCTGTTCCCTTATGTCATTGGACATATTAAACAACCATACATCATTTTTCATTATACTCATGCTATTACAGACCAATCGGGATACTATTAATAGGGTATAGTCATTTGCCAAATACTCAAAAGAAATAATACTTTGGTTTTCCTTCTCAATATACCTAAGAAAATTTTCAATAATTAGTTACTTTTACTTTCGGATACCAATATTAAATATTAAATATAGAGGATGGATCAATAGTGCATCCGACTTCGATAGCTCGAGTTGTACAATAGTTAGAGATTTAAAAAATGACAGACAGGTAAACCACATATAGATACTATAGCAGGAAGTTAGACAACCAAGACAATTGTACAGGAACAAGTGCTATTTTTTAAAATTGGTTGCTATAAATATCAATACATTTTTAGAATCCTTTTTCAAGACTCCTTTCACTCCTATTTTATTATTTATTGACTATCTTCTAACCATTTGAATGTAGTGATTTTTTTTGTTGGCATAATGCCATCTGCAGATGCATTTAGACAAGATTAATACAGTCAGTATTATATATTTTAAGAAATATTTTATAAATACTAGTTACAAGATATTAAGATATTTGTGTGATGTTATTGATTCATTTTCACTTCCTAAAAATATACAAAGTGATCAAAAATGATTTTTCAGTTTAGAACATTTTAAATTAAATTTTCTCACTTTTTTCAAATTGAACATCATATTTCGACCATATGATGCAGGAATGAAAAATCAATATTTTTTTGTATATACATATTGCTATTTATAACCATTATCGATTTATTGAGCAATAAGTACAAAATTCAATAACAACCTTTAAAAATTAGAGGTTTTCTCAAATAACTGCTTCATATGTTTGATTGACTTTGATCTCTATGCATTATTGAAATGAAGTTTCTACTATTTTAAAATGACCGGTATGATCGATAGAGTTGCAGTTATTATTTTTCTTTCTATTTTGAACTGCAGAACAGTAGAAACTTCATTTCAAGGAGCATAGAGATGCGTGTCAATTAAAATGAGCAACTTCTAATTTTTTCTGAGCAATAATTTGAAAACTCCCTAAGTTTATTCTTGAATTTTGTACTTATTTCTCAATAAATCAAAAATGGTTATAAATAGCCATCAAAATACACAAAAAATGTTGGTTCTTCATTCCTCCATCATATGGTCGAAAAATATACTGGGTGTTCCACGTGAAAAAAATGAAAAAATTCAATTCAAAAAGTTCTAAATTGAAAAATCACTTTTGACCACCCCGTATGTTTTTAAGAGGTGAAAATGATTCAAAAGCATCACACAGAAATCTCGAAATTGGTATGGGCAATTTTTCTCTTAAAATTCATGATAGTGCATAGACTTCTTCAAAATGCATCTGCAGATGGCATTATTCAAACAAAAAAACATCACTACATCCAAATGGTTGGGAGATAGTCAATAATAATATAAGAATGAAAGGAGTCTAGAAAGAGGTTTCTAAAAATGTATTGATATTTAAAGCATCCCGTTTAAATAATGGCATTTAGTCTTGATTCACCCTGTATATTAGAAAATAATTTCCAGTTATACACATTTTATGTAGTTCACCTGTACTTTTTTAAATTTCTAGCTATCATAGAACTCACGTTATCGAAGTCCGACGAATTATTGCCGCACCCTGTATATTTGGTATTTTTAGAAGTACAATGATCATCGCATGAACGACCAAAACGTTTGGGAATTCTTTTCAAAATGAATCAGTTGAATCAAATACAAAAGTATCTCTATTACAAAACAATTATCATTTACGTTCATCATTGTTTTAACTGAAAATAGTTAATACTTAACAATTCGTGAGCCGAGGGGTTTCGTGGGAAATAAATGATTAAAGTTGGAGACATAGTTATTTTGTTAAAAAGCATCTTTTCTACGTATGAAGCTTCATGTTTTCACCTTATGAAGGTTAAAATATTTTAATAAGATATCTCAAGAACTATTCATCGTAGAAAAATCGTTTTTTCGTCAAATTAAAGGTCTCTTTATTACGAATAAAAAAGCTATTATAAATTTAGACGTATCTCTATGCATTTTTAAGTTATTCGGAAAAACAACATTTTTTTTAAAAAAGTTCTCTGTTGTTTCATCGGTGTAAAATAAGCGGAACTCAAAAATATTCCTAAATAAAAAACAAATAAAAATAACAATATATTTAGGGGCGAGCGTAGGTGCGTTTTTACTATGTACATATTTCGATATGCGATGTAAAGCAACGTCAGACGCGGTTAGTAGTAGAATGGGTGACCGTTCCAACTCTTATTAATATATTTTCCATATTAACAAAATGGCCGCCATAAAAAATTTACTAAAATTTTCAAAATAATTCCATATTCAAGGTCAACTTGTTAAAACCCGATAAAAAAGTCAATAAGACCCTTGCAACAGTCAAAAACCACAATTTTTCAAAAATAATCCTGAGAAAATTCATGCACCATCGATAATTCACAAACAATCCGAATCAATCAACAAAACCATTCAAACTTCAAAATTCACCAAACTACAGTCAAAACATTACAGAAGATCGTCCTAAAAAATAAAACTTTCCCATCAACTCAATTCACTTCTAAACCACTTTCCAAATCCCAGGTTAGAATATTTTTAGTTAGTTTCAAAAACTTTCTATAAACAAATTTCTCTTTAAAATAACCCAATCTTCTATTCACATCTCAAAACATCTTTCATTCACATTTCCAATCAGCCCACAAAACATTCATCCAAACATAAGTCCATTTTATTTGTCCCACGCGTGGCTAGCCACTCGCCGCTATCTTCATTTCAATTACCCTAAAATTGGCTTTCGCTCCGTTCATAGCCGACGGCGCAATACCCTTAATATGACTTAATATAACATCAAATATGGATTAAAGTACGACTCACAACGTTACGTCGCGGGACCAATTCAATTTTAACTATTATTTCAGACAGTTATCATTCATATTTCTAAAACTAAAATAGATTCCACTGACATTTATATATCAAAAAATTCCATTTTTCATCGCCGTTTCAATCATATAATTTTCAGTTCGAAATTCAACTTTTTCAACATTTATAACATTATAATATTTCACAATTTGAGCCCCATAAAATGGCTGGGGAAAGATCCGGCTCTCATCCAGCTTTCCGCTAGCCAAGTCCCCATCGTTAGTATAAATAAGGGAGCACGCCAAGTCCCCGGAAAGTTGTGTTTTCGGAGTATTTCGTGACAAATAAATCCAGTGCCCGTGCAATCTTCATAGGCAGATTCTAGTACAAAAGTACTTTCTTAAAATCGCCCCAGTGCATTAATTTTAATAAAATCAAATCGCCGTCGCGCAATAAAACAAAAGTGAATTTTCTCAGATTTATAAATCAATTTAAACAACAAATTAAACTGAACCCAACTTAAGGCAAAATTTCAAATATCGATAAGTTAGTTAACCAGTTATTCGTGTAAATAATATTTCTTCAATTTAAGTAAAATAAACATCCAACTCTGTTCGTTACGTAAATAAATACTTGTTTAATTTTCGTTTGAAATAAAGTGTTTAATTTCAAGAAAAATTATACAGGGTGCAGTCGTTAACCTTGCCAGCTAAAATAAAAAATGAATTTAGTGCATAAGAGTCCATACAGGGTGTAGCCTTTGACCCTGCTAAGCCAAATAAAAGTGAAATTTGGTTCTGAACGTATACAGGGCGAAGCATTTGGACCGTTCCAGCCGTTTAAGGACTAACCACTCCAACTTCGATACAAATAAAATAAAGTGCACGAAAGGCTCCCAGAGTCTCACCTAAGGCTCTCCAATAAAATTATTTTATTTTTTCAAACCTCGAGCTCTTTTTCGTGTTCACAACAAAGAAAGCTTCCTCGCCTCACACATCTTCCAGCGGCTTGTATATCAGTGTATGCGCGGAAGTTATACAACCTTAGGCGAGGGTTGTATAGGGGATATACCATCCTTCGGAGGGGATGCAAAGCCGTCGGTCCCTTGTCTATTAAATGTTAGGCAAGTAAAAGATTCCCACCCTTCTTAAGGGAAGAGGTTCGGCAAAATTCTTCATTTGAGGTAGCTCGTCTACAGGGGTCGGTGTTAGGCCTCAGTAGCGGAAATAGGCCGATTTTAAATAAATGTATAAAAAACAACAATATATTTGGCGACCGTTTCAAGGAAGACAGTATCCTCGCCTCACATATCTTCCAGCGGCTTGTATATCAGCGTATGCGCGGAAGCTATGCAACCTTAGGCGAGGGTTGTGTAGGTGGTATACCATTCTTCGGAGGGGATGCAAACCCGTCTGTCCCTTGTTTATCAAATGTTAGTCAAGTAAAAGATCCCTACTTTTCTTAAGGGAAGAGGTTGGGCAAAATTCCTGGTTGGGGGTAAATCGTCTACAGGCGTCGGTGATAGGCTTCAGTAGTGGAAATAGACCGACGTTAAATATGTTAAATGTTAAAAAGACAGCAATATATGTCGTTTAAATACCAACGCGTGGAATTCACATTTCGCGCGACCGACCGACCAGCATATAGAAACACCGTTAAAATGTGGGTCTGCATACAAAGGGAAGCCCTGCTAGCAATGTGTGCATTATCGGGACGTGACACAACAGGAGGATTTTCAAGAAAAGTAATCATGCTTCTGCAAAATTATGCTTGCTAACATTCATAATGAGATTTTTATTTCAAGAAAGCTGTCTTTCTGGAAAGCATTTAAAATAAAAATTTACCGGAAAAAGTCCTTCTCTTCTCTTGCGTTACTTGGACATGCAGAAATAGACCTAAATCTCATAATGGATGATTTGGAAAAAACTTCATTTGCATTGTTTATAGTTCAAATAATGCAAATATTAGAAAACTGTCGGATCTGCAGTGGTAGTGTTTCACCAAACAGCAACTACAAGGCGACCAGTTGCCACCTACAAGAAGTAGTTTCTATCCAGCAGTAAATAGAGCTGGGCTGCAGCTCCTTATATGAACCAGTTCACACATTGCAAAAGTCCCTAATGTGGACCCCTTGAATTTTGGATGGCGACAAGAAAATAATATAAGCCAATTTTAACAATCGCAGAACATATTGCGCCACTTGAGATTTTAAACTTGATTTCGTGCTCCTACAAAAAAGTTTCTGTGACTCCAGAAGAGAGCTTTGTCTTACGAAGGAGATTAACAAGTGTGTAAAAACCATATGGACCAAGGAGAAACGCCAATAACTGACATAAAAATTTTTCAAAAAAATTAAGTCGCTATCTCATACCGTTCACGAGATATGAAAGACTGAAGAAAAGACCCCTTATGGGGGGGGGGGGGGATGAAGGTCGTAGCCCGCTCATCTGAGGGTGGAAATATGAGCTTTCTTAAATAAAACAATGTAACTCAACAGAAAAATTATGTTTCTAACTTTAATCATTTATTTCCCAGGCAATGACACATGCGCTTCCACTACGAGCTAAAAGTCAGTAAATTAATTTCATCATGATTTAAAAAATAATAAAATATCAAAACTAAATTATAAATACAAATTGTCATTTTTAATCCACGTCCAGTGGAAGTATAGTAACGCAAAAAAATATATGTATATTTTTTTGTTGAAATAGGCTTAAAATGTCATGAATATTAAATTTGAGCAAAAAAATTCCTGTCTGTCGGTCTGTCTGTAATTTTTTGGTACACTTATGTATTGTAAGGAGATCTGGAACTAGATTATATTTTGATATAATTCCGTTGAAGGGCTCGGGGGTAAATGGGGTAAATAAGGGTAAATAGGCAAAGCAAACCGGTAAGAGTCCATAAAATTCAATTTAGGTCATGTAGAAAAAGCCAAGGTCTCAACTTTTTTTAGCATCAGCCATACCCCACCCCTACTATCACCCCCAATACCACCCCCAACCTATTAATAAAGGCAGTAAAAAAATAAATTGAGATTTAGTGTGTATACGAGAACCAAGGAACTCTAAAAATTTTTTGATATCAGCCACCTCCTCTACCACGCCCATTGCCACCCCCACCCTATTATTAAAGGGAATAAAAATTAAGTTGGGATTTAGTGTGTGTATGAGAACCAAGAGTCTCTAAAAATTTTTTTTACATTAGCCACCCCCTCTACCACCCCCACTCTATTATTAAAGGGAATAAAATATTAGATTGGGATTTAGCGTGTATAAGACTACTGGCTACAAAATCTGGATGTGAAAGTAGTGATTCCTTGGGCAGCGGACTTTTAGTTGATTTCATACAGTGAGATCCATAAGTAACGGATAAATTCATTGTCTACGTTATCAACAATTTATGCGTAAAATCCTAAAACACGTCAATTTTTAATTCTAAAATGACATTTTTTGAGCATAATTTTATACATCCCCCTTCAACCCCCTTGGAGTGACAGCTGCCCCTTTAACATTTTTAAATGGAACGAGGGTGCGTGTGATAGCTCATTTGAAAGGGTTTTTAATTCTATATCCGGCAATGAGAGTTTTTTGAGTTTCTCTAATTTTTTTATTGAAAAATATTACATTTTTAATGTAAGCAAAAAAACATGATATAGTTCAACTCAAATGTTCAAACTGAGCGCCCGTCGCTTCTTGACAATAATGGAGGGCAGGGAAACATTTTCATCAAGAACTAAGTGTACAATTACGAAAGCTTATTAGATTTGTTTGTAACTAAATAGGCTTCGCTATGGCTAATATTTAACATTTTGAGAAATTAATAACTCACCTTATTTGCCCTCAGATGAATATATATGCATCTGTGGCTGTCATGATTCGGCCCATGCCTCTAAACGTGTCCACAAACGAATAACAATTTAGTCCTACAGTTATAGGTCAAGATCCTGAATAGTACGATACACTCATATTCTACCGTCATTATCCGCACTAAAAACATAAATAATAAGTAGCCGTTCTATATTGAAATACGATATTTAATATACATTAAGTGTTTTCAGAGAGACTCTGTGGTCGTCATATGAATGATCGAAACATCGGAAAATGAATTTCATCATGATTTTAATTAAACAAATATCAGCAGAAAATTGTGAATGAGAATTGATTATGAATTTTTAGTCAATCTAATATAAAAGACATCACTACATTGAAATATAAAAAAATGTTAAAAAATATAAATCTCACCTTATGACACAAGATAACCACATTTAGGTCTGGTAGGACTAATGGCCGTATCTCCGTTCATGATTTCCACAAAATGTAACAATTTAGCGATCCTTAATAGCATGATACTTTCATATTCTATCATCATTATCCTCCCTAAAAACATAAATAATAAGTAGCCGTTCTATATTGAAATACGATATTTAATATATATTAAGTGTTTTCAGAGAGACTCTGTGGTCGTCATATGAATGATCGAAACATCAGAAAATGAATTTCATCATGATTTTAATTAAACAAATATCAGCAGAAAATTGTGAATGAGAATTGATTATGAATTTTTATTCAATCTAATATAAAAGATATCACTACATTGAAATATAAAAAAATGTTAAAAAATATAAATCTCACCTTATGACACAAGATAACCACATTTAGGTCTGGTAGGACTAATGGCCGTATCTCCGTTCATGATTTCCACAAAATGTAACAATTTAGCGATCCTTAATAGCATGATACTTTCATATTCTATCATCATTATCCTCCCTAAAAACATAAATAATAAGTAGCCGTTCTATATTGAAATACGATATTTAATATATATTAAGTGTTTTCAGAGAGACTCTGTTGTCGTCATATGAATGATCGAAACATCAGAAAATGAATTTCATCATGATTTTAATTAAACAATTATCAGCAGAAAATTGTGAATGAGAATTGATTATGAATTTTTACTCAATCTAATATAAAAGATATCACTACATTGAAATATAAAAAAATATTAAAAAATATAAATCTCACCTTATGACACAAGATAACCACATTTAGGTCTGGTAGGACTAATGGCCGTATCTTTGTTCATGATTTCCACAGAATGTAACAATTTAGCGATCCTTAATAGCATGATACTTTCATATTCTACCATCATTATCCTCACTAAAAACTTAAATAATAAGTAGCCGTTCTATATTGAAATACGATATTTAATATACATTAAGTGTTTTCAGAGAGACTCTGTGGTCGTCATATGAATGATCGAAACATCAGAAAATGAATTTCATCATGATTTTAATTAAACAAATATCAGCAGAAAATTGTGAATGAGAATTGATTATGAATTTTTATTCAATCTAATATAAAAGATATCACTACATTGAAATATAAAAAAATGTTAAAAAATATAAATCTCACCTTATGACACAAGATAACCACATTTAGGTCTGGTAGGACTAATGGCCGTATCTTTGTTCATGATTTCCACAGAATGTAACAATTTAGCGATCCTTAATAGCATGATACTTTCATATTCTACCATCATTATCCTCACTAAAAACTTAAATAATAAGTAGCCGTTCTATATTGAAATACGATATTTAATATACATTAAGTGTTTTCAGAGAGACTCTGTGGTCGTCATATGAATGATCGAAACATCAGAAAATGAATTTCATCATGATTTCAATTAAACAAATATCAGCAGAAAATTGTGAATGAGAATTGATTATGAATTTTTATTCAATCTAATATAAAAGATATCACTACATTGAAATATAAAAAAATGTTAAAAAATATAAATCTCACCTTATGACACAAGATAACCACATTTAGGTCTGGTAGGACTAATGGCCGTATCTCCGTTCATGATTTCCACAAAATGTAACAATTTAGCGATCCTTAATAGCATGAGACTTTCATATTCTATCATCATTATCCTCCCTAAAAACATAAATAATAAGTAGCCGTTCTATATTGAAATACGATATTTAATATATATTAAGTGTTTTCAGAGAGACTCTGTTGTCGTCATATGAATGATCGAAACATCAGAAAATGAATTTCATCATGATTTTAATTAAACAATTATCAGCAGAAAATTGTGAATGAGAATTGATTATGAATTTTTACTCAATCTAATATAAAAGATATCACTACATTGAAATATAAAAAAATATTAAAAAATATAAATCTCACCTTATGACACAAGATAACCACATTTAGGTCTGGTAGGACTAATGGCCGTATCTTTGTTCATGATTTCCACAGAATGTAACAATTTAGCGATCCTTAATAGCATGATACTTTCATATTCTACCATCATTATCCTCACTAAAAACTTAAATAATAAGTAGCCGTTCTATATTGAAATACGATATTTAATATACATTAAGTGTTTTCAGAGAGACTCTGTGGTCGTCATATGAATGATCGAAACATCAGAAAATGAATTTCATCATGATTTTAATTAAACAAATATCAGCAGAAAATTGTGAATGAGAATTGATTATGAATTTTTATTCAATCTAATATAAAAGATATCACTACATTGAAATATAAAAAAATGTTAAAAAATATAAATCTCACCTTATGACACAAGATAACCACATTTAGGTCTGGTAGGACTAATGGCCGTATCTCCGTTCATGATTTCCACAAAATGTAACAATTTAGCGATCCTTATTAGCATGATACTTTCATATTCTATCATCATTATCCTCCCTAAAAACATAAATAATAAGTAGCCGTTCTATATTGAAATACGATATTTAATATATATTAAGTGTTTTCAGAGAGACTCTGTGGTCGTCATATGAATGATCGAAACATCAGAAAATGAATTTCATCACGATTTTAATTAAACAAGTATCAGCAGAAAATTGTGAATGAGAATTGATTATGAATTTTTACTCAATCTAATATAAAAGATATCACTACATTGAAATATAAAAAAATATTAAAAAATATAAATCTCACCTTATGACACAAGATAACCACATTTAGGTCTGGTAGGACTAATGGCCGTATCTTTGTTCATGATTTCCACAGAATGTAACAATTTAGCGATCCTTAATAACATGATACTTTCATATTCTACCATCATTATCCTCACTAAAAACTTAAATAATAAGTAGCCGTTCTATATTGAAATACGATATTTAATATACATTAAGTGTTTTCAGAGAGACTCTGTGGTCGTCATATGAATGATCGAAACATCAGAAAATGAATTTCATCATGATTTTAATTAAACAAATATCAGCAGAAAATTGTGAATGAGAATTGATTATGAATTTTTATTCAATCTAATATAAAAGATATCACTACATTGAAATATAAAAAAATGTTAAAAAATATAAATCTCACCTTATGACACAAGATAACCACATTTAGGTCTGGTAGGACTAATGGCCGTATCTCCGTTCATGATTTCCACAAAATGTAACAATTTAGCGATCCTTAATAGCATGATACTTTCATATTCTATCATTATTATCCTCACTAAAAACATAAATAATAAGTAGCCGTTCTATATTGAAATACGATATTTAATATACATTAAGTGTTTTCAGAGAGACTCTGTGGTCATCATATGAATGATCGAAACATCAGAAAATGAATTTCATCATGATTTTAATTCCACAAATATCAAGAAAAAATTGTAAATGAGAATTGATTATGAATTCTTATTTATTCTAATATAAAAGATATCACAACATTGAAATATAAAAAATGTTAAAAAATACAAATCTCACCTTATGACACAAGATAACCACACTTAGGTCTGGTAGGACTAATGGCCGTATCTCCTTCATGATTTTCACAAAATGTAACAATTTAGCGATCCTTAATAGCATGATACTTTCATATTCTATCATCATTATCCTCACTAAAAACATAAATAATAAGTAGCCGTTCCATATTGAAATATGATATTTAATATACATTAAGTGTTTTCAGACAGACACTGTGGTCGTCATATGAATGATCGAAACATCAAAAAATGAATTTCATCATGATTTTAATTAAACAAATATCAGCAGAAAATTGTGAATGAGAATTGATTATGAATTTTTATTCAATCTAATATAAAAGATATCACTACATTGAAATATAAAAAAATGTTAAAAAATACAAATCTCACCTTATGATACAAGATAACCACACTTAGGTCTGGTAGGACTAATGGCCTTATCTCCTTCATGTTTTTCACAACATGTAACAATTTAGCGATCCTTAATAGCATGATACTTTCATATTCTATCATCATTATCCTCACTAAAAACATAAATAATAAGTAGCCGTTCTATATTGAAATACGATATTTAATATACATTAAGTGTTTTCAGAGAGACCCTGTGGTCGTCATATGAATGATCGAAACATCAGAAAATGAATTTCATCATGATTTTAATTCAACAAATAACAGGAGAAAATTGTGAATGAGAATTGATTATGAATTTTTATTCAATCTAATATAAAAGATATCACTACATTGAAATATAAAAAAATGTTAAAAAATATAAATCTCACCTTATGACACAAGATAACCACATTTAGGTCTGTTAGGACTAATGGCCGTATCTCCGTTCATGATTTCCACAAAATGTAACAATTTAGCGATCCTTAATAGCATGATACTTTCATATTCTATCATCATTATCCTCACTAAAAACATAAATAATAAGTAGCCGTTCTATATTGAAATACGATATTTAATATACATTAAGTGTTTTCAGAGAGACTCTGTGGTCATCATATGAATGATCGAAACATCAGAAAATGAATTTCATCATGATTTTAATTCCACAAATATCAAGAAAAAATTGTGAATGAGAATTGATTATGAATTTTTATTCAATCTAATATAAAAGATATCACTACATTGAAATATAAAAAAATGTTAAAAAATACAAATCTCACCTTATGATACAAGATAACCACACTTAGGTCTGGTAGGACTAATGGCCTTATCTCCTTCATGTTTTTCACAACATGTAACAATTTAGCGATCCTTAATAGCATGATACTTTCATATTCTATCATCATTATCCTCACTAAAAACATAAATAATAAGTAGCCGTTCTATATTGAAATACGATATTTAATATACATTAAGTGTTTTCAGAGAGACCCTGTGGTCGTCATATGAATGATCGAAACATCAGAAAATGAATTTCATCATGATTTTAATTCAACAAATAACAGGAGAAAATTGTGAATGAGAATTGATTATGAATTTTTATTCAATCTAATATAAAAGATATCACTACATTGAAATATAAAAAAATGTTAAAAAATATAAATCTCACCTTATGACACAAGATAACCACATTTAGGTCTGTTAGGACTAATGGCCGTATCTCCGTTCATGATTTCCACAAAATGT
Organism: Leptura quadrifasciata; assembly: GCA_963675555.1. Classification (NCBI taxonomy): domain Eukaryota; kingdom Metazoa; phylum Arthropoda; class Insecta; order Coleoptera; family Cerambycidae; genus Leptura; species Leptura quadrifasciata. Next base: position 52,871,125 of record OY776682.1, on the reverse strand, counting down.
AACAATTTAGCGATCCTTAATAGCATGATACTTTCATATTCTATCATCATTATCCTCACTAAAAACATAAATAATAAGTAGCCGTTCTATATTGAAATACGATATTTAATATACATTAAGTGTTTTCAGAGAGACTCTGTGGTCGTCATATGAATGATCGAAACATCAGAAAATGAATTTCATCATGATTTTAATTAAACAAATATCAGCAGAAAATTGTGAATGAGAATTGATTATTAATTTTTATTCAATCTAATATAAAAGATATCACAACATTGAAATATAAAAAAATGTTAAAAAATACAAATCTCACCTTATGACACAAGATAACCACACTTAGGTCTGGTAGGACTAATGGCCGTATCTCCTTCATGATTTTCACAAAATGTAACAATTTAGCGATCCTTAATAGCATGAAACTTTCATATTCTACCATCATTATCCTCACTACAAACATAAATAATAAGTAAACGTTCTATATTGAAATACGATATTTAATATACATTAAGTGTTTTCAGAGAGACTCTGTGGTCATCATATGAATGATAGGAACATCAGAAAATGAACTTCATCATGATTTTAATTCAACAAATATCAAGAGAAAATTGTGAATGAGAATTGATTATGAATTTTTATTCAATCTAATATAAAAGATATCACTACATTGAAATATAAAAAAATGTTAAAAAATACAAATCTCACCTTATGACACAAGATCCACATTTAGGTCTGGTAGGGCTAATAGCCGTATCTCCTTCATGATTTCCACAAAATGTAACAATTTAGCCCGCCACCATTACCATATTCTCTAAAATCATTACAAGTGATAAGGTATTTTATTTTTGAGTGCAACGTTTCAGGCAGACATTTTATGGCCTCAGCTGAACAAACTAGTCACCATGTTAAAGAACTACTGGTCTGAGACAACTTCAACATGAACTACTATATAACTAACTTTATTACAAAATATGAATATGTATATTTGTTCTCTTACTATATAAAGGAGAAGACTCAATCTTGGAACTCCTGTAATGAATGGAACGATAATAAATCTTTCCAGTGAAGTCAAGTATCTAGGAGTAATCCTGGATCAAAAACTTACCTGAAACTCACATCTGAAACGGACTCTTACTAAAGCAACAGCGGCAACATGGACGTGCCGTAGGTTGTTTGGTAAGACTTGGGGTCTAAGACCAAAAATGACACATTGGTCTTATCTTTCGGTTATCAGACCTATGGCAACCTACGCATCATGCGTATGGTGGCCAAAGACAGAGGAAAAAACAGCACAGGGAAAGTTGCAGAAACTGCAACGCCTTGCCTGTTTAGGGACTACAGGAGGAATGCACTCGTGCCCCACAGCAGCTATGGAGGCTATGTTTGGCCTACTTCCCTTGCACTTACATGTAAGAAAGGAGGCGGCACTCAGTGCCTTACGACTACACCAGGCACATAAATTCAAACCAGGCGATCTAGTTGGTCACTTAAGGATTCTGGAGTTAATCCATTTGAAGTCCATGACCAAACCCACTGACTCAATGCCAGTCAAACAAAACTTTGACTGCCCGTTTGACGTGCTAATTGAAAGTCGTCAGATAAGCAAGATGGAGTCACTGCGATTGGAACAGGGGTCACTTATCTGGTATACAGATGGATCCAAGATGGCTGAAGGGGTAGGAGTGGGAATAGCAGGGCCGAATTGTAGGCTATCCAAAGCCCTCGGTAACACCCCAACTATCTTTCAGGCAGAAATGTATGCCATAGATCTATGTGCCCAGGTATGCCTAAATGTAGACAATCCCTGAAGCAACTGGCTAATAACAACAAGGTTACCTTGATGTGGGTGCCAGGGCATGAGGGAGTACAAGGAAATGAACTTGCTAATAGCCTTGCAAAAAAAGGAGCTGAAGCACCGTTCATTGGACCAGAACCGTTTTGTGGCCTAGCCAAGGGACACATAGCGTAGGAAATCCAAGAATGGGAAAAAGATCAGAAAAAGTCCTACTGGAGGAATACTCCAGGCCAAAGGCGCGAGAGGGATAATCTCAGGGTTGTTAGTCTATAAATGTGTGGTGCGGAATTCTAGGTGAACAAATAGTTGGGCGTGGAGGTCTATTTCAGTGGCCAGCCGGGTCCCCAGACCTGACTTGTCTAGATTTTTATTTGTGGGACGAATAATAGATCTCGTTTTGCCACCAGACCTACTACAAGAGTCGACATGATCGAAAGAATAAGAGAGGTCATTCAAAGTACTTCGATGGCAGAAGTAGCGACTCATGTTCAATCTATTCGTCAGGGCGTGAACACATAGGCGCTTTTGTTTTGTGGTTGAAGCGGATACGGACAACGATAAGAGCTATGAGCTTAATAGAGACCCTTGAGGTGTTACGTGCACTTAATTTGTAGAAGAATGAAGTTCTGGGGGATTGCACTTTAAAAGATTGTAACAGGATAAATGGCTCACCCTGTATGAGCCCCTGCTAATTGTTTTGAATGTATTCTGTTGATTTCTGAAGTTAAATTTACTTTAAACAGAATTTATTTTTTTGTGGCAGATGATTGTCCAACACCCTGTATATAATACTAGCATAGAACACTTCTGTGTGAAAGAATTAAGCTGAAATACTTTAGTTTAAATTGAAAAATTTTAATTAAGATGCCCAAGTATTTTGGAGTACACTGTATGCAGTCGTTGTAGACAAAAACACTCAGTTTTAGAACGAATTATAAATAAATAAATACCACAGATATCAGGCAATCCCCAATTCCAGAAGCTAGAGGCTTATGCGGAAGGGGGTTATTAAAAAAACGCGGACATACAACCTTTTCCTCGACAGTGCCGGTGCCGGGATTCGAACCCGGTGGCATGATACCTGTGTGATTAATCGCGATTGCCACCTCTCGCCTTAACCAACGCAGCTATCGGCCAGAAAATTTTCATCATGAACTACATAAAGAAATTATTTCAACACGAATACTAGTTTTATTCGCTCTTTTTTAAAATCTTTTAAATGAAAGTACTTAATGTGGCTTAAAAATAAAAATGTTATGAAGGAATTCAAGGCTTACCCTTTGTCTACACGTGTCCTTGGTCATATACCATTCAAATGGAATATCTGCTACGTGCCGTCACAAATCAGTAGGTGTGCTCTTAGTATAATTTGGGCATTAACCATATTCACAAATATATGATAATTTCAATGTCTTCAACATATCTAAAAACATCAGCAATAATTAGCGGTCTTATTTTCAAAAGTAACATTAAACATTTATTAGTTGTTTTCAGAAAGGGCACTACTAATTGTCATCATATGAACAATCAGGTGTCGGAAAATTTTCATCATGAACTACACAAAGAAATTATTTCAAAACGAATACTAGTTTCAATTCGTTCTTTTTAATTGAAAGTAATGCGGCTTAAAATTAAAAAAGTGATGAAGGAGTTCAAGGCTTACCCTTTGTCTACACGTGTCCTTAGGCATATACCATCGAAATTGATTATCTACTACGTGTCATCACAAGTCAGTAGGTATGTCCTTAGTATAATTTGGGCATTAACCATATTCTCAAATATATGATAATTTCAATGTCTTCAACATATCTAAAAACATCAGCAATAACTAGCGGTCTTTTTTTCGAAAGCAACATTAAACATTTATTAGGTGTTTTCAGAAGGGCACCACCACTAATTGTCATCATATGAACAGTCAGCTGTGGCTAAATTTTCATCATGAACTACACAAAGAAATTATTTGAAAACGAATACTAGTTGTATTCGCTCTTTTTTTAATTAATAGTAATGCGGCTTAAAATTAAAAAAGTGATGAAGGAATTAAAGGCTTACCCTTTGTCTACACGTGTCCTTAGGCATATACAATCGAAATGGACTATCTACTACGTGTCATCACAAATAAGTAGATATGCTCTTAGTATAATTTGGGCATTAACCATATTCTCAAGTATAAGGTAATTTCAATGTCTTCAACATATCTAAAAACATTAGCAATAATTAGCGGTCTTATTTTCGAAAGTAACATTTAACATTTATTAATTGTCTTCAGAAAGGGCACCATTAATTGTCATCATGTGAACAATCAGGTGTCGGGGAATTTTCATCATGAACTAGAAAAAAAAATTATTTCAACACGAATACTAGTTGTATTGGCTATTTTTTTAATTAAAAGTAATGCGGCTTAAAATTAAAAAAGTGATGAAGGAATTAAAGGCTTACCCTTTGTTTACACGTGTCCTTAGGCATATACCATCGAAATGGATTATCTACTACGTGTCATCACAAATCAGTAGACATGCTCTTAGTATAATTTGGGCATTAACGATATTCTCAAATATATGATAATTTATTATGTGTCTTCAACACGTCTGAAAACATCAGCAATAATTAGCGGTCTTATTTTCGAAAGTAACATTCAACATTTATTAGGTGTTTTCAGAAAGAGCACCACTAATTGTCATCATATGAATAATCAGATGAAGAGAGACTTTTCATCATGAACTGTATGAAAAAAAATATTTCAATACGAATACTACTAGTTTCAATCCGTTCCTTTTTTAATTGAAAGGAATGTGGCTTAAAATTAAAAAAGTGATGAAGGAATTCAAGGCTTACCCTTTGTCTACATGTGTCCTTAGGCATATACAATCGAAAGGGATTATCTAGTACGTGCCATCAGAAGTCAGTAGGTATGCTCTTAGTATAATTCAGCAATAACTAGCGGTCTTTTTTCTAAAGCAACATTCATCATTTGTTAGGTGTTTTCAGAAGGGGCACCACTAATTGTCATCATATGGACAATCAGGTGTCGGGGAATTTTCATCATGAACTACACAAAGAAATTATTTCAAAACGAATACTAGTTGTTTTTGCTCTTTTTTTAATTAAAAGTAATGCGGCTTAAAATTAAAAAAGTGATGAAGGAATTAAAGGCTTACCCTTTGTTTACACGTGTCCTTAGGCATATACCATCGAAATGGATTATCTACTACGTGTCATCACAAATCAGTAGACATGCTCTTAGTATAATTTGGGCATTAACGATATTCTCAAATATATGATAATTTCAATGTCTTCAACATATCTAAAAACATCAGCAATAATTAGCGGTCTTATTTTCGAAAGTAACATTAAACGTTCATTAGTTGTTTTCGGAAAGGGCACCACTAATTGTCATCATATGAACAATCAGGTGTCGGGGAATTTTCATCATGAACTACACAAAGAAATTATTTCAAAACGAATACTAGTTGTATTCGCTCTTTTTTTAATTAAAAGTAATGTTGCTTAATATTAAAAAAATGATGAAGGAATTCAAGGCTTACCCTTTGTCTACACGTGTCCTTAGTCATATACCATCGAAATGGATTATCGACTACGTGTCATCACAAGTCAGTAGGTATGCTCTTAGTATAATTTGGGCATTAACTATATTCACAAATATATGATAATTTCAATGTCTTCAACATATCTAAAAACATCAGCAATAATTAGCGATCATATTTTCGAAAGTAACATTAAACATTTATTAAGTGTTTTCAGAAAGAGCACCACTAATTGTCATCATATGAATAATCAGATGAAGAGAGACTTTTCATCATGAACTGTATGAAAAAAATTATTTCAATACGAATACTACTAGTTTCAATCCGTTCTTTTTTTAATTGTAAGGAATGTGGCTTAAAATTAAAAAAGTGATGAAGGAATTCAAGGCTTACCCTTTGTATACATGTGTCCTTAGGCATATACAATCGAAAGGGATTATCTAGTACGTGCCATCAGAAGTCAGTAGGTATGCTCTTAGCATAATTTGGGCATTAACCATATTCTCAAATATAGGATAATTTCAATGTCTTCAACATATCTAAAAAATTCAGCAATAACTAGCGGTCTTTTTTCTAAAGCAACATTCATCATTTGTTAGGTGTTTTCAGAAGGGGCACCACTAATTGTCATCATATGAACAACCAGGTGTCGGGAAGATTTTCATCATGAACCACATAAAAGAAATATTTCAATGCCAATACTAGTTTCAATTCTTTTCAAATCATTTTTACTCATTTTATTCACCAACAAAAATTTATGATTTTCTGTCATATTTTCTCATTGTTCTTTGTTTGATTGACAAAAAATATACTTGACTTTAAACTCTATCATCTCTCCCAAACATCTCTTTGCAATTCGACGTAGTTAACATCTGTCTGATATTTTTTATCTGTTTTTGAAAAGTCTATATCTATAAAAAAAAAATTGAATACCTCCTAAGCCGCAAGTTTTTATAAGGAGTCTGGTATATAAAATAACGTTAGAATTCACCGTAGAATAAAAACACTAAAATATACAATATACAGTGTGACAGGGAAATATAAATATTTTAGTTGAAAAGAATACTGTGGAAGACCCCTGTAAAAAAAACCGTACCGGTACTCTTAGCAGTTTTGAAAATACATATACTTTAAAATCACGGTGATAGTCCCTTTATAACTATTTACACAACAGCAATGATAATTATAACAGTAATTGACAAATAGCAATACAACGCAGAGTATAAAAAAATACTCATCTTTAAAGCTTCATGATTATTTTTCTTCAAGGGAAGTTCACGCAAAGTATGGTGGCATGTTCATTGAAAGAAAAACAAAATTGTAAACCAAACCATCAATCTACATTAATTTATAAAATCAAGTTATTCATAAATTAAATCAATTTCTCTTGTTTCTTGAAGATCTGGGGAAGCAGTGGCTAGGACAGTAGAGACTAAGAAGGCAAATTTGGGCATTGGAGGAATTTATATTACTCAAGACCGTATAGACAGAGTTGGCTTAACTCAATGGCATTCCCAAGACTGTGCTGCATTTATTTCTTTATCATCAACAGCTCTTCCTAGGTAAGATCAAAAATAAAAACACAACTCATCTAATTCATAATTTTCTATATTAATTTTTTTATTTATTCACGAAAGGACCAATATTTATTTACACTATTTCAGATATCGCGCCATTATGGGACCATTCAACTGGACTGTTTGGTTAGCTCTAACTTCGATATATTTGTTAGGGATATTTCCTTTAGCATTTTCGGATAAACACACTTTAAGACACCTAATAACTAATCCAGAAGAAATGGAAAATATGTTCTGGTATGTTTTTGGAACATTTACCAATTGTTTTACATTTGCGGGGAAGAATTCTTGGAGCAAAACCAATAAACTGACTACAAGATTGCTTATCGGTAATGTTGTACATAATCTTTATCGGATAACTTTATAAAATATCTTTAGGTTTTTATTGGATGTTCACCATTATCATCACGGCATCTTACACAGGATCGATCATAGCCTTTGTAACATTACCGGTGTACCCGGAAGTGGTGGATTCTGTGAAGCAATTATTAAGTGGAAGATATCAGATTGGGACTTTGGGTAAATAAATATGTTTCATTTTAGGCTCATTTGCTAGAAATATTTTTTCAGATAAGGGAGAATGGCCTACATTGTTCGCAAATTCATCAGATGCAGACACAGAAAGACTTCTGCATAATTTGGATTTGGTACCGGATGTAGAATCAGGGCTAAAAAATACTACAAAATCCTTCTTTTGGAACTATGCGTTTCTTGGTTCCAAGGCACAATTGGATTACATCGTTAGAACTAATTTTTCAACAAAGTATTGTCTTGACTAATTTATTAATTGTACACTAAATTTTTGTATATTTTTAGAAGTAAAAGATCTGTTCTACACATAAGCGCACAATGCTTAGCCCCATTTAATGTAGGCATGGCATTTCCAAGAAATTCTATATACAATGGGGTACTTAATGAGGGCCTTTTATTGACTATTCAAGCTGGCCTTATGAATAAACTGAAAACAGATGTTGAATGGGATATGATGAGAAGTGCCTCAGGAAAATTATTGGCGGTAAGTGTCACAGAAAAGTAAATAGACATATACGTATGATTTGAATTTGATGAGAATTATTTCTAGGCTAATTCAAGAACAGCTGGCGTAAAAGCTCTTACCTATGAAGACAGAGCTTTGAATCTAGACGATACTCAAGGCATGTTTTTGCTTTTAGGCGCAGGATTTTTAATTGGAGCTGCCAGTTTACTTTCCGAGTGGTTAGGGGGGTGCTTCAAATTTTGCAAAGGTAAAAAAAGAATCAACAGTTCTAGTTCGATAGAGAGCAATCCCAGATCTCACGAGGGCCAAACTCCGAGGGAGAAACTGAATTCCATTCAGTACAGCCAGATGCCTAGCAGATTGGGAAGTATAATTGATTTAGAACAAAACTACGATTTTGAGGTAAGCAGACCAAATAGGAGGCCTTCTGAGCGACACGCGGAGAATAATATAAATTGTGTAGTGCACGAGGCAGCAAGTCAAAATTCTAGTGCAAAAAGTAAAGAAGTAGCTGATATGTCTCACGAAGATTTTAACGAAGAAATTAACAAAATTTTTGAAAATGTATTTGGCGAAGAAAATATTGACGACGATCATTCGAAAGGGGAAGAAATGTGTGACGAAAATGATCTTCCAAGCAGTGATCAACGATTTGATGAATGCAGCACAAACGACAAATTTGGTAACAAAATATAATATAGTATTATCCATTATTATACAAACATTGATGTTAGTGTAAATAGAAATACCAATAGTAAATACTATAGATAAAAGTGTAGTAGAAATAAAACTCACATTGTGGAAAGAATGCTTCTAACCACCCCACGAAATAAAATGTTACAATACATGCAATATTTTCTTGTCTCTTTATACATGTCCATAAGTATGTTATCAAAACCTGGTAAATTTGATTGACGGGAAAAAGTATTCGCAGTGAAGTTTCTTGTCGCATCTATCATTTAGGTCTCCACAGTAATTTGGCTTTCATATGAATATCGCGTTTTATTTTTAACAGGTGGATTATAAAACAATTTCACAGAACGAGGACGGAGAAAAAAAAACAAAATATAATTGAAATGTCGAAAAGTTATGTTTTTCTTCATAGGACCAATTTAACGTTTTAACTAACACACGCATAGACTAATTTCGTTTCACGCCATAAGATTAAAAAAGTATTTTTTCTTCCTCTTGGCCAGTATCCCTTGATCTATAAATAAATTTACGATAGGTACTCAAACAGAACTGATCTGGTATTATTTTTTCTTTATGCGGGTCCATTAGCGCGAGGAAGTCCAATATCTGGCCTACTATAAGAAATATGAAGAAATATTTTAAATGAAAGCTATATGGCAAACATTGTTGCTTATTTCTAAAATGTTTTGAAAAACACAAGGTGTTTCTATATAGTGGGAGAGGTTCAGGACAGATTTTTTAAATAACGCACCCTGTATGTTTTTACGTCATTGATTTTAGCGTAGAATTCTATGTTCGATACTAATTTTTGCTTTGAATACGTTGCAGCGTTGTCAAGATATTGCGGAAAATATGAAAATTCAAGGAAAAATAGTGCATCACAAATGACATAATTTCTTTTTATTAATGACAGTTAAGATAAGTTATTTAGTGTAAAGTGTAAAGATAAAGGTCAGATAAAATGTCTGAGAGGAGTGAACATTTATTTTTATGTATAGGAGATTTTATATAGGGGCATCAACTTGTCAATATTCAATTATTCGTTTTTTCAAATGGAACACCCAGTATATTATTCCACCATTTTGTACAACTAATATTTTTTACAAGTATGACTTTGACATTTCAAATCCCTGATGTAAACAAATGCAAACAGAGTTTATGGCTGATGTTATGAGTTATTAGACGAAGATTTAGAAAAACGGGTAATATTTTGTGAATGTACTTCGAGATAGGGATTTTTCAATAATGCATTATTCATTAACGAAGTAGCATTTCATAAAAATGGGTTTGTCAATACATATAATTTTCATTATTATGCAATCGAAAATTAGCATTGTACCCAATGTACCAGTCAGACAAGGTGGTCACAATAGGAAATTATGTCGTTGGGCCTATTTTCTTTAAAGGAAATTGGATTTTTTAATGTAGGGCTATGTCAAAGTGTTATAACACACTCAACTGCAGATGAGGATATGGAAGTTCGAGTTGGGGAAGTATTCCAAAACATGGTTTTGAAAACCGTATGCACTATTGTTTAAAGTAGCAGGGTGCTACTAATTTTGAACATTTGTATAGTAGTTGTTTTATGTGTTTTTCCTAGTTAACATTGTTGTTATTTTTAAATATTTTAATTGTTTAAATTATTTCCCACCTTTGAAATTGTGATAAAAATATAATTTAAAATCGTTTACTCTCAGTTTTTATTTTCGGTTTTAAACGCTAGAATTACGTAATGACAAAGTCATAGGTCATTATTTGTGCAAAAACGCAATAATTGTAAATTATCAATTAAATTGAAAATATCTCAAAAACTAGCCATTTCGGGGCCTAATATCTCGATAACTAATTTGAAGGGATATAACAGTTGTACAAAATGGTGCAATAATATACTGGGTGTTCCATTTGAAAAAATGTTTTCTTAGAAATATATTCTTAACCTCCTCTCAAGTTACTCAAATAACCCCCTGGAAGGTCTCAAGGATCTTGTGCTAGATAAAGAGAGACGAGGCCCTACAGTTTAATGCGGAGTCCGAACCACTCTTGGGGCAATTCTCTTAATGAAAAATTGTTTCGCCTTGAGGGCCTCTAACCCACTTCGCCAGGTATAAGCACTTTGTTAGCCCAGACGCTTTAGCACGCTGAGCTACCGTCCGCGTCCAACTATTTCAGATGTTTGTAGATTGGCAAGTTGATGCCTATGTATAAAATCTCCTGTACATAAAAATAAATGTTCGCTCCTCTCAGCCACTTTATCTGGCCTTGATCTTTGTACTTACTAAAATATTTATCTTAACTGTCATTAACAAAGACAATTTCATATCATTTGCAATGTACTGTTTTTCCGTGAATTTTTCTATTTTTCGCAATATCCTGGCAACGCCGCAATATTTTCAAAGCAAAAATTAGTATTTAATGTAGAATTTTACGCTGAAATTGATTGTGTAAAAATATATAGGATGTCTTTTAAAAAATTCGAACTTGAACTTCTCCCACTTTAGAGGACCACCCTGGGCTTTTCAAGATATTTCAGAAATAGGCAACAATGTATGCCATACAACTTTTATTTAAAACATTTTTTTCATAGTTTACATACGTTTCACGAATACTTGTCCATACACTAATTGTCTCGAATAGCAAGTAGCTAATATTGTGATATTTTTCTATTCATATTATATCTACATTCAAAATTATTTTATTTTTATGTATATGTGCGTGTGTATATATATACTTTTTAATTTGTTTACCACTGCTCTAACAATTATTGTTGACAACAAACTGACAGTCAGAGGAATAGGTCTCAGATACCGTTTTGATGGCGGTCCCTTTAACATAGGGCGCTTTAGAGCTTTCACGAAGACACGCACACGATTCATTTGTGATCTCCAGTATGCGGATGACTGCACTTTTAGCCTCTACGCCGGAAGAGCTTCAAGAACTTTTAGATGTGTATGCCCAGAGCTATGATTCCTTGGGACTTAAAATCAACATTGGAAAGACTAAGATTATGTCAACTCCTCATCAAGTCAACCAAATAGACATTACACTTAACGGAAATTCTCTTGAAGTGGTGGATCAGTTCAATTACTTAGGCAACGTTGTTAATGACAAAGCAAACATGGACAGCGAGATTCGCAATAGAATTAACGCTGCATCTAGAGCACTCTGGGGACTTAGAGAGAGAGTATTTGACAACCACGACCTTGCTTTGTCAACGAAAATGGCTGTCTACAGAGCAGTTGTCATTCCAACACTGCTATATGGATGTGAAAGCTGGGTCACTTACCGTCGTCATGTGAAAGAATTAGAACGTTTTCAGCAAAGACACCTCAGAAATATGATGAAAATCCGTTGGTTCCATCACATATCAAACGTGGAAGTACTCAGGAGAGCAAACAGCCTTCCAATTGAGGTGCTTATTTCAAGAGCACGCCTAAGATGGGCAGGTCACGTTCATCGTGTGCATGATAACCGCCTTCCTAAATGTACACTTTATGGTGAATTGCTAAGAGGTAGAAGAAGGCGTGGCGGTCAACGAAAGAGGTTCAAAGACGCTCTCCATGAAAATCTAAAATCCTGCGGTATTGCAGACGAGCAATGGGAACAACTTGCAGCGGACAGGACCGAATGGCGCAGGGTTGTGGCCAGCTATCAAGGAAATGTTGCTGCAAGAAGGCCGAATCCAAGACCTAACCAGGTCTATGTTTGTCCTGACTGCGGTCGACATGTGCTCTCCCGAATTGGCCTCTATAGCCATAGTCGTGTGCACCGTAGAAGAATGGGAAATACAATAGACTACACCTTTTACTTTTCTTTATTGTACACAATCTATCGACTGTAACATTTTTATACTCGGACTCGAGTAACGGCTAATAATAATAATAATAATAATATATACAGGCTGTCCATTTTACCAGGGCCCTCGAGGATATCTCACTTAATATCGGTCGTACAAAAAAAAATATTTTTACGAAAATTGTGCCTACTTATATAACCTATAAAATGGTTTAAAGACATTTGAAATCCATGGAATACTTTAAGAGTTATGACGGAAAAAATCGAAAATGCGGAAAACGTCTAGGCCAAATATCTCCGTTATTTTAAGAGATACGAGAAAAATTCTAAGGCGAAAATTTTTTGCAAAACAGAGTGTTTCAAGAGGTTTTTATCTAATTTTTTCAAAACCGCTATATTTTGAGATTTACTCTTCAGACTGTTAAAAAAATTATTTTGAAACGGGCGGGAAATGGTGCCATTAAATAGAGTACTTTCCTCCCTTTTCAACGATATATCACATGCCATATTTATTCATTGGTACTACATTAGTAATTATAAAAACATTTTTTATAACCAATAATTTCTTTTTAACAAGCATTTACTTGCCGTGGAGAAGTATGATTAAATAAAACGATAAAATAATTCAATAAGTTGTTCAAATCTTTGCTATAATAAAACATTAACACAATTAAGAAGAATAAAGTAAATTCAGGTAACACAAACAAATTAATAATAAAAAGAATATAGCACACAGAACATTAATATTTATCTAATCCTCAAAATAATTTTTAAGATATAATATCAAGTGTTCAAAGTGTCCACCGCGATTTCTTATGCACAATCGAGCGCGGCGAGGCACTGCGTTTAAAACATTACTCAGCATTTCGGGGGTAATTCTAATACATGCCTGTTGAATTCGAGCTTTTAGGTACTCTACATTTTGCGGTGTCGTCGAAAACACCTTATCTTTAATATACCCCCATATAAAAAAAATCATTGGGGTTATATCTGGAGAACGAGGGGGCCATCGAATAAATCCATTGGTACCTATCCAATGTTGAAACAAAATTTCGTCTAAATAATCAAGCAAATCTGGGAATTGCGGGAAGGAGTTCTATCTTGTTGAAAATATTGAAAGTTGTGTCGATTCTGTAAAGGTAGATCATCTAAGAATTCATTAAATTCATTTCTCAAAAAGTTTAGGTACCTTTGACCACTGAGATTACCATCATAAAAATAAGGACCTATTAAATTGGTGCCTAAAATACCTATCCACACATTTATTGAAAAACGAACGAACGTCTATGCCAGTGTGTATTTTCAGAAATCCATTTGTAATGAATATTGCGATTAAAAAATCCATTATTGGAAAAATTTGCCTCGTCGGACCAAAGTATTTTACTACATATTAATAGATCGGCACGCTTCTTTTCCACAGCCACCTACAAAAAGTCTCCTTGGTTTGTCTCCCGCTAGTAAATTGTGAACATTTTTGGCTTTATAACACCGGTAACCATTTTTCTTTAAAATTTTTCTAGCACGTGTTTTATTTATACGACAAGAAATTTGAATTTCTCTTAATGATGTTCCCAAATTTTCTGTATTTTTATTTCTTACATAATTAATAACTCGGTTTACCTTATTTACATTATCAGTAACACTGTTCAACGTTGTCTTATTCTCTAAAAATTAACCATTACTTTTCAGTTTCGTAGCTAATTTTCTGAACAGAGGTTTATTCGGCTGTAGTGCTTGTGGAAATCTGTTTCTATATTCTACTTGAGCTAATCCAGAGTTAAAATTGCATTGGCAATATGTAACGAACATATTATATAACGATCAATGTGAGTGAAAATCATTTTTGAAAATTCTAAATTCTTAAACGAGTGTGATTGAGTGAGAGTTTAAGAGTATTAACTGAGATGATCTGTCAAAAAATTAAATTGTCAAGTTTGTTCATAGCCAACTATTTCAAAATAATTGAAATAATAGTGAAATCATGAAATACAAACAAATGGATATTATATTTAAATTAATTGGTAAAAACATTTTAGCTTTCCGAGCAAGGAGTGGCGCTTTTATGGAGGACCTCTATACACTGGCATAACGGCGAATGCTGTTTCCATAATTGCTCCATGTTGCCATCTTGATTATTATTTTGTTTTTGTTACCTGAATTTACTTTATTCTTCTTAATTGTGTTAATGTTTTATTACAGCAAAGATTTGAACAACTTATTGAATTATTTTACCGTTTTATTTTGTTCAAGTATTTTTAATATTTAAGTGAATATATTGTTTATTTAGTATTTTATGGACTAGTTTTAATGAGTTATATTTATTGTTATTATTATTGTTTTACATGTATTACTTTTTATGCTTCTTCTAAATAAATGTTACTATTATTATATTTCTTATAATAGACCAGGGGCTTCCTGGCACTAATGGGTCATCCTATATGACATATCTATTATAAACCCAAATATAACAAAATAATTTATATATACATAGAAAAGTATTTACTATAATAATATTAGTTTTATTATTATTATCATTATTGCTTAGGTGAGTAGCTCAAAATGTTTGGGACCAAGGAGTTCCGTGTTCAAGTTCTCGCTAAGGCATGTGCGTTGGTGTATTACTAAAAGTAAGTAAATAATTAAAACTGTTGAAAAACGTACTTTTTCTGATGTATCATTAAAATCTCCGTGGCCTATATCATCTAAATTATTCATATTATTGTTTACGAACATGCAAATAAGAAATTGAACATAGAAAAACATTATATTTTCAGATATCTTCATTTTTATAAAAAGGTAGAAAATATATTCCCTTATAAAAGTAACATAAAAAAATAATCTATTGCCAAATTTTTATAAATATAAACACAAGATATTCTTTGATGGCCAGATTCTTAACTTAAATATATTTCAGCAACAATCAAAATAATTCAAATGTGTTTTTAGAGGACGGAGTATTAAAACATAATAATTTTAGTCGCATCTCTGGCACTGTGCGAATGGTCACGCAACCCTAGCCATATTCTTGAGTATAGATATATAGATAGTCGCATCTCCTCTATAAAATCCTTTTTTACTATAAGAAACGTAACCAGACTGCAACCAACAGCTACTCTCCGGGCTATGTGCCCCGCCGAGCGCCGAATTACAAGTTACAAACCTGGCGCGTTAAGTGTAATAATTGCATATTACCATCAAAACGCTAATGCTTCGATTGCAACAGATGGCGCCTGCTGACTATTTTACATGTCATTATCCCAAAGATACCGAAATGTACTAAATAGTCAAGTGATCCTCGTGTCGGTCGTCACATGCCTACCTTTCACTGACGAGAGCCAACAGCTCGAAACTGCAGTCTGCAAGTGGTGTGTGACGACTGGCACGAGAGCTCCTTTAAGTAGGATCAGTCTTTCGGCTGGTGTTTTGATGGTAATATGCAATTATTACATTAACGCGCCAGGTTTGTAACTTGTAATCCATCGCTCGGCGGGGCACATAGCCCGGAGAGTAGCTGTTGGTTGCAGTCTGGTTACGTTCCTTATAGTAAAATAAGGATTTTATAGAGGAGTTTGCGACTAAAAATGTTATGTTTTAACAATCAAAATATTTTATATGAAAAATATTGTTAATACTTTCCGATTTTGTAATTGCCGTAAATTTGCTGGTATAAAAGAGAAATAGTTGCTCTACTTCAGACACACAGATATTTTAAACAATTTTTCATCATTTACCATTTCATACCAAGTGTTAGAAAAGTATGGGAACGGTGGAAGATCTCGAACAGTTTGCATCAAATCGAAAAATAAAAAAATACGTGTCAAAAATTTTTCAAAAAACTATCTACTGATATCAAAATGACATCCCCACCCACCACCCTGTGGGTGCGGCGAGGAGCAACTTTCAAATTTCAAATGGAAACCCCTATTTTTTATTGCGGAATCGGATTCTACGGCAAAAAATACGTAAATTTTATTCCAGACATTTTCTTCGATTCTTGCATGGTGCCGCTGTAATCGCAAAAAATGAAAAGAAAACATTACTGTTTCAAGAGTAGCGTCCTGTGCCCATAAAAAAAATTAATAATTTTGAACACCTGCTATAATTTTGAAATTAAAACCTGCTAGTGTAGCAGTTAAGCTGCAAACTAATTGCCTCAACTGGCCGAAATCCTCACCTTGCCTTAAATGGCTGAGTTACCTCCTTGCCTTCAGTGGCTGGGATCAAGAACTTGTCTGAAGTATGGCTGAATTAAGAGGTAAAACCACTGTTAGTTTTTTTTAAATCGAGTTTTTTATTGCCCTTTAAAAAATGTAAATTGAAAATTACTAGCTGCTAATAAATTTACAGAATAGTTGTAATTTCCGCACGACCGTGTAAAATCACTGTTCTCAAAACAGCTAGGGAAATCATTCACTCTGAGATCAGTAGTTTTACTTTTCGTATTTTTTTAAGTATGCGTTCAAAACTTTCCTGTTTCCACTCAATTTTTTGCGATTGCAGCGACACTTTGCGAGAATCGAAAAAATGTCCGATATAAAATTCACGTATTTTTGGCCGTAGAATCCGAATCCGCTATAAAAATAAGGATTTTTATTACAAAGTTGCCCCCGCCCCACCCACTGGGTTAGGGGTGGGAGAGTCGAATCCAATGTCATTGGATAGATTTCGTAAAAATAACAAATACGTGTTTTTCAGTTTTTGAATTGGACGTTTTTTTATGGGCACAAGACGATACTCTTGAAACAGTAATGTTTTCTTTAAATTTGTTGCGATTACAGCGACACCATGCAAGAATCGAAAAAAATGTCTAGAATAAAATTTACGTATTTTTTGCCGTGAAAATAGGTGTTTCCATTTGAAATTTGAAAGTTGCCCATCGCCCCACCCACAGAGTGGTGGGTGGGGAGGTCATTTTGGTATCAGTAGATTGTTTTTTGAAAAACTTTTGACACGTATTTTTTATTTTTCGATTTGATGCAAACTGTTCGAGATTTTCCACCGTTCCCATACTTTTCTAACACCCGGTATAACATAAAAACTCCGTCATATATTTTTACAACTAAAGAAAATAATATACTTTTTCGGAATTAGCACAAAGCGTTCTACTTATTTGTACTTCGAAATATGCAGGAGTTAAATATAGAAGATAAGCATTCTACTGGAAAATTTTTGACAACATTTTTGGAATGCTTCCATCTATGGATACTGTATGTACGAAGGCATTAGAAAAACATTGTAAAAAATGTAGGTTCATGCCAATACATTCAGTACATTGTGTAAAAAATGTTCCTTACATGACCAACTTGATATCTGGTAATTGGTTACAAACATGTATTAAATAGAAGTT
This sequence comes from Leptura quadrifasciata, assembly GCA_963675555.1. NCBI lineage: Eukaryota > Metazoa > Arthropoda > Insecta > Coleoptera > Cerambycidae > Leptura > Leptura quadrifasciata. Next base: position 52,853,382 of record OY776682.1, on the reverse strand, counting down.
TGATTTACCTTTACCACTTTAGGCTTACATAGAATTGGTTAAGTAAGGAATAACAGCTGTGCGCTCATATTTGAGCAACTATTAAAATATTTTATTTAAGAAATGTCCTGGAAAAGTAATAGTGATTTCCCCTCACTATTGCCCTACTGTGTAGTGCAAAACATACATTTTTTATATCTACCGTGCACCGAAATGAAGGTAGTAGGAAATATGCATCTTCTAACTGTCCTACAGTTCATACCAAGAACAGTTGATTTACCACAAACTTTTCTAAAATTTTATTAGTTTTCGTAAATCTTCATAAGATAGCTCATCCATCTATTAAATTGAAATTTACTGTAAAATTCGTAGGTAATAGAAAATGTATTGAATGGACGTAAATGTAGAAATGTGTGAATTACTTAAAGTTTTAATATAACATCTTCATATTGAAATTCTTTTGTATTATTTGCGATCAGTTTTAGTAAATAGTACTTTTAGTGAAAATAACTTTGATAAACCGAGCTGTAGGTAATATAGACATTATTCATATCATTTCACATTTTAATATTCGTCGTGGCATAAAATATGGGAAAGCAATTGTTGAAAAGAAATATATTTGTACTTGCTTGCTAGTAATTTAGTACTAAAACATGTCCTATTCTGCGTTACCTATACAGGATGTCTTACCTGGAACTGCATCGATCGATATAGGGAAAAGTACGCACCAAAAAATTTTAAAATTTAGGGAGCTATAAATGGCAGTGTGACCAATCCAACTAAAATAATTACAAGCACAGGGCCGGTCATAGCCCCAGGCAATTGCCCAGGGCGCCAAACGCCAAACAAATCTCGAGTAGACAATTTAAAAAAAACTAAATATTTTCTGTGTGAAGTAATTAGGAAAAAAATTAAAATCCGACAGCACTGTCCGGTATGAATTACAGGAGAAGTTATTTTGTTATTTTAGTTCATTTTAAACATATATTTTAAAAACAAAGTGCTTGCATTTTATTGCTTTAAGTTTTACTTTAATACCTGTTGAATTAATGTGAACGATAAATTAAAATTATAACATTAGTAAGTCACTATTGTTTATTGCCTTGCCTTTTGACCTTTTTTACAAAACGATTTGAAAAGAAGGCGACGTCATAATTGAACTTTGCCTAGGCTGAAAATAGCAATTGGACCAGCCCTGTACAAGCATCTGGTACTTTCGGTTATACTGGAAGTCGATACCAACTTGCTTATATTAAATGGAACACCCTATATATTTTAGGGTTTTCGAGTAGCAAATAACAAATGTGCTACAAGATCTTGATATTACTTTATCACATTCTTTATAAATAATAAACAAATTCAAAAAGTCTTCGTGGGTGTAATTTGAACGTCTTGGCATTTTTTGACATAAGAAAGTGACTGACATTACTGGCTGTTTCTAATCATGGTTAATTTGATAAAATTTTTACTAACAATTCTTGAATTTCTAAGAAAATTGCAAATATTTCAAAAAGTTGTAACTTAAACCCCCACAATGCTGATAGAAAAAAAGGAATTTAATTTTACATAACACGATGCAAAAAAATATAGGTGTTCCATTTAACCTAAACAAGTTTTCGCGGTTTGAAGTTTACAATATATAACGTCAAAATGGATAATATTATTGAATGTAATTGCAAATGAGTATCTTTTACACGAAGAAAGTATAAAGGTAATTCTAAACCATTACACCTGTAAATTTTTTTTAAATGTCACAAATCTCTGAAACAGCTGGGGTTGGGCATACGGTATTCTACATTTAATATAAGCAAGTTGATATCGACTTCCTGTATAACCGGAAGTACCAGATGCTTGTAATTATTTTAATTTTATTGGCCAGACTGCCATTAGTAGGTCTCTATATTTTCAACATTATCTGCTGCATAATTTTCCATAGGGATACCCTGTATATGGAGAGAACACGGAACACACTAGTAACTTTATTAATTTAATCGTAGATGTATTATTCGATCAAATTAAAATATCAGTTAGACGTATAGCTTGCTGCGAGTACATGTAAATATTATTGGTTATAAGTGGTACATCAGTACATACCGAGTGACCAAAAAGTCTGGAAATGGTCAAACATCTCGAGAAATACACATTGGATTCAAAAAATAAAAAACAAGTCCTTATTAATTTTAAAAGCGCTATCCAATGATACCAAATGCGACCCGCACGCCCATCCCTTGGGGTGGGACGGGGGGCAACTTTGAAATCTTAAATGGAGGGTACCCATTTTTTCTTGCAGAATCGGATTCTTCGGCAAAAATTACGTAAAGTTTGTCTGAACAGTTTTTTTAGATTTGCAACAGATGGCGCTGTAATCGCAAAAATATTTTTTTCGTAATTTCTAAAAAATTCTACGGAAGAATGAAAAGTAATAAAGTAAGAATTCATTTTCTTGAAAAATCCATTCAATGGTGTCAAATTTAATACCCCTCACCACCATAAGTGGAGAAGTGGTGGGCAACCTTAAAATATTAAACGGAACCCCATATTTTATATTGCGGATGTAGTAAATGTAGTTTTTTGTGTAAAATTAACATGCCTCACTGCATTTTGCGCAATATGCGTAAAATTTATTTTTACGGTTACAACGCCATCTATCAATAATCGAAAATAATGTTTTGAATGAAATTGAATTGTTTGTTCACCAGACTACATAATGCAACCTAATACACGTAATAGAGATAAACATATATAAGATCCACGCATTGATCTACAATCGTGTCAGGTAGTATGTTACTAGTACTATTGACAAAAAAATGAAATTCACAACAGTTACAGAAAATGTTTGATTAGCATAGTATACCATACCATAATATTTGTAATTGGTATTACCCTTCCAATTGAAATTATCTCGGGTGAATACTTGCACAAAATTTATTAATAAAATAATGTGTGCCAATGTTACCCTTTTCTATGTTGAGAGGTTTATAACTAAAATAGTCTCAACTTACATCAACAGGTTGTCTATATTTCACTGCACGTGCTTCATCGATGCTCCTTACAGAAGCTACAAAATAAAATAAATCATTCATACTTTTAATGTCAAGCTTTCGCGAGTGTTAAATGAAGTGTTATTGTACTTCCGGGTACTCTCCCGGTTGAGATTCTGCCGAAACGCCGTTCAGACAACCGTGACTCGTGGAGGAGTCGACCATCGACGCGGGAGAGCACCCCGAAGTACAATAACACTTCATAATAATAAAAATAGCAAATCTAATACCATGGTCATATGGAAAACGGAATTTTAAACACTTTTTATTGTATTTTTTTTTTAAAAAAAAAAGCTTATTTTACAACATATTTCCATTTTTTCTAAAAATATATATATTATATATAAGAACATGTTGCCACATGTTTGGAATTTTTTTAGTATTTTTTCCGTGATCAGAGCATGTTTTTACATGACGAATCCAAATATCCCAAACTATCCAAAATTTTCCCTGCCATTTCCTTCGTTTACTATACTACTATCTTTTACTTAAAAAATATCTAAAATTATGTCATTCGAATTTAATACATCATATGCTGACTAGGGCCTAAAATTAACAATTAATAATTGAACTAATGTTGTTGTAAAATTCAATTAGCATATACTCATCTAAATTTTCCATTTTAAAATATACTAAATTAAGGATCATCATTATATAATTCTTAGTCATATTGTTTAGATTTCTCCTACTTTATAATTATCATATTTTTTTTAGAAAAAAAAAGGAGCACTGGCTGCTCTAAGTTCATACAGATATTTTAAACTATATCTCATCATTAAACATTTCATATGACATCATAACTAAAATCAAATATTTTGTTATATATATAATGTAGGTTCATGTCAATACATCCAGTACATTATGTAAAAGAATGCTTCTTATATGACCAACGTAATATTTGGTAATTGGTTACAAGAAATGTATTAAATACAAGTCTGATTTGCCTTTACCACTTTTAGACTTACATAGTATTAGCTAAGTAATGAATATTCATTGTAGGTGTGCTTAAATTGCACTCATATTTGCGCAATTGTTAAAACGTTATATAAGAAAATATTCTGAAAAGTAACAGTGCCATTTTCTCAGGTTTGTCCAAGTGTGTTACGAAACATACCTTATTTATTTCTTCCTTGTATGAAAACAGTAGAAAATGTGTATCTTCTAACTGCCCTATAGTCGGTAGGAACAGTTGATTGTACCATGAAATTTTTAAACTTTCATTCGTTTTCGGACACCTTCAAAGTATAGCTCTACGTTATAAAAAATAATCTTCAAAAGATTTATATCAATACTTCATCCATTACTTATACTGTAAATTTCCTGCAAAATTCGTATGTAATTAAAATTATATTCAAAACTGAAAGAAGTTGTGTTGAAGACACAAAAATGTATGAAATTTTAAACTTTATATTGTATTTTTTACATTATTTGTCATCGGTTTTACTAAATAGCAGTTTTAGTAAAAATAAATTAGACAACCGAGTTGTAGATAATGTAGACGTTATTTCATATCTTTTTTATACTTCAAGAAAGTAATTGTTGAAGAGAAATATATTTATAATTGTTTGTTAATAATTTATTACTAAAATATATTTGCCGCTTATATAGTGAAGTAAAACGGAACATACATCAGCTCCGCAAAACACAAATCAAATCGTAGTTATATTATTCAATCAAATTAAAATACCAGTTAGGCATATAACTGATGATGACTAGAAACTCTGTATTTCAAAGCTGAAAACGTGTGAATAGTATTGGTTACGCAGGATATATTAGTATATACATTAATAGACACGGGTTAATTCACCTGAATACACAAGATGAATACACGCATTGACGATAAAAATAAATATTAACTTTGTATATGATTCAAACATCGATCTACAACTAATCAGCAAGTATGCTGATACAACTATTGACGAATAAGTAAAATGCACAAAATAGAGAAAATATGTTGGATCAGAATAGTATACCAATTAAGACCTGTAACTGGTATTACCCTTCAAATTCAAATTATTTCAGGTATATGCTCACACATAATTTACTAATAACAAAATGTGTCCCTTAGTTACCTAAGTTTTTAACTGAAAATAGCGCTTCAACTTACATCAATAGATTGTTCATATTCTACCGCGTAGTCATCATAGGCGTCCAGACAAGAATCTACAAAATAATTTAAATCATTCATACTTCCAAGATTAAATATTTTATACAAAATAAAATATGTATAACGATAATCTTATATACCCGTTGAGAACATCTAATTGTAGTAGTTAGATTCCACAAAACTTTTTGAACTAATAAAAATAATGCTAAGAATTAAATGAATTTGATACCACTCAAATGAAAGTGTTCTAACATTCCCATAATTGACATGTCTTGAATTGAATATATTTTAAAATGTTATAAAAGTGGTTCAGATTAATATACCACTTAAGAATTCCTAAGTGGTATTAGTTTTTTAAAGGTAAAACTTAAAATAATGTGTCTCTATTTTAACTCGTTCAAACTTATGAAGAATTTTATATATATAGACTGAATGTCGATAAATCTTACAAGCGAGAAAATTTTCTGTCCATTAAATTTTACCAAATTTTTGTCAAAACTTCGTTTGATATTATTAACAATGTATATTAAAACTGAAACAGGTTTCTCAAACGACTTGAAAATATTTTAACAAATATAATTTAGAACTTTTGAAATGATCAAACTTTCGTTTCTAGGATCTGTCCATAACATATTAGATCATAATACAGCGATTTGATATTTAAATCATTATTTCAATGTCATTTTCTGTGAGTTATCAAAAAGATTTGTCATTATCAAACGTGCATTTCACCAACTATATTGGCATGGGAGACGAATAGTTAACTTTTATTTAAGAAATATCTGAAATTCTGTCATTCGAATTTTATACATTATATATGCTGACTGGGGCCTAAAATTAAAAATTGATAATGAACAAATGCTGTTGAAAATTCAATTAACATATCCCCTTGAATTGAATTGAATTGAATTTGAATTTTAAACTTTAAAATATACCGGATTAAGGACAATCATTATGTAATACTTAGTTTAAGAGTCATATTGTTTAGAGTTCTCCTACTTTATAATTATCATAAATTTATTGGTATAAAGAAGAAGCACTGACTGCTAGAATTTCACACATTTCACACTATTTCTCACCATTAAACATTTCATAATACCATAACTAAAATCAAATATTTTTATATTATATGATGTAGGTTCCCGTAGGTATACCCGTTGAGAACATCTAATTGTAGTAGTTAGATTCCACAAAACTTTTTGAACTAATAAAAATAATGCTAAGAACTAAATTAATTTGATACCACTCAAGTGAAAGTTTTCTAACATTGCCATAATTGAGATGTCTTGAATTGAATATACTTTAAAATGTTGTAAAAATGGATCAGATTAATATACCACTTAAGAATTCCTAAGTGGCATTAGTTTTTTGAAGGTAAAAGTTAAAATAATGTGTCTCTATTTTAACCCGTTCAAACTTAAGAAGAATTTTATATACAGGGTGGACGTCCCAAAAGTCCCGGAGTGGTCAAATATATCGCAAACTGCTAATCTTTTCGGAAAACAAAAAAAACGTGTTCAATATTTCAAAAAACCTTTCCAATGACAATAAATTTGACTCCCCGACCCCGCTCTGCAGGAGGGGGAGAGGGGGCAACTTTGAAAAATTAAATAGGAACCTCCATTTTCTATTGAAGAAACGGATTGTGCGGCTAAAATTACGTAAGGTTCATCTGGAACATTTTTTTGGATTCGCTGCAGATGGCGTTGTAATCGCAAAAAATTAACATAAACGCGTAAGTTTCAAATAATCGGTTTACACCGGAAACAAAAAAAACACGTATTCATTCTTTTAAAAAAAAACCTATCCAAGGACACCAAAGTTGACCCTCCCATCCTCCTGTACATGGGGGACAACTTTGAAAAGTTAATTTGCGTTCTTCGCAAATTTGAAAAACGAATTCCTTGTTACAAATAAATACTTTTACAAATAATCCTTTTTTTACAAATAAACATGGACATCGTTGATTAGAAAAAAGGCACTCACAATTTAGAAAATTTTCACTTGAACAAATTGAGCTCTTGCCTCCAAGAACGTTGGAAGAGGGATAAACATTGAAAAATAAAAATAATGAAACTACATGCAATATTCCGCAGAAATGTTTTTAACAACAGTTCAGGGAAAAAGAACCAAACAAGCTTTTTTACAAATGAACATGTTTTTTCTCTGAACAACTTTCTTCTTCCAGCTTTCTTGGAAGCCAGAGCTCAATTTGTTCAAGTGAAAATTTTCTAAATTGTGAGTGCTTTTTTTCTAATCAACGATGTCCATGTTTATTTGTAAAAAAGTATTATTTGCAAAAGTATTTATTTGTAAAAAGGAATTCGTTTTTCAAATTTGCGAATAACGCAAATTCGAAATAAAAAATGTTCCCATTTAACTTTTCAAAGTTGCCTCCTCTGTACGGGGGATGGGGGGTCAACTTTGGTGTTATTATAAACACCAGAGAAATTAGACAACCCCCAATTCCAGAAGCCAGGGGCTTGTGCGGAAGGGGGTTACACATTGAAAAAACGCGGACAACAACCATTTCCTTCGACAGTGCCAGTGCCGGAGCCAGGATTCGAACCCGGTGGTGCGATGTCCGTGTGGTTAATCGCGATTACCACCTCGCGCCTTAACCCACTCGGCTATCGACCAGACGAATAGGTATTTTTAAAATATTGAATATGTGTTTTTTGTTTCAGGTGTAAACCGATTATCTCAGACTTACGCCTTTATGTTAATTTTTTGCGATTACAGCGTCATCTGCAGCGAATCCAAAAAAATGTTCCAGATGAACCTTACGTAATTTTAGCCGTACAATCCGTTTCTTCAATAAAAAATGGCGGTCTCATTTAATTTTTCAAAGTTGCCCCCTCCCCCTCTGCAGAGGGGGGTGGAGGAGTCAACTTTGGTGTCATTGGATGGTTTTTTTAAAATATTGAATAAGTTTTTTTTTGTTTTCCGAAAAGATTAGCAGCTTGCGATATATTTGACAGTTCCGGGACTTTTGGGACATCCCGTGTATTGACTGAGTGTCGATAAATTTTACAAGTGGGAAAATTTTGTGTACATTAAAGTTTACCAAATTTTTGTCAAAACTTTGTATGATATTATTAACATTGTGTATCAAAAATGAAACAGGTTTCTCAAACGATTTGAAAATATTTTAACAAACATAGTTTAGAACTTTTGAAATTATGAAACTTTCGTTTCTAGGATCTGTCCATAACGTATTAGATCATAATACAGCGATTTGATATTTAAATCATTATTTCAATGTCATTATCTGCGAGTTATCAAAAAGATTTGTCATTATCAAACATGCATTTCACCAACTAAATTGGCGTGGGAGACGAATAGTTAACTTTTACTTAAGAAATATCTAAAATACTGTCATTCGAATTTTATACATTATATGCTGACTAGGACCTAAAACTAACAGTTAATAATGAACAAATGCTGTTGAAAATTCAATTAATATATCCCCACTTGAATTTTAAACTTTAAAATATAAAGGATTAAGGATCGTCATTATATAATACTTAGTTTAAGCGTCATATTGTTTAGAGTTCTCCTACTTTATAATTATCATAAATTTGTTGGAATTAAAGAAGAAGCACTGACTGCTAGAATTTCACACATTTCACACAATTTTACATTTTAGACTATTTCTCATCATTAAACATTTCATAACACCATAACTAAAATCAAATATTTTTTGTATTATATAATGTAGGTTCATACCAATACATCCAGTACATTATATTGTAAAAGATGCTTCTTATATGACCAACTTAATATTTGGTAATAGGTTACAAGAAATGTATCAAGTACAGGTCTGATTTGCCTTTACCACTTTTACACTTAGATAGTATTAGCTAAGTAATGAATATTCGTTGTAGGTGTGCTTAAATTGCACTCATACTTGAGCAATTGTTAAAACGTTATAAAAGAAAATATTCTAAAAAGTAATCTCATATTAAGAAGTTTTTAACTGAAAAGAGCTTCAACTTACATCAATAGATTGTCCATATTCTACCGTGTAATCATCATAGGCGTCCATATAAGAATCTACAAAATAATTTAAATCATTCATACTTCCAAGATTAAATATTTTATACAAAATAAAATATGTATAACGATAATCTTATATACCCGTTGAGAACATCTAATTGTAGTAGTTAGATTCCACAAAACTTTTTGAACTAATAAAAATAATGCTAAGAATTAAATGAATTTGATACCACTCAAATGAAAGTGTTCTAACATTCCCATAATTGACATGTCTTGAATTGAATATATTTTAAAATGTTATAAAAGTGGTTCAGATTAATATACCACTTAAGAATTCCTAAGTGGTATTAGTTTTTTAACGTAAAAGTTAAAATAATGTGTCTCTATTTTAACTCGTTCAAACTTAACAAGAATTTTATATACAGGGTGGGTGTCAAAATAGTCCCGGAACCGTCAAATATTCGTAAACTGCTAATCTTTTCGGAAAACAAAAAAATACGTGTTCAATATTTCAAAAAACCTATCCAATGACAACAAATTTGACTCCTCCCCCCGATCTGCAGGGGGAAGGGGGCAACTTTGTAAAATTAAATAGGAACCCCCATTTTTTATTGAAGAACCGGATTGTACGGCTAAAATTACGTAACGTTCGTTTAGAACATTTTTTTGGATTCGCTACAGATGGCGCTGTAATCGCAAAAAATTAACATAAACGCATAAGTTTCAAATAATCGGTTTACACCGAAAACAAAAAACACGTATTCATTATTTTAAAAAAAACCTATCCAAGGACACCAAAGTTGACCCTCCCATCCCCCTGTACAGGGGGGGACAACTTTGAAAAGTTAATTTGCGTTCTTCGCAAATTAGAAAAACGAATTCATTTTTAGAAATAAATACTTTTACAAATAATACTTTTACAAATAATCCTTTTTTTTACAAATAAACAAGGACATCGTTGATTAGAAAAAAAGCACTCACAATTTGAAAATTTTCACTTGAACAAATTGAGCTCTTGCCTCCAAGAACGTTGGAAGATGTATAAACATTGAAAAATAAAAATAATGAAACTACATGCAATATTTCGCAGAAATATTTTTAACGACAATTCAGGGAAAAGGAACCAAATAAACTTTTTTACAAATGAACATGTCTTTTCTCTGAATAAGAAATAGGGTTTCCAATTTAATTTTTCAAAGTTGCCCCTCCCCCCTGCAGAGGGGGTGGGAGAGTCAACTTTGATGTCATTAGATAGGTTTTTTAAAATATTGAACACGTATTTTTTGTTTTCCGAAAAGATTAGCAGTTTGCGATATATTCGATCGTTCCGGGACTTTTGGAACACCCCGTATATTGACTGAATGTCGATAAATCTTACAAGTGAGAAAATTTTCTGTACATTAGAATTTACCAAATTGTTGTCAAAACTTTGTATGATATTATTAATAATGTATATCAAAACTGAAACTGGTTTCTCAAACGATTTGAAAAATATTTTAACAAACAGAGTATAGAACTTTTGAAATTATTAAACTTTCGTTATTAGGATCTGTCCATAACGGATTAGATCATAATACAGTGATTTGATATTTAACTCATTATTTCAATGTCATTTTCTGCGAGTTATCAAAAAGATTTGTCATTATCAAACGTGCATTTCACATTGGCATGGGAAACGAATAGTTAACTTTTACTTAAGAAACATCTAAAATTCTGTCATTCGAATTTTATACATTATATGCTTACTGGGGCCTAAAATTAACAATTAATAATGAACAAATGCTGTTGAAAATTCAATTAATATATCCCCACTTGAATTTTAAACTTTAAAATATACCGGATTAAGGAGAATCATTATGTAATAGTTAGTTTAACATTACATTTCACACAATTTCACATTTTAGACTATTTCTCATCATTAAACATTTCATAACACCATAACTAAAATCAAATATTTTTTATATTATATAATGTAGGTTCATGCCAATACATCCAGTACATTATATTGTAAAAGATGCTTCTTATATGACCAAGTTAATATTTGGTAATAGGTTACAGAAATGTATCAAGTACAAGTCTGATTTCCCTTTACCGCTTTTACACATAGATAGCATTAGCTAAATAATGAATATTCGTTGTAGGTGTGCTTAAATTGCACTCATACATGAGCAATTGCTAAATGTTATAAAAGAAAATATTCTAAAAAGTAATAGCGATATTTTCTCATTTTTGTCCAAGTGTGTTGCGAAACATACCTTGTTTATTTCTTCCTTGTATGAAAACAGTAGAAAATATGTATCTTCTAACTGCCCTATAGTCGATCCAAGGAACAGTTGATTGTATCATGAGGTATTTTAAACTTTCATTCGTTTTCGGACACCTTCAAAGTATAGCTCTACGTTATGAAAAATAATCTTCAAAAGATTTATATCAATACTTCATCCATTACTTATACTGTAAATTTCCTGCAAAATTCGTATGTAATTAAAATTATATTCAAAACTAAAAGAAGTTGTGTTGAAGTGACAAAAATGTATGAAATTTTAAACTTTATATTATATTTTTTACATTATTTGTCATCAGTTTTACTAACTAGCAGTTTTAGTAAAAATAAGTTAGACAACCGAGTTGTAGATAATGTAGACGTTATTTCATATCTTTTTTTATACTTCAAGAAAGTAATTGTTGAAGAGAAATATATTTATAGTTGTTTGTTAATAATTTATTACTAAAATATATTTGCTGCTTACATAATGAAGTAAAACGGAACATACTTTAGTTCCACAAAACACAAATCAAATCGTAGTTATATTATTCAATCAAATTAAAATACCAGTTAGACACATAACTGATGATGACTACAAACTCTGTATTTCAAAGCTGAAAACGTGTGAATAGTATTGGTTACGCAGGATATATTAGTATATACATTAATAGACACGGGTAAATTAACCTGAATACACAAGATGAATACACGCATAGACGATAAAAATAAATATTAACTTTGTATATGATTCAAACATCGATCTACAACTGATCAGCAAGTATGCTGATACAACTATTAACGAATAAGTAAAATTCACAAAATAGAGAAAATATGTTGGATCAGAATAGTATACTAATTAAGCCTTGTAACTGGTATTACCCTTCAAATTCAAATTATCTCGGGTAAATGCTGACACATAATTTACTGATAAGAAATATGTCCCTTAGTTACCCTATCTCATATTAAGAAATTTTTAACTGAAAAGAGCTTCAACTTACATCAATAGATTGTCCATATTCTACCGCGTAGTCATCATAGGCGCCCATACAAGAATCTACAAAATAATTTAAATCATTCATACTTCCAAGATTAAATATTTTATACAAAATAAAATATGTATAACGATAATCTTATATACTGAGAACATCTAATTGTAGTAGTTAGATTCCACAAAACTTTTTGAACTAATAAAAATAATGCTAAGAACTAAATGAATTTGATACCACTCAAATGAAAGTGTTCTAACATTCCCATAATTGACATGTCTTAAATTAAATATATTTTAAAATGTTATAAAAGCGGTTAAGATTAATATACCACTTAAGAATTCCTAAGTGGTATTAGTTTTTTAAAGATAAATGTTAAAATAATGTGTCTCTATTTTAACTCGTTCAAACTTACGAAGAACTTTATATATATAGACTGAATGTCGATAAATCTTACAAGTGAGAAAATTTCCTGTCCATTAAATTTTACCAAATTTTTGTCAAAACTTCATTTGATATTATTAACAATGTATATCAAAACTGAAACAGGTTTCTTAAACGATTTGAAAATATTTTAACAAATATAGTTTAGAACTTTTGGAATGATCAAACTTTCTAGGATCTGTCCATAACGTATTAGATCATAATACGGCGATTTGATATTTAAATCATCATTTCAATGTCATTTTCTGCGAGTTATCAAAAAGATTTTTCATTATCAAACGTGCATTTCACCAACTATATTGGCATGGGAGACGAATAGTTAACTTTTATTTAAGAAATATCTGAAATTCTGTCATTCGAATTTTATACATTATATATGCTGACTGGGGTCTAAAATTAAAAATTGATAATGAACAAATGCTGTTGAAAATTCAATTAATATATCCCCACTTGAATTTTAAACTTTAAAATATACCGGATTAAGGACAATCATTATGTAATACTTAGTTTAAGAGTCATATTGTTTAGAGTTCTCCTACTTTATAATTATCATAAATTTATTGGTATAAAGAAGAAGCACTGGTTGCTAGAATTTCACACATTTCACACTATTTCACATTTTAGACTATTTCTCACCATTAAACATTTCATAATACCATAACTAAAATCAAATATTTTTTATATTATATAATGTAGGTTCATGCCAATACATCCAGTACATTATATTGTAAAAGATGCTTCTTATATGACCAACTTAATATTTGGTAATTGATTACAAGAAATGTATCAAGTACAAGTCTGATTTATCTTTACCACTTTTGGACTTACATAATATCAGCTAAGTAAGGAATATTCGTTGTAAGTGTGCTTAAATTGTGCCATTATTAAAACATTGCATAAGAAAATTGTGTTGCAAAACATACCTTGTTTATTTCCTCCTTGTATGAAAACAGTAGAAAATATGTATCTTCTAACTACCCTACAGTCGATCCAAGGAACAGCTGATTGTTCTATGAAGTTCTTTAAAGTTTCATTAGTTTTCGGACATCTTCAAGGTATAAAAAATAACCTTCAAGAGATTAATATCAGTACTTCATCCATTACTTATACTGAAAATTTCCTGCAAAATCCGTATGTAATTAAAAATATCTTCAAAACTAAAAGAAGTTGCATTGAAGAGACAAAAATGTGAGAAATTTTAAACTTCATATTATATTTTTTGCATTATTAATTTGTCATCAGTTTTACTAAACAACAGTTTTAGTAAAAATAAGTTAGACAACCGACTTGTAGATAATGTAGACATTATTCATACCTTTTTTATATTTCAAGAAAGTAATTGTTGAAGGGAAATATACTTATAATTGTTTGTTAATAATTTATTACTAAAATATATTATATGCTTTGCTGCTTGCACAATGAAGTAAAACGGAATATACTTTAGTTTCACAAAACACAAATAAAATCATAGTTATATTATTCGATCAAATTAAAATACGAGTTAGACACATAATTGATTAAGACCACAAACTATGTATTTCAACGCTGAAAATGTATGAATAGTATTGGTTACGCAGGATATATCAGTACATACATTAAGAGATACGGGTTAATTCACCTGAATACACAAGATGACTACAAGTATAGACGATAAAAATAAATATTAATTTTGTATGTGTCATGCATCGGTCTGCAATTGGTCAGCAAGTATGCTACTACAACACTTAGCAAATAAGTAAAATTCACAAAATACAGAATATATGTCAATAAATCTACAAGTGGGAAAATTTTCTGCACGTTAAAGTTTACCAAATTTTTATCAAAACTGTGTCCGATATTATTAACATGGTATATCAAAACTGAAACAGGTTTATCAAACGATTTGAAAATATATTTTGAGTGCAATTAAGGAATGCTTTTTAAAAATGCTTCAAAAAGTTTAAACTCTACACGTGCTTCGGCTTATTAGGCCTTTATCAAGAGTAAATGGATACTCTTGATAAAGATAGATAGATACTCTTGATAAAAGTCTGATAAGCCGAAACACGTTAAGAGTTTTAATACAAATTTTGAAGCATTTAAAAATCATTCCTTAATTGTACTCAAAATATAGAATAGTATTTCACGAAGAGCCAACCGCAGAATCCATTCAATTGATCTAAAAATATTTTAACAAACGTAGTTTAGAAATTTTTGACACCCTGTATTCAACGATGTTGAAATTATTGAACTTTCGTTTCTAGGATCTGTCCATAACGTATTAGACCAAAATACAGTAATTTGATGTTTTACTTGAAATAATTTAGAATTTAACTTGTAGCAATTCAATTATATTGAAAATTTTCAATAATAAGATACAGAGGAATTATCAACTCTGATTCATTTCCTGTTCAATTTCATAAAAAACTTTATATTTAAAAATCAATTTTCAATAAAAAAAAAATATACCTCAGTACTATTAATATGAAACTCTTGCAACATAGTATACAGGGTGTCCTAAATCTTAACAGACATAGTTCAAAATACCCCACATTTACCCTTGAAAGTGGATGATTTTCGGGATTTATGATTCATGAGTCAGAAAATGGTGAAATGGTGGATTTTTGCTCCACTGGATTCAGCAACCCCCCAAATGTGTTTGTACCAAATTTCGTTTCGAAATATAAATCTAGTAAAATATCCCTAACACATTATACAAAAATTTCTACTAAAATGTTGGATCAGATTTTTATACCATTTAAAGAAATATAAATGATATCAGACCTCTGATTCGAGTAATCTCGGGTAAACGTTTACACATAATTTATTAACAAAATATTGTGTTCCTCTTTTACCCCAGTCCATTATGAACAATTATAATGACTAAAAATAATTTCAACTTACATCAATGCTTTTTCCATCTTAGTTCATGCATTCTTGTTTGCACTTACAAGACCTACGAAATAAAACAAATATTAGTCTATATTTCTAAAGTAACACGGTGTAATTAAAATAGTATTAATATTGTCTGCCCGTTTGACAGTCCATATATTGAGAAAATCATAGTTCAGTGTCATCGATATACCAGTTAAGATTTTTAATAAATATTACCCTTCTAAATCACATTATCTCGGATAAACGCTTACACAAAATTTATTCATAAAATAATGTGTTCCTATGTTACCTTCTCTTGTAATGAGTAGTATATAACTGAAAATAGCTTCAACTTACATCAACAGGTTGCAAATATTCCACTGAATGAGCTTAATCGATGCTCGTTACAGAAAATATAAAAAAAAATAAATCATTTATACTTCTAATGTCATTTTATGGGCTATCGAAACAATTTGACAATATTAAGCGCGTGTTTCACCAACTATATTAGTATCATCTGGGGACGTGATCTCTTACTTAAGAAGTATTCAAAATTTTGTTATTCGAATTTAATACATTATGTAGGTACTTGCTTAGTTTATTTCCTTTAAATAAACCCAAATCTTAAAACCACGTATAGAACACGATAAAGTAAGTAGATTTTCGAACAGACACGTCTCGAAAAACATGCCAACCCCCCTGCTCGTTCTAAAAGGGCTACCTATATCTGTCCATGAATATTTTTTTTTCTCAAAAGTGGCAAGAGAAAGAGAAATGATTCGAATGTCATTCGATAGATCATATATAACTTTGCATAAAAATCTTAATTTACATTTTAATATTTTCTCGCATGTAAGGCTCTATGGCAAAAAAGGTGGGCGGAGCCCTCTTACAATAATACATGTGCGGCTATAACTTCAAAGCAACTCAATAAATAAAAATTCTACACGATATAAAAGAGACAATTATTTTTTCCACCCATTGATACATAATTTGCATACCTTATCTATTTAATTTAAACCAACAGTGACGCGCAAATGAACAGTTTCTCATGTAATTGTGTTCTAACAGTATAATCATTAATGCTTAGAATTTTAAAGATAAAATTTCTTTGAGAGCGTAGTTGCCTTATAATGTAAAGAGTGTAAGATTAAATCAGAATCAGATAATAAACTGTCAATTTATTCAAATTATATTACTCTTGGCAACGTAGCTCGAGAAAAAAATTTTAAAGCACGAGTGGTATTTGGGAAGAATATTTCACAAATAAATTAATCAATGCATAAATTGGATCTTTAATATTAAATTGGTTTATAATAGTGAACAAAAATATTGAAATTTATTTACCTATTTTATCCTTTGTTTAATTTAAGGAGTTTAAAAATCAAGTTAAGGTTGGTTAAGCAAAGAAAACTATCTGGAGGTTGAATAACTTCTACGAATTGTAATGCGTTGTGTATAGTTGTCTATTTGGATAATTTCATAAAATAAAATATGACATTATGTCAACGGGACCATAGCGTTTTTCAGCAATATAATGTTTTACAGCGATAAAACTGCATGTAAATACTACCAAAACTTAATCTAATCGTTTTACTACTGATAACGACATATGATTAGTGCACGGATTTGAAAAAATGACTTCCCATTGACTACCTGGTTGAGGAGAGAAATAATAGTTATGTAATAACTATTATTCTTATGAACTGCAAAAAAAAGTTGGTTGTACCCTTTGAAACTTGTTTCACAACTTTTTTTTTAATCATTTATTTACCGTCGGCCTATTTCCGCTACCAAGGCTAATCACCGATGCCAGGGGATAAACTCATCAATGTCTGTGTAGGTACTGGGATCCCTAACCTGCAAATTTTGCCGAACACCCACAGTTTGTGGTGAGGTAGGGATCTTTAACGTGCTCACATCATAGATACACGGAACCCACAATTTTACATCTCTTTCGGAAGATGGTGACGCGAGCAGATCCGCTCATCCACTATATCTCATCGACTTGCTGTGACCCGGTTTTGAACCCAGGCCGTTTGCGTGGGAGAACGCGCCACTGTCCATCCCACCACCAAGCCTACTTCACAATTTTTGTTTTACCTTTATTTTTCCTTCTGTAAAACCCTTTAACAAAAATATTGGGAGGGCACTCTAGCTATAAGTTTTTAACTATCACTCAAACGACCCAATAAATTTGACGGAAGATAAAAGGAATATATTATTTTTTCTATCAATTGGTACTTATTTAAATAAAGTCGTCAGTGCATACAAAAAGCAACACATGCTTTTGCATTAGAACCTATTTTTATTTATTACTATTTAATGATTTAGTTATAAAATAACTAATTTACAGTTCCTGCTGAATAAAAATAAATTTAAAAGCAAATAACGAAGATTTATCATTTTGAATGCAGTCCACAGTGGCACCAATTAATAAACAAGTTATCTTCCAGAAGTACTATTCTAGGTAGTTTGAATTTCTTTGATTTTTCATCATTGAAATTTTGAGAATAATTTTATAACTTTAATTATAGACGATTTTGGTAAGGCCAGATTTCGATCTTGGTACAACTATTCTGTTTTTGGATTATTTGGATTTTGGATCATTGGGTATTCTTTGGTACACGAATTTTGGTATACGAATTTGCTCTGGTTTACCCTTTACGATTGAGAAAAACCCTATTTAATTGTGCTGTGAAGGTTTCTACAACCTCCAAGAACCTCGATCAACAACTTTCAAGTCTGAAGAGCCTGGAAATTCCAAATTTTGTAAAAGCTGTAAATTTTTTACTGTATATATATCATTTGCATTGTAAAATTGTTTAGATTAATAACTCTTTCCCATAGAGTTAGCCTGAAAACCCTAGACTTTGCTATATTCTTGGTATTTATTTTATTGTAAGATACCTTTCATTGTACTGTATTTGCTGATTTTTATAATAAATTGTATTTGTTTTTACTTGTTCTTTTTATTGTTCGCTCTCACTACAAGGACTTGTAAGATCTGGGACCTCGTTTGCTTGTCCTGACTTTAGGTCGTAATAAAATATATAATTAATAAATAAATGATATGAATAAATAAAATATATATTAATCTTTCTGTAAATTTAAAATTGTATTTGTAAAATGCTTTATATTAAAATTAATAAAGACATTTATTATTATTGTTAAATAGGTGCCAATGCAAGTGCATGAGTTGAGTTTTATATGCACGCCACTGGAGGCTTTATTTAAATAAATCTCATTTATTTAGTAATATACCATTTTATGGGTAGAATGATGTTTTTTGCGAAGGACTAAAAAATAGTAAAAAATGTGAAATAGTTTTTAAAGGGATCAATCATTATTTTTCAGGGTTTGTAACATAAATAATAAGTTATTAAATAAGATCCTAATGAAATTACGTGAGCAGCTTCTCCTTTGTTATTTAAATAAATAACATATGCAAATTTGTATCAATCGATAGAAAAAATATTGATTTTTAGTTTTTATATCTTGTAGAAATTTGATTTATTGGAACGTTTTAGAATCATAGCCGTACATGTATTACAATAGGGAGACTTCGCTCATTTCTTTTTACTGTCTGGCCTTACATAAATGAAAATAATAAAATATAAAAATAAGAATCCTATGCAAAACTTTATGCTCTCTCGAATGGCATCCACATCATTTCTCTATCTTTTACCATTTGTGAGCAAAAAGTATGTGAAGTGTCTCACTTTTCCTTTACAAAAAAAGATCATATCGTAAGGTTTCAATAATAATCCCTACTATTCGAGTTATTTATTGTCGGATATATACATAACTTGGTAGTCGTGTAATAATGACGCTAATTAAGCATTGGGACACATTTTTTATCCAAGTCACTATTGAAATGAATATTTGAAAATTGGTAGCTATTTTTTTAAAATACTTAGAACTCGGCATATCAATATCTTTGTTAACATGGAGTGCTTTGGAATGAATTTGACAATTGTGTCAAATTAAACTTAAATATGGCTACACAACAATTAAGTATTGCTGATAAAATTGAAATAATAAGAATTGTTGATGACAGTGGGCATTCTTATCGAGATGCAGCCGGTATCTTCAATTTGAGACATTCAGAACGCCCACAGATTCACTACACCACGGTTGGTTCAATTAATAGAATATCTAAAGAACTGGAGATGTATCCAAACTTAGAGCCAAAAAATACAACGTTGCCGATCGTCCATTGGATCAAGTAATATTAGATGCCGTTAATGCTCAACCGCGTGTTAATGTCAGAGATTTATCTCTCAACTTGAATGTAGATAGAGATAAAATTTGGAGGTGCCTTAAACGTCATAATTTAAAACCATATAAGCCCAAGTTTATACACAATCTAGAAGAAGGAGATGCAGAGAGGAGATTGGAATATTACTTCTGGGCACACGGTTTGTTTTTAAATGATACAAATTTTTTGAAAAAGATTATTTTGATAATAACAAAGTTATCATCATAATGCTATACGGACTTAACTTTTTTTAATCACTGATAATTGTCTTGAGCAGTCTATTAATGTCATGCATGGGGTGTCACGGGTGAATCACGGGGGTGTCATGACCTGTTTGAAAACGTACAGACCCTGTTTGAAAGGTGTACAGACCTGTTTGCTAACCTAACCTATCGTATTAGTCTGTACTGCTTTCAAATAGGTCATTACACCGCCATGAATCACCCATGGCGCCCCAGGCATAACATTAACAGGCTGCCTAAGACAATTATCGGTGATTAAACAATGTTAAGTCCATAAAACAAAGCAATATGATCATAAGTTTGTTCGTCTTAAATAAAAATAAATACTTCACGTTGGTCTGTGAACCAACGTTTAAATTTTCCGCTAATTCGTGAAGTTGGCTACAGACCTGCGCATGTGTGGCTAACTTCAGTCGGCTCTTTATATGAATGACCTTGGAAAACAGAATGAACCTCCGTAAGAAATAACATAGGATTTTAGCGCCGAACTGACATAGCTTATCTACTTCCATCTATAGACACTAAAATTTAAAAAATGTAGGTCCATGACAATACGTCCAGTACATTTTGTTGTAAAGGGCGCTTCTTACACGACCAATATGATATGTGGTAAATTGGTAACAAGAAATGTATTAAGTACAAGTCCTGCTCACCATTACCAGTTGTAGATTTTGGGTATATAGAATTTTAAATTATTTCGTGTAAACATCGTTCGGCGACTTAAAACGTTAATTTTATGAATTTTAAATCGGCTAAAAGTATGCAACCAGCAATACGCTACCGAATTATTTATTATTTGGGAAAATCAAAATATATATCAATCTTATTTCACCCTAACATGCATCTCTAAAGGGCAGTATTACATTATAAAGTAATAGCCGTTAGCTATTATCACTGTATAGTTTTTTGTATTTTTTTATTGCAACGTTTTTAGTACAGGATTAAAAAAGGCGTTCGAGTCACTGACAAGTACTTCTTTTAAACATAACAGGCGTATTCTAAATTTTTTCATAAGTTTGATACTTTGAAGGGTTCCTATGGGATATAATTGGAAGAAATAAATATATTAAAATTGTGGCCGCATGCTTGTGTAAAGTTGTGGGACGGCAACAGGGCCGGCCTAACACTTCCGCAGCTCTGGGCAAAAGTGGTTTTTGTCGTCATTTATATTTAGTTATAACTAATCGTTTCAAGACATAATTTTTGGTAGTGAGTGAAATTTTGCTGTTTTTGTTTCATAAAAAAATTGATATTCATAAAAAACGGTAAGGGTAGGAGGTTGGTATATATTATTTAAAACTGAAAAAGACACCATTAAATCAGTAAGAAACAATGTAAATTCAAAATACATTAAACATTCGTTTGTAGGACTCAATGAATGAAACAAAAGACATTTGAGAAAAAGGGAAAAATTGAAGGTCTTTAATATACGCTCGCATCTTTCCCTAGTAAGTATAATAGGTAGGTAGGTAGTTATATAAGTGGCCGAAAACAATTTAAGTTTGATGATAAATTCAAATATGTATTACTTAGTTTTTATCGCATTTTCAAAAGATTTTGCTATTTATTGACTTTACTTTTCATTTTCTACCAATTTTACCGCGTTCAAATCTGCAGCTCTGCGCAATTGCCCTGCTAGTGCCCCCCTAGATTGGGCTATGAGACGGCACATAATGTCCGCCGCAGTGATGAATTTGACGGCATTTGTACTCCCAATTAACATGAGGTAACACATTATATCAACCCATCATTTGCCTAGAGTTTAGGTCACCCTCCATCTACCCAAGTTATTTAAATGTCCCATCTTCTAAATGATAGGTCAGTGGTAATTCTGTAAATCTTTGTTATAGGACTCTTAACTTTCTGCACAATCTACGGTTTTAGTCTTTGTCATTTGGAATTTATTGAGGCGCTTGCAGTAAGACATTTACTTAGGTTAGGGACACCTGCTCAACTGAAAGTATATTGAGTAACAAAGTATACAAAATATTACAAAAATGTTGAATCATTCTTTACGCCATTTTAATGTGTATACAAATGGCGCTAGTCATTGATTCTAATAATCTAGGGTAAACGTTTTCACAAAATTTATTAATAAAATGATGTGACCCTATTTCACCCCACATAGTATCAAGAATAATATATTAATTGAATAAAGTTTCAACTTACGTTACAAGTTATTCCTTTCTGTATGAGCTCTTTCGCCTTGCATTATGAGACCTGCAAAAGAAAATAGATCTTTTATACTTCCAAAGTAGATAAATTGTATCAATTTTGATAATTTCTAATTCTTGAGAAATATAGTGTTATCAATATTGCTATAAATCCATAAAGTACACAAAATATTACAAAAATGTTGAATCAGTTCATTACACCATTTTAATATGTATACAAACGGCGCTGGTTCTTGATTCTAATAATCTAGGGTAAACGTTTTCACAAAATTTATAAATAAAATGATGTGACCCTATTTCACCCCGCATAGTATCAAGAATAGTTGAATAAAGGTTCAACTTACATCACAAGGTATTCCTTTCTGTATAGTCTCTTTCACCTTGCATTATGAGACCTGCAAAATAAAATAAAGTAAAAAATGGACCAATTTTGATAATTTCTAATTCTTGAGAAATGTAGCATTATCAGTATTACTCTAAGTGTATAAAATATACAAAATATTAGAAAAATGTTGAATCGGTGTATTACACCATTTAAATAATCTACCGGGTGTTAGAAAATTATGGGAACGGTGGAAAATCTCGAACAGTTTGCATCAAATCAAAAAATAAAAAAATATGTGTCAAATTTTTTTTTTAAACTATCTACTGATACCAAGACGACCTTCCCACCCACCACCCTGTTGGTGGAGCGAGGGGCAACTTTAAAATTTCAAATGGAAACCCCTATTTTTTACTGCGGAATCGGATTCTACGACAAAAAATAAGTTAATTTTATTCCGGACATTTTTTTCGATTCTTGCATGGCGTCGCTGTAATCGCAAAAAATGAAAAGAAAACATTAATGTTTCAAGAGTAGCGTCTTGTGCCCATAAAAAAACGTCAATTCAAAAACTGAAAAACATGTATTTGTTATTTTTACGAAATCTATCCAATGACATTGGATTCGACTCTCCCAAGTTATTTCATTTTTCATTAGTTCTCGCGTTTTTTTCTGCATAATGGCTACTTTAACAGAGGACGAGAGAATTTCTCTTTTAATGATGCGAAGGTGGGGCTATAAAGAAAGGTCCTATGATGAAGTTGTGATTTTATTCAACGAAACTTTCCGTGTAGATCAAGTGGGAATTTCGAAATCTACTCTGTCCCGTACCATCAAACGATTCCTTGACACAAGGACAAATAAAAGTCGCCCAAAATCTGGAAGACCAAAATCTGAAACATCGGAAGCTTGACAAATGGAAGTGGCTCAGGCATTTGTTTACAATCGAAGGTTATCAATCAGAAAAGCCAGTCAACAACTTGATATGAGTGCATTTTCAGTTCATAAGAATTTTAAACTTAAATTTCATCCTTACAAAATTCACCTTCACCAAGAGTTAAATGAAGATGATTTTTATCGGCGACTTGAATTTAGTGAATTAATGATGGAAAGGAGTAACCAAAACCCAAATTTTTTTGTCATCTCCACTTGTCTTCTCAGATGAAGCAACTTTCGAACTCAGTGGAAAAGTTAATCGCCATAATTTCAGATATTGGAGTGACAAAAACCCTCACTGGATGCTTGAAACACACACGCAGTCTCCACAAAAATTAAATGTTTGGGCAGGAGTTTTCAGGGATCGAATCATAGGACCGTTTTTCATAGATGCAAATTTGAATGGAGAAAAATACCTGAAAATGTTGACAAATCAAATGGTTCCCGCAATACAAGAGATTGCTGGTGATGAGTTCGATAATGTTTGGTTCCAGCAAGATGGGGCTCCTCCACACTACCGGCATATTGTTAGGGACTATTTGAATGGTACTTTCGAAAATCGATGGAAGGTCGAAGAGGAACTATTGGATCGCCAGCAAGACCTCCCGACCTCGCGCCACTTGATTATTTTGTTTGGGGGCTACGTGAAGGGTAAGGTTAATTTCACTAAACCTCGTGATTTGGAAAAGCTGAGGTAACGCATAATAAACATTTTTGCAGAAATACCACCTCAAATGATAAGAAGTGCTATTGAAAATTTTTACGTTCGTCTCGGACAATGCCAAGAAGTCAATGGGCACCATTTTGAACATCTGCTATAATCTTGAAATTAAAACCTGCTAGTGTAGCAGTTAAGCTGTAAACTAATTGCCTCTACTGGCCGAAATCCTCACCTTGCCTTAAATGGCTGAGTTACCTCCTTGCCTTCACTGGCTGGGATCAAGAACTTGCCTGAAGTGGCTGAATTCAGAGGTAAAACCACTGTTAGTTTTTTTTAAAATCCAGTTTTTTATTGCCCTGTAAAAAATGTAAATTGAAAATTACTAGCTGCTAATAAATTAACAGAATGTTAATAGTTGTTGTAATTTCGGCAAAATCACTGTTCTCAAAACAGCTCGGGAAATCATTCACTCTGAGATCAGTAGTTTTACTTTTCGTATTTTTTTAAGTATGCGTTAAAAATTTTTATGTTTCCACTCAATTTTTTGCGATTGCAGCGACACCTTGCGAGAATCGAAAAAAATTGCCGATATAAAATTCACGTATTTTTGACCGTAGAATCCGAATCCGCTATAAAAAAATAGGGATTTTCATTACAAATTTCAAAGTTGCCCTCCGCCCCACCCACTGGGTTAGGGGTGGGAGAGTCGAATCCAATGTCATTGGACAGATTTCGTAAAAATAACAAATACGTGTTTTCAGTTTTTGAATTGGACGTTTTTTTATGGGCACAAGACGCTACTCATGAATTTTTTGCCATTACAGCGACACCATGCAAGAATCGAAAAAAATGTCCGGAATAAAATTTACGTACTTTTTACCGTAGAATCCGATTCCGCAATAAAAAATAGGGGTTTCCATTTGAAATT
Source organism: Leptura quadrifasciata (assembly GCA_963675555.1). Classification (NCBI taxonomy): domain Eukaryota; kingdom Metazoa; phylum Arthropoda; class Insecta; order Coleoptera; family Cerambycidae; genus Leptura; species Leptura quadrifasciata. Next base: position 52,828,183 of record OY776682.1, on the reverse strand, counting down.
TGAAAGTTGCCCTTCGCCACACCCACAGGGTGGTAGGTGGGGAGGTCATTCTGGTATCAGTAGATAGTTTTTTGAAAAATGTTTGACACGTATTTTTTTATTTTTCGATTTAATGCAAACTGTTCGAGATTTTCAACCATTCCCATACTATTCTAACTCCCGGTTATAATCAATGGCGCTGGAAAAAACAGAAGTACATCTTGTGGGTTCATAAACGATTCTCGAAACCATATGCATGTGGAATATCTACTAATTCATTTCTTCCAGATGTACTTTATTTTAATTTACATTTATGTCACCGCAAAGTATATGTTCAGTTTTTATTCTAGACAAGTTGTGCGAAAATGAATTCAAGTGTCTCAGAAGTAATGTACGTCTGCTGATAGAGATCTATAAATGCAAAAAATCTTTATAGATTTATTATTTCTAAGCAGAACACCGCTGACCTCATTTTTTTTTCTTTAGACCATTTTTCCAGTTATTCAATTGCACTACAGGAGTCCTTTAACATATTAGTGAAAAGAATTGCTTTGCCACCGTTTTTAAATTAATTTCTGCAAAATTTGCTCATTAAATTATAACCTTCAATCAATTCGCTCTGTTTATAATTTAGCCAATGCTTTGTCAAGCATACCATGTCAATATTATTAGCTTCCACAAGATCTACTTTATTTCCCAGGCCTTGTACATTTTGATGACATATTTTTAAAGGATTATTTATTTACCATTTACTGTACTGAATTTGCTCTGATTGCTATGTTTCATACTTTATTTTTTGTTTTTGCACATTGATCTTTTTTTTGTAGAAGACTCCAATTTTTAATATCAAACATAGAGTGATTAATATCTAAATTGAAATTCAGTTTTTTGTTAGCATCCACGGAGTTGCTATATTTGTGAACATCATTTTTACAGTCTTTCTTATTATGTCCCTTTTCCCCACATTTAGCACATACCTACTCACTTCCACAATTGATTGCACTGTGATTAAAGCCTCCACATTTAAAACATCTTTTTTTTTTATTAGCCGTTACTCGAGTCCGAGTATAAAAATGTTACAGTCGATAAATTGTGTACAATAAAAAACAAGTAAAAGGTGTAGTCTATTGTAATTCCCATTCATCTACGGTGCACACGACTATGGCTATAGAGGCCAATTCGGGAGAGCACATGTCGACCGCAGTCAGGACAAACATAGACCTGGTTAGGTCTTGGATTCGGCCTTCTTGCAGCAACATTTCCTTGATAGCTGGCCACAACCCCTCGCCATTCGGTTCTGTCCGCTGCAAGTTGTTCCCATTGCTCGTCTGCAATACCACAGGATTTTAGATTTTCATGGAGAGCGTCTTTGAACCTCTTTCGTTGACCGCCACGCCTTCTTCTACCGCTTAGCAATTCACCATAAAGTGTACATTTAGGAAGGCGGTTATCATGCATACGATGAACGTGACCTGCCCATCTTAGGCGTGCTCTTGAAATAAGCACCTCAAATGGAAGGCTGTTTGCTCTCCTGAGTACTTCCACGTTTGATATGTGATGGAACCAACGGATTTTCATCATACTTCTGAGGTGTCTTTGCTGAAAACGTTCTAATTCTTTCACATGACGACGGTAAGTGACCCAGCTTTCACATCCATATAGCAGTGTTGGAATGACAACTGCTCTGTAGACAGCCATTTTTGTTGACAAAGCAAGATCGTGGTTGTCAAATACTCTCTCTCTAAGTCCCCAGAGTGCTCTAGATGCAGCGTTAATTCTATTGCGAATCTCGCTGTCCATGTTTGCTTTGTCATTAACAACGTTGCCTAAGTAATTGAACTGATCCACCACTTCAAGGGAATTTCCGTTAAGTGTAATGTCTATTTGGTTCACTTGATGAGGAGTTGACATAATCTTAGTCTTTCCAATGTTGATTTTAAGTCCCAAGGAATCATAGCTCTGGGCATACACATCTAAAAGTTCTTGAAGCTCTTCCGGCGTAGAGGCTAAAAGTGCACAGTCATCCGCATACTGGAGATCACAAATGAATCGTGTGCGTGTCTTCGTGAAAGCTCTAAAGCGCCCTATGTTAAAAAGTCCGCCATCAAAACGGTATCTGAGACCTATTCCTCTGACTGTCAGTTTGTTGTCAACAATAATTGTTAGAGCAGTGGTAAACAAATTGAAGAGTAGGGGTGCCAGGACACATCCCTGCCTAACACCAGTGAGGGTTTGGAAAGGTGCGGTTGCCTCATTATTATACATAACCTGGGCGTTGTTGTTTGTATGTAGACTGCGACATACTTCCACAAATTTTCTAGGGATACCTAAGCGGAACATAATTTTCCAGAGCACTTCCCTGTCCACCGAGTCAAACGCCTTGGTTAAATCAATGAAGGCCATGTGAATTTCTCCTTGATGTTCGAGTGCTTTTTCTTGAAGCTGTTTAAGTGTGAAGATTAAATCCGATGTGCCTCGGTTTGGTCTAAAGCCACTCTGTGTTTCAGGAAGTAACTTTTCCATAACAGGTGTTAGCCTATTTGCCATCGCTTTAGTGAGTATCTTCCCTCCAACAGCCAGGAGAGCTATACCCCTGTAATTTCCACAGTCCGCAGCGCTCCCTTTGTTTTTGAAGAGGTTGATTAAAAGTGTATCAGGAAACTCCTGCGGAGCTTGACCACTTTCCCACACGACATCAAACAGTTTTTTGAGGTAGGGTATGAGCTCTGACGACACAGCTTTAAAGATCTCAGCTGGGAGTGAGTCGGCGCCGGGAGATTTGTTATTTTTTAGCTGCCCAATGGCGGTTAAGATCTCTTCCGTTGTTAGTGGCTTATCTAAGTCTTCGAAGGTGTCGTATTGAGGGATAAGATTTATAATATCGTGATTGGCTTGACTTTGCTGGTTAAGAATGTTAGAGTAGTGTTCTTTCCATCGGGCTCTTATTTCCTGGTCTTCTTTGAGGAGATTTCCATTTAAATCTTTAATAGGGCACATATTTTTCCGACTGGGGCCGTACACTGCTTTTACTCCTTGAAAGAAATTCCTGTAGTCGTGTGAATCGGCGTACCTTTGAATTTCTCTGGCCTTGCTTGCCCACCACTCGTTCTTTATTCTTCTGATTTCGCGTTGCGTTTCATACTTAGATTGGGTGGTCTATATATTTGAATATAATCGAAAACCCTGCACAAAGGCGTCCATCCAATACTAAGTAAGCCTTGCTTCAATATTCTTGAATATGTAGTAGGGTCACATTCTATAATAGCCATATAACGTTTCGCCATTTGTTTAATGATAATGACTTTTATGTTCATATCAAGATAACGTACGAAAGCATTTTATTTATTTATACGCTCTAAAAGTTCCTTTTCATCAATTTTATCCCCAATATCAACAATTCTCAAGCATGAACTATTTTGGTTTGGGATGTTGACCTAAATTCTTTTCTGCTTCTACTTTAACTTTTTCCACTTCTTCCTTGATTTTACAGTTAATTAAAGTGCCTCCATCATCAAATGCCACCGACTTCCATTGCAGATTATTTTAACTTTTTTGTTGGTTCCTTTGTTTTAGTGCTGGTTTGTTTAGTTTCAGGCTTTATAACAACCCGATACTACACTTGAATATGTCTTCTCAATCAACGGTTGTTCAGTTTTGCTGGGATTTTCTAGCTTCTCTTTTAAATCGTTCAATTCATTTATAACAGATTTCTTGGAGTCTTTCATCCTTTGTTCATTTGCATAGTGAATTTTAGGTACGGCATACAAGAATTACAAAACCATTTAAATCCATTTAAGTTTTTAATTACATTATAATCCTTTGTACTAATATCAATCCATTTTAAATGATACAAGTTATCACAGATTCCAGAACATTTAATGCTATTTTCATTTTTCACTTTTTCCTGACATTTGTTGCAAATGTTTTCCTCCATTTTAGTGGTTAGTAACAATTGTAGGATACAGCGCTCGGTGACAGAAATAAATCTTTTTAACTTCCAAAGAAAGAAAGTGGTATCAATTTTGATAATTTCTAATTCTTGAGAAATATAGCGTTATCAGTATTACTCTAAATCTATAAAGTAGGCAAAATATTACAAAAATGTTGAATCAGTTATTAACCATTTTAATATTTATACAAATGGCGCTAGTTCTTGATTCTAATAATTTAGGGTAAACGTTTTCACAAAATTTATTAATAAAATGATGTGACCCTATTTTACCCCGCATAATATCAAGAAAAAATATAATAATTGAATAAAGTTTCAACTTACATCACAAGGTATTCCTTTCTATATGAACTCTTTCGCCTTGCATTATAAGACCTGCAAAATAAAATAAATCTTTTATACTTCCAAGTAGAAAAATGGTATCAATTTTGATAATTTCTAATTCTTGAGAAGTATAGCGTGATCAATATCAGCCCCCTTCTCCACCCCACAACACTGCCAACGTATACTACAAGCTAATTTTCTATGTGGCTTCCCCGCACCCCCTGAGTATCCACCATGTTTATCTTTTTGACTATATACTTCTTGATGATCAGCATAACCTTTGCTTAAACCAAACTGGAAGACAATAAGCACGTGTAAAACTCATTTTTATCCTTATTTATTTCAACAGACTAAAATTTCTCCTATTAATGTGCATTGATGGAAGAGAATAAAATATAGCAAAAATTTCTTTAGTGTTACCATAACAAAATACAAATTAGAAATTTATGAAATCGTGTAGAGCTGATTTTGACCATTTTAACAGTCTTTTTCTATTTTTCCTATTAATATATAGTCTAGTATACTTTAACTTGGCGTGTGTATGTATGAGTTAATATTTCCGTACGATTTCATTTTCTCTTATACACAAAGATCCAGAAATATGTCCACGTAGACAATGTTTATGGACTATTGCTTTAACTTTGTGTACAATATGGGAGAAAATGAAATCGTACGGAAATATTGACTCATACATACACACGCCAAGTTAAAGTATACTAGACTATACACTGATTGATTGTAAGGAATAAAATATTACCGATCAGAAATTTATAAAATCGTGTAGAGCTTATTTTAAACTTGATTTATTGTAAAATGCATTTTAATACATAATGATAGCCAAACGCAAAATATTGCAGGTTATAACTTATTGGAATCATGTACAGTTAATGTTTCAACATTATTTTCATAACAATACAACAAAAAATCTGAAGCTGGTTTCCACACTTGGAATGGAACTTGTTGGAGAAAAGTTTATTTTGCAAACGTAGGTAAATAATTGATTATTTTACTTGAATTTCTATTTTAACTTTACTTCTATTGGTACTACCGTAGTACGGGTACCTTTTTTGCTGGTTAAGATACCCATTGAATTGTGCAAGAAAAGCAGTAGCACAAAACACATTTTATATGTAATAGAAAAGATTAGCGCTACTCAATTTTCCACGTGCAAACAATTCCAAAGAGTTTCCTTTACACATGGGAATACATGTAGTGTAATACATATACAGCCTAGCACAATAATGCCTGGTACTTTCGATATCTTCCCTCCTTTTCTATTATTATATAAAGCCTTAATGCCAGAAGAGGAAAGAAAGTATCGAAATTTGCCAGGCATTACTGCATGAGAAAAAATAAACTAGTGCAGCACTTTCGAATCAAGAGTGCGTCAGTATCGACTATCGACACCGAAGATTCGACAGTGGACACTATATCGAGGCAACAGCGCTTCACTACTGACACGCAACACTAGTGAAATACAGTGTTTCAGTTCCGAAATCAACAGTAAATTACTCTTAGATGGTGTTTTTTTCGGAGCTGCAGCATTGTATTACCGGCAGTGTTTCGACTCGACCCCTTATCAATGTACGCGTTACAAGAAATATAGATACGCATATGGCCCATAGTCATAAATGCGGGCCAATTAAAAGTAGATAAATAGAATTTGTTACAAATAAAAATAATGCTTTAATTCAGTCAACAAGTACAGGAAAAAATGATTAGCGCTAATTTTTTCTATTACATGAAATGTGTTTTGTGCTGCTGCTTTTCTTGCATAATTCAATGGGTATCCCAGCCAGCAAAAAAGGTACCCCGACTACGGTAGTACTACTAGAAGTAAGACAAAATAGAAATTCAAGTAAAGTAACCAATTATTCATCTACGTTTAGAAAATAAAGTTTTTCTCCAAGAACGTGTTAGATTCCAAGTGTGGAATTCACTTCAAATATTTGGTTGTATTGTTATTAAAACAATGTTGAAACATTAATTGCACATGATTTCAACAGTTTATAACCTACAAAATTTTGCTTTTGCCTATCATAACGTATTAAAAGAAATGTATTTCACAATAAACCAAGTTTAAAATAAGCTCTATACGATTTTATAAATTTCTGATCGGTAATATTTTATTCCTTACCATCAATCTGTGTATGTTAATAGGAAAAATAGAAAAATACTTAGTCTGTTAAAATGAACAAGAGTAAACATCAGCTCTACACGGTTTCATAAATTTCTAATCTTTATTTTTTTATGGTAACAGTAAAGCGATTTTTATTATATTTTATTATCTACCATCAATGCATATAAATAGGGGAAATTTCAGTATGTTTAAATAGAATAAATAAGGGTAAAAACGAGCTTTACACGAGTTCATGCATTTTTAATCCGTATCAGAAAATAAAAGTGGTCAGAGGGTGCAAGGGACTACGATAACAGTAGGGCGCTTTTTGTTTGGTTTAAGCAGAGGTTATGTTGCTCATCATGAAGTATCTAGTCCAAAAGTTAAACATGATGGATGGTCAGGAGGTGCGGGAAAGCCACATAGAAAATTAGCTTGTAGTGTACATTGGCAGTGTTGTGGGGTGGGGGAAGGGGCTGACTTAACTTATTTTTTCATCATGAAACAGTATGTGCTTTCACAATTAGCTATTAAGATAAGTTATGTAGAACAACCGTGAATATATTTCCTGCAGAAATAGTTATTGTTCCGGATATAAAAAATTAGATTTATTATGTAATTAATCATAAATATAAACACTGCGACCATCATAATAATTGCATGTGCAATGAGATAGACGATGCAAAAGTTGTATATGGCCTTTTCCAGGTGGGATAGGTTGAATCGCAGTATAATTTTCCACCTAATTTGTATGTAATATGTACGAAAAAAATAAATAAAACTAAGAATCTTCGAGCCACTGACCTTCTTTGATAATTTGAATATCTGTTTTCGTTAACTCTCTGCACACGAATTCGTTATCCATATTGAAAATGAAAGCAGACATATAAGATGAAGCTTTATTATTGTGATTGTCGCTTTTCTTATCTGATAATTTCAATGCTAAATTGATATTTTCAAAGTCGTCTTTTGCAACTGCAAAAAATGATTTCCCGCCAATATTTTTGTTCGTGTTCGTCTTTATATGGTTGGTTCAAGGGTAACAGGATCGAACTCATGATCTGACTAGAAGATACTAACGCACTTTTTTAATTTCTCCAATTTTAATGTTAGCAGCAATTGGTTTCTTCTAAATTACACCAATATTTTGCTTGTCGCTGTTTTGAGCAAACAGTTGTAATGAATAAAGAAACAAAATATCCAGATGGCGCAGAAAGTAACTTCTTGCTGTGTATGAACCCCGGTCTAGTATTGAATCAGTTTATTATACCATTCTAATATGTATACAAGTGGCGCTAGTTCTTGATTGTAATAATCTACAGTAAATGTTTTTACAAAATTTATTAAGACCCTATTTCACCCCACATAGTATCAAGAAAAATATAATAATTGAATAAAGTTTCAACTTACATCACAAGGTATTCCTTTCTGTATGAGTTCTTTCGCCTTGCATTATGAGACCTGCAAAAGAAAACAGATCTTTTATACTTCCAAAGTAGAAAAATTGTATCAATTTTGATAATTTCTAATTCTTGAGAAATATAGTGTTATCAATATTGCTAAAAATCCATAAAGTACACAAAATATTACAAAAATGTTGAATCAGTTCATTACACCATTTTAATATTTATACAAATGGCGCTAGTTCTTAATTCAATAATCTAGGGTAAACGTTTTCACAAAATTTATTAATAAAATGATGTGACCCTATTTCACCCCACATAGTACCAAGAATAGTTGAATAAAGTTTCAACTTACATCACAAGGTATTCCTTTCTGTATGAGCTCTTTCGCTTTGCATTATGAGACCTGCAAAATAAAATAAATCCTTAATACTTCCAAAGTAAAAAAATGGCATCAATTTTTATAATTTCGAATTCTTGAGAAATATTGTGTTGTCAATCTTGCTCTAAATCCATAAAGTATACAAAATATTACAAAAATGTTGAATCAGTTCATTACACCATTTTAATATTTATACAAATGGCGCTAGTTCTTGATTCAATAATCTAGGGTAAACGTTTTCACAAAATTTATTAATAAAATGATGTGACCCTATTTTACCCCACATAGTATCAAGAATAGTTGAATAAAGTTTCAACTTACATCACAAGGTATTCCTTTCTATATGAGCTCCTTCGCTTTGCATTATGAGACCTGCAAAATAAAATAAATCCTTAATACTTCCAAAGTAAAAAAAATGGCATCAATTTTTATAATTTCTAATTCTTGAGAAATATTGTGTTGTCAATCTTGCTCTAAATCCATAAAGTATACAAAATATTACAAAAATGTTGAATCAGTTCATTACACCATTTTAATATTTATACAAATGGCGCTAGTTCTTGATTCAATAATCTAGGGTAAACGTTTTCACAAAATTTATTAATAAAATGATGTGACCCTATTTTACCCCACATAGTATCAAGAATAGTTGAATAAAGTTTCAACTTACATCACATGGTATTCCTTTCTGTATGAGCTCCTACGCTTTGCATTATGAGACCTGCAAAATAAAATAAATCCTTAATACTTCCAAAGTAAAAAAAATGGCATAAATTTTTATAATTTCTAATTCTTGAGAAATATTGTGTTGTCAATCTTGCTCTAAATCCATAAAGTATACAAAATATTACAAAAATGTTGAATCAGTTCATTACACCATTTTAATATTTATACAAATGGCGCTAGTTCTTGATTCAATAATCTAGGGTAAACGTTTTCACAAAATTTATTAATAAAATGATGTGACCCTATTTTACCCCACATAGTATCAAGAATAGTTGAATAAAGTTTCAACTTACATCACAAGGTATTCCTTTCTATATGAGCTCCTTCGCTTTGCATTATGAGACCTGCAAAATAAAATAAATCCTTAATACTTCCAAAGTAAAAAAAATGGCATCAATTTTTATAATTTCTAATTCTTGAGAAATATTGTGTTGTCAATCTTGCTCTAAATCCATAAAGTATACAAAATATTACAAAAATGTTGAATCAGTTCATTACACCATTTTAATATTTATATACAAATGGCGCTAGTTCTTGATTCAATAATCTAGGGTAAACGTTTTCACAAAATTTATTAATAAAATGATGTGACCCTATTTTACCCCACATAGTATCAAGAATAGTTGAATAAAGTTTCAACTTACATCACAAGGTATTCCTTTCTGTATGAGCTCCTTCGCTTTGCATTATGAGACCTGCAAAATAAAATGAATCCTTAATACTTCCAAAGTAAAAAAATGGCATCAATTTTTATAATTTCTAATTCTTGAGAAATATTGTGTTGTCAATCTTGCTCTAAATCCATAAAGTATACAAAATATTACAAAAATGTTGAATCAGTTCATTACACCATTTTAATATTTATACAAATGGCGCTAGTTCTTGATTCAATAATCTAGGGTAAACGTTTTCACAAAATTTATTAATAAAATGATGTGACCCTATTTTACCCCACATAGTATCAAGAATAATATACTACAAAAAGAATAAATAATGTATAGTAAAATAAAAATATACCTACTACTAAAGTCCAGTTATTCCACTGCTTCCTATGAAAGTAAATCGATTCATTGCCACCAATCAAGGTGGACAATGTGCGTTTCTAAATCAATTGAAAATAATGTCCTATAACTTGTGACATATTACATCTTCAGTCGGAAAACGCAAAATAAAATCTGATTGCAATAAGCCCCCAGCAGGTAGATTAATCCTAAAGGAAGAACTACAGTGTAGGGCTGCTGTGCATCGCCAGCCGTAGACATAGTATCAAGAAAAATATAATAATTGAATAAAGTTTCAACTTACATCACAAGGTATACAACCAAGAAACTAAGTGAATTTTAGATAAATATACACGAATTGACAACAATGTCTACACTAGGAAATTTTATAAAGCTGTAACGCACGAAAGAAAATATTGTCTGAAAGTTATTTGTGGCATTCTACGAATATTCTTTCCTATTATTTGGGTTTTCTACCACATGTATTATTATCCTCTTCGAAACAAATCACCGAATAAAATAATAAAAAGAAAAAGAAGAAAAATTAAAGAATCAGCAATAATCTTATTAAATGAAGATAAGTGCGTATCGAATTGCTCTGTAGATATTTGTACAACCTGGTTACCAATGTTAAAAGAAGAACTTAACAAACTCAACATTATCTAAAAGAAAACATCTGTGTAAGTAGTATATGGAAATAACATAAACAGAAGCGTAAAGCTGTGCATTTGACATACACAGCAAAATAAGAGTTCTTCCAAAAAAAGCTTTGAAAACGGAAAGAGATTACTTTCCTAAACGTCAGCAAAATACATTATTTCTGTGTTTATTCCGATTTATATTATTTGCAAAACATAACCTCTGACTATTCCTTTGGCGTAAACGTCACGGGCGCAGAGGCTTTTTTCCAATAATTCTATTATTTTGTAGATTCGGTGATTTGTTTTGAAGAGGATAATAATACATGTAGTAGAAAACCCAAATAATAGGAAAGAATGTACGAAAGAAAATTTCAACGTGTTTGTCATCGATCCCTGAACAACATACGAAATCTCTGTTTGTCTCTCCATCTACCCGTCACATTGATAAAACTACATAGAATAAAAATTGCTACCTAGCGTACTGATGACAGTTTAGCTAACTCATCAGGATGCTGTTTGGTAAGACACATTGGTCTTACCTTTCGATTGTCAGAGTTATGGCTACCTACGCATCATGTGTATGATGACCAAAAACAGAGGAAAAAATAGCACAAGGAAAGTTGCAGAAATTGCAGCGCTTTGCCTGTTTAGGGACTATACGAATTAAGCAGGAACATTATAGAACAGGATTACGAAAAATATTTTAATCTGCAAAAAGGTACGCATTTACATAAATTTAGAAACTTAATAAGGGAAAAACAGATTAGGCAATTACAAAATATAAATAATAATCCTTTAATTGACAGGGCTGTCATTAATATGTCAAAAAGACTTTTGTCCATTTCAGACAGGCTTGTACTATCAAAAGGTTTAAATTTTGCAATAAACCCGAAAACTGTTCCAAAATTTGACATAGTAGCGGCAATAGAAAAAACGGCTCAAAATTTACCAACAAATAGTGGTAATGAATATCGCATACGGGCAAAAATTGCTTTAGAGAAGCAATATAAAATTAAAGATAATTTAATTCCAGAAGAAAAGTTATCGATAAATTCTTTAAAACGCGATGAAAGTATAAAAATATTGCCAGCAGACAAAGGTAATGCCACAGTCATTATAGATAAAGATATATATAACACAAAAATCATAACTCTTGTAAATGAGGGACCCTACTCAAAACTAAACAAAGATCCAACAAAATCAATAGAGAGCAAAATTTACAGAACTCTGTTTAAATACAAACATGAATTTAATGATTTTGAACGAAGGAAACTTACACCACATCATAGTAGACCTCCTCATTTTTATGGCTTACCAAAGACACATAAACAAAATATTCCTTTAAGACCAATTGTTAGTTCTATTAATTCACCATGTCATAATTTGGCAAAATTTTTACTTAAAATTATTGATCCATTATCTGGAAATACCGATTCATATATTAAAAATAGTAAACATTTCATAGAAAAAATTTATGAAAACGATAGTCATGAATCACATCTGATGGTTAGTTTTGATGTAATTAGTCTTTTTACCAATGTTCCGGTAGATGAAACCTTAAAAATAGTTAAAGACAGGTTGCTAAATGATAATAATTTGGAAACTAGAACTAAATTAAGTGTAAATGGCATAATGGAACTCTTAACACTGTGTATAAAAACAACCTATTTTCAATTGGACAATGAGTTCTATCAGCAGGATTTTGATATGGCTATGGGGTCTGCATTATCATCAATTTTAAGCAACATATTTATGGAGAACTTTGAGAACACACATGTTCAAAATTGTATAAACAAACCGGTTGTCTGGTGGAGATATGTTGACGACATCTTTGCAATTTGGCCTCATGGTGTCGATTTATTAGATAGTTTTTTAGAAAATATAAATAAATTTTAATTAGAAGGGTAATTAATACAATTGAAACAAGCGTTTATAGAAAACCAACACATACTAATAGATATCTAAATTTTAACTCGAATCAGTCAATAAATGTTAAAAGAGGTGTTGTAAAATGTTTATACGATAGGGCCAAAATAATTTCATCTCATAATGAAATATTAAATAACGAGAAAAAATTTATCAAAGAGGTTCTAGTACAAAATCAATATCCTGAAGCCTTTGTTGATAGAGTTTTCATAAATGTTGAAAATAGGTACAATCAGGTACGACAAAAACCTGAACGTCATTATACAGTAATAATTCCTTATGTATACGGACTATCGGAAAAGCTACGCCGTATAGGTGACAAATTTGATGTTAGGACGATATTTCAAACGGGGAACACTTTAAGATCTATTTTAACAAAAACAAAACCGATAAACAGGGAGCAGAATTCAAAAAACTGTATTTACAATATCCCGTGCGAATGTGATAAATGTTATGTGGGTGAGTCATCCAGACCTTTCAGTGTGAGGTTGGATAAGCACAAGAATTACATTAGAAAGAATGAAATTCAGAAATCAAAGATTTGTGAACATGCTTGGGAAAACGGACATAGAATAAACTAGGACTCGGCAAAATTTTTAACAAAAGAAACAGATACCAAAAAAAGAAAAATTAAAGAATCAGCAATAATCTTATTAAATGAAGATAAGTGCGCATCGAATTGTTCTGTAGATATTTGTACAACCTGGCTACCAATGTTAAAAGAAGAACTTAACAAACTCAACATTATCTAAAAGAAAATATCATCAGTTCTATGTTCTTTGTAAGTAGTAAGTATCTATGGAAATGACATAAACAGAATCTTAAAGCTGTATATTTGACATACACAGCAAAATAAGGGTTCTTCCAAAAAATAGCTTTGAAAACGGAAAGAGATTACTTTCCGAAACGTCAGCAAAATACATTATTTCTGTGTTTATTCCGATTTATATTTTTTTCAAAATATAACCTCTGACTTTTCCTTTGGCGTAAATGTCACGGGCGCAGAGGTTTTTTCCAATAATTCTATTATTTTGTAGATTCGGTGATTTGTTTTGAAGAGGATAATAATATATGTGGTAGAAAACCCAAATAATAGGAAAGAATATACGAGCAATGTACTCTGGAGGCAATGCTTGACCTACTTCCTTTGCACTTGCACGTGAGGAAGGAGGAAGCACTTAGTGCCTTAAGACTTCATCAAGCACTTAAATTTAAACTAGGCGATCTGGTTGGTCATTTAAAGATTCTGGAGTTAGTGCAATTTGAGCCCATGATTAAATCCACTGACACAATGCCAATCAAATACGACTTTGACTGTCCGCTTGACGTGCGGATTGAATGCTGTCAGTCGAGCTAGATGGAGGCAGTGCGATTGGTGCAAGGGTCACTCATTTGATACACAGATGGATATAAGATGGGTGAAGGGGTAGAAGTAGGCGTAGAAGGGCCTAAATGTGGGCTATCCAGAGCCCTCCGTAACCCCACAACCATTTTCCAGGCAAAAATTTATCCTATAGATCTGTGTGCCCAGGAATACGTAAATAAAGGCATTCGAAGGGCAAAGACCTATGCATTATCTATACTATCAGATATCCAGGCAGCATTAAGAGCTCTAAGGTCCTATCTCTTCAAGTTTAAAATTGCCTGGCAATGTCTAGACAATCCCTGAAGCAACTGGTTAAGAACAAGGTTACCTTGATATGGATACCATGGCATGCGGGAATACAAGGTAACGAACTTGCTGATAGCTTTGCAAAAAAGGAGCTGAAGTACCATTCATTGTACCTGAACCGTTTTGTGGCCTGGCTAAGGGACACATAACGGAGGAGATCCAGAAATGGAAAAAGGATCTGAAAGAGTCCTACTTGAGGAATACTCCAGGCCAAAGAATAGCGAAAAAGTTTATAACTTATTCGGCAAAGAATACCACAAGGCTTCTCGAGTTTGAAAAGTCCGAATTAAGACATAACAGGCCTTCTAACTGGCCACTGCCCCTTGAGATATAATCTCAAGAATATGGGCAAGGCTGTGGATGACATATGCAGATATTACGATACTGCAACTGAAACTGCGGAACATACTTTGTGAATGCAAGGTATTAATCCACACTAGGCTAAAGTACCTGCAACAGGTGGAATGAACGCCTGATGACATAGGGAAATTAGCCCCCAGGAAAATCACAAGCTTTGTAAAAAGTCTTAGAATCCTGGGCAACAACTAGTTTTAGGGTAGTTCACAAAAGATCTTTTAGGTTGAATAGCTAAGGCTACTCAGAGCCAAGTGACCCCTGACCAATTCACAATTCAGAAGATTATTAAAATGATAAGAGGAAAAATTGTTTTCAAAAAATTGCAATGTATTCTATAGCATGTTGAAAAACTATATAAAAATTTTAATATATTACTGTAATGTTTACATCTACATTGCTGGACAATACGTTGGAATAATATAAATTTCTAAGGTAATTTTGAAATCATATGTACTTCTTACTTTTAAAGAACATAGCAAGTAATTGATTTTTTTCTTATTATCAAGTAAACTTGCGTACCTGTAACTGCCTTAGTACCCAGAATTGTAATTGCTTATACAATTTGCCTGTTAAAGCATTTAATAAATGAACCTCTAAATTTAAATAAACTTTTTGCAGTGCCCTGTATAATTAAAATTAATAATACTGAAGACTTTTGAAACCTTAGACAAATAGACAAATGTCTCAAATAGCAAGCACAACAGCACAATTTTAATGTCCTTTTTATTAGCAATAACCACAACATTCTCAAAGTTAAATGTTTCGTGCACTATACATACAGGGTGTCTCACCGGGAACTGAATCGATCGATATAGAGAAAAGTACGCATCAGAAAATTTTGAAAATTTAGATAATTACTAATGTGGCCAATCCAACTAAAATAATTTCAAGCAGCTAGCACTTCGCTTATACCGGAAGTCGATACCAACTTGCTTATTTCAAATGGAACACCCTATATATTTTAGGGTTTTTGAAAAGTCGAAAATATATAGCATCCTAAGCCTAGCCGTTTCAGAGATATTTGACATTTTATAGAAAATTTGACAGGTGCAACGGTTTGCAAGAACCGTTATAACTTTCTTCGTGTAAAAGATCCTCATTTGCTTCTTGTCACGTAAAAAGAACACAAGGAGAACGACGTTCTACAACTGAAATAAATTCAATAATATCATACCAAGTGTTCCGTTTTCGCGTTACATTCTGTCAATTTCAAACCGCGAAAACTTGTTTAGGTCAAATGGAACACCCTGTATTTTTTTACGTCAAGTTGTGTAAAACTGAATTCCCTTTTTTCTGACATTGTGGGGGTTAAAGTTACAACTTTTTGAAATATTTGCGATTTTATTAGAAATTCATGAATTGTTGTAATCATTTCATCAAAATAGCCATGATTAGAAACAATCAGTCATTATCTTATGCCAAAAAATGCCAGCACGTTTAAATTACACCCACGAAGCCTTTTTAAATTTGTTTATTATTTATTGAGAATGTGATAAAGTAATATCAAGAATTTGCAGCACATTTGCTACGCGATATCCAGAAAAACGGAAACCATCACCAAACACTATAAAACGCATACTGGAAAATTTTAAAATTATGGCTCTGTCAAGGCAAAAATGCAATGAAGAAAGCCTATTGTTGATGACGAAAACATTGACATAGTCATTCTGGGATATTTTCATGCATTTCCAAGGATGTCATTAAGACAAGCTGCTCTGGAATCGGGACTATGCAAGGATTCAATTTACAGAATCTTATTAAAACATAAGTCTCACCCGTTTTCATTCCATATGGTTCAAGGATTAAAAGAAACAGATTTCCTAAGAAGACAGAATTTTGTGAGTTTATTCTAATAAGGTCTGAGGGTCACGATTCTTATTTGGGAAATATTATATGGACAGATGAAGCAAAATGGACTTTTTAATAGACACAATTCGCATTATTGGAGTGACTCAAATCCTCATATGTTCAGAGAGCGAAACTTTCAGGAAAGTTGGCAGTTCAATGTTTACTATGCCATAAGAAACGATAGAGTGGGGGCATTACAATTTTATCAGGAAAATTTAAACGGTAAATTAAATTTTCTCTTCTGTTAATATGTATAGGTAAATTTTCGTTTTTTTTTTTAGGTGAAAGATATCTGAATATCTTACAAAATTTGAATAATAACTATTTAGAAAATTTACCTCTCGCCGAACATAGAAACATTTTTTATCAGCACGACGGTGCTCCCCCACATAACGCATATTTAATTAATAATTATTTACAAGAAACTTTTTATGATCAATGGATTGCCAATAATGGACCTTTCTTATAGCCTCCTCGCTTGCCCGATTTATGAGTTCTGGATTATTTCATTTGGGGAAATATTAAAAGTAAAGTTTATGAGAGCTCATTAACAACCATTGAAGATTGTATACAAAGAGTAAAAAATGCATTTTAAAAAACATCACAGGATTCAATTAGAAGAGATACCCATGAGGAACTAATCCGAACGTGCGAAAAATGTGTCGAGGTTCGAGGGCGGAATTTTGAGCAATTATTAAATTAAAATGAAATCATATTTTAAATCGATCTTATCTCTGCTATTTTAGTTCATGCCATCTTCAATTCGATTAATACGCATGTTACAGTGTTAGTATTATTTTGCGTTTTTGTGGATATCGAATAGCAAATGTGCTGCAAGTTCTTGATATTACTTTATCATATTCTCCATAAATAATAAACAAATTTAAAAAGTTTTCGTTGGTATAATTTAAATATGCTGGCATTTTTTGACGTAAGATAATGACTGATTGTTTCTAATCATGGCTATTTTGATGAAATGATTACAACAATTCATGAATTTCTAATAAAATCGCAAATATTTCAAAAAGTTGTAACTTTAACCCCCACAATACTAACATCAGGAAAAGGGGAATTCCATTTTACACAACTTGACGTAAAAAAATACAGGGTATTCTATTTGACCTAAACAAGTTTTCGCGGTTTGAAGTTGACAAAATGTAACGCGAAAAACGGAACACTTGGTATGATATTATTGAATTTATTTCAGTTGTAGAGAACGTAGTTCTTGTGTTCTTTTTACGCGACAAGAAGCCAAGGAGGATCTTTTACACGAAGAAAGTTATAACTGTTCTTGCAAACCGTTGCACCTGTCAAATTTTCTATAAAATGTCAAATATCTCTGAAACGGCTAGGTGTAGGTATAGGATATGCTACATATTCTCGACTCAGAATTTTATGCTCTTTTCGAAAACCCTAAAATATATAGGGTGTTCCGTTTGAAATAAGCAAGTTGGTATCGTCTTCCGGTATAAGCGGAAGTGCCAGCTGCTTGTAATTTTTTAGTTGGATTGGCCACACCGACATTAGTGGTTATCTAAATTTTAAAGATTTTCTGATGAGTACTTTTCTTTATATCGATCGATTCAGTTCCCGGTGAGACACCCTGTATAATGGAAGAATTTATTTATCCAAAAATATTAACTTAAAAAATTGAGCACCTAGAAATTTAATCAGCCTAGAACAGTGAAATTTCAGATTTACCTTTATTGATAGTGAAGCAAATTCTTTAAATTTGGCTTCCAAATATATTCTGGTTTGAAAGAAATTGCCTAAAATATGTTGAAAATATACAGCACTATTAAAAATTATAAATAATCTGTACCAGTTTCGACAATTTGTCGTGCAAGATAATTTATGAAAGGAAATATTTTGCATAATTTTGAAGATATTATTATAAAACATTTTAAACTAGTTGACCTATTTTATTTCTGCTGTAACAATTATTGACCTTTTTTTTTGTTCCTGGCAGATAATTATAAATCACTAAAAAACTAATATTAGAAACTCTCTACATATGCTATTAGGGTGACTCGCTACAGCGGAGCACCTTCGTAAATAGAACACCCTAAATAATTTTACATTTACGAATTCAGCGTAAAATTATTTTACTTTTCCAAGGACCTCCAGATTTTTTGTTTTTGACGTGGCGTTGCCTAGTTATTCGAAAAAATATGGAAATTTTGGTCGGAACAATGTTTATACTTAAAGTAAGTGTAAATACTTTGTCACAATAGTTAATAATGGACAGTATTATAATTTAACGATTTTAAATGAAAAAATGAAAATATCTCTGGAAATATCGATTTTAGGTATAGAATATTCTTCACAAAAATGAACGTTCCAATTCAAAAATTAAAAAATATAATAATATACAGAGTGTTCCATTTGAAAAAATTGCGAAAATTGAGTTTGAAATGTCCCGAATTAGAGCTAGTATAAATACATCCTGTATAATTATAATCAATTTTAGGTGGTTGTCTCGTTTTAGTACATCCCTTATCTACATAATTGCGAAGTAAATATTCTTTATTACTAGTAATACACACACAGCGAATTAATTTGTTAAACTTTGTTCCAACCAAAATTTTCATATTTTTCGAAAAACTTCATGACGCCACGTCAAAAACAAAAAATCTGGAGGTCGTTCGAAAGGTAATTTTACGCTGAATATGTATATTTCAATATATTTTTAAAATACACGCCTTTTGAAACTACATCACTTCCATAAAAAAATAATTTTACAAAGTCTTCTAATACGGCCGATATTGAACTTTGACGCACTATTGGGGCACCCTGTAGATCTTGCTACAGATGGCGCCCTCAAATTAAATCTGAACCTTTTTTTTTATTCTTAACCCTCTTATTTTCTCAAAAATAATATATTTATATAGAGTTCTATTAAATAATATCCATTTTAATACATGTCTTGCTAAGTGTTAAAGTGTTTCTGCTGTCAAGGAGTTCAATATAAAGTTGGCATGGTAAGTTTCCATTTGTTTCCAAACACTAGTTAGCCGGAAACGTCCCACAAACTTGCCAATATCTAATATGTATAGTTTGCTCAGTGAATTTGAGAGTAGAGTAAAAAGGGTACGTAACACAATAGATGATTTTTCTATTGGTATTAAGCATTTAAATATTGAGCACATATGAAAGATTCATTAAAATATTTTTGAGATTATTGTTGACTTGTTGATTCATTCATTGACTTGACTTTATTAATGTCCTAGCTAATCAGAATTGGATCAGAAGTATATGCAGAAAGTTTTCATATTAGATTTTGAATGAATTATAGTTATCTGTCAGAAAGAAGCCTGAAAAGAATTTTTTATTTTAAACTATTAATAAATTCTTTCTTGAAATTAGAGTATAGCCTATCCAGTGTTGACTAATTAGCCACCAGTCGCAATGCCAGTAGCAATGACTAAATAATTCTGATGTTTCCATCCATCCATCCATTGATTCCAACACTCAGAAGATTAATTAAAATGCTCATATTTTGGAATAGTATTATTAAAGTCTACGATCGAACAAAGGGGTGTGTACTAAGAGCTTTCAGTGTCATTTTCTTGAAGGCAACGGCTTGGCGGATCAAGACTTTCGAAGGATAGGAGGTAACTGGGTAAATAACTCTATTTTGCGAAAATAATTAGAGATCGAAGGTCTATATTTTGATCGCTTTTGTGTTTCAGCAGTATCCACAGTACATTAACAGATGGAAATAAATTCAGTAATACGAAAAACAGCTTACCTAATATCTATTTATCGACTTTGCATACTTCTCTTGTTTCTGTCATTTCTGTCACGTCTATTCTTACACTAAAGTTTTCGATATTTGAGAATTTCACGACCTTTGTCGTGATTTGTTTCTTTTCAATTCTCAAAAACTTAACATCAAGTAGTTTTGGGTAAATTTGGCCATTCCCATCCACGAACTGTGCTTAAAAAATAGAAAGAATCCAATTCTAAAGTAATCTATGCTCAGATCTAGAATACAGTTAATATAATCTAATAATTTGACTTTTGTTCAATTTATTTAAAATCTGAAAATATGAATTTAATATGTCGTATAAGAAATAACATTAATTCATTAAGGAACATCATAAGTGGCTCTGGGATTAAAGATTAAAATAATTTAAATATTATCTCTATTACTTACTTTAAAGTTTATATCCATTTTCTCCTTCGCATTTATGTAAACTACTTCCTGTTACTGTTAATTTTTTATATTCCTCGATATGTGTTGACGTGTCCAGTACTCTATACATTGTATTTAACAGTTTAGGTGTGAGTGGGCCTACAAAAAGGAAAAACTTGTCAATTATAAGTGATTTTCTCATGCCTGTACCTGCTCCTAAAGGTAATATTTTATAATGCTTATAATTTTGGGTAAATAGTTGCAAAATGAAAATTAATGTCCACATTTTTCTATACCCCTATCTTGAAATTCTTGTTAAGCTGTTAGCTCAGTCAAAATATGTACAAGTAAAAAAAAGCGCTGCCCAAGGAATCATTCGAATCCAAATCTGATACGCAATAAATCTCAATGTAATATTTTACTCCCTTTAATAATAGAGTGGGGGCAGCAATGGGGGTGGTAGAGGGGGTGGCTAATGCCAAAAAATTTTTAGAGACCCTTGGTTCTCTTATACACACCAAATTCCAATTTAATTTTCTGCTCCCTTTAATAATTGGGCGGGGGTGGCAAAGGGGCGGTAGAGGGGGTGGCGAGTGCCAAGAACATTTTAGAGGGAATTAAAATAATATTAAATATCATCACTATTACTTACTTTAAAGTTTATATCTATTCCTCCTTTGCATTTGTATAAACAATGGCCTGTTCCTGTAAATTTTTTTATATTCCTCTATGTGTTTGAAGTGCCCAGTACTCTATATTTTGTAATTCATAATTTACGTGTCAGTAGGCCTACAAGAAGGAAAAAGTTGTCAATTATAAGTGATTTTCTTATGTCTATACATGCATGTAAAAATATATTGGAATTGTAGGACCATCTTGATACACTAGTTAGACTGTTCCAAAAAGTGATATTTTATAATCCTTATAATTTTGGGTAAATAGTTGCAAAATGAAAATTAATGTCCACATTCTGCCGTAGTATACCCTTATCTTGAAATTCTTATTAAACTGTTAGCTCAGTCAAAATACGTAAAAGTAAAAAAAAAACCGCTGCCCAACGAATGACTACTTCCACATCCAGATTTTGTATCCAAATCTGATACGCCCTAAATCCCAATATAATATTTTACTCCCTTTAATAATAGGGTGGGGGTGGCAATGGGGGTGGTAGAGGGGGTATCCAACGGCAAAAATTTTTTTGAAACGTTTTGTTCTTGTATACATCACATTTTCATTTTTACTCCCTTTCATGATACTATGAGGGTGGCATTGGGGGTGATGCCCCATTAACCCCCGAACCCTTCAACGAAATTGGATCAAAATATAATCTACTTCCAGATCTTCTTATAATGCATAAGTGTATCAAATTTCAACTCAATATCATAAACGGTTCCAGAGTAGACGTGCACACAAAAAAGTTAAAGACCGATAGACAAATAAGTTTGACGTTCAAATAATATTAATGAATATAGTATATCAACTTACTTCGAAATAATTTATAGTATCCATTTCCATCTTTCATTTGCAAAATTTATTGTTAGTAACCTACAGTTTCCTCGAGACTTATGTTGACTTGTTCAATGTATATAATTTTGTGAAAATTTTAATATCAGTAAATCTACAAAAGAAAATAATCAGCAACTATTGATATCCTAATATAATAAGTACCAATGTGAAAGAAAATTAGTGAATTGTAGGATCATCTTGATACACTAACTAGACTATTCTATAAAAGTGTTTATCAATAAATCCAGATAATATTGGGTAAAGTCCTACAAAATGAGAACCAATATCAAATTTTGCTTGTATTTACCCGTAGCTTTAATGTCTCATCAATTTGTAAATAATTTAGGTTTATGTATTTTTAGTGAACTAAAACTAATTACTTGCAGGAAAATTATGTTCCAGTGAATGAAATCAATTTTTGCCCTGATTCGACTTGTGTACAATTTAATTAAAATCTGAAAACATGACTTTGATATGTTGTATAAGAATAACATTAATTCATTATGGAACACCATAAGTGGCTCAGGGATTAAAGATTAAAATAATATTAAATGATATCACTATTACTTACATTAAAGTTTATATCCATTCCTCCCTTGCATTTGTATAAACAATGGCCTGTTACTGTTAATTTTTTATATTCCACTACGTGTTTGAAGTGCCCAGTACTCTATATTTTGTAATTCATAATTTACGTGTCAGTAGGCCTACAAGAAGGAAAAAAGTTGTCAATTATAAGTGATTTTCTTATGTTTATACCTGCATGTAAAAAATATATTGGAATTGTAGGACCATCTTGATACACTAGTTAGACTGTTCCAAAAAGTGATATTTTATAATCCTTATAATTTTGGGTAAATAGTTGCAAAATGAGAATCAATGTCCACATTTTGCCGTAGTATACCCTTATATTGAAATTCTTATTAAACTGTTAGCTCAGTCAAAATACGTACAAGCAAAAAAGCCGCTGCTCAATTAATCTCTACTTCCACATACAGATTTTGTATCCAAATCTGATACGAACTAAATCCTATATTTTACTCCCTTTAATAATAGGGTGGGGGTGGTAGAGGTGATCGCTAATGGCAAAAAATTTTTTAGAAACCCTTGGTTCTCTTATACACACCAAATCCCAATTTAATTTTTTACTCCCTTAAATACTACGGGGGGGATGGCAAAGGGGGTTGATAGAGAGAGTGGCGAATGCCAATAACATTTTAGAGAGAATTAAAATAATATTAATATTATCACTATTACTTACTTTAAAGTTTATATCCATTTCCTCCTTTGCATTTGTATAAACAGTGGTCTGTTAATGGTAATTTTTTATATTTCTCGATATGTCTGGAAGTGTCCAGTACTCATATTTTGTAATTCATAATTTACGTGCCAGTAGGCCTACAAGAAGGAAAAAAGTTGTCAATTATAAGTGATTTTCTTATGTCTATAAATGCATGTAAAAAATATATTGAAATTGTAGGACCATCTTGATACACTAGTTAGACTGTTCCAGAAAGTGATATTTTATAATCCTTATAATTTTGGGTAAATAGTTGCAAAATGAGAATTAATGTCCACATTCTGCCGTAGTATACCCTTATCTTGTAATTCTTATTAAACTGTTAGCTCAGACAAAATACGTACAAGTAAAAAAAGCTGCTGCCCAATTAATCTCTACTTCCACATCCCGATTTTGTATCCAAATCTGATACGCACTAAATCCTATAATATTTTACTCCCTTTAATAATAGGGTGGGGGTGGTAGAGGTAGTGGCTGATGCCAAAAAATTTTTAGAGACCCTTGGTTCCGTTATTCACACCAAATCCCAATTTAATTTTTTACTCCCTTAAATAATAGGATGGGGGTGGCAAAGGGGGCGGTAGAGGGGGTGGCGTATGCCAAGAACATTTTAGAGAGAATTAAAGTAATATTAAATATTATCACTATTACTTACTTTAAAGTTTATATCCATTTTCTCCTTTGCATTTGTATAAACAATGGCCTGTTACTGTTAATTTTTTATATTCCACTAGGTGTTTGAAGTGCCTAGTACTCTATATTTTGTAATTCATAATTTACGTGTCAGTAGGCCTACAACAAGGAAAAAAGTTGTCAATTATAAGTGATTTTCTTATGTCTATAAATGTATGTCAAAAATATATTGGAATTGTAGGACCATCTTGATACACTAGTTAGACTGTTCCAAAAAGTGATATTTTATAATCCTTATAATTTTGGGTAAATAGTTGCAAAATGAGAATTAATGTCCACATTCTGCCGTAGTATACCCTTATCTTGTAATTCTTATTAAACTGTTAGCTCAGACAAAATACGTAAAAGTAAAAGAAACGGCTGCCCAAGGAATCTCTACGTCCACATCCAGATTTTGTATGCAAATCTGATACGCACTAAATCCCAATATAATATTTTACTCCCTTTAATAATAGGGTGGGGGTGGCATTGGGGATGGTAGAGGGGGTAGCTAACGGCAAAAAAAAATTTTGAAACGGTTTGTTCTTGTATACATCACATTTTCATTTTTACTGCCTTTCATGATAGTAGGGGGGTGTCGTTGGGGGTGATACTGGGGGTGGCTGATATAAAAAATTAGCCCATTAACCCCCGAACCCTTCAACGAAATTGGATCAAAATGTAATCTACTTCCAGATCTTCTTATGATACCAATACCAAATTTCAACTCAATATCATAAACGGTTCCAGAGTAAACGTGCGCACAAAAAAGTTAAAGACCGACAGACAAATAAGTTTGACGTTAAAATAATATTAATGAATATAGTATATCAACTTACTTCGAAATAATTTATAGTATCCATTTCCATCTTTCATTTGCAAAATTTATTGTTAGTAACCTACGCAGTTTCCTCGAGATTTATATTGGCTTGTTCAATGTATATAATTTTGTGAAAATTTTAATATCAGTAAATCTATAAAAGAAAATAATTGTCAGCTATTGATATCCTAATATAATAAGTACCTATGTGAGAAAGAAAATTAGTGAATTGTAGGATCATCTTGATACACTAACTAGACTATTCTATAAAAGCGTTTATCAATAAATCCAGATAATATTGGGTAAAGTCCTACAAAATGAGAACCAATATCAAATTTTGCTTGTATTTACCCGTAGCTTTAATTTCTCATCAATGTGTAAATAATTTAGGTTTATGTATTTTTAGTGAATTAAAACTAATTACTTGCAGGAAAATTATGTTCCAGTGAATGAAATCAATTTTTGCCCTGATTTGACTTGTGTACAATTTATTTAAAATCTGAAAACATGACTTTGATATGTTGTATAAGAATAACATTAATTCATTATGGAACACCATAAGTGGCTCAGGGATTAAAGATTAAAATAATATTAAATGATATCACTATTACTTACATTAAAGTTTATATCCATTTCCCTATTTTGCATTTGTATAAACAATGGCCTGTTACTGGTAATTTTTTATATTCCTCGATATGTCTGGACGTGTCCAGTACTCATATTTTGTAATTCATGATTTACGTGCCAGTAGGCCTACAAGAAGGAAAAAAGTTGTCAATTATAAGTGATTTTCTTATGATTATACCTGCATGTAAAAGATATATTGGAATTGTAGGACCATCTTGATACACTAGTTAGACTGTTCCAAAAAGTGATATTTTATAATCCTTATAATTTTGGGTAAATAGTTGCAAAATGAGAATCAATGTCCACATTTTGCCGTAGTATACCCTTATATTGAAATTTTTATTAAACTGTTAGCTCAGTCAAAATACGTACAAGTAAAAAAACCGCTGCCCAAGGAATCACTACTTCCACATTAAAGATTTTGTATCCAAATCTGATACGCACTAAATCCCAATATAATATTTTACTCCCTTTAATAATACGGTGGGGGTGGTAGAGGTGGTAACTAATGCCAAAAAATTTTTAGAGACTCTTGGTTCTCTTATACACACCAAATCCCAATTTAACTTTTTACTCACTTTAATAATAGGGCGGACGTGGCAAAGGGGGATGGTAGAGGGGGTGGCGAATGCTAAGAACATTTTAGAGAGAATTAAAATAATATTAAATATTATCACTATTACTTACTTTAAAGTTTATATCCATTTTCTCCTTTGCATTTGTATAAACAATGGCCTGTTACTGTTAATTTTTTATATTCCACTACGTGTTTGAAGTGCCTAGTACTCTATATTTTGTAATTCATAATTTACGTGTCAGTAGGCCTACAAGAAGGAAAAAAGTTGTCGATTATAAGTGATTTTCTTATGTCTATAAATGCATGTAAAAAATATATTGCAATTGTAGGACCATCTTGATACACTAGTTAGACTGTTCCAAAAAGTGATATTTTATAATCCTTATAATTTTGGGTAAATAGTTGCAAAATGAGAATTAATGTCTACATTCTGCCGTAGTATACCCTTATCTTGAAATTCTTATTAAACTGTAAGCTTAGTCAAAATACGTACAAGTAAAAGAAATCGCTGCCCAAGGAATCTCAACTTCCATATCGAGATTTTGTATCCAAATCTGATACGCACTAAATCCCAATCCAATATTTTGTTTTGTTCTTGTATACATCACATTTTCATTTTTACTTCCTTTCATGATAGTATGGGGTGGCATTGGGAGTGATACTGGGGGTGGCTGATATAAAAAATTACCCGATTAACCCCCGAACCCTTCAACGGAATTGGATCAAAATATAATCTACTTCCAGATCTTATAATACATAAGTGTACCAAATTTCAACTCAATATCAAAAACGGTTCCAGAGTAAACGTGCGCACAAAAAAGTTAAGGACCGACAGACAAATAAGTTTGACGTTCAAATAATATTAATGAATATAGTATATCAACTTACTTCGAAATAATTTATAGTATCCATTTCCATCTTTCATTTGCAAAATTTATTGTTAGTAACCTACACAGTTTCCTCGAGATTTATGTTGACTTGTTCAATTTATATAATTTTGTGAAAATTTTAATGTCAGTAAATCTACAAAAGAAAATAATCGTCAACTATTGATATCCTAATATAATAAGTACCTATATGAAAGAAAATTCGTGAATTGTAGGATCATCTTGATACACTAACTAGACTATTCTATAAAAGTGTTTATCATTAAATCCAGATAATATTGGGTAAAGTCCTACAAAATGAGAACCAATATCAAATGTTGCTTGTATTTACCCGTAGCTTTAATTTCTCATCAATTTGTAAATAATTTAGGTTTATGTATTTTTAGTGAATTAAAACTAATTACTTGCAGGAAAATTATGTTCCAGTGAATGAAATCAATTTTTGCCCTGATTTGAATTGTGTTCAATTTATTTAAAATCTGAAAAAATTACTTTGATATGTTGTATAAGAATAACATTAATTCATTATGGAACACCATAAGTGGCTCAGGGACTAAAGATTAAAATAATATTAAATAAATAAACACCACAGAAATTAGACAACCCCTAATTCCAGAAGCCAGGAGCTTGTGCGGAAGGGGATTACACGAATGCCAAGAACATTTTAGAGAGAATTAAAATAATATTAAATATTATCACTATTACTTACTTTAAAGTTAATATCCATTTTCTCCTTTGCATTTGTATAAACAATGGCCTCTTACTGTTAATTTTTTATATTCCACTACGTGTTTGAAGTGCCTAGTACTCTATATTTTGTAATTCATAATTTACGTGTCAGTAGGCCTACAAGAAGGAAAAAAGTTGTCGATTATAAGTGATTTTCTTATGTCTATAAACGTATGTAAAAATTCTATTGGAATTGTAGGACCATCTGGATACACTAGTTAGACTGTTCCAAAAAGTGATATTTTATAATCCTTATAGTTTTGGGTAAATAGTTGCAAAATGAGAATTAATGTCCACATTCTGCCGTAGTATACCCTTATCTTGAAATCCTTATTAAACTGTTAGATCAGTCAAAATACGTACAAGAAGGAATCACTACTTCCACATCCAAATTTTGTATCCAAAACTGATACGCACTAAATCCTATAATATTTTACTCCCTTTAATAACATGGTGGGGGTGGTAGAGGTGGTGGCTAATGCCAAAAAATTTTTAGAGACCCTCGGTTCTCTTATTCACACCAAATCCCAAATTAATTTCTTACTCCCTTAAATAATAGGGCGGGTGAGGCAAAGGGGGGTGGTAGAGGGGGTGGCGAATGCCAAGAACATTTTAGAGAGAATTAAAATAATATTAAATATTATCACTATTACTTACTTTAAAGTTTATATCCATTTCCTCCTTTGCATTTGTATAAACAATGGCCTGCTACTGTCAATTTTTTATAAGTCTCTATGTGTTTGAAGTGCCCAGTACTCTATATTTTGTAATTCATAATTTACGTGTAAGTAGGCCTACAAGAAGGAAAAAAGTTGTCAATTATAAGTGATTTTCTTATGTCTATAAATGTATGTCAAAAATATATTGCAATTGTAGGACCATCTTGATACACTAGTTAGACTGTTCCAAAAAGTGATATTTTATAATCCTTATAATTTTGGGTAAATAGTTGCAAAATGAGAATTAATGTCCACATTCTGCCGTAGTATACCCTTATCTTGTAATTCTTATTAAACTGTTAGCTCAGACAAAATACGTACAAGTAAAAGAAACGGCTGCCCAAGGAATCTCTACGTCCACATCCAGACTTTGTATGCAAATCTGATACGCACTAAATCCCAATATAATATTTTACTCCCTTTAATAATAGGGTGGGGGTGGCATGGGGATGGTAGAGGAGGTAGCTAACGGCAAAAAAAAATTTTGAAACGGTTTGTTTTTGTATACATCACATTTTCATTTTTACTGCCTTTCATGATAGTATGGGGGTGTCGTTGGGGGTGATACTGGGGGTGGCTGATATAAAAAATTAGCCCATTAACCCCCGAACCCTTCAACGAAATTGGATCAAAATGTAATCTACTTCCAGATCTTCTTATGATACCAATACCAAATTTCAACTCAATATCATAAACGGTTCCAGAGTAAACGTGCGCACAAAAAAGTTAAAGACCGACAGACAAATAAGTTTGACGTTAAAATAATATTAATGAATATAGTATATCAACTTACTTCGAAATAATTTATAGTATCCATTTCCATCTTTCATTTGCAAAATTTATTGTTAGTAACCTACACAGTTTCCTCGAGATTTATATTGGCTTGTTCAATGTATATAATTTTGTGAAAATTTTAATATCAGTAAATCTATAAAAGAAAATAATTGTCAGCTATTGATATCCTAATATAATAAGTACCTATGTGAGAAAGAAAATTAGTGAATTGTAGGATCATCTTGATACACTAACTAGACTATTCTATAAAAGCGTCTATCAATAAATCCAGATAATATTGGGTAAAGTCCTACAAAATGAGAACCAATATCAAATTTTGCTTGTATTTACCCGTAGCTTTAATTTCTCATCAATGTGTAAATAATTTAGGTTTATGTATTTTTAGTGAATTAAAACTAATTACTTGCAGGAAAATTATGTTCCAGTGAATGAAATCAATTTTTGCCCTGATTTGACTTGTGTACAATTTATTTAAAATCTGAAAACATGACTTTGTTATGTTGTATAAGAATAA
The DNA here is from genome assembly GCA_963675555.1 of Leptura quadrifasciata. NCBI lineage: Eukaryota > Metazoa > Arthropoda > Insecta > Coleoptera > Cerambycidae > Leptura > Leptura quadrifasciata. Next base: position 52,798,572 of record OY776682.1, on the reverse strand, counting down.
CATTATTCATTATGGAACACCATAAGTGGCTCAGGGATTAAAGATTAAAATAATATTAAATGATATCACTATTACTTACATTAAAGTTTATATCCATTTCCTCCTTTGCATTTGTATAAACAATGGCCTGTTATTGGTAATTTTTTATATTTCTCGATATGTCTGGACGTGTCCAGTACTCATATTTTGTAATTCATGATTTACGTGCCAGTAGGCCTACAAGAAGGAAAAAAGTTGTCAATTATAAGTGATTTTCTTATGTTTATACCTGCATGTAAAAAATATATTGGAATTGTAGGACCATCTTGATACACTTGTTAGACTGTTCCAAAAAGTGATATTTTATAATCCTTATAATTTTGGGTAAATAGTTGCAAAATGAGAATCAATGTCCACATTTTGCCGTAGTATACCCTTATATTGAAATTTTTATTAAACTGTTAGCTCAGTCAAAATACGTACAAGTAAAAAAAACCGCTGCCCAAGGAATCACTACTTCCACATTAAAGATTTTGTATCCAAATCTGATACGCACTAAATCACAATATAATATTTTACTCCCTTTAATAATACGGTGGGGGTGGTAGAGGTGGTAGCTAATGCCAAAATTTTTTTAGAGAGTCTTGGTTCTCTTATACACACCAAATCCCAATTTAACTTTTTACTCCCTTTAATAATAGGGCGGACGTGGCAAAGGGGGATGGTAGAGGGGGTGGCGAATGCTAAGAACATTTTAGAGAGAATTAAAATAATATTAAATATTATCACTATTACTTACTTTAAAGTTTATATCCATTTTCTCCTTTGCATTTGTATAAACAATGGCCTGTTACTATTAATTTTTTATATTCCACTACGTGTTTGAAGTGCCTAGTACTCTATATTTTGTAATTCATAATTTACGTGTCAGTAGGCCTACAAGAAGGAAAAAAGTTGTCAATTATAAGTGATTTTCTTATGTCTATAAATGCATATAAAAAATATATTGCAATTGTAGGACCATCTTGATACACTAGTTAGACTGTTCCAAAAAGTGATATTTTATAATCCTTATAATTTTGGGTAAATAGTTGCAAAATGAGAATTAATGTCTACATTCTGCCGTAGTATACCCTTATCTTGAAATTCTTATTAAACTGTTAGCTCAGTCAAAATACGTACAAGAAGGAATCATTACTTCCACATCCAGATTTTGTATCCAAAACTGATACGCACTAAATCCTATAATAATTTACTTCCTTTAATAATATGGTGGGGGTGGTAGAGGTGGTGGCTAATGCCAAAAAATTTTTAGCGACCCTTGGTTCTCTTATTCACACCAAATCCCAAATTAATTTTTTACTCCCTTAAATAATAGGGCGGGTGTAGCAAAGGGGGGTGGTAGAGGGGGTGGCGAATGCCAAGAACATTTTAGAGAGAATTAAAATAATATTAAATATTATCACTATTACTTACTTTAAAGTTTATATCCATTTCCTCCTTTGCATTTGTATAAACAATGGCCTGCTACTGTCAATTTTTTATAAGTCTCTATGTGTTTGAAGTGCCCAGTACTCTATATTTTGTAATTCATAATTTACGTGTCAGTAGGCCTACAAGAAGGAAAAAAGTTGTCAATTATAAGTGATTTTCTTATGTCTATAAACGTATGTAAAAATTATATTGGAATTGTAGGACCATCTGGATACACTAGTTAGACTGTTCCAAAAAGTGATATTTTATAATCCTTATAATTTTGGGTAAATAGTTGCAAAATGAGAATTAATGTCCACATTCTGCCGTAGTATACCCTTATCTTGTAATTCTTATTAAACTGTTAGCTCAGTCAAAATACGTACAAGTAAAAAAACCGCTGTCCAATTAATCACTACTTCCAAATCCCGATTTTGTATCCAAATCTGATTCGCACTAAGTCCTATAATATTTTACTCCCTTTAATAATAGGGTGGGGGTGGTAGAGGTGGTGGCTAATGCCAAAAATTTTTTAGAGACCCTTGGTTCTCTTATTCACACCAAATCCCAATTTAATTTTTTACTCCCTTAAATAATAGGGCGGGGATGGCAAAGGGGGGTGGTAGAGGGGGTGGCGAATGCCAAGAACATTTTAGAGAGAATTAAAATAATATTAAATATTATCACTATTACTTACTTTAAAGTTTATATCCATTTCCTCCTTTGCATTTGTATAAACAATGGCCTGTTACTGTCAATTTCTTATAAGTCTCTATGTGTTTGAAGTGCCCAGCACTCTATATTTTGTAATTCATAATTTACGTGTCAGTAGGCCTACAAGAAGGAAAAAAAGTTGTCAATTTTAAGTGATTTTCTTATGTCTATAGACGTATGTAAAAATTATATTGGAATTGTAGGACCATCTGGATACACTAGTTAGACTGTTCCAAAAAGTGATATTTTACAAGAAGGAATCACTACTTCCACATCCAGATTTTGTATCCAAAACTGATACGCAATAAATCCCAATATATTATTTTACTCCCTTTAATAATAGGGTGGGTGTGGTAGAGGGAGTGGCTAATGCCAAAATTTTTTTAGAGACCCTTGGTTCTCTTATACACACCAAATCCCAATTTAATTTTTTACTCCCTTAAATAATAGGGCGGGTGTGGCAAAGGGGGGTGGTAGAGGGGATGGCGAATGCCAAAAATGTTTTAGAGAGAATTAAAATAATATTAAATATTATCACTATTACTTACTTTAAAGTTTATATCCATTTCCTCCTTTGCATTTGTATAAACAATGGCCTGTTACTGTCAATTTTTTATATTCCTCTATGTGTTTGAAGTGCCCAGTACTCTATATTTTGTAATTCATAATTTACGTGTCAGTAGGCCTACAAGAAGGAAAAAAGTTGTCAATTATAAGTGATTTTCTTATGTCTATAAATGCATGTAAAAAATATATTGGAATTGTAGGACCATCTTGATACACTAGTTAGACTGTTCCAAAAAGTGATATTTTATAATCCTTATAACTTTGGTTAAATAGTTGCAAAATGAGAATTAATGTCCACATTCTGCCGTAGTATACCCTTATCTTGAAATTCTTATTAAACTGTTAGCTTAGTCAAAATACGTACAAGTAAAAAAACCGCTGCCCAATTAATCTCTACTTCCACATCCCGATTTTGTATCCAAATCTGATTCGCACTAAATCCTATAATATTTTACTCCCTTTAATAATAGGGTGGGGGTGGTAGAGGTAGTGGCTAATGCCAAAAAATTTTTAGAGACCCTTGGTTCTCTTATTCACACCAAATCCCAATTTAATTTTTTACTCCCTTAAATAATAGGGCGGGGATGGTAAAGGGGGGTGGTAGAGGGGGTGGCGAATGCCAAGGACATTTTAGAGAGAATTAAAGTAGTATTAAATATTATCACTATTACTTACTTTAAAGTTTATATCCATTTCCTCCTTTGCATTTATATAAATAATGGCCTGTTACTGTCAATTTTTTTATATTCCTCTATGTGTTTGAAGTGCCCAGTACTCTATATTTTGTAAATCATAATTTACGTGTCAGTAGGCCTACAAGAAGGAAAAAAATTGTCAATTATAAGTGATTTTCTTATGTCTATAAATGCATGTAAAAAATATATTGGAATTGTAGGACCATCTTGATACACTAGTTAGACTGTTCCAAAAAGTGATATTTTATAATCCTCATAATTTTGGGTAAATAGTTGCAAAATGAGAATTAATGTCCACATTCTGCCGTAGTATACCCTTATCTTGAAATTCTTATTAAACTGTTAGCTCAGTCAAAATACGTACAAGTAAAAAAACCGCTGTCCAATTAATCTCTACTTCCACATCCCGATTTTGTATCCAAATCTGACTCGTACTAAATCCTATAATATTTTACTCCCTTTAATAATAGGGTGGGGGTGGTAGAGGTGGTGGCTAATGCCAAAAAATTTTTAGAGACCCTTGGTTCTCTTATTCACACCAAATCCCAATTTAATTTTTTACTCCCTTAAATAATAGGGCGGGGATGGCAAAGGGGGGTGGTAGAGGGGGTGGCGAATGCCAAGAACATTTTAGAGAGAATTAAAATAATATTAAATATTATCACTATTACTTACTTTAAAGTTTATATCCATTTCCTCCTTTGCATTTATATAAATAATGGCCTGTTACTGTCAATTTTTTATATTCCTCTATGTGTTTGAAGTGTCCAGTACTCTATATTTTATAATTCATAATTTACGTGTCAGTAGGCCTATAAGAAGGAAAAAGTTGTCAATTATAAGTGATTTTCTTATGTCTATAAATGCATGTAAAAAATATATTGGAATTGTAGGACCATATTGATACACTAGTTAGACTGTTCCAAAAAGTGATATTTTATAATCCTTATAATTTTGGGTAAATAGTTGCAAAATGAGAAGTAATGTCCACATTCTGCCGTAGTATACCCTTATCTTGAGATTCTTATTAAACTGTTAGCTCAGTCAAAATACGTACAAGTAAAAAAACCGCTGCCCAATTAATCTCTACTTCCACATTCCGATTTTGTATCCAAATCTGATTCTCACTAAGTCCTACAATATTTTACTCCCTTTAATAATAGGGTGGGGGTGGTAGAGGTGGTGGCTAATGCCAAAACATTTTTAGAGAACCTTGGTTCTCTTATTCACGCCAAATCCCAATTTAATTTTTTAGTCCCTTAAATAATAGGGCGGGGATGGCAAAGGGGGGTGATAGAGGGGGTGGCGAATGCCAGGAACATTTTAGAGAGAATTAAAATAATATTATATATTATCACTATTACTTACTTTAAAGTTTATATCCATTTCCTCCTTTGCATTTATATAAATAATGGCCTGTTACTGTCAATTTTTTATATTCCTCTATGTGTTTGAAGTGTCCAGTACTCTATATTTTATAATTCATAATTTACGTGTCAGTAGGCCTATAAGAAGGAAAAAGTTGTCAATTATAAGTGATTTTCTTATGTCTATAAATGCATATAAAAAATATATTGGAATTGTAGGACCATATTGATACACTAGTTAGACTGTTCCAAAAAGTGATATTTTATAATCCTTATAATTTTGGGTAAATAGTTGCAAAATGAGAAGTAATGTCCACATTCTGCCGTAGTATACCCTTATCTTGAGATTCTTATTAAACTGTTAGCTCAGTCAAAATACGTACAAGTAAAAAAACCGCTGCCCAATTAATCTCTACTTCCACATTCCGATTTTGTATCCAAATCTGATTCTCACTAAGTCTTACAATATTTTACTCCCTTTAATAATAGGGTGGGGGTGGTAGAGGTGGTGGCTAATGCCAAAACATTTTTAGAGAACCTTGGTTCTCTTATTCACACCAAATCCCAATTTAATTTTTTAGTCCCTTAAATAATAGGGCGGGGATGGCAAAGGGGGGTGATAGAGGGGGTGGCGAATGCCAAGAACATTTTAGAGAGAATTAAAATAATATTAAATATTATCACTATTACTTACTTTAAAGTTTATATCCATTTCCTCCTTTGCATTTGTATAAACAATGGCCTGCTACTGTCAATTTTTTATAAGTCTCTATGTGTTTGAAGTGCCCAGTACTCTATATTTTGTAATTCATAATTTACGTGTAAGTAGGCCTACAAGAAGGAAAAAAGTTGTCAATTATAAGTGATTTTCTTATGTCTATAAATGTATGTCAAAAATATATTGCAATTGTAGGACCATCTTGATACACTAGTTAGACTGTTCCAAAAAGTGATATTTTATAATCCTTATAATTTTGGGTAAATAGTTGCAAAATGAGAATTAATGTCCACATTCTGCCGTAGTATACCCTTATCTTGTAATTCTTATTAAACTGTTAGCTCAGACAAAATACGTACAAGTAAAAGAAACGGCTGCCCAAGGAATCTCTACGTCCACATCCAGACTTTGTATGCAAATCTGATACGCACTAAATCCCAATATAATATTTTACCCCCTTTAATAATAGGGTGGGGGTGGCATTGGGGATGGTAGAGGGGGTAGCTAACGGCAAAAAAAAATTTTGAAACGGTTTGTTTTTGTATACATCACATTTTCATTTTTACTGCCTTTCATGATAGTATGGGGGTGTCGTTGGGGGTGATACTGGGGGTGGCTGATATAAAAAATTAGCCCATTAACCCCCGAACCCTTCAACGAAATTGGATCAAAATGTAATCTACTTCCAGATCTTCTTATGATACCAATACCAAATTTCAACTCAATATCATAAACGGTTCCAGAGTAAACGTGCGCACAAAAAAGTTAAAGACCGACAGACAAATAAGTTTGACGTTAAAATAATATTAATGAATATAGTATATCAACTTACTTCGAAATAATTTATAGTATCCATTTCCATCTTTCATTTGCAAAATTTATTGTTAGTAACCTACACAGTTTCCTCGAGATTTATATTGGCTTGTTCAATGTATATAATTTTGTGAAAATTTTAATATCAGTAAATCTATAAAAGAAAATAATTGTCAGCTATTGATATCCTAATATAATAAGTACCTATGTGAGAAAGAAAATTAGTGAATTGTAGGATCATCTTGATACACTAACTAGACTATTCTATAAAAGCGTCTATCAATAAATCCAGATAATATTGGGTAAAGTCCTACAAAATGAGAACCAATATCAAATTTTGCTTGTATTTACCCGTAGCTTTAATTTCTCATCAATGTGTAAATAATTTAGGTTTATGTATTTTTAGTGAATTAAAACTAATTACTTGCAGGAAAATTATGTTCCAGTGAATGAAATCAATTTTTGCCCTGATTTGACTTGTGTACAATTTATTTAAAATCTGAAAACATGACTTTGTTATGTTGTATAAGAATAACATTATTCATTATGGAACACCATAAGTGGCTCAGGGATTAAAGATTAAAATAATATTAAATGATATCACTATTACTTACATTAAAGTTTATATCCATTTCCTCCTTTGCATTTGTATAAACAATGGCCTGTTATTGGTAATTTTTTATATTTCTCGATATGTCTGGACGTGTCCAGTACTCATATTTTGTAATTCATGATTTACGTGCCAGTAGGCCTACAAGAAGGAAAAAAGTTGTCAATTATAAGTGATTTTCTTATGTTTATACCTGCATGTAAAAAATATATTGGAATTGTAGGACCATCTTGATACACTTGTTAGACTGTTCCAAAAAGTGATATTTTATAATCCTTATAATTTTGGGTAAATAGTTGCAAAATGAGAATCAATGTCCACATTTTGCCGTAGTATACCCTTATATTGAAATTTTTATTAAACTGTTAGCTCAGTCAAAATACGTACAAGTAAAAAAAACCGCTGCCCAAGGAATCACTACGTCCACATTAAAGATTTTGTATCCAAATCTGATACGCACTAAATCACAATATAATATTTTACTCCCTTTAATAATACGGTGGGGGTGGTAGAGGTGGTAGCTAATGCCAAAATTTTTTTAGAGACTCTTGGTTCTCTTATACACACCAAATCCCAATTTAACTTTTTACTCCCTTTAATAATAGGGCGGACGTGGCAAAGGGGGATGGTAGAGGGGGTGGCGAATGCTAAGAACATTTTAGAGAGAATTAAAATAATATTAAATATTATCACTATTACTTACTTTAAAGTTTATATCCATTTTCTCCTTTGCATTTGTATAAACAATGGCCTGTTACTATTAATTTTTTATATTCCACTACGTGTTTGAAGTGCCTAGTACTCTATATTTTGTAATTCATAATTTACGTGTCAGTAGGCCTACAAGAAGGAAAAAAGTTGTCAATTATAAGTGATTTTCTTATGTCTATAAATGCATGTAAAAAATATATTGCAATTGTAGGACCATCTTGATACACTAGTTAGACTGTTCCAAAAAGTGATATTTTATAATCCTTATAATTTTGGGTAAATAGTTGCAAAATGAGAATTAATGTCTACATTCTGCCGTAGTATACCCTTATCTTGAAATTCTTATTAAACTGTTAGCTCAGTCAAAATACGTACAAGAAGGAATCATTACTTCCACATCCAGATTTTGTATCCAAAACTGATACGCACTAAATCCTATAATATTTTACTTCCTTTAATAATATGGTGGGGGTGGTAGAGGTGGTGGCTAATGCCAAAAAATTTTTAGCGACCCTTGGTTCTCTTATTCACACCAAATCCCAAATTAATTTTTTACTCCCTTAAATAATAGGGCGGGTGTAGCAAAGGGGGGTGGTAGAGGGGGTGGCGAATGCCAAGAACATTTTAGAGAGAATTAAAATAATATTAAATATTATCACTATTACTTACTTTAAAGTTTATATCCATTTCCTCCTTTGCATTTGTATAAACAATGGCCTGCTACTGTCAATTTTTTATAAGTCTCTATGTGTTTGAAGTGCCCAGTACTCTATATTTTGTAATTCATAATTTACGTGTCAGTAGGCCTACAAGAAGGAAAAAAGTTGTCAATTATAAGTGATTTTCTTATGTCTATAAACGTATGTAAAAATTATATTGGAATTGTAGGACCATCTGGATACACTAGTTAGACTGTTCCAAAAAGTGATATTTTATAATCCTTATAATTTTGGGTAAATAGTTGCAAAATGAGAATTAATGTCCACATTCTGCCGTAGTATACCCTTATCTTGTAATTCTTATTAAACTGTTAGCTCGGTCAAAATACGTACAAGTAAAAAAACCGCTGTCCAATTAATCACTACTTCCACATCCCGATTTTGTATCCAAATCTGATTCGCACTAAATCCTATAATATTTTACTCCCTTTAATAATAGGGTGGGGGTGGTAGAGGTGGTGGCTAATGCCAAAAATTTTTTAGAGACCCTTGGTTCTCTTATTCACACCAAATCCCAATTTAATTTTTTACTCCCTTAAATAATAGGGCGGGGATGGCAAAGGGGGGTGGTAGAGGGGGTGGCGAATGCCAAGAACATTTTAGAGAGAATTAAAATAATATTAAATATTATCACTATTACTTACTTTAAAGTTTATATCCATTTCCTCCTTTGCATTTGTATAAACAATGGCCTGTTACTGTCAATTTTTTATATTCCTCTATGTGTTTGAAGTGCCCAGTACTCTATATTTTGTAATTCATAATTTACGTGTCAGTAGGCCTACAAGAAGGAAAAAAGTTGTCAATTATAAGTGATTTTCTTATGTCTATAAATGCATGTAAAAAATATATTGGAATTGTAGGACCATCTTGATACACTAGTTAGACTGTTCCAAAAAGTGATATTTTATAATCCTTATAATTTTGGGTAAATAGTTGCAAAATGAGAATTAATGTCCACATTCTGCCGTAGTATACCCTTATCTTGAAATTCTTATTAAACTGTTAGCTTAGTCAAAATACGTACAAGTAAAAAAACCGCTGCCCAATTAATCTCTACTTCCACATCCCGATTTTGTATCCAAATCTGATTCGCACTAAATCCTATAATATTTTACTCCCTTTAATAATAGGGTGGGGGTGGTAGAGGTAGTGGCTAATGCCAAAAAATTTTTAGAGACCCTTGGTTCTCTTATTCACACCAAATCCCAATTTAATTTTTTACTCCCTTAAATAATAGGGCGGGGATGGTAAAGGGGGGTGGTAGAGGGGGTGGCGAATGCCAAGGACATTTTAGAGAGAATTAAAGTAGTATTAAATATTATCACTATTACTTACTTTAAAGTTTATATCCATTTCCTCCGTTGCATTTATATAAATAATGGCCTGTTACTGTCAATTTTTTTATATTCCTCTATGTGTTTGAAGTGCCCAGTACTCTATATTTTGTAAATCATAATTTACGTGTCAGTAGGCCTACAAGAAGGAAAAAAATTGTCAATTATAAGTGATTTTCTTATGTCTATAAATGCATGTAAAAAATATATTGGAATTGTAGGACCATCTTGATACACTAGTTAGACTGTTCCAAAAAGTGATATTTTATAATCCTCATAATTTTGGGTAAATAGTTGCAAAATGAGAATTAATGTCCACATTCTGCCGTAGTATACCCTTATCTTGAAATTCTTATTAAACTGTTAGCTCAGTCAAAATACGTACAAGTAAAAAAACCGCTGTCCAATTAATCTCTACTTCCACATCCCGATTTTGTATCCAAATCTGACTCGCACTAAATCCTATAATATTTTACTCCCTTTAATAATAGGGTGGGGGTGGTAGAGGTGGTGGCTAATGCCAAAAAATTTTTAGAGACCCTTGGTTCTCTTATTCACACCAAATCCCAATTTAATTTTTTACTCCCTTAAATAATAGGGCGGGGATGGCAAAGGGGGGTGGTAGAGGGGGTGGCGAATGCCAAGAACATTTTAGAGAGAATTAAAATAATATTAAATATTATCACTATTACTTACTTTAAAGTTTATATCCATTTCCTCCTTTGCATAATGGCCTGTTACTGTCAATTTTTTATATTCCTCTATGTGTTTGAAGTGTCCAGTACTCTATATTTTATAATTCATAATTTACGTGTCAGTAGGCCTATAAGAAGGAAAAAGTTGTCAATTATAAGTGATTTTCTTATGTCTATAAATGCATGTAAAAAATATATTGGAATTGTAGGACCATATTGATACACTAGTTAGACTGTTCCAAAAAGTGATATTTTATAATCCTTATAATTTTGGGTAAATAGTTGCAAAATGAGAAGTAATGTCCACATTCTGCCGTAGTATACCCTTATCTTGAGATTCTTATTAAACTGTTAGCTCAGTCAAAATACGTACAAGTAAAAAAACCGCTGCCCAATTAATCTCTACTTCCACATTCCGATTTTGTATCCAAATCTGATTCTCACTAAGTCCTACAATATTTTACTCCCTTTAATAATAGGGTGGGGGTGGTAGAGGTGGTGGCTAATGCCAAAACATTTTTAGAGAACCTTGGTTCTCTTATTCACGCCAAATCCCAATTTAATTTTTTAGTCCCTTAAATAATAGGGCGGGGATGGCAAAGGGGGGTGATAGAGGGGGTGGCGAATGCCAGGAACATTTTAGAGAGAATTAAAATAATATTATATATTATCACTATTACTTACTTTAAAGTTTATATCCATTTCCTCCTTTGCATTTATATAAATAATGGCCTGTTACTGTCAATTTTTTATATTCCTCTATGTGTTTGAAGTGTCCAGTACTCTATATTTTATAATTCATAATTTACGTGTCAGTAGGCCTATAAGAAGGAAAAAGTTGTCAATTATAAGTGATTTTCTTATGTCTATAAATGCATATAAAAAATATATTGGAATTGTAGGACCATATTGATACACTAGTTAGACTGTTCCAAAAAGTGATATTTTATAATCCTTATAATTTTGGGTAAATAGTTGCAAAATGAGAATTAATGTCCACATTCTGCCGTAGTATACCCTTATCTTGAGATTCTTATTAAACTGTTAGCTCAGTCAAAATACGTACAAGTAAAAAAACCGCTGCCCAATTAATCTCTACTTCCACATTCCGATTTTGTATCCAAATCTGATTCGCACTAAGTCCTACAATATTTTACTCCCTTTAATAATAGGGTGGGGGTGGTAGAGGTGGTGGCTAATGCCAAAACATTTTTAGAGAACCTTGGTTCTCTTATTCACACCAAATCCCAATTTAATTTTTTACTCCCTTAAATAATAAGGCGGGGATGGCAAAGGGGGGTGATAGAGGGGGTGGCGAATGCCAGGAACATTTTCGAGAGAATTAAAATAATATTATATATTATCACTATTACTTACTTTAAAGTTTATATCCATTTCCTCCTTTGCATTTGTATAAACAATGGCCTGTTACTGTCAATTTTTTATATTCCTCTATGTGTTTGAAGTGCCCAGTATCCAGGTGTTGCCGTAATATACCCTTATCTTGAAATTCTTATTAAACTGTTAGCTCAGTCAAAATACGTAAGTAAAAAATTATCTGGAAATTTTTTATAGTACCGTTCTTTTTGCATAAAAAGTTGAAACTTCTTTTTTTAACTCTTAGCAGAAAGAAGGAAAGGCTTCATCGTAACAACATTGTTATATATAGATATATATATATGAAGTGTTGTTGTACTTCCGGGTGCTCTCCCGCGTTGGTGATCGACTTCTCCAGGAGTCACGGTTGTCTAAACGACGTTTCGGCAGAATCTCATCTGCCATCTTCAGGTTCTCACTGAAAGCTGCCTACTGCTGCTTCTTGTTGCTCGAACTTAACTTCAAGTTCGAGGAGTCGATCACCAACGCAGGAGAGCACCCGGAATTACAACAACACTTCACTTAACACCCGCGAAAACCTAAAAAACAACATATATATATATATAGCCCTTTTGGCAAAACTTTACAAAAATAAAACGTTATAATTCAGAAGGTATATATTTCAGGAAATCTGAAGAAGAGAAAGTTGTTAAAATTAATCTTTCTTCAAAATAAGGTTAATTAGATTTTTTCTTTACATTTTATTGTTTGATAGATTACTAGAGAAATTCTTTATTTAGGAATTCAAGCAAAATTTCTATACTGATAAGAATACACCTGGTTTTTATCTTTATATCGTGGTCCTTTCATCTGAATAAGCCATAAGAAAGTACTAAGTTTAAAGAATCAATATTAACAAGCACAAACTAATAGGATACTACCAAGATATTTAAAATTTATATGAACATCCTTAATTCCGAAGGTATCAACACATCAAAGCATTAGGCAAAAAATTATTAAACACTTTAAAAAATAAACCATAGCAGAGTATATCAAAATAACTGCCGTATCCTAGTTAATACTAGAAGAAATTGGGTTATACATATAATAGAATTTATAGCATTTTAAACAAAACAAAATTAAAATTAAAATTCAAAACTAGAGCTACAGCTTCCAGCTGGAATCTAAGGGTTAGGTTTTAATTTTGTTGTTGGTGATATAACTTTCAACTTGAGTGTGAAAGTTTTGCAGCAAGTTCTTTGCAGTAAGTTTCCCGGAAAATTTTCTTGAAAAATGAATATTAAAAAAATGTCGCCATCTCAAAAATTTTAATTCTGAGAATGACAAACTTGCTCTTTAAGGCGATAAAAAGCGTAAAGCGTACGCTAAATTGTTGAAAATTAAAAAAATGTATTTGAAGTGAGCAAAAAAACTTTTTTTTTTAAATGTAGATCTGTCTCTATTTGAAATGTAATGAGTAGCTGAAAATGACAATGACAATGTCATAAAAATTAAAGTTAGATGTACACAACTAGACTTGATCAAAAATACGTTATAAGACTTGTCCCATTTTTTGCGCACGACAGTACAATCTAATTTTTACAGTTACAAAAAACATTTCTTTCATTCTTGGCAAGGAGAATAAAAAAATTTTAATTAGTAAATGGATTTTTTTTTGACGTAACGTCAACGAGTGCTCATTTTGTTCGTTATACTTTGTAGAACAATTAATGGCGAACAAGAGTTTCTTGATGAGTGTTTTTTATAGCCAATTTTTTACTTTCCGAAATTCCATTCCATTAATTTCCATTAGAAAAATTTCATAAATTTAGGTTAAATTTTAAAACTTTAAAAACCTTAGAAAACATGTATTTTACTGTACATAAACGTACTATTTTATTATACAATTTGATAAAAGTGATATAGAAACTAGATATTAATATAATACTAATTAGTGCCAACTGATTTGGTCTATTTTTGATAAATTTAATGCCTACGTTTAACACTTATATGTATCTATATCACGGATATATAAAGAATGCACAAGGTGGCTACATCATCAACTTCATAATTTAAATACGGTCGTAACTCCTTTATTAAAACTAAGTATTTGAAATTACGAATCCAAAAGTACATGATGATTGACAATTTCAATGCATTAATTAACTTTGCTAATTCGGTACTGTTGTTAATTCAATATTATTTTGCTAGTGAGCGCCAAATAAAAAATCTTTTTCAACTTATGAATTATATTTCATTAAAAATGAATAAAATTTATAAAAAATAATAACTTGGTAAGTACACAAGTAAATTTACAAAGATTGTTCAAAATATCATTTCCTCTGAATACAAAGTCGCGCTCTTTTAGACATCTGTCTAGTAACTTGGACAATCATGTTTGGTGCAATTGAGCTGAAAGCTTCAACAATGTATGTAATTCATTGAGATCTTTTACCCCGTTGTAGTATATTTTCTTTTTTACAAAACCTCGCAAAAAATAATATAAAGGATTTAAGCAAAGTGGTTGCCATACTGATTCATTGGTTTTCAAGGCACCTTAGAGAAAAAGTGAATAATTTTGAGTTAAAAGTAGGACACAGTTAACTATGTCGGTTAATGCATTTTATTGTACATAAACTAAAGTTATAAATTATAAGGTACACTAGTATATTATTATTATTTTTTTTTTTTGAGAAGGGCGAAGTACATCAAATGATGATTATTATTCTTTCGATACCTAATAAAATTATCAAGCGTAACATAAATTTGAATTTATAATTCAAAATGCTTTAAATTTTTTTAACAAGAAGTCCGCATTTAAAAAATAAAGTTAATGGCGGCCCTGAAAATATAAAACGTCGTAATAAAAAGTTAAAGACGGTAAGTTATAGCAATGTTAATACATAAGAAATAATTCTTATAAAGTTATTTAATATTTCGTTATATAAACAGCACTAGATAAAAAATAGATAACGAGCTATTACGGATATCTCCGAGACCAATCGGAATTGTTTCAATTTTATAATCCATTTTATTGGACTAAAAAATATAAAACTTTTCCCATCTAACTGACTATCGTTTGCAAGATAGACAATTATGTTTAATATGAAAAGTAACCAGTGTGTATATTTCCAAAAAGGAATTAATGTATAGAACGTGTATACACGTTTCCGTAAATAATTAAATTAAATAAACTTCTTTTGGTATATCAATATATAATATAAAAAAATTTATAAATATACCTCTGCGCCAAAGAGGAACAGACAGAATTGCTTGTACGAATAAATATATTTGTGTATCACCAAATACCTCACGTTTAAAAATACATAAATAGTATGATAATATTATAAAACCAGTCCCTTTGGAAAACTGTTTTTAAATCATCTCTAGATATGTCAAATATGACATTTATATTAATATATTTTTGTAATTACATGCTACTTATATTTTATTTCTACTTACCCCATCTTTCAAAATTGTCGAACCAACTATTTCATTTATAACAAATACTTTTTCACCTAAAATAAAACGCAAAAACCCTTTCCAAATTGTCCGTAAATTCGTAAATGGTATTAAAAATGAACATAAAACCATTCCTGGATAACTTTTATGTTTTGTGTTCATATCTCCGCAATAATTACACGGATGTAATAAAATGCTCGCTTTATGTGATCAAATGATTTAAAGTATTAACATGGTTGCATAGAAAATCTGTTGAAAGTAACTATTGAAGGCAGTGAATGAGCTACTTACGTCTTCCAAGATGGTCGAGTTGTTACAATGGCTGTGGTAAGGTTTCGCGATAAGCGTCTGAAAATATATTATAATTGAATAAACTAAATTAACTTATTTAAAACAATCACATCCTTTTGTTTATAGAAGTACCCTTAAGGTTGCACTTTAAAATTTGAAGAAATTTAACTAACCATCAGCAAAAAATGACAGCTCCACATATATAACTTTGAATTAAAGAAAATCTGCAATTACAAGAGCAGCATTCATTGGTTAAGTTATAAACCAAATAAGTAGTTATTACATGGCATTGGTAATTTCTACAAACAAATAGAATTAAATGTTCTATTTCATATGTTTACCTCGCGAACCCTTAGGGCATATCCGACATTATAGTTCGTAAGGCAGGATGTATGTCACTTCGTGTATCACACTGAAAACTTGACAAAGCATAAGTAATTCTACAACAATTAATTCTACAACAATTAATTCTAAAAGCAAGGAACTACCGTGGTGTGATTTGAGAAATTCTAGGCAAATGCTATTTCTCAGTTGGTTCGTTGAGCTGGGTAGATGTTTCGAAGTTGTTGCTCCCCCTAGGTATAACGAAGCTAACGGATCCTGTATGCTACCTATAAGGTACGTTGAGTAGTCCTATTCAGGTTCCTATTCTTGTAGCTGCGTTGCGCCCAGGGGGAGCAACAACTTCGAAACATTCACTGTGTGCAACTGTATCGTCCTTTCGTGTACACGACCTCAGCTCTTTTTTTAATTACTGAAACTAAAGCAACTTTTTTTAAAACTAAAATTCCCAGAAATTGCGTGCAGAGAAGAAGGAAGGATGTTAATTGTCCATAAACACTGTTTCTGTCCGAAAACTCAAATGCTAACTCACTGTCACAATACAGTTCAAATTCGTGGAAAGTGATGAGGGTGCATTCAAGATAGGTGCAATGCTTTCGTTGTCATCGTGGAGTGTCTGTTTCACTGATTAACTTCAACTAATCGCATCTACACCTGTGTACTAAAGTCTATCTTATCTAAGTCCTTATGTATAACGTGTCATTCGAAACTGTATTGGTCTAAAATTAATAAGGGTACACCTAAAAGGTGCCGCTTATATACAAAAATTCTATGTACAAGTAGGTATCCAAAATATACAAACATCATAATAAATAAAATACGCAGGACTATATACATAATAATAAATAAAGGATTATGTACATGAATCACCGGTATTGCAATTAATGTTCATTCTCCGTGGAAAATGTCATAGTCATATATACACACGAAAGCACCAATGCAGACTTACGCGAACCTAAACACTAAATGAAGTCCTATCTCCTTGCACAGGTTTCACTGAAGTCTGTAGTGCTCGTTATTTCTTCACTCAGGTTGTCAAATTCTCCTTATGTACTGCTAGCTCTGAAAAGAATTTAATTTTATCGTAACAGCTAGTTATTTAAATATTGATAAGTAGGTACTTTCAAGCAGATTTTCGCAACCATATTCGTATACTACGTAAAACACTTTGCGGCAGATATGTTCATATATTAAATAAATATAATCAAATAACCTAATTATTGGAAACGTCAAAACATGACTTTGACATTCTTTTATTTCTACTCCGATTTACTAATTCAAATATTCTTAATCGACTATTTTGAGATTCGTTATTAATTGCCAAGATATATTCGTATACAGGGTCCCAGCTAATTCATAGATAGATAGGAGATACAGCAAAAGTTAAGGGCTGATGCGAATGAATTAGCGGAATGCCACTCATTCGAATGTGCGGCCGTTGAAGTAAGTTATGGAAGTGCGAAATATGTAATTATAGCTATTTATAAATCACCAGAATCACATATTGACAGCTTTCTGAGAAAATTTCATGAACTCTTAGAATTATTATTTAACACCCACATTGCATTTTTTGTAGCTAGGGATTTTAATACAGACTTAAAATGTAAGTAATCAAAACATTCAAAAATTTTTGTCATTATTAGAATCTTACAATGTAAAAATTACTATAGACGACTAAACCCGAGTCAACAAAATCATAGCAAACAACGAATTTCCTAGTGAACTAATAAACTCACATCTATCAGACCATAAGGCACAAAAATTAATGGTACGAACACAAAATAATGGCCCACAAGAACATAAATATGTACGTTGTTTTAACGAAACGAATATGCAGAAATTTTCAAATTCTTTGATGCAGGCGGATTGGTCACATGAATTAAGTAAAAAAGAAAATGATGTACATTTACAATGGGAAACATTTATGACATATTTTTCTACTGTTTTCAATAGTAGTTTTCCTCTAAGAAAAGTAAATATCAATAATAATAATGAGATATGGAAAGATACCCCTGAAATTTTAGAATAAAAAAAAGACTTAGTATGGTTCCTGTAATATTAAAGCAATAAAAATTATAAAGAATTATATAACCAAGAAAAGGCAAAATTAGAATTTCTGTTAACTGAGGCTAGGAAAGCATATTATAATAATAAAATTGCAAATTCGGACAATGTATCCAAATCAATGTGGAATATGGTAAATAACATAATGGGAAATTTAAGAAAAACAAAAAACATGATACCTTATTTTCAGAAGATCTTACCACAATGGCTAACAATTTATATTTTTATTTCGTAAATGCTGCAAGCAATTTGGTGCTGAAATTATACAATATACCATTCATAAATAGCATCTCAAGAAACGAAACCCCTATTATCTTTGAAGAAGTTACAGAAAGCGAAATCTAAGAAATTGCAAAAGAAATTTAAAAGAAAAATAGTTCAGGAGATGACGAATTATCAACATCTCTTCTGAAGAAAATAATTAATCATATAATTAAACCTCTTTGTTATGTTATTAATAATTTCCTAAAGTTTGGAATATTTTCAGATTTGCTAAAATTGGCAGTAATTATACCAGTACATAAAAGTGGGGATGAAAATCAAATGGAAAATTTCAGACCGATTAGTTTGTTACCAGCTTTCTCAAAAATATTTGAGAAGGTAGTGTGTAACAGATTGACGAATTTTTTAAATACGTATAACCTATTTAGTCCAAATCAACACGGATTCTTAAAAGGTAGGAGTATAGAGACAGCAGTATTTGAATATGTAAACGGCATTTTAAGCACGTTAAAAAATAATGAAATACCAATGAGAATATTTTTAGACCTATCTAAGGCATATTTTTTTTATATACATTTATTTAACGTCGGCCTATTTCCGCTACTGATGCCTAACACAGACGCCTGTAGACGAGCTACCCCCAACCAGGAATTTTGCCGAACATCTTCCCTTAAGAGGAGTAGGGATCTTTTACTTGCCTAACATTTAATAGACAAGGGACCGACGGCTTTACGTCCCCTCCGAAGGATGGTATATCCTATACCCTCGCCTAAAGTTGCATAGCATACACTCATATACAAGCCGCTGGAAGATGTGTGAGGCGAGGACGCGGTCTTCGTTGGGACGGTCACCCATCCAACTACTACTGCGCCTAACGTTGCTTTACATCGCATATCAAAATATGTACATAGTAAAGACGCTCCTACGCTCGCCCCCTGTCTAAAGCATATGATTCCATTAATCATGATATATTATTGCAGAAACTAGATCAATACGGAATAATATCGATTTCCCTGAAATGGATAGAATCATACTCACAAAATCGGCAACAAATTGTAAAAATTTGCTCTCAGCATAAAGACATTAAATCGGAAATAAAAAATACTAAAATAGGAATTCCCCAAGGCAGCGTAATAGGTCCAATATTATTTAACATACATATTAATGTGTAATATTTTAACAAATAGGAAACATTTAATTATAAATTATGCAGATGATACATCATTATTAATAAGAGAAAATAAAATAGAAGTATTATTAAATGAAACCGCTGCTGTAATTCAGATTGTAGGAGACTGGTTAAAACGAAACAGGCTAATTCTTAATGAAAAAAAACGGCGTTCATCATATTCCGCACAAATAGGTCAAACATCAATTTGTCATGAATTAATTTTACAGTAAGTAATGAAAACGTAGGATTTACTGAGTCAACAAAATTTTTAGGAATTATCACAGATACAACATTAAGTTGATCATACCATATTACACAACTATCAAAGAAACTGAACGGTATGTTACAGCATGAGAATATTAAGAAAATATGTTAATAATGTAACGATGCTATGCTTCCTTTATTTCGAAATTAAAATCTGGAATACTATTTTGGAATAGTGCGATGGATGTAAATAAAATATTTATCTTATAAAAGCAAGTTATCCGTGCCATTGTTAACATTTCAATAAGAGAAACATGTAGAAGGAAATTTAAAAAGAATAGAATATTGACAGTTTCTGCAATATATATCTATGAATGTTTGGTTTTTAATTCTTAGCGACGAACATAAAAAACAAGAAATTAGTCATGGTTATGCTACTAGATAAGTAAATAATTACAATTAAGGTTAACATGGTTAAGTATGTATGAGAAAGGGGCTTATTATTCCAGTATAAAAATTGTTAATGTACTCCCAGATAGAATTAAAAATATTAAAGAGAGAAATATTTAATTTCTTAGTTGGAGTGGAACGTGCAAAATCTCAGAATATCTAAACTATAGAAGATCCGATTTATAAACCTATAAACTTATAAGTAACATTTAAGTTGTAAAATAACTAAATTGTATTAGGTTATATAAGAATTTTTTTATATCTTTTTTTATATGAAAGTGTAGAAATTCCCTTGGGGACGTTTTCAACCCACTTTGTCTGTATGTATATACTATATATTGTGGCTGTTTGAAATAAACATTATTATTATTATTAAATGGGGAAAAAGTTGCACAATTTCGGGATAAATAAAACGACCTCTTGAGGTTCCTAATATCTTTTATAGTTTTCGAGATATCTTAAAAAATGGAAAATTTTAGATTTTCGTTTTTTCACTTTTTTGTCGAAATATCAAAAAAATATATTTAGGTTCCTTATTAGGTGTTAATGTAGCTATAGCTCTGTATAATCAGATACTAAATAAAAAGTGTCATTTAAGCTGGGAAACCATCAACTTTTTTTAAAATACGGCAATGTATTTAATTTTCTTTTTGTATGATTTGTCGTTGTCAATACGGCTATCATCAAAAATATTGAAAATAAACCGTTGTGCTGCTTTTAAACCATTAATAACGTATTTGGCTGATTGCGGCACTGGATTATCGCAAAAAAAACATTTGGATTAATACTATGTATTATTTACTCCAACAATAATAACACTTGTTTAATCTAGTACAAATAATAATTTATAAAAACTGTTCAAATTGTCCACCGTAATTCTCGATACAAATACGTAGGCAGGCTGTGAAAAACAAATGAAGGACTGAATGTCATAGCAACTTGTTATCCCTCTAATTGTGACGTTTTGTAAATAACTGCATTATTGTTCAAGAACATTTGTTACCATTTTTCAGTCATTTTTATTTTCTAAGCGTCTCTACTTAATATAGTTCGTTTTTTTGATAGTGAAAAAAAATATATATACGATGTGTACATCAGAAGTTTAAGAAATATTTTCCGGGCTATTCAAGAATATGTTCGTTTGTATCCCGACAGACATCACCCTTCAAGAAAATCTTTTTATATTACAGGTAGCGTTGCAAAAAAAAAAAACGAGGAACATATCATTGCATGTATACGATAATAATAATACACTACAGGTAATGACGACCCCCTTTATCCCGGAAGGCTCTAGAAGAGCCTTGTGTGGGAGGGGGCTACACATTTAGAGACAAGGGACACACACCCAATATCCGTGTATAGTGGAAAGATCCATCTCACAGTATTCTCCACTGCCACAACCGGGGATCCAACCCGGAACTTTTGGGTGAGAAGCAAGTGCGCTTATCTCTCGACCATCAGTCATATAATAAATAATAAATGAAATAAATGTTAATTTAAATCCGGAAAACCCTTTTCTAGCAAGATAGCATCTGAATGCGGAATAACAGCAGGTAATGTTCAAAGAACTTTAAAAAAACATAAATATCATGATTTCAAATTTAAAGCTCTACAGACATTTCATCCAGGTGACCAAAACGGAAGACTAACTTTTTTTCAATTGGTTCAGAAGAAACTTAAATGCCAATCAATTTTTTTCATAATTATTATTATTAGCCGTTACTCGAGTCCGAGTATAAAAATGTTACAGTCGATAAATTGTGTACAATAAAAAACAAGTAAAAGGTGTAGTCTATTGTAGTTCCCATTCATCTACGGTGCACACGACTGTGGCTATAGAGGCCAATTCGGGAGAGCACATGTCGACCGCAGTCAGGACAAACATAGACCTGATTAGGTCTTGGATTCGGCCTTCTTGCAGCAACATTTCCTTGATAGCTGGCCACAACCCCTCGCCATTCGGTTCTGTCCGCTGCAAGTTGTTCCCATTGCTCGTCTGCAATACCGCAGGATTTTAGATTTTCATGGAGAGCGTCTTTGAACCTCTTTCGTTGACCACCACGCCTTCTTCTACCGCTTAGCAATTCACCATAAAGTGTACATTTAGGAAGGCGGTTATCATGCATACGATGAACGTGACCTGCCCATCTTAGGCGTGCTCTTGAAATAAGCACCTCAATTGGAAGGCTGTTCGCTCTCCTGAGCACTTCCACGTTTGATATGTGATGGAACCAACGGATTTTCATCATACCTCTGAGGTTATATATACCGTTATATAAAAAGGGTGACACCCATATACTAGAAAATTATAGAGCAATCACTCAAAACTCTTATTTATCATAACTGTTCAAAGAAATAGTACACAATAGAACGTATAACTATCTCATGTGCTCACAACAATTATCTAAAAATCAATATGGATTTAGACCAAGACATTCAACAGACACAGCACCATTTGATTTCGTACAATTTATTTATGAATCCTTAGATGAAAATCGATACGTAATTGCAATACTGTTCGACTTTTCTAAAGCATTTGACTAGGTGGATAATAAAATATTATTAAATAAACTAGGTAATATGGGCATTCGTGGAA
This sequence comes from Leptura quadrifasciata, assembly GCA_963675555.1. Lineage (NCBI taxonomy): Eukaryota > Metazoa > Arthropoda > Insecta > Coleoptera > Cerambycidae > Leptura > Leptura quadrifasciata. The sequence goes on along the minus strand of OY776682.1, from coordinate 52,776,055 downwards.
ACTAAAAAGGCTGAGTTGGTTCATTTCTCAGAAAAATGATAGTCAAAATTAATAATACACTTTCTCAACCCCAAGACATACAACTCGGACTTCCGCAAGGAGCTGTCTTATCTCCTTTAAGTATTATTTATAATATTTCTAAATGATCTCCAAAATTATTTTAATGATTTATCAACACAGATAAAAATAATAATGTACGCCGATGACGTTACCATTAGTGTATCCGCTACAATCGGACCCGAACTGCAACATATGGCTAATCAAACTCTAAATCACTTTTCAGACTGGTGCATGGTGCGTGCAAAATAGACTGAAAATACTGAATTCAAATAAAACCATTTATACACAATTTCATAAACGTCACGATCCACCTAAACTTTATTTCGAAATCAATAATTGTGTTTTAACAAAAACCACAGAAAGCAGATTCTTGGGCCTAAAACTAGATGAGACACTGTCATGGGAAAACCATGTCGAGTTTGTTAAATATAAATTAATCTCGGCTTTTCTTACACTGAAAAACTTTAAAAATATTATATCTAGAGAGGTACTAATAAACGTATATTATGGAATCGTTTGCCCACATATAAAATATCTCATTTTAATGTGGGGCTCAAGTTCTTCAACACGAAGAATTCTTATTATGCAAAAAAGAATAATCAGGCTTATCTTCTCATTGGGGTCTTTAGAATCATGCAGACCCATGTTTAAACAATATAAAATTTTAACAGTTCAATCCATATTTATTTAAGAAGCAGCATTATTTGCCCGCCAATATACAAATCTTCACATGTACTGCAAGCACACACAGTCACAATACGCGAAATGCAAATAATATATCAATCCAAAATGTTAACCACATTTCAAAGGAGCCCTTACTACTCCAGCGCAAATATATATAACAAATTGCCCGAAACTTTAAAAAATAATTGTACACATATTTAAAAAAGAAACTAAAAGTTATTAAGTGACGGATGTTTTTACACTCTACGGGAGTTTTACGAAAAAGTGTAACGTAAAATTTTGTTGTAGTATTTATTCTAAAATATTTTTAAATGTTCACTGTATTTGTATTGGTATTTATGTTTATATATTTTTAGGGGATTAAAATTAATTACTTAACTTGCAGGTAAATTATATTGTCTATCTGGGTAATGATTGAAAATAAAGTTCTCGAATCAATTCTGTTCAATTTATTTAAAATCTGAAAACGTGATTTCAATGTCTTGTGTAAGAATACATTATGAAACATCATAAGTAACACAGGAATTAAAGATCAAAATATTATCAAATATACTTTAAAATTTATATCCATTTGGCCCCTTTCTCCATTTGTATAAGTTATTGTCCTTTACTGTTAATTTTTTATATTCCTCAATGCGTGTTGACACGCCCAGCATTCTATATTTTGTAATTAATAATTTAGTTGTCAGTGGGCCTAGAAGAAGGAAAAAGATGTCAATTATAAGTAATTTTCTCATAACTGTAACTCTATGTAAAAAATATATTGGAATTATAGAACCATTTTTATTCACTAGTTAAACTATTCCAAAAAGTTAAATTTTATAATCTTTATAATTTTGGGTTGCTACAAAATGAGAATTAATATCCACATTTTGCTGCAATATACCCTTAACTTGAATTTCTCATTGAACTGTTAGCTCAGTCAAAATACGTACAAGTAAATAATTATCTGGAAATTTTTTATAGTAACGTTCTTTTTGCATAAAAAATTGGAAACTTATTTCTTTTAACTTTTAGTGAAAAAAGCCCCATCGTGGAAACAGTACAGAGTGTCTCACCGGGAACTGAATCGGTCGATATAGAGAAAAATACGCATCAGAAAATTTTGAAAATTTAGATAATTACTAATGTCGGTGTGGCCAATCGAACTAGAATAATTACAAGCAGCTGGCACTGCCACTTATACCGGAAGTCGATACCAACTTGCTTATTTCAAATGGAACACCCTATATATTTTAGGGTTTTGAAAAAGAGCATAAAATTCTGAGTCGAGAATATGTAGCATATCCTATATCTAAACCTAGCCGTTTCGGAGATATTTGACATTTTATAGAAAATTTGACAGGTACAACGGTTTGCAAGAACCGTTATAACTTTCTGCGTATAAAAGATCATCATTTGCTTCTTGTCACGTAAAAAGAACACAAGGAGAACTACGTTCTACAACTGAAATAAATTCAATAATATCATACCAAGTGTTCCGTTTTTCTCGTTACATTTTGTCTACTCCAAACCGCGAAAACTTGTTTAGGTCAAATGGAACACCCTGCATTTTTTTACGTCATGTTGTGTAAAATTGAATTCCCTTTTATCTGATATTAGCATTGTGGGGATTAAAGTTACAACTTTTTGAAATATTTGCGATTTTATTAGAAATTCATGAATTGTTGTAATCATTTCATCAAAATAGCCATAATTAGAAACAATCAGTCATTATCTTATGTCAAAAAATATCAGCACGTTTAAATTACACCCACGAAGACATGTGATAAAGTAATATCAAGAACTTGCAGCACATTTGCTACTCGATATCCAGAAAAACGGAAACAGTCACCAAACACTGTAAAACGCATACTGGAAAATTTTAAAAATTATGGCTCTGTCAAGGCAAAAATGCAAAGAAGAAAGCCTATTGTTGATGATGAAAACATTGAAATAGTTATTCCGGGATATTTTCATGCATTTCCAAGGATGTCATTAAAACAAGCTGCTCTGGAATCGGGACTATGCAAGGATTCAATTCACAGAATCTTATTAAAATATAAGTTTCACCCGTTTTAATCCCATATGGTTCAAGGATTAAAAGAAACAGATTTCCTAAGAAGACAGAATTTTTGTGAGTTTATTCTAATAAGATCTGAGGGTCACGATTCTTATTTGGGAAATATTATATGGACAGATGAAGCAACATTTACTAAAAATGGACTTTTTAATAGACACAATTCGCATTATTGGAGTGACTCAAATCCTCATATGTTACAATTTTATCAGGAAAATTTAAACGGTAAATTAAATTTTCTCTTCTGCTAATATGTATAGGTAAATTTTTGTTTTTTTCTTTTAGGTGAAAGATATCTGAATATCTTACAAAATTTGAATAATAACTATTATAAAAATGTACCTCTCGCCGAACATACAAACATATTTTATCAGCACGACGGTGCTCCCCCACATAACGCATATTTAATTAATAATTATTTACAAGAAACTTTTTATGATCAATGGATTGCCAATAATGGACCTTTCTTATGGCCTCCTCGCTCGCCCGATTTATCAGTTCTGGATTATTTCATTTGGGGAACTATTAAAAATAAAGTTTATGCGAGCCTATTAACAACTATTGAAGATTGTATGCAAAGAGTAAGAAATGCATTTCAAAACATATCACAGGATTCAATTAGAAAAGCTACCCATGAGGAACTAGTCCGAAGGTGCGAAAAATGTGTCGAGGTTCGAGGGCAGAATTTTGAGCAATTATAAAATTAAAATGAAATCATAATTTAAATTGATCTTATCTCTGCTATTTTAGTTCATGCCATATCTTCAATTCGATTAATACGAATGTTACAGTGTTAGTGTTATTTTGCGTTTTTGTGGATATCGAGTAGCAAATGTGCTGCAAGTTCTTGAAATTACTTTATCACATTCTCCATAAATAATAAACAAATGTAAAAAGTTTTCGTTGGTATAATTTAAACGTGCTGACATTTTTTAACATAAGATAATGACTGATTGTTTCTAATCATGGCTATTTTGATGAAATGATTACAACAATTCATGAATTTCTAATAAAATCGCAAATATTTCAAAAAGTTGTAACTTTAACTCCCACAATGCTAATATCAAAAAAAGGGAATTCAATTTTACCCAACTTGACGTAAGAAAATTCAGGGTGTTGACAAGTTGACAAAATGTAACGCGAAAAACGGAACACTTGGTATGATATTATTGAATTTATTTCAGTTGTAGAACGTAGTTCTCCTTGTGTTCTTTTTACGTGACAAGAAGCAAATGAGGATCTTTTACACGAAGAAAGTTATAACAGTTCTTGCAAACCGTTGCACCTGTCAAATTTTCTATAAAATGTCAAATATCTCTGAAACGGCTAGGTTTATGTATAGGATATGCTACATATTTTCGACGGGTATTCCATTTGAAATAAGCAAGTTGGTATCGACTTCCGGTATAAGCGGAAGTGCCAGCTGCTTGTAATTATTTTAGTTGGATTGATCACACGGACATTAGTAATTATGTAAATTTTCAAAATTTTCTGATGCGTACTTTTCTCTATATCGATCGATTCAGTTCCCGGTGAGACACCTTGTATATAGATATACATGGTTCTTTTGTCAAAACATTACAAATATATGCTTATAATTCAGAAGATATAGGTTTTACAGAAAAATCGTAGAGGAGAAAGTTGTTAAAATTAAATTTTCTTCAAAATAAGGCTAGTTAGAATCTATTTTAATTTACATTTCACTGCTTAGTAGATGGGTATTTAGGAATTACTCGAGCAAAACTTCCACACTGATAAGAAATTACCTAGTTTTTATCTTTATATAGATGTTCTTTCATCTGAAGATGTCATATAAAAGTATTAAGTTCAAAAAATCATTATTAACAAACACATACCAACAAGCTACTAAGCTTTTCTGAATTTATATGCGCATTCTTAATTCCAAATGTATCAGCACATTAAAGTTTTAGACGAAAAATTATTAAATGCATTAAAAAATAAACCATTGCAGAGTATATCAAAACAACTAATTTATTCTAATTAAAACTACAAAAAAGTGGGATATACAATATAATTCATAACATTTCGATGCAGAGAAATTTTAAATGAAAATTCAAAAGACAAGTGTAAACGCTTCCAGCTGGGATCTGAAGCGTTAGTTTTAATTTCTTTGTTGATGATTTAACTTTGAACTTGAGTGTGAAAGTGTTGCAGTAAGTTTACATTTGCATTTTAATCATTTTTGCTTTTATGCAAAGGATGGCTACAATAGAAAATTTACAGATAATTCTTTACTAGTACGTATTTTGACTGAGTCATGTGCACAGTTAATGTTATTTTCGATAGTTCAAATCTTATTATTAACAATTATTCATCAATGACGTAAAATGTCTCGAAAACTCATTGTTTGAAAATAAAGCACTACACTCAATTTTTGTCCACACCATCACTCAATTCATTTTAAATCCATCATGAATTCAGTATGTTTCGGAAAAATAACATTAACTGATTATGAAATGTCAAAAGTGACACTGAAAGTAGAGACTGAAATGATATTAATTTGAAATGATACTAATTAATAGTAACTTACTTCGAGATAGCTTTGAACTTCCATCTTCTACTTCCCGTTTATTGCATTTATTATTAATACCTTGCAATTCTTTTTCACTTTCGACAATGCTTTTGTTGACACGTTTAGTTCTTCCTTTATTTTGTGAAAGTATTGATGTCAACAAATCTACAAAAAGTAAAAAGTCGTTAACTATAAGTGATTTCCTCATATCTGAACCTACATAATAAAACTATATTTGAAATGTCGGATCATCTTATTACACTAATTAGACTTTTCTAAAAATGCTCTTTCAATATCCTTATAATGTTGGGTAAAGTGGCTACAAAATTGGAATCAATATCCACATTATGCATGTGATATACCCTTCTTTTCGATTTTTCGTTGAATTGTACACAATTAATGTTACTTTTGGTAGCTTGAATTTTATTATGACCAATCGTTCATCAATCATACCAATTGTTCTGATAATTAAATACACTTTCTGGTTAGTGATTGAAAATATAACTTTACATTTGTTTTTTGTTCAATCTATCTAAAATCTAAAAATATTAGTTCAATTTGTTTTGAAAAAAAAAACATTAATTTATTATGAAACAAAAAGTAACAAATAAGTTCGATATTAAAATAATATTAACGAATATATACCAACTTACTTCGAAATAATTTATAATATCCATCTTCCTCTTTCATTTGCGTAATTTAGTGTTAGTAACCTGACACAATTTCACTTTCATCGAGATTTGTGTTGACGTGATCAATTCATTTCATTCTGTGATAATTTTAATGTTAAAAAACCTACAAAGAAAATAATCGTCAAGAATTCTTCATATTAGTACCTGTACGTAAAAGAAATATTGAATTGTAGGATCATCTTGATACACTAACTAGACTATTCTATGAAAGTGTTTATTTTTAAATCCTTATAATATTGGGTAACATCCTACAAAATGAGAACTAATATCAAATTTTGCGCATGTCTTTACCCGTAGCTTTCATTTCTATTAAAATGTACATAATTTATGTTTATATATATTTTATTTTATATTAAAATAATTAATTAATATCAGTATTACTTACTGCAAAATTTATAATATCCATTTCCTCCTTTTTGTATAAATTACTGTCCCGTTACTGTTAGCTTTTTATATTCCTCGAAGTTTTTTGACGTGGTCAGCACTGTTTGTTTGTAATAATTTTGATGTCAGTATACCTACAAGAAGAGAAAAGTTGTCTATTATAACTGGTTTCCTCTGTGAGTGAAAAATAAATGGTAATTGCAGGATCGCCGGAAGATATGTTCAAAATATTTATTTCTGTGAAAAATTTAATATCAATAAATCTATAAAAGAAAGTTATCGTCAACTATTGATATCCTAATATCAGTAACTCAGTGAAAGCAAATTGTTGAATTGTAGGATCATCATGATACACTAACTAGACTATTCTATGAAAGTGTTTATTTTTAAATCCTTATAATATTGGGTAACGTCCTACAAAATGAGAACTAATATCAAATTTTGCTTGTATTTACCCATATCTTTAATTTCTATTAAAATGGACATAATTTATGTTTATATATTTTTTATTGAATTAAAAATTACTTGACTTGCAGTAAAATTATATTGGCGATCTGACTAGTGACTGAAAATAAAGTCCTCGAATCAATTTTTGCCCTGATGTGTCGTGTGTTCAATTTATTTAAAATATGAAAACATAACTTCAATGCCTTATGCAAGATTAACATTAATTGATTATGGAACATCAGGAGGAATTGAAGATTAAAATAATTAATTAATGTTAGTATTACTTACCGTAAAATTAATAATGTCCATTTCCTCTATTTTGTATAAACTTCCTTCTCGTTACTCTTATTTTTTCAAATTCCTCGATATTTGTTAAAGTGTTTAGTATATTTTATTTTGTAATCATTTTGGTGTCAATAGGCCTACAAGAAAAGTTGTCAATCATACTTGATTTCTTCTGTAAATAAAAAATAAACTGAAATTGTAGGATCATCGCAAGACCTGTTCAATGTATTTAATTTTGTGAAAACTTTAATATCAATAAATCTACAAATGAACAGAATTATCAACTATTGACTTCCTCATATCTGTACCTGCACGTCAAAAAATTATTGAATGGTAAGATCAGCCCTCTGCGCATCTCCAAGAAGTGTGAATGCTTTCAGCTGGGAACTTAAGGATTAGTTTTAATTTAGTTGATGATTTAATTTGAACTTGAGTGTAAAAGATTTGTAGTAAGTTCTTTGAATATTTATTTTAAACTTCTTGCTTTTATGCAAAAGATTACTAAAATACAATTCTTTACTAGTAAGAACTTTGACAGCTATGTACACAGTTAGTTATTTTCGATAGTTCAAATCTTATTATTAACGATTATTTACCAATAACGCAAATTGTCCTACGAACTAGTTACTTCTTCTGGTTATTTATGAAAATAGAGCACTGCACTCAATTCTTGTTCACACCTTTACTCAATTTATTTTAAATCTTCCATCGATTCAGTATTTTTCTTAAAGAAAACATTAATTGATTTTAAAACGTCAAAAGTGATACAGAAAGTGGATACTGAAATAATAATCGATAACAACTTCTTTCGATATAGTTTTTAACATGTATTTTCGACTTCCCATTTAATACTTTTATTGTTAATATTTCGCAATTTTTTTTTTCACTTTAGATAATATATTTGTTGACATGTTTGGTTCTTCTTTTATTTTATAAAAGTTTTAATGTCAACAAATCTACAAAAAGTAAAAATTTAACTACAAGTGATTTCCTCATATCTGAACCTGCATACTAAAGCTATATTTTGTGTGTATATGTTGAAGTGCTTATTTTTAAATCATTATAATATTGGGTAACGTCCTACAAAATGAGAACTGATATCAAATTTGGCTTGTATTTACCCGTAGCTTTGATTTAACAACATGTATGAATAAATTGTCAATTATAAATGATTTCTTCTGTGAGTAAAAATAAATCAAAATTGTAGGCTTATCCAATACACTAATTAGAATGTGCTTAAAGTGTCTATTTCAATATCCACACAGTTTTGGGCAACGTCCTACAAAATATCAAGTTTTGCTTGCATCTACCTTTATCTTCAATTTGTTACATGATTTATGTTACTTTTAGAGGCCTAACACTTATTATAAACAATTGTTTACTTATCATGACCGTTGTCCTGAAAATTATATTTACTTTCTAATCAGTGATGAACAGTTTTATAAAGAAATAAAACTATTTTATTATACAACGTGGTAGAAGTGATGTAGAAACTAGACATTAATATAATACTAATCAGTATCAACTTACTTGGTCTATTTTTGATAAATTCAATTCCCACGTTTAACACATATATGTATCTATATCACGGATATATAAAGGGCTACATTTTATATTGAACTAAGTTGCTATTTCGCAAACCACAACAATATCTATGTTGGTTAAAGGAAAAAAAAATCATATTCTGAAGGCCAATGCAATGAGTTAAATATTCCATTTAATTCTAGAGATATACGATAAAATCCGAAATTACTCATTTTCTGTACCTAGCGCTATTATCAAAATAATTCGTTACAATATTTTGTTATAAATAAAGTTTGCTAGAATCTAAAATATTTAAATCTTAATTACTAGGTATCGTCTCTTCAGGGCCATCATCAACTTCATTATTCAAATACGGGCGTATCTCCTTTATTAAAACTTTCTAAATATTTGAAATTATGAATTCAAGAATACGTCATGATTGACAATTTCAATGTATTAATTAACTTGGCTAGTCCTGTACTGTTCTTAATTCAATATTATTTTGCATAGTGACGGTCAAATACATTTTTTTTTCAACTTCTCGATTATGTTTAATTAAAAAATTAATAAAACTTGTAAAAAATAGTAACTTCATAAGTAAACAAGTAAAATTACAAAGATTACTCAAAATGCCGCTTCTTCTGAATAAAAAGTGGCGCGGCCCCTTAGACATCTGTTTAGTAGCTTAGGCAATCATGTTTGGTGTAATTGAGTTGAAAGCTTCATCAATGCTATTATGTAATTCATTGAGATCTTTTAACTCGTTATAGTATATTTTCTTTTTACAAAACCTCGCAAAAAATAATCTAAAGGATTTAAGCAAAGTGTCTTTTTACAAAACCTCGCAAAAAATAATCTAAAGGATTTAAGCAAAGTGGTCGCCCTACTGATGCATTGGTTTTCAAGGCACCTTAGAGAAAAAATGAATAATTTTGAGTTAAAAGTAGGACTAGGTATGCATTGGATTGTTCATAAATTAAGATTATAAATTATGAGGCACACTTTTTAATACTTAATTTTTTTTAGAAGGGCGAAGGACATCAAATGAATGATGATTATTTTTCCGGCTAAACCTAATAAAACTGTCAAGTGTAACATATATTTGAATTTACAATTTAAAATGCTTTAAAAATTATTAACAAAGAAGTCCGCATTTAAAGATAAATTTGATGGCGGCCCTGAAAATATGAAACGTCACAATAAAAATTTATAGACTGTAAGTTATAGCAATGTTAATATAAATAAAATAAAATAAATAAACACCACACACATTAGACAACCTCCAATTCCAGAAGCCAGAGGCTTGTACGGATGGGGGTTACATATTGAAAATACGCGGACATACAACCACTTCCTCCGACAGTGCCAGTGCCGGAGCCAGGATTCGAACCCGGTTGCGTGATACTCGTGCGAGTAATCACGATTGCCACCTCGCGCCTTAACCCACACGGCTATCGACCATATAACAAATAATTATTATAAAGTTATTTAATATTTTGTTATAATAACAGCACTAGGTAAAAAAATAGATGACGAGTTATTACGGATACCTCCGAGACCAATCGGAATTGTTTCATGTATATATTTCCAAAAAGGGATTAATCGTGTATACACGTTGCCGTAATTAATTAAATTAAATAAACTTCTTTTGGTATATCAATATATAATATAAAATTTTTTATAAATATACCGCTGCGCAAAAGAGGAACATACAGAAGATGTTGCTTGTACGAATAAATATATTTGTGTATCACCAAATACTTCACGTTTAAAAATACATAAATAGTATGATAATGTTATAAATCCAGTCCTTTTGGAAAACTGTTTTTAAATCATATCTAGATATGTTACATATGACATTTATATTCATGCATTTTCATAATTACGTGCTACTTATATTTTATTTCTACTTACCCCATGTGTCAAAATTGTCGAACCAACTATTTCATTTATAACAAATACTTTTTCACCTAAAATAAAACGCAAAAATCCTTTCCAAATTGTCCGTAAATTCGTAAATGGTATTAAAAATCAACATAAAACCATTCCTGGATAACTTTTATGTTTTGTGTTCATATCTCCGCAATAATTACACTGATGTAATAAAATGCCCGCTTTATGTGATCAAATGATTTAAAGTATTAACATGGTTGCATAGAAAATCTGTTGAAAGTAACTATTGAAAGCAGTGAATGAGCTACTTACGTCATCCAGATGGTCGAGTTGTTACAATCGCTGTGGTAAGGTTTCGCAATAAGCGTCTGAAAATATATTATTATTGAATAAACTGAATTAACTTATTTAAAACAATCACATCCTTTTGTTTATAGAAGTACCCTTAAGTTTACATTTTAAAATTTGAAGAAATTTAACTAACCATCAGCAAAAAATGACAGCTCCACATACATAACTTTGAATTAAAGAAAATCTGCATTTACAAGAGCAACATTCGTTAGTTAAGTTATAAACCAATTAAGTAGTTATTACATAGCATTGGTAATTTCTACAAACAAATAGAATTAAATGTTCTATTTCATATGTTTACCTCGCGAACCCTTAGGGCATATCCGACATTATAGTTCGTAAGGCAGGATGTATGTCACTTCGTGTATCACACTGAAAACTTGACAAAGCATAATTAATTCTACAACAATTAATTCTACAACAATTAATTCTAAAATCAAGGAACTACCGTGGTGTGATTTGAGACATTCTAGGCAAATGCTATTTCTCAGTTCGTTCGTTGAGCTGAGTAGATGTTTCGAAGTTGTTGCTCCCCCTAGGTACAACGAAGCTAACGGATCCTGTATGCTACCTATAAGGTACGTTGAGTAGTCCTATTCAGGTTCCTATTCTTGTAGCTGCGTTGCGCCCAGGGGGAGCAACAACTTCGAAACATTCACTGTGTGCAACTGTATCGTCCTTTCGTGTACACGACCTCAGCTCTTTTTTGAATTACTGAAACTAAAACAACTTTTTTTAAACTAAAATTCCCAGAAATTGCGTGCAGAGAAGCAGGAAGTATGTTAATTGTCCATAAACACTGTTTCTGTTCGAAAACTCAAATGCTAACTCACTGTCACAATACAGTCCAAATTCGTGGAAAGTGATGAGGGTGCATTCAAGATAGGTGCAATGCTTTCGTTGTCATCGTGGAGTGTCTGTTTCACTGATTAACTTCAACTAATCGCATCTACACCTGTGTACTAAAGTCTATCTTATCTAAGTCCTTATGTATAACGTGTCATTCGAAACTGTATTTGTCCAAAATTAATAAGGGTACACCTAAAAGGTGCCGCTTATATACAAAAATTCTATGTACAAGTAGGTATCCAAAATATACAAACATCATAATAAATAAAATACTCAGGACTATATACATAATAATAAATAAAGGATTATGTACATGGATCACTGGTATTGCAATTAATGTTCATTCTCCGGAGAAAATGTCATAGTCATATACACACACGAACGCACCAATGCAGACTTACGCGAACCTAAACACTAAATGAAGTCCTATCTCCTTGTACAGGTTTCACTGAAGTCTGTAGTGCTCGTTCTTTCTTCACCCAGGCTGTCAAATTCTCCTTATGTACTGTTAGCTCTGAAAAGAATTTAATTTTATCGTAACAGCTAGTTATTTAAATATTGATAAGTAGGTACTTTCAAGCAGATTTTCGCAACCATATTGCAACGTAAAATATTGCGGCAGATATGTTCATATATTAAAGAAATATAATTAAATAACATAATTATTGAAAGCGTCAAAACATGAATTTCACATTGTTTTATTTCCACCTTGATTCACCATTTAAAATATTCTCGGTAGTGGGGAACCGAGCCGTGTGAGAAATGCCTGTAAAAAGAGGTCTATTCCTGTCGAGGACCTAAAAAAATTGAAAATGGTTTCCCGTAGAAAACCATCTGCCACATTCCAATTTTCAGGTTGCGTTGAAATCGGAACTGCGAACAACCCCTTAAAGTCTATTTTACCCCAAAATCGAGAAATTGGAAATACACATTTTTTAATACTTCTCAAGCCATTATCTTCGTTATTAAAAAAGTTTTCTAGGCAATTTTTTTCGCTAAACGATTGTTAGTATCTTGGCTATAACCTAGTGCTATTAAATTATTTTCCATTGAGCCGTCGAAGAAAATTACAAGTTTATAAGACCTTGTCATTTCTGTGTCTTGATATTTTGAGTAACCGAGGAGCGACTGTTGTTTATTGAAATTTAAGAAGTCAGCGATAACATTTCGAACAAAATACCATGATTGTTTTTAGTGAATAAATTGTGTCTCTAACTTCAATACAAAATAAGTTATAGTAAGTTAAACCCGAATGTCTTTTGCGCTCTCTCTGCTATTCTTGCCGTATTAAACAGCATTGCACGTACTGTCTGCTTTTTTTGTTGTCGACGTCCGACAACACCATTACACATTAAAATAGAATAACAAATAAACAGTATTGCTTTGGGAGTTTCGAGAAATATTACCAAAGTATTGCTGATACGTAAATTAATATAGAATATAATACCCGTCTTGATTATGTTATTTTAAATATATGTAAACAAGTTATTCTCCAAAATACCGTTAAATATTTAGAAGCCTAATAAAATGGAAAAATTTGGATGAAACAATTTAGAGCGGGGTGAAATTTGGTGATACTTTTTAACATATTAAAAGCCCCCCACCCGTAGACGCCGGCTGAAGGAGAGGGGGAGAAAATACGTTGAAAAAAACCGGTTTTTCGCAAAACTCAAAGTATCGATTTTACTCTAAGATATGTACACATGAAAATTATAGATAATAAAAATCCGCACAATTTCGTTTTTTTTTAACTTCGTAGGACCGTTATACGACCTATTGGAGCCGAGATAGTTTTTTTTGAAATTTTGACAGTTCTGCGACGCAGCGGAAATGCGCGCGTTCTTTACTAAAATCTGAAAAATGGTCGTTCGGATCGCAAAATGTTCCTAAAGAAAATTGTAGAGGGGGCGAGCGTAGGTGCGTCTTTACTATGTACATACTTCGGTATGCGATGTAAAGCAACGACAGGCGCAGTTAGTACTTGGATGGGTGACCATTCCAACGGAAACCGCGTTCTCGCCTCACACATCTTCCAGCGGCTTGTATATCAGTGTATGCGCGGAAGCTATACAACCTTAGGCGAGGGTTGTATAGGAGATATACCATCCTTCGGAGGGGATGTAAAGCCGTCGGTCCCTTGTCTATTAAATGTTAGGCAAGTACAAGATCCCTACTCTTCTTAAGGGAAGAGGTTCGGCAAAATTCCTGGTTGGGGGTAGCTCGTCTACAGACGTCGGTGTTAGGCCTCAGTAGCGGAAATAGGCCGACGTTAAATAAATGTATAAAAAAAAAAAAGTTGTAGAAAATTCGATTACGAACAATTTCCTTTTATTTTTCATTTCGCTTCGATCAATATTGGCAGAGATATGAATTTTTAAACATCTTTATAGCACGCTATCAGAACACTTGTTTCATGATAAAATCGATAAAAACGTGAAAACGATAGATCGTACGCATATAGTGCGTCTAATGAAAGTTAAAGAGAATCAAATTTTTAATATGTTTATGTATGTACAAAATCGTTTTGATAACGAGTGAATAGAGATAAAAGGGAAAAACATGAAAAGTTGTCATTTTCAGCATTTTGACAAATAGCTATTTTTGATTGGCTTTAGGCAATAATGACACTAAAGGTTTTTTGAATAGAATTAAATTATCTGTAAGATAAGCTCCAAGTGACCTTCATACGATGAATGGTTCACGAGTTACAACTGTTTAAAGCTACGAGCAAAGATTTATTTTTTATTATAAATTAAGATTAAGCACTGTGCATAACATTTGTTTTTTAATTGTCTGACCTATTTTTATTAGTTTATATACACATGAAAGTAATGCAATAGCATAAGCCGTTTGCACCGTATATTTTCTTAAAAAAAAAGGTTTTTGAAAACTTTTATTGTTCAAAAGAATTGAACCAATATTATTTTTAATTCCTTTTTTTGTATACAGGGTGTTGCATCATGAGAGGGACATAGCTTAATAGGAGGTAGAGAATATCAGTGGTAACCGGAACCTCCCATAGAAGTGTCTCATTGGGCCTTCATTACGAAGTTACAGGGTGTTAAATAATTTTTGGCCAAACCTGTTTTTTGTCATAACTTTGACAGGGAATGAAATAACGGATTCATATTTGGTACGGCTAATGTACTAACGAGCCCCAAGAGGTACATGTATAAAAAAATATATCCAGGTCCGGACTCACTATAATTTATGTTTCTTCTTTGCATCAATAAAACATCACCCTGTATATATTTTTTTGAAATTTCGATACGATATTCGAAAAGAGCAAGAAAAAACAAACAAAATGGCCTATTTCATTTTTTTGTTACACCTTCGTGGTTATTTAAATACGTTGTTAAATGTGCAAGAAAATGGATTACAGAACCCTATTAAATGAGAGGCACGTAAAATAAATAGTTTTATAACTAAAATTTGCAAAAATTCTATTGAGCCTAGGTGGTCTGGGTGAATCCTAATTTCGGCACGTTTTAAAGGTCCATTTTGGTAAAAAACTGTGGTCCTAATAAGTAATCGGGTATGAAATAACAAAATTTTTAATCAATCACAGTAGGCTTGTTCAAAGAATAAAAGTGACAGATAATTTAAACCATTTAGGCCTAAGCAACCAGTTACTTTGATCAAGAAAATCATCAACATTTTATACTTAATAAAAATTGGAAAAGAGAACAAACTAAAATCTAAATAAATAAAATATTTTCCATTCAATTAACAATAAATAACAAAACAATAACTAAATGTGTTTAAAAATAAAACGTAATTGACACTAAAGTAAATTTTCAAAATGTCCTCCCCCACATTCTGTGCATTTTCTTGCGCGTTTAGAAAGGTCACCAATTGCTCGACGTATCATTTCTGGATTATTCCGTATTTCGTCGCAGGTTGTAACGATGCGCTGGATTAAATGTTGTCTACTTTCAATTTCAATACTATAAACCTCGTTTTTTAAGTGGCCCCATAAAAAGTAATCACAAGGGTTACAATCAGGAGATCTTGGTGGCCATTCATGTGGACCCCCGCGTCCAATCCATCTATTAGGATACGCATTGTTTAAGTGTTCTCTTACTTGAAGGTTAAAATGTGGTGGGGCCCCATCATGCTGAAACAACATGCCTCTTATACCGATATTTTCTAACATATTCGGTAAAATGTTTTGAAGAAAATCAAAGTAAATTTCACCATTCAATCTTTCTTCAAAAAAATGTGGCCCTATCAAATGTCTATTCACAAGTCCGACCCAAACATTTATAGAAAACCTGTGTTGCGAACGGCGTTGGCGTACCGCATGTGGGTTTTCCTGTGCCCATTTATGATTATTTCGTGAATTGTTTACTCCATCCCTTGTAAATTGTGCCTCATCCGTAAATTAGGTTCTGTAAATGAATGGGCGATGGTTAGACAACCAATGACAAAATGCCAGGCGGGGGATATCGTCGCCTTGTTGAAGACGCTGTACCTGCTGGATATGATATGGATGGTAACGTTCTCTTTTTAGGGTTCTCCATACTCGCCAATGAGGAATACCAGTTGCCAAACTGATTCGTCTAGTGCTCATATTTGGGTTTTCTTGAACTACGTTTATAATATTGTTTTGTTCCTGCACACCTTGTTGTAAAACACGCTCCACAACTGCGGAAGTAGGAAACTTTCCGTGTTGTCTTGCATACTGGAACATCGTACTAAAGGTTTTATGATTAGGGCATCGACGACCAGGAAAACGCAGCCGATATTCTCTTTCCGTCGACCTACCATTTCCATTACAGAAGCCGTAGATGAATATTATGTCAGCATATTCCACGTTTGTAAATTTTACTGGCATAGTTAAAATATTTTCACAAGTTTTCACTAACTAAATGCGGATTATTGACACATTAAATTACTAACAAACAATTATTCAACTGTTTAGGAGATTTCTTTTTATTATCTGTCACTTTGAACAAGCCTACTGTGATTGATTAAAAATTTTGTTATTTCATACCCGATTACTTATTAGGACCACAGTTTTTTACCAAAATGGACCTTTAAAACGTGCCGGAATTAGGATTCACCCAGACCACCTAGGCTCAATAGAATTTTTGCAAATTTTAGTTATAAAACTATTTATTTCACGTGCCCCTCATTTAATAGGGTTCTGTAATCCATTTTCTTGCACATTTAACAACGTATTTAAATAACCACGAAGGTGTAACAAAAAAATGAAATAGGCCATTTTGTTTGTTTTTTCTTGCTCTTTTCGAATATCGCATCGAAATTTCAAAAAAATATATACAGGGTGATGTTTTATTGATGCAAAGAAGAAACATAAATTATAGTGAGTCCGGACCTGGATATATTTTTTTATACATGTACCTCTTGGGGCTCGTTAGTACATTAGCCGTACCAAATATGAATCCGTTATTTCATTCCCTGCCAAAGTTATGACAAAAAACAGGTTTGGCCAAAAATTATTTAACACCCTGTAACTTCGTAATGAAGGCCCAATGAGACATTTCTATGGGAGGTTCCGGTTACCACTGATGTTCTCTACCTCCTATTAAGCTATGTCCCTCTCATGATGCAACACCCTGTATATCATCGTTTCTTTTGAATTTACGACAAAATTTCATAAGACCTAAATGAAAACTTACAAAATTTTCTACAAAAAAATATTTTCTCGTGTATGATTTTTAATAAGTAGCGACAAGGAACTGGCGATTGAAAATGCGGTTGATTTTTAATTTTTAGCAAACAGGCAATTTTCGTCACGTTTGAAGTACAAAAAGGTACATTTAATAATATTTTTTCACTTTTTGAAGTATCAGGAGTTATTCTGTGAGTATTTCTGAGTCGTTTCATATTGGGTCCATATTTTTAAAAACATGTTATGCGCAGTTTTTGCAGGAAAATCTTAATTTATAATAAAAAAAAATGTTTGCTCATAGTCTTAAAAAGCTGTAACTCGTGAACCATTCATCGTAAGAAGGTCACTTGGAGCTCAATTTACAGGTAATTTAATTCTATTTTTAAAACCTTTAGGGTGATTATTGCCTAAAGCCAATCAAAAAATAATTATTTATCAAAATGCAGTTGAAAATGATAATTTTTCAGGTTTTTCCCTTTTATCTCCATTCACTCGTTATCAAAACGATTCTGTACATACACTAGCATATTAAAAATTTGATTCTCTTTAACTTTCATTAGATAGACTATATTCGTACGATCTATCGTTTTCAGTTTTTATCGAGTTTATCATGAAACAGGTGTTCTGATAGCGCGCTATAAAGATGTTTAAAAATTCATATCTCTGCCAATATTTAGAGAATGGAAATGAAAAATAAAACGAAATTGTTCGTAATTGAATTCTTTACAACTTTTATTTGAAATATTTTGCGATCCAAACGACCATTTTTGAGATTTTAGCGAAGAACGCACGCGTTTCCTTTGCGTCGCAAAACTGTCAAAATTTCAAAAAATCTATCTCGGTTCCAATAGGTCGTACGAAGTTAAAAAAAATGAAATTGTGCGGATTTTTATTACCTATAATTTTCATGTGTACATACTTTGCAGAAAAAAACCGCTTTTTCTTACCTATTTTCTCGAAAAACCCACATATCACTGATTTCGCAATTCCAAAATAATTCGCCACCAAAAAATTCGGACGTATCAGGTCATTTTACATAAGTTTCAATGTTCGGTTTTTTTAGGTCCTCGAGTGGTATACAAAGTACGAAATTCAGATGTCTCGGTTTCCTACTATGGTGTATTATTTTGAGATTCGTTATTAATTCTGGTATGCCAAGATATATTCAGCTGATCAGGAGCTAAAGAAAAGTTGAAATATTTCTTCTTGGTCTTCTACAACTCGATTCCATTCTTTTGATAATTATCCACAGTGCTGCAAAATAGTTTCAAAAAATTTATTGAAAAATCCCTGCGCCAAATGGAACAGTCAGGGACTCAATTTTGAGAAATCAGATGAGACATTATATTATATTAATTCCACTTACCTCCTAGAAATTGATGACAACTTTCATTGTCATTGCAAATTAAATTTAATAGTTCGTAGTAGTTTTCATAAAGGACAAAATACTTATACATCTGGAGATAATAATTATAATTGATGAAACGCGCGTCGTAGTTCCAAAGTTCTAACCCTCTCGAAGTTTCGTATTGATAATATAAAACTATTAATAAAATTTAGGGATAGGGCGTTGCAGCGTTTTAAAAAAAACTAAAAATATCTCTCACTGGGACTGCTATAAACAGTTACGAAATTTCACAAAGATTAGTTACTTCTCTCACATGTGGGTCAGTTCTCTCACATTTGGCATATTTGACGTCATTTATGGACCATATTTAACCAAAACTTAATTGCCAGCGGTTACAGAGAGTCCAAAACTATTATGCCATATTAATTTGCAACCTTCGGAAATGTCACCCAATCACACAAAAATTGTTAGATATGAGCTGGTTACCTATGAATAAAAGGAGGTTCCTAGATTCTGCCACTTTATTTAACAAACTATTGTTACTTAAAAAACCGTACTTACACCGTACATTAACATTCAGATTAGATATACACTATATCAATATCCGTCATAAAGATTTATTAACTATACCACTCATCACACCATCGATTTTCAAAAATCCTTGTCATATATGATTTGTAAAGTCCTAAATATTATGCCACCGGATTTGATAAATAACAAAAATAGTCTTTTCAAACGGAAATTTAAACAAATGCTAATTGAAAATTATTTCGTAATGGATTTTAATATTTAATGTCAATTCATCATATTTGTTTGTATTTTTTACCTATTATTGTTCATCTTTTTGTATTATTTTTTCCCCTGAGTCTACTCTATCTTTACTTTATTTTACTTATTTTACTTTATATACTATACTTTGTTGTTCTATTAATGCTACTGTATTTTTATCATATATGTTTGTAATTTAAGTGTAAGCTCTTAGGTTATATGGTAACTCGTTACTGAGAGATTTCAATATAACCTATTTTAATAGGCACTGTTTTTGTATAATCTCTGACTGTATCTTAATATAGTAGTGATATGCTTATTAAATAAAGATTATTATTATCGACTTAAGCGATTCACTTTCTCGGCCGAAGCCGGAAAACATTCACCGACCCCTCGCGCGCGTCGTTGGGGTTCGGCTCTGTGGGGACCCGGGCCCATTGCTATTGAGGATCGGCTCGATTAATGGGGATGAAGTTCATCATGTCCTATTAGTCCGCTGGATGTTTCGATGGTCTATCCTTAGTCGTTGAGAAATTTAGAATTGCCGTCCTCTGCATAATCTTTGAGAGTCCTCTAGGTAGGTTAAATTGCTCCAAATATTTCACGAACCTCTTCGTCATTATTATTATTATTTTTACAAAAAACCAGTCACCCTACTCTGTGGCTCCGACCCTCACAAAGGGGAGCTGGTATAAATACCAATAGCCACTCCCCACGCCCGTGGGGTGAGTGACTACCGGGTCCGTGAATCGTGTGCCCTGAGTAGACGCAATGAACCGAGGACGACAGCCTTCTGCATTCTGCCGGTTAAGATCTCAGCCTACCGGAAAGTACCGTCTGTTCCATTCCACCGAGGGCTCCTATAATCAGTACCACTATTATAACAGAATGGCCTGGATAAAGCCTGCGGAGTTCGAAGAGCAAATCTCGATATTTTGTTCGTTTTTCCTCCTTTTTCAAGACAATCTTGCTCTCATTGAGGGCTGAGAACTCCACGACATACATTGTCTTGAGTTGGTGGTCGAGGAGTACTATGTCAGTCTTGTTGGCTTGTATTTGTCTGACGGTGGGAAATGGGAAGTAGTTCCAATAAATTAGACACTTCTCATTCCCCACAACGGACTCGTTTAGACAGGTTATCGGTCTGTAGTTCTTTGGGTTGGACAAATCTCCGTTCTTGGGGATCAGCACTAGCCGCCCCTTAACAACCCAAGAAGAAATTTGCTGCTCCCCATTCGACCAGGAATTAAAAATTCTGGCCAAATGGCGGTGGGTGCTCGATAACTTTTTCCGCCAAAAGTTATTTATCCCATCCTGGACTTGGAGTAGCAAAATTCTTAGAGCCCTCAAGAGCCCTACGAACCTCTTCTGGGGTTATTAGTTCGCACACTTCCTGTGGTAGCTGAAGCTTTTGACAAATGGCTTCAAAGTGTGCAAGGGCAGGAGAATCTCGGTTGAGTGGAAGCCTCTCCTCGTATAGCGTTTTCCAGAAGTTCTCCACCTGATCTGCAGTCGGCGGATTGTCTACAACACGCGGAGGCGTTTGGAAAAAGCGCGAGGGCTTTTGGCGGACCAGTTTATTTTCCGCAAGCCCTCTCGCCCACCTCACTAGTGACTTTTTGCAAGCCACTAGTATCCGTATCCTGTCGAGACAGTGCTGTTTGGTGGTTCGCAGCACTGCCTCATAAGTGTGTGATGGGCGCGTCTTAAGTTGGCCGCCATATAGTCCATCACACATTGGATACGGGATGAGAAGCAGTGTTTCGCCCCTCCACCCGAGAAAAGCGTTGAGCAGCAGCATACACGGCACAATTTATGTGCCAGAGGTCATCCCGTTCCGGTCCACTGCACGAAGTTCTTCATTCACTCTGGCCAGGTCTTGTGGCCCGGGGTTTTTGTGTGGCGTAACCCCCGTCTGGTACTGAGGCCCTCTGGTGTTGGTGGAACGATTAGAGCTACGTCCTCAAACGGTGATTGCGGCGGACCTTTGGTCACCTCATTCACCGGTCCAGGAGCAGCCCTCACGTAGCCCCTACTACGAAGGTGAGATACATAATCAAACAGATTTTGTGGCGTGAAGGCGCTATGCTCTGGAAGCCTCTCACACCACAGAGCATGCACCCACGCCATGTATCCCCTCCGCGCGGGCTCACTGCTTTCATAGCAATGCAGAAGTTCATCTCTCAGTTCATCTGTCCACCCAAAGCGTCCTGCAGGAACCAAAGTATAGGGCCTGTGGGTGGTAGCCCAGTAGGACCATGACCGGCACCAAAGGGGAAGTAGACGTTTTCCCCTCCCGGGTGCACTAGGGCTGCCAGTTCGGTTTTGCACCCCCAGCTGGAGTAAGTGGTGGCGCTATTCACCAAAAGCTTGATAGATGGAAGTCAGCCCCTCCTGCTTATTTATTATTATTGTTATATTTGTTCTAACAGATCATAAAAATATAGTTAAGGATGAAGTTTAAATAATGTAATTATCAACTTAATTAACGACGACTAGAATATTATGTATTATTTAGTTATGTAAATTTTCACGACATTAGAGAAAATGGCGAAGGAGCCGATGGTAGAAAAGTTTATTCGATATCTGTTCGGACTTAATTTTGGAACCGTTTAAGATATCAAGATGAAACAAACACTGGCTTTATACGTAATGTGGTTCATAAACTGCGCAAGTTTTATCAATATTCGTCTAGTAATTTGTGGATCAAAATTTACATTTAAAAAATTGTTATTAGTAATAACGTAACTTTCATTGCAAACATTTATTTCCAGTTGAAAAGTAAGCAGATCACTTAATTAATAATAATTTGACATTAAATAAAGGAAATGTTTCACATTAATACCCCGTCAAATTTAATAATTTGACATTGTTGTTCAAAAAACTGTCGAAAGTTGTTACTGAGGACAACAGATCACTTACGTTCACAAATATGGCATCTGTAACCACAGCTTTTCTGATAAAGTTTACGTACTGTTGAGTCTAAATAGGGGCCTTCTGAAATAAATAAAAATATAAAACAGTACACTTTTTTTGTACAAAAATTAAGGCAACTTAGAACGTAGAATTTATAAAAATAAAATTACAAATTTTTATACAGGGTGGGCCATTAATAATAGGCCACAGTTCAGGAGTAGATTTTTTGGCCCAAAATATGAGGATATAATCAAATATGCTTTAGTAAAATATTGCTGTTGAAAAAGATACAGGGTGTTAAAGTTCAAATGATTTTTTCATTTTGTTGCAATAACTCAACAGCCTCTTGATTGATCTTTGCCAAATTTGCTAGAGGAACTTTCTTTATTCTAAAAAACAATAATTTATGTATTACATCGCGTTAGAGCATAAAGGGCGCCACAGGACTTATTTTTTTCATATATTTTTTGGCGAAACGTTGCGGTACTATTGACCAAAAAATATGATAAGGGCATCATTTTCACGTATAAAAGGTACACTTGGTAGAACTTGATAACTCCAACCGTTTTCGAGAAAAGTGCCGTTAAACATTTCAATAATTTTTTGAAAGACAAATTCGAATTTAGTAAAACAAAATGAATTTATTGAAAAGTGTGCTTTGGTTACGTTTTAGTTCTGTTATTTACGTCATTTAATCATTTTATTTTGCTCATGTTCCTCGAGCCAATTTCTTTAATTTCTTTATTTACAATGTCTAGACATAATAATTTTTCAAATAGGGAAATGAGGGATATGATATGTGTTTACTGCAGCGAGGAGATACTCATTGCAATATCCAAATAGAATACAGCCAGACTATAAGATTTTCAAAGATCTGTTTCGTCGTTTGGGAGAAACGGGTTCATTTCGCCATAAAAACAATGTAGGACGACCGAAACGAATTACTCCAGATCAAGAACTAGAAATTTTAGTTCGTGTGGATGAAGATTCTCAAACCAGCTCAAGTCGTTTAGCAGCGGCAACAGGGATGAGTAAACAATCTGCTCTAAGAGTCTTACGCTTCTACCCATATCATCTCACTCCTGCACAAAACTTACTTCGGAGGGATCTTCCACAAAGGCTAAAATTTTGTTAATTTGTTCTAAATAAACACAGCAGGGATTCAAATTTTGTTAAAAACACTTTATTTACCGACGAAGCAACTTTTACTCGCCGAGGCGAGAGTTTAACTGGAGAAATACCCATTACTGGGAAGTAGAAAATCCTCATGCCGATAAAGAAAGGCATTTTCAGCAAGAATTTAAGATTAATGATTGGTGTGGTATTATCGGCGATCAATTATGGACAGTCTTATCTGTTTTTTTCAAAATACTCTTGCGGATATATTGCATGCTTTCATGCTAGACATATGGAATAGAATGTGGTTTATGCAAGATGGAGCTCCCCCTCATTTCTCCATTGAAGTCAGGAATTATCTTGATGAGACTTTTCCACGCAGATGGATCGATCGAGGAAGTGAGTTTGCTTGGCCACCAAGGAGTCCTGATTATAATCCTTTGGATTACTATGTGAGGGCCCATATGAAGTCCTTAGTTATATGTAAATACTATCAACTCAAGACAAGAACTGTGGGACAAAATACAAAACGCAGCGAATTTTATTAGAGGACAGGAAAATGTATTTTTCAATGTAAGAAAATCTTTTATGAATAGAATTAGAAAAGGCATAGAAGTAGATGGAGACCATATCGAACATTTACATTTACTAATTGCAGCAATGAGATTTTTGCATAGGGGGAAAGTTTATAATATTAAGTCAACTTTATTTTTTGGTCTTCTAATAAGATTAGATTCTTATTTTAGACATTCTTCTGATTTATGTATTTATCCCAATACTATGAAAATAATCCATTAGTTCATATGAAAGTGAGAAAGAGTTTACGCTGTTATTACGATTTTGTTTTCTCTTTCGTTTTGTACTTTTTTCAATAAATACATTTTTTGTTTCATTAAATTTGAATTTGTATTTCAAAAAATTATTGAATATATTTAACGGCATTTTCCTCAAAAACGGTAGGGGTTATCAAGTTCTACCAGTGTACCTTCTATACGTGAAAATAACGCCCTCATCAGTTTTTCTGGCCAGAAGTACCACAAGGTTTCGTCAAAAATAACATGAAAAAAAGACTGTTGGTATTACAAAAAAAACGAAAAAATAATTTGAACTTTGTCACTCTGTATCTTTTTCCAAAGCAATATTTCACTAAAATATATTTATTTATATCCTCATATTTTGGCCCAAGGAATCTACCCTGAACTATGGGTTATTATTAATGGTCCACCCTGCATATCTTTGAAAATATGTATGGTATAAATAGTTCACTGCATTTATGTTTGGACTTTGGAAAAATTCAAAATACTTTTAAAGTAGACAGTCAGCTATACAGTTTTTTAAAATCCTATTTTAACGATATGGTAATCACCAAATGGTGCACTGGATGAAAGAAAAGAGTGAATTTTTAATTTTGTTATAAATAGTACATATGCTTTCGCAGTAACGTTTTCGATGTTTAAAATGTGATCAGAGGGTATAATGATTCTTTTGTCAAATTACGTTTAATTTCCTAGTCTAATTGCAGTGAACTAAAAATCCGTTGATTTAAAAATTACTATATGTAAAAAAATATTTACTTAGAGTAAACTGTCGATGTGCTTGTAACAATCTGGTCATTCCAAAGTCATGGGTTTTGTGATGGAGAAACTTGACAATAGGCAACCATTTGCTTCACCGGGAGCTATCTTCAATATACTAAATAAATCTCTTTCCAAGTCCATAAATTCTAACTTATCTCTGAAGAAGTCCAATATCTATTACTAAACACTTCAACACTATATATTTAAGAAAAGTCAATGTCTATATTAACACTAAAATGTCCACACACTTAATATAACTTAAATTAATTTTAAATTGATGTAAGTCTTATGAATGTAATTATGAAGAAAGTCCTGTCTTTCTATTACATACACCAAGACAGACATTATTTGGCATAAATTTAGTCAATACCAATACGATGGAAAACTTTGCACTAAGCGATGATTAACTTGACAGAAATGTGTAAACAGCAAACTAATAATTATCACTCTGTGAGTCTCTTAAAAATCTAAAACTTAAGTTTAACATTTTCTGGAATAGCTTCAAATATACTAGTCACATTCAGTAGACAACTAAATGAACTAGTTCTAAATAAGATCACTGGAAAGCTATATACTTATAAAGAACGTTCATAGTGAAATGTCCACACACTTAATATAACTTAAATTAATTTTAAATTGATGTAAGTCTTATGAATGTAATTATGAAGAAAGTCCTGTCTTTCTATTACATACACCAAGACAGACATTATTTGGCATAAATTTAGTCAATACCAATATGATGGAAAACTTTGCACTAAGCGATGATTAACTTGACAGAAATGTGTAAACAGCAAACTAATAATTATCACTCTGTGAGTCTCTTAAAAATCTAAAACTTAAGTTTAACATTTTCTGGAATAGCTTCAAATATACTAGTCACATTCAGTAGACAACTAAATGAACTAGTTCTAAATAAGATCACTGGAAAGCTATATACTTATAAAGAACGTTCATAGTCTACATTAAAAATGTTAGCATATTAAAATATCCGCACACTAAATACAATTTAAATTAATTCTACATTGTCGTGTTAGCTCGTGTTATGAAAAATACCTTGTCTTCTACATACATGTCTTCGGCATAAATTCATCCTATACCACTACGATGGAAAACTTGGAAATAAGCAACCATTAGATGAACCGGAAACTTGCATCGAAAGCAGTTCAATATTTTTTTCTAAGTACTGTAGGTATTAGCACGACACAACTTGAGATCAATAGTCACTTAAGCAGACAATAAAATGAAATAGTTCTAAATAAGATCATTGGAAAATTATACACTTAAATACGGTCCATAATCTACGTTAAAAATGTTCCCATATTAAAATGTCCACACAATAAATCTACTTTAAATTTACTTTATCTTCTACACTACATTTTAAAGGAATTTCTGAATTTTAAATTTAATATGATGAGAAATTTGGCAACAGAGACCATTTTCACTATGTCTTTAAATTCTAAAACTCGCGTCTAAGGAGTCCAACTCTTGTTTTTAAGCACTATGGGCATTGGCACAATTTCAGACCAGTACCAGCAAGAAAGTTAAATAGTCCTAAATCAAATCACTGGGAAGTTATACACTTAACAATATGTTCATAGTCTATGTTAAAAAATATGGCATGTTAAAATGTCCACACAGTAAACCTAACTTACATTCCTTATCTTAAATTGGGAAAAATATTGTCAATCTTATGAATATGTAAAGAGTATCATGTCAACTTTTTACATTAATTAAAAACATGCGTATATTATATGCTAAAAGTATCTAACAAAATTTACACTTATCTTAAATTTTGACTAATATGGTAAACCTAATAAACATGTAAACAGAATTAAAACTAAATACTTAAATAGAATTGTCACACTATATGTTAAAAATGTTGCATATTAAAATGTCCACACAAGGTATCTAACTATAATTGCAGTCTTCTTAAAAATAGTGTAAATCTGATGAATATGTAAACAGTGTTCTGACTTCTATGTTGGATGACTATGTAATAAAAACCATATACTTAAAAAAAATTCATAATGTTCGCATACTGAAATGTCCACACAGCGAATAGAACTATAATAGCACTTCTCTTAAAATGAGGAAACTAGTGTAAATCTGATAAACATGTAAAACATGTCCTGACTCCTAAGTTATATGAGCATAAAGTACTTTATGCATAGATAACCTTCAGTCCATCTCAGAAATTTTGATATATTAAAAAGTTTGCGCAGTAGACCTTAAATTATTACAAGAATATGGAATAAAATCTGTAACGACCCTATACTAATAATACTGATAAAAGACAATTTATATAATGTTACAAATCCTAAAATTACTTTAAACTATATTTAAAAAAAAGGTAATGTCATCAAATATGTATACAACGTTACAACTCTGAATAAATTCTATGTAAGTAAATCAGGAAAAAATCATAATATTTCTCATGATATACTGTTAATATAAACTAAGACTATATTGTCGTAAAGTGACAATCTAAGAGCTAAGGAGTACAAATGATACAATTAATAGAAAATATATACTAGCATAAAATGTTTTCAAATACACCGGTTAAACAAAAGTTTGTCCGATTGTTTACTCTTGTGCACTGAGTAAATGTATTCACGATCTCTATAATGCTAGATGGAAAACCTAAAGACTAGTGGATTATACTATAACTAAGCTAATTAATATGTTAATCAAATAAAGTTCATTTAGCAAGCAACCTCGACAAATCAATATATCAATATAAATACAATATCGTAAATACTTAAAAATCTATGTAGAAAAATTAACCCCATAGATCCGTTTTTAAAGTTATTGTTTACTGTTCGATTATTTTATGTTGCCATTGAATTAAGACTAATATCGTATAACGACGTTGAACAAACCAATAAAATATTGCTATTTTAATTATAAATTAAAGAAATTTTCTGTTTATAATATTAGATCATTATCGCCATAGTCGGTTCACTTGTTACATATTTACTTTAGGGCTGTCGAGAGAAATAGAGGCATGAAAATAGACCTCCGCTTTAAATTTTTGTGATATCCAAAATAATTGTTCTTAACTAGGTGAAATTCTTTTTTTTTTAATTTTTCGTGGAGGACTAAGAAAAGGGTATGTGTAGAAAAACAAATACTCTCAAAATAATGACGATTTCTTTAAAACATGTAGTGGGTTTTTAGGGTTTTGCTTTGCTTTACTTTCTTTCAGAAGGAAGATATTTAACATAAGGATACTACAGGCCAAAATTAGAAAACTTGTATGTATGAGGTCATCAATTTTCTATCCTACCTCCGACGCCACCTGATAAATGATATTTAAGAAAATATTGGAATTAAATATCTGCTTTCACGTTTTCTACTATATTTATAATGAGCAGTGATACTTCAAATATCGTTGGAACCATTCAAATTTAGTGAGACAATTAATAGAATAGAACAGAACAGAATAGAATGGAATGGAATGGAATGGAATGGAATAGAATGGAATGGAATAGAATGGAATGGAATAGAATGGAATGGAATGTAATGAAATGGAATGGAATGAAATGGAATGGAATGGAATGGAACGGAATGGAATGGAACTGAACAGAACAGAACAGAACAGAACAGAACAGAATAGAATAGAATAGCATGGAATGAAATGGAAATCTTGTCCAAGGTCCCCGCAAAAACCAATGGTAAAGGCCTCAGTGAAAATATCTAAAATTCCGAAAAACCTTCATGTGTGCTTTATGGACACAACGCTTAATTCATGGTTCAGCTACCAGAAGCATAAGAAATCGGAAAAATGTGCCATGTAACTGTATGCATATGCCATTTTTTCCACGATTATCTATGGAATGTCTACGAGAATTGATGTTCGTAACTTATCGAATAAACTTTTCACCAGCATATACACAAGATATATTATTGACAGCCCAACAGGAAGAAGTCACGATCTTCGAACTTCACCGATATACAAATAAACCAGGCTTTATTAAAGTACTACGGCTTTCAACAAAACCTGGTCCATCCAATATCGGCTGAGTTCTCCGATCTGCTGTCCTTCTCTTTGTTCGGCTGCCAACGATATATACTGGTGACAAATTCACTTGATAAATTTCGAAAGTCAGTCCTCTCAAATATTTCACGACTAATCGTGAAAAAATGACATATACGCAAGTGCTTGACACAGTTTGCTGACTGTCCGATACTTCTGGAGGCTATATCGCCCATTATTAAGTATTGTATTCATGAGGACTTCACATGAGCGAGAATTTTCCGAAATTCCAGCCACTTTGACAGAAAAGCCCTGATTCTGTATGAGAAACAATGGAAAGCATTTGATCAGTCGAGGTCCGTTTTTGAAAACCAACATCAAACCCAATTTATCCGACAAAAGAGAATTTTAAAATTAATTGGATGGAATCTGCGGTAGGTTCTTGATGAAACATATTCGATAGAATTATAGAATTATAAATATTCAAAAGAATAGTTACAATACGCACTTGGTTTATTATTTCATTAGTTTTTTTTCAGACTTCCCTGACATATGTTTCGGTCTTGCGACCATTATCAAAGAGTCTTAAAAGCTGATCTGAAAGTGGTGGTTGACAGTATATATCTTACAAATCCTTTACCCACCTAGAGGGGGATAATAATTTGATTGGCTATTTCTTAAAATTTAACAATACAGGCCGGAACTACGAACTTAATTTTAATTTTATTACTGTGTCTAGTACAGGAATGTTCATAAATTCTGTTTGTGTATTTGTAACGTTTTTACGGTTTCTTAGGGCCTTCTTAATTTCTAAACTTTCAAGCATGTCTAGGATTTTTCCTTTGTTTGATTATGCAAAAGTTTAACACTATTACCGTTAAAAACGTGATTTTGCTCAATGCAATGTTCGGCGAAACCAGTACATAATAAAAAGTCAACTGGTTTCGCCGAACATTGCATTGAGCACAATCACGTTTTTAACGGTAGTAGTGTTAAACTTTTGCATAATGCAAATAAAGGAAAAATCCTAGACATGCTTAAAATTTTAGAAATTAAGAAGGCCCTAAGAACCCTTAAATACGTTACAAATACACAAACAGAATTTATGAACAATCCTGTACTAGACACAGTAATAAAATTAAGTTCGTAGTTCCGGCCTATATTGTTAAATTTTAAGAAATAGCAAATCAAGCTATTATCCCCCTCTAGGTGGGTACAGGATTTGTAAGATATATACTGTGAACCATCACTTTCAGGTCAGTTATTAAGACTCTTTGATTCTGGTCGCAAGGCCGAAACATATGTCAGAGAAATCTGGGAAAAAAACTAATGAAACAATAAACCAAGTGCGTATTGTAAATATTCTTTTGAATATTTATAAGGATTTTAAAATTATTACGAGATTTACGATTTTTTATATAATAAATCTACAGACATGGTGTCATTGAGGCAAGAATGAAGATTTTGGAAAAGAACCATACTAAAGAAAATATACGTTCTATTAAATTGAGTGATGTGAAAGACGATGTGGAAGGTGATCTGGAATATTCAATACTTTGAGCCTGGCGCAAAGGCGACGATATGTAAAAGCCCTTCTGGGAAAATTTAAATGAAACCCAAATAACTTTTCAAATACTAAAAAAGTAATTTTAAAAAAATGTCTAACTAAAAGTAAATAATTTCAAATAATCTAAATCGTTTAATAAACTTTCTTGGATAATAAGTTAATAATTTCATTGCATTTCAATATGTAATTATTTAATGAAAATAGTATGTTCATAACTTGTTTAGAACACGAGTAAAAAAATAATTAAGCTAATTGGTCAGGCCTCAGTATGGAGGTAGTGACTGAGGTGGGAAAGGTGAGCTGATGTCATGCCCAATTGATTTCTTGCGACTTGTAATATCGTCACATAAATATCTTACCTCTAATAAAAATTCCAAACTTTAGAAATGATAAACTACTCAGTGTGAATTGTTTGTTTTATACATTTAATGTTTCTAAATAAAAATTCCTTACATTACAAATTGCAAAAGGATTAAAAACGCATTTTATTTTTTGTTTTCCTTTCGCTGAAGTTATATATTGTCACAAGACGCTCAAAGACCCCACCCTGTAAAATAATGGGGAAGGTCGCCGTGGAGTTATTACTAAATTTAAAAGAAATACATATTTTTATATTCAATTTTATATTAGAAACTGTACAAATAACTCCACGGGCGACGGCAATAGGATATTTCCGGTGGCGTTATATGCGAGTTAGCATTCTAATAAAATAGTGTCATATTAGAATAGTGCTGACTCGGATATCGGGCCAACGGAAATGGGTGGAAAAATGAAAAAGAAAATGGGTGGGCCAAAATCAAGAAAGGCAGAGACAGACTCTGACGAAGAGGATGAAAGACCGAAAAAAAAGAACGGCGATGCCGAGGAAAAATCGAAAAGTAAGAAAAAAGCCAAGGACTCTGACGATGATGAAAAATCTAAGAAAAAGGATGATTCCGATAATGACGATGAAGCTCCTAAACGGGATAAGAGAAAAACCGAAGCTGTAGTGGACATCAAAAAGGATAGGAAAGGAGGCAAAATCAAGGAAAAGGAAAAATCTGCCTTCGAAAAGGGCCTGGAGGCTGAAAAGATCATAGGTGCGTCAGATACGACCGGACAATTAATGTTTTTGATGAAATGGAAGGGCAGTGATGACACGGATCTTGTGTATGCAAAGAAAGCCAACGTAAAATGCCCTCAGGTAGTAATTAAGTTTTATGAGGAACGAATTGCCTGGCACACACCCGAAGAATCGAATTAGTATACAAGCATGATCTCGAACTATTGCGTCTCTCGAGAAATGTATTAGATGTTACGTGTGTGGGGGACAGAAGCAATAGTTTCGATAAATTAACATTTCTATTGTATAAAAGTTATCATTTCTTAGGTTGGGTGCAGGTTATAAAGCCATTTTTATAATAAGTCCGCTTTTTATTTCCCTGTAATGGATTTTTTCGTTCTGCAAGTAACCATTAATCGTTTTTGACATCTAACTTGGGTACATTATTTTTAAGAATTCGCGACACCAGGCGGGGTCCTTGAGTGTCTTCTGACAATATAATAACTGGTCTATATCTTTGAAAGTTTCTATGACATTAATTTTATTCCTCCATTATAAATATTAGTTTTTACAAATTGAATTATAATAAGATGATTATTCTTTGACCGACTATGACAATATTGGTCTTACATTATAAGAAACAGCTGAAGAGCTCAAATTTTGGCGTATTTATAAAAATATAGAAAACGGGCTTTGAGATATGACCGTCATTTTTTATTCCATTATTTTTTGAAATTTAAGCGCATAACTAATCAGTAGATATTAGATTCGATTCAAACACAACATCAAAGGGATCGAGTAATAAACTTAAAAATTGGAACGGAGAATCTAAAGGTATAATTTCTCTTGCGAACTTCTCAAAGGAGACATATATAACTAATTGATAAAATAAATTTCTTAAAATAACTAGAATACTAAAACTAAGCACTGGAAGGTATTGTCGGTTTTCAATTTCTCGCAACAGTTCTCGAAAAATATGGATTGTCCAACCAAGATGTTAACCTGAAATTTATTTATTATATACCTCACTTCTAATCATTCAAGAGTTCAATAATTAACTTTCGACAGTTTTTTTAAAACGATAAAAAATTAAATATTCACGATGTTAAAGTTTTAACCCGTAAAGTGTTAAATTATACCTATACATTTCACAAAGATTGCATGATAAATTTTAAAAACATTCAGTTGTTGTTGTTTATTATTATTATTATTATTATTATTATTATTATTAGCCGTTACTCGAGTCCGAGTATAAAAATGTTACAGCCGATAGATTGTGTACAATAAAAAACAAGTAAAAGGTGTAGTCTATTGTAATTCCCATTCATCTACGGTGCGCACGACTATGGCTATAGAGGCCAATTCGGGAGAGCACATGTCGACCGCAGTCAGGACAAACATAGACCTGGTTAGGTCTTGGATTCGGCCTTCTTGCAGCAACATTTCCTTGATAGCTGGCCACAATCTCTCGCCATTCGGTTCTGTCCGCTGCAAGTTGTTCCCATTGCTCGTCTGCAATACCGCAGGATTTTAGATTTTCATGGAGAGCGTCTTTGAACCTCTTTCGTTGACCGCCACGCCTTCTTCTACCGCTTAGCAATTCACCATAAAGTGTACATTTAGGAAGGCGGTTATCATGCATACGATGAACGTGACCTGCCCATCTTAGGCGTGCTCTTGAAATAAGCACTTCAATTGGAAGGCTGTTTGCTCTCCTGAGTACTTCCACGTTTGATATGTGATGGAACCAACGGATTTTCATCATACTTCTGAGGTGTCTTTGCTGAAAACGTTCTAATTCTTTCACATGACGACGGTAAGTGACCCAGCTTTCACATCCATATAGCAGTGTTGGAATGACAACTGCTCTGTAGGCAGCCATTTTGGTTGACAAAGTTTATTATATTTATATAAGCAGTTGCATGAAATTTTCAAGCGCAACTCTAATGAAAACTATATTTTTTGTAAACCTCTTGTTTTAGCACAAATGTCGTAGTTGAAATAGTGATACGTAAATTAGTCCATTGTATCCTATAAACACAATTTATATACAGTGTGTCCCACTTTTCACCACTACACCCGAATATCTCAGTCACTTGTTGATCCATTTAGATCAAATTTGCCATACTTTTTGTGTTTCAGATGTGATGAAAAAGTAATTAAAAAAATCTTTTGTTCAGAATTAAATAAGCCTACTATGACCAAAATAAATTGGCAAAAATTAGGAATGTATATTAGAAATTGAGATAGGGTTTTTATTTTTACAGAATCTTGTTCGGCATGACTTAAAACCCCTGAATACCAAATTTCGTTAAAAAATATTTATTCCTTTACAAAAAAGAAAACATATCTAAGATTTCAATAATAATCACCTTACTATTCGAGTTATTTATTGTCGGATATTTACATAACTTGGTAGTCGTGTAATAATGACGCTAATTAAGCATTAGGAGACATTTTTTATCTGAAACACTATTATGAAATAAATATTTGAAAATTGGCAGCTATTTTTTAAATACTTAGAACTCGGCATAACATGGAGTGCTTTGGAATGGATTTGAAATCGTATCAAATGTCAAATTAAACATAAACATGGATGCACAACAATTAAGTATTGCTGATAGAATTGAAATAATACGAATTGTTGGTGGCAGTGTGCACTCTTATCGAGATGCAGCCAGTATCTTCAGTTTGAGACATCCAGAACACCCACAGATTCACTACACCACAGTTGGTTCAAGTAATAGAATAGAATAGCATTGGATGAAGTAATATTACATGCTTTAACGCTGAACCACGTGTTCAGAGATTTATCTCTAAACTTTAATGTAGATGGAAATAAAATTTAGAGGTGCCTTAAAGGTCATAATTTGAAACCATATAAGCTCAAGTTTTTACATACTCTGGAAGGAGACACAGAGAGCAGATTGGAATATTGCTTCCGGGTACAGGGTTTCTATTTAAATTACACAAATTTTTGGAAAAAAAATATTTTCAGTGATGAGGCTACTTTTACAACAAATGGCGTTGTGTTATCGCAAAACAAAGTATTGGTCAAAGGTAAATCTACACTGTTATAAATTGTAAACGGCAATAAACCGAAAAAGTAAAGGTCTGATGTGGAATTTTAAATGAAACCTTGATTAGACCATTTCTCTTTGGTGGCACTTTAAATAGTGTGAGATTCCTATATTTTTTAATACATGAATTTCAAAATGCCGTTCAAAATTTACCTTTAGCTTTACAAAAACCTCTAATTCCAACTAGATGAGGCTTCCATTCATAATGCAGTAATAGTTAAAAACTGGCTGAATAACAGCTTCCCTATGCGTTGGATTGGAAGAAATAGGCCTTTAATTACGTAGCCACCTAGATCACCAGATGTCACCCCTATGGATTTTTATTTTTGCGGTACCATAAAAAATAAAGTCTTAAAAATAGGAAACAAAATAGAGCGGAACTATGTGGTAGAATTAGCATGTAATGAAATAACAGTTGAAGAATTAAGAAGTTTTTAAAAATAATAGTAAGATAATTGAAAAATGTACCAGAATTGATGCAGGACTAGTGATGTAAGATTATATTTCATATTTACTTTTTAAAATTATATTTTTGTTTAAGTAATAATTTTAAGTGTTGTTTAAGTTACAATGGCTACAAAAATAAAAGTTTAGTTACTGATATTTTTTTAAAAGAGAAAATATGTAATGCTTAATTGGCATCATTATTACGCAACTACCAAGTTATGTAAATATCCAAACAATAAATAACTCGAATAGTAGGTTGAATATTATTGAAATCTTAGATATGACTTTTTTGTAAAAGAATAAATATTTTTTAACGAAATTTGGTATACAGGAGTTTTAGGTCATGCCGAACAAGATTCTGTAAAAACAAAAACCCTATCTCAATCGCTAATATAAATTCCTAATTTTTGCCAATTTCTTTTGATCATAGTAGGCTTATTTAATATACAAAAAAAATTAAATAACTTTTTAATCACGATCTAAAACACAAGAAGTATACAAAATTAGATCTAAATCGATCAACAAATTACCGAGATATTGGGGTGTAGTTGTGAAAGTGAAACACACTGTATATTCGAAAACTGAAAGTATGTTGGTGCAATAAATATACACAATATAGCTATAAAAACTAAAAGAGCCTCATCAAGTATCTAAATTTTAATAATAAATGACTGAATTAAATAAAACGTTTGTAATATTACAGGGTGGCAGTTTCATCAACAGTAATTATTAGTAGTAATAAATAAATAAATAAACACCACATAAATTAGACAACCCCCAATTCCAGAAGCCAGGGCTTGTGCGGAAGGGGGTTACATATTGAAAAAACGCGGACATACAACCATTTGTGTGTGTGATTAATCGCGATTGCCACCTCACGCCTTAACCCACTCGGCTATCGACCAGACAGAACCAATCAATACATTTAACAATCAATTAAACTGTGATTTTAGACCAGCATTTAAGAAAATATTGAAAACTTTGCTAGATCTGATTTTGGATCTAATAAAGTAGAAGCCATTAATAACTGTCACAACACCACGTGGTTGCCGTAAAGGTAGTTTTTGTTATACTTTTATGTTGTAATAACCAGCGCGCTGAAATATGTCTCACATTTACTTTCGTTGTTTACATTAACTGCATCTCTCTTCAACTAATCCGCATCGCCGCGCCGGCTACAATATGTTTGTTTGGAACTTTTCAATTTAATGAATGAATGAATGCTTCATTCACAATAGTGTGTAGATACAAATACCTAGACAAAATGCTGATAAAAAATTTCAATAATTTCTTAGCATGGGAAGAGGTACACGTAGGTTCAGATACTAACATTACAAACAAAAGTTATTTGTGAAGGTCTAGTTTTATGGTATTACAAAGGGTTGATGAAAATATAGGGCTAAATTATAAGCATTAGTTACCTAGGTAAAACAGAGGGATTTAAAATTCCTATTTTTGACACAGTATTTATTTGGTCACCTGCGTACGATATGTTTAGATATTTGTAATAATATAAATGGATGTTACTTACCTTAATTTCAGACGTTAATATTGGTGTAATTTTCACAAATGTACTGCGTTTTCCAATAAGAAAAACAAACTAATTTAATCAGCCTCATTGTTTGTGGACAAATCGCAACTTCACAATAAATAAATAATAAATAAATAAACACCACAGAAATTAGACAACCCCCAGTTCCAGAAGCCAGTGCTTATGCAGAAGGGGGTTACACATTGAAAAAACGCGGACATACAACCATTTCCTTCGACAGTGCCATTGCCGGAGCCAGGATTCGAACCCGGTGGTGCGATGTCCGTGTGATTAATCGCGATTGCCACCTCTCGCCTTAACCCACTCGGCATCGACCAGAATATTTTTGGCGACTTAGCACATCTGCTCTCACTCGGCTCTATATGAAAACTAAAAGTTATTGGTACGAAGATACACAGAACAACTAAATCTATGTATCTATGGATTTGTATTAACTTTTTATTTTTATTTTTTTAAATTTAGTATGTACGTTATCAACACTGCAATTCAAAAAGTAAAACGAAGTGGAGGTCTATTAGCGAGTTTTATTAATACATAGTTTTCACAGAGAATTTTCTGAACAACCACAGGTTTGCAAAATTAGAAAAAGTTGAGAAATCTGAAAATTCTATGACCGTTCTCACTCAGCTGTTTATGAAAATTAAGAAAAATCATTTTGTACCAAGACACAATCATCCAACTTTCTATGGATTCACTTTCCGAATTTCTGTGTTGTAGATTGTAGATTGTTCCAGGCGTCGCTTGGCTCTGAATAGCTTCACTTCAACCTAAAATATATTTTGTGATTTACCCTACACCTAGTTACTGTCCAGGATTAATACCTTGCATTCACAAAGTATATGTTCCGCAGTTTCAGTTGCAGCATCTCAATATCTGCATTCGTCGTCTACTGCCTTGTTCATATTCTTGAGATGATATCTCAAGAGATAGTGGCCAGTTAGAAGGCCTGTTATCAGTCTTAGTTCAGACTTTTCAAGTTAGAAAAGAGTTGTAGTAATCTTTGTCGAATAAGCATAAACTTTTTCGCTTACCTTTGGCCTGGAGTATTCCTCCAGTAGGACTCTTTCTGATACTTTTCCCATTTCTGGATCTTCTTCGTTAAATGTCCCTTGGCCAGGCTATAAAACGGTTCATGTCCAATGAACTGTGCTTCAGCTCCTTTTCTCGCAAGGCTGCCCAGCAAGTTCATTTACCTTGTACCCCCCTAATGCCCAGGCACCTCCATCAAGGTAACCTTGGCTAGTTGCTTTAGGGATTGTCTACATTCCTAGGCAATTTTCGACTCAAAGGTATAGGCACTTAGAGTTTTTAATTCTGCCCGACAATTTCTGTGTTTATCTTATATACAAAATTTTAAAAATAAAAGAGAAAAAACACACTTAGATTATCGTTTTGATTATCATGGTACCAAATTAACTTTTTTAAATTTTCATAAACAGCTGAGTGGGAGGGGATATAGAAATTTCAGAGATTTTTCAACATTTCCAACTTTGCAAACCTGTAGCGGTCCAGAAGATTAGCTGTGCAAGTTTTATTTTTCGCACAATTAATTTTTGCAGAAATGAATGTTAATAAAACTCACTAATAGACTTCCACTTCGTTTGACTTTTTGAATTCCAGTGTTCATAACATGCATTATGAATTTCAAAGAAAAAAAATAAATCCAGGGATACATATGCTCTTTTTATATCATCATGCCAAATAACTTATGTTGTTATTTTCATAAACAACTAAGTGAGAATAGCTATTATAATAGATAATATTGGCACTGTAATTTTATTACATGTTGTTATTTAAATAAAGTTTTAATTATTGGGTTGAGCGCAATTTTGAACATTTATTTGTTACGCACGTCTAGGCATATATAGTAAGTGTTTCTTATACCTATGTTCAAATGAACGACCAGTTTGTCCTATGAAGAAGGCACTACAATCTACTGCAGTCATATTAGGTTTTTAGGCGAAAAAATTATACATTTTTTAAATTTTGTCAATAACCACTTAAAAGGGTTGCGAATATGGGCCAGAAAATTGTCTACCTCTATTGTTGATAGAACATCCTCTTTATGGCGAAAATTACCACCCAAATAATAAGACGGTAATTTTTAAATTTGCCTCGGAAAACGTCATACCTCAAAATAGTATCACAACAAATGTTCCTCATAAAGCTCTACACAAAAAAAGTTATATAAACTATATAGTTAACCTTATAAGTTTTCTTGCAATCGAAGCTCAAAATTAGGTACTTAATATAGAAAAAACGGTGTGCGCTTTTCACTGCAAATATATTTAAATGAGACAGTTCCACGCAAAAAATGATAGGGAAGAGAATTGTAGAGCTGAGTTTTTTCTACCAAATGTATGTATGTCATG
Organism: Leptura quadrifasciata; assembly: GCA_963675555.1. Taxonomy (NCBI): domain Eukaryota; kingdom Metazoa; phylum Arthropoda; class Insecta; order Coleoptera; family Cerambycidae; genus Leptura; species Leptura quadrifasciata. The sequence continues at coordinate 52,736,895 of OY776682.1, read as the reverse complement.
CATTTTTCTTAAGACATAATAGAGCTTGTATGGCTTTGTTGCAAAAGTATTGAGCTCGTTTCCACACCACCCACGAGGTAAAGCTCCCGGCGCGCTTTTTTTTTAGTGGTTTCCCTTTTAGGCCTAATCCACTATATTTTTATTTATTTTTCCTCGTTTTTATAATCAAGTGATTTTTCTTCAATCGTAAAATTTAGGTAACCTTGCCTATTACAATCTCACATCGAGGCACAGCGTAATCCAATTTTACAACAGCTGCACTTTTTCACAATCCATTTTGGAGCTACAAGATATTAATTTAAGGAACGATGTGTGTACAGGAGGCATAACATCTTTAATTTCTCCAGCCCTATTACAACGTATCGATATTCCTGCCCTTCCTTACCTTGATCTGGTGACAAACATGGTAACTATGCTTCTTTGCGGTTGCTAATGTTGGAGGTACCCTTGAAAGAGTTACAGCTCTATGAGACTGACTTACTAGCTTAATACATGAAATTAATATTTGTTTATTCAAAGGAGTCTCCTTTTGAGGTGTCTTATATAAAGTCCTTTCTATTCTTCAACAAGTTTACCGTCTGAATCTGAACCTTTCCAAGAAAAGCTGATGTTGTGTCGCATCCAAAAAAATATAGATTTTTTATAATTGTGCAAAAGAATCGAAGAATATAAATCATAAGAACTATAGCATCTCTTCCGTATGCTTCCATGGGTTTCTCCCGAAAATCTAATGTTTTTGTCGTCAGAATCAAGGGCCTTATGGAGTATATAAAGACTAATTCTGGTCTGACGGTAACTAAGTTGTCATGCTAATAGGACTTATCGATAGCTGTTTCAATAATTAACAAATCAGTATAATCATCTGCCATATTCATATTAAATTCCCTCATATTTAAATTTTCTTTTAAACTGCGAGATAAGCCGCTCTTTATTAGTGAAGTTGTTGAGGGTGTTTTTCTTTTTGAGGGGGCATTCAAAGACATATTTTCATCGCAGACTAACCCAGCAAAACGACGATTTAATAGCTTATGTTATTGTTTGATGCTCTCCAAGGTGCTACGATGTTATTCTGCGGAATTTATCTAAACCATCCACTATCCTTCCCAAAATTTAGTGGGGTTATTCCCAGTAAGTAATCAGTAGATATGACTTAAAGAGAATACATTTTTTGCAGAAATGCGCATTTTAGACATTAGCGTTGTTAATAGCGCACACTGGCAAAGGACTCCCATAAAATCAATTTGAGAAAAACAGAGGAGCTGGTAATATGGTCTTCACCACCAGACCTTATCAGGTCTATTGTGGTGCCCCTAAAACATATTCCTTATAGTACCTTATCCAGCTTTGTTCTTTGTACTAAACTCCACAGCTTTGATAAAGGCCCTTTTGTATAGCTGTCCTCCTTTGGTTTTTCTTCTCCGAGTACTTGGAATTTGTCTCGCCAGGCCTTCACAGTGGCACAATACGTGAACTGAGGTTTCCTCTTTCTCTTGACAGAACCTGCATGTTGCGTCCTCTGCCAGGCCCATTAGACTCATGTGTCTATTGAGCCGGCAGTGCCCAGTTAGAAGGCGTACTATTACTCTGATGGTCTTCTTATTCTAGCTTAGTAGATCTTCCGTGAATTTGGCCGAACGTTCTTTAATGAACTCTTTGGCCTGTCTTTGTCTTGGGAGATTTCTCCACCATTAAAAAGATATATTTTGCACCCATTCCTTAGTGGCTGCTCGTATGTATGGCTTTGCCATACCACAAAAGAGCTCTGGTCCTATTGGGGCTTTGAGTGCGCCTTACTTGGACAGTTCATCAGCCTTTTCGTTTCCTGTGTGTCCCTCGTATCCTGGTACCCATGCTAACGTCACTCTTTCTGACTTCCCAGCTCTATAAGGGCCGTCAAGCAGTCCCACACCAATCTTCAGTTAATTTGCATGGAACTGATTTCTTTTATTGCCGCTTGGCTATCAGAGAAAATGGCAATCGACTGGTTAACAGTGCCTTGTCTTATTATCTCCCTTGTGCAACAGTATATGGCGATCACTTCAGCCTGAAACACGGTTGCGTATTTCCCTATTATCGGGATACTGGCTTTTGACTTTGTCCCGTAAATCCCGGCTCCGACTCCTTGTTCTGTCTTGAAGCCGTCAGTGTACCAGACTGTTTGTGCTTTTATGGGAGGACCGTTTTTCAAGTCTTCCCTGTCTGGTATTACAGTCTGAAAATTCTTATTGAAGTTATACCTTGGGACCATTACATCCGTGGGCATGCCTAAGATAGGATCAGTCCTCATCTCTGAGTATAACTTCCGGTACTCCGTCCCGTATTGCTGGTTAATTGGCATTTGGCCTTGCATTAACCTGTACGCCACTGACCGAGCTTTGCCTTGTATGAATATGTGTAATGGTGGCAGGTCCAAGAGAACCTCAAGTGCAGCCATAAGAGCAATTTTTATGGCCCCCGTGGCGTATAGGCAAGTAAACCTTTATACGCCACTTAACAGCCTTATTGCACCCGACTGCACCGCCTTAGTCCACTATACCACTGATCCATAGGTTATCATGGGTCTCACTACCTTGGTGTATAACCACAAGTTCATTTTGGGATTTAGTCCCCAGTTTTTTCCACGCATTTGCTACACCATCCCAGGGCGATTGTTGCTTTCTGTGTGACTTTTTGGATGTGGGAATTCTATGTTAATTTTTGGTCAAAGATGACTCCTAAAAATTTTACCTCACACGCAAATAGAATTTCAACTCCGTTAAGCTTGTAAAAATTGCTTGTATGTAAAAATGACGACTGGTTTTGTGGGGATTTATAGAGAATCTTCCCTTACAACACTTTGTTGACAACATTTAGGGCTCCTTGCGAATGCTCCGTTATCGTATTCGTGAATCGTCCCTTAACAACTATTGCCAGATCATCAGCATATCCTAAGCAATAGAAGCTTTCTGTGGACAATTTCCGAAGAAGTTCGTCAACCAGGTTTTCCCACAGTAGTGGAGATAGTACTCCTCCATGGGGGCAGCCTGTGCTCACTTTCGCCTCAATGGAAGCTTGGATATTATAGTACTATTGTCTAGGATGACTTCAATCCACCCACAGATCACTGTTGGGACCGCTCTGTTTGATAATGCCCTCGTTAGTGTGTGCGTTGTCGTGTTATTAAATGCTTCTTTTAAGTCTAGAAATATTACTACTGCCATTTTCTTGTCATCTGAGGACTTTGCTAGTAGTCTGCTTAATTCAACCAACGCAAGGTATGTCGACCTCCCCGGCTGGTATGCATATTGACGTTAACTCAGGGAGTTTTCTCTTAGTAATTCGTCTCTAATTTGAGATATTTGGCACGTAGATAAAACTTCCGTTTTTCCATATTACGAAAAAGTCACCTAATTTTTAGCTTCGATTGCAAGAAAACCGACAGATACTAGAGCAATACATTATTATTTAGGAATTACTCAACCGAGACTCCCACACTGATAAGCAATTACCTAGTTTTCATCTTTATGCCGATGTCCTTTCATCTGCGCTTGTCATATAGACGTTCTAAGTTTAAAGAATCATTATTAGCAAACTAAAACTAAGAAACTACTCAACTTCTCGGCATTTATATGAACATTCTTAATTCCAAATGTGAAAGCATTAGGCACAAACCATTGTAGAGTATATCAAAACAACTACCTTATCCCAGTTAATACTAGAAGAAATTTGATTATTTAATAGAATTCATAGCATTTTCAAACAAAAAAATAAAAATAAAAATTCAAAGAACTTACTCCAGAACTTTCACATGATAAAAGTTAAATCATCAACAACGATATTAACACTAACCTTTAGATTCCAGTTGGAAGCTTCACGTGTCTTCAGAGACCTCACTGTACAATTTATGTTGAAATTTTGTGTTCACGTCAAAATATTCTGCTGTCAGATTAAAGTCTGACATTATTTTGATTAAATATATAGAGATAGTAACTAAACAATCATACTACTTGTATCCCTTTATAAATTTTTTTTACTTACATTTCATTTCTTGATAGATGAGTACTAGAAAAATATATTACTTAGTGAAAGCTTCCAGCTGGGATCTATATTTTAGTTTGTGTTTGTTAATAATGTTTATTTAAATTTAGTACCTTTTATGACATGTTCAGATGAACCAATATCGATTGATATACAGATAAAAACTAGGTAATGTCTTATCAGTCTTCTATCAGTTTTGTTTGAGTAATTCCTAAATAATGTAGAATTTTATGGGGAACATGTTTACTTCATTGACGTTTTTTGCTGGAGTAATGTTTCACGAGATAAATTTAAGAACTACTCAAGTTCATTTTGGGGGGGTTATTTTCGCCATAAAGACGGGACGTCCCCTTTATCCACGGTAGGGGTGGGAACTTTTTTGGTCCATATTGGCAGCCCTGTTATAAGCACCCCAATTTTTAAACTGACTAACAAAAACTATTTAAAATAACCTGTTTTAGTATGTGTTCGCATATTAAATAGAGATAATGAAAAATACATATCTCTAATGTATTATGGCATCAATTTCGAAAGAGTCAGTAATATTTTGTTGGTGCATAATCTGAAAGTTAATTTTAAGTCAACCTCTCAATTGTCCAATATACTGTATAATGCTCAAAATAAAATTAACCAATCTATATTCAACACATTAGTTTATTATTAATAATTTTGGAAAATTATCGAAAGTGGTATAAATTTTAGTAAGTAGGTATAATAAAATTTTTACACCTACCTAAACGCTACAAGCGTTCAAAATATCTATAAATAATTTTCCGAATTTTTCCGACGTTCAATAATTTTAACCTAAAACAGAAGAATTAACTGGAATGTAGAAAACATATAACATTTACATTCAAGGCAAAATTTACTTTGTTTTAGTGTTTCCCTCAATAAGTTTTTTAATACTTTCAGATAGTAGAACCTAAAACATAAATTAATTAAAGATACCGAAAATTTTTACTGTAATCTACATGTGCAATATATTTGTTCATTTTTGTTTCAAATTTCCTTTACTAGTGCGTCTAGAAGTTTTTCTTCATAAAAACTCCTCTACCTAAGTTAACCTATCCTTTAGAGAACAAATCTATGTTACACTTTCAAGGGCCATAGTTTCATACACCATAATAACCTATCTGAAAATATTTTAAAGAAGAAAACCCTGCAAAGCCTTTGCCATTTCATAGTATATACATTTTGCATAATAACTCTCATCTATTGGAACCTATTTCATGATCGGTAGCTCCTTATAAACAATTATTTTTATCTTAAAAATTCTGCAGAGTTTTCTCAATTTTTGTGACTGAATATTTTGAAAATGTTCTAACCTATCTAATTTTTTCTTGTTAAATTATAGTTAAAAAATGGATCTTACCATTTAAAGGTAATGTTTTGAATGAAATCGCCCATAAATCGATTATATATTGTCATTATCTCATCCATGTTCCAGAGATTACTAATCATTCTCTTCAATTATAATACATTATGAAACAATCCTTTAGCCATAATAGAAGCATCCAGCACTTGGTATAAAATGAAGTTTTTCTTAATTGTTGCTTTTACGGAAACTCTTCCATGATATTGTACTTTAGATATAAACACACTTCAGCATTCACAAATACTGCTGCCGCTTCAAGTTATCAAAATTTATTTGAACTAGCCATAGAGATTATGCAACAATAAAAATTACTTGCAATTATGGGTATTTTGATAATAAGATATTAATTATTATCGATTTGGAATAATAATCAAAACAAATTGCATAAACGTGAAAGAGGATCAGTGGACAGAAAAAGGATATGTGGAAAGAGTAAGAAAAAAATAATCAAACGTCTCTTGTTTGAACAATTGCTATTACTTCAATTTATAACTTAAAGAGAGTGTATATTCCACCAGAAGATAGTGTGTACATGAACAGCAAAGAGATATCTGTATGAAAAAAATATTAGATAACAGTCAAACAATAAAAAGCGAAGAAATATCCAAGAAATCAACACACGTAAATCGCAACAAAACTTAAAACGCCTACCATTCACTTTGTTTGTGCCTTCTTTGAATCAAGCTAGAAAATAGCAAATATATAATCGACAAATTTTACAGAGTTGCTTGCAAACGATCAACATCCTGTAATCATATACACATGGCGCAAGTGATAATAAAATGAAGAAAGGAAAATGTTATGGATTACATTCTTTTTCTCAACTAAGCTGTGAGGCCTGTACGTGAGATGCATCAATATTATTGATACTTATGTTTAATGTAAATATTTATTTTAATTTTACCGTGTGAATAACAATAACAAATTCGTAACCATAATTTAATTATTAATTAGGAGAGGAAAACTATTGGTTATTGATTTTAATTTACTATAGTAAAGATGTTATTAAAAGGCGTTGATTCTTTTGGAGATAATTTTGTAAAGATTTTCTGAGTATACTTTTTTAACGATTTCTTTACTGTACAATTTCAGGTCAAATAAGTTTATATATCGTTAGGTGTTGCAGGAATTTCTATATTTTGATTGACTTCTAATCTAGCTCTGATCTATGATTTTCTCTAATATTATTTTTATAATTATATTTCGAATACAAACCACCCCATACTGTGTTTCCTCCATATCTTAGACTCAATTCAATCAAAGTATGTATATAATTATACTTCTTGTTCAGCATGTCTCTTAGTTTTTAAACTCATACGTTAATCTTTTAAAATATTTTTTTGAGGTACTTTGCATGTACATTTATTCTATTTTAAATAATGATCAACCATTAACCTCAAATATTTTTTGTCATCAACTCTGTTTACTTTACCACAAACACAATTTACATTATTTTCACAAGATACTTCGTAGACAAAAATTGGTTGCTTTCTAGTTGATCATTCAATGACAATGAATATTTAAAATGTTTATTATCTTCAAACCATTTTCTACTTTACTATATACATTGTTTCGTGTATTGTCTATGAAAAAGTAATTTCTATTAAAATATTCCTAATTGTTGTGAACAGTAGCACAATGTTTGTCCTCTGGAGAGCATTAGTATCACCTGTTGGTACTTGCCGTTCGACAATTTAATAAATATTTATTACATTTGAAATGTCTCTTTCTTAAGTGAATTTTTCCATGTCGTGAGCAGTATCACAACTTATACTGTGAAGAGCAGTAGAATTGCTATTTTTCCAGTTCAATATTTAAAAGAATATTTATAGCATATAAAATATCCATTTTATGAGTAAATTTTTCCCTATGGGGCATTATTACAACTTACAATCCGTTGAAAAATATTTAATGGTTAAAAAATGATTTATTTTAAACATTCCTCCTTCTTGTGAGCAGTATCACAACGTCTGCCTTCTGGGGGCAGTAGTACTATGTCTTGGTACTTATCCTTCGATAATTAAGAAATATTTATTACATAGTATCATAACTTACATTCTATTGAAAAAATTTATTATTGGAAAGTGATCCCGTGTTGTGGATCGTCATTTTTCCTATCGATGATTAAAGAAAAATTATTAGATATGAAATATCCACCTTTTAATTAAGTAATTTTTTCCCGTTGTGAGCAGTATCACAAGTTGCACTCCGTTGAAAAATATATATTGCATAAAAAGTGATTTCTATTAAAATATTCCTAATTAGTGTGAACAGTATCACAACGTGTGTCCTCTGGAGGACTAGTATTGCCTCTTGGTAGTTGCCATTCGATAATTGAAAAAATATTTATTACCTATGAAATGTCTTTTTCTTAAGTGAACTATTCTGTTATGAGTAGTGTCACAACTTATACTCCGCTGAAAATTTTTTTTTATACAGAATGTAATTTTTTTCCTAAAAGATCCTATGTTGTGATCAATTTTTTTTGCTTATCGATAATTAAAAAAACGTATGAAAAATATGAAATATCTACTTCTTAAGTTTTTTTTCTCGTTGTGAACGACTCTTCCTTGTTGTGCACAGTATCATCTCTGAGTAGCAGTAGTATTGCTATCTTTTCAGTTCGATATTTAGAAAAATGTTTACAGCATAGAATATATCCATTCCCTAAGCAAATTTGTCCGTTTCGGGCATTATCACAATTTGCACTCCGTCGGTTGAAAAATATTTATTAGTTTGAAAATGAATTATTTTAAACATTCTCCCTTCTCGTGAGCAGTATCATAACTTGTGCTCTCTGGGAGCAGTGTACAACCTACTGGTACTTGCCCTTCGATAATTAAAAAAATATTTATTACATATGAAGTATCTATTTCCTCAGCAATTTTTTTCCGGTTCTAAGCAGTGTCATAACTTGCACTCCATTGAAAAAAATTTATTACGTAAAAAGTGATTTTTATTAAATTATTCTAAATTGTTGTGAACAGTATCACAACGTGTGTCCTCTGGAGGACTAGTATTGCCCCTTGGTACTTGCCATTCGATAATTTAAAAAATATTTATTGCGTATGAAATATCTCTTTCTTAGTATCACAACTTATACTTCGCTGAAAAAATTTTTTTATACAGAAAGTAATTTTTTTCCTAAAACATTCTATGTTGTGATCCGCTTTTCGCTTATAGATAATTTAAAAAACGTACGAAAAATATGGAATATCTACTTCCTTAGTTTTTTTTCTCGTTGTGAACGACTCTTCCTTGTTGTGAACAGTATCATCTCTGAGGAGCAGTAGTATTGCTATCTTTTCAGTTCGATATTTAGAAAAATATTTACAACATAGAATATATCCATTCCCTAAGCAAATTTGTCCGTTTCGGGCATTATCACAATTTGCACTCCGTCGGTTGAAAAATATTTATTAGTTTGAAAATGAATTATTTTAAACATTCTCCCTTCTCATGAGCAGTATCACAACTTGTGCTCTCTGGGAGCAATGTACTACCTACTGGTACTTGGCCTTCGATAATTAAAAAAATATTTATTACATATGAAGTATCTATTTCCTCAACAAATTTTTTCCGGTTCTAAGCAGTATCATAACTTGCACAAATTTATTACGTAAAAAGTGATTTCTTTTAATTTATTCTAAATTGTTGTGAACAGTATCACAACGTGTGTCCTCTAGAAGGCTAATATTGCCTCTTGGTAGTTGCCATTCGATAATTTAGAAAAATATTTATTACGTATGAAATGTCTCTTTTCTAAGTGAATTATTCTCCGTTGTGAGCAGTATCACAACTTGTGCTCCCCTGAAAAATTTTTTTTATGTAGAAAGTGATTTTTTCCTAAAACATCCCATGGTGTGATCAGTTTCTTTTGCAAATCGATAATTTAAAAAAAAATACGAAAAATGTGAAGTATTTTTTTCTCGTTGAGAACGACTCCCCTTGTTGTGAACAGTATCATCTCTTAGAAGCAGTAGTTTTGATATTTTTTCAGTTCAATATTTCAAAAATATTTATAGCATAAAAAATATTCATTTCCCAAGTTATTTGTCCATTTCGTGCATTATCACAACTTGCACTCCGTCCGTTGAAAAATATTTATTAGTGCCCTCTGAGCAGTGTTATAACTTGCACTCCGTTGAAAAATAATTATTGCGTAAAAAGTGATTTCTATTAAATTATTCTAAACTGATGTGAACAGTATCACAACGTGTGTCCTCTGTAGGGCGTTAGTATTGCCGCTCGTTACTTGCCATTCGACAATGAAAAAAATATATTTATTACATATGAAATGTTTTTGTGCTAAGTGAAGTACCACAACTTATACTCCGCTGAAAGACATGTTTCATGTAGAAAGTGATTTTTCCTAAAACATGCCATGTTGTGAACAGTCTATTTTGCCTATCGATAACTGAAAAATATGAAAAATATGAAATATCTAATTTCTAAGGAATGACATGAAATGAAATGAATGAAATGAATGAAATGAATGAAATGAATGAAATGAATGAAATGAATGAAATGAATGAAATGAATGAAATGAATGAAATGAATGAAATGAATGAAATGAATGAAATGAATGAAATGAATGAAATGAATGAAATGAATGAAATGAATGAAATGAATGAAATGAATGAAATGAATGAAATGAATGAAATGAATGAAATGAATGAAATGAATGAAATGAATGAAATGAATGAAATGAATGAAATGAATGAAATGAATGAAATGAATGAAATGAATGAAATGAATGAAATGAATGAAATGAATGAAATGAATGAAATGAATGAAATACCTATTTTTTTTTTTCGCTGTGAGCTATGTCATAAGTTGCAGATCGTTCAAAGATACTTATTGCATAAAAAATGACTCCGTCTTATTGTGAACAGCATAACATCTATGAGGTATTACTATTTTTCCAGTTCAATATTTAAAAAAATATTTATAACATGTAAAATATCCATTTCCTAAGTAAATTTTTCCCTTGCGGGCATTATCACAACTTGAACGCAGTTGAGAAATATTTTATTAGTTGAAGAATGATTTATTTTAACATTCCCCCTTCTTATGAGCAGTATCACAACATGTGCCCTTTATGGGCAGTAGTACTATTTATTGGTACTTGCCTTTCGATAATTAAAAAATATTTATTAGGTATCAAGTATATATTTCCCGAGCAAACTATCTCCCGTTGTGAACAGTAAGTATCATAACTTACACTCCGCCGAAAAAATTTATTATGTGAAAAGTGAGCCCATATTGTGGACCGTTTTCTTTCCTGTCGATAATTGAAAAATATATAATTACGCATTAAATATTTACCTTTTAAATATTTTTTTTCTGTTGTGAGCAGTATCACAACTTGCACTTCATTGAAAAATATTTGTTACGTAAAAAGTGATTTCTATTAAAATATTCCAAATTGTTGTGAACAGTATCACAATGTATGTCCTCTGGAGGGCTGTATTGCCTCTTGGTACTTCCCGTTCGATAATTAAAAAAATATATTTATTACATATGAAATGTGTTTTTGCTTAGTGAATTTTTCCCCGTTGTATGTAACAGTATCACAACTTATGCTCCGCTGAATAAAATTGCTCATGTATGAAGTGATTTTCCTTAGAACATCCCATGTTGTGAACAGTGTTTTTTAGGCAAAAAAGACCGTTTATAGGCATCTATAACTGCAAAATAATACGAAACATGAAATATCTGCTTTCAAAGTTTTTTTTTTTTTCATTGTGAGCAGTATCATAAGTTGCAGATTATTCAAAGATTGTTATTGCACAAAAAATGACTCCGTCTTGTTCTGAACAGTATAACATCTATGAGGAGCAGTAGTATTACTATTTTTCCAGTTCAATATTTAAAAAAATATTTATAACATGTAAAATATCCATTTCCTAAGTAAATTTTTCCCTTGCGGGCATTATCACAACTTGGACGCAGTTGAAAAATATTTTTTTAGTTGAAGAATGATTTATTTTAACATTCCTCCTTCTTGTGAGCAGTATCACAATATGTGCCCTCTATGGGCAGTAGTACTATCTATTGGTATTTGCCTTTCGATAATTAAAAAATATTTATTACTTATAAAGTATTTATTTCCCGAGCAAACTATCTCCCGTTATGAACAGTAGATATCAAAACTTACACTCCGCCGAAAAAATTTATTATGTAAAAAGTGATCCCATGTTGTGGACCGTTTTCTTTCCTGTCGATAATTGAAAAATATATAATTATGCATTAAATATCTACCTTTTAAATATTTTTTTTCTATTGTGAGCAGTATCACAACTTGCACTTCATTGAAAAATATTTGTTACGTAAAAAGTGATTTCTATTAAAATATTCCAAATTGTTGTGAACAGTATCACAACGTGTGTCCTCTGGAGGTCTAGTTTGCCTCTTGGTACTTCCCGTTCGATAATTAAAAAATATATTTGTTACATATGAAATGTGTTTTTGCTTAGTGAATTTTCCCCGTTGTGAGCAGTATCACAACTTATGCTCCGCTGAATAAAATTGTTCATGTATGAAGTGATTTTCCTTAAAACATCCCATGTTGTGAACAGTGTTTATTAGGCAAAAAAGACCGTTCATAGGCATCTATAACTGCAATATAATATGAAACATGAAATATCTGCTTCCAAATTTTTTTTTTTCGTTGTGAGCAGTATCATAAGTTGCAGATTGTTCAAAGATTGTTATTGCATAAAAAATGACTCCGTCTTATTGTGAACAGTATAACATCTATGAGGAGCAGTAGGATTACTATTTTTCCAATTCAGTATTTTAAAAAATATTTATAACATGTAAAATATCCATTTCCTAGGTAAATTTTTTCCCTTGCGGGCATTATCACAACTTGCACGCTGCTGAAAAATATTTGTTTAGTTGGAAAATGATTTATTTTAACATTCCTCCTTCTTGTGAGCAGTATCACAACATGTTCCCTCTATGGGCAGTAGTACTACCTATTGGTATTTGCCTTTCGATAATTAAAAAATATTTATTACGTATAAAGTATCTATTTCCCGAGCAAATTATCTCCCTTGTGAACAGTATCACAACTTACACTCCGCCGAAAAAATTTATTATTTAAAAAGTGATCCCATGTTGTGGACCGTTTTCTTTCCTGTCGATAATTGAAAAATATATAATTACGCAATAAATATCTAACTTTTAATTTTTTTTTCTGTTGTGAGCAGTATCACAACTTGCACTTCGTTGAAAAATATTTGTTACATAAAAAGTGATTTCTATTAAAATATTCCAAATTGTTGTGAACAGCATCACAACGTGTGTCCTCTGGAGGGGTACTGCCTCTTAGTACTTCCCGTTCGATAATTAAAAAATATATTTATTACATATGAAATGAGTTTTTGCTTAGTGAATTTTTTCCCGTTGTGAGCAGTATCACAACTTATGCTCCCCTGAATAAAATTGTTCATGTATGAAGTGATTTTTCTTAGAACATCCCATGTTGGGACCAGTGTTTTTTTAGGCAAAAAAGACCGTTCATAGGCATCTATAACTGCAAAATAATACGAAACATGAAATATCTGCTTCCAAGTATTTTTTTTTTTCGTTGTGAGCAGTATCATAAGTTGCAGATTGTTCAAAGATTGTTATTGTGTAAAAAATGACTTTGTCTTGTTGTGAACAGTATAACATCTATGAGGAGCAGTAGTATAACTATTTTTCCAGTTCAATATTTTAAAAAATATTTATAACATATAAAGTATCCATTTCCTAAGTAAGTTTTTCCCTTGGGGGTATTATCACAACTTGGACTCCGTTGAAAAATATTTTTTTAGTTGGAGAATGATTTATTTTAACATTCCTCCGTCTTGTGAGCAGTATCACAACGTGTGCCCCCTGGGGGCAGTAGTACTGCCTATTGGTACTTGCCTTTCGATAATTAAAAAAGTAATTATTACGTATAAAGTATCTATTTCCTCTGCCGAATAAATTTATTATGCACAAAGTGATTGCATGTTGTGGATCATTTTCTTTCCTATCGATAATTAAAAACTATATATATTGCATACAAAGTATCTACCTTTTAAATATTTTTTCCCGTTGTGAGCAGTATCACAACTTGCACTCCATTGAAAAATATTTATTACGTAAAGAGTGATTTTTCTTAAGATATTCCTAATTGTTGTGAACAGTATCACAACGTGTGTCTTCTGGAGGGCATTAGTATTCCTTCTTGGTACTTGTCGTTCGATAATTAAAAAGAATATTTATTACATATGAAATGTCTCTTTCGTAAGTGGATTTCTCTCCATTGCGAGCAATATTACAACTTATAATCCGCAGAAAAAAAAAATTGTATAGAAAGTGATTTATTTGTTCCTAAAACATACCACGCTGTGAACTGTCTTTTTTGCCTATCGATAACTGAAAAAATACGAAAAATATGAAATATCTAATTTCTAAGTAATTTTTTTCTCGTTGTGAACAGCATCATAAGCTGCAGGTCGTTTAAAGATGTTTGTACAATATATCTGATGAGCAGTAGTATTGTTAATTTTGCAGTTCAATATTTAAAAAAATATTTTTATAGCAAATATATTTTCCTCCTTGCGGGCATTATCACAACTTGCACTCTGCTAAAAAATGATTTTTAAAATAACATTTTCAACGGTTCTTGACAAATGGTAGCAGGTATTATATTGGTTTAGAATTATTTGTTCCTTATAATATTTTATCCTTACATTATTTATTAATATCTGCAATTTATTTTTATAATTCAGTAAAAGGGCATTGTTCTTATTTTTTTTAGTTTTTAGTTTCATTTAGTAATTAGTTTTAGTTTAAGTTTTCATATAGTTCAACAACTTCATAAATCAATTTAGAATATAGACTAAAGCATGTACTCGTGAGTCATACGCAGAAAATGACAATTATGAAGATGTTGCGAATAATACGATTTTTAAATTCTTGAAATGTTATCAATATAAAATAAGCAATACGTGAACGACGCACTTCATACATTCAAATATATTGAATTTGTTTCGTATCAAAATGACAGTTCATTGAAATTAATTGTAATTTAAAATAAAAACGTAAGATTTTATAAAAGCTTGTTTGTTGTCTTAAAAACGACGAAAATTATAACCAGGTTGCTGGAGTGCACTTTACGTCATTAAACATAATGTAACAAAACTCATTTTATGATTCCCTCTCACAAATTCATTATATTAAAGAAACAAAACAATTAATAGGCATTTAAATATAAAGGACATAAAGGAGAGGCTGTTAGGCATAGAAATATGTCATCAAAATCAGTAGCCTAAATATTAGACTTTCTTTAGGGAGAAGCGAATATCTATAATGAAAATATTTTGCCTAGCCTTACTTACTTAAAATTAAGATACAATGCAACGAAAGTGATACAAACTTTAATTATACAGGGTTTATCCTGCAGCATATTCAGAAAATCTTATTGAATAGATTTAGTTAATAGATATTTACATTTACCACATCAGTGAAAGATTTCTCCATTAACACTTCCCATGTAAAATAAATTGTTTAAAATGGTGCAATAATGTTAAAAAACTAAGTTAATTGTTCCGTGGCTAATGAAAAGAAAGTAGCAGTTGATACAAAATAAAACCTGTAGTATATTGTTAACTTTGGGGATACAACAGAATTATTCAAAGCAGTGGTGTTTACCATTACATTCAAGAGGAATTACTAAAAATGAAGTTAAATTGGAGTTACTCAAGTATTTATTAGATCAAAGTGGCCAGTTATAGATGTTAGATGAATATGAAAATAAATCTATAAAATATAAAACTAGCTTACCCTCATAGTGGCAGTGAAGAGAGTTTTTGTTCTTCAATATGAATACTAACTACTTTAATGAGGCACGTATTTTCAGACATTAATAATGACGGGGAAGACATAGGGAAACGATTAAATATTTGCCCCACCAGGAAATTAATTACTGTTAATGAATCATTACATATTGTTTTTAACAGTCTCTATTGAGATTAGACATGCGGCAATCTTAAATTAGTAACCGATTACTTCTTATCGGTAATTTTCTTAGCTCTGGCATTGCTAAGGAGCTCTATATTCAACAAAAAACTTCAGATTTAAGTTAAGACATTTTATTTGCTAAATACACCATCAACAGTTCCTATACGACACGTACTTTATTTTCTTAAACCGTATTGTAGGTACCCAAGCACTACTGTACAATTCGTGGCGACTTATTATTTTGCCCATAAGTTCAATGTCCAAAGCCATGTCAAAAATATTTCTTTCTAACATCAACAAAGGTATAAATCCATTCCATAATTATATTTCTACTCAATATACTCTTAGCTAATGCCTTCGATATCGAATCGTATCTTCTGTTGGTGATGAAATCATATACAGCCAGTTCATTACTGAAATGTAACTTTTATATATTGCTTGCAATATTTTGTATTGCTATACCACTTTCGATATTTTAAAAAAATGCACTTGAAAATTAACCTTCAAACATAGAACCTGCTTCTATACATATATTATCTGATATGAAACATACCTCTATTCATCATTAATGACATTGCAGTTGAATTGGGTGTCGAGTGTCTTCTATATGCTGACGATATGAAATTGTATAATAAAATAAATGATGAAAGTGATTGTGTGGCTTTACAAACTGCTCTAGATAAAATCAGTGAATGGTGTAAAAAAATTGCAGTTAAATATACGAAAATATTGACTAACAAACATCAACATATCGAATTTAATTATAGCTTAGAAAATTCAGTGCTCACACGTCCTCACTATAACATACATATACAAAACATAGAGAGCATTCAGAGGCGCTTCTTAAAAACGTTGTGTCTAGTGAAAATGGTGTTTATCCTGCTATTGGTTTTCCTCACACTACACTTTTAAATAGATTTTCATTTTCGAGCCTAGCGACACGCAGAACTATAGCACAGCAAATATTTCTTTTTAAAGTATCACATAATATAACAGATTGATGCGCTATATTGAACTTTTTTTTTTTGAAATTTTACAATACCTAGACCCTGTTCTAGGCAAAACTCACTATTCTATCTGCCGAATTCCAGAACTAATGTTCTGAAATTTTCACCCCTATACAAAATGTGTAAAAATTATAATAATCTTTAAGACCAGTTTGATATTTTCCACTGCAATGTAGCTGGGATAAAAAGCAGTCCGATCATTTAAGGTCACAAAAACGCCGTTTTCAGGAAAAAATGTAGAAGTTCTTTCCTCACCGGATCTATATGTTTTTGGGGTGCTGAATCCGAATCTGAGGTTTGCCACCACGCTAGGTATCGGCTTCACAACGAAAATCACAAAAAACCTCAATTGTTTGGCACTTTTTTTAGTATTTTGACGAGTTTAATTAAGCGTTTTTCAAAAATGTGGACAAAATTTCTTACAAAAAGCATATATTAACTTTTAATCTTGGAAATCCATAACGCCGCTAGCGCATGTTGAAAAAAGGCCGTTTTCTGTGTCTCCGTAAAAAACAAGAACTATGTCAATTTGTCTAGGATAACGCGGACTTCAATATCCGAACCATTGATGGTCACAAAACATTCCACTCGATAGGTGGCATAATTTGTGTTACCCCGAAGTCGGCAGTTGTCCAAGGTCAACATATAGACCGGCTGAAAGGTATACCATCAGCAGATACTGTTGGACGTGTCGGAACTCCTTCAGTGCAAGTTTTTGAAAAGACAGGTGCAGGCTTAGCTGCCATTAAGGTCAATCCTCTCTGTCCGACGTACACTTTAAAAAGTTTAGTCACCCCCTCTGCACAGCGCTTGCCGTGGCTCTGCAGAAAACATATGAACCTATTGGGTATTGGTGGGTGGAATGGGTTCATGGAAGACGTTACAAGGCACAACCCATATGAAAAAACATATATTGATTGCCAGCCATTCATCAATTCACCACCATAACCAACCACTGACCATAACATAATATACACTGCTGTACTGAGTAGTGTGGAAAAATCGAAATCAGTAAACCAACAAACTTTCATCACCTTCGATCAGCCACTTTACCTAAAGGCACGGGAAGTAATTGCATGTCGTCAGGGAGACCCTGAACTGAAGCATGTGATTGTATGGCTGGGTGATTTTCATTTATTAATGTTATTCATGGGAGCAGTTGGCTTCATCATGGAAGGTAGTGGTTTATCGGAGCTTTTCAACCTTGTTTACGCTGCCGTTAGAACCGAAAAAGTGATGACAGGTCACGCCTATGCAAGGGCGGTTAGAGCTCACATGCTAGTACACAGGGCCCTGGCCTCAATAATACTAGAAACAATCAATTTTACTGACTCAACTCGATTTGAAATTGAACAAATTTTGTACAGCTCTGACCGATCGGAGATTTTGAACGCCCATAAAAAGGATTGTGTTAAGGAAGTTGCTTTAAGATTCAACGAGAAACTTGAACAGTTTACAGACAAATTGTGAAGTCAGCATTTCCAGAAGATTACACTGATTATAACTTTCGTAGATGCAGAGAGAATAGGTAACAAGGCTATACACCTGGAAACCATTCATGGCATGCTTCCCTATTTTCATTCCTCTGGCCACTGTATTCTGTATTTACAGAATGTGATGGTGCTAGAACACAATACGCCCCCCGATGAATTTAAAGCTTTCATTTCAAGGCGGGTTCATTATTCGGCGAAGCAATAAGTTTCGATGTGGAACCTGGACTGATATGTGCATTGAGCAAGAGCTTATGAAGCACATGAAATCTTCTGGCGGGCCCACTAGAAATCGTGGTACCAACAACGCTATCCTACCGAGTTGGACTTTGGGAATGACAACACATAGAAAGATTTGCGTCACCGTGGAACGATTCACTGGTACAGATTTTGCAGAATCAGAGCAACATATTGATAATTGAGAATCTTCTCAAAACCGAGACGACCTAAATGCCAAGAAAATGATAGAGTGATTCCACCAACATGCGCCCTTCCCCAAGACAGTTGAGCTAGTTTTCTTGAGCACAAGGGTCATGGGTGGGGGGGGGGGGGGCGAGAAAATAAACTGCCACTTGTGTTGGTGAAATGTTGGCAATTGCTGGAAACAATTTCCAGCCAGTCAAAAAGATTAAAAGTTAATATATGTTTTTGTAAGAAATATTCTCTATTTTAATCTGTTATATCGTGAGTATTTTTGAAAAATGCTTAGTTTTCGAGTTACAGTCAAAAAACTGAAAAAAGTGCCAAACAATTGAGGTTTTTTGCGATTTTCGTTGTGAAGCCGACACCTCTAGAGGTGGCAAACCTCAGATTCGGATTCAGCATCCCAAAAAACATATGAATCCGGTGAGAAAAAAACTTCAACATTTTTTTCCTGAAAAAAAACCCCCGCTTACTGGACTAAAGATTAATTGCATAAATTTAAACTTAGCTTTGTTTTTATTTCTGTTCTTATTTATCCATGTTATATACTGATATTTCTACATTTCTTTTTCTTATATTTTGTAAACATTTGCTTGCAATTTGTAAACATTTGTAATAATTTACTTGTAATTTCCTGCCCAGTAATAGAAATCTTCTGTTGGGCAGTGTATTATTAAATAAATAAATAATCCCTCAGACTTTGTAAGTCTTTTAAATAAACTTTCTATTTCATCAGGGATAATGAGAACAGTAGGAGCAAAGTAGTACTCCTTCTCAGCGTCTTCAAGACCTGAATGGACTAGTCAAGAACAGCCACTAAATTTTAAAAATTCAAAGGAATTTGGAAGATATTTAATTTACCTATATTCCCTGTGTAGATACATTATGAAAGCAAAGAACTAAACTAAGACATCAATTCCATCACAAGAAGCACTGCCCTGTATTTCTGAAATCATATTGTGAACGCAACCTAAAATTTTTCTTTAAAAAATATTGGCCGTGTATTTAATCTTAATGGTATAACGTAAAATTGTACTGCAGCAAAATTTTATTAAATATTCCGTCTATTCTGATGAACAATCAGGAGCAAACAACGAGTAAGCAATTGCCATTCAAAACATTTTAATTTCGAAGGTAAAATACCAAAATAAAAATCTCTCTATGTACAGTTTTCATAGAAAATGCATAAGAAATATACGACGGACGAAAATTGTATTCTGTATAACATCTCCACTGCCTGCCACCCAAAATTAGGAGAGAAAAATAAAATCAATTTCATAATAATGGGCGTTGCCATGGTTAAAAAATATATTTTCTAGAAGCAAACTAGATTTATTGCATCAAAATATCTTTTAATATCAAGTATTTTTTGTAAATACCACTTTTTAAAATTTTTTAAGTTATCATTTAATTTAGGTTATTTATATTATACGTACAAGTTTTTAAAGTATTTCTAATGGTGTCACTTTTCTTGTAAGAAGCTAAACTGAATATTATCTAATAAAATTAAGATTTTTTTAAACATTTATTTAACGTCGCCCTATTTCCGCTACTGGGGTCTAACACTGACGACAGGAGCTACCCCCAATCAGGAATTTTGCCGAATCTCTTTTCTTTCGGGGACTAGAGATCTTGGTAACAGAACACGGTAATAAATCAGATTTCAAAATCCATGAACTTGAAATCATGAAATTCATTAAATGCTTCTCTAAAGATTAAAATTGTGAAACAAATTTCACCATAGTCACTAGTTTTGATTTAAAAACAAAAGCATATAGATTGCGTCATTTTGGAGCCGATTTCTTCTCCCAGTTGATGTAGTGGCTATACACAAATATTTTTTTGCAATTTCGGGTAATGCAGCCAATATGACTGATGGTCGAGAGGTAAGCGCACTTGCCTCTCTTGCAAAAGTTCGATTTCCCGGTCGTGGCAGTGGAAAATACTGTGAGAGGGATTTTTCCACTATACACGGATATTAGGTGTGTCTCTAAATGTATAACCCCCTCCCATACAAGGCTCTTTTAGAGCGTTCCGGGATAAAGGGGGTCGCAGTTACCTGTGGTTTATTTATTTATTTTATAATTTATCATCAACGATAACATTTTGTGAAACGCTGGTTTTTACAGAAAAAACGGATGTCTTCGGTTTCATTCAAAATGGGTTCAAAACCCGTTTTGAACCGGTTTTTTTCCAAAGACTAGACATTAGGAGTATCGAAGATATCGGGAAAACCACATCAGAAAAGTGTTAAAGAGTAGCCACAAATGGGGAACTGATTCACAGAATACTGATATTTTCAGATCCTACTATTACTTCGAAGAGGCCGTTGACGCAAATGAAAAAGGGCGCCTTATCCAAGGGAACATTAGAATTATTAGACATTCCAAAAATTAAGCAATTAAAATAGAAATATTTATTGTCTGCTTTATGTTGTATATATGAAGCACTGATAACTATAATAAAAGAAAATAATAGAAAAAAGATATTTAAAATTTTTCGAAATGAACTACCTATTTTATTTCAAAACGTGTCACTTCAGAATAGAAGATATTTGTGGTGCGGTTATAGATGAAGGTGCTTGCTGTAATGCCATTATTGTTCGAAATTTTTTGAATAATGAATATGAACGAAGATGGATGGGAACATATGGTCCATTTCTTCCTAGGTCCCCAGACTTAACACCCATGGATTTCTTCTTGTGGGATTACTCAGAAACAAAATTTACAAAACAAAGTTCAATAATGCATAAGAATTGATAGAAAAATTATCAATGCTTGTGCAGAAATAAATGGTAATATTAAAAAAAAGTAACATTTAATGAATGAGGATGTTTAGATAACAATATTGCTCATATTGAGCAATTGTTACAATGATTAAGCATCTTTTGTTTTTTTAATATTTACTGTATTAATATAATGATAGTTGTTTTTATGTTCCAGTTTGTCTGTGGATATATTTGTATTTAAAAAATGTTAATGACACTTTTTCAAAGTCAAGTAGGCATTTTATAAAGTGATATTTAGCTTAACTTCTTATTAGAAAAGTAACACCTGCCAATTATAAAAATATTTTAGAAAGTGATATGTGTAACATAAATAACACAAATTAGATCACAACTTAAAAATATAGAAAAAAATGGTATTTATAGAAAGACTAAAAATTAAAAGATCTTTTTAATGATGAAATAAAACTGATCGACCGCGCCTACCATCATGCACATAAATTTTATTTTCTATCCTAATCTTGGGTGAGACATATAAGACTATATACAATAATTTCCTTCAGTAGTTCACGAGAAAATCGCATTTCTCTCAATATGCATACTTAAAATAGTGAACAGTTGGGGCTCTATTATGATTACTTTTATGTAAAAATTACTCAATTAGGAATCGTTTATAGATACATGACCACTTTTTAAATTAAGTTGTACTTATACTGAAAAAGGCTGCTAATAAATTTAACAATGAAATATCGAAGGGCGTAAGTAAGTATTTGACAATATCTGACAATATAATTATTTTTCTAAATAGCAAATTTTAAAATTGCACATATAAAAATACACTAAAATTGAACCACTATTTCATTTATCCCAATCTACAAAGACTAAGAAAAATTATTTACTATTTATGACAATTACAGTATCATCTGTACTAAATTGTTGATACTTATTTATATTTTTAGAAAGCCAAGCAATGCTGAAAAAGTAAGAAACTCGAGAAAACATCTCGGTGGAACTGTCTGGCATTGTAAAATTTTATTATTTGCCCTTTTCTGATTAAAAATTATTAAATTCCTAAACTATGGCAATTTATAGGACTTTCACGAGGTTCGAATTGTATGTTCTTAGATCTATGTTACGTAGAAGATGTTCCTAATCACAACCTAAAGCTACGCTGTAACAGAAAACTGCCCGTATTTATTTTTTGTTGAGGTCAAATCATCCCTTAGAAGATGTATGTCCCGATTTCCACAAACTATGCCAGAATCTATTAAAATATTGGACTGTTTAGAATTTATATATTTTAAAGCATAAAAAATATAATAAAACTAATTATTCTTTTCAAAATCTAGCAAAAAATGTTCATGCCACGACAATATCAAACAATGAAGAACGAATACCTCACAGTTTTGAATAAAATCCTATTTACTTTTATTAAGAGTATGGTTTTGATCCAAACATCTATTGTGTTTCCCATATGAGGTTTATTTTTCTGAATATACTGATACAAATGTGAATATAATTAGGATACTTTAAAACACAAATGATTATAAAATTTATTAAAACAACCATTTTATCCCAGCTAATATTAGAAGAAATTGATTTATATAATAGAAGTCGCATAATTTTAAAAGGAATTATATTAAAATTAAAAAATTGATCAAAATTTAGTGGCCTTAGTTTCATTAATGGGCTTTAGTTTTCCCAACTACGAATTTTGAATATTCATATTGACGTTTATTTTTCTGAATGAGAATATAAAAAAAATAACACTAATACATTTATTTGTAAAATTTATTAAGGCAACGGCCTCATCCTAACTAATAGCAGAATTGTTTATGTTGAAATAAAATTATTTTTCAAAATTTCTAGATATTTTTTGTTCAATTTCTGATTATAGTGTAAAATGTTTTCATATTTTTTCTTAATTTTAATTTCTATCCCCTTTTTGTCTTAATGTGCAATAAAATCTGTAATCCAATGTCTTCTATTATAGCTAGAATGAGATAGTTGTAATATATTCTACAATAATTTGCATTCAAAATATTTCTTAATTATTTAAAAAAATATTTTTATATTACCATGTTCAGAACCAAATAATTTCTTATCACTATAAAAGTTCTATCTGAGTAATTCTTGAATAATGCTTTTTTTCTTTTCTACGCTTATGTGTAGGTATTTTAAAAATCTGTAGCTATATTGATTTTGTAAAATTTGGGAAGAACATCTAAAGAAGAAGAAGATCTTAAAAGTCTGTTTTCTTAATCGCCTCTCAAGTTACCGAAGTAACACCGTGGAAAATCTCAAGGATCTTGTGCTAAGTAAAGAGAGACGATAAGGCCCTACAGTTTATTGTGGGGTCCGAACCACTCTTGGGGCAATTTTTATAATGAAAAATTGTTTAGCCTTGGGGGCCTCGAACCCACTTCGCTAGGCATACTCAGTTTGTTAGACAGACGCTTTAGCATACTGAGCTATCGTCCCCTTAAAATTAAAACTGATTGGGCTATTTTTTATTTTGTACATATTCAAGTGATCAAGCGAACGCCGCCAATTTTGTCGCCATGTTGTTTAGTTAAGTCCAACAGTTCAAGTTAATATTAAAAAAAAATCTTTTAGCGTTGCGTGGACGAAAATGATTATTACATTGGTTCCAAAAATATAAATAAGTACTTAAAAATATTTTTCCATGCACTACCTACAATTAAATAGATGATTAGTTAATTAAGTACCCTTAGAATGGCAGCCATTTTTATTGTATAAACTAATTTAACTTTAGGCAATCCAACCTATTCAAGGGAGTTTATTATTATTATTATTATTATTATATATTATATATATATATTTATAAGAAAATGTAAGGTGACCTCATGATTAGTTTCCAAAACTGATATATTATTTTTCAATAATCACTGAATTAGTTGTAATTCATTTAAAAGACCGACGCCATTTAATTGTCCACCATTTTGATTTTCAGTCCAGAAATTTTCTAAATAGGATTATTTCTTAATTTTTAAGCCATTTTATATACTTTTTAATGCGTAATAAACAAATGAAAGGAATAGCAAAAGATATTATTTGCGCGCCCTTGATTATCATCGAATAACGAGAAAGTCATTTTTTTGAAAATTTCTAAATTTTGCCCTAATCGTGTCTAAATGTGAACTAATTATTCGAATTGTTATTTTAACTGATTAACATGAATTAAAAGTGATGTAATTATGTGTATGTTAATAATTTAGTTCTGTGCTTCCATTTTTTTTAAAACTCTGATTATCTTTAAATATACTTAGAAAATCAAAATATATTCTTACCAGGCGGCTCCAGTCATTCCTGAAGAACAACACTCCCGAATTCCCGAAATGGTACGGGCGGTACCATTTTTTCAATTTCAAGTCTATGAAGCGCGACGGAGAACTGTTAGGAACTGTCAGTACCGCCACAATTTCTGATTCCCATAATGCTCTATGCAGGAACTGCCCCTCCCGTTAGCGGGAATTTAAATTCAAAGTTAGTCTTTCCATAATTAAAATACCAACTATAACATCACCTGTGAAATATGTTAAAATTTTATTTGAGTAGATGTTTATATATAATTAAATATTATAAGAGGTATTTTTTTTAAATGTCACTTTAGACTGAAAAATTAAAAAAGATTGTATTAATAGAGATTTTAGTGTAGCAGCGCCATCTCTTGAACAGCATAAGGAAGGTATGGAAAATTTCCTGCAAAATTGAATAAATAATTAGGACTTTACATTTTTTTCCAAATTTGAGTTGATTTTTTAGTGAAAATCGATGTATTACTGTAAAAACCGTCGTCGTTTTGAGGATCGGTAATTTTTTTTTTTAATTAGTACCCACCCTAACTGCATTAGTCAAATCAGACACCACGAGTATAAGGAAATAGTATTTTTTTTCTACCCCGACGAAAATTCTAGTGTAATAAGAATACTAACGTTGATTTAAAATAAGAAAAGATAAAGGGCTTACAGATCGAAATTTTTGGAAATGCAAGTAAAATTTATGTAATAGTGGACACATTTACTTATGATATATTTATGGTGGTACTTGCACTTTAATATTCAAAGGACAGGATTTGTGTGTAAAAAATATATTGAAATTAAGGAACAATGAAAGAAACAATCAGGAAAATATTTTGTACTGAATTGCTGACATATGCGCATAGTGCATAAAAAAATCCATAATATATTTTAATTAAACTAAGTTATTATCCCAAAATAGGTGCAGTTACTGATACAGATACGGTTAGAAAAAAAAACAGTTAACAAAGTTAAGTTAATTATAACTATTTTCAATTGAACTAAGGACTTCCATATCTACAAGTAGTTACAGCTGTTTTATGATTTTAAGGACCAATGTCTTCGTAAGTACTTGCAGTTTTAGCTATTTTTTAAGAGCATGAGGTCATATACAGAAATGATTAATGTTTATTCGATGGAAAATTATTTTTACAAAAGGCATCGGAATGTAATCTTTTCCATGATACATAATTATCAAAACGAATACTATAAATTGATTCTAGTAATTGTTCACCGTTAACTCGATAAGTGATGCATGGGTTTTGTAATCTCAGCAATTTCTCTTGTATATGGCAAAATACAATCAGGTGACTCTTAAATAATAAAGAGATAAATATATCGACAATAATAACAATAGCTTTATCGCAGGGAAATTTCCAATGCCACCGTACCTTCAAGTAAAACATTCACAGGTGAATTTATTTATCAATGACTCATTTGTCCTATCTTTATTGTCAATTCCTAAGACTTAAAAAAGAGTATGAGACCCGTTGAAGTTCATAGGCCAGTCAATATCGACACGAAAAAGGCAAACATCGCAAACGCGCATATATCTACGATTAATTTATATGTAGTTAGTACTCCTGAGAGTAGTTTATATCCAAGTTTGCAACCCTGAAAAACTTGTTTCAGTTTTTTCGAAAAAACTAATTTAAGGAAGAGTTTTTCGGGTATCTTCACTCTAACTTGGCAAACTAAATTTGTTATAATTTGAGCCCAATCCAAGCTTTCTAGGCCCATTGGTTGCGGAGATACAGCCAGTCAAAGATGGGCAATTTTTTCCAAAAAGTGAAAATGTATCGGTAGGATAATTTTCCAAGACACGTATCGGCTAAACTAATAATCTTAGAGAAAAGTCATGACAAAGAAATTTGTAGAGAATTGAATTAGCTTCCGTTTGATTTCAAAATGTATTTCGAATGATTCCGAAATGTAAAATGAATGGATTTTAAAAATATATTTAAAAATATATTAGGGGTTGCCCATTCCACCCCTTGGTGAAGCACTCAAGGGGATGAAAAAAATTCATAAGATTCCTTTCAATAAGTGTAATAGATATGCTAAATATTTTGTTTTTTGGAAACTTATTTTTTGAGTAAAAAAATGAAAATAGTTTTTAACGTACCCCTAAATGTTATATGAAGAACCGTAATTAATTTGGGCTAAGAAATCTACAGTTAATTTTTTTCTACTTTGTTTCCGAACACCCTGTACATGTACTGAAAAAACGTAAAAAACTGAATTACGGCTAACTTGGCCAAAATTGAACTAAATAAAATAAATAGCCAGAAAATATAACTCTTGAATCTTCAATACCATTTATATGAACTAAATTCACACCATTCATGTTTTTTTTTTTATACATTTATTTAACGTCGGCCTATTTCCGCTACTGAAGCCTAACACCGACGCCTGTAGACGAGCTACCCCCAACCAGGAATTTTGCCGAACCTCTTCCCTTAAGAAGAGTAGGGATCTTTTACTTGCTTGGATGGTATATCTCCTATACAACCCTCGCCTAAGGTTGTATAGCTTCCGCGCATACACTGATATACAAGCCGCTGGAAGATGTGTGAGGCGAGGACGCGGTTTCCGTTGGAGTGGTCACCCATCCAAGTACTAACTGCGCCTGTCGTTGCTTTACATCGCATACTGAAGTATGTACAGAGTAAAGACGCACCTACGCTCGCCCCCACCATTCATGTTATAGTTAAATAAAATAGTACGTTAATGTCTTACATTTGTCTGTATTAAATTTCATATTATTTTGAAATAACAGAGCTACATTCAATTTCTTATACATATTATCACAATTATTGCTTGAATAAAAATTGCAGTATTACTTTAATTATGACCTTCTGTCACCCTTGGCTTTGGTATATCAGTTACGATACATTTTTTATATGTAATCTAGTAAACTATTTTCCTACCCTTACTCTAAACATATTTTTATTTTAAGTTAATCAATTCCCAATAGTATGTAAGTCTGACAAAACAATCACTTTAATTTGTTTCTCAATTAAGAAAGTCTAGAGAAAAGTCGCTAGCTTTGTCAAATTATATAATTTAAATGTATCATATATTGACATCCTCATCATTTGATAGATAGGGGAATTAGGTCAACTTATGGATTATTATTCGGTCATTCAGAACATCTATTATACAGTCCCAATAGATGAGTCCACCGACCGTATATTTTCAAACTTTTTTAAATTATCCTATTTTATACTAAGTATTTTAATGCATACCTAAGGGGAGCATATCCTTGGCCATCCTTATCGTAGAAATTCTAGAAAATTAGAAGTAGAAAATTTCATATCTTGAATAATCTGAGATGCATTAACTTAAACAAGGCAGTTGAAACAACTTATTATCAATTATCGTGTATACATTTTCGTTTCTTAATTAAATAAATATTTGAAACAGGATTAATTAAACTCTTCCAGTTGTTAAATCTACTATCTATACAATTTCAAATTTAAGTTGAACATGGCCACCAATTAATGGTGCGCATTAGAAATAATCAAAACTATAATTTAAAAGTAACAAAACTACAATGAATGTCTTCTATACGAGATGTATTATCACAATTATTGTTTTAAAAAAATTACAGCAATAGTTTAATGGTGGTATTGGTGACCTGACGTCACACTTCGCCTTGGTATAGTCGCATTATATTTTTTATGTCTAGTAAACTGTTAACTTACCCTCGCTTTACATATATTTTCTTATGACCATTGTATTAGATTTGCAAGTTGCTTTAGTTTTCCGGAGAAACGGAAAAACATATATTTATAGTTTTCTTTTATTTTGCTATCTAGGCAATTTTTCAAAAAATTTATGAGAACAAAAGTCGTTTGAAATTGCATTTTCTATACAGTGAAGCGGTTTAGAATTACATATTTTTTAATTTTTCGAGAAAACGAAGAATTAACATACTATGTTAGTTTTTCCGTTTTCCCGGAAAACTAAAGGGAAAATTGCAAATCTAATACCTCGATCATGGAAAATGCGATTTTAAATACTTTTTGTTGTTGTATTTTTTCAAAAAAATGCTTCTTTTACGAGATAATTGCATTTTGTGCTAAAAATATACATATATACAGGCTGTCCATTTTATCAGGGCACTGGAGAATATCTCGCTTAATATCAGTCGTACAAAAAAAATATTTCTACAAAAATTGTGCCGATTTATATAACCTACAAAATGGTTTAAAGACATTTGAAATCCACGGCCTACTTTAAGAGTTATGGCGGAAAATATCGAAAATGTGGAAAACGTCTAGGCTAAATATCTCCGTTATTTGAAGAGATACGAGAAAAATTCTAAGGCGAAATTTTTTTGCAAAACAGAGTGTTTCAACGATGTTTTATCTAATTTTTTTCGAAACAGCTGTATTTTGAGATTTACTCTTCAGGCTGTTAAAAAAATTATTTTGAAACGGGCGGGAAATGGCGGGCGGGCGGGAAATGGCGCCAGAGTATTTTCATCCCTTTTCAACGATATATCACATGCCATATTTATTCATGGTGCTACGTTAATAATTATAAAAACATTTTTCTTAAACCAAAAAATTTTTTTTAACAATATTATACTTGCCGTGGAGAAGTATGATTAAATAAAACGATAAAATAATTCAATAAGTTGTTCAAATCTTTGCTATAATAAAGCATTTAACACAAGAAGAATAAAGTAAATCCAGATAACAAAAACAAACTAATAATCAAGAAAGCAACATGGAGCAATTATGGAAAGAGTATTCGCAGTTATGTCAATGTATAGAGGTCCTCCATAAAAGCGTCACTCCTTGCTCAGAAAGTTAAAATGTCTTTACCAATTAATTTAAGTATAATATCCATTTGTTTGTATTTCATGATTCCACTATTTTATTATTATTATTATTATTGTTATATTATTATTTTAAAATAGTTGGCAACAATGAACAAACTTGACATTTAATTTTTTGACAGATCATCTCAGTTAATACTTAAACTCTCACTCAATCACACTCGTTTAAGAATTTAGAATTTTCAAAAATGATTTTCACTCACATTGATCGTTATAATATGTTCGTTACATATTACCAATGCAATTTTAACTATGGGTTAGCTCAAGTAGAATATAGAAACAGATTTTCACAAGCACTACAGCCGAATAAAACTCTGTTCAATTTTAAAGAAGAAGACAAGGTTGAACAGTGTTAGTGATAATGTAAATAAGGTAAACCGAGTTATTAATTATGTAAGAAATAAAAATACAGAAAATTTGGAAGCATCATTAAGAGAAATTCAAATTGCTTGTCATATAAATAAAACAAGTGCTAGAAAAATTTTAAAGAAAAATGGTTACCGGTGTTATAAAGCCAGAAAAGTTCACGATTTACAAGCGGGGGACAAACCAAAGAGGACGAATTTTTGTAGGTAGCTGTTGGAAAAGAAGCGTGCCGATCCATTAATATGTAGTAAAATACTTTGGTCCGACGAGGCAAATTTTTCCAATAATGGATTTTTTAATCGCAATATTCATTACAAATGGACTTCTGAAAATACACACTGGCATAGACCGACTGGGTTTCAAAATCGTTTTTCAATAAATGTGTGGATAGGTATTTTAGGCACCAATTTAATAGGTCCTTATTTTTATGATGGTCACCTCAGTGGTCAAAGGTACCTAAACTTTTTGAGAAATGAATTTAATGAATTCTTAGATGACCTACCTTTAGAGAATCGACAGAGCTTTCAATATTTTCAACAGGATGGAACTCCTCCTCACAATTCCCAGATTTGCCTAGATAATTTAGACGAAATTTTGCCTCAACATTGGATAGGTACCAATGGATTTATTCGATGCCCCCCTCGTTCTCCAGATATAACCCCAATGGATTTTTTTCTATGGGGTATATTAAAGATAAGGTGTTTTCGACGACACCGCAAAATGTAGAGGACCTAATAGCTCGAATTCAACAGGCATGTATTCAGTTACCCCCGAAATGCTGAGTAATGTTTTAAATGCAGTGCCTCGCCGCGCTCGATTGTGCATAAGCAATCGCGGTGGACACTTTGAACACTTGATATGATATCTTAAAAATTATATTAAGGATTAGATAAATATTAATGTTCTGTGTGCTATATTCTTTTTATTATTAATTTGTTCTTGTTACCTGAATTTACTTTATTCTTCTTAATTGTGTTAATGTTTTATTATAGCAAAGATTTGAACAACTTATTGAATTATTTTATCGTTTTATTTAATCATGCTTCTCCATGGCAAGTATAATCTTTGTTAAAAAAAATTATTGGTTTAAAAAAAATGTTTTTATAATTACTAACGTAGTGCCAATGAATAAATATCGCATGTGATATATCGTTGAAAAGGGAGGAAAATGCCGCCATTTCCCGCCTGCTTTAAAATAATTTTTTTAATAGCCTGAAGAGTAAATCGCAAAATACAGCGGTTTTGAAAAAAATTAGACAAAACCTCGTTGAAACACTCTGTTTTGCAAAAAATTTTCGCCTTAGAGTTTTCTCGTATCTCTTGAAATAACAGAGATTAGAACATCTATTATACATCCCTAATAGATGAGTAAACTGACCATATATTTTCAAACTTTTTTATATTTTTTATATTAAAAATGCTTTAATACATACCTAGGGGGAGCATTTCCTTGGCCATTCTTATCATAGAAAGTCTGGGTTGCAAAAAAAATTTCATATCATGAATATCTGCGGTGCATCAACCTAAAAAATATATTTTTAACAAGATAGTTGAAAAGTTAATATCAATTATCGTGTATAATTTTTCTTTCTTAATTAAATAAATATTTGAAGCAGGATTAATTAAATTTTTCCAGTTGTTAAATTTACCATCTATACAATTTCAAATTTAAATCGAACGTGGCCACCAAATAATGGTGCTCATTAAAATATAGTCAAAACTATAATTTAAATTTTGAAGTAACAAAACTACATTAAATATCTTCTATACAAGATGTATTATAACAATTATTGTTTGGAAAAAATGCAGCAATAGATGTATTCTATTTTTTATATCTAGTAAATTATTATCTTACTCTCACTTCAAATATATTTTTTTCTCTAACTAATCAATTCCAGGCAGTATGTAAGTACAAAAGTATAACAAAATATTTGCCTTAATATGATTCTCAATTTAGCAAACCTAGAGAAAAGTTACTAGTATTGTACAATTATAAAATTTAAATGTATCATAAATTGATTGATATCCTCATCATTTGGTAGATAGAGGAGTTTAGATCAACTTATGAATTGTTTTTCGGTCATTCAGAACATCTATTATACAGTCCTAATAGATGTGTTCACTGACCGTACATTTTCAAACTTTTTTAAATCATCCTGTTTTATATTAAAAGTATTTTAATGCATACCGAAGGGAGCATATCCTTGGCCATCCATATCATAAACAGTCTGCGTTACAAAAAAATTTCATATCTTGAATTATCTGAGGTGCAGCAACCTAAAAAAATACATTTTTAAAAACAAGGTAGTTGAAACAACTTATTATCAATTATCGTGTATGCCTTTTGAAGAAATTTGAAGTAGGTTTAATTAACATTGTTCCAATCGTTAAAATCTATCACCTGTACAATTTTAAATTTAAGTCCAGCATGGTTAACAAATTATACTGTGCATTAAAATATAGTTGAGACTATAACAAAAAATTTGAAGTAACAAAACTACATTCAATGCATTGTATATGGAATGTATTTGTACAATTACGCGTTTTTCAATGTGTAACTCCCTTCCGCACAAGCATCTGGCTTCTGAAATTGGGGGTTGTTTAATTTCTGTGGTGTTTATTTGTTATTATTAATTTGTTTATTTATTATTTATTATATTTGACGTATACCTAAGGGGCGCACATCCTTGTCCATCTGTTTAAAAAAAACTGAGCTGCGTAAACCTAGATAACGTAGTCTTGATAAGTGAAGTAAATTATTGCCAAATCTGCTTTATCACTTCGCAATACAACAAGAATTTAAATCGGAATTTAATAAACGTCATATTAAATCTATAATGACGACAAAAAAAATTCCGGAACTTATGATAAAAAGAACTGCAAAATGCCATGAAAATATTAGTGCAATCAGTGTTCAGTTATTTAATTTATTTAATCGAAGAAAAATTGTCCCATACATAGCATTATCATACTGTTGTGATAAAGATATGACTGCATATAGCAGAATTTTTTTATGTTGATTAAAATACAATTTAACAATACAAGTAGATAAAAAAGCATTCAACCAAAAAATATCTTACTAAAAATTTTACTCAATTTCATAACCTTCATCGATAACCTGAAGCTAGTAGATGCCGTTAAGCTAAAAAATCATGTATTTGACAGACCCTACATAATACAGACGAATAGTGAGGACGAGGCTGCTGGCGAAGGTCTGATCAACATCTTCGCCGACGGATCAAAAAAGAAGGATGAGCCAGAATGTGGAATATATTCCAAAAGTATGCAAATCTAATACAAATGGGCTATGGATGGGTGAGCCAGCATAGTACAGACGAAACTGGCTGGTATAACCATAGCTGCAAAAAAGATTGTCCGTAGGCAAACTACGGGCAAAACAATCAGGATCTACACAGATTGTAGGTAATCATTACTAGCTCTGAGATGTTACAAAATCACCATAGGAGTAGTATCAGAATATCACCGGTACCTCCAGCATGTATAATATACTGGTATGCTGGGTGAAAGGACATGCACAGTGTAATGGCAACAAAGTAGCCGACAGACTAACCAAGAAGGCAGCAGGCCTAAATATCTTTGGACCAGGCCCAGCTAGTCTGTTACCGATCACGGCGATAACCCAAATAATCAAAGAAAACACGCACAATGAATTCAAGAAGTTGTGGGATGAAACAAACAGCTGTCAGTTTGCTAGGGAATTACTAAAATATCCCAACAAGAGGACAGCAATGGACTACCTGGAAATGTCCAGAACAACTTACGTTTTATAACGAGAATCCAGGCTGGACACTTTCCATTAAGTGAAACAACCTCTATAGAGGTTGTGAACAAGAAGATGAGATGGTCCCACATATACTTTGTGAATGTTCTGCCGTCTCATCCAATCAGAGAAGCCATTTTGGGAGAACGTTGGCCTGCCTTGGCCGATGTAAGGGAGATGCCACCTATTTCGCAAGATTAGGTTGGTTGGAGGCCTAGGCGAGGGTCTGCCTACAGTACGAGGGGCCCAATGGGGAACAAGTGCCCTGGTTCAATAATTTTTATTGACCACCCTCCCAATCAATTCCAGATTCCAACCTTATAAATAGGCTATGAACAAAGTATAAGTTTGCGTAGGAGTTTTGGAAGTACATATATTTAGTATATAGCAGGAAAATCATCACATACTTCTCATTATCCGAATTCTATAATAAAAATACGACTGTACGAAATATTATCAGTAAAAGTCATCATTTAATTTTGTAGTAAGAGTAGATGACGAAGCGGTTGACTAAAATATAACTTTCTAAAAATTTTACTCACCTGGATACACAAGGATATATTTAATATTTTTAGTCTTCATGGATAATTTAATGCTGTACTTGTAACATATAAAAACCTCTTCTCCAATGGTACATATATGTAGATCTTGTTAAATTTTTAGATATTAGAAATGCAAACAACACAAATGCATTATTTTATCGTGACATCACACTTTCCATGCACTTATATACCTAGAATAAACAATATATTATCTTATTATGTTGAAATTTGCAGTTACTTAAGAATAGACGTACTTATTTTTTCCTATCGAAAACTATTGAATTATATGCAAATAAGCGCGTCAATTTGGTGCATGATATTAATACAATTTGTACTACGAGCGATTTGAGCCTTCTACTCTCCACATACTGGTCACTATATTTGTATCCCAGAGGCAAAACTGTACCGAAGATTTGTAAAATTGACCACATGTAAGAACGAGAATAACTACTATTATACAAAGTTTCTCATCGCACTTACACGTGGTCAAAATTACTGTAGCTATACTTGTGACATATAAAAACCTCGCCTCCAATGGTACATATGCAAGTCTTGTTAAATTTTTAGATATTGCAAATGCATAGAACACAAATCCATTGCTTTATCATGACATCGCACTTTCCATCCACTTATATAGGTACCTAGAATAAACAATATGTTACCTTATTACGTTGAAATCTGCAGTTATTTAAGAATAGACGTACCTATTTTTTCCTATCGAGAACTATTGAATTATATAGCAATAGACATGTCAATTTGGTGCTTCATATTAACACAGTTTGTACTATGAGCGATTTGAGCCTTCTACTCTCCACCTATTGGTCACCATATTTGCATCCCAGAGGTAAAAACTGTACCGAAGATTTGTAAAATTGACCACATGTAAGTACGAGAGAAACTATTATTATACAAAGTCTCCCATCGCACTTACACGTGGTCAAAATTACTGTAGCTGTGCTTGTAACATAAAAAACCTCTTCTCCAATAGTACATATGTAGATGATCTTGTTAAACTTTCAGGTATTACAAATGCATAGAACACAAATTCATTGTTTTATCATGAAATCGCACTTTTCATCCACTTATATACCTACAAGAAACAATATATTATCTTATTACGTTAAAATTTGCAGTTAATTAAGAATACACGTACCTAGTTCTTCCTATCGAAAAGTATTGAATTTTATAGCAATTGACGTGTCAATTTGGTGCGTCATATTAACAAAATGTGTACTACGAGTTATTTGAGCCTATTACCCTCCACCTACTGGTCACTATATTTGTATCCCAGAGGCAAAAACTGTACCGAAGATTTGTAAAATTGACCACATGTAAGAACGAGAATAACTAGTATTATACAAAGTTTCTCATCGCACTTACACGTGGTCAAAATTACTGTAGCTGTACTTGTGACATATAAAAACCTCGCCTCCAATGGTACATATGCAAGTCTTGTTAAATTTTTAAATATTACAAATGCATAGAACACAAATCCATTGCTTTATCATGACATCGCACTTTCCATCCACTTATATAGGTACCTAGAATAAAGAAGATGTTACCTAATTACGCTGAAATCTGCAGTTATTTAAGAATAGACGTACCTATTTTTTCCTATCGAGAACTATTGAATTATATAGCAATAGACATGCAATTTGGTGCTTCATATTAACACAATTTGTACTATGAGCGATTTGAGCCTTCTACTCTCCGCCTATTGGTCACCATATTTGCATCCCAAAGGTAAAAACTGTACCGAAGATTTGTAAAATTGACCACATGTAAGTACGAGAGAAACTATTATTATACAAAGTCTCCCATCGCACTTACACGTGGTCAAAATTACTGTAGCTGTGCCTGTACCATACAAAACCTCTTCTCCAATAGTACATATGTAGATGACCTTGTTAAACTTTCAGGTATTACAAATGCATAGAACACAAATCCATTGTTTTATTATGAAATCGCACTTTTCATCCACTTATATACCTACAATCAACAATATATTATCTTATTACGTTAAAATTTGCAGTTATTTAAGAATACACGTACCGATTTCTTCCTATCGAAAACTATTGAATTTTATAGCAATTGACGTGTCAATTTGGTGCATCATATTAACGAAATGTGTGCTACGAGTGATTTGAGCCTTCTACGTTCCACCTATTGGTCACCACATTTGCATCCCAGAGGCAAAAACTGCACCGAAGATTTATAAAATTGACCACATGTAAGAACGAGAAAAACTACTATTATACAAAGTTTCTCATCGCACTTACACGTGGTCAAAATTACTGTAGCTCTACTTGTGACATATAAAAACCTCGCCTCCAATGGTACATATGCAAGTCTTGTTAAATTTTTAGATATTGCAAATGCATAGAACACAAATCCATTGCTTTATTATGACATCGCACTTTCCATCCACTTACATAGGTACCTAGAATAAACAATATGTTACCTTATTGCGTTGAAATCTGCAGTTATTTAAGAATAAACGTACCTATTTTTTCCTATCGAGAACTATTGAATTATATAGCAATAGACATGTCAATTTGGTGCTTCATATTAACACAATTTGTACTACGAGCGATTTGAGCCTTCTACTCTCCACCTATTGGTCACCATATTTACATCCCAGAGGCGAAAACTGTACCGAAGATATGTAAAATTGACCACATGTAAGTACGAGAGAAACTATTATTATACAAAGTCTCCCATCGCACTTACACGTGGTCAAATTTACTGTAGCTGTGCTTGTAACATAATAAACCTCTTCTCCAATAGTACATATGTAGATGATATCTTGTTAAACTTTTAGGTATTACAAATGCATAGAACACAAATCCATTGTTTTATCATGAAATCGCACTTTTCATCCACTTATATACCTAGAATAAATAATATATTATCTTATTACGTTAAAATTTGCAATTATTTTAGAATAGATGTACCTATTTCTTCCTTTTATAGCAATTGACGTGTCAATTTGGTGCATCATATTAACAAAATGTGTACTACGAGTGATTTGAGCCTATTACTCTCCACATACTGGTCACTATATTTGTATCCCAGAGGCAAAAACTGTACCGAAGATTTGTAAAATTGACCACATGTAAGAACGAGAATAACTACTATTATACAAAGTTTCTCATCGCACTTACACGTGGTCAAAATTACTGTAGCTATACTTGTGACATATAAAAACCTCACCTCCAATGGTACATATGCAAGTCTTGTTAAATTTTTAGATATTGCAAATGCATAGAACACAAATCCATTGCTTTATCATGACATCGCACTTTCCATCCACTTATATAGGTGCCTAGAATAAACAATATGTTACCTTATTACGTTGAAATCTGCAGCTATTTAAGAATAGACGTACCTATTTTTTCCTATCGAGAACTATTGAATTATATAGCAATAGACATGTCAATTTGGTGCTTCATATTAACACAATTTGTACTACGAGCGATTTGAGCCTTCTACTCTCCACCAATTGGTCACCATATTTACATCCCAGAGGCGAAAACTGTACCGAAGATATGTAAAATTGACCACATGTAAGTACGAGAGAAACTATTATTATACAAAGTCTCCCATCGCACTTACACGTGGTCAAATTTACTGTAGCTGTGCTTGTAACAAAAAAACTTCTTCTCCAATAGTACATATTATGTAGATGATATCTTGTTAAACTTTTAGGTATTACAAATGCATAGAATACAAATCCATTGTTTTATCATGAAATCGCACTTTTCATCCACTTATATACCTAGAATAAATAATATATTATCTTATTACATTAAAATCTGCAGTTATTTAAGAATACACGTACCTATTTCTTCCTATCGAAAACTATTGAATCTTATAGCAATTGACGTGTCAATTTGGTGCATCATATTAACAAAATGTGTACTACGAGTGATTTGAGCCTTCTGCTTTCCGCCTACTGGACACCATATTTGCATCCCAGAGGCAAAAACTGTACCGAAGATTTGTAAAATTGTCCACATGTAAGAACGAGAAAAACTACTATTATACAAAGTTTCTCATCGCACTTACACGTGGTCAAAATTACTGTAGCTGTACTTATGACATAAAAACCTCTCCTCCAATGGTACATATGCAAGTCTTGTTAAATTTTTAGGTATTGCAAATACATAGAACACAAATCCATTGCTTTATCATGACATCGCAATTTCCATCCACTTATATAGGTACCTAGAATAAACAATATGTTACCTTATTACGTTGAAATCTGCAGTTATTTAAGAATAGACGTACCTATTTTTTCTTATCGAGAACTATTGAATTATATAGCAATAGACATGTCAATTTGGAGCTTCATATTAACACAGTTTGTACTACGAGCGATTTGAGCCTTCTACTTTCCGCCTATTGGTCGCCATATTTGCATCCCAGAGGTAAAAACTGTACCGAAGATTTGTAAAATTGACCACATGTAAGTACGAGAGAAACTATTATTATACAAAGTCTCCCATCGCACTTACACGTGGTCAAAATAAAAAACCTCTTCTCCAATAGTACATATGTAGATGATCTTGTTAAACTTTTAGGTATTACAAATGCATAGAATACAAATCCATTGCTTTATCATGAAATCGCACTTTCCGTCCACATATATACCTAAAATAAAAAATATATATTATCTTGTTACGTTGAAATATGCAGTTATTTAAGAATAGACCTATCTATTTTTTCCTATCGAAAATTATTAAATTATACAGCAACTGAGTGCTACGAGTCTTCTACTATCCGACTACTGGTCACCATATTTGCATCCTAGAGGCAAAAAGAACGAGAAAAACTACTATTATACAAAGTATTTCATCGCACTTACACTTATCAAAATTACTATAGTTATAGTTATGATATATAAAAACCTCTTCTCCGATAAGATAATATGTAGGTCTTATTAAATTTTTAGGTGTTAGAAATGCTTAGAACACAAATCCATTGCTTTATCATGACATCGTTCTTTGCATCCACTTATATACCCAGAATAAATAATAAATTATATTACGCTGAACTCTGCAGTTATTTAAGAATAGACATACCTGTTTTTCCTGTCGAAAACTATTGAACTATATAGCAATTGGCGTATCAGTTTGGTGCGTCATATTATCCACACACATTGTAATTGAGTTTTTAATTTAATATAAATTAGAGCCTAAAATAAACAACAGTATAATGTTCGTTAAATTTTTTAAACGCGTAGGAACAGATATACCAATTTGGTACCACATAGTAACACATTTTGTACTGCGAGCTCTTCTACGTCCTGTCCTTCTTAAACATACTGGTCACCACATTTGCATCGCAGAGGCGACTACTGTCGGCTATACCGAAGATTTGTTAAATTGACTATATTGTGTGATTTGCTGCTATTTTACAGAGTAAAACCATCGCATTTACACATGGGCAAAATTGCTCTAGCCGTACTTCTGTAATCTAGCACATTTTCTGTAAAAATCGTTTTAATTTATCTTGTGCTGAAATAAAAAAAATAAAATTTAATAAAAGCCACTTCCGTTAACAGAACTGATTAATTCGAGAGTGAATTATGCGCTGAATTGTAGATGGTACGTCAGCATATTTATTTTAAATTTATCTGTCTGCATCATAACGTACCAAATTATCATTATAAAAATAATATGAATATGCATATGCATATGGCCTAAACATTCTAGACAGCTTAAGAACATCAGTTACTTACTTACATTTTTTAATAAACGACGTGAGAGCACTACCAAAAACCAACAGAATTTATTAAAGTCTTACCTGAATGCTATGGGGCTTATTCACGTAATCTCCAATATGAAATAAATCATCAGCATATTTGCAAGAACTTTCAGTGGATCCAGTATAGAATATGTGCCCTGGTAATCTAAAATAAATAGAATATCATTATTATATGCTCCAAAAATTATTAGTTATTTAGGATATACCGGGTGTCAACGAAACATGGTAGACCCCCTTTTCTTCCTTATTTTTATGAATAACAGAATGAAACTTGGTAGATGTATTACATGACCAAGAAGACACTTTGTGGCATATCTGTAATTTTTCCCCGCTTCCGGTTTCACCAGAAATTACCTTGAAATCCTTGAAAAATTCTGAGTACGGTGATGCCCTATAGTAGTAGTAGTAGTAGTAATAATTATTGGGAGAGGCCTGGTTCCTGGCAAGTAGCCCACAATGGGCCCTTTTTACCTACCCCCTGACGTCCCTTCAACCGTTCACTCCCACTCGACCTCCTACTCCCTCTTCAAACCTTTCTGATCTTCCAATGAAGGTCAGGACATGTTTCCATTCGAGAGAGGCCATTTCCTTTTTGGGAGCGTTATGGCGTCGGAGAATTCATACCTTAGGCGCCCGAACGTTTCGCATTGTTCCAAGAAGTGAAACGATGTTTCTTCATCGTTTCCCCATTCTGTCCAATTTTAGTCATCAGAGGGCTCTTCATCGAGCAATTGTTCTTCAAATTCGAAATTTAAACATCCTTGCCCATGCCAATTAGAGCATATTATTGAACAACGCAGTCCAACCTTAACACAGCTGCATCATTTT
The DNA here is from genome assembly GCA_963675555.1 of Leptura quadrifasciata. NCBI lineage: Eukaryota > Metazoa > Arthropoda > Insecta > Coleoptera > Cerambycidae > Leptura > Leptura quadrifasciata. The sequence continues at coordinate 52,696,401 of OY776682.1, read as the reverse complement.
TCGCAACCCTTTTTGCAGCTGCAGGAACTAGCTAAAGGGTGGAAATTGGTGCTGGTAACTCGGTGTTACTAGAGGAGTTGCATCGGAATTGATGGTTTGCAATATGGATCAAATGCAAGCAGGACAGTAATATTACTATTTTGCAGAGTATAACTATCGCACTTACATTCGATCAAAGTTACTCTCTAGTTAAATGTTTAATACATAATAATTTCTTGATCTTTTAAAAATTTAGTAAAGATCCCTTGATGGCCCTGTAAAATGATATTATGTTTATTAAAATTTTAAAGTATATTGTAGTAGAAATTTGCATATTATAATAATGTGCTTTCGACAAAGTGCCGACAACCAGACTACTGTACAAACTTGAACATTTCGGAATGCGTGGAAAACTATTAACATGGATTAAGTCATACTTGAGTGATCGTGAGTTCTCTGTGCGTGTAGGAAACTATTCTTCTGACAAGCGTTAAGTTAGTGGCGTACCTTAAGGCTCGATACTAGGCCCGATCTTTTTCTTGATATACGTGTCAGATCTAACGCAGAATTGCACATCATCTACTCTTTCCTACGCTGATGATCTTTAGCTGTTTCCTTCACCATCACCTGATATTCAACACGACTTTGACGTTATCGTGCGTTGGTGTTCTAATTGGCTGATTCCTCTGAACAATGCAAAATGCTGTGTACTACATATGTTTAAACATAATCGAAAATTGAACTATATCGTTAACGGAAATGAACTTATAACCGTAGCAGAACAAAGTGGCCGTGTTGTAGTGACAGACTCATTGTCCTGGAGCGCTCATGTTATCAAAGTGTAAGAAATGTTCGTTATAAGTCGTTCCAAGATCTTACAACTGACTCATTTCTTAAAATTTATAACTCGTATATTCGCCCACATTTCCAGTTTGCTGTAGCCGGAAATTGCGGGAAATTGATAAAAGTGAATCACGTATCGAGAAGATAAAAAACCAATTTGTTTCGTTAAGGTGATGTCACGAAATATTCAAGTTGGTATTTGCGATTTTCTTTATTTGAGAAAAATATAAAAGAGATCGTGGAAAAATTTAAAATTGGAGGTTGCTAGAGGATATAGAAAAATTACTAGAAAATTAAAAAATTGAAGGGGAAGAAAATTTTGGAGAGAAGAATATTGGAATAAAATAGGGAGAATAGGCTGTTGGTTTAATCGAAGAACGGTAAAACGAAGGAAAACAAGTAGCTAAAGGATTCGAAAGAAAGAAATAGTCGCTGGATATCGCAAATAAGTAATACTGTACGGCTGGAAGTAATATTTGGTTACGCGAACTTAAAAAAAGTTGTAACAAACTCTATATAAACATAATATTTTTAGTCGCAAACTCCTCTATAAATCCTTATTTTACTATAAGGAAAGTAACCAGACTGCAACCAAAGTTACAAATCTGGCGCGTTAAGTGTAATAATTGCATATTACCATCAAAACGCTAATGCTTCGATTGCAACAAACACCAGCCGAAAGACTGATCCTACTTAAAGGAGCTCCCTTGCCAGTCGTCACACACCACTTGCAGACTGCAGTTTCGAGCTGTTGGCTCTCGTCAGTGCAAGGTAGGTATGCAACGACCGACATGAGAATCCTTTGACTATAGTACATCCCGGTATTTTTACAATAGCGACATGTAAAACAGCCAGCAGGCGCCATCCAGATTTGTAACTTTGGTTGAAGTCTGGTTACTTTCCTTATAGTAAAATAAGGATTTATAGAGGAGTTTGCGACTAAAAATATTATGTTTAATATTCCGCCCTCTAAAAGCACATTTAAACTCTATATAAATTTCATGTTCACTATTTTATAGTTTGGAGATAACTAAGAATATTTCAAATTGGAAATTTACTTCATTTTTATTCACAAATTTTATTTTAAACTTAATCATATTCAAATTGTTTTAATTTCAGAATAATAATTATTTTATTTAGCTAGATAGGGAATTTTATACTCTATTTGCATGAAATAACTGTTCTCGCAACACATTGTTTAGTTGATTTGAATTTGTTTTATCATGTTTCTTATGTCACATTTTTGCTTATTACTCCAAAACGGTCTAATAAATCTATATTTATTGTCAAAAAGGGTAAGAGATAGAAACTTCTAGTTTGGCTCAATTGAAAGAAAATAAAATGTTACATTCCATACACATTTTTCATTTGAAAAAAAAATATGGCCTACAGTTACTCCACAATGTCGTATTTTTAGTATTACTCCTAATCGGTCTAATAAATCAAGATGTACAGATAGTGCAGAATTAAAGCTTATACCAAACTAGATCATTACCAAAAAAATGTATAAATGGAAGTTTTCCTCCGACGAAACATTAAATGCACTTTTATTGCACGTTAGAAAATGCATTTGATAGGGTGGTTTTCTTAAGGGCCAATTAACATTCTAAAGGTTAGATTACTATTTTTCTTCTTTTTCTTTTATTTTGTATATAACTTATAAGGAAGGAAATTCAAAAAGTAAATCCATGAATATATAGATGATTGCTTTATGTATGTTGGTACCAAATAACTTTTATTAATATTTGTAAACGGCCGAATGATACCGAATTTAGAATTTTCAAACTTTTTGGATTTTCTAAACCTGCAATGTAAATAAAACTCATTAATATACCTCGAGTTCGTTTTACTCTTTGATTTTCACTTGCGTAACGAATTTTTAAAAAATAAAAGAAAGAAAAACAAATCTATAGACATATAGACTATTGTTTTGTTTATCTTTGTGCCAAATATTTTTTCATAATTTTCATAAACAGTCGAATAAGAGAGGATATGCTAAGATTTTGACTAGTCTGGGCTCTTAACTTTAACAGTTTTGTGACTTAAATCATATTTTCCATAAAATTGTACCGAGTTAATTTTTATTATTACAAGGTAGTAACTGTAAAGGGTTTGTATATTATGGTACATTTTGATATCATATAAGTAGTAATTTTATTACCGAAGTCGTTGGGCGGGCTAAGGTCTTCTTTGAGGTTTCCTTTAAGGTTGTTGCGTTGATGGGCTTCGATATATAGGGGGCATTCCGAGAGAATATGCTTCACTGTAAGGTGGTTATTACCACGGTCGCATAGTGGTGGGTTACTTGATGCCATCAGGTAGTCATGTGTGGCACGGGTGTATCCAATTCTTAATTAACAATTCCAGACAAGTAATGGTAAAAATATTTTTTATCATTTAGGAGATATTATTATTCTTTGCAGAGCAAAATCGTACACTAGTTGTGTAGACAAATGATTTAAGAAAAATTGTTTTACCTGGCAAGCTAAAAAATTACACTTTGTTAATTAGAGCACATGTACACTTCGCAAGCTCTACAAGTAAATGATTTTTGACGTAGTTTAATACTTGTATATTGGTTATGTGCCCTGGTTTAAATATACAGCTCTTACTAGCCCAATAATAATGGGTCTGTTTGCAACAAAAAGAATAATAACCTAGAGTCCCTATAAAGCAGAGCCTGATTACTCGGCCCCCACTGCACCCAAATGGATACATAATGGCTGTTATGATTTGTGTGTGCGCGTGTTCATCAGTGTTACAACGTATCGCAACTGTCAAAAGCAGGTTGAAGTATTTGTTTTGACAACGTGGAAAAATATATGTAAGTAATAACTTTTCCATTAATTTTTTCGTGTCCAAATCAATCATAACAGACTGTTATTTTAATTTAAACCTATTACATTGAGTCTAATTACTCTATACTCATCAAAACAAAAGCAACTCCTATTGGTGCCGCCATTATGGATCCACTTTTCATACGGACCAATCAGTGCCTCGAACTCGAATGGCCCGACTCTACTTTACAGAGACTCTATGATAAACGAGAGGTTGGGGTCATCTATGTTTTACTGTCGACAACTTCAGAACATGAATTAATAAATGTGGAAGAACTAGGTTGGTCCAATACGAGAGTATCATTTCTCAGTTATTATGGTTTCTATAAATTTCTCATCACCTTAATCTCTTTACTTAATGCAACAACACAGCTTTGAATAAAATTGAAAGTGTGTTAGGTGAACTAAAGGAATTACTATACTTATTTAAGATCAACAATTGTTTAAACTAATATATGTAATACTAAAGCCTGAAAATATTTTAATGATAATTTTAAGTAGAATGAAAATACCGAAAAATATTAATGCACCGTTAGATATTTGTAGAAAAAATAAACTTTTAGCTGAAAGCTTCCTGTTTTTGTTCAATTTGATGATAAATTCAAACAACAAGAAATTGTTTCAAAGTTTATTAATATTTATTTCAAATATTAAATATCACAAATTATTTCTTCCTGCACCGAACTCCTTTCCATTAAGTCGTCTGGAATATGATTCCCATGTACGTTCGTTCCATTGTTGAATTCTTTTCAGATCTGCATCCTCCTTCTTCGCCTTGTATCATTGAATGCTTTACAGAGTGTTTCGTACCTGAACAGACAATTAAAAAGGAAGATTTAGTTTATTATTGGCTACTGCCATGTAAAAACAAACAATCCACACAAATATACTATACGTATAAATTAAAATGTACAAAAAGTAGTATATCAAAATTCGCATTTTTCCATAATTTTCTTCTTTCTTGATGTTACAATAATATTTCAATAATGCAGAGAATTGAGGCAAAGCCAACACATTATAGGGTTTTGTCTGAACTCTCAACATTAATAAACATTTGTTTAATTCATATAAAAAGTGGAATTATTAACGTAATTTGGGTTGAGCGCATAAAATGGATATCCTAAGTTTGTGATGATCTGAAACAAACAGAAATTTATATTAATGTTAGCTGTAATAAAGCATATTTTATTTTTATGTATCAGAAATAAACGATTTCCAAATATACCTACACCAGACATTTATTATGGGAGAGAAAAACATCCTCTCCTAAATATTACTAGTTCTGTCGAACCCAGCTGAGCACCAGATACTATGGTGAAGCGGATTTTCCAGAGTGGCATGAGCTGTTCGATGCTTCTCACTAATGGGGCAGGTACCGCAAGGCATTGCAGCAAGTGTAACAATAGTGCATGCAATGATATATCTAATACCTTGAGGTAATCAATCCACACCATTGAAAATTGCGCTTGTAATGCGTAGAATCCTGAGCAACACAGCGATCTATCAACAGGTTCTTATTGCATCCTGATACACCTTTCTTACCACCACGCTACTCATCGGAACACCGGCCAACTGACCTAAGTGACCTCAATCTCCTAGCACACAGGACACGTGGAATCTGGAATTGGTTGGAAGGCTGGTCAATGTAAATTATTGAACCTCTTAGGCCCCATTGGGCCCCTTGTACTTCCTCCCTGTATGCAGACCCTCGCCTAGGCCTCCAACCAACCTAATCTTGCGATATAGGTGGTGATGCTGCCTAGGGGCATCTCCCTTACATCGGCCAGAGTAGGGCAACATTCTCCCAAGATGGATTCTATGATTGATGAGACGGCAGAACAGTCACAGAGTACATGTTGAACCGTCTCATCTTCTTGTTCACAACCTAGAAAGAGGTGTTTCGCCTAACCTCATACTGTGTAGGTGTTTACTTAACGTACGGTGTCCAGTCTGGATTCCCGTTATAAAACGTAGGTTCCTTCTGGACATTGCCAGGTAGTCCACTGCTGTACCCTTTTTGGGATATTTTAGTAGTTTCCTAGTAAGCCGACAGCTGTTTGTTTCATGCCACAGCTTCTTGAATTCATTGTGGGTGTTCTCTTCAATTATTTGTGTTACCGCCGTGATCGGTAACAGACTGGCCGGGCCTGGTCCAAAGATACTTAGGCCTGCTGCCTTTTTGGCCAGTCTGTCGGCTACTTTGTTGCCACTACACTGTGCATGTTATTTCACCTACCGACACGTGTAAACAACTTGTAGCAGGAATTGAGGCAGGTGATCGGACTGTAATTCTGCCCCTCGTTCAACCAAGAGTTGAACACCGTAGAAAGCCAGACGGCGGTGGGTGGGTGGCTGGAAATTTCTTCCACCACCAGTTGTTCATGTCATCTGAATCCGGAGCAGCGAAGTTCTTAATATCAACAAGCGCCTGTTTCCTTTATAAAAGTATGACAGAGAGCTTCGAAATCGCTAGAGAGTTACTGTTTAATGGACTCGTAATCTCAAAGATTTCTTTCCAGAAGCCTTCGATATTCTCAACCCACGGTGGATCTTCGACAACACGCTGCGGCTCTTGTAATAGACGAGATGGGTTTGTTCAAAACAGATGGTTTTGTTCCATGGTCCGTGCTCGTCTGGGCAATGATTTTTTCGGCCAACGAATCAATTGTTGACAGGTCTTGTGGCTTTAGCTTAATTCTGGTGTTAAGACTAACACATTTCAAAACGAAGTGTTTCCAGATAATGCAACAACTCTGCCTACATGTTATATGAACCAAAATACGCAACTCATATAAACATGCATCCCTTGAAAGTATACTTAATTGCTTCCGCAACATCGTTTTCCATCAAAATACTGGTTTGAACTTCTCTGTATTAGACCTTCAAGTAAATGGGGTCCATCTGAAATGATATTTGTATTTCTTATAAAAGTGCATTTGTATTATTTCATACTACTATAAAATTGTAGAATTATGTATATGTATGACCATGTTTTTCCACAGGGATTACATTAGCTACTATTAAATGTATTGGAATAAAGGGTTCCAACTTAAATGCTTCTTATATAGTTGATGATGATCGATGATATTAAACTCTAAGGTAGAAATAGAGTAATATCAGCTGAAAACGATATTACTAAACTCTACCAAAGCGCTTAGCACCATAAAGTACAATATGAAGAGTATTGCAATATTAAACATTGTAAAGTAACGGCAGCAAAATCCTTTTCACGCACTTTTGCTGTCTGTATACTTTACAATATTTGACATTACCTATGAGTTCTTCTGAAATTAAATAAATTGTATGTAATTTTATAAAGCACAGTATAATAGACTTAAACGATATATTGAAATGATATTTCTTACTCCTATTGTGCGTATCAGTAGAACTATGCGTATAGAGAGTATAAACCTAAATTCACAACTCAAATTTGCTGTACTCTTAACAAAAGTTTTATAATATTAATTTACAAACATAATTATACAGGGTTGTTCATTATAAATCACTCACCCCTTATCATCGCTATTATTACCTATAGAAAAAACAGTTTTAATTAAATGTTGTGTGGTTATGACTGAATTTTGTTAAAATACTATCAAAAGTACAGTAGCGTGCAGATTTCATGGTACACAAAAAATTATATATTTTTTAAATGGGATACCCTGTATATTAGTCTATTTTTGGAATGATTCTCTTTTCCTGATTTCAAAAATATACCGTATGTTACCCCTACCATATGCCGCTTTTGAATTATTAAACGTCGAATATCTTAATTCATCTAGTTACCGTAAATATGGAAAGTTTTTTTTTTTTTTATTTTTTAAATACATTTATTTAACGTCGGCCTATTTCCGCTACTGAGGCCTATCACCAACGCTTGTAGACGAGCTATCCCCAACCAGAAATTTTGCCGAACCTCTTCCCTTAAGAAGAGTAGGGATCTCTTACTTGCCTAACATTTAATAGACAAGAGACCGACGGCTTTACATCCCCTCCGAAGGATGGTATATCCTCTATACAACCCTCGCCTAAGGTTGTATAGCTTCCCCGCATACACCTGATATACAAGCCGCTGGAAGATGTGTGAGGCGAGGACGCGGTCTTCGTTGTGAACACGGTTAGGACCTCTGGTTCGGTGAAAATAAAAAATTGGAGTAGTGGGGGTTTAGAGCTGAGACCCCAGAGGCGTCCGTGCACTTATTTTCGATGGGTTGAGTCTCAGGGTTGATTTTAGTAGGTGCTGTTTCGGGTCGAATGCTACACCCTGTATATTGTGGTTTGCACTATGGTTTATCACTTTATTTAAATTAGCACTGGTTTGATTATTATATAGCTATTGTAGGGTCAACGGCTACACCCTATATGTTGTATTTTTTTATTTAAGAAAAATAACACTATGGTTTAAACGAAATACAAAAATATTTATTGAAAGATATTGAACAGAGTTGGATAGATTTAATTTATTTCACAAGTTTCTTTTTTGAAGTAGAAAGTAATCGACAACAGAAATTCAGTCTTATGTTGTGCTTAAAATATATTTTTAAAAATCTGAAAAAATTCACTTTACGAATAAACCTCGTAGGCGAAGGGAAAAATTGAAAAGGGGGCCACTTAAGGCGAAGTATTAAAATTAAAATGAAAAGGGGCCACTTAAGGCGAGATCTTAAAAACTAACTTTTTTTAACCAGGTTTCGGCCTGGGAAGCTAGAATCGAACAGCTCGTCACGAAAAGATTGCAGGGAACTGGGAATAAGAAAACCTAGTCAAGCGGGTATCTACAACATAAGTTAAATAGTAACCGGATCCAGCGTCAACAGCTATTACACAAAGATTAACTTTGAAACTTATAATTTCCACTAGAACACTACGCGAATACTTAACACAAGAGTCACTGTCAAAACTGAACTTAACTTCGGCTCGCGATGCACCGGTATTTATACTAATTCAAGAAAGTTTCGTTTTTCTCGCCCCGTCGAGTCTCGCGGAGAGCTGGAAAGGCTTGAAATCGCTCCGTGCGGGCAAGGATGAGTCATCGATTGCGACATGTTGCGCAATACTGGAATTTTTTTGGATTTTGAAAATAAAAGTTATATTGAAAAATCGGCGATGCAAAGGGGAATTTATTAAAATTAAAATGAAGGTCGAATCTATTTTGGTTTAGAAGTTATTTGAAGTTTTATGCATGAAATCTGGCTCGACCCCGTAAGGTATCACGGAGGTCCGATGTTAAAAAGCTGTAACGCCGTTAAAAGGTTTCCGATTAGTGCTTACGACATTAAGATAAGATATTAAAAAGGTTCAATACGGTTACGAATCGAGTTGAGCGCAGATATAGTATGCTTGTATGCTATTATACAGGGGTTATCGAAAATGGGGGGAAGTTTACAATAGCAATTGGATTGGGGAAATTTGGTGAAACGATATTTGGCTTTTTTGAGACTCGAGGCACGGAACGTGATTTGACGTATACAGGGGTTGATCGAAAAGTAAGAATAGAAAAACGACGAAATGGTTTTAAGAACGTGAGGAAACGGACTCGACGGTTAATTGTAAAGGTAGTTACGTATACGAGGGGTGGTCAATAAGTTTGAATTTTTTGAAAAAGGGAATTGCTTATAAAAAATGAACGTATTGAATTGAGATGATGAAAATTTGGGTTTGGATGGATAATTCGACGAAGTTGATGAATATACGGGGGCTGTATTTTTGAGTGACGTTTTTTGTGATGAATTGATTACGGATGAGTGCAAATGAATGTTTGACGTTAGATTTTGGTGAATTTGGGTTATTTGTGAATTATCGATGGTTGGCTAGTTTTCTCAGATTTTTTTGAGTTGAAATGTGGTTTTTTGATGCTAATGGTGTCTGATAGACTTTTTTTTATAGAGTTTTCCAGATGGCATGAGACTATTTGATTATTTGATGTTTTTTAGAATTTTTTGTTTTTTAATTTAGACTTGTAGGGGACATACCCTACAACAGTTGGAACGGTCACCCATCCAACTACTGCAGAATTTCCCGAAAGCCGAACTTGATGATATGATTTGGATGCAGGATGTGGCAACTCCGCCCCTACACGTTCGAGATTATTTGAATAATGTGTTTCCAATATGGATAGGGAATAATGGAACAATTAAATGGCCACCTAACAGTTCGGATTTGAGCAATATGGATTAATTTTTCTTGGGATTCCTAAAAGACATTGTCAGCAATAATAGTATTCAAGTCATTAAAGACAGGATTCGACTTGAAATAAACAATCTAAATGTAAATAATGAAGCCATTTCCGGGACAATTATAAATATAAGAGACGCCGCTGTATCGACAATAATGGTGGACGCATCGAATATCTTTTGAATTATCATTTATTTATATTTAAGTTTCCTAAATAAATCTTTATCTATTTTGTATAAATACCATTTTAATTATTTCATTAAAGAAGTGTCACATATGAAACATTTTTTTTTAACATTTATTTAACGTCGGTCTATTTCCGCTACTGAGGCCTATCACCGACGCCTGTAGACAAGCTACCCCCAACCAGGAAGTTTGCCGAACTTCTCCCTTTAAGAAGAGTAGGGATCTTTTACTTGCCTAACATTTAATAGACAAGGGACCGACGGCTTTACATCCCCCCTGAAGGATGGTATATCACCTACACAACCCTCGCCTAAGGTTGTATAGCTTCCGCGCATACACTGATATACAAGCCGCTGGAAGATATGTGAGGCGAGGACGCGGTCTTCTTTGAAATGGTCGCCCATCCAAGTACTAACCGCGCCTAACGTTACTTTACATCGCATATCGAAGTATGTACATAGTAAGACGCATCTATGCTCGCCCCCATATATCAAACATAATAGTTGTAATTTTCATACCTCACTTTAATAATGTTAACTTTTACATACAATAACTAGTTTAACTAAGATATTCGACGTTTAATAGCTCAACAACGGTATATGGTAAGGGTAACGTATGGTATATTTTTGAAATCAGGAAAAAAAGATAATTCCAAAGACTTAATAGTATATATGGCATCCCATTTAAAAAAAATAAAAAAGCTACCCCCAACCAGGAAGTTTGCCGAACTTCTCCCTTTAAGAAGAGTAGGGATCTTTTACTTGCCTAACATTTAATAGACAAGGGACCGACGGCTTTACATCCCCCCTGAAGGATGGTATATCACCTACACAACCCTCGCCTAAGGTTGTATAGCTTCCGCGCATACACTGATATACAAGCCGCTGGAAGATATGTGAGGCGAGGACGCGGTCTTCTTTGAAATGGTCGCCCATCCAAGTACTAACCGCGCCTAACGTTGCTTTACATCGCATATCGAAGTATGTACATAGTAAGACGCATCTATGCTCGCCCCCATATATCAAAACATAATAGTTGTAATTTTCATACCTCACTTTAATAATGTTAACTTTTACATACAATAACTAGTTTAACTAAGATATTCGACGTTTAATAGCTCAACAACGGTATATGGTAAGGGTAACGTATGGTATATTTTTGAAATCAGGAAAAAAAGATAATTCCAAAGACTTAATAGTATATATGGCATCCCATTTAAAAAAAATAAAAAAAATTTGTATCCCCTGATATTTACACGCTACTATACTTTTAATAGCATTTTAACAAAATTCAGTCATAACCACTTTTAACTTTTATTTAAAACTTTTTTTCTATAGACAATAATAACGATGATAGGGGTTGATAATTTATAATGAATAAAATATCGGTGTAATCTTAAACAGTCGTGTCAATATTAAACAATGCGAAGCATAGTCAATGAAACTATTTCAAAATAAAGTTTCGCAGAGTATACCTCACAATGTTCAATACTACATATGTCTAAGTTATATGGCACGAAACAATTGAATACTGTTTTTACCTATTTTACTGACCTACATGATCTTGAGTGAAATTATTCTAGAAAAATGGCATTTATTACTTGAGGAGAATTACAGTAAAACCTGTATAATTGTAGGTTTTGACTATAAACTCCAAAAGTACTAAACACCTATAATATACCCCTAGAAAAGAATTATTACAGTTTGAATTATTGAAAAATTACTATTAAAAAGTATTTTTCTATATTACTTCCTTATTCATTATTGTTCCTCAAAACTAGTAATTACGAAAGATATGGAAGGTTTTATATATTTATTTTCAACTTAAATGCGGGATATTTAGGGAATTAGTTACCCCTAATGGCCAACAAGCAAGATTTATCCCTCTTATTTTAGATTGTTATAAAATATTCTATTCCATATAAAAGACAATATGATAAGCATTAAATTAATGAATGAAGGGAATAAATCAACGTATGTAAGGAAGAAATATATTATAGTAAACAGATAAGAGCGCGTTAAAAAACTTATATAATCATATTTTAGATTACAACAGAACTGACGGGAATTGTTTATTTTTGAAGAATGATAATAGAAACTAAACAAGAACATGTATCAATCAAGGTTTATCGTTAAACACAAATCATTATTGTTCGTCAGCAAAAAGGCAATAAGATGAAAAGTTTATTTATATATGCAAGGTTTTTTAAGAATTACCCGTTTATGAAATAATACCGGGTACCTACCCCAACCCCCACTTACTTCTACAGTTTTAAAAATAACATTCCGGAATTTGGGAAAGCAAATATAGGTATGAATGGTCATATTTTGACCATTCGGCGATAAAAGAATCACTTCTGGCATGGCCGAAAATTGAAACAACTTTCTTACTTTTAATAGCACTTTTCTCATAAAGCTATAATTTCTCTTTCCAAGGCTTTCTTCAGATTTAATATCGGATGAAAAATAACCTTGGAAATGGCGTTTATTTGTTATTTCTAATTCGCCTTAAAATTCAGGAACAAATTAAAAAAATTTCGAAGTAGACTTAATTTAAATAAAAGTATATTTCTCAATAAATTAAATGTAAAATTGGCTTATTTTGTTCGAATGTTTGGAATTTTTTTTCATTTTTCCATTTCATAGAAATCTAATTTGTCATTACTCCAATTTTTCAAATAGTACCCTGTATGTTTTATCAGATAGAGTGGTGAATTTGCTTTAGACTGGTTTTTCCCGATTAAAAATTGAATATAAATTAAAATAAATATTGAGCTTTTTGTACAAGCGTTTCGAATTGTGTATATATCTTGCAGTAAGCCATGAAAAATAGATGAAAAATTGCACACAGCATCTTCAAAACGTTATTGTTGAGTGAAATAGAGGCGTATTTATTATTTGTAAAATAATTAGGTGCTTTATTCAAAATAAGATGCAATATGCACAACATAAAAAGGTAAATTTACTTTTAATTTACGAAGAATGTCAGGAAAATGTCCATGCAACCCCAGTCTATATTATGAAAAATATCCCGATCGCCGTCAGCCATACCGGCAGTATTTTAAAATTCTTGAAGAGTCATTCCTAAATGCAGAAAAAAATTGAGGAGGAGAGAGGAGGAGATTTATAGTAAGCCAAGAAATTGAAACAATTGCATTGGTTTACACACAGTGTACCCAAATTTTTCTACAAGAGAGCTGGCAAAAGAGATAGATATTGGTCGTGAGGCAGTAAGACGTATATTAAAAACATGGTTTTAACTGCTATAAATACCAATTGCATCAAGAATTATATAAAAACGATGGAAACAGAAGATTGATCTTTTGTAATTGGTTTATTCTTCTTCTTAGCGATGCAATTATAAATCGCAGCACTCAGGCCTTGTGGCTCATTGTGCATCCTCTAGCTGATCAGTGGATGTCCCCATCCAGGCCGGACTCCAGACCAAAGGCCAGAATCCTTTCCAGTGGGGCATTCCTTAATTCCTCCGGTATAGGGAAGCCTATACCGAAGTGTTTATGCATCAAGTTCATGAGACTGGGGCATGAAGTTAGGAGGTGGATGGAAGTTTCCTCCTCCTCCCTACAAAACCTGCACTCGGGGTTGTTAACCACTCCGATGCTGTGCAGATGTTTTCTGAAAGAGCCGTCTCCAGTCAAGAAACTAACCACGAATATTCGGTACAAAAATTGTTGGTCCCATACTATTTCAAGGACCACTACACGCGCATTACTTAAGCTTCTTGCAAAATGAAATAGAAAACGAACTAGATGAAGTTTCCTTCGAAGATTTCAGAAATATGTACTTCCAACAAGATGGAGCACTGCTGCAAAGTACTGGTTTTGTGGGAAATTACCCTAGTGAAAAGTTTGACAACCGGGTAATATCTACTTATGGAACTATTAGGTGGTCTGCTAGGTCACCAGACCTAACTCCACTTGATTTTTTTCTTTGGCCATTTATACCAATACTTGATTTCCCAAATGTCAGAATTTTATTTTTAAAACTGTAGAAAAAAGTGGGGGGGTGGTAGGTGCTTTCTGGGTTACTTAGTATATTTCTCAACAAGGACAAGTTTTTAGAATTCTTCGATTCGTAGACTAGGCATCGAAATATTTTTATTTGCACATTTCTTGTTTAATTTCATTATTTTAAACTAAACACCCTGTGTATTTCTACATTTGTAGACATTTATCTGTCTGTCACATGCCTACATTAAAAAGTTTAGTTTAGGCGGCATTTTTACGAACAGTAAATGTAAATAAATCAAAAATAAGCTTACGTTTCAAAAATATGTCAATACACATTTGTTTAAAATGTCAACCTTCCTTCTTTGTACTGTTTTCGAGGTATTTTGTGTTATAAGAAAAATGTGTAACAATTAAAAGGGAAGGTAACTTGTCTCCTGGCATCGGTAATTCGCCTTAATAATTAAGATATAAGCAGGCATTATATAAAAAAGAAATATTAAACAGATACACATGTTTGAAATAAATTTGGAATAATAATTTATATGAATTTAAGTTTTTAAAAGAAGTAATATTTATTTCAACCATAAATATCTCTAAAACGGTACAGTTTTGATAAAAGTAAGTGGGTCTTCTGTCTAAAATGTAAGCAATAAGGCAATACCTTCCTGTAAATTTGCTGCATAAGGTGAGCTATATAGGATTTATTAAAATTTACCATAAAATCTATAAATATAAAAACGTACAGGTTGTTTCAATTAAAAAATTAAATCAGTTGCCTCCTTCGATATAAGGAAGTGGTAGAAAAAGTTGTTTTAATTGACTGAAGCACATACACACTAAAAACCCAACTAACTGTACTCTTAATACTAAGTAGGAAATACGAATAATTTAAGGTCTGGTAACATTACATTACATTACAATAATTTTATTAAATAAAACTTACTCATCTGACAGCAGTGCATAGTAAAACCAAGCCATTCACCAAATTGTATTTTTTGCCGTTAAAGATCTTCAAAATGTCTCAGCAAATGTGATTATCTGAAACAAAAGGATATAGACCGGGCGGCGCCCGCGGATGCAAGAATCGTGTACCCATCGATTTAAAGAAAATTTCATTTTTGTTTATTAGTAGGTACGAGAAAGCTTGGTCGTTCAACTCCTGCTATGGTGGGATTTGTGTAAGAAGGTGATTTCGCCCCTCTCTGAGACTGCATTAAATACCCATGCAATTAAAAAATAAAATTATGTTTTTTCTAATTGTACCTAAGTAGCGCAGCAAAGTAAAAATGGTCTGCCGCGTGATACCCTGGTAGGTGGCGCGGGCCAACCGAAAAGGGTGGTAATTAAGGGGTACTTTTCACCCATCGATTTAAAGGGTCAACTTTACACCAAATTAAATGTGAAACCTTTAACTTTTTTATCTCGTTGGTCTTACAGGCCACAGCTTGGTGAAGAATTCGGAAAGTAACAATTTTGCTGTAAAATGTGTGCACATGAAAATTATAGGTAATAAAAATTTGCACAATTTCGTTTTTTTTAAACTTCGCACGACCTATTGGAGCCGAGAAAGAAATCTCAAAAATGGTCATTCGGATCGCAAAATGTTTCAAATGAAAGTTGTGGAGAATTCAATTACGAACAATTTCCTTTCATTTTTCATTTCTATTCGATCAAATCGAAATCACCCTCTTACACAAATCCCACCAAGGCAGGGGTTTAACGACCAAGCTTTCATGTACCTACTAATAGTACACTATTACAACAAAAATGAAATTTTCTTTAAATCGATGGGTACACGATTCTTGCAGTCGCCGCCCGGTCTACTATATTAGTATGGAAATAACCTCTTTATTTATACATCCCTTAGTGCTCAATCGTTTCAAAAATAGGATCAGGACTGGATGCTTAAAGAATTAAATTATTGTGATGAATATTATAATGCTGAACGATGCAAAGGGACCATATATATACTATTTTATAACACAGTACCTATATGACCCTTCGCACTGCTTAACACTATTAAGCTGATTTATTCTTATAACCCAGGCGATATTTGTTTTGGGTTGGGTGAATCGGGTGGTATGGCCAATTTTCGGCTTAATCGCTCCTAAAAATCATAAGAAATGATAATTTCACTATGCGTTAGTTTGAAAATGTGGCCGTAATTTTTTATTAAACAAAATGTGAAAAAATTCCTAAGAAATTCGTTTTCTTTTTCCTATTTTTTCATATGAGCAAATTTTGTAGATATTTATATTATACCGAATTTGGTTTGTACCCTGGCAGAGATGTTTCATACTGTGAAATGCTTAGCTTATTTGGTCTCATTAGCATGAAAATGAGATGGAGAAATTGTCAAGTCACCTATCTTTACAAAATGTTACATGGTCAGATCGATGACATAAATTTTCTTTCTTGGGTAAAATTTCATGTGCCAAGATTTTCTGCTAGAAATTATCTTACGTTTACTTATAAAGTGCTTGGTACTAATCAACACCTGTTTTCTCTACTTATTTTTATGTGTCGTGCTCATAACCTCATTCAACATAATATTGATATTTTTAATTCTTCTCTTAGTCAACTTACTTGTACCTTAAGAAATATCTCGTGAATATATCTTTGTTATTACTTTCTCCATTTGTTTATATTTTTCACCAATGTTAATGTTTATCAATCACTTACACATTTGCTTAATTATATAAAAATTTCGTCTACGTAATAATTTTATTTGTATATATACTAATGTATATTATCGTTTTATGAACCTATGTCTGTTGGATTAATAAATCTATTTTTATTATTATAATTAATATATACCTCAGTAACTATTGTTTTTAGAGAAAAGTTATACAAATGAAAGAGTTTTGTAATTAAATCTTAAATAAGATGCAGTTGGTTGCGAGTTAAAAAATTCATTGTTGGTATTGCAAAAATAGTAAAAATCGCAAAGAAAAATTTTTGAAATAGCAAGTTATCTGTGGATTTTTTTTTCAAATACTTATATTATACGTAAGGCCTTCATACTTGGCGAAAGAAAACTTTTTAATATAATAAATCTTCCCACCAAATTTCATCAAGATTAGACTTTTACTTTTTGCATAATAATTTTTCAATCCAAAACTTTTCAAAATGTTGTTGAAGCTAAACTAAAGAATTTAGAAAGTTGAAAATGTTTTGACATATAAAAGAGCACTCAAATTTTCAGACCCATTTTGAAATATTAAAATCCGGTAATTAGGAGAGCCTAGGGAATTGTTTAAAAATTTGATTAGCAAAAAGTTGAGATGGCCCCAGTTGAGCCGAAACTCCACCCCTCAGAATGAACCCTCTTAGGACTTCAGGCCCCCGCGTTAGGACTTCGCCCCGGGCAACCGTGCTGTCAACAAATGGGGCCACGGGCTGTTAAAAAAGGGGCTTCGCCCCAAAGTCCCCTTAGTGCTTCGCGGCCCCCGTGTTGTCAAAGGGCCCTGTATACCTCCTTGTCCTGCGAGCCCCCGCACTAGTGCCCCGGCCCCAGGACTGTAAACAAAGAGGATGGCCAGATCCCCATGCTTCAATGTTCGCCAATTCCCAACGAGGCTGTGACGTCACGACGAGGCCGAGAAGTTTTGTTTACATTCGTTTCTCCATGTTTGGTGGTGTTATATCGGAGTTTATTTAATCCATTGTACTTGTTGTTTCATAGTGAATTGTGTGTTGATAGATCTTTTGTGTTTTATACGTTTTTTAAATTATAAAAAAATATTTTAGTAGTAAACTCGTATGTTCAAGGACAATATTGCCTATACTATTTAGAAGTTTTTTAAGATTTCTAAGACAATTATTGTTAGTGTTCTGTAGTAATTCTGTATATTTTGTAAGGTAAAGGAGACTTCCAAGGAGGAAAGAGTATTATAATAGATTTCACAATTAACTTTAATACACTCTTGTTTAACTTTGAATTACTTGTATATTTTATTTAGCATATATGTTATTATATAAATGGTCCTTTTCGTATAATATATTTATAACATATACAATAAAATTCCCGATAATATAAAGAACTTAAACCAATTCAATTCAAATTTCAAATGAGGAAATTCATTTTCTCAGGTGGTATCAATAGTTCATAATCACTAAATCACACAATATACTAATTCATTCATTAATTATATTTACATTTTTATTTCTTTTAGGCCCAAAATATGTAAAACAGCTTTTTTCTTTAATATGATTTGTAATCCTTTAGTTAATTTTTAAATATTTTTTGTTTGTACGTAGATGTGTATATTTGCATGCTTGATTATAGCTGGCTTTTTTCGGTTAAGTGTAAGGGTAATGCTTATATTGTATATAAGAAAGCAAACTCTTGGTAATAAATATGTAAGTTAAGTTGCTTGTGTCTAGCCTCTCTGTAGACATGTATCAATTATTTGTTATCAATAAAGACTTTCTTTACAAAAAAAACAGCCACACTACTCTGTGGCTCTGATCCTCACAGAGGGGAGTTAGTATAAATACCAATAGCCACTCCCCCCGCTCGTGGGGTGATTGACTACCAGGTCCGCGAATCGTGTGCCCTGAGTAGACGGAATCAACCGAGGATGACAGCCTTCTGCATTCTGCCGGCAAAGATCTCTGCCGAATCTCAGATGTCGGTACGATCTTTAGTTCCGAAAGCAGCGTCTGTCTCATTCCACCGAGGGCTCCTATAATCAGTGCCACTATTTTGACAGAATGGCCCGCATATAGCCTGCGGAGTTCGAAGAGCAAATCTCGATATTATGTCCCTATTTCCTAATCTTTCAAGACAATGTTGCTCTCAGCGGGGACTGAGAATTCCACGAGATACATTATCTTGAGTTGGTGGTCGAGGAGTACTATGTCAGGCTTGTTGGCTTGTATTTGCCTGACGGTGGGAAACGAGTAGTTTCAATAAATTAGACACTACTCATTCCTCACAACGGACTCAATATCCCCCGGAGCGTAAGGCAGCACTGGTGTTTCGTCTATCCCATACGAGTGCCTTAGATGATAGTAAAGCACTCGCAATGCTGCGTCGTGTCTGTGAATATAGGCCGAGACTGCGTATGTCGGGCAAGCCGATAGTAAGTGCATGACAGTCTCCGGCGCCCTACGGCAGGCCCTGCAGCTGACATCAGGGACCTCCATACACATTCTGGCAAGCCATTATGAATCCCTCGGTCTCGAACTTCAGCCCGGCTGACCTTAACAAGGCGAAGGTCAGCCTTTCGGATAAGCCGAGGTCTTCTATATTTTTATAAAAAATTCCGTGCAATGGCTTATCCTTATGGAGCTGCAGAAGGATGTTGTGTTCTGCAGCTCTGTGAGCTTTTAGTCGAATAGGTTCCAACTCGGTGACAGAGTCGGGGTTTATCCCCTCGGCATCGAAGATGAGACCAAGTTCATCGGCTGCTCTCCGTGCTGTCTTAAAGAGAAAAGCTCCTACCTCTGCATTTTCACGGTCTTGGACCATGTAGAGGAGGGGATCCGAACTCCTGATGACCTTACATGCTCCATCCAGAACCATCCTGCTATGGAGACTCTCCAAGCTCAAGAGTCCACGGCTGCCCCGATGTCGTGGGAGCCGTGGAACGGACGATTTAGGATGCAAGCTCCTATTGAGATGCATCTTCTTCCGGGTTACTACATCGAGTTGACGCAGCTCTTCTCTAGTCCATTTCACTACTCCGAAAGAGTACAGAAGGATCGGAACGGCAAGCATATTTGTAGCAGACACCTTGTTCTTCCCCGGCAGTTCTGAAGACCAGATCTGTCAGAGTAGGTGCTGATACTTGCCGCGGAGAGAGTTTTTCACTACACTCACTTCTTGGGTGGAGCGTTGCTCGACACCCAAGTAAGTGTACGACTCTCCGGCATCTAGATGGTGTAAGATGTTTCCGTCCACGAGCTGCGCGTCCTCTCCGTAGTCACCGCATCGTCCTCTCTTGAGATGGATCAGTGCGCATTTGTCCAACCCGAACTGCACACCGACAGCCTGCGTGTACTCCTGTACCACCCTAAGGGACTGTTGGAGATCCCTCTCTCCAGAGGCATAAAGTTTAAGGTTATCCATATAAAATAGATGGGTGACCTTATGCCTCCCGTCGCCGGGGGTACAGCATTTGTAACCACGGGTTTTCCGGAGCGAGACGGATAATGGCAGTAGTGAGATACAAAACAGAAGGGGGCTGAGGCAATCTCCCTGAAATATTCCTCTTCTGAATGTTACCGACTCTGTTTGAACTCTATCGTTACCCGATGTTATGGTAAAGCGAGTCCTCCAGAGCGGCATCAGTTCCTCAATACATCTCACCACTGGACTGGGTACTACAAGACATCGGAGCAAGTGAACAATGAGCTCATGCGATGTCATGTACATGCCTTGCGGTAGTCGATCCAGTCCATATAGAGGTTTCGCTTATACTGTATGAAATCCTGAGTGACACATCCGTCGATCAGCAGGTTCTCTTTGCAGCCAGCTACACCTATCTCGACCCTCATTGCTCATATATCCGTTCGTAAACCTGTTCAATTGCGTGGAGCACCCGCATGTACAAAATGCGTGTAAACACCTTGTAACATGCGCTTAGGCAGGTTATTGGTCTGTAGTTCTTTGGGTTGGACAAATCTCCGTTTTTGGGGATCAGCACTGTCCGCCCCTCAACAACCCAAGAAGGAATTTGCTGCTCCCCATTCAACCAGGAATTATAAATTCTGGTCAAATGGTGGTGGGTGCTAGATAACTTTTTCCACCAAAAGTTATTTATCCCATCGGGACCTGGAGCAGCAAAGTTCTTAGAGCACTCAAAAGCCCTACGAACCTCTTCTGGGGTTATTGGCTCGCACACTTCCTATGGTTGCTGAAGCCTTTGACAAAAGGCTTCAAAGTGTGCAAGGGCAGGAGAATCTCGGTTGAGTGGAAGCCTCTCCTCGTACAGCGTTTTCCAGAAGTTCTTCACCTGATCTGCACTCGGCGGATTGTCTACAACACGCAGATGCGGTTGGAAAAGGCGCGAGGGCTTTTGACGGAACAGTTTATTTTCCGCAAGCCCTCACTAGTGACCTTTTGCAAGTTACTAGCATCCGTATCCTGTCGAGACAGTGCTGTTTGGTGGTTCGCAGCACTGCTTCATTGAGTGTGTGATGGGCACGTCTTAAGTTGGCGGCTAATCGACGCATTTTAGGCGTAAACGGCCTGTTGGCCGCCATATAGTCCATCACACATTGGATACGGGATGCGTGTTGCCTCGTCGACCGGATCTTGGCTTCCATGTTTTGTATGCGCCGCTCCGCCCTCTCCTGTGGGGAAGCAGTGCCTCGCCCCTCCACCCGAGAAAAGCGTTGAGCAGCAGCATACACAGCACAATTTATGTGCCAGAGGTCAGCCCGCTCTGGTAGCACTGCACGAAATTCTTCATCCACTCTGGCCAGGTCTTGTGGCCCGGGGATATTTATGTGGTGTAACCCCCGTCTGGTGCTGAGGCCCTCTGGTGTTGGCGGAACGAGGAGAACCACGTCCTCAACCGGTGAATGCGGCGGCCCTTCGGCCACTTCATTCACCGGTCCAGGAGCAGCCCTCACGTAGCCCCTACTACGAAGGTGGGATCCATAGTCACGCAGATTCTGTGGCGTGAAGGCGGTATGCTCTGGTAGACTCTCACACCACAGAGCATGCATCCGCGCCATGTATCCCCTCCGCGCGGGCTCACTGCATTCATAGCAATGCAGAAGTTCATCCCTCAGTTCATTTGTCCACTCAAAGCGTCCTTGGTCATTGCGAACGTCGTCAACGGGCGGTCTATCTGGTTGGGCCCCACCACCTTGCCCTTGACCCCTATCCGCACGGGGTCGATCGTGGGGGCCCTGTCTTCGGCTTATTGGAACCAAAGTTTAGGGCTTGTAGGTGGTTATCCCAGCAGGCCCACGACCGACACCAAAGGAGACGACGCTCCCGGGTGCACTAGGGCTGTCGGTTCGATTTTGCACCCCAGCTGGAGTAAGTGGTGGCGCTACTCACCAAAGGCTTAACAGATGGAAGTCAGCCCCTCCTGCTTTAAGATATCATTATTATTATTACTGTGTATTTACCTATTACCTTTAGTATAATACTTAGTTACTACTTTAACTTGTGTGATAAGTAGGTATTTTATTTTGAGTTTCACATTATTTGTTTCATATTGTGAAGGATATAAAAATGATAAAATAAAGCTTTTTATTTAAGTTTATTTCATTTCATTGCCATATTTATGTACAAAAATCACTGAAAATTGAAAATTCCTCAATCATATTAATAAATTGTATGTGTGCGTTTACATTATAAAGAAAATATGCTTTCCTCCACGCATTTTAAACGGAATGGCTGCTGAAGGAGGCCTCGTGACTTTTCTTTAAAAGCAATAGTTACTGAGATATATGAAAAAATAAGAAGAAAAAAAGAGTTTTTAAGATTTTTTTCAAATTTTGTTTAATAAAAAATTACGCCCACGTTTTCAAACTAGCGCATAGTGAAATTATTATTTCATATGATTTTTAGGATCGATTAAGCCGAAAATCTGCCATACTATCCGATTTTGCAAACATAGATGATTTTAAGCAGATATATACCGCCCGGGCTATTATTACTGTATAGAATTTAAATCTCCATATTCCTGTGAAAGATATAAAGCAGTTGTTACATGCTACTAATTTTAAATATAACAAGAACTAATGATAGTAAAACATAATACTTTAAAAAATAAGTTGATGAGGATGTTATTCATGTTGAACGGTAATACCGTATAATATGAAAA
This sequence comes from Leptura quadrifasciata, assembly GCA_963675555.1. NCBI lineage: Eukaryota > Metazoa > Arthropoda > Insecta > Coleoptera > Cerambycidae > Leptura > Leptura quadrifasciata. Next base: position 52,673,620 of record OY776682.1, on the reverse strand, counting down.
AGAATGATATTGCTCTTAATAACGCAGTAATATCAGGACTCTTCATATCGCACAGTACCACTTTGTTAGAAGAGGAAGCCAACGATGGATGCTAATGCCGACCATTGGAAAGAAGAATGATAAACTACTTCAAAATTGAGTACTACCATTGTCCTTACCAAAGGTCAACACTATTTTAAATGTTGATCTTGTAGAATATTTATTTTGAACAATGCGGAGAATTGATGGTTTTACTAATTTATAACACAGTAAAAGCAAAAACTCTTCGCACCGCTCAAAATTTAGCACGTGCGAATTTTCATTCCATTACAGAACGTAGATGTAAACCTAAACCTAAAAAAATTATATTTTCAATCAATATATTTATTTAACGTCGGTCTATTTCCATTACTGAGGCCTAACACCGACGCCTGTAGACGAGCTACCCCCAACCAGGAATTTTGCCGAACCTCTTCCCTTAAGAAGAGTAGGGATCTTTTACTTGCCTAACATTTAATAGACAAGGGACCGACGGCTTTACATCCCCTCCGAAGGATGGTATATCCCCTATACAACTCTCGTCTAAGGTTGTATAGCTTCCGCGCATACACTGATATACAAGCCGCTGGAAGATTGTGAGGCGAGGACGCGGTTATCGTTGGAATGGTCACCCATCCAACTACTTACCGCGCCTAACGTTGCTTTACATCGCATATCGAAGTATGCACAGTAAAGACGCACCTACGCTCGCCCTTCCATAAAATAGTAAATCTGTTATTATCGCTTACTTGTAAAATTGAATTGTGCAAAATCAGATGACAGTACCAGTTTCTAATTCTAATCTTCCCAGTCAATATTAATGATAGATAGATAGATAGAATTTATTCATGCCATATTGACAATTAGTAATGTTTGCATACGTCATAAAAGTAGTATAAAATATAAAAGTGTATATATAAAAACATAAAAAATAAAAAAATTTAAAAGACACAATAAAATACAATATGCGTAAGTTAAAAAAATTAATAAATACACAATAATAAAAAAACAGTATTATAACTATAGAAAAATAAATATATACACATATACAAATATATATACACACACTCATGTATACAAACACCCACATATATATATATATATATATATATATATATATATATATATATATATAAATTGTCAAAAATACAACAACAACAGTTAATACAGAAAGCCACAATATACCAGTTATTAGACAGACGATAAGTTAGATAAGGTGTCAAAATATTCAAAATATTCGTCATATGTATAAAACGTATTTTGCAAAAGAATATGTTTTATTTTTTGTTTAAACATACTTACACTCATATCGACATTTTTTATGTTATTAGGTAACACATTGAAAAATTTAAATGATTGATATGAGAAAGAGTTTTGCGATTTGCTTAGTCTATATTTTGGTAATCTTAAATTTGTTTTCGTTCTAGTATTGTGGTAGTGTATGTCCTCCTGCTTGGTAATTTTGTCGTCACTTTTTAATTTTTTAATATGACACAAATGTGTTAAGCTTTCGTAAATATTGATATTTTATATTTTACTTTGAGTAAAGGCTAATTCTTTGGACTATATTGTCGAACTTTACAAAAGGTTGTTGTGTTTACTACTTTATATTACAATATCTACATAATAGTTTATACAGTTCAAAATTACATTAGATGGTGAATGCGTTTCCACTACACATCTTGAACGATTGATTGATAATTGTTACAAATAACTAACAAAGTTAGACTGTATCTTGCAGTGTACAGTAATGTGGAACAGACGAAAAAAAAGGTCTTAATACTATCTTGTATCAGTAATAATACCATTGTTTTCGCTGCTCAACATTACTCCAATCCAAATTGCTGTTACTGCAATATCCATCACAGAAAACAAGAGAGAATACATGGCTTGGAGGTATTCAAATAGTTTCTTACATATTTTATGACTGCAGGTAATACCGAAAAACGTAAGGACGTTGTGTTGATACTCCTATATAACACAGTATACAACACAATTCTTTACACTCTTCAATACTAATTTATCTTCATTATGTTTGTATGTTAATTTCGTATAGCATTTCACTAGAGTCGTGACTCTGTAACTACTTCTATTACACTTATTTACTGTGCTTTAGTAATTCATAGAATTGAAGCAATATTAAACGATGTAAAGTACGTGGAAAAACTGTGTAATGTAAGGTTTTATCACGGTACCTTACACTGCCCAAATTTGCCTTAGAGACTATTCAGTCGAAAGTCTTCGGTAAACTAAAGATATATATATTATTTATTAAAATGCATTTCTAAATATTTTAATTGATATAAATTGTTTAAATATTCTGAACATATTACTAGGCATTCTCATATCGTATTACTGAAAATTAGCGTTGAATTAATTCATGAAGAACGTTAATATCATCTACTACACGAGTATAATGATAATACATTTTAAATAAGGTATTACCAGAACACCGTGCAGTATTTGATACTACTGAAAATAAATATTCACTTCTAAAATACGAGTATGTCTTGCACCATCTTATTTGGAAAATGTATCATACATAAAATAAATATAAAATAGATCAAATCAAACTTTACATAGATGTTTACGTCAAAAGCAAAATTTTTAGATGGTGGAAAACCAAAGGTACCTACCATAGTTATAGATAGAAATAAACATGGCTAAAGCAAAAGTTCTTGTATAGCTTCTAGCTATAATTAAGATGACCCCAGCTACAGACAGGCATCAGTCTCATCCTAGTGACAAACAAACTCGAAGCAGTGCCATTTTAACGCTAAGTAAATAAGACAAATAGAAAGAATGGAATAAAAAAGAACAAGTAAAACTGAGTTTTCTTATGCAGTCTCGCTGACAAAAATAAATGTAAGACATATTGATGAAAAGTCCTGATTTGAAAATGGAGCTGGTACGACGTTAATTAACGGAAACTTCTATCTCTAAAAAAGGTCTACTGACATTTTTCCCTAACAAGTTGGTATTTGCAAAAACCCTATTTAAATATAGCTCGGTGTTTACAAGCTCGAGACCAAGGAATCCTAGATTCGAACCATGGCTAGAGTAGAGATGTTTAGTGGTATTTTTCAAGTGCTGTCGAAAACTTGCTGTGGGCTAGTCAGTAGTTGACAGTAAGAGACGACACAGCTAGCGGCCCTCCTGTACTGAATTCGGGTTTCAGCTGCGGCTAAAGGATGGCTGTCGTGTAATTATCTCTGTATACGTGTGTCATGATCGGCTGGTAGAATAGCTAATATTAAAGTTCGCTAGTATTTTAATCACAAGGTCAATAAAAGAAACATCTGCACAAAACTTCAATGATCTCTTAATTTTTTTGTCTATTTTTATAAGCCAAATACGCTACCCACTCACCATTTTATTCTTCGTTGGTAAAGGTGACTTGAAAATTATTCTATGTCGTTTTGCAATGGACGAATTGCAATATCAAGTATCGCACGTCCATAGTGGTAGTACGATTCTACCACACCGCACTACCAAAATGGCGTGCATTGCCTAATACAGCCTTTGTCTCCATGCGTTTTTACCTATAAAAATAACTTTAGCCTTTATAGAGGGTGTCCAGCTAACGGCTAATTTTTGTAAATGGAATGCCTATAATTTTTTTTACATAGATGAATAGACCATACAATTCCCCACGTTTTAATACTTTATTTTATTTCAAACGGTTTTCGAGATATGAGTATTTCAATTAATTTTTTTATATAATCATGGTCAAATAATTTTGTTAAGTAATATTTAAAAATATGAATTATAATTATTGTCAACAAAATATGATACCCATGGTGTATGTCATTGTGAACGTGATGAAAATTGTTTATTGGCATCAAGAGAGTGTGTCGTCAAAAATATCCCGATAGTAGGTGTCTTGATGTGAGGTCTCTAGAAAATTTGAAACAACGTTTTGAAGAAAGTGTTGCACATGACAAGAAGGCGAGACGATGAAGTGTATTAAGTGAAGAAAATGAACTGGCAATAACTTTAGCGATAATCGAAAATCCTACGACAAGTGTTCGGGAGTTAAGTAGGGTCCTTAGAGGTAAATTCAATGTTTCCCTATGTCTTCGCAAAAATTAGTTTCACCCCTATCGAGTACAGCTGCATCAAGATCTTTTGGATGTGGCTTTATATCGTAGATTAAATTTTTGTCAGTGGGCTCAAAACCAAATTGGAGAAATTGAAGAATTCATGCTACATGCTACTAATTTTAAAAATAACAAAAACTAATTATAGTAAAACATAATACTTTAAAAAATAAGTTGATGAGGATGTTAATCTTGTTGAACGGTAATACCGTGCGTATAATATGAAAAAGGATGATATTACTCTTAATAACGCAGTAATATCAGGACCCTTCATATTGCACAGTACTACTTTGTTAGAAGAGGAAGCCAACGATGGATGCTAATGCCGACCATTGGAAAGAAGAATGATAAACTACTTCAAAATTGAGTACTACCACTGTCCTTCCCAAAGGTCAACACTATTTTAAATGTTGATCTTGTAGAATATTTATTTTGAACAATGCAAAGAATTGATGGTTTTACTAATTTATAACACAGTAAAAATAAAAACTCCTCGCACTGCTCAAAATTTAGCACGTGCGAATTTTCATTCCATTACAGAACGTAGATGTAAACCTAAACCTAAAAAAATTATATTTTCCATCAACATATTTATTTAACGTCGGTCTATTTCCATTACTGAGGCCTAACACCGACGCCTGTAGACGAGCTACCCCCAACCAGGAATTTTGCCGAACCTCTTCCCTTAAGAAGAGTAGGGATCTTTTACTTGCCTAACATTTAATACACAAGGGACCGACGGCTTTACATCCCCTCCGAAGGATGGTATATCCCCTATACAACCCTCGCCTAAGGTTGTATAGCTTCCGCGCATACACTGATATACAAGCCGCTGGAAGATGTGTGAGGCGAAGAAATTTATAGGCCTGGCTAGTAATATCGTAGGCACCCGGTATTTAAAGGCAAAGAGTATTATTGAGAATTACCTACAATATAAATTCCATGTCCTCGATGACTAGTAATAACCAACAGTGAAAGGCAAGAAGAGGGTAGCGTTTTAAAATAAAACTATCCCCTCGATGCCTAACAGCGCTGGTAATTACATTATGCAACGGAAGCCCAGGCGACCGTTGTACGTTGTGACTCAGTCGTACTCTGCATTTTCGTATTCGTGAAAAATTGCGAATATAGAATAATTATTCCTAAAAGTGGTGGTAATATATATTTTAAAATTGCGTTTTTTCTAGGTACAGGAATTAATTAAAATTTCTTGTGGCCAGTCATTCAAGTATCGACCAGCAATCTGTGCTCATAGCTTTAAACAGCTGTAACTCGTGAGCGAAGATGTTTAAAAATTCATATCTCTGCCAATATTGATCGAATGGAAATGATAAATAAATGGAAAATTCAAAATCGAATTCTCTACAACTTTCATTTGGAACATTTTGCGATCCGAATAAGCATTTTCGTGATTTTAACGAAAAAGTCGCGCGTTTCAGCCAGCCCTGAATCAACTCATCAAAATTTTCCCATTTTGCTGGGTTAATATATAACAAATTTAAAGAATTAAGTATTTTTCTTAGTTTTATTTTTTTTCCACGCCTTCTATTACATTATACAGACATTATAAGAAACTTTTTAAAATCGAAGTCTTCAAAAATAAAGGTATTTTCTCTAAAGCAAATTTTAAAAAATGTATATTTTGCAATTTAAGTGCTAGGGCTAACACAAATTTGAGCAGTCACTTTTTTGTTCCAGACCCCGTAGTAATTTTTATCAAAAATAAATTTTTTCGAAAAGTCAATAACAACAAAGTTTCCCATCTGGCGCAAACACTTCATATGAGACATAAATTTATAGAAATTGGTTCTAATGAGAAAACTCTTCGATGAATGATATTCGTAAACGCCGCTACATCCTAAGAGAGTATCTTTGTAAAACTGAGTACTGACTTACGAGCACAACAGCACTCAAGATTATTTGCGGATATAAGGAAATGCCTACGATATTACTAGCCAGCCTATAAACTTTTTGTAAAAAAAGATATCGATTTAAAATTTTAGGAAGTTGTATGGTTGAATACGGTGCACAGTTTTATTGCTCCAAGATATGATTTCCATTTCCGGCTTAACCGGAAACAATATAAACTTTGTTACTTTCAATGGAACACCCTGTGTATTATTCGAAATTTAGATTGTCCAGGAAATTCTAGGTCCAAAACATGTAGCATACCCTATATCTATCTTTGAGTTTTCGAGAAAATGGCGGTTGAAATTGTTATATCGCTCATAAATTATTTCATTTACATACAAAATAAATCAATGTAGGAACAAATCTGTTACGGTTTTTTCAATTTTTTGGTGAGTAAAATTTGATAAAGTCATAAAAATTTCATTTCCGGCTGAACTGGCTAAAAATGATTTTCAGGCTCAAATTATTTCGATATTTTTATTGGAACACACCCTGTGTTGAACTTCAAATTTACATTCTACTGACCTTTCTAAACATTTTTTGTTCCTGGTGCCCTTTGTCTAAACCTAATAGTTTATGAGATATCGGAGACTGAATCACAAAGGCTAAACAATAAATGATGTTTAAACAGAACTTTGGTTCAAGAGGAATGTGTAAAAAAACTATTTACCGATTTTCATTTAGATTTTGACAGTACTGCTGCATTATTTAAGAGTTTCTCTCGATAGTTGTCATTTAATTTTTGCATTTTGTTCTTGATTTACCTTTTAATAAGTGTGTAAATGTTATCTGGTTGTTCAAAATGGCCGTGTTTAAGCACGAGCATCAAATTGATAAGTTATTAGTATATGCAGAGTTAAGAAAAACCGAAAGGAAGACAGAGCATTGTATGTTCGACGTAATCCAGAACGTGACTAACCAAATCCATCAGCATCTTTACGAGGGAGATTACCAACGAAGATTGAATTATTGCAATTTTTTTTTATACATTTATTTAACGTCGGCCTATTTCCGCTACTGAGGCCTAACACCGACGCCTGTAGACGAGCTACTCCCAACCAGGAATTTTGCCGAACCTCTTCCCTTAAGAAGAGTAGGGATCTTTTACTTGCTTAACATTTAATAGACAAGGGACCGACGGCTTTACATCCCCTCCGAAGGATGGTACATCTCCTATACAACCCTTGCCTAAGGTTGTATAGCTTCCGCGCATACACTGATATACAAGCCGCTGGAAGATGTGTGAGGCGAGAACGCGGTTTCCGTTGGAATGGTCATCCATCCAAGTACTAACTGCGCCTGTCGTTGCTTTACATCGCATACCGAAGAATGTACATAGTAAAGACGCACCTACGCTCGTCCCCCAATTATTGCAATTGATATCTAGAAACTGAGCGTCATCAGCCAAATATGAAATCACGCATTTTATTTTCGGACGAATCCCGATTTACCAACATGAGAATGTTTAACAGGAACAATACGAGATATTGGGCAACTGAAAATAATTATCTATATAGAGGAGGGGCTTTCCAAGAAAGACTCGGTATCAACGTTTGGCAGGGCGTTATAGGAACACACATTGTAGGACCAATATTTGTTTATGGACCTTTAAACGGTGTCCGGTACCCACATTTTCTACAAACGAAATTCAAAGTTTTATTGAAGTTTCACCCGTGCAGCATGAACATGTCCTAGCAAGATGGTGCACCACCCCATAACGCCCGAGTGGTCACCGACTATTTAAGTGAAACTTTTAATAATCGCTGGATAGGTACCCATGTAGGACCATGATATGGTGGCCGGCGAAATTCCCAGACCTTACACCTTTGGATTTTCTACTGGGCCCATATCAAGGAAAAAGTGTATTACACACAATCACATAATATAGGAGACCTTAGAAAGAGAATTACTCAAGAACGCAAGTAATAAACTCGATTACTCTAATTCAGATGGAAAACGTTCTTCAGGAATTTAAAAAGAGGATTACTTCTTGCCGAAAAGTCAACGGTGTACACTTTGAACATTTAAATATTGGTTAAATATTTACAGTGCAGGTGAACATTCAGTCGCCGTTATCTCATAAACTATCAGGTTTAGACAGAGGCCACCAGAAACAAAAAATGTCCAGAAAGGTTAGTAGAATGTAAATTTAAGGTTCAATACAGGGTGTTCCATTAGAAATATCGAAGTAATTTGAGCCTGAAAATCACTTTTCGCAGTACTTTCGGTATAGCCGGAAATGAAATTGTTACGACTTTATCAAATTTTACTCACCAAAAAACTTAAATAACCGTGATAGATTTGTTCCTACATTCATTTATTTTATATGAAAATGAAATAATTTATGATCGATATCACAATTTCAACCGCCATTGTCTCGAAAACTGTCAAAGATAGATATAGGGTATGCTACATGTTTTGGACTTAAAACTTCTTGGAAAATCTAAATTTTGAATAATATATAGGGTGTTCCATTAAAAATAACAAAGTTTATACTGTTCTCGGTTAAACTGGAAATGAAAATCAGATCTTGGCGTAATCAAACTGTGCACCGTATTCAACCATATAACTTCCTAAAGTTTTAAATCGATATTTTTTTTACAAGAAATTTATAGGCTGGCTAGTAATATCGTAGGCACTCGTTATTTAAAGGCAAAGAGTATTATTGAGAATTACCTACAATATAAATTCCATGTCCTCGATGACTAGTAATAACCAACACTGAAAGGCAAGAAGAGGATAGTGTTTTAAAATAAAACTATCCCCTCGATGCCTATGAGCGCTGGCAATTACATTACGCAATGGAAGCCCAGGCGACCGTTGTACGTTGTGACTCAGTCGTACTCTGCATTTTCGTATGCGTAAAAAATTGCGAATATAGAATAATTATTCCTAAAAGGGGTGGTAATATATATTTTAAAATTGCGTTTCTTCTAGATACATGAGGAGTTAATTACAATTTCTTGTGGCCAGTCATTCAAGTATCGACCAGCAATCTGTGCTCATAGCTTTAAACAGCTGTAACTCGTGAACCAAGATGTTTAAAAATTCATATCTCTGCCAATATTGATCGAATGGAAATGATAAATAAATGGAAAGTTCATAATCGAATTCTCTACAACTTTCATTTGGAACATTTTGCGATCCGAATAACAATTTTCGTGATTTTAACGAAAAAGTCGCGCGTTTCTGTCAGCCCTGAATCAATTCATCCAAATTTTCCCATTTTACTAGGTTAGGTACATAACAAATTTAAAGAATTAAGTATTTTCCTTAGTTTTATATTTTTTTTCAACTTAGCAAATTAACAGAAAACAACTTTGAGTGGTCAAATTTTATCAGAAATTTAATTGTGAAGAAGGCAGTATATTTATTTTCTCAATGTGACAAATACAACCGGAGACATTGAACAAAAAGTGACAAAAAATGTGGTTCAAAAATAATTTGTTAAAAAAATATGTTCCGGGGGGGCAGCATTGGACAATTTTTTTTCCACGCCTTCTATTACATTATACAGGCATTATAAGAAACTTTTTAAAATCGAAGTCTTCAAAAATAAAGGTATTTTCTCTAAAGCAAATTTTAAAATATGTATATTTTGCAATTTAAGTGCTAGGGCTAACACAAATTTGAGCAGTCACTTTTTTGTTCCAGACCCCGTAGTAATTTTTATCAAAAATAAAATTTTTCGAAAAGTCAATAACAACAAAGTTTCCCATCTGGCTCCAACACTTCATATGAGACACAAATTTATAGAAATTGGTTCTAATGAGAAACCTCTTCGATGAATGATATTAGTAAACGCCGCTACATCCTAAGAGTGTATCTTTGTAAAACTGAGTACTGACTTACGAGCACAGCAGCACTCAAGCTTATTTGCGGATATAAGGAAATGCCTACGATATTACTGGCCAGCGTATAAACTTTTTGTAAAAAAGATATCGATTTAAAATTTTATGAAGTTGTATGGTTGAATACGGTGCACAGTTTTATTGCTCCAAGATATGATTTCCATTTCCGGCTTAACCGGAAACAGTATAAACTTCGTTACTTTCAGTGGAACACTTGTATATTATTCGAAATTTAGATTGTCCAAGAAATTCTAGGTCCAAAATATATAGCATACCCTATATCTATTTTTGAGTTTTCGAGAAAATGGCGGTTGAAATTGTTATATCGATCATAAATTATTTCATTTTCATACAAAATAAATCAATGTAGGAACAAATCTGTTACGGTTATTTCAATTTTTTGGTGAGAAAAATTTGATAAAGTCATAAAAATTTCATTTCCGGCTGAACCGGCTAAAAATGATTTTCAGGCTCAAATTATTTCGATATTTTTATTGGAACACACCCTGTATTGATCTTTAAATTTACATTCTACTGACCTTTCTAAACATTTTTTGTTCCTGGTGTCCTTTGTCTAAACCTAATAGTTTATGAGATATCGGAGACTGAGTCACAAAGGCTAAACAATAAATAATGTTTAAACAGAACTTTGATTCAAGAGAGATGTGTAAAAAAACTATTTACCGATTTTCATTTAGATTTTGACAGTACTGCTGCATTATTTAAGAGTTTCTCTCGACAGTTGTCATTTAATTTTTGCATTTTGTTCTTGATTTACCTTTTAATAAGTGTTTAAATGTTATCTGGCTGTTCAAAATGGCCGTGTTTAAGCACGAGCATCAAATTGATAAGTTATTAGTACATGCAGAGTTAAGAAAAACCGAAAGGAAGACAGAGCATTGTATGTTCGACGTAATCCAGAACGTGACTAACCAAATCCATCAGCATCTTTACGAGGGAGATTACCAACGAAGATTGAATTATTGCAATTTTTTTTTTTATACATTTATTTAACGTCGGCCTATTTCCGCTACTGAGGCCTAACACCGACGCCTGTAGACGAGCTACTCCCAACCAGGAATTTTGCCGAACCTCTTCCCTTAAGAAGAGTAGGGATCTTTTACTTGCTTAACATATAATAGACAAGGGACCGACGGCTTTACATCCCCTCCGAAGGATGGTATATCTCCTATACAACCCTCGCCTAAGGTTGTATAGCTTCCGCGCATACACTGATATACAAGCCGCTGGAAGATGTGTGAGGCGAGAAGGCGGTTTTCCTTGCAATGGTCACCCATCCAAGTACTAACTGCGCCTGTCGTTGCTTTACATCGCATGCCGAAGAATGTACATAGTAAAGGCGCACCTACGCTCGTCCCCCAATTATTGCAATTGATATCTAGAAACTGAGCGTCATCAGCCAAATATGAAATCACGCATTTTATTTCGGACGAATCTCGATTTACCAACATGAGAATGCTTAACAGGAACAATACGAGATATTGGGCAACTGAAAATAATTATCTATTTAGAGGAGGGGATTTCCAAGAAAGATTCGGTATCAACGTTTGGCAGGGCGTTATAGGAACATACATTGTAGGACCAATATTTTTTTATGGACCTTTAAACGGTGTCCGGTACCTACATTTTCTACAGATGAAATTCAAAGTTTTATTGAAGTTTTACCCGTGCAGCATGAACATGTCCTAGCAAGATGGTGCACCACCCCATAACGCCCGAGTAGTCACCGACTATTTAAGTGAAACTTTTAATAATCGCTGGATATGTACCCATGTAGGACCATGATATGGTGGCTGGCGAAATTCCCAGACCTTACACCTTTGGATTTTTTACTGGGCCCATAACAAGGAAAAAGTGTATTACACACAATCACATAATATAGGAGACCTTAGAAAGAGAATTACTCAAGAACGCAAGTGATAAACTCTATTACTCTAATTCATATGGAAAACGTTCTTCAGGAATTTAAAAAGAGGATTACTTCTTGCCGAAATGTCAACGGTGTACACTTTGAACATTTAACTATTGGTTAAATGTTTACAGTGCAGGTGAACATTCAGTCGCCGATATCTCATAAACTATCAGGTTTAGACAGAGGCCACCAGAAACAAAAAATATCCAGAAAGGTTAGTAGAATGTAAATTTAAGGTTCAAGGGTGTTCCATTAGAAATATCGAAGTAATTTGAGCCTGAAAATCACTTTTCGCAGTACTTTCGGTACAGCCGGAAATGAAATTGTTACGACTTATCAAATTTTATTCACCAAAAAACTTAGATAACCGTGACAGATTTGTTCCTACACTCATTTATTTTATATGAAAATGAAATAATTTATGATCGATATAACAATTTCAACCGCCATTGTCACGAAAACTGTCAAAGATAAATATAGGGTATGCTACATGTTTTGAACTTAAAACTTCTCGGAAAATCTAAATTTCGAATAATATATAGGGTGTTCCATTAAAAATAACAAAGTTTATACTGTTCTCGGTTAAACTGGAAATGAAAATCAGATTTTGGCGTAATCAAACTGTGCACCGTATTTAACCATATAACTTCCTAAAGTTTTAAATCGATATGTTTTTTACAAGAAATTTATAGGCTGGCTAGTAATATCGTAGGCACCCGTTATTTAAAGGCAAAGAGTATTATTGAGAATTACCTACAATATAAATTCCATGTCCTCGATGACTAGTAATAACCAACACTGAAAGGCAAGAAGAGGATAGTGTTTTAAAATAAAACTATCCCCTGGATGCCTATGAGCGCTGGCAATTACATTACGCAATGGAAGCCCAGGCGACCGTTGTACGTTGTGACTCAGTCGTACTCTGCATTTTCGTATGCGTAAAAAATTGCGAATATAGAAGAATTATTCCTAAAAGGGGTGGTAATATATACTTTAAAATTGCGTTTCTTCTAGGTACATGAGGAGTTAATTACAATTTCTTGTGGCCAGTCATTCAAGTATCGACCAGCAATCTGTGTTCATAGCTTTAAACAGCTGTAACTCGTGAACCAAGATGTTTAAAAATTCATATCTCTGCCAATATTGATCGAATGGAAATGATAAATAAATGGAAAGTTCGTAATCGAATTCTCTACAACTTTCATTTGGAACATTTTGCGATCCGAATAACCATTTTCGTGATTTTTTTTCGTGACAGACATTATAAGATCTTGGAGCAATCAAACTGTGCACCGTATTCAACCATATAAGTTCCTAAAATTTTAAATCGATATCTTTTTTACAAAAAATTTATAGGCTGGCTAGTAATATCGTAGGCGCCCGGTATTTAAGGGCAAAGAGTATTATTGAGAATTACCTACAATATAAATTCCATGTCCTTGATGACTGGTAATAACCAACGCTGAAAGGCAAGGAGAGGGTAGTATTTTAAAATAAAACTATCCCCTCGATGCCTAACAGCGCTGGCAATTACATTACTTGAAGCTTTACGTCTTCCTAGACAGTTTACTTTATAGCTGGCCAGCCTAGTTAGCTCAATTAAGGTGGGCAAATCCAAGAGAGAGAGAGAGAGAGACAGAGAGATTCGATAAGCAAATATTTATTATTTTTGGATATAATTTTTTTTTAATACATATATTGGTAAAACAAGTATAAGACTGCCTGAGTAGAACTTTGACAGGTGTAGTGATATGAATTTTCACTCAATAATTTCAGTTGTTTGCAAAATTAATTAATTTAAAACCACAAGATCTGAAGACTGGCACTATTTTTTAAATGTAATTAAACAACTGAAATTATTGACTGAAAATTCATATATATATATATATATATATATATGTATATATATATACAGGATCTTTCTCTCTTGAATATGCCCTCCTTAACTCAGATCAATTAGCTTATCGAGATAAATTACTGATCTTCTTAAACACATATCTTATTCCAATTCCATTTATCTAACTATAATTTAAAACTAAACCCTAAAAAATTGCAAATTAGGTATTAAAATTAATAAATTCATACATACTAAGCAACATTCATTTACATGGTAACGAAAAATATTTAACTCTACGTGAGAAGAGGAAATATAATTTTTTAATCATTGTATTACCCATATCGCATACTGCGCTCAATATTACTTTGATACAGAATATCTTCATCTAAATAATACGGACTATAACAGCCAGTATTCGCAGTCAGCTGATCAGACGAGTTGATGATGTAATATTCAATACTGCTGGAAATTACGTCTCCACTATTTTGTATCAAAGTGGAACAATAACTTCCTGACAGCATTAAAAATTAAGGTAAAATAGTTCATCTCGCTGTATCAGTACCATCGAAGATACAATAAAAATAATAATAATAAACACCACAGAAATTAGATAACACCCAATTCCAGAATCCAGAAGCTTATGCGGAAAAGGGTTACACATTGAAAAACGCGGACATATAACCATATCCTCCGACAGTGCCAGTGCCAATACCGGTAGCGCGATACCCGTTCGATTAATCGCGATTGTTAGCTCGCGCCTTAACCAACCCGGTTATCGGCTAGAATGATAAATAACACCACAGGTAATTACAACCCCCTTTATCCCGGAAGGCTCTGGAAGGGCCTTGTGTGGGAGGGGGCTACACATTTAGAGACAAGGGGCACACACCCAATATCCGTGCATAGTGGAAAAATCCCTCTCACAGTATTTTCCACTGCCACGGCCGGGGATCGAACCCGGAACTTTTGGGTGAGAGGCAAGTGCGCTCACCTCTCGACCACCTGTCAGAATAAACCATAAGACCCCAAAAACAATCAAAGGAAATAGAAGGAATTACCAACGTATAGAGACGATCCCGTGAAAATGTTAAATATTCCCTAATATTTTAATAAATCCCTTGTAGCTAGATACTCTAGTCCAGTATCGTCTACCTTAACCAGACTATGGATTCCAGGATGGCTACCCTCTTTGGAGTTCCCTTGTTCACATTAAGCATCAGTTTTCAGATATGACACCTAGTAAGAAGGATGTGGGTTGTGATTATTCCTCATTTCTCGAGAGCCAGGGGTTGGTTAGGTCTAAGCCTAACGGCCGGCATTTGTCAGGTTGCGTTACCTGTTCATGGTGCACCACCCATAGGTTGCCGGTACGATTTTACACCCTTAAGTACAATGTTATGATAAAACTTCTTCTTCCACTTTAGATGAGAAGTAATTTTTAATACTGCCTAGCATCAGAGCCCTACAATTTTATGTTATTGCAGAGCTGAGATACTGGACAGTTTTCAAAATTACAAGGCTTTTCAAGGCTCTTTCTTGCTAGCCGAGAGGGATATTTTCCACCAGCATTTCATGCAATGATTAATTTCATTTTAAATATTTCAAGGACTGACATAACACTTCAAATCCAAAGACAAAAATCTCCGAAAGTAGAATTCATATTAAAAAAGAGTGAACACTAACAACTTCCAAATGTCGGTATTTGCTGGGGCCAGGATTCAAACTCGGAAAGAATGCACGGACAATTAGATCAAAAATATAAATAATAGCGATATAACCGAAGGAATCAATGATGTGCATGGTCAGTCTATAACTTTTCGACGAAATGGGGATATCATAAATGATTAGAAATTGGTGGGAGGGTCATACCAACACACGTCTCCACATCGTCTACTTTTTCATCATTAAAGTATAGCAAACACCCTTGACAATACTTAAAACTACGGAGTTAATAGAACACAAAAATAATCTCACTTATTTTTTGCACGTTCCCTCAAGAAATATATTAATTTAAAAAATATGCTTTCCCAAGCACCATTATAATTTCCTAGAAAATTTTGATTAAATAATTAAGTTCTCACAATAAAACCTAGTATTCGTCCACTTATAAGAGACACTCTGCATAATGAATAAGTATGTGTATTTTTTAATAATATTTTATACTTTTATTTATTTTTTTTATTTAATTCTTTACAAGTAATGTTTTTGACTTGCCACATGTAAAAATTATTTATTTTAAGTGGTTAATGAAACATTATTATTATCATCATAACACCATGAAATGAATGAGGTAAATGAAATGAATGAAGAGAATGGAGTGAATGGAGTGAATGGAGTGAATGAATTGAATGAAGTGAATGAAATGAATCAAGTGAATGAAATGAATGAAGCGAATGAAATGAATCAATTAAATGAAATGAATGAAGCGAATGAAATGAATGAAGTGAATGTAATGAATCAAGTGAATGAATGAAGTGAAGGAATGAAATGAATGAATGAAGTGAATGAATGAACTGAAATGAGATGGGATGCCGTGAATGAATGAAGCGAATAAAATGAATGGAGCGAATGAAATGAATGAAGAGAGAAGAGAATGAAATGAATGACATGAAGCGAATGAATGACATGAAGCGAATGAAAGGAATGAAGTGAATGAAATGAATGATGCGAATGAAAGGAATGAAATGAATAAAGCGAATGAAAGGATTGAAGCGAATGAAACGAATGAAATGAGTGAAATGAATGAAACGAATGAAGTGAATGAAGCGAATAAAATGCACGAAGCGAAAGGAGTGAATGAAGTGGATAAAATGAATAAAGTGAATGAAATGAAAAAAGTGAATGAATGATCTAAAATGAGACGAAATTAGATGAATGTGAATGATGTGAATGAGTGATTGAATGAATGAATGAAGTGAATGAAATAAATGAAATGAATGATGCGAATGAAAGGAATGAAGCGAATGAAATGAAAGAAGCGAATGAAAGCATTGAAGTGAATAAAGTGGATGAAGTGGATGATGTGGACGAAATGGATGAATAAAATTAATGAATAAAGTGAATGAATAAATGAATGAAATGAATGAATGAACTGAAATGGCATAAAATGAAATGAGATGACATGAATGAAGTGAATGAACGAATGAAGCGACTGAAATGAATGAAGCGAATGAAATGAAAGAAGCGAATGAAATGAACGAGGCGAGTGAAGTGAATGAATGAATGAACTGAATGAATGAATGAGTCAATTGAATGAATGAATGAGTGCATGAAGTGAATCAAATGAATAAAGTGAATGAAGGGAATGTCATGAATAAAGTGAATGAAGGGAATGACATGAATGAACCGAATGATGTGAATGAAACGAATGAAGTGAACGAAGTAAATCTAATGAATGAAGGAATGAAGTGAATAAAGTGAATAAGTGAATAAATTGAATAAAGTGAATAAAGTGAATGAAATAAAGGAAGTGAATGATATGAATGAAGCGAATGAAGTTAAGAAATGAAATGAATAAACAAAGTGAATGAATGAAGTGAATGAATGAACTGAAATGAGTTGACATGAATGAATGAATGATTGAATAAATGAAGTGAATGAGGATAAAGAAAATAAAAAAAATAAAAAAACAGAAAAATGCAATGACAAACTAGATTTTCTATTTGGTAATATTGAGTTAACAGTAGGAACAGAGTAGCTATTTTAGCTAACAAATTTTTCATAAATATGCTTTTAAATGATAAGTTACATATTGTATTTCTTAACAAAAAATGATTTGTGAAGAGCGAAGGCAATAAAACGAATGACGTTTATTTTTCTGACAAAACTTAGTGAAATTATTAAATGTGAAGTACACTTGAATTCATCATTTCAAATGTTTTAAAGACTTTTAATAAAAAGGCGAATCCATATTTAGTAAAATAAATTTGATGGTGGCTCCAAAGATACAAAAAATCATATAAAAACGAATGAAACTATTGAAAGAATGAAATGAATGAAATGAATGAAATGAATGAAATGAATGAAATGAATGAAATGAATGAAGTGAATGAAGTGAATGAAGTGAATGAAGTGAATGAAGTGAATGAAGTGAATGAAGTGAATGAAGTGAATGAAGTGAATGAAGTGAATGAAGTGAATGAAATGAATGAAGTGAATGAAGTGAATGAAGTGAATGAAGTGAATGAAGTGAATGAAGTGAATGAAGTGAATGAAGTGAATGAAGTGAATGAAGTGAATGAAGTGAATGAAGTGAATGAAGTGAATGAAGTGAATGAAGTGAATGAAGTGAATGAAGTGAATGAAGTGAATGAAGTGAATGAAGTGCATGAAGTGAATGAAGTGAATGAAGTGAATGAAGTGAATGAAGTGAATGAAGTGAATGAAGTGAATGAAGTGAATGAAGTGAATGAAGTGAATGAAGTGAATGAAGTGAATGAAGTGAATGAAATGAATGAAATGAATGAAATGAATGAAATGAATGAAATGAATGAAACGAATGAAGCGAATGAAGCGAATAAAATGAACGAAGCGAAAGGAGTGAATGAAGTGGATAAAATAAATAAAGTGAATGAAATGAATAAAGTGAATGAATGATCTAAAATGAGACGAAATGAGACGAGATGACATGGTGTGAATGAGTGATTAAATGAATGAATGAAGGCATTGAAGTGATTGAAGTGAATAAAGTGGATGATGTGGACGAAATGGATGAATAAAATTAATGTATAAAGTGAATGAATAAATGAATGAAATGAATGAATGAACTGAAATGGCATAGAATGAAATGAGATGACATGAATGAAGTGAATGAACAAATGAAGTGACTGAAATAAATGAAGCGAATGAAATGAAAGAAGCGAATGAAATGAAAGAAGCGAATGAAATGAACGAGGCGAATGAAGTTAATGAATGAATGAACTGAATGAATGAATGAGTCAATTGAATGAATGCATGAAGTGAATTAAATGAATAAAGTGAATGAAGGGAATGACATGAATGACATGAATGAACCGAATGATGTGAATGAAATGAATGAAGTGAATGAAATAAATCTAATGAATGAAGGAATGTAGTGAATAAAGTGAATAAGTGAATAAATTGAATAAAGTGAATGAAATGAATGAAGTGAATGATATGAATGAAGTGAAGAAATGAAATGAAATGAATAAACAAAGTGAATGAATGAAGTGAATGAATGAACTGAAATGAGTTGGCGTGAATGAATGAATGAATGATTGAATGAATGAAGTGAATGAGGATAAAGAAAATAAAAAAACAGAACAATGCAATGACAAACTAGATTTTCTATTTGGTAATATTGAGTTAACAGTAGGAACAGAGTAGCTATTTTAGTTAACAAATTTTTCATAAATATGTTTTTAAATGATAAGTTACATATTGTATTTCTTAACAAAAAAATGTTTTGTGAAGAGAGAGGGCAATAAAACGAATGACGTTAATTTTTCTGACAAAACTTAGTGAACTTATAAAATGTGAAGTACACTTGAATTCATCATTTCAAATGTTTTAAAGACTTTTAATAAAAAGGCGAATCCATATTTAGTAAAGTAAATTTGATGGTGGCTCCAAAGATACAAAAAATCATATAAAAACGAATGAAACTAATGAAAGAATGAAACAAATGAAATGAATGAAACGAATGAAATGAATGAAGCGAATAAAATGAACGAAGCGAAAGGAGTGAATCAAGTGGATAAAATGAATAAAGTGATTGAAATAAAGGAATGAAATGAATAAAATGAATGAGTGACTGAATGAATGAATGAAGTGAATGAAATAAATGAAATGAATGATGCGAATGAAAAGAATGAAGCGAATGAAATGAAAGAAGCGAACGAAGGCAGTGAAGTGATTGAAGTGAATAAAGTGGATGAAGTGGATGATGTGGACGAAATGGATGTATAAAATTAATGAATAAAGTGAATGAATAAATGATTGAAATGAATGAATGAACTGAAATGGCATAAAATGAAATGAGATGACATGAATGGAGTGAATGAACGAATGAAGTGACTGAAATGAATGAAGCGAATGAAATGAAAGAAGCGAATGAAATGAAAGAAGCAAATGAAATGAACGAGGCGAATGAAGTGAATGAACTGAATGAATGAATGAATCAATTGAATGAATGAATGGATGCATGAAGTGAATCAAATGAATAAAGTGAATGAAGGGAATGACATGAATAAAATGAATGAAGGGAATGACATGAATGAACCGAATGATGTGAATGAAATGAATGAAGTAAATCTAATGAATGGAGGAATGAAGTGAATAAAGTGAATAAGTGAAAAAATTGGATAAAGTGAATAAAGTGAATGATATGAATGAAGCGAATGAAATGAAGAAATGAAATGAATAAACAAAGTGAATGAATGAAGTGAATGAATGAACTGAAATGAGTTGACATGACTGAATGAATGATTGAATGAATGAATGAAGTGAATGAGGAAATAAAAAAAATAAAAAAACAGAAAAATGCAATGACAAACTAGATTTCCTATTTGGTAAATTGAGTTAACAGTAGGAACAGAGTAGCTATTTTAGTTAACAAATTTTTTATAAATATGCTTTTAAATGATAAGTTACATATTGTATTTCTTAACAAAAAAATGTTTTGTGAAGAGGCAATAAAACGAATGACGTTAATTTTTCTGACAAAATTTAGTGAAATTATAAAATGTGAAGTACACTTGAATTCATCATTTCAAATGTTTTAAAGACTTTTAATAAAAAGGCGAATCCATATTTAGTAAAGTAAATTTGATGGTAGCTCCAAAGATACAAAAAATCATATAAAAACGAATGAAACTAATGAAAGAATGAAACAAATGAAATGAATGAAACGAATGAAATAAGAAACGAATAAAATGAACGAAGCGAAAGGAGTGAATGAAGTGGATAAAATGAATAAAGTGAATGAAATGAAGGAATGAAATGAATAAAGTGAATGAATGAACTAAAATGAGATGAGATGGCATGATGTGGATGAGTGATTGAATGAATTAATGAAGTGAATGAAATAAATGAAATGAATGATGCGAATGAAAGGAATGAAGCGAATGAAATGAAAGAAGCGAATGAAGGCATTGAAGTGATTGAAGTGAATAAAGTGGATGAAGTGGATGATGTGGACGAAATGGATGTATAAAATTAATGAATAAAGTGAATGAATAAATGATTGAAATGAATGAATGAACTGAAATGGCATAAAATGAAATGAGATGACATGAATGAAGTGAATGAACGAATGAAGTGACTGAAATGAATGAAGCGAATGAAGGCATTGAAGTGATTGAAGTGAATAAAGTGGATGAATAAAATTAATGAATAAAGTGAATTAAATGAATGAATGAACTGAAATGGCATAAAATGAAATGAGATGACATGAATGAAGTGAAGGAACGAATGAAGTGACTGAAATGAATGAAGCTAATGAAATGAAAGAAGCGAATGAAATGAAAGAAGCGAATGAAATGAAAGAAGCGAATGAAATGAAAGAAGCAAATGAATTGAACGAGGCGAATGAAGTGAATGAACTGAATGAATGAATGAATCAATTGAATGAATGAATGGATGCATGAAGTGAATCAAATGAATAAAGTGAATGTAGGGAATGACATGAATAAAATGAATGAAGGGAATGACATGAATGAACCGAATGATGTGAATGAAATGAATGAAGTAAATCTAATGAATGGAGGAATGAAGTGAATAAAGTGAATAAGTGAAAAAATTGGATAAAGTGAATAAAGTGAATGAAGTGAATGATATGAATGAAGCGAATGAAATGAAGAAATGAAATGAATAAACAAAGTGAATGAATGAAGTGAATGAATGAACTGAAATGAGTTGACATGACTGAATGAATGATTGAATGAATGAATGAAGTGAATGAGGAAATAAAAAAAATAAAAAAACAGAAAAATGCAATGACAAACTAGATTTCCTATTTGGTAATATTGAGTTAACAGTAGGAACGGAGTAGCTATTTTAGTTAACAAATTTTTTATAAATATGCTTTTAAATGATAAGTTACATATTGTATTTCTTAACAAAAAAATATTTTGTGAAGAGGCAATAAAACGAATGACGTTAATTTTTCTGACAAAATTTAGTGAAATTATAAAATGTGAAGTACACTTGAATTCATCATTTCAAATGTTTTAAAGACTTTTAATAAAAAGGCGAATCCATATTTAGTAAAGTAAATTTGATGGTAGCTCCAAAGATACAAAAAATCATATAAAAACGAATGAAACTAATGAAAGAATGAAACAAATGAAACTAATGAAAGAATGAAACAAATGAAATGAATGAAACGAATGAAATAAGAAACGAATAAAATGAACGAAGCGAAAGGAGTGAATGAAGTGGATAAAATGAATAAAGTGAATGAAATGAAGGAATGAAATGAATAAAGTGAATGAATGAACTAAAATGAGATGAGATGGCATGATGTGGATGTGTGATCGAATGAATTAATGAAGTGAATGAAATAAATGAAATGAATGATGCGAATGAAAGGAATGAAGCGAATGAAATGAAAGAAGCGAATGAACGCATTGAAGTGATTGAAGTGAATAAAGTGGATGAAGTGGATGATGTGGACGAAATGGATGTATAAAATTAATGAATAAAGTGAATGAATAAATGATTGAAATGAATGAATGAACTGAAATGGCATAAAATGAAATGAGATGGCATGAATGAAGTGAATGAACGAATGAAGTGACTGAAATGAATGAAGCGAATGAAGGCATTGAAGTGATTGAAGTGAATAAAGTGGATGAATAAAATTAATGAATAAAGTGAATTAAATGAATGAATGAACTGAAATGGCATAAAATGAAATGAGATGACATGAATGAAGTGAAGGAACGAATGAAGTGACTGAAATGAATGAAGCTAATGAAATGAAAGAAGCGAATGAAATGAAAGAAGCGGGTGAAATGAAATAAGCGAATGAAATGAACGAGGTGAATGAAGTGAATGAATGTATGAACTGAATGAATGAATGAATCAATTGAATGAATGAATGAATGAATGAAGTGAATCAAATGAATGAAGTGAATCAAATGAATAAAGTGAATGAAGGGAATGACATGAATGAACCGAATGATGTGAATGAAATGAATGAAGTTAATGAAATGAATGAAGTAAATCTAATGAATGAAGGAATGAAGTGAATAAGGTGAATAAGTGAATAAATTGAATAAAGTGAATGAAACGAATGAAGTGAATGAAGAGAATGAAGTGAAGGAATGAAATGAATAAACAAAGTGAATGAATGAACTGAAATGAGTTGACATGAATGAATGAATGATTGAATGAATGAAGTGAATGAGGATAAAGAAAATAAAAAAATAAAAAAACAGAAAAATGCAATGACAAACTAGATTTTCTATTTGGTAATATTGAGTTAACAGTAGGAACAGTAGCTATTTTAGTTAACAAATTTTTCATAAATATGCTTTTAAATGATAAGTTACATATTGTATTTCTTAACAAAAAAATGTTTTGTGAAGAGCGAAGGCAATGAAACGAATGACGTTTATTTTTCTGACAAAATTTAGTGAAATCATAAAATGTGAAGTACACTTGAATTCATAATTTCGAATGTTTTAAAGACTTTTAATAAAAATGCTAATCCATATTTGGTAAAGTAAATTTGATGGTGGCTCCAAAGATACAAAAAAATCATATAAAAAATTTGAATATGGTAAGTTATAGCAAATTTAATTTATAACAAAACATTATGATGAACTATTTTGATATTCCTTCTCTTTATAACAGCGCTAAGTAGAAAAAGATAATCAATGTAAAAAGCAGTCGCCCTGTATGTCAAACTAAGTAAATCGGAGTTTAAATTTGTCAAGAAACAATTTATAAAATTACTTGAAAAATACTTCAAATGACCGCCATTTTCAGATTTATCAAAAATCGACAAAGAATTCACAAACTAGTCCCACTCTTAAACAACTTGAATAATAATTTTTTCTTACAGATTTATAAATTGTCATTTCAAATGAGACATAATTTTTCTAAAAAGTTTTTTATTCTCCAAAATATTATGATCTTAAAAGTTAAAAGTTTCCGTTTTATTTTATTGAAAAATTAACCAGTTCCAAAGTATCATGTTACCTAAGATTTAATATTATTCGATTACATATTTTGTAGAAAAAAATTGTTTCGTAATATTATATTTTCAATTTTATAATCCAAAAATTCAAGAAATTTTCAAAATGAAACTAGTGTTTCAAAAATCCTCTGCTTTAATATCCACTAAACGAGGTGTCCCAAAATTACGTGAACTTAAACCAAACCCTTTGAAAATAAATGAAACAAATCAAATCGCACTTCGAATTTGCTCAAAGAGCAATTTATAAAGTAACTTCAAAACCTTTTAAAAAATCTAAATAAGATTTAGTGCCATCGACATTCCAATCATCATTTTTATATGTACTTTGTAAGTTTATCAAAAATCAAGAGAGAAAAATCAAAAACTAGCCCAAACTTAAACAAAACGGCTTACGTTTCTTAATGACAAATTGATAAATTTTTGTTTGAAACGGAAGGTATATCATTTTCTAAAAAGTTTTGTGTTCTATAAAATATTGGAGAATTGCATTAAGCCTCTGTCTTATTTTATTAAAAAATATATTTATTATCAAGAACTACGTAATTTTTGTAAGATATATCGTTTTTTAAATGTTATTTGTTCTATAAAATTGGTGTTTTTCAAAATTTTCTTAAAATAAATCTGACCTCCCCATCCTCACATTTTTTGCTATTAAGATTTTAGATTGTTTCCGACAAATTAATTCATTTAGAAACATTAAATCTAAGCATTGTTGTCGCTCCAAAACCCTGGTAACTTTTAAGTTTTCTAGTTACTGTTGAAAACAACTTTTTAAACTTATGAATTCGTGTTGCTATACGTTCATGTAATTTTGAAATACCCTGTATCGATAAAACATATTTATTACGCAAATAATTATGTTGCAAATAATAGAATTCTAGAAGTACCATAAAATTCCACTTACCCGATGTAGAGCTGGTAAAAATTGCCTTTTCAAAGAGTCCGGTAATACTTAAAAATTCCCAGAACCATGGTGTCGTACTACAAAGGAAAAATATATTAATATAAATGGAAACATTAATATTCTTAACTTACCTAGATACACATCAACGATGACTTCTAGGGCATGTACTATTTTCTCATATTGATCTCATTTGGCAGTTTTTATATGGGCCTGTGTACAATAATATGC
Source organism: Leptura quadrifasciata (assembly GCA_963675555.1). NCBI lineage: Eukaryota > Metazoa > Arthropoda > Insecta > Coleoptera > Cerambycidae > Leptura > Leptura quadrifasciata. Next base: position 52,648,673 of record OY776682.1, on the reverse strand, counting down.
TTGCATCTGTATTGGAATCTGAAAAATGAAACTGTTAATACGAAAATTATATGCAACAATTAAATGTTTTGTGAAGGGCGAAGGCAATAAAACGAATGACGTTTATATTTCTGACAAAACGTAGTGAAATTATAAAATGTGAAGTACACTTGAATTCATCATTTCAAATGTTTTAAAGACTTTTAATAAAAAGGCGAATCCATATTTAGTAAAGTAAATTTGATGGTGGCTCCAAAGATACAAAAAGCCATATAAAAAATTTGAATATGGTAAATTATAGCAAATTTAATTTATAACAAAATATTATGATGAACTTTTTTGATATCTCTTCTCTTTATAACAGCGCTAAGTAAAAAAAAGATAATTAATCTAAAAAGCAGTCACCCTGTATATAATAAATCAAACTAAGTAAATCGGGTTTTAAATTTGTCAAGAAACAATTTATAAAATTACTTGAAAAATGATTCAAATGATGACCGCCAATTTCAAATTTATCAAAAATCGACAGAGAATTCACAAACTAGTCCCACTTTTAAACAACTTGAATAATAATTTTTTCTTACAGATTTATAAACTGCCAATTCAAATGAGACATAATTTTCCTAAAAAAAATTTTATTCTCCAAAATATTATATCTTAAAAGTTAAAAGTTTCCGTTTTATTTTATTGAAAAATTAACCAGTTCCAAAGTATCATGTTACCTAAGATTTAATATTATTCGATTACATATTTTGTAGAAAAAAAACTATTTCGCAATATTATATCTACAATTTTATAATCCAAAAATTCAAGAAATTTTCAAAATGAAACTAGTGTTTCGAGAATCCTCTGCTTTAATATCCACTAAACGAGGTGTCCCAAAATTATGTGAACTTAAAACAAACCCTTTGAAAATAAATGGAACAAATCAAATCGCACTTCGAATTTGCTCAAAGAGCAATTTATAAAGTAACTTCAAAACCTTTTAAACAATCTAAATAAGATTTAGTGTCATCGACATTCCAATCACCAATTATATGTACTTTGTAAGTTTATCAAAAATCAAGAGAGAAAAATCGAAAACTAGCCCAAATTTAAACAAAACGGCTTACGTTTCTTTCTGACAAATTGATAAATTTTTGTTTGAAAAGGAAGGTAATCATTTTCTAAAAAGTTTTGTATTCTATAAAATATTGGAGAATTGCATTAAGTCTCTGTTTCATTTTATTAAAAAATATATTTATTATCAAGAACTACGTAATTTTTGTTAGATATATCCTTTTTTTAAATGTTATTTCTTCTATAAAATTAGTGTTTTTCAAAATTTTGTTAAAATAAACTTCTGACCTCCCCATCCTCACATGTTTGGCAATTCAGATTTTAGATTGTTTCCGACAAATTAATTTATTTAGAAACATTAAATTTAAGCATTGTTGTCGCTTCAAAACCCTGATAACTAACAACTTTTTAAACTTATGATTTGTGTTGCTATACGTTCATGTAATTTTGAAATACCCCGTATCGATAAAACATATTTATTACACAAATAATTATGTTGCAAATAATAGAATTCTAGAAGTACCATAAATTCAACTTACCCGGTGTAGAGCTGGCAAAAATGACCTCTTCCAAGTGTTCGGTAATACTTAAACATTCCCAGAAACATGGTAGCGTACTACAAAGGAAAAATATATTAATATAAGTGGAAATATTAATATTCTTAACTTACCTAGTTACAAATCAACGATCGCTTCTAGGGCATGTACTATTTTTTCGTATTAATCTCATTTGGCAGTTTTATATGGGCCTGTTTACAATAATATGCTTGCATCTGTATTGGAATCTGAAAAATGAAACTGTTAATACGAAATTATATGCAACAGTTAATAAAAATCGAGTGTTTTGTTTGAAAATGCTTTTATACTACCGACCATTCAATCCACAACATAAATTCAATGCCCATAATATTGTTGTAGTTCTATAATACCTGAAACGTTGAGCGATTGCGTTCTTACCAATCTTCAAAAAGGCAAGACCCCAACCCCTCACAGTCTCAAATATTATTTAAAGATTTCCAGTGGCTCCCACTTGACTGGTATATCTAGTCCTCAAAGTTTCCAACTGCATTATGTAATTTACCATTTATTATAAATATTACCTGAAAGTTATAGAAATCTTAAAATGAAATTCTACCGATTTCGATAAACCAATCGACCCGGTGTAGAGCTGGCAAAAATTATCTTTTCCAAGAGTCCGGTAATACTTAAACATTCCCAGAAACATGGTAGCGTACTACAAAGGAAAAATATATTAATATAAGTGGAAATATTAATATTCTTAACTTACCTAGTTACAAATCAACGATCGCTTCTAGGGCATGTACTATTTTTTCATATTAATCTCATTTGGCAGTTTTATATGGGCCTGTTTACAATAATATGCTTGCATCTGTATTGGAATCTGAAAAATAAAATTGTTAATACGAAAATTATATGCAACAGTTAATAAAATTCGAGTGTTTTGTTTGAAAATGCTTTTATACTACCGGCCATTCAATCCACAACATAAATTCAATGTCCATAATATTGTTGTAGTTCTATAATACCTGAAACGTTGAGCGATTGCGTTCTTACCAATCTTCAAAAAGGTAAGACCCCAACCCCTCACAGTCTCAAATATTATTTAAAGATTTCCAGTGGCTCCCACTTGACTGGTATATCTAGTCTTCAAAGTTTCCAACTGTATTATGTAATTTACCATTTATTATAAATATTACCTGAAAGTTATAGAAATGTTAAAATGAAATTCTACCAATTTCGATAAACCAATCGACCCGGTGTAGAGCTGGCAAAAATTATCTTTTCCAAGAGTCCGGTAATACTTAAACATTCCCAGAAACATGGTAGCGTACTACAAAGGAAAAATATATTAATATAAGTAGAAATATTAATATTCTTAACTTACCTAGTTACAAATCAACGATCGCTTCTAGGGCACGTACTATTTTTTCGTATTAATCTCATTTGGCAGTTTTATATGGGCCTGTTTACAATAATATGCTTGCATCTGTATTGGAATCTGAAAAATGAAACTGTTAATACGAAAATTATATGCAACAGTTAATAAAAATCGAGTGTTTTGTTTGAAAATGCTTTTATACTACCGGCCATTCAATCCACAACATAAATTCAATGCCCATAATATTGTTGTAGTTCTATAATACCTGAAACGTTGAGCGATTGCGTTCTTACCAATCTTCAAAAAGGCAAGTCCCCAACCCCTCACAGTCTCAAATATTATTTAAAGATTTCCAGTGGCTCCCACTTGACTGGTATATCTAGTCCTCAAAATTTTCAACTGTATTATGTAATTTACCATTTATTATAAATATTACCTGAAAGTTATAGGAATGTTAAAATGAAATTCTACCGATTTCGATAAACCAATCGACAATCATGCAATGTAAAACATTGAATGGTATTTTGAAAGGCGCTAATATACAGCGGGGTCCATAAGTAACGGATAAATTTGGTAGCTCAGTGTGTTAAAGCGACTGGCTAGCAAACTGAGTTGCCTAGCGAAGTGGGTTCGATTCCCGCAAGGCGAAACAATTTTTCATTAAAAAAATTGCCCCAAGAGTGGTTCGGAGTCCACATTAAACTGTAGGGCCTCGTCTCTCTTTGCCTATCACAAGATCCTTGAGATCTTCCAGGGGATTACTTCGGTAACTTGAGAGGCGGTTAAGAAAACATTTAAGAAAACATTTTAATTCATTATCTACGTAATTAACAATTTACGTAAAGTACTCACTTTACGCACTAGTGCCTAAAGTAAAAAAGTAAAAAATGCCCATCGAAGCGTCTGTAATAATCATAATTTATTTTAAAATTACAATAAATTAGTTATTTAATTTTATCTAGTCCGTTTAGTTATTATCACTAGGTACATTGTTATAAAATATATTTATTTTCTGTGTTCTGTAACAGTCGTGCTTGAATTATTTATAATTTTGAAGTTTCATGTACATTTTTAAGAATTTCATTCATATAAAATTAAATTGGCCAAGGCGATATTGTGATTTTTATATGATTAAGTAAATTTGATACTTAAACGTAGTGCCTACGTTTTAACATTTTTCAAGTTATTAAAAGATTAACGTGAAGTAAGCTTATATTTTGATTTTTATGTAATTTTTGATTTCAAATTTTACTTTTAGAACAATATTTAATTTCGATTTTATTGTAGGAATTGTAAAATTTATTCACAAATTTTCATTAAGGCGATAAATTTTGTTAAATACAGATGTATTATTTTTTTTGCATAACAAGTATATCTAGTTAGAATGTAACAATTAACCTTGCTATGTTATTATTTACTTTATGCACTAGTGCGTAAAGTAGAATTATTGTATTTCAATTAATTCATATATTTTTGGTTACCACTGCGTTGGTAGAAAAAACTGTGTATGCAACTCGTTTGTAAAGTGCATTTTTCACTTTACACACTTGTTGCATAAATAACTATTTTGCTAATTAAAATCTGACAAAAGAAAAGTGCGTGAAAATACCATTTTAAATTCAAATAAATGCAGGAAAAATGATTAGCGAATGGTTATTATTTAACTCGGCAAAGACATGTGATATTACTAATTTATAACAAAATAATGCCGCATATCTTAGAAATTAGAAATTTAGGTTTTGTTTTGAGAAACAGCAAAGATTTTACTGAATTATCTACTCTACGTATGTTATTTGTTACATTTGTCAGATCCAAACTGGAATATGCGTCCATTGTTTGGAGTCCTAGTTACAACATTCACATAGCGTCCTTGGAAAAAGTACAACGAAGATTTTTTAAGTCCACAACTTTTATTCTGGAGGGCACATATCCAATGAGAGGGACACAACAAGAATTTTTTTTAAATAAATTTAGTATGAGTAGCTTAATAAGGAGACGTGTAATGCATTCAATAATGTTCTTACACAAAATTATCAATAATAAAATTAGCTGCACCTGCCTCACCTCACTTCTTAGGTATCGAATTCCGAGATTAAATTCTCGAACAAATAATGTACTCATGCTTCCTACTCCACGCACTAATATATTAGAATCATCTCCCCTACATCAAATGTGTTTAAATTATAATAGTATTGAGGCTAGCCTGGATATATTTAACTGTAATATTGCTGACATAAAGAACATTTACTTAAACCCCATTTAAACACGCTCTTGTCTATATTTCTGTGTTACACTTGTGATATATATATGTATGTGTGTATGTGTATATATGTATATGTATGTATGTATATATGTGTATGTGTGTATATATGTGTGTATGTATATATATATATATGTGTATATATGTATGTATGTATATATATATATATGTTATAACTCGCGTTTCGTAGCTAAGTTTTTAAAAACAATTTTATTTATTTGTAGAGAGTCAACGTTGACTCTTAGAAATAATACAGTAATAAAATGTAAGTATTTAATTTGAAGTGAGTATGATAACTGGTTACAGAAATGTCTCGTGGTTCTATTTATGACATTTAGATGCAGTGTCATCTAAATGATGAACAAAGAAAAGTAAGCAAGCGATTCAGCATAATCGTGAGAAGTTAAAATGTAATATAATATAATGTGATACTTTGTAAGCGATAAATGATAGCGGGAATTTGTTATCTGCACGTAGCTGAAATATGATATTATATGATAATCTGAAATGAAGCAAAAGTCACGTATCGTCTTATATACAGTGGCTCAAATACTATATAACAACTTCCCCCTTAACGAAAAAGTTGCTGTTATACAGGAACTTTTGAAATTGAAAAGATAATAAAATAGTGAGTGAATACAATACAAAATAATAAAGATAAAGGTAAAAATATACAAAGGTTAAGTTAATAATTCGAATGATAAATCACAAGTGAAAGTCTATGTTAACTCGATGCCATCTCCTTCTTGGGGTCTGATAACGGGTCGCTTTCTTGGAGGGATGAAACCGGGAAGTTTCATAAATGGTTTGCTTCGTCCTGGAGAGGGTGAAGGGGCGTCATCTGAAGAGTGTTGGATTTTCAGCATTCCACGTCGTCTTTTCCTACACTTACAGAATATGTAAAGTAGAATTAGGGAAACAACGAATGTGATTGTAAAATACGTGAACCAAGATACATGTTTGTTCACAAATGGTTCGTTTATAAGATCATCCAGGTCCTTCGAATATTGTTCCAATTTGGTTTTGGCAATGTCCAAATCTTCTACGTTTAGATTGTTTAACTTGAGAGGTTTTAATTTTGGTAATTTAATTTTGTCGGGCATTTGATTGCAGCACTCATAGGGAATTTGGATGGGATGAGAATTGTCTTTAATGTCTGAAAAGTCTTTGGCACTAGCTTGTATTCTGGTGATTCCGACAAAGGCGTAACATCCGGGTTGTAGTTTGACGATTGAATTTTTGTTGATTAATTCTGTTATTGAATCTCTTTTTGGGCAATTGATGGTGATGTGGAGTGGTTCGGAGTTTATTATTAACCATGTGTTGTCTTCAAGTTCTTGAACGTTGTATCCTTGACCAATGATGAAGGATGTCTGGCAATTTTCGGGGAGTTTAGTCAATTGTTTCAGGATTCTGGCTTCACATATGGCATTTTGATCGATAGGGTATGCAAACAGGTTTGAGCATAGTTTCGTTCCAAAGTATAGTGGTTTGCATTCATTTAAATTTGAAATTGGTATGTACATCAAAGAATCATCGTCTCTCGCGATAAACTTTTGTGAAATAGATAGAATGTGCAGAAGGCCAGTTCTGTTATCAAGAATTGGGATCGGGTATAGGCGGAAGGTATTGTAATTTTGAGGTTCGACAAGAGGTATTTTTAGAACGAATACTAAGTTAGAATCTACTTGAAAAGCTTGTAACTCAATAATGTCTAAATACTGAGCGACTGCTGATAATTTAATAGGTAGAGGCAAATTGTTTCTTTGTAAACTCTGAGAAATCTCTTGTAATGCTGTTACTAAATGGTCAGGAGTTATTATTGACGAATGTATAATTTTTAGTCTAGCGAATGTTATGGCATTCAAAATATCGTTTAAATTGTCTTCAATGAATAAATAACTTGCCATGAGTTGTTCGCAAATTTCTAAAAATCTTAATTTTGTGTGGATATTTTCGATATCCTTAGTCATATCTAGAATTGAGGTTTCGATTTCTTTGATATCCTTATTGAAAGTTTCTTCGTCGATTTGTAGTTTTTGAATAGTTGAATTAAAATTTTTGATGACTGAAGTCGTGACAGATATTTGATTTTTGATTAAATTTTCGAGTTGGTGTTCGTCATTATTTAGCTTGTTGATGCAATCAGAATAGTACTGACCATCTTCTGCGTCTAGATTTCCAGTTATCGATTTGAAAATCGTTCCGATGCCGTTTAGTATTCCTCGCCTGTATCTTTTTGTGTCAAGGTAAACTTCGTTAAATTTTGATTGTATCGATTGAGAGATTTGAGTTAATAAACTGAGATGCGTTTTTACATCGCCGAAAAAGACATTCATGTAATGGTATGTTGGGTCGAGTGTGTTGTAGAGGGTTTGTAAGATTTTGTCATTTTTGTCAAATGCTGTTTTAAGAGTCGATATATTTTTATGTACAAGTAGAGTCCATTTCTCGTTAGAAATTACTATGTCTGTGTCTCGGTGGTAGTACACTCCGATCGTGTTGTTGATCGATGTTATTTTATACTGGGCAAGTGCTGATCCGAGCAGCAGCAGAAACCTGAAAATAAATTTAATTTTCAGTATATGGTTTCATTCGGTCAAAGTTTACTTTGGTTGTTTGGTTCGTTTCGAGATTTAGTAGCGTAGCGGAATTTTGAAAAATTTCCTTAATTTCGAACGGACCGTTGAATTTATCTTGTAATTTGTTCTTTATTTGAGATTCCTTAACATATACTTTGTCGCCAACATTATATGTGGGGCGATTTTCGGGCACGTTTTTATCAAACCGAACTTTGGCTTTTTGTTTTTGAGTTTCAGTTCGACTTCGAGCTATTTTATAATAGTGGGAAATGCGATTGTTTAAATCTCGGACATATTTGGTGATTAACTCTCTTTGATTGTATAACGTTTCCGGTGGACGAACAGATGTATGACCAAAAACTAATTCGTATGGGGTAAATCCGTGAGTTTTATTTACAGAGTTATTATAACAGATTACTGCATATGGCAAAATGGTAAATGGGTGTTCATTCGGGTTTTCCGTTTTGTTAGCTCTAATCATTTCGGCCAAGGTGGCGTGAAATCGTTCAATTGAACCATTTGACTGGGGATGTCCTACACTTGAAAAAGTTAATTTTATATCATATAATCTACACAAATCTCTTAATAAATTGTTATCGAATTCTCCTCCATAGTCGCAATGTATTCTTAATGGAGTACCATAATGTTGAAAATAAAGCAGTAGCGTATTTACTACAGATTTGGCGGATTTATCGGGGACTGCGTAGGCTTGTGTAAATTTAGTCAATTCATCGCGAATAGTCAATGCATAATTGCGCGTAGGGAATTCAAATAAGTCAATGTTAATTCTTTCGAACGGTGTCTTTGGTGTTTCTGTAATTACTAGTGGACTACTTAAATTTTTTCGACAAACTTTCGTTTTTTGACATGTTTCGCAGTTTTTGATAAAATTTTCGACATCTTTCGTTAACCCTTGCCAATTATACTTGTTTTTGATTCTGCGTATTGTCTCGTTTATTCCGCGGTGCAAATTATTTTTTCCGGTGTGATTTTGATCGAGGATTATCGGGCGTTGGTTTTCGTCGGGCAATGCACTAGATTTTGACAAATGATTAATTTTAGGTCCTTGTCTGCAAAAATGAATGACAGAATTTCGAGTATTGGGAGGTCCAGATTATTTTCGACATAGTAGGTCTTGGAAAGATCTAGTTTATTTTGATTTTTATATAACGTTAAAAACAAGTGTTCTATTACAGATTCGGGGTCGAAAGGTACAGCGATGATATAATAATTTCTATGTCGGGTTGATTTACTAGAGACAATATTGATTGTACTGTTGTCGAATTCGGGATTTTCTTCGAAAATATCTTCTATAATTTGATGATGGAGATCTGTTAAGTTATTTTGCCGAAAGAACGTAATTATGTTTTTATTTTCTCGATCTAATAATTGTTTGTTTGTAATTTCGATTTTCGAGTAATCTATTAGGAATTTTGTCTTGTATAGTCTAGAGAATGTGTCAAATTCCTGAGCGATATGTTCGTTAGTTATTTCGTTTTCGTCATTTAGGCTTTCGTCATCGTCTGTGTTTTCGTTAGCTGCTAAAATTTTAGAATAGAATTTGGAACAATCGTTAAAGTGGTTTATTTTGATTCTGGACAAGGCGTCTGCGTTTTTGTTTATTTTGCCGGGTTTGTATATGACCTCGTAGTCATACTCTTCAAGTTTGAGGCGCCAACGGGCTAATCTGCTACCCGGGTCCTTTATCGAAAATAACCAGGTAAGTGGTCTGTGATCGGTGATTAGTTTAAACTTTCTGCCAAACAGGTATGGTCTAAAATGCTTTACTGACCACACGATAGCTAAGAGCTCTCTTTCTATCGTGGAGTACTTAGTTTCGGCATTGCATAAAACTCGGGAGGCATAAGCGATAGGTAAATCTTTACCAATGGGGCCCTGCGAAAGCACGGAACCAATGGCGAATGCACTCGCGTCTGTGGTTAATAGGAAAGGCTCGTCAAAGTTCGGGTAAATTAGTATCGGAGTTGTTGTCAAGGTTTGTTTTAAGTTTTTGAATGAATTCGTACAATCATTGTCGAAATTAAAGGGTATGTCTTTTTGTAGTAATTTGGTCAGAGGTTTTGATATTTTAGAGAAATTGGGGATAAAACGTCTATAATAGCCTGCTAAACCCAGGAAAGATTTAATTTCCTTTTGGTTTTTGGGTTGAGGAAAGTTTAGGATTGCTTCAACCTTAGCAGGGTTTGGCTTTACACCGTCCTTGGTGATGAGGTGTCCTAGGTAGGCAACTTCTTTCCTAAGAAACTCACACTTGTCGGGCTGTATTTTAAGGTTAGCTTTCCTTAAGCGTTGGAATATTTCGTTTAGTCGGGTAATATGTTCGTGAATCGTTGGGGAATAAATGATGATGTCGTCCATATAGACGAGGCAACGTTCGTTTTGGATACCTAGTAGGATATTGTCCATAACCCTTTGGAAAGTGGATGGGGCGTTTTTAAGACCGAATGGCATGCGTAGAAATTCATAGTGGCCATTCTCTACAGAGAAGGCAGTTTTTTGGACGTCTTCGGGATTAATTTCTATCTGGTGAAACCCAGAGGCCAAATCTAGGGTTGTGAAGTATTGGCATTTTCCTAGTTGGTCAAGAAGGTCAGATATGTTCGGAAGGGGATATTTGTCGTCAATAGTCAGTTCGTTAAGTTTTCTGTAGTCGACTACAACTCGCCATTTTTGTTTGCCAGAGGCGTCAAGTTTTTTTGGGACTACCCAAACTGGGGAGGACCAGGGAGAAATCGAAGGCTGGATTATGCCTTGGGCTAACATTTTTGAAACCTGTGACTTTACCTCTTGCTTATGAATTTGGGGGTAACGATAAGATTTTGTGAATATCGGTTTGGCATTGTTGGTGTCAATAGAATGTTTAATTTCGTTTGTGAATGACAAGTTATCTCCTTCTAGATAGAATATGTCCGAAAAATTTAGACAAAGTTGTGTTATTAAATCGGTTTCTTCTTCGTTCAAATGTTCTAAGCGTAATTGATTTTTAATTTCGAAATTCCTGTCTATTTGTTGTTGGTAGTCTGAGTTTTGACAATTTAAATTAAAGATTGCCCTAAATTTTTCTATTGGTTCGAGTTTAAGGTTTGACAAATCTACAGTTTTTGGAATAGCGTTTGCGTTTATTACAGATGTTAAAAATTCTCCGTTGTTGTCTATTTTGACGATAGCGTTGGGTAAGCGTACTTTTTCGTTTTCTTGGGCTACCAGTATAGCCTCGGTATTTCGTAGGTCACATTTTAATTTGAATATTTTTTCCGTGCGCGGTTCAATGGAAATTAAGTTTCGATTTTTTATGGTGTTTAAACCGCGGGTTACGCTTGGTTGCGATGGTAAAATATCAGTAACTTTGAATATCGGTACGGTTTTAAAATTCGTCACTAATTGTTTATTTTTAAAATCTATCCTGCATTCGTAATGTTCGAAAAAGTCCGCGCCTAAAAGTCCGTCAAAGTCTATGTCTAGATCATGAATATAAACTTTATGAGGATCACTTGTGGTAAATGGTATGAGAACAGATTCATTAATATTAATCTTTTCGTTCGTTATACCTTGAACAATCACATTTTCAGGAGATCGGCGCCTGTAGTTTTCAGCTGTCCTAGGTTTAAAAACTGAAATACCGGCGCCTGTGTCTAGCAAAATTTTAAATTTACCGGTTATGTCATTCATGTAATAGAGATTTTTTGAGTTGACAGTTAGCAATGCATGCGAAAGAATATTTACATGAATTTGTGTTCCGGGAAATTCAGGTATGGGTTGAAACTGTCTTTTAGAGTCATCGTTTGGATCTGAGTTTCCAATTCTGCAATTGGTTCGGATTCCTGGTTGGGAGGATGAGTTAATTGGTTGGAACCTTGGTAAAAATCCTGAGGATTAGCGGTATAATCCTCATACTGTTCAGACTGAGAATTATAGTTCTCTGGGAAACTTTGATTGGTTTCGAAATTATAATTTTCACAATTGTCTTGTTGAAGTTGGTAATTTGGGGAGTAATCGGTAGAGTAGGTCTCATATTGATTGGAATTATCAATGTAACTATCATAAGGTTCATAGTTCAAATGATGGGCCTTTTGTTGATCGTAACGATTAAAGTTTGGATTTGGTTGGATTGCAGATGGTCTCTGCTGATTGAAATTCGGGTTTGGTCTGATGGCTGAAGGCCTATTTTGCTGTGGAAGATTAGATTGATTATTTTGTGGAAATTGCCTGTGAGTAAATTGATTATTTTGCGAAAAATTTTGGAAGTTTGAATTTCTTTGGAAGTTTGGTCTTTGAAAGTTTTGGGACGTTGATGGCATAAATTGTTGTTGTTGCCTAGTACGGCATTCACTTACAGTATGCCCAATGCGATTGCAAAATGAACACATTTTCTGTTGGAAAGTTGAAATTGGTCTCTTTTGTTGGGGAGGAATTAGGTTTTTAGCTTGGCTATTTCTCGAGAATTTTTGTGACTCAAAATAAGAGAGTTGTAGTTCTCTTTTAATTCGATTAATAGCCTCCAACATATTTTGTGGATTGCCAGCACGTATAATTTTGCCTAAATTTGGTTCTAAGCCTGTTAATAAATTATTTAGCGTCATAGTTTCGACTAAATCACTTTGAGATTTCTTCTGTTCTTTGGACAAAGCTTGTTTTTGGATTGCGGCATGCATTTTGCATTGTGCGTTTGCAACCGTGATACAAAGGTTAACGCAGATTCGTTAGGTAATTGATGGATGCGTTGTAGGTCAGTGATTAGAGATGTTAGGTCTCTAGAATCTCCGAAGTGCGCTTCTAATAAGGATTTTATTTCTGCATATGTAGCCGGATTTCTAGAATTTATCAATTCGGCAGCTTTGCCACGCAATTTATTTTTGATATGAATAGTCAATAATAACAACTGGTCATTAATTGCCATTCCTTGAGCATATGTACAAGAATTTAAAAATGTTTGTAGGTTGATGGGGTTTCCATCGAACTCAGGTATTATCGAGAATATCTCCGAAAGTTTATAAGCTTCAATTTGTTCTTCGATTTGAACGGTGGCTTCTTGTTCTGACATTTTGTTGCTTTTAGTTACAAACTATTGAAGTTAAATTTGAAAGATTTTCTTGTCTGTTTGTGTATTAGCTGTATAATACACACAAGTACGTATTAGCAGTATAATACGCTTCGATGTCGCTTTAAAATAAAATGGAATTCGGTGAGTGTATTAGCTGTATAATACACACGATTACGTATTAACAGTATAATACGTATGAAATAAAACTAATTATGTCGTTTGGGGAATAATAAGGATAAAATTGATAGCAGAACTGTTTCGTTTTCGTTGGATGTATTAGCAGTATAATACACTTAAATAAATTGCGAAATGTGAAAAATAAAAATAGCAGTAATAAAACGTGATGATTCTTAAAAATGACTTACGTAAATATCTTCATATGTAGGTTCTTTCCTCCGTCGAGGGATTGGGATCCGCCACTACTGGTGAGGAAGGTCTCCTTGTTCTTGTAGATCACTCGCACTAGTTAGGCACCCTTGTTGAGATGTTCTCCTTGTTCTCGAACGTTTCACTACAAGTTAGGCTTCTTGTTCCAGAGATGTTTAACAGATCCTACCGACTGCGCCAATGTTATAACTCGCGTTTCGTAGCTAAGTTTTTAAAAACAATTTTATTTATTTGTAGAGAGTCAACGTTGACTCTTAGAAATAATACAGTAATAAAATGTAAGTATTTAATTTGAAGTGAGTATGATAACTGGTTACAGAAATGTCTCGTGGTTCTATTTATGACATTTAGATGCAGTGTCATCTAAATGATGAACAAAGAAAAGTAAGCAAGCGATTCAGCATAATCGTGAGAAGTTAAAATGTAATATAATATAATGTGATACTTTGTAAGCGATAAATGATAGCGGGAATTTGTTATCTGCACGTAGCTGAAATATGATATTATATGATAATCTGAAATGAAGCAAAAGTCACGTATCGTCTTATATACAGTGGCTCAAATACTATATAACATATATATATTTATTTTACTAGAGTATATATTTTGATTGTAGTTGTTACATTTTATATTTGTGTCATTTGTGTACCTTTTACTTACACCATATTGTTCTATTTATCGATATTTTATTTAAATCTGTTGTTATTTGTCCTGTAATTGGGTTTCACCCGTTGGATGAATTATATAAATAAATAAATAAATAAATAAATAAATAAATAAATAAATAAATAAATAAATAAATAAATATCTTCACCTCGTTAAAAAATATATAGTCTTCAGAGTACACATCTAAACTTGTTGAAGTTTACCACCTCACATTCCATTCAACATGGCTGCTACGAAACTTTTATTACATTCTATAGAAGCCATGTAGAACTGAATGTAAAGTAGTTCTGTAAATGAGATTCTGCTGCAGCACCTAGATGTAAAAAACACTTTTCAAGAGCTAACTTTCCTTACAATGAGTTAAGGCCACCATATCCAAGAGAGGGGTCTTTAATATGGAAATAGTCATTAGTTATCGTCATTTTTTAAACATATATTACGAAAAACTATCTATCTAAGCAGAATTATAGTAATAGTAGTATCATGAACTTTAAGTGTTATGTGGCTTAAAATTAAAAAATACGTATGTCTAGGATTTGTCCTTTCTTTACATTATGCAAAAGTTTAACATTACTACCGTTAAAAAAGTGATTTTGCTCAATGCAAATGTGAATATCTATGTGAGTCTAGTTTGTCCAAAATAGACTTTTTTAAAATTAAAATTAAAACCTTCTTTTTGATCTGATAAAAAAAACTTCAATTTTTTTTTTAAAATGGCCAAGAATTCATTTTTTGTTAATTGGGTTCTAAATGGGTTCTAAATTCTAAGCAAATGCAAAAAATAGCCAAAATTGCTTTAAAGAAACTTTAACGGAATCAAAATGCTGATCTAAATTTTGGAAAAAATAATCCGTTTTGGACTTAATGACATAACATGGCGGCCAATTCAAATTTTAAATAACAAATTCAATTACGTACACTGGGTTTAGTATTTTTGTACCAAATTTTGAGGGTGTTTTCGTTAGAGCAAAAGGCAGATTTTCTGAAAGTTTGAAGCTTATCCAGCGGCTCTGGGCAGTAAAATGAAAAAAATAATTTTTGACCATTTTTAGTTTTGTAGGTTGTAGAGTAAGGAAGCCAAAAAAGTTCAATACCGTATTAAGAAAATATTTCATTTTGCAGACGCCTGGAAGCCTAAAATCACCTAATAAAAATATTGTTTTCTACTACCGTGCGTAAAGTACTCACTTTACGCACTAGTGCATTAAGTAAAAAATTTAAAAATGCTTATCGGAGCGTCTGTAATATTCATATGTCATTTTAAAATTACAATAAATTAGTTATTTAATTTTTTCTAGTCCGTTTAGTTATTATCACTAGGTACATTGTTATAAAATATATCTATTTTCTGTGTTCTGTAACAGTCGTGCTTGAATTATTTATAATTTCGAAGTTTCATGTACATTTTTAAGAATTTCATTAATATAAAATTAAATTGGCCAAGGCGATATTGTGATTTTTATATGATTAAGTAAATTTGATACTTAAACGTAGTGCCTACGTTTTAACATTTTTCAAGTTATTAAAAGATTAACGTGAGGTAAGCTTATATTTTGATTTTTATGTAATTTTTGATTTCAAATTTAATTTTACTTTTAGAACAATATTTAATTTAATAATAATTTTATTGTAGGAATTGTAAAATTTATTCACATAATTTTCATTAAGGCGATAAATTTTGTTAAATACAGATGTATTATTTTTTTTGCATAACAAGTATATCTAGTTAGAATGTAACAATTAACCTTGCTATGTTATTATTTACTTTATGCGCTAGTGCGTAAAGTAGAATTATTGTATTTCAATTAATTCATATATTTTTGGTAACCACTGCGTTGGTAGAAAAAACTGTGCATGCAACTCGTTTGTAAAGTGCATTTTTCACTTTACACACTTGTTGCATAAATAACTATTTTGCTAATTAAAATCTGACAAAAGAAAAGTGCGTGAAAATACCATTTTAAATTCAAATAAATGCAGGAAAAATGATTAGCGAATGGTTATTATTTAACTTGGCAAAGACATGTGATATTACTAATTTATAACAAAATAATGCCGCATATCTTCACCTCGTTAAAAAATATATAGTCTTCAGTGTTCACATCTAAACTTGTTGAAGTTTACCACCTCACATTCCATTCAACATGGCTGCTACGAAACTTTTATTACATTCTATAGAAGCCATGTAGAACTGAATGTAAAGTAGTTCTGTAAATGACATTCTGCTGCAGCACCTAGATGTAAAAAACACTTTTCAAGAGCTAACTTTCCTTACAATGAGTTAAGGCCACCATATCCCGTCTTTAATATGGAAATAGTCATTAGTTATCGTCATTTTTTTAACATATATTACGAAAAACTATCTATCTAAGCAGAATCATAGTAATAGTAGTATCATGAACTTTAAGTATTATGTGGCTTAAAATTAAAAAATACGTATGTCTAGGATTTGTCCTTTATTTACATTATGCAAAAGTTTAATATTACTACCGTTAAAAAAGTAATTTTGCTCAATGAAAATGTGAATATCTATGTGAGTCTAGTTTGTCCAAAATAGACTTTTTTTTAAATTAAAATTAAAACTTTCTTTTTGATCTGATAAAAAAAACTTCAATTTTTTTTTAAAATGGCCAAGAATTAATTTTTTGTTAATTTGGTTCTAAATGAGTTCTAAATTCTAAACAAATGCAAAAAATAGCCAAAATTGCTTTAAAGAAACTTTAACGGAATCAAAATGCTGATCTAACTTTTGGAAAAAAATAATCCGTTTTGGACTTAATGACATAACATGGCGGCCAATTCAAATTTTAAATAACAAATTCAATTACGCACACTGGGTTTAATATTTTTGTGCCAAATTTTGAGGGTGTTTTCGTTAGAGCAAAAGGCAGATTTTCTGAAAGTTTGAAGCTTATCCAGCGGCGCTGGGCAGTAAAATGAAAAAAATAATTTTTGACCATTTTTAGTTTTGTAGGTTGTAGAGTAAGGAAGCCAAAACAGTTCAAAACCGTATTAAGAAAATATTTCATTTTGCAGACGCCTGGAAGCCTAAAATCACCTAATAAAAATATTGTTTTCTACTACCGTGCGTAAAGTACTCACTTTACGCACTAGTGCGTAAAGTAAAAAAGTAAAAAATGCCTATCGAAGCATCTGTAATAATCATAACTTATTTTAAAATTACAATAAACTAGTTATTTAATTTTATCTAGTTCGTTTAGTTATTATCATTAGGTACATTGTTATAAAATATATCTATTTTCTGTGTTCTGTAACAGTCGTGCTTGAATTATTTATAATCTTGAAGTTTCATGTACATTTTTAAGAATTTCATTCATATAAAATTAAATTGGCCAAGGCGATATTGTGATTTTTATGTGATTAAGTAAATTTGATACTTAAACGTAGTGCCTACGTTTTAACATTTTTCAAGTTATTAAAAGATTAACGTAAGGTAAGCTTATATTTTGATTTTTATGTAATTTTTTATTTCAAATTTAATTTTACTTTTAGAACAATATTTAATTTCGATTTTATTGCAGGAATTGTAAAATTTATTCACAAATTTTCATTAAGGCGATAAATTTTGTTAAATACAGATGTATTATTTTTTGCATAACAAGTATATCTAGTTAGAATCTAACAATTAACCTTGCTATGTTATTATTTTACTTTATGCACTAGTGCGTAAAGTAGAATTATTGTATTTCAATTAGTTCATATATTTTTGGTAACCACTGCGTTGGTAGAAAAAATTGTGTATGCAACTCGTTTGTAAAGTGCATTTTTCACTTTACACACTTGTTGCATAAATAACTATTTTGCTAATTAAAATCTGACGAAAGAAAAGTGCGTGAAAATACCATTTTAAATTCAAATAAATGCAGGAAAAATGATTAGCGAATGGTTATTATTTAACTTGGCAAAGACATGCGATATTACTAATTTATAATAAAATAATGCCGCATATCTTCACCTCGTTAAAAAATATATAGTCTTCAGAGTTCATATCTAAACTTGTTGAAGTTTACCACCTCACATTCCATTCAACATGGCTGCTACGAAACTTTTATTACATTCTATAGAAGCCATGTAGAACTGAATGTAAAGTAGTTCTGTAAATGACATTCTGCTGCAGCACCTAGATGTAAAAAACACTTTTCAAGAGCTAACTTTCCTTACAATGAGTTAAGGCCACCATATTCAAGAGAGGGGGAAAAAATAATCCGTTTTGGACTTAATGACATAACATGGCGGCCAATTTAAATTTTAAATAACAAATTCAATTACGCACACTGGGTTTAATATTTTTGTACCAAATTTTGAGGGTGTTTTCGTTAGAGCAAAAGGAAAATTTTCTGAAAGTTTGAAGCTTATCCAGCGGCTCTGGGTAGTAAAATGAAAAATATAATTTTTGACCATTTTTAGTTTTGTAGGTTGTAGAGTAAGGAAGCCAAAAAAGTTCAATACCGTATTAAGAAAATATTTCATTTTGCAGACGCCTGGAAGCCTAAAATCACCTAATAAAAATATTTTCTTCTAATACCGTGCGTAAAGTACTCAGTTTACGCACTAGTGCGTAAAGTAAAAAAGTAAAAAATGCCTATCGAAGCTCCTGTAATAATCATAACTTATTTTAAAATTACAATAAATTAGTTATTTAATTTTATCTATTCCGTTTAGTTATTATCGCTAGGTACATTGTTATAAAATATATCTATTTTCTGTGTTCTATAACAGCCGTGCTTGAATTATTTATAATTTTGAAGTTTTATGTACATTTTTAAGAATTTTATTCATTTAAAATTAAATTAGCCAAGGCGATATTGTGATTTTTATATGATTAAGTAAATTTGACGCTTAAACGTAGTGCCTACGTTTTAACATTTTTCAAGTTATTAAAAGATTAACGTGAGGTAAGCTTACATTTTGATTTTTATGTAATTTTTAATTTCAAATTTAATTTTACTTTTAGAACAATATTTAATTTCGATTTTATTGTAGGAATTGTAAAATTTATTCACATAATTTTCATTAAAGCGATAATTTTTTTTAAATACAGATGTATTATTTTTTTTGCATAACAAGTATACCTAGTTACAATGTAACAATTAACCTTGCTATGTTATTATTTTACTTTATGCACTAATGCGTGAAGTAGAATTATTGTATTTCAATTTATTCATATATTTTTGGTAACCACTGCGGTGGTAGAAAAAATTGTGTATGCAACTCGTTTGTAAAGTGCATTTTTCACTTTACGCACTTGCTGCATAAATAACTATTTTGCTAATTAAAATCTGACGAAAGAAAAGTGCGTGAAAATACCATTTTAAATTAAAATAAATGCAGGAAAAATGATTAGCGAATGGTTATTATTTAACTTGGCAAAGAGATGTGATATTACTATTTTATAACAAAATAATGCCGCATATCTTCACCTCGTTAAAAAATATATAGTCTTCAGTGTTCACATCTAAACTTGTTGAAGTTTACCACCTCACATTCCATTCAACATGGCTGCTACGAAACTTTTATTACATTCTATAGAAGCCATGTAGAACTGAATGTAAAGTAGATCTGTAAATGACATTCTGCTGCAGCACCTATATGTAAAAAACACTTTTCAAGAGCTAACTTTCCTTACAATGAGTTAAGGCCACCATATCCAAGAGAGGGGTCTTTAATATGGAAATAGTCATTAGTTATCGTCATATTTTTAACATATATTACGAAAAACTATCTATCTAAGCAGAATCATAGTAATAGTAGTATCATGAACTTTAAGTATTATGTGGCTTAAAATTAAAAAATACGTATGTCTAGGATTTGTCCTTTATTTACATTATGCAAAAGTTTAACATTACTACCGTTAAAAAAGTGATTTTGCTCAATGCAAATGTGAATATCTATGTGAGTCTAGTTTGTCCAAAATAGACTTTTTTAAATTAAAAGTAAAACTTTCTTTTTGATCTGATAAAAAAACTTCAATTTTTTTTTTAAATGGCCAAGAATTCATTTTTTGTTAATTGGGTTCTAAATGGGTTCTAAATTCTAAACAAATGCAAAAAATAGCCAAAATTGCTTTAAAGAAACTTTAACGGAATCAAAATGCTGATCTAACTTTTGGAAAAAAATAATCCGTTTTGGACTTAACGGCATAACATGGCGGCCAACTAAAATTTTAAATAACAAATTCAATTACGCACACTGGGTTTAATATTTTTGTACCAAATTTTGAGGGTGTTTTCGTTAGAGCAAAAGGCAGATTTTCTGAAAGTTTGAAGCTTATCCAGCGGCGCTGGGCAGTAAAATGAAAAAAATAATTTTTGACCATTTTTAGTTTTGTAGGTTGTAGAGTAAGGAAGCCAAAAAAGTTCAATACCGTATTAAGAAAATATTTCACTTTGCAGACGCCTGGAAGCCTAAAATCACATAATAAAAATATTGTTTTCTACTACCGTGCGTAAAGTTCTCACTTTACGCACTAGTGCGTAAAGTAAAAAATTAAAAAATGCTTATCGGAGCGTCTGTAATAATCATAACTTATTTTAAAATTACAATAAATTAGTTATTTAATTTTATCTAGTCCGTTTAGTTATTATCACTAGGTACATTGTTATAAAATATATCTATTTTCTGTGTTCTGTAAGAGTCATGCTTTAATTATTTATAATTTTGAAGTTTCATGTACATTTTTAAGAATTTCATTCATTTAAAATTAAATTAGCCAAGGCGATATTGTGATTTTTATATGATTAAGTAAATTTGACACTTAAACGTAGTGCCTACGTTTTAACATTTTTCAAGTTATTAAAAGATTAACGTGAGGTAAGCTTACATTTTGATTTTTATGTAATTTTTAATTTCAAATTTAATTTTACTTTTAGAACAATATTTAATTTCGATTTTATTGTAGGAATGTAAAATTTATTCACATAATTTTCATTAAAGCGATAATTTTTTTTAAATACAGATGTATTATTTTTTTTGCATAACAAGTATATCTAGTTAGAATGTAACAATTAACCTTGCTATGTTATTATTTTACTTCATGCACTAATGCGTAAAGTAGAATTATTGTATTTCAATTTATTCATATATTTTTGGTAACCACTGCGGTGATAGAAAAAATTGTGTACGCAACTCGTTTGTAAAGTGCATTTTTCACTTTACACACTTGCGGCATAAATAACTATTTTGCTAATTAAAATCTGACGAAAGAAAAGGGCGTGAAAATGCCATTTTAAATTTAAATAAATGCAGGAAAAATGATTAGCGAATGGTTATTATTTAACTTGGCAAAGAGATGTGATATTACTATTTTATAACAAAATAATGCCGCATATCTTCACCTCGTTAAAAAATATATGGTCTTCAGAGTTCACATCTAAACTTGTTGAAGTTTACCACCTCACATTCCATTCAACATGGCTGCTACGAAACTTTTATTACATTCTATAGAAGCCATGTAGAACTGAATGTAAAGTAGTTCTGTAAATGACATTCTGCTGCAGCACCTAGATGTAAAAAACACTTTTCAAGAGCTAACTTTCCTTACAATGAGTTAAGGCCACCATATCCCGTCTTTAATATGGAAATAGTCATTAGTTATCGTCATTTTTTTAACATATATTACGACAAACTATCTATCTAAGCAGAATTATAGTAATAGTAGTATCATGAACTTTAAGTGTTATGTGGCTTAAAATAAAAAAATACGTATGTCTAGGATTTGTCCTTTATTTACATTATGCAAAAGTTTAACATTACTACCGTTAAAAAAGTGATTTTGCTCAATGCAAATGTGAATATCTATGTGAGCCTAGTTTGTCCAAAATAGACTTTTTTTAAATTAAAATTAAAACTTTCTTTTTGATCTGATAAAAAAAACTTCAAAATTTTTTTTAAAATGGCCAAAATAATTCATTTTTTGTTAATTGGTTTCTAAATGGGTTCTAAATTCTAAACAAATGCAAAAAATAGCCAAAATTGCTTTAAAGAAACTTTAACGGAATCAAAATGCTGATTTAACTTTTGGAAAAAATAATCCGTTTTGGACTTAATGACATAACATGGCGGCCAATTCAAATTTTAAATAACAAATTCAATTACGCACACTGGGTTTAATATTTTTGTACCAAATTTTGAGGGTGTTTTCGTTAGAGCAAAAGGAAGATTTTCTGCAAGTTTGAAGCTTATCCAGCGGCTCTGGGCAGTAAAATGAAAAAAATAATTTTTGGCCATTTTTAGTTTTGTAGGTTGTAGAATAAGGAAGCCAAAAAAGTTCAATACCGTATTAAGAAAATATTTCATTTTGCAGACGCCTGGAAGCCTAAAATCACCTAATAAAAATATTTTCTTCTAATACCGTGCGTAAAGTACTCAGTTTACGCACTAGTGCGTAAAGTAAAAAAGTAAAAAATGCCTATCGAAGCGCCTGTAATAATCATAACTTATTTTAAAATTACAATAAATTAGTTATTTAATTTTATCTAGTCCGTTTAGTTATTATCACTAGGTACACTGTTATAAAATATATCTATTTTCTGTGTTCTGTAACAGTCGTGCTTGAATTATTTATAATTTTGAAGTTTCATGTACATTTTTATACATTTTTAAGAATTTCATTCATTTAAAATTAAATTAGCCAAGGCGATATTGTGGTTTTTATATGATTAAGTAAATTTGACACTTAAACGTAGTGCCTACGTTTCAACATTTTTCAAGTTATTAAAAGATTAACGTGAGGTAAGCTTACATTTTGATTTTTATGTAATTTTTAATTTCAAATTTAATTTTACTTTTAGAACAATATTTAATTTCGATTTTATTGTAGGAATTGTAAAATTTATTCACAAATTTTCATTAAGGCGATAAATTTTGTTAAATACAGATGTATTATTTTTTTGCATAACAAGTATATCTAGTTAGAATGTAACAATTAACCTTGCTATGTTATTATTTACTTTATGCACTAGTGCGTAAGGTAGAATTATTGTATTTCAATTTATTAATATATTTTTGGTAACCACTGCGGTGGTAGAGAAAAAATTGTGTATGCAACTCGTTTGTAAAGTGCATTTTTCACTTTACGCACTTGCTGCATAAATAACTATTTTGCTAATTAAAATCTGACGAAAGAAAAGTGCGTGAAAATACCATTTTAAATTGAAATAAATGCAGGAAAAATGATTAGCGAATGGTTATTATTTAACTTGACAAAGAGATGTGATATTACTATTTTATAACAAAATAATGCCGCATCTCTTCACCTCGTTAAAAAATATATAGTCTTCAGAGTTCACATCTAAACTTGTTGAAGTTTACCACCTCACATTCCATTCAACATGGCTGCTACGAAACTTTTATTACATTTTATAGAAGCCATGTTGAACTGAATGTAAAGTAGTTCTGTTAATGAGATTCTGCTGCAGCACCTAGATGTAAAAAACACTTTTCAAGAGCTAACTTTCCTTATAATGAGTTAAGGCCACCATATCCAAGAGAGGGGTCTTTAATATGGAAATAGTCATTAGTTATCGTCATTTATTTAACATATATTACGAAAAGCTATCTATCTAAGCAGAATTATAGTAATAGTAGTATCATGAACTTTAAGTGTTATGTGGCTTAAAATTAAAAAATACGTATGTCTAGGATTTGTCCTTTACTTACATTATGCAAAAGTTTAACATTACTACCGTTAAAAAAGTGATTTTGCTCGATGCAATGTTCGGCGAAACCAGTTGATCTTTTATTGTCCAAAATAGACTTTCTGTGTTCTCTTAACCTGACATCAGTAGTGAGGAAATGAGAGAGGTTCTGAGCGGGAGGAGGAGCGGAGGAGGAGCGGAGGAGGAGCGGAGGCGGAGCAGTGTTCAGTTTAGGGGTGGGGGGTAATTAGAGTGATGGGATGTAAGTATGGTGGTGGGAGGTAATTAGACTGATATGATGTAATTAGAGTGGTGGGAGGTAATTAAGGGGCGGGGCTTAGGGGATGGGACGTGAAGGGCAGGGCCTATGAAAGGTGGTGGGGGGTAATTAGGATGGTAATTAGATTAGTGAGAAGTAATTAAAGTGGCGTGATGTAATTGTAGTGGTGGGAGGTAATTAGAGTGGTGTAATGTAATTGTGGTGGTGGGGGGCAATTAGTGGAATGATGGGTAATTATTGTGGTGGAGATGACTCAATTAGGGTGGTGGGAGGTAATTAGACTGGTGTGATGTAATTGTAGTGGTGGGGGGTAACTAGAGTGGCCTGGTGTAATTGTAGTGGTGGGGGGCAATTAGTGGAATGATGGGTAATTAGAGTAGTTGGATGATGGATAATTATTGTGGTGGGGATGACTCAATTAGGGTGGTGGGTAATTAGACTGGTGGGAGGTAATTAGAGCGGTGTGATGTAATTGTAGTGATGTGATGTAATTGTAGTGGTGGGGGGCAATTAGTGGAATGATGGGTAATTATTGTGGTGGGGATGACTCAATTAGGGTGGTGGGAGGTAATTAGACTGGTGGGAGGTAATTAGAGCGGTATGATGTAATTATAGTGGTGTGATGTAATTGTGGTGGTGGGGGTTAATTAGATTAGTGAGAAGTAATTAAAGTAGCGTGATGTAATTGTAGTGGTGGGGGGCAATTAAAGTGGTGTGATGTAATTGTAGTGGTGGGGGTAATTAGTGGAATGATGGGTAATTATTGTGGTGGGGATGACTCAATTAGAGTGGTGGGGGGTAATTGGAGTGGTGTGGTAATTAGAGTGATGGGATGCAATTAGTGTGGTGAGAGGTAATTAAAGTGCTGTGGTAATTAGAGGACAATTACAAGTAACTTAAGTAAAAATAAAGGTAACTGCAGTAAAAATAATGGTGATTAAAGCAATTATGGTCAATCCATCCATCTAGGCGTTCTTATGAAGACAGTTAAATAATTCTCTATTATGTTGTATTATCCTATTGCACTTTGTAGTTTTTTTACAATGAGATAACAAACATTCATTCTTGATTATATACCTACCACTTTATATACCTGCCTTATCCTTATGCTGATAAACAATTGCGACCTATCTGTCTTATCTTTATGTCGATCAATAATTATTTTACCTGTCTTATCTTTAGGGACATCTGTCTTATCCTATGCTGATTTATGAGATATACATTTACGACCTGCCTGTCTTATCTACCAAGATTTTTATCAGTGAATTTGTGAAAGGGAACATTTAACTAACTTTTCAACTGAACTGTTCAAAGTATTTAAAGTAAATGTAACCTACCCCAGGACTTATTTAATCGAAGATATGCAGGGTCAACCGATAAAGGGAGGTTTTTATGGAATGGGATTGCAAAAAGCTAAGTATCCGGATGTGTATCTGGTGGAGAAGGTTTTAAAAAAGAGAGGAAAGAAGATTTTTGTGAAATGGCTTGGACTCCCAAATAGCCACAATACTTGGATCAATAAAACTTCTATAGTATAATATTTTCATGAATTTGTGTAATTTTTTTATAACCTTAAATGTTTATGAGTAGTATGATGAAATAAATAATAAAAACGCAAATGACTGGTTTTAATCTTATATTCTCTAAAATAATACATAATATACGTTTAGAAATATAAAGTCCTCTAAAAATAATATAATAATATACTTCATCTATTGTTAATACAATTGTAGAGGAGGCGTGGCTTATTAGTACATTCGAGTAACGCCTATCTATCCCCGCCACTTCAATTAACCCCCACCACCACTCCTAGGCCCCGCCCTCTAATGTCCCGCCACTTCAATTACCTTCCACCACTGCAATTGCCCTCCACCACCTCCACTCCGTTCTCCGGATGCTATATAATGCGGACGATTAGACACATTCATCAGTATCACAGTGTTAGTATCGTGTAAATTCTTATACAACAATGAAGTGTAGTTACTGAGAGAAAGTTTTTTCAACAAAAAGCAGTTTAGTTCGACATATTCGCCAATACTGTACCATTGTAAAAGATGGTAAAGTACGAGAGATTGGAAGTGAACCACCAAGCAAGAAGCAAAAGTTTAATAGTGTGCCTCATCATACCTGTACGAAACTACCATCTACTGAAATAAAAATTAATAAATATGGTGTATCAGTACCTGAAAATATTCTTAAGTTTATAAACTTTGAAAGTTTGTGATTTATGTCGATTTCGAAAGTTTACTGAAACCCATCGACCATAATGAACCTTGTGATGATAAGTCATTCACAGTTAAAATATGTGAACACCAACCCTATTCTTTCGGCTTTTATGTAAAATGTAATTTCGATGATAAGTACTCAAAATTTGTAACATACAGAGGACCTGATGCCGCTGAAGTGTTCATTAAAAGGCTGGATGAAACGGCTCTAAACTTGTATGAGAATCATTTAAAGCACGTGAAAAAGATGCTCCCTCTTTCAGTCCAAGAAGAAGTCGAATATAAAAACGCGGTATGCTGCAATGTTGGCACAAAACCCTTCAAGACTGAGGACAAAAAAGTGCGCGATCACTGCCATTAAACAGGACGCTTCCGCGCGGCTGCACACTCTATTTGTAATTTAAACTATAAAGTGCCGAAATTTATACCTGTGTTCTTCCACAATTTGACAAACTATGATAGTCATTTATTCATTAAGAAGTTAGCATCCCAAAAAGAACAAGTTTCCGTAATAGCCCAAACCAAGGAGAAATACATTTCGTTCTCAAAGTCAATCATTGTAGAGAAATCTGCGAATCCCAATATACCGCACACATACCTGAGGTTGAAATTTGTGGACTCTTTTCGATTTTTATCAAAGTCCCTCGATAAATTGAGTCAGAGTTTAGTGTCCGATCAATGTGTTGAAACTAGAAAGTATTTTCAAAACGATGAGGAATTCGATTTAATAAGACAGAAGGGGGTTTTTCCTTACAATTATATGAGCTCTTTTGAAAAATTGGAAGAAACCCAGTTACCGTCCAAAGACCTATTTTACAACTACTTAACCAACGAATCTCTTTCTGATAAGGATTATGAACGAGCCAATACACCTTCACCTTCTTTGAGCTGGGATGCCATGTTGCGGTATACACACATCGAACTGGAACTTCTGACTGATGTGGATACTGTGCATTTCTTTAGAAAAGGTATTCGTGGCGGTGTATCGCAATATTCAAAGAGAAAGTCTATAGCGAACAACAAATATCTATCAAACTATGACCCCACCAAAGAATCGTCGTACATCGTCTATCTTGATGCTACATATCTGTACGGAACAGCTATGACAGAAATGCTACCAACTAGTGACTTCAGATGGCTTGAGAAAGAGGAAATCGAAAAATTTGATTGTTCCCTAATTGGAAAAGATTCGCCCGAAGGATATGTTTTAGAAGTCGACTTGGAATATCCTCTACACTTGCACGATGACCATAACGAACTGCCGTTTTGCCCAGCGAATATGATTCCGCCCAAAAGTAAAGCTCCAAAATTAATTCCAAACTTACGAGATAAACATAAATATATCATTCACTACAAAAATCTGAAACAATGTTTGAAATATGGCCTGACATTAAAGAAAGTGCATAGGATAATAGAATTCTCTCAGTCCGCCTGGCTTGGATCATATATTGACTTAAATACAACACTTCGTAATTCCGCTCGAAACGAGTTTGAAAAGGACCTATTCAAGCTCATGGTGAATTCAATTTTCGGCAAAACGATGGAAAACGTCGATAAAAGACAAAATATTAAACTCTGTTCGTGCTGGGAAAACAGAAAAGGTACTTTGGGCGCCAGAGCGTTAATAGCCAAGCCACATTTTAAGTCTTGCTCAGTATTTGATGAAAATCTAGTGGCAGTGCAATTGGAAAAATTAAAAGTTGTTTACGATAAACCATTTTATGCAGGTTTTTCAATTTTAGATATTTCCAAAACCATAATCTACGAATTTTTATATGGTTACATTAAACCCATGTATGGAGATGACGCGACAGTTTTATACACAGACACTGATAGTTTAATTTTAGAAATATTCACAGAAAACATTTATGATGATATCAAGGAAAAAATGCACTTCTTCGACACTTCAAATTATGGTGCAGACAACAATCATAACATGCCTAAAACTATATGTGTAGTAGGGAAAATGAAAGATGAGTATGCTGGAAGACCAATAGAATGCTTTTATGGAACTGGTGCGAAAGCCTACTGTGTTAAAGCTGACGACATTACGAAAAAGGCAAAAGGTGTTTCCAAAAGTGTAGTAAAACATCAAATTAATTTTTCTGATTATGTTCAAGTTGTTGAGAACGGCGGATTAATATTCCGTAAAATGTCCATATTTAAATCCGATTTATATACCATTCACACTGAACTCAAAAATAAAGTAGCCCTATCGTCTGCCGATGACAAGAGGTATGTTATACCCGTTGATGTATATACTTTGGCTTGGGGGCATCATCGACTTGATGAAGGTAATAGTGAAAAGAGGTTGGACATTTTACTAAAATACGCTAGACGTTTGAACATGGAGGAGCCTGAAGCGGGATGGGATAGTGTTGATTTGGCTGAGTCTGAATCAGAACGCGATAATTTTGATTCGTAGTATATACTCATTAACTGTTTAGGCATAAGAATACAATTTGAGATACGAAAGACAAAGTTCCCTGAACTTATACTTCACGATGCCTACTTGACCTATAATGCATTGGATGGATCAGTTCAAGGTGGATTTTTTGGTGCAAGATAAAATAAAAAGACAAATAGTTAGTAATGTAGTAGAATAGGTAATAAATCGTATGAAAATAGTGATGTGACAGAATAGGTAATAAATAATATAAGAAAATGTAAATCATGTGTTTCAATTCAAAAAATAAAAACTAAAATAAACAGCTACACGTTCTCCTCACTTGTGATGTCAAGATGTTAAGTACACAAAAGCCATAAAGAGGGTACGCTGCAGGTACTGAAATAACAATGTAAATGTTCCCTTTCACAAATTCACTGATAAAAATCTTGGTGGATAAGACAGGCAGGTCGTAAATGTATATCTCATAAATCAGCATAGGATAAGACAGATGTCCCTAAAGTTAAGATAGGTAAAATAATTATTGATCGACATAAAGATAAGACAGATAGGCAATTGTTTATCAGCATAAGGATAAGGCAGGTAAATAAAGTGGTAGGTATATAATCAAGAATGAATGTTTGTTATCTCATCGTAAAAAAAATACAAAGTGCAATAGGACAATACAACATAATAGAGAATTATTGAACTGTCTTCATAAGAACGCCTAGATGGATGGATTGACCATAATTGCTTTAATCACCATTATTTTTACTGCAATTACCTTTATTTTTACTTAAATTACCTGTAATTGTCCTCTAATTACCACAACACTCCAATTACCCCCCACCACTACAATTAATTCACACGACTTTAATTACCTCCCACCACTATAATTGCCACCCACCACCACTCTAATTACCACACCACTCCAATTGCCCCCCACCACCCTAATTGAGTCATCCCCACCACAATAATTACCCATCATTCCACTAATTACCCCCCACCACTACAATTACATCACACCACATTAATTGCCCCCACCACTACAATTACATCACGCCACTTTAATTACTTCTCACTAATCTAATTACCCCCCACCACCACAATTACATCACACCACTACAATTACATCACACCGCTCTAATTACCTCCGACCAGTCTAATTACCTCCCACCACCCTAATTGAGTCATCCCCACCACAATAATTACCCATCATTTCATTAATTACCCCCCCACCACTACAATTACATCACACCGCTCTAATTACCTCCCACCAGTCTAATTACCTCCCACCACCCTAATTGAGTCATCCCCACCACAATAATTATCCATCATTCCACTAATTACCCCCACCACTACAATTACATCACACCACTACAATTACATCACACCGCTCTAATTACCTCCCACCAGTCTAATTACCTCCCACCACCCTAATTGAGTCATCCCCACCACAATAATTACCCATCATTCCACTAATTACCCCCCACCACTACAATTACATCACACCACTTTAATTGCCCCCCACCACAATTACATCACACCGCTGTAATTACCTCCCACCAGTCTAATTACCTCCCACCACCCTAATTGAGTCATCCCCACCACAATAATTACCCATCATTCCACTAATTGCCCCCCACCACCACAATTACATCACACCACTCTAATTACCTCCCACCACTACAATTACATCACGCCACTTTAATTACGTCTCACTAATCTAATTACCATCCTAATTACCCCCCACCACCACCTTTCATAGGCCCTGCCCTTCACGTCCCATCCCCTAAGCCCCGCCCCTTAATTACCTCCCACCACTCTAATTACATCATATCAGTCTAATTACCTCCCACCACCATACTTACATACCATCACTCTAATTACCCCCCACCACTAAACTGAACACTGCGCCGGCTCCGAACCGACCCCCACCACTTCCACCACTTCCACCACTCTCATTACCCCCCACCCCTAAACTGAACACTACTTCGCCTCCGCTCCTCCTCCGCTCCTCCTTCCGCTCAGAACCTCTCTCATTTCCTCACTACTCCTATATACTGTTATTATACATGATTTGCAGGAAACAACTACTCAGCGGGCAAATACCCCGACCTGCATTGAATTATACCTTACAAATCATGAAAGAGTGGTAGCCAATGTCATTTGTCAATTCCCCCACCAGACATAGACCGGTTTCGAACCTATTAGTTCTCATCAGTATGCCATAGGTCGTGGAACAGACAAATGACAGTGGCCAAACTGCTAGTCTTATACAGACTAATGTAAATGGTATAGTGGTGAGAGGTAAGTTAATCCTCTCATGTGGTCTAATGCTACTATACACCAGACATCATAGATGTCTCCTTGGTATATAGCGACTTGCCATTTTGCAAGTACCGAGAGCGGTGACCTTCAGCCCTCGCTGGACTTAACCTATATACTGTTATTATATATGATTTGCAGGAAACAACTACTCAGCGGGTAAATACCCCGACCTGCATTGAATTATACCTTACAAATCATGAAAGATTGGTAGCCAATGTCATTTGTCAATTCCCCGACCAGACATAGACCGGTTTCGAACTTATTAGTTCTCATCAGTATAATAGATTGTTTCCTGCAAATCATGTATAATGACAGTATATAGGTTAAGTCCACCAAGGGCTGAAGGTCGCCGCTCTCGGCACTTGCAAAATGGCAAGTCGCTATATACCATGGAGACATCTATGATGTCTGGTGTATAGTAGCATTAGACCACATGAGAGGATTAACTTACCTCTCACCACTATACCATTTACATTAGTCTGTATAAGACTAGCAGGTTGGCCACTGTCATTTGTCTGTTCCACGACCTATGGCATACTGATGAGAACTAATAAGTTCGAAACCGGTCTATGTCTGGTCGGGGAATTGACACATTGGCTACCAATCTTTCATGATTTGTAAGGTATAATTCAATGCAGGTCGGGGTATTTGCCCGCTGAGTAGTTGTTTCCTGCAAATCATGTATAATAACAGTATATGTATATATATATATATATATATATATATATATATATATATATATATGTCAGAGTGACCGCTTTCGCCGAACATTGCATTGAGTATAATAACTTTTTAACGGTAGTAATGTTAAACTTTTGCATAATGTAAACAAATTAAAAATCCTAAACATGCTTGAAATTTTAGAAATTATGAAGGCTCTAACAAACCATAAAAGTGTTACAAATACACAAATGGAAGTTGTGAATATCCCCCCCCCCTGTAATAGACACTGTAATAAAAGTAAAACGAAGTTCCTAGTACCGGGTTGTATTGTTAAATTTAATGAAACAGCAAATCAAGTTCTTATCCCTTACTAAGTAGGTAGAGTATTTCAAAGATATATATTGTAAACGATCACTTTTAGGTCAGTTTTTAAGAAACTTTTATAATGGTCGCAAGACCGATACATATGTCAGATAAAACCGAACAAAATTCATGACGCGGTAAAACAAGTATGTATTATAATCATTTTATTGAATAGGTTTCATCAAGAACCTACCATAGATTCAACTCAATTAATGAAAATTTATATTGCTACTCTTACTTCTGCATGTATCACGAGAAAAGTGTACGAAAAATAATAACTATTTGCCTATGGCATCTTTCGTAGATACGTTCACCTTTAACTCTTAACAAAATAACTTCTTAAAATTAACGTTATTCTGGATTTAATTTACGAAAAAATATATTAAAACTACTTACGGATTTCTCCTCTTATGTAACAAAATTACAGTTTGATGGATTAAACTTCACTAGCTTTTTGTCACGAAATGCTGTACAGAGACTAAACAACTTCAGGAGTCGAATAAAATTATTTATCGTTACTACCGACTAATACCGAGTTATAGAACTATTAAAGCGTCCTTATCATCATCAACGATGACTATTCATGCATTCTTCAATTGTCATATGCTGTTTATGATAACATTCCTTCATAAAGAGCAATGTATGACAAATTTTGATTAGCATTGGTTTATCACATTATACTTTAAAAACTTATATACACTAATTAAATTTATATATTACTAATAAAATAAGACAATCGATTGATGCTATGAAGTTATTAGAAAAATTATAAATTTTGTATATACAGATAGATATCCTGAAAAGTCTTCGTAAACTTTAAAATTATAATTGTAAATTCAGTAAACGATTAAATGTTTATATCATTATTGCATGCCTGCAAATGCAAGAGTAGCCATTTTCGAGAAAATGGTGAATGCGCTGGGCATAATATAAATTCTTATTTACTACAATGAAAAATGGAGGAGGAGAAAAACGTATATAGTTTTAATATAACATCAAAAATTGACAGTGAGGGTAGGGTGTAAAACCCTAAAGAATTCATTACTAGCTAAATACAGGTGTAATTTGTTTAAAATTTATCTAAACGGTTCTTCATACGAAATATTTGGAAAATAAATATATATTAGTAGTTTGTATTCAACGTACTTATTTTATGCTGATAGATTGGAAACCTGAAATTCATTGAGGGAAAACTAAAACGTTTTCAACATGGCGCTAAATAAACTTTGTACTTCAATCGCCACATTTTATTGAAAATACTACGAATTCTTACTGGAACATTAATAACACACAATAACATTATTGGTAACGAAAATCACAACCAATAAAAATTGACTGCAGTAAATTATTCTTTGCAATTTTAGCTGCCATGTTATTTTTTTAGTTTTCGCATGAAATTACAAATTACAAAAATTTTTAGCCTAAATTATATCACTTTACGATAGTTTATTAATTTTATAATTGGTAAATGAAGCAAAAACATTAACCATTGGTGTATATGCCGAACTTTTCCAATACGGCAGCAGGACACACCCTGGTCGCCATGTTTTTGAACTTCTTTTACCTTTCAAACGCTAAATATTCCGGAAATCCAACATTAAACTATTATTTTACAACACGGATTTACTTTTCTTGCTATATGAAACATCCCCTTATAACTTTTACCCGGAAAGATTAATTTTTGAACGCCCAATCGAAATGAATAAAATGCAAAAAAAAATTGAAATTTCAAAAATAGCCAAATGTTAAATTTCATTTTGAGGAACTATTAACAAGTATTAATTTGAAATTTACTAATAATACATACTTACATCAAAATGTCTTCTAAAACTTTTTTCACTTGCTTTTGCACCTTACCAAAACCTACCGTCGACTGACACTGACGGCAAGCTTGTCGGAACATCCAAATCATCATCTATTGAAGTGACGACTAGACTTCCTGTTCTAGATGATTCTCACCCCGCGACATTTAAAGTAAGTATTAAACGAATCAAGGAGTATGCAAATAAAAATATAAATTACAATTAATTTCCCCTTTCGTTTTATTGCATTATTTATTAGTGTAAACTTCACTAAATTATAGTTTTAATGTTAATCACTCCCATTTTTTTAATTTCTTTACGATTATGAATATTCATTAAATGAGGATATACGTTATTATTTTAGTTCATCTAACAATCCTAATATATTATTACCTAATACTGTTTGTTAAAATGAAATCATCTTTAATTTAATTTAAAAAATATTAATGCTTCAAAACGTTTTATAGTCGGCAACTTATAAAACACAAGGTTTGAGTCTTAAAATGGCAAATAATTATTCTACCTCATATATTCTTGAAAATAACGTCCACATCTATACTTAAAACTACAATACATTTATTTTACTCTCCCGCTTGAAATAACATTTGAAGAAATGTGATTTTCTTTAACTTATATGAATATATAAAATACATATTATAATAACGATAGAAAATACTCAGATCGGTTTATTAGTTAAAACTTGAGGTTGTACAAAAATATTTACATTGTTATAACATATTATATATTCAAATACACCACATCCTCTTTTCATCAGGACATTCCAATATATTTACAAAATGTGACCACATAGGATGTATCTGAAACAAAAAAAATATATTAATATGTGCACATCACAAAATATAACATAACTTATCTAGATTCAGCTAAAGGTTACATTTTAAGAAAACGTTGGCAATATTATTTGCCACAAGCGCTGGAAATTCGAACTCAGAAAATTATATACATAGTAGACAAAAATCTTTCTACAGGCTTCAAGACAATCTGAAAACTAATATAAAGCGCATGTCAATCATACAAAAATTATTAGTCTATTTTACTTTTAATTTGTAGACTGTAGGTTTTCTTTATGGAGGATAATGTTCAACTAGTTTGACATGAGCACACAACTATTATAATACACAGCTACGTACAAATGTCAAACTTGCTGAATATTATAATAGTCCGTTCTTCTTGTATGTGAAAGACAATGGTTAGCTATAATGGTACTCAAGAGCCTTAAGTCACTATTGCTTCCTCTATACCATCACAAAATCTGTCAATATTGACATAAAAAAATTACTAGTGGTATGTTGATTTTTGTATGTGATTAAATTTTCCTCCAAACCTGTTGTGTGGAGATCGAAACTGTTTTAAAGAATGGTTATCTTATATGAATATCTAAGCTACAAACTCTAAAGTTCTCGGGACAAGAAATACATCTATCAATAAAATCAATTGTTATTATTGCATAACATCGAAATACTTATATATTTATTAACTAAAAATAGACACATTCTATAGACCTCAAGATATAAGCTGAAGCTGAAAACTAATATAAGACAGTTTTATGTAAGTGTCAACCGTACAAAACATGTTAGTCCACTTGTCTCTTCTCTGTAAGCTGCAGGTTTTCTTTGTGTAAGATAATTAACTGTTTTAACACAAGTACCAAACTAGAATAATACACAGCTTAGTACAAGTGTTAAACATGCTAAACATTATGATAGTTCGTTCCTTTATCAGTGGGCTGCAAGTTTAATATCTTATCTACAAATTCTGAAGTTCTCCGAAGAAGAAATACATAACACCAAAATACTTAAGTTGAGATTGTACGAAAATATTTATATTGTTATAACATATTATTTATTATATATTCAAATACACCATATCCTCTTCTCATCCGGACATTCCAACATCTTTACAAAATGTGACCACATGGGATGTACCTGAAACAAAAAAAAATTAATATGTGCACACCACAAAATATAACATAACTTATCTAGATCCATCTAAAGGTTACATTTTAAGAAAACGTTGGCAGTATTATTTGCCACAAGCTTTGGAAATTCGAACTCAGAAAATTATATACATACCAGACAGAAATCCTTCTATAGACTTCAAGACAAACTCAAAACTAACATAAAGCACAGTGTCAATCATACCAAAAATTATTAGTCTATTTTACTTTTAATTTGTAGACTGCCAGTTTTCTTTATGGAGGATAATGTTCAACTAGCTTGACATGAGTACACAACTAGTATAATACACAGCTACGTACAAGTATCAAACTTGTTGAATATTATAATAGTCCGTTCTTCTTGTATGTGAAAGACAATGGTTAGTTATAATGGTACTCAAGAGCCTTAAGTCACTATTGCTTCCTCTATACCATCACAAAGTCTGTCACTGTTTACATAAAAAAAATTACTAGTGGTATGTTGATTTTTTGTATGTGTTTAAATTTTTCTCCAAACCTGTTGCCTGGAGATTGAAACTGGTTTAGAGAATGGTTATCTTATATGAATATCTAAGCTGCAAATTCTAAAGTTCTCGGGACAAGAAATATATCCATCAATAAAATCAATTGTTATTATTATTATTACATAACATCGAAATACACAAATATATTTATTAACTAAAATTGGACACATTCTAACGACCTCAAGATATAAGCTGAAAATTAACTTAAAACAGTTTTATGTAAGCGTCAACCATAAAATAAATGTTAGTCCACTCGTCTCTCCACTGTAAGCTGCAGGTTTTCATTGTGGAAGATAACGTTTAACTGTTGTAACACAAGTACCTGACTAGTATAATATACAGATAAGTACAAGTGTTAAACAAACTAAACATTATGACAGTTCGTTCTTTTATCTGTAGGCTGCAAGTTTAATATCTAAGCTACAAATTCTGAAGTGCTCGGGACAAGAAATATATAACACCGAAATACACAGATATGTGTATTAGTTAAGTTGAGATTCTACAAAAATAATTACATTGTTATAATATTATTTGTTATATATTCAAAGAATTTTTAATATGTGCACATCACACAATATAACATAAAATACCTATATTCAGTTAAAGGTTACATTTTTAGAAAACGTTGACAATATTATTTGCCACAAGCGCTGGAAATTCGAACGAAAAATTATATACATCCTAGACGCAAATAGTTCTATAGGCTTCAAGAGAAGCTCAAAACTCACATAAAGCACAGTGTCAATCATACAAAGAATTGTTAGTTGATTTTACTTGTAATTTGTAGGCTGCAGGTTTTCTTTATGGAGGATAATGTTCAACTAGATTGACTTGACATGAGTAGACAACTAGTATAATACGCATCTACTTACAAGTATCAAACTTGTTGAATATTATAATAGTCCGTTCTTCTTTATGTGAAAGACAATGGTTAGTTATAATGGTACTCAAGAGCCTTAAGTCACTATTGCTTCCTCTATACCATCACAAAATCTGTCACTGTCCACATAAAAAAAAATTACTAGTGGTATGTTGATTTTTTATATGTGTTTAAATTTTCCTCCAAACCTGTTGCGTGGAGATTGAAACTAGTTTAAAAAATTGTTATCTTATATGAACATCAAAGCTACAAATTCTAAAGTTCTCAGAACATGAAATATATCTTTCAATAAACTCAATCGTTATTATTATTATTACATAGCATCGAAATACTCAGATATATTTATTAACTAAAAATGAACACACTCTAATGACCTCAAGATATAAGCTAAAAGCTAACTTAAACAGTTTTATGTAAGCGTCAACCATGCAAACAATATTAGTCCACTTGTCTCTTCTTTGTAAGCTGCAGGTTTTCTTTGTGGAAAATAACGTTTAACTGTTTATCACAAGTACCTGACTAGTATAGCACACAGCTAAGTACAAGTGTTAAACAAGCTAAACATTATGACAGTTCGTTCTTTTATCTGTAGGCTGCAAGTTTAATATCTAAGCTACAAATTCTGAAGTGCTCGGGACAAGAAATATATAACACCGAAATACACAGATATGTGTATTAGTTAAGTTGAGATTCTACAAAAATAATTACATTGTTATAATATTATTTGTTATATATTCAAATGCACCATGTCATCTTGTCATCCGGATATTCCAATATCTTTACAAAGTGTGATCACATGGTATGTCCCTGAAACAAAAAGAATTTTTAATATGTGCACATCACACAATATAACATAAAATACCTATATTCAGTTAAAGGTTACATTTTTAGAAAACGTTGACGATATTATTTGCCACAAGCGCTGGAAATTCGAACGAAAAATTATATACATCCTAGACGCAAATAGTTCTATAGGCTTCAAGAGAAGCTCAAAACTCACATAAAGCACAGTGTCAATCATACAAAGAATTGTTAGTTGATTTTATTTGTAATTTGTAGGCTGCAGGTTTTCTTTATGGAGAATAATGTTCAACT
Organism: Leptura quadrifasciata; assembly: GCA_963675555.1. NCBI lineage: Eukaryota > Metazoa > Arthropoda > Insecta > Coleoptera > Cerambycidae > Leptura > Leptura quadrifasciata. The sequence goes on along the minus strand of OY776682.1, from coordinate 52,610,617 downwards.
AGATTGACTTGACATGAGTAGACAACTAGTATAATACGCATCTACTTACAAGTATCAAACTTGTTGAATATTATAATAGTCCGTTCTTCTTTATGTGAAAGACAATGGTTAGTTATAATGGTACTCAAGAGCCTTAAGTCACTATTGCTTCCTCTATACCATCACAAAATCTGTCACTGTCCACATAAAAAAAATTACTAGTGGTATGTTGATTTTTTATATGTGTTTAAATTTTCCTCCAAACCTGTTGCGTGGAGATTGAAACTAGTTTAAAAAATTGTTATCTTATATGAACATCAAAGCTACAAATTCTAAAGTTCTCGGAACATGAAATATATCTTTCAACAAACTCAATCGTTATTATTATTATTACATAGCATCGAAATATTCAGATATATTTATTAACTAAAAATGAACACATTCTAATGACCTCAAGATATAAGCTAAAAACTAACTTAAACAGTTTTATATAAGCATCAACCATGCAAACAATGTTAGTCCACTTGTCTCTTCTTTGTAAGCTGCAGGTTTTCTTTGTGGAAAATAACGTTTAACTGTTTATCACAAGTACCTGACTAGTATAGTACACAGCTAAGTACAAGTGTTAAACAAGCTAAACATTATGACAGTTCGTTCTTTTATCTGTAGGCTGCAAGTTTAATATCTAAGCTACAAATTCTGAAGTGCTCGGGACAAGAAATATATAACACCGAAATACACAGATATGTGTATTAGTTAAGTTGAGATTCTACAAAAATAATTACATTGTTATAATATTATTTGTTATATATTCAAATGCACCATGTCATCTTGTCATCCGGATATTCCAATATCTTTACAAAGTGTGATCACATGGTATGTCCCTGAAACAAAAAGAATTTTTAATATGTGCACATCACACAATATAACATAAAATACCTATATTCAGTTAAAGGTTACATTTTTAGAAAACGTTGACGATATTATTTGCCACAAGCGCTGGAAATTCGAACGAAAAATTATATACATCCTAGACGCAAATAGTTCTATAGGCTTCAAGAGAAGCTCAAAACTCACATAAAGCACAGTGTCAATCATACAAAGAATTGTTAGTTGATTTTACTTGTAATTTGTAGGCTGCAGGTTTTCTTTATGGAGGATAATGTTCAACTAGATTGACATGAGTAGACAACTAGTATAATGCACATCTACTTACAAGTATCAAACTTGTTGAATATTATAATAGTCCGTTCTTCTTTATGTAAAAGACAATGGTTAGTTATAATGGTACTCAAGAGCCTTAATTCACTATTGCTTCCTCAATACCATCACAAAATCTGTCACTGTCCACATAAAAAAAAATTAACTAGTGGTATGTTGATTTTCTATATGTGTTTAAATTTTCCTCCAAACCTGTTGCGTGGAGATTGAAACTGGTTTAAAAAATTGTTATCTTATATGAACATCAAAGCTACAAATTCTAAAGTTCTCGGAACATGAAATATATCTTTCAATAAACTCAATTGTTATTATTATTCTTCTTTGTAAGCTGCAGGTTTTCTTTGTGGAAAATAACGTTTAACTGTTTAACACAAGTACCTGATTAGTATAACACACAGCTAAGTACAAGTGTTAAACATGCTAAACATTATGATAGTTCGTTCTTTTATCTGTAGGCTGCAAGTTTAATATCTAAGCTACAAATTCTGAAGTTCTCGGGACAAGATATATATCTATCAATAAATTCATTTGTTATTATTTTTATTACATAACATCGAAATACTCAGATATACTTATTAACTAAAAATGGACACATTCTAATGACCTCAAGATATAAGCTGAAAACTAACTTAGAATAGTTTTATGTAAGCGTCAACCATGCAAACAATGTTAGTCCATTTGTCCCTTCTTTGTAAGCTGCAGGTTTTCTTTGTGGAAGATAACGTTTAACTGTTTATCACAAGTACCTGACTAGTATAACACACAGCTAGGTACAAGTGTTAAACAAGCTAAACGTTATGACAGTTCGTTCTTTTATCTGTAGGCTGCAAGTTTAATATCTAAGCTACAAATTCTGAAGTTCTCGGGACAAGATATATATCTATCAATAAATTCATTTGTTATTATTTTTATTACATAACATCAAAATACTCAGATATACTTATTAACTAAAAATGGACACATTCTAATGACCTCAAGATATAAGCTGAAAACTAACTTAGAATAGTTTTATGTAAGCGTCAACCATGCAAACAATGCTAGTCCATTTGTCTCTTCTTTGTAAGCTGCAGGTTTTCTTTGTGGAAGGTAACGTTTAACTGTTTATCACAAGTACCTGACTAGTATAACACACAGCTAAGTACAAGTGTTAAACAAGCTAAACATTATGACAGTTCGTTCTTTTATCTGTAGGCTGCAAGTTTAATATCTAAGCTACAAATTCTGAAGTGCTCGGGAAAAGAAATATATAACACCGAAATACTCAGATATGTGTATTAGTTAAGTTGAGATTCTACAAAAATAATTACATTGTTATAATATTATTGTTATATATTCAAATACACCACGTCATCTTGTCATCCGGATATTCCAATATCTTTACAAAGTGTGATCACATGGGATGTGCCTGAAACAAAAAGAATTTTTAATATGTGCACATCACACAATATAACATAAAATACATATATTCAGTTAAAGGTTACATTTTTAGAAAACGTTGACGATATTATTTGTCACAAGGGCTGGAAATTCAAACGAAAATTTATATACATTCTAGACGCAAATAGTTCTATAGGCTTCAAGCGAAGCTCAAAACTAACATAAAGCACAGTGTCAATCATACAAAGATTTGTTAGTTGATTTTACTTGTAATTTGTAGGCTGCAAGCTTTCTTTATGGAGGATAATGTTCAACTAGATTGACATGAGTAGACAACTAGTATAATACACATCTACTTACAAGTATCAAACTTGTTGAATATTATAATAGTCCGTTCTTCTTTATGTAAAAGACAATGGTTAGTTATAATGGTACCCAAGAGCCTTAAGTCACTATTGCTTCCTCTATACCATCACAAAATTTGTCACTGTCCATATAAAAAAAAATGACTAGTGGTATGTTGATTTTTTATGTGTTTAAATTTTCCTCCAAACCTGTTGCGTTGAGATTGAAACTGGTTTAAAAAATTGTTATCTTGTATGAACATCAAAGCTACAAATTCTAAAGTTCTCGGAACATGAAATATATCTTTCAATAAACTCAATTGTTATTATTATTACATAACATCGAAATACTCAGATATATTTATTAACTAAAAATGAACACATTCTAATGGCCTCAAGATATAAGCTAAAAACTAACTTAAACCAGTTTTATGTAAGCGTCAATCATGCAAACAATGTTAGTCCACTTGTCTCTTCTTTGTAAGTTGCAGGTTTTCTTTGTGGAAGATAACGTTTAACTGTTTAACACAAGTACCTGACTAGCATAACACACAGCTAAGTACAAGTGTTAAACATGCTAAACATTGAGATAGTTCGTTCTTTTATCTGTAGGCTGCAAGTTTAATATCTAAGCTACAAACTCTGAAGTTCTCGGGACAAGAAATATATAACCGAAATACTCACACATGTTCATTAGTTAAGTTGAGATTCTGCAAAAATAATTACATTGTTATAACATTATTTGTAGTCAAGTACACCACGTCATCTTGTCATCCAATTATTCCAATATCTTTACAAAGTGTGATCACATGGGATGTATCTGAAACGAAAAAGAATTATTAATATGTGCACATCACACACTATAACATAAATTATCTAGACTCAGCTAAAGGTTACATTTCTATATAATGTTGGCAACATTATTTGCCATAAGCGCTGGAAATTCGAACGAAAAATTATAAACATTCTAGACACAAATGGTTCTATAGACTTCAGGACAAGTTCAAAACTAACATAGCGCACAGTGTCAATCATACAAAGAATTATTAGTCCATTTTACTTTTAATTTTTAGGCTGCAGGTTTTCTTTGTGGAGGATAATGTTCAACTAGTTTGACATGAGTACACAAATAGTATAATACACATCTACGTACAAGTGTCAAACTTGTTGAATATTATAATAGTCCGTCCTTCTTGTATGTGAAAGACAATGGTTAGTTAAAATGGTACCCAAGAGCCTTAAGCTACTATTGCTTCCTCGGTATTATCAGAAAATCTCTGTCGCTGTTCACATAAAAGAAAATATTAGTGGTATGTTGATTTTTTTGTATGTGTTTCAATTTTCCTCCAAACCTGTTGCGTAAAATTAAGACAAAAACACAGTATCAGAACACGCATAGTAGACAGGTGAATATATTATGAGTTATTTCTTAGATATAAGTCAATTACACTATTTAACTCTACTGATTATTGTCACAAAGGCCGTAAATTGAATTGAATACCTTACACATATTAAACTTTGGTGATTTGCACATAAAGTTGGTACGATCACTATCACAAGAATGCAATCGAAGAACCAAAAACAAAGCTTATTAACAAGAGATGAACAATCAATATTGTTTTTATCTAGATTGTACAGAAATGAAACTTTCACTTAGTGAAGTCATATTAAACATATCTAATAGGAGGTTATTATTAGTGCCTCGCTGTGGAGAAAAAACATTAGTTTTAAAAACATGAATTTCACAAATTTTCTCTGAACAGATTCAGTTAATGTTTAACTGTATTAACAAAAGCAGTAGTTCGTTCTTTTATTTGTAGGCTGCAAGTCTTTTTTATGGAAAAGAGTAAGCAATAAAAACAAGTACTTAAATCGGTATAACAAACAATTTCGTACAAGTGGTAAACATGCTGACCATTTATAGCAGTCTCTTCTTGTTATATCTATAGGCTACAAGCATTTATTATGGAAGATAACTTTAAACTAGATTGACGCATGTACAAAACCGGCATAATACTCGGCTTTGTTCAGGTGTCAAAAGTGTTAAACAATATAAGAGTCCGTTTTTTATTTATTTCCAGGCTGCAGGTATTGTTTTTGAAACATAATGTTTTTCCCTTAACATTTATTTAACGTCGGCCTATTTTTGCTACTGAGGTCTACCGATGCCTGTAAACGAGCTACCCCCAACTAGGAATTTTATCGACTTTTCTCTTTCGACGAGTAGGGATCTTATACTTACCTAGCATTTAATAGACAAGGCACCGGCAGCTTTACATCCCCTCCGAAGGATAATATATTCACTACGCAATGCTCGCCTAGGATTGCATGGCTTTCGGCAATGCCCTGTATCGAAATGTGTATATAGTAAAGACGCACCTATGCTCGCCCCAACATATTATTTAAGCTCAGTGCTAATATAAAGCACAGCACTAAGCGAATGTCAATTATGCCATAAATTGTGTTCTGTTTTCTATGACTTGCCGTTTTGTTTGTGAAACATAATACTTAACTAACAGAAGCTCAGTCCTAGTGGCCAGCCAGGCGGTTCAATGCTTACGCTCCAAGCTTGAGATCGAAGAGTTCCGGGTTCGAATCCTGGCTAAGGCATGGATGTTTAGTGAGATTTTTAATGTGTTACCGAGTTGGTAGCAGTGGAATAAAGTCTAGTAAACCAAAGGTCGCTTTGCCATCTGAGCTAACACGTATTGGATGGCTCAGAAATGCCAGTGATTCTCAAACAGTTCATGAAGGCACTCGTTAAATAATTATAAAAATTTGAACGGCGTTATCATGAAATGTTAAGAAGTATTAATTTACTAACTTCATAGTTATTCTGGCTAATTGCAATCATTGTCGTTTTATAAATAGATAAGTGTCAAATTGAGGAATACACTTGAAAAAAGAGGTTCCCTCAAATAATTCATTAGAAAAATTTATGTGTTTGTGTTCGACGTGTTGCCCATTTTGATAAACACACGTCTTTATGCATTTTTGAAATGAGGCCATTTAGTGGGACCATTTCTTCCAATCCATTGAAATGAGTAAATAGTATTTAACCGGTCTTTTACTGTAATGTTTTTTTGTAATTTTTTTTTGCTGTTTTCGTTATTCAACAAGCAATAAAACCTCAGTTTGGTATAAATTGTCGTGCTACAAAGGAGCATTTATCACACTTATCGGTCGTTACAATTTGTATTGTGTGTTGTAATTTAAAATATTTGGAATTTTACAATATGAATTTTAATAAAGCGGAACTTGTAGACATGACATTAGTTTTGGGTGAGTCAAACAGAAATTGTTTACTTGCCAATAGAATTTATCACCAACATTATCCTGTAAGAAGGATTAATGATGTTAGCAGCTTCCAAAACCATCTCGATAGATTTCTGGAAACTGGAAATGTCGAATATAATAAAAGTGAAAGAATAAAACGTGTTGTGAACGAAGAAAATGAGTTTTTTGTGGTGCTGGCAACGGTTGAGAATCCCCATGTTAGTCAAAGAGAAGTGAGCTCATTAGTAGGAATAAGTAGACGGTCTGTGGGTCGAATCTTAAAAATAAATAAGTTGCATGCTTATCATATTCAAATGCACCAGGAATTATCTGATAACGATTTTCAAAAGCGCCTACAGTTTTGTAATTGGACCAGAGGTGAAATGCAACATGATGTCAACTTCTTCAATACTGTTTTATTCAGTGATGAGGCAACTTTTCATAAAAATGGATTTTCACTTTTTAATGGAAGTTGATAACCAACACAGATGGTCTATAAACGTTTGAGAAGGACATAAAACATATAATAGGGCCACATTTCTTTGATTGATGAGCTATTTATCTTAATTTTTTGGAAAACGGAAAACTATCTGTCACAATTATTGGTAAATCTCCTTAAAAGAATTCGAAATAGGATGTGGTTTCAGCAAGATGGTGCTCCACCACATTATTTAAATGCAGTTAGAGTGACCACTTAAATAATACCTACTCTAATCAATGGTTTTAGGCACAATGGGAACCTCAGTTCAAAAGCGCATAGAGATGTGCGTTAATCAAAATAGTCAACATTTATTATAATTTTTTCTATTGAGTTATTTGAAGAAACCTCTTTTTTTAAGTTTATTTTTGAATTTTGTAATTATTGCTCAATGAAACAGAATTGGTTGCAATTAGCCCAGGGAAGTACTTACAAAAAAGTTCGTTTTTCATTTCTACATCACATTGTCGAAAAATATACAGGGTGTGCCATTTTAAAAAATTGAGAAAATTCAATTTAAAATGTTCTTAATTGAAAAATAATTTTTGGACACCCTGTACATTTTTAGGAAATGAAAATGATTAAAAAAACATTAAGTAGATATCTCATAACTGGTATTCACATAAGTTTTTCTTAAAACCCATATTTGTAACTGGTGATTTTTTTAATATCCATCTGCAGATTGCATTATTTCAACAAAAAAATTCATTACATCCAAGTGGTTGGGAGATATTCAATGCTAATATAGGAATGAATTGAGGCTTCAAAAAATGTACTGATATACATAGCATTTCATTTTTAAAAAGGCACTTAGTCCTGTATTTTCGTCTTGGCTCGCCCTGTATATTCGAAAATAATTTCCAGTTATAGACCTTTTTATCTAGTTTGCTTGCAATTTTTTAAAAAATATCTAGCTATCATAGAACTCGAGACATCGAGGTCCGAAGCACTATTGCCCCACCCTATGTATAGTGTATAGCAGCTTGTGACTGATATGACTGACGGTCGAGAGGTAAGCGCACTTGCCTCTCACCCAAAAGCCGGGTTCGATTCCCGGTCGTGGCAGTGGAAAATACTGTGAGAGCGATTTTTCCACTATACACAGATATTGGGTGTATGTGTGTGTGTGTGTGTGTGTGTGTGTGTGTGTGTGTGTGTGGGTGTGTGTGTGTGTGTGTGTGTGTGTGTGTGTGTGTGTGTGTCCCTTATCCCTAAATGTGTAGCCCCCTTCCAAACACGACTCTTCTAGAGCCTTCCAGGATAAAGGGGGTCGTAATTACCTGTAGTGTTATATTATATTATATATTATTTATTATATTGTACAAATGTCAGTTACGCTATACAAATTATCGGACTATATTGCTTTCCTTCTCTGTACTAGAAGATTTGTTTAAGCATTGTGTAAGTATGAATTATGCTATAAATTGTAACAATCTATTGTTCTTTTTTCCTTTCGATTGTAATTTTTGCATAGAAAAAATAATAATTAGTTTAACTGACTAATATAAAGTGATAATTACTCTACAATTAATAGTAGTTTACTTTTTCTTTCTTTGGGCTGCAAGGTTTATTCTTTATGTAAGGGGACAAAGAAATAAATAACACCGAAATGGCCAGATATATTTATTAGATAAAAATGGATATCTTAGTTGAAAATCTACAAAATATTTATATTGTTATAATAACATATTATTTATTATATATTCAAATATATCACATTTTTTTCACTTCCGGATATTCCAATATTTTTACAAAATTTGGCCGCACGGGATGTATCTGAAACAAGAAAGAATTATTAATCAGTACACATCACATAGCATAGCACAAAATATCTCTAGATCCAACACAAAATACTACATTATTTTTCATAATGTCGTTTGTCAAGCCCAGCGCTTGTCCCAGGAATACGAACACAGGAAGCATAGATGGTGGCTGGCCACATTTATATATAATCTAGACAATACATGAAACACAGTTTTATATAATTGTCAATCATACAAAAATTGTTAGTCCATTTTACTTTTCCTCTAGTATAATAAACTTATGCACAAGTGTTAAACATGGTAGACATTATAGCAGGCCATTCTTCTTTTGTCTGTAAACGCAAGTCTTGTTTATGGAAGATAATGTTTAACTGGATTAACACAAGTAGGAAACTAGTATAATACACAATTTCATACAAGTGGCAAACATGATAAACATTATAGTAGTACGTTCTACTTTGATATGTAGGCTACAAGTATTCATTATGGAAGGTAACGTTAGACTGTATTGACACTTGCACGAAACTGGCATGATACACTGTTTTGTGTAAGTGTCAAAAATAAACGTCGTAGGAGTTCATTCTTCATTTTGTTTTTGAAACATAATATTTAACTTAACTAACAGAAGCTCAGTGCTAGTATAAAACATACCGCTTTACAAATGTCATTTATGCTTACAAATTATGTTATTTCTATTTCTTGCAAGTTTTGTTAGAAAAATTAATGTTCAATTAACTTTATGAAGGTATATAACATTATAAAGCAGTATTCTTTCCTATTATTTGGGTTTTCTACCACATGTACTATTATCCTCTTCAAAAAACAAATCACCGAATCTATAATAGAATTATTGGAAAAAAATCCTCTGCGCCCGTGACGTTTACGCCAAATGAAAAGTCAGAGGTTATGTTTTGCAAATAATATAAATCGGAATAAACACAGAAATAATGTATTTTGCTGACGTTTTGGAAAGTAATCTCTTTCCGTTTTCAAAGCTATTTTTTGGAAGAACTCTTATTTTGCTGTGTATGTCAAATACACAGCTTTAAGATTCTGTTTATGTTATTTCCATAGATACTTGCTACTTACACAGAACATAGAACTGATGATATTTTCTTTTAAATAATGTTGAGTTTGTTAAGTTCTTCTTTTAACATTGGTAGCCAGGTTGTACAAATATCTACAGAACAATTCAATACGCACTTATCTTCATTTAATAAGATTATTGCTGATTCTTTAATTTTTCTTTTTTTGGTATCTGTTTCTTTTGTTAAAATTTTTGTCGAGTCCCAATTTATTCTATGTCCGTTTTCCCAAGCATGTTCACAAATCTTTGATTTCTGAATTTCATTCTGAATTCTTTGCAATGAACATAAAGGGATTCACAGTGTGCAGTGGGACGGCATTCGTGATGTTTTATTAATCGCGACGAACATGGAGTGGCCCAAGGAAGCGGCTTTGCTGTTAATAGAAATTTATAGGCAACATAATGTTCCTTGGGACCCGATGGACCCGGATTTTAAAAAAAAAACAAAAATTGGTCCAATTCTATTTAATAAATTTTCAAAATCTGTGGGAGACATCCTTGTAAAATTTTTATATTAGCCGTTAATGTGCTGGAACTTCAAAACTCTCAGTAGATCCGAACCGGCCCGATATTTGTATAGTTCAGTCCGGCACCATCGCCGAGGCTTTCGTTTTTTCTTTTTTTTTATATATTTGCGATAATTAATAATGCACTACTGCTTCAGCTTTCCCGTCGGAAATGTTTTCGATCTGTTGCCGCCGAAAGAAACTCACCTCGCTTGTTCGAGGCATGTTCGTCAACACCCACGATTCGTAGGCTGTTCATGGCATAATCACAGAAGCTAAATTTCAACGCGCATTGCATTGCATGTTACATTACATGTTCGGTTCGCCAAGGTTATACCCGCCTTTATAAGAATCCGTTGTCCATTTATCTGTAGGCTGCAAGTTTCGATATTGAAACATAACATTTAACTTAACTAACACAAGCTCACTGCTAGTATAAAACACAGCATGAAGCAAGTGTCAATTATGCTATAAATTATGTTTTTTTCTATGGCCTGCTGGTTTATTTTTGTGAAACATAATGTTTAACTTAACCAACAAAAGATCAGTACTAATATAAAAAGCAGCACTAATCGAGTGTCAGTTATGCTATAAATTATGTACTTTTTGTATGGCCTGTAACTTTTGTTTGAGAAACATAATGTTTAACTTAACCAACAGCACTAATCTAGTGTCAATTATGCTATAAACTATGTTATTTTTTCCATGGCCTGCAGGAATTTTTTGGTGAAACAATGTTTAACTTAGTTCAAATGTGCTTTTAGAGGGCGGAATATTAAACATAATATTTTTAGTCGCAAACTCCTCTACAAAATCCCTATTTTACTATTATAAGGAACGTAACCAGACTGCAACCAACAGCTACTCTCCGGGCTATGTACCCCGCCGAGCGCTGAATTACAAATTACAAGCCTGGCGCGTTAAATGTAATAATTGCATATTACCATCAAAACGCTAATGCTTCGATTGCAATAAACACCAGCCGAAAGACTGATCCTACTTAAAGGAGCTCTCCTGCCAGCCGTCACACACCACTTGCAGACTGCAGTTTCGAGCTGTTGGCTCTCGTCAGTGCAAGGTAGGCATGTGACGACTGGCACGAGGATCCTTTGACTATTTGGTACATCCCGGTATTTTTACAATAGCGACATGTAAAATAGTCAGCAGGCGCCATCTAGCGGTCCAGTATCTGTTGCAATCGAAAAATAAATAGCCTGACTAGACTTAGCATAGTTCAAATGTGCTTTTAGAGGGCGGAATATTAAACATAATATTTTTAGTCGCAAACTCCTCTACAAAGTCCTTATTTTACTATAAGGAACGTAACCAGACTGCAACCAACAGTTACTCTCCGGGCTATGTGCCCCGCCGAGCGCTGAATTACAAGTTACAAGTTACAGTTACAAGTTACAACAAGTTTGTTGCAATCGAAGCATTAGCGTTTTGATGGTAATATGCAATTATTACACTTAACGCGCCAGGCTTGTAACTTGTAATTCAGCGCTCGGCGGGGCACATAGCCCGGAGAGTAGCTATTGGTTGCAGTCTGGTTACGTTCCTTATAATAGTAAAATAGGGACTTTGTAGAGGAGTTTGCGACTAAAAATATTATGTTTAATATTCGGCCCTCTAAAAGCACATTTGAACTATGCTAAGCCTAGTCAGGCTATTTATTTTTCGATTGCAACAGACACTGGACCGCTAGGTGGCGCCTGCTGACTATTTTACATGTCGCTATTGTAAAAATACCGGGATGTACCAAATAGCCAAAGGATCCTCGTGCCGGTCGTCACATGCCTACCTTGCACTGACGAGAGCCAACAGCTCGAAACTGCAGTCTGCAAGTGGTGTGTGACGGCTGGCAGAAGAGCTCCTTTAAGTAGGATCAGTCTTTCGGCTGGTGTTTGTTGCAATAGAAGCATTAGCGTTTTGATGGTAATATGCAATTATTACACTTAACGCACCAGGCTTGTAACTTGTAATTCAGCGTTCGGCGGGGCACATAGCCCGGAGAGTAACTGTTGGCTGCAGTCTGGTTACGTTCCTTATAGTAAAATAAGGACTTTGTAGAGGAGTTTGTGACTAAGAATATTATGTTTAATGTTTAACTTAACCAACAGAAGATGAGTACTAGTATAACAAAACAGCATTAATCGAGTGTAAGTTATGCTATAAATTATGTTCTTTTTGTATGGCCTATAAGTTTTGTTTGAGAAACATAATGTTTAACTAAACCAGCAGAAGATGAGTACTAGTACAAAAACAGTACTAATCGAGCGTCAATTATGCTATAAATTATGCTATTTGTTCCATGGCCTGCAGGTTTATTTTTGTGAAACATTATTATTATTAGCCGTTACTCGAGTCCGAGTATGAAAATGTTACAGTCGATAAATTGTGTACAATAAAAAACAAGTAACAGGTGTAGTTTATTGTAATTCCCATTCATCTACGGTGCACACGACTATGGCTATAGAGGCCAATTCGGGAGAGCACATGTCGACCGCAGTCAGGACAAACATAGATCTGGTTAGGTCTTGGATTCGGCCTTCTTGCAGCAACACCTCCCCGATAGCTGGCCACAACCCCTCGCCATTCGGCTCTGTCCGCTGCAAGTTGTTCCCATTGCTCGTCTGCAATACCGCAGGATTTTAGATTTTCATGGAGAGCGTCTTTGAACCTCTTTCGTTGACCGCCACGCCTTCTTCTACCGCTTAGCAATTCACCATAAAGTGTGCATTTAGGAAGGCGGTTATCATGCATACGATGAACGTGACCTGCCCATCTTAGGCGTGCTCTTGAAATAAGCACCTCAATTGCAAGGCTGTTTGCTCTCCTGAGTACTTCCACGTTTGATATGTGATGGAACCAACGGATTTTCATCATACTTCTGAGATGTCTTTGCTGAAAACGTTCTAATTCTTTCACATGACGACGGTAAGTGACCCAGCTTTCACATCCATATAGCAGTGTTGGAATGACAACTGCTCTGTAGACAGCCATTTTCGTTGACAAAGCAAGGTCGTGGTTGTCAAATACTCTCTCTCTAAGTCCCCAGAGTGCTCTAGATGCAGCGTTAATTCTATTGCGAATCTCGCTGTCCATGTTTGCTTTGTCATTAACAACGTTGCCTAAGTAATTGAACTGATCCACCACTTCAAGAGAATTTCCGTTAAGTGTAATGTCTATTTGGTTCACTTGATGAGGAGTTGACATAATCTTAGTCTTTCCAATGTTGATTTTAAGTCCTAAGGAATCATAGCTCTGGGCATACACATCTAAAAGTTCTTGAAGCTCTTCCGGCGTAGAGGCTAAAAGTGCACAGTCATCTGCATACTGGAGATCACAAATGAATCGTGTGCGTGTCTTCGTGAAAGCTCTAAAGCGCCCTATGTTAAAGAGACCGCCATCAAAACGGTATCTGAGACCTATTCCTCTGACAGTCAGTTTGTTGTCAACAATAATTGTTAGAGCAGTGGTAAACAAATTAAAGAGTAGGGGTGCCAGGACACATCCCTGCCTAACTCCAGTGAGGGTTTGGAAAGGTTCGGTTGCCTCATTATTATACATAACCTGGGCGTTGTTGTTTGTATGTAGACTGCGACATACTTCCACAAATTTTCTAGGGATACCTAAGCGGAACATAATTTTCCAGAGCACTTCCCTGTCCACCGAGTCAAACGCCTTGGTTAAATCAATGAAGGCCATATGAATTTCTCCTTGATGTTCGAGTGCTTTTTCTTGAAGCTGTTTAAGTGTGAAGATTAAATCCGATGTGCCTCGGTTTGGTCTAAAGCCACTCTGTGTTTCAGGAAGTAACTTTTCCATAACAGGTGTTAGCCTATTTGCCATCGCTTTAGTGAGTATCTTCCCTCCAACAGCCAGGAGAGCTATACCCCTGTAATTTCCACAGTCCGCAGCGCTCCCTTTGTTTTTGAAGAGGTTAATTAAAAGTGTATCACGAAACTCCTGCGGAGCTTGACCACTTTCCCACACGACATCAAACAGTTTTTTGAGGTAGGGTATGAGCTCTGACGACACAGCTTTAAAGATCTCAGCTGGGAGTGAAACATAATGTTTAACTTAGCCAACAAAATATAAGTACTAGTATAAAAAGCAGTCACTAATCGAGTGTCAGTTATGCTATAAATTATGTACTCTTTGTATGGCCTGTAAGTTTTGTTTGAGAAACATAATATTTAATTTAACTAACAGAAGCTCAGTGCTAACATAAAACACAACACTAGGCCAGTGTCCATTATGCTATAAATTATGTTCTTTTTGTTTTTTAAACATAACATTTAACTTTACTAACGCAAGCTCACTGCTAGTATAAAACACAGCATGAAGCAAGTGTCAATTATGCTACAAGTTATGTTATTTTTTCCATGGCCTGCAGGAATTTTTTAGTGGAACAATGGTTAACTAGTAAAACAAAACAGCACTAATCGAGTGTCCGTTATGCTATAAATTATGTTCTTTTTGTATGGCTTATAAATTTTGTTTGAGAAACATAATGTTTAACTTAACCAGCAGAAGATGAGTACTACTACAAAAACAGTACTAATCGAGTGTCAATTATGCTATAAATTATGTTATTTCTTCGATACCCTGCTGGTTTATTTTTGTGAAATATAATGTTTAACTTAACCAATAAAAGATGAGTGCTAGTATAATAAACAACACTAATCGAGTGTCAGTTATGGTATAAATCATATACTTTTTGTATGGCCTCTAAGTTTTGTTTGAGAAACATAATATTTAACTTAACTAACAGAAGCTCAGTGCTGGCATAAAACACAACACTGGGCCAGTGTCCATTATGCTATAAATCATGTTCCTTTTTCAATGGGTTACAGGTTTTGTTTGTGAGACATAATGTTCAACTTAACTATCAGAAGCTCAGGGCTAGTATAAATGGCCTACAAATAATCATTCATTTTTCTTCATTTTGTGGGCTGCAAGAGTTGTTTATGAAAGATAATGCATAATTAAACTGACACAAACACTAATTCTAGTATAAAACGCAGTCTTGTGCATTATTCTCATTTTTGCAGCCTGTAAATTTTGCCTAGAGAAAGTAATGTTCAATTTGAATGACCAATGTATAATACAGTAGTATGTATATGTTAATTATGCTACAAATTGTTAGTTCATTTAATCTTTCTGTGGGTTGCAAGGTTTATTCTTTATGTAAATAAAATTAAAATTAATTGACATACAAAAAGCCAGTATAAAATATAACTTTATGGATATGCCAATTTCGCTAAAAATCATAACAGTTATCTCTTTTCTCTTAAGTGACCTGCAAGATTTACTTACGAAACATAATATTTAGTGACTTGAACGCAAAAAACGCTACAGAAGAAGAGATTATTAGGATTTCCATTTTTTACAAGTTGCGGCTATTATAAAAATTGTAACTTATCTTTCTTCTAGGTACATTTATCTACATTTCTACTAAATAATTAATTGCTAACAAATGATATTTTAATTCAAACGTGATTTAACTCTTCATATATTGCATACATCGTACATTTTCAATAGTGATGTGAAGTATTCTTCCTTTGTCACATTGGGTAGATATAAGTTAGAGTTATAAGAAGGTAAACAGAAAATTAAAGAGTCTTAAGTCACTTTCACTTCCTATCTACCATCAAAATACCTCTAGCTATTCACATTAGAAAACAAATATATACTACTAGCTGTAATAATTAAAATATAATTTCTTTGCTTCATACCTTTGCAGATATAAACGAGAGTTATTTTGGAAGAAAACAGAACACTCAAAATTTTAAACGACTTAAGTATTCTATTTCCTGCCACAACACCTCCGTCTATCTCTTCACTGCAAAATCCTTGCAGCATTTTGAAATAAAAATGTATAACTAACATACCTCATAGATTTATAGAAAATACAACGTATTTTATCTTATTCTATAAACCTATAGATTTTTTAAATTTTTTGATATCTATTCTACTGCGCAAGATAACAATTTTCACCAGGAATTCACACACAAATTTTTTCTTATTTTTGAGTAGTAGTATATCCAAAAATTTTGAAAATCGGTAGGTCCATATGTATACAGTGTCAGGCTATTTCCTTAAAATTGTTTTACGGATTATTTAAACATTTGTTATAGATAATGCGTCTTAATTCGATATCTCTCAGTATAATCCATATTCTGATGAATTACAATTCTTAACTAGATTGTCACAAGACCAAAACTAAATAGCATACAGTTCTGATCAAGCAACAATCAAGCAAAAAATCGTGATTATTCTGCTGATTAGGAGTAAAGAGAAATATTTTATTTTCGTTGAACTAAGAATAACGTTGATTGCAATGAAACTGACGTCTATTAGTCAAGTAGCCAAAGAGTTATGCTCAACGCAGTGAGATGTTGTGTGACATTTTTTTAATAAAAGAGATCAAATACAATGCTTAACTTGACGATTACTTGGACCAAAGCTACTCAAATATAATGCATATGCCAAGTTGTGTCATGCTAAAAATTGTGATGATTTGCCTCTTCTTTCCTTTGAAGAACTGCTCCTCGCGTTTGCTTAAATTATTCCGTTCTTCTGAAATTTCAATCAAGAAACGATATTACACATAGTACCTAAATTTTAAATATATTATAAAATATATTTCGATCCTAGAATGTGTGTGTAAACAGCTCCCCAAATCCTGATTCAAATGTAACGAATTATTCTGCTTTAATAAAAAAACTTGTGAATATTGGGTGATAAGAACGTCGATGAACGATGAAGAACGTAGCTTTTATATTCTAAAACACAAAATTTTACTTGATCTACAAAAGAAGAGAATATGGTTAAAATTGCCAACTAAAAATGTCACTCGGCTACTTGACTTTTTTTTATCATTTACCAAATAAACAAATATAGCCCAGGCGATATTTGCTTAAAAACACCTATGTATAGATACATCGGGTAGTATAGCAGATTCTCGGCTTAATCGTTCCTTAAAAATCATAAAAAATGATAATTTCACTATGCGCAGTTTGAAGACGTGGGCCTAATTTTTCATTAATCAAAATGTGAAAAAATCCTTAAAAATTCTGTTTTTTTCTTCCTATTTTTTCATATATTTCAGTAACTATTGCTTCAGAAAAAAGTTATACAAATGAAAAAATTTTGAAACTAAATTTTAAATAAGCTGCAGTCGCTTGCGAATCCAAGAATTCATTTTTACTATTGCAAAAGTAGAAAAAATCGAAAAAAAATTGAAACAGCAAGTTATTTTTTTCGTAGGACCTTCATACTTGGCGAAAGAAAACTTTTTAATTTAATAAATCTTCCCACCGAATTTCATCAAGATCGGACTTTTAGTTTTTGCATAATAATTACTTCGCAAAAAAATTTGCAAATTTTCAAAATGTTACTGAGGTTAATCTAAAGCATTTAGAAAGTTGAAATTTTTTTTATGTATTAAAGAGTACTCAAATTCTTAAATCCATTTTGAGTTATTAGAATCCTTTAATTAGGAGAGCCTAGGGAATTGTTTAAAAATTTGACCATTTTTTTGCTGAGTGAGGTTATGTCCCCCAGAAGACGCGTTAGGTTATGTCGAAACGGGGCCCACTGGTGAGGTTAGAACAGTTTGAATTTCCCGCGTTAGCCAAGTCTTCTTGATCCAAGTATGATGGTCCTACGGTATTTGAAAAAATCCACAAATAACTTGCAATTTCATAATTTCTTTTGCGATTTATACTACTTTTGCAATAGTAAAAATGAATTTTTGGATTGGCAACCAACTGCATCTTGTTTGAAATTTAATTGCAAAACTTTTTCATTTCAACTTTTTCAATTGACCCAAGAGTGGTTCGGAGTCCACATTAAACTGTAGGGCCTCGTTTCTCTTTGCCTAGCACAAGATCCTTGAGATCTTCCAGGGGGTTACTTCGGTAACTTGAGAGGCGGTTAAGAAAACATGAAAAAATAGGAAGAAAAAAACCGAATTTTTAGTAATTTTTTCACATTTTTGTTTAATAAAAAATTAAGTCAACGTCTTCAAACTAGCTCATAATGAAATTATCATTTCTTATGATTTTTGAGAGCGATTAAGCCAAAAATCTGCCATACTACCCGATTCACCCAATCCAAAACAAATAAGTAATTGTAGTGACTACATATGGCAATTTGAAATATTGGCAAAAAGTTAATAATTATTAATAAGAAGATCTCATTCCAACAGTTGGTTCCATATGCAGAAATTTTCTTGATGAAACACAATACCTAGCTTGATTGCCCCAGAACTCATACCAGTTAAATGTACGGTATTGGTTAAGTTGCAACCATGCCAAAAATTGTGTATAAATAGTGACGAGTAATTAGTGTACTATACTTTCTTCAACAATATATTGCGAAGTTTACTCTGGATGTAGTTTATATGGTTTTTATGCGTTTATTCAATGAAACGAGATCATAACTAATAACTTAATATTTAAAAAAATGCTTATTTACACAATCAATAATTTCTAATGCCACTTTTCTTCTGGTCAGTAATTTTTTTTATTCGTGCTTTAAAGAAGTAAATAATTAATAATAATAGCTGCTCTCTATTATTCCCTCTCTAAATATTTGCCAATAATGGAATATACTTAAATAAGTGCAGGATAGAAAATTGTACCAAATAATTAATAACATATTCTGTTAATTAAAATATTGACTAGTTTACGATGGATTATCTAGGCAGTTTTCTACGTTGAGCATAGAATAATGTCCAACGCAACGATTCTGCCATAATTTTGTAGGAGATAGAAAGAACTGGTTACTCACATTATCATTTAATCCTATTTTTTTCTGTTCCAAGTGATTAATTCACCCTCCGTCGTAAGTGCTGAAAAAAAACATAGTTAATTACGAATATTAGTACAGTAAACGAAGCAAACGGTAGGGAAAATTTTGGATAGTTTGGGATATTTGGACCCTTTATATAAAAACATGCTCTGATCACGGGAGAAATATTTAAAAAACTCCAAGCATCGCAACATGTTCTTATATATATGTGTGTGTATTGTACTCTTTTCAATAAATACAATTTGTTTCATTAAATTTGAATTTTTTTTCAAAAAATTACTGAAATGTTTAACGGCACTTTCCTCGAAAACGGTTGGAGTTATAAAGTTCTATCAAACAATTTTATACGAGGAAATGACGCCCTCATCAGATTTTCTGTTCAGAAGTGCCACAACGTTTCGTCAAAAAAAATATGAAAAAAATTCATAATCAGATAATGATCTAACGTAATATAATACATAAATTATTATTTCTAAGAATAAAAAAGTTCCTCTAGCAAATTTGGCGAAGATCAGTCAAAAGGCTGTTGACTTATTGTAAAAGAACATGTTGCGACATGTTTCGAATTTTTTTAGTATTTTTTTCGTGATCAGCGCATGTTTTTACATAAAGGGTCCAAATATCCCAAACTATCCAAAATTTTCTCATTTGGCCGCCATTTTGAGCTTCGCTTACTGTACTATATAGGTAAACAGTACCGAACAATTAGCACAATATTTTCTGATACAAACCGATGAAACACAATGCTTAACTTAGCCCGGACATATACCAAACCAATTTAATACAAGGTATTGGTACATGTTGCAGCCATGTCAAACATTGTAAGTATCCGAACGAACAAATAACTAATTTTAGTAACTACATACAGCAATTTGTAATATTTGAAAAAAGTTAATAAAAATGAATAAGAAGATGGATATTTCATTCTAATAGTTGGTTCCATATGCGGGAAATTTTCTTGATGAAACACAATACCTAGCTTGATTACCCCAGAACTCATACCAGTTAAATGTACGGTATTGGTTAAGTAGTAACCATGCCAAAAATTGTAAATAAATTGTATCGAGTAATTAATACCATACTTTCTTAAACAAAATATTGCGAAGTTTACTCTAGATTTAATTTATACGGTTTTTATACGTCAGATAATATTCAATGAAACAAGTTGGTTCCATATGCAGGAAATATTCTTGATGAAACACAATACCTAGCTTGATTACCCCAGAACTCATACCAGTTAAATGTACGGTATTGGTTAAGTAGTAACCATGCCAAAATTTGTATGTAAATTTTTCCGAGTAATTAGTGCTATACTTTCTTAAACAAAATATTGCGAAGTTTACTCTGGATTTAATTTATGGTTTTTATGCATCAGATAATATTGGACGAAACAAGATCATCGTAATATAGCATTAAATAGATATGTTTTGTTAATTCATGAAGCGGTTTCCTTGAACTGCAAATCTAGACGAAACACAATGCATAGTTTGATGTCCACATCAACAAAATCTTTCAAATTTAAGATAGTGTCTAAGTGGCTATCATGCCAAAAATTGTGAATATTTCTCATACCTCTTTTGACAATCACCTTCTATATTTTACTTTTCTGCTTAAATTTAATTTCAGGAATATTTGCACACTTTATAACCAATTCTAAACATCACATTAAAAAAAAAATGTTTTCTTAACCGCCTCTCAAGTTACCGAAGTAACTTCCTTGAAGATCTGAAGGATTTTGTGCTAGGTACATTCCCGCTGCAAATTCGCCTTTCATTAATTTTATGGAAACAATTATAACTGGTCACAAAATATAACAGAATACACTAAAAATAAGCATACTAAATACAGTATATAAACTGTACCAAATAATTAAAAGAATATTGATTATCCATTTGTTTGTAGTCAGTAATTTTTTTGGATCATTTATGTTTTAAACAATCGGATAATTAATTATGAATTATAATATTTTTTTTTTATTTCTTGGTAAAAGATCAGATATTTAATTTTTGAAGTGGCCTTCCCTGAAAATTATCTAGATGCTGCACAATACTTAGCTTAACGGTCACCTGAGCAATATCTTTTAAATAAAATATATTGTGCAAGCAATCGGCATGCCAAAATTGTAATAATTTGCATTTCTTTCTTTTGAAGAAGAGCTTTTAAATGTTACTATCAGTTTCTCTTTTATATTAGTCATGTTTAGCAACGTTACATGTTATCGGCTGTAACATCGCCTCCAATTAATTTGCTATAAACAATTACAATTAATGACTAATTATAATGAAACATACCGAAAATAAGTATAGTAGCCAAAAATAATAGTAGAATAAACTTCCCTTTCATTTAACTAATGTCTACTCATATTATCACTAGTTCCTAATACTATTTATTCCTAGCTGGTCCCTATTATTCCCTCAAAACATTTGCCACTAACGGAATATACTTAAAATAAGTGCAGGACACAAAATTGTACAGAGTAATTAATACCATATCAAAATATTGACCAGTTTACGATGGACTTTATCTAAGCAGTTTTTGAACTTCGCTTACCGTACTATATAGGTAAACAGTACCGAACAATTAGCACAATATTTTTTGATACAAGCCGATGAAACACAATGCTTAACTTAGCCCGGACATATACCAAACCAATTCAATACAAGGTATTGGCACATGTCTCAGTCATGTCAAACATTGTAATTATCCTTAATTATTCCTGTATTTATCAAACAAAAAATAATGTTCAATGCAACAATGCTACCACAATTTGGTAACACTAATAAATATTTACTCATGTGATCACTAATTTCTAATGTTCCAAGTTCAAGGAGCAAAATCTTCCATCATCATATTGAAAGCAAATATAATTAATTGCTAATAATAACACTAGAAATATGCAAAATATGCAATACATAAAATTGTACCAGGCAATAAATGCAATATTTTGGTAACCAAAATATTATGAAGCATTCACTGTGGATTTAATCTAGGTAGTTCTTCTACGTTGAACAAAGAATATAATATTCAGCGAAACGAAACTACCACAATTTTGTATTAGAAAAAAATGTTTACTCACTTTGTCACCGATTTCCAATGTTACTTGCTCCAAGGTGGAAATTTAGATTCTCAACCGTGCTGAAAACAAATTAGATTGCTATTAATAGTTGCATACCAGGCAGTACAATGTTTTTTAATAAAAATATTAAAGTTTTTTAAGAGAAATTTTACTTAATAAAATTAAATATTTAATTCTCTGAATGGGTTCTGTGTACTAGAAATTTTTCTGATGAAACATATTGCTTAACTTGACCGAAACACGTATCAAACCAATTTAATACAAGGTATTGGCACATGTCTCAGTCACGTCAAACATTGTAAGTATCCTTAATTATTCGTGTGTGCATCAAACAAAGAATAATGTTCAATGCAACAATGCTACCACAATTTTCTAACACTAATAAATATTTACTCATGAGATCACTAATTTCTAATGTTCCTAGTGCAAGGAGCAAAATCTTCCATCAATCATTTTGAAAGCAAATATAATAATTACTAATAATAACGCTTGAAATATGTAAAATGTGCAATACATGAAATTGTACCAGGCAATAAATGCAATATTTTGGTAACCAAAATATTATGAAGCATTCACTGTGGATTTATTCTAGGTAGCTCTTCTACGTTGAACAAAGAATATAATATTCAGCGAAACGAAACTACCATAATTTTGTATTAGAAAAAAATGTTTACTCACTTTGTCACCGATTTCCAATGTTACTTGCTCCAAGGTGGAAATTTAGATTCTCAACCGTGCTGAAAACAAATTAGATTGCTATTAATAGTTACATACCAGGCAGTACAATGTTTTTTAATAAATATATTAAAGTTAATAAAATTAAATCTTTAATTCTCTGAATGGGTTCTGTGTACTAGAAATTTTCCTGATGAAACACATTGCTTAACATGACAGAAACACGTATCGAACCAATTTAATACAAGGTATTGGTACATGTCTCAGTCACGTCAAACATTGTAAGTATCCTTAATTATTCGTGTGTGCATCAAGCAAAGAATAATGTTCAATGCAACAATGCTACCACAATTTTCTAACACTAATAAATATTTACTCATGAGATCACTAATTTCTAATGTTCCTAGTGCAAGGAGCAAAATCTTCCATCAATCATTTTGAAAGCAAATATAATAATTACTAATAATAACGCTTGAAATATGTAAAATGTGCAATACATGAAATTGTACCAGGCAATAAATGCAATATTTTGGTAACCAAAATATTATGAAGCATTCACTGTGGATTTATTCTAGGTAGCTCTTCTACGTTGAACAAAGAATATAATATTCAGCGAAACGAAACTACCATAATTTTTTATTAGAAAAAAATGTTTACTCACTTTGTCACCGATTTCCAATGTTACTTGCTCCAAGGTGGAAATTTAGATTCTCAACCGTGCTGAAAACAAATTAGATTGCTATTAATAGTTACATACCAGGCAGTACAATGTTTTTTAATAAATATATTAAAGTTAATAAAATTAAATCTTTAATTCTCTGAATGGGTTCTGTGTACTAGAAATTTTCCTGATGAAACACATTGCTTAACATGACAGAAACACGTATCGAACCAATTTAATACAAGGTATTGGTACATGTCTCAGTCACGTCAAACATTGTAAATATCCTTAATTATTCGTGTGTGCATCAAGCAAAGAATAATGTTCAATGCAACAATGCTACCACAATTTTCTAACACTAATAAATATTTACTCATGAGATCACTAATTTCTAATGTTCCTAGTGCAATGAGCAAAATCTTCCATCAATCATTTTGAAAGCAAGCATAATTAATTGCTAATAATAACGCTTGAAATATGTAAAATTTGCAATATATGAAATTGTACCAGGCAATAAATGCAATATTTTGGTAACCAAAATATTATGAAACATTCACTGTGGATTTAATCTAGGTAGCTCTTCTACGTTGAATAAAGAATATAATATTCAGCGAAACGAAACTACCATAATTTTGTATTAGAAAAAAATGTTTACTGACTTTGTCACCGATTTCCAATGTTACTTGCTCCAAGGTGGAAATTTAGATTCTCAACCGTGCTGAAAACAAATTATATTGCTACTAATAGTTGCATACCAATCAGTACAATGTTTTTTAATAAATATATTAAAGATAATAAAATTAAATCTTTAATTCTCTGAATGGGTTCTGTGTATTAGAAATCTTTCTGATGAAACACATTGCTTAACATGACAGAAACACGTATCGAACCAATTTAATACAAGGTATTGGTACATGTCTCAGTTACGTCAAACATTGTAAGTATCCTTAATTATTCGTGTGTGCATCAAACAAAGAATAATGTTCAATGCAACAATGCTACCACAATTTTCTAACACTAATAAATATTTACTCATGAGATCACTAATTTCTAATGTTCCTAGTGCAATGAGCAAAATCTTCCATCAATCATTTTGAAAGCAAGCATAATTAATTGCTAATAATAACGCTTGAAATATGTAAAATTTGCAATATATGAAATTGTACCAGGCAATAAATGCAATATTTTGGTAACCAAAATATTATGAAGCATTCACTGTGGATTTAATCTAGGTAGCTCTTCTACGTTGAATAAAGAATATAATATTCAGCGAAACGAAACTACCATAATTTTGTATTAGAAAAAAATGTTTACTCACTTTGTCACCGATTTCCAATGTTACTTGCTCCAAGGTGGAAATTTAGATTCTCAACCGAGCTGAAAACAAATTATATTGCTACTAATAGTTGCATACCAGTCAGTACAATGTTTTTTAATAAATATATTAAAGCTAATAAAATTAAATCTTTAATTCTCTGAATGGGTTCTGTGTACTAGAAATCTTTCTGATGAAACACATTGCTTAACATGACAGAAACACGTATCGAACCAATTTAATACAAGGTATTGATACATGTCTCAGTCACGTCAAACATTGTAAGTATCCTTAATTATTCGTGTGTGCATCAAACAAAGAATAATGTTCAATGCAACAATGCTACCACAATTTTCTAACACTAATAAATATTTACTCATGAGATCACTAATTTCTAATGTTCCTAGTGCAAGGAGCAAAATCTTCCATCAATCATTTTGAAAGCAAATATAATTATTTACTAATAATAACGCTTGAAATATGTAAAATGTGCAATACATGAAATTGTACCAGGCAATAAATGCAATATTTTGGTAACCAAAATATTATGAAGCATTCACTGTGGATTTATTCTAGGTAGCTCTTCTACGTTGAACAAAGAATATAATATTCAGCGAAACGAAACTACCATAATTTTGTATTAGAAAAAAATGTTTACTCACTTTGTCACCGATTTCCAATGTTACTTGCTCCAAGGTGGAAATTTAGATTCTCAACCATGCTGAAAACAAATTATATTGCTACTAATAGTTGCATACCAGCCAGTACAATGTTTTTTAATAAATATATTAAAGTTAATAAAATTAAATCTTTAATTCTCTGAATAGGTTCTGTGTACTAGAAATTTTCCTGATGAAACACATTGCTTAACATGACAGAAACACGTATCGAACCAATTTAATACAAGGTATTGGTACATGTCTCAGTCACGTCAAACATTGTAAGTATCCTTAATTATTCGTGTGTGCATCAAACAAAGAATAATGTTCAATGCAACAATGCTACCACAATTTGGTAACACTAATAAATATTTACTCTAATGTTCCTAGTGCAAGGAGCAAAATCTCCCATCAATCATTTTGAAAGCAAACATAATTAATTGCTAATAATAACACTTGAAATATGTAAAATGTGCAATACATAAAATTGTACCAGGCAATAAATGCAATATTTAACCGTCTTCTTTTTTTCTAGAAACAGATGTCTCGTAAAATAGAATTCTACATTTCTCCTTCCCTCAGAAGAGCATTCAAAACATAATCATTAATTCCTGGCGATACTTGTTATATGCTGAAAAATTATCTTCCCCTATTCGTACCGAACATAAACGTTATTAATTAAGTACTTATGATAAAATACTAATAAGCACAATAATTTTTTATTAAAATATAAATTTTGTTGTGGATTTTATCCAGACGGCTCTTCTTAGATAAATCATGGAGCGGGTATATTTTTGGAGCATAAACATGTGCCCTCCGACATAACCACTAATTGCTAATTTCACTTGTTCCTGCCCAATAAGTTTTTTCCATCATGCATACTTTAATCAGACAATTGCCTATTGTAGTGTTGAAAAATATTTATAAAAATCTATTCTTAATTAACAACTGATTTTTTTTAAACTGAAGTTTCTTAGAACAGATTCCTTAGATTGGAAATTTTCTTCACGAAACACAATGCTTAGCTTAACGGTAGCCTAGATAAAACCATTATAAAACAAGGTTTCATCTAAGCTGCCATCATGATAAAAATTGTAATTACTGGCCTCTTCTGTCCCTTGGAGAACAGTTTCCTTGTCCTGAAAACAAACTCAATTAATTGTCTAGAATAACAAAATATAGATGAGCAAATAATTATTTGTTTTTTTTTGTTTTTTCAAGAAGTGCTTGGTCTTAAGATTTATTTTTCCGCCCTTGTTTATTATAAACAAACACCTATGGTAAAATACGTTATTATTTGCCCAGTGTATGGGTTTTGTTAAATTTTATTTAACCATCTAAACGCATATTCCTTCTAGTTGATTAAACGAAAGTTCAGCAGAAGTTAAAAGAAATGAAAATGTTAAAATATAACTCTTCATCCTTCTCTCTTCAAAACAACATTCACTTTAGTAACACTATTCAGGTTTAATAAAACGACTCAATACCTCCCTCCTTCTGAAAACTTAAAGTTACAAATAGGAAGCATATCCACAGCTGAAGAAATGGTAAGGTTTTAATAAATCTCCATTTTCTTCTACTTTTAAAACCTTTTAATAAAAGTTTTTGTATAATAATATACAAGTATTATATTTCATAATAATTTTATTATTCAAATAATTGCCATATCCATTGAGTGTCGAATTGACGTTTAATTGATTTTCCTTTAACCATCTGCAGGCAAACTTCGTCCAGTAGAAATAACAAGGGATATTCGGAAGGAAGGAGGAAAGCAAAAATTTAAAAAAATTCTGCATTACTTCTTCCCGCCGAACATCTTTAGTGTTAGTAGTAAATCCTTCATTTAACTTCAGAACCACAAGATTAACATACAACAGACGCAAAACAGGAGAAAATATGAGACCACAAAATTCTTATTACCGATAAAGAATGAATCCATTTTCTACCTATATCTTTTCTAAGCAAATTGCTACCCAATCTATATATATTAAAATCGTGTTGGTGCGTGCCCCTTTAGTTTTGCAATTTTGCTGGCGCATATTCTTCGGTTTGCGGCGGAGCCCGAGGTCGGGAGCGGGACGGGCGGAAGCGGGAGGCCGAACTACGTCCCAAGTTCGTATTGGCGACGCGTGCCTTTCGGGGTTGATATTTTTAATTAGGCTAATAATGTCGGCTATCTCTTTCCCTACACGCTTTTACGACCCTCAAAATGAATTTGCGTCGCTCCTTTTTGATGACGTAGGCGCCCGCTTATTTTGGTAAACGTAAAAAATTTCCGTTTTTGTTTCGTTCCTGGCGGCCTTATAATTCGATTATGCCGGTGGGATTTACGATTTGCTTTCATTGCCATTCACGTACTTTCGATATCGACATCGTACGGCCGTCTGCGAGGTGTTTTTCGCCAGATATGAGCGTTTAAAAATTGCGTGTTTGGTGGTTTTTCACGATTCTGGCGAAATACGCACATTTTCGGTTTTCCTTCAATAACTTCTAAACCGCTGGAAATTTCTTAAAAATAAAAACTCCCAAAGGACAAGATTATTTAATGAGGAATCGTTTCCATTTTTCAGATTTCACCTTCGATGAACCGTTTTCGAGCTAGAGCGTTTTGAAGGAAACGACGTCGGGTGGCCAAAATACGTAGCGTTTTCGTTAAAAGCCGAATATCTCGGCAAATAGGCCGTTTTCGGCGAAAATGTTCGTACCTAACGAAAATAAAGCTAAATAAATTATCTACCGCTATGCAGAGTTTCATTTCTCTACTATAAATATTAAGAAAGTTGTGGCCTTTAGAAAATGCGACTTTATAGTAAAACGGAATATTTTGTTGCCGTCAAATAATTCCTTCTGAATCTCATGATGTACGTGAAACTTTTCGTAAAGGCGACGCGGTAGCCGGACGGCTAGAGTCGACGCGTTACAAGCGGCAGGTCCCCGGTTCCATTCTCACCCACAGCAGCTCCTTTTTTTTTTTTGCCGTACATTTTATCTTAATTGAAAATTCATCTTTATTTCTGTCTTTTAAATTTTTAACCTTATTATGTATATAACAGATAAAATACCCTTTTATTTATTTTTAGAACTAATGATTAATTTAAGTAGGTTTGAATAAATTTTCCTACACAATATAATAGATAAAATATAATCAATCATAAAGAAAAAATAAAAAATATCATAAAATGTTAGGAAATGATAAATTAAAACAACAATAAATAAATCTAAACCATATTGATTTCGGCTACCACCAGCCAACCTGTATCTATGAGGAACTACCTATTTTAGAACAGGATAATTAGTTTTTGTATGCACATTGTGCAGGTTTATAAAAACGTTAGCTCAGGGAAAAATCAATATAAATAGAATGAATTGTACTTATAAAACAATAAAAAAAGCTTTTAATTGGTAATTGGTTCCATCCTCACCCACAGCTCCTTTTTTTGCCGTATATCTAAAATTTTGTCTGTATAATGATTTAAAAAATATTTTCAGTGATATATTTTGGGAAGATTAGCTGTGATTGACTGATTTCATATCCATTCTATAGACGGAAATTTACGCAAGGGAGTAGAAAAAAATTTAAATAGATTTTCCTCATCTTTCATTACATTTTATCGATATTTCTTTCATGAATTCGTGCCTCGAACGATTCGGGGAATGTCGTTTCAATATTTTATAACGTATACGAACTTAAAATATATGTTCGGTTAATATTGAAAAATGAAAAACTGAAAAATAAAAAACTGAAAAATGAAATCCTGAAAAATGAAATACTGAATATTGACTTTGATATTTATTTTGATAACGGTTTTGATATTGATTTTAATATTGACTTTGATACTGAATTTGATGTTGATTTTGATATTCTTTCATGTTCATTTCGACATCCTTTCATGTCGATTTTGATATTGATTTTAATTCTGATATTGATAATAATAATGATTAATATTGAGGCGCATTCAAGGACAATTCCTTAGAATTTTGAGGCTAATCCGAGGACCGATCCTAGAATTTTGAACATATCCCCGACTTCCATGCGTCCTCAACCGCGGGGATGCGACCGGAGGGAGCATCACCGCATGGCGCCGAAGGCGCCACATCGAGCGCGAAGCGCGAGTGCCTCTGCAAGAGCTAGAAATGGCCGTAGGCCATTTCTAGTATTTTAAATTAAACGTTAGTTTGCACATAGATCGACAGAGTTGCTAGAGTAATACAATCCTTATCACAATTCCCAAGAGCTTGAACTAGATCAGAATACAGCTCAAAGCCTTTGGTAATGGAGTTAAAAATTGCAGTAGTGGAATCTGAAATTTTAAAAATATATAAATGGAGTATTCTTTCCTATTATTTGGGTTTTCTACCACATGTATTATTATCCTCTTCAAAAACAAATCACCGAATCTACAAAATAATAGAATTATTGGAAAAAAACCTCTGCGCCCGTGACGTTTACGTCAAAGGAACAGTCAGAAGTTATGTTTTGCAAATAATATAAATCGGAATAAACACAGAAATAATGTATTTTGCTGACGTTTCGGAAAGTAGTCTCTTTCCGTTTTCAAAGCTTTTTTTTGGAAGAACTCTTATTTTGCTTGCTGTATATGTCAAATACACAGCTTTAAGATTCTGTTTATGTTATTTCCATAAATACTTACTACTTACACAGAACATAGAACTGATGATATTTTCTTTTAGATAATGTTGAGTTTGTTAAGTTCTTCTTTTAACATTGGTAGCCAGGTTGTACAAATATCTACAGAACAATTCGATACGCACTTATCTTCATTTAATAAGATTATTGCTGATTCTTTAATTTTTCTTTTTTTGGTATCTGTTTCTTTTGTTAAAGTTTTTGCCGAGTCCCAGTTTATTCTATGTCCGTTTTCCCAAGCATGTTCACAAATCTTTGATTTCTGAATTTCATTCTTTCTAATGTAATTCTTGTGCTCATCCAACCTCACACTGAATGATCTGGATGACTCACCCACATAACATTTATCACATTCGTACGGGATATTGTAAATACAGTTTTTTGAATTCTGCTCCCTTTTTATCTGTTTTGTTTTTGTTAAAACAGATCTTAAAGTGTTCCCCGTTTAAAATATCGCCCTAACATCAAATTTGTCGCCTATACGGCGTAGCTTCTCCGATAACTTTCAGACAATATATAAGTGGAGATTAAACTATATCAGCTATCGATATTTTGATTCCGTGGATTTAGCCACAAGTAAAAACAAGGTTTAATAAAAAGAATCAACACCTCTTGCCTTCTGATAACTTAAAGTTACAAATAGGAAGTATACCCAAAATTGAAGAACTGAATTAATAAATCTCCATTTTCTTCTACTTTCAAGACATCCCCATTTTCTGTTAAACTTTTCAATACAAGTTTTCTTATAATAATATACAAGTATTATATTTCACAATAATTTTATTATTTAAATAATTGCTATATCCATCGAGTGTCGAATTGACATGTTTAATTAATTTTCCTTTAACCTCGTTCAGTAGAAATAACAAGAGTTATTCGGGAAGAAGGAGGAAAGCAAAAATAAAAAAATTCTGCATTACTTCTTCCCGCCGAACACATTTAATGTTGTTCCAACAAAATTCTTATCACCCATAAAAAAAGAATACTTTTCTCCTATATCTTTTCTAAACAAATTGCTACCCAATATTTTAAATTAATACAGTAGTAGAGTAATACAATCCTTATCATAATTCTCAAGAGCTTGAACTAGATCAAAATACATCTCAAAAACTTTGATAATGGAGTTAAAAATTGCAATAGTGGAATCTGCAATTTTAAAAATATATAAATGGAGATTAAACTATATCAGTTGTCGATATTTTGATTTAGCCACAGGTAAAAACAATGTTTAACTAAGATGAGGGAAACAAATAACTAAAATAAAACAATTGTCATTCCGTTTAAAAGTTATAATTTGGTATAGATGACGAAAGTATGTAACTAAATTAAAACAGTAACATATAATTGTCAGTTAAACCACGAGTTATATTATTAGTATCATTAGAATTTATTACGTACGCATCTATAGATATTTTGAGCAAAAGTGTAAGCCCTGAATTGAAGAATGTAACAGGTAGAAGAGTAAAACACAGTGTTACACAGTTTATAAATAAATTAATTAATTTGTTTACAAATAACCTTGTGTTTTAATCTTTTTTATTCCATATTTTCAGTTAAGAAGTTCCATGTAGCTATGTATTAATATACGGATATAACGACGATGAAGGGCAATAATTAATTCCACTGATAAAAATTCTAAACTACATTGAAACACAGTCTAAATTGTCATCAGTAAATTCAACAGTTGTAAATTGTTTCACAGATCTTACATAGGTATATAAGAATCCAGACAACCAGTAATAACAGGATGCAACATGCTGGTGATGAAAGACAATACTTAACAATATAGAGAAAAGTAAGCACTAACTTAAGCCATAGTGCTGTACAGTTCTTCACCTAGCTAAATATTGCTGTAATACCAAGAAATAGTACACTCCAGCCTCACCGGTAGTTACAACCAGTGCACGACAACTGTGGGGCGTTGGAAAAACAAATCGTTATTATTGTGCAATTATGCCAAAATCTAATACATTAAGAATTCAAAATAAATTAAGTTTAGATCGATCCAGTCAAGTTGCGTATATTAGCGATGAAATGCAACACTTAACTAAATGGGGAATCAAGGCACAGGGGCTAAAACACTGTGATACCCAATTCTCCATTTAGATAAAAATTGTAATTGTTTCACAGATCTTACATAGGTATATAAGAATCCAGACAACCAGTAATAACAGGATGCAACATGCTGGTGATGAAAGACAATACTTAACAATATGGAGAAAAGTAAGCACTAACTTAAGCCATAGTGCTGTACAGTTCTTCACCTAGCTAAATATTGTTGTAATACCAAGAAATAGTACACTCCAGCCTCACCGGTAGTTACAACCAGTGCACGACAACTGTGGGGCGTTGGAAAAACAAATCGTTATTATTGTGCAATTATGCCAAAATCTAATACATTAAGAATTCAAAATAAATTAAGTTTAGATCGATCCAGTCAAGTTGCGTATGTTAGCGATGAAATGCAACATTTAACTAAATGGGGAATCAAGGCACAGGGGCTAAAACACTGTGATACCCAATTCTCCATTTAGATAAAAATTGTAATTGTTTCACAGATCTTACATAGGTATATAAAAATCTAGACAACCAGTAATAGCAGGATACAACATGCTGGTGATGAAAGACAATACTTAACAATATGGAGAAAAGTAAGCACTAACTTAAGCCATAGTGCTGTACAATTCTTCACCTAGCTAAATATTGTTGTAATACCAAGAAATAGTACACTCCAGTCTCACCGGTAGTTACAACCAGTGCACGACAACTATGGGGCGTTGGAAAAACAAATCGTTACTATTGTGCAATTATGCAAAAATCTAACACATTAAGAATTCAAAATAAATTAAGTTTAGATCGATCCAGTCAAGTTGCGCATGTTAACGATGAAATGCAACATTTAACTAAATGGGGAATCAAGGCACAGGGGCTAAAACACTGTGATACCCAATTCTCCATTTAGATAAAAATTGTAATTGTTTCACAGATCTTACATAGGTATATAAGAATCTAGACAACCAGTAATAACAGGATACAACATGCTGGTGATGAAAGACAATACTTAACAATATGGAGAAAAGTAAGCACTAACTTAAGCCATAGTGCTGTACAATTCTTCACCTAGCTAAATATTGTTGTAATACCAAGAAATAGTACACTCCAGCCTCACCGGTAGTTACAACCAGTGCACGACAACTGTGAGGCGTTGGAAAAAAAATCGTTACTATTGTGCAATTGTGCCAAAATCTAACACATTAAGAATTCAAAATAAATTAAGTTTAGATCGATCCAGTCAAGTTGCGTAAGTTAGCGATGAAATGCAACATTTAACTAAATGGGGAATCAAGGCACAGGGGCTAAAATACTGTGATACCCAATTCTCCATTTAGATAAAAATTGTAATTGTTTCACAGATCTTACATAGGCATATAAAAATCTAGACAACCAGTAATAACAGAATGCAACATGCTGGTGATGAAAGACAATACTTAACAATATGGAGAAAAGTAAGCACTAATTTAAGCCATAGTGCTGTACAATTCTTCACCTAGCTAAATATTGTTGTAATGCTAAAATTATTAATATTTGGGTAGGCATAATCAAGATCTGTAATAGTACAATAGTTAACACAAGCAAAAGTGTAAAGCAGCTGAATAAAAAGCTATAAACAGTTGATCATAATGCCAAACATTTCTACTAAAATATGAATCAGATAAAAAAATAAAATAAAACACCTTTCAATAACACCAAGTTAATTATATAAATAGTACATCACCACAACATATTATTAAGTTCCAAAGTGACAACTTAAGACCCAAAACAATATTTGAATTGATCATAATTAATTATTCTAGTCAAAAATGGATATTTAAATAGATAACCATAAATATATTTTGAGAATTTCCAGGGGGAACTTGTGTCTGAATAAATTTTCAGTCAGAGCCTCGTCAGTATACGTCAAAGAAAGTCGTCGAACAGGTGTCAATTTCTGTAGATCCTATTCGCATACGTGTTTATTCTTCAGCGCATAAAATTTAAAATAGAGTAGATAGAGGTAATTAAGGGTAAAGCGTAATAAATTTAAGGCCGGCTTCCTTAAAACTATGCCGACGAAGTTTTCAGGATCTTGAATATTTTTCCAGGCTATTTATCTAAACAAGTATAATTTGTGAAACAACTGATATACGTCATGTAATATTTAACTAGACAAATAAAAAGAGCCCATTGAATAATACTGAATTACTTGTTTTGATAAAAACTGTTAACATGCAGATACCATACACCTGTAGAAAATCAAAACTGTTAATTAGAAACACATTTGCGGCATTAGAGTATTGTAAACAATGCTGAATTTGCGCGATTCTGAAGTACACACACAAATACTTGAGTATTACACTCGTATATAAAGTTATATCGACGAAGTTAAGATTGATGATGGTACAATACTTAACACAACCAACAACAGTGTATTACTGGATGAAAACACAGTTATAAAAAATTGTTGGTAAGGCTAAGAATTGTACCAGGAATATAAGTCATGAATTAAAAGAGAAATATAGAAATCAAGATACGCAGGACACACATGTAGTAAGTTAAATATAGTAAGTAATTAAAGATAATACACTGCTTAACTAGACGAACATACAGTTACAAACAATTGTTATTAATAAAGGACAGAAAAAAATTGATGATAATAAAATATTTAACATTTCAGAGTTTCAAATTAACACATATAGGAACTAATACTGACGCTTTGTAACAATATGAAATAAAATTAATAATGGTCATACCGACAGAGTTGGGTTGGTGACGGTACAATTCTTAGCGAGGTTAACAAAAGTTGATAACTGGGCAAAAACCAGAAGTAAATAATAACTGCCTGAGAAAACAGAAATAAATAATTATTCGTTAAGCTAAAATCGTAGCTGGAAGATAAGTAACAAAACGAAGAAATTAAATCAATATTACT
This sequence comes from Leptura quadrifasciata, assembly GCA_963675555.1. NCBI lineage: Eukaryota > Metazoa > Arthropoda > Insecta > Coleoptera > Cerambycidae > Leptura > Leptura quadrifasciata. The sequence goes on along the minus strand of OY776682.1, from coordinate 52,575,760 downwards.
GACAACTAGAGAGTAATGATTGGCAATAATACAATATTTAACATGACCTTCAAATGTAGACATATTTACTAATGCTTTTTAGGGATATGAAATAAAATTAATAATGTTCATATCGACGGAGTTTGGTTGGGGATTGTACAACTTTTACCAGGAAGAATGAACGTAGACAACTGGGAGGAAAAAATAGCAGTAAATGTCTATTCTACAAGCTAAAAATCGTAACTAGAAGATAAGCAAGTAATGAAAAAAAAGTTAAATCGAGTAAATAGGTGTTTTCGACGTATTTTTTCATGCTGAATCCAAATATGCAACTCAATTTTACTGAATCATGCAAGAAAAATTGTTATTAACATTTTAATTGTTTATAAGGCTGTAACTTCAAAGTTAACAATGGAAGGGAGAGTTTTCAATTTTTTTTATGGTTTCTGATACAAAAACAAAGAAAACTCTTTTTGAAAAATTAAAATCGACTGATTAGAACCGGAGATATTGCACATTTATTATTAAGAAATTGCATAATTACGATTTTACCGCACTATTTCACTCACAACTCGGCTCCTATTCAACGTAGAAAGTTCTACCAGGTCTCATTTTAAAGCTAAAGCTTCAAGCTTTAAAATCTTTTGTAGTGAAATATCCCACCATGCTCTTGAAAAATTTTACAAGTGATGAAAGCCTGAAATTTTTGCGGAAAAGATATAAGTAATTTGTTTATACGCATTTTGAGGAAAGTTAATCTATAAATATCAGCAACTGAGTTATACATTATTATTGTACATCTCAAAACGAACATTTTTTGACTTGCTGAATGTATTTTGATTGATTTTTCGCCGAGTAATATTAATTTGTAGTTGAAGCGCTTTCGCGCGCAATGCGCACACTGAGTACGCGTTACATGTGGCGACTACCGTTTTATTCCTGGCTTTACTTAATAAATCATTTTTGAAATATTTACATTAATAAATAATTTGTAAATAATAATAAACAAATACATAATTTTTTCTAAAGTGTAATAATGAAAAAAAAGTTAATTCATTCTCTCATACTATGACTTTCTAGACTTTCTAGGCGAGGTAATTGTTTATTATTATTATTAATTTTTGAAATATAATACATCACTTGCATCAATGCTTGCTAGTAAAGATTGCGTGAATTTTTTAATATCGCCCTATCAATTTTCAGCATTTTTGAATACATCAAAACATTTTTTAGACGTAATAATAAGTACTCTTCACTATTTAGTTCTTTCAGATGAAACAATTCACATTGATTTGAGAAGAGGAGAGGAATATTTAGTGGAAGTTATGAAAAAAAATGCAGGCTGTAAAACATTTGATGAATTAAGATTTAAAATATATTCCCATTCCAGTAAACACCACATCGAGCAGTTACCACCCACATCTGCTACCATTAAATTACGTATTTTAAGATGTTTATATATAACTTTTGTACAGACTAACATTTTCTCGGTTAATATTAGCCTTGTAAATCCAGAAAAATTTGGATGGATCAAGGGACAAGATTTACTTTTACCCCAAAAAATGCATGATTTGTTGCCCCCGATGAGTGAACTTGTACCAAATTGTACATGTAAGATGTGCACAACTAAATGGTGTCGCTGTAAAAAATCTAATTTATCCTGCTGCATGTTTTGCACGTGCAAAAAAGACAATACATGCAAAAACAATCAATATACAGTTAGTATTAGTAGAAAATGAATTAACTTTTTTTTCATTATTACACTTTGGAAAAAACTATTTATTTGTTTACTATTATTTACAAATTATTTATTAAGTAAAGCCAGGAATAAAACGGTAGTCGCTACATGTAACGCGTACTACAAATTTATATTACTCGGCGAAAAATCTATCAAAATACATTCAGCAAGTCAAAAAATGTTCGTTTTGAGATGTACAATAATAATGTATAACTCAGTTGCTGATATTTATAGATTAACTTTCCTCAAAATGCGTATAAACAAATTACTTATATCTTTTCCGCAAAAATTTCAGGCTTTCATCACTTGTAAAATTTTTCAAGAGCATGGTGGGATATTTCACTACAAAAGATTTTAAACCTTGAAGCTTTAGCTTTAAAATGAGACCTGGTAGAACTTTCTACGTTGAATAGGAGCCGAGTTATAAGTGAAATAGTGCGGAAAAATCGTAATTATGCAATTTCTTAATAATAAATGTGCAATATCTCCGGTTCTAATCAGTCGATTTTAATTTTTCAAAAAGAGTTTTCTTTGTTTTTGTATCAGAAATCATAAAAAATTTGAAAACTCTCCCTTCCATTGTTAACTTTGAAGTTATAGCCTTATAAACAATTAAAATGTTAATAACAATTTTTCTTGCATGATTCTGTAAAATTGAGTTGCATATTTGGATTCAGCATGAAAAAATACGTCGAAAACACTTATTTACTCGTCGCGACCTCAAAGGGCCACGGAAAGGTTCATGGCCCCCGTACTAAGAGTAATGATTAATAATACAATATTTAACATGACTTTCAAATGCTGACACATTTACTAATTAATAGTGATGCTTTTTATTGATATGAAATAAAATTAATAATTTTCATATCGACAGAGTTCGGTTGGTGATGGTACAATTCTTACCAAGACGAATAAAACTATACAACTAGATGAAAAACAGCGGTATATAATTATTCGTCCAGTTAAAAATCGTAGCTAGAAGATAAGTAAGTAATAAAACTAATACTACTGACAACCAGAGAGTAAATATTGATAATAATAAAATATTTAATATGAACTTCATGCACATTTAGGAACTAACGCTGGTGTTTTTTAAAAATATAAAATAAAATTAGTAATGTTCATATTGACAACGTTGGGTTGGTCATGATACATTCTTAACAAAAACGAAAAAAATTGATAACGTTCTTATCGATAGAGTGCGGTTGGTGATGGTGCAATTCTTACCAAGACGAGTAAAACTATACAACTGAGCGAAAAAACAGCAGCATAAAATTATTCGTCAAGCTAAAAATCGTAGGTAAAAGATAAGTAAGTAATGAAACAATAAGAAATCAAATTAATTCTACTGACAACTAGAGAGTAAAGAAAGTAATAATAATTCAATATATAAAATAAAGTTAGTAATGATCATATCGACAAAGTTGGGTTGCTGATGGTACTATTTAACAAAACGAGCAACAATACAAAACTGGGTGAGAAAACAGAAGTGAATAATAGTTGGTCCGGCTAAAAATCTAGCTAGAAGATGAGACTAATGAAGCAAAAACAAAAAAATAAATTAATGCTACTAATAACGAGAGAGCAAAGATAATGCAATATTTAACATCAGCTTCAAGTGTAAACAGATGCAGGAACTAACACAGATTTTTAAGAATATGAAATAAAATTAATAACACTTAGAGCGACAAAGTTGGGTTGATGATGGTATTATTCTTAATAGAATGAAAAAATATACCCAATTATACCCCTGTGAGGATGTAGGCTTGCAAAATCTCTCATCATAGGATTTTACAAAACTTTTCTATCCGTTTATTAATTTGAAAGCATTATTTTTTCAGGTTATGCTGAACTTAATTTTAAACCTTTTTCTTGAGCCTCAACTTCCACCTATTTATGAAATTTCTTGAATTGCCGCATTTTAAGAATTGAAATAAAATTAATAAGGGGCAATCAGAATTGGTGATAATATGATAAACGTTATCACCAAAAGTTTGCAGCTACACGAAAAGAAAGCTACAAGCCGTTACGGATAAAGCTCATAACGGTAGTGGTTATTGGTAAGAAAGTATCCTCTATATGAAAAAAGATCTTCCATTTGAAAATGTTTGTGAGGCGAACTGACCTTTGCAGACTGAACTATGGTGCTGTTACTTTGTGATTAGTGTTTTAGTGTGACAGCCGCTAAAATACTTCCATTTTAGCAATGAAAAACAATACTTAATTAGATGAAAAAATCGTAAGAACTAGGTTAAAACACAGCTCTATACAAATATCCATCTAACTAGAAATTGTGGTTGCAATATGCAAACTACAGTGACATGAAGAGAAACAGAGCACAAAGAAGACTTTTATCTCTTGATGCGTAACAACAATTAGCTTCATTGATAACAGTATTCTAGCTTAAAACACATTTTCATACTATGTGGGAATAGCAGTAGTAATACTAAGAACGACAGTAAAGGTAAAGGAACTTACCCTGCCGTTTTTTAAAAATATTTTAATCGATAGGACTGGGTTTAGCTATTGCACAATTCTTAAAAGAACGAACAAAAATTAACAATTAGATCCGAAAATAGTGGCAAATAATTGTTAATCAAGATAAAAATGATAATTACAATACCCAATACGTTTAAAAAAATTAATATTTGCAAAGAACAGTCAATTTGTGCCACGTAAGTAATATACCCAATACCTGTGTCCTCCAAAATCTCTCGACAGTTACTAAAGCGTGTTTTTCTTAGAAATCGAAACTATGTATGGCTATATTACTTTGTAAAAACAATCAATTATAGTCGTGGTTGGAACCTATAATATACCAGCCTCTGAAATAGTTTCATTTTAGTGCTGACACACAATATTTAACTAGACAGACAAACCTGATGAACTAGGTTAAAGAACAATTCAATAGGAATATCCATCTAGCTAGAAATTGTTGCATGTAAGGATATATTGATGTGAACAAAATCAAAACCTCTATATGACATATAGTGATAGAAAACGACATTTAGCTTCATCAATAACAGAATTAAACCACATTACACATTTTCGTACTATTACTAATGGATCAAAATCTGTAGCCCAGGCGGTATTTGTTTTGGGTTGGGTGGATCGGGTAGTATGGCAGATTTTTGGCTTAATCGCTACTAAAAATCATTAGTAATGATAATTTCAGTATGCGCTAGTTTGAAAACGTGGGCGCAATTTTTTATTAAACAAAATGTGAAAAAAATACTAAAAATTTCGTTTTTTCTTCCTATTTTTTCATACATCTCGGTAACGATTGCTTTTAGAGAGAAGTTGTATAAAGTAAGAAAGTTTTGTAATTAAATTTTAAATAAGATGCAGTTGGTTGCAAATCAAAAAAAAATATTTTTATTATTGCAAAAAAAAATTTAAATAGCAAGTTACTTGTGGATTTTTTTCAAATACTTATATTATACGTAGGACCTTCATACCTAAAGAAAACTTTTTAATATAATAAATTTTCCCACCAAATTTCATCAAGATCGGACTTTTAGTTTTTGCATAATAATTTTGCAATCTAAACTTCGCAAAAAATGTGCAAATTTTCAAAATATTGCTGAGGTTAAACTAAAGCATTTTAGAAAGTTGAAATAAAAAGAGCACTCAAATTTTCAAATCCATTTTGAGATATTAAAATCCGTTAATTAGGAGAGCCTAGGGAATTGTTGACCCCCAGAGCGAGATTTTTATGATAATTTAAAAAATAGAGACATTTGACGCCTTTCTTCTAGTGAATAGAAAAGGTTAGAGGATTTGCTAACAGGGTTCCATTGGAACCAGTAAACCTTCAGATTTTTATCGTTTCATGCTAGGGATAGTAGGTTCCCATATGGTGAGTCAAAATTTGTTAATAAAATTATGGAAACGACATTTGCCGAAAACAGTCTTCTGGACATAGCTGACAAGGTTTGGGAATCTTGTCAGAGTTCAGTATTATCACCAGTTTATGTTGGGAATAGCCACATAATTAAAATAATCATCCAAAATAAAAAAATTATTTTTATTTGATAGGGTAAAGTAAGCAGTTAACAGTAGCAAACTTTTCATGTACTGTCATGCTATTTCAAAATATGTTGTTGTTATTACTATATTTTGTTTTTCTTCCCAAACTCCTTCCAATTGTTTTCTAGGATGTAGACAAAGGTCCTACGTATAATATAAGTATTTGAAAAAAATTCGACAAATAACTTGCTATTTCAATTTTTTTCGATTTTTACTACTTTTGCAATAGTAAAAATGAATTTTTGGATTAATTATAACTTTTTATAACTATATAACTTTTTCGTTTGTATAACTTTTCTCTAAAAGCAATAGTTACTGAGATATATGAAAAAATAGGAAGAAAAAAACGAAATTTTTAGGAATTTCTTCACGTTTTGTTTAATAAAAAATTACGCCCACGCTCTCAAACTAGCGCATAGTGAAATTATCATTTCTTACGATTTTTAGGAGCGATTAAGCCAAAAATCTGCCATACTACCCGACTCACCCAACCCCAAACTTATACCTCCTGTGTTATAACAAATCATATCCTTTGAAAAATTAAAAGTGTAGTAATATTGCAATAATTGTTAATGGAATATAAGCATTGTTTTTTAATTGTAAATATAATAAAACTAAGATCATAGGAGCTGAAAATAAATTATTAATATAAAATATTATACTGTAGAACTGACAATATAATAAATTAAAAAATCAAAATATGATTACGTCATTACGTCACTTCTATAATTTTTCTGCGTTGTATATACCTATCTATTATTAATAATACTGATACTTACAATTTTGCCATGGTGTTCTATTAAAATCAAAATATTAAGTAAGGTTCTTAATCTATTCAAAAAATTATATTGAACAACACTAGTTAAATTCAAATTAAATAGAAAGATATTATGTTACTTACAAAAATGTTGATAATGTGCAAAATGAACTATAAATGACAAAAATAAATTGTAAATATGTAACTGTAACCACAAGGGTAATATTTACATTAAAAAAATTAAAATGTGATATAGTTTGAGGTATTTTATATAGGCAACTTTTTCAAAGTTAAATCTGACAAACCGATCGAACATACTTTAGCGCTAAAAGGTATGTATCTACATTAAATAAAATGTATTATTTGCACTTTTATTATCTGGGTTGTTTATAGTCTTCATGTGATGATATTTGTTATCTCCAATAATAATTTAGATTCCATATTTCGTACTTTTCAATCAATTTCCTCATTAAACAAATATAAGCTATTACTTAAAGTCATGTCTTAAACAGGGAGAAATGGTTCATTGCTAGACTAATACAATTGTAAATATGTAATTGTGCCAAAATGGCATTACTTAACTTTAAATCTTCAAAATATGACGTCTTCCTGTATGGTATTTCCTAGAGTCAGCTTTTTCTACATTAAACCTTAAATCAGTCAAACGCATTTCGGAGTGCCATAGCCACTATATTCAATAAAATTGTTACTTACATTTGAATCCTCAGTTTTAATAGCATGAAGTTTGGCATTGCGCCAAGTATTTTCAATAATAATTTAGGTTCCACTTTCATCGGTACTTCTGCCAATATCACATAATTAAGATTAATTGCTTTATTTCTTTCTGATTTACAATACGTTTGGGTGCCATCTTAGACATTTGTCACTTGGTGGAATTGCTGAAACCAAAAGTACATCATACACTACTAAGTAAAATCAAAAATTTTAATAGCTAGACATCAGTTATTAGATATTGTCTGAAAGATATTTGTGGCATTCTACGAATATTATATCCGTTTATTTGGGTTTTCTACCACATGTATTATCCTCTTCAAAAACAAATCACCGCGTCTACAAAATAATAGAATTATTGAAAAAAAAACATGTGGTAGAAAACCTAAGTAAAAGGAAAGAATATCAGTTATTAGACTTGGGTATTAATTGTACCACAATTACATTATTCATATTTTAATCATTGTAAATATGACTTCTGCTTGTGGATTTTATATTGGCAACATTTTCTACGTTAAACCTAAAAGATCAGTCGAACGCATTCGGAGTGCCAAAGGTATCTATAGTCAATAAGGTTACCACTTACATTTAAATAATTTTGGTGTTCATATTATGCATAGTAGCAATCATTTTTAAAGTAGCCACTCCATAATAATTTATATTCCATATTCCACGGTACATTTGCCAATTCCATGTAAGCAACGATTCTTACTTATACTTGTATTCGTTTTGTTGTTATTTGTGTCTGATAGCCTGTTACGATCCTGCTTTCAATTTTACGATACGTGAAATTGCTAAAAAAAAAAAATGTTTCACAACAAATACTTAAGTAAACAATAGAAATTGTATATTATATATCTCCCTCTGAAAATACGGACCTATTTATTCCTAAAAGGAAGATAAGGCTATTACTTTAAATAAAAAGTGTGAGTGGTATAAAATACTTTAATAATGACTAAAATGAATTATTAGACTTAAAATAGTTCGTCACTGAATAGCAGTAATAAGAATCTAAACATAAATTGTACCACAACTATGATTTCCACATATTTTTAAATTTTCAAAATATGACTGATGCCTGTGGTTTTTTATATTGGCAACATTTTCTACGTTAAACCTAAAAGATCAGTCGAACGCATTCGGAGTGCCAAAGGTATCTATAATAAATAAGGTTACCACTTACTTACATTTAAATGATTTTGGTTGTTCGTATTTTACTTAGTAACAGTCATTTTTAAGGTAGGTACTTCCAATAATAATTTAGATTTCATATTCCATGGTACCTTTACCAATTTCATGTAAGCAAAATGCTTACTTACACTTGTATTCTTTTTGCCGTTATTTGTGTTTGATAGCCTGTTACGATGCTATTTTCAATATTTTGTGAAATTGCTAAAAAGATAGGAAAGGAAAATAAGTAATAATAATATAATATTACTTTAAATAAATAGAGTGAATAGTTATGAAATACTTTAATAATGACTAAAATGAATTCTTAGATTTAAAACAGTTCTTCACTGAACAGCAGTAATTAAGATGCAAACATGAATTGTACCACAACTGCGATACTCATATTTTTAAATATGCTAAATATGAATGACAACTGTGGTTGTTTATATCGGCAACATTTTCTACGTTAAACCTAAAAGATCAGTCGAACGCATTCGGAGTGCCTTAGGTGTCTATATTCAATGGTTACCACTTACATTTAAATCATTTTAGTTGTTCATATTTTACATAGTAACAGTCATTTTTAAGGTAGGTACTTCCAATAATAATTTAGATTCTATATTCCATGGCACCTTTACCAGCTCCATGTAAGCAACAAGTCTTACTTACACTTGCATTATTTTTGTTGTTATTTGTGTTTGATAGCCTGTTACGGTGCTGCTTTCAATATTTTGTGAAATTGCTAAAAGAAAATAGTTTCACAATAAATACTTAAATAAACAACAGAAATGACATATGTCTCGATATATACATCAGAATATATTTATTTGTAAAAGAATATAAGCTACTACTTTAAATAAAATGTGTATATAGTATAAAATACTTTGTAACGTTGTTAGGGAAAAAGTACGGCGCACGGCACTGACCGGTACGGTGCGGCGAAAAGGATAGTGGGGGGGAGATCACGCATTGTAAAGGTACAGAACATATCGTCCTCTGTGGAGGGAGCTAATTTTTATTTGTTAAAAATAATAAAAAATAAACAAGACACCCGTGTATTACGGTAAATAGGGGACTTTAACAGTGTATTATGTGTATTTGAGGAATAGTTTAAAGCCCGTTAAGTATAATAATTTGTGTATTTGTTCGGCCAGGTGCCATTCTAGGCTATCTCTCTTAATACATTGGAGTGCCAAGTCTAAAAGCGGTTTCTTTATTTCTCCCTGAAGTAATCCAAAAATAAAGTGGTGCCCAAACTATCGAAGTCCCGAAAAATCTCGTCACTGTCGGCAGCAAATCTAGACCACGATATCTCCACCTAGCCACCCACATGGTGCATAGGTGTAAAGCACCGCATTTTTATAATTGTTAGTTATAACTTTAATAATAAATAAAGTGAATTGTTGGACTTAAAATTATTCGTAGCAGTAATCAGAATGTAAACATGAATTGTACCACAGCTGCGGTATCCATATTTTTAAACATTCAAAATAGGACTATTATCTGTGGTATTTTATATCGGCAGCTTGCTCTACGTTAGACCTAAGAGATCAGTCGAACGCATTGAAAGAGCCATAGGTATTCATATTTAATAAAATCGGAACTCACATTCATATCATTTCAAGTGTCCACAGCCTATGTAGTTTGTCATTTCTCCGTCACGTCTCCTCACTTCATTTTCAATATTATGTGCGATTACTGAAACCGAAAAACACATTTTCACAATAAGTCAAAAATAATATCTATTATTTTATTCAATAAATAGTGAAAAGTACTAATATTAATTATAGACTTAGAAGAATGTAAACATGAATTGTACCACAACTGCGATATCCATATTTTTAAATATACAAAATAAGATTAACATCTGTGGCGTTCTATATCGGCAACATTTTCTACGTTAAACCTAAAAGATCAGTTGAACGCATTCGGAGTGCCATAGGTATCTATTTGTATTCAATAAGGTTACCACTTACTTACATTTAAATCATTTTAGTTGTTCATATTTTACATAGTAACAGTCATTTTTAAGGTAGGTACTTCCAATAATAATTTAGATTTCATATTCCATGGTACCTTTACCAACTCCATGTAAGCAACAATTCTTACTTACACTTGTATTCTTTTTGTCGTTATTTGTGTTTGATAGCCTGTTACGATGCTGCTTTCAATATTTTGTGAAATTGCTAAAAGAAAATAGTTTTACAATAAATGCTTAAATAAACAACAGAAATGACATATGTCTCGATATGTAAATCAGAATATATTTATTCGTAAAAAGAATATAAGCTACTACTTTAAATAAAAAGTGTAAATAGTATAAAATACTTTGTAATGTTGTTACGGAAAAAGTACGGCGCACGGCACTGACCGGTGCGGTGCGGCGCGGCGAAAAAGATAGTGGGGGGGGGGAGATCACGCGTTACAGACCATATCGTCCTCTGTGGAGGGAGCTAATTTTTATTTGTTAAAAATAATAAAAAGTAAACAAGACACCCGTGTATTACGCTAAATAGGCGGACTTTAATAGTGTATTATGTGTATTTGAGGAATTGTTTAAAGCCCGTTAAGTATAATAATTTGTGTATTTGTTCGGTAAGGTGCCATTCCAAGCTATCTCTCTTTAATAAATTATAGTGCCAAGTCTAAAAGGAGTTTCTTTATTTCTCCCTGAAGTAATCCAAAAATAAAGTGGTGCCCAAACTATCGAAGTGCCGAAAGATCTCGTCACTGTCAGCAGCAAATTTAGATCACGACATCTCCACCTAGCCACCCACATGATGCATGGGTGTAAAGCACAGCAATTTTATAACTGTAGGTTATAACTTTAATAATGACTAAAGTGAATTATTGGTCTTAAAATAATTCCTAGCAGTAATCAGAAAGTAAACATGAATTGTACCACAGCTGCGGTATCCATATTTTTAAATATTCAAAATTGGACTGTTATCTGTGATATTTTATATCGGCAGCTTGCTCTACGTTAGACCTAAGAAATCAGTCGAACGCATTGAAAGAGCCATAAGTATTCATATTTAATAAAATCGCAACTTACATTCATATCATTTTAATCAAGTGTCCATAGCTTATGTAGTTTGTCATTTCTCCGTCAAGTCTCTTCACTTCATTTTCAATATTATGTGCGATTACTGAAACCGAAAAATGCATTTTCATAATAAGCCAAAAATTATATAACTATTATTTCATTCAATAAATAGTGAAAAGTACTAACATTAATTATAGACTTAGAATGTAAACACGAATTGTACCACAACTGCGATATCCATATTTTTAAATATACAAAATAAGATTAACATCTGTGGCTTTCTATATCGGCAACATTTTCTACGTTAAACCTAAAAGATCAGTCGAACGCATTCGGAGTGCCATAGGTATCTAACTATATTCAATAAGGTTACCACTTACATTTAAATCATTTTAGTTGCTCATATTTTACATAGTAACAGTCAGTTTTAAGGTAGGTACTTCCAATAATAATTTAGATTCCATATTCTATGGTACCTTTACCAATTTCATGTAAGCAAAATGCTTACTTACACTTGTATTCTTTTTGCCGTTATTTGTGTTTGATAGCCTGTTACGATGCTATTTTCAATATTTTGTGAAATTGCTAAAAAGATAGGAAAGGAAAATAAGTAATAATAATATAATATTACTTTAAATAAATAGAGTGAATAGTTATGAAATACTTTAATAATGACTAAAATGAATTCTTAGATTTAAAACAGTTCTTCACTGAACAGCAGTAATTAAGATGCAAACATGAATTGTACCACAACTGCGATACTCATATTTTTAAATATGCTAAATATGAATGACAACTGTGGTTGTTTATATCGGCAACATTTTCTACGTTAAACCTAAAAGATCAGTCGAACGCATTCGGAGTGCCTTAGGTGTCTATATTCAATGATTACCACTTACATTTAAATCATTTTAGTTGTTCATATTTTACATAGCAACAGTCATTTTTAAGGTAGGTACTTCCAATAATAATTTAGATTCCATATTCCGTGGCACCTTTACCAGCTCCATGTAAGCAACAAGTCTTACTTACACTTGCATTATTTTTGTTGTTATTTGTGTTTGATAGCTTGTTACGGTGCTGCTTTCAATATTTTGTGAAATTGCTAAAAGAAAATAGTTTCACAATAAATACTTAAATAAACAACAAAAATGACATATGTCTCGATATGTACATCAGAATATATTTATTTGTAAAAGAATATAAGCTACTACTTTAAATAAAATGTGTAAATAGTATAAAATACTTTGTAACGTTGTTAGGGAAAAAGTACGGTGCACGGCACTGACCGGTACGGTGCGGCGAAAAAGATAGTGGGGGGGGGAGAACACGCATTGTAAAGGTACAGATCATATCGTCCTCTGTGGAGGGAGCTAATTTTTATTTGTTAAAAATAATAAAAAATAAACAAGACACCCGTGTATTACGGTAAATAGGGGACTTTAATAGTGTATTATGTGTGTTTGAGGAATAGTTTAAAGCCCGTTAAGTATAATAATTTGTGTATTTGTTCGGCCAGGTGCCATTCTAGGCTATCTCTCTTAATACATTGGAGTGCCAAGTCTATAAGCGGTTTCTTTATTTCTCCCTGAAGTAATCCAAAAATAAAGTGGTGCCCAAACTATCGAAGTCCCGAAAGATCTTGTCACTGTCGGCAGCAAATCTAGACCACGATATCTCCACCTAGCCACCCACATGGTGCATAGTTGTAAAGCACCGCATTTTTATAATTGTTAGTTATAACTTTAATAATAAATAAAGTGAATTGTTGGACTTAAAATAATTCGTAGCAGTAATCAGAATGTAAACATGAATTGTACCACAGCTGCGGTATCCATATTTTTAAACATTCAAAATAGGACTATTATCTGTGGTATTTTATATCGGCAGCTTGCTCTACGTTAGACCTAAGAGATCAGTCGAACGCATTGAAAGAGCCATAGGTATTCATATTTAATAAAATCGGAACTCACATTCATATCATTTCAAGTGTCCATAGCCTATGTAGTTTGTCATTTCTCCGTCACGTCCCCTCACTTCATTTTCAATATTATGTGCGATTACTGAAACCGAAAAACACATTTTCACAATAAGCCAAAAATAATATAACTATTATTTTATTCAATAAATAGTGAAAAGTACTAACATTAATTATAGACTTAGAATGTAAACATGAATTGTACCACAACTGCGATATCCATATTTTTAAATATACAAAATAAGATTAACATCTGTGGCTTTCTATATCGGCAACATTTTCTACGTTAAACCTAAAAGATCAGTCGAACGCATTCGGAGTGCCATAGGTATGTAACTATATTCAATAAGGTTACCACTTACATTTAAATCATTTTAGTTGCTCATATTTTACATAGTAACAGTCAGTTTTAAGGTAGGTACCTCCAATAATAATTTAGATTCCATATTCTATGGTACCTTTACCAATTTCATGTAAGCAAAATGCCTACTTACACTTGTATTCTTTTTGTCGTTATTTGTGTTTGATAGCCTGTTACGATGCTGTTTTCAATATTTTGTTAAATTGCTAAAAAAAGGAAAGGAAAATAAGTAATAATAATAGTAATATTACTTTAAATAAATAGAGTGAATAGTATAAAATACTTTAATAATGACTAAAATGAATTCTTAGATTTAAAACAGTTCTTCACTGAACAGCAGTAATTAAGATGCAAACATGAATTGTACCACAACTGCGATATTCATATTTTTAAATATGCTAAATATGAATGACGACTGTGGTTGTTTATATCGGCAACATTTTCTACGTTAAACCTAAAAGATCAGTCGAACGCATTCGGAGTGCCTTGGTGTCTATATTCAATGGTTACCACTTACATTTAAATCATTTTAGTTGTTCATATTTTACATAGTAACAGTCATTTTTAAGGTAGGTACTTCCAATAATAATTTAGATTCTATATTCCATGACACCTTTACCAGCTCCATGTAAGCAACAATTCTTACTTACACTTGCATTCTCTTTGTTGTTATTTGTGTTTGATAGCCTGTTACGATGCTGCTTTCAATATTTTGTGAAATTGCTAAAAGAAAATAGTTTCACAATAAATACTTAAATGAACAACAGAAATGACATATGTCTCGAGATGTAAATCAGAATATATTTATTCGTAAAAGGAATATAAGTTACTACTTTAAATAAAAAGTGTAAATAGTATAAAATACTTTGTAACGTTGTTAGGAAAAAGTACGGGGCACGGCACTGACCGGTGCGGTGCGGCGCGGCGAAAAAGATAGTGGGGGGGAGATCACGCGTTACAGACCATATCGTCCTCTGTGGTGGGAGCTAATTTTTATTTGTTAAAAATAATAAAAAGTAAACAAGACACCCGTGTATTACGCTAAATATGCGAACTTTAATAGTGTATTATGTGTATTTGAGGAATTGTTTAAAGCCCGTTAAGTATAATAATTTGTGTATTTGTTCGGCCAGGTGCCATTCCAGGCTATCTCTCTTTAATAAATTGTAGTGCCAAGTCTAAAAGGGGTTTCTTTGTTTCTCCCTGAAGTAATCCAAAAATAAAGTGGTGCCCAAACTATCGAAGTCCCGAAAGATCTCGTCACTGTCAGCAGCAAATCTAGATCACGACATCTCCACAGAGCCAGCCACATGATGCATGGGTGTAAAGCACCGCATTTTTATAACTGTTGGTTATAACTTTAATAATGACTAAAGTGAATTATGAATTCGTAGCAGTAATCAGAAAGTAAACATGAATTGTACCACAGCTGCGGTATCCATATTTTTAAATATAGAAAATAAGACTAACATCTGCCTGTGGCTTTCTATATCGGCAACATTTTCTACGTTAAACCTAAAAGATCAGTCGAACGCATTCGAAGTGCCATAGGTATCTATCTATATTCAATAAGGTTACTACTTACATTTAAATCATTTTAGTTGTACATATTTTACACAGTAACAGTCATTTTTAAGGTAGGTACTTCCAATAATAATTTAAATTCTATATTCCATGGTACCTTTACGAATTTGATGTAAGCAACAATGCTTACTTACACTTGTATTCTTTTTGTCGATATTTGTGTTTGATATCCTGTTACGATGCTATTTTCAATATTTTGTGAAATTGCTAAAAAAAAAAGAAAAGGAAATTAAGTAATAATAATATAATATTACTTTAAATAAATAGAGTGAATAGTATAAAATACTTTAATAATGACTAAAATGAATTATTATTAGACTTAAAATGGTTCGTCACTGAACAGTAGTAATTAAACGCAATGAATTGTACCACAACTGCTATATCCATATTTTTTAAATATACCGGGTGTAACAGGATCATGGTATACCCCTCTTTTTTCCTTTAGTTTTGAAGAAAATTGATTTAAATTTAGGATATACTACATACAAAATAAGTGGCAATTTTTGACATGCAATTGATTTTGCACTTCCGGTTCCGCCGAAAGTGACAGTAACTTTCGATTTCTAATGGAACACTCTGTATATTATTGCATTTTTGGATTCTGCATAATTTTCTGAATCCAACGATGCCAAATAAGTGACATTTCAAACATCATTTTTTTTATAATATAATTTTTAGTTTTCCATTTAAGTGTGCCATGACGGTTCCGATTCCTTTTAAATGTAATGCTACAAAAATCGAAGTCCCGTTAACAGTAAATTACGTGATTTATGAGCAAATAAAATTCACCAAAATTGTTTTCGGGGCAAAATTCAATTTTTTCTAATGGAACCATACCGGTACTGTGGTACCATTTATTAGTAGTACAAGGAATTTATTCATATGTCGTATTGAAATGTGCGATAAACACAAAAAAAATTATAGCTAAAAGAAAATAAGAAAATACAATTTTATTCTAATTAAATGTTAAGAAGTAACTAAGGTGGCTTTGAAAACAATGAAATCATCATTGTCAAGCATTTGTTGGTTTAACGGTGTTTTATTGTGTCTTTAAAAAGTGTTTAAAATTCTTGTTAATTAACTTCATTATTGACGAAGGAACGGAAATTAATGTTTTGGTTCAAATAGAAGTTGATAAGACTGTTTCTTTAAGGCAAGTTGGGTTTGAATTGGACATCAGTCACAAAACAGTAAGCCGAATTTTGCACAAATACCACTATAAATATTTTAAATACCAATTACACCATCATTTGTACGAAAGTGATTACGAACGTAGAATAGAATATTTCAACTGGATTTTGTATAATAACGTGGAGCCAAACAATGATTTTTTGAGACCAATTTTATTTTCGGACGAGTCTAGGTTTACAAGTTTGGGATTATTTAACCGCCAAATACAAAACATTGGTCACAAGAAAATCAAATTTTTTTACGGGAGGGTAACTTTCAAGTGCGGTTCGGTTTCAATGTTTTGGCTTGGAATAATCGGTAGTAGAATCACTGGTCTAATAGCATTTGAAGATTGCCAGATACTTGAGATTCCTGGAAAATGAGATTGAGGACATTTTACATGAGTTACCTTTAGATTTAGGATAGGGAATGTATTTCCAACAAGATGGCGCTCCTCCCTATAATTCAAGGATAGTAATTGATTACCTCCAACGGAGATTCGGAGAAAACGTAATTTCGACGAATGGTTCTATGAGGTGGCCTCCAAGGTCACCTGATTTAACGCCCCTTAATTTCTTTGTTTGGGGTCATTAAAAAAATATTGTCTATGCAACCGCCATTACAATCCGTGAAGACCTGGAGCTACGAGTAAGACGAGCAATTAATAGCATAACGGTCCAGCAATTAGCGAACGTTCTACGAAAAACAGCTATGCGAGTTCAGAAGAGCATTGACGTTAATGGACAGCATTTGGAACAACTGTTGTAAAGTTTTGTGTTAATTTTTTATATTCCAAAACCACCTTATGTGTAACAAGGTAATTGAATAAAATTGAATTTTCTTATTTTCTTTTAGCTGCAATTTTATTTGTATTTATATTTTATCGCACATTTTAATACGACATATGAATACATTCCTTATTAATAGTACTAACTAATAAATGGTACCACGGTACCGATATGGTTCCGTTTGAAAAAATAGGTTTTGCCCCAAAAACAATTTTGGTGAATTTTATTTGCTCATAAATCAAGTAATTTAGTGTTTTTAACGGGATTTCGATTTTTGTAGCATTTCACCGGTCATTTAGAATAAATCGGAACCGTCATGGCACACTTAAATGGAAAACTAAAAATTATATTAAACAAAAATTAACGTTTGAAATGTCACTTATTTGGCATCGTTGGATTCAGAAAATTAGGCAGAATTCAAAAATGGAATAATATACAAGATTTTCCATTTAAAAATCGAAAGTTAGTGTCACTTCCGGTGAAACCGGAAGTGAAAAAAATCAATTTATGTCAAAAAGTGCCGCTTATTATGTATGTAGTATATCCTAAATTTCAATCAACTATCTTTAAAACTAAAGGAGAAAAAGGGGTATGCATTGATCTTGTTACACCCGGTATAGCTACCTATCACTGCTGAGTTAGGTACCTACTTTCATTAATAATTTAGATTCCGTACTTTTGATAGTTCCACGTATCAACAATTATTCCTTACGTTTGTATCTTTTCTGTTGTTATTTGGGCTTGATAGCCTGTTTGGATTCCTGTTTAAATATTTTGTGAGATTGCTAAGAAAAATATTTTCGCAGTAAGCACGTAAATAAATAATTAAATGACACATCATATATCTTAATATAATAAACAAGAGGAATAGTAATTATGCATCTACTTCTGTATATAGACATCTTCTCACTCTTTGAAATATTTTTATATGTTACTTTAAAAAGAAAATATTATACAGGGTGGACCATTAATAATAGGCCATAGTTCAGGTGTAGATTCTTTGGGCCAAAATATGAGGATATAACAAAATATGCTTTAGGAAAATGTTGCTGTGGAAATAGATAAATATAAATATAAATAAATTTGCTAGAAGAACTTGTTTTATTCAAAGAAACAATAATTTATGTATTGCATTACGTTAGATCATAGAGGGTGTTAAAGAACACGGTAAAACCCTCGGTATACTTTTCGACGTTGTAACAAAATCCGACTTAGGAAATATTTCGTATGAAAAGCGTGCTTCACGTAAAAATAACGTGGAAGAGGTTTTTAATATTTGTAATCATAGTCTCGCTCTACGGAGCGATTTTTATGCTCCTCAAACGTCATTTTAGAAAGTACAGTAAATGTCGCTGCACAGGGACGTAATGTCGCCCCGACACCAAAATTTTATAAACTATAACAAAATTTGACTTTAACTTCGGAATTTTCAAAATTAAAAACCCTTTTACGAATCCACGTTGTCAAGCACTGCAACTCATACGAGGTCTTGAATATGAGGACAAGTTAATCCAGCGACTATCCAAAGTATATCGTGAGTTTTAGCGAAAATAGCCCTTAGCGACATGGGACCCCCATCGTTTCCTAGCAGTCGATTTTGACGGGGAAATGATGAGTTTTAACGGGGTTTGCCCTAAACCGGTTCCTCAGTGATTCGGTGTCAGAAAAGTATCTTTACCATGTACTCATATGTACATGGGAACCGCCTTGCCTGAACATAAAATTGTAATTGCAGAATACAATTCGAAGTAGTAGCGCTTCAAGCATTTTTAAGCTCTGAGGAGCGACCAAAATTGGTATTGAAATACAAATACATGAATAAGACAGGCAAGCAAAAGCCCACCAAATTTCCGAAACATTGAACTTTTCTTAAGTCTTTTTGTGTAATCGTTAGCTCACAAAACTGCATTTTGGATGATAGTTGGTACATTATGAATCGTTCCGTTCCTCACCATGTGTTGCACACGGGCCAGACTAGTGTTTGTTAAACATATTTCTTAAAAGTTGTTGTAAAACCATAAATTTTTCAAGAATCAATATATATTTTTGAACTTTATATTGCCTTTTAATTGTGTTTTCTAACAAAATTCCCTTTCAGGTATAATTTTAAGAAAGTGTGGTACATCCAGTGTTAGGTTTATAGTGTTACGACGTCCAATAGATACCATTAGAGCGGCAGTTAAGTATAAACGAACAGTAAGTATAAATTTTTATATTATTCTCCGTTTGAAACAGTCGTTTTGAACCCTAAATTTTGTGAACGTTAACATTCACTTTTGAAATAAATTAAAAGTCCATCAGACTCCAAAAGATGAAAAATTCACAAGGGCACCGCAGGACCTGTATCTGAAGATGAATTTTTTTCATTTTTTTTTGACGAAACGTTGTACTTCTGACCAGAAAATCTAATGAGGGCGTCATTTCTACGTATAAAAGGTACACTCCAACCGTTTTCGAGGAAAGTGCCGTTAAACATTTCAATAATTTTTTGAAAGACAAATTCATATTTAATGAAACAAAGTGTATTTATTGAAAAAAGTACAAACCGTAACGAAAACAAAATCGCAATAACAGCGTAAAGTTTTTCTCACTTTCTTATGAACTAATGGGTTATTTTCATGGTATTGAAATAAATACATAAATCAAAAGATTGTCTAAAATAAGGATCTAATCTTACTAGAAGACAAAAAAAATAACGTAAAAGTTGACTTAGTGACATTATAAACTTTCCCCCCATGCAAAAAACCCATTGTTGCAACTTAAAATAAACGTCGGATATGGTCTACACCTAATTCTATACCTTTTCCAATTCTATTCATAAAAGATTTGCTTACATTGAAAAATACATTTTCCTATCCTCTAATAAAATTCGCTGCGTTTTGTATTTTGTCCCACAGTTCTTTTATTGAGGTGATAGTATTTGCATAGACTGAAGACTTCATATGTCCCCACACATAATAATCCAAAGGATTATAATCGGGACTTCTTGGTAGCCAAGCAAACTCACTTCCTCGACCGATCCATCTACGTGGGAAAGTGTCATATCTCTCATTTCCCTATTTGAAATATTATTATGTCTAGGCATTGTAAATAAAGAAGTTAAAGAAATTAGCTAGAAGAACACAAGAACAAAATAAAATGATTAAATGACATAAATGACAGAACTAAAACGTAAGCAAAGTACACTTTTCAAAAAATACATTTTGTTTCACTAAATTTGAATTTGTCTTACAAAAAATTATTGAAATGTTTAACGGCACTTTCCTCGACAACGGTTGGAGTTATCAAGTTCTACCAAGTGTATTTCTTATGACACCCTCATCAGATTTTCTGGTCAGAAGTACCACAACGTTTCGCAAAAAAAATATATGAAAAAAATTCATCAGATACAGATCTTGCAACGCCCTCTATGATCTAACGTGATGTAATACATACATTATTGTTTCTTACAATAAAAAAAGTTCCCCTAGCAAATTTGGCGAAGATCAGTCAAAAAGCTGTTGATTTATTGCAAAAAAAACCGAAAAAATAATTAGAAATTTGACACCCTGTATCTTTTTCCACAGCAACATTTTACTAAAGCATATTTGGATATATCCTCATATTTTGGCCCAAAGAATCTACCCCTGAACTATGGCCTATTATTAATGATCCACCCTGTATAGAATAAATTACAAATGAAAAAAATAATCAATTTTAAAATAGTTTATCATGAGATAGCAGTGATTACAGCGTAAAATATGAATTGTGCCACAACATGGATATTCATATTTTAAATATTCTAGAGATGAAAATCAGTATGTAGATTTTTTTTATTGACGCCATTTTCTATGACAAATATAATAGATTAGTCGAACGCGTTCGGGGCGGCGCCTTCGATATCTATATTCAATAAAGTGACCACTTACGTTTAAATAATTTTGGTTCTTCATACTTCATAATAATAATATAGATTCTATATTCCATGGTGATTTTGCCAAATCTATATATAATCAACAATTCTTACTTTCACTTATATGCTCTCTGTTGTTTGTATTTGACAGCATGTTTGGATCCCGTTTTAAATATTTCGTTAGATTTCTAAAAAACCGCTACCCAAGGAATCACTACTTCCACAATCACTACTTCCACATCGAGATTTTGTATTCAAGTCTTATACACACTAAATCCCAATTTAATTTTTTACTCCCTTTAATAATAGGCTGGGGGTGGCAATGGGGGTGGTACAGGGGCTAGCTAATGCCAAAAAATTTTTTTGACACGTTTCATTCTTGTATACACACTAAATCACATTTTTTTTACTCCCTTTCATAATAGTGTGGGAGTGGTATTGGGGGTGATAGTGGGGGGGTGGCTGATGCCGAAAAAATTTTTTAGACCCTGACTTTTCGTACATGCAATCGTAAATTGCAATTTTATGGACTTTTACCTGCTTGCTTTGCTAATTTACCCTTATTTACACCATTTACCTCCGAACCCTTCAACGGAATTAGATCAAAATATAATCTAGTCCCAAACCTCATTATAGTACATAAGTGTACCAAATTTCAAGTCAATATCGTAAAGGGTTCCAGAGTAAACGTGAGCACAAAAAAGTTACAGACAGACATTTTAAGCCTATTTCGATAAAAAAAAATTTTTTTTACGTTACTATACTTCCACTGGACGTGGAATTAAAAAAATATGTTCACAATAAGAACATAAATAAATAATATAAATGATGCATTATATGTCTTGCTATCTCCAGAAGGAACATAGATATTATTTTAAATTAAAAAAATTTCAAAAGTAGTAAAATTAACTATATGAATTGTACCACAACTGCGATATTCATATTTTAAGTATTCAAAAATATGACTGACGTCTGTGGTATTTTATATCGGCAACTTTTTGTACGTTAAACCTAAAAGATCGGTTGAACGCCTTCTGAGCGCCATATGTATTCACATTCAATAATTACTACGTCGAGATTTCAAATTTGAGGGGAAAAAATTCCAGTCTGCCTGTCTGTCTGTAACTTTTTTGTGTGCACGTTTACTCTGGAACCGTTTGTGATATTGACTTGAAATTTTGTACACTTATGGTAACGAGATCTGGAACTAGATTATATTTTGATCTAATTCCGTTGAAGGTTTCGGGGTAAATGGGGTAAATAAGGGTAAATAGGAAAAACAGGCAAGTACGAGTCCATAAAATTGCAATTTAGGAGAGCATGTATGAAATGTTATGCTCAAAAATTTTTTTTGGCCAATTCGGGAGAGCACATGTCGACCGCAGTCAGGACAAACATAGACCTGGTTAGGTCTTGGATTCGGCCTTCTTGCAGCAACATTTCCTTGATAGCTGGCCACAACCCCTCGCCATTCGGTTCTGTCCACTGCAAGTTGTTCCCATTGCTCGTCTGGAATACCGCAGGATTTTAGATTTTCATGGAGAACGTCTTTGAACCTCTTTCGTTGACCGCCACGCCTTCTTCTACCGTTTAGCAATTCACCATAAAGTGTACATTTAGGAAGGCGGTTATCATGCATACGATGAACGTGACCTGCCCATCTTAGGCGTGCTCATGAAATAAGCACCTCAATTGGAAGGCTGTTTGCTTTCCTGAGTACTTCCACGTTTGATATGTGATGGAACCAACGGATTTTCATCATACATCTGAGGTGTCTTTGCTGAAAACGTTCTAATTCTTTCACATGACGACGGTAAGTGACCCAGCTTTCACATCCATATAGCAGTGTTGGAATGACAACTGCTCTGTAGACAGCCATTTTGGTTGACAAAGCAAGGTCGCGGTTGCCAAATACTCTCTCTCTAAGTCCCCAGAGTTTGCTTTGTCATTAACAACGTTGCCTAAGTAATTGAACTGATCCACCACTTCAAGAGAATTTCCGTTAAGTGTAATGTCTATTTGGTTCACTTGATGGGGAGTTGACATAATCTTGGTCTTTCCAATGTTAACTTTAAATCCCAAGGAATCATAGCTCTGGGCATACACATCTAAAAGTTCTTGAAGCTCTTCCGGCGTAGAGGCTAAAAGTGCACAGTCATCCGCATACTGGAGATCACAAATGAATCGTGTGCGTGTCTTCGTGAAAGCTCTAAAGCGCCCTGTGTTAAAGAGACCGCCATCAGAACGTTATCTGAGACCTATTCCTCTGACTGTCAGTTTGTTGTCAACAATAATTTTTAGAGCAGTGGTAAACAAATTAAAAAGTAGGGGTGCCAGGACACATCCCTGCCTAACTCCAGTGAGGGTTTGGAAAGGTTCGGTTGCCTCATTATTATACATAACCTGGGCGTTGTTGTTTGTATGTAGACTGCGACATACTTCCACAAATTTTCTAGGGATACCTAAGCGGAGCATAATTTTCCAGAGCACTTCCCTGTCCACCGAGTCAAACGCCTTGGTTAAATCAATGAAGGCCATGTGAATTTCTCCTTGATATTCGAGTGCTTTTTCTTGAAGCTGTTTAAGTGTGAAGATTAAATCCGATGTGCCTCGGTTTGGTCTAAAGCCACTCTGTGTTTCAGGAAGTAACTTTTCCATAATAGGTGTTAGCCTATTTGCCATCGCTTTAGTGATTATCTTCCCTCCAACAGCCAGGAGAGCAATACCCCTGTAATTTCCACAGTCCGCAGCGCTCCCTTTGTTTTTGAAGAGGTTGATTAAAAGTGTATCACGAAATTCCTACGGAGCTTGACCACTTTCCCACACGACATCAAATAATTTTTTGAGGTAGGGTATGAGCTCTGACGACACAGCTTTAAAGATCTCAGCTGGGAGTGAGTCGGCGCCGGGAGATTTATTATTTTTTAGCTGCCCAATGGCGGTTAAGATCTCTTCCGTTGTTAGTGGTTTATCTAAGTCTTCGAAGGTGTCATATTGAGGGATAAGATTTATAATATCGTGATCGGCTTGACTTTGCTGGTTAAGAATGTTAAGTAGTGTTCTTTCCATCGGGCACTTATTTCCTGGTCTTCTTTGAGGAGATTTCCATTTAAATCTTTAATAGGGCACATATTTTTCCGACTGGGGCCGTACACTGCTTTTACTCCTTGAAAGAAATTCCTGTAGTCGTGTGAATCGGCGTACCTTTGAATTTCTCTGGCATTGCTTGCCCACCACTCGTTCTTTATTCTTCTGATTTCGCGTTGCGTTTCATACTTAGATTGGGTAAAAGCTTCTGCTTTTGATGAGTCGTTGGGGTGGTTGATAGCGTTTTGAAAGGCAATATGTTTGCGGTCAAGAAGTTCTTGTATAAAAGCTTCATTATCATTGAACCAGTCCTCCTGTTTTTTACTTGCTGCAGTGCCAAGAATTTCCTCACTCGCACTTTTTACACTGTCTTTAATTTGTGTCCAGGTAGTAGCGACATCTACAGAATTGGTTTCTTCTAGTGCACTCAAATTCTCTTGAACTTTTTTTAGCTGTTCGACGGTTTTGTTTTAGTGTGTATACATAAACGAAACATCTAAAAAAAAATTTTGGCGTTAGCTACCTACTCTACTACCCCATTGCCACACCCACCCTATTATTAAAGGGGGTGAAATAATTTAAAATGTGATTTAGTGTGTATACAAGAACGAAAGGTCTCAAAAATTTTTGTTGGCCACTCCCCCCCCCCCTACTATCACCCCTACACTATTATGAAAGGGAGTAAAACAAATAAAATGTGATTTAGTGTATACAAGAAAGAAACGTCTAAAAAAAATTTTTTGGCGTTAGCTACCCCCTCTAATACCCCCATTGCCACCCCCACCTTATTATTAAAGGGAGTAAAAAATTAAATTGGGTATTACTTTTGGGATTTAGTGTGTACAAGACTTGGATACAAAATCTGGATGTGGAAGTAGTGATTCCTTGAGCAGCGGTTTTATATTAGATGTTGATAGTCACTATAATCTGCCATTTTTGGGTCAGGCCTCTGTAGTTCATTTTCAGTATTGTGTGTGATTGCTGAAACCGATAAACCCATTTTCACAATAAGCCTATAATTAAGCAATAACGATGTACATCCTGTTTACAATGAATATGAAAATTTACCTTTTGTTAAAAGAAGACAAATTATTGCTTTACATAAAAAAATTCGACAACACAACGTAAATGGCAGATTACATGTCTTCTTATGTAAGTAAACAGAATGTAACGTATTACTTTAAATTGAAAAAATAGACTTGAATTAATTCATCACTAAATAGCACTATTTAGAATATAAACATGAATTGTACCACAAGCACAACTGTAATATTCATATTTTATATATTAAAAATATGAATTACATCTCTGTGGTATTTTATATTGGCAACTTTTTCTACGTTAAACCTAAAAGATCAGTCGAACGCATTCGGAGTGCCATAGGTATCTATATTCAATAAAGTTACCACTTCACTTACATTTAAATCATTTTAGTTGTTCATGGTGTATGCGATCTAAAATTTTTGAGTCAGGTACTTTCAATGATAATTTAGATTCCTTACTTCATGACACTTTTGATAGTTCCATGTAACAACAATTCTTCCTTACACTTGTATCCTTTCTGTTGTTAGTTGTGCTTGATAGCCTGTTTGAATCCCTGTTTAAATATTTTGTGAGATTGCTAGAAAAAAATATTTTCGCTATAGGCACATAAAAATAAGCCTTTCCTATGTACTATTGAGACCGATGAAGAAGTAATCGATTTTTTTGTTGGTTTCCTCGTTAGCTTGAACGGACATATTCCACATATGCCAAAGTTATTGTCGTTTATTGCAGCTGTTTTTCTTGGCCCGCAAGAACCCACTGTCCTACCTAGATTAGGAGTTTCTATCTACTTTCGGTTTAATTTTTGAATAGCGCCTTTGCTGTATTAAATTCCTATATTATGCGTTGTTGAAGCCAACCTTGCAAAAGTTTAGCTATGATATAACCTTTTTCTGCTTCACATAACACGTGGTAAGGCATAATGAAGTAATGAAAAAACATGTTTTTACTTAACATGGCCATGACACTGACAGTACAACGATAATATTGTGATTAATGCGCCGTCAATAGTTCTATAACCATTTTACAACGAGGAAACCAGTCGATTATTTTTTTGCCTATTTAGCTATTACTCTAAATAAAGAATATAAACAGTACAGAATATCTTAAATATGACTAAAATTAATTAAACTCAAGAGAGTACATCACTGAACAACACTAACGATAGAGAGACAGATGGAACATGGTGTTCCTCAGGGAACCATTCTTGGTCCTATTCTATTTACTCTTTATATAAATGATATTGTTCAGTGTGGAATTGTTCATGTTTGCAGATGATACAATATTGTATATAAGTGGTAATGATCTTAACCAGATGTATATAACTATAAATAAGGAATTAGCTGCATAAAACAAATGGCTGTGTGAAAATAGTTTAAGTCTTAATTTAAATAAATCAAAATACATGCTGATCGCTTTCTCGCCTTATTTATTTTTACGTACTGGTGGAATTTAACATTAGCTTTCCATAACTCAACCAGGACATATACACATAGACGATTACACAACGACCATTCCCTACGACACTGCCGCAGGTGAGGCTCGAACTCAGGAGTGGTACAGCCACTAGCTATGTTGTCTCTCGCACAACCTTGTCTAGTTAACTGCTACCAACTCGGTAACACATTAAAAACGCCACTATACAACCATACCCTAGCCGGGATTCGAACCCGGGGTCCCTTGATCTCAAGCCTAACACGTAAGCATTGAGTCAATGAGCCGGCGGCAGTAGTATATAAAACCTATTTAGCTACTATTTTAAATAAAAAAATATAAAAGGTACAGAATACCTCAAATATTGCTAAAATTAAGTAGACTTATGACAGTGACTGAACAACACTAATTAAAAGGCAAACATGTATTGTACCACAAGTATGATATCATATTTTAAATATTCAAAATATGACTGACATCTGTGGTATTTTATATCGGCAACTTTTTTCACGTTAAACTTAAAGATAACAGTCTAACGCACTCGGAGTGCCATTTGTATGAAATATTTAACAAAAATACTTACATTCATATCATGTCGAATGTTTACAGTAATGGTGCACTTGCGATAATAATTTAATATTCATATTCCACCATTTGTTTTTAGATATGCAATTTTATATTCCTTTCTTACAATTGACATATATTAATTTAATACAATTATAAGAAATACTGTGATAGACAGATGGAACATGGTGTTCTTCAGGGAACCACTCTTGGTCCTATTCTATTTACTCTTTATATCGGGTGACCCAGAAAGTCAACTAGAAATAGCAAATAAATGCTATTTCCAAGGTTATTTTTAATCCGATTTTAAATATGAAAAAAGCGCCTGAGAGAGAAATTACAGCTTTATAAGAAAATTGACCTAAATATACAGGGTGCTATTTAAAATAAGAAAGTTGTGGCAATTTTCGGCCGTACCAGAAGTAATTATTATCACCGAATGGCTGGTGAAAATGTGGCCATTAGTACATATTTGATTTCCCGAATTTCAGAATTTTATTTTTAAAAATGGGGGGTAGGTACTTTCTGGGTCACCCGGTATAAGTGGTAATGACCTTTACCAGATATATATCTAACTATTTTTTTTAAGGATATTGGCTTTGGACATAGTCCATTCAGCCACGAAATTATCTAACTATAAATAAGGAATTAACTGTATTAATAAATGGTTGTGTGTAAATAGTTTGCCTTAATTTAAATTTCTTAAAATAGGAAAAAATTATTGCAACAAATTTGTATATTGAGATAATTAATTATAAGCTTGAACGTGTTAAAGACAAATGTCTGGATATTATAATAAATGGGTACTTAAATAAAAACATCGTGACTAGATATTGTAAAAAAAATCAAAAAAGGTTTATTTTATGAGAAGAATAAGTAATAGCTTAACAATGAGCATAATAATCTTATTACATAAATCAAAAACAAGTTAAAAATATAAGAATATTGTTTTGCAAAATATTAATCTATACAAATAACATTGAAATTGTCACAAAAGTGAAATATTTTAGATTTTATTTCGACAATAATTTGAATTTTGAAGAACATTTGTATTATGTAAAAAATAAAATATCTAAAAAGCTTTTCCTTTTTCAAGAGTATCGAAATACTTGTCACTTATGACTAATATCACTGTATACAAATTTATTTGCAAACTTATTTCGATTACTGCTCTGGTATTTTATATCTTTTTCGAAAATATGTAGCATATCCTATACCTAAACCTAGCCGTTTCAGAGATATTTGACATTTTATAGAAAATTTGACAGGTGCAACGGTTTGCAAGAACCGTTATAAAATATCCTCATTTGCTTCTTGTCACATAAAAATAACACAAGGAGAACTATGTTCTACAACTGAAATAAATTCAATAATATCATACCAAGTGTTCCGTTTTTCGCGTTTCATTTTGTCAGCTTCAAACCGCGAAAACTTGTTTAGGTCAAATGGAACACCCTGTATTTTTTTACATCAAGATGTTGTGTAAAATTGAATTCCCTTTTTTCTGATATTAGCATTGTGGGGGTTAAAGTTACAACTTTTTGAAATATTTGCGATTTTATTAGAAATTCATGAATTGTTGTAATCATTTCATCAAAATAGCCATGATTAGAAACTATCAGTCATTATCTTATGTCAAAAAATATCAGCACGTTTAAATTACAGTCTCGAAGACTTTTTAAATTTGTTTATTATTTATGGAGAATGTGATAAAGTAATATCAAGAACTTGCAGCACATTTGCTACTCGATATCCAGAAAAACGGAAACCGTCACCAAACGTTGTAAAGCGCATACTGGACAATTTTAAAAATTATAACCCTGTCAAGGCAAAAATGCAAAGAAGAAAGCCTATTGTTGATGATGAAAACATTGAAATAGTCATTCTGGGATATTTTCATGCATTTCCCAGGATGTCATTAAGACAAGCTGCTCTGGAATCGGGACTATGCAAGGATTCAATTCACAGAATCTTATTAAAACATAAGTTTTACCCGTTTTCATCCCATATGGTTCAAGAATTAAAAGAAACAGATTTCCTAAGAAGACAGAATTTTTGTGAGTTTATTTTAATAAGGTCTGAGGGTCACGATTCTTATTTGGGGAATATTATATGGACAGATGAAGCAACATTTACTAAAAATGGACTTTTTAATAGACACAATTCGCATTATTGGAGTGACTCAAATCCTCATATGTTCAGAGAGCGAAACTTTCAGGAAAGTTGGCAGTTCAATGTTTACTGTGCCATAAGAAACGATAGAGTGGTGGTATTACAATTTTATCAGGTAAATTTAAACGGTAAATTAAATTTTCTCTTCTGCTAATATGTACAGGTAAATTTTTGTTTTTTTTTTTAGGTGAAAGATATCTGAATATCTTACAAAATTTGAATAATAACTATTTAGAAAATTTACCTCTCGCCGAACATAGAAACATTTTTTATCAGCACGACAGTGCTCCCCCACATAACGCATATTTAATTAATAATTATTTACAAGAAACTTTTTATGATCAATGGATTGCCAATAATGGACCTTTCTTATGGCCTCCTCGCTCGCCCGATTTATCAGTTCTGGATTATTTTATTTGGGGAACTATTAAAAATAAAGTTTATGAGAGCCCATTAACAACCATTGAAGATTGTATGCAAAGAGTAAGAAATGCATTTCAAAACATATCACAGGATTCAATTAGAAAAGCTAATGAGGAACTAATCCGAAGGTGCGAAAAATGTGTCGAGGTTAGAGGGCGGAATATTGAGCAATTATTAAATTAAAATGAAATCATATTTTAAGTTGATCTTATCTCTGCTATTTTGGTTCATGCCATATCTTCAATTCGATTAATACGCATGTTACAGTGTTAGTGTTATTTTGCGTTTTTGTGGATATCGAGTAGCAAATGTGCTGCAAGTTCTTGATATTACTTTATCACATTCTCCGTAAATAATAAACAAATTTAAAACGTTTTTGTTGGTATAATGTAAACGTGCTGGCATTTTTTAACATAAGATAATGACTGATTGTTTCTAATCATGGCTATTTTGATGAAATGATTACAACAATTCATGAATTTTTAATAAAATCGCAAATATTTCAAAAAGTTGTAACTTTAACCCCCACAATGCTAATATCAGAAAGGAGGGAATTCAATTTTACACAACTTGACGTAAAAAAATACAGGGTGTCCCATTTGACCTAAACAAGTTTTCGCGGTTTGAAGTTGACAAAATGTAACGCGAAAAACGGTATGATACTACTGAATTTATTTCAGTTGTAGAATAGTTCTCCTTGTGTTCTTTTTACGTGACAAGAAGCAAATGAAGATCTTTTACACGAAGAAAGTTATAACGGTTCTTGCAGTGCAAACCGTTGCACCTGTCAAATTCTTTATAATTGTCAAATATCTCTGAAACGGCTAGGTTTAGGTATAGGATATGCTACATATTTTCGACTCAGAATTTTATGCTCTTTTCGAAAACTCTAAAATATATAGGGTATTCCATTTGAAATAGACAAGTTGGTATCGACTTCCGGTATAAGCGGAAGTGCCAGCTGCTTGTAATTATTTTAGTTGGATTGGCTACACCGACATTATTTCTGATGCGTACTTTTCTCTATATCGATCGATTCAGTTCCCGATGAGACACCCTCTATATATATTCCTTACGTTTCTAATATGTTTTGTGCGTTTTATATTATATTGTGTTGTCTTTGCTACTAAAGTCTATCTATGTATCTGCCAACCAAGGTGGTATTATAAGAAAATGATCAATATTAATTTTAAAGTAACTTCGCTATCACAATGACACTAAAGAATTCAATGTCCTCCTTTGTGATCATAAATATAAAACAACATTCAAAATAAATTTGAAAGGCTCACCTTACCAGCAACTAGGTCCTTTTTACACTAAACTATATATAGAAAATCCGAAGTAGCACAAAATTGAACCATCACGACACTACAATTTATATTTTCATTATTCCTGTCCGCTGAACTGCTTCGTGCGAGAGCTAAAAAGAAAATAATGCTATATGAGATCAGTTAATAAATGAATAAACTTCGCAAATAATTACAATTCTGTATCCCCTAAAATTTCATTGGTAGCATATTAAAAATAAGTTTTTTTTCCTTTTCCGTACACCAATGAGATAAAGGGTTGTAATCAAAGGGAATGAAGAATTAGTAATATATTCAAATATTTATTCTAATGTAGGCAGTTCTTAAACGTCTTTTTTAATTATTTCAACGAGTAAACAAAATTCGAGAATGACTTAAAAAATAATTATTTATAATTCTTTTAGGATGTCCACCTATTTTTATTTTCCTCTTTGTCTGTCAACAAACTCGCCAGCGCCGGTACAGCCAATCAATTACATTCAATAATAATTCTGTTATCTTATGTTCCTATGAAATAAGATGCGTTGACAAATTTTCCTCATGCCTGAGATATGAATTAATGTTATTTTAAACAGTAAGCTGTTCTTATCAATATATAGTACAGGTAAGAACAGATAATTTACAAGTGATCAACATGCTATTAAGTTACCTCTTTTTTCACAAATATATAACACATGTACTGTGAGCCACAAAATTAATGTTAATGAATACGAAATAATAGAAAATAATCATAAGTAAAAAAATGAAAATGATATATCAAAAATTGCACCGATTTGTCTTCAGTCATAGAGATTAATAAAATGCGAATGGTAAAATATAACCAGTCAGTCCTACGGGAAATTCTAATTACAAATATTCACATAAATATACAGGGTGTGCAATTAGTGTTCCCTCGAAAGATTGTGCAAAAACTTTTTTAACAAAACTTCTAATGCTTCACCTTTACTACAGCATACAATTATTTTCAATTATACAAGGTGCCACAAAAGCGAGTTACACAAAAATGTATGATATTTTAAATAGAACACCCTATATTTTGTCCTGTATTACACAATTAACAATTATAAAACGATTTATTTCCTGTTTTTTTTTTGGCAATTTACAAACATTCTTTTCACTGCCATATCTCCTCGATTTATTAATTGTTTTTTACTAACAATGTAGGACCTTACTTGATAATGATGCGCTTACTGAAAAACATTTTAAAATTATTATTATACCGGTACTCCAAAATATTTATTTACATTTTTAGATTTTAATGCTAAAATAAAGAACACAAAATTTACGCAAAAATTATTTGAAATAATCATATCTCAAAAACCGTTTGAAATAAAAATAAAGTCCATGATATTAAAATATGAGGAATTGTATGTTTTATTCATTCATGTAAAAAAAATTATAAGCATTCCATTTAAGAAAATTGAGAAGAATTAAATATTAAGAAATGCAACAAATATTTTGGACTCACGGTATAATAATAATTTATTTAAAAATTGTTTTTCAGTAAATACACCAAACAATAACTTATACTAAATACCTAATGTACCAAAATGTATCTATACCGAGCTGCGGCCTGACAAAACGTGTGGAAAAAGTATACATTTTTAACTAATGTGCTTAACTTATTTTACCTCTTTGCATTCATTTTCATAAAGGAGAATGATCAATAAATATAATGATTTTTTTAAATTTTGTTTTAATAAAACTAAAGGCTTTATAAAAAAATACTGAAATGATTGTGAGCAGAAAAGTCTTATTATTCTTGACAATTTTAAATTATTATTAATGTTATTAAGATAAATAACAAATGAACATTTTTGCGACTCACCCATATGTACGTTTTCATAATTACACGCGCTGCAAACTGAATAGATAACAGGAAAATGATGAAGTCAGCAGTTAATCCACTTAAATAGGGCCCCAATACTATTTAAAATAAAATATCATGGCACTGTTTAGGCGCCTTAAAAATTACACTAAGTTTCCTCCAACCACAGATGCTAATAAATATTTTAAAGTTTGAGCCATTCCTTCAAAAGCGCCCCGAGTGGTTTTGAAAGAAGCAATAAAATAGTTACACTTTTAAATACGTAGCTAAGTTTATATATCCGCATATTATTGGTGTACGCATACAAATGATTTATTATCTACCTTAGACATATAATCTCGATATCCACCAGCTAACTCACATCACTTTTCATACATACACACTGAAAACTGAACTATAGTTGCGTGAGTCGACGGGGAACACGTCTTAATATGACTAAATGAAAATCGTATACCAACTAAAGTAAAGTGAGTCAAAGTTTAGGGACATCAAAGACTGCACTGATTTGCTGTTAATCGTATAGCCTAGTCAAAATGTCTTGAGGGTAAATTAAGATAAATGTTAACAGGTAACAAACAAATTTTAATATCTATTTGAAAAAAGAAGGTAAAGGAAAATTTTACTTTGAATCGACTTATTCATGTGGAAGATACTTTAATTAAAATTTTGTTTTATTAAATTTTCCTTTTTCCGTCGTTTCTTACGTGGGTGTTTAAGAGGGATCTAGAACAGAACATCGAAATTAATCAAACGATATCTGTACTGTTTAAAAAAGTGACCTGTAGTCGTTGGTCAGCTCCAATTATTGTTCAATGTATGGTTTTACACAACCCAGAGTAACAGTACATTAATTTAATTATAATAATATATATATTTAATTGAGACCTTAGCCAGAAAATGAAATAATATTAACAATTGCTAACCTACTAGGGAAAATATTTACAAATTTATTTCATTTTCTGTTTCCAGGCAACACCACAAAGAGGTTAACCTCTATTGCCTAAATTTAAAACTATTTATTTAATAAAAAATATGTTTATTAATTCTAATACTACAAAAGTATTTGCTTATTGAATATCATATTTGCTTCAACCAAATTTATACATCACGTAATATAAATATTAAATATAAAATAAATAAATATAAAACAAACAATAAATTAATTTTTTTCAATTTATAGCTACATTAACTAAAAATTCAATGTCAAATATTGGACACTAAGCACTGCACTGGACTCACATTTCGCCAATTAAACCTTTCTCATCTGGAGGTTTACTAAATCGGCTTTAGTAATTCTTAGATAATGTTAACTTAGGTTGCAAAAAATCACCCCTTACGGGAATTTAGCGCTGGTTTTTCGTTTTTAACTTGTAAACTGTGCGTTGGAAGAGAAAAAAGTTTAGGAAATTGAAAATGTCTCGTAAAATTTTATATAAAAAAATATCGTATTGACCTTGTAGCTTATCCCCCCTCTATTTCGCAGTAACAGCGCCCAAACTGATGGGCAGTTTGGAGGACACAGGTAAAAATCGATCTTACACGAAATTTCACAGCAAAATATTTCGAAATCGGTTACTTGAACGAGAAAAATACCCAAGAATGAATTTATAGAGCGAAATTTTCTCTATAAGATGCATGTCTAGCAGGTGTTGACACAAGTGATTTTTATTTACTTTTCCTCTTTTTCCGCAAAGATGTGTCTTTCAGTTTGAGCTCGTTTCCACACCACCCTTGAGGTAGAGCTCTCGGTGCGTTTTTTTTAAAGTGGTTTCCCCTGTAGGCCTATTCCACTAAAATTCTGTCCGATTTCACTAACTAGAGGTTTCTTCACCGACGAACTGTTTTTCAAATTCCGAATTTAAACATCCTAGCCCATCGCAATTAGAGCACATTGTTGAGCAGCGCAGTCCAACCTTAGCACAACATCCCGTTGGCGATAAGCATAGCTTAATTCAACTAGAGTGTGACGTGTACTTTTTAAAACACAGTACTAGGCCTAACTCTAGTTGAGCCAAACTTGCTGAAGCTGAATGACAACACACTTCCCAATATTAGTTCTATTTTTGCACTGATGATGAAAATAACAAGTTTAATCCAACTAGCGTACATCCGATGCTCTTCCATATATAGTATCAGCTGTACGATAGTCGGCTCAAACCTGTTCCAGTTAGTTTCACAAGACGTCGTGTATAAAAACGGTTTCTTTAAATGGGAAATGTAACAAACAATTATATCTATCTAGAACAGAATACCTAGATTAATCAAGCGATATTTACTCTGTTTAAAAAAGTGACCAGTAGTCGTTGGTCAGCTCCAATTATTGTTCAAAGTATGGTTTTACACAACCCAGAGTAACAGTAAATTAATTTAATTATAATAATATATATATTTAATTGAGACCTTAGCCAGAAAATGAAATAATACTAACAATTGATAACCTACTAGGGAAAATATTTACAAATTTATTTCATTTTCTGTTTCTAGGCAACACCACAAAGAGGTTAACCTCTATTGCCTAAATTTAAAACTATTTATTTAATAAAAAATATGTTTATTAATTGTAATACTACAAAAGTATTTACTTATTGAATATCATATTTGCTTCAAACAAATTTATACATCACGTAATATAAATATGAAATATAAAATAAATAAATATAAAACACACAAGAAATAAATTTTTATCAATTTATAGCTACATTAACCAAAAATTCAATGTCAAATATTGGACACTAAGCACTGCACTGGACTCACATTTCGCCAATTAAACCTTTCTCATCTGGAGGTTTACTAAATCGGCTTTAGTAATTCTTAGATAATGTTAACTTAGGTTGCAAAAAATCACCCCTTACGGGAATTTAGCGCTGGTTTTTCGTTTTTAACTTGTAAACTGTGCGTTGGAAGAGAAAAAAGTTTAGGAAATTGAAAATGTCTCGTAAAATTTTATATAAAAAAATATCGTATTGACCTTGTAGCTTATCCCCCATCTATTTCGCAGTAACAGCGCCCAAACTGATGGGCAGTTTGGAGGACACAGGTAAAAATCGATCTTACACGAAATTTCACAGAAAAATATTTCAAAATCGGCTACTTGAACGAGAAAAATACCCAAGAATGAATTTATAGAGCGAAATTTTCTCTATAAGATGCATGTCTAGCAGGTGTTGACACAAGTGATTTTTATTTACTTTTCCTCTTTTTCCGCAAAGATGTGTCTTTCAGTTTGAGCTCGTTTCCACACCACCCTTGAGGTAGAGCTCTCGGTGCGTTTTTTTTAAAGTGGTTTCCCCTGTAGGCCTATTCCACTAAAATTCTGTCCGATTTCACTAACTAGAGGTTTCTTCACCGACGAACTGTTTTTCAAATTCCGAATTTAAACATCCTAGCCCATCGCAATTAGAGCACATTGTTGAGCAGCGCAGTCCAACCTTAGCACAACATCCCGTTGGCGATAAGCATAGCTTAATTCAACTAGAGTGTGACGTGTACTTTTTAAAACACAGTACTAGGCCGAACTCTAGTTGAATCAAACATGCTGAAGGTGAATGACATCACACTTGCCAATATTAGTTCTGTTTTTAAACCGATGAAGAGCATACCAAGCTTAATCCAACTAGCGTACATCCGATGCTCTTTCACAAGATGTCGTGTATAAAAACGGTTTCTTTAAATGGGAAATGTAACAAACAATTATACCTATCTAGAACAGAATACCTTGATTAATCAAGCGATATTTGCGCTAGTTAAAAAAGTGACCAGTAGTCGTTGGTCAGCTCCAATTATTGTTCAATGTATGGTTTCACACAACCCAGAGTAACAGTAAATTAATTTAATTATAATAATATATATATTTAATTGAGACCTTAGCCAGAAAATGAAATAATATTAACAATTGCTAACCTACTAGGGAAAATATTTACAAATTTATTTCATTTTCTGTTTCCAGGCAACACCACAAAGAGGTTAACCTCTATTGCCTAAATTTAAAACTATTTATTTAATAAAAAATATGTTTATTAATTCTAATACTACAAAAGTATTTGCTTATTGAATATCATATTTGCTTCAACCAAATTTATACATCACGTAATATAAATATTAAATATAAAATAAATAAATATAAAACAAACAATAAATTAATTTTTTTCAATTTATAGCTACATTAACTAAAAATTCAATGTCAAATATTGGACACTAAGCACTGCACTAGACTCGCATTTCGCCAATTAAACCTTTTTCATCTGGAGGTTTACTAAATCGGCTTTAGTAATTCTTAGATAATGTTAACTTAGGTTGCAAAAAATCACACCTTACGGGAATTTAGCGCTGGTTTTTCGTTTTTAACTTGTAAACTGTGCGTTGGAAGAGAAAAAAGTTTAGGAAATTGAAAATGTCTTGTAAAATTTTATAAAAAAAAATATCGTATTGACCTTGTAGCTTATCCCCCATCTATTTCGCAGTAACAGCGCCCAAACTGATGGGCAGTTTGGAGGACACAGGTAAAAATCGATCTTACACGAAATTTCACAGCAAAATATTTCAAAATCGGCTACTTGAACGAGAAAAATACCCAAGAATGAATTTATAGAGCGAAATTTTCTCTATAAGATGCATGTCTAGCAGGTGTTGACACAAGTGATTTTTATTTACTTTTCCTCTTTTTCCGCAAAGATGTGTCTTTCAGTTTGAGCATGTTTCCACACCACCCTTGAGGTAGAGCTCTCGGTGCGTTTTTTTTAAAGTGGTTTCCCCTGTAGGCCTATTCCACTAAAATTCTGTCCGATTTCACTAACTAGAGGTTTCTTCACCGACGAACTGTTTTTCAAATTCCAAATTTAAACATCCTAGCCCATCACAATTAGAGCACATTGTTGAGCAGCGCAGTCCAACCTTAGCACAACATCCCGTTGGCGATAAGCATAGCTTAATTCAACTAGAGTGTGACGTGTACTTTTTAAAACACAGTACTAGGCCGAACTCTAGTTGAATCAAACATGCTGAAGGTGAATGACATCACACTTGCCAATATTAGTTCTGTTTTTGAACTGATGAAGAGCATACCAAGCTTAATCCAACTAGCGTACATCCGATGCTCTTTCACAAGATGTCGTGTATAAAAACGGTTTCTTTAAATGGGAAATGTAACAAACAATTATACCTATCTAGAACAGAATACCTTGATTAATCAAGCGATATTTGCGCTAGTTAAAAAAGTGACCAGTAGTCGTTGGTCAGCTCCAATTATTGTCCAATGTATGGTTTCACACAACCCAGAGTAACAGTAAATTAATTTAATTATAATAATATATATATTTAATTGAGACCTTGGCCAGAAAATGAAATAATATTAACAATTGCTAACCTACTAGGGAAAATATTTACAAATTTATTTCATTTTCTGTTTCCAGGCAACACCACAAAGAGGTTAACCTCTATTGCCTAAATTTAAAACTATTTATTTAATAAAAAATATGTTTATTAATTCTAATACTACAAAAGTATTTGCTTATTGCATATCATATTTGCTTCAAACAAATTTATACATCACGTAATATAAGTATTAAATATAAAATAAATAAATATAAAACACACGATAAATAAATTTTTATCAATTTATAGCTACATTAACCAAAAATTCAATGTCAAATATTGGACACTAAGCATTGCACTGGACTCGCAATTCGCCAATTAAACCTTTCTCATCTGGAGGTTTACTAAATCAGCTTTAGTAATTTTTAGATAATGTTAACCTAGGTTGCAAAAAACCACCCCTTACGGGCATTTAGCGCTGGTTTTTCGTTATTAACTTATAAACTGTGCGTTGGAAGAGAAAAAAGTTTAGGAAATAGAAAATGACTCGTTAAATTTTATATAAAAAAATATCATATTGATCTTGTAGCTTATCCCCCATCTATTTCGCAGTAACAGCACCCAAATTGAGGAGCAGTTTGGAGGACACAGTTAAAAATCGATCTTACACGAAATTTCACAGCAAGATATTTCGAAATCGGTTACTTGAACGAGAAAAATACCTAAGAATGAATTTATAGAGCGACATTTTCTCTATAAGACGCATGCCTAGCAGGTGTTGACACAAGTGATTTTTATTTCTTTTTTCTTTTCTTCCGCAAAGATGTGTCTTTCAGTTTGAGCTCGTTTCCACACCACCCTTGAGGTAGAGCTCTCGGTGCGTTTTTTTTTAAGTGGTTTCCCCTGTAGGCCTATTCCACTAAAATTCTGTCCGATTTCACTAACTAGAGGTTTCTTCATCGACGAACTGTTTTCCAAATTCCGAATTTAAACATCCTAGCCCATCGCAATTAGAGCACATTGTTGAGCAGCGCAGTCCAACCTTAGCACAACTTCCCGTTGGCGATAAGCATAGCTTAATTCAACTAGAGTGTGACGTGTACTTTTTAAAACACAGTACTAGGCCTAACTCTAATTGAGCCAAATTTGCTGAAGCTGGATGACAACACACTTCCCAATATTAGTTCTATTTTTGCACTGATGATGAAAATAACAAGTTTAATCCAACTAGCGTACATCCGATGCTCTTCCACATATAGTATCAGCTGTACGATAGTCGGCTCAAACCTGTTCCAGTTAGTTTCACAAGATGTCGTGTATAAAAACGGTTTCTTTAAATGGGAAATGTAACAAACAATTATATCTATCTAGAACAGAATACCTAGATTAATCATGCGATATTTGCGCTGTTTAAAAACGTGACCAGTAGTCGTTAGTCAGTTCCAGTTATTGTTCAAGGTATGGTTTTATACAACCCAGAGTAACAATAAATTAAGTTGATTAATAATATTATACATTTAATTGAGAGCCTAGCCAGAAAATGAGGTGGTATCAACAATTGCTGACCCACTAATTTATAACTTTTAGTTCATTTTCTGTTTCCGGGCAATAGCACGTTGAGGATATTAGTCTCTATTGCCCAAATTTAGAACTATTTGTTGAATAGAAAATATATTTATTAATTCCATTACTACAAAAGTATTTATTTATTGAGTCTTATCATAGTTGCTTCAAAAGTTCCCATCTCATTCAGGAACGGAAAATTCTTTTTTTGCAAAAAACCACCCCTTACGGGAATTTACCGCTGATTTTTCATTTTTATCTTGTAAACCGTGCGTTGGAAGAGAAAGAAGTATAGGAAATAGAAAATGTTTCGTTAAATTCTATATAAAAAATAACCCATTGACCTTGTAGCTTATCATCACCTATTCCACAGTAGCAGCGCCGAAACTGGTGGGTAGTTTGGAGGCCACAGGTAAAAGTCGATCTTACACGAAGTTTCACGGCAAAATATTTCAAAATCGGTTACTTGAACGAAAATAACCAGTAATGAATTTATAGAGCGGAATTTTCTCTACAAGATGCATGTCTAGCAGGTGTTGACACAAGTGATTTTTATTTATTTTTCCTTTTTTTCCGCAAAGATGTGTCTTTCAGTTTGAGCTCGTTTCCACACCACCCTTGAGGTAGAGCTCTCGGTGCGTTTTTTTAAAGTGGTTTCCCCTGTAGGCCTATTCCACTAAAATTCTGTCCGATTTCACTAACTAGAGGTTTCTTCAAATTCCGAATTTAAACATCCTAGCCCATGGCAATTAGAGCACATTGTTGAGCAGCGCAGTCCAACCTCATGACCAGTACTTTTTAAAACACAGTACTAGGCCGAACTCTAGTTGAGTCAAACTTGCTGAAGGTGAATGACATCACACTTGCCAATATTAGTTCTGTTTTTGAACTGATGAAGAGCATACCAAGCTTAATCCAACTAGCGTACATCCGATGCTCTTCCACATATAGTATCAGCTGTACGATAGTCGGATCAAACCTGTTTATGTTAGTTTCACAACATGTGTCCTGTATACGTGTAATATTAAACCACCTAGACAATTATTAAAAAATTGTACCAGCGTACATCCGACACTATTTCAAATACAGTGTTAGAGACCGCAAACGGTAAAGCAAATTATACTGCAATTTCAACTGTATATTTAAAGCTAGCGTGGACTGTGTACTAAAGAATAACAATTATGAATACCAAAAACCAAAATTTAATGTACGACATTTGACAGATAACAGTAGCTTACCTATTTCGTGTAGAATTTAAGGAATAATTTGCCCTTCTGGTTTCGGCCGGCCGGCGCTATGAAGTAGACAGGGCATTAAACCAAAAGCTTTCAAAAACAGCGTTTTTCTTTCTCCACAGCACATCAGCTGTACAATAGTCACATCAAATCAGTTCAAGTTATTTACAAAAGCTGTCTTCTGCAAATGTGTTCTTCAGATGTCTTCTTTGAGTAGGAAGAATAACATACAATCGATCCTTACATTAAATATGTTAGCGTAACTCTTTCCGTTGACGATGAGCATAGTTTGAACAAACTGTGCTGTGACATTACTTTTTCAAACACAGTATGATGCCACAACACAGATTCATCAAGCTAGCTGAAAATGAATCGCATCACACTTGTAAACATTAGATCCTTTTTTCGAACTGACGAGGAGCATAGTAAGTTTAATCTAAGTAGAATGAGATAATTACTTTATTAAATATAGTATTTCAAATACAGTATTAGCCCAGTAGTCCATGCAAATTAGACATTTTAAAAGAAATAATTTTTAAAGAAATAATATTTGAGATGTATATCTCGATATAGTTAGAAATGGGTATACGAAAATTTCCCATTCCAGTCAGGAACGGAAAGGTCCTTTTTGCAAAAAACACCCCTTACGGGGATTTAACGCTGATTTTTCAATTTTATCTTGTAAACCGTGCGTTGGAAGAGAAGAAAGCATAGGAAATTAAAATATTATCGTTAATTTCTGTATAAAA
Source organism: Leptura quadrifasciata (assembly GCA_963675555.1). Taxonomy (NCBI): domain Eukaryota; kingdom Metazoa; phylum Arthropoda; class Insecta; order Coleoptera; family Cerambycidae; genus Leptura; species Leptura quadrifasciata. The sequence goes on along the minus strand of OY776682.1, from coordinate 52,533,820 downwards.
AAATGTCCTATTGACCTTGCAGCTTATCCACATGTATTTCGTAGTAACAGCGTTCAAACTGAGGGCACAGGTAAAAATCGATCTTACGCGAAGCTTCACAGCAAATATCTCAAAACCGGTTACCTAACGAGAAAAATGCTAAAGAATAAATTTATAGAGCAGAATTTTCTCTATAATATGAATGTCTAATGGGTTTTGACGCAAGTGATTTTTATTTATGTTCCCCTTTTTCCACAAAGATGGATTTTTCAATTTGAGCTCGTTTCCACACCACCCATGAGGTAGAGCTCTCGGTGCGTTTTTTTTAAATGGTTTCCCCTGTGGGCCTATTCCACTAAAATTCTGTCCGATTTCACTAACTAGAGGTTTCTTCAAATTCCGAATTTAAACATCCCAGCCCATGGCAATTAGAGCACATTGTTGACCAGCGCAGTCCAACCTCATGACCAGTACTTTTTAAAACACAGTACTAGGCCGAACTCTAGTTGAGTCAAACTTGCTGAAGCTGAATGACATCACACTTGCCAATATTATTTCTATTTTTGCACTGGTGATGAGCATAACAAGCTTAATCCAACTGGCGTACATCCGATGCTCTTCCACATATAGTATCAGCTGTACGATAGTCGGCTCAAACCTGTTCCAGTTAGTTTCATAAGATGTCGTCTATAAAAACGGCTTCTTTAAATGAGAAATGTAACAAACAATTATATCTATCTAGAACAGAATGCCTTGGTTAATCAAGCGATATTTGCGCTAGTTAAAAAAGTGACCAGTAGTCGTTGGTCAGCTCCAATTATTGTTCAACGTATGGTTTTACACAACCCAGAGTAACAGTAAATTAATTTAATTATAATAATATATATATTTAATTGAGACCTTAGCCAGAAAATGAAATAATACTAACAATTGCTAACCTACTAGGGAAAATATTTACCAATTTATTTCATTTTCTGTTTCTAGGCAACACCACAAAGAGGTTAACCTCTATTGCCTAAATTTAAAACTATTTATTTAATAAAAAATATGTTTATTAATTCTAATACTACAAAAGTATTTGCTTATTGAATATCATATTTGCTTCAAACAAATTTATACATCACGTAATATAAATATTAAATATAAAATAAATAAATATAAAACACACAATAAATAAATTTTTATAGCTACATTAACCAAACATTCAATGTCAAATATTGGACACTAAGCACTGCACTGGACTCGCATTTCGCCAATTAAACCTTTCTCATCTGGAGGTTTAATAAATCAGCTTTAGTAATTTTTAGATAATGTTAACTTAGATTGCAAAAAAACCACCCCTTACAGGAATTTAGCGCTGGGTTTTCGTTTTTAACTTGTAAACTGTGCATTGGAAGAGAAAAAAGTTTAGGAAATAGAAAATGTCTCGTTAAATTTTATATAAAAAAATATCGTATTGATCTTGTAGCTTATCCCCCATCTATTTCGTAGTAACAGCGCCCAAAAAAATACCCAAGAATGAATTTATAGAGCGGCATTTTCTCTATAAGATGCATGTCTAGCAGGTGTTGACACAAGTGATTTTTATTTATTTTTCCTTTTTTTTCCGCAAAGATGCGTCTTTCAGTTTGAGCTCGTTTCCACACCACCCTTGAGGTAGAGCTCTCGGTGCGTTTTTTTTAAGTGGTTTCCCTTGTAGGAATATTCCACTAAAATTCTGTCCGATTTCACTAACTAGAGGTTTCTTCACCGACGAGCTGCTCTTCAAATTCCGAATTTAAACATAATAGCCCATCGCAATTAGAGAATATTGTTGAGCAGCGCAGTCCAACCTTAGCACAACATCCCGTTGGCAATAAGCATAGCTTAATTCAACTAGAGTGTGACCTGTACTTTTTAAAACACAGTACTAGGCCTAACTCTAGTTGAGCCAAACTTGCTGAAGCTGAATGACATCACACTTGCCAATATTAGTTCTATTTTTGCGCTGATGATGAACATAACAAGCTTAATCCAACTAGCGTACATCCGATGCTCTTTCACATATAGTATCAGCTGTACGATAGTCGGCTCAAACCTGTTCCAGTCAGTTTCACAAGATGTCGTGTATATAAACGGTTTCTTTAAATGGGAAATGTAACAAACAATTATATCTATCTAGAACAGAATACCTAGATTAAACAAGCGATATTTACTCTGTTTAAAAAAGTGACCAGTAGTCGCTGGTCAGCTCCAATTATTGTTCAATGTATGGTTCTACACAACCCAGAGTAACAGTAAATTAATTTAATTATAATAATATATATATTTAATTGAGACCTTAGCCAGAAAATGAAATAATATTAACAATTGCTAACCTACTAGGGAAAATATTTACAAATTTATTTCATTTTCTGTTTCCAGGCAACACCACAAAGAGGTTAACCTCTATTGCCTAAATTTAAAACTATTTATTTAATAAAAAATATGTTTATTAATTTAAAAAAAAAAACACCACAGAAATTAGACAACCCCCAATTCCAGAAGCCCAGGCTTGTGCGGAAGAGGGTTACACATTGAAAAAACGCGGACATACAACCATTTCCTCCGACAGTGCCGGAGCCAGGATTCGAACCCGGTGATGCGATGTCCGTGTCATTAATCGCGATTGCCACCTCGCGCCTTAACCCACTTGGCTATCGACCAGACATCTAATACTACAAAAGTATTTGCTTATTGAATATCATATTTGCTTCAAACAAATTTATACATCACGTAATATAAATATTAAATATAAAATAAATAAATATAAAACACACAATAAATAAATTTTTATCAATTTATAGCTACATTAACCAAAAATTCAATGTCAAATATTGGACACTAAGCACTGCACTGGACTCGCATTTCGCCAATTAAACCTTTCTCATCTGGAGGTTTAATAAATCAGCTTTAGTAATTTTTAGATAATGTTAACTTAGGTTGCAAAAAAACCACCCCTTACAGGAATTTAGCGCTGGATTTTCGTTTTTAACTTGTAAACTGTGCATTGGAAGAGAAAAAAGTTTAGGAAATAGAAAATGTCTCGTTAAATTTTATATAAAAAAATATCGTATTGATCTTGTAGCTTATCCCGCATCTATTTCGCAGTAACAGCGCCCAAATTGAGGGGCAGTTTGGAGGACACAGGTAAAAATCGATCTTACATGAAATTTCACAGCAAAATATTTCAAAATCGGCTACTTGAACGAGAAAAATACCCAAGAATGAATTTATAGAGCGAAATTTTCTCTATAAGATGCATGTCTAGCAGGTGTTGACACAAGTGATTTTTATTTCCTTTTCCTTTTTTACGCAAAGATGTGTCTTTCAGTTTGAGCTCGTTTCCACACCACCCTTGAGGTAGAGCTCTCGGTGCGTTTTTTTTAAAGTGGTTTCCCCTGTAGGCCTATTCCACTAAAATTCTGTCCGATTTCACTAACTAGAGGTTTCTTCATCGACGAACTGTTTTTCAAATTCCGAATTTAAACATCCTAGCCCATCGCAATTAGAGCACATTGTTGAGCAGCGCAGTCCAACCTTAGCATAACATCCCGTTGGCGATAAGCATAGCTTAATTCAACTAGAGTGTGACCTGTACTTTTAAAACACAGTACTAGGCCTAACTCTAGTTGAGCCAAACTTGCTGAAGCTGAATGACATCACACTTGCCAATATTAGTTCTATTTTTGCACTGATGATGCACATAACAAGCTTAATCCAACTAGCGTACATCCGATGCTCTTTCACATATAGTATCAGCTGTACGATAGTCGGCTCAAACCTGTTCCAGTTAGTTTCACAAGATGTCGTGTATAAAAACGGTTTCTTTAAATGGGAAATGCAACAAACAATTATATCTATCTAGAACAGAATACCTAGATTAATCAAGCGATATTTAATCTGTTTAAAAAAGTGACCAGTAGTCGCTGGTCAGCTCCAATTATTGTTCAATGTATGGTTTTACACAACCCAGAGTAACAGTAAATTAATTTAATTATAATAATATATATATTTAATTGAGACCTTAGCCAGAAAATGAAATAATATTAACAATAGCTAACCTACTAGGGAAAATATTTACAAATTTATTTCATTTTCTGTTTCCAGGAACACCACAAAGAGGTTAACCTCTATTGCCTAAATTTAAAACTATTTATTTAATAAAAAATATGTTTATTAATTTTAATACTACAAAAGTATTTGATTATTGAATATCATATTTGCTTCAAACAAATCTATACATCACGTAATATAAATATTAAATATAAAATAAATAAATATAAAATAAATAAATATAAAACACACAATATATAAATTTTTATCAATTTATAGCTACATTAACCAAAAATTCAATGGACTCGCATTTCGCCAATTAAACCTTTCTCTTCTGGAGGTTTACTAAATCAGCTTTCGTAATTTTTAGATAATGTTAACCTTGGTTGCAAAAAACCACCCCTTACGGGCATTTAGCGCTGGTTTTTCGTTATTAACTTGTAAACTGTGCGTTGGAAGAGAAAAAAGTTTAGGAAATAGAAAATGACTCGTTAAATTTTATATAAAAAAATATCGTATTGATATTGTAGCTTATCCCCCATCTATTTCGCAGTAACAGCGCCCAAATTGAGGAGCAGTTTGGAGGACACAAGTAAAAATCGATCTTACACGAAATTTCACAACAAGATATTTCGAAATCGGTTACTTGAACGAGAAAAATACCCAAGAATGAATTTATAAAGCGACATTTTCTCTATAATACGCATGTCTAGCAGGTGTTGACACAAGTGATTTTTATTTCTTTTTTCTTTTTTTCCGCAAAGATGTGTGTTTCAGTTTGAGCTCGTTTCCACACCACCCTTGAGGTAGAGCTCTCGGTGCGTTATTTTTAAAGTGGTTTCCCCTGTAGGCCTATTCCACTAAAATTCTGTCCGATTTCACTAACTAGAGGTTTCTTCATCGACGAACTGTTTTACAAATTCCGAATTTAAACATCCTAGCCCATCGCAATTAGAGCACATTGTTGAGCAGCGCAGTCCAACCTTAGCACAACATCACGTTGGCGATAAGCATAGCTTAATTCAACTAGAGTGTGACGTGTACTTTTTAAAACACAGTACTAGGCCTAACTCTAGTTGAGTCAAACTTGCTGAAGCTGAATGACATCACACTTGCCAATATTAGTTCTATTTTTGCACTGATCATGAGCATAACAAGCTTAATCCAACTAGCGTACATCCGATGCTCTTCCACATATAGTATCAGCTGTACGATAGTCGGTTCAAACTTGTTCCAGTTAGTTTCACAAGATGTCGTGTATAAAAACGGTTTCTTTAAATGGGAAATGTAACAAACAATTTTATCCATCTAGAACAGAATACCTAGATTAATCAAGCGATATTTACTCTGTTTAAAAAAGTGACCAGTAGTCGTTGGTCAGCTCCAATTATTGTTCAAAGTATGGTTTTACACAACCCAGAGTAACAGTAAATTAATTTAATTATAATAATATATATATTTAATTGAGACCTTAGCCAGAAAATGAAATAATATTAACAATTGCTAACCTACTAGGGAAAATATTTACAAATTTATTTCATTTTCTGTTTCTAGGCAACACCACAAAGAGGTTAACCTCTATTGCCTAAATTTAAAACTATTTATTTAATAAAAAATATGTTTATTAATTGTAATACTACAAAAGTATTTACTTACTGAATATCATATTTGCTTCAAACAAATTTATACATGACGTAATATAAATATGAAATATAAAATAAATAAATATAAAACACACAATAAATAAATTTTTATCAATTTATAGCTACATTAACCAAAAATTCAATGTCAAATATTGGACACTAAGCACTGCACTGGACTCGCATTTCGCCAATTAAACCTTTCTCATCTGGAGGTTTACTAAATCAGCTTTAGTAATTTTTAGATAATGTTAACCTAGGTTGCAAAAAACCACCCCTTACGGGCATTTAGCGCTGGTTTTTCGTTATTAACTTGTAAACTGTGCGTTGGAAGAGAAAAAAGTTTAGGAAATAGAAAATGACTCGTTAAATTTTATATAAAAAAATATCGTATTGATCTTGTAGCTTATCCCCCATCTATTTCACAGTAACAGCGCCCAAATTGAGAAGCAGTTTGGAGGACACAGGTAAAAATCGATCTTACACGAAATTTCACAGCAAAATATTTCGAAATCGGTTACTTGAACGAGAAAAATAACCAAGAATGAATTTATAGAGCGACATTTTCTCTATAAGATGCATGTCTAGCAGGTGATTTTTATTTATTTTTCCTTTTTTTCCGCAAAGATGTATCTTTCAGTTTGAGCTCGTTTCCACACCACCCTTGAGGTAGAGCTCTCGGTGCGTTTTTTTTAAAGTGGTTTCCCCTGTAGGCCTATTCCACTAAAATTCTGTCCGATTTCACTAACTAGAGGTTTCTTCATCGACGAACTGTTTTTCAAATTCCGAATTTAAACATCCTAGCCCATCGCAATTAGAGCACATTGTAGAGCAGCGCAGTCCAACCTTAGCACAACATCCCGTTGGCAATAAGCATAGCTTAATTCAACTAGAGTGTGACCTGTACTTTTTAAAACACAGTACTAGGCCTAACTCTAGTTGAGCCAAACTTGCTGAAGCTGAATGACATCACACTTGCCAATATTAGTTCTATTTTTGCGCTGATGATGAACATAACAAGCTTAATCCAACTAGCGTACATCCGATGCTCTTTCACATATAGTATCAGCTGTACGATAGTCGGCTCAAACCTGTTCCAGTCAGTTTCACAAGATGTCGTGTATATAAACGGTTTCTTTAAATGGGAAATGTAACAAACAATTATATCTATCTAGAACAGAATACCTAGATTAAACAAGCGATATTTACTCTGTTTAAAAAAGTGACCAGTAGTCGCTGGTCAGCTCCAATTATTGTTCAATGTATGGTTCTACACAACCCAGAGTAACAGTAAATTAATTTAATTATAATAATATATATATATTTAATTGAGACCTTAGCCAGAAAATGAAATAATATTAACAATTGCTAACCTACTAGGGAGAATATTTACAAATTTATTTCATTTTCTGTTTCCAGGCAACACCACAAAGAGGTTAACCTCTATTGCCTAAATTTAAAACTATTTATTTAATAAAAAATATGTTTATTAATTTAAAAAAAAAAACACCACAGAAATTAGACAACCCTCAATTCCAGAAGCCCAGGCTTGTGCGGAAGGGGGTTACACATTGAAAAAACGCGGACATACAACCATTTCCTCCGACAGTGCCGGAGCCAGGATTCGAACCCGGTGATGCGATGTCCGTGTGATTAATCGCGATTGCCACCTCGCGCCTTAACCCACTTGGCTATCGACCAGACATCTAATACTACAAAAGTATTTGCTTATTGAATATCATATTTGCTTCAAACAAATTTATACATCACGTAATATAAATATGAAATATAAAATAAATAAATATAAAACACACAATAAATAAATTTTTATCAATTTATAGCTACATTAACCAAAAATTCAATGTCAAATATTGGACACTAAGCACTGCACTGGACTCGCATTTCGCCAATTAAACCTTTCTCATCTGGAGGTTTACTAAATCAGCTTTAGTAATTTTTAGATAATGTTAACCTAGGTTGCAAAAAACCACCCCTTACGGGCATTTAGCGCTGGTTTTTCGTTATTAACTTGTAAACTGTGCGTTGGAAGAGAAAAAAGTTTAGGAAATAGAAAATGACTCGTTAAATTTTATATAAAAAAATATCGTATTGATCTTGTAGCTTATCCCCCATCTATTTCACAGTAACAGCGCCCAAATTGAGAAGCAGTTTGGAGGACACAGGTAAAAATCGATCTTACACGAAATTTCACAGCAAAATATTTCGAAATCGGTTACTTGAATGAGAAAAATAACCAAGAATGAATTTATAGAGCGACATTTTCTCTATAAGATGCATGTCTAGCAGGTGATTTTTATTTATTTTTCCTTTTTTTCCGCAAAGATGTATCTTTCAGTTTGAGCTCGTTTCCACACCACCCTTGAGGTAGAGCTCTCGGTGCGTTTTTTTTAAAGTGGTTTCCCCTGTAGGCCTATTCCACTAAAATTCTGTCCGATTTCACTAACTAGAGGTTTCTTCATCGACGAACTGTTTTTCAAATTCCGAATTTAAACATCCTAGCCCATCGCAATTAGAGCACATTGTTGAGCAGCGCAGTCCAACCTTAGCACAACATCCCGTTGGCAATAAGCATAGCTTAATTCAACTAGAGTGTGACCTGTACTTTTTAAAACACAGTACTAGGCCTAACTCTAGTTGAGCCAAACTTGCTGAAGCTGAATGACATCACACTTGCCAATATTAGTTCTATTTTTGCGCTGATGATGAACATAACAAGCTTAATCCAACTAGCGTACATCCGATGCTCTTTCACATATAGTATCAGCTGTACGATAGTCGGCTCAAACCTGTTCCAGTCAGTTTCACAAGATGTCGTGTATATAAACGGTTTCTTTAAATGGGAAATGTAACAAACAATTATATCTATCTAGAACAGAATACCTAGATTAAACAAGCGATATTTACTCTGTTTAAAAAAGTGACCAGTAGTCGCTGGTCAGCTCCAATTATTGTTCAATGTATGGTTTTACACAACCCAGAGTGACAGTAAATTAATTTAATTATAATAATATATATATTTAATTGAGACCTTAGCCAGAAAATGAAATAATATTAACAATAGCTAACCTACTAGGGAAAATATTTACAAATTTATTTCATTTTCTGTTTCCAGGCAACACCACAAAGAGGTTAACCTCTATTGCCTAAATTTAAAACTATTTATTTAATAAAAAATATGTTTATTAATTTTAATACTACAAAAGTATTTGATTATTGAATATCATATTTGCTTCAAACAAATCTATACATCACGTAATATAAATATTAAATATAAAATAAATAAATATAAAATAAATAAATATAAAATAAATAAATATAAAACACACAATATATAAATTTTTATCAATTTATAGCTACATTAACCAAAAATTCAATGGACTCGCATTTCGCCAATTAAACCTTTCTCATCTGGAGGTTTACTAAATCAGCTTTCGTAATTTTTAGATAATGTTAACCTAGGTTGCAAAAAACCACCCCTTACGGGCATTTAGCGCTGGTTTTTCGTTATTAACTTGTAAACTGTGCGTTGGAAGAGAAAAAAGTTTAGGAAATAGAAAATGACTCGTTAAATTTTATATAAAAAAATATCGTATTGATATTGTAGCTTATCCCCCATCTATTTCGCAGTAACAGCGCCCAAATTGAGGAGCAGTTTGGAGGACACAAGTAAAAATCGATCTTACACGAAATTTCACAACAAGATATTTCGAAATCGGTTACTTGAACGAGAAAAATACCCAAGAATGAATTTATAAAGCGACATTTTCTCTATAATACGCATGTCTAGCAGGTGTTGACACAAGTGATTTTTATTTCTTTTTTCTTTTTTTCCGCAAAGATGTGTGTTTCAGTTTGAGCTCGTTTCCACACCACCCTTGAGGTAGAGCTCTCGGTGCGTTATTTTTAAAGTGGTTTCCCCTGTAGGCCTATTCCACTAAAATTCTGTCCGATTTCACTAACTAGAGGTTTCTTCATCGACGAACTGTTTTACAAATTCCGAATTTAAACATCCTAGCCCATCGCAATTAGAGCACATTGTTGAGCAGCGCAGTGCAACCTTAGCACAACATCACGTTGGCGATAAGCATAGCTTAATTCAACTAGAGTGTGACGTGTACTTTTTAAAACACAGTACTAGGCCTAACTCTAGTTGAGTCAAACTTGCTGAAGCTGAATGACCTCGCACTTGCCAATATCAGCTCTATTTTTGCACTGATCATGAGCATAACAAGCTTAATCCAACTAGCGTACATCCGATGCTCTTCCACATATAGTATCAGCTGTACGATAGTCGGTTCAAACTTGTTCCAGTTAGTTTCACAAGATGTCGTGTATAAAAACGGTTTCTTTAAATGGGAAATGTAACAAACAATTTTATCTACCTAGAACAGAATACCTAGATTAATCAAGCGATATTTACTCTGTTTAAAAAAGTGACCAGTAGTCGTTGGTCAGCTCCAATTATTGTTCAAAGTATGGTTTTACACAACCCAGAGTAACAGTAAATTAATTTAATTATAATAATATATATATTTAATTGAGACCTTAGCCAGAAAATGAAATAATATTAACAATTGCTAACCTACTAGGGAAAATATTTACAAATTTATTTCATTTTCTGTTTCTAGGCAACACCACAAAGAGGTTAACCTCTATTGCCTAAATTTAAAACTATTTATTTAATAAAAAATATGTTTATTAATTGTAATACTACAAAAGTATTTACTTACTGAATATCATATTTGCTTCAAACAAATTTATACATCACGTAATATAAATATGAAATATAAAATAAATAAATATAAAACACACAATAAATAAATTTTTATCAATTTATAGCTACATTAACCAAAAATTCAATGTCAAATATTGGACACTAAGCACTGCACTGGACTCGCATTTCGCCAATTAAACCTTTCTCATCTGGAGGTTTACTAAATCAGCTTTAGTAATTTTTAGATAATGTTAACCTAGGTTGCAAAAAACCACCCCTTACGGGCATTTAGCGCTGGTTTTTCGTTATTAACTTGTAAACTGTGCGTTGGAAGAGAAAAAAGTTTAGGAAATAGAAAATGACTCGTTAAATTTTATATAAAAAAATATCGTATTGATCTTGTAGCTTATCCCCGATCTATTTCACAGTAACAGCGCCCAAATTGAGAAGCAGTTTGGAGGACACAGGTAAAAATCGATCTTACACGAAATTTCACAGCAAAATATTTCGAAATCGGTTACTTGAACGAGAAAAATAACCAAGAATGAATTTATAGAGCGACATTTTCTCTATAAGATGCATGTCTAGCAGGTGATTTTTATTTATTTTTCCTTTTTTTCCGCAAAGATGTATCTTTCAGTTTGAGCTCGTTTCCACACCACCCTTGAGGTAGAGCTCTCGGTGCGTTTTTTTTAAAGTGGTTTCCCCTGTAGGCCTATTCCACTAAAATTCTGTCCGATTTCACTAACTAGAGGTTTCTTCATCGACGGACTGTTTTTCAAATTCCGAATTTAAACATCCTAGCCCATCGCAATTAGAGCACATTGTTGAGCAGCGCAGTCCAACCTTAGCACAACATCCCGTTGGCAATAAGCATAGCTTAATTCAACTAGAGTGTGACCTGTACTTTTTAAAACACAGTACTAGGCCTAACTCTAGTTGAGCCAAACTTGCTGAAGCTGAATGACATCACACTTGCCAATATTAGTTCTATTTTTGCGCTGATGATGAACATAACAAGCTTAATCCAACTAGCGTACATCCGATGCTCTTTCACATATAGTATCAGCTGTACGATAGTCGGCTCAAACCTGTTCCAGTCAGTTTCACAAGATGTCGTGTATATAAACGGTTTCTTTAAATGGGAAATGTAACAAACAATTATATCTATCTAGAACAGAATACCTAGATTAAACAAGCGATATTTACTCTGTTTAAAAAAGTGACCAGTAGTCGCTGGTCAGCTCCAATTATTGTTCAATGTATGGTTCTACACAACCCAGAGTAACAGTAAATTAATTTAATTATAATAATATATATATTTAATTGAGACCTTAGCCAGAAAATGAAATAATATTAACAATTGCTAACCTACTAGGGAAAATATTTACAAATTTATTTCATTTTCTGTTTCCAGGCAACACCACAAAGAGGTTAACCTCTATTGCCTAAATTTAAAACTATTTATTTAATAAAAAATATGTTTATTAATTTAAAAAAAAAAACACCACAGAAATTGGACAACCCCCAATTCCAGAAGCCCAGGCTTGTGCGGAAGGGGGTTACACATTGAAAAAACGCGGACATACAACCATTTCCTCCGACAGTGCCGGAGCCAGGATTCGAACCCGGTGATGCGATGTCCGTGTGATTAATCGCGATTGCCACCTCGCGCCTTAACCCACTTGGCTATCGACCAGACATCTAATACTACAAAAGTATTTGCTTATTGAATATCATATTTGCTTCAAACAAATTTATACATCACGTAATATAAATATTAAATATAAAATAAATAAATATAAAACACACAATAAATAAATTTTTATCAATTTATAGCTACATTAACCAAAAATTCAATGTCAAATATTGGACACTAAGCACTGCACTGGACTCGCATTTCGCCAATTAAACCTTTCTCATCTGGAGGTTTAATAAATCAGTTTTAGTAATTTTTAGATAATGTTAACTTAGGTTGCAAAAAAACCACCCCTTACAGGAATTTAGCGCTGGATTTTCGTTTTTAACTTGTAAACTGTGCATTGGAAGAGAAAAAAGTTTAGGAAATAGAAAATGTCTCGTTAAATTTTATATAAAAAAATATCGTATTGATCTTGTAGCTTATCCCGCATCTATTTCGCAGTAATAGCGCCCAAATTGAGGGGCAGTTTGGAGGACACAGGTAAAAATCGATCTTACATGAAATTTCACAGCAAAATATTTCAAAATCGGCTAATTGAACGAGAAAAATACCCAAGAATGAATTTATAGAGCGAAATTTTCTCTATAAGATGCATGTCTAGCAGGTGTTGACACAAGTGATTTTTATTTACTTTTCCTTTTTTCCGCAAAGATGTGTCTTTCAGTTTGAGCTCGTTTCCACACCACCCTTGAGGTAGAGCTCTCGGTGCGTTTTTTTTAAAGTGGTTTCCCCTGTAGGCCTATTCCACTAAAATTCTGTCCTATTTCACTAACTAGAGGTTTCTTCAAATTCCGAATTTAAACATCCTAGCCCATGGCAATTAGAGCACATTGTTGAGCAGCGCAGTCCAACCTCATGACCAGTACTTTTTAAAACACAGTTCTAGGCCGAACTCTAGTTGAGTCAAACTTGCTGAAGGTGAATGACATCACACTTGCCAATATTAGTTCTGTTTTTGAACTGATGAAGAGCATACCAAGCTTAATCCAACTAGCGTACATCCGATGCTCTTCCACATTCCACATATAGTATGAGCTGTACGATAGTCGGATCAAACTTGTTTATGTTAGTTTCACAACATGTGTCCTGTATACGTGTCTTATCTTATTTATACGGGAAAAGTTACAAACAATGTATATATATATATATATATATATGGCCCCGATACCCCGACCTGCATTGAATTACACCTTACAAATCATGAAAAATTGGTAGCCAATATCATTTGTCAACTCCCTGACCAGACATAGACCGGTTTCGAACTTATTAGTTCTCATCAGTATGCCATAGGTCATGGAGCAGACAAATGATAGTGGCCAACCTGCTAGTTTTATACAAACTATAGTAAATTGAGTAGTGGTGAGAGGTAAGTGAAACCTCTCAAATGGTCAATTGCTACTATACACCATAGATGTATCTATGGGCGTATAGCGACTTGCGATTCTGCAAGTACCTGAGAGCGGCGACCTTTCAGTCCTAGGTGGACTTAACCTACTGTTATAATATATGATTTGCAGGAAACAACTACTCAGCGGGCAAATACCCCGACCTGCATTGAATTACACCTTACAAATCATTAAAGAATGGTAACCAATATCATTTGTCAACTCCCTGACCAGACATAGACCGGTTTCGAACTTATTAGTTCTCATCAGTATGCCATAGGTCATGGAGCAGACAAATGATAGTGGCCAACCTGCTAGTTATATATATATATATATATATATATATATATATATATATATATATATATAACCTTAGTTGTATATAGATGGGTAGTTTCAATTATAATATCAAATATAAATAACATAACATAAATATTAAATCACCTGGACAATTATTAAAAAATTGTACCAGCGTACATCCGACACTATTTCAAATACAGTGTTAGAGACCGCAAACGGTAAAGCAAATTATACTGCAATTTCAACTGTATATTTAGAGCTAGCGTGGACTGTGTACTAAAGAATAACAATTATGAATACCAAAAACCAAAATTTAATGTACAACATTCGGCAGATAACAGTAGCTAACCTATTTCATGTAGAATTTCCAGGACAATTTGCACTTCTGGTTTCGACCGGCCGGCGCTATGAAGTAGACAGGGCATTAAACCAAAAATTTTCAATAACAGCGTTTTTCTTTCTCCACAGCACATCAGCTGTACGATAGTCACATCAAATCAGTTCAAGTTATTTACACAAGATGTCTTCTGCAAATGTGTTCTTCAGATGTCTTCTTTGAGTAGGAAGAATAACATACAATCGATCCTTACATTAAATATGTTATCGTAACTCCTCCCGTTGACGATGTGCATAGTTTGAACAAACTGTGCTGTGACATTACTTTTTCAAACACAATATGATGCCACAACACAGTTTCATCAAGCTAGCTGATAATGAATCGCATCACACTTGCAAACATTAGTCCCTTTTTTTGGAACTGACGAGGAGCATAGTAAGTTTAATCTAAATAGAATGAGATAATTACTTTATTAAATATAGTATTTGATCGTACTGTAGTCAGACTAAACTTGCTAAAATTCTTCTAGCTTACAATTAATAGCAGTTCTACAATGTCTTCTGTCAAAGGAAAAAATAAGTGTAGTTGACTTAATTTAAAAATTAGACATATTTAATCTGATTTACCGATATTATTTATTCAATGTGATATTCCTACATAGAAACATATAGTCTGTTAAATAGAAATTAAAACTGTGGCCTTAAATGCTTACATGACTATGAGAAAGACCATTAGGCATAAAATATATAAAATAAAATATTAAGCCAAATCCCAGGCAAATTTTTAATGCAATTTCAACTGTATATTTAGAGCTAGTGTGGACTGCATACTATGGAATAACAATTATGAATACCAAAAACCTAAAAACCAAAATTTAATGTAGGGCATTCGGCAGATCAGTAGCTTACCTATTTCGTGTAGAATTTCCAGGACAATTTGCCCTTCTGGCATCGGCCGGTCGGCGCTATGAAGTAGACAGGGCATTAAACCAAAAACTTTCAAAAACAGCGTTTTCCTTTCGCCACAGCAAATCAGCTGTACGATAGTCACATCAAATCTGTTCAAGTTATTTACACAAGATGTCTTCTGCAAATGTGTTTTTTAGATGTCTTCTTTGAGTAGGAGGAATAATATACAATCGATCCTTACATTAAATATGTTATCGTAACTCTTCCCGTTGACGATGAGCATAGTTTGAACAAACTGTGCTGTGACATTACTTTTTCAAACACAGTATGATGCCACAACACAATTTCATCAAGCTAGCTGAAAATGAATCGCATCACATTTGCAAACATTAGTCCCTTTTTTGGAACTGACGAGGAGCATAGTAAGTTTAATCTAAATAGAATGAGATAATTACTTTATTAAATATAGTATTTGATCGTACTCTAGTCAGACCAAACATGCCAAAATTCTTCTAGATTACAATTAATAGCAGTTCTACAATGTCTTCTGTCAAAGGAAACAAGAAGTGTAGTTGACTTAATTTAAAAATTAGACATATTTAATCTGATTTACCGATATTATTTATTCAATGTGATATTCCTACATAGAAACATATAGTCTGTTAAATAGAAACTAAAACTGTGGCCTTAAATGCTTACATGACTATGAGAAAGACCATTAGGCATAAAATATATAAAATAAAATATTAAGCCAAATCCCAGGCAAATTTTTAATGCAATTTCAACTGTATATTTAGAGCTAGTGTGGACTGCATACTATGGAATAACAATTATGAATACCAAAAACCTAAAAACCAAAATTTAATGTAGGGCATTCGGCAGATTAGTAGCTTACCTATTTCGTGTAGAATTTCCAGGACAATTTGCCCTTCTGGTATCGGCCGGTCGGCGCTATGAAGTAGACAGGGCATTAAACCAAAAACTTTCAAAAACAGCGTTTTTCTTTCGCCACAGCAAATCAGCCGTACGATAGTCACATCAAATCTGTTCAAGTTATTTACACAAGATGTCTTCTGCAAATGTGTTTTTTAGATGTCTTTTTTGAGTAGGAAGAATAACATACAATCGATCCTTACATTAAATATGTTATCGTAACTCTTCCCGTTGACGATGAGCATAATTTGAACAAAGTGTGCTGTGACATTACTCTTTCAAACACAGTATGATGCCACAACACAGTTTCATCAAGCTAGCTGAAAATGAATCGCATCACACTTGCAAACATTAGTCCCTTTTTTCGAACTGACGAGGAGCATAGTAAGTTTAATCTAAGTAGAATGAGATAATTACTTTATTAAATATAGTATTTCAAATACAGTATTAGCCCAGTAGTCCATGCAAATTAGACAATTTAAAAGAAATAATATTTGAGATGTATATCTCGATATAGTTAGAAATGGATATACGAAAATTTCCCATTCCAGTCAGGAACGGAAAGGTCCTTTTTGCAAAAAACACCCCTTACGGGGATTTAACGCTGATTTTTCAATTTTATCTTGTAAACCGTGCGTTGGAAGAGAAGAAAGCATAGGAAATTAAAATATTATCGTTAATTTCTGTATAAAAAAATGTCCTATTGACCTTGCAGCTTATCCACATGTATTTCGTAGTAACAGCGTTCAAACTGAGGGCACAGGTAAAAATCGATCTTACGCGAAGCTTCACAGCAAATATCTCAAAACCGGTTACCTAACGAGAAAAATGCTAAAGAATAAATTTATAGAGCAGAATTTTCCCTATAATATGAATGTCTAATGGGTTTTGACGCAAGTGATTTTTATTTATGTTCCCCTTTTTCCACAAAGATGGATTTTTCAATTTGAGCTCGTTTCCACACCACCCATGAGGTAGAGCTCTCGGTGCGTTTTTTTTAAATGGTTTCCCCTGTGGGCCTATTCCACTAAAATTCTGTCCGAGTTCACTAACTAGAGGTTTCTTTAAATTCCGAATTTAAACATCCCAGCCCATGGCAATTAGAGCACATTGTTGACCAGCGCAGTCCAACCTCATGACCAGTACTTTTTAAAACACAGTACTAGGCCGAACTCTAGTTGAGTCAAACTTGCTGAAGCTGAATGACATCACACTTGCCAATATTATTTCTATTTTTGCACTGGTGATGAGCATAACAAGCTTAATCCAACTGGCGTACATCCGATGCTCTTCCACATATAGTATCAGCTGTACGATAGTCGGCTCAAACCTGTTCCAGTTAGTTTCATAAGATGTCGTCTATAAAAACGGTTTCTTTAAATGAGAAATGTAACAAACAATTATATCTATCTAGAACAGAATGCCTTGATTAATCAAGCGATATTTGCGCTAGTTAAAAAAGTGACCAGTAGTCGTTGGTCAGCTCCAATTATTGTTCAACGTATGGTTTTACACAACCCAGAGTAACAGTAAATTAATTTAATTATAATAATATATATATTTAATTGAGACCTTAGCCAGAAAATGAAATAATACTAACAATTGCTAACCTACTAGGGAAAATATTTACCAATTTATTTCATTTTCTGTTTCTAGGCAACACCACAAAGAGGTTAACCTCTATTGCCTAAATTTAAAACTATTTATTTAATAAAAAATATGTTTATTAATTCTAATACTACAAAAGTATTTGCTTATTGAATATCATATTTGCTTCAAACAAATTTATACATCACGTAATATAAATATTAAATATAAAATAAATAAATATAAAACACACAATAAATAAATTTTTATAGCTACATTAACCAAAAATTCAATGTCAAATATTGGACACTAAGCACTGCACTGGACTCGCATTCCGCCAATTAAACCTTTCTCATCTGGAGGTTTAATAAATCAGCTTTAGTAATTTTTAGATAATGTTAACTTAGGTTGCAAAAAAACCACCCCTTACAGGAATTTAGCGCTGGGTTTTCGTTTTTAACTTGTAAACTGTGCATTGGAAGAGAAAAAAGTTTAGGAAATAGAAAATGTCTCGTTAAATTTTATATAAAAAAATATCGTATTGATCTTGTAGCTTATCCCCCATCTATTTCGTAGTAACAGCGCCCAAAAAAACACCCAAGAATGAATTTATAGAGCGACATTTTCTCTATAAGATGCATGTCTAGCAGGTGTTGACACAAGTGATTTTTATTTATTTTTCCTTTTTTTTCCGCAAAGATGCGTCTATCAGTTTGAGCTCGTTTCCACACCACCCTTGAGGTTGAGCTCTCGGTGCGTTTTTTTTAAGTGGTTTCCCTTGTAGGAATATTCCACTAAAATTCTGTCCGATTTCACTAACTAGAGGTTTCTTCATCGACGAGCTGCTCTTCAAATTCCGAATTTAAACATAATAGCCCATCGCAATTAGAGAATATTGTTGAGCAGCGCAGTCTAACCTTAGCACAACATCCCGTTGGCGATAAGTATAGCTTAACTCAACTAGAGTCCGACCAGTACTTTTTAAAACATAGTACTAGGCGAAACTCTAGTTGAGTCAAACTTGCTGAAGCTGAATGACCTCGCACTTGCCAATATTATTTCTATTTTTGCACTGGTGATGAGCATAACAAGCTTAATCCAACTGGCGTACATCCGATGCTCTTCCACATATAGTATCAGCAGTACGATAGTCGGCTCAAACCTGTTCCAGTTAGTTTCATAAGATGTCGTCTATAAAAACGGTTTCTTTAAATGAGAAATGTAACAAACAATTATATCTATCTAGAACAGAATGCCTTGATTAATCAAGCGATATTTGCGCTAGTTAAAAAAGTGACCAGTAGTCGCTGGTCAGCTCCAATTATTGTTCAAAGTATGGTTTTACACAACCCAGAGTAACAGTAAATTAATTTAATTATAATAATATATATATTTAATTGAGACCTTAGCCAGAAAATGAAATAATACTAACAATTGCTAACCTACTAGGGAAAATATTTACAAATTTATTTCATTTTCTGTTTCTAGGCAACACCACAAAGAGGTTAACCTCTATTGCCTAAATTTAAAACTATTTATTTAATAAAAAATATGTTTATTAATTGTAATACTGCAAAAGTATTTACTTATTGAATATCATATTTGCTTCAAACAAATTTATACATCACGTAATATAAATATTAAATATAAAATAAATAAATATAAAACACACAATAAATAAATTTTTATCAATTTATAGCTACATTAACCGAAAATTCAATGTCAAATATTGGACACTAAGCACTGCACTGGACTCGCATTTCGCCAATTAAACCTTTCGCATCTGGAGGTTTACTAAATCGGCTTTAGTAATTTTTATATAATGTTAACTTAGGTTGCAAAAAATCACCCCTTACGGGAATTTAGCGCTGGTTTTTCGTTTTTAACTTGTAAACTGCGCGTTGGAAGAGAAAAAAGTTTAGGAAATAGAAAATGTCTCGTTAAATTTTATATAAAAAAATATCGTATTGATCTTGTAGCTTATCCCCCATCTATTTCACAGTAACAGCGCCCAAACTGATGGGCAGTTTGGAGGACACAGGTAAAAATCGATCTTACACGAAATTTCACAGCAAAATATTTCGAAATCGGTTACTTGAACGAGAAAAATACCCAAGAATGAATTTATAGAGCGACATTTTCTCTATAAGATGCATGTCTAGCCGGTGATTTTTATTTATTTTTCCTTTTTTTCCACAAAGATGTATCTTTCAGTTTGAGCTCGTTTCCACACCACCCTTGAGGTAGAGCTCTCGGTGCGTTTTTTTTAAAGTGGTTTCCCCTGTAGGCCTATTCCACTAAAATTCTGTCCGATTTCACTAACTAGAGGTTTCTTCATCGACGAACTGTTTTTCAAATTCCGAATTTAAACATCCTAGCCCATCGCAATTAGAGCACATTGTTGAGCAGCGCAGTCCAACCTTAGCACAACATCCCGTTGGCGATAAGCATAGCTTAATTCAACTAGAGTGTGACCTGTACTTTTTAAAATACAGTACTAGGCCTAACTCTAGTTGAGCCAAACTTGCTGAAGCTGAATGACATCACACTTGCCAATATTAGTTCTATTTTTGCACTGATGATGAACATAACAAGCTTAATCCAACTGGCGTACATCCGATGCTCTTTCACATATAGTATCAGCTGTACGATAGTCGGCTCAAACCTGTTCCAGTTAGTTTCACAAGATGTCGTGTATAAAAACGGTTTCTTTAAATGGGAAATGTAACAAACAATTATATCTATCTAGAACAGAATACCTAGATTAATCAAGCGATATTTAATCTGTTTAAAAAAGTGACCAGTAGTCGCTGGTCAGCTCCAATTATTGTTCAATGTATGGTTTTACACAACCCAGAGTAACAGTAAATTAATTTAATTATAATAATATATATATTTAATTGAGACCTTAGCCAGAAAATGAAATAATATTAACAATTGCTAACCTACTAGGGAAAATATTTACAAATTTATTTCATTTTCTGTTTCCAGGCAACACCACAAAGAGGTTAACCTCTATTGCCTAAATTTAAAACTATTTATTTACTAAAAAATATGTTTATTAATTTTAATACTACAAAAGTATTTGATTATTGAATATCATATTTGCTTCAAACAAATCTATACATCACGTAATATAAATATTAAATATAAAATAAATAAATATAAAATAAATAAATATAAAACACACACTATATAAATTTTTATCAATTTATAGCTACATTAACCAAAAATTCAATGGACTCGCATTTCGCCAATTAAACCTTTCTCATCTGGAGGTTTACTAAATCAGCTTTCGTAATTTTTAGATAATGTTAACCTAGGTTGCAAAAAACCACCCCTTACGGGCATTTAGCGCTGGTTTTTCGTTATTAACTTGTAAACTGTGCGTTGGAAGAGAAAAAAGTTTAGGAAATAGAAAATGACTCGTTAAATTTTATATAAAAAATATCGTATTGATCTTGTAGCTTATCCCCCATCTATTTCGCAGTAACAGCGCCCAAATTGAGGAGCAGTTTGGAGGACACAAGTAAAAATCGATCTTACACGAAATTTCACAGCAAGATATTTCGAAATCGGTTACTTGAACGAGAAAAATACCCAAGAATGAATTTATAGAGCGACATTTTCTCTATAATACGCATGTCTAGCAGGTGTTGACACAAGTGATTTTTATTTCTTTTTTCTTTTTTTCCGCAAAGATGTGTGTTTCAGTTTGAGCTCGTTTCCACACCACCCTTGAGGTAGAGCTCTCGGTGCGTTATTTTTAAAGTGGTTTCTCCTGTAGGCCTATTCCACTAAAATTCTGTCCGATTTCACTAACTAGAGGTTTCTTCATCGACGAACTGTTTTTCAAATTCCGAATTTAAACATCCTAGCCCATCGCAATTAGAGCACATTGTTGAGCAGCGCAGTCCAACCTTAGCACAACATCCCGTTGGCGATAAGCATAGCTTAATTCAACTAGAGTGTGACGTGTACTTTTTAAAACACAGCACTAGGCCAAACTCTAGTTGAGCCAAACTTGCTGAAGCTGAATGACAACACACTTCCCAATATTAGTTCTATTTTTGCACTGATGATGAAAATAACAAGTTTCATCCAACTAGCGTACATCCGATGCTCTTCCACATATAGTATCAGCTGTACGATAGTCGGATCAAACCTGTTTATGTTAGTTTCACAACATGTGTCCTGTATACGTGTCTTATCTTATTTATACGAGGAAAGTTACAAACAATATATATATATATATATATATATATATATATATATATATGACCTTAGTTGTATGTAGATTAGTTTCAATAATAATAACAAATATAAATAACATAACATAAATATTAAACCACCTAGACAATTATTAAAAAATTGTACCAGCGTACATCCGACACTATTTCAAATACAGTGTTAGAGACCGCAAACGGTAAAGCAAATTATACTGCAATTTCAACTGTATATTTTGAGCTAGCGTGGACTGTGTACTAAAGAATAACAATTATGAATACCAAAAACCAAAATTTAATGTACGACATTTGACAGATAACAGTAGCTTACCTATTTCGTGTAGAATTTAAAGAATAATTTGCCTTTCTGGTTTCGGCCGGCCGGCGCTATGAAGTAGGCAGGGCATTAAACCAAAAGCTTTCAAAAACAGCGTTTTTCTTTCGCCACAGCACATCAGATGTACGATAGTCACATCAAATCAGTTCAAGTTATTTACACAAGCTGTCTTCTGCAAATATGTTCTTCAGATGTCTTCTTTGAGTAGGAAGAATAACATACAATCGATCCTTACATTAAATATGTTATCGTAACTCTTCCTGTTGACGATGAGCATAGTTTGAACAAACTGTGCTGTGACATTACTTTTTCAAACACAGTACGATGCCACAACACAGTTTCATCAAGCTAGCTGAAAATGAATCTCATCACACTTGCAAACATTAGTCCCCTTTTTCGAACTGACGAGGAGCATAGTAAGTTTAATCTAAATAGAATGAGATAAATACTTTATTAAATATAGGATTTGATCGTACTGTAGTCAGACCAAACTTGTCAAAATTCTTCTAGATTACAATTAATAGCAGTTCTAGAATGTCTTCTGTCAAAGGAAACAATAAGTGTAGTTGACTTAATTTAAAAATTGGACATATTTAATCTGATTTACCGATATTATTTATACTATGTGATATTCCTACATAGAAACATATAGTCGGTTAAATAGAAATTAAAACTGTGGCCTTAAATGCTTACATGACTATGAGAAAGACCATTAGGCATAAAATATATAAAATAAAATATTAGGCCAAATCCCAGGCAAATTTTAATGCAATTTCAACTGCATATTTAGAGCTAGTGTTGACTGCATACTATGGAATAACAATTATGAATACCAAAAACCAAAAAACCAAAATTTAATGTACGACATTCGGCAGATAACAGTAGCTTACCTATTTCGTGTAGAATTTAAAGAATAATTTGCCCTTCTGGTTTCGTCCGGCCGGCGCTATGAAGTAGACAGGGCATTAAACCAAAAACTCTCAAAAACAGCGTTTTTCTTTTGCCACAGCAAATCAGCTGTACGATAGTCACATCAAATCTGCTCAAGTTATTTACACAAGTTGTCTTCTTTGAGTAGGAAGAATAACATACAATCGATCCTTACATTAAATATGTTATCGTAACTCTTGCCGTTGACGATGAGCATAGTTTGAACAAACTGTGCTGTGACATTACTTTTTCAAGCACAGTATGATGCCACAACACAGTTTCATCAAGCTAGCTGAAAATGAATCGCATCACACTTGCAAATATTAGTCCCTTTTTTCGAACTGACGAGGAGCATAGTAAGATTAATCTAAATAGAATGAGATAATTACTTTATTAAATATAGTATTTCAAATACAGTATTAGCCCAGTAGTCCACGCAAATTAGACATTTTAAAAGAAATAATTTTTAAAGAAATAATATTTGAGATATATATCTTGATATAG
This sequence comes from Leptura quadrifasciata, assembly GCA_963675555.1. Lineage (NCBI taxonomy): Eukaryota > Metazoa > Arthropoda > Insecta > Coleoptera > Cerambycidae > Leptura > Leptura quadrifasciata. Next base: position 52,510,243 of record OY776682.1, on the reverse strand, counting down.
TTAGAAATGGATATACGAAAATTTCCCACCCCAGTCAGGAACGGAAAGGTCCTTTTTTGCAAAAAACACCCCTTACGGGAATTTAACGCTGATTTTTCAATTTTATCTTGTAAACCGTGCGTTGGAAGAGAAGAAAGCATAGGAAATTAAAATATTATCGTTAATTTCTGTATAAAAAAATGTCCTATTGACCTTTTAGCTTATCCACATGTATTTCGTAGTAACAGCGTTCAAACTGAGGGCACAGGTAAAAATCGATCTTACGCGAAGCTTCACAGCAAATATCTCAAAACCGGTTACCTAACAAGAAAAATGCTAAAGAATAAATTTATAGAGCAGAATTTTCTCTATAATATGAATGTCTAATGGGTTTTGACGCAAGTGATTTTTATTTATGTTCCCCTTTTTCCAAAAAGATGGATTTTTCAATTTGAGCTCGTTTCCACACCACCCATGAGGTAGAGCTCTCGGTGCGTTTTTTTAAAGTGGTTTCCCCTGTAGGCCTATTCCACTAAAATTCTGTCCGATTTCACTAACTAGAGGTTTCTTCAAATTCCGAATTTAAACATCCTAGCCCATGGCAATTAGAGCACATTTTTGTGCAGCGCGGTCCAACCTCATGACCAGTACTTTTTAAAACACAGTACTAGGCCGAACTCTAGTTGAGTCAACAGCATATCAAGCTTAATCCAACTAGCGTACATCCGATGCTCTTCCACATATAGTATCAGCTGTACGATAGTCGGATCAAACCTGTTTATGTTAGTTTCACAACATGTGTCCTGTATACGTGTCGTATCTTATTTATACGGGAAAAGTTACAAACAATATATATATATATATATATATATATATTATTTATATATATTATATATATATATATATATATATATATATATATATATTATATATATATGACCTTAGTTGTATATAGATGGGTAGTTTCAATTATAATAACAAATATAAACAACATAACATAAATATTAAACCACCTGGACAATTATTAAAAAATTGTACCAGCGTACATCCGACACTCTTTCAAATACAGTGTTAGAGACCGCAAACGGTAAAGCAAATTATACTGCAATTTCAACTGTATATTTAAGCTAGCGTGGACTGTGTACTAAAGAATAACAATTATGAATACCAAAAACCAAAATTTAATGTACGACATTTGACAGATAACAGTAGCTTACCTATTTCGTGTAGAATTTAAAGTATAATTTGCCCTTCTGGTTTTGGCAAGCCGGCGCTATGAAGTAGACAAGGCATTAAGCCAAAAACTTGCAAAAACAGCGGTTTTCTTTCGCCACGGCACATCAGCTGTACGATAGTCACATCAAATCAGTTCAAGTTATTTACACAAAATGTCTTCTGCAAATGTGTTTTTTAGATGTCTTCTTTGAGTAGGAAGAATAACATACAATCGATCCCTACATTATATATGTTATCGTAACTCTTCCCGTTGACGATGAGCATAGTTTGAACAAACTGTGCTGTGACATTACTTTTTCAAACACAGTATGATGCCACAACACAGTTTCATCAAGCTAGCTGAAAATGAATCGCATCACACTTGCAAACATTAGTCCCTTTTTTTGGAACTGACGAGGAGCATAGTAAGTTTAGTCTAAATAGAATGAGATAATTAATTTATTAAATATAGTATTTGATCGTTCTGTAGTCAGACCAAACTTGCCAAAATTCTTCTAGCTTACAATTAATAGCAGTTCTACAATGTCTTCTGTCAAAGGAAACAATAAGTGTAGTTGACTTAATTTAAAAATTGGACATATTTAATCTGATTTACCGATATTATTTATACAATGTGATATTCCTACATATAAACATATAGTCGGCTAAATAGAAATTAGAACTGTGGCCTTAAATGCTTACATGACTATGAGAAAGACCATTGGGCATAAAATATATAAAATAAAATATTAAGCCAAGTCTCAGGCAAATTTTAATGCAATTTCAACTGTATATTTAGAGCTAGTGTGAACTGCATGCTAAGGAATAACAATTATGAATACCAAAAACCAAAAAACCAAAATTTAATGTTCGACAATCGGCAGATAACAGTAGCTTACCTATTTCGTGTAGAATTTCCAGGACAATTTGCCCTTCTGGTTTCGGCCGGTCGCCGCTATGAAGTAGACAGGGCATTAAACCAAAAACTTTCAAAAACAGCGTTTTTCTTTCGCCACAGCAAATCAGCCGTACGATAGTCACATCAAATCTGTTCAAGTTATTTACACAAGATGTCTTCTGCAAATGTGTTTTTTAGATGTCTTTTTTGAGTAGGAAGAATAACATACAATCGATCCTTACATTAAATATGTTATAGTAACTCTTCCCGTTGACGATGAGCATAATTTGAACAAACTGTGCTGTGACATTACTCTTTCAAACACAGTATGATGCCACAACACAGTTTCATCAAGCTAGCTGAAAATGAATCGCATCACACTTGCAAACATTAGTCCCTTTTTTCGAACTGACGAGGAGCATAGTAAGTTTAATCAAAATAGAATGAGATAATTACTTTATTAAATATAGTATTTCAAATACAGTATTAGCCCAGTAGTCCATGCAAATTAGACATTTTAAAAGAAATAATTTTTAAAGAAATAATATTTGAGATGTATATCTCGATATAGTTAGAAATGGATATACGAAAATTTCCCGCCCCAGTCAGGAACGGAAAGGTCCTTTTTGCAAAAAACACCCCTTACGGGGATTTAACGCTGATTTTTCAATTTTATCTTGTAAACCGTGCGTTGGAAGAGAAGAAAGCATAGGAAATTAAAATATTATCGTTAATTTCTGTATAAAAAACTGTCCTATTGACCTTGTAGCTTATCCACATGTATTTCGTAGTAACAGCGTTCAAACTGAGGGTACAGGTAAAAATCGATCTTACGCGAAGCTTCACAGCAAATATCTCAAAACCGGTTACCTAACGAGAAAAATGCTAAAGAATAAATTTATAGAGCAGAATTTTCTCTATAATATGAATGTCTAATGGGTTTTGACGCAAGTGATTTTTATTTATGTTCCCCTTTTTCCACAAAGATGGATTTTTCAATTTGAGCTCATTTCCACACCACCCATGTGGAAGTGCTCTCGGTGCGTTTTTTTTAAGTAGTTTCCCCTGTAGGCCTATTCCACTAAAATTCTGTCCGATTTCACTAGCTAGAGGTTTCTTCAAATTCCGAATTTAAACATCCTAGCCCATGGCAATTAGAGCACATTGTTGAGCAGCGCAGTCCAACCTCATGACCAGTATTTTTAAAACACAGTACTAGGCCGAACTCTAGTTGAGTCAAACTTGCTGAAGCTGAATGGCATCACACTTGCCAATATTAGTTCTATTTTTGCACTGGTGATGAGCATAACAAGCTTAATCCAACTAGCGTACATCCGATGTTCTTCCACATATAGTATCAGCTGTACGATAGTCGGCTCAAACCTGTTCCAGTTAGTTTCACAAGATGTCGTCTATAAAAATGGTTTCTTTAAATGAGAAATGTAACAAACAATTATATCTATCTAGAACAGAATACCTTGATTAATCAAGCGATATTTGCGCTAGTTAAAAAAGTGACCAGTAGTCGTTGGTCAGTTCCAATTACTGTTCAAAGTATGGTTTTACACAACCCAGAGTAACAGTAAATTAATTTAATTATAATAATATATATTTAATTGAGACCTTAGCCAGAAAATGAAATAATATTAACAATTGCTAACCTACTAGGGAAAATATTTACAAATTTATTTCATTTTCTGTTTCCAGGCAACACCACAAAGAGGTTAACCTCTATTGCCTAAATTTAAAACTATTTATTTAACAAAAAATATGTTTATTAATTCTAATACTACAAAAGTATTTGCTTAAATAAATATAAAACACACAATAAATAAATTTTTATCAATTTATAGCTACATTAACCAAAAATTCAATGTCAAATATTGGACACTAAGCACTGCACTGGACTCGCATTTCGCCAATTAAACCTTTCTCATCTGGAGGTTTAATAAATCAGCTTTAGTAATTTTTAGATAATGTTAACTTAGGTTGCAAAAAAACCACCCCTTACAGGAATTTAGCGCTGGATTTTCGTTTTTAACTTGTAAACTGTGCATTGGAAGAGAAAAAAGTTTAGGAAATTGAAAATGTCTCGTTAAATTTTATATAAAAAATATCGTATTGACCTTGTAGTTTGTCCCCCATCTATGTCGCAGTAACAGCGCCCAAACTGAGAGGCAGTTTGGAGGACACAGGTAAAAATCGATCTTACACGAAATTTCACAGCAAAATATTTCTAAATCGGTTACTTGAACGAGAAAAATAACCAAGAATGAATTTATAGAGCGACATTTTCCCTATAAGATGCATGTCTAGCAGGTGTTGACACAAGTGATTTTTATTTATTTTTCCTTTTTTTTCCGTAAAGATGCGTCATTCAGTTTGAGCTCGTTTCCACAACACCCTTGAGGTAGAACTCTCGGTGCGTTTTTTTAAAAGTGGTTTCCCCCGTAGGCCTATTCCACTAAAATTCTGTCCGATTTCACTAACTAGAGGTTTCTTCATCGACGAACTGTTTTTCAAATTCCGAATTTAAACATCCTAGCCCATCGCAATTAGAGCACATTGTTGAGCAGCGCAGTCCAACCTTAGCACAACATCCCGTTGGCGATAAGCATAGCTTAATTCAACTAGAGTGTGACGTGTACTTTTTAAAACACAGTACTAGGCCTAACTCTAGTTGAGCCAAACTTGCTGAAGCTGAATGACAACACACTTCCCAATATTAGTTCTATTTTTGCACTAATGATGAAAATAACAAGTTTAATCCAACTAGTGTACATCCGATGCTCTTCCACATATAGTATCAGCTGTACGATAGTCGGCTCAAACCTGTTCCAGTTAGTTTCACAAGATGTCGTGTATAAAAACGGTTTCTTTAAATGGGAAATGTAACAAACAATTATATCTATCTAGAACAGAATACCTAGATTAATCATGCGATATTTGCGCTGCTTAAAAAAGTGACCAGTAGTCGTTAGTCAGTTCCAGTTATTGTTCAAGGTATGGTTTTATACAACCCAGAGTAACAATAAATTAAGTTGATTAATAATATTATACATTTAATTGAGAGCCTAGCCAGAAAATGAGGTGGTATCAACAATTGCTGACCCACTAATTTATAACTTTTAGTTCATTTTCTGTTTCCAGGCAATAGCACGTTGAGGATATTAGTCTCTATTGCCCAAATTTAGAACTATTTGTTGAATAGAAAATATATTTATTAATTCCATTACTACAAAAGTATTTATTTATTGAGTCTTATCATAGTTGCTTCAAAAGTTCCCATCTCATTCAGGAACGGAAAAATCTTTTTTTGCAAAAAACCACCCCTTACGGGAATTTACCGCTGATTTTTCATTTTTATCTTGAAAACCGTGCGTTAGAAGAGAAAGAAGTATAGGAAATAGAAAATGTTTCGTTAAATTCTATATAAAAAATAACCCATTGACCTTGTAGCTTATCATCACCTATTCCACAGTAGCAGCGCCGAAACTGATGGGTAGTTTGGAGGCCACAGGTAAAAGTCGATCTTACACGAAGTTTCACGGCAAAATATTTCAAAATCGGTTACTTGAACGAAAATAACCAATAATGAATTTATAGAGCGGAATTTTCCCTATAAGATGCATGTCTAGCAGGTGTTGACACAAGTGATTTTTATTTATTTTTCCTTTTTTTCCGCAAAGATGTGTCTTTCAGCTTGAGCTCGTTTCCACACCACCCTTGAGGTAGAGCTCTCGGTGCCTTTTTTTTAAGTGGTTTCCCCTGTAGGCCTATTCCACTAAAATTCTGTCCGATTTCACTAACTAGAGGTTTCTTCATCGACGAGCTGCTCTTCAAATTCCGAATTTAAACATAATAGCCCATCGCAATTAGAGAATATTGTTGAGCAGCGCAGTCTAACCTTAGCACAACATCCCGTTGGCGATAAGTATAGCTTAACTCAACTAGAGTCCGACCAGTACTTTTTAAAACATAGTACTAGGCGGAACTCTAGTTGAGTCAAACTTGCTGAAGCTGAATGACCTCGCACTTGCCAATATTAGTTCTATTTTTGCACTGATCATGAGCATAACAGGCTTAATCCAACTAGCGTACATCCGATGCTCTTCCACATATAGTATCAGCTGTACGATAGTCGGATCAAACCTGTTTATGTTAGTTTCACAACATGTGTCCTGTATACGTGTCTTATCTTATTTATACGGGAAAAGTTACAAACAATACATATATATATATATATATATATATATATATATATATATATATATATATAGCAAATATAAATAACAATATAAATATTAAACCACTTGGATAATTATTAAAAAATTGTACCAGCGTACATCCGACACTCTTTCAAATAACAGTGTTAGAGAACGCAAACGGTAAAGCAAATTATACTGCAATTTCAACTGTATATTTAAGCTAGCGTGGACTGTGTACTAAAGAATAACAATTATGAATACCAAAAACCAAAATTTAATGTACGACATTTGACAGGTAACAGTAGCTTAACTATTCCGTGTAGAATTTAAAGAATAATTTGCCCTTCTGGTTTCGGCCGGCCGGCGCTATGAAGTAGACAGGGCATTAAACCAAAAGCTTTCAAAAACAGCGTTTTTCTTTCGCCACAGCACATCAGCTGTACGATAGTCACATCAAATCAGTTCAAGTTATTTACACAAGATGTCTTCTGCAAATGTGTTCTTCAGGTGTCTTCTTTGAGTAGGAAGAATAACATACAATCGATCCTTACATTAAATATGTTATCGTAACTCTTGCTGTTGACGATGAGCATAGTTTGAACAAACTGTGCTGTGACATTACTTTTTCAAACACAGTATGATGCCACAACACAGTTTCATCAAGCTAGCTGAAAATGAATCGCAACACACTTGCAAACATTAGTCCCTTTTTTTTGAACTGACGAGGAGCATAGTAAGTTTAATCTAAATAGAATGAGATAATTACTTTATTAAATATAGTATTTGATCGTACTCTAGTCAGACCAAACTTGCCAAAATTCTTCTAGATTACAATTAATAGCAGTTCTACAATGTCTTCTGTCAAAGGAAACAATAAGTGTAGTTGACTTAATTTAAAAATTGGACATATTTAATCTGATTTACCGATATTCTTTATACAAAGTGATATTCCTACATAGAAGCATATAGTCGGTTAAATAGAAATTAAAACTGTGGCCTTAAATGCTTACATGACTATGAGAAAGACCATTAGGCATAAAATATATAAAATAAAATATTAGGCCAAATCCCAGGCAAATTTTAATGCAATTTCAACTGTATATTTAGAGCTAGTGTGGACTGCATACTATGGAATAACAATTAAATACCAAAAACCAAAAAACCAAAATTTAATGTACGACATTCGGCAGATAACAGTAGCTTACCTATTTCGTGTAGAATTTCCAGGACAATTTGCCCTTCTGGTATCGGCCGGTCGGCGCTATGAAGTAGACAGGGCATTAAACCAAAAACTCTCAAAAACAGCGTTTTTCTTTCGCCACAGCAAATCAGCTGTACGATAGTCACATCAAATCTGTTCAAGTTAGTTACACAAGATGTCTTCTGCAAATGTGTTTTTTAGATGTCTTCTTTGAGTAGGAGGAATAACATACAATCGATTCTTACATTAAATATGTTATCGTAACTCTTTCCGTTGACGATGAGCATAGTTTGAACAAACTGTGCTGTGACATTACTTTTTCAAACACAGTATGATGCCACAACACAGTTTCATCAAGCTAGCTGAAAATGAATCGCATCACACTTGCAAACATTAGTCCCTTTTTTCGAACTGACGAGGAGCATAGTAAGTTTAATCTAAATAGAATGAGATAATTACTTTATTAAATATAGTATTTCAAATACAGTATTAGCCCAGCAGTCCATGCAAATTAGACATTCTAAAAGAAATAATTTTTAAAGAAATAATATTTGAGATGTATATCTCGATATAGTTAGAAATGGATATACGAAAATTTCCCACCCCAGTCAAGGACGGAAAGGTCCTTTTTTGCAAAAAACACCCCTTACGGGGATTTAACGCTGATTTTTCAATTTTATCTTGTAAACCGTGCGTTGGAAGAGGAGAAAGCATAGGAAATTAAAATATTATCGTTAATTTCTGTATAAAAAAATGTCCTATTGATCTTGCAGCTTATCCACATGTATTTCGTAGTAACAGCGTTCAAACTGAGGGCGCAGGTAAAAATCGATCTTACGCGAAGCTTCACAGCAAATATCTCAAAACCGGTTACCTAACGAGAAAAATGCTAAAGAATAAATTTATAGAGCAGAATTTTCTCTATAATGTGAATGTCTAATGGGTTTTGACGCAAGTGATTTTTATTTATGTTCCCTTTTTTCCACAAAGATGGATTTTTCAATTTGAGCTCGTTTCGTAAGTGGTTTCCCCTGTAGGCCTATTCCACTAAAATTCTGTCCGATTTCACTAACTAGAGGTTTCTTCAAATTCCGAATTTAAACATCCTAGCCCATGGCAATTAGAGCACATTGTTGAGCAGCGCAGTCCAACCTCATGACCAGTACTTTTTAAAACACAGTACTAGGCCGAACTCTAGTTGAGTCAACAGCATAACAAGCTTAATCCAACTAGCGTACATCCGATGCACTCCCACATATAGTATCAGCTGTACGATAGTCGGCTCAAACCTGTTCCAGTTAGTTTCACAAGATGTCGCCTATAAAAACGGTTTCTTTAACTGACAAATGTAACAAACAATTATATCTATCTAGAAGAGAATGCCTTGATTAATCAAGCGATATTTGCGCTAGTTAAAAAAGTGACCAGTAGTCGTTGGTCAGCTCCAATTACTGTCCAAAGTATGGTTTTACACAACCCAGAGTAAAAGTAAATTAATTTAATTATAATAATATATATTTAATTGAGACCTTAGCCAGAAAATGAAATAATATTAACAATTGCTAACCTACTAGGGAAAATATTTACAAATTTATTTCATTTTCTGTTTCTAGGCAACACCACAAAGAGGTTAACCTCTATTGCCTAAATTTAAAACTATTTATTTAATAAAAAAAATGTTTATTAATTCTAATACTACAAAAGTATTTGCTTATTGCATATCATATTTGCTACAAACAAATTTATACATCACGTAATATAAATATTAAATATAAAATAAATAAATATAAAACACACGATAAATAAATTTTTATCAATTTATAGCTACATTAACCAAAAATTCAATGTCAAATATTGGACACTAAGCACTGCACTGGACTCGCATTTCGCCAATTAAACCTTTCTCATCTGGAGGTTTAATAAATCAGCTTTAGTAATTTTTAGATAATGTTAACTTAGATTGCAAAAAAACCACCCCTTACAGGAATTTAGCGCTGGGTTTTCGTTTTTAACTTGTAAACTGTGCATTGGAAGAGAAAAAAGTTTAGGAAATAGAAAATGTCTCGTTAAATTTTATATAAAAAAATATCGTATTGATCTTGTAGCTTATCCCCCATCTATTTCGTAGTAACAGCGCCCAAAAAAATACCCAAGAATGAATTTATAGAGCGACATTTTCTCTATAAGATGCATGTCTAGCAGGTGTTGACACAAGTGATTTTTATTTATTTTTCCTTTTTTTTCCGCAAAGATGCGTCTTTCAGTTTGAGCTCGTTTCCACACCACCCTTGAGGTAGAGCTCTCGGTGCGTTTTTTTAAGTGGTTTCCCTTGTAGGAATATTCCACTAAAATTCTGTCCGATTTCACTAACTAGAGGTTTCTTCATCGACGAGCTGCTCGTCAAATTCCGAATTTAAACATAATAGCCCATCGCAATTAGAGAATATTGTTGAGCAGCGCAGTCTAACCTTAGCACAACATCCCGTTGGCGATAAGTATAGCTTAACTCAACTAGAGTCCGACCAGTACTTTTTAAAACATAGTACTAGGCGGAACTCTAGTTGAGTCAAACTTGCTGAAGCTGAATGACCTCGCACTTGCCAATATTAGTTCTATTTTTGCACTGATCATGAGCATAACATGCTTAATCCAACTAGCGTACATCCGATGCTCTTCCACATATAGTATCAGCTGTACGATAGTCGGCTCAAACTTGTTCCAGTTAGTTTCACAAGATGTCGTGTATAAAAACGGTTTCTTTAAATGGGAAATGTAACAAACAATTATATCTATCTAGAACAGAATACCTAGATTAATCAAGCGATATTTACTCTGTTTAAAAAAGTGACCAGTAGTCGTTGGTCAGCTCCAATTATTGTTCAAAGTGTGGTTTTACACAACCCAGAGTAATAGTAAATTAATTTAATTATAATAATATATATATTTAATTGAGACCTTAGCCAGAAAATGAAATAATACTAACAATTGCTAACCTACTAGGGAAAATATTTACAAATTTATTTCATTTTCTGTTTCTAGGCAACACCACAAAGAGGTTAACCTCTATTGCCTAAATTTAAAACTATTTATTTAATAAAAAATATGTTTATTAATTGTAATACTACAAAAGTATTTACTTATTGAATATCATATTTGCTTCAAACAAATTTATACATCACGTAATATAAATATTAAATATAAAATAAATAAATATAAAACACACAATAAATAAATTTTTATCAATTTATAGCTACATTAACCGAAAATTCAATGTCAAATATTGGACACTAAGCACTGCACTGGACTCGCATTTCGCCAATTAAACCTTTCTCATCTGGAGGTTTACTAAATCGGCTTTAGTAATTTTTAGATAATGTTAACTTAGGTTGCAAAAAATCACCCCTTACGGGAATTTAGCGCCGGTTTTTCGTTTTTAACTTGTAAACTGCGCGTTGGAAGAGAAAAAAGTATAGGAAATAGAAAATGTCTCGTTAAATTTTATATAAAAAAATATCGTATTGATCTTGTAGCTTATCCCGCATCTATTTCGCAGTAACAGCGCCCATATTGAGGGGCAGTTTGGAGGACACAGGTAAAAATCGATCTTACATGAAATTTCACAGCAAAATATTTCAAAATCGGCTACTTGAACGAGAAAAATACCCAAGAATGAATTTATAGAGCGAAATTTTCTCTATAAGATGCATGTCTAGCAGGTGTTGACACAAGTGATTTTTATTTACTTTTCCTTTTTTCCGCAAAGATGTGTCTTTCAGTTTGAGCTCGTTTCCACACCACCCTTGAGGTAGAGCTCTCGGTGCGTTTTTTTTAAAGTGGTTTCCCCGGTAGGCCTATTCCACTAAAATTCTGTCCGATTTCACTAACTAGAGGTTTCTTCATCGGCGAACTGTTTTTCAAATTCCGAATGTAAACATCCTAGCCCATCGCAATTAGAGCACATTGTTGAGCAGCGCAGTCCAACCTTAGCATAACATCCCGTTGGCGATAAGCATAGCTTAATTCAACTAGAGTGTGACCTGTACTTTTTAAAACACAGTACTAGGCCTAACTCTAGTTGAGCCAAACTTGCTGAAGCTGAATGACATCACACTTGCCAATATTAGTTCTATTTTTGCACTGATGATGAACATAACAAGCTTAATCCAACTAGCGTACATCCGATGCTCTTTCACATATAGTATCAGCTGTACGATAGTCGGCTCAAACCTGTTCCAGTTAGTTTCACAAGATGTCGTGTATAAAAACGGTTTCTTTAAATGGGAAATGTAACAAACAATTATATCTATCTAGAACAGAATGCCTTGATTAATCAAGCGATATTTGCGCTAGTTAAAAAAGTGACCAGTAGTCGTTGGTCAGCTCCAATTATTGTTCAACGTATGGTTTTACACAACCCAGAGTAACAGTAAATTAATTTAATTATAATAATATATATATTTAATTGAGACCTAAGACAGAAAATGAAATAATACTAACAATTGCTAACCTACTAGGGAAAATATTTACCAATTTATTTCATTTTCTGTTTCTAGGCAACACCACAAAGAGGTTAACCTCTATTGCCTAAATTTAAAACTATTTATTTAATAAAAAATATGTTTATTAATTCTAATACTACAAAAGTATTTGCTTATTGAATATCATATTTGCTTCAAACAAATTTATACATCACGTAATATAAATATTAAATATAAAATAAATAAATATAAAACACACAATAAATAAATTTTTATAGCTACATTAACCAAAAATTCAATGTCAAATATTGGACACTAAGCACTGCACTGGACTCGCATTTCGCCAATTAAACCTTTCTCATCTGGAGGTTTAATAAATCAGCTTTACTAATTTTTAGATAATGTTAACTTAGATTACAAAAAAACCACCCCTTACAGGAATTTAGCGCTGGGTTTTCGTTTTTAACTTGTAAACTGTGCATTGGAAGAGAAAAAAGTTTAGAAAATAGAAAATGTCTCGTTAAATTTTATATAAAAAAATATCGTATTGATCTTGTAGCTTATCCCCCATCTATTTCGTAGTAACAGCGCCCAAAAAAATACCCTAGAATGAATTTATAGAGCGACATTTTCTCTATAAGATGCATGTCTAGCAGGTGTTGACACAAGTGATTTTTATTTATTTTTCCTTTTTTTTCCGCAAAGATGCGTCTTTCAGTTTGAGCTCGTTTCCACACCACCCTTGAGGTAGAGCTCTGGGTGCGTTTTTTTAAGTGGTTTCCCTTGTAGGAATATTCCACTAAAATTCTGTCCGATTTCACTAACTAGAGGTTTCTTCATCGACGAGCTGCTCGTCAAATTCCGAATTTAAACATAATAGCCCATCGCAATTAGAGAATATTGTTGAGCAGCGCAGTCTAACCTTAGCACAACATCCCGTTGGCGATAAGTATAGCTTAACTCAACTAGAGTCCGACCAGTACTCTGCGTTTTTTTTAAAGTGGTTTCCCCTGTAGGCCTATTCCACTAAAATTCTGTCCGATTTCACTAACTAGAGGTTTCTTCATCGGCGAACTGTTTTTCAAATTCCGAATTTAAACATCCTAGCCCATCGCAATTAGAGCACATTGTTGAGCAGCGCAGTCCAACCTTAGCATAACATCCCGTTGGCGATAAGCATAGCTTAATTCAACTAGAGTGTGACCTGTACTTTTTAAAACACAGTACTAGGCCTAACTCTAGTTGAGCCAAACTTGCTGAAGCTGAATGACATCACACTTGCTAATATTAGTTCTATTTTTGCACTGATGATGAACATAACAAGCTTAATCCAACTAGCGTACATCCGATGCTCTTTCACATATAGTATCAGCTGTACGATATTCGGCTCAAACCTGTTCCAGTTAGTTTCACAAGATGTCGTGTATAAAAACGGTTTCTTTAAATGGGAAATGTAACAAACAATTATATCTATCTAGAACAGAATACCTAGATTAATCAAGCGATATTTAATCTGTTTAAAAAAGTGACCAGTAGTCGCTGGTCAGCTCCAATTATTGTTCAATGTATGGTTTTACACAACCCAGAGTAACAGTAAATTAATTTAATTATAATAATATATATATTTAATTGAGACCTTAGCCAGAAAATGAAATAATATTAACAATTGCTAACCTACTAGGGAAAATATTTACAAATTTATTTCATTTTCTGTTTCCAGGCAACACCACAAAGAGGTTAACCTCTATTGCCTAAATTTAAAACTATTTATTTAATAAAAAATATGTTTATTAATTTTAATACTACAAAAGTATTTGATTATTGAATATCATATTTGCTTCAAACAAATCTATACATCACGTAATATAAATATTAAATATAAAATAAATAAATATAAAATAAATAAATATAAAACACACAATATATAAATTTTTATCAATTTATAGCTACATTAACCAAAAATTCAATGGACTCGCATTTCGCCAATTAAACCTTTCTCATCTGGAGGTTTACTAAATCAGCTTTCGTAATTTTTAGATAATGTTAACCTAGGTTGCAAAAAACCACCCCTTACGGGCATTTAGCGCTGGTTTTTCGGTATTAACTTGTAAACTGTGCGTTGGAAGAGAAAAAAGTTTAGGAAATAGAAAATGACTCGTTAAATTTTATATAAAAAAATATCGTATTGATCTTGGAGCTTATCCCCCATCTATTTCGCAGTAACAGCGCCCAAATTGAGGAGCAGTTTGGAGGACACAAGTAAAAATCGATCTTACACGAAATTTCACAGCAAGATATTTCGAAATCGGTTACTTGAACGAGAAAAATACCCAAGAATGAATTTATAGAGCGACATTTTCTCTATAATACGCATGTCTAGCAGGTGTTGACACAAGTGATTTTTATTTCTTTTTTCTTTTTTTCCGCAAAGATGTGTGTTTCAGTTTGAGCTCGTTTCCACACCACCCTTGAGGTAGAGCTCTCGGTGCGTTATTTTTAAAGTGGTTTCCCCTGTAGGCCTATTCCACTAAAATTCTGTCCGATTTCACTAACTAGAGGTTTCTTCATCGACGAACTGTTTTTCAAATTCCGAATTTAAACATCCTAGCCCATCGCAATTAGAGCACATTGTTGAGCAGCGCAGTCCAACCTTAGCACAACATCACGTTGGCGATAAGCATAGCTTAATTCAACTAGAGTGTGACGTGTACTTTTTAAAACACAGTACTAGGCCTAACTCTAGTTGAGTCAAACTTGCTGAAGCTGAATGACCTCGCACTTGCCAATATTAGTTCTATTTTTGCACTGATCATGAGCATAACAAGCTTAATCCAACTAGCGTACATCCGATGCTCTTCCACATATAGTATCAGCTGTACGATAGTCGGCTCAAACTTGTTCCAGTTAGTTTCACAAGATGTCGTGTATAAAAACGGTTTCTTTAAATGGGAAATGTAACAAACAATTTTATCTATCTAGAACAGAATACCTAGATTAATCAAGCGATATTTACTCTGTTTAAAAAAGTGACCAGTAGTCGTTGGTCAGCTCCAATTATTGTTCAAAGTATGGTTTTACACAACCCAGAGTAACAGTAAATTAATTTAATTATAATAATATATATATTTAATTGAGACCTTAGCCAGAAAATGAAATAATATTAACAATTGCTAACCTACTAGGGAAAATATTTACAAATTTATTTCATTTTCTGTTTCTAGGCAACACCACAAAGAGGTTAACCTCTATTGCCTAAATTTAAAACTATTTATTTAATAAAAAATATGTTTATTAATTGTAATACTACAAAAGTATTTACTTACTGAATATCATATTTGCTTCAAACAAATTTATACATCACGTAATATAAATATGAAATATAAAATAAATAAATATAAAACACACAATAAATAAATTTTTATCAATTTATAGCTACATTAACCAAAAATTCAATGTCAAATATTGGACACTAAGCACTGCACTGGACTCGCATTTCGCCAATTAAACCTTTCTCATCTGGAGGTTTACTAAATCGGCTTTAGTAATTCTTAGATAATGTTAACTTAGGTTGCAAAAAATCACCCCTTACGGGAATTTAGCACTGGTTTTTCGTTTTTAACTTGTAAACTGCGCGTTGGAAGAGAAAAAAGTTTAGGAAATAGAAAATGTCTCGTTAAATTTTATATAAAAAAATATCGTATTGATCTTGTAGCTTATCCCCCATCTATTTCGCAGTAACAGCGCCCAAATTGAGGAGCAGTTTGGAGGACACAGGTAAAAATCGATCTTACACGAAATTTCACAGCAAGATGTTTCGAAATCGGTTACTTGAACGAGAAAAATACCCAAGAATGGATTTATAGAGCGACATTTTCTCTATAAGATGCATGTCTAGCAGGTGTTGACACAAGTGATTTTTATTTCTTTTTCTTTTTTTCCGCAAAGATGTGTCTTTCAGTTTGAGCTCGTTTCCACACCACCCTTGAGGTAGAGCTCTCGGTGCGTTTTTTTTAAAGTGGTTTCCCCTGTAGGCCTATTCCACTAAAATTCTGTCCGATTTCACTAACTAGAGGTTTCTTCATCGACGAACTGTTTTTCAAATTCCGAATTTAAACATCCTAGCCCATCGCAATTAGAGCACATTGTTGAGCAGCGCAGTCCAACCTTAGCACAACATCCCGTTGGCGATAAGCATAGCTTAATTCAACTAGAGTGTGACGTGTACTTTTTAAAACACAGCACTAGGCCAAACTCTAGTTGAGCCAAACTTGCTGAAGCTGAATGACAACACACTACCCAATATTAGTTCTATTTTTGCACTGATGATGAAAATAACAAGTTTAATCCAACTAGCGTACATCCGATGCTCTTCCACATATAGTATCAGCTGTACGATAGTCGGATCAAACCTGTTTATGTTAGTTTCACAACATGTGTCCTGTATACGTGTCTTATCTTATTTATACGGGGAAAGTTACAAACAATATATATATATATATATATATATATATATATATATATATATATATATATATATATGACCTTAGTTGTATGTAGATTAGTTTCAATAATAATAACAAATATAAATAACATAACATAAATATTAAACCACCTAGACAATTATTAAAAAATTGTACCAGCGTACATCCGACACTATTTCAAATACAGTGTTAGAGACCGCAAACGGTAAAGCAAATTATACTGCAATTTCAACTGTATATTTAGAGCTAGCGTGGACTGTGTACTAAAGAATAACAATTATGAATACCAAAAACCAAAATTTAATGTACGACATTTGACAGATAACAGTAGCTTACCTATTTCGTGTAGAATTTAAGGAATATAATTTGCCCTTCTGGTTTCGGCCGGCCGGCGCTATGAAGTAGACAGCGCATTAAACCAAAAGCTTTCAAAAACAGCGTTTTTCTTTCGCCACAGCACATCAGCTGTACGATAGTCACATCAAATCAGTTCAAGTTATTTACACAAGATATCTTCTGCAAATGTGTTCTTCAGATGTCTTCTTTGAGTAGGAAGAATAACATACAATCGATCCTTACATTAAATATGTTATCGTAACTGTTCCCGTTGACGATGAGCATAGTTTGAACAAACTGTGCTGTAACATTACTTTTTCAAACACAGTATGATGCCACAACACAGTTTCATCAAGCTAGCTGAAAATGAATCGCATCACACTTGCAAACATTAGTCCCTTTTTTCGAACTGACGAGGATCATAGTAAGTTAAATCTAAATAGAATGAGATAATTACTTTATTAAGTATAGTATTTGATCGTACTCTAGTCAGACCAAACTTGCCAAAATTCTTCTAGATTACAATTAATAGCAGTTCTACAATGTCTTCTGTCAAAGGAAACAATAAGTGTAGTTGACTTCATTTAAAAATTGGACATATTTAATCTGATTTACCGATATTCTTTATACAAAGTGATATTCCTACATAGAAGCATATAGTCGGTTAAATAGAAATTAAAACTGTGGCCTTAAATGCTTACATGACTATGAGAAAGACCATTAGGCATAAAATATATAAAATAAAATATTAGTCCAAATCCCAGGCAAATTTTAATGCAATTTCAACTGTATATTTAGAGCTAGAGTGGACTGCATACTATGGAATAACAATTAAATACCAAAAACCAAAAAACCAAAATTTAATGCACGACATTCGGCAGATAACAGTAGCTTACCTATTTCGTGTAGAATTTCCAGGACAATTTGCCCTTCTGGTATCGGCCGGTCGGCGCTATGAAGTAGACAGGGCATTAAACCAAAAACTTTCAAAAACAACGTTTTTCTTTAGCCACAGCAAATCAGCTGTACGATAGTCACATCAAATCTGTTCAAGTTATTTACACACGATGTCTTCTGCAAATGTGTTTTTTAGATGTCTTCTTTGAGTAGGAGGAATAACATACAATCGATCCTTACATTAAATATGTTATCGTAACTCTTTCCGTTGACGATGAGCATAGTTTGAACAAACTGTGCTGTGACATTACTTTTTCAAACACAGTATGATGCCACAACACAGTTTCATCAAGCTAGCTGAAAATGAATCGCATCACACTTGCAAACATTAGTCCCTTTTTTCGAACTGACGAGGAGCATAGTAAGTTTAATCTAAATAGAATGAGATAATTACTTTATTAAATATAGTATTTCAAATACAGTATTAGCCCAGCAGTCCATGCAAATTAGACATTCTAAAAGAAATAATTTTTAAAGAAATAATATTTGAGATGTATATCTCGATATAGTTAGAAATGGATATACGACAATTTCCCACCCCAGTCAGGAACGGAAAGGTCCTTTTTTGCAAAAAACACCCCTTACGGGGATTTAACGCTGATTTTTCAATTTTATCGTTAATTTCTGTATAAAAAAATGTCCTATTAACCTTGCAGCTTATCCACATGTATTTCGTAGTAACAGCGTTCAAACTGAGGGCACAGGTAAAAATCCATCTTACGCGAAGCTTCACAGCAAATATCTCAAAACCGGTTACCTAATGAGAAAAATGCTAAAGAATAAATTTATAGAGCAGAATTTTCTATAATGTGAATGTCTAATGGGTTTTGACGCAAGTGATTTTTATTTATGTTCCCCTTTTTCCACAAAGATGGATTTTTCAATTTGAGCTCGTTTCCACACCACCCATGAGGTAGAGCTCTCGGTGCGTTTTTTTTAAGTGGTTTCACCTGTAGGCCTATTCCACTAAAATTCTGTCCGATTTCACTAACTAGAGGTTTCTTCAAATTCCGAATTTAAACATCCTAGCCCATGGCAATTAGAGCACATTGTTGAGCAGCGCAGTCCAACCTCATGACCAGTACTTTTTAAAACACAGTACTAGGCCGAACTCTAGTTGAGTCAACAGCATATCAAGCTTAATCCAACTAGCGTACATCCGATGCTCTCCCACATATAGTATCAGCTGTACGATAGTCGGCTTAAACCTGTTCCAGTTAGTTTCACAAGATGTCGCCTATAAAAACGGTTTCTTTAAATGAGAAATGTACAAGATGTCGCCTATAAAAACGGTTTCTTTAAATGAGAAATGTAACAAACAATTATATCTATCTAGAACAGAATGCCTTGATTAATCAAGCGATATTTGCGCTAGTTAAAAAAGTGACCAGTAGTCGTTGGTCAGCTCCAATTACTGTTCAAAGTATGGTTTTACACAACCCAGAGTAAAAGTAAATTAATTTAAAATATTTACAAATTTATTTCATTATCTGTTTCTAGGCAACACCACAAAGAGGTTAACCTCTATTGCCTAAATTTAAAACTATTTATTTAATAAAAAATATGTTTATTAATTCTAATACTACAAAAGTATTTGCTTATTTATATCATATTTGCTTCAAACAAATTTATACATCACGTAATATAAATATTAAATATAAAATAAATAAATATAAAACACACGATAAATAAATTTTTATCAATTTATAGCTACATTAACCAAAAATTCAATGTCAAATATTGGACACTAAGCACTGCACTGGACTCGCAATTCGCCAATTAAACCTTTCTCATCTGGAGGTTTACTTATTTCTTAGATAATGTTAACTTAGGTTGCAAAAAATCACCCCTTACGGGAATTTAGTGCTGGTTTTTCGTTTTTATCTTGTACACTGTGCGTTGGAAGAGAAAAAAGTTTAGGAAATAGAAAATGTCTCGTTAAATTTTATATAAAAAAATATCGTATTGATCTTGTAGCTTATCCCCCATCTATTTCACAGTAACAGCGCCCAAATTGAGGAGCAGTTTGGAGGACACAGGTAAAAATCGATCTTACACGAAATTTCACAGCAAAATATTTCGAAATCGGTTACTTGAACGAGAAAAATAACCAAGAATGAATTTATAGAGCGACATTTTCCCCATAAGATGCATGTCTAGCAGGTGTTGACACAAGTGATTTTTATTTATTTTTCCTTTTTTTCCGCAAAGATGTCTCTTTCAGTTTGAGCTCGTTTCCCCACCACCCTTGAGGTAGAGCACTCGGCGCGTTTTTTTTAAAGTGGTTTCCCCCGTAGGCCTATTCCACTAAAATTCTGTCCGATTTCACTAACTAGAGGTTTCTTCATCGACGAACTGTTTTTCAAATTCCTAATTTAAACATCCTAGCCCATCGCAATTAGAGCACATTGTTGAGCAGCGCAGTCCAACCTTAGCACAACATCCCGTTGGCGATAAGCATAGCTTAATTCAATTAGAGTGTGACCTGTACTTTTTAAAACACAGTACTAGGCCTAACTCTAGTTGAGCCAAACTTGCTGAAGCTGAATGACATCACACTTGCCAATATTAGTTCTATTTTTGCACTGATGATGAACATAACAAGCTTAATCCAACTAGCGTACATCCGATACTCTTTCACATACAGTATCAGCTGTACGATAGTCGGCTCAAACCTGTTCCAGTTAGTTTCACAAGATGTCGTGTATAAAAACGGTTTCTTTAAATGGGAAATGTAACAAACAATTATATCTATCTAGAACAGAATATCTAGATTAATCAAGCGATATTTACTCTGTTTAAAAAAGTGACCAGTAGTCGCTGGTCAGCTCCAATTATTGTTCAATGTATGGTTTTACACAACCCAGAGTAACAGTAAATTAATTTAATTATAGTAATATATATATTTAATTGAGACCTTAGCCAGAAAATGAAATAATATTAACAATTGCTAACCTACTAGGGAAAATATTTACAAATTTATTTCATTTTCTGTTTCCAGGCAACACCACAAAGAGGTTAACCTCTATTGCCTAAATTTAAAAGTATTTATTTAATAAAAAATATGTTTATTAATTCTAATACTACAAAAGTATTTGATTATTGAATATCATATTTGCTTCAAACAAAACTATACATCACGTAATATAAATATTAAATATAAAATAAATAAATATAAAACACACAATAAATAAATTTTTATCAATTTATAGCTACATTAACCAAAAATTCAATGGACTCGCATTTCGCCAATTAAACCTTTCTCATCTGGAGGTTTACTAAATCAGCTTTAGTAATTTTTAGATAATGTTAACCTAGGTTGCAAAAAACCACCCCTTACGGGCATTTAGCGCTGGTTTTTCGTTATTAACTTGTAAACTGTGCGTTGGAAGAGAAAAAAGTTTAGGAAATAGAAAATGACTCGTTAAATTTTATATAAAAAAATATTGTATTGATCTTGTAGCTTATCCCCCATCTATTTCACAGTAACAGCGCCCAAATTGAGGAGCAGTTTGGAGGACACAGGTAAAAATCCATCTTACACGAAATTTCACAGCAAAATATTTCGAAATCGGTTACTTGAACGAGAAAAATACCCAAGAATGAATTTATAGAGCGACATTTTCTCTATAAGATGGATGTCTAGCAGGTGTTAACACAAGTGATTTTTATTTCTTTTTTCTTTTTTTCCGCAAAGATGTGTCTTTCAGTTTGAACTCGTTTCCACACCACCCTTGAGGTAGAGCTCTCGGTGCGTTTTTTTTTAAGTGGTTTCCCACGTAGGCCTATTCCACTAAAATTCTGTCCGATTTCACTAACTAGAGGTTTCTTCATCGACGAACTGTTTTTCAAATTTCGAATTTAAACATCCTAGCCCATCGCAATTAGAGCACATTGTTGAGCAGCGCAGTCCAACCTTAGCACAACATCCCGTTGGCGATAAGCATAGCTTAATTCAACTAGAGTGTGACGTGTACTTTTTAAAACACAGTACTAGGCCTAACTCTAGTTGAGCCAAACTTGCTGAAGCTGAATGACAACACACTTCCCAATATTAGTTCTATTTTTGCACTGATGATGAAAATAACAAGTTTAATCCAACTAGCGTACATCCGATGCTCTTCCACATATAGTATCAGCTGTACGATAGTCGGCTCAAACCTGTTCCAGTTAGTTTCACAAGATGTCGTGTATAAAAACGGTTTCTTTAAATGCGAAATGTAACAAACAATTATATCTATCTAGAACAGAATACCTAGATTAATCATGCGATATTTGCGCTGTTTAAAAAAGTGACCAGTAGTCGTTAGTCAGTTCCAGTTATTGTATTTCACAGTAGCAGCGCCGAAACTGATGGGTAGTTTGGAGGCCACAGGTAAAAGTCGATCTTACACGAAGTTTCACGGCAAAATATTTCAAAATCGGTTACTTGAACGAAAATAACCAATAATGAATTTATAGAGCGGAATTTTCTCTATAAGATGCATGTCTAGCAGGTGTTAGGGCAAGTGATTTTTATTTATTTTTCCTTTTTTTCCGCAAAGATGTGTCTTTCAGTTTGAGCCCGTTTCCACACCACCCTTGAGGTAGAGCTCTCGGTGCGTTTTTTTTAAGTGGTTTCCCCTGTAGGCCTATTCCACTAAAATTCTGTCCGATTTCACTAACTAGAGGTTTCTTCAAATTCCAAATTTAAACATCCTAGCCCATGGCAATTAGAGCACATTGTTGAGCAGCGCAGTCCAACCTCATGATCAGTACTTTTTAAAACACAGTACTAGGCCGAACTCTAGTTGAGTCAAACTTGCTGAAGGTGAATGACATCACACTTGCCAATATTAGTTCTGTTTTTGAACTGATGAAGAGCATACCAAGCTTAATCCAACTAGCGTACATCCGATGCTCTTCCACATTCCACATATAGTATCAGCTGTACGATAGTCGGATCAAACCTGTTTATGTTAGTTTCACAACATGTGTCCTGTATACGTGTCTTATCTTATTTATACGGGAAAAGTTACAAACAATATATATATATATATATATATATATATATATATATATATATAACCTTAGTTGTATATAGATGGGTAGTTTCAATTATAATAACAAATATAAATAACATAACATAAATATTAAATCACCTGGACAATTATTAAAAAATTGTACCAGCGTACATCCGACACTATTTCAAATACAGTGTTAGAGACCGCAAACGGTAAAGCAAATTATACTGCAATTTCAACTGTATATTTAGAGCTAGCGTGGACTGTGTACTAAAGAATAACAATTATGAATACCAAAAACCAAAATTTAATGTACGACATTTGACAGGTAACAGTAGCTTAACTATTCCGTGTAGAATGAGACTTTCCGCCGGCGTCCCGCAGGGGGCGATTTTATCGCCCATATTATATAATTTATTTTTGGTAGACACACCTACTCATGTGAGTACTAATATATTATTGTATGCTGATGATACTATGATCTACGCAAGATCATTCTACGCCCAAACGGCCGTAAAAAAATTACACTACCACTTACTCGAATTGTTAAAATTCTACGATAAGTGGAAAATTAAAATCAATAATGATAAGACAGAGCTGATTATTTTGCATCGGAAGTTCACAAATATTCACAACTTTGACAAACTGAAAATAAACGAAACTATTATACGGGAGAAGAGCGCGGTCAAGTATCTGGGGGTCACCCTAGATACGAGACTGCGTTTCGGACCCCATATAACGAACATAATAAACAGTACTTATGCTGCCTTAAGTAGACTATATCCATTAGTCAACAAAAGGAGCAAATTATCTAGGGATAACAAAATAACACTTTATAAAGTCATACTTAAACCAATCCTCACATATGCATGTGCGTCATGGAATACCATTTCTGATGCGCAATGCAACCGCCTACAGAGGACACAGAATAAAATCCTTAGACTACTAACAGAGTCTAATAGGTATACACCTATTATGCAATTCCATCAGCAAACTAATATCCCTCTGATGAAGGATTATATACTTGATACGGCTGACAAGTTTTTTAGATACAAAGTTATGAATTCCACACTAACCGCCAACTTGACCAGCATGAGGAGCTTTAACGCAGCTCCTCATACACACAAATTAATACACGAGGGCCTCCCCCTATACCACGAGAGGTAACCAAGGGAAGATACATATAATTGGTGAGGTCCTGCAATGGGGGTATTACCATGTCGAGAATCGAACTTATTTTTTAAGCACGTCTAGAATCCTTTTTATTTTACTTTCTCACAGAGATATTCTTTTTATTTTTTGCTTTAGAATCATTTTTATTTTGCCTTAGAATCATTTTTATTTGCTTTAGAATCATTTTTATTTTACTTTAAACTAATTTTGTTCTGAAAAACACTTTTCATTTTCAAGACACGCTCGGTGTACTTTGTAAATAATTTTAATTTTCTTAAGCAGGTTTTGAGGTATTTTCCTGCATCTATTAATATAAATTTGTAAAAAACACTCGCTACCAACAGCATTTATTTTTATTTATTTAACCTTTGGAATACTTTTTAATTTTAATTTGCCTAATCTGTTTAGGAGGGCAATTTTACCGGATTAAGACAAAACTTTTTGGCTACGTATATCTCAGGCATTAGATCCGCCGCCCGGAAGAATTCGTTTTTTGCATAAAAAACTTGTATTCATTCGGGATTATTGATATGATTGCAAAATGAAATAAATGATATACTTTCAAATACCAAAATGAAATGTTAAACTAGTTAAACAAAATAAAGAAATTTTTAATGGTAATGGTAATGGTAGAATTTAAAGAATAATTTGCCTTTCTGGTTTCGGCCGGCCGGCGCCATGAAGTAGGCAGGGCATTAAACCAAAAGCTTTCAAAAACAGCGTTTTTCTTTCGCCACAGCACATCAGATGTACGATAGTCACATCAAATCAGTTCAAGTTATTTACACAAGCTGCCTTCTGCAAATGTGTTCTTCAGATGTCTTCTTTGAGTAGGAAGAATAACATACAATCGATCCTTACATTAAATATGTTATCGTAACTCTTCCTGTTGACGATGAGCATAGTTTGAACAAACTGTGCTGTGACATTACTTTTTCAAACACAGTATGATGCCACAACACAGTTTCATCAAGCTAGCTGAAAATGAATCTCATCACACTTGCAAACATTAGTCCCTTTTTTCGAACTGACGAGGAGCATAGTAAGTTTAATCTAAATAGAATGAGATAAATACTTTATTAAATATAGTATTTGATCGTACTGTAGTCAGACCAAACTTGCCAAAATTCTTCTAGATTACAATTAATAGCAGTTCTAGAAAGTCTTCTGTCAAAGGAAACAATAAGTGTAGTTGACTTAATTTAAAAATTGGACATATTTAATCTGATTTACCGATATTATTTATACTATGTGATATTCCTACATAGAAACATATAGTCGGTTAAATAGAAATTAAAACTGTGGCCTTAAATGCTTACATGACTATGAGAAAAACCATTAGGCATAAAATATATAAAATAAAATATTAGGCCAAATCCCAGGCAAATTTTAATGCAATTTCAACTCCATAAGATGCATGTCTAGCAGGTGTTGACACAAGTGATTTTTATTTATTTTTCCTTTTTTTCCGTAAAGATGCGTCTTTCAGTTTGAGCTCGTTTCCACACCACCCTTGAGGTAGAGCTCTCGGTGCGTATTTTTTTAAGTGGTTTCCCTTGTAGGCCTATTCCACTAAAATTCTGTCCGATTTCACTAACTAGAGGTTCCTTCATCGACGAGCTGTTCTTCAAATTCCGAATTTAAACATAGTAGCCCATCGCAATTAGAGAATATCACAACATCCCGTTGGCGATAAGTATAGCTTAACTCAACTAGAGTCCGACCAGTACTTTTTAAAACATAGTACTAGGCGGAACTCTAGTTGAGTCAAACTTGCTGAAGCTGAATGACATCACACTTGCCAATATTAGTTCTATTTTTGCACTGATCATGAGCATAACAAGCCTAATCCAACTAGCGTACATCCGATGCTCTTCCACATACAGTATCAGCTGTACGATAGTCGGATAAAACCTGCTTATGTTAGTTTCACAACATGTGTCCTGTATACGTGTCTTATCTTATTTATACGGGAAAAGTTACAAACAATATATATATATATATATATATATATATATATATTGTTTGTAACTTATATATATATATATATGACCTTAGTTGTATATAGATGGGTAGTTTCAATTATAATAACAAATATAAATAACATAACATAAATATTAAACCAGCTGGACAATTATTAAAAATTTTTACCAGCGTACATCCGACACTATTTCAAATACAGTGTTAGAGACCGCAAATGGTAAAGCAAATTATACTGCAATTTCAACTGTATATTTAGAGCTAGTGTGGACTGCATACTATGGAATAACAATTATGAATACCAAAAACCAAAAAACCAAAATTTAATGTACGACATTCGGCAGATAACAGTAGCTTACCTATTTCGTGTAGAATTTAAAGAATAATTTGCCCTTCTGGTTTCGGCCGGCCGGCGCTATGAAGTAGACAGGGCATTAAACCAAAAACTCTCAAAAACAGCGTTTTTCTTTTGCCACAGCAAATCAGCTGTACGATAGTCACATCAAATCTGTTCAAGTTATTTACACAAGATGTCTTCTGCAAATGTGTTTTTCAGATGTCTTCTTTGAGTAGGAAGAATAACATACAATCGATCATCGTAACTCTTGCCGTTGACGATGAGCATAGTTTGAACAAACTGTGCTGTGACATTACTTTTTCAAACACAGTATGATGCCACAACACAGTTTCATCAAGCTAGCTGAAAATGAATCGCATCACACTTGCAAATATTAGTCCCTTTTTTCGAACTGACGAGGAGCATAGTAAGTCTAATCTAAATAGAATGAGATAATTGCTTTATTAAATATAGTATTTCAAATACAGTATTGGCCCAGTAGTCCACACAAATTAGACATATTAAAAGAAATAATTTTTAAAGAAATAATATTTGAGATGTATATCTCGATATAGTTAGAAATGGATATACGAAAATTTCCCACTCCGGTCAGGAACGGAAAGGACCTTTTTTGCAAAAAACACCCCTTACGGGGATTTAACGCTGATTTTTCAATTTTATCTTGTAAACCGTGCGTTGGAAGAGAAGAAAGCATAGGAAATTAAAATATTATCGTTAATTTCTGTATAAAAAAATGTCTTATTGACCTTTTAGCTTATCCACATGTATTTCGTAGTAACAGCGTTCAAACTGAGGGCACAGGTAAAAATCGATCTTACGCGAAGCTTCACAGCAAATATCTCAAAACCGGTTACCTAACAAGAAAAATGCTAAATAATAAATTTATAGAGCAGAATTTTCTCTATAGTATGAATGTCTAATGGGTTTTGACGCAAGTGATTTTTATTTATGTTCCCCTTTTTCCACAAAGATGGATTTTTCAATTTGAGCTCGTTTCCTCACCACCCATGAGGTAGAGCTCTCGGTGCGTTTTTTTAAGTGGTTTCCCCTGTAGGCCTATTCCACTAAAATTCTGTCCGATTTCACTAACTAGAGGTTTCTTCAAATTCCGAATTTAAACATCCTAGCCCATGGCAATTAGAGCACATTTTTGAGCAGCGCAGTGCAACCTCATGACCAGTACTTTTTAAAACACAGTACTAGGCCGAACTCTAGTTGAGTCAAACTTGCTGAAGATGAATGACATCACACTTGCCAATATTAGTTCTGTTTTTGAACTGATGAAGAGCATACCAGACTTAATCCAACTAGCGTACATCCGATGCTCTTCCACATATAGTATCAGCTGTACGATAGTCGGTATATATATATATATATGACCTAAGTTGTATACAGATGGCTAGTTTCAATTATAATAACAAATATAATTAACAGAACATAAATATTAAACCATCTGGACAATTATTAAAAAATTGTACCAGCGTACATCCGACACTCTTTCAAATACAGTGTTAGATACCGCAAACGCTAAAGCAAATTATACTGCAATTTCAACTGTATATTTAAGCTAGCGTGGACTGTGTACTAAAGAATAACAATTATGAATACCAAAAACCAAAATTTAGTGTACGACATTTGACAGATAACAGTAGCTTACCTATTTCGTGTAGAATTTAATGAATAATTTGCCCTTCTGGTTTCGGCCGGCCGGCGCAATGAAGTAGACAGGGCATTAAACCAAAAACGTGCAAAAACAGCGTTTTTCTTTCGCCACAGCACATCAGCTGTACGATAGCCACATCAAATCAGTTCAAGTTATTTACACAAGATGTCTTCTGCAAATGTGTTTTTTAGATGTCTTCTTTGAGTAGGAAGAATAACATACAATCGATCCCTACATTAAATATGTTATCGTAACTCTTCCCGTTGACGATGAGCATAGTTTGAACAAACTGTGCTGTGACATTACTTTTTCAAACACAGTATGATGCCACAACACAGTTTCATCAAGCTAGCTGAAAATGAATCGCATCACACTTGCAAACATTAGTCCCTTTTTTTTGGAACTGAATAGGAGCATAGTAAGTTTAATCTAAATAGAATGAGATAATTACTTTATTAAATATAGTATTTGATCGTACTCTAGTCAGACCAAACTTGCCAAAATTCTTCTAGATTACAATTAATAGCAGTTCTACAATATCTTCTGTCAAAGGAAACAATAAGTGTAGTTGACTTAATTTAAAAATTGGACATATTTAATCTGATTTACCGATATTATTTATTCAATGTGATATTCCTACATAGAAACATATAGTCTGTTAAATAGAAATTAAAACTGTGGCCTTGAGAAAGACCATATGAGAAAGACCATTAGGCATAAAATATATAAAATAAAATATTAAGCCAAATCCCAGGCAAATTTTTAATGCAATTTCAACTGTATATTTAGAGCTAGTATGGACTGCATACTATGGAATAACAATTATGAATACCAAAAACCTAAAAACCAAAATTTAATGTAGGGCATTCGGCAGATCAGTAGCTTACCTATTTCGTGTAAAATTTCCAGGACAATTTGCCCTTCTGGTATCGGCCGGTCGGCGCTATGAAGTAGACAGGGCATTAAACCAAAAACTTTCAAAAACAGCGTTTTTCTTTCGCCACAGCAAATCAGCTGTACGATAGTCACATCAAATCTGTTCAAGTTATTTACACAAGATGTCTTCTGCAAATGTGTTTTTTAGATGTCTTCTTTGAGTAGGAGGAATAACATACAATCGATCCTTACGTTAAATATGTTATCGTAACTCTTCCCGTTGACGATGAGCATAGTTTGAACAAACTGTGCTGTGACATTACTTTTTCAAACACAGTATGATGCCACAACACAATTTCATCAAGCTAGCTGAAAATGAATCGCGTCACATTTGCAAACATTAGTCCCTTTTTTGGAACTGACGAGGAGCATAGTAAGTTTAATCTAAATAGAATGAGATAATTACTTTATTAAATATAGTATTTGATCGTACTCTAGTCAGACCAAACTTGCCAAAATTCTTCTAGATTACAATTAATAGCAGTTCTACAATGTCTTCTGTCAAAGGAAACAAGAAGTGTAGTTGACTTAATTTAAAAATTGGACATATTTAATCTGATTTACCGATATTATTTATACTATGTGATATTCCTACATAGAAACATATAATCGGTTAAATAGAAATTAAAACTGTGGCCTTAAATGCTTACATGACTATGAGAAAGACCATTAGGCATAAAATATATAAAATAAAATATTAAGCCAAATCCCAGGCAAATTTTAATGCAATTTCAACTGCATATTTAGAGCTAGTGTGGACTGCATACTATGGAATAACAATTATGAATACCAAAAACCAAAAAACCAAAATTTAATGTACGACATTCGGCAGATAACAGTAGCTTACCTATTTCGTGTAGAATTTAAAGAATAATTTGCCCTTCTGGTTTCGGCCGGCCGGCGCTATGAAGTAGACAGGGCATTAAACCAAAAACTCTCAAAAACAGCGTTTTTCTTTTGCCACAGCAAATCAGCTGTACGATAGTCACATCAAATCTGTTCAAGTTATTTACACAAGATGTCTTCTGCAAATGTGTTTTTCAGATGTCTTCTTTGAGTAGGAAGAATAACATACAATCGATCCTTACATTAAATATGTTATCGTAACTCTTCCCGTTGACGATGAGCATAGTTTGAACAAACTGTGCTGTGACATTACTTTTTCAAACACAGTATGATGCCACAACACAATTTCATCAAGCTAGCTGAAAATGAATCGCATCACACTTGCAAATATTAGTCCCTTTTTTCGAACTGACGAGGAGCATAGTAAGTTTAATCTAAATAGAATGAGATAATTACTTTATTAAATATATTATTTCAAATACAGTATTAGCCCAGTAGTCCACGCAAATTAGACATTTTAAAAGAAATAATTTTTAAAGAAATAATATTTGAGATATATATCTCGATATAGTTAGAAATGGATATACGAAAATTTCCCACCCCAGTCAGGAACCGAAAAGGTCCTTTTTTGCAAAAAACACCGCTTACGGGGATTTAACGCTGATTTTTCAATTTTATCTTGTAAACCGTGCGTTGGAAGAGAAGAAAGCATAGGAAATTAAAATATTATCGTTAATTTCTGTATAAAAAAATGTCTTATTGACCTTTTAGCTTATCCACATGTATTTCGTAGTAACAGCGTTCAAACTGAGGGCACAGGTAAAAATCGATCTTACGCGAAGCTTCACAGAAAATATCTCAAAACCGGTTACCTAACAAGAAAAATGCTAAAGAATAAATTTATAGAGCAGAATTTTCTCTATAATATGAATGTCTAATGGGTTTTGACGCAAGTGATTTTTATTTATGTTCCCCTTTTTCCACAAAGATGGATTTTTCAATTTGAGCTCGTTTCCACACCACCCATGAGGTAGAGCTCTCGGTGCGTTTTTTTAAAGTGGTTTCCCCTGTAGGCCTATTCCACTAAAATTCTGTCCGATTTCACTAACTAGAGGTTTCTTCAAATTCCGAATTTAAACATCCTAGCCCATGGCAATTAGAGCACATTTTTGAGCAGCGCAGTCCAACCTCATGACCAGTACTTTTTAAAACACAGTACTAGGCCGAACTCTAGTTGAGTCAAACTTGCTGAAGGTGAATGACATCACACTTGCCAATATTAGTTCTGTTTTTGAACTGATGAAGAGCATACCAAGCTTAATCCAACTAGCGTACATCCGATGCTCTTCCACATATAGTATCAGCTGTACGATAGTCGGATCAAACCTGTTTATGTTAGTTTCACAACATGTGTCCTGTATACGTGTCGTGTCTTATTTATACGGGAAAAGTTACAAACATATATATTATATATATATGACCTTAGTTGTATAACCCCTTACGGGCATTTAACGCTGATTTTTCAATTTTATCTTGTAAACCGTGCGTTGGAAGAGAAGAAAGCATAGGAAATTAAAATATTATCGTTAATTTCTGTATAAAAAACTGTCCTATTGACCTTGTAGCTTATCCACATGTATTTCGTAGTAACAGCGTTCAAACTGAGGGCACAGGTAAAAATCGATCTTACACGAAGCTTCACAGCAAATATCTCAAAACCGGTTACCTAACGAGAAAAATGCTGAAGAATAAATTTATAGAGCAGAAGAAACTCTATAATATGAATGTCTAATGGGTTTTGACGCAAGTGATTTTTATTTATGTTCCCCTTTTTCCACAAAGATGGATTTTTCAATTTGAGCTCGTTTCCACACCACCCATGAGGTAGAGCTCTCGGTGCGTTTTTTTTTAAGTGGTTTCCCCTGTAGGTCTATCCACTAAAATTCTGTCCGATACACACACACACACACACATATATATATATATATATATATATATATATATATATATATATATAGAAAACTGAAATTAAACAAAACTCAAAGTTTAGTTATCAGTACTGATACGACTATTACTAAGGGAAATAGTGTCAAGCTATTAGGCATAACTATTGATGACGGTCTGAAATGGGATGTACATATTGATCAACTATGCAAGAAGTTATCTAGCACAATCGTTGTTATCAGAAGATTGAGTAAACTTATAAATAATGATACCCTATTATCAGTATATTATCTCTTATTTTATTCCCACTTGAACTATGGGATAATACTCTGGGGTAACTCTAGTTGTTCGCAAAGGGTTTTCATACTTCAAAAAAGAATTATAAGAATTCTTGCTGACGCCCCTTACCTAGAGCACTGCAAGCCATTGTTCACTAAATTAAATATAATATCATTGCCAAACTTGTACATATACAATAGCTTACTACAAATACATAGTAAAAGAAGTCAACTACAGACATATTCAGATATACATTCCCATAATACTAGGTATAAAGGTAATATATATGTAACTAAGTATAGGCTGTCCAAATCTAAGAACAATTGCTTGGACCTCAATTTATACAATAAACTACCTAGTGACTGGAAAATTCTGAATAATATTCAATTTAAAAATAAAATTAAGACCCTCTTATTGAGTAACTGTTTTTATTCTGTTGACGAATATTTCAATATGAATGTAAAGTGAAGATGTTCTTAACTCTCGATATGTATTGATTGTACCGTGCTGATGTGCAGATTTTATGTGTAAATGTATTTTTGTAGTTACTTGATAATCACATTTATGTCTGTAAATTTTTTGTAAATGGTGTATGTGTGGTTGCGTGTACACTAGTATACATCATATGTCTGTGTATTGTAAGCGCATATATTATATGTATGTCAGTGTATATATTTTGCAGTTCTATTCTTCGTTTATATATGTATTATGCAATTGTTTCATATATATTTTATTTTATAATACGTGTATTGTTGTATTCTGCACCAATTTATGACTTGCCACAAATGTATTTTATATATATGTATATAGTGGTCAGATAAAGATATACACACACACAATATGTATGTATGTAAAATAAGGATTTTATAGAGGAGCTTGCGACAGAAAAATTATGTTTTCATTTTCTGCCCTCTAGAAGCACACTTGAAATATAAATGTATATATATACAACCGTAATATTTTGTAGCTGTTTGTATTTAACGTCCTGTCGAGCTTTCTAATGGCTAACTATTCACGTTGGCGATGAGCATAGTTTAACCCAACTCTGCTCTTCCAAATATAGTATCAGCTGTACGATAGTCAAATCAATTCTGTTCGAATTATTGACACAAGATATCTTCTGCAAATGTGTTTTTTACATGTCTTCATTGAGTGGGAAGAATAACATACAATCGATCCTTACATTAAATATGTTATCGTAATTCTTTCCGTTGACGATGAGCATCACACTTGCAAACATTAGTCCCTTTTTTCGAACTGACGAGGAGGATCGTAAGCTTAATCTAAATAGAATGAGATAATTACTTTATTAAATATAGTATTTGATCGATGATCGACTCCTCCAGGAGTCACGGTTGTCTGAACGACGTTTCGGCAGAATCTCATCTTCAGGTTCTCACTGAAAGCTGCCTACTGCTGCTCCTCGTTGCTCGAACTGAAGATCAGCGAAGATAAGCATAATTCAGAGAATATATTTGTCGTCTGTATGGTTAGCAACAATTTCATGGAAAAAAATATGCTCTGAAATAGACGTTAATCTAGGCCGCTTTTAAACGTTTGTCTTAATACAGACGCACGCAAAACACACGGCCCTCAATTTTGCAGAGGAAAGAAATAAAATAATCAAAATCTAGTTTTTTACCTGTTATTACGAAAAGGCTGTTAGCTTCCTCAGTTGGTCCTAATGTGATAATTATTTAATTGGAAATATTCTAATGGGTTGTTAGTAAGAAAACTTATCTTTTTCCGCTAAAAATAAAAAATAATGAAATTACGGACAATGCGATATATACATATAAATTCTAAAGTTCAGCGAAAATAAACATTATTCAAAGGATATATTTGTCGTCTGTATGGTTAGCAATATTTTCATAGAAAAAATATGCTCTGAAATAGACGTTAATCTAGGCCGCTTTTAAACGTTTGTCTTAACACAGGCACCCGCAAAACAGACGGCCCTTAATTTTGCACAGGAAAGAAATAAAGTAATTAAAATTCAATTTATTACCTGTTATTACGAAAGGGCTGCTATCTTTCTCAGTTAGTTCTAATGTGATAATTATTTAATTGGAAATATTCTATTAACTTAGTAAGAAAACTTGTCTATTTCCGCTGAAAATAAAAAAAAAATAATACAATTGCGGGCAATGCATTATATGAATATAAATTCTAAAGTTCAGCGAAGATAAGCACAATTCAAAGAATATGTTTGTCGTCATATGGTTAACAATATTTTAACTAAAAAAATTTGCTCTGAAATAAACGTTATCGCCCAGGCAGTATCTGCTTAAAATCACCCATAAGAAATGATAATTTTACTATGCTTTAGTTTGAAAACGTGGGTTTAATTTCTTATTAAACAAAATGCGAAAAAGTTCCGTTTTTATCAATTTTTTTGTATCTATCGCTTTTAGAGGAAAGTTATACAAATAAAAAAGTTTTGTAATTAAATTTTAAATAAGATGCAGTTGGTTACAAATCCAGAAATTCATTTTTACTATTGCAAAAATAGTAAAAATCGCAAATAGAATTTTGAAATAGCAAGTTATTTGTGGATGTCTTTTCAAATACTTATAATATACGTAGGATCTTCATACTTGGCTAAAGAAAACTTTTTAATATAATAAATCTTCTCACCAAATCGCATCAAGATCGGACTTTCAGTTTTTGCATAATAATTTTGCAATCTAAACTTCGTTTTGAAAATTTGCAAATTTTCAAAATGTTGCTGAGACTAAACTAAAGCATTTAGAAAGTTGAAAAATTTTTGACATATAAAAGAGCACCCAAATTTTCAAATCCATTTTGAGGTATTAAAATCCGTTAATTAGGAGAGCCTAGGGAATTGTTTAAAAATTTGGCAAATTTTTTTGCTTATTAATAAATACAATCTTTGAAAATTTTCAGAGGATTTTTATTTTTGAAATACAATTTGAAAGTAGTCTGAAAGACGCTTCTTTAAAAAAAAGCACGTTGATTCGTTTATTAGAACCGGTGTTATGTTAGACCAAAGTTGAACTCAATTTATTTCATCTTATATTGTTTTGTACTGCTTTAGGTTTCCAATATATTTCTTTATTTCTTTCTATGTATTTTAACAAGAAATGTTTTAGACAAAAGTTGTAGGTCTAGATGAGTATTATCCAACGATGTATCGTATGTATATATTTGATTCGAAATAAAAGTTTGAAAATTTTGAAAAGTAAAGAAATAAAGTCATCAAAATTCAGTTTTTTACTTGTTATTAAGAAAGGGTTGTTTGTTATCTTCCTCAACTTGTGATAATCATGTAATTGAAAATATTCTAATAACTTCGTAAGAAATCTCGTCGATTATTTCCGCTGAAAATAGAAAATAATAATAAAACGGCAAGCAATGCGTTATATACACATAATTTCTAAAATTCTCCCAAGATAAACGTAATTCAAAAATGTATATGTTGTCTATTATATGGTTTGCAATATTTTCATGGAAAAAATATGCTCTGGAATAGACGTTAATCTAGGCCGCTTTTAAACGTTTGTCTTAATACAGACACCCGCAAAACAGACGGCCTTCAATTTGGTAGAACGAAAAAATAAAGGAATCAAAATTCAGTTATTTACCTGTTATTAAGAAAGGGTTGTTTGTTATCTTCCTCAGCTTGTCGTAATGTGATAATTATTTAACTGAAAATATTCTAATAACTTGGTAAGAAATCTCATCGATTATTTCCGCTGAAAATAGAAAATAATAATAAGACGGCAGGCAATGCGTTATATACACATAATCTCTAAAGTTCACCGAAGATAAACGTAATTCAAAAAATATATTTGTTGTCTATATGGATTGCAATATTTTCATGGAAAAAATATGCTCTGGAATAGACGTTAATCTGGGCCGCTATTAAACGTGTGTCTTAATACCGACACCCGTGGAATGGACGGCCTGCAATTTTGCAAAAGTAAGAAATAAAGTAATCAAAAGTCAGTTTTTTACCTGTTATTAAGAAAGGGTTGTCTATTATCCTCCCCAGCTTGTCGTAATGTGATAATTATTTAATTGAGAATATTCTACTAACTTGGTAAGAAATCTCGTCGATTACTTCCGCTGAAAATAGAAAATAATAATAATAAATCGGGAGGCAGTGTGTTATATACACATAATTTCTAAAATTCACCGAAGATAAACATAATTCAAAAAATATATTTGTTGTCTATATGATTGCAATATTTTCATAGAAAAAAATATGCTCTGGAATAGACGTTAATTTGGGCCGCTTGTAAACGTTTGTCTTAATACCAACACCCGTAGAATGGACGGCCTTTAATTTTGCAGAAGTAAGAAATAAAGTAATCAAAATTCAGTTTTTTTACCTGTCATTAAGAAAGTGTTGTATGTTATCTTCCTCAGCTTGTCGTAATGTGATAATTGTTTCATTGAAAATATTCTAATAACTTAGTAAGAAGTGTCGTCGATTATTTCCGCTGAAAACAAAAAAATAATAATAAAACGGCGGGCAATGCGTTATATACACATAATTTCCAAAATTTACCGAAGATAAACATAATTCAAAAAATATATTTGTTGTCTATATGATTGCAATATTTTCATAGAAAAAAATATGCTCTGGAATAGACGTTAATTTAGGCCGCTTGTAAACGTTTGTCTTAATACCGACACCCGTGGAATGGACGGCCTTTAATTTTGCAGAAGTAAGAAATAAAGTAATAAAAATTCAGTTTTCACCTGTTATTAAGAAAGGGTTGTTTGTTATCCTCCCCAGCTTGTCGTAATGCGATAATTATTTAATTGAGAATATTCTACTAACTTCGTAAGAAATCTCGTCGATTACTTCCGCTGAAAATAGAAAATAATAATAATAAATCGGGAGGCAGTGTGATATACACATATGTGATATACACATAATTTCTAAAATTCACCGAAGATAAACATAATTCAAAAAATATATTTGTTGTCTATATGATTGCAATATTTTCATAGAAAAAAATATGCTCTGGAATAGACGTTAATTTGGGCCGCTTGTAAACGTTTGTCTTAATACCAACACCCGTAGAATGGACGGCCTTTAATTTTGCAGAAGTAAGAAATAAAGTAATCAAAATTCAGTTTTTTTACCTGTCATTAAGAAAGTGTTGTATGTTATCTTCCTCAGCTTGTCGTAATGTGATAATTGTTTCATTGAAAATATTCTAATAACTTAGTAAGAAGTGTCGTCGATTATTTCCGCTGAAAACAAAAAAATAATAATAAAACGGCGGGCAATGCGTTATATACACATAATTTCCAAAATTTACCGAAGATAAACATAATTCAAAAAATATATTTGTTGTCTATATGATTGCAATATTTTCATAGAAAAAAAATATGCTCTGGAATAGACGTTAATTTAGGCCGCTTGTAAACGTTTGTCTTAATACCGACACCCGTGGAATGGACGGCCTTTAATTTTGCAGAAGTAAGAAATAAAGTAATAAAAATTCAGTTTTCACCTGTTATTAAGAAAGGGTTGTTTGTTATCCTCCCCAGCTTGTCGTAATGCGATAATTATTTAATTGAGAATATTCTACTAACTTCGTAAGAAATCTCGTCGATTACTTCCGCTGAAAATAAAAAATAATAATAAATTGGGGGGCAGTGTGTTATATATATATATATATAATTTCTAAAATTCACCGAAGATAAACGTAATTCAAAAAATATGTTTGTTGTCTATATAATTGCAATATTTTCATAGAAAAAAATATGCTCTGGAATAGACGTTAATTTGGGCCGCTTGTAAACGTTTGTCTTAATACCGACACTCGTGGAATGGACGGCCTTTAATTTTGCAGAAGTAAGAAATAAAGTAATCAAAATTCAGTTTTTTTACCTGTCATTAAGAAAGTGTTGTATGTTATCTTCCTCAGCTTGTCGTAATGTGATAATTGTTTCATTGAAAATATTCTAATAACTTAGTAAGAAGTGTCGTCGATTATTTCCGCTGAAAACAAAAAAATAATAATAATAAAACGGCGGGCAATGCGTTATATACACATAATTTCCAAAATTTACCGAAGATAAACATAATTCAAAAAATATATTTGTTGTCTATATGATTGCAATATTTTCATAGAAAAAAATATGCTCTGGAATAGACGTTAATTTAGGCCGCTTGTAAACGTTTGTCTTAATACCGACACCCGTGGAATGGACGGCCTTTAATTTTGCAGAAGTAAGAAATAAAATAATAAAAATTCAGTTTTTACCTGTTATTAAGAAAGGGTTGTTTGTTATCCTCCCCAGCTTGTCGTAATGCGATAATTATTTAATTGAGAATATTCTACTAACTTCGTAAGAAATCTCGTCGATTACTTCCGCTGAAAATAGAAAATAATAATAAATCGGGGGGACAGTGTGTTATATACATATAACTTCTAAAATTCACCGAAGATAAACGTAATTCAAAAAATATGTTTGTTGTCTATATAATTGCAATATTTTCATAGAAAAAAATATGCTCTGGAATAGACGTTAATCTGGGCCGCTTGTAAACGTTTGTCTTAATACCGACACCCGTGGAATGGACGGCCTTTAACTTTGCAGAAGTAAGAAATAAAGTAATTAAAATTTAGTTTTTTTACCTGCCATTAAGAAAGTGTTGTTTGTTATCTTCCTCAACTTGTCGTAATGTGATAATTGTTTCATTAAAAATATTCTAATAACTTAGTAAGAAGTGTCGTCGATTATTTCCGCTGAAAATAAAAAAATAATAATAATAAAACGGCGGGCAATGCGTTATATACACATAATTTCCAAAATTTACCGAAGATAAACATAATTCAAAAAATATATTTGTTGTCTATATGATTGCAATATTTTCATAGAAAAAAAATATGCTCTGGAATAGACGTTAATTTGAGCCGCGTGTAAACGTTTGTCTTAATACCGACACCCGTGGAATGTACGGCCTTTAATTTTGCAGAAGTAAGAAATAAAGTAATCAAAATTCAGTTTTTTTACCTGTCATTAAGAAAGTGTTGTTTGTTATCTTCCTCAGCTTGTCGTAATGTGATAATTATTTAATTGAAAATACTCTACTAACTTGGTAAGAAATCTCATAGATTATTTCCGCTGAAAATAGAAAATAATAATAAAACGAGGGGGCAATGCGTTATATACAGATAATTTCCAAAATTTACCGAAGATAAACATAATTCAAAAAATATATTTGTTGTCTATATGATTGCAATATTTTCATAGAAAAAAAATATGCTCTGGAATAGACGTTAATTTGGGCCGCTTGTAAACGTTTGTCTTAATACCGACACCCGTGGAATGGACGGCCTTTAATTTTGCAGAAGTAAGAAATAAAGTAATCAAAATTCAGTTTTTTTACCTGTCATTAAGAAAGTGTTGTATGTTATCTTCCTCAGCTTGTCGTAATGTGATAATTATTTAATTGAAAATACTCTACTAACTTGGTAAGAAATCTCATAGATTATTTCCGCTGAAAATAGAAAATAATAATAAAACGAGGGGGCAACGCGTTATATACACATAATTTCTAAAATTCACCAAAGATATAATTCAAAAAATATGTTTGTTGTCTATACGGTTTGCAATATTTTCATCGAAAAAATATGCTCTGGAATAGACGTTTATCTAGGCCGCTTTTAAACGTTTGTCTTAATTTAATACAGACACCCGCAAAACAGACGGCCTGTAATCAATATTAAATTTTTTACCTGTTATTGAGAACGGGTTATTTGTTATCTTTCTCAGCTTGTCGTAATGTGATAATTATTTAATTGAAAATATTCTAATAACTTGGTAAGAAATCTAGTCGATTATTTCCGCTGAAAATGAAAAATAATAATAAGACGGCGGGCAATGCGTTATATACACATAATTTCTAAAATTCACCGAAGATAAACATAATTCAAAAAATATATTTGTTGTCTATATAATTTGCAATATTTTCATGGAAAAAGTATGCTCTGGAATAGACGTTAATCTAGGCCGCTTTTAAACGTTTGTCTTAATACCGACACCCTTGGAATGGACGGCCTTCAATTTTGCACAGGGAAGAAATAAACTAATCAAAATCCAATTTTTATTTGTTATTACGAAAGGGCTATCTTATTTAATTTAATTTAATTGAAAATGTTCTATTAATTAAATATTTCGTCTATTTCTGCTGAAAATACTAGAAAAAATTAGATAGTGGGCAATGCGGTAAATACATAAATAAATATATACAACAGTTCAAAGAAGACAAACATAATTAGAATATGTCTATCGTCTATATAGCTACCAATATTTTCATGGAAAAATATGTTTTCAAATAGATAACGCATGTAAAACTAGTGGCACACAATTGTGTAGGAAAAAATAGCGAAATATTTAAGATTAAATTAAACTTTAGGTACCTGTTTTTAAAAAAGTATGTTTTTCCTCAGCTGTTTATAATAATAATATAGTTGAAAATTTCCCATATATCTTCGCAAAACAGTTCATCTTATTCCTCTGAAAGCATAAAATATATTTTAAGTGACATTGCGCATTATATTCACGGTACACACAGAAACATAGAAGGAATGAACTACCAATATTTTCATTGGGAAAAAATATATTTGTTGTCTATATAATTTGCAATATTTTCATGGAAAAAATTTGTTCTGAAATAGACTTTTATTTAGGCCGCATTTGAACATTTGCCTTAATATAGACAGAGAAGTAAAACCACGGGCCCACAATTTTGCAAGCTGAGAATATTAAATAATCCAAATTCTCTTTTAAGTTCATCTGTTATTATGAAGGGGGTGATATCTTCCTTAGTTGCTTATAATGCAAAAATAATTTGATTGAAAATTTTCTATATAACTTAGCTAAGTTTAGTTAAATTTACATGTTATTATGAGGGAGATTATCTTCCTCATCTAAAATTTTCTTTTAACCTAGAAGAATAGCTGATTTGTTTCCGCTAAAATGCAATAATAATTAAATGATATACAATGCATATACTTACACGCATGCATAAGTTCAAAGAAGATGAACATAATTAGAAAATTATGTCTGGAAATAAGACGTTTATCTAGGCCTCATCTAAGAGCCACTCCAAATAAGCTGCTTCAATTTTTCAGAGGGAAAATTAATATAGTGGTCATCTACATAGCCCAGCAACGTTTTGAGGAGGCAATATAGGCAATAAACATACAATAACATACAGGAACAGTAACAGCCAACACAACAAGACTTATTGCATGCCGAGAAACGAAATTAATGCATATAACTAGACCTAGTACTTAGATGAATAAATAAAACAATATTAAAAATATTTTTCAACTGCTTGCTGTGTCAACTTAAAAATAACATCTTAAACAAATCTTAGGAAAATATCCATTGCTTTTTCATCTAAGTTCTAGGACTTGGGACACAATTTTTGCATCACTCGGTGTCATGTCTGCATATCTCTTCAGGAATATTTGAAGGTCCTGCGATGGATTGATAATGTTGCATAGCAGCTAAACTTTGCATTGAGTATCTTATTCGTTTGTTGCTGGACGTGGATGGCTGTTGGCTTGCGGCTGGGGGTTGGCTTGTTGCTGGGGGTTGGTTTGTGGCTGGGGGTTGGTTTGTGGCTGGGAGTTGTTTTGTAGCTGGGGGTTGGTTTGTAGCTAGGGATTGGTTTATTGTTCCAGCAGAAGCAGTTGAATCATTTTCAGTTTGTGCCGAATACTCCGATGAGTAGTAAACTCTAGAAGTATTATGTGTGTCTCTTTGTAATCTTTTGACTAAAGAGGCTTGACGTTCAGCCTTGTCCTGTGCTCGTGCGACAAACAGTGGTCTTCCAAACGCAGTACTACCACGCATTTTCCTCATTGCAGAATTTGCTTGTTGAAGTGTCTGATAACAGACAAATCCAAACCCTTTAGATTTGCCGTTCGGAAACCTCATAACCCTAACAGAGGTGATTGTTCCAAATGGGGCAAACGCACTACAAAGTTTTGCCTCGTTGATGTGCTGAGGAAGGTTTTTGACATACAAATTGGCGCTGCGGAAACGGCCGAATCTCTCCATCTTTAAAGCTTTATTTCTAGTCTGGGTGATATTCTTCTTATCAAGATTAATTTTAATTCACCTGCAACAAATAATCAATTTAAGAAATTGAAATCGATATAGCCTGCACTGGTAGGTTCTCCATCAAGTCATTTGGCCAATGCCCCCACGCAGAGATTGCAAGGTGACTAACCACATTACCTAATAGAAAAACCACATCTGCAAGCCTATGATCTAGATACAGGTATATATAAAATCATTTTGACGCCGAGTTATATCAGAGGCAGTTTTATGTTTGGTATAATAAAATAAATTCAGTATTTTCCCCCATTAAATATTGGATACTTGGCGGATTCAGACTGAGCTGTTTTTATAAAAAAAATCGTATGTCACGCTCCGCAAACGCAAATGAAATATATCAGTATTAAGGTAATAGCAGAAGACAGCAGGTTTCAACATTCAAGAAATGGAGACCTTAGCCAGAAAATGAAATTTTTAGTAAACTATAATTATTTTATCATTGAACCATTGTCTTAATTTCATTTTTTGTTACCAGACAACACCACGAGGAGGTTAGTCTCTGTTGTCCAAAAATAAAACAAAACTCAACACTAACACAACTTTATTTAGAGACAAAATATAGGCAATAACATACAGGAACAGTAACAGCCAACACAACAAGGCTTATTGCATGCAGAGAAACGAAATTAACGCATATAAGTAGACCTAGTACTTAGATGAATAAATAAAACAATGTTAAAAATATTTTTCAACTGCTTGCTGTTTCAACTTAAAAATAACATCTTAAACAAATCTTAGGAAAATATCCATTGCTTTTTCATCTAAGTTCTAGGATATGGGACACAATTTTTGCCTCACTCGGTGTCATGTCTGCATATCTCTTCAGGAATATTTGAAGGTCCTGCGATGGATTGATAATGTTGCATAGCGGCTAAACTTTGCATTGAGTATCTTATTCGTTTGTTGCTGGACATGGATGGCTGTTGGCTTGCGGCTGGGGGTTGGCTTGTTGCTGGAGGTTGGTTTGTGGCTGGGGGTTGGTTTGTGGCTGGGAGTTGTTTTGCAGCTGGGGGTTGGTTTATTATTCCAGCAGAAGCAGTTGAATCATTTTCAGTTTGTGCCGAATACTCCGATGAGTAGTAAACTCTAGAAGTATTATGTGTGTCTCTTTGTAATCTTTTGACTAAAGAGGCTTGACGTTCAGCCTTGTCCTGTGCTCGTGCGACAAACAGTGGTCTTCCAAACAAAGTACTACCACGCATTGCCCTCATTGCAGAATTTGCTTGTTGAAGTGTCTGATAACAGACAAATCCAAATCCTTTAGATTTGCCGTTCGGAAACCTCATAACCCTAACAGAGGTGATTCTTCCAAATGGGGCAAACGCACTACAAAGTTTTGCCTCGTTGATATGCTGAGGAAGGTTTTTGACATACAAATTGGAGCTGCGGAAACGGCGGAATCTCTCCATCTTTAAAGCTTTATTTCTATTCTGGCTGATGTTATTATCAAGATTAATTTTGATTCACCTGCAACAAATAATCAATTTAAGGAATTGAAATCGATTTAGCCTGCACTGGTAGGTTCTCCATCAAGTCATTTGGCCAATGCCCCCACGCAGAGATTGCAAGGTGACTAACCACATTACCTAATATAAAAACCACATCTGCAAGCCTATGATCTAGATATAGGTGTATATATATAAAATCACTTTGACGCCCAGTTATATCAGAGGCAGTTTTATGTTTTGTATAATAAAATAAATTCAGTATTTTCCCCCATTAAATATTGGATACTTGGCTAATTCAGACT
The DNA here is from genome assembly GCA_963675555.1 of Leptura quadrifasciata. Lineage (NCBI taxonomy): Eukaryota > Metazoa > Arthropoda > Insecta > Coleoptera > Cerambycidae > Leptura > Leptura quadrifasciata. The sequence continues at coordinate 52,466,436 of OY776682.1, read as the reverse complement.
GAGCTGTTTTTATAAAAAGAATCGTATGTCACACTCCGCAAACGCAAATGAAATATATCAATATTAAGGTAATAGCAGAAGACAACAGGTTTCAACATTCAAGAAATGGAGACCTTAGCCAGAAAATGAAATTTTTAGTAAACTATAATTATTTTATCATTGGACCATTGTCTTAATTTCATTTTCTGTTACCAGACAACACCACGAGGAGGTTAGTCTCTGTTGTCCAAAAATAAAACAAAACTCAACACTAACACAACTTTATTTAGAGACACAATATAGGCAATAACATACAGGAACAGTAACAGCCAACACAACAAGGCTTATTGCATGCCGAGAAACGAAATTAATGCATATAACTAGACCTAGTACTTAGATGAATAAATAAAACAATATTAAAAATATTTTTCAACTGCTTGCTGTGTCAACTTAAAAATAACATCTTAAACAAATCTTAGGAAAATATCCATTGCTTTTTCATCTAAGTTCTAGGACTTGGGACACAATTTTTGCATCACTCGATGTCATGTCTGCATATCTCTTCAGGAATATTTGAAGGTCCTGCGATGGATTGATAATGTTGCATACATAGTAGCTAAACTTTGCATTGAGTATCTTATTCGTTTGTTGCTGGACGTGGATGGCTGTTGGCTTGCGGCTGGGGGTTGGCTTGTTGCTGGGGGTTGGTTTGTGGCTGGGGGTTGGTTTGTGGCTGGGAGTTGTTTTGTAGCTGGGGGTTGGTTTGTAGCTAGGGATTGGTTTATTGTTCCAGCAGAAGCAGTTGAATCATTTTCAGTTTGTGCCGAATACTCCGATGAGTAGTAAACTCTAGAAGTATTATGTGTGTCTCTTTGTAATCTTTTGACTAAAGAGGCTTGACGTTCAGCCTTGTCCTGTGCTCGTGCGACAAACAGTGGTCTTCCAAACGCAGTACTACCACGCATTTTCCTCATTGCAGAATTTGCTTGTTGAAGTGTCTGATAACAGACAAATCCAAACCCTTTAGATTTGCCGTTCGGAAACCTCATAACCCTAACAGAGGTGATTGTTCCAAATGGGGCAAACGCACTACAAAGTTTTGCCTCGTTGATGTGCTGAGGAAGGTTTTTGACATACAAATTGGAGCTGCGGAAACGGCCGAATCTCTCCATCTTTAAAGCTTTATTTCTAGTCTGGGTGACGTTCTTCTTATCAAGATTAATTTTGATTCACCTGCAACAAATAATCAATTTAAGAAATTGAAATCGATATAGCCTGCACTGGTAGGTTCTCCATCAAGTCATTTGGCCAATGCCCCCACGCAGAGATTGCAAGGTGACTAACCACATTACCTAATAGAAAAACCACATCTGCAAGCCTATAATCTAGATATAGGTGTATATATATAAAATCACTTTGACGCCGAGTTATATCAGAGGCAGTTTTATGTTTTGTATAATAAAATAAATTCAGTATTTTCCCCCATTTAATATTGGATACTTGGCGAATTCAGAAATATCCTTAAGATGCCCATAATTATATACAAGGTGTGCAATTTAAGTTTTTTGAGTAAGACTGCGGGCTGAGTACCTCATCAAGAATTTATAAGTTTTTTCTAACTGCCAGGATGGCAGGGCGATTGTGGTCTATCACATGTAGCATGTTTACATATTATAAATAATAAGAAGTTGCTCATTTTAATAACGCTTAAATTTATGATTTAATTAAGTATAGTATTATTTCTAATAAAATATCATCACTAATTTAGCAGAACCAAATATTACAGCGTTTCCTATATTTAGTAAAATAATAACGCAGTGGAGACCTTAGCCAGAAAATGATATAACCTGTTGTAATCGTCTTCGAGATGATAACAAGTTAGTTAGTGAAAAGTGTGTTCAGTGTTTGATATTTATAAACATTATTTAGAGTACTTTTATATATCATTTTCTGTTTCCAGGCAACACCTCGAGGAGGTTAGTCTCTGTTGCCCAAAACTTTAACAACTTTATTCATATAACTGTTACACATTTTAATAGAATGTTGTGTTTTACAAAATAGAAAACATCAACTAACTAGTTGATCGACCTAGACGATGCCCACGTAATTGACAAAACGCATGTCGTCTGGTCGGGTATTTTAATGATGAGAGAGAGGGAGATTCGATAAGGAACTATTAATTATTTTTTGCCATAACTTTTTTTTAATGAAAAGGAAGAAGGTAATTTGCCATATCTTCGAGATGAACTGAGATATAAAGTATATGCTTGCCAAATTTCGTTTTGATCCGTTAAGAAATGCGCCCTCTAGAGCGTTTACAAATTTCGGCATTTTTGGGGTCTGAGGACCATAATTAAAGAAACCATAGTGAAATTTTGCCGAAGTCGTGACATGCTGCACTCTGCAATATGTAGATTAGAAATCTACCTAAAATGGAGGTTTTCATTTAAAAAATTGAAGGTTAATGTTTCTGAATTGAAAATTTTGACCAATTTTGCACTCACCCTGTATAATATTTAAATGTTTTTAATTATTTTCAAATAACTCATGGCTGTGCTGATTAACTTCCACAGTAAAAAATATTTAATTTCTTCGGTGAGTTATTCACAGGAAGAATTTCTTGAGGGGTCTGCGCTTCGTTAAAATTGTTAATATCTCCAAAACTATAAATTTTAGGTATAAGATTAGTTATATAAAGGGACCTTAAATTTTGTAAGCTATCAATTCCGCGAATAAAAATATGGATATTCCATTTAAAATAACAAAGTTGACATCTACTTCCGGTAAAAGTGGAAATGACAGAATTGTCAAAATATTTTAGTTAGATAGATCTTACCCTGTTTATTATACGTACGTAATTTCACAAAAATTCGTTCAGCAGTTTTCGAGATACGCATCATATAAGTTCCCTTCTGAACATACTGTATAAATAATATTGAAAGCACTAGTTCCATTTCGTTTTTTAGCGAAACGGCGCCTCAAAGTGAAATGATTCTGAATTAAAGCTCGTCTACAGTAAAAATATGTATTAAAGTGTAGAATTCTTTGACGTCCATTTTCTATAACTTGATTTAACATGTTTTACGTATTAGTCACAGGTATATTAGTCAATAGATGGCAGCATAAGTCAATAACAGGAGTCATTATACCATTAGAGGAGGTATATTTTACCCATTCAAGACACCTGCTTCCTTATTATGACTATTCGCCAACAGATGCCGATGTGGGCACTGAATCAATACACATGGGTCGCCAGGTGAAAGAGACTCAAGCGTACCCTTTGTCCTTGCTCTAATAGCATTAACCATGCGCAGTGGAATAAGCCTGAGTGAAAAGTAAAGTTTCATTACTCATCACATACGGAACACTTAGTCTATCGTTGTTCTACTTGTTAATACGTGTCGCCACATGGTACGTGAGAGGTAATACCAGAGGTTATTATAAATACATGCCATACTAGTAAGACAATGTTCTCGTGTAAATAGTTTGTAAAATTCTTATAATCATTCATATTTCTGCTAAATGTAATTTATGTCTTTCAAACGAACGAATATAATAATGTAAAAAACTGTATAAGCGGAAATTTTCCATTTGCTGATGGTGCTCTTGGTAAACAGGTGACGCCACATCGTATCGTGTTTAAATATGGCTGCAGTCGATCATATTCTGTGCGTGTTTTCATTTGCAAAAGTAATCTGGGTTATTTCGATTTATTTATAGAGGTGTAAATCGGTTAAAGTCGATTCGTATATTTTGCACCTCTAACTATACTTTCGCGCAAAATGAGTAAAACAGACAGTCGTACTGAGGACCTAGACGACATTAGCATGACAGCTCAAGAATTACACATTTTGTCCGAGTTAGACAGGTAAATAAAAACTTATAATTTGCAAAAGTTCGTGAAATTTCCCTTATATCTTATTTTAGTCGGCAATACGGATTTTTATTGCTGAACCAGCCTGAAAATGCAAAGAAAAAAGTGTTGGTTCAAAAGGTATATAGCATGCATATTAAGTAGTTACCTAGTTGTTATTTCGTTTTATTTACAGGCTGTCAAATATTTGCAACTGATGGTTATTCAGGCCAGAAGGCAACAGAAAGTCCAAAACGAAAATGAACCCAATAATTGTCAAACTAAGAATATCAGTATAGATCCAAAAACATGGGTCAAGCTGGGGCATTTCCATTTGTTACTGGAAGATTACCGAAAAGGTAACTAAACTCTTAACCAAAGTATTCTGCATAATAATTGCGTATTTTGTAGCCCTATCTGCGTATCAGATGTTTTACAAGACCCAGGCGGAAAATCATTGGCAAGACACCACCTTTCTTTATGGTTTGGGCCTTGTTTACTTTCATTTCAATGCTTTCCAATGGTAAGTGATTTTTTACGACACTAACCAAGAGTACTTACCTTAGATATCCTTTGTAGCGATAGATGGCGCTGTGTTGTCTATTATTACTAAAACGGTGAATGGCCCCCCTATCCACAAATTAAAATTTAATTTTTAAACCCGGTGCGGTATTTTAAATATATCCTGAATATAAATTAAATTTATGTACATATTTTTATTATAAAAAATCTTTAATATATAATGAATTGTTAAAAAAAGTTAAGTTTGTAGTCTTAGTCGTGGGTGGGGGCCACTGTTTTTATAACATGTATATAATAAAAAAAAAGTCGCGTCTTCAGAATATTAAGACAGAGACTAAGTACGAATGAATATTGGATAATTTGGAAGTAATAGTGAAAAAGATATTGAAAAGAAAATGAAAATTGTTAATTTCATAACCCATTTCCTACATAATAAATATTTATAAATATTATAAATGTTTTAATCGCCTTCCAAATCACTTGAGTGAGCCTCTTAAGCATAGACTTGTGTGAGTAAAGGAGACGGGGCCCCATAGTGGAATCCGCAGCACTTCTTGGGGAGGGGGGGGGGGGTAATTTATAATTGAAAATTATATACTTTTATATGCTTAGAGTGAAAGCTAAACACTCTAACCACTGTACTACTGTCCCCCTAAATAATAGTAATAAACAATGTAGTCTAGGCGCTGACAGGAGGTTCCGCGGGCCTTAGAGGTCCGAAAGATTTTACAATCACTTTCGATGCATTTTTTTCCGTAGAATCGATTGGGATAGATCCCGGATCCCAAAAGTGGTCCAATTTCGAGTTATTTACGAGAAAGTGGTCCAATTTCGAGTTATTTACGAGAAAGTGTCAAGAATGGTAGTTTCCTGCATATTCGTTTTTGGAGTACAGAGATATTAATATATTAGTGTCCAATTTTGTGTATTTTGATACACTAGAACGATTGGCGTAAGTCCCGTACCCCAAAAGTGATCTTGTCTCGAATTACTTACGAGAAACTGTCGAAAATAGTATTTTCTCCCATTTTCTTTCGAGGTGTACAAAAATATTAAAATGTCGGTATAACAACTTGCCAATTTACCGTGCAAATAAAAAAGACAATAAGAACTTTACGAGCTCATTATTAGCGCCGGTGAACCATTCGGTATGGTGTCATCAAACAGGTCGACGTACATTAAAAACCTAGAAGGGTAAGTGGTTCAATTTGCTGGCGAACCAGTACAGAGAGTAACGGTATTTTAATGAGGTCGGAAAGTTTTCCCAAAAGTCATCCCATCTCGAATTATTCACGCGAAATTGTCAAAAATGAAGTTTTTTTGCATTCTCTTGAAACATACGGGAATATTAACATATTAGTGACCATACTTATTTATTTTCATACGCTGGAACATTGACGTAGATTTTAGGTCCCAGAAGTAGATAACTACAAATTGGGCTATTTCTGGGATCTGAGACGTGTACACCAATCTTTCCAGCGTATCAAAATACAATACAATTTTTGACAGTTTCTCGTAAATTATTCGAGATGTGATCATTTCTCGGAACTGGGACCCACCCCAATCCAATAAGCAAAAGTGAATACAAATATTTTAATATCTCTGTATATAGTCGAGCTCAGGTTTACGCAGCACTTAAAGAAGGCAATAAAAATTTTACGACCTCATTAAAATACCGTTAAACTAGTCACAAAGTAATTGCGCACAGGCACGCACTTGAAACATTTAGACCAGCAACTCAGTCGTTCGATTTTAACAGCGCGTTATGGTCTAGCATTATTAATATGTACATTCTAATACATACGAATTTTAAGTTCGGCTCTGTACTATTTCGTCCGCAAATTGACTCGCTTACCTTCATAGGTTTTTAGGGTGCGTTGGCTTGTTTGATGACACCATGCAGTATGGTCCAACGGCGATAATAATGAGGTTATAAAGTTTTTGTTGCTTTTTGAGTGCACAGTAAACCTGAGCTCGACTATACCTCAGAAGAAAATGCGAGAAAATTCTACTTTTGACAGTTTCTAGTAAATAATTTGAGATATGACCACTTCTTTGATGTGGGCACCACGCCAAGCTATCTGACGTATCAAAATACATAAAACTGGATGCTAACATCTCGTTATTTCGGTACTACATTTTTGTCACTTTCTCTCGATAACTCGATATTGGGCCACTTTTAGGATGCGGGACCTATCCCAATCGATTCTACGGAAAAAATACACAGATAACGATTATAAAAAAATCTTTCTGACCTTTTTTTTATATACATTTATTTAACGTCGGCCTATTTCCGCTACTGAGGCCTAACACCGACGCCTGTAGACGAGCTACCCCCAACCAGGAATTTTGCCGAACCTCTTCTCTTAAGAAGAGTAGGGATCTTTTACTTGCCTAACATTTAATAGACAAGGGACCGACGGCTTTACATCCCCTCCGAAGGATGGTATATCTCCTATACAACCCTCGCCTAAGGTTGTATAGCTTCCGCGCATACACTGATATACAAGCCGCTGGAAGATGTGTGAGGCGAGAACGCGGTTTCCGTTGGAACGGTCACCAATCCAAATACTAACTGCGCCTGTCGTTGCTCTACATCGCATACCGAAGTATGTACATAGTAAAGACGCACCTACGCTTGCCCCCCCTTTCTGACCTCTTAAGGTCAGCGGGACCCCCTTCGGCTTCTAGATTAATGATGGCTTGACTTACCTGAAAGTTTGGCACTTTTTTAATATATAAACGTCTATGTGATGCAGAGATAAAACTTGTTGAAAAATGTTAGAGAGGGAGAAGAGAAAATAACAGGCCTTAAAGGCATGAAATATATACCGGACGATACAGGAGGCATGTAATGTCCTGTAACATTTTTATTTTTCAGAATAAAATGTTCAAATTCGGGTACATTTGTTATGGTATAAATGGACTACTCTTAACGTGGTACATGTTTTTAATGGAAAAAATACTTTCTTATATGGTTCCAATGTGAAATTAGGTTTACTTTACAGTTCTTTTTTCGAATTTAATAATGGCTGAGAGAAAACAAAGAATACAGCCAATTTTCTCTCAATAGAAAAAAGGTCATGGAAAAAATATTTAAGCAAAAAAATTTTAACAAATAAATGGACTACGCAACGTGTTTTTGCTCCTTCCGGTAACCGGAAGTTAAAATTTATAAAATCAGGGAATGAATAGAAAAAATATTTTATATTTATTTTTTCTAATTTAAGATCAGCTGAGAAAAAAAGAGAATTACTGTCAATTTTCTCTTAACCAAGAAAGGCCATGGAAAAAATATTTAAGCAGAAAAATTTTAACAAACTGGTCACGAAGTGTTTGTAGAATAGTGAATAAAAAGTTTTCAGCATAGTACCACTGTAATTTCTTTAATTTAGTACCCCAATTTTAGATTTTTATAAAAATATTAATTTTAAGAACTTACTGAAAAGAAATCTCGTTAAAACACTTTTTTAATGATAGCCCCATTTTTCTTTCAACGCGAATCACTGATCCTTTTACTAAAAATATATAATTAAGTTGTTGTACTAAAAGAAAACTGTCTTTTTCATGACTTTTCCGTTGAAAAAAAAATTGCTGCAATTTTGTTTCTGCTCGTCCGATTTTGAAACCAAAAGACTAAAAAAATCAATTTTCCATCAAAATCATGAAAAATCAAGCCGCATTTCAAAAAAAAAGTTACAAACATCCAACTGAAAATCACATTTAAAAAAATGTTACACCTGGTATATAATTTTTCTATAAATTCTTATCTCCCTCTTAAACCAACGTTTCAGTTTTTTCTTGAGGCCTCTTCAACAAATACACACGCTCTCCTAAGGAGTTTGACAGAACATTTTACCTGCACTACTACTCTTAGGTAAATTGTTACCTGCTCAAGCTCTAAAAACTTCTTATCTCTGCCTCTCTAAATAATATATTTGTTCTCTCTCGTTTACCTGTGCAACTAGTGTTCATATACTTTGGGATCATGCCGTGGATTCAAGGAAATAGCTGCGTTATGTTTTCGTTAATTTTTTAAGAGTTGCTCGTCTACTGACGTCGGTAACAGTTCTCAGTAACGAAAATAAATCGACGGTAAATGTATAAAAAAATGGAATAGGATAAATTAAACAACAGACTCTTGGTTGATATAAAATAATTTTATTTTGAATGACTTTAGTCCACAAACTAACAGGGAAAGGGTTTTCTGTCAAATGATAATATTTGAAAAGATGTTTATTTTGTGAAAATATTAACAACATGCTTTGATGTTTTGTTTGATACCATTAAATTTACCATATCATCAAAAATGTATATAATTAATTTGTAAATTATTTTATGTTGTCGCATGAAATCACAATTTTTAATAAGTGAACTGAAGTGAATTGAATATGGTACTTATAACAACAAAAAAATATAAAATACGATACATACAAATTTCACTACTACTTCATCTTTTACTTGAACCCATGTCAGTTCCATTTAATTCACAGTGATAGAGTGGTATCGAAGTACACTTTTTTTTACTATTAACTTATATTTCAAGGGATTTTTATTAAGATTGATAGTTGCCAAACAGTTACTTGCTGCATTAGACTCAGAAGTAACCTTTCTTTTTTCGAATGGCCGTGGGTTTGAATCTGCCCGTGTCTATGGCTGACGTTTGAATTGTTTAATACTATTTTCTTTTTCTAGACAGTATTATTACTTCAAATTTATAACAAAGAAAACGATCCAGACCCGCTAGTATTCCACAGTCAAAGAATCCTTTTTCATGCACTATAATTTTGACTCGAAGGTTTTTTTAAACCACTTGCCAGCTGTTGGTTTACAGCAAGCAGACAAAAGTATTGATTAATATAACAATGTGTTGTAACATGAAAAGCTGTTATTCTTAAAATGCAATAAAAATAGTTCATGAAAAAGGCCTTAAAAAGGTATAATTTGTGAAACTGAACTGCTGCATACTTTGCTGTATAGTACGAGTATACGAGAATATAAAGAGCGTGGCAGGAAATATTTTCTTTATACACATACTAATTATTATTATTTATTACTTATTTTCTTTTAATCCGGTTCACTGAGATGCCGTTCAACTCTTCTTGCCTTTATGACGTTAAAAGCGATCTTTTTCAAGCATTAATACAAGCAGTTGTTCGTTTCTTAACAGAAAATTGGTATATTAATTTTGCAACAGGATAATGATGAAACAGGCATTTTAGTAGAACTAATATTCGTGTGAAAGTAATTTCTTCCCAGCGCCCTAATGTTTATTTTAGTTTACTTAGGGATTCTTAAGTACCCATAAAATGTCCAAAGAGGCTAAGTAAATGTTTATGTTTTTATATCTAAAGCGAGAAATTAACAAAAACACTAGGTAATATTTTAAGAATTTCGAAATTAGACCAATTGAACTGAAAAAGTACTGCTTTTTCTAAGTCAGTACAAAAAAATGAAGCGAGGTATGCAAATGGATAAAGCAGAGTGAAATATATTTAATCGATTCTTTCAGAATCGCCTGAAGTTATCTCTGAATCTACAAGTGCAACACATTTTTCTACAATTAGGTCAGAATTATCACGCTCATATCTGACCTGAATTTCGTTTAAATCGTGCTTCGTAGATTTTATACAAAGACATGGCAAATTTATATATTTTCCTTTTGAAATTCGAGACGACGCGTCTAAAGGCATTTACGCAAGTGTTTCACAAGGTACCTACCAAAGAAACCCATAGACCGGAAGTTGAGTAGTATCGGGCAAGGTATATCGATGCCGCGATGAATAAGGTGCAAGAATAATAAATGTAGTTTGAGGCATCCATCCCGCGGGGTCATTGCCTTAAATGCACATACATATATTTAGGAATGCTAGACGTTGTTGCCGAGTGTATTTGTTCGCCATATTTTGCTACATTAAATTGATAACGTAGTAGAAAATACATTTATTTCTTTCATAACTAAATAGTACTTTAATGTATCGTTTTAATAGATGGAGTTAATACCTTTTTTCGAAAATTGTCGAAATATTAAGAAATACCTATGAATGATGCATAATTCGGTTTATTACTGTTTTCTGCAAACATTTCCGAACATTACTTTACTACTCGTATCGTAACAAGATACGCAATTGTTCGCGATAAAATTTCAAAGGAGAGGTACATATAAAAAAATACTTTGCATCAATTCCGCGGAATAATTTTCAACGACAACTTATCCTCGAAAAGTGGTTCAGAATCCAATATGAACTGCAGGGCCCTGTCCCCTTTCTCAGACATGTCTACATCTCCTACACTTAAGGGAGGCATCAGAAGCATTTGCAATTTGTTTCGGTGATCGGGTTGGAAAAACATTGTTACAGTATGGTTTTACATCTTACGATGATATTTTTTTTAACTTCGGGTACTTTCCCCGTTATAACACAAGGCATTAGGAAGTTATTTATTTATTTAACAGCCCAACAAAGAAACGCAGAAACAAGAATATAAATACAAAATTAATAATTTTCAAAAACAAAAAAAAAAATTACAACGAACTGAAAAGTATAAAGTAATTTTTAATGTAGAGAACACCAAAATATTTGAACACTACACTCGAATACACTACTCGATGCGAATTTCGCTATCCATGTCAACATCATCGGGAGACGAGTAAACTAGTTTTCAGTTTTAATCATCTGATGATGCTCATGGTGATAACCCATCTGAATATAAAGACCTGCGACCCATTAGTATTCTCCCAACTCTGTCCAAGGTTATTGAGAAAATCATGAACAATCAAATAAAATATCACTTACATACTAACAATATATTGCCGCCTAACCTATCTGGTTTTAGGAGTAATCACAGTTGTTCAACTGCATTATTAAAAGTGACTGATGATATTCTATCTGCCTCTGACAATAAAAAAATTAACGGCACTTGTACTTCTCGACTATTCAAAGGTTTTCGATAGACTCAATCATCAGTTACTTTTAGCCATTTTACGCCATGTGGGTTTTAGCGACAGTAATTGGCAATCAAGGCAACTCCTTGATTGCCAATTATTTGGTTAATCGAAATTAAAGTGTTAAATTAAATATTCACGTATCAAATGAATTAATTGTAAATTGCGGGGTGTCTCGGGGATCTATTCTAGGCCCCTTGTTGTTTACAATATATTGCACAACATCAACCACTGCAACTCGCACTTTTATGCTGATGATACACAGCTTTATTATTCCTTTTCACCTGAAGAAACTGCGCAGGCTTGTGAGAAAATAAATAGTGATTTAAAATCATTGTTACAAACGTCAGACGACCACTGTTTAACTATTAATCCTACAAAGTCATCAGTCATAATAATTGGTACCAGAAAACTCCGAATTAAATGTCTTGTTAATTTTAATATTTTCATAAATGATGAACAATTGTCCAGGACAAATGTTGTCAAAAATCTTGGGTTATATTTAGATCACTCGTTAGGATATTCATACCATATTAGTCAATTGAACAAAAGGGCGTATGGTAATTTAAAACTTTTGTATTGTCGCGGTATGCTAAATGTATCCATAAATAAGTGTGTGTATTTGTGTATCTATAATCGGCTAATATCAATGCCGGCCTTTTCCCGATTGAATGTAAGAGTGCTTCTTATATTTATATATAATATACCAAACTCCGCCATTTGGTAATAAATAATATTGTATCTTTGTCCTGTCACATATATTCTTTGTAGCTATTTATTACCAATAAAGACTATTATTATTATAAGTTCGAGAATAGTGTCCAAATGTTTAAGCATTTTGTAAAGGTGGTTTTTACACCAAAGATATTGATTTATGAAAAATATCGCAAGTCGGATGTTATTTTTAAAAACTGTTATTTAACTTGCAATGTTTATTTGTTTGTTAATTTAGGTCAAATCTTGCAACCAAAATCTCCATTAGTTCTAATTATTAAGCTAGAGCTTTGAAATTGTGCACATGTGTATAAGTTCGGTGACAATACACTTTAACATTATCATATAAGAAAAAACAAGATGGCGGACGACTTTACCGCTTTACCATTTATGATCCGATTCGACTCAAAATCGATATCTGGGGGTTTTAGAGATCGCCAATTATGAATTCTTGGTCAAAATTTAGTAATTTAAAATGACGGCGCCAATATGGCGGACGGCTTTTGTCAGTTATGGTCTAAATCGATCAAAATCGATATCTGGGGATTTTCGGGTTCGCCGATTACGAATTTCTAGTCAAACTTTAGTTCAGGATGGCGACTTCAAGATGGCGGACGACTTTATCGTTTATTATCCGATTCGACTTAAAATCGATATCTGGCGGTTTTCTAGGTCGCGGATTATAAATTTTTCGTCAAAATTCAGAAATTCAATATGGCTGACGATTTTTGTCATTTTGATCCAAATCGATCAAAATCGATATCTAGGCATATCAAAATACTAAAAAGTAGAAAATAAACTTTGAAGTAAATCAAACTCATCATTTTACATTATATAATTTTTTTATGATATAGAATCTTGTCGCGAGCAATCTCCTTTACACAGGAAAATCTCGCGACAAGCTTTTATATCATAAAAAAAATTAGATAATGTAACAAAATGATGGGGGGTTTGATTTACTTAAAAGTTTATTTTCTACTATTTTTTTTTAATATTTCTTTATATAATTTTATTGACATGTAAACACGCTTATAGAAGCATACAAAGTGACTTTTCAGAATCAAGAAATACTACGTAATAAGTTATTAATATAAAAAAAATTATTTACAAAAATATGTCAATAAGTTTGATATTTTTACAGCTATTTATAAATGCAAAAACAATTATAGGTAATGTCAACTTTGAAGAATAAATAAATACTTTCTGCGTATTTTCCAAGTATTTTTTACGGCCACAATAAAGAAGCAATGCGTAACTCCCCAAACAGAGTCAACGAAAGGAAGCCGAAGGTTTTGCAAAATAAAAGAGCGCCTGCTTAGTAGCTCATTTGTATGCAAAATAAGCGGTTGGAATTTTATGGTATATCTGAAATATTTAAATTATTCAAAGAAACTGATAGTTTCAAACTTGGCAACGACGCATTGTTATAGTAAACACTGGAAACATTGAAATTACCTGAAATAACTGTTCTCCCCTCTCGAATATCTTTTGAACAGAGCACTAGACAAAAATCGAAAAAGAAGCGAGAGCGTGCCTCGTCTGTAGTTTTTTCCCTTTTATTAGCCTGATTGCGAACAGCGACGCGTTAATGCATGTGCAATGTTTATTCATTTATTATGCGCAACGTGGTTCGAAACAGTGTTTTAGTTTCATTTAAAAAAAGCCAGCAGATCGAGACGGTTTTACTTCTATATTTTCGCTTGGCCGAAACAACCTTACGTTCTGTTTATTATTTTCATAATAATTGTTACTGAAAATTTATGGATCTCAAATACGGATCTGATGGGTTCATTAGTCTGAGAAGACATAATTGGTCGATGGTTTCTTTAACTTTGTCGTTTGTGTTGAGAATTATTATTATCGAGCAAGGGGACATCACGGGTAGGGTAAAATCAAGCTTGCACAACCGTAACCAATTTGGCTGAAACTGATTGGAAAATTTATTCGTGCTTCGTACTTTCTTACACAAAGTTATACACATGCGTATATTAAGAGTTTGTAATCATAATGGCATATGGACAAGAAGAAAATTTGGGATTTTTTTACTAATAGGTAGACATAACTTTTTTCCCCAAGCTGTTTCCTCCACTCTATGAATTTTGAGACAATGAAAGCATGTTAGTGCGATTAGAATTAATCAACAGTATGCACAAATAACAATAGATGACTTTTCTATTGATTTTGAGTGTATGAAAACTTTACTATAATTTTTTAAAGATTATTATTGACTTCTTGTAGGGGATACTGCCTTTAGATAATCTTTTCATTGATATACAGTATGAAGGTTTTACAATATTTTTTTAGAGATTGTTGATTTCCTTAAGGGAGAAGTTAAGATTAGATCAACAGTATATGTAGAATGAATGATAGTTATATGCTAGAAACAAAAAAAAAATCAACAATAATTGTTACGGCAGAATAAAAGATGTCATTTTTGAATATCAAATTAGGCTTCTTTGGATTCGATTCCTCACACGAAGACAAGAACTGTTTTCAGATATATATGAAGTGTAAACATCAACTATTATAATCTAGAGATAATCTAATATCTTTCTGAACTAACGTAGAACTAATTTTATTTTGAAATTATATAGACAGCCTAGTAACATATATATCACATTGAATTTAATTTATGTAACTTTCACTGGCCGACTATTTAAATTTCAAATATTCGCTTAAATTGTACTTGGGACGCAATATTACTTGCAAAAACTGTTAAAGTGTTAAACATATAGGTTTTATTCCAATTTGTATCGGCGTATATTTATTATTGATAGTCGCTAAGCTATAAATCAGTTTGAAACAGGGTTAGTGGAAGAAAATGTTCACATATAATTATTTTTATTGGTAGGTTAGCCCTACAGCATAATCTAAAATTAAATCCAAGCAAATGTAAACTTGTATTATTTGGCTCAAACAGAAACCTGGACAATTTTGAAATAAAAATTGATGACAAACTTTTAACGCCTGAGAATGGTGCAAAAAATCTAGGTCTCTATGTTGATAGTAATTTAAAATTTTCTCAGCATGTTAGCTCTATGATGTCTAAGGCCTATGGTGCATTAAAGCTACTGTACGCCAGTAGACATATTTTGGAGCTGGACCTAAAAAAAAAGCTGAGCGAATCTTTAGTATTGTCTGTCTTTAACTACTGTGACGTTGTGTATGGTAACTGTATAAATAGTGTTGATAAATTACGCATTCAAAGGTTGCAAAATTCGTGCTGTAGATTTATCTATGGCCTGAGAAAATATGATCACATATCGCATACATTCAGTAGTCTTAACTGATTAAACATGGAAAACCGCAGGAAGTTACATTTTCTTCTTTATGTTCATAGAATAATTTTATCCCGCACTCCTCCCTATCTTTTTGACAGACTTAAGCCCAGATCCACTATTCATTCAAGGAATATTAGATCTCCTCATATACTGCACATTCCAAGACATAAGTCTGCATTGTTCAAAAAAAGTTTTTCTTATTGTGCTGCTAATCTTTATAATAAATTGCCAGATGAAATGAAAAATCTATCAGCTAGTACTTTTAAGATAAAATTAAAAAAGATCTTGTTAAATGAGCAACGTATTTAGCTTCGATTAAAGACAATGTTCAAGTTAATTGAATTAAGCCATTTGTTTAATTCTTTAATTGCGTAGTAGTAATACAAAATTCTATTGTTTTTGTCTATTTTTTTTTCTACTGTTGTCTTGCTATAAATTTTTTTTATATATTGTTAATTTATTTATTTATTTTGTATCCATGGCATTAGTTCTCAATAAGGAATTTGCTATGAAATATTCATGGACATGTAAGTAACGATTTCCTATATTACTTTTTTTCCTACTACTTACTATTTATTTTTTATTCTTTACTTTTGTAAAAATCTTGTTATTTTTTTTCTTTCGGGTTAAGTGTAAGAATAGCTAGATATACTAGCTCAACTTCGCCCTTTACTCAAGTTACTGTGTATGTTATACCTGTATCTTAGTGTAATAAAGACGTTTATTATATTTATTTAGCTTGGCCAAAGACAGAGCGCATCTCATCTAAGAACCGCAGCCGACTCAAACATAACTGTGTGAACCCTTAATTTTGCCAAAACTATTAATTGCAAGAGCATGTGCATGTGATAAACATTTCGGATTATGATAGCATAAGTCCAAATTGAATCATATTTCATACATTCTTGCATTTTCGTTTAATTAGCTAATAGAATATCGAACGCAGAATTTTGATAGTTATATCACTCGTAGTACAACGTCACATAAGCATTGTAGGTGGCCAATCAGTCTGAACAAATTTTTTTATTCATCTTCATACAAGAATTTTCATTTTTGCCATATCAAAACGTACATTAACAATTAAGATGTAATATCCATACTGTGCTTTACTTTGATTGATATGAAGCCAACCCTCTGAGAAACATTTACTTTTACACATAACCTAATCGGGGTTATTAAAATAAAAAAATGTAAGCTATACCTAAAAATTAGATTATTTTCAAATAACCCCTTTCCTCATTTTTAACACAGTTGATTTCCAAGTGGTATCCGTAATTTTTTTTTTTTATACATTTATTTAACGTCGGCCTATTTCCGCTACTGAGGCCTAACACCGACGCCTATAGACGAGCTACCCCCAACCAGGAATTTTGCCGAACCTCTTCCCTTAAGAAGAGTAAGGATCTTTTACTTGCCTAACATTTAATAGAGAAGGGACCGCCGGCTTTACATCCCCTCCGAAGGATGGCATATCTCCTATACAACCCTCGCCTAAGGTTTTTTTTTTTTTACATTTATTTAACGTCGGCCTATTTCCGCTACTGAGGCCTAACACCGACGCCTGTAGGCGAGCTACCCCCAACCAGAAATTTTGCCGAACCTCTTCCCTTAAGAAGAGTAGGGATCTTTTACTTGCCTAACATTTAATAGACAAGGGACCGACGGCTTTACATCCCCTCCGAAGGATGGTATATCTCCTATACAACCCTCGCCTAAGGTTGTATAGCTTCCGCGCATACACTGATATACAAGCCGCTGGAAGATGTGTGAGGCGAGAACGCGGTTTCCGTTGGAATGGTCACCAATCCAAGTACTAACCGCGCCTGTCGTTGCTTTACATCGCATACCGAAGTATGTACATAGTAAAGACGCACCTACGCTCGCCCCCTCGCCTAAGGTTGTATAGCACTGATATACAAGCCGCTGGAAGATGTGTGAGGCGAGAACGCGGTTTCCGTTGGAATGGTCACCAATCCAAGTACTAACTGCGCCTGTCGTTGCTTTACATCGCATACCGAAGTATGTACATAGTAAAGACGCACCTACGCTCGCCCCCTGGTATCCGTAAAAACTTTAAATTTTGCTTGTTGATTTTTGGTGGACAAAGGTTTTCTAATACAAGCGCCCACGTTGATCTGACAATAGGACAACCTGTATTATGTTAAAATGACTTATTTGTAATCCTATTTTATTTGATCAGTGTAACATATATGATTATCAATAAAAGTTATTATTAATTTATCGACAATTGTACTATGTACTTCTATATAAAAAAAAATGGTTAACTTGGTTAAAAAATGTTTGTGTTTGTTTACACTGGATAACGCAATATGTTATAGTTCACATTTTATTCAAATAAAACGTGGTATCACTATCAGCCAAATAAACATCGAACGTCACGTCCTCATATTTATATTATTAAGTATTATTAATAGCTTTGACAAATATTACCTTCAAATTCATGAAGTATGTAAAATATCGTTTGAGGGCGCACCAAATAAATATTACTCGACAGTGTATATGAATATGCATTCACTATGAAGAAGTTAAAGACTTAGCAAGTCGCTGAAAATGAACTGAAAATCAGCGGATTTCAATTCAAGAATTTTAATTCTTGACTGTATTTATATATTTTATTTGTCCAATCGAAATTTCAGAACAAGATTTATAACAAGCAATATAATAAAAATAGATATTCAAGAATATTACAAAAATAAACCATATGGTAATGAAATAATATTTTTTACATTAATAATAATACAATACATTGTAGTCGCTCTGTATACAACCGAATAAGATTAATGTTATCAATAATAAAAGAGCATTATCTTCCTTTAATGCCAAAAACAAGAATTAAATTTCATTTTTAACCTTTTTTCTTGACCCGACTAATATCTTTGGTCGCAGCGGTCTTCCAAGCAACAGGTCATTTACCGATACTTTGCTATCTCGAACAGCAGTGGCCAGTGCACTTCGCTTATATTCAAGGTCGCCTAGACAAGTTGTCAACAAAAAAAATAAAACCGATTTTCTCTCGTGGGTCCCCTCTCAACTTTTAAAATCTGGTTTTAAACAGCTATTGTTCCGAGATGATCTATATGTTTACATCTGAATGTAGATATACCTGCTTGAGGTCCAGACTCTCCGAAAATTCGCGTGCAGGAAGAGGGCCTTTATAAAATAATTCTCCAGATATCCATCACATCAGACTAAATTATTTTGGTAAATATGATAACAGAATAATTACAAAGTATTTTTAAGTGATCAAATGACGTCTGGTGTTAAAGTAAAGGTGAATTTAAGTCACAGACCTACTTAATTTTTCAGAAGCATATAAAATTTAAATCGAAAATGCAACCACCCGTGTGACAAACCGCTATAAAACAAATTGCAATTAATACGAAATAGTTGATCCATATTAATGAGCTCTATTTTTAGTGCATTGTTTTCTTTGGGGCATTAACCAATAGCAATGCAAACAATATACATATGATTGCTACCAATCGATTTGATATATCGTCAAACGAACGTCATCGAAGTGGGTTCTGGCTCCACCTTCTGTGCATTATAAATTACCCACAAGAAGAGGTTCTGGCCCCACTATAAACTATGAGACCCTGTCCCCTTTACTTAGTAGACTCTAGACTTGAGAAGGTTATTCAGGTGACCTGGAAGGCGGTTAAGAACATTTTCAAAGATTTTGATGACAGCCTCAAAGAAGGAATATTTCTTTTACCATAGTAACTAACCATTTTATGAAAGAGCTTTAAAAAAAACTTATATTGGCAATTTGCAATCTCCATAAAAGTACCTGAAATTGTATTGAGAATTGTAAACCGGGTAATTCATAAGCAAATCCATTAATTTCATTCCATTATTTAATTTTTCTGTCAAGTCAAGTTAGGATAGTTGTTTTGTCAATAATAATAGTAGATAATAATAAACACCACAGAAATTAGACAACCTCCAATTCCAGAACCAGAGGCTTGTGATACCCGTTCAATTATTTTTTATTATTAGCCTTTACTCGAGTCCGAGTATAAAAAAATGTTACAGTCGATACATTGTGTGTAATAAAAAACAAGTAAAAGGTGTAGTCTATTGTAATTCCCATTCATCTACGGTGCACACGACTATGGCTATAGAGGCCAATTCGGGAGAGCACATGTCGACCGCAGTCAGGACAAACATAGACCTGGTTAGGTCTTGAATTCGGCCTTCTTGCAGCAACATTTCCTTGATAGCTGGCCACAACCCCTCACCATTCGGTTCTGTCCGCTGCAAGTTGTTCCCATTGCTCGTCTGGAATACCGCAGGATTTTAGATTTTCATTGAGAACGTCTTTGAACCTCTTTCGTTGACCGCCACGCCTTCTTCTACCGCTTAGCAATTCACCATGAAGTGTACATTTAGGAAGGCGGTTATCATGCATACGATGAACGTGACCTGTCCAACTTAGGCGTGCTCTTGAAATAAGCACCTCAATTGGAAGGCTGTTTGCTCTCCTGAGTACTTCCACGTTTGATATGTGATGGAACCAACGGATTTTCATCATACTTCTGAGGTGTCTTTGCTGAAAACGTTCTAATTCTTTCACATGACGACGGTAAGTGACCCAGCTTTCACATCCATATAGCAGTGTTGGAATGACAACTGCTCTGTAGACAGCCATTTTCGTTGACAAAGCAAGGTCGTGGTTGTCAAATACTCTCTCTCTAAGTCCCCAGAGTGCTCTAGATGCAGCGTTAATTCTATTGCGAATCTCGCTGTCCATGTTTGCTTTGTCATTAACAACGTTGCCTAAGTAATTGAACTGATCCACCACTTCAAGAGAATTTCCGTTAAGTTTAATGTCTATTTGGTTCACTTGATGAAGAGTTGACATAATCTTAGTCTTTCCAATGTTGATTTTAAGTTCCAAGGAACTCCGTTCCGTTCAATTAATCTCGATTGCCACCTAACATTAGTTCTGATCCTGTAAATCCTAAGATTGCATCTGTCTGTGGCAATAGAAGGCTGTTTAATTCTTTTCATGCCAAAAGTGGTGAGTTATGTAGACTAAAGCCAATTTAGTTATGGATTTTATCGTCGTCGGTAGTGACATGTAGTTTACACATCTATGCGAATTATAAAAGCCAAGAACTGCGTAAAGATGACATTATTTTTTGCAAAAGTGAATTTCAAGATTGAAAGTCGTTTTATCAACTTTCTCAGAGATTTCATTGTCTTCAATATAGTCCCCAGATGTGAAAATGCAAGAGGCAGACGTGTAGGTCTCTGATTTTAAGCTTTATTTTAAAAAATGTTCCAAAAAATGGAAAATCAAGAGAGATAATAAAAAATCGTAAACCTTTTCTGATAATTACATAAATATTCTAGGTACAACATTATACTCCTAATTAAAATTTAAAAGTATAATGCCCGGTATTAAGCGCATTCATATGCGGACTTAAATACTAAAAATGTTAACATAAATAAAAAAAATTTTTATATTAAAATTAATTAATTGCGAAATTTTACTTGCTAATTTAACTGCAAAAAATATAGAATTATAAATAGGGCTTTATAACTACCGCTTAGATAATTGGATGGACACTATCTACCCTACCATCCCTGACAGACCGCCACACAGCCAGAAAATTAAAGAAAAATCAAGTAATTAAAAAGAATTAATTACTTTTAAACGCAGCAACAAAACGTCTGCCCCTTGCATTTACCTTTTTTGTGTTAAGAGAAATTTGTTGAACCAAAAGGCAGATGCGATAGAATTGCTTATGGCATCTTGTTTTTAAGAGATTTAAAGGACTCTCAATTGATAACCCAAAAGTAATATAATGGCAGAGATTGTTTGTTTGTACAATTTATTCCACCTCTGCCACACGATAAAATCATTAAAAATATCTACCACCACCTCAACCTTCTGAGTTAGAACCCAAGAGCATAAAGAGCTAAACTGTTTGCTGGCCATTCTGTAAACTGTTAATATTAAAACTGCAATAAATTGTCATGCCGTCTGCATATCCTTGTATCTTGCAATCGCACTAGAAGGTAGTGGTATAACTAATAAATAGCAGAGGCCCCAAAATACTTCCTTGTGGCGCACCGCTAATTATATTGGTTACTGAGGATGAGTGGCCGTGGATGACAATTTTTTGTTTCCGATTGCTAATAAAGTGTACACTAAATAAATCGACGGAAATATCATGACGTATATAATTTAATTCAGCTATCATAAGACGATGATCCGATATAAATGTTTGTTTGTTTAAATGTTTATTAACCTCCTTCTAAATCACTAGGGTAACCTAGGTGAGGCTCGAACCCACTTCGCTAGGTATGCATAGAGAGAAAACTGGATGCGCTAACCCACTGAGCTACCGTCTATAACAATTTATATTTTAGTTAAGAGGAATGAGCAAAAGTAGGAATTTAACCCCGCGAGAACTTAATTGTTTATGTCATAAATTATTTACAATACGTAGTTATAGTAAAAAAAAACTGACAGTGAGGATAGAACCTGCATGTTGTTTGTTGTGGTCCTCTGTCTGTATTTTACACGTGAGTCGATACATTGTTGCCAGTTCTGTAGATGATTATGGGACAGTGCAAAACAAATTAATAATATCAATGAACTTAATGATACTGTAATAATAATTTAATCATTGTATTGTAGAAATTTACATATTACTACTTTAAATACGTAAATTGTTTAATGAACAATTGAAAAACATATTTTGAATTATAAAAGAATTTAGATAACATTCATATTCGATAAATTTAAAAAGTTCGATACATTTCGTAAAATTTTGCAACAAGCATTCAACCCAGAAAGTGGCCAGAGCAGAATATAGTCTCATTTTATTAAACCGGGAACTTCACCATAAATGTTAGAATCTGCGTTAAAAATTCCAAACTGACAACATTGACCAAAACCGATCGTTGTTCTGTAAATCGTCCGTAATTCTCTGTGTTGTGACGTCAGTAGTGTATTGAACTCGACTTTGCGGGCCATAGCAGTTCATGCCCTCCAGTGGCGTAATAGTTCCCATGCAAGGGGCACAACAGTATTAATCTGATTTTAAAAAGGCGCTGATTTGATTTGTTTTAAAAATTCATATTTTTTACGCACATTAGTGTAAATAAGTGCCTTTATTATTATTAATATGAATAAATGTGACGAGTAATAAATATTCAGAGACCTGTATGGAGAATCGTTTTTATATGTTGGAGCGTTAATACAATTTTTTTAAACATTTTTCTGTAATAATCTGTCTCATTGTTAATTAATCTTTTGCAACGTGTATTTATTATATAAGGGCTACTTCCATTAATTTTAATAAGAAAATTATCTCGAAGACAAATCACGTGGTAATTGGAGAAACTTGTTCGCTCTCCCCCCTAAACTACGCATAAGGTGTGCATTTCTCTCTCCCACAGACGATCAGAATCTTTGTGACGTAGTGAGTCATCTCAGCGATGACGAGTTTATTCACGTTAATACATATATACGTCGGCATTACATCAATTCAATATCTCACTTAATTTTTACATCGAAGGACGATCTATTTATCGAAATATAGAGCGGTTCTACTAAGAAAACCAACACTTCACTGAATGAATCTCGGTATTACAGGTCTTTTTATTTTTAGCTGTCTCTGCCTTCCTTTCTGTTATATTTATAGAATGTTTGGCTACGGAATTTCAATATATTTTTTTGGTTATATATCAAAGGAATTATACTCTGCGGAGGCAAAATGACTCACATACAAGAACACACTTTTTATATGTTTATATATTTTTTTAGATACATGTTCTGAAGAGATATTAGACATTGTGTATCGTGTTCATAGCGTTTATTTGTAATTTTCTTTAGAAGACAAGTAGCGCGGTTCTGTTGCAAAGGACGTAAAAAAATTTCTAGATATACCCTCATAAAAAACTGAATTATTGAAATAACAAATGCTCGATGTATTAGCACATTTTGTGCATGATATAAATTTTAATAATGTGCAAAATTCAATACCAAAGTAAAACCCAAGAGAGCAATATAAATTTTGGCTCACAGGAAACTAGATCTGTCAAATATCACAGAATTAAAAAATTGTTCGGGTTCATTGGGTGTGTTAAAGCGTCTGGCTAGCAAACTGAGTATGCCTAGCGAAGTGGGTTCGAGGCTCGTAAGGCGAAACAATTTTTCATTATAACAAATTGCCCCAAGAGTGGTTCTGACTCCACAATAAACTGTAGGGCCTCGTCTCCCTTTACCTAGCACAAGATCCTTGAGACCATCCAGGGGGTTACTTGGGTAACTTGAGAGGCGGTTAAGAAAACATTAGGAAAACAAAAGCTTGGTCCAAAATTTTGCAAATTGGAACAATTCTAAATCGGCAAATCTGTAATTCCTGAAGATGAAAGGGGTTCTTATCGTGTCATGTGAAACAAAACAATATGGGGAACCGTCATATATTCTTTTATTCTTAATTTATTAATCTATCAAGCGTTTATTGTTTATACCGTGCGTTTTTTTATGAAGTACTTATTAGACAGGACTACAAACTAGTTATTTATGCAACAAGTGTGTAAAGCAATACTTTTTCATGAATGGGAATGTTCAATGACAATCCCATGAGTGAAAAAGGCACTTTACAGACGAGTTGCATACACAATTTTTTCTACTACCCCAGTGGTTATCAAAAATATATAAATAAATTGAAATACAAAAATTCTACTTTACGCGCTCTATATAGGTCCTTGAGATGGTCTCAAAGAGCAGTATAGTCTAAATATTTTCTGAAAGAAGAACTTAACCATCTCAACATTATCTAAAAGAAAATATCATCAGTTCTGTGTTCTGTGTAAGTAGTAAGTATCTATGGAAATAACATAAACAGAATCTTAAAGCTGTGTATTTGACATACACAGCAAAATAAGAGTTCTTCCAAAAAAAGCTTTGAAAACGGAAAGAGACTACTTTCCGAAACGTCAGCAAAATATATTATTTCTGTGTTTATTCCGATTTATATTATTTGCAAAACATAACCTCTGACTATTCCTTTGACGTAAACGTCACGGGCGCAGAGGCTTTTTTCCAATAATTCTATTACTTTGTAGATTCGGTGATTTGTTTTTGAAGAGGATAATAATACATGTGGTAGAAAACCCAAATAATAGGAAAGAATAATAGCAGTAGTCTGTTAGAACGCCTGTAAGTAGCATTAACGCATTCCTTGCCGAATAAGTTATACATTTTTCGCTTGTCTTTGGCCTGTAATATTCCTCCAGTAGGACTTCATCTGTTCTATTTTCCCATTCTTGGATCTCCCCCGTTACGTGTCCCGTGGATAAGCCACAAAGCGCTTTAGCTCCTCTTTTTGCAAGGCAGTCAACTAATGCGTTTCTTTCTGTTCCGTTATGTCTTGGCACCCACATCAAGGTAACCTTGTTGTTATTAACTTCCTAAAGAGATTGTCTGCATTCCCAGGCAATTTTAGACCTTTTGTTGAAATAGGCTTAAAATGTCACGAAACGTCGAGATTTTAAATTTCAGCGAAAAAAATTCTGTCTGTCTGCCGGTCTGTAGCTTTTTTTTTGTGCGCACGTTTATTCTGGAACCTTTTATGATATTGACTTGAAATTGGTACACTTATGTATTATAACGAGATCTGGAACTAGATTATATTTTGATCTAATTCCGTTGGAGGGTTCGGGGGTAAATGGGGTAAATAGGCAAAGTAAACAGGTAAGAGTCCATAAAATTTCAAATTAGGACATATACGAAAAGTCAGGGTTTCAAATTTTTTTTGCATCAGCCACCCCTCCACTATCACCCCCAATACAACCCCCACACTATTATGAAAGGGATTTAAACAAATTTAAATGTGATCTAGTGTGTATACACGAACGAAACGTCTCAAAAAATTTGTTTGGCGTTAGCCACTCCCTCTACCACCTTTATTGCCACCCCCACCCTATTATTAAAGGGAGTAAAAAATTAAATTTATAAATATAATTATGTATACGAGAATCAAGGGCATCTTAAAAATTTTTGACATTAGCCACCCCCTCTACAACCCCACATTACCACCGTCACTCACCTATTATTAAAGGGACTAAAATATTCCATTGGGATTTAGTGTGTATAAGACTGATACTTGGGCAGCACTTTTTTGTTAGTATATCGGTACATTTTTATAAGGGGTCTAAAAATGACGGAGGAGCCGGTGATAGACCACGGATTTAGATTTATTACTAGTTTGAAAATTATAAAATTAAATTACAAATTTAGAAAACATCGGCAAATAATAAATAAAAACAATAAACAAACAAAAGTTCATTTAAAAAATATGAAATAACATAATTTTATTATGTTCTTGAAATTTGCATTCTTATAGTGTAAGATTCGGCTGCTGATTTCTGCAGGTGGTCAATGCCAAAAAAATTTTAGAGTCCCTTAGGTCTCGGATATACACTACATCTCCATTTAATTTTTTTCTCCCTTTAATAATGGGGTGGGGGTGGTAGAGGGGGTGTCATGCTTTTGCTCTTTATGGAGGGTTTATTATTTTTGTAAAGTATTGTTTATTTATTTTTGTGGTATTAACCATTTGTTATTTTGATGGCGCCTCCTATTTTCATCAGACGATTATTGCTATTATTTTATTAAATATTTTGTCAGACATTTACTAGAATATCATCCATCTACAGTTATTTTGATCTAAAAAATAAATCATTCACCGAAATAAATTACCGATACAACTGTATTCATAGCAAACTGTAAGCTCTGCATCCAAAAATACATTACCGTGGATGTCTCTTAATATATTCAAATGTGCGTTGTTGCATGTCTTTTTGACCCAAATTGCGTGCAAAGATTATATGTTGAAAATGTTTTATTATCAAATTTTAAAGCCTATTTTAATAGCAATATCGCATGTCGGAAATTTACCATTATCAACGCTAAAGCATGTGTCATTTACGACTAGTTGCTGTTACATACGTGATAATTTATCTTTTTAGTAAAGGTACTTATGTGACGAAGTGTATGTTTAAAGTAAGAAAAAAAATTACCTAGCTCCGTATACTTTTTGTGATTTGGCGGAATTGTATAAAGTTGTCTAACTATTACCTAGTGGAGAAGCACTCATTTTTTAAATTACTCTTTTTAGTACAAACAAATTTTAGTTTAATCAAAGCGGTAAGTACGAAATTAATTGAAATTTTATTGCGAGACTTCTGTATCAAACCCAGACTCGGCAATTTCGAATTTCGGAGTAATACTGTAACCCGACAGTCAATGCCCTCGTCCGAGGGAGAAGTTCCTATTAATGTGGCGTGAAACGTGAAACGTCGATGTGTTTATTTATTTATTTTTCAATGAAAATGGATTTTTCCCTCTTTACCGTATTAAGATTTTATTCTATTAATGTAGGAGTAATTAGACTTTAATTATTAATGATACAAACGTTATGTCTGATTAAGTAGTTGCTTACATTCAACACGAAGAGTACTTTTCTGTACGTCATTTGTTTCCAAATTTTTAGGAGCTGAAGTTACACAGGACTTCTATTTCAGCTCCTTACCATCTATACTAGAAATATAACTTGCTGTTCCATGCCGGGTTATACGAATGACGCACAACTCAACTTTTTACATATAGCACCAACCGTAACCTAACTTTAAATGCTTCCAAATACTTAGTATTATTATTTTCCCTGAAAATCAATATTAGCGAACTACATGAAAATGTAAAAAACATTTTTCTGATGGCAAAAATTTTGATGTTGTCTTTGATAAAGATCTACTGTCATAGAAGTCTTATATTTGCCTAAAATTGCTATATCGGGTAACCCAGAAAGTACCTATCTCCTCCCCCCCTCCACTTTTTTCTAGTTTTAAAAATAAAATTCTGAAATTTGAGAAATCAAATATTTTGACCATTCGGTGTTAACTTTGTTATTTTAAATAGCATCCTGACTTTTCTAATAAAGCTGTAATTTCTCTTTCCAACGCATTTTTCAGATTTAAAATCGCATGAAAAATACGCTTGGAAATGACATTTATTTGCTATATCTAGTTGGCTTTAATTTAAAAAATTTCGAAGTAGACTTTGAATTTGAATAAAAGGGTATTTTTCAACAAATTAAATGTAAAATTGGCTTATTTTCTTCATTTACTTGGATTTAGAAATGTTTTTTCCATTTTTCCATTTCATTGAAATTCAGTTTGTCATAACTCCAGTTTTTAAATATTAAATAGAAAAATTGCACACAGGATCTGTCAAAACGTTATTGTTGAGTGAAATAGGGCGTATTTATTATTTGTAAATTTATAATTAGATGCTTTATTCAAAATAAGATACGATTTACGATGCAATATACACAAAATGAAAAGGTAGATTTACTTTTAATTTACGGAGAATGTCAGAAAAATGCCCATGCGGCCGCACATCTATATTATGAAAGATATCCCGATCGTCGTCAGCCATACCGGCAGTATTTTAAAATTCTAGAAGTCATTCCGAAATACAGAAATATCGAGGTGGCAGAGGGCAGATTTATAGTAAGCGAAGAAATTGAGACAAATGTATTGGCTTACACAAATGTGTACCCAACTGTTTCCACAAGTGAGTTAGCAAAGGCGATATTGGTCGTGAGACAATAAGACGTATAATGCATAGTTTTTTTTTTTATACATTTATTTAACGTCGGCCTATTTCCGCTACTGAGGCCTAACACCGACGCCTGTAGACGAGCTACCCCCAACCAGGAATTTTGCCGAACCTCTTCCCTTAAGAAGAGTAGGGATCTTTTACTTGCCTAACATTTAATAGACAAGGGACCGACGGCTTTACATCCCCTCCGAAGGATGGTATATCTCCTCTACAACCCTCGCCTAAGGTTGTATAGTTTCCGCGCATACACTGATATACAAGCCGCTGAAAGATGTGTGAGGCGAGGACGCGGTTTCCGTTGGAATGGTCACCCATCCAAGTACTAACTGCGCCTGTCGTTGCTTTACATCGCATACCGAAGTATGTACAATGCATAGTTTTAAATGGTACAAATAAAAATTGCATCAAGAATTATATGAAAACAACGGAAACAGAAGATTGATCTTTTGTAATTGGTTTACTCAACACGTATACTTAAACAATAGAATTTTATTTAGCGATGAATCTCGTTTTACGAATAACGGCATATACAGTAGACATAATCTACATTATTGATCTAAAGAAAATTTACAGGAAATGTTTGAAGGTAACCAACAGGAAAGATTTGGAGCGAATGTGTGAGCTGGAATATTCGGTAGAAAAATTATTGGTCCTATAGTATTTTAAGGATCCCTAACCGGCGCGTGTTACTTAAGCTTTTTGCAAAATGAAATAGAAAACAAACTGGATGGACTTTCCTTGGAATATTTAAGAAATATGTACTTCCAACAAGATGGAGCACCGCCTCATAATGCTAGTTTTGTCTGAAATTACCTTAGTGAAAAGTTTGACAACCTGGATTCCAAAGCCAATTAGAAATAGCAAATAAATGCCATTTCCAAGGTTATTTTTCATCAGATTTTAAATCTGAAAAAGCGTTGGAGAAAAGTGACTTAAATATACAGGATGCTATTTAAAATAAGAAAGTTGTGACGATTTCCGGCCAAACTGGAAGTAATTTTTTTACCACCGAATGGTCAAAATGTGGTCATTGATGCCTATATTCGATTTCCCAAATTTCAGAGTGTTATTTTTAAAACTGTAGAAAAAAGCGGGGGTGGTAAGCACTTTCTGGGACACCCGGTATACTAGCAAACAATTTTTAACTTTTAAAACAAGAAGAAAATTCTGTGAAATCAATATTTTATTGTATAATAAACTATTTTCTATTTTTGTACTCAGTTCATAGGAGCACACCTTAAAAAGTTCAAAATACATATCGGTTTATTAATCCCCGACACAAAACGGAGGGGTGTTATAAAGACGCGTATATTTGCCTGTGTGGTCTAAGAAATGGCGGAGGATTCGGTGATAAAGCCCGTAGTATGTTATTAATTTAAAAAGTATAAAATTATATTTATAATTAAAAAGACTCAAAAGCAATGACTAAATAACTAATTGAAAAATTGACAATATGGAATATTATGTTGCCCCAACATTCAATCACATTTTTTTAGAAATCATTCACTTATAATGCTATTATGCATTAAAGTAACATTAATAGCAATATAAAACTTTTTAGTAGGTACATTTCATGATGGATAAAACGAGTAATATTTTTTTATTAAATTAACAATAAATCGCATTTTTACTCTATTTTCTATTGAAGTCTCAATTTACAGATTTGTCCGTTTTAAATCAGACAAAAGTATTATGCTTTTGAGATTTTTTGAAACGTTCAAAATAAAAACTGTTTGTTATTTTCCGATTTCAAGAACACATTGACGATTTAATAATTACGGATTCATCCGTTTTAAATCAAGCGAAACTTTTCATTCCTTTGCCACCTTTTAGTGAAATTAAAAATAACTTGACTAGTTTATTATACTTTCTATTGCCGTTTTTGAACAACAAATTTCATAATATCTGCTTGCCCATCACGATTCTTGTAAGCACGACAACTGAAGAAGCAAAAGTCCGATTGTATTGAAATTTGGACAGTCAAATTTTAAGTTAGTGTTAGGTAGAGAAAACCGATCAGTCAACAAAAAGACATTTTAAGAAAAAGATGTGCATAAAAAGTGCGCAAGCTTTCATAATAATCTGCGGAAACAAAAATACTGCATAATGTACCGAGGCGCGTTTCACCAACCAATCTGACAGCATCAGGAGATAAATAGTACTACAAATAGAGCGACATTGACTTATTTTTAAAAAACTGCGAAGTGTCCTATAGAATGTTCAAAGATAATATAAAAACTTCAATAAATCGGCAAATAATGTAATTCTAAATAATTATGTATATTGCACCATAATATAGAGAAACCATTATACCATTTAACATTGTTTAATTTGAACTACTAAAATATTTATCAGGCCACAATTTATAGTCTCAGTAAGATCCATGTTCTCCAATAATGACTATCAAATTGCTCTATAATACATATTTAAACATTAACGAGTTAAAAGGCAAAAAACGGTCGGGGCATTGACTTTTATATTACAGTCTGAAATTCAAAATTACCCAGTCTGGCTATGATGTACAAGTTTCACATTGATATACATACCAGGTCGGTTTAGCTAAAATTTATTTCTATATCAAAACAAACGGAAATTTTATTTATTTATGTTAGAATTATACAGGAAAATTATTAATTAATATCTAAAACAATAATTCAGATCGTCGTTCTACGGCTTTTGGCAGCGCAAAAAACAATGCCAAACGAGCATGACCGAGAAGCACTTCATCCCTACTTATTTAAGTGATTTTTTGCCACCCCTGTGATGGGTAAGTTTAATAATATTCACTGATATTCAGGTACTCTGTTTAGGGTATCGTTTTGTTGTTGAACAGTAGTTATTGTGAGCTGGATTAAAATAGAAAGAAGCAGGTAGTTAAAATCCGCACAAATTGGGTTTGAATGGTATCCACTACAAGGGCCAGTGTCCTCTTACCTGGACCATACGTCACTTTTGTTAGAAGCTTTATTAGAATTGAATTCAAAAGTTTCTTGTGCAGGTAGGTACATGTTTCTCAGATTTTGTGTTAACAATTATCTTTTTGCTAGATCCTCTCTTTTTTTCTAATAAATATGATCCGCTGTTCAACAACAAAAAAATAAGCTCGCACTTGTTGGCATTTCTTCACTATACTGAATAAAAACTGTATTAATGTCTGTGATTTATATGTTTAAAATAAGGGATAGGGAAATTTTGCTACCCTGTAAATATCGGATCGAACAGTGCCGAGTTTATAAATACGACAATCATTTACTTCTTTTGATTTACTTGTTATTACTGAGATGATAATTTAATAGGTAGTGATTCTTCGTACTGTTTATAAACATAAGATCATATATTTTATTGAGGTCGTGAATCTTGAAATAGACCGAAGATTATTTTTGTACTTTTGCCTTGGTCGTGTGCTCAGGCTAAATTAAAGAATTTATTAATAGATATCGAAAGGACTCTAAGAATCATTTACGAAGTTAAAGATATATTTTCCTTCAAATTCAGTCTTCAATTATAGTTGTGATAATGATATTACTTGTATATTATATAATATTCAAATTTTATAGCATTTAAGCGACATATTTCTCATGGCAGTATCCTTACCAATATTTGATTCGCACACAAAATACCACCTACCTGACCTGGTTTATGCCGCGACCAGGTAAAAATAATTATAGAGCTGTGCTGTCTAGTCTCCCTATTATATAAACAACCTCTCCATCTGTACAGTACTGATAAATTTTATACACCACCAGACTACAATAACACCCTTTATACTTTTACTACCTCCGACAAAGTACATAATGAAGAAGAGAAAGCTAGTATTTTAGAAAAGAATATGAAGCCACTTTGTTTCGTATACAAAAAGTCTCAATTTCACCCCGAATTTAACAATTGCTTGAAGTATTTTGTTCGGAACTTGTTCAAGTTTGTCAATTTAGTGAAAAAACTTCAGTAACTATTTTTAAAAGGTTGTTAGCAAGGTTTCTTCATCTTCTTGTAGTCTGATAGTGTTTTTAATATCTGGTGTATTTGAATGGACGCAGATGTTCTAATAAATGGCGGAGGATTCGGTGATAAAAACCTTATACATGAAACTCCCAAAAAATGTTGGCTAAATTACTAACAAAATAAAATAACTATAATTTTAATTAAAAACTGAACGTAGTTCAACGTAGCAGTAACCGGGACGGTAATCTCGAATGAGCAACTAACCGCCATTAAACTTGCGACTTTAATGTATAAGTAACTTAATTTGACAAACGCAGTTGCTACGTTGCTTGTTACTTTGTAGTTATGTGACTTTTAGGTAGATTTTCTTAGTATCAGGAACGTCATAGTTACCAATGGGGTGAGCTCAAATTTCACACAATATGGTAGTAGTGATTAACTTATTTTACTGAAAGACAAGAAAGTTGCAACCACTTTCAAGTAGCGTTAACGAGCTTTTTGAAATGATAGAACTTGTAGATAATATTTGTTAGTGTTAATAACATTTTCTCTACCTGCAGAAGGCAACGTCGCAGTGGACGGCTACTATAAAGTGAATGTTAATGGAATTTATGATAGTCGCAGCTTTAATGTAACGCAACAGTCCCATTTAGTACATTGTGGCAAATATAACTTTAAAGTTGCATATTTGTAATTTCCGTGACTATCGTCTTGTAAGAATTACTTTCAAGTCGCATTTTTTGATGAAAACTACTTCAAAGTTTTTTTTCTGAGTTAGGGAAAATAGACAAGCTGATGGAGGAATGAAATATAATGTACCGAAATCAGTCGCAAGACAAAATAAACGGCAATAAGATAGGAGTAGCAAAGATGACGTCGCCACTATGTAACCGAGTAAGTTATAGGAACGTCGCCGGTACGTAGCGGTGACCGGTAAATTATTCCCCATTTTGGTCGCAGACATATAATAGGGCCGTCCCTAGTAAGAACACAATATATTAAAAATTTCTTATTGGTTTCTTTTTTTTTTGTGCAAGTCAATGTTAGGCATTGATCCATAAACATATTTTTGGTTATATAATTTCCAATTATTTCAGATTGGAATGGCTGAAGAATGTGCATTTTTCTTGCTGTAGGCTGATAAGAGTAAAATTTAAACATGCAAGTTTGTTGTGATGTATTTCGAACCCACTAAGTATATTTTTGATATCTGACTTCGGTTAAAACTTTTGTGTGCCTTTAGTGGAATGAGATTGCTAATAGTTTAAATGTATTCTTTTTTTATTCAACAAATTCTGTGATTTTTATGTCAATGATTTAATTAGACTGTTAATTAGATATGAGTTAAGTATGTATAATTTTTAGGTAAAATTCGATCTTATTAACGATTTTTTTGTCTATTGTGCTTTTTTCAAATATCACATGACCATTTGCTCATCACTTGATGTAGTTAAAGGTAAATTATATCGGTCACAAAATTTTCAGATAAGTGTTGCTAAGTAATAAATAAACCGGATATATCTAACAATTAGTCAAGTTAGCAAGAGTATACACATTTTTCGGCTAGATTAAATTTTCTGTTCAAACCCTCACGTCCTTTGTTCTGAAGAAGGAAATGATTACAGAATGAAGTGCTATGCATATATATATCATGTGTGCATTACATGCATCATACAGGTCTTCGCTGCACGTGATGAAGTATATGCACATGCACTGACAAATGAAGCAACTTTGCAATAGTTACGTTGCGTAATAATTCTGCAAGTGCAATTGAACAAAAGATGTTCCGTGCCGACGATCGGCAATGCACAAGCCCCTTTATACCAACGTTGCCAGCTACACTGATATTTCTGTAAGACTCGGAAAAAATTAAGTATTAAATTGATTTTGAATATAGATATATCAATTTTTTTGCAACTTTCATTTGAATGCAATTTTGTGTTCTCTTTTACTGCACTTTTGAACCTATTCTTTTGTTTCATTTCGCAGGCATATAAGAGTGTATATCGTTGTAGTTAAAACGTTTTTATTTTTTCTTGCAAAAGGAATCTAAATGAGATAAATATAAACTACCTAGTATCGTTGCTAAAAAATGTAAAACTAAAATGTTAGGTAGGGGAAATTAAGTTTTAGTTAAATTTTTTTTATGAAAAAATTTTTTTTTTCTATAAAAAAATAACACTCAATTGCACATCGATCTTATAAATTGCCTAAACAGAATTAAGCATTTTTTTTGTTTTGAGCTGATTTTCATGGGAAATTTCTTCTGCCCTAGGCGGCAACGCTGCTGAAGCTTGTGCATTTCGAACGGTTCCGAGTTGCTACGATCACCCAAGTGCTTGCTTAGCCAATTTAATACTAAGCGTAAGGGAATATTAGGATGTGGTATATAAAAAGGATATCCCCCGCACCGCATTTTCTGAGGTCCCTGAATCAAACCGTAAGCTTTAGGGTGACTCCGTTTCAGTTGGTCGGAGGTGCGTGAATCGGGTGTAGAGGTGTGGACGAAGAACGGGTTTTTTTTGTTTATTTATCATTTCAGAATAGTGTTCAATAGAAATAGTGTTAGAAAATACCACAAAGTGCTCTTGTGTCTAATTCCTCGAAACTAACTTATTTAGTGCTTTTACCCCAAATGTCATCGTTCTTTTATTTATGTAAAAAATGTGTACATCGCATTTCTGATGTTATTTAATCCCAGGTTGTCACAGGAATACACAATAACATAACCAATTTTTACTGGTAAGACATTGTTTTTTCGATGTGTTAGAATTGTATTTGTATTTCCAGGAAGGGATGCGCTTTTTAGGGCAACAACACGCGCATACCTAACTTCTCCCGCACTCCCTCCATATACATGTATATAGTCCGGATGTTTAGGTTCAGAAAACATCCGCCATGTTGCTCGTGACATATCTCACGTCATCCCCAGTGCGATCTCTTCCGCAATATTGTGACGTCATGTTATTAAAGGCCTGTGTTGATATTATGTAGATTAGCCGACACGGTATACTAAACAAATTGCACATCGCTTTAATTAGTTAATTAGCTGCCAGTGCAATTTTCCAATGCGCTTGCAGGTAGTTTCAACTGTTCCATTTCAATTACAATTTATTTGATGTACATGAAATATTAAGTAGCTATGGTGCCCTTTTCAAGGTCATGAAGCTGTCTAGTAAAAGCACCTTGAAGCCTGCTCGAGGATAAGTGCATTTCCTCGCTATTTTCCAAAGCAAGTTTCAGTGAAATTTATGTGTTTACTTTTACCGCTATGTTTTGACAAACAAACAACACCCTCATTATCCAATCCTTCACAAATTACTAGCAGAATTAAAAAAAAGTACGTTACTATTTTATATTATTCTGATAACTTGGAAAAAATTGTAATTACTCCATAGATATAGCCTTGGATATAGTATTTTTTTACACACGCCATCAAACGCACCGCCAACGTTTAATCTTAACCCCTCGCCTTAAGAGCAGTCGGCTTGTTTGATATAGCTTATGCAAACAAATGCCACATATATCTAATCTACTATTCTACTATCCAGTTGTCACTATACATGTGTAAAATAAGTATAGCAATAACCAAACAAAATAATAAATAAAGAATAATGATAATAAAACCAATTTGATTAGCATAAATCAGGCACTGTGATATAGTTGGAACCAATCTTGCAGTAATGGAAAGTAAATTATAGACAATCACTTCCACTTCTACAAGAATCAAGTGTATTTAATTTACGATAAAAATTAGTACAAACTTAGTCAATTGTATCATGAATTATTTGAAATCTGTAAGATTTACTCTTACCTTGGAGGAAAATAAGAGGAAATCCTTTGTCAGAAATTAATAGTAAATATGGTTCGGCAAAGTCGAGATCGGTAGTGAACAGATGTCATCCAGAAAATTCTTTGTAGGTAGCTCAACCCTTCTGCCACCCCCTTATCGAAAATTGTATTTACATATGTATGGGGCATACATGAGGAAAATACGGGGTGGAAAGCAAAGCTCGGATTAAATTCAAACGGACTCTTTCAGTGCCTTGTTAAATAATAGTATCATAGAGGTAACCCTGGGAGAATAACCCCTCCCGTTCAATGAGAGTGCAATATCGATTGGAAATACGAATAATGCAATTGTCTCTTCAGCCAACAGATTTATTTTGCGTCAGAAATTGATGAGGCACAAGTGAGTCAGATAGAAGAAACTTTGAAACTGATTTGCCAAAAAGTTAAAATTATATGTAACCCATTTTTAAGTTGTGTATCTGCCAATATTATTTAAAGTTTAAGTGTGTAACCTGAATATTTTACGAGTGTATTTTTTGTACGTCTATTATGGCATAATATTTAGCTAAAATATTCTGGGTCTCGGCTTTGATTCGAGTGTTTGATATATGTATATGTATGAGTGGATATCTGGTAAATTATTTAGGTATAAAATAATTACTTTTCGTTGTCAAAGTACTTGATACTGAGAGATTTAAAATAGGTGCGATTATTATTAAAAAGAGACAGGAACCAGTTATACATAAACAATTATAATTATTACCTGCTTAGTTGCAGAAACATGAGATCTATTGAACCAGCACAGAGCTGCTAATACATTCGCAAAATCTTCAGCTAGACCCCTGACCAATATTGATAGCCTAGACGAATGTCTGTGTAATTGGTTCAGAAAAGTTCAGTAACCTCTTAAAAAAATGTGACACAACCTTCGGCGAGAAAGTTCAAGGCCACATTTTTTGTACGAGAAGAAAGGATTCTTTCCAATAAATTATTTGTCAAAACGGACAAGTCTTATAAGCTTCATGCTGTTATTGAAAAATTGAAATTTATTCAGACGGAACATGCACCTGATAACTTGTAGTCATTTCTACGTATATTACTGCTGCTTCAAACTTGAAAATCTACTTGTATTGGATAATAATTAAGTTAACACTAGCTTGCGTCTAATTATACAAGTTTCCATAATTAGGAATTTATTTGTTACATTTAGAAATTAAGGTGCAAAGTGCGTTTTGATTTATAAATGAACCCTAAACAATTAGTGAGCTAAGGATAGGAGAACACAAGGATTTAAATCACAGGTATCACAGATCCACCTATGTTTTCCTAACAAATATTTATATTCCAACGCCCAAGTAAAAATCTATTTGGCTTAAATTGTGCCTGATAGTAAAATGAACCTTTACGACTACTTATAGTTTACAAGTTTCCTGTTCAACAAAACAAGCACATAAAAATCACTACTGCACTAATAGTGTTTCATAATACACGTCATAAAGCATATGCACGAACGGCAAACCTAAACCCACGTAGATTAAATACACAAAATTGTTTGCTAATAATATATATTTCCACGTTCAGTGCCCACGATAGTTGTTTATTTTTCGAATATTCCAAAGTAATGAATGGCCGAACAATGTTTTGATAGTAAATTCAAAGAAATTTGGAGTCATTGTCCGATTACTACACATTGTAAACGGGATATTGCAGTTTATTATTATACAATTTAGCGTTAACAACTTTGTATTCGATGCCGACTTCATACCATTGCTGAAAAATTATGTATTATATAAGGTAAGAAAATTACTTATCTAGGACGAAGAAAATATCTGTCTATTGTTAGCTAGGTATACCGCTAACATAGCTGACCTCCTTTGTTGAATATTACGTTACGAAAGAATGCCCGATTGCAACCTATGCCTCTAGAAACGCTGACCGCTCTACCATGGAAATGCAACTGCATTATAGCAGAATAATTTTATTTTTAAGAACCGATTCCATATAGTATGAATTTCAACGGTAATTATTTCCTATGGCATGGGTAGATAAGATAAAATTAAACTACTAAGTTTAAATAAATACTACAGCCATTGCGAAATATTTGACAGGTCTTAAAACCATTATCATGGACGTGTACGATAGCGTCTAAATTAGATGAATGATACAAGTATTTCACAGTACGTCAAGTACTTTATTGTATAATTTACGATATTTTGTTGATTTTCCCTCAAGGCAATTTCACTTGCAATGCAGTATTTACTAACAGTGAAATTAGATGTATATAGTAATCTGATTTAACTGCCAAATATTGCGTTTGAGCCATGTTTTCAGTATGATATTCTAAATGAATAAAATTGTCCAAGCATGGAACAACTTGGGTTACTTCATGCCTTTGCAAATCAGAGACAGATGGTTCTGGTCATTGGTTTATAAGCATCATCAAGTTCTCATCTTTCTATTAGTGTTAGTAGTTATTTAATTGGCTGGCGTTTGGTATACCATCCCTTGAACCATCTACACTGTTTGATCCCTTTTCAAACTCTCAACTTTCCAATGAAGTTCAGGATGTTTGTCGAGACAAGGGAGTCTATTTCCTCTTAAAGAGCCAGAGCATTCAAGATTCGCCTTTCCACTCGAATAGTTACAAGATAACAGCCCTTAGACCAAACCACAGGCTACTTCTTTGGTTTTTACTTGCCCAAATTATATCATCGATCATTTCTATATCTTCAACTTTTAAAGACACTCTCGTTTCAACCATAATCCAGTCAAGAAGGAAGTGCTATTTCTTTTTTGAAACCTCAAATAATGAACAAATGGAGTCTAATACTAAACAATTTCCGTAATTTTAAATATTGAAGATTTTATCTTCTTGAACCTACCTTAGGAGGAAAATTACAAAAGTCAAACAATGTTAGGTATCCAATAAATATGACGGGATATGTATATGAAGTACAGTAGCAAAGGTTGATGAAAAAATTCTTTTATCATCGAGTTAAATAAACATTTTTTGATTCCCGCACTTTTGGAGTAAAAAATTCTTGGCTGTCTAAGCCATATTTCAAAAACTATTAATTATTTGACGTTGTGTCCATCAAAACTTTTATTCTGGAGATCAAAATTTTCGTATCAAGCCAATTTTCCACCAGAAATTTTGCGAGTTCCTTTGAGAAAGAATATTGTTGTTCGAAAATAAACTCTAAATTACTCGAAATCATCTAAAAGCCTGCGACAGCTGTAAATGCATTTGAAGTCAATTATATTACATTTCATATCTGATGCTCCTGATTCACTATAACATGTTGCGTTTTTGTAAGTGTAATTAAATGGTTCCTTGCAGGGTAACAAGTCCGGTGCAACAGCTTTAATGCAGATGCAATGTAACCTAGTTTATGCGTTGCAATTGCGGAAGGTCGTGTAAGAAAATGTAAATTCGGTTGTTGTTTTCTCCAGTCCAGGACACTGGCCTATGGCTTTGATTTGATCGCCCCAAACCGAGTACATAAAGATAAACCATCATCACCGTCTTTTAACCTTGATGGTGCTGTCATTGACCGCGGCGAAGACCTGTGTCCCAAACCGCCCTGCAGTGTTGCCGAAGAAAAAGAAGAATATTTTAACAAAAAATGTTTGTTCCTCTTACATATTAAAAATATCTTGCATACGTCCACGTCTAGAATTCTGTACATACACTCGAGCACATATATTTTTTTTACTAATATCATTCATTTCTCGTGCATACACTGTGCCAAATAAATATTAAAATATTTTATCTGTCAAATATGTACAGCTTCCTTTTGAACAGGAAGTCGGTT
This sequence comes from Leptura quadrifasciata, assembly GCA_963675555.1. Lineage (NCBI taxonomy): Eukaryota > Metazoa > Arthropoda > Insecta > Coleoptera > Cerambycidae > Leptura > Leptura quadrifasciata. The sequence continues at coordinate 52,426,925 of OY776682.1, read as the reverse complement.
TGCCAAATACTAATTCTAAAATCGTCTAGACACCGCAAAATTTATTTATAAATATGTATGTCAGTGAATGTTAACCTATTATTATATGATTACGGCGATACCTGTCACGACCAAATAAACTGCGCAAAAACAATTAGGCATATTCAGTGTTTACAACTCCGAATAATAATGGTTTACCGTTTAGGCAGAGTTGAATGAATTTGCACATGATTTTATTCTATAAAAGATCATGTTAGACAATAAGCTATAAATATGTTAATTTAGACTTTGTGGGAGACTCATAACTTCGTGTTTAGATTTCCGCTGACTCAATTATTTTATTACTCAAATGAGACTTTTTTTTTCTTTAAAAAATCCAATTATTTTTAAACGTATAAGTTCCGTATAAGATATGCATTTTGAATACACAAAAATTGTAATTCCACCGAAGACTAACTGGAGAATTTTCACTTTTCTTCAGATTAACCTGTCACAACATGCTGCTGTAAAACCTCAATGGCAACACTGTTCTATAACCCAAATCCAAGCCTCCTAGACGGTTATCTTTTGTTAGAAGGCAAAAATGCCAACAGACGTCTTTGACAGGTCGAAGATCTTTTGTTAAGAAACCAGCTGTTTATGTACAGCTGGTATGAGTCCATCTGCTTCCGCACATGTCCCGATATTATCTATACTTGACCAAACCACCATCATGTGTTTAATGGCTTGCCACCCGCTTATAATCTTACTTTCAAATTTAAATTTTCAATATATTGACCAATATACATTGTGCTTTCGATCGCAAGGTGGCGAAATACATGTCGGCTCCACCAGCCAGCGGTTAGAAAATCGGTTAGTATCTTCACCCACACCTTACTTTACCGTGATGTTCAGATACAGGCGCTGCTAAAGGTAAGTTAATATTTACATAAAGTCATACCGCATTATTATTTATTCAAATTCACATAATTTTGTTTTAGTTTGAAACACCGATGTTTCAATCCATAATCGATTATAAACTGAAACTCGGTTTTAAATCATCAGCTTTGTTTTCTTGAAACGCCGAAAATATATACATCACGAGACAGAATAATTACTAACTCATTTACCATTCTCGAGAAACAGTGTCCTGTATTTTAAGGACAAATAAATTGTCAATTAATAATTATTATTATTTTTAGTATTTACAGGCCCATCTAAATGGTGCAAAAATTTGTTTTCCTACTACAACAACAACAATTCGGCCTAAACAAACCACAAATCGAATGCATGTGCTCTAAAAATAAAGTGGAAGCAGAAAAGTGCACCGTTATATAGGAACTAGTATAGACAATATCGTGTGGGAGGGAGTTAACTACTAGGTTACACGTTGTTCATTGCTAACCAGCCCATTTGGCACATTGTACAATTTTACTAGTGTTTTAGGGCCTGCCAAAGAGGATGGTGAAGAAAGCGAAGGAAATGGACAGTAGTAAACATAAATTAACAAAATGTACTGCACATGAGGTAATGAATACCGGTGAAAAATACGTGTTGTGTGTCGTAACGCAAGGCGGCTAATGCAACCTTGAAATTACTACATTACAGTCTATTTTATGATGCCGTTTTATAGCTTTGCATCGTAACTATTTTTAAACGGTTTATGTTATCAAAGTTAACCTCAATTCAGAGTATATTCAGACTAATTATTAGAAGTACACCCACACAAACGATTGTATATACACATTTATGCGTACATGAAAGTTGACTGAATAATTGTATTACTCAATATTTATTTACTTTACTCAGTAAAACACACCTTGTACAGACAAATAAAAAGTGGATAATTCTAACATAAATATAAAGTGTGCGACTTCATAACAAAAAGGCAATTTTTATGTAAATTTTTTTCTCCGAATTTGTAGAGATAGGTATATTCTCATTCTTTATTTATTGAGAAAATGTTGCTAACTGGTTACCTATGTATCCAGTATTCACAGAACTTGATTACAATGAGCCCGATCTTCTTTGATTTTAAATTGTTTGATCTTCACACATAGAATTTCGCTTTTCCAAGTTCCGAAAGAAATCAATTTAAACTTTGCTATCGAATAAGTGTCAAGTCCACTGTAGATAATTGCACCATTATAAGTGATTATTGATTTTGAGCAATCCTTCCTTAAACCTTTGGTAGAAGCATTATATATTCTCACCTATCTTATTCGTAAAACTTAATTGAATTGCAAAACGTGACATGAAAACAAAGGAAACCTTGCATATCGAATGACAAATCAAATATTTTCCGTTGCTAGTAACACATGCCAACATAACGGCATCTAGATGAAGAGACTCAAATTGGATTGGTTTATTGACTCCTGATGATTTCAAGTGGGAATATAAAAAATTATTGATCATAATCATAGATTGTTCAGACCTGTCTGTGTGGACATATCGCAAATATACTACCCCATCTGCCTTTAAGAATGTTTCCCTCACTAATTCTGTGAATATCCACTGCTCATCATAAAGTAAGATGCACCAGGATATTGGTTTTTAAAGAGGCCTCAAAATGTGCCATCCTATTCACTTGTTCACACATCCGACTGGGATTTGAACCCTCACCGTTTATGACACTGGCTCTCATGCCACCTGAGTATATTCGACTTCCGTATAAACTACATGTTAAAATTGTCACTGTGAATGTCCCCGACGCAACAGTTGGTAAAAAAGACCGGCGTAGGTAGAACTGTATTTTGTTTCGCAATGTATTCAGCTTAGTTTCGGAATAGAATTCTCAAAATGTTAAAATAAAATGGAAATCCCGTCACAGGTAATTTCTTAGTTTTAATTCGACATGTGTCGTGGCGTTATATATGAAATAAATATTAATTTACCATCCTGGTTTTTCTCCAGTTTAATTGCGTGGCCCGAAATTCTTGAAATCTCCAATCAAATTATAATAATTTATGTTGCAATTCGTCGTTGTCCCGAATGCAACTTTCGTCTAGGTATTTCCAACATTCAAGACCGTCTAACGGATCTACTAAAAATATTTCGCATAATACTATCACTATCAATGAATAATATAAAACAGTTACGTGTATTTTTTGCCGAATAATAAATTAGCTATGCTAACCTCGGACAGATATAAATAATTATTCATCGTATTATATTTTTCATTGATGACTAATTCGTTATGCAACAATTCTAGTACGATATCACCATATGTACGTAATATGTTCCTCATAGTGTTCCGCGTGTGTTTACTTCTGTTTCAGAATGCACTTGATTAAAGAAAAAATGTGTAGTAATATGGTTTTCTCGAATTGCCTGGTTATTACCTACATAAGAAGATAAAAGTATAATTGTTAAATTTTTATTACATTTATTAATTATTATTACATTGTCTTTTTAAACTTAAAGAGTTTTGAACTTGTTTACGATAATATAAACTATTTTTTACGTAGTTTGTCATCAACTTGAGAATTTGTTACATATTTGTTAGATCGTTCTCATAAAGATGACTGATTATATGAGCGTGAGTGTTTAGGGATGATTTTAGGGATTATAAAGTTTGACCCGTATATTTTAGGTCTCAAAAAATTGGTATTTTTACAGATTGTGCTGCTAGAAGTTGCTGTATTAGTGCTTATACACCAGAATGATACTTGTCAATCTAAACATTCACAAATATGACTAAAAAAAAATACTTTATCAAATGAAGACCGACCTGATAGATGCAACTGACATTAAAAGTCAACACTGCTTAAAAATAGAAACAACCTTGTTTTTTCGACCTTGTTTTTTTCAGTTTCAGACCATTATTAGGAAATTATAAATGCTTTTTATACGTAATAATAAAACGCAAATTTGCCAAACCAACTCGTATGGAGTTTCCTTACTTTCTTGTTGGGGTTTTCTACTATATCATTTAAAAATCAAATAAAAATCAAGGAATCTACAAAATAATAGAATTACCTAGTATATGACCGAGAAATGATCTCTACGCCTGTGACTTTTACGTCAAAGGAACACTTAGAGTGTGTTTTTAAATAAATGTATTTCGCTGTTTTGGAAACAAAATATTTCCTATTTCAAAACTTTTGTAAAAATCTCTTATGTACCGTGTAAATCAAATACATTAACATAAGATTCTGTTTATCATATCCATAGATTTTTATTAAAAAGTGACTTAGCAAAAGAAATGACAAAGAGGGCAGCAGTGAAAGATATTTAAGAAGCAACAGTATTTTAAATGACCCATGCGTACTGAATAGTTCTGTAGATTTTTGTACAACCTGGGTACCAATATTTAAAACAGAACTTAACAAAATTAATGTTGTTAGCAATAGCAATTTTTTTTTTGTCAAAAAGCAGCTTTTATATGTTGTTCATTTTGGCGCAAAATTCTAGGCTTAGTGGTTATTTCATTTTTAGAAAAGGATACATATGTGATAGAAAATCTTTAAAAGACAAAAGGAAACATAAGAGAATGCCATTTACGCAATTCCTTTGAAAACATTTTAAACTGCGGTTCTTAATTAAAATTTATCGTCCTGTAATCCCGATCCGGCGTCCTGCAGTCTTTTAACTAATTGCAATCTGTTTATTCACACCTTTGTACCAAATCTTGATAAGTGCATCGGCAAGTGGAAAAAAGGGTTAGCTTGCATTTTAAATCGCCATGTGCGTGTATGTGCGTTGGCTAGGAACTAAATATGTAAAATCACTGCTGATGTTTGATTGTAGATCTTAATCTTTTATACTCAACACTACATCGCATAATAACCGTAAAATATAAATTTTACGCCACATAGACATTCCCTTGCAAGTTTATTTCTTCCGGATTCGTTTATGTAATATTTCCCCCTTTTACCTTACAGTTTTGTTTGTTTTTGTTTCATTCAGACATCCTCCAATTGACACTTGACGATTTAGAGTTGGAAATTCAACAAGACTATCGCCCTTTTTTGACTGACGAAAATAAAAAACAATTGAAAAAAATCGTGGGTCGATATAACGATGGAAATGAATGATGAAGCAAATCAAAGTACTGATTTTGTGTTTAGTACTATATTGATTTTTTTATTGGTTAAATCATCATTCCAACTAAATTAGTTGAAGTTAAATTAATTTGTGACATGTTGTTAACTTTTAAATTAGCCAAATGAAAGCGGATGTAGATATGATATACTTCCTTCATTAGTCATCGCGTCAAATTTGAACGTAAAGCGAAATTGAGTCATTACGATTCCGAAATGAAATTGCAATTTAGATAATACATACAGAACCGGTAACTGGAAAAATTACCTCTCAATTCGTAGAATGAAGCAGCGATTTTCGTCCTGACTCTATTCCGTTCCGTTTAATATGAATGGGTTTTTTAGTCTAAGCGTACCCAAGCTAGTCTAATCCATTGAAACTTTACTTCCTGCTCAAAGCTACAGTGTGAATTTGTTTGTTTTAGTTAGTGTGCACATAAATCTTACACAGTTCCGCACTAGTTGCTCTAGCATTTTTATTGCGAGAAAAAATCGCTTTGCATTTCTCCAAAGGCCGTAAGTAATTTTGAATTGATACATTTTCAAGATTTTCAATTAAACTCGGAACTAAATAAACTTAGCAGAAGTTAAGTACTAACCTACGTTTATTATTGTGTTTGTTGTATTTTGTATAGGCTAAAATTAGAAAGTTTATACTTAAAAGTCAGTGAATAAAAATATTTCGAGGGAAGTTACCATTTGTAGATATGTTTGATCTCGTACAACTATATTTTTTTATAATTGATTCTGAATCAATATCGCTACTGAGCTGAATTATTCATAGTGTTTTTTATTACTTTTAATTTTATGGCCTGAAGATATATGAGCAAGTATATACTAATAAAAGCTAATGTTGCATAAATTACTGTCCATTTATTAAAATTATGTTTTTATCGGTATCTAAACTGTACCCGTTGATTTTTTCGTGTGGCAGTTTCTTTGTGAGCATTACCCAAAAAATTGGGCCGCCTTTAAAAAATCACTAATGACTGTTACAATTATTTTTTTGAAGGTGATTCATTTTACATTTTTTTGCGCATTTTAGTAGCCCTCTACTGTACATTATTAATTTATCACCCGCACCTCCGGCAAATATTTGATTTTGTTTGTAAGTCTCACTTAAATCATCTTCTAGAAGAAACTTACATGCATTTGCTAGAATGTGTAAATGGCTTCAGTTTTGATACAGATCGTTTTTAATAATATGTTAAGATGTAGAAGGCGCTGTGTTGCAAAGAAATTTTTAAACATATTGAGAAAACGATTTGTATCCAAAACTGAAGACATTTACACATTTTAGCAAATAGTTTTTGCAAAACTCAAATATCTAAGTATATTATTTTCCGAAATAGAATGTCTGGGAATTTTTATTAGTGCACCCTGTATACATACATACATTCGAATCGGATAGAGAATCCCCTCTTCTTTTCGGTTAAAAAGTTTGTTTACAAAACAGTAAAAATATCGATAAACTTTAACGAAAAAATAGCAGAATAAAGAAAATAAAAAGACAACCTGACTTCCTAGGTAACATAAATTTAACTAAAAACGAAACCAAAAATTAATATAATTGTTAAATTATTAGGTACAAGGAAGTCTGCGCAAATATAAATAAATGTAAATATTTTAGTATTAAAATTATTAGTTCATATCTTCAGTCCTCTATTTGTACCTCTATCTTTTCAACTGATAATTAATTTTCTGTTTATTTACTTTCCGTGAGTCTTATCAAAAGCCAGTTTGTCTGCACGTGTCTTATATTATGTGTAAATGTAAGGGTTACTTAAAATTATTATGTATAGATCTTTAAATATTTACTATAATAGATAAATTTATGGCTAATTTATTCGGATTTCTATTATTATTTTCAGAAAAATTGCTGTAAATTTACAATAATTTCATTATAATTATGTGAGCTAAGGATGTCTTAGAAATAAAATATTTTCGTTATAAACTATTTAAATAGATTTAAGGATAAAAGTGTTACCGACATTTTTAGACGCTACATACTCTGAATAATCATTCTGTGGAATCCATATTTTTTGGCTCCAAACTAAATTATTTTTAATTAATTCTTTAAAAAGCATCATCCAGTAAATTGTCACCTAAAAAGTAAACTGGTTAAGTAAATAGCTCAAAATGGCTTAGTTAAATATCAAATTAACTAGATACATTTACCTTACTTTCAACCAGCTGCAAATTATTTATTTTATTTGATTATATGTTTATATCTAATTTAAACAATATTTCCTCACATCTTTCTAGTAATGGAGGTACATGTCACCTGCAGTAAAATTATTATAACACTTCTAATCTATTGAACCGTTACAGACACTCAGAAAAAATTGTCAAATATTTAAGACATTTTAAATTTTGATTTAAAAAGTCGCGAAGAGGTCCCGCCACCACCCCTGTCTGTAAGAATACAAACAGTCCTCTTGAAGTCCCTACTGACACGGTTTTTTTCTATTTGTATGTAATAAAAAAATATACTTTCATTTCATTTCATTTGTAAAAAAAACCTAGGAAAAATATAATTTTCTTTACAATACGTGGGATGTAAATATTAAACAAAATACGCAAAAACTTAATGGAGGTACATGTCACCTGCAGTAAAATTATTATAACACTTCTAATCTATTGAAGCCTTACAGACACTCAGAAAAAATAGTCAAATATTTAAGACATTTTAAATTTTGATTTAAAAAGTCGCGAAGAGGTCCCGCCACCACCCCTGTCTGTAAGAATACAAACAGTCCTCTTGAAGTCCCTACTGACACGGTTTTTTCTATTTGTATGTAATAAAAAAAATACACTTTCATTTCATTTGTAAAAAAACCTAGGAAAAATATAATTATCTTTTCAAAACGTGGGATGTAAATATTAAACAAAATCTGCAAAAACTTAATGGAGGTACATGTCACCTGCAGTAAAATTATTATAACACTTCTAATCTATTGAACCGTTACAGACACTAAGAAAAAATAGTCAAATATTTAAGACATTTTAAATTTTGATTTAAAAAGTCGCGAAGAGGTCCCGCCACCACCCCTGTCTGTAAGAATACAAACAGTCCTCTTGAAGTCCCTACTGACACGGTTTTTTCTATTTGTATGTAATAAAAAAATACACTTTCATTTCATTTCATTTGTAAAAAAACCTAGGAAAAATATAATTATCTTTTCAAAACGTGGGATGTAAATATTAAACAAAATCCGCAAAAACTTAATGGAGGTACATGTCACCTGCAGTAAAATTATTATAACACTTCTAATCTATTGAAGCCTTACAGACACTCAGAAAAAATAGTCAAATATTTAAGACATTTTAAATTTTGATTTAAAAAGTCGCGAAGAGGTCCCGCCACCACCCCTGTCTGTAAGAATACAAACAGTCCTCTTGAAGTCCCTACTGACACGGTTTTTTCTATTTGTATATAAAAAAATACACTTTCATTTCATTTCATTTATAAAAAACCTAGGAAAAATATAATTTTCTTTACAAAACGTGGGATGTAAATATTAAGCAAAATCCGCAAAAACTTAATGGAGGTACATGTCACCTGCAGTAAAATTATTATAACACTTCTAATCTATTGAAGCCTTACAGACACTCAGAAAAAATAGTCAAATATTTAAGACATTTTAAATTTTGATTTAAAAAGTCGCGAAGAGGTCCCGCCACCACCCCTGTCTGTAAGAATACAAACAGTCCTCTTGAAGTCCCTACTGACACGGTTTTTTCTATTTGTATGTAATAAAAAAATACACTTTCATTTCATTTCATTTATAAAAAACCTAGGAAAAATATAATTTTCTTTACAAAACGTGGGATGTAAATATTAAACAAAATCCGCAAAAACTTAATGGAGGTATATGTCACCTGCAGTAAAATTATTATAACACTTCTAATCTATTGAAGCCTTACAGACACTCAGAAAAAATAGTCAAATATTTAAGACATTTTAAATTTTGATTTAAAAAGTCGCGAAGAGGTCCCGCCACCACCCCTATCTGTAAGAATACAAACAGTCCTCTTGAAGTCCCTACTGACACGGTTTTTTCTATTTGTATGTAATAAAAAAATACACTTTCATTTCATTTATAAAAAACCTAGGAAAAATATAATTTTCTTTACAAAACGTGGGATGTAAATATTAAACAAAATCCGCAAAAACTTAATGGAGGTACATGTCACCTGCAGTAAAATTATTATAACACTTCTCATCTATTGAAGCCTTACAGACACTCAGAAAAAATAGTCAAATATCTAAGACATTTTAAATTTTGATTTAAAAAGTCGCGAAGAGGTCCCGCCACCACCCCTGTCTGTAAGAATACAAACAGTCCTCTTGAAGCCCCTACTGACACGGTTTTTTCTATTTGTATGTAATAAAAAAATACACTTTCGTTTCATTTCATTTATAAAAAACCTAGGAAAAATATAATTTTCTTTACAAAACGTGGGATGTAAATATTAAACAAAATCCGCAAAAACTTAATGGAGGTACATGTCACCTGCAGTAAAATTATTATAACACTTCTAATCTATTGAAGCCTTACAGACACTCAGAAAAAATAGTTAAATATTTAAGACATTTTAAATTTTGATTTAAAAAGTCGCGAAGAGGTCCCGCCACCACCCCTGTCTGTAAGAATACAAACAGTCCTCTTGAAGCCCCTACTGACACGGTTTTTTCTATTTGTATGTAATAAAAAAATACACTTTCATTTCATTTCATTTATAAAAAACCTAGGAAAAATATAATTTTCTTTACAAAAGGTGGGATGTAAATTTTAAACAAAATCCGCAAAAACTTTTTATGACAGTAAATGTCAAATTGTTAATGGTGCATCCATTAACAATTTGACATTGACCATATGATGTTTGAATACAATAATACAATACGATATTTTGTAAGGAAAATCTTGTTTCCTAGGTCGTGTTTACTAAAAAAAATGTTATATTGACTTCATTTCTAACAGGGCTATCCATTTTTAGAATAAAATATAGGGTATCCCATTTGAAATAGTTATCGATGACGTGACAAATACGTGATAAGTGTCAAACAAAAACACAGATACGTGATAAGTGTCAAACAAAAATTATTATGTACAAATACATCAATCTGATACTTGAATCTATCTATCTGAATCTTGCTACTTTACATGGTTTTGTATTTTTGCGAGTGCAAAATAGTTATGAATTTTCTGCATTTCTTTTTGAGACACTGTATAACCCGTTTACTATTGTTGACTATTTGAAAAATTAAAAGTTAAAAACACTAACATGCCGAGCTGGTGGAAACTCGGAAAAACTAGTCATACAGCACGTTTTAAATTTTAGTGAAACTAAAGCCGCGAAGAGGTCCCGCCACCACGCCCGTCTGTAAAAATACTCTCCTCACCTTACTGACACGGTTTTTTCTATTTGTACGTAATAAAAAATAATCACTTTCACATATCTGTGACGTCTTCGATCATATTTTTAAATGGGACATCCTATATTTTATTCTAAAAATCCTTGCAAAGGAATCCAGTGATATATTTTATTTGTAAAAACCCTAGGAAAAAATATGAATATGAAATCCGCAAAAACTTAATTTTTAATGACAGTAAACGTTCAAAATATGCACATTGACCATATAATGTTTGAATACAATAATACAATACGATATTTTGTAAAGAAAATGTTATGTTTCCTACGTCGTGTTTACTAAAAAAAATTTATATTGAATTCATTTCTAACAGCGCTATCAATTTTTAGAATAAAATATAGGATGTCCCATTTAAAATAGTTATCGATGACGTCACAGATACGTGATAAGTGTCAAACAAGAATTATTACGTACAAAAGTACAAATACATCAATCTGATATTACATGGTTTTGTATTTTTGCGAGTGCAAGATAGAAGAAAAGCTATGAATTTTCTGCATTTCTCTACAGCACACTTTAAATTTTAGTGAAATTAAAGCCGCGAATAAGTCCCAGCACCACCCCTGTTTGTTAGAACACAGACAGTCCTCTTTCTTGAATGATTGTATAGAGAAATTAAGTATTAAAGGTGTAATCATGAACCACATCTCTTTTTTTAATTCAGTTGAAAGAGATGGATTCAAGTCAAATGCAGAAACCTTTGGTTAAGATTGCATAAATATAAATCCGGTGAATTTTAAATGATAGTAAATTCTGAAATAAAAAAATATAGTTTATTTTACTATGGCCTTTGCTGCATAAAATAAACTGGAGTTCAGATAAGAAAAATTTACTGTCAGAAAGGGGACAGTAAAAATGCTGTTATAATAACAAAATCATGAGACGAAAGAAACAAATAATGCTTGAATGACAAATAATTCGCGGAATAATGTATTTTGCATGTGTGTATGTATGTATGTGTAAGTATGTACGTATGAGAACATGTATTTTTTTTAGGGGACGTAGGGGCAGCGAGCTACCCACAAGTGGCCCCCTGACTCTGGATCGCCATTCTGGAAGGATCCTCATATTATTGGGTATGATTGTGTGTATGCATACAGTATTGGCAGGTAAAAATATTGAATCGATGCCTATGCAAGACTGACTGAAAGTGATTCTTTTACCACCAAACGAAGTTAACAAAGAAATCGCAAAAAAATAAAAATAAAGGAATAACCTGACTTTTTGGTTAACGTAAATTTAACTTAAAACGAAACCAAAAATTAATAGAATTGTTAAATTATTAGGTACAAGGGTAAATTTATGGCTATTTTATTCGGATTTCTATTATTATTTTCAGAGAAATTGTTGTAAATTTACAATAATTTCATTATAATTATATGAGCTAATAAGGGTATCTTAGAAATAAAATTATTCATTATAAACTATTTCAATAAAGTGTTACCGACATTTTTAGACGCTACATACTCTGAATAATCATTCTTCGGAATCCATCTTTTTAGCTCCAAGCTAAATTATTTGTAATTAAAAACATCATCCAGTAAATTGTCACCTAAAAAGTAAAATAGTTAAGTAAATGGCTCAAAGTGACTTAGTTAAATATCAAATTAACTAGATAGATTAACTTACTTTCAAGAAACTGCAAGAAAAAAATATTTTTTTATCCAATTTAAAAAATATATCGCCACATCGAGTCTATTAATTCAGCTTATATATATTCTTTTACCGCATGTTCTGCAAACTTGCAAAAATGTTAGGTTAGACTAATGTTCTGCTATCTTTTTTGCAAGTTAGTAGAGCATGCGGTAAAAAGATACATATATGAGCTGAAAATTTTTTATTGGGCAATTAAAGCATTTAATATACTTTTATTATTCCGCGGTTCAAAATCACGAATTTGTTATTTTACATTAATGTTCAGCTATTTTTTTTTTTGCAAGTTAGTAGAACATGCGGTAAAAAAAATATATGAGCTGAAAAAGTTTTTGTTGGGCATTTAATTAGTATTTGATTTGATTACTTACAATAAAAAACATTAATTTTCATATAGTTTTTGAGCCTTGAAAATCGCAAATTTCGCGTTTTTGAGATTTCAAGAATTTTTTTCTCGATATCTATCAACTTTAGAGAAAAACGTCTAAAAACATTTTTTGTTTGCTTTAGTGTGAAAAATACGACAAAAAGTCGAGAAAGTCAATTTTTCTAATATGTTTAAGAAAAACTTTGTTTAAACAATTCCTGATCACATTTCCATCTGGCAAACTGTGCTTTCTTATAAAGAAGCACATTTTAAACACGATGGCACAAAAATATTCCATTCGAATTAATTTTCCCGGTCGATGACTGATTTCGCCCGGGCTATGCCAATATGTATGTATGAAATGCTCTATGGAATGTTTAGAATTTTTTTAAATAACTTCTATTTTAAAGCAAATAAATCATCATCATTAATTATGGAGGAATATTTATTTTATATAAGTTTTTAACAATATAATAAGTTTTTTAATATACAGAGTGGGATAATAGTATGCTCGACTTCGATAGCTGGAGTTCCACCTTAGTAGAAATTTTAAAAAATGCAGGTAAACTACATAGAAAAGTCTACAACTTTAAATAATTTTCTAATATACAGGGTGTACCAAGACGATTGTACAGGACCCTATAAATATCGGCACATTTTTCTCTTTCTGGACTCCTTTCACTCCTATAATATTATTAATCTCCCAATCATTTGGATGTAGTGATTTTTGTTGTTGTTGAAATAATGCCATCTGCGGATGCATTTTGTGGAAAACACTATAGGCACCATTATGGATTTTTAAAAATTTTTGTAAATACCAGTTACGGGACATCTGTGTGATGTTTTTGAATCATTTCCACTTCCTAAAAATATACAAGGTGGCTAAAAATCATTCAATTTAGAACTTTTTTCGTTGAATTTTCTCATTTTTTTTTCAAATGGAACACCCTGTATAAATTTCTATCATATGATGAGGAGTGAAAAACCACCATGTACATGTATGTCTCTATCGCTATTAGTAACCATCTTCAATTTATTGAGCAACAAGTGCAAAACTTAAAAATAAACTTAAATTATTAGAGGTTTTTTTCAATAACTAAACAGAAGAAATTATAATAAGTGCTCCATATGCTGCCCATTTTGATTGACACAGATCTCTATGCGTCTTTAAAATGAAGTTTCTACTGTTCACAATCCAAAATATGATAGAAAGAATAATAACTGCTTTTCGATCGATCACACCGGCAATTTTAAAAACAGTAGAAACTTCAACTCAAAGACGCAAGAGATGTGTGTTAACCAAAATGGTCAACGTATGGAATACTTATGATTTTTTCTGTTCAGTTATTTTTAAAAATCTCTAATTTTTTAAGTTTATTCTTATTGTTCAATACATCGAAAATGATTATAAATAGCTGAGAGATGTACATACAAAAACATGTTAGCTATTCATTCCTATCATATGGTCGCAAAATATACAGGGCGTTTCTTTTGAAAAAAATTAGAAAATTCAATTCAAAAAGTTCTAAATTTTTCGTTACCCTGTATATTTTTTGAAAGTGAAAATGATTCAAAAACATTACACAGATGTCTCGTATCTGGTATTTATTTACAACATTTTTTCTTAAAATCCATAATGGTGGCTGTAGCGATTTTTTCAAAATGCATCTGCAAGTGGCATTATTTCAACAAAAAATCAATACATCCAAATGGTTGGGAGATAGTCAATAATAACAAAGAAATAAAAGGAGTCTAGAAAGAGGCTTCTAAAAATGTACCGATACTTATAACATTCCATTTTTAAAAATGGCATTTGGTCCTGTACAACTGTCTCGGATCGCCCTGTATATTCGAAAATAATTTCCAATTCTAGAGTTATTTATTGTAGTTTTCCTGATTTTTAAAAAATTCCTAGCTGCCGTAAGACTTGAGCTATCGAATTCGGACGCACTATTGCCTACCCTGTATACTTTTAACCTACTTCTTAAAAAGAAGCAGGTTCTCTATTCGGTTCCAGGCATATTTATATATTTTTTCTTGATGTCCGCGAATAATTTTGTAATACATGGATCGGTTCGGGCAATTTTTTTTTATCTCTACAGGGAAGCCTTGCAAGTGGTCCAATGCAAATTTCTTCTTCTTCTTAAATGGAGGCTAGACGAATTTTGTTCTAACATTCTAAATTTATAATAGATACCATTAAAAAAGTGTAGATTTTTTGCAAAAAATTGAACCATCTTCAAAAAACCACTAAAAATTATGGATATAATTTCCCGTAGTCGTGGATAATAATTTTGAATACCTAGTCTAGAAATATTGAAATGCGAAACGATGACATGAGGAAGTTTCATGATTTTTTTTTATATCACAGATAGATAGACGACAGAAAAATATGCTTCTTAGTGTGTTTCCTTCTTTTTGTTAAAATTGAGGGAGAAAAAAATATTTATTTCGGCTGAGAATTTAAAAGCATTAAAACGTTCTATCCCTAACGAATGACGTCATTCATAACCGGTAGCGTCACGTCATTATTGTTAAAAATATTGGAGTATCTAAAAAGAATGCTGTGGTTATAGATTAATACGTTAGGGATGTTATGAAATCATTATCAGTCATATTAACCAATAATTAATAACAAGATTAAGAATAACAACGTAAATTAGCAAACACAGGTCAAATTAGTGACGTCAAAATGACATCAAAGCAATATCATAGCGTTTTCAGTCAACTATGGTTTAGTTTCAAATTTTAATGTGGCATATTTACGAAGTGAAATTTTTCTATGAGTTTCTTTTATTATATTATCAACTTATATAATACATCTTATGGAAAAGTAATAAAATTAAGCATTTTTAAAATTATGCACTACCTCTAAGGGCGGGTTGTACAAACGTGGTTCAAATTTGAACTAAGTTCAAAATCCAAGGTTACAATTATTATAGCAACAATGGTAATCAAAGATTTTGAACCTAGTTTAGGTTGAACTGGAACTGAACTTTGTTTGTACATCTCGCCCTATATTAGATATTCGTCCTATAGTGGCTACACAATAGAATAGTTAGACATGTGACAAAATAGGGCAATGTTATCTTTTTACTTTTCAATATTTCTAGACTAGATATTCAAAATTGTTATCCGTAATACCAGAGTACATAAAATTTCGTAGTTAAGTTTAATATTATTACATCAGCAAAATTTTTCATTACGTAAAATAAAATAAGAATCAATAAATGTTTTAGATGGATCATTATCAATTAAAGATAATACAAGCGAATTTAACGTATTTAGAAAACCTACGCGTACAGGAGTTAAGATAACACGTTTAATCACCCATGGCAACAAAATCAGCAACTTTTCAATTCATGTATACCGTCTGTCTATTTTACGAGGGCCACACCAAATATCTGGCATAATATCTATTGTAGAAGAATAAATTTTTAGAAAGAGTTGTCCCATTTTTTGTGAGCTATATTTTCAGTAAAAAGAAGTTTGAAATCCGTAACCTACTTTGTAAGGTATATTACAGATACCTGAAAAATAGGAAAATAACAGACGGTTATAACTTGTTTATTTGAGGAGATACGAAAAAAGTTAAAAGAATGAAAGTTGACGGCAAAGACAATAAGAATAATAATGTGTATCAAAAAATTTGAAAAACAGTCTTGTGCACAAATGAAAAGAACATATCTCAAAGTAGGCCATAACACCATTAATTCTTTTTATTTCTTCTCTTTTCAACGATATAACATATGTCACAAAAATTTTAACTGATAGCGTGATTTTACATAAACCACAACTCATATCATTGAATCGTAAAAATCAGCTATGCCATGATTAGTGAAAAACAATGTATACAGTTATTAACAAATTTGACAGATTGTCACTGTTGTATGTTGCATTGTCGAGTTCTAAGAAGATTTATATCAGTAATTGTGGTGTGTACCGATAGATAACAACAAATTCGATATGATTAGCATTTATTGTCAGAGATGGCAGTAACGGTTTACGGAGAATGATCCGCAGCCAAATCGAACTATGTTTAGGAAGTTAGTTTAAAATTTAAAAACTCACTGTTCATTTTCAAAAAAAGTAAAAAGGCGAGGGCGTGTTGCGGATAATGTAAGAAAAATGAAAAGTATTGAATTATGTTAACCAAAATGAAAAACCTCTTTGAGACAAATTCAGAGAAACTGTCGCATAAAAACAGACAGTGCGAAAAAATATTTAAAAAAAACTGATTTCGATGCTACAAAATGAGGAAAGTTCAACATTTTTTAGTTCGGTTTGCTATTAAAGCGTGTTTTTTTTAGTTTTTTTAAACTATATTTTTTATTTTTTGCTTTTTAGTTCGGTTTTGCTATTTTTTTAAATTTAAACCATAATTTATAAAATATATATTAACAGCGGCGCCTCCACCAAAATTTTCACAATAGGTTACTCACTTTTTTTTATTTGATCCTGGTGAGGACATTAGGACAAATTATGGTATTGTCATTGGTCCTTGAAAACTGTGCAAAATTTCAGTTTAATCTGACGTTTTGAAGTGGGTGAGAATCACGTTCAAAGATTGCATTACAAGTAAACAAACAAATAACAAACATACAGGTGAAGCTAAAAGCGTGTTAAATAGGAATGACCCGCTGATATGTAGCAAAATTCTTTGGTAGGACGAATAAAATTTTTCTAATAATAGACTTTCCAATAGAAATATGTATTATAAGTGGACACGAGAAAATACACATTGGTGCAGAGAGACTGCTTTCCAAGAAAGATTTTCTACGAATGTTTGGGTATGTCTTAGGGACTAAAGTAATTGAACCTTATTTTTATGATGGCAAATTAACCGCTCGTAGACACCTTAATTTCCTGCAAAACGAATTTCAGAATTTTACTTATGAATTAACAGTTAAATTAAATTATTCATATTTTCAACAAGGTGGGGCTCCACCTCACACTGCTGTAATATGTATAAATTATTTAAATCAAGTTATGCCAGATAGCTGGATAGGCATCTATGGACCCATTCTATGGCCAGCTCGATCACCAGGTATTATTCCCTTGGATTTTTTCGTCTGGGGTTACATTAAAGACGAGGTATTTCAAACTGCCCCTGAAAATATTGATTACATCAAAATATGTGAGGCAATTACTTCTGAAATGCTCCAAAATGTAATGCGTGAGGTGTCTCGAAAGCACGTTTGTGTATTAGAATGCATGGTGCACAATTTGAGCATTTGTAGTTACACACACATACACACATTTTCTTTTCAGTACAGTAGTAGGTAGTACTATTGTACATAGTTTTTCGTTTTGTTTTTTTTTGTTCATTCTGTACTTGTATTTTTATTTATGAGATATTTGTTTGTTTGTTTGTATTAAATTGTAAGAAATAATTACTGAATTATAATGATTATAAAGTGAATTTTTACTATTATGGCATAGCTGATTTTTACGATTCAATGATATAAATTATGGTTTTCGTAAAATATTAAAAATTGACAGTATCAGTTAAAAAATTTTGACATGTTCTATATCGTTGGAGAAAGAAAAAATAAACTGAATTAATGGTGTTATGGCCTACTTTGAGATTTGTTCTATTCATTTTTGCAAAGAACGTATCAAAGCCAACTGCGTTTTTCGAATTTTTTGATACACATTGTTATTCTTATTGTCTTTGCAGTCAACTTTCATCCCTTTAACTGTTTTCGTATCTCCTCAAATAAGGAAGCTATAACCGTTTGTGGTGCTATGGATTTCAAATTTCTTTTTACTGAAATATAGCTCACAAAAAATGGGATAACTGTTTCTAAAACTTTATTCTTGTACAATAGATATTAAGCGACATATTTGGTGTGGCCCTCGTAAAATAGACATACGGTATATAAATAGAATATTAATTTAGTTTCCCTTCTAACACAATAAATTTTAACATTGAAATCCGTGTTATAACACCACAGCGTTTAGACAATATTCACAATTACTATAATACAAAACTAAACTAAAAAAAATTGCAAACATTTGAACCTTCCCCTGGTCAGTTCAAAATTCATTTGGTTTCCTTATTTGTTCATTTTTATATCGATTTCAATATTAGTATTAGGTAACAAGGTTCAAGTAACCGCATGGTAGCATGGCTATTTTCATATTTTTTAGTAATTAAAGACGATTCAGTATTTTACAAAAGATTACCTTTTTTTAGTGGCCTTACTCAACTTATTCGTAACGAAAAATGTATTGTGACATTCACATGCTAGACATGCTAGATTCCAAAATGAATAGTTTTTTATTTGTGTATTCCTAACGCATTCGCCATATTTTCGAACATAAAAATCTTAAAAATTTGTTCTTCTATCCTTCTTATAAGTTACATGGAAGAAATTTGCATTGGACCACCGGGACCCAAGTAAGAAAAGACTCACCAAATCAGATCCACGCATTAAGAAATTATAAGTGGACATACCCAAAAAAACATATACAGGGTGCGGCATTTAACTTGAAACAAGGGTGTATCTCAAGATCAATGTATTTTAGAAAAAAATGAATTAAATAAATCTTGCTTGGTTGCTATATTTTTATTGCAGAAAAGAAGTAACTTTTATCTGAAACTTATTTTATCTGATCGCAAGTTAGATAATTTATGATAAAAAAATTAGGTCTGTTTGACCTTTACATATAAGTTTGCCTAATAAGTTGAATTCTGGATTCTCAAACTTTGTAATGACCAAAAATAATATTTTTAAGATTGAAAATGTTAAACAAATCTAGCAATTTCTGTAACGCTTAGAAATCTCGCAGTTTTTGCGAATTTTTGCACTTTTGAGAGTGGTTTGTAAAATTTAAGTTGTGGGGGTCAAAATACGGGGGTTAAAACGTTTTTTTGGACACGAAAGCGTTCGGTTCTGTTAAATCGCATACTTTTTGAAAGATCCAAATTTTATTTTGGTTTAGTTAGAAAGACGATGACCCACATTCATCGTGTGGGTTGGTTTTGGAGTCTATGATGCACAGGGGTTAAGTTACAGGGGTATAAAGTTGAAGTACGTTTTTAGCAAATTTCGCTTAAGGGGAAAGAAAAAAAATGTCGTTTGGCAGCATGTAGACGAATCTGTGGGTTTTTAAAAATTTTCTGACCGAGTTAGATTTGGGGGTTGAAAATGAGAAAAAAGTTATAATTATCGGGAAAAGTTGAAAATCGATATTTGTGTGAAATTCGGTGTTTTGATACTTTCACGGATCGATTGTAATTTTTAAGATAATTCGGGATGTAGTTAGGAGAGGGGGTAGGTCGGGAGTGGTGAAAAATTTTTGTCGCGTTGAAGTTTCGGTGTTGCGTTTTTGGCACTATGTGGACGAATATGTTCGTTTTTCAGAATTTTTGGCCGAGTTGGATTTGGGGGTTGAAAATGGTAAAAAATTTATATTTATCAGAAAAAGTTGGAAATTTATATTCGTGTGAAATTTGGTGTTTCGAGAGTTCTACGGACCGATTGTAATTTTTAAGAGAATCCGAGATTGTGGGGGCGATTTTTTTTTGTTGATGTTTTGATGAGCAAAGAATGTCGAATTGCGTTTCTGGTAGTATAATGACGAACTGTGGGTTTTTAAGAATTTTCTGGCTGAGTTGAATTTGAGGGTTGAAAAATAGGGAAAAAGTTATAATTACGGGACGACTGTAATTTTTAAGAGAAATCGGGATGCGATTGTGGGGGTCGTGGGTAGAAAATTTTTCCTTGTACTGAAGTTTTGTTGCGAATTGCTTCAAAATCGATATGTGGCGAGGTTTTCGTTTATTTTTTCAATTTTTAAATAATGTTTGGGCTTTTTTTTATTTTGGCTCTTTGTGAAAGTGAATTTGCAAGTAGATGTGAAATATCGTAATATACTAATGGCATGGACAACTGTCGGATTGTAATTTTCTGAAATTTGAAGTGGTGTTTCTGGCTGAAGATTGACTTAAACTGATTTGATTTTGTTCAATATTATCAGATTTTTTTAATCAAAAAATAATTATATTTACATATATGGTTTATACTAATCCAGGCAAAATCATCGTTTTTTTAAAGAGGTGATTTCACAAAAAACGGCTTTATTATAGTTTTAGAAGAATCGTTTTAGTAGAATCGTCTTCCTCGCCCTCGGACGATGAAAATAATGCCGAAAAACGGGCACGTCACAGAAAAAGAGCGAATACGGCGGCCACAGCCGATTGGTAATTTCACGACTTCACGTGATATTGCCATTTTTTTTCGAAATTTTAAAAGACTCATGTTTGTGCTTGCATTTTTGTATTATTTTGTATTTTCTAGATTTAAGTTTATCGTATTCCACTGTATTGTCCAGTATTACGATCATTCCGAGGTATGTATTTTTCACAGTGTTCGAATATGTGTAACTTTTGTACTTTTCTATCTGCAATTTAATAAAAGTGTGAAATTTTTTTTTACTTTTCTTTATTTCTATCTTGTACATTTTTCAGATTTTGTCAATTTCATGGCACACATAAAAGTTAGCCAGGTTCATTTTCAATGCCGAAGGTTACTAAATTGCAACTTCTATAAAAAAAAATTCTGTTGTACCTACTTCTCTCTAAAGTCAGTGGCTTTGGCTAACTAAAAGTGACAAAACTCTTGTTAAGCAATTTAATATCTTACAAAGTTGAACACATCTCCAAGGTCAAAAGCCAATATCATCACTTTGTTTCCTCCTCGACACCAAACAACGTTTACTTGAAACATTTTTTTCTAAAGTGTATTGGTCTCGAGATAAATCTGTCTCATGTTAAATGCCGCACCTGGTATATACATACGACTCGAATAGTGAAACTCCTCTTTTTTTGAAGTAACTTAAAATTTAAAAAAATATATATCTGCCCCACCCCACATATAAATTGATTTTTTCTAAGCTTCGCAAGCTAATTTTTAAATTTATTTACTGCATGTTTAGCCTTTACCAAAATTAGAAGTCTGTAAATTGAATAATAATGTAGAACTTGGATACAGTGTTCTCTTGAACCAGGGGCTACTAATGTTTTGAAAAGATACCTGAAACCTCCTTCAACTTGTATGTTCCTGTAGTCCGCGTCCGATACGTGGTATCATTTTAATATGAAGTCCATTTTATACAAATTAATATGTTTAATGTCTATTTCAGGCGCAGATCCAGAACCCTAACTTATTCTCAAATTCTCCTAAAAACTTACAAAATTTCCCCTTTTATCCAACTGCTGAATTATATTATAAATGATCTAGAAAGCAGATTTCCAGTAGAAACACTCAATCTATTTAGCTTAAATATTTGTCTGCCAATAAACGCAATGAAAGCAGGTGAAACAGAAATTAAGACAGCTGGGAAGATGCTGACATATATGTATACAGTTACTTTTGGAAAAGAAGATCCAAAAATCGTCCATATTCATCCATATTCCGCGTAATTTATAAATTTTAAAAAATTATTTTTATCTAAGCGTTGTTAGTTCAGACAGGTGTTTTTCGACTCTAAGACGATTAAAGACGTGGATTAGGCCTAGAATGTCTAAAGATCGTTTAAATGGATGGCTTTGATGCACATTCACCGGGCTGCTTTTGATGACATTGAAATTACTAATGTAATTAAACAATTTTCAAACAAAAAGATGCGGAGAATATAATTTGTTCTTTAAATTACTTGAAATTAATTTGCTATAACACCTATAATTATAATCTATATTTTTGTTTCTTTAGTATTAGTATATGTTTGTATGGTACCATATGGCCAATTTTTTTAAATAAGAAAAAACTATATTTTATTTTATGAAGCATAATAAAAATATATATTATATTATTCTTAATAAAAATTGATTTAATGAGGCTTTTGTCCCACTTTTAGCGTATTCTATTTGTAAGTTTCTCTCGATATTTTGTATGGCCCGCCCCCTTATTTTGGGTCTGGATCCGCGCCTGGTCAAAAGTGTAAAAAAGTGTTTCTGAGAAGCACTTAAAATTTGACTCATTGGTAAGATAAATTGCCTAGTTTTTATCTTTATCTTTCATTTGAACATACTACAAAAATTCTAAGTTTGAAGAATCATTATTAATAAATACAAACTAATAACAACCTACCCAACTTTTCTGCATTTATATGAACGTTCGTAATTCCGAATGTGCCAACACATCAAGGCATTAGGCATTCGGACCCAACCCTTACATAGGGGGTTGTCTCTCTTATACAAGGCTATAGGACCCATACAAGTTGCAAAGTATTCTCAGACGATTTTTAAAAACTTCAGTAGCCTTATCCTGGTATATTAATTTTTACTTCGCTTATACATATTTAAATTATGACGAAATTATTACAATTAACTTTGTAATATTACGTAACATTTTAATTTTGATAAAGGACCTTTTAAGAAAAACTCTTTGTCGGTAAAAAGCAATAACTCACTACTTTATCTTCAAGTCAGCTAGGTGTTCTTTATTCATAATAAAAAATTAAATTTATATCGAGTCTGTACACATCTCTACAAATCCTTTATAATTTTTGTTGTTTATTACGAATATTGAAAAAACCTGTGTTTGAAAGTCATTAAGAGTTATACTTGAAGATAAGATAAATGTTTGTTATTATGTTATTAATTATATAACTAGCGAACAATGCGTTAGTCACAATAAAATATGAAGTTTATAAATATGTTGTTACGTAGGTACCTCATAATCAGTGAACGTTTATCTGCTGACGTAACATAAATGTTAAAAAGGCAGTCAAACTATTCACCTATCTGGCGTTTATAAATTGCGATATTTGTTTTGATTTCTGGAAAACGAGTCATCAGTTTATAGTACACGAAGTTAAATATGTACC
Source organism: Leptura quadrifasciata (assembly GCA_963675555.1). NCBI lineage: Eukaryota > Metazoa > Arthropoda > Insecta > Coleoptera > Cerambycidae > Leptura > Leptura quadrifasciata. The sequence goes on along the minus strand of OY776682.1, from coordinate 52,403,632 downwards.
ATGATTGTTAAGCAAAATAAACTTCAGATAAAACATAAAATTGGAATTCATGTAATAGTTTAATCAGAAAATCACGTAATTTCGTTTCTAAAATTAATAACGAAAAATATGTTACGTTATCGAAAGCAGTTTAAACTTTGTTTAATACAATTGCGCTCATTGTATTCCTGTATTCACAGGAATTAGACATTTTGCAAATATAATTTTATAAAGAAAATAATATACGTAAAGCAAATTTCCACAAAAGTAAATTTCCATCAAAAATGGATCCGACACCATTTCTCACGAGAAACTGGTGGTTCTGTAGAATAATCTAAATGTTTTATATCGTGCAGATTTTTTTCGACTTGATTGAAAGTTTTGTTGATAAGGAACAGGAAATTTTGTAATGAAAAATATACAAGTGGACACCTTTAGAAGTTAATGAAAAAGAATCTGACGGAAGATAACAATACTTGGCGTGTACTTAACATAATTGTCAGGAAAAGAAGCGGCTATACTTTAATGAAACAAGTACAGATAGAAAATAATTAATTGAGAAATGATGAAGGAAAATAATATTTGCAAAGTACACTAGCCAAGGAAAAAACCTGATATAATTTTTTAAGAGCAACATTTTTCTGTTGCCCAAATGTTTTCCATGGTGTTCTGTCCATTGAATACCATCTAAACCGTAAGTTTTTGATATAGTGTATGGTTTGGGAAAATTGTTTTTAACCGCCCTCCAGGTCACCTGAATGACCCTCTTAAGTCTAGGATATCTAGATTTGACTGAACAAAGGAAACAGGGCCTTACAGTTTATAGTGCGAACCACTTCTTGGGGATAATTTATAATTGGCAGGTACTCTTACTACTTTCAGAAATACAGATGGTGTAACCTCGTGGTGACACCTGTACAGGGTGACCACCCAAAAGAAAAAATAATTAATAGATAATAGCATTAGGAAAATGTTCAGTAACTAGCTTTACAGATTGTTTTGACGTGTCCATTGAGATATCAAACACGATATAAAAAAATGTAGACAGTTTCACAGAACTAATTTCCCATAATAATGATGTGCACGTCCTTTTTGAAATAACTCATTTTGTGAACATTTATTCCACGTTCGGTTATTTTAACCTGTAAAGGTTCACGGGATATTGTCAAGCAAATTAATGTTAAAAGGCTCATAAGATACAGATAGAAAGAACAGTCATATCACAGAAGATAAGTCCACTACATTGGTATTCATTGCCTGTTGCCAGGTTCAAAATACCAGTGTAGCACCCATTTTCCCATGATATTACCAAACTTTCGATTTGTGTCCTATTTTTTCAGAGTTCTTCTTTATCTTCTCCCTAAAACCTAAATGGAAAAAATAGGAAAAAACACAAATCCACTTAAAGCTAACTTACCTTCTCAGACATATTAAATGGTACAAGCACAGTCATATAAAAAATTGGCATACTCTTCCACCACCAAAAACAAGTCGTTTGATCAAGAAATTTGACGGTAAATTTGGTGAAAAGGGCGGGCAAGATCGAACGGCTTGTTTGAAATGCTGGGAGTAATAACCAAGTTCGTTTAAAAAAATGTCTATATCAGTTTCATTTTTATTTCAGGGCTGTAAAAGCGTTCCAACAACTGCTCTATGTCTCCCCTGGATTTCAAAGGGCAAATGAAGTCAACCTTAGGCTCGGGTTGATGTTTAAAGTTACCCAGGAATATGAATCAGCACATAAACATCTGCAATTAGCCCTTGTGGATAACAGCCCCAGTACTACTCCAAAAAATATAAGTGAGTAACCGTTATTATTATTCAATTTATCCGTTTCATTAAATCCAACCCTAAGCAAGTTTCTCGAAGAAATCTTAGGGTAAAATCTATTCAACTATCGTATCAAAATCGTTTTTAAATTAAATTATGACTTGTTTATTAATGGATTCAAAGTAATTTCTTTTCAAGTGCTATTTTTCTTTCCCATTCGATTTTAAATGAAAAGTAAACAAACAACTAACTTTGGTAAAGATTCCGTCATAGGTTTAAATTTTTATTGCAAAATGGGACACTCTTTCATGTTAAATTATTTGTAATAAAAACATTACTCTTTTATTTCCCGAATTCAAATTGCAATTTAACTTTAATTTTTGTTATTGTTTTTAGTGTTCTGATGAACAAAATGAATTGAAATTCGTTAGACTAGACCTTGAATTGAAGGACATTTTTTATCAAAATGCAACATTTTTTTAGTATACATATTTTTTAAAGCTAAAAATTAGTTTTAATATTTATAATTCGTTTGGAACATAATAAGTGTTCAATTGAACAGCAATAAATTTAATTTTGTTGCGTCATTTTATTAGGAATAAAACTAGATTTTTGTTTGTTTTGATATTATTGTTAACATAAAAAAAATTATATTTTAAATAAAAATAATAATAAAAAGCTAAGTCCTACGATAGATTCTTTCAAAAATTTATTGCATGTGTATTTGTACAGGGTTGTTCACTATATATTTCTGTTATTAAAACTAGGAAAAAAGGTTTCGTACAAAAGTTAGGATCTTAACTACATTTTATTGAAACGTGATAAAAAAAAAGAGTATCATGTATAGGTCACATGATACGAAATAAATATATGTTTTATTAAATGGAATACTCTATATATTATTGCATTTTCGAGAAGCCCTTTTTTTCTATTTTCAATAATAACAGAAATAAAGGGAGGTCAATATATAGTGAATAACTCTGTATATTTCAAGTAATAAGTTCCTAATACATAAATAACGCAACAGAAACTTTACGACATAATTATTATCGCCGCAGGCCATGGCGGAATGCTGCATCAAACGACCCTGATTTCCGGTCGAGGTAGCACAAAGAGTAATGATATTTTAATGAAGTCGTAAAGTTTTTGTTGCTTTTTTTATGTCTCGGGATATTCCTACTTTAACTATAAATTTAGAATTGATTGAAAAAGAAAACCGGTTCTAATTCCACTATACTATATTTAATTGTTTGTTTATCTTTACAAAAATCGATTTAAATATCAGGTGTGCCATGAATACAAAACAACTGTTTGCTTGGCAAATGTTAATTTTTTTTCTGTGTTACAAAATGTTAAGAATCCGTGATAGGTTGTTTCTATATCAGCAAGTCATCCGTAGAAAGGATATGAAAAAATTGCCTAATTCCCACCTTCCCAAGTTCAACAACAATAATTTATAAAAATGCTATTCAGTTAATATAGGTAAAGATTTTACTGTACCAAATTATGCGTGAAATAAACCCTAGCTCATCTCTTGAGTTAATACAAATTGACTCATAGGAAAACACGAAACTGTCCCAAAAAGACTCTTTTTACCTGTTCTCTAATAATTTGGTTTCCACGCATCGAACAACGGTGCAAATTAAAGAGAAAAAATATATTTACAACTAGAAAAATAAGCCTTGCTTCGATTGCATACGAACGAAAAGTAGAGATCCGTATTAAATGAGGGTTTGAGATCCGTATTTGTATATTTTTAATTATTTATATTTCTAACCCCTTGACTACATCAGCAAAATACGTTAATACTATTTGGAGATATCGAGCTCCATATTAAAGTCAAAAGATTGATAAAAATCAACTTTTGCAGACATACTATGTTTCGATTCACGTTGGTCGTGGAAAAATGAGACAAGGACTATTTTACGCATAATTTTACAGTAAAAGATGTATGGATGGACTTCAGAACAAAATTACAAACAGAAAGACTGAAAAAAGTGTGACGTTGAGATCTATCTGTGATTGCTTTTCAAAAAATTATATACACCAATTTGAAACTCCTTATCTTCAAAAAATTAAAACATAGTACATATTATACACTTTCCTTGCTATAAATGTGCATTAACATAAGTTAAATAAAACGATTGGTACATTTAACTAAAAAAATGTTAATTATTGTTGATTTTACAGTTACGATACCAACCGAAACAAATTCAGTGCAAACAAATTTTACTTGCATTATACGTATGTTTTCAATGTTATTATTTGTTTACTAATCTTATTTAAATTTTGCCCAGAGATTTCTTGAGTAAACACATGCGAATTAATTCCTGATCTATCTCAACATTTACAGTAGTGTCGTAGTATTTAACCTTGACATGATGTAACTTTTACTTTTGCAAATACACGAATAGCTTCTCATTCTTCAATTTATTACTTATCCAAACGTTACAAACAATAACGCGTAATTGAGAATTTAAAGTGAAATAATTAATTAAAATAAAATGAACTTCGGACATTTTTTTAAACGCAAATATGTTTTAAAAATAGTTAAATAAAAGATATACATTTGTTATTTGTTTACAGCATATATTTATTTTATATAATCTACAAACCTAAACAAATGATTTTCTTCACCTCATGTAAATGATATACGGAGTTAAAATAAACAAATTCCAAAACATTTTGCAAAATATCAAGTATCCGGTTTAGGCTTGCCATAATTTGTGAGGCGGCAAAAAATAAGTATTAATTTTATGTGTCTATGCAAGTCTTTTAATTGATTTTTCTATTTAAAAACAGTTTTATTAGTGGCCTACATTTTAAAATCAAGTGTTGCACAGTTCACATTAGTCAGATTTTCAAATTCGAAAACAAAAACATCCCAGTCCTGAGTAGTTCAGTTGATGAAATATCTGTTGAAACAACAGGTGCTGTTTATAAGGATCGATTCTTAATATAGCCAAATGTGTGCAAAGTTGCCCTCAAATCAAACTTATTCTTCAGGGAAGTCCATTGAAGTAGTAACAGATTATTCATTGCTCCAAAATTCGCGATTAAATATGATTAATCACACTTTAAAAAATTCCTGCACAAGTCACAAACACATAACGCGATTTCTTGGAATAATTACTTTTTTGGGTATGATCTCATACTCTTCTATCTTGCATTACACACACTTGTATTAATCACTGATTAGTACTTACCGTGAGAATCGTAAATATAAATTTGTTCTAAGAAAATGGTCAAGCACACCGGTTGACACCATAAAATAGAATGGAAAAAATAATCGAAAAAGTCGAGGGTAACATGCATTGATTGTAAAAACGCAACTCCTTCAACACGCTGCGAGAACTGCAAGTTATAAAATAATGGAAAACCACGTTTAGGAAGTTAAATATCTTACAAAAAAAAAAACAAAATACCACTCGTGATGAAAAAATTTCTATATAGTGGTTAATCATCGAATTTTGAACGACTTTTCAAATATCCGCCTGTCTACTTGTCCGTCCGTATGTCTGCCTTCCCAACCGTCCATCACTAATTTTGTAAATACAATAACAGAAGAAGGAAAAAATAATCCGATTATTTTGAAATTAGAATCGTAAGTTAATGTTAGGTTACAGTAAGATTCCTATTGTTTTTGAAAAACTAAATCAATAAATACTGTAGAATGTTCCACTCTGTTTATTGGATGACTTTTTAAATAAATTTAAAAGCTACAAATTCTCCACTTGCATTGGCCCGTATAATTTTATGAGAGATAAGAAATTAATTTCAACGTTTCGTCGGTTTTCCCGTACTTATAACAGTTGTAAGGTTTTATTTTTTATTTCGGACCATATAAAGTATTAAGTATCACAATTTTCTTTCATTAACAACGATAGAATGTAAATGTCGCGATAATACCGAAATAAAGATAATCATAATGCTTTTAAAATCTTTTGTGGGTAGTTGAATCCCGTTACTTATTTAAATTTATTTTAAAATATTCGAAAAAGAATCAATAAATGACATGAACTTAATTTGTTTAAAATAATGTTAATAATTGAAGAAAAATGTGTTGGATAAGGTGTGAGACGCGACGAACAGATTGTAGCTGTTTTACAAGCGCACGGGCGTTTCTGGAATTCTTGGCCACTTAATAAACATAAGCGATAAAATACAGTGAAAGATGTTGGTTATTCATGAGGATATATCACTATTTTTTAGTATATACACTTAACTTAGCACTCCTTTTACTTATTACACTACAAAAACTTCCACAATTCACCACTAGCTGAAATGCGCACGAAAATCACCGCGAAAATACGTAGAAGTGTATACGAACATACAAACTATAAATTTCAATCAAGTCATTGTAAATGCCTCTGTTTAATTTTTTTGACTGCAATGAAAGCATTAAACCTAAACTCTATCTGTTCTAAGTATTAAAAAAGGAGCTGAAAATTAATTTAAAAAATAAAAAAATATATTAAACCGTTGAACAAAGTTGTCGGTATAATGCTTATGGGCTGGCTTAATGAAAAACATAGCTTGTATATTCAGCTGGACACACGAAACAAAGCACTTTAACTTGCTGTTTTAATGCCCTTTTCACTCATTTACGAACCACATCTTGTGGTTTACCGTCCTTCTTGCTAAAGCGCATTCTTAAATGTGTCTAGCCTGTATACATATAAATAGAAGCATGCAAAGCAGAGTAGTTGCCGTTGTGCATTTTTCAATTGATCAAAGATTAATTTTAATCAACAATGAGATGTACACCCTGTTAGTATGCTTGGAGACTTAGCAAATTTCATAAACTTCTGAAGATGCTTTCCAATTTGTGTATAGCATATATATTCTGATTTGTCTGGACATTACGCTTCATTCTACAAAACATTCCTTTGGCCGTAAAAATTTATTTACTTATTTTTTTTTAATATTTTGTAGAACTGTGACAATTAGCCACAGTTTTTACAAAATATTTAAACAGTGCAAATATATACAGGGTTGGGCAATAAATAGTGCGTCCTACTTCGATAACTTGAGTTTTACGATAGCTAAAAATTAAAAAATACAGGTAAACTACATAAAAAAGTCTATAACTGTAAATTATTTTCAAATATACAGGATGAACCAAGACGATTGTACTGGATCAAGTGTCATTTTTTAAAATGGAATACCATAAATATCAGTACATTTTTAATGGCCTCTTTTTAGACTCCCTTCACTCCTATATTATTATTGACTATCTTCTAACCATTTGGATTTATTGATTATTTTTGTTGAAATAATACCATCTGCAGATGGATTTTGAAAAAAGCACTAGAGTCACCATTATCGATTTTAAGAAAAAAAGTTGTAAACATCAGTTACAAGACATCTGTGTGATGTTTTCGAATCATTTTTCACTTCCTAAAAATCTGCAAGGTGGCCAAACATGATTTTTCAATTTAGAACTTTTTTAATTGAATTTTCTCATTTTTTTTCTAAATGGAACACTCGGTATATTTTTAGATTATATGATGTACGAATTAAAAACCAACATTTTTTGTATGAACATCTCTATGGCTATTTGTAACCAACCATTTTCGATTTATTGAGCGATAAGTACAAAATTCAAGAACAAACTTATGAAATTAGTGGTTTTTCAAACAACGGAACAGAAGAAATTATAATAAGTGCTCCACATGTTATCCATTATGATTGACACACGCGTCTTTGAAATGGAGTTTCTACTGTTTTTAAAATTTTGAAAAAAAAATTGAGAAAATTCAAGTCAAGATGTTCTAAATTGAAAAATCATTTTTGGCCACCCTGTCTATTTCTAGGAGGGGAAAATAATTCAAAAATATCGCACAGGTGTTTTGTGGCTGGTATTTACAAACATTTAAAAGAGGCAGATAACAAAAAACGGAAAATTAAGGAATCTGCGATAATATTATTACACGACATGTTTACCAATGTTAAAAGAAGAACTTAACAAACGTAATATCATTTAGAATATCAATGGTTCTTGTAGGTAAGTAGTAAGTATCTATGGATATGACGTAAACACAATCTTAAAGCTGTGTTTTTAACATGCACAGTGTATAAGAATAGTCTTCATAACTTTGAAAAAGGAAACAGATTTGGTTTCCAAAATGTCACAGAAATACTTTATGCTTATTTTTGTTACAATATGTATTAGTTGGCAAAAGTATTAATTTTGTTATTTTTGTAGAATTAGTGATCAGAAGATATATGTGGTAGAAAAACCTATAAAAGGAAGAAATGAATACGAACAGAACCGCCACAATTAACGTTTAGACTTTGTTTCGCAGATATCTCGCAAGTGTCTAGCAGCAGAAGTTTTTTGTTTCTGCAGATTTTATGTCTATAACCGCAGTTCATTTATAAATTGTCCTATTTCGTAAAAAATTTTGAGAAATTTAAATACCCAAGGTATCCGCATAATTTTATTAACCATTCAGTTAATATTCACATTTATATCCGCAGTCACAGTGCATTTAAAACTGTGAAAACTGAATACTTATAATTTCATTAACCATTTGGTTAACGTTTTAGTCTCCTGTTTAATGCTACAACACATACAATAGCCCTAGGGTGTACACTCTTTGTTCTTTTTTTAGTGTTAAATAAGACTAATCTAAATTATTTTAAAATGTTTGGAGAACTTTGATCATTTGTTCTTTTTTAATGTACTAAATTTGGCATTATATAAATTTTATCAACCGAACCATGTGAAAATTTTACCTTTTTTATGAAAATACAACGATAACGCTTAATGATAGTTAACAACCTGTAATCCCTTCTGTACCTGTACTAAGCACTAGCTTGAAGAAAGATTGAAAGCAATCATACCGACACAACCCTATTTGAGACTAAAAATTTAATAACAAAGTCATAAATCATATAAAAATGCTTTAAAAGAAATGTCCATTAAACAAGAATGTGAGCAAGCGGTGCTCGACTTCCTAGCAATTAAAATTTGCAGATCCTTTTCTGTCTACTAAACTTTCACTACCCTTCATCTCACATACCCTATGTGACCTAAAACTCAGATTTCTTCTGCTCACGACAACGAATCTACTGAGAGAAGATCAACCTTATCATAATTCATCGGTCCGGAAATTAATAAAATCCTTAAAAGACATATACATTGCTTCTGTCCACCACTACCAAGAGAAGTACAGTTTTCTCCAGGAAATAAATCTGCGATATATCATAGAACCCGTCCTTTTACCAAGAAATTTAGCCTGGTACATAGATGGCTCCAACAAGCCCCAGAGGGCCTGATATCTACAGTAATTTCTCCACAAGGACAGAGTTATCGGACTTACCGATCCATCTTAAGAAGTTTATTATTTAAAAAGGCGTAGTCGGCGCGTTAGCTAACCAAAACAAGAGGCCCTCCTGAAATTAACAAAGGGAGACCAGACTGGAGCTGCTCTTACATTACTTCAGTGTGATCTGTGCCATCCTTTTGATGCCGCCTGTCTTCCTACGTCCCCCGTCCATCGGTGTGACTAGGGGTTTAGAGGTAAAAGATCACTTCAGTCTTGTTGCTCCTCTTGTTTCTTTTGCTGGAGCACTGTCTATGAATTTTGATACGGCTTCCCAGTAGTGCTTGCTGCATAGTATGTAACCCATGATATTATCGGGAGTTATCCGGACGTCCAGTGCCACTTTTAAAAAGAAACTTTAAGAAGTGAAAATACTGTTATTGGGAACGTTTGGTTAAGTTTTTATCAGATCTTCTGAAGGTGCCATTAGAGTAATCAGACTTCAAGTCTAAGTCATAGTTATTTTTGACTGTGACTTCATGTATAATAAACTTCCTGTATTGTTCAATTTTCTACCGTCACACCAAGTATATTATGCATCTAGAGAGTCACAAATAATGATTCCAAGACCAGCTATAAGAAAATGAGCGACAGAAACAAAGTGTCATTTGTCGTGAACAGGTACTAATCACGCTTGGCTAAAAATCTTAAGATATGAAACCAGGGTGACAACTATTTCACACATAGAAGCTTAGCCACTCAGACTTAGGCTTTTACTCTCATTGGAAGTAATGTTGAAGATGAAATGCATAAATAGACTTATAGAAAATAGTAAACAGATTAAATCTTAGAGGATAACAGCAACTGAGCGTCTTCTTTCATGAGCGCTATAGTATCTATACTAATCACTCCACAGTGTGAAACTAGGGAATGACTGTTTCATACTAATAAAATAAGAGACTAGTTACTCAGACTTAAGTCTTTAAGATGCTATGTTCCAGCATAACAAAAAAATTAAACTTAAGCAGATACTTTAACCTATGCATTAACCTTCATAAGTAGTGTCCGTTCCAATCATTAGTATAAATCCAGAGGTTGACTGTTTCATACATGAAATGAATGAGAACCAAGTCACACAGACTTAGACTTTTCCTTTTTGGAAAATAACTCTGCTATAGTAGAAAGTGAAATGTGTGTTCAGACTGATATAATGCAGTGCACAGATTAAACCAAAGGGGACACACAACACAGATTATGCATCATCCCTAAACCTAAGTAGATAATGAGACAAAGTGTCGTCTCTCATGAACACTTTGGTTGTCCATAACGTGAGATCTTTCATCTCACTTTATCCACTTCCTATCCATGTCCAACCTCCTTGAGAAGATTCTCTTGCATTTTTTTCCCAGTAGATCGATCAGAGGCGTTCCTGCTATCACCAAAACGGTTGATTCTGATACCATGCTGTAAGCACTCACTACTCTTAGTTCCCCTCTTCGCTGCACTGTAGCCACGTGCTTTCTGTACTTCTTCACTCTGAATGCTTTAGTACCCATACTAATCAGTCTATCAGAGTACAAAGCCAGAAGATGATGTTTCATACAGAAAAATAATGATAGTGTAGTCTCTTAGACTAGCGCTTTCAGCCTTTCCATTCATTGGAACTTCCTCTGTTAATATTGAAAACAAGAATGAATGCATGAATAGCCTCACAGAAAAATAAATAGCGAGTAGATTAAACCTAAGTAGACAATGTAGAGTAAGTGGCAACCCTTTTGGGCGCTCATACTGTGAGTATAAAACTTGAAAGATGATGACAGTTTCATACAGCAAAGAGCTTAGCCACATAGGCATGAGCTTTTCGTTTTGCTCAAAGTAAGGTACAAGGAGACATTTTACATACGCTAATCACAACAAATTTAGTTTCATTAATACAGGTACTAAGGTAGATGTACAGGTTGTTGTTCGACAACTTTAAGATTTTATGTTTAAAAATTGTAATAAAAACCCCCAAAAAAAATTATTTGGGTAAATAATGGTAATAGTTTTTTATACAACATGAAATTAATATAGTGAAGAAAATTTAACACGTATTAAAAATATAATTTTAACCAAATTAGTTCATTAAAAATGTAAAAATACACAACGGAAGAAAAAATCGACTCACCGTGCTGCCAATCAACCATTACCATTTCCTGTAACAAAGAGATGAACAACATTAATATACAACAAATTTATTTAATTTTTGTGTCTTAAGTGTTCTGTAATTTGTCAAAGTGTAATGTGTGTCTCTGGAGAAGGTTAACGAGAAGGCAATATTGTCAAGAAATACACACCTAATCATGTTGCTGCAGGCGCCCCACTGATGACCCATTTCCATACCATATCCATTCCATTTCCACACTTATCAGTTCATTAATTGTCAATTGTTTTTCGTAGTTACGAAACATAGCAAAGTTTTGAATCATGGTATCAAAGTTTTTTGTAAATTGAAACATGAAATTTGTAAAAGACTGGAAGGCATTCCCTTTAATAAACTTTGAGCAAGTTACAATTGTTACAAATTTTTGTGAAAACTAAATTAAAATTCATGTTATTCAAAACCTAGCTATATTTAGTAAAATCACTGACCCGACCCGCACTTGCACTATGTTTTAGCCCGTACAACACTGCAACAAAGAGAAAAATATTTACTAATTTATCATTAACAGTTGCTAAAAGAATTTTAAGAAAAAAATTATCGTTCAATCTATCGTCTTCTATTTATAAAGTAAATTCTTACCTATTAATTATCTTCATCAGCTTAAACCTCCAGAGTCCTCTGCAATAGTCCATAGGGTGATACGAACCCTATAATCTACTAAATTGTTAGGTTCTAAATCTTTACGCCATGAAGACTAGGTTATGTTAAGAAAATAAAAAGTTTCTCTGCTATACACTTGGAAAGTAAAAGCTCACAGACAGAAAAATAATTCATGGCACTTCTCCTACTTCTTCTTAGCGACACATCTGCTACACAGTTAGAGAATTTCTCCATCCAGACCCAAAGGAGAATCTATCCCAAGGGGCACCCTTATTTCCTCTAGCACAGGGAAGCTAATGCCAAAGTGCTTGTGCCTGAAGGTCATAAAAAGACGGCAGGAGGTTAGAATGTGAATAGAACCCCCACAGAACCTACAATGGGGGTTTTCAACTACCTCAATGATGTGCAGGTGTTTCCTGAAAGAGCCATGTCCATGTCTGACATGCTTCCTGCTTAGATACAAAAGTTGTTCTACCCTCTTCTGCAAGAGTCCCTAAAAAAGTAACTTTGCTTGCCGAAGTTCTGGGTGGGAGGTCCAGAAGTCAACCGATCTGGGAAAGATTTCTCTATTGATTTTCTGGCATTTGATCTAGGATAATTTAAGGGCAGCTCCGGATCCATTAAGACCTGCTGAGAGCCCTTCATTTCCAGAGCATCCCCCTGCTCATTACCATCAAACTGTGCTCCATCGCCCACAGAAATTTGACTCTAACCAACTTTGCAGAGAACTCCTTTACAACCCTGAATCAACAACGATTTGATCTTAACTGTTGCCAAAGGCTTGAGGGCTACTTGGACGTCGCTACATATATATTTATATGTGTTTATTTAAAATACCTCCTGCGGATATTCTCCGGCACACAGACTAGAATTGCAAATATCTCAGTCTGGAATATCGTAGCAGATTTGCCCAGGGTAAGACACAATTCAATCCTGGGTATATCGTTGTATATCACCGTGGGCATAGCTATAACAGATTGTCCATAGACAAACTACTGGCAAAACAATCGGGATCTACATAGATTGTAGACAATCATTACTACCCCTGAGAAGTAACAAAATGATCACAGGAGCAGTATGGGAATGTCACCAAACACTTGTGAGTATGTATATCAAGTTAGCAGGTCAACTTTTGCGAATCGGTCTCAGGTAGCATAAGCTTTTATCGTTTTTTAGCCATTAATTAGCCGCTTTTGTTTTTTAAAAAATATGAGATGTCCTGCTTATTTCATATGAAGTTAGCAGGTCATATATATAAACAATTATTTTAAAAAAATTGAGGTAGCTTAGAATGTGCCGTTTTTTGACACTGAAGAATGGCTATAAGCTAAATATTGTAGGACTTGATTTATAAAACCCACTTTTCTTTATTATAAATTCCCGGAAGCGATAAAGAACATTTGAGATAGAGTTATTTGCTGAAAAATAATAAGCTCTTTCATCGTTGAAACTTCAGAATTATAGTTGGTCGACTGAAATTCAGTTGTGCTAGCGAATAAAGGGGTTGCGTTGCTTAGATTCCGTGAATTGTTTATTTTCGTCGATAACAAATTTCTGAAAGAATCATACTGTCCACGAATAAATCAAGCAAGTTGAACGGCAAATTCCTAAGCAGAAAGTGAGTCAAAGAAACAATTTCTAAATTATGAAACTCGGATGACTCGCTACGATTCTTTGGAGACGAGCTTTATTGTTTATTAATGGCGATAAACAATTTCGGAAAAATTTTGCTCTCCACGATTAAATCAAACAAGTGGAACGGCAAATTGTCAAGCAGAAAACGGGTCGAAAAAAAATGTCCAAAGCACGAAACTCGGTTGCCTCACTGAGATTTTGTGGATTCAAGGTTTATTGTATATTAATGGAGATAAACAATTTTAGAAAAAATTTTGCTCTTCACGATTAAATCAAACAAGTCGAACGGCAAATTCTCAAACAGAAAACGAGTCGAAAAAAAATATCCAAAACGCGAAACTCGGTTGCCTCTCTGAAATTTCGTGAATTCGAGCTTTATTGTTTGGCAATAAACAATTTCAGAAGAAATGTTGCTCTCCACGATTAAATCAAACAAATTGGACAGCAAATTGTCAGCAAAAACGAGTCAAAAATGAGATGAGATTCCATGGATTCGAGCTGTATTGTTTATTAATGACGATAAACAATTTCTACCAGATTTCATTCAACTTTATTGCATAACTGTTTTATCAGCTCTATTCTGGTCAAGGATTTGCCATTAGACTTGCTTGATTCATTCGTGGAAAGGCATATCCATGGCATATCAGCAACGCAACCTAGTTTCACGCTTTGGAATTTGCCGTTAGGCAAAATGTGGAAAGTATTTTTTCGGAAATTTTTTATCAACATAAACAATAATCCACAGAATCTAAGCAACGCGCTAGCATAACTAAATTTCAGTCGGGCCAACTCTAATTTTGAAATTTTAACGACGAAATACATTAGCTTTTTATTTTTTTCAGTGTATAATTATGTCAAACGCTTTTATCGCTTCCGGAAATTTATAATAAAAAAATAAGATTTCCAATTTAAATCGAGGTCTACAATATTTTGCTTATAGCTGTTTTTCAGCGGCAAAGAAAAGGAAAATTTTAAGCTACCTCAGTTTTTTTAAATAGTTTTTTGTATATATATGACCTGCTAACTTCATATCACGTTAGCATGACATCTCATGTTTTTTAAAAAACAAAAGTTGCAAAATATTTTCATCCACGGCTAAAAAAACGGCAAATGTTTATGCTCTACTGAGACCGATTAGCAAAAGTTGTCTTGCTAACTGGATATACATCTTGTGAGTGCCTCAAGCATGAATGACATACTGGTATGCTGGGTGAAAGGATAATGCACAGTACAGTGGCAACAAAGTAGCCGACAGACTGCCAAGAAGGCAACAGGTCTAAGTATCCTTGGACCAGGCCCGGCCAGTCTGTTACCGATCACGGCGATAACACAAGTAATTAAAGAGAACACCCACAATGAATTCAAGAAGCTATGGGATGAAACAAACAGCTGTCAACTTGTTAGGTAACTACTAAAATATCCCAACAAGGATACAGCAATGGACTACCTGGCAATGTCCAAAAGGAACCTACGTTTTATAATGGGAATCCAGACTGGACACTGTCCGTTAAGGAAACATCTACCCAATACGAGAGTAACCGAAACACCTTTCTGCAGAGGTTGTGAACAAAAAGATGAGACAGTTCAACATGTACTCTGTGACTGTCCTGCCATCTCATCAATCAGAGAATCCATTTTGGGAGAACGTTGGCCTACTTTGGCCTATGTAAGGGAGATGCCCCTAGGTAGCATCACCACGTATTTCGCAAGATTAGGTTGGTTCGAGGCCTAGGCGAGGGTCTGCCTACAGAGAGGAAAGAACAAGCGGCCCAATGGAGCGTAAGTGCTGTGGTTCAATAATTTTCACTAACCACCCTACTAACCAATTCCAAATTCCAACCACCGCTTTAGCACCTTCGTTAAACCTTGATCTGTCTGTGAACCAAACGATGTTGGCAGGACCGAGTATGTTCATAAGTGGGTCATCTCTCATCGTATCCTCTATTCAGCAAAAAATTTTAAGTAACACTGTGTACGTTAAAAAACCACAAACCTGATATATCAATCTGATTAATGGTTGAAATAACGAACTAAATCCATGCCGCTGGGCATATCACCACTACATTTCATCCTAATAGTAAAATACCATTAACATAAACATTATTAGGAAAAATAGTGCATATATCTAGGACCAACAGAGCCCTTCTTACCCTAAGCAACTGTAAGGCAGGCTCGAAACTGGTTCTGCAAGGCCTTAGATGTGGTTGTACAAAACAACAGTCATGATGGTATTCATAGCAACAAGCATGCGGATACCCTAGCTTGAAGAGGCTCTGTGTGCCACATATGGTCTGAAACCTACAATAGTGCTTTTGAATTAAGCTCACATTTTCCCAATAAAAAAACATACATTAAAGCACCATGTGGGCAGTTGGAACCTTTGGATACACCCAAACGTAAACTAAGCAAGTACTGAGAGTTGCAGACAACTCCAAGTGTGCAAGACGTGATCTAAAAGACAAAAATTCCGGGCATGTGTTGTGCCACTTTCTTGCTCACTCTACAAAAGAGGATTCATGCCAAGACACTTTTGATCCAGTATAACCAATGCAGGTGGCAGTCCTTGGGCCCCTACTCAGGTTCACCACAAGTATGGGTTGGCTTGAGCAATGAGAGGTTCCATGGGAATGTCACTATCTCAACACAGCAACACAATAGGCATTTCTCAAGAGCCAAGTGAGCTCTGACTTGATGCCCGTCCCCACTAAACAATCAAGAATTCAAGATAAGCAACTGAAGAGTACCATGAAAGAAAGGAAAGCAGAAAACTATGGGTTTTTAAAAGAATAATAAATAAAGGATCCACAAAGGATGGAAATTGCCACAAAGTGCAAATAGAATGAGAAATTCAGAAATACTAATTCATAGAGCTAATGTTGGTTCATAACATTGTTTTCAGGTCTTCTATGTTGGTTACTTTGAATGCTTATCATTTCCACCATCTTGTCATGGACTTCTTCTGAAACCAGGTGAACTCTACTGACTTGAGCTTCTCTATTTATATGCATTTGCAGGAGTCATAGCTTTGTTCTGATAATGTCACTTGGTTAGCCATGAAGAACATTGGCATTCATGTCATCGGTAGTTGTCCAGAATCACAATTAAGATTATTTGTATTTTTGTTTATTTCTATTCCATTCCTGTATTTTTTCTGTCAATCATTTCTTGTGTACCTTAATTTTTCATCAAATTTTGTTCAACGGCTGGGTTTCTGTCGATTGCTCTGCGAGTGCAAATTTAATGATATTTTTCTTTTTTTTTATGACTGATGTTTTCCTTAAGCCTGCTGTGTATAAGTTATTTACTCTCCCCAATCGAAATTTGTCCATGTGGACACAGAATACTGTAAATTTCTGATGAATTGATTTTGTCTGATGACTTATATTTGGGAAATCGATGTCCAATTTGATTTGATTGTAAACCATTTTAATGTTCGCCTGTTCTGATACTCTTTCAATTCTGTTTGTGCGATCTTGTATATATGGCAAATAAGTAGTCATTATAAATTTCTTCTATTCTGTTTTCTAATGGTATTGTTGGTTCTGAGTTTCTACCTATTTTCCGTGAGAGATATCTTTAAAGTTTGATACTCCTCTTGGAAATTTCCCTTTATATAATTGTTTGGCCTGTATATTAGTATGTTGATAATGTCCTGTTTCTATGTTGAATTGTAGTGAAATTGCGCATTTAGACATCTGTTAGTATGTGGTGAATTTCTGTAACTTGTGTCCAAATGTTCCATTATTTTTCTAGTTTTTTTAGCTGTCCTCGTATTAAAAAAAACTGTGAAACATTGGGACATCGAGGGTGTACAAAATCAACACATACGCACAGAGATCTAAACACGTAGTTTTACCACAATCCACAGCTGAAACAAACCTTCGTCAACACACTAGTAGCGGGGCAAAGAAATAGAAGAAGGGAACATCCCCAAAAGGAATGACAGATTTCAAAGACATTTCTGAAAACATGGATGTGTCTGTATATATACACATGGGTATTGCATCAGAAAACAGAATGGACAGTACAGAAGCAAAGAAATGTACAGCGATTACTTATCTATTATTATATATACAAAGTTGCAGATATAGAATCGGAAAGGTGCTAGAACAGAAGAACATCAAAATGATTTACAATATAAAACGAGAAATCGGACAACAATTTACCAAATACAAGTCGTTCATTCAGTTCATTTCTTGTTTATAAAGGTAAATTTACATTAGGGAGAGCAGAAAATATATAAACAGTAGGCTTAAAGAGCAGATCAATCACAAAAAAAGGAGAATATCACTAAATCTGCAGTAGCCAAACATTTAACGAAACTCAGCCACTGGATAAAGTTCAACGAAACCAAAAGACTAGCGTGCACTAAAATTATTAGTTTAAAAGATACAGAGAAACTATAGAAATTCACAAACTCCAAATAATTTTAACTGTAACACTTGATGACAACTTCCGACCGCAAGGAACTCAAAGCATCATATGACTAATCACGTGATGTCATCGGAATATGACTGTCCTCAGGAAGCATAGTCTTATTGTCAGAAAAAGGCCATAGCAAAATGATAGAAATGTTAAGCATTTGAAATAATCAATGCTGAAAAGACCCAACATCAATCCTACAAATCAGAGAGAGAATTCAAAGATGATCTTAAGACTGTCTTATATGGAGACAAATGTTGCTTCAGAATTTATAACATGTCTTGTTAACATGAGTATATTTCCCCGTATAATACAAGTAGATCTTGGCAAATAATATGACAGCTCCAAAACAGTTCAAAATAATAATGACAAGTATTAATATAGAGTATGCTTATTACGAAGATTATGGTTTTTTTTTTCTGAACAATTGAGATAAATAAGTCACACGAGCTATTTATCAATCGAAGTGATGGAAGAAATAAATGCATATGTGTATGTTGAAGAATTTAAATAAATTCAGTAATTCCAAATAACTTTTATCGAATCGCAAGTGGAAGAATAAGCAAAAATGACTCGGTTCTTTAAATATTACATTTTTTAGCATAATGCCACTTGCATTACATGATTACTTTTTTTAGACCATACATCTATAATATAGTGACTCCTTTTTGTCTAGAGGCTATAGCCGGGTAATGGTATAAAAATGGCCTCAGCTCGAATTTCGCTAATTTTTATTGTGGATTGTGCTCTATGTATGAGAGTTCTCATACTCAATTATAAGAGACTAGAAGTTGTCGGTTCTAAAAAAAAAAAATATTTTAAATTTCTCACAAATAATTTTTTTCTGAGAAATATTACCTTGCATTAGTTTCAAACTATAATACGCAAAAATATTTATTTGCAATTTTGAACAAAAAATTGTGTTGGGTTGCAGTTGAGGGGTAACTACAAGTATTTCATGAAATATAATATAATAAATAAATAAAACGCCACATTTAATTACGATCCCCTTTATCCCGGAAGGCTCTAGAAGAGCCTTGTGTGGGAGGGGGCTACATATTTAGAGACAAGGGACACACACCCAATATCCGTGTATAGTGGAAAAATCTATCTCACAGTATTTTCCACTGCCACGACCGGAGATCGAACCTGGAACTTTTGGGTGAGAGGCAAGTGCGCTCACCTCTCCACCACCAGTCATACAATACTCTATATATAATATCTTTATACTTTAGTAATACGCACTAAAAAGTCTCAGAAGGATCGAAGTGATGGAACATGCTTTAAAAAAATAAAATTGAAAATTAACAGTGCCGATAATTTACCTTTATATATTACGTCAAGACAATCACATAATATTATAAAAACAAGTTTCTCATAAACAGAAATATTCGTTTTTATAAGGCAATTACTCAAGATTTATAACTAAAATGCGTTGGGTAGTTGAATCAATACATGGAATGCTTAAAAAAAGTTTGGTATGCTTAATCATGTGCTTGATAATAAAATGCTTCCAAAAGTCAGGAGCTACTATAAGATAGCATCTTTCTTAATAAATAAATTCGGCAAACATCTATGCTCTGGCAAAAAGGACTTGCAGGACACTCCCTTTTCGAAAAGTGTTATCGACAGATATACTTGACTTCTAAGAAATGACAGAAAAAGACCTACAAATATTTTTTACTGGAACATATCAGTCTGGTCAAGCCATATCATATCTGTCGGAAATGTTAAATGTCGATGGATCGATAAACATTAGTTTTGTTAAAGATAGATCAAATATCTTCAAAGTCCAAGTAAAATCAAAACATATTTCAAAAAAGACATATCGTTGTTTTATAGAATATTCACCTAATACTTCAGGGATATCTGGAATGAGCAGATACTATTGTAACTGTGCAAATGGTACGAGAACCGTGGGTTGCTGCTCTCACAGAGCAATGATAGTATACTACTTATCGTATGGTCGATATCAATCTAGGGGCATAAAACCGTCTCAGATATTAAGTAACTTTTTTACTTACGAAGTGAATATTATTATTAACGAAGACAGTGATGAAGATTAGTACATAGGGAGCTGTTAAGGCGGCTGTCTCGACCACTCGTCTTATAAAAATGAAATTTCTGTTTGTGAGAAACTTGTTTTTATAATATTATTTGATTGTCTTGATGTAATATAAAAAGGTAAAGGACCACCATGGCTAATTTTTTTTTTTTTTTTAAGTATGTTCCATCACTTCTATCTTTCTGAGACTATTTGGTGCGTATTACTAAAGTATAAAGATTATTTCATGAAATACTTGTAGTTGTCCCTCAACTGCAATCCAACACAATTTTTTGTTCAAAATTGCAAATATTTTTGCTTGATAGAGTAAATCTGCAATATATTATAGTTTGAAACTAATCCAAGGTAATATTTCTTAGAAAAAATTTATTTGTGAAAAATTTTAAATATTTTTTTTTTTTTTAACTAACAACTTCTAGTGTCTCATAATTGGGTATGAGGACACTCATACATAGAGCATAACCCACAATGAAAATTAGCGAAATCCGAGCTGAGGTCATTTTTATACTCGGCTATAGCCTTTAACTCTATCTTTGTTGGACAGGGCAAAATAATTTGGAGAAATATTTGGTATACATCTGGAGCAACATTTATCCATCCATCTAAAAGTAGTCTTGAAAAATGATCAGCGAAATATTATTTGATGAAGCAAATCGTACATATCACATTCAAGCTACAATATTACCACAACCTCTGATATGAATAGCTTCAAAAACATTTTTATTACTTTAATCTTAAATTGCTACAACTAAAGAGAAATGTCATTATTTTTTTGGTTATTGAGCTGTATGATAACTAACTAAATGCATTAATGCCACTACTATTACAAATTTACCCTAAATATCAATTTTTTATTATAAAAATTTAAGATTCTAAATTCGATTTTGTCACAGCAAAATGTACAGAATTGTTCACATATAATCCATATTGACCTGTCTTATGGTTTTGTTTTTAGATGTGGCATAATCACCAGAAATAAGTGAATAAACTTTACAATAACTATATTCTATCATTGGAAATATTACGCATCCAAATTTTTACCGGACCCTGAATATGCAAAGGTATGCAATAAAATAGTTGTGGCAATGCAAGCTAGTGGGAAATATCAGAATTACAAACAGACTTTTTAAGTGCATGCCGTAGAAGGTGGTGGATTGACAGTAAAAACCCTATAATTTATTTGCTTCCCGCATTTTGGGAAATATTTTGACAATTTGATGTTAAGTTAAACATATTGTGCATGTAGTTATACAGTTCTATGTGCAAATTAATGATTAAGTGTACAGGCCATTCATGCCTGCATGCTCCTGGCTACGGATTTGTGTTATACATCCTGGCGCTTTCAGGTTGTCATGTCTCTTTGTAACTAATCGACTAACTACGGCTTTGCATAATAGAGTCCCTTATTACGAATAGTCGCATATCCTTCCTAATTTGTCAGCATTTGATTGTGGTTGCTATGATAGGGCCATCGTTGCAGCTTGTCATGTGTCTTCATAATCCGTTGGTGCTTGGTTATGATTGTAGTCATTGTAGGACTTCACATATCTGTGTCATTCACCTGTATTTGTTGCTGTATAACACCTCTTGGCTGTCCATTCTTCGCTCTGAAAGAGCTAGTTGACATGATACAGGTAGCCTCTGTATATCGTTCCCATTGTTATTATGGCCTAGATGATTTCTTTATATATATGCTCCATTTGGCTATTATTCTTGCGTTGAAGTAAATTTTGTATTCAATAGTTATTACATGATGTGCTAGGGAAGATGTTTTCCCCTCTTTCAATACTCCATTTACATGGAGAAAACATCATCCCTAACACATCATGTAAAACCTATGAGACACAAGATTGACTTCGATGACGCCAGAACAATATTCAATATCAAGCATACATAGAACGAATCACCTGGGAGGCCACATAAATAGAAAAATGGCCCCACAATCTTAACAAGCAAGAGGTTACCTATTTCATGGAAACTAACTTGTTCAGGCAGATAATGGAGAATTAATATCTGGTGAGTGTTATATCGTAACAAAGACCAGTAAGTAATGTAGATACATGATAATCCACGACGATGGAACTTGTCATAAGCAACCACAGTCAAATGCTGAGAAATCAGAAAGATACATGATTATCTCAACAATAGGACCTATCATATAAAGTTGCATTGGCATGACGATTAGTTACGACGACTGCAAGAATAGGACTAATAACACGAATCTGTTCGATCAACAAGAACCTGAAGATGACAGGTGTGATTTTAATAAATGCCATTTAAGCAAATACAGCTCCTTTGAGAGCCCCTGAACAACACGGAATTATAGCCAGAAATCTAATAATACCTTATTTGATACTTGAAAAACTTGTCAAACATTATAAAACAGATTATTCATTTTAGTCTTTAATTTTTTTTGTAAAATTGTTGGTTCCACATATCTCCGTGGACACGCTGATACCCCCTAAACATTGATTCATCTACACAGAGAATGTTTATGTAGCATGACCCACTAATAATAGAAAGATTATCTCTGTTGTTAACTTTAATACTTAACATGTAGTTAGCAATCTAAAGAAAAAAACGTATGTTAAAACCAAAAAATAAATCGTTTCTCTCTATTATTAACTGAATGTACCGTAGATTTAAAACCTAACAACGTATTTAGTAGAATATCACGGAACCCGCACGACGCTGTAACAAAGAAAAATATTTACTGATCTATATCTTAGAGGCAGAACAGCTTCGATCATACTTTCTAAATTAAATTGTTTACTCTAAATTGATGGAAGAAAGTCAAATGATCACTTACATAATATCGACGACGGTTCTCCGCTGATCTTCGAATTTCCACAATAGATTACGACGCGTATTTTAAATTTACTAAACTTTGCAAAGCTTTAAATTCAAGATATAAATTGACAAAATCATTATTTTTTTGATCGCATATGCAAATATATTTATTTCAAAGTTAAATATTTGATCTTTATGTGACCCGTTATCCATATGTTTCTTCAGTTCCTCATTTCTTTGCCCTTGATTCTAAGAGTTGTGGCAGTTTTTCTTGTAAAGTAATTCTTCTGTACAATACTCTATCTTCGACATGTTGTCTCTCCAGATATGAACAGATTATCAATTTTTTGGTTAGTCGTGTGGAGATATTTGTTGCTTTCTTCATGTTGCTGTAACATTCTTACTGTGCGCTGCTAGTATGAGTACTAGATTCTTTTTTGTCCATCTGTTGCTCATTTTGTATATTACATTGTACTGTTCTCTTCCATTGTGAAGTAATAACACCAAAATTTTTCTTGTGATTGTAGTTTTTCAGTATAACTGCCTGCCCATATGTGTAAGTAGATCTTCAGATTTTGTGTTGTGTGTTAATATTCATGATGCTTCTCAATACAATTGTAATATTGTTTTGGCAAGTGGAGATAATGTTATTTTCTTCATTTGTTGCTTGTTTCATGTATGTTGGTTGCAACGCTAGCAGAGGACCAACCCGTCTGTTCATCATTTTGTGTTTCTTCCATCCAAACGCCATTAATTTTTTTTACCGTGAAGAAAACAAACCAGGGCTTTTCTTGTGTTTGTAGTTTTTTTAGTATAACATTCTTTCTTCGGCATATTGCCTGCGCAAATATAAGTATATCTTCAAATTTCCAGTTTCTTGTTTAGTTGTGTGTTAATATTCATGATATTTTTTTCATGTTGCTGTAACATTCTTGCTGTGCGCATCTTGTTTTGGCGAGTGTAGGCAACGTTTCTTCAATTATTGCTTGTTTCATGTATTCCTTCCATCCTTACTACTTTCTTCTAATCCTTCTGTCGATTTGCATATACATCACATCGTTCGTCTGGTCAATAGCCGACTGGGTTAAGGGTGATGAAAATAAACCATAGTTTTTCTTGTGTTTGTAGTTTTTTAGTGTAATATTCTTTCTTCGACATGTTGCCTGCACAAATATAAGTAGATCTTCAAATTTTCACTTTCTTGTTGTGTGTTAATATCCATGCTGCTGTAACATTGTTGCTGTGCACATCTTGTTTTGGCGAGTGTAGGTAACGTTTCTTCAATTATTGCTTGTTTCATGTATCCCTTCCATCCTTACTACTTTCTTCTAATCGTTCTGCAGATTTGTATATACATCACATCATTCGTCTGGTCGATAGCCGAGTGCGTTAAGGCGCGAGGTGGCAATCGCGATTAATCACACGGACATCGCACCACCGGGTTCGAATCCTGGCTCCAGCACTGGCACTGTCGGAGGAAATGGTTGTATGTCCGCGTTTTTTCAATGTGTAACCCCCTTCCGCACAAGCCCTGGCTTCTGGAATTGGGGGTTGTCTAATTTCTGTGGTGGTGGTGTTATTTATTTAAACACCACCAATCTTTTTATTATGAACAAAATAACAATTATTGTATTCTAATCGAATCCTCTATCTATTCTTGTAACAATCCTATATTAGTGCAATGCCCAGCACTTTAAAGCTCTGGACGAAAGGTGGCTGCGGGCCACAAAAATAGTTTTTAGTAAAATAGTACGTGTCTGTGGAATCTCTCGTTTGTGCTAAACCACATAGATAGCATAAATGAGGGCTCTTATTAAACACCTGGAATATAAACTGTATTCCCAGGGTTCAACACATGGCATGGACTAACGATCCTAGTCGTACTATAAGAGCTTGCACATAATTAAATCCTTCGGTTGATTGGTAAAATAGTTTCTAACAAAGTTGGGAGTTCTCAGAGTCTCATTTATTTAATCCACATATGGATAGCATAAATGAGGACTTCTGTTGAATACCTTGGAGATAAACCACATTCGACACTTAACACTCAAGTTTGTGCAACAGTTTTCTACATCATTGCACTGTTCTTAGTTTTAAACTATGAACAACAAACGGAAAATATTGCATATGAGTGTAAATTTCGTATGGATAGCATACATAAGGACATGTGTTGAATGCCTTGTTCATAAACCATATTTCGAGAACTCTGTATACCTAACGACTCAAAATTTTACAACAATTCTTCGTCATTAGTCTATCTGTCACTTTGAAAGCTATGAACGGTAGGACAAAGGGGTTGTAAAAGTTGTTAATAAAGTTAGAGGGCTCTCCAAGTCTTTCAGGTGCATTAATGGTTAGCATAAAGCATAAACGATGAGTGATATTGAATGCCGTGGACATAAGCCACATTCTGAGAATCCCATACAACTAGTGACTGAGAATCTTGCAATAGTTCTATGTTGGTGGCCTATCCGTTGCTTTTATGTGAAGCTATGAACAGCAAGACAAAGCTTTTTTAACGAAGTTGGTGCACTCTAGATGTAAATAGCATAAGTGAGGACTCGTGTTGAATTCCTTGGCTATAAGCCACATTCGGAAACTCAACACATCTATGACTCTCAAAATCATGCATCAATCTGTCATTGCTCTCCATCTATTTAAAAGCTATGAATGGCAAAATAAAGAGGTTTATTCTTTTAATTGATTGGTTTTAATGAAGTTGGCGCACTCTCAGAATCCGTCAGTTGCATTAATCCATATATGGATAACATAAATGAGGACTCATGTTGAATGCCTTAGATATTAACCATGGTTCAAGAGCTCTGTACCCATAAAAACTCAAAATCTTGCAACAAGCCTACGTTATTACTCTGTCCGTTGCTTTAAAAGCTGGGAGCGGTAAGACAAAAAAGGTTGCGTGTGAGTAAATATGTTGAACTCTTAGATGTGAGACAATTCGATTACTCAGTTTACAGAGACTTTAGATTATGCAACAATTTTACATTATTGTTCTGTTCGTCTCTTTAAAAACTATAAATGTCCAAGAAGAGAGGGTACACGTGCAATTCTTTCTACTTACTACTTCAATGTCAAAGCTCTGTCAGTCGCTTTAAAAGCTATTAACGGCAAAATAAAGAAGTTGCATATGAGTAATATTTGAATGGATTGGTTGATATGTGACAGTTTGAATATTCTACAAAACACTAGAAGTCACATTAAGTAATTCTCTAGAGCTCAACCCACCTAGACTCAAGATCTGGCAACAATTCAATGGCAAAGCTCTGTCCGTCGCTTTAAAAGCTATGAACGGCAAAAAAAAAGTTGCACATGAGTAATATTTGAATGGATAGGTTGGTATGTGACAGTTTGAATATTCTAAAAAAACACTAGAAGTCACATTAAGTAATTCTAGACTTGCCAGTTTACTACTGTTAAATATAGCCTTTGTAGAATGTCTATCGAACTACTATTCCAAGCTCAAGCATCAGTAGCCCTTATATTTGGGTAAATTTTCTCCAAAACACAAAGTTACAGTATCCCAATTGAAAAAGTTATTAAAATGTGATATATATTATATAATTTATGCATAATTGATTAAAAAAATTAAGAAGTTAAGAATTGATTAACTTGATTTAAAACTTAGCAATTTTTAGTAAATTACGAGCCGCACTTAACGCTGATAGATGGTCCGACGCTGAAACAAAAACAAATTTTATACTATGTCGATTGTCGATGAAGAAACTTTTGCCGTAAAATAAGAAAGTTCATTAAAATTGTTTTCGAAAAGATATTTGTTTAAGTTTCCACGTTGAGAAAATCAAAATTAACAAAAACACTTACCGGATGATAGCCTCCATAATGTCTCCCATAGCACCAGACATTCCATTCCATTTCTATTATCAAAGTCGGCATTGTATGAGATTATGTAAGTGCACTGAACGATGCTAAGATCAGTGTGCTAAACTTATAAGAAACTATATTTGGCACAGTGTTCCATAGTTCTGAAACAAAGAAAACTACATATGTAGTAATGTATTCAATGGGCCAAAAGATATTGGAGAACGATACTGAAATAAGAATTTCCACTAAGTTTTGTGTTATTATGTTTTGTCCCTCTTTTTAGATGTGGAGGTGTTGAGATGTTGTAGCGTTAGAGACATTCTAAATATGTCTTGTTGCTTTTGAATATACAGCAAACAAAACATATTCTTTAACATCTAACAACTACTTGAAAAATGAACATCTCTGGGAGATTCTTTTAAGTGAACATTACTTGTTGAATAGTAGAAGAAAACTCGACACTCATCGTTGCTATACCATATACACATAGCAATCAACAAGCATCTTTGCTCTTTTCTACCTGGTTTAAGGAACCGAAAAGCTATACGTGAATTTAAAAATAAAAACTAGGCACTTGATATATTACCGAGGCAACAGAAACCTGGTTTAAGGAACCGAAAAGCTATACGTGAATTTAAAAATAAAAACTAGGCACTTGATATATTACCGAGGCAACAGAAACTTAAATTTTTTCCTGTATCGTAAAAATATATTTGTAAATAAACAAAGAGAACTTCTCGTTGAATTACCAAAGTTCAGCGACAAAAGTAAAAGTACATCACGAAAAACTTACCTTTTTTTTAATGCTCCAATCACGCATTTTGCAGGTATCGAAAGTACATTTTTAGGAATCATTGCAGAATATTTTTAACATTGTATTGTGTATTTTTTAGCATCACACGCCAATCTCCAGAAACTGGCAAGCCAAATCGTCATTCAAAAACTTTTCTTTTGGACCTTTCTGAAACAAAAGAATATATATATTTAAAAAAGTTCTTGGCAAAATTTACATATATTCAGATATACAGTGAAAAATTCAGTACTCGATGACTTTGCATAATTCAGAAAAAAAGAAGAGAGTGACAAGAGTTTCGAATGGTCGGAACTCGTACAATACTGCAAAAGTTCTGAACAGTCGGAACTCCGGTACAAAGTGACACGAATTCCGAACGGACGCATTGATATAGTAAGAAGTATGAAGGTTTGTCATCAGTTTGGTGTAATGGGTTTTTTTTTAATACATTTTGTTAACAACTAAAATACGTAATACTAATATTTCTTTAGGTTAGTTCGTTAAGTGAAATATGTTAATATTATTTGATGCTGTATAGTTGATTATGATAGATTAAATACAAATGTAATTGAACAAAAATATACCGAACTAACACATGCATTAATGAAAAGTCTTTCAAAGTGCATGCGCGTTCAGAAACCGTGTTATTAAATACACAGCTCTGACCGTTCAGAACTTTTGCAGTATTGTACGAGTTCCGACCGTTCGGAACTCTTGTCACTCCCAAGAAACAATAATATATATGTAACGGGAAACTAACCTTTGCTTTTTGGCCCTTGTCAGATTTTTGTAGGTAACAAAAGCACATTTTCATGAACTATAGCAAGAGAATATTGCATTATTGTGTGTTCGCAATCACCAGATGGCCAAGAACAATTTATAATTCTGCTTTCGTTCCAGAAACTTCACATGTATGGCAGTTTGTTTTAAAACTGTAAATAACAAGAAAAAATATTAAGTATTTAACAAAATTGTACGAGATCTATGGCAAAAAGTTCAATTAGACTACTCAATAAGTTGCAAAATTCAATGAGACAAGCAAAATACATATCGAGAAACTTACGAGCTAATTACGGGGCCCCGGTCAGGTTTACAAGTATCGAAAATACATTTCCAGGAGCGATAACAACAGATAATTGTATTATTGTGTATTTGCAGTCATCAGATGGCCAAAAAAAATTTATAATTCTGCTTTTGTTCGAGAAAATTGGCATTTTTTTTTTAAACTAGAAATAAATAAAAAAACATTAAGGATTTAATAAAATTATACAAAATACACATAAATACACAGTAAAAACCACAACAAGATTACTCAATAATGATACAATGTTCAATGAGAGAAGCAAAAATGGATAACGAGGAACTTACATGTCTGTACGTTGCTCCGTCTGGTACATGTGGGCATCGAAAGTACATTTTTGGGAGCCATATCATAAGAAGTTTGCATTAGTGTATGTTCGCAATCATCAGAAATCACCTCAGGTGTGTTGTAATAGACATCTTATATACATTTTCAGATAGTTTCGTCAGAAAGATATTCACATTTCCGCTACCTGTCAAAAAATTTGACATAATCACCTGAAATCATATAAAACATATTTAATTGTACTAGAGAAGTATAAATTGTATGAAAGCTTACATGTATGCTCAAAATCTTCAAGTATACGTGCATGATTATGGAATGAAGCGTTAAATTCTTATTTATCGTCTGCTCTTGAAAACTCCTCGTATCGAACAGGGCCCAAAATATATTTTTTAGAAAATTCTTGATAAAAAACCTGTAAATGGTAATCAGTATGAGATATGGGTACATAGTATTTCATTGAAGTACGTTTTTTAATAACATTTTTCACTGAGAGCATCGTCTAGTGTCTGGTCTCTAGCAAACGCTCATAATTTCATAGATAATTTGTTGCCTATCACTCTAAAATATTTTATAAGTTATTTTTCCTTTATAAATATAATAAATAGTTTCAATTATAATTATTTAGTATCGTTTTTCAGTAAAAAATGCTGTACTCACAATTTGTAAATTTCAATGACAGTTGTTGATTTTAGATTGTGTTCAATTTTTATTGGTTCTGAGTAACTCTATTCTCTAAAAATTTTATGTTATTTTTCCTTTATAAATATGATAAATAGTTTCAATTATACCTATTTAGTATTGTTTTTCAGTAAAAAATGCTGTACTCACAATTTGTAAATTTCAATGACAGTTGTTGATTTTAGATTGTGTTCAATTTTTATTGGTTCTGAGTAACTCTATAGATTGTGTTCAATTTTTATTGGTTCTGAGTAACTCTATTCTCTAAAAATTTTATGTTATTTTTCCTTTATAAATATGATAAATAGTTTCAATTATACCTATTTAGTATTGTTTTTCAGTAAAAAATGCTGTACTCACAATTTGTAAATTTCAATGACAGTTGTTGATTTTAGATTGTGTTCAATTTTTATTGGTTCTGAGTAATTCTATTCTACACCCCATTTGTTTTTTTAAATATCTATAAAATGCCCCATAATCACTGAAATATACTCACATTATGCTTAAAACTAAACAAAAATACTAAAGCCCTTCTCTTATAAAGCAGTTTTCAGAAATATTGCTCTGTGCATTCAAAAATTAGGCTAAAAAAATAAGTTTTCTAGCGCATTTCATGGGTACATTTTGTAGGGACAGTTTAAATTCTGGCAGAAACGTTATACTAATTCATATATCTGCTCTATCTCATCATTTTTAATGAATATTTACCTTTTACCCGCGATTGATTTGGAATGAGGGTACTCTTACTCTATCCCAATTTTGGTCCCTATACAGGCAAGGCGTTGTAGTGCGTGATTACTAACGTTATGTTTATGGATAACGGCGCCATAAGCATAGTTTAGGTTTCCTTTTAAATACAAGGAAATATAATAAATACAAAATTTTTACTGGAAATCTTCAGCGTTATGTATCGCCTCAAGCAATATAGTAACGGTAATAAAGCTAGTGCTTTTAACAGAACATTTCCTGCTAAAACATATTTTTTTTATAAATCTTATAAGACCAGTTTGAATTAAATAGGTATATGATGATTCTTTACTACGAAACGTATTATTCTGATTAAGGTTTCATTAACAATATCTAGAATTTTCAAAATATAGCACAGAAGATGACGCCTGTTCTACAAAATATGTGTTCCACAGTTTCAGTTGCAGTTGAACTCCCTCATGCCCTGGCACTCACATCAAGGTAACCTTGTTGTTATTGGCCAGTTGCTTCAGGGATTGTCGACATTACCAGGCAATTTTAGACTCAAAGGTAGGACCTTAGAGCCTTTAGTGCTGCCTGGCTATCGGACAGTTTATAGATCTTTGCCCTTGATGCCTTTATTTAGGCATTCCTGGGCACACAGATCTATAGCATATATTTCTGCCTGGAAGATGGTTAGGGTGTTACCGAGAGCTTTGGATAGCGTACATTTAGGCCCTGCTATGCCTACTCGTACCCCTTCTATGTGTCTGATGCAGTCGTAAGGCACTGAGTGCTGCCTCCTTCCTTACATGCAAATGCAAGGGAAGTAGGCAAGGCGTTGTAGTGCTTGATTACTAACGTTACTCCATTTACGTTTATGGATAACGGCGCCATAAAGATAGTTTAGGTTTCCCTTTAAATACAAGGAAATATAATAAATACAAAATCTTTACTGGAAACCTTCAGCGTTATGTATCGCATCAAGCAATATAATAAAGGTAATTAAGCTAGCGCTTTTAACAGAACGTTTCCCGCCAAAACATGTTTTTTCTTCATAAATCTTATAAGAACAGTTTGAATTAAATAGGTATATGATGATTCTACCTACAAAATGCATTATTCTGATTAAGGTTCCATTAACAATATCTAGAATTTTTAAAATATAGCACAGAAGATGACACAATTTATAACCCCACCTCACAAGTTTTATCTTCGGAATAAGGTATCTAAAAAATCTCTAAACCCGTGAAATTCAACGAAAAAGCTGTTTTTTATGCCCTTAATTAATTGAGTTAAAAGTAGAAACTTATATATGCATTTTTTCCATTTGTACTTTCATAAAAAGATATTACCATAGAGAAGCTTCATCCCAACAATCACACCACAAATTGTAAAATGGTTACTCACCTGCCTTTCCCTCTAAAATCTCTTCTAAGCCGTTTCTTTCTTATGAAAGCTTCATAAATATGTTAAATTATATATAGTACTATTTTTTTATTAAAAGCTATTTATTTTCACTAATTTACAAGTTGAAATTAATTAATTATCAATATTTAAACTCTTAAATTTATGGAGCTAATTCGTTTTTTACTTACTTCAACAAGATGGTACAGTGAAAATGAAATGAAAGATGACGCCAATATTACCCCCACTTCTACCACCTCCAAGATAAAATACAGCTTTATTTCAAAACTTCTAAAATATTTTTCCCCCTCCCTGCACCCCCCGCACTGACAGTTAAATAGACGAGGAAACGGAAGCAATATCCCCCACCCACTTTCCTGCCGCCATTATTTGAAAATATGGATTAAAATTATTGTAATGTGACTTTTTGTCCTCAACTCAGAAGAAATAGGTTATGGAGAAAAGCCGTAAAAGAGAAAGTTGTTTAAAATTAAATTTTCTTCAGAATAAGGCCAGTTAGAACAAATAATTTTCAAGGCATTTCTGTGTTTATTCGGATTTATATTCAAAACATAACCTCTGAATATTTGTTTGACGTAAACGTCACGGACGCGGAGGCTTTTTTCCAATAATTATATTATTTTGTAGATTCGGTGATTTGTTTTTGAAGAGGATAATAATACATATGGTAGAAAACCCAAATAATAGGAAAGAATATTCGTAGAATGCCACAAATAACTTTCAGACAATATTTTCGCCAGATTCTTCGCTAGCGCGGAAATACGCGTATCTTTGTAGGTATGTCAACACATTACTAAAATGACATAAATTGGAAGCTATAGGTTTTGGAGAAAACCGTAACAGGAAATGTTATTGAAAATTTAAGTTTTTTTTTTAAATTAGACAAGCTGAGATAAAAAAATTCAATTTTTTTGTGTGGCAAAATTTTTTATTGAATAATTAAGGTGTGGGAAAATGATTTTTTCGAGTTTTAGAAAAATTATGAATTTTAGAAAAAAAAGTGTTTCTTAAAAGTTGTGCGCCTTGAAAATACCTACAAAATGAGACCTAGTTCATCAAAATCGGTTAATGTGTTTATGAGTCATTGCAAAAAAACACTCTAAAATGGCTGTTTTTACACTCTTTATATTACTTCACCTGTATCTTTTTGTTTGTGTGTTAATAACTTTTGATCTTTTTTTTAACGCTTATTTCTCTGCGATCTGGGGGTTCTGCAGCAATCTAGGGGTGCGCAAATTAAAGTTCATGATTTATACTATCAATATCAAAAAAGAATCAAATGAAGTATTGCTTTTAAATTGTTGAAAACAATAATCAAAGTGAGCATTAATTTTTTTGTTATAAACAAATAGAATATCTCTTTAGTGATGCATGGTATCAAAACAAATTAACCGATTTTGATGAACTAGGTTTCATTTTGTAGGTATTTTCAAGGCGCACAACTTCTAAGGAAAACATTTTTTTCTAATTTAATTGTTAAATTGCATTTTCTTTATTGAGGCTACACTGCAGTGAAATGTATCGATAGAGTTTTGCTTATCATTGTATGCAGTACACATTCTATGCAGTGGTGAGAAATGTTTTATGTTGGTTCTAGTTCTGCTTAATTGAAAAGTTGAATGTTCACGTGCGGTTAGTCTAGGCACATGAAGATTCAACATTCCTAAAATTTCAGAACAATCCGTGGTATAATGCAATAGCTTGTGCAAGAATATAAGCTGCGATTTTTCTCTCCTATCTTGCAGACTATTTAGGGAGAATCTATCCAGCATCGAGGACTACGAGGTATATCCCATCCTTTGAATAAATAAACACCACAGAAATTAGACAATTGAAACAACAATATTTTAGAAACCTTCTTTGAACTATCTCTAAATTCTGGACATGGATTTTGTATGAGGGGCACCAAATGATTGAAGCATACTCTAATCGCGATCTTACAAATGTACTAAAAATCAGCTTTAAAGTGCTGATATTGTTGAGGTCACTAGCATTTCTTAAAATAAACCCTAGTGTTCTTAGGCTATCCAATGTGATACCATTGATGTGATCAATAAACGAGAGCTTCTGATCAAACGTTACTCCTAAATCTCGGAAGGTTGTTGGTCTGTTTATGTTAGTGTCGTTTATGGCATAATCGAAGGTGATCAGATTTGTTCTGGTACTATAGGTCATAACATTACATTTTTCGACATTTATAGGTAGTTTATTTGCAAGGCACCAATTATTTACTTTCAATAAGTCGTTTTGCAGGTTTATACAGTCCTCCATGCTTCTTATGTTACAGTATAGTTTCATGTCATCCGCGTACAGTAGACAGTTTGCATTTAAGTTGCAAGCGATGTCATTAATGAAGATATTGAAGCGTAGAGGGCCCAGGTTGGGCCCTTGAGGAACACCGGATGTTACTAAGACTTCAACAGATCAATAGCCAGAGCATTCAGCATATTGCCTACGATGTGTAAGGTACGATCTAAAAAATTCTAATATACTCATTGAAAAATCATGAATCTGAAGTTTTGCAATGAGAATGCTGTGGTCCAATCTATCGAAGGCCTTAGAAAAATCAGTATATATAACATCAGTTTGAAGGCCTGCGTCTATAAATTCAACTATGAATTGTGTGATACAGAAGAGATTTGTGACAGTTGATCTACCTTTAATAAACCCATGCTTCAATTGACTTAAGCGGTTGTGCATATAGAAATACGTATGTTCATGTAATAGGATTTTGAATACTTATTAAGTTATTGTCTATCGTGATCGGTCTGTAATTTTCGATATTGGCCTGTTCGCCTTTTTTAAAAACGGGTACAATTTTGGACATTAAAGAATATTTTTAACGGTTGAGCTAGGACAGAGGCGCAGTCTCTAATTAGAAATGCTGGAATTTTATCTGGACCGGTGGTAAATTTAGGTTTTAGTTTTTTTAGATTTTTGTAAACATCAGATTCATCGAATTTATTCAGATAGAAATTGTCAGCTGTAATATCATTGTTATGTTCAACATTTAGCGGGTCGGGCAGTATATAAGAATTTTGGAAAAAGTCTGCGAACGCATTAGCAATATTCTGTTGATCCTCAATATTGGCACCGTTATAATGCATCAATGTGGGTATACTAGACATTTTGCTTTTATCATTTATTAATTGCCAAAATTTCTGTGGATTATCACAAATGTTTTCCTCCAGTGCTTTGCAGTATTCTTTATAAGCAGTATCAATTGATTTTTTAATTTGTTTTCTAAGAGATTTAAATTCATTTAGTGACTGAATATCCCCATGTCTTTTGTATTTTTTCCATGCGCGATATTTTGAATTAATATCCTTAATTATTTGAGATGAGAACCATGGAGGATAATCTCTATTATGTTTTTTGGTTTTAGGAACATATGTGTCTAGTACTTCATAAATTTTGTCATAAAATTGCTCACACGCTAAATTGGTATATCTAGCCGATAGCAGCATTGGTTAAGGCTCGAGGTTAATCGAACGGGTATCATGCTGCCGGGTTCGAGCACCGGCACTGGCACAGTCGGAGGATATGGTTGCATGTCCGCGTTTTTCTATGTGTAATCCCCTTCCGCACAAGCCTCTGCCTTCTGGAATTGGGAGTTGTCTAATTTCTGTGGTGTTATTTATTATACAGATACGCATTTTTCCGCTCTAGCGAAAAATCGGGTGAAAATTTTTCATTCTAACATTAAAAAAAAAAACTTTAAATCTTCTCCTTTATAGCTGTCTTTAAAACGTATATCTTCTGAAGTATAAGCATTTTTTGTAAAATTTTGCCAATAGAACATATAGGTAATAATAATTATAACAAACAACTTTATTTTAAGGGCGAAGTTTGTGTATATGACACTCTGCCACTTAGCCCTCTTTCCCATATATATATGCATATATCAATACAGGGTGTCCAGTTTCCCTCGGAAGAATGTGCAAAAACGGCTAACTTAACAAAATTTTCAATGTTTCATCTTTACTACCACGTAAATCATTTTCAATTATACAAGGTGTCACAAAAACGAGTTACACAAGAAAGTATAATCTTTTTAAATAAAATACCTTGTATTTTTTTGGCAACAGTTAAGCTAAATTTCGTTATTTAATACGTAAAGTCACATATCAATAAAACAAAAATTTACAGCCTTGTAACATGAGGGGTGAGGTTCTTGGAGTACAAAAACAAATTCAGGAAGTGGTGAAAGACAGCGTTTACGTATGGTGCTAAGCCCTATATCTTAAATTTATGTATATCAGACAGTTGTGATAATTTGCAAGCCAAAAATTTATTTGGGTTACTAAATCGCTTGGCAACAGTTTTCAGCAAGTCTTATAAGCAAATGGATATTTGATGTGTTACAGTAGCTACAATTCACAAGTCAAAACTAAAAAAAACCTCAAAAAATTCGAGAAACTGGTGGGTGCGAGAAGCCCTGAGTGAATTTTTTCAGGTGATAATTGTCTGTATCATGTTGTATTGTTCGCATTAGAGAAGATAATAGACGGTAAATTCAATGCAAGGACAAGTTTTGAGGCTGAATCTCTTCGTGATAAATTATGTTATGGTGACTATGCAGACTTTTCCAGCGGGCCTTTTAGGGGTCAAAGTCCCACCATCAGGCCTTTGCCTTGCCAATCCGCCCCTGTCCACTGCTAATTATAATATACCCCTTGAAATTGTAATGGATTTTCTTTAGTTCAATATACCCAGAACCAGATTTTATTTTTACTTCATTAGAAAATGACGTAGAAAAGACATTCAAAAAAAATATTATTTAAAGTATTTGAAAAAATGTATCTTATTTTATCATAATAGCATCTGCAAAATAAATAGCAACATAGTTTGTCGTGTTTGGAAAAACACTAGTTAGTACTTCATAAATCTGTGAAAGCTGCTATTGTTTAAAGAATTACCATCAGCGAAAAATATACTCAATATGCATCCTTGCTTTACTATAAAAAAAAATTACCATATCAGTTAAAAAGTATACAGTTTTAACAAGAAGTATTGTATTTAATAATTTAGTTGAACGTACACCTTTTTTTGTTTGATTATTTAAACCTTTTTTGTATAACTTTAACCCACAATTGCTGTAATACCTACCTATATTGCACCTTACAATATGATTCCACTGTGGCTGCAAGGAGAGAGATCCTATATAGGAAAATATTTATTATTTTTTACTATAACAATTTTATTCAGTGCAAATAAGTAGTGCCTTATGAAAAGGACCCAAATCTTCGATATGATTTGTACACATGTCCATAATAAGCGAAAAAGGGGCTTAAAAATAAAACAAACTTCACCTTTCTAATGCAACTCCTTGTTTTTATAAAATTTTGTGATTTAAGATGTACCGATTATCGACAAAATAAGCGCTAAACTTTTAGCAGCTGCAAAAGCATTTCTTTACTCAATATTATTTACAAAATTGTGGTTTTAAAAGAATTATGAAATACATAAAGCTTTTGAGATACAGGTGGGTCAATAGAGCGTGCGATTTCGATCATTCGGGCTAGAATTAAAAAAATAAAGAATACAGGTAAAGTACATAAAAACAGGAGGGGCGGTACCACAGTAGTGCTTAGCGCGTCTAGTTTTCACTCTGAGCATACCTAGCGAAATGAGTTTGAGCCCCACCTACTGCCAAGTAATTTTTAATTATGAATTACCCCCCAAGAAGCGGTTCGGATCCCACTATAAACTGTAGGGCCCCGTCTTCTTTATTCAAACAAGTCTAGGCTTAAGAGGATCATTCAAGTGATCTGGGAGGTGGTAAAAGCATTTGTAACATTTAATAATAATAATAATAATAATAAACGTCTTTATTACACTAAGATACAGGTATAACATACACAGTAACTTGAATAAAGGGCGAAGTTTAGCTAGTATATCTAGCTATTCTTACACTTAACCCGAAAGAAAAAAAAATGTAACAAAATTTTTACAAAAGTAAAGAATAAAAAATAAATAGTAAGTAGTAGGAAAAAAGTAATATAGGAAATCGTTACATGTCCATGAATATTTCATAGCAAATTCCTTATTGAGAACTAATGCCATGGATACAAAATAAATAAATAAATAAATTAACAATATATAAAAAACTGATAACAAGACAACAGTAGAAAAAAAGAGTGACAAAAACAATAGAATTTTGTATTACAACTACGCATTTAAAGAATTAAACAAATGCCTTAATTCAATTAACTTGAACATTGTCTTTAATCGAAGCTAAATACGTTGCTCATTTAACAAGATCTTTTTTAATTTTATCTTAAAAGTACTAACTGATAGATTTTTCATTTCATCTGGCAATTTATTATAAAGATTAGCAGCACAATAAGAAAAACTTTTTTTGAACAATGCAGATTTATGTCTTGGAATGTGCAGTATATGAGGAGATCTAATATTCCTTGAATGAATAGTGGATCTGGGCTTAAGTCGGTCAAAAAGATAGGGAGGAGTGCGGGATAAAATTATTCTATGAACATAAAGAAGAAAATGTAACTTCCTGCGGGTTTCCATGTTTAACCAGTTAAGACTACTGAATATATGCGATATGTGATCGTATTTTCTCAGGCCATAGATAAATCTACAGCACGAATTTTGCAACCTTTGAATGCGTAATTTACCAACACTATTTATACAGTTACCATACACAACGTCACAGTAGTTAAAGACAGACAATACTAAAGATTCACTCAGCTTCTTCTTTAGGTCCAACTCCAAAATATGTCTACTGGCGTACAGTAGCTTTAACGCACCATAGGCCTTAGATATCATAGAGCTAACATGCTGAGAAAATTTTAAATTACTATCAACATAGAGACCTAGATTTTTCGCACCATTCTCAGGCGTTAAAAGTTTGTCATCAATTTTTATTTCAAAATTGTCCAGGTTTCTGTTTGAGCCAAATAATACAAGTTTACATTTGCTTGGATTTAATTTTAGATTATGCTGTAGGGACTCAGTTTTTAAAATATTAAGGTCGTGATTGAGTTGTCTCTGGGCAGCGGCCGAGTCTCGGTGCGAAAAACTTAAGTAAACCTGAGTATCATCAGCATATGCCTGAATTTTACACGTATTTGCAGAGCGTAATATGTCAGTGGTGTATATAGAAAACAATAAAGGCCCCAGAACTGACCCCTGAGGTACGCCCGATAGAACTGAAATACTATCTGAACAGACATTATCAAATACAACCTTTTGGGTCCGATTGGCTAGATATGATTTAATGAAGGAAACCGATAGCTCAGAAAGACCATAGTACTGCAATTTTGCACACAAGAGACAATGACTGATAGTGTCGAATGCTTTCGAAAAGTCAAGCATAACAACAGCAGTTATATTTTTATTATCTATGTCTGAAAAAATGTCATCAGTCACTCTTGACAATGCAGTAGCAGTGCTGTGGCCTTTTCTAAATCCCGACTGATATTGGTCAATTATATTGAAATCACAAACATATTTGTATAGTTGCTGGTACACTACTTTCTCCAAAATTTTTGATATTATAGGAAAAATGCTAATTGGTCGCAAATCAGACACAGACTGCACATTATTAGTCTTAGGCAATGGTATGATACGAGCTTCTTTCCATGAATCAGGGAAGTAACCCTTCTCCAGACAACAATTAATAATATGAGTTATAAATACATCAATATGTGGACTACAATATTTAACCATATTGAGAGAAATACCATCTGATCCTGTTGCATTGGATTTTAATTCATTTAAAAAATTATTGACGCTTTCAACATCAGTAAATTGAAAAGACAAATTACTATCAGTGAAATTGTTATCTGCATAATAATTAATTTTATTAAGATTATCATCCCTTTCAAACGATGAGGCAAAAAAGGTATTCATTTCAGAAGGCGTAGACAAACCATTAGGTATTACATTAATCTTGGTTTTACTTATATTAAAATTTTTCAAAACTGTCCATGTATTTTTAACATTGCCTTGGTCACAAATACTATTAATGTATATTTTCTTTTCTTTACGAGTGGCAGTGAGAGTACGATTTCTAAGATTTTTATACGTGACAAGGTCTGCAGGATTATTTGTTCTTTTAAATTTTTCGTAAGCTTTATCTCGTTTCTTAATCAAGGCAAGTAAATCATCAGACAACCAAGGTGATTTAGGCTTATTTACCCTTACTTCTTTTAAAGGAGCGTGAAGATTAAAGATATTTATAATATAGGTGTTAAGTAATTGAACTTTTGCATCTATATCATCACACCTAAATATATTATGAAAAGGCATATTCACAAGATCTGCATAAAATAAATCAAAATTAAAATTATGGAAGTTTCGAAATTTTACTATCTTTTGTTTAAGTTTAATGTGTTTCATTTTTAACTCACAAAAAACCAGTCTGTGGTCAGATATATCATCGCAATTAATCGTTCCGCTGTTACTTACTAGATCTTTATCAGAAATAAAAATTGGGTCTAGTAGAGTACCAGTACCATTACCCGCGATTCTGGTGGGTTCATTAATTATCTGTGCGAAGTTATATGCTTCTAGAGTTTGCGAAAGTAAATTATCTAAGTTAAATAAGTTAACGTTCAGATCTCCTAGACATATAACATTGTCTACTGTAGGAACTATGATAGATAATAGCTGTTCAATATATTCAATTCCATCACGGAGGTTGGTATTAGGCGGACGATAAATAATACCTACTGCTGTAGTTTTCGTGTGGATTCGAAGTTTCAACCACAGGCTTTCAATTGAACTGTTATTCTGTATGTCTACGTTTATCACCTGAGTATTGATATGATCATTTACGTACGCCCCCACACCTCCCCCTCTAGTCGACCGATCTCGTCTAAAAAGTGTATATCCATGTATATTTATTACATTTGAATTTAAATCTTCCGTTAACCACGTCTCCGTGACACCTACTAAGTCAAATTTATTAGCAATTACTACGTTGTTAAACTCGTTGAAGCTACTGATCAGAGATCTTACGTTTAAATGAGCAATGTTAATTTTATCGAACATATTTGTTATTGCATATAATTGAGAAGAGAGATGAGAAAAAAAAAAAATGATTATGAAATTACAATTATGTATATTTATGAATTAATATTTTGCTGTTTCTGTCTTGTAACCCGGTCGTAAGGCTCCTTAGTTGTTGAGTTATTCCTTTGTGACTTCTTTTCTCGATCCTTATTTATCTTATCCAGCAGATTGTTCTTTTTAGTCACTTTTTCTTTTAAAGTAGTTGGTGTATGCTTCGGTGTAAGTTCTTGCGATACTGTTTTCGGTTCAAAATCAAAGGACTTATTTTGAATTTGTTGCGGGGTAGGTGGGGCACTGTAGGATTTACTTTGGACCTCAACACTCTCAACTTGTTCTTCCGGTTTATTTAAATTCATGAGTTTAAGTTGGCCGAGTGTGTATACCTCATCGTTAATCTGTAGTGTTTTACCTTTTATTTTTGCGTGATAATTTTTTGACTATAACTGTACATTATTTTTGAATATGCAACGTGAACCAAGACGATTGTACAGGACCAAGTGCCATTTTTTAAAATGGAATGCTATAAATATCAGTACATTTTTAGATGCCTCTATCTAGACTTATTTCACTCCTATATTATTATTGACTATCTCCCAACCATTTGGATGTGTTGATTCTTTTGTTGAAATAATACCATCTGCAGATGCATTTTGAAAAAATCACTAGTCACCATTATGAATTTTAAGAAAAAAAATTGTGAATACCAGTTACGAGATATCTCTATAAAGCTCTACTCTGCTGAAGCTGACATCTAACAACTATTTGAAAATGAACATCTTTGGGAGACTTTTTTAAGTGAACGTTACTCGTTGAATAATAGAAGAAAGCTCGACACTCATCGTTGCTATACCATATACACATAGCAATCAACAAGCATCTTTGCTCTTCTCCACCTGGTTTAAGGAAAAGCTATACGTGAATTTAAAAATAAAAACTAGGCACTGGATATAATACCGAGGCAACATTTATCACAACAAGAAACTTAAATTTTTTTCTATCTCGTAAAAATATATTTGTA
The DNA here is from genome assembly GCA_963675555.1 of Leptura quadrifasciata. Classification (NCBI taxonomy): domain Eukaryota; kingdom Metazoa; phylum Arthropoda; class Insecta; order Coleoptera; family Cerambycidae; genus Leptura; species Leptura quadrifasciata. The sequence continues at coordinate 52,362,048 of OY776682.1, read as the reverse complement.
AATAAACAAAGAGAACTTTTCATTGAATTACCAAAGTTCAGCGAGAAAAGTAAAAGTACATGACGAAAAACTTACCTTTTTTTTAATGCTCCAATCACGCAGTTTGCAGGTATCAAAAGTACATTTTTAGGAGTCATTGCAGAAGATTTTTAACACTGTGTTGTATGTTTTTTAGCATCACACGACAACCTCCAGAAACTGGCAAACCAAATCGTCATTTAAAAAGTTCTTGGCAAAATTTATATATATTCAGATATACAGTAAAAAATTCAGTACTTGATGACTTTGCATAATTCACTGAAAAAAAGAAGAGAGTGACAAGAGTTCCGAATGGTCGGAACTCGTACAATACTGCAAAAGTTCTGAACGGTCGGAACCCTGGTACAAAGTGACAAGAGTTCCGAACGGTCAGAACTTTTGCAGTATTGTACGAGTTCCGAACGGACGTATTGATATAATAATAATAATAATAATAATTTATTGCACTTATTACAAACAGACATAACAGTTGCATAAGCCAGTCAACAGAGAGATATACAGAGTATATAAATAAAATTGAATAAAGTAAAACATGCATCTATAATCTATATGCTAAAAGTTAAAATAAAAAAAAAAATAAAAATACATCGTTAAAAATCACAACTAATAAAAACACATAAATGTAAAGAGACTATATCACTATTGCTGACCAATTCTATTATTTAAGAACTCATTAACAGTGTAAGATTCTAATTCACAGAGAAATGATAAAAGAAGTTTTTTTACTTTAATGAATAGTTCGTTGACTTTTAGATAATTTGGAAGATGGTTGTAGAGTTTTATACAGGCATATAATGGACTAGATTCAGTTAAAGAGAGCCTATGGTTAAGGTAGGTGTACCAGTCCCCATGTCTAGTGTTATGCATCGGGTTCATTAAGTACATATGGAAATTATCTCTATTATTATATAGTAATTTAATACATTCGTATATATACAAACCACTAAGGGTCAGTAAACCTGCAGCCCTAAAATGCCCTCGGCATGACTCTCTAGGCGGCAATTTTCTTACAATTCGAATTGCTCTTTTTTGTATTTTGAATGTGCTATCACTATTAGTGCTGTTGCCCCAGAGTATTATCCCATAGCGAATATGAGAATAAAAATTTGAATAATAAAATGTTTTAGCTATATTATAGTTAGCATATTTAGCTAGTATTCTCAATCCATAGCAGGTTCTACTTAATTTTGCATTTATATATTGGATATGTTCTTTGTAGCATAGTGTTTCGTCTAAGTATACACCTAGGCACTTCATCTGCTTTGAGAAGACAATTTTATGAGTGTTATAGTAAGAAGTATGAAGGTTCGTCATCAGTTTGGTGTAGTGGTTTTTTTTTTACTACATTTTGTTAACAACTATAATACATAATACTAATATTTCTTTAGCTTAGTTCGTTAAGTCAAATATGTTAATATTATTTGATGATGTATAGTTGATTATAATAGATCAAATACAAATGTAATTGAACAAATATATACTGAACTAACACATGCATTAATGAAAAGTCTTCCAAAGTGCATGCGCGTTCAGAACTTTTGCAGTATTGTACGAGTTCCGACCGTTTGGAACTCTTGTCACTCCCAAAAAAGAATAATATATATATATATAACAGGAAACTAACCTTTGCTTTTTGGGCCCTTGTCAGATTTTTGTAGGTAACAAAAGTACATTTTCATGAGCTATAGCAAGAGAATATTGCATTATTATGTGTTCACAATCACCAGATGGCCAAGAACAATTTATAATTCTGCTTTCGTTCCAGAAACTTCACAGTTTGTTTTAAAACTGTAAATAACAAGAAGAAATATTAAGTATTTAACAAAATTGTACGAGATCTATGGCAAAAAGTTCAATTAGACTACTCAATAAGTTGCAAAATTCAATGAGACAAGCAAAATACATATCGAGAAACTTACGAGCTATTACGCGGCCCCGTCAGGTGTTTACAAGTATCGAATGTACATTTCCAGGAGCCATAACAACAGATAATTGTATTATTGTGTATTTGCAGTCATCAGATGGCCAAAAAAATCTATAATTCTGCTTTGGTTCGAGAAAGTTGGCAATTTTTTTTTTGAAACTAGAAATAAATAAAAAAACATTAAGGATTTAATAAACTTATACAAAATACACAATAAAAAGCACAACAGGATTACTCAATAATGATACAATATTCAATGAGAGAAGCAAAAATAACGAGGAACTTACATGTCTCTATGTTGCTCCGTCTGGTACATGTGGGCATTGAAAGTATATTTTTGGGAGCCATATCATAAGAAGATTGCATTAGTTTGTGTTCGCAATCATCAGAAATCACCTCAGGTGTGTTGTAATAGACATCTTATATACATTTTCAGATAGTTTCATCAGAAAGATATTCACATTTCCGCTACCTGTCAATGACATAGTCACCTGAAATCGTATGAAACATATTTAATTGTACTATAGAAGTATAAATTGTATGAAAGCTTACATGTATGTTCAAAATATTCAAGTATACGTGCATGATTATGGAATGAAACGTTAAATTCTTATTTATCGTCTGCTCTTGGAAACTCCTCGTATCAAACAGGGCCCAAAATGTATTTTTTAGAAAATTCTTGATAAAAGACCTGTAAATGGTAATGAATATAAGATATGGGTGCATAGTATTTCATTGAAGTACGTTTTTTAATAACATTTTTCACTGAAAGCATCGTCTAGTGTCGGGTCTCTACAAACGCTCGTAATTTCATAAATAATTTGTTGCCTATCACTCTAAACCATTTTACAAATTATTTTTCCTTTATAAATATGATAAATAGTTTGAATTATACCTATTTAGTATTGTTTTTCAGTAAAAAATGCTGTACTCACAATTTGTAAATTTCAATGACAGTTGTTGACTTTAGATTGTGTTCAATTTTTATCGGTTCTGAGTAACTCTATTCTACACCCCATGTATATTTCTTTAAACATCTATAAAATGCCCTATAGTCATATTATGCTTAAAATTAAACAAAAATACTAAAGCCCTTCTCTTATAAAGCAGTTTTCAGAAGTATTGCTCTGTGCATTCAAAAATTAGGTTAAAACAATAAGTTTTCTAGTGCATTTCATGGGTAGATTTTGTGGTTTTTTTTATTATTTTGCCGGTGTGATTGTTGATGGTATGGTATTTATCATTTACTAGAGTCCGTTGGGCTTAGGTCACCGGTAACCTTACGAAACTAAAGCATTACTACACTCAAAATAATATTAACCTGTTAAAATGGAGTGCTGCCTAGCTATCTGATAGTATATAGATCTTTGCTCTTCGGGTGCCTTTATTTAGGCATTCCTTGGCACACAGATCTATAGCATAAATTTCCGCCTGGAAGATGGTTCGGGTGTTACCGAGGGCTTTGGTTAGCACACATTTAGGCCCTGCTATGCCCACTCCTACCCCTTCAGCCATCTTAGATCCATCTGTATACCAGAGTTCCAATCGCAATACAAAATCTTTACTGGAAACCTTCAGCGTTATGTATCGTATCAAGCAATATAGTAACGGTAATAAAGCTAGTGCTTTTAACAGAACATTTCCCACCAAAACATATTTTTTTTTTATAAATCTTATAAGATCAGTTTGAATTAAATAGGTATATGATGATTCTTTACTACAAAATGCATTATTTTGCCCATATTCTTGAGATATCTCAAGGGGCAGTGGCCAGTTAGAAGGCCTGTAATTAGCCTTAATTTGGACTTTCCAAGTTCGGGAAGCCTTGTGGGCATTCCTTGTCGAATAAGTTATACATTTTTTCGCCTGTCTTTGGCATGGAGCATTCCTCCAGTAAGACTTTTTCTGGTATTTATCCCATTCTTGGATCTCCTCCGCTATGTGTCCCTTGACCAGGCCACAAGACGGTTTGGGTCCAATGAATGGTGCTTCAGCTCCATTTTTTGCAAGACTGTCAGCAAGTTCGTTTCCTTGAACTCCCTCATGCCCTGGCACTCACATCAAGGTAACCTTGTTGTTATTGGCCAGTTGCTTCGGGGATTGTCGACATTTCCAGGCAATTTTAGACTCAAAGGTAGGATCTTAGAGCCTTTAGTGCTGCCTGGCTATCTGACAGTATATAGATCTTTGGCCGTGATGCCTTTATTTAGGCATTCCTGGGCACACAGATCTATAGCATATATTTCTGCCTGGAAGATGGTTAGGGTGTTACCGAGGGCTTCAGATAGCGTATATTTAGGCCCCGCTACGCCTACTCGTACCCCTTCAGCCATCTCAGATCCATCTATATACCAGGTGAGTGACTCTTGTTCTAATTGCAGTGTCTCTATCTTACTCGTCTGACGACTTTCAATTAGCACGTCAAACGGGCAGTCAAAGTCTTGTTTGATTGGCATTGAGTCAATGGGTTTGGTCATGGACTTCAAATGGATTAACTCCAGAATCCTTAAGTGACCAACCAGATTGCCTAGTTTAGTGTCTGGTGCAGTTGTAAGGCACTGAGTGCTGCCTCCTTCCTTACATGCAAGTGCAAGGGAAGTACGTCAAGCATAGCCTCTGTAGCTGCTGTGGGACACAAGTGCATTGCTCCTGTAGTCCCTATACAGGCAAGGCGTTGTAGTGCATGATTACTAACGTTACTCTATTTATGTTTATGGCTAACGGTGCCATAAACATAGTTTAGGTTTCCCTTTAAATACAAGGAAATATAATAAATACAAAATCTTTACTGGAAACCTTCAGCGTTATGTATCACATCAAGCAATATAATATAATAAAGGTAATAAAGCTAGCGCTTTTAACAGAACGTTTCCCGCCAAAACATGTTTTTTCTTCATAAATCTTATAAAAACAGTTTGAATTAAATAGGTATATGATGATTCTATCTACAAAATGCATTATTCTGATTAAGGTTTCATTAACAATATCTAAAATTTTTAAAATATAGCACAAAAGATGACGCAATTTATAACCCCACCTCACAAGTTTTATCTTAAGGAATAAGGTATCTAAAAATCTCTAAAATTAAAAAAAAGCTATTTTTTGTGTTTGTGTGTAATTAATTCGAGTTACAAGTAGAAACTTATATATATTAATTTTTTTCCATTTGTACTTTCATAAAAAGATATTACCATAAAGAACCTTCATCCCCAACAGTCAAACCACAAATTGCAAAATAGTTACTCACATGCCTTTCCCTCTAAAATCTCTTCTAAGCCGTTTCTTTCTGATGAAAGCTTCATAAATATGTTAAATTATATATAGTACTATTTTTTTATTAAAAGCTATTTATTTTCACTAATTTACAAGTTGAAATTAATTAATTATCAATATTTAAACTCTTAAATTTATGGAGCTAATTCGTTTTTTACTTACTTCAACAAGATGGTACAGTGAAAATGAAATGAAAGATGACGCCAATATTACCCCCACCTCCAAGATAAAACACAGCTTTATTTCAAAACTTCTAAAATATGTTTCCCCCTCCCTGCACCCCCCGCACTGACAGTTAAATAGACGAGGAAACGGAAGCAATATCCCCCACCCACTTTCCTGCCGCCATTATTTGAAAATATGGATTAAAATTATTGTAATGTGACTTTTTGTCCTCAACTCATAAGAAATAGGTTATGGAGAAAAGCCGTAAAAAAGAAAGTTGTTTAAAATTAAATTTTCTTCGGAATAAGGCCAGTTAGAACAAATAATTTTCAAGGCATTTCTGTGTTTATTCGGATTTATATTCAAAACATAACCTCTGAATATTTCTTTGACGTAAACGTCACGGACACAGAGGCTTTTTCCCAATAATTCTATTATTTTGTAGATTCGGTGATTTGTTTTTGAAGAAGATAATAATACATGTGGTAGAAAACCCAAATAATAGGAAAGAATATTCGTAAAATGCCACAAATAACTTTCAGACAATATTTTTGCCCGATTTTCCGCTAGAGCGGAAATACGCGTATCTTTGTATGTATGTCAACACATTACTAAAATGACATAAATTGGAAGCTATATTTTTCGGAGAAAATCGTATCAGGAAAGGTTATTGAAAATTTAAGTTTTTTTTTTAAATTAGAAAGCTGAGATAAAAAGAATCAATTTTTTTGTGTGGCAAAATTTTTATTGAACAACTAAGATGTGGGAAAATGATTTTTTCGAGTTTTAGAAAAAACTATGAATTATTAGAAAAAAAGTGTTTCCTAAAAGTTGTGCGCCTTGAAAATACCTACAAAATGAGACCCTAGTTCATCAAAATCGGTTAATGTGTTTATGAGTCATTGCAAAAAAACACTCTAAAATGGCTGTTTTTACACTCTTTATATTACTTCACCTGTATCTTTTTGTTTGTGTGTTAATAACTTTTGACCTTTTTTTTAACGCTTATTTCTCTGCGATCTGGGGGTTCTGCAGCAATCTAGGGGTGCGCAAATTAAAGTTCATGATTTATACTATCAATATCAAAAAAGAATCAAAGTGAGCATTAATTTTTTTGTTATAAACAAATAGAATATCTCTTTGGTGATGCATGGTATCGAAACAAATTAACCGATTTTGATGAACTAGGTTTCATTTTGTAGGTATTTTCAAGGCGCACAACTTCTAAGGAAAACATTTTTTTCTAATTTAATTGTTAAATTGCATTTTCTTTATTGAGGCTACACTGCAGTGAAATGTATCGATAGAGTTTTGCTTATCATTGTATGCAGTACACATTCTATGCAGTGGTGAGAAATGTTTTATATTGGTTCTAGTTCTGCTTAATTGAAAAGTTGAATGTTCACGTGCAGTTAGTCTAGGCACATGAAGATTCAACATTCCTAAAATTTCAGAACAATCCATGGTATAATGCAAGCTTGTGCAAGAATATAAGCTGCGATTTTTCTCTCCTATCTTGCAGACTATTTGGGGAGAATCTGTCCAGCATCGAGGACTACGAGGTATATCCCATCCTCTTTGAATAAATAAATAAAGAAACACCACAGAAATTAGACAATTGAAACAACAATATTTTAGAAACCTTCTTTGAACTATCTCTAAATTCTGGACATGGATTTTGTATGAGGGGCACCAAATGATTGAAGCATACTCTAATCGCGATCTTACAAATGTACTAAAAATCAGCTTTAAAGTGCTGATATTGTTGAAGTCACTAGCATTTCTTAAAATAAACCCTAGTGTTCTTAGGCTATCCAATGTGATACCATTGATGTGATCAATAAACGAGAGCTTCTGATCAAACGTTACTCCTAAATCTTGGAAGGTTGTTGGTCTGTTTATGTTAGTGTCGTTTATGGCATAATCGAAGGTGATCAGATTTGTTCTGGTACTATAGGTCATAACATTACATTTTTCGACATTTATAGGTAGTTTATTTGCAAGGCACCAATTATTTACTTTCAATAAGTCGTTTTGCAGGTTTATACAGTCCTCCATGCTTCCTATGTTACAGTATAGTTTCATGTCATCCGCGTACAGTAGACAGTTTGCATTTAAGTTGCAAGCGATGTCATTAATGAAGATATTGAAGAGTAGAGGGCCCAGGTTGGGCCCTTGAGGAACACCGGATGTTACTAAGACTTCGACAGATCAATAGCCAGAGCATTCAGCATATTGCCTACGATGTGTAAGGTATGATCTAAAAAATTCTAATATACTCATAAAACCATGAATCTGAAGTTTTGCAATGAGAATGCTGTGGTCCAATCTATCGAAGGCCTCAGAAAAATCAGTATATATAACATCAGTTTGAAGGCCTGCGTCTATAAATTCAGCTATGAATTGTGTGATACAGAAGAGATTTGTGACAGTTGATCTACCTTAAATAAACCCATGCTTTAATTGACTTAAGCGGTTGTGCATATAGAAATACGTATGTTCATGTAATAGGATTTTGAATACTTATTAAGTTATTGTCTATCGTGATCGGTCTGTAATTTTCGATATTGGCCTGTTCGCCTTTTTTAAAAACGGGTACAATTTTGGACATTTTCCATATATTTGGAAATGTTGTAGTTTCAATGGCAAGATTAAAGAATATTTTTAACGGTTGAGCTAGAACAGAGGCGCAGTCTCTAATTAGAAACGCTGGTATTTTATCTGGACCGGTGGTAAATTTAGGTTTTAGTTTTTTTAGACTTTTGTAAACATCAGATTCATCGAATTTATTCAGATAGAAATTGTCAGCTGTAATATCATTGTTATGTTCAACATTTAGTGGGTCAGGCAGTATATAAGGATTTTGGAAAAAGTCTGCGAACGAATTATCAATATTCTGTCGATCCTCAATATTGGCACCATTATAATGCATCGATGTGGGTATACTGGACATTTTTCTTTTATTATTTATGAATTGTCATAATCTCTGTGGATTATCACAAATGTTTTCCTCCAGTGCTTTGCAGTATTCTTTATAACCAGTATCAACTGATTTTCTAATTTGTTTTCTAAGAGATTTAAATTCATTTAGTGACTGAATATCCCCATGTGTTTTGTATTTTTTCCATGCGCGATGTTTTGAATCAATATCTTTAATTACTTGAGATGAGAACCATGGAGGATAATTTCTACTATGTTTTTTTGGTTTTGGGAACATATGTGTCTAGTACTTCATAAATTTTGTCATAAAATTGCTCACACACTAAATTAGTATATCTAGCCGATAGCAGTGTTGGTTAAGGCTCGAGGTTAATCGAACGGATATCACGCTGCCGGGTTCGAGCTCCGGCACTGGCACTGTCGGAGGATATGGTTGCATGTCCGAGTTTTTCTATGTGTAATCCCCTTCCGCACAAGCCTCTGCCTTCTGGAACTGGGAGTTGTCTAATTTCTGTGGTGTTATTTATTATACAGATACGCATTTTTCCGCTCTAGCGAAATTTTGAAAAAAAAAAATTTAAACCTCTTTTACAGCTGTTCCGTAAAACCTATGTCTTCTGTAGTATAAGCATTTTTTGTAAAATTTTGCCAAGAAACATATAGGTAATAATAATTATAACAAACAACTTTATTTTACGGGCGAAGTTTGTGTATATGACACTCTGCCACTTAGCCCTCTTTCCCTTATATATATATATGCATATATCAATACAGGGTGTCCAGTTTCCCTCGGAAGAATGTGCAAAAACGGCTAATTTAACAAAACTTTCAATGTCTCATCTTTACTACAACGTAAATTATTTTCAGTTGTACAAGGTGTCACAAAAACGAGTTACACAAGAAAGTATAATTTTTTTAAATGAAATACCCTGTATTTTTTTGGCCGCAGTTAAGCTAAATTTCGTTATTTAATACGTAAAGTCACATATCAATAAAACAAAAATTTACAGCCTGGTAACATGAGGGGTGAGGTTCTTAGAGTACAAAAACAAATTCGGAAAGTAGTGAAAGACAGCGTTTACATATGGTGCTAAGCCCATATCTTACATTTATGTATATCAGACAGTTGTGATAATTTGCAAGCCAAAAATTTATTTGGGTTACTAAATCACTTGGCAAAAGTTTTCAGCAAGTCTTATAAGCAAATGGATATTTGATGTGTTACAGTAGCTAAAATTCACAAGTCAAAACTAAAAAAACCTCAAAAAATTCGAGAAACTGGTGGGTGTGAGAAGCCCGGAGTGGATTTTTCAGGTGACAATTGTCTGTATCATGTTGTATTGTTCGCATTAGAGAAAATAATAGAAGGTAAATTCGATGCAAGGATAAGTTCTGAGGCTGAATCTCTTCGTAACAAATTACTAGAGTACAAGAGACTATTTTAACAAAATTCTTAAAGTTTTTGGTCCTACTTTCAAGTATCTACAGACAAAAAACTTGAATTTGGTCTCGGTGTTGTGACCGATCCTCACAGTTTCATACCATCTATAAATTCCAAACTAAAAGCTATAAATATAGACATTTCTATAAAAGAGAAACTGTCAACAAAGACACGCATAGCCAAAAGGAAACAGATGGACGGTGAACAATGCAGTGACCAAAGACCTAAGGACCCAACGGATGTGTTCCGTGTTGATGCTTTTACAGTTATTAAAAATTCAATCAGGATCGCTCTAACTGAACGATTTTCTAAAAATGAGGAATTAATTGCATGTTTGCAATATGTCGATCTACGACATTTTTCTAAATTTGAGATACAGTGACCCCCGATAGAAATACAGCTTTCAAAACTGGCCACCTTAGCTAGAGTAAAAATGTCGCTGCTACGCAACGTATTACTACAATTTGCTAAAGTGTTTCCAACATTGTCACACAATTCAAATACAAGAAATGACTTAATGAGGACTATGATGAAGAAATGGATATGTCAGAAAATGAACTTGACTCAGAATCAGAAAAGGAGCTTGAAACTTGAAGCAAAACCTGAAAAAAAGTCTAGAAAATGCAAGTAGACGAAGAAATGAAATAACTGCCTGGTTTGTTGTTACATTTTTTTATACTCATTACCCATACAAAATGCAATCAGTAGCATTAACAAATTTATATTTAACCTATGAGTATGTGTTAACGCTTAGCTGCATCCAGGTTTCTTGTGAAAAAGCCCTAAGTAAATTGAAAATAATCAAGTCCAGCCCTTTCTCAAGACTTGTTAAAAGTCTTCATGATTATGAGCGTTGAGAGATCTCGTCAAATCTATAGATTTTTTATTATATTTTGAATAAAATGAATAATTCATCTGCGCTTCTCGGTAATATTAATACTAATATATTTACATATTTACATAGATATTTACATATTTATGTATTAAAATGGCAATTAAATTTTTGATACTAGACTCCTGTATTATGCTGTTTTCTGTATTTTTCTATTGATGTTATGGTGACTATTCAGATTTTTCCAGTGGGCCTTTTAGGGGTCAAAGTCCCACCAGGCCTTTGCTTTGCCAATCCGCCCCTGTCCACTGCTAACTATAACCTCTTGAAATCGTAATGAATTTTCTTCAGTTCAGTATACCCAGAACCAGATTTTATTTTTACTTCATTAGAAAACGACATAGAAAAGACATTCAAAAAAATATTATTTAAAGAATTTGAATTTTTATTTTATCATAATAGGATCTGCAAAGTAAATAGCAACATAGTTTGTCGCGTTTGGAAAAACACTAGTTAGTGCTTCATAAATCTGTGAAAGCTGTTATTGTTTAAAGAATTGCTATCAGTGAAAAATATACTCAATATACATCCTTGCTTTGTTATCAAAGAAACTTACCATGTTAATTAAAAAGTATACAGTTTTAACAAGAAGTATTGTATTTAATAATTTAGTTGAACATACACCTTTTTTTGTTTGATTATTTAAACCTTTATTGTATAACTTTAACCCACAATTGCTGTAATACCTGCCTATATTGCACCTCACAATATGATTCCACCGTCGCTGCAAGGAGAGAGATCCTATATAGGAAAATATTTATTGTTTTTTACAACAACAATTTTATTTAGTGCAAATAAGTACTGCCTTATGAAAAGGATTTGTACACATGTCCATAATAAGGGAAAAAGGGGCTTAAAAATAAAAAAAAATTTACCCTTCTAATGCAACTCCTTGTTTTTATAAAATTTTGTGATTTAAGCTGTACCCCTTATGGACAAAATAAGCGCTAAATTTTTAGCATCTGCAACAGCATTTCTTTACTCAATATTATTTGCAAAATTGTGGCTTTAAAAGAATTATGAAATACATAAAGCTTTTGATATCCAGGTGGGTCAATAGAGCGTGCGAATTCGATAGTTCGGGCTAGAATTAAAAAAAATAAAGAATACAGGTAAAGTACATAAAGAAAGGGGGGACGGTACCACAGTAGTGGTTAGCGCATCTAGCTTTCACTCTGAGCATACCTAGCGAAATGAGCCCCACCTACTGCAAAGTAATTTTTAATTATAAATTACCCCCAAGAAGTGGTTCGGATCCCACTATAAACTGTAGGGCCCCATTTCTTTTAAACAAGTCTAGGCTTAAGAGGGTCATTCAAGTGATCTGGAAGGTGGTAAAAACATTTATAACATTTACAAGTCTATAACTGGACATTATGTTTGAATATACAACGTGAACCAAGACGATTGTACAGGACCAAGTGCCATTTTTTAAAATGGAATGCTACAAATATCAGTACATTTTTAGAAGCCTCTATCTACAATTATTTCGCTCCTATATTATTATCTCCCAACCATTTGGATGTGGTGATTCTTTTGTTAAAATAATACCATCTGCAGATGTATTTAGAAAAAATCACTAAAGTCACCATTATGAATTTTAAGAAAAAAAATTGTGAATACCAGTTACAAGACATCTCTATGAATTGAACCGTTTTGACTTCCTAAAGGTTGCCAGGGTGGCCAAAAATGATTTTTTAATTTAGGACTTTTTGAATTGAATTTTTTCAATTTTTTTCAAATAGAACACCCTGTATATTTTTCGACCATGTATTGTAGGGATGAAAAACATTTTTTGTATATACATCTCTATGGCTATTTGTAACCATTTTCGATTTATTGAGCAATAAGTACAAAATTCAAGAATAAACTTAAAGGTTTAGATTTTTCAAAAAATTGTACAGAAAAAATTATAAGTGCTCTACATGTTGCCCATTTTGATTGACACACATCTCTATGGGTCTGTAAAATGAAGTTTCTACTGTTCTACAGTCCAAAATATGGAAGAAAGTGTAATAACTGCTATTCGATTGAATTTTGAAAACAGTAGAAACTTCATTTCAAAAACGCATAGAGATCTGTGACAATCAAAATAGGCAACATGTGGAGCCCTTGTTATAATTTTTCTGTTTAATTATTTGAAGAAACCGCTATATTATATGTTTATCGAATTTTGTACTTATTGCTCAACAAATCGAAAATAGTTACCGCCATAGGGAGTACTTAAAAAAATGTATGGGGTGTTCCGTTAGAAAAAATTGAGAAAATTCAATTCAAAAAGTTCTAAATTGGAAAATCATTTTTGGCCACCCTGTATATTTTTAGGAAGTGAAAATCATTCAGAAACATTACACATATGTCTCGTAACTGGTATGTACAAAAAATTTTCTTAAAGCCCATAAATGGTGACTATGTAGTGATTTTTTCAAAATGCATCTGCCGATGGCATTATTTCAACAACAAAAATCGTTAGTTCCAAATGATCGGAAGAATATAGGAGTTAAAGGACCTAGAAAGAAGCTTCTAAAAATGTTCTGATATTTATAGCATTCCATTTGTAAAAATGGCACTTGGTCTAATACAATTTTCTTGGTTCACCCTGTGTATTCGAAAATAATTTCCAGTTATAGATTTTTTTAAGTAGTTCACCTATACAGGGTTACTGGTAATTCGATACATTCCTTTGGAGATGTGATGGGGCATGAGCTAAGGAGTAAATCTAGCCCTAACATACATTATGCAAAACTCAATAGTTTTTGAGATATTTCAATTTTTTTGTTTTTCTCAAAAAAGTAGATCTCCGATATCCGTTTGGAATGAAAAATATCCGGAAACATTTCGATCATGTGAACATTTAAAATAAAAACTTGTAAAAATTTTTTTTTAAAATCAGTTATGAAATTTACCTATTAGGTTTTTTCAAAAAAATATTAATGTAGCACGCGTACAAATTATTATAAAAACTTCCTTATTTCAATAGCTATCTAACTAGGTACAAATGTTTAATGCACCCTTGATAGTTATAATAAAAAATTAGTAAGGATAATGCTGGTGGCGGAATTTATTAAACGACTAATCGTTCATTTTCATTTAAGTCAGTCAGTCCTTGACTTTGACGTTTGTGCATATATGTCATTAACTGACATTCTTATCTCCGTGTCCCTTAAGTTTGTTGGTCTTGTTAAAGTAGTTATTGAAGATTTTGATTTTGCTCGTAGTTGTTGTTATTAGTTGTTGTTATTGTATTTTCTGTGCCATGGCCGCATATGCCAATGCAGAATACGCTGATATCTTGTTTGTCTATGAATACTGTGGCGGCAATGCTGCTGAAGCTCGCCGAGAATATGGTCTTTGGTACCCTAACCGCCGCTTACCAAATGCACGCGTATTCAGTACGGCATATCGAAATATCGCTGAAACTGGCTCCGTGAAATGTAGAAGAAGTGACGCTGGTGCTCCTCCCGTTTATGAACCAGATGATGAGGAAGAAATATTGAGGTATTTTGAGGAAGACCCAACATTTCAACTAATAAAGTCGCAAGACTAACCGGAGCGTCACAGTGGAAAGTTTGGTCTACGATACGTAGAGTTGGATGTCATCCTTACCACTATACCCCTGTCCAAGGCTTGGAGGAAGGTGATCCTGGAAGGAGAGTGGAATTCTGCCGCTTTATGTTAAATTCAGATGCAGAAAGTGCAAATTTTTTAACAAGTATTTTATGGACGGACGAGTCGAAATTTAATCGCGAGGGTATAACAAATTTCCACAACCTACATTATTGGGCAGAGGAAAATCCCAAGTTAACACGTGAAACTAGTTTCCAAATGAAGTTTTCTATTAATGTGTGGATGGGAGTCATTGGCCACTATTTAATAGGGCCACACTTTCTTCCTCATAATTTAAACGGGGGGGAAATCTATGAAAATTTTTTAAGAAATGATCTGGCGGTGATTTTAGAAGATGTTCCTCTCGCCGTCAGACAACGAATGATGTTTCAGAACGACGGTTGTCCAGCACATTATCGGCTGACAGTACGACAGTTACTTGATCAACGTTTCCTTAACCGTTGGATTGGAAGAGCGGGCCCAATACCTTGGCCAGCGCGAAGCCCTGACTTAACACCTCTTGATTATTACGTATGGGGTCATATGAAGGAGATGGTCTATGCCACACCAGTCAATACTATAGAAAACCTTAGACAAAGGATAGTCGATGCTGCCCAACATATAAGGCATAATCTGACAACCAGAGTAACAAGGACGGAAATAAGAAGACGCTGCCGTGTCTGTATACGGAATAGGGGCTCCCATTTTGAGCAAGACATATAAAAAATAAAGTACAACTTTGAAATGAATGAAGAATTAAACTCTACTTTTAAAATGTTTTTTACTGTTTATCTAAAAATAAAATTCGTACTACTTGTGTTATTTTTACTAGTATTTTCTTAGACTATTAAGGGTACATTGAACATTTGTACCTTGTTAGATAGCTATTGCAATAAGGCAGTTTTTATAATAATTTATACGCGTGTTACGTTAGTATTTTTTTGAAAGAACCTAATAGGTAAATTTCATAACTGATTTAGAAAAAAAAAAAGTTTTTATTTCAGATGTTCACATGATCGAAATGTTTCCAGATATTTTTCATTCCAAACGGATATCTATAATATTGGACAAGTAATCCAGTAAAAAAAAATTTTAAAATGTCAAATAGATTTTTTGAAAATTAACTTTTAGGTCATCTACTTTTTGAGAAAAACAAAAAAAATTAAATATCTCAGAAACTATTGAGTTTTGCATAATATATGTTAGGGCTAAATTTACTTCTTAGATCATGCCCCATCACATCTCCAAAGGAATGTATCGAATTACCAGTAACCCTGTATATAACTTTTTAGAACTCCAACTATCAAAGTCTGATGTACTATTGCCCCACCCTGCGTTTTTATTAAAACATTAGAATCATATCATATATTATAGTAAAATGAAATTTCGTTAAAAATTACATTTTATTTATTAAGTATGTGTAATCTTTTCAAAAATTAATCAATAAGTGTGTATCATAGTACCATCTAATGAAGTATAAATTGTAGCAGTACAAAATTTTCAGCTTTTTCAAAAGTAAAATTGCAAAAAAAATTAAAATTTTCTTATTTAGGTAAGTAAATTAAACCTCCAGCGACACGGTTAGAGATATTTTCTCTATCGCTACCTATTCTGGAGTTATCCATAAAAAACAATTTATAACACTACTAAAGCATTATTTTTATCTAGTTTTCTTTCCTGATTCACCAATTGTTATTTGTTAATTTGTTAGGAATATCTAATATTTGATATATTTTTTAAACCCCAATAATTTTTTACTTACTTTTACCCCATTTTCAACGCCACTGGTCTTCAAATTTGATTTAAAACGAAGAGACAGAGTACACTACACATTTGTTTTAAATAAATCTTTCAGAAAACGTATTTTAACATCCTATTTCTTAAAAAACGGATGTTTTCTGGAAATCATAAAGTTTTCATCATAAATTTGTTTTGGTTCAAATTTAAGAACAGTGGAGAACCATTCCCGTCTTGCGCAGTTTAATAAATTACCCATTTTAATGCACTGCCCGTGACCACTTCTTTATTACGCATGGTCGGACTGTTTCAGAACCAAAACAAACCTATGGTGTTTTTATCCTATTTTTTTTTGTTATCTAATACCTACCCAGCGATTTAGAAATGGGGGTAGGAAAAGTTTTTGAGGTTATAAAAATTGTACAAAATATTTTGATTTTTGGTATTAAATCGTTCATTTATCGCGCAAAGCAGAGGCTTCATAAAATAGAGATGATAGAGGTATGTACAATTTAATACATTTATTTCGGAATTTGAAAGAATCTTTCTAACTATAAATATATAACCTATCAGCACAGAATGACAGCGCGGGGATAGTTAACAGTTTATACCCTCGCTAATAAAGTAAACAAAATGAAAGAAGTGCATAAATATATGATTTTAAATATACAAGAAAATAATCAAAATTTCTCACCTGGCTCTTAATAATATAATTATTTACATGCTTTTTGCAGTGCGCGTAAGTAAATTTTAAATCTTGGCTTGTTACGAATTTCATTTGTTTCCAACGCCGTCGTTTTCTAATAAGACACGGCCGTGTTGATAAAATAATCAATTTACTGCACATTATTTGTGTTTGTTTTGCACATTATTTGAGAAATAGCGAAGGATAATTGTTTAAAATATTTTCTAGGGAAGCAGGACATATTTCTAATTTGTTATACCAGTAATTTAACTAGGAAACCATATACCTACTCCCTACAATTACTA
The DNA here is from genome assembly GCA_963675555.1 of Leptura quadrifasciata. NCBI lineage: Eukaryota > Metazoa > Arthropoda > Insecta > Coleoptera > Cerambycidae > Leptura > Leptura quadrifasciata. The sequence continues at coordinate 52,345,041 of OY776682.1, read as the reverse complement.
GAAATAGAGTCCCCTCTGATTGTGTGCCTGCTTGTTCATTCGGTCTAATCTCGGAAATTACTATAGATGGATTTTGATGCGGTTTTTAATATCAGATGGAGTGTCTCTCAAACATGCTTAAATGTATAAAATATTTATACATATTTTACGTTATTAAACATTGTTATAAATGTCAGCAGTGATGTAAAAAGGGCCGTGCGGAGCCAAAGCTGGGGCTGGTCGTTATATATACTATACAGGGTGATTCACAATCTTTAGAAGTTTTTCAATTTGCAGTTAGATTACAAACTTGAAACTTGGTATGCAACCATAATCGATAATGCCCGTTCTACCTAAGATATTTTCAGTCCTCCAGCTATACAGGGTGTGTCAAAAGTCAGTACCAACTTTCTTATTTTAAATGGAAACATAATTTTTTTACGTGGTTCGATTGGCCTTCCAATTCTGAGTTTAGACTACTCAAGGTATTTTAACTCATCTGTTACAGGCTTTGGTACTTGTCAATTTTTTTGAAAAAATTGTCGTAGTAGTTTACGAACAAATATTTATATCACAAACCGCTCAAAATTGTCAAACCAAATTGATGAAGCAGTTAGCTGGAAGTCCAGGCTAGATTAGATTAGATTAACAAAGGAGCTGATTATTTAGCCTTTACCACTGCGACTTTTTCAGGTCTATTGTGGTGCTCCTAGAATACATTGGTTATAGTACCTCATCCAGCTTTGTTCTTTGTACTGGACTCCACAGCTTTGATAAAGGCTCTTTGTGCGTCTTTGGTTTTTCTTCTCCGAGTACTTGGAATCTCAGTCTCGCCAGGCTTTCATAGTGGCACAATACGTGAATTGAGGCTTCCTCTTCCTTTTGACAGAACCTGCATGCTGTGTCCTCTGCCAGGCCCTGTAGACTCATGTGTCTATTGAGCCGGCAGTTCCCAGTTAGAAGGCCTACTATTACTCTGATGGCCTTCCTATTCTGGCTTAATAGAGCTTCCGTAAATTTGGCCCAACGTTCTTTAATTAACTCTTTGGCCTGTCTCTGTCTTGGGAGATTCCTCCACCATTCCAGAGATTTATTTTGCACCCATTTCATAATAGCTACTCGTATGCATGGCTTTGCCACACCACAAATAGGGCTCGGGTCCTATTGGGGCTCCAAGTGCGGCTTCATTGGCCGGTTGATCAGCCTTTTCATTTCCTCTGTGTCCCTCGTGTCCTGGTACCCAAGCTAGGGTCACTCTGTTCTGACTTCCCAGCTCTGTAAGGGCCGTCAAGCAGTCCCACACCAATATTGAGTTGATTTGCATAGAATTGATTGCTTTTATTGCCGCTTGGCTATCAAAGAAAATGGCAATCGACTGGTTAACAGTGCCTTGTCCTATTATCTCCCTTGCGCAACAATGTATGGCGATCACTCCAGCCTGAAACACTGTTGCGTATTTCCCTGGATTTATCGGGATACCGGCCTTTGACCTTGTCCCATAAATCCCGGCTGCGACTCCTTGTTCTGTGTTGGAGCCGTCAGTGTACCAGAATGTTTGTGCTATTATGGGAGGACCGTTTTTCCAGTCCTCCCTATCTGGTATTACACTGTGAAAGTTATACCTTGGGACCATTACGTCCATGGGCATGCCTAGATGAGATCTGCCCTCATTTCCGAGTATAACTTCTGGTACACCGTCCCATGTTGCTGGCTAATTGGCGTTTGGAATTGCATTAACTTGTGCACCACTGACCGAGCTTCGCCTTGTATGAATATGTGTAATGGTGGCAGGTCCAAGAGAACCTCAAGTGCAGCCGTAGGTGCACAGGCAAGCAAGCCTTTGTACGCCACTTAACAGCCTTATTGCTCCCGACTGCACCATCTTAGTCCACCATATCACTGATCCATAGGTTATCATGTGTCTCACTACCCTGGTGTATAACCACAGGTTCATTTTGGGATTTAGAACCCAGTTTTTTCCACACATTTGCCTACACCTTCCCAGGGCGATTGTCGCTTTCTGTGTGACTTTTTGGATGTGAGAGTTCCATGTTAATTTTTGGGAAAAAATGACTCCTAAATATTTTGCCTCACAGTAAATGGAATTTCCACTCTGTTAAGCTTTAGGGGCTTTAGGCCTTGCAGTGCTCTTCTCCATGTAAAATTGACGATTGTGGTTTTGTGGGGATTTATAGAGAGTCCTTCCTTACAACACCATTTGTCGACAACATTTAGGGCTCTTTACGAATGCTCCATTATTGTATTCGCGAATCACCCCCTTAACAACTATTGCTAGCTCATCAGTATATCCTAAGCAATAGAAGTCTTCTGTGGAAACTTTTCAGAGGAGTTCGTCAACCAGGGTTGCCCACAGTAGTGGAGATAGTACACCTCCTTGGGGACAGCCTGTGCTCACTTTTGCCTCAGTGGAGACCTCACCTAGATTGGATATTATAATCCTATTATCTAGGATAGCTTTAATCCACCGGCAGATCATTGTTGGGCTCCTCTATTTGATAATGCATTCGTTAGTGAGTGCGTTGTCGCGTTATTAAACGCTCCTTCTATGTCAAATCATTCGGATAATGTTCCATGATGAAAATTGCACGAATTAATTGAAACAATAACAATGACATTGTTTCAAAGCCCACTACAAGTAATGCCAATAACTCAAGATATGTATACATATTTTTAAGTAAATTGTTACATTACAGTTATACCATGATGTGTCTTCTTGGTCATAAATACATCTACCTAGTTCCATTCTGATATTCTTAAAAATAAGGAAAAAAGGGGGTCTACCATGATCCATTGACGCCTGGTATATCAAAACCTGTAATCGATAAGTTAACTTAACTTGGGTTGTCTAAATTCAGAATTGGAACGCTAATCGAACCATGTAAAAGAAAATGTAGGTTTAATTTTAAAATAAGAAAGTTGGTACCGACTTTTGACACACCCTGTATAACTGGAGGACTAAAAATATTTTAGGTAGAGTGGGCATGATCGATTATGGTTGCATACCAAGTTTCAAGTTTGTAATCCAACTGAAAGTCTTTTAAAGAACGGCCTACGTGAATCACCTTGTAAAGTCTTATATAAACAGTTACTAATCCTTAAACTTTGTTAAGTACTAAAACGATGAAAAGCATTGAGTAACTTACTATAAAAAAACTGGCTTTTGGAAAATCAAAATCCGTCTTATATAGGATTTTTGCATTTAAGTGATAAATTCAACAATTTCACAGAGTTAAAATAAAGTAATTTTAATTTTCTAAGTTCAGGTTTTGATAACAAAATTTCCATTATCTCTTGCTTTATTCGCCAAAGTTCCCGGCACTAAACCTAAGGGAAAATGGGTCTCAGTTGAATTGAATGAAAATTTGGTATAATGTACTTTATGATGTCCTGATCAAAAGTCCTAAAGAAACGAGATAGAAAATGGACAGTTTTCGAGTTATAGGGGGTCAAGCATGAGGAAAATGGGTTCATCGGATTACTAATTTCACGGAGCATGTGGCGATGCTACCATACATAGTTAAGTATCACAAATATTATAGTTATATAGTAAGAAACCTTCGTAATGTGCGCAGTTTGAATAGTTTATGCACAAGATGCGCTATTTAACTTGAGGCAGCCATATATCTCGAAAGTGATGCATTCTATAATGAAATGTTTTAAATAACAGTTGTTTGGAACTAAGTGGGGGTCTATCTTTGAAAACTATGAACGGCAGGACAAAGGGGTTTTAAAATTTGTTAACAAAGTTGAAGGTTCTCCAAGCCTTTCAGTTGCATTAATTGGTTAACATAAAGCATAAGCGATGACTGATGCTGAATGACTTACACATAAGTCCATTCTGAGAATTCTATACAACTAGTGACTGAGAATCTTGCAATAGTTCTATGTCAATGCCCTATCCGTTGCTTTTAAAGTTATGAACGCCAACACAAAGAGGTTGCAGGTGAGCAAATGTTTCAGTTGTTCAGTAAAATAGTTTTTAACAAAGTTGGTGCACTCTCAGAGGCCCCCAGTTGTGTTAATCCAGATGTAAATAGCATAAGTGTTGAATTCCTTGGCTATAAACCATATTCGGAAACTCAACACACCTAAGACAAAATCCTGCATCAATCCATCATTGCTCTCCGTCTATTTAAGAGCTATGAACAGCTAGACAAAGAGGTAGTACATAAACCTTTCCGTATGATTCGTTTACAACAGAGTTGGGGGGCTTTCCAAGTTGCGTTAGTCAGTTTAAGGATAGCATAAGTGAAGACTTGTTGAGTGTCTTAGGCATAAGCTACATTCCGAGACCTGCAGTCGGTTGACTACACAATAAATTAAAAGTATGATAGGCAATAAAATTGATTTTATTAAAACTATCAAAATTCAGTTTCTTAAATTCGAAAGTCATTTGTAAAATAATTTGTGATTATTGATGATTAATTCTTATTCATTATTTTATTATCTCCTTGGCAACCATCCAAAACTGGGTTCCCAAAAGATTACTATAGGGCGGTATTAGTGCGTTCTAACTAATACGCTACATATACTCCCCTCAAAATATCAACCTACCAAACAATCAATAGCGAAGTTCGACTCAGCAGGTGGATCAACAAAATCAGCTAATAAATACGCACGCTTAATCCTATCAACGCTAACAGTGACATCCTTCTGGAGCAGCATAATTTTGTCAGTGAGCGAAACTACAAAGAAAGGACCTTCATAAGAAGGAGTCAAGGTCGGCTTAAGCCTGTCCTTCCGGACGAAAACAAACTTGCAAGAACTAGCGTCAGGACTGACAAAAGTATGCTGGGTAAAACTATGCTTAGGATGGGTAAACCGTAAATTATTAAAATAATCCTGTAATTTAGTAATAAAAAAAGGTAGGTCCCTGGTAACGGTTAATAAAAAAATCACCAGGAAGTGAGATAAAACTGTTGAATTTATAATAATAATAATAATAATAATCTTTACTTCCATCAGACTTTTACAAGTATTGGAATTGTCATGTATATAACATAGATAATACACAGAATATATAATACATAAAAAGAAAACGGTACATACAAAATATATATACATAAATATTTCAAAGGAATAAAAAAAACTTATATACATATATATAAAACAATACTCCGCAGAAACAAATTGATAATTATTTTATAAGGACTATTAAGGAAATATTCTGGCATTCAGTAAAAACTCATCAAAACTGTAGGGACATGTTTCAAGAAGGTAACACTTTAATTTCTTTTTAAATAAAAAAATATTAGAGATAGATTTTATCTCCAGTGGAACTGCATTAAATGCCCGCACTGCTCTGTAGTATACTCCCTTTTCGAATGATGATGAGGAACTCTCAGTGCATTTGAATTTCGAGTTACCATCATCATACCATTGTACATATCCTCTTTTGTTCTAAATTTATCAATATTTTTTTTTACAAATAAAATCAACAGGTATATATATATAAGGTGGGTAATGTCATTAACTCCAACATTTTGAATAATGGCTTACTAGGCTCTCGGTTGTTTTTCCTAAGCATACATCGTATAATACTCTTTTGAGCGATAAACACATTTCTGGCATGGACACTAGACCCCCAGAATATTAAACCATAACTATATGGACTGCACATGGGCAAAGTAATAGACCCTTAACACATCAAGATCGACAGAAAATCATATGTTTCGTACTGAGTAACATACTTTGTTAAGCTTAGATATTGTTGAGTTAACATGGTATACAAAAGATAGTTTTGAATCGACCACGACCCCCAGGAATTTTGTGTTATTTGCAACAGGAATAGATTTTTCTCTAAACTTCAAGTAGATGCTTGAATCTGAGGTTTTATTACTAAATTGGATAAGTACAGTTTTAGCTTCATTTAGGATAAGTGAGTTGTCACGACACCATTTATCCATTTTATTTACCACAGTTGTACCTTTGTATGATGTAGCAGTAGTATCTCTGGTAGATATTACACAGGAGGTATCATCAGCATATTGATATATGGAATGTAATGCCAAGTTCTCAGGTAATTCGTTGACATGCAATAAAAACAATAAAGGCCCCAATACCGAACCTTGGGGTACCCCTGTAGTTATCTGTCTTGGTTTAGAATAGATGGTAGTCATGTTATTACCCTCTTTCGTACTAATACAAACTCTCAGGGTTCTGTTAGAAAGATAAGACCTAAAGAAGTTTAAAGCTATACACACCTCTAATTCCATAGCACTCCAATTTGTAAAGCAGCAGTTCGTGGTTAAGTATGTCAAACGCTTTCGATAAATCAAAGTAAATACCTAGGACACATTCGCCTCTATCCAAACATCCTACAATATAATTAAAACTTTCATATATTGCCCCTTCAGTTGATCGTCCCTGTATAAAACCATGTTGAAATTGAGAAAATATGTTAAATTGTACCAGAAAAGACGCTTATACACAAGTTTTTCGATAATTTTGGAAAATACTGATAATAAAGAAATAGGCCTATAATTTTTTGCTGTCGATCTGGACCCTTTTTTATAGATGGGTATAATTTTAGCATGCTTCCATTCGTCAGGGAAAAACCCATTTAAAAAACAGTGGTTAATAATTAATGCTAATGGTTCAGATATTTCATGAGTAATCGTTTTTAATAAAGAACAGGGAACATCATCTAAACCAGCTGAATTTTTTTTTTTTTATACATTTTATTTAACGTCGGCCTATTTCCGCTACTGAGGCCTAACACCGACGCTGTAGACGAGCTACCCCCAACCAGGAATTTTGCCGAACCTCTTCCCTTAAGAAGAGTAGGGATCTTTTACTTGCCTAACATTTAATAGACAAGGGACCGACGGCTTTACATCCCCTCCGAAGGATGGTATATCTCCTATACAACCCTCGCCTAAGGTTGTATAGCTTCCGCGCATACACTGATATACAAGTCGCTGGAAAATGTGTGAGGCGAGAACGCGGTTTCCGTTGGAATGGTCACCCATCCAAGTACTAACTGCGCCTGTCGTTGCTTTACATCGCATACCGAAGTATGTACATAGTAAAGACGCACCGCTCGCCCCCAGCTGAATTCTTGTTAGGTAAATTCAGAATAATACTTTCAATTTCTTTACTGTCAGTGGGTGTTAGAAAAAACCTGAATTGAACTTTATTTTTGTGAAAAAATTGAGGATTACCCTGCAAATTGACTTGAAATGCAATAAATTCAGTCATGAACATTTCGACAATCTCAGTTTGGTCTTCAACTAACTTCCCATTATTGTCGATTAGATTTATTTTTGATGGTTCATTATTGTTACCATTAGCTGCATTTATTATTTGCCACACAGCTTTAGATTTATTATGAGACGACATAATTTTATTGGTATTATATCTCACCCTGGACGAATCCACAAATTTATTGTATTCCTGTTTGTGAACTTTATATAATTGTAATAAATCGGGATTTTTACTATGTATATACAAATGATGCAGATCTCTTAAGTCATTAGACATTTTTATTATTTCTGGGGTGATCCATGGTGATTTGCATTTTTTTGTTAGTTTTATTTTCGTTAATGGGAAAGCAATGTCAAAGTGGTATTTAAATGTTCCAATAAAGTTAGCAACTAATAAATCAGGGGTTTTGATTTCCATGTTTTATTCATTATTAATTCTTCAAAAAAATTTTTACTGTGAGCATTAAATATACGCTTAGTGGAGCTGATATAACCATTTACCTTAGATGGTAACTTCCAACATATTAGCTGACACAAATGATCGGACATATGTGCATCCAACTAAACCATTCACCTCATCAATATGAAAATTGCTAAATATGTTGTCAGTACAAGTTTCGGAGGATACACCATATCTGGTAGGTGAATAGATGTGTCTTTTGAGGCCAAAAGAATCTAGAGAGAAAAGAATCGGACACATGTGCATCCAACTAAACCATTCACCTCATCAATATGAAAATTGCTAAATATGTTGTCAGTACAAGTTTCGGAGGATACACCATATCTGGTAGGCGAATAGATGTGTCTTTTGAGGCCAAAAGAATCTAGAGTTTGACATAACTTTAACGAGTTATTTGAATTAACTAAGAAATTTATATTAAAGTCGCCACACAAAACAATATACCTATTGGGTTTATGTGTTAATTCTAAAAGGTTGTATATATTTTTGAAAAATAAATTTAAGTCCCCAGTAAGAGAGCGATATACACATATTACATATACTAAATTACCCTCGTAAGAGATTTTACTGCTACAGTATTCAAAGTCTTTATCGATTGCTGGTATATCAACAGAGTTATGGCATTTAGAGATTGCAATGCATAAATTGCAACGCCTCCACCTATAAAATTAACGCGGCTGTAGTAATTTATTAACAAGTAATTATTTAAATTGAAATAATTAGTTTCACAAGGTTTGAGCCAAACTGACACATAGAATAGTTGGATAGTTAAATCTATTTAAGGCAAAGCTTGTTTAGCTTGTAAAAAACTAGTAGAGGAATCAGTTGGCCAGAAATCAATAACTTTAATTTTATCGCGAGTCAATTGAGTAATGAATGTGTGCAAGGAAACTTAAAATTTATTTTAGTTATTTATTTAATTCATGGGATAACCCCATTATACTCATAAAAACTCAAAATCCTGCAACAAGTCCACCTCATTACTCTGTTCGTTGCCTTAAAAGCTACAAACGTTAAGAGCTTGCATGTGAGTAAATATAAGTTGAACTCTTAGATATGAGACACATTTGTGAGCTCAGTATACCTAAAACTTATAGATTATGCAACAATTTTACATTATTGCCCTGTTTGTCGCTTTAAAAGCTATTGACGACAAAGGCAAGAGGTTGCACATGTGTAATTCTTTCAATTAATCAGTAAATAATTTTTACCAAAGTTGATGGGCAAATCCATTATGGATAGTATAAATGAGGACTCATGCTATATGCTTTGGACATAACCCATAATATTCAGATAGCCCCAACCGCCTTAAGAATCAAAGTGCTCTAACTTTCTCCATTAATTTAAAATCTATGAACAGCATAACAAAAAAATTGCATACAATTAATCTTTAAGTTAATACGACTCTCTGAATACCTTAATTCTTGTATGGATAGCATATATGAGAACTCGTGTTGAATATCTTCATATTCCCAGAGCTCATTGCACCTGAACTGCTCTGTCCGTCCCTTTAAAGGCTATGAACGACAAAACAAGAAGTTGCACATGAGTAACATTTCATTGGTGACAGTTTGAATATTTTACAAAACACTGGAAGTCACATTAAGTAATTCTAGACTTGCCAATTTACTAGTGTTAAATATAGCCTTTGTAGAATGTGTATTGAAATACTATTCCAAGCTCAAGCATCAGTAGCCCTTATTTTTGGGTAAATTTTCTCCAAAACACAAAGTTAAAATAAAATATCTCCCTGATGTTAGTGCCAGTAAGAATAACCCAAATGAACAAGTTATTAAAATGTGATATATATATAATTAATGCATAATTGATTTAAAAATTTTAAAAGTTAAAAGTTGATTAACTTGATTTAAAGTTATGAGCCGAACTTAACACTGACAGATGGTTCTACGTTGAAACAAAAACGAAAATTTTATAGTATGTAGATGAAGAAACTTTTCCGTAAAATAAAAAGGCGTGTGTTAAAATTGTTTTCGAATGAGATATTTCCTTAAGTTTCTGTATTGAGAAAATCAAAATTAACAAAAACACTTACCGGATAATAGTCTTCATAGTGTCGGCTATAGCAGCAGACATTCCATTTCTATTGTCAAAGTCGGCATTATATGAGATTATCTACATGCACTGAACAATGTGAAGATCAATGTGCTAATATTATAAGAAACTATGTTTGGCAAAGTGTTCTATAGTTCTGAAACAAAGAGAACTACATATTTAGTAATGCATGCAATGGGCCAAAAGATGTCAGAGCAGAACGATACTGAAATAAGAATTTCCACTAAGTTTTATGTTATTACGTCCCTCTTTTTAGATGTGGAGGTATTGAGATATTGTAGCGTTAGAAGTATTCCAAATGTGTCTTGTTGCTGTTAGATATACAGCAAACAAAACATATTTTTGACATCTAACAACTATTCGAAAGATGAACATCTTTGGGAGACTTTTTTAAGTGAACATTGCTCGTTGAATGCTTGAAGAAAGCTCAACACTCATCGTTGCTATATCATATACACATACCAATCAACAAGTATCTTTGCTCTTCTCTACCTGGTTTAAAGCACCAAAAAGGTATACGTGAAATTTAAAATAAAAGAAGTTAACTAGCACTTGATATGTTACCGAGGCAATATTTACCATGAAAAGAAACTTAAATTTCTTTCTGTATCATAAAAATATATTTATAAATAAACAAAGAGAACTTTTATCAACAAAAACTTACCTTTTTTTTAATGGTTCACTCAGGCATTTTGCAGGTATCGAAAATATATTTTTGGGAATTTGCAGAAGATTTTTAACATTGTGTTGTGTGTTTTTCAACATCACACGGCCATCTAAAATTTGCATATATTCAGGTATACAGTAAAAACCCAGTACTTGATGACTTTGCATAATTCACTGAAAAACAGGAAAATATATAAGTAACGGGAAACTAACCTTTGCTTTTTGGCCCCTATCAGATGTTTGTAGTAAAAGTACGTTTTCATGAGCTATAGCAAGAGAAGATTGCATTAGTGTGTGTTCGCAATAACCAGATGGTCAAGAAAAATCTATAATTCTCCTTTCGCTCCATAAACTTGGCAATTTGTTTTAAAATTGTAAATAACAAGTAAAAAATATTAAGTATTTAGCAAAATTGTATGAGATATATGGCAAAAAGTTCAATTAGACTACTCAATAAGTTGCAAAATTCAATGAGACAAGCAAAAATACATATCAAGATATTTACGTCCTATTATGCAGCCCCGTCAGGTGTTTACAGGTATCGAAAGTGCATTTCCAGGAGTCATAACAAGAGATTATTGCCTGTTTGCAGTTGTCGCATAGCCAAAGGAAATCTATAAATCTTTCTTTTGTTCGAGAAAGTTTGCAATTTTTTTTTTAATAATAATAATAATAATAATTTATTAATTCTGTAGATTGCGGTTACACTATAGAATAAGTCAGTACAGTACAAAAATAAATGTATAAAACAATACAATAATAAAAACAATATATGAACAGTACATAAATAAATTTTAAAAACTACAATAATGTAGCTGGTCAAACATAATCAATAAATAGAAAACATGAACTATTTTAAGAAGAAGCGACAGTCAAGTACCGAAACAAACCATTAAAATAATAAGTCCAACAAAATATGTCAAAAAGTTAAAAAAATATTGAAAAAGAGAATACGGCAAACTGAAGGTGAATTATAGTCTATCGTCTAAATACTCATTAAAGGAGTAATAACATTTATCTTATAGGAATTTTTTTACCTCTTTCTTAAACTGTAATTCATTAAGAGGTTTATATTTGTCAGGCAATTTATTAAAGGCTTTAATTGCAAGGTATTTAGGACATCGTTCATATAAAGAAGTTCTATGGTAAGGTATGTGCAATATGCTATTATTACGTGTATTATAAGGATTATCTTGATTTAGTAGAGGAAAATTTTGTTCCTTAGCATATAACAATAAATTTAAGATAATCTAAAAATAAATAAAAAAAACCTTAAGGATTTAATAAAATTACACAAAATATACAGTAAAAAGCACAACTGGATTACACAATAATGATATAAAATTCAATGTGAGAAGCAAAAATGGATAACAAAGGACTTACGTGTCTGTACGTTGCTCCGTCCAGTGCATGTAGGCATCGAAAGTACATTTTCATTAGCCAATCTTGTAAAGATTGCATCGTTGTGTGTTCGCAATCATCAGATGGCCAAGAAAAACCTATAACTCTGCTTTCATTCGAGAACCTTTGCAATTTTTTTAAAAGCTGTAAATAATAAATAAAAAATATTAAATATTTAACGAAATTATAAGATAAAAAGTGCAATTGGACTACTTAATAATGATACAAAGCTGAATTAGAGAAGCAAAAATGGATAACGAGGAACTCACGCATCTGTAGCTCCGTCAGGTGCATGCAGGCACCAAAAGTACCTTTTTGGGAGCCATATCATGAGAAGATTGCATTAGTGTATGTTCGTAATCGTCAGCAATCAACTCATTTGTGTAATAGACGTCTTATATACATTTTCAGAAAACTATTCACATTTCTGCTACCAAAAAGCCAAAAAATTTGACTTAATCACCTTGAAATCATATAAAACGTGCTTAATTGTACTAGAGAAGTATAAATTATATGAAAGCTTACATATATGTTCAAAATATTCAAGTATACGTGCATGATTATGGAATGAAATGTTAAATTCTTATTTATCGTCAGGTCTCGGAAATTCCTCGTATCGAGCGAGCCCCAAAATGTATTTTTTTGAAAATTCTTGATAAAAAATCTGTAAATGATAATCAATATGAGATATGGGTACATAGTATTTGATTGAAATAAGTTTTTTAATAACATTTTTCACTGAAAGCATCGTCTAGTGTCGGGTCCCTAGCAAGCGCTCCTAATTTCATAGATAATTTGTTACCTATCACTCTAGAGCATTTTATAAGTTATTTTTCCTTTATAAATATGATAAATAGTTTGAATTATACCTATTTAGTATTGTTTTTCAGTAAAAAAATGTACTCACAATTTGTAAATTTCAATGACAGTTTGTTGACTTTAGATTGTGTTCCATTTTTATTGGTTCTGAGTAACTCTATTACCCCATGTGATTTTTTTTAAATATCTATAAAATGCCCTATAATCATTTATATATACTCATATTATGCTTAACATTATACAAAAATACTAAAGCCCTTCTCTTATAACTCAATTTTCAACAGAAATATTGCTTTGTGTATTCAAAGGTTAGGTTAAAATAATAAATTTTCTAGTACATTCCATGGGTAGATTTTGTAAGGACAGTTTAAATTCTAGCAGAAATACTATATTAATTCATATATCTGCTCTGTCTCTTTTTTTCTAATGAATATTTACCTTTTATATGCGATTAATTTGGAATAAGGGTATGCTTACTCTATCCGAACTTTGGTCTATTTTCCCTCCTCTACAAGGATATATAACAGAAAATACCTTCCGGAACAAAATGGAACTTCCTTCCATTCCACTTGTTAAATTGTTGTTTCTTCTTCATAAGCCTTACAGAAACCATTACAAATTATATAACTAATACTGTCTATTACTACAAAATCTACTGATGCTGTTCACAGTTTTAATTAGTAATATGTAAAATTTAGGTTTAAAACTTTTTTTATTGATTCAAGAAAAATGGCATGGAACAAGATGAAGCTATTCAGGCCACCCACTCTAAACCCCCACCCTCACCCCACCCCATAATCTGGAAAATTCTTTAGAATGACTCATAATCTACAAATTTACCAAAAACTTCTAGAAAAGTATCTAATTTCTTGTAAATCATGTTCCCCTAGACAACTACTCCATGAATACAGTTTAAATTTCACTTTAAAAATTACACTAATCCATATAATGTACTCTTTATTGGCATTAATCAAGATTTTTAAGTTTAAAAGCAACAATTATAATTATTTTTGGAATAGGAGTAAACCTACTCCATCTGATTTTTTTTTTTTTAATTTTTCTACAAAGAATTATAACACAAAAGAAGCCTTTAGCATCACATATGAGGTCAAACAACATATGCTCGACATAATCCAGAGCTAGCATTTGTAACAAAATGGATGATTGCTTGTGTTTCCCTTCGATATAAGAAAATGCAATTTTTAATCGAGCACTGTTAAGGAAAATATGTTCATTTTTATCAGTAATTTCTTTACTCATACCATTCGAAAGAGTCAAATGGTAGCTTGACGTGTAGTCTCAACTACTTTTAAAGGATTCTTCCATCTTCGAGTTCCACTTTTTTATTAAACTTATTGTTTTAATTATGTTTGGTGTCAGTATTTACTTACTTCAAAGGTTTTCTTTGCTACATAAATTTCTCATATTTTATCTTACTAAAATAAATTTTTATGCTGTTAATCTGAAATTGTAACTATCTAGTTGTTTCCTGTAATATAGGTAACAATATCGAATAATCTTAAGTATAGCATTTGAGGTAGTTTATAAACAGAACACTCCCAATTAAAATGTTTAATGAACAGTAAAATTTACAAAAATAAAATTTTAGGTTATGTTGATCAAATGGTACGCACCAGTTTAGATATCTAGATGATCACTGGGAAGTACCATGTTTTTAGATGTTAAGAAAGAGAAAAATCACGGTTAAGACAGTTTTCCTTCAATGTAGTGTTTTTTAAGTAAAAAGCTATCGAGTATTTGTTAAGAATTAAATTTCAAGTATTAGCAGATAAAGTAAAAGCGATTTTAAGCTGCAAAATGTAAAATGATACAATGACTTATCCAAAATTTCAGATATTGATCATAATAGTGGGATAGGTGTGCTCTAATTGGAAAAGGTATCTATCGATGTAAAGCCAAATGTTAAGTGGAGTACATTAAACTATATTAATATATACAAATATATCTACAGGTGTAAATATATAGAAAAAATAACGCAATTTTAAATTGACTATTAAGAAAAGTATGTTCATTTTTATCAGTAATTTTTTAGGTTAAACGGTAGCTTGAAATGGAGTCTCGACTGCTTTTAAAAGCTCCTTCCATCTTCGATTTCCATTTTGAATTAAACTTATTGTTTGTATTTACTTACTTCAAAGGTTGTCTTTGATATATAAATTTCTCATATTTTGTCTTACTAAAATAAATTTACATGCGGTTAAACTGAACTTTGTATTATAGGTAACAATATTGAATAATCTTAATAAGTAAGTATAGCATTTGAGGTAGTGTTTAAACAAAACATTCCCAATTAAAATGTTTAATGAACAATAAAATTTACAAAAATAAAATTTTAGGTTATGTTGATTGAATGGTGCGCACCAGCTTTATAGATTTTTATATAGCGTACCCATAATTTAGATATCTAGAAGATCTCTATCAAGTACCATGTTTCTAGGTTTGAAGGAAGAGAAAAATCATGGTTAAGACAGTTTCCCTTCAATGTAGTGTTTTTTAAGTAAAGGCTATCGAGTATTTGTTATGAATTAAATTTCAAGCATTAGCAGATAAAGTATAAGTGATTTTAAGCTGAAAAATGTAAAATGATACAATGACTTTTATCCAAAATTTCAGATATTGATCATAATAGTGGAATAGGTGTGCTCCAATTGGAAAAGGTACCTATTGATGTAAAACCAAATAGTTAGGAGGAGTGTAAAATAATGTTAATTAGCAAAAAAAATAATAATTTACAATATTACATTGATAGGTAATACCAAAAATATGCAAAACAAATATAGAGAAGGGTTATTTTATTGCATTAATTTTTTCCTACTTTAGTTTATGCTAGCTGGAGGTCTATAGCGAATGTAATTATTATTATTATTATTATTAGCCGTTACTCAAGTCCGAGTATAAAAATGTTACAGTCGATAAATTGTGTACAATAAAAAACAAGTAAAAGGTGTAGTCTATTGTAATTCCCATTCATCTACGGTGCACACGACTATGGCTATAGAGGCCAATTCGGGAGAGCACATGTCGACCGCAGACAGGACAAACATAGACCTGGTTAGGTCTTGGATTCGGCCTTCTTGCAGCAACATTTCCTTGATAGCCGGCAACAACCCCTCGCCATTCGGTTCTGTCCGCTGCAAGTTGTTCCCATTGCTCGTCTGCAATACCGCAGGATTTTAGATTTTCATGGAGAGCGTCTTTGAACCTCTTTCGTTGACCGCCACGCCTTCTTCTATCGCTTAGCAATTCACCATAAAGTGTACATTTAGGAAGGCGGTTATCATGCATACGATGAACGTGACCTGTCCATCTTAGGCGTGCTCTTGAAATAAGCACCTCAATTGGAAGGCTGTTTGCTCTCCTGAGTACTTCCACGTTTGATATGTGATGGAACCAACGGATTTTCATCATACTTCTGAGGTGTCTTTGCTGAAAACGTTCTAATTCTTTCACATGACGGCGGTAAGTGACCCAGCTTTCACACCCATATAGCAGTGTTGGAATGACAACTGCTCTGTAGACAGCCATCTTCGTTGAATGTAATAATGTAATATTCAACTCCCTTCTGTTAGATCAGGCTGATGTCGAGAATCATTAAACGTATTTTGATGTCGTTATGCATCTCCTGAGGAAGGTTTAACTACATAAACCATTAATATTTGATAAGTGTGAACTGAGCAGCAGATAAAGATGACCTTGCGATCGTTTTCTTGGCTTATGGTGCCTGAACCATTAAAGATTTAGGTATTGTACACCGTGCAAAGCCGGTATGTGCCATTAGTTGTTGCAATGAAGTCTTGACATACTCTCGTGGTCTATATTTTTTGTATGTAAATAAAATCAAAAAATTGAAATAGAAAAATATTATAATTGTGTTTTTTTTTGCAGTAAAATTCCATATTGCTCACTTGTTTGAGGTACAAGGAAGAGTAAAAATTGCAAAGGATAGGTATGAGGCCTTACTTAAAGACAAAACAATAAGCCAGTCTTTACGTGCTGAGATATTTCGACAGTTGGGTTGGTTATATCACTGCCAAGAGTCGCTCGGGGAAAAAAATCAAAGAATTCTATTAGCAATACATTGTTTGCAACGAGCAAATGAAGCTGACCAATTCTCTGGTCAGACACTATACCTTCTAGGTCGATGTTATGCGAGCATTGGAAAAGTCCATGATGCCTTCATTGCTTATCGAAACTCTGTGGAAAAATCAGAAGGAAACGCCGATACTTGGTGCAGTATAGGTGTCCTCTACCAACAACAAAACCAGCCTATGGATGCTCTGCAAGCCTATATATGTGCAGTTCAACTTGATAAATGCCATTCTGCTGCTTGGGCCAATTTGGGTATACTGTATGAAAATTCATTACAAGCTAGAGACGCTTACGCCTGCTATCTAAACTCAAGTCGAGGATTGTCAAATAGGGGTTCTACGGAAGAAGTGAATAATCCAATTAAGTTACCAAAAATTAACTTACAAAACGTGGGAATGAACCCACATTTGACACAGCGTATTAATTTTCTTCAAACGCACCTTTCAAACGCTCCGATGCCTAGCGTTACCTCACAGTAAGTACAATTATGAGTATTTTGATTGTTTCAATTAACTGTACAACATATTTCCGTTAATTTGAAATATTTGTTATAATCTGGACGATGTAGACATATGGACCTTGTTCAGATTAAATTATCAGAATATCATGATATATGTATTAAGGGAAATCTGTGTTAAATAATTTTTGTTTGATAATCCATTGTTTGCTTTACATCCCGCATTTGATTCAAACGGATGTGATATATTTTGTACTACTAAAATTTAAAAAAGAGTATATAGAAGCAACCAACCAACCTTTTAAAAAATGCTGTGCTACATACTGTGTCAGTTCAGTTCTGATCCCAAGATACTTTATTTATTTACCTTTCTTTCTGTTATTGACTGAGGGGATATACTGTGCTTACGTCTTAGTTAAACAAAATATATCACGTCATGCATGGTTTGAAAATTTTTAGAGCTTTTACTCCGTAGAACCTCATTTGTGTTTTTACTGTTTGTTGAAATTAAAAACTTACTTTATGTACATGGGACTTCTATATAAATAAGACGCCCTCAAAATCCAAAGGTTAAAGCAATGAATGAAAAATTAACTCTAAATTTTGCTCATATTTTTCTTCATCAATAAGTATAGTCTTAATTTTAATAAATATGACTGTGGATAGTTTTTGAGGTACTTACAGTACTAGTCATAGGTACCATTTTCACTTTTAGAATAACACCGTTGTACAAATAGAAAGGAAATGGGATTTTTAGATCCGGTCAGTGTCCTGTTGAGATCCTGGGATTAGTTTTAGATAAGATTTAAATGAGGTTTACTGGACAAAAATGTGTCCTGAATTATCAGTCATTATTATTAGCTTTATTAAGAATTACGTGATGTGACAACCTTCGATATGTTGTATCTCAAAAACTATCCATTATTAATAGTCGTGCCCATGATAATTTTTTATCAGGATAAGTTGAACTATGACGTATTTTAAAACGATCAATTTTTACAGAAGTAATTTCCATTAGGACCTCTACAAGCAACTTTCAACATATTGTAACTCAAAAATTATCCACTATTAAAGGTCATGTCCATAATGAATTTTTATCAAGATGAGTCGAGCTATAACATATCTTAAAGCAAACAATTTTAACCGAAGCATAATTTTAGTAAAGGCTCATGCAGAGTCCTTTGTCCAAATTTATTTCAAAGTGACAATTGGTAAACAAAATATAACTGAATCTTTCCAACGCACGTATATCAAATTTCTGTCAGTGTTAATTGCTCTTTTTGCAAGTTAGTTTGGTAGGTAAAAACTCAAATTTACGTAAGCTAGGATTGATGGTAGCAAGAAAACACTTAGTTATTTCATTCGCTAGCAAAATAGATTTTTCATTTATTTCAGTAAATATTTTAAGTCTCACAAGTTGGAGGCATATATTTTGTTCTCAGTATTGATTAATTGTCGGTTAATGTTTTTTTTATATATTATTAATACACTTCTGAAAAAAACTTTTTAAAATAGGGGATGTCTAGCTTTTTCTATGGTGTATTACACCCTTTAATCACTTTTACCCAATTTCTTCTGTTTTCTGGTGAAATGTGTTTTATGACTTCCAACTTACGTTTCCAAAAAACCGTTTTTCACAACTGATGCTAGAAAATTTGATGTAGTTGAACCACAATGTTTGATCCGTGAAAGCATTGTATGTTTAAAAGTAATAAGTGGAAACATTTTGAAAGAATAACAATATACATGTGTGCATTTATCGTGATCATAATGAATATGGCGAGTATCGTGACATACACTATGAACTACAAAGTAAGGCATATACATGTTATCACAACAGTAGTGGTTTATAATGTTGCATCAGATGATTACAGTAATACATAATCCAGTTAGATATTACTTGAAAATGACAGTAAAGACAAGTTTATTTTATTTTATACATCAAAAAAAAAATTATTTAGGTACTGATTCTCCAACTTTAAGTACCACCAATTTCATCAATTTTAAATCTAACTATTGAAAGAATTTTTTCTGGATAATATTGCCATTTCTCGTATATTTTTAGGGAATTCAAAGGTAAATCAAATTGTTCTTTGTCATATAAGAATAAAGAAATAGTCACTTGTGGGCAAAGGGGAAATTAGGAACGAAAGCATCGCTAAAATACCCAGATTCATGCAGGGTTATGTACATATAGAACTGATAAATTATCAAGAGTGTCTCTTAGATTTATTAAAAACACATGAATAAATTTTTGTCCGAGAAAGGTCCTACTTGCTAAAAAATACTGAGTATTTAACATCGTAATTTCACCGATATTTTTATAACATTTTAAAGATGTATCTTTAAACTCGAGTACCTATATTTAATATTAAATAACTAAGCGATGCCCATTTAATGAATGTTTCTAATCTTTTTAATAAACGTTGACAGGGAATTAGTAGTAGTTGAATATTAGAGGTAAATATTGCAATCAGTTAATTCTCTGTATATATTAAGATATAACAAAGATATTTAACGTTTCTCTAGGAGAAGGCAGTTGCTTTCCATTGAAGAGGCTTGGAATCTGCCCATTTCAGCAGAAATGTCTTCAAGGCAGCAGCAAAACGCTTCTCAACCTAGTAGGAATGGTTCCTCACAAAGTTTCCAAAAGAACTATGCTGGTTCGACACCGCAAGGCCCTCCGCCACCATATCCTTCGCCGAGTGGAGGCGTTTCAAGCAAACGCTTTAAAAGTGAACCAGATCAAAAACCAGTACCTGCTCAGCCTGCTTACAATCTCACACAACAACAACTTCAATTACTAAATTATTTTCAACAAAACGTAAGCACCTTAACACCAGCGCAACAAAATTTAATGCAGCAACTCCAACACCAATATAGGTTAATGCAGCAAAATCAGCAGCAGTTGAGGAACAATCAGAGATCTGGGATTAATACACCTGTTACTAGATCAGCACCCACACCACCTGCATACAATAATAATCCACCATTCGGTCAAAATGGTTCACCAATTAACACTGCCAAAAGTTATTCACCTACGATGAGTAGTGATAAGTTAATACATCCCAGTCCTATCATTGGACCAAGGGATTTTATATCATCTGGACATCACTCGACAGATCTAGATGATAATCTGGAGGAGGATCTAAAAGATTTACTCTCGCAGAAAGATCTTGCCACAACCTTAGCTGAAAATTTGTTGAAACATTTTGGATCTGATGATATTGATGTTAAAGAGGAAGTTGATTCTACGAATGTTAATGGTAAGTAAATTATATCATTCTCGTCGAGAAGGATAAAAATTCTAATCACTCATTTTTTTAAAGATCTGTGATATATGGCTTTTGAATTTCTAAATAATAAAAAGAAAACATTTAAATAATATATTGTTTTTCTCCAATATTTAAAATTGAAACAGTTTGTTCAAAGTTTTCCAAAACTTTATTTATAATCAGACGAAAAATTGACTAACTTTTGGAATTGGTTTTTGTTGAAATTATAATGATTTTAATTAATAGACCAACAAATTTGGACACTAACATTTTGATCAAGAAGTTGACTGTCTAATATTTGATGCATATTCACCAGACATTAAATGTTCTTAAACCTAGTGCAACATTGAAGAGAAGATATGTGCCATAAGTGCTGAGAGTTTTACGTTTTATACCCCCGCAAGGAATATTTGTTCTATAGTTAATAAGTGCAAAAGTATGTTAACTAGTTTTATTTGGTACGACTTAAATTTATTGATGAATTTTACCAGTATTGAAAAATTTATTTTGCACTTATTTGAATTTGGATAAACCAGTCCATGTATAAATTTGCTTTTTTGAAAGTTTCTTCAGGCACGTTGAGGGCATCTTGATCAATGAAGTTGCATGTTTTTTTACTAATAATAATGGGTGATATTCTGAACATTTTTTAGTTTGCTTGTTTATTTGTGTCACATAATTATGAATATATATTTTTTAACCGTTTGAGGTTAAACTATATAATTTTCATACATATTGTTACAAAAATGACATGTGCAGCGTTGGACTGCGCCTAAGCGGGCAGTATGACTTTAAGAGCCCATCTAGGCTCAGGGCAGATGATACCATCAGGTCATCCATACATTTTTGTGTAAAAAGTTCCAATCAGTTATAACTGAAGCTAGCCAATTATCTTTTTTTTTTAAAGAGGAGAAGTTTCAACTAGATTGTCAATAACTCGTTCGTAACAGCTGCTATCCTCGTCATCCTTAATAAGGATTTGTAGTTAGGATAATCAACTAGTCCAGCAGTTCTTGTCCTAGTAGAGAACGAAGCCTCGTCTTAATGCGCTTTAGAGTGGAAAATCTTCTCTCGTAAGTTACTTGCGTAAATGAAATTGTGAGGATTGCAAACTAAGCAACATATAAGTTGGAGTACGTACTAATATGCATGTTATATTTGGACAAAAGTCTGCATTCACATGGTATGCAACATCAGCAAGCATCCGAACCTCTTCGAGACAAACAAATAGCATTCTTTGCTGTTTGATGTAAACCATCTTCGCCGATCTCTTTCCACTTTTTGTCTTCTTCCTCACTCTGAGAATCAGAATCATTTATGTTTTGCTGCCTAGGTGGAACGT
Source organism: Leptura quadrifasciata (assembly GCA_963675555.1). Lineage (NCBI taxonomy): Eukaryota > Metazoa > Arthropoda > Insecta > Coleoptera > Cerambycidae > Leptura > Leptura quadrifasciata. The sequence continues at coordinate 52,323,233 of OY776682.1, read as the reverse complement.
GTTCGTCTCAAATAGTTTTAGAATGTTTATTAAAACTTTTCAAAAAAAATTTGAGTTCTTTTAAAAGTAGTTCTCGATTGAGGTTTACAATTGATGCGATCAGTTTTAATGCATCATTAGGAGAATTCCGCTTTTGTCAATTTAATCGAAATTTTTTAGATCCAAACAACGGCATCCTTCATTAAATGCTCGTTGCAGTTGAATTTTTCATCTATTTTAACTAGAGCCGTGTTGATGATGACTTTGTAGGCAGTAGTCCCACTTTGTCTTGGCCATAACTCATCGTGTTTTTTCGGTTTCCTAGATGTTCTCCATGAGGACAGCGTGGTCTGTATTTCAAGTTTTAAGGTAGTCTACTATAGAGGAGTTTGGAGGTATTGGCTTGCCGGGGTTGATAAATCGAACATTTTCTTTAATGCGAAGGCTGAATAGTTTCAAATGTCAAAAAGGAATCCATAAAAGTCTTTGCTGGAAATGAAACCATTGCAGTGGTTTGAACTCCGCGCTCAAAGTTGTGGCACTTTGAGCCTTTATCAACGCAACATCACCGTGATGCTGTCGTTAACGAGTTGAACTTCGAATCACATACACCAGGTACATGACATTGGTTCGATACTTTCCAATAGTAATAATGATATAGAATTACGGAGGACGGTAGCTCAGTGTGTTAAAGCGTCTGGCTAGCAAACTGAGTTGCCTAGCGAAGTGGGTTCGATTCCCGCAAGGCGAAACTTTTTCATTAAAAAAGTTGCCCCAAGAGTGGTTCGGCGTCCATATTAAACTGAAGGGTCTCGTCTCTCTTTACCTAGCGGAAGATCCTTGAGATCTTCCAGGGGGTTACTTCGGTAACATGAGAGGCGGTTAAGAAAACATTAAGGATAGTCCATTTTACTGTTCCAGCATTAGAATTTTTGTGGGACAGATGTGAATTGCTCACATACTGCCATTTGGCGAGAAGATTACCATGCAGAACAGTAGTTTTCCATAGACTGGCTTTATAATTTTTATGTTTTATTTCTTTCCGTGTATGAAATATTTTGCTTGTAGGTAGCAAAAAAAAGGGACATGACGATTTTAACACAGTGGATAGCACGTCTAGTAAAGTAATTTTCAATTATAAATTATTCCCAAAAAGTTGTTTGGATTTCACTATAAACTGTTGGACCCCATCTTCTTTACTCAGACAAATTTAAATCTCCTAGGCTGAAGAGGGTCATTAGGTGGCTTGGCAGGCGGCTGAAAACATTTTCCAACATCTTAGAAGCAATTAATAGGAAATGATGTGATTATTGTAAACTGTATTCTTAGAGTTCCCCACATATTTTGCAATGGGATCATTGGATCAATAGTTCATAAGTAATCCAGGGTCCTGTAACTGGTTTTACACAGTATAACAAAAATGGTATTGATTTGTGCAGGTGCATTTATAACCTGAAGCTGGTAGCGCCATCTATCGTCGGGTAATTCTAGACAGACATTCTGTTGATGCACATCTAAACAATGTTTGATTAGTATGGGAACAAACCTACTTATCTGGAATAATGTAGATTTGCTGGCTAAAATACATTAGAACTCTGTAATAATTGAGGTTAGGTTCGTTTCTGTCTACCATGATCAGATTAGCGGGTTGACTAACACTGAGAGTGCATTGCAATAAAAGAGTCGGTAGCGGGTAGGCTCCCACCGCTGCTACATACTGTATCATTGATACAGTGGTAGTTATACCTCTGGCTTAGAAATGTCTATATATAGACCAGGGATTCCATAAAAGTGAACGAAGTTGAAAAAGTGAATAGTCAAGAAGATAACTGACTCACTGTGTCTCCATCTTACTTTCAAAAGTAGGGATCATTATGCGAGACTTTTTGCTTGTACCAACAAAATAGATTTTCAATGGTGCCCACCTTAAACCCATTCTATATCTCAGTAGAAAGAACATTCTTAGGACTTTTCGTCTTTCCGAGAAGTGACTTGTGATTGCCTTAAATCTTTGGTTTATTCTTTAATGCAGGAGACCCTGTACATTCATAAGTACGTCCAACATTGGCATACTTAAAGTAGTAAAGCATTTTTGATAATAAAAATAAAAAGTCTATCTATATGTTTCGTTTTCCAAGCAGTACAACCAAGAATCAAGTTTTACTTCTCTGACTACTATCTTACTGTTCTTAATAGTGTTAACGCAAAAATGGTATTTACGAGTTTTAAATTTGAATTTTCAGGTAACATATTTCTCATAACTATGAGATATCCTGTAAATGTACACAATTTTTGGTCACCAAATAGGAACCACTCCGTCACTAAAACAGTTATTACCAGATGTTTGTTCGGTTTGGAGAGGCGACTGCCTTAGAGCACGAGACTCTAGTGACCTGTTTAATAACAAGTCCCAATCAAAATATCTAATTTTAAATTTTGGTCTTGCCTTTCCCATTTGAAGACCACTGCACACTCCTGATTACCACTGTATTTTACGGGTTGGAAAGCGGAACATATCCTCTTTATTTTAATCACAGTTTCTGTGTAAAAATTAAAGTATTTTTTCAGTCGTCCAGGTGTTCAATAGACACCACATCTTATTTCTCAGTATCGCTGTAAATTTAGTGTTAAAAAATTTCATTTATTTTAATAAACAAAGCAATGAAAATAGCAGACTTTCACAAAAATGAACATTTTTAACTAAAACATAGCTGACAGCACCATCTATCATCAAATAACCTTAATAAATTCAATAGCATCCTGTTGATGGGCATTCAAGTAAGGTTAGTGTGGAAGCAAACCTATAGCTTTAAATTAACAGTTTAAGACTCTAATATACCTTGCTGTAAATTTATCGTTCCCTTTTGTGTTAAAGGTAGATAGAATGCTGTAGTAATTGAAGTTAGGTCGTTGCCATCCATTACGATGATAAAGAGATTATTTACTAAATACATTATTTTACTATAGCTCTACTATTAACGTTTATAGTTGTTCTGAGTTCATGTCAATGTTAATGTTAATATTGCCTCTATTGAACTCTTTATTTTCTCAATTATTAAAGGTTTTCATTAAAAATACACATCAAACCATGTAAAAATGGATAAATATAAAGATGACAAAAACTATCGTAAGCGTGGGTAATATGCATTCGCATAAATTAACTGGTTATTTTTTCCTAAGTAATATCCTTTGAGAATAACTTTAGTTTTGAAACATTCATGTCTTCACAGAATTCATTTTTTTTTTTAATTTGGAAAAACAAAATTGGACGTAATAAGAGCGAATCGTACTTTGTACTGTTGTTTCTTTGCGCAGTTCCATATAAAGACTGATACTACAGTTAGAATATCATTTTTTCGTATAACTTTTTTTCTACATTATCCGAACACGATTTAAATTTACACCACCTTACACCATTATATTATATGATAATTCTGAGTATGCTAATGCATATTACATTTGTATTAATACTTTCGAATCAACTTCATAGCTTACCCAAGCAACATTTCACCGACTACTTTTTACTAATTTGAATGTCAAAATTGGTGCAAATAGTAGTCTTATATTAACTTAGATCTTAGTCATGAATTGACCTCAGAGCATTGTTCCTTGGATCTTGCAAACCTACTACTCTAGTTTGGAACAAATACCAACATCGGTTTGACGTCAGAAAATGACTTATTTAGGTTAGGTTTGGTTGTGTTTTTAAGTAATCTTACAACGTTGATTAGACGTTAGTAACTAACTAAATAGAACTGGTTAACTTATGGTTAACCTTTTAACGTTGATCAGCAATTGGTGACTTAAGTTTGAAAGTATTTATTTACAAATTTTTCATTATTATAATACTTTTAAAATAAGCGTAGTTCTTAAAGAGTAACGTTTTTTTAGACCTAGCCGACATACGTTTATCAAATTTGTTTTGTTTGTATTTAGGTCTTCTCTTCATACGAAATTTCAAGTTCAAAATAACGTATTATTCGAAATGGCAAACATATCGTATGATATATCCGTCCTCTAAACAAATGACGGTAGGTTAGGTAGAGGTAGACAAAGTTGGTTGCTTTTACTAAAGTCCGACCCTCTTGCCAAATTAAGGCAATATTACCGACGTACAACATAATGAAAGCGCACGGACACTAGTATCTTTGGTTCTATAAAGTTGTCTTGATCCGACCGCAAAGTTGGATTTAGGTAAGTATTTTCAACTTATTCTGACTTAAAATTTGGTGCGAATTACGTCGGTGATTGCAACAATGATAAGTCAGTCTCGGATGTTGTAGCAAACCATATTTTATTGACCAATTTGGTATAGATAAGAGTAAGCACGATGTTTTGCATACATCGTACACTGACTTATAGTTGGGAATCCCAACGTTGTCTCGGCGTTAAAATGTTGCTTGGATAATTATAAGAATGTGTAGTAGACTTTGCTTAATTTTTTGCCAAGTCTATCTGATCTTTCCAAATCAATTCACTATCTACATAGGTTCCTAATAGTTTTACTATTTTGGATGTGCTATTACCAGGTATTGTAATATTTTTGTTGAAACAAATATATTGTGTCTTAGATTCGTTTAACATTAGTCTATTTTTATAACACCATGTCTTCACATCTCTGGTATATTCTGCTATTTCTACTATTCTTCGCCATTGGGAACCGAAACCACTTTTGTTGTGTTGGGTGCAAAATTTATAAGAGTGCCATGTAAAACATGATAAAACATATTATCAATATATAATAAAAACAGTAACAGTACCAAAATTTATCCCTGTGGAACTCTTAATGATGTAAATTGCATTTTTTTTTCTCATTTTTAATTTATTGCTTCCAAACGAAGCATTAACATGCGCGCATATTTCAGTTTTGAAGAGATGCATCAAAAATATGGAAAAATATATAGGGTGTTCCATTTAAAAACTTACCTCAACAGTATCACATTTTCTGTGACACCCTGTATATTCGAAACTATTTGCCTGGACCGCTCCTTCATTTATAGTTAAGAAGTGTGAATGTCATATACCACAGGTTCCAAGACATGTCTTAATTAATACTTAATTATTGGAGACCCTGTGCATACATAAATACATACAAAATTTAAATACTCAAAACTATAGAATAATTTTGTGAAATTATAAATAAAAAGTTTATATTTACTTTTTTTATTCTATTACTCATATTGTTTTTGCATAAAAGTGAAATTGGTTTTTACAGTTGTTCAGTCATAAAAAAATGATACCATATCTTATTTCTCAGTATCATTATAGTAAAGATAAATGTTTGTATAGTAAAAGACTAATTTTTGTGTGGTTTTGTGTATTATTTCGTTAAAGTTAGTATTTTTCTTTTGTTCAGTTTACAATTTTTCATATCAATCATAACGGCTAAGTTGCCTTTATTAATATAAGTTGAAGTAAATTTATCAAATATAGATAATATATTTTGAGAAAGATATGTACAATTAAATAACTGAATCTTTGCTTACATTATTATTAGACAATGTTGCATCGAACAATAACAACAAAATCAATAGAAAAAACCAACCAGGAAAAACTATCAAATGGGTATTTTGACTGACACTCTTCATCGTTTATTACTCTGTTAATTAAAATTTGTTTTTCCATATTAAATTGGCATTTTGAGTAGATACTACCACAGTAGGCAAGTGGTCGCTTGGCAGGTGACCACTACCACATATAACGCAAAAATCGTGGATTCGGATGTATATTCTATTCCTGTATCACTAGTTTTTCATAGTTAATTCAGTACTTTCATAATCTTTGACTAACGATATATCCCTGGTGCTTTAGTTAATTATTTGTGTTAATTGACATTGTAATCCCTTAACGATCTCTTAACATGTATCTTAACATTTGTTTGCAAACAATTGTTTTATACCTTTTGTAGGCAATAATACTACAACAAACACATTATCATCAGGACCGTTTTCACCTTCTAATATAGTCCCGAAACCAGATATCCCTCCAGAAACGAAAAGAAAAATTAAGTCGCCCACCCAAGACAGTATATTAACAATCAAAGCTGAACCACCCTGGGATTTTGACTCGCTTAATTCGATGGAGAAAAGATCAAACATTGAATACAACATAGAAATGGATGCCCAAACTATCATCAAATTATGCAAGTAAGTGCCATTTGTTTCAAATTTTGTGCAGTTAGCAATTAATTTCTTGTTTTAGGAGCGAAGTTGTTAATGGTGATATTAATAGTTCGCTAATATCGGATACAGCTCCGCCACCAACACCACCTGATCCTCCGTCTGTCAAACTTAATCACCAACAGCTTTTACCTCCAACTCCCTCGGTGTACCTGGATAACAAAAAACATGCCTTTAGCCCCCAACTACAAGAATTTTGTCTTAAACACCCCATAGCAGTAGTCAGAGGTTTAGCTTCAGCTCTAAAACTTGATCTCGGTTTATTTTCAACAAAAACTTTAGTCGAAGCCAACCCTGATCACAGTGTAGAGGTGAGGACGCAAATACAGCAACCTTCAGATGAAAATTGGGATCCTCAAACAGGAAAGAAAGTTTGGGCATGTATTTCTCATAGATCTCATACTACTATTGCCAGATATGCACAATATCAGGCATCTAGTTTCAAGGAAAGTCTTAGGGTACGGTTTAATTAGGTGAAAACAAAGATGACATGTTTAACCAAGTATACTTTACAGGAAGAACGGGAGAAGGCAGCTAGTGGCTTATCCGACTCCGATTCCAAGGACTCCACGCATTGTGCTGGTGGAAAAAGGCGGAAAACCAATCTAAACGTTCCTCCTTCTTCCAATACAAAAAGCTGCAAAGAACAAAAAACCCTAAAGTAAGTTTTCTCTGAGTATTTAGTTATAGCGTTGCGTTTAACATGCATTGTTTCTTAGGTTTGGTACCAATGTTGATTTGTCAGACGAACGTAAGTGGAGGTCGCAGCTTCAGGAGCTGATGAAGCTACCAGCATTTGCTCGAGTTGTATCTGCAGCGAATATGTTGTCGCACGTAGGTCATGTGATATTAGGGATGAATACTGTGCAACTTTACATGAAGGCAAGTATAAGACAAATGTGTAATACATGTGAAACTGGCAGTAAATATAATGCAACGCATTCTCTTTTAGGTTCCTGGAAGTCGAACACCTGGCCATCAAGAAAACAATAACTTCTGTTCAATAAACATCAATATAGGTCCAGGAGATTGTGAATGGTTTGCAGTTCCAGATGCCTACTGGGGTGCGATCTGCGCACTTTGTGAAAAAAACCAAATCAACTACTTGCATGGTTCCTGGTGGCCGGTGCTTGAGGATCTCTACAATGCTAATATCCCTGTATATCGCTTCTTGCAGAGACCAGGTGATCTCGTGTGGGTTAATGCAGGTTGTGTTCATTGGGTACAGGCCGTTGGCTGGTGCAACAATATCGCTTGGAATGTAGGACCCCTAACTGCAAGACAGTATCAACTCGCAATCGAAAGATACGAATGGAATAAGTTACAAAGCTTTAAATCAATTGTTCCAATGCTTCATTTATCCTGGAATTTAGCAAGAAATATCAAGGTGTCTGACAAAAAATTGTTTGATTCGATAAAGTAAGTTGCCTAAATAATCTGTTATTCCAAAAAGTGTAACCATTTTTATTTGTCATTTTAGAAATTGCTTGTTAAGAACCTTGACAAAATGTTGCCGTATATTGGAGTTTGTCAAAAACAGAGGCGTTGAAGTTAAATTCCATGGTAGGGGAAAGAACGAAGCTTCTCATTATTGTGGACAATGCGAGGTAAGCAATTAGGTACTTTAACCGTAACTCAAGATTAACTTTTTTATAATGATGCTATACATTTTGGTTAGTTTTTCATTTGTTAATGGAAATTGAATGACATTTTTCCATGTACGGAAAGAAATATACAATTAAAAAAACTTCAAAATGTTGTATTCATTTTTAAACGTGGAGACTGGTTTATATGTTAAATTTTTTCAGATTGAGGTGTTCAATATATTGTTCATAAGAGAGCAGGAAAAGAGGCATGTGGTGCATTGTATGGATTGTGCACGTAAACAGTCTCCTAATCTCGAAGGTTTTGTTTGCCTGGAGGAGTATAAAATGCAAGAATTATGCGAAGTTTATAATAATTTTGTTCTACATTCTAATGTAAATCCTGCTCCAGAACAATATCGACCTGTATAGTTAATTATATGATACAATGACTATCAAAGTCAGCTACCACTGCCACTTGTAACTGATGTACAACTTTAATATTAACACTTTGCTTGTTATATAGCTTATCATGTAAAAATAAACCGAGCGTGATAATTTATAATGATTTAATTTTAATGTACATAAAATTGTCAATATTTTTTCTTGTAAGTTGGATAGGCTATATTTTTAGCACAGGTGTTGTTTTAAAAATTAGTGGGAATTTTCGATTTTAAAATTAAATGTTGCCCGTTTTTGCTTTCCAAAACTGTACATTTCTTTGAAGGTTGTCGCGGGTAAAATATAAAACTGGATTCTCGGATATTGATCTAGATTTTTGGCAACTGTTTAGTTAATGCTAACTGAATTACCATGCAACAAGCAGTGATCATTCAAATAACTTCACTGGCAGGGGAAAGCAAAGAACCCTGCACTATTCTTACGATAAATTAGCTTTCTGTGAAATTGTCTAAAATTTTGACATTGCGCATTTTGACCTGACAAAAGTATCCTATCAGTATGTGGTGGCTTTGTCAAAATTAAACAATATCTGTTATTTTAGATATTTAAGAATTCTTTATGTTTAATTTAACTTTACGAGTGAAATGGAAGAGTCAAAAAATGTTGAAGGCCAATAATAGCAGGAATTTATCAACTTTTATGAGTGTATGTTTCATTTATATTATCGTCTTCAAAGGAATCAAGACAAAATGAAAAACTTTTTTAGTTATAGTACCTATTTTTTTCTTTTTAATTTTATTGTGAGGCCCTAAACAATAATCTCATTTCCTGATATTGTAGGCGTCGAGCTTCTATTTTTATCATTTTCCACACAATTTTTGGCAATAACAGCTTTACTGCATCGAAATTAGACCTATTACAATGTGAAGAATAAATAATTACAATTAAAATTTGATGCTGATATTTTTAATTTTTTTAATTCGTTATTAATGTGATAGCGGCATTGGATTTCGACTTTGTATTTTTGGTCATAAGAAAAAACCTATTTTTGTATTTTCTATATGTTTTCAAAAAATGAAGAACTGGTGAAATAAGATAAAAAGAAATTCAATTCCTACAATATCAAAGAAATAAATTGTATCATTTAGGAGACCTCCTTAAAATAAAAAAAAAATAGTTGTAACTAAAAAGTTTCTCAAACTTTCCTTTGGTGTGATGAGGATAATTTTTTTGTTTATTGGATTTAAATAAGCATTTTCTGACTTTTATACTTTTTCCTTTAAATGAACAGTAAAAAATCTTGAATGTCCAAAATGATTAAAATTGTCAGATCAAAATCTAAGACACAAGAAACCTAGATAATTCCACAGAAAGCCAACTTTCCTAAGAATAGTGTGAGGGTCTCTCAAACACTGTTTTTAGAATAATGAGAGGAATCTGAATAAAAGCAAACAGTGTACAACCAACACAACAAAAGAACCAGATAATGGGTCGTAATGTCGAAAAATATTTGAGAATCCAGTTGCGAGAATTAAAAATTCACAAATTTTAATATTTGCATCTGTGCTATACGTTACACCCAGAAACAGTGATCTCATAAATAATTAGTTGATTGTAAATACATTACGGAAAGTAATAAATATATTTATACAATATATTTATTTTAGTAGGAAGGGAAATGTAGCTATGTAGCAGTTTTAAAATTAAACAAGTAATTGAACGTAGCTTGGAAAATCATCGTCATTCGAATGTTATTAGTTGTTATAGTTATACATACTATTCACTGCCAAGGAAATAATTTATTGTTTATGTAATTTTTCTATATTAATTTATTATTATATTATTTATACTGAGGACAATTGCAGAAATGAAATTTTATATTATTTTCAACATTTAATTTACAAAAAATTATTTTATGGGGTATGAATGTTTGAATTTTAAAAAGTATTTATTGTAGTAATTGATTAAGTTTTATGCTCTTTAAAATAATTGTCATCCTGAGTTTTGCAGGAGTATCAATGTTTCATTTCTGTAAGCAACCAAATTTAATTGAATTTTGGGTAAAATATAGGCAGAGCGATCGATTGTATTATTATAACTGCCATTTTGTGATAAAGTACTGCCCAAAAAACCAAAATTATGTTCATAGACCGCACCTGGATTAATCAGTGCCTTCTCCTGTGTAATCTGTCTAAAACTATATTGTGAAGAAAGGGAATATTTTTTGCATTTGTGACCAAATTCGACATAGTCTACATTATGTAAATATAAGTATTAGTAGTTAAATTTTCAGGAAGTCTAGCTCAATTTTTCTATCTAACTGTAATATATTCTTCATCATTCATTTAATTGTGTTTTAAAATATATTCATGAAAAGTCTGATTTGAAATTGTGTATTGTATAGATTTAATTCTTAGTTGTAGAAATAAGTTGTATTTATATTTACATAAATAAAAACAAGTTATATAATGCAGTCGAGTTATTTACCTTAATATTATGAAATACTTTGAAATTGTATGATCTCTTCCTCTCTGAAAAGAATCCATTCGATTTTCTTCAGTGCTTTCGGCATATTTTACAAATCATTACCACACTATACATTCACCGTTTCTGTGATACTCGTAGAGAAAATGACAAGTACATTGAGAGCTCAATAAATTTGAATTGTATAATAACAGTATACAGTAAAAAGCCGTAGGAGCATTACTTGGATTCTAAATACTGTTTACATCATGCATAATAATAACTTTATTTCATGTAAGCCTACAGGATATGAAACGTCGATAGCAAAACAACAGTCTTAAATATAGCATACAGCAAATATTTAAAATCCTGGATGTAGCATATGATTGAAATATTTTATTCTTATGAGTTACTACACAATATTAAAGCTAAATACATTTAAGAGAAATTTCAAACAGTTATTTGGTATTTAAATTCTTAACCAGAACACGACAAGTAAAATACGGTAAAGTAAAAAAAGCTAGATGAAATTACATATTAAATTCATAAAATTATTTTAGGGTATAAAAACAATTGGAACATAGAAAAGATTCCCTTTTAAATTCATTCGAAAAATAATTAAAGAGGAACACCCACAATGAATTCAAGAACTGTGAGATGAAACAAACAGCTGTCAGCTTGCTAGGGAACTACTAAAATATCCCAACAAGAATACAGCAATGGACTACCTGGCAATGTCCAGAAGGAACTTACGTTTTATAACGGGAATCCGTTAAGGAAACATCATAATATGAGATTAAGCGAAACACCTCTCTGTAGAGGTTGTGAACAAGAAGATGAAACGGTTCAACATGTACTCTGTGACTGTTCTGCCGTCTCATCAATCAGAGGATCCATTTTGGGAGAACGTTGGCCTATTTTGGCCGATGTAAGGGAGATGCCTCTAGGCAGCATCACTGCCTATTTCGCAAGAATACGTTGGTTGGAGGCTTAGGCGAGGGTCTGCCTACAGGAAGGATGTACAAGGGGACCAATGGGGCCTAAGTGCTGTGGTTCAATAATTTTTATTGACCACCCTCCCAACTAATTCCAGAATTCATTCGATTATAAGTATCTTTTATGGACTTTGGCAGCATATTGTAGATCGTACTGCAGTATAAAGTGCACTCTTCCTATAGAGGGACAATCTGGAATTATTTATATATACAATAATAATAAATCGGCTTTAGTTTATAACAAATATAAACACAAAAGTTTTCGCAAAAATAACAATTAGACCCATTTGTGGCGAAGTCTAGCTTAAAGCTACTCATACTTAACCACAAGATTAAACCCTTAAACATAATGTTAAATTATTGAATACATCACATAGCAATGATATAAAAAAATAGTTAATAAAATTCCCTGTTTAGTACACATATATAGGCTAAAAAATAAAGTATTTAAAATTATTATTGCAGCTACTTACTTACTTTCATACTTGAATTTGAATTTTCTTGGTTCCATGTCTTTTAAGTTTTCAGGTAATGTAGAGCTTTATAGAATTAAATAAGAATCCTCTCTTATACATGACTGTGTGATAATGAGGCATAGTTAATTTTAATTTATATCGAATATCCCTGGAGCTGATCTAGCTATAAATTTAATTTTAAGGGCAGAAGAGGAGTGAGGGGTATTTAACAAATTTTGTATGAATGTACCAAGATGATGTAGTACTCTATTTGACACTCTTAACCATTTAAGATTATTAATTCTTTCAGAAACCGAATCAAACCTTCGTAGTCCAAAAATTAGTCTACAGCAAGAGTTCTGAACTTTTTGCACCCGATTTTTATTTAATATAGTTAGGCAAGGTCCGTATATAAAGTCAGCATAATTAAAGTGAGACAAAGCCAATGTCTCACATAACAGTAATGGCGGGCATAAATGAGTTTTAAAGACGAATACTTTTGCATTAACTTTTTGATATGTCCATCAAAACGTAAATTACTGTCTAAAATAATACCCAAGTTGGAAATCGCACATTAACTAAAGGAAAAGATACACCCTCAATATTAAAATTTAAATTGTGTTTTAAATCGTTAATAATATTTTTACTACCAAATAACATAATGAAAGGTTTACTAGAATTAAGTTTAAGATTATGTTCTTTTGACACTTGATTAATAAAAGCTAAGTCACTATTAATATTTTCAAATGCCTCAGGGTGATTTGTGTGATTGAAATGCATATACATTTGAGTGTCATCAGCGTAAGCTTGTATTTTGCAATGTTTAACGGAAGTTAAGATATCAGATGTATAGATGATAAATAAAACAGGACCCAAGACTGATCCCTGAGGCACTACTGATAATATATCTAAGCTTGAAGAGAGTTTTTAACGTTTTTGAGCTGAAGTGTAACATTTTGTAGTTCTACAGTTTTGTTTTGAAATATCATATTTATTTTTAGAAGTGTTAATGATTTTTAACTTGTTTGATGAGCACCAGGTATAAAAGCTAGATAGTAGATTGTTGGAAGTAGTTTCAAGCATTTTAACAGATTTGGCAGTAATACATATGGTAGTATCATCAACGAGCATTGTTAGAGAGATACTTAGTTCATTAGAAATATGAAATTCTAGGTCATTGATGAATAAAATAAAGAATAAAGGAGAGAGTACACTTCCTTGCGGAATGCCTAAATTGAGGTTGCAGGTATTTGAAAGGGTATTATCTAATTTTACCGAAATTTTCCTATGTGATAAAAACGACATAATCCACTTACTTAACAATCCTCTAATGTATTTTTTTAGACAAAAAATTGGCTACAACGCAGTCGAAAGCACGAGTTAGGTCGAATAACGAAGCAAGAACTTAACTCTTTTTTGTCAGTTATGTTATATATAAAATTTGTAAATTCATGAGCAGCTGTATTTGTAGAGTGCTCGCCTCTGAATCCATGCTGACATTTTGATAGTAGTCTAAAACTATTGACAAATTTGATAAGCCTATTATGAACAATTTTCTCAAAGAGTTTTGAAACACAACATAATAAAGTTATTGGTATATAATTTTCTACAAATTCATGATCACCTTTCTTATGAAGTGGTATTATTAATGGATATTTCAGTTTATTAGGGAATGTTCCTAGTTTAATAGATAAATTGAAAATGAAATTTCAACGGATATACAATGAATCAGGATGTATATTTGAGTGGTTTTTTTGTTTTGCATATTGTTTAGAACAGTTGATATTTCATCTGGTGTGATATCATAAAAAAAATTAGACGAGTTGCACAATGGACCACCTGTACAATCCCCCATCAGAGACAGTCACAGTAGTGCCCTATGGAAGCGGAGCACCATTTCAAGTAACCCAATACTTATTATAACTTCCTAAAGTTTGAGCTATATTAGCTACAGTAGTATTTGGCTTTTAAATATAGGTACAAATTTTAACATCCTGTAATTTAAAAATAAAGAGGTTTAGAGGTGTAACTACAAATTTTTTCTTGGAATACCATTTCATATCACTGTCACTAAAAACACCCCTCTCCTCAATAAAATATTGCTATTAGTAGAATAATGTATCTTTTGATAGTGAAAACTTTGATATGGCAGTCTTTACGATTTTACTTAAAACTTACGTGACATTTTTACTCCCCTTATTTCGGCACTTGCATGCTAGTGATTTGTGTTAAAATACTCCATCACCATAATCAGTTCTACGTTTAGCAGATTAAATGAATCTGCTTGTTAATGATGGGTAAGAACATAGTAGATGTTCTTCTTAACAGTGACTTGTGTTTATTCGACTCAGGCTTCGACAATAAATGACGTCAATGCGTCCAGCACATTGGTTCATGTAGAATTAGATTTTAAAGCAGTATACTCTGGAATTGTTTTTCGGATCCACCTCAAATTTTCAGTGTTATAACAATTCCACGTTGCTTTTTAATTGTAATAAAAAGTGCAATATTATATTTGACGAAGTGACCTCATTAGGAGTAAGTCAAAGTGTTGGATCGTTATGCTTCAAAATCGGTTTTGGGAAACCGATTCTGTATGATTGACCCTGGTGTACAATACCGTGATAAATCATTATCTTTGACTTGCAATAAAAAAGACTTATCTTTAACTGGCAATAAATAGTCCTTCAAATCAAGCCCCTTTGTTAAGTGGAGCGGACCACGCAACCTATTTAAGATAAGAGAGAGACCATTAAGACTGGGACGTGGAATAGGGTTGTTTTATTCAGCGGTTTGGTTTGCACAATAATGGCAGATGTCTCCAGGTTTGGAGGCTGTCAGGGCAAAGATGTATCCAAATATTTTAGAGGCAGTGCTACGGTATGTGGAGAAATATCTCTTGGAGAACACACCAATCTGTGCATTTGCAGGAAAAGCATGATTGGACAAAGGTATGACAATGTTGCTGTCAATAACAATGTAATTTTTCAAGCTGCAATTGTCTAAAATCTTATATTTATTGATGATAATGCTCACACCATCATATTCGCCAACTGTTTTCAAAATATTTGAGATTAAATGTAATTCTATGAAAACTAAAATTAGTGTAACTATTTTAAAATAAATTTTAGAAGACAGGTCACTGGGAATTATTTTTATGGAAAGTTAATGCGAATCATACTAGAATAAATCAAAATTTACAATTTCTAAACTCAAATATCTCGAAAATCGTTGGATTTTTGGATATATATAACGAAATTTGATTGAAGGAGCCAGGAATAGGAAGAGTGAGGAGCCAGAATACAAGGTGTTGATGATGGGTATAGTGCATTATTAGTTAATATAGGAACCCCCATTCAGAATTTGTATTTCTTGTTCAATCTATTTATGAAAATATGACATATTAACTAATTATACACTGATGGCGAGTTAATATATTTGCTTACTTTCTTAATGCAGTGCACTGTTAGACATACTTTCAAACTTAGATTCGTATTATGTGTACAATTTTCTGCTGAATTCATTTTCAGAGAACGCAAAGTGATTCTGACTTGCATTAATTCCCAATTTTAATTTCTTACCACTTTTTGGTAATATACAAACTTACTACTTTTTAAATGTCTCGAAAACTGATTACGATGGTAACATTACAAAAGTGTTTTGATTAGTCGTTTTCCAGAAAAAAGTAAAATTTGCTATAATATTATGGAGAAAAATATAGTATATAGGTATCTATCTATTTGTAGAAATATTTTCTTTTTAGGTTTTGTGACCACTAACACTAAAAGACAAAGAATTCAATATTATTTTGTTAAACAAAAATAAATGTGTACATTACTGCTCAATAAATTTTTATACTAGTTGGTTACCTATCATTGAAGGTGATAAAAAAGCTACCTGTGTGATTTAAGTGATTTATTTGTATACAAATTTAAATGACAACAAAACATAACAAAATTTGAAATGAGTATTAAATATAACTTTTTGAGTTACAAAGTACCCTAAATTTAAAAGGTCCCATATTTCCAGAGATTTCCAAGTTTGTCTGATTACTACTGATTATTCAAAAACTTTTAAACATTTACAAACAGGATTTGTCACAGCAGCAAAACGTGATTTTAGATTCCCTAGAAGTAGAAACTCGAAAAAAATTGGGTAAGTACTTTAAAAAACAAAAGGTAGAACATAATGCCCACTCCAATTTTATCCAAAACATAAAGTTATTATAACGCTAATTTATTTACAAAAATCGCTCTCGAACATGATAATTAACTAAATAACAGTAACATTTCTTGACGTTAACAATTGTGACTAGAATGTGGTTATGGAAGTAGATACGACCTGCGTGAAGTGGTGAGATTTGAAATAGCAGGTGGTGAAATATCAATAGGAGGTTGAGGTTTTGGCTTTGGTTTTCTCAAGAGAGTTCCTATTTCTGTAAGTAGAAAATGGGACATCCTAATCAGTGCTACATGGGCAGTATATTGTAAAATAAGTGCACCAAATCCTTTGTATAATCCACAAACACCTTCTGTAGCCAAACAGCTCTCATAGCAGTCGATTGCTCCAGCATAATTTGTCAAAATTGGCAAAACAGACCTGCCATTGTCTAAATTATCAATGATAGTACGAGTGCCCTGAAAAAAATATTCAATAAGTGTTGCAAGACAAATACCAAACATCCATCGCTAAAAATCACAAGTGACATACTACTGATTGTCAAAAAAATATACTTAAATAAAAGCGACCTACTAGTACGATTAGTATGAATGGCCCATTTAATGGTCCCCAATTTCTATGAAATAGAGGCCTTTTCTGAAAACGGATATATAAGATATTCTGTACCGATTGAATTATAATTCAACAAATAAATATTTTCTTAAATATGTCTACACTTTTATAAAATTGACAAAACTGATTTTTTTTCTAACTGACACGTAACAGAATATTTGTTATTAAATAAATAACATTAGCTACAAACCTGCAAATGGAGACGATGAACAATAGTTTCGCATGGATAGAAAGCAATGTCACTGGATATAGTTGCAATTATTGATGCAGTGAGCTCAAGGTCTTGCATAACAGCACAGCTACTTAAATCCTTCGGTAAAGCTCCATTGGCCTCATGACGATTTTTAAATCTGGCATGTAATAGTCTGATAGTAGCTCCCTTAACCATCATTGAAAATAAATATTTTGCTAACCCTAAGGTAACTGTTGGGACAATTAATGCCCATATGGGAAGCATTCTCCCTTTAGCTGGAGCACCCCAATTCAAAAGACGCATGAATCCTTCTCGGAAAACATCTAGAATTCCTGGTTTTTCACTTGCTATCTCACTTTGAACAGTTTCCACAAAAGAAGCAGAATAAAAGGGAGTTACTATAGCAAAACTAACACTAAAAGTACAAATATATTACATTAAAAATTCTAAAGCTCTATCTTTCTACTTACCATTTCAAAACAGTGTGCTGGAAAAATTGCTTTAAGCTACTATGCCAACCAATTTCCCTAGAAAAAACAAACAGTATGGACTTCTATGTATTAATATTACTGGAGCTTTTACAAGATACTATTATTACCGAAGTTATTAAAGTATTGGCAACATTTTTTACTGAAAACAAGATTATTCCAAATACTTACTTGGGCCATGGAGTTACTTTGGAAATTAAATCTTCCACTCCTAGGGACATTCCTCTGACTAATAATACTGATCCTAAGCCTTTCCACAAAGTAGTCAAACCTTGATGTTGATGTAGATGACAAACGGCAGGTAAGAGAGTAAATGGCAGCAGATGGTATCTCTGAGAGGCATGGTGAACCTAAAAATAAGCTTATATCATATATGTTAAATTTAAAATAAATATTAATATTTTACCTGGCATTGTCGTCGAAGTACCAAAAATGGATGACTTAATAAATTCTCAGCCACCAAACTAACAAATGCTACTCCCGAACCAATATATCTCTTCAAAGTTAAGTCTAAAAAATATGTGTAAGAATAATAGTTTAAACAATGTTAATCAAGTACCTTCGTGGCTATGGTACACTCGATGTGTATACTGAATCAGCTGCTCTCGGTTGGCCAAATACTCGTCATGAATAGGAAGCCTCCTCGTTAAATCTGGTATATCATAATAATTTTCGTCTGTGTTTATTTGACGATAAGGGGCATTGCCGATGTTTTCTGGTCCAGCCATAGTAATGATCTAACCTACCTTTTTCAAACCCTACAACATTATCTCAAAATCAATAATTATCTTTTTATTTTATTCGTGGGATCTGTATTCATTTCTTTTTTAATAAAACTGTATACCAGTTGCCTGTTTATATGTATTTTAACTATTCATATCATATAACAACGGACTTGTCAAAGTTGAAATTGTCAAAGGCTCACTTTTGATTTAGAGACTTTCGATTGTATTACCTACCATCTACCAAGTCGCAGCCTCGGTATAATGGATTGATTCTAATCCACGATCAAAGAATATTTTCTTAAACGGGAATAAAAGAATATTTTAATAACACTTTAACTCAAATGAGCATAATCAAAATTTTATATCCATCACCAAAGTATTATAGTTTCTGTTTTTGATGCATTACAAATAATGTCGCAAAATCTATAATTAATAGCACAAATGAACGTTTCCTATAAATTTATGTGCTATAGAATTCTGTTTATGAATTATTCAGAGGAAAGGACTCTTCAATGTGTCTTTTCAGCAAAAAAGCAATGAACTCAAACATATTTCAAAAGATGACTGATTTTTCCCTGTTCTTTCTTTGGTAGTTAACGATAGATTTTTCACGTAAGTATATACGTTTGCTACTCTGTGCTTTATGATATAACCAGAGCACAGATTAAATATATAAATATTTTTTATAAAGATACACATCATGCATGGTACAAAATTGGTTATATCCTCTACTACTTAACCCAGTTAAAACCACAGAAATAATTAGCACAAGGCTTTTATTGGTTAGCTAATATGCCAATAGCGTTATGGTTGAATTATCCATCCTATCCTATGTGAAAGCAGCTTTATACAGTACGGGGAAAGCTACTAGCCGTATAGTGGGATCCTGTATACACATATGTACTTGTGCAATATGGGTTAGAATCACGAAATGATTTGAAATGGCCGGTGAATGCCCAACATAGTACCATTTAATTATTTGTTCCTTCTCCTTTTAATAAATATCCATTTTAACAAGTTAATATTATTGTGATTGCGATAATACTTAAGTTTCGTAAGGTTACCTATGACCCGAGCCCAGCGGAATCTAGTAAATAATAAATAAAAACATACCATCGACAACCACAGCGGCACCAGCGTACAGTGCATTGGATCGCCCCACCCCAATCACACGCATTAGATGACATTTTCATCCGTATTGCACATGTACATAAGTGTATAGGATTTCCCTATACGGCTAGTAGTTGTCCCTATGCTGTATATAATCACTATATTAGCATATTATGAGTACAGAGAGTTGGCCCTATAAATCCCTTTAACTTGACAGGATATATCCTATCTCTCCCGAAAATATGTTTCTCTCTCCAAAGGTCAAATTTCATTGAATTATATTAAAATTATTTAATCTTTTCTCAGAGAAAGGAAACGATGCTTATTGTGGCCTCGTTAAAGAAGTAATAAACTCTTTCTCTATTTCTCATCTTTCAAAAAAATGTTTGATTTTTCTCTGTTTGTTTCTTTGACAGGAACAAAAGATTTTTAAATTCACACGCCATTTTGTTCGAAATATGGGGAACACACCTCAATAGCACGTTCAGTAAAGGCTCAAGGCAATTATCAAACAAATTTTACCCGTTCAGAAACATCGTACGGTAAAATATCATCTAACCGTTCAGGAAGTCTGTGTAATTTGTCGGATGTGAAACTTTATACCCAGCTAAAAATTGGGATAGAATTTCTTCCGCAGGCGCGTTAGCACCTATAGCTTATTATTCTGTAATTTTTTAAAGATGCTAACGTTAATAAAGTTAGGCTTCAATTTCCTAGTCTTCATAGAATGTCAGGCTCTGATGAATCAGAAATGACCATTCAAAATAGCAACAAAGGCTGCTTGAGCGTTCTCCATTACGAAAAAAAAGCCGGAAAGCCTCAAAACAAAATATTTAAAACTGACTAGAAAAGGAAGCGTAGAAGGAAGGAAAGTTACGCTATTTGCATGTAAGTGTTGAAGCAAGTGCATCCAGATACCGGAATATCCAGTGATGAGCATCATGAATAGTTTTATTAATGATATTTTCGAACGTATTGCCGCCAAGGCATCGCGTTAGGCCCATTACAACAAACGTTCCACTATTACCAGCCAGTGATGTAAAATTCCCGGAATTTATTTTTGAGGGAAAATTACCGAAAATTTTCCGGCATATTTTTCCTGAATAAATAATAATAATGATAATGCTAATTTTATTGGTACGGTGAACTTTCCAAGCACGCTGTCAGCGAAGGTACTAAAGCCGTTACAAAATATACCAGTTCAAAATAAACATATCGTCGCTACATTCTTGGTTCGCCCATATATAAAACGGTTCTTTTCAGAACCACAAAAATGTTAATAAGGGAATCGCGTGTACCCCTTAAACCTCTATTTATTAGAAAAAATAAAGATCATCTGGTCGGGAGTACTTTCTGAACGTGCTTCAGGGTTGGGAACGCTCCTTGGTTAGGAGAAGAACTCAGACAGACAGCGGTGGGGAAGGGACCTTGGAATCTTTCCCGCCAAATGCAGTTGTTCATTTGTTGACATACCTCACATACCTATGTTAATCGTTAATCAGTTAAATGCGTTTTGCATGTTGATCATTGCAAGTTTGCAAGTCTATATGTGTTTGATTAGATAAGTGCATTTATTGTTATTGTTATAATTTTATTGTGTATGCGGTATCGTATAGTTCTTGTTTAGGATATTTGTGTGATACTTCGTGCCATTTGATTAATTCCTTCCATTCGTGTATTTAATGTGAGTAAAAGCTTAAGCTTCTGTTGTACTCTTCCATTTATATAATTTAGATGCACAACTAATAAAAATATTATTCTTTCAGCAGTTAGTTACAATGCCGAATTCTCCGGTGAGGGTTAAAAGTGAAATGGAATTATTGAGAGCAAAAAATATAAAGCTTCGAGATGATTTTTACCTGTCTCTCATAAAAGATGATCCAGATTTTGTAGAAGTTATGAAAATGTTCAGCAAACCTCCTGATAAACGTGATATTAAGAAGCCAAAAACAAGAAAGAGTACCTCAAGCGATCCTTCTTTCAGTTGTAGAATTTCTATTCCAGTAGAGAGACGTCGGTCTGCCAGGTTACAAAATAGAAAAATAGATTCAGTTGATACTGAGGTTGATACCGAGGTTGATACGGAAACAAAAAAGAGAAACAGATCTGCTGATGATTATACTGATCTGGAAGAAGTTATTTATGAACCTAAGAAACCTAGAAAGTCTGTTAAACGTTCAGTACATTATATTATCCCTGTTGAGGAAGTTGAAGACAAGATGATTGCAGCAATCGCAAGGAGTTCGTCCAATAAAATATACTCACCCAATGGTACGTGCTGCCACCAGTGTAGGCAAAAAACTTTGGATCAAAAAACTTGCTGTAGGAATGTTAATTGCATTGGGTTGAGGGGCCAGATCTGTGGATTTTGTCTATTTGCCAGGTAATTATTTAATTTTCTATATTTTTTAATTTTGCAATTTGATTTAAAACAGTATATAGATATTCTGATGTTTAACACGTTGGGTGCCGCTGTCATTTTGCCTGGTGCCTTTTTTGTAAAAAGATTTTTAGAAAGGAAGAAAATGACATCTAACAGGTGGTCTTACTGAACTTTGAAGTTTATTTCCACAGGTTCAAATATATAAATATATAATATAAAAGTAGTGAAGCGGACTGCCCCTAGGGCCATTCTATTTAAAAAATAAGTCTTATGTTTGTTTTAAATTCAGGGACAACTACAATTAACCAGAAATTATTTAAGCATTACATTCTTAATTTTATTTCCAAATTTAGGCAAATATAGTGTACAGAAATTATTTTACAAGTCCGTAAAATTGCATATATATATATATATATATACATATATATATATATATATATATACATATATATATATATAGGGCGTTTTTAACATGAGTTTAATGGAGGGTCTAGCCAAACGACTGATATTTCACATAACCATTCGACAACAATTACGAGGTCTGCGAACACCGCAGGATCTGCGTTAGCTTGCCCTAGTCACCTTTTTCTTCAGTCAGGGGCCGTTATTTCTGAAGTAGAGAGTTTCTTGGAGATTTACACGACGACAATTTTACCAACATAACTATCTAAGTATCATACCTATTTATTTCTCTGCGTTATTATTTAAAATTGAGTACATTCTGGTTTTGGGGAATAGGGGAAATTGGCTTATTTGTGGTAGCAAAGATATTCATTTTATGTCAGGTTCTTTGCAACTAAATTTTTCAATATGAATGCACTTAAATTGATTACTAGTTAGTTCAGGCTTTAATAATATTTATGCAACAAGTTTTTCAGCAGTGCATAACGGGCCCATATGTGTTGCATTGCTGCGGGCATTTGTTTATCTAGAAAGCTCACTGAATTAGGTGGATTTCAAGGGAACCGGACCCAACACATTACTTTTAATTTTAAAATCAGCTGTTACAGCATTACACTTGACTCGATGCTCCGTATGGTCATCGGCTCCCCAGATGGCCTGGTGACCGATAGTTTCTTACCACAATAGTCACCCTAGGCTCAGCTGAGGTTCTGATCGACCCAATGTTAAAAAACACCGCAGTTTTAAAATCTCATAAAAGCTGTTTGGCTTTCAACTACGTAAATAGGATATAATCTCTTAGTTTATTTTCATTGTTATTATAACCACGACCAGTAGGAGTGCAAATTTCGCGGTTGTGGGTTTGTTCTCATCTACGACACGTGGTTGTCGTGACAATTAACTGCCACCTGGAGATTTCCGAGTTTAATTTCAGTCTTAGGGAAATTTCCCTGCGGCTTATGAGCATTCACGCTGAGTTCTGGCATGATGGCCACTTGCAATGGAGATGTCTGTCTTGTTTAGCCTAGTATGCACCTAGTTTGTTGAGTTTTTTACTCAAGCTGAGCCTGCAGTGATGGCGTTGCTGTGAATTTGTTGACAGAGTGCTTAACGCTCGCTCTGTCACCACAGTAATTGTCCAGTTAATTTTCATTTGATTATTTTTATGAAATATTAGCTTTGCTATTCAACAAGAAATAAGAAAATAGTATAAAATTATAATACAATGTACTCATGGTCATGCTGAATATTTTACTGGGGAGATTTACGTTGCACAATAACAAGTTTATATTCTAGAACTATATACTTTCAGAGTTTATGCAATGACAAGAAACTTTAGCTTCCATTATACTTCGTCTATGTACTATCAAAGGCTTGCCATGTGCCTGGATTGACATGTAAAATGTCACAGGAATGTTTGCTTTCAAACTATTGTGAGATATTTCTTACCAGCGAATACCTGGTTCTCTATGATTGTTTAATAATGATCCATCAAATTAATTATGTTGTGTACTACAAACTGTACAAGCCATCGGTCAGTACTGGGTTAATTCCCATATACTTGCTTTTATTATAAGGGGTGTACTTTTCGTTGATTACTGAACGGGGACGTCTCGTCTGTTTGATTTACATCTACCCACCCTGTTCATGTTGTTGAACAGTCATATACAATCTGGTATTTTCAATTTGTTTATTCAATTAATTTCTCCCAACACTTATGGTCTTTTACATGAGTTTTAAATTCTCATTATCACGTCAATTCTATAATGCACGAACATGACCTGATTCTTGTCCTCTGTTTTGCATTAAGTTTATTTTATCATAATGATTGTTAACCTCATAATTTCAATCACATTTTAATCGGCTATTTGCTGCATATTTAATTACAACTGCAAAATAACACGGCATACGATTGTATTACCTAGTGCTTGTTATTGCATAGCCAACTTTGAAACATGTATAGTATTGTCATTATAATAGCGACGTGACCCTTCCTATATAATATTTAGACAATTGTCTTAAATATTTGGATTATCTGGCTTTCATGTATGGCTATTTGCCGCATCAATTATTACACAATAAAAATGGGTTTTTTGACTATTTTTTCCCATCAATTATTGTCTTTTCTTTCACCTTTACCCATTTTTCGTCATACAACTAATAATTAACTAGGTCTCTCAACTAATAGACAGTGTGTCCAAACTTACAATGTATTTAAAATAACAGAGTGATTAATTTTCTCAGGTATATAGTATCAGACAGAAACAAGTAATAACAAATTTTATATCAAAGAACCTGGGGTAAATATAAAGGGTTACTACAAACACAACTTAAGTAAGGTCCTAAATTAGTAAAACTAGACGATCACGTAAATGGCCAATTTGTGTATTTATCTTAACATAAAATTGAGATAAAAAATTTCGGAGTGGGATTTAATGAGTTCTTGATTGCGTCACGATCAAGGATTTTTATTCAAAATTAATAGACTGAGGTGGGGGACTCTTCACTGGTGCCGTGATAACCAGGATTTCATTTGTAATTAATAAGGGGCCATTAGGGACTTTTCAGTAGTAAGCTTAAAAAACCATTATTAACAAATATAAATAAAATTACCCAGATTCTCTGCATTTATATGTACATTCTTACACGAGAGCGCGTTTAGATAAATTGGGCCTCTAGGCGCTGTGAAACTTGAGGACCCCTCCATGAAAACTTAAACATTAAAAAAACAGATCTAAAAGTTTAAAGACCAGTGTATTTTTAAACTATTTCTTGGTAATAGTTACAAATAATAAATAAATAAATAATAAATACACCACAGGTAATGACGACCCCCTTTATCCCGGAAGGCTCTAGAAGAGCCTTGTGTGGGAGGGGGCTACACATTTAGAGACAAGGGACACACACCCAATATCCGTGTATAGTGGAAAAATCCCTCTCACAGTATTTTCCACTGCCACGACCGGGGATCGAACCCGGAACTTTTGGGTGAGAGGCAAGTGTGCTCACCACTTCTCGACCATCAAGTCATACAACAAATAGGTACATATATTATTATAAAACTTTTTAAGAGTACATAAAGTTTTTTCTGGCTTTTTATGTTGGCAAATTTGCTAATTTAAACCTTGAAATCACAGCTTCGTGTTTCCTCTGATTCAATACACAGAAACATTTTGAAGTCGTTGTCCAGAAGTACTTCGTAGGTAGTTCTTAATTCTTTTGAGATCCGAAAAAGTACGTTCACCTGAGGCATTACTGACCGGAATGGTGAAATAACTACCCAAAAGGGTTTCCACATTTGGAAATGTCACCTGCAACCCATCGAGAATAAATATATACATTTCAGAAGGCGATTTAAGCCCTTCTCTCTGGGCATTTATCAAAAATTGATGCAATTCATCTGGAGATCTCGGAATCTATGTCGTCTCTATAAGTTGATACCAGTGCATTGATCGTTGCAGTGCGCTGATTTTCAGCTTGTTTTTCATCATCAAAGTTTTTCCGAATTTTCTTCTTCATCGCCAGATTCATCAGAATCGTTTTCTGAAGATTCTTTATTCATTTTAATCAGAGTTCTCTCGGATTCTTGAATTTTCACACTTCAGTAGATTTTTTCATTGGCATGAAATATACCGAAAAGCTGATTCGTTTCTGCATAGCTTGCATTCTACTGTCAAGTTCAGCACTTAATTTATCGCAAACCGTATTCAAAGCATTAACAATAACATTTTTGTCGGCCTGTTAACACTACTTCGTTGTCGCGACTTTCATCGAAGAAGGTGAAGGTGTTACGCTTTCTAGTTCGTTTTTTCTCACACTCATATTGATGATCGTCAACTAACATCCTAGCTTCGGTTTCAATATTATTGAATCTATCTCTAACTTTTGTTTTTATAAATTCTTTCAGGGTATCAAGCAATCCGACCATACTTACAAAGAAAGCTCAGCGTTTTGTAGCAATTTACTCATTTTATTTAATAGAATAGAATTGAAATATGTTTATTGTACTAAATAATAATAATAATAATAATTTATTAGCCAGGGTTGATACAATCTGTACATATGGCAGGTCAGATATATTTACATTAATAAAATAGTAATAAAATATTTAATATATAATACAATAATAATATATATATACGTTAATAAAAAAGAAGGAGTAAAATAACAGTAACTATATACAGTAAAAAGTGTATAAGTACAAAAACACTAAAAACAGAAATAGACAAACAAAAACACGAAGTTAAGTACCACTTGGTCCGTCGTGCACACATACCTACAATCTAGTTGTAACTATGCATCCACACAGATGCACATGGCCGTCAAATTAACATAATCACACTATAACCTTGGATCACAGTTATACAATATAATTTACTGATTTGTCTAATGAAAATTGAAAATAGGTCACTCATCATACATATTCATCTATCCTTTAGGAATGTTTCGAATTCACCTAGATTATAAAAACAGTTATCGATTAGAAGTTTCTTTATGCCTTTCTTGAATGATATGGGAGTATTTATACATTTGATATCGGCTGGGAGCAAATTATAGAAGGTGCAGCCAGAATACAGGGGTGACTTTTTGTAATAGGTATGTTTAAAGCTGTTAATAGCAATATTATTCCTGTTGCGTGTGTGGTATGTGTGCACATCAGCAACAGTGACGAAGTTGTGTTTCAGAGAGTGAATATAACAAAGTAATTTTAACAGGTATATACTAGTGACAGTTAATAATTGTTTATTTTTAAATACTTGCCTACAGGACTCTCGATATGTTAGACCAAATATTAATATAATTATTCTTTTTTGGGTGATAAACACCCGTTCTATTTCTGTTGTACGGCCCCAGGAGATTATGTTAAAGGACAATACTGAGTGTACGTTGGCATAGTACACATTCAGCAGAGATTCTTCTGTCAAAGTATTTTTTATGGTGACTAGAGCAAAGAAAGACTTATTTAATTTCGTACATACATGGTCAACTTGATCCTTCCAACAAATTTGTCGATCAATGTAGGTGCCTAGAAATTTGGTTGAGTTAGATATTTCTAGGGCAGTGTTATTTAGGTTGAACGCTAGGGACTCTGAAGGATTTTTATATACTCCTGTGAATTCAATACAGACTGTTTTGTTTATGTTAATAATTAGATGGTTGGAGAAGCACCAGTCAAAAAATTGCTGCAATACATTATTGACCTTCAGGTTTAGGTTATGCTTACATTTGTCAGAGATTAAAATAGTAGTATCATCAGCATACATAAATACTCTACCTTCCTGTATATGGTTAGGCAGGTCGTTTATATAGAGTAGAAAAAGTAAAGGTCCAAGGACACTACTTTGCGGAGTGCCAAGCTCTACATTCAGAGGTTGAGAATGGGTTTTTTCAAATTCAACTACTAGTTGTCGTTGGGTTATGAATGAAATAATCCAGTCATTAATGTTTCCTCTTATACCAAGCCTATCCAATTTGCATGACAGAAACTTAGGATCAAGGGTGTTAAATGCTCTAGACAAGTCAAAGAAAGCTCCAACAACATTTTCATTCTTGTCTAGCTTATCGATAATATATTGGGTAACTTCAGCTGTTGCTGTCTCCGTGGATAGACCTTCACGGAATCCATGC
The DNA here is from genome assembly GCA_963675555.1 of Leptura quadrifasciata. Taxonomy (NCBI): domain Eukaryota; kingdom Metazoa; phylum Arthropoda; class Insecta; order Coleoptera; family Cerambycidae; genus Leptura; species Leptura quadrifasciata. The sequence continues at coordinate 52,295,457 of OY776682.1, read as the reverse complement.
TGGCAAGTAGTTGAAAGCTTATTTTTATTTAAATAATATGTTAATCTGTTGGACACTGCCTTTTCTATTATTTTAGAGAAGGGACTCAAGACAGAAATCGCTCTGTAATTCATAATAAGACACGGATCTCCTTTTTTAAATATTGGGATAGTTTTTGCTATTTTCAATTGATCAGGAAAGCAACCCTCAGATATTGATTTATTTATAATTATTGTTAGATTATGACTAATTTCAGCATAGCAATCTTTGACAAGTCGAATTGGAATTCCGTCCAGGCCAGAAGATGTTTTATTCTTTAACTGTAAAATAATAGTCTGTATTTCATTTTCGGTATAAGGTGTGAAAAACATTGAAAACGGTGTCCAGTCAGACAGGCTGCAACTGTTTCGACTTTGGGAGAATAGTAACTCTACTTGTTCTTTCACTGAGAGTGCGAAGTGTTTAGCGAAAGTATTAGCAATTATTTCGCTTTCTGTAGTATCTTTGCCATCTATAAGAAAGCAGTAAGGTGCTGCAGAGGTTTTCTTCCTATCTAATTTGTCATTAACAATCTCCCACAATTTCTTAGTTTTATTATTTGCACTGTTTATTAAATTTGAGTAATATCTTTTCTTTTCTTCAACAATTCTCTTGTTAAATTGCTTTTTTAAATTTTTATACCGATCATGGATATTCCCATCCGGTGAGCTTTTCCTAAACCAATTTAAATATTTTAAATTTTGAGCTTCATCAAGCATTTTTCTAGTGAATTTAAATTTTTTGCACTTATTATCTGATTTATAGTTTTTTTTATGGGGGGAGAAATTTGGAAACACCACTGAAAATGAGTCCAGAACATTTCAAAACCTCGATTTGTATTTATCGAGTCATCCAAAGTTGGATGGTCGATGTTAAATAAATGTTTAAATTCCCTTATGGTGTTATCGTTAATTATTCTGCGGTATGCTATGTTTTTTTTTATCATCTTCACTATTTACTGACACGACTTGCCTCCATTTATATAGTTGAGCAGAATGGTCAGACAGCCCAGGGTCAAAAACTACATGGGATTTACTGTCAATGTTTGTTACCAAATAGTCTATAGTAGTAGAGCTCCTTCCCCTAATAGTGGTGAACACTCTTGTTGGTTCTTCAATCAAGGAATCTAGTTGAAAAGAATCAAACAAATCATGTAGCTTTTTGTTTTGAATGTCTTTGTTATTTAGCTTGTCTATATTTAAACTAGAGATTTTTTTTGTAACCGTCAATGAGAGTATTTTCTAATTGATTAATAGAGCTCCAGTGTTCCGAAAAGCATAAAAAATGAGGTTTGACTTCTTCATTAAGCAAATCAACAAAGTTAATTTTATTAGACAAACACTGAATGTTTAAATGTAATAATGACATCATTTGATCACCATCACCAAGAACATTATAATTATATGTAGCTTTACTGCCTGGTCCACGTTGCTGTTCCCATTTGATAGGAGTAATTATTCTGTTGGCAGGTTCCACTGAGAAAGACGGGGGTATAAAAAATTTGCTTGTTTGTCACTAGATATTTCTTGTAAGGATTCCCCGAGACTACATTGTGATTGGGAAACTTCCAGGATTTCTGCATTAGATATGGTACCGTTACTGAAATCTATAGTGTTCGCTTCATCATTTCTGGAATTTACATAACTTATTTCTCTATTTACTTGATCACATGGAGTAATAAATATTTTAGGTTTTTTACGGTGTTGCTACCTTGGAGAATTTCACTGGCAATTTTTGAACAGATTTCGGAAATACTTAATTTTTTTCCCGTTTTCTTGTTAATTTCAATGAATGACATATTTCCTTGAGTATACTGATTTATTTTTGCTGACAAGTCTCTTAGCTTACAATTAAATTTAATGACATCGACTAGTTTTGTTATCACCCATAAGCGGGGTGGACAAAGATATAATGTTAGTATGGGCACAGGACTTTATTTTATTGTAAATGTTTTTCATGGTCGTATACTTGGAATTATTAAAATCATTTGCTCCTGCAATAATAATTACATAATCATTGTTTGTATATGTTTTCAATAGAGGTACTATACTGCTCAGTACGTTTTCAAAGTTTCCACCTGGTTTCATAAATGATTCTATGTGGAATTGTTTGAGTGAAGCCTGCTGTCTTAAGGTTCTGTTAATGTTCCGTCCGTGCTCATCGCTTAACACCAGTATATTCTTCTTCTTTGTTAAATCACGCTTGACATTCTTGAGCATATCAGTCGGGGGTCCACTATTTGGGGGTACTTTAAGGCTATTACTTACACCATATTTTGTTGTTGATATATTATCAGCACCATATGTCATTAATAGTATGAATTTGATCTGTTTCAGTAACAACCTGCCGATGATTAACATAGGTTGGTTTATCAACTAGTCCATTATGTGGAGTTTGCGTAGAGAGACTATTTGTTATCGTGGCACTTTGGGTCGATTTTTCGTTTTTCTTCAATTGTACCGTTTGTGTAGAGGAATTAGTAGTTTCTATTGCCACATTTCTCATTTCAGCAGCACATAACTTTTCCTTCAATTGTTGTATAGTATTATTTTGCTTGTCAATCTCTGTGATATAGTTCTGCTCAATGTCAACAACGTCTGCTTCAAAGGCTTGAGACTTTCCTCTTAACCTATTGATGAACAATTCACTTCCTTCTAGTTTTTCTTTTAGCTCTTCTATTATTAAATTTAGATTGTCAAATTGTTCTTCATACATCTTATTTTCATTTTTGTCAGAACATCTTTTGGAACAGTATATTTTGTGATTTTCTAATACTGTAACATCTTTTTTTCTTTCGCAGCAACTTTTGTGGAATACATTTCCACATGTCACACAGTAAAAATGATTGCATTCCTTTTTGCAGCATTTGAAGCAACCTTCCATTGTATTGTTGTAAATTATTGGAAAGTCCGTCCTGTATATTAGTAATTGAGAGATTCCCGTGCTTACTTGATTAAAAAAAAAAAGGGAAAGAAACCGTTAATTGATAAGATTTTTTTTTGTTTTATTTTTATGTTTTAATATTACTTTGTAGGTTGTTCACACAACAAATTTTTGAGATTTTGGTCTTTATTTATAGTTCAATGCACTGTTTTTTTGCTTCTTTAAATCCCAAAACCCACCACCCTGTGGGTGGGGCGAGGGGCAACTTTAAAATTTCAAATGGAAACCCCTATTTTTTTATTGCGGAATCGGATTCTACGACAAAAAATACATAAATTTTATTCCGGATATTTTTTTCGATTCTTGCATGGTGTCGCCGTAATCGCAAAAAATGTAAAGAAAACATCACTGTTTCAAGAGTAGCGTCTTGTGCCCATAAAAAAAGTCCAATTCAAAAACTGAAAAACACGTATTTGTTAACTTTTAGGATGTGGCTATTTATACATACTGTATGTATACGCAATTGGCTATTTATACATACAGTATGTATACGCAATTGGCTATTTATACATACAGTATGTATAAGAAATTGGCTATTTATACATACAGTATAGCCGTCGAGGGTAAGGGACATTATCTATCATAAACAACTATACTACATCAAAAAATATTAACATATTTAACCCAACGAACTAACCTAAAGAAATATTCGTATTACGTATTTTAGTTAACAAAATGTGGTAAAAAAAAAACTGTAGCAAGCGGATTCGAACCGTCGACCTCACGTGTGAGAATCGGGAACACTAAGTATTACACCACAGACTGCTGATGGTTAACCTTATAATTCTTACTATATCAATATGTTTGAACGTCATCGCGCATGTGCGGCGTGAATTGCCTGGACAGTATGTATAAATAGCCACATCCTAACTTTTACGAAATCTATCCAATGACATTGGATTCGACTCTCCCACTCCTTTTGAACTTGAACTTTGAAATTAATGAAAATCCCTATTTTTTTATAGCGGACTCGGATTCTACGGCCAAAAATACGTGAATTTTATATAAGGCATTTTTTTCGATTCTCGCAAGGTGTTGCTGCAATCGCAAAAAATTGAGTGGAAACATGAAAGTTTTGAACGCATACTTAAAAAAATACGAAAAGTAAAACTACTGATCCCAGAGTGAATGATTTCCCGAGCTGTTTTGAGAACAGTGATTTTACACAGTCGTGCGGAAATTACAACTATTAACATTCTGTAAATTTATTAGCAGCTAGTAATTTTCAATTTACATTTTTTATAGGGCAATAATAAACTCGATTTAAAAAAAAACTAACAGTGGTTTTACCTCTGAATTCAGCCACTTCAGACAAGTTCTTGATCCCAGCCAGTGAAGGCAAGGAGGTAACTCAGCCATTTAAGGCAAGGTGGGGATTTTGGCCAGTTGAGGCAATTAGTTTACAGCTTAACTGCTACACTAACAGGTTTTAATTTCAAGATTATGGCAGGTGTTCAAAATGGTGCCCATTGACTTCTTGGCATTGTCCGAGACGAACGTAAAAATTTTCAATAGCACTTCTTATCATTTGTGGTGGTATTTCTGCAAAAATGTTTATTATGCGTTGCCTCAGTTCTTCCAAATCACGAGATTTAGTGAAATAAACCTTACCCTTCACGTAGCCCCAAACAAAATAATCAAGTGGTGCGAGGTCGGGAGATCTTGCTGGCCATTCAATAGTTCCTCTTCGACCTATCCATCGATTTTCGAAATTACCATTCAAATAGTCCCTAACAATATCCCGATAGTGTGGAGGAGCCCCATCTTGCTGGAACCAAACATTATCGAACTCATCACCAGCAATCTCTTGTATTGCAGGAACTATTTGATTTGTCAACATTTCCAGATATTTTTCTCCGTTCAAATTTCCATCTATGAAAAACGGGGCGAGCGTGGGTGCGTCTTTACTATGTACATACTTCGATATGCGATGTAAAGCAACGTTAGGCGTGGTTAGTAGTTGGATTGGTGACCGTTCCAACGAAGACCACGTCCTCGCCTCACCCATCTTCCAGCGGCTTGTATATCAGTGTATGCGCGGAAGCTATACAACCTTAGGCGAGGGTTGTATAGGTTGTATAGGAAATATACCATCCTTCGGAGGGGATGTAAAGCCGTCGGTCCCTTGTCTATTAAATGTTAGGCAAGTAAAAGATCCCTACTCTTCTTAAGGGAAGAGGTTCGGCAAAATTCTTGGTTGGGGGTAGCTCGTCTACAGGCGTCGGTGTTAGGCCTCAGTAGCGGAAATAGGCCGACGTTAAATAAATGTATTAAAAAAATAAAAAATCTATGAAAAACGGTCCTATGATTCGATCCCTGAAAACTCCTGCTCAAACATTTAATTTTTGCGGATACTGCGTGTGTGTTTCAAGCATCCAGTGAGGGTTTTCGTCACTCCAATATCTGAAATTATGGCGATTAAGTTCGAAAGTTGCTTCATCTGAGAAGACAAGTAGAGATGACAAAAAATTTGGGTTTTGGTTACTCCTTTCCATCGTTAATTCACTAAATTCAAGTCGCCGATCAAAATTATCTTCATTTAACTCTTGGTGAAGGTGAATTTTGTAAGGATGAAATTTCAAAAGTTTCAAATTCTTATGAACTGAAAATGCACTCATATCAAGCTGTTGACTGGCTTTTCTGATTGATAACCTTCGATTTTCAACAAATGCCTGGGCCACTTCCATTTGTCGAGCTTCCGATGTTTCAGGTTTTGGTCTTCCAGATTTTGGGCGATTTTTATTTGAGCTTGTGTCTCGAAATCGTTTGATGGTACAGGACACAGTTGAATAAAATCACAATTTCATCATAGGACCTTACTTTATCACCCCACCCTCGCATCATTAAAAGAGAAACTCTCTCTTCCTCTGTTAAATTAGCCATTATGCAGAAAAAAACGCGAAAACTAATGAAAAATTAAATAACTTTTTCCGTACAAAAGTGTGCTCCTGCCTCTACAAAAGTTGAAAGGAATTGAACGTTCTCGTAGAAATTTCACAAAACAAATACTGTTATTAAGAACACTTTAAAAAAATATTCATAAAACCAAGATATCACAGATATTGTTTTTTAAACTGAATGTTTTTTTGTCAACACGAGTAGCTAGAGTTTGTAAATATTTACAAACTTATGGACGGCCTTATTATTCATGTTGGGAAATAAGTTTATATAAAAGATTAATATGAAGGAAAGAATAATAACTGCCTTTACATCTATCACACCGGCAGTTTTAGGAACAGTGGAAACCTCATTTCAAAAGCGCATAGAGATGTATATCAATTAAAATGGGCAACATGTGGAATATTTATTATAATTTTTTCTACTGAGTTATTTGAAGAAAAGAAAGAAAAAATTGAGAAAATTCAATTTAAGATGTTCTTAATTGAAAAATAATTTTTGGCCACACTGTGCATTTTTAAGAAATGAAAATGATTCAAGAACATTAATTAGATGTCTCGTAACTGGTATTCACATAAGTTTTTCTTAAAACCCATAATTGTGACTGTAGTGATTTTTTTAATATCCATCTGCAGATTGCATTATTTCAACAGAAAAATTCATTACGTCCAAGTGGTTGGGGGATATTCAATGCTAATATAGGAATGAAGAGAGCCTAGAAGGAGGCTTCAAAAAATGTACTGATATACATAGCATTCCATTAAAAAAAAAGGCACTTGGTCCTGTAATTTCATCTTGACTAGCCTTGTTTGTTCGAAAATAATTTCCAGTTATAGACTTTTTTATCTAGTTTACTTGCAATGTTTTTAAAAATTTCTAACTGTCGTAGAACTCGAGATATCGAAGTCCAACGCATTATTGCCCCACTGTGTATGTATATTACAAGAATTTAAACTTCACGATTATATAATAATTAAATAAGTTAATAATAGAACTACGGAAATTATAATCAGAAATTTACATTTATGGACAAGTATAGTTCAAGTAGGAAGAAACTGAGACATAAAAAACATAATAAAAACTTTACGACCTCATTAAAATACCGGTACTCTTTTTTGTGCTGTTGGCAAATTGTCTCGGTTACCTTTATAGGTTTTTAATGAGTGTCGGGAATGTCAGGCTTGGCGCCATGGCCCGCGGCGATATAATTATGTCATAAAGTTTTTGTTGCGTTTTTTATTTACTGGAATCTATTTATCTCAACTAGAGCCATGGCCCGCGGCGATAATAATTATGCCAAAGTTTTTGTTAGGTTTTTTCTGTCTCGGGAATTTATTACTTGAAATATACAATTACAAAATAAAAATGTGAAATTTTACTTTTAAAATTGACGGGATATTTTTTTAATATACTGTTTAATTTTCTTATTGCTTCCATGTCCAGTGGAAGTATAGTAACGCGAAAAAAAATTTTTTTTTTTTTGTTGAAGTAAACTTAAAATGTTATGAAATGTCGAAATTTTAAATTTCTGTCTGTCTGTCGGTCTGTAACTTTTTTGTTCGCATATTTACTCTGGAAGGGTTTATGCAAGCAGATAAGAGTCCATAAAATTGCAATTTAGGGCATGTACAAAAAGTCAAAGTCTCAACATTTTTTTTGGCACCAGCCCACTATCACTTCCAATACCTCTGCCCACACTATTATGAAAATGAGTTAAAAAAATTTGATTTAGTGTGTATACAAGAACGAAACGTCTCAAAAAATTTTTTTGGCATTACCGGCCCTTCTGCCACCCCCATTGCCACCCCCCACCCTATTATTAAAGGGAGTAAAATATTACATTGGGATTTAGTGTGTATAGTATAAGACTTGGGTACAAAATCTGGATGTGGAAGTAGTGATTCCGTGGGCATCTGGTTCTTTTGTAGATTTTGTGATCAGAAGACACACGTGGTACTAAAACCCATAAGAAGAAGAAATGAATATAAACTTACCAACTTTTTATTTAAATTTCAACTTACAGTATTATCATGTCATGTCTGTCAGTTTTGTTACCGAGTAATAATATTAAATTCGTATCAGGCAGTTAACTTGATATTGATATCACACTAATAATTAATACCTACGTAGTCATATGTCATAGTGTATCCCAATCATAATTGCAGTGATTGTGAGAGGATTCTAAATAAAGTGCCGAGTTTTAAAAAAATAATGAAAACAATTGAATCGATATATACATTTTTTACATTTACATCCAAGACAATATATAAACACAAATTACTAGACGTATTCACATAAGAATTTTAATGTCATCACACTATAAAATTTCAAACTAAACAAATAAAATTGATAGGCTGCTTGCAATAGTCAGTTATATTGCAACCGGTATCGCATTGTTTATAATAGATTTGTTTTGATTTGATAAACAATGCAGGTGGGTACGCATCCATCATATACTTCTGTTCTACTTTTAAGTGTATTTAACTGTTTTCAGTATCTACTGGTTGGACATTAAACTCATTTAATCCCTTATAAAATAAATTATTTTTAATAAATTTTTCCTATAATTTGTCAAGTGAAAGTTTAGGTTAGGTTTATGGTATCTTGCAGATATTTGGACGGTAAGTAATTCTTAATTTTATATATAAATACAAGAGTAGAGAATGTTTTGTATTTTTTTACAAGACACCACCCTAATACACGCAGTATATCTTTAGTAAGTGTCAGTATAGAACATCCTAAAATTAATTTCACGCTTCTGTGTCACTACTTCTGAAGAATATATTTATCTCATTTTTGTTCGGTAGGCACAGAACTGAGGAACAGTAGGTATTATATACAGGATGAGACAGTAGTGTGTCCTACTTCGATAGCTTGAGTTTTACTATAACTAGTAAATTTAAAACAATACAGGTAAACCACTCTATAACTGGAAATTATTTTCGAATATACACTGTGAATCGAGACGATTGAACAATACCAAGTGCCATTTTTTTAAATTGAATGCTATAAATATCTGTATGGGGCGAGCATAGGTGCGGTGCGTCTTTACTATGTACATATGATATGTGATGTAAGGCAACGTCAGGCGCGGTTAGTACGTAAATGGGTGACCGTTCCTCGTCTCACATCTTCCAGCGGCTTGTATATCAGTGTATGCGCGGAAGCTATGCAATCTTAGGATTGTGTTAGTGGATATACCATCCTTCGGAGGGGATGTAAACGTACAAGGGTTAAGGGAGATTAAATAAAAGTCCTAGTTATCCTAGACATTATTACAATTTCAGATTAGTTTATTATATTTTCTACGCACTTGTTGCTAGATTTTGTTTTATACTTTTAATTGTCCTTTTTAAGATTATTTATTTTATGGAACACTGACACTTATTGTTTCTGACAATAAATTTTTATATTAACCAGGGAAATTATGAAAGGTCCAGCATTTGTTGCATGGTTTGGGAAAACCCAGAAAAACCCAAACAGACCTAATAATTATATAGTCATTAATATTTATAAAATCTAGTTATAAGTTTACATCTACGTCTTTACATGATGTAGCAATAAATCTTCTTAAGTAATCGAAAAGCTTTAAAAAATCAGGTTACATATAATAGTTCACTTCAAGCCTATCTTTGTTTTTGTTTCGTGAAACTTTATACATGTTAATGGTTTTGTAAACCCATCGGCCAGTTGTTCACCTGTGGAAATATATTTAATTATTATATTTTTATTAGCAATTTGTTCTCTTGTAAAATGGTACTTAATGTCAATATGTTTAGTTCTTTTATTATTAATTTGGTTTGTTGCTATTTTCATTACCCCCTTACACCTTCAAAGAGAACGTATATTCAGCTTCTGTGGAGGAAACGGCTACAGATTGTTGTCTTTTAGTATTCCAGACAATTGTGTTTGTTCAAAACATTTGAATAAAAAGCCTGTAGTGCTTTTTCTGTCGCTTTCATCTGAACCCCAGTCGGAATCAACATAACCCGTTATTGTATAAACATAATTATCATTCTTAACAAAAATTAATTTAAGTGCTAATGAGCCTTTAATATATCTTAGGATTCTCTTTAAACATTTCCAGAGTTCTATATTGTTTTTGCTCTGGTATCGGCTTAAAATATTAAGAGAAGCACATAAATCTGGCCGTGTACACAACTTTACGTACATTAGACAGTCATTTAAATTTTTACATGGTGCTTCATAATATTCATCAGACTGTGATGCCTGGTAATTTAATTTTATTGGTAGTGGTGTTGCAATTGTTTTGCATTCAGCCATGTTATATTTTCTAGCACAGCTTTTAAATATGTAATTTGATCAACAGTTATCGAATTTTGATTTCTTTACTTAGTACGTATAAACAGGAATCTACAGCACAAGCATTAAATTTTAATCCCTTTAATACCTCATCAAATTGTTCATGGGGGCGAGTGTAGGTGTGTCTTTACTATGTACATACTTCGGTATGTGATGTAAAGCAACGACAGGCGCAGTTAGTACTTGGATGGGTGACCATTCCAACGGAAACCGCGTTCTCGCCTCACACATCTTCCAGCGGCTTGTATATCAGTGTATGCGCGGAAGCTATACAACCTTAGGCGAAGGTTGTATAGGAGATATACCATCCTTCGGAGGGGATGTAAAGCCGTCGGTCCCTTGTCTATTAAATGTTAGGCAAGTAAAAGACCCCTACTCTTCTTAAGGGAAGAGGTTCATCAAAATTCCTGGTTGGGGGTAGCTCGTCTACAGGCGTCGGTGTTAGGCCTCAGTAGCGGAAATAGGCCGATGTTAAATAAATGTATAAAAAAAAAAATTGTTCATAACAGCATTTGGCAGATTGTTTAAGCCCATATAAAGGTTTATTTAATTTGCAAACACAATTTGTAGGAGCTTGTACTCCTTTAGGAGCCCACATATATATATATTTCCTTCTTTAAAATACCGTTTAAAAAGGCGGTTTTGACATCCATCTGGTGGACTAATAAATCAAATTGGTTTGCATTTGCCAAAAAAAGGTGAAAAGTAGCAATACGCGCTACTGGTGCATAAGTTTCATCATAATCTACAAGGTACTCTTGTTTAAGACCTCTTGCAACCAAATGCGCTTTATAGTTTGTTCTGTTTTCGTGTTTATCACTCTTTAATGTAAATACCCATTTAGAATCAATTATATTTTTATTTATGGGTTTTGGTACATAAGATCAAGTTTTATTAATTAACAGGGAATAATTAATTTCTTCCCTAATTGCTTGCCCTCACTGAATTTTGTCATCCCTTTCTTTAATTTCTTCGAAGGAGTTCGGAGCTTTGCAAATTACTGAATAAACGTATATAATAATCTTCCTGAATATCGTCCTCTGTATATGAAATTTTCGGACGATCTTTAAGTCTTTCACTCCTTTGTTTAGGAATGTTAGTTGTAATATTGTCTAATCTTGTCTAAATAATATTATCTAATTTTATATTAGATTTATTACTTGAAATTGTTAATGATTTTAATTTATCAGATTTTATTGTTATCTGGGGGGCGAGCGTGGGTGCGTCTTTACTATGTACATACTTCGATATGCAATGTAAAGCGCTGTTAATAATAATAATAATAAGCTTTATTCAATAAATACCATATACGGTTAGTAGTTGGATGGGTGACCGTTCCAACGAAGACCGCGTCCTCGCCTCACACATCTTCCAGAGGCTTGTATATCAGTGTATGCGCGTAAGCTATACAACCTTAAGCGAGGGTTTTATAGGGAATATACCATCCTTCGGAGGGGATGTAAAGTCGTTGGTCCTTGTCTATTAAATGTTAGGCAAGTAAAAGATCCCTACTCTTCTTAAGGGAAGAGATTCCTGGTTGGGGGTAGCTCGTCTACAGGCGTCGGTGTTAAGCCTCAGTAGTGGAAATAGGCCGAAATGTATTAAATAAAAAATGTAATCTGCAGTTTTTATTTTATTAGATTTTATTATATTCTCTGATTTTAATATATCAGATTTAGGAGTGTTTAACATGGAATTTTCAGAATCCTCACTATTCACTGACTTTAATAGTCTGGAATGTTCAAAATTTTTTTCATTAAATATGACGTCACACGCAACAATAAATTTTTTGGCTGCAACGTCCCATACTTCACCCCAAAATATTTTATTTAAATTGGCACCAATAAGCATAGATCGAGCCTCTTCTGAAATCGTGTGCATCATTCATTCGGCTACTCCGTTTTGGTCAAGTGTATGAGGAACAGTTAAACGGTAGGTTATACCTTTTTGCACACAAGAGTCCTTAAAATCATTTGATAAATAATCTCCAATAGAGATATACTATATTTAAATTAAATTTAGCTTCGCCTTTAGCTACGAAGTCCTTAAAAGCATTAATTACATCTGACTTATAGGTCAGTAAATAAACTACAGTGTAGTGGGTATATTCATCAATAAATGTGACAAAATAATTTTTATTATTAATTGCGATAATAACGATATATAGGGGTTCTTTAATACGGCTTTTATCTTTTGATTTTGCAAATGGTAATTTTGATTGCTTATCTTTTATGCAAGCCTCACATAACTGATTTGTTGGAGTAATTTGTGAGCTTAAATCCACATCATTAATCAGTTGATTGTTTTTAAATTTGAAAATTTGTCTTCCAGTATGACTCAATCGTTCATGCCATATTTTATAATTATCAATTTTATTGACAACATGCATTTGACAGTTTAAATATGTCTGGTTTTTACTTACTATTTTTAAGCATACTATAAATAATTCATTCAAGGGCTTACCTGTTAGAATAGTGTTTTTTATTTTTATACCACTCTTGTCAAAGAGATAATAGGTCGTATGGCTTCAGGTCCATACAGGACGTTTTCCAAACAGCCAGCCACTCCTAGATTTGTCTTGACTTTAATGATTCCCCTTTTTGCAGCGGTGATGAACTCATTTACTTTTGCAATGGCTATTTTAATTGGTTGAGTTAGGTCAGTTATTTCGTCGAATATGTTGTGACAGTTAATAATATATAATATAATATAATAATATTTATTTAATAGGAAACTCCTAATATACAAACATTTGTGCTCTAATATAACACATATAATCATTACTAAAATAATATATAAACATTTCATACATGAATTTTAAATTATATAATACATTAATAAACACTCAACAGTAACTCACTGGGAGAAAAGGACAATTGTATATGAAAATTGTATATATAGTAACATATAAACGTACTCCTGACAAGATTAAAATATATATGTAAATCTAAGCACGGCGCATGGACATAAATAGAAGTAACTGTTTTTTAAATGAGGGTAAGCTTTGACATTTTCTAACTTCCATTGGCAAATTATTGAACTCATTTAAACCCTTAAAAAATAACGATTGCATTGATTTTTTGAGACGTGTTCTTGAAACATAAAAACTATTTTGATTCCTTGTATTGTGATTATGAACTTCGTTGTTATAAATAATAAATGGGCTAAAATATTCAGGTAACATCTCGGGTAACATGTTTTTAGTTATTTTAAAAATGAAAACCATTGCTAAATAGTAAAGTCTATCTTCAACAGTAACCCAATTTAAAGTTTTAAGCATTGACGCAATTGGAGTGTAACGATTGCAATGCAATAAGATTCTCATACCCCTATTTTGAAGTTTTTGTAAAGCTCCTTTACTATTATTATCTAAAATATATAAGAGAGAAGAACAGTAATCAAAGTGAGGCTGAATTATTGTATTATAAATAGTTTTTCTGGCATATAACGACAAGTCAGCGGCTATTCTTGAATAAAAATACAATTTTTTAGATATTTTCTTATGAATATATTCGTAATGGGATTTCAATGTTAAACATTCATCTATAATAAAACCTAAATACTTTATATCATGCACTCATTAAACACCTTTATTTTCTATTTTTATTTGTACTAATTCATAATTAATATAACTTAATTTATATTTACTGCCTAAAATCATTGCCTTTGTTTTTTTAACATTTAATTTTAGTTTGTCAACCTTTATACAGGGTGTTGCATCATGAGAGGGACATAGCTTAATAGGAGGTAGAGAACGTCAGTGGTAACCGGAACCTCCCATAGAAATGTCTCATTGGGCCTTCATTACGAAGTTACAGGGTGTTAAATAATTTTTGGCCAAACCTGTTTTTTGTCATAACTTTGACAGGGAATGAAATAATGGATTCATATTTGGTACGGCTAATGTACTAACGAGCCCCAAGGGGTACATGTATATAAAAAAATATATCCAGGTCCGGACTCACTATAATTTATGTTTCTTCTTTGCATCAATAAAACATCACCCTGTATATATTTTTTTGAAATTTCGATACGATATTCGAAAAGAGCAAGAAAAAACAAACAAAATGGCCTATTTCATTTTTTTGTTACACCTTCGTGGTTATTTAAATACGTTGTTAAATGTGCAAGAAAATGGATTACAGAACCCTATTAAATGAGTGAATCCTAATTCTGGCACGTTTTAAAGGTCCATTTTGGTAAAAAACTGTGGTCCTAATAAGTAATCGGGTATGAAATAACAAAATTTTTAATCAATCACAGTAGGCTTGTTCAAAGAATAAAAGTGACAGATAATTTAAACCATTTAGGCCTAAGCAACCAGTTACTTTGATCAAGAAAATCATCAACATTTTATACTTAATAAAAATTGGAAAAGAGAACAAACTAAAATCTAAATAAATAAAATATTTTCCATTCATTTAACAATAAATAACAAAACAATAACTAAATGTGTTTAAAAATAAAACGTAATTGACACTAAAGTAAATTTTCAAAATGTCCTCCCCCACATTCTGTGCATTTTCTTGCGCGTTTAGAAAGGTCACCAATTGCTCGACGTATCATTTCTGGATTATTCCGTATTTCGTCGCAGGTTGTAACGATGCGCTGGATTAAATGTTGTCTACTTTCAATTTCAATGCTATAAACCTCGTTTTTTAAGTGGCCCCATAAAAAGTAATCACAAGGGTTACAATCAGGAGATCTTGGTGGCCATTCATGTGGACCCCCGCGCCCAATCCATCTATTAGGATACACATTGTTTAAGTGTTCTCTTACTTGAAGGTTAAAATGTGGTGGGGCCCCATCATGCTGAAACAACATGCCTCTTATACCGATATTTTCTAACATATTCGGTAAAATGTTTTGAAGAAAATCAACGTAAATTTCACCATTCAATCTTTCTTCAAAAAAATGTGGCCCTATCAAATGTCTATTCACAAGTCCGACCCAAACATTTACAGAAAACCTGTGTTGCGAACGGCGTTGGCGTACCGCATGTGGGTTTTCCTGTGCCCATTTATGATTATTTCGTGAATTGTTTACTCCATCCCTTGTAAATTGTGCCTCATCCGTAAATAAGGTTCTGTAAATGACTAGGCGATGGTTAGACAACCAATGACAAAATGCCAGGCGGGGGATATCGTCGCCTTGTTGAAGACGCTGTACCTGCTGGATATGATATGGATGGTAACGTTCTCTTTTTAGGGTTCTCCATACTCGCCAATGAGGAATACCAGTTGCCAAACTGATTCGTCTAGTGCTCATATTTGGATTTTCTTGAACTACGTTTATAATATTGTTTTGTTCCTGCACACCTTGTTGTAAAACACGCTCCACAACTGCAGAAGTAGGAAACTTTCCGTGTTGTCTTGCATACTGGAACACCGTACTAAAGGTTTTATGATTAGGGCATCGACGACCAGGAAAACGCAGCCGATATTCTCTTTCCGCCGACCTACCATTTCCATTACAGAAACCATAGATGAATATTATGTCAGCATATTCTACGTTTGTAAATTTTACTGGCATAGTTAAAATATTTTCACAAGTTTTCACTAACTAAATGCGGATTATTGACACATTAAATTACTAACAAACAATTATTCAACTGCTTAGGAGATTTCTTTTTATTATCTGTCACTTTGAACAAGCCTACTGTGATTGATTAAAAATTTTGTTATTTCATACCCGATTACTTATTAGGACCACAGTTTTTTACCAAAATGGACCTTTAAAACGTGCCGGAATTAGGATTCACCCAGACCACCTAGGCTCAATAGAATTTTTGCAAATTTTAGTTATAAAACTATTTATTTCACGTGCCTCTCATTTAATAGGGTTCTGTAATCCATTTTCTTGCACATTTAACAACGTATTTAAATAACCACGAAGGTGTAACAAAAAAATGAAATAGGCCATTTTGTTTGTTTTTTCTTGCTCTTTTCGAATATCGTATCGGAATTTCAAAAAAATATATACAGGGTGATGTTTTATTGATGCAAAGAAGAAACATAAATTATAGTGAGTCCGGACCTGGATATATTTTTTTTTACACATGTACCTCTTGGGGCTCGTTAGTACATTAGCCGTACCAAATATGAATCCGTTATTTCATTCCCTGTCAAAGTTATGACAAAAAACAGGTTTGGCCAAAAATTATTTAACACCCTGTAACTTCGTAATGAAGGCCCAATGAGACATTTCTATGGGAGGTTCCGGTTACCACTGATGTTCTCTACCTCCTATTAAGCTATGTCCCTCTCATGATGCAACACCCTGTATATTTAGCATATTTAGTTAACAATATGATCGCGTGCTCCAGAATCAAGGAGAAAAATGATTTCATTAGGTGTTCTGGAATAATCTCTTATATATTTTGTGTTTAAGAGATTTTGAAGCATAAAGGCAAAATTTGCACTTCCATCATCAATATTATTTGTTGTTTGTATCGTGTGTACAGTGCTTGTTCGATCTTCAGCATTGTTTATCATTTTCTTGTAAAAATAACAATCTTTCATGAAACGGTTACGACGGCCACAATGTTCACATTTTATGTTATCTTTATTTTTATGTTAGTGAACTCATCGTTTCGAAATTTTCTTTCGTTATGATAATTATTGTAGCGTTTCTGCTTAGATTTCCAATTTCTTGACTGATTATTTTTATTTGGCTTATTGGTTTAATTTCCAGTAAATAGAGCTCCACTTGTGTTACCAGCTTCTTGTTTTAATTTTACCTCATGGTCTAATAATCTGGTTTTGGTAAAAGCAAATGTTATATTTTCTTCGGTTAAAGTTTCCAGTGCTGCGATTACACCGTCATATGCTTGTGGCATTGTTAAAGATGGGAAACTATATCGTTTTCTTCTATTTTAACACCTGCCGAGATTAATTCATTTACCAAGTCGTCGAATTTAGTAAAATGCTGTAGTAAGCTGGTGTCTCCTTCTACTTTCAAACTTAACAATCTTTTTCTTAAAGCAAGCAGCGTCACCAGACTTCGTCGCTCATATAATTCATCAAGATTTTTCAAAATATCCTTTGCTGTGGTGTCTTCTTTCGCAAATCCAAGGAATGTATCGCCCAAATATTCCACTATTATACTTTTCGCGGTAATTTCATTTCTGAGCCAAGCTTGTTGTTCGTCCTCGTTACGTACGATAAGTTCTCGTGAGTCGCTTTCGATCACTTTTAAAATATTTAATTCTGCAAGCAACGATTTAATGCAAAAGTTCCACACTACATATCGGTCACCGTTAAAAGGTTTAATGTTCCGTTTATTAGGTGGTAAACTGTCCATTATTATTTTGTTTTATTTATTTTAAAATTTATAAAACTTTATTTATTTTATTTAAAGTTTATTACACTCAGCCCATAACCCGTAGAAGGGTTAAGGGAGATTAAGTAAAAGTCTTCTGAAAATTGAATTAATTTACTGCAAAAATTATGAATTCAAATTTCTACTACATCGAGCAAAATATTCTAATTGAATAGCTTTAAAGAGTTTTATAAATCCGTTTATGTAACCTCGTTCTCAACTTTATTTATTATGTTTGTTATTATCATTCTAGACGTTATTCCAATCGCCTGCCTGTTTATGATATTTTCTACGCACTTGTTGCTAGATTTTGTTTTTTACTTTTAATTGCCCGTTTTAAGATTCTTTATTTTATGGAGCACTAGTGGTAAAGCCTCAGTAGCAGAAATAGGCCGATGTTAAAAAATATATGAATAGAACACAAAATATTGATTGCGTAATATATGATATACAAGAATATACACACAAAGGGTGATGTTCATAAAAAAAAGTTCTTCCACATCACCGGGAAAAATATATATATCGGTGCAGTTTTAGAAGCCTCTCTCTAGACTCTTTTTACTCCTATATTACTATCTCTCAACCATTTGGATGTAGTGGGTTTTTGTTATAATATTGCCATCTGCAGATGATGCATTTTGGTAAAAGACTGCAGTCACAATTACATAGATACGAAACGTACAAATGGCAAGTCAGTTTAAGTTGTAATAATGCATGTAAATACACATTATATAAAATTCTTAATAATGTCTATACACAAAACAGATAGGATAATATGACGTTCACATGTATAAAGACCAGTTACGAGACATATAATTAATGTTTTTGATTCATTTTCATTGCCTAAAAATGTACAGGGTGGCCAAAAATTATTTTTCAATTAAGAACATTTTAAATTGAATTTTCTCGATTTTTTTCAAATGGAATACCCTGTATATTTTCTAACGACGTGATGTAGAAATGAAAAACTAACATTTTTTGTAAGTACTTCCCTAGGGCTAATTGCAACCAATTTCATTTTATTGATCAATAATTATAAAATTCAAAAATAAACTTAAAAAAAGAGGTTTCATCAAATAACTCAGCAGAAAAAATTATAATAAATCTTCCACATGTTGCCCATTTTGATTGCCACACATTTCTATGCGCTTTTGAAATGAGGTAGGTTCCCACTGTTCGTAAAACTGCCGGTGTCATAGATGTAAAGGCAGTTATTATTGTTTCCTTCATATTTTGTACTCTTCTTGGTGTCTCTAAACAATTTCCTTCATGTATCCCCATGAAAAGAAATCCATTTTTGTAAGAGCTGAGGATCAGCAGGCCATTTAGTGGGTCCATTTCTTCCAATCCATTGATTAGGGTAGGTATTATTTAAGTGGTCTCTAACTGCATTTAAATAATGTGGTGGAGCACCATCTTGCTGAAACCACATCCTATTTCAAATTCTTTCAGGGAGATTTACAGATAGTTTTCCAATAAATGAAGATAAATGGCTCCAGTCCAGACATCATGTTGCATTTCACCTCTGGCCCAATTACAAAATTGTAGGCGCTTTTGAAAATCGTCATCAGATAATTTCTGGTGCCACCAGGACTCACAGACCTTCTACTTATTCCTACTAATGAGCTCACTTCTCTTTGACTAACATGGGCATTCTTAACCGTTTGCCAGCACCACAGAAAACTCATTTTCTTCGTTCAGGACATGTTTTATTCTTTCACTTTTTTTATATTCGACATTTCCAGTTTCCAGAAATCTATTGAGATGGTTTTGGAAGCTGCTAACATCAGGAATCCTTCTTTCAGGATAACGTTGGTGATAAATTCTATTGGCAAGTAAACAATTTCTATATGACTCGCCCAAAACAAAAGTCATGTCTACAGTCCCGGTTTAGTAAAATTCGTATTGTGTAATTCCAAATATTTTAAATTCAATGCAAATTGTAACGACCGATAAGTATGATAAATGCTCCTTTGTACATGACAATTTATACCAAACTGAGGTTTTATTGCTTGTCGAATAACGAAAACAGAAAAAGAATTTACAAAAAAACATTACAGTAAAGGACCGGTTAAATACTATTTACTCATTTCAATGAATTGGAAGAAATGGTCCAACCAAATGACCTAATTTCAAAATTGCATAAAGACGTGTTAATCATAATGGGGCAACACGTCAAAGACCTATTATAATTTTTTCTGAGAATTATTTGAGGGAACCCCTTTTTTAAGTTTATTCTTGAATTTGACACATATTTATTTATAAAACGAAAATGGTTGCAATTAGCCATAGGGAAGTATTTACAAAAAATGTTCAGTTTTCATTTCTACATCACATCGTCGAAAAATATACAGGGTGTTCCATTTGAAAAAATTGAGTAAATTCAATTTAAAAAGTTCTTAATTAAAAAATAAACACTTATTTATTTATAAAACGAAAATAGTTACAATTAGCCATACGGAAGTACTTACAAAAAATGTTCGTTTTTCATTTCCACATCACAACTTCGAAAAATATACAGGGTGTTCCATTTGAAAAAAATTGAGAAAATTCAATTTAAAATGTTCTTAATTGAAAAATAATTTTTGGCCACCCTGTACATTTTTAGGAAATCAAAAAGATTCAAAAACATTAATTAGATGCCTCGTAACTGGTATTCACATAAGTTTTTCTTAAAACCCATAATTGTGACTGTGGTGATTTTTTAATATCCATCTGCAGATTGCATTATTTCAACAACAAATTTTTGAACGTAGTTTTTATATTTTTTATAATTTTGCAAATTTTTAATTTCTGTCACGAGACTATTGAACAACATAATGCAATTATATTGTGGAGAATGTTTATAATTTGTTGTATGGTGTAACGGTATATTTAGTAGATCTCCATGTCTAGTCCTGTATGAGTGGCACTAATTTCTTTGGGTGAATAATCCAATATTTTTCTTCGTATATATCAAACATTTTAAAATAAATACCTATGCATGGTATAGTCAATTTTTTTTTAATATAAGCTTAATAAGTCTTTTTTGGCAAATAAATACTCTAGATCTCTCCTTTGAATTACCTCAAGCAATAAAATATTATTTATCTCTCTTAATAAAGAGAGATATGTGAATAAGCAAGAGCTTAGTATATGTTCAGTAGCCTTGTTTCATCAAGTGTACTTTTCAATTGTAATATAACGAAATAGGCCTTATTAAGCTGTGAACACACGTGACGATATGATCGATATATACCAAGCAATTTCACATTTTGTGATAAGGAAATATCGTCGTGTATCATACTGTGTGGCAATTGTTTTTGGAAAGAAAAGTTTATAACGACTGTCTTATTCTCATTTAAAATTAGTCTGTCCCTCTGCTCCCAAGTACTGATCTCTTGAAATGTTTGATCTACTAGTGAATGCAGTTGCTCTATTGAATCCGCTGATAAAGTTACAAAAATTAAAATTACACTCAGTATTCTATTTCTTCAGGTGACCCTCGTTTTAATAAAGATATCACTCTAGCTTCTTTCAATATGTCAGGAAAACAACCCTGGTTTACTGATATATTAAACAAATGGACTAAATATGGTAGTACGCTTTCCCTGATATTTTTTAATGTACTAGCTCTTATACCATCCAACCTGGCTGATGTTCTATTTTTTAAGTTATCTATTTTCATCTTATTATCATCTAATTTCAAAACCGATACCAATATGTAAAAATAAGGGATCAAAAACGGAGACCTGTAATTATAGAAATATAAGTGTAAAAAATCAGTTCGCAAAAGTTTTTGAACTTTGTTTTAATAATAGAATATTAAACTATTTAGAGTTTCATAAATTGTTAATCTCAAGCCAGTACGGATTTAGAAGAAAAAAATCAACAGTAAACCCTATTGATAGATTATGTGACTATATTTATAATCCATTAAACAATAAAGAACAACCAATAGCTCTATTTTTCGATCTCAATAGAGGTTTCGACACTGTTGATCACAATCTGCTTTTAGAGAAACTATCTAGATTGGGTGTACATGAACATGCTCGTGACTGGATCAACTCCTATCTCGCTAATAGAAAGCAAGCTGTAATAATCCATCGCTTTAAATCAGATTTCAGGCATGTGACAACCGATGTGCCACAGGGTTCTATCCCAGTCCTTTGTTTTTTTTTTAATCTTTATAAATGATATGCCACATTCTTGTACAACACCCAATGCAGCAATTGTCTATGCAGACGATACAAACTTTTTGATTCCCTTCTGAGACCACAGTCACTAAAACTAATACATCTGTAAAGGAGTTTTCCAAATGGTGTTCAAACAATGGTCTCAAATAATTTTTGAATGAAATATAAAAATAATAATAATGAATATCATTTATATAGCAAAGTTAATGCAAAGAAAATCCATATAAATCGAAGAACAAAAAAATCAATAATTTTTATATTTAATTCAAAAATTATATGGATTTTTTTTTGTGATACATTTATTAGTAATAATTTTTATTAGCAATATTATTTAATAATAATTTGATGTGAATAAAATAAATATAGTGCTCAGGAAAGAATCAGTCATTTTTATGTTTAATTTGAAAATGTTTTATTACGTACAAACAAATGGCTGCTTCATTAATTTATCAAATATTTAGAATATAAAAAATAAATAGTTTAGAACAAAATTGAAGCAAAATTAAGTATTGCGAAATTTTAGCATTCACGTTGAAAATAATGTATGGGTCATAAAACATGTAGATTTTTCCGGCATTTCCCAATTTTCCAGGGCAATGACAATTAACCAGTTGTTTATATTTCGCCAAGTTATCCCAGTTTTAAAAAATGAAGGTTCTACGTTATCTAGAAGCCGAGATATTGTAAAATTTTCATATGCGCTCCAATTTGAGATTTCGATCTCAAAAAGTCGCTGCCTGAAAACGAAGCTCGGACTGCTCTCCCCACCACCTCAACACGGCGCTCTTGCAAGAGTATCTTCACTTTCAAGGGCTAGGAAGTTGCTATTTTGACTGCTATTGGCCGGAGAGGGTTCATTTTTTTTTGTTAAATACGTGTTTTGCAAACGGCTTTTCAGTGCACCTAATTACAAGCATTTATCATAAAAAATAACAAAGTTTTTGTTTTTTTTATACAGACTGGGGTATCAGTGAATTTGTGTCTGCTAGAGGTTCTTTCTCTTTTACTGAGAAGCACTGGTTTTATGAGACTGCTTGGTAAGTTTGGTTGATAGTTTTGAGAGTCTGTCTTCAATTGGCATAATTTTTGTTTTTCGATAGAGAGTTCAGAGGTGAATTGGAAAAATTATACAGAGGATTAATGAGGTGACAATTTTGTTATAATTCTCAAAGATGCAGTTTCAGCAACTTCGATGTTCTTCAATGCAGGCTTTTTACAGGATATCAATACCTTTATTTTTATAAGTGAAGAATCTGAAATATTTCACTCTTGCAATAATTCTTCAATATGAAGATTTAAGTTTAGTTTGTTGTCTATTTAAACCAGATATTTAGCATTAGTGTCTTGACGAATTTGATGATTGCTAATGGTTATGGTTGGCGAGAAAATGGAAGGAGTATGGTTAAAAACTACAAGTTGAGATTTTAAAGGATTGGATTGGATACTCCAATTGTTAAACCATGAACGTGCATTGTTGTGGTTGGTCACATTTACCTACAGATTTGTCTTATATTATATGGGCTGTACTCTCTGTATATTGAAGCATATAGGACTTCCTGCTAATTGGTACATTTGAGGTATTTCCGGTATTTTTTAAATTTCTATGTGTCAAATTTGTCAAAACTGTTTGACAACTGCGACATTTGTAATGGCCATAGTAAGAGGGCGTTCTGTAATTTTGCATTTGCAATAATCCCATTTAATCGCCAGTCGAAATTTATTGTTGGTATCTTGAGTATGTGGATTCCTTCAACTCTCATTTCTTGCTTTTAAGATTCTCCTTAGAGCAATCTTTCTAATGTGACCTCTTTCATCTGTGAACATCGATAAAAGCAAATTTTCGGGATGCGCAAAGTATGTGGTGTTTGTCGATTATTTTCTTAACATTGTCGGGAAAGATCCTCGACAATGTTACGAAGTTCCAAAAATGTCTATACCCGAGATAACACTGAGGTTCGGTTTTGATTTTAAACCAAACAGGAGAGTATACTATTAGGATAAACCATGTGAACAGGAGCAGATTTTCAGATGGATTCATTGTGAAGATGTATAAACGTAATATTCTGTTCTGAAAAGCTTTTTAGTTTCTAATGCAAATTTATCAAGCTGTCACTTTTCCTACTCTTTATAGGTTTTAACATTGACCTATACTTTTTCTGATATCCAACTATGATAGCTACAACATAGTTGCAGACTGGCCGAGAAGGCAGCAGGCCTAAACATTTTTGGGCCAGGCCCGGTCAGTCTGCTACCGATCACTGCTATAAGTAACATAAATAATTAAAGCGAACACCCGCAATGAATTTAAGAAACTGTGGGATGAAATAAGTATCTGCTAGCTTGCTAGAGAACTGCTAAAATATCCCAACAAGAGCAGAGCAATGGACTACCTGGCAATATCCAGAAAGAATCTACGCTGGACACTGCTGTCCCTTAGGGAAATATCTATACAATATGATATTAAGCACCTCTCTGCAGATGTTGTGAACAAGAAGACGAGACAATAAGTACTCTGTGACTGTTCTGCCGTCTCATTAATCAGAGAATCGATTTTGGAAGATGTAAGGGAGATACCCCTAGGCAACATCATCACCTACTTCGCAAGATTAGGTTGATTGGATGCGTAGGTGAGGGTCTGCTACAAGGAGGAAGTACAAAGGGCCCAATGTGGCCTAAGTGCTGTGGTTCAATATTTTTCTTTAACCACCCTCCCAACCAATTCCAATGCCTCGCAAAGGGCTTGCCACACTCCTGTATGAGGAGTGACATCAATCATGCTGTGGAAGTAAATATATATTTTGTCCTTTCTTGGTACATATTTTTTGCGAATTACTAATAAATGTTATATAATTACCTTCTTTTATGTTTTAGTTCACTTTTTCTTTTTTTTTTTTAGGTATGGGGAAGATGCCTCTATAGCACTGAGAGACCCGAATTGGCACTGTCCTGTATGTCGAGGCATATGCAATTGCTCAATTTGTCGTACCAGAGCTGGAAAGCGGCCAACAGGTATTATGTATCCAATGGCACATCAAGCAGGTCAGAAATCAGTGAAAGATTTCTTAGATAGTCTAAGAGGAGAGGGTGATTTTCCTGATACAGAAAATCAACCTAAAAATCAAGAATCCTCGGAAGAACTTGATGATCTCTTGGGTTTTTCGACTAATGGAAGTGCCACTTATCTAAACGATGTTCAACATGAATTTAAAACTCAATTAGACTTGGAAAAAATGATGGATTTTTGCCAGAAAGAAGAGGGTATGCTGCTTTTATTGAAAGAAAATTTTGATGAACTCTCTATTAAAGATTCAAATATTTGCCTATCGGAAAATAACATTAAATGCGAATTGGAACCACCTTTGATCCGTCAAATCGATACCGAAGATTTTGACGGGGATAAGAAAGATATTTTACAATCCGAAGAGTTTGAGTTGAAAACTGAAATGTAAGTTTAAATCAAATTATTTAATGTTTATTATTTGTTTAGCTTGTGTCGTTACAAAAGTTTTCATTCTTAGTTTGTGCTTATTTACTTTCATTATATTCTTGAATGCAGTTGATTAGATACCTATGTCTCTAATTCAGTTGATTATATACCTGTCCCTCTAATGCAGTAGCAATTCTTAAATGATTTTATAGGTATTTCTAGGTTGAAAATCGGGAAAAATGTCAAATTCACGCTTTTCTGGTAAAACATATTTGTGCTTCTCCAAATAAGGTTTGCAAATTACTTTTGTACTCGGTGAGGTGAAATAAGCTAGCAGGACAAAAGAGTATCACGCCCATATTGATAGTGTTCTACCTGCCAAATTAGTTATTAAATTGTGCTTCACACAATAAAATTTCAAAGTTAACAGACATAAGAATTTATTGTACAAATAATATGACTTTCATTTTGATGACTTGTCCAATGTCCATCGCTTATAAGCCAAATTGAGATTAATTATTCAATTTTTTTAATTACTTGCTTGCTCCATGCTGATCACTAGCCTAAAATCTACGTAACCATGCCATAACAATCTAGTAAGTTAAAATAAAACACCAAAACATCAACATGGGTTATGTAAACCTCTGGCTCGGTGCCTTATGACTGGCTAATGAAAATGCTAGGAACAACAGCAGGTACCACTAAATCTCAAAGATAGATAAGCACTATAATCTGTACAAATGACGACAGTCAAACTTTATTACAGTATAAGGTGCTTCACAGAATTTTAGCCATCTTGAGATCGACAAGGAGACCTCTATCTAGGGACTTATAAGAGCCATCTGAGGCAGAATCATCCTTCCTTTGAACTATGAAAAATATGCTAAAATATCCTAAAGTGCACGATATCTGCCCTATTTTGGCCATTGCAATATATGAGGTGCCGAAGATCAGATATAGAGAGTTATCGTTCTCAAGAATGAACTAACATTGTTCTGGGATAGAGCAGACGAGTTCGATAGAACTTTAGATCATGGCAGCTCTAACATTTGATGATGAAGAAAGAAGATGATGTCAAATGCTTCCTACCTAGTAACTGAAGAAAACGGATGAAAAGAAGACGAAAAATTTGACTATCGAGTTTCTACACATATGGGGATCAAAAATATTAGAGAATTTTTCCAGTCATAATATCAGCTTTAAGGAAGAAACTCTCAATGTAACTGGAGCAGCTCAACTTTCCTAGAGCCATTACAAAGATTATCTAGAGGACACTGATCTTCCAGGCCCGCCTCATCGAGAAAGTTTTTGAATAATGAAGAATGGACGCCTGCAGCCCCATTGGCCGAGCCAAATCCTGTTAGTGTGTATGCAGGTTGGGTGAATATTTTCCAACTTTGGCTGGAAGAGTCTGACACTTAGTTGGCCAATAATAATAATTGAACTCTTCCCTTAAGAAGAGTAGGGATCTTTTACTTGCCTAACATTTAATAGACAAGGGACCGACAGCTTTACATCCCTTCTGAAGGATGATTTGATATTAAGGTAGCGGAAATTAAATTGAACCGGCAACCGTTTGACAGAATATCATTTCGGGTTTCGTGATTGTGTGTGAAATTTGATTCTATTCAGTGTGCTATGATATGCTGCAAGACATTTTATTGTTGCATTGTGTTTGAGTGAACAGGCCTGATTTAGAATCATGTATTTTGTCTACGTCTTTTACTGCTCAGATTTTTTGCATGCGATAAATTGCATTGCAATCGTCATGTGTGTGACTCCGAATTTAATGGTGTGTTTTATGTTTGAAGCGATAATGATTATCTGTTGCTTCATTGCAGGTGTGGACAAATGCTTATATAATTTTTTTAACTATGAATGACTTATTTGCTGCTAGATGTGATTTTTGGCTGAGAAAGTAACATCATGGAAGTAAATTGCACCCACTTTGCAAACTACACACTCATCACTATACTAAGCTTTTTCATTTATTCACTTGAAATTTTTTTGGCACTAAGATTGAGTTTTATCCAACATCGTGATGTAGTTGAAGTTAAAACTTGGTATTAATTATTATTAATGCTTCAACTAGCATTATATATCCTCAGTGACATATATTAGATATAATTCTCATGCAGCGGTGAAATTTAATAGTTCGTCCTTATCTGCGGATGCAATAAAAATATTATTCTGTGATACAGTTCGATGATACAAATTGCTACTAAATACATGAAATCCAATGCACCTACCGGTCTTTTAAATTGTTAGATCTGTTATCATTCTGCTCAAGAAAACAACTTTCAATAAGAACATTTTTGTGTGTATGCTTGGCGACCCAGAAAAATCCCTTCCGAGTCCAGTCACACTGTAACCTTAGGAACGCTATTTTTCTACAACATGCACAGTTTTTCCTTTTACAAAAGAAGATTGTGTTGATTGAGTGATGAATAAAACCCTCAAATTTCTCTTAAGAGTGTACTTAAACTAATACTTCAATAATATAGAGGATGTACTTATAAAATGTGTGTGACAGACAACGGCAGAAGTTCGGCTCACGATGGGCTCTGCAGAGAGTCAACAACTTTTGAATCCCGAGACTTGCTTGTCTCAGTTTATTTAGGCTTTTTTTTTAATACATTTATTTAACGTCGGCCTATTTCCGCTACTGAGGCCTATCACCGATGCCTGTAGACGAGCTACCCCCAACCAGGAATTTTGCCCAACCTCTTCCCTTAAGAAGAGTAGGGATCTTTTACTTGCCTAACGTTTAATAGACAAGGGACCGACGGCTTTACATCCCCTCCGAAGGATGGTATATCGTCTATACAACCCTCGCCTAAAGTTGTATAGCTTCCGCGCATACACTGATATACAAGCCGCTGGAAGATGTGTGAGGCGAGGACGCGGTCTTCGTTGGAACGGTCACCCATCCAACTACTAACTGCGCCTGACGTTGCTTTACATCGCATATCAAAGTATGTACATAGTAAAGACGCACCTACGCTCGCCCCTTATTTAGGCTTTACTTATAATGATAATATGATAGAAGTTGAAGAAACAAGAAGAGCTGGAAGCATTTATGTTAATGTCTGTAGAAAAGTAACTTTTATACACACTGAAAAACTCTTTTTGATTTCCTTGAGGGGATGGCGTAGCAGCAATGGCTTCGGTATATTTAACATATACAGGGTGTCCCGTAATAACATGCAAAAAATGTAACTGTTGATTCCCTATTGAATATTGAGATGGGTTCTTCGTATAAAATTTTTCAAAATAACCCTTTCCTGTTCTGCTACACCCCCTTAAAAGGGTGTGCAAAAAAACTGTTTTTAATGTCTATTTCAAAATAGCTTAATCGGATAAAGACGAATTTTGGTACATCTCGGTTACTCATCAAAAGGCATCTAGCGAAATTATTTCATCCACCTAGCGTGAACACAAAGGCGTGAAATTAACTACCCTTGAAATTTTGTGAATATCTTTCTGACTGCTGCGTTGTCTGTCACACTGAGCCAAACTCGCGAATACCAGTGCTGTCCGTCCAATGAATCAGAAGCATGGGGATTGTAAAATATAAATATATAAGCTTCTGGATAACATAAAACGTTCGTATGTATTTTTATTTTATAAGTACATCCTCTATATTATTGTAGTATTGGTTTAAGTACACTCTTAAGAGAAATTTGAGGGTTTTATTCATCACTCAATCAACACAATCTTCTTTTGTAAAAGGAAAAACTGTGCATGTTGTAGAAAAATAGCGTTCCTATGGTTACAGGGTGACTAGACTTTGAAGTGTTTTTCCTGGGCCCCTAGGTATATACACACGAAAATGTCCTTATTATAAGGTGCTTTCTTGAGTAATAGAATGACACTCTTCTTAAATAGACAATCTTAGTGTCAGATCGTGGCAACAAAATTTAATTCCACCTTATTTGACTCAGTTTCATCGATTTAAACAAACGCCTATAAGAATATGAAATCTTTGTAATATACATCATTAATTAAATGAAATTTGTACTTTCAATTTCATATGACATAAAATTAGTGTTTAAAAAGTGTGGAATTTTTTTGAGGTCTACGCAGAAGTTTATAAAACAATCGTAAAGAAATACAAATCCACACTCGGTGTGGTTAAATAAATCTACATGATCTTTGCTTATTTATTTATATTATTTATTCTGCATATCTGCATGGCTTGTAAATGAACATAAATATACAGCAAGGAACCAAGCTCAGTTTCGGATATATCAAAATTTTGACAGGTAAGTTTGAGGTTAAATTCCTCAAAACTGCTATCACGTGTACTATTGCCTTTAATGTAGGTTAAAAGTGGAAATATTAATTTGTTTTTGCATCAAATACCCAACCCACGTGTATATTTCATCTAAAAATAATTAGTGAAGAATTAACCATCAAAACTAAAATCTATATATTGTAAGTGCCAATTACACCACTGATGTATAAGTGACGTGTGGTTTTCTGTGTCAGTCGGCTTCTCTGTAATTGGCGATTATAGCAGATGAATAAAACTGAGATTAATTTCTCGAAACTGCTGCCATGTAGATTGGTGCCTTATTGCATATCTATGTCCAAATCTTCTTTTAATTTTCTTTTCTGCCACTGTGTTCTCGTGTTATCTTCTAGTATGTTACTAATGAATTATTGAGAAATCAGTGACAAGCTAATGTTTACCCATACTTTTCCTCCACCTTGATTTAAAGTGCTTGTGCTCTAAGTTTCTCTAATGTATTCAAAATTTCATCAAAATATCAAAACGTGTTGTCTTTCATCAAGCAGAATTCAGTATTGATTGTTTTTGGGTGTGTGGGCCATGGTCTGGAGGTTTTTGAACCTGACGCTACATCTGTAGTTACAGCAAATATTTTCAAAGGAAACGATAAGATAGTGGTTGAAGATTTCTTTTTGGCGGCACATAGTCAATTGTGTCCCACTGAAGTCGTTCTTCTTTTGTTTACTCGGACACATCTTAGATCTCTGAACAATTGGGAGATTCATTCATCGCATCTTTCTCGTCATCGTTCTCGTTTGACATAGTGTTAGAGTTCACAATCCACATAAACTTCCTTGTGGTTGAAAATCTGTCAATGTTTATGTATTTCCATATAATCCATGGATAGTAACTGAAAGTATTTCAATTAGGATGTGTGCAGAATATGTTCTGCCTGTCACGTGTCTCATTCTGCAGCTTCTATTATGTTCTCTTAAGCACATGTTGATACTTCATTTTGTTGTTCCTACATACACAGACACACGTCTATCAGGAATTAGGTATACTCTTCTATACGCTCTCCTATGCAGCCTGTCACTTTCTTGATGGGAAGTTGAAACACCCTGCCTCTGGCACTTTGTTCTCTGTTATCTGGACTCTATGTTATCTGTACTTTTGCAAAGACGTCTGTCTACTTGTTTTAGTTCATCCTGTAGATATTTTGTCTCAAATATCTCTCACTCTGTCAGTGATGATTCCCCTTTTTTGTCTTGGGTGATGGTTTGAGTCCTTGTTAAGATATTCGTCCATGTGAATTAGTTTTCTGTAGGCTTAATTTCCCAATTTACCACTCATGTATTTCAAGTAGCACATTGTTTGCCTTTCTCTGTTTCCATGGCGAATTATATCATGGGAATTATGGATTTGATGTGACTTAGGAAATTGTTCGGTTCCTGCTCTCCATGATTCCGTACTATGAAAGTATTGTCCACATAATGAAACTAGCAAGATGGTTGCTTATCTGTGATTTATAGTGCCTGTTGTTCTAAGTTTTCCATAAAGAAGTTAGCTGCTACTGGACTTACAATGCTTTCTATGTTCGTAAAATTCTTGCTTCTACTGAAAATATGTTGTGAGAGATTGCCGAACGTGGTATCAGTTGATTAATGAAACATTGCATTACATCATCCGCTATTTCCTAGAAAATCTTTGAAAATGCCTCAAAGCCCAATAGTAGCTAACTTCTTTATGGAAAAAAACCAGGTCGATAGACACTACAAACATAGACAAGCAACAATCTTACTAATTTTGGTACATAGATTCCTTCGTAGTATAGAGTCAGGAAAACTAGGAACTGAACAGTATCCTAAGTCATATAAAATTTGTAGTTCCTATTCATGGAAACAAAGGAAAACAAACGGATCCCACGTCAAAGTGCTAGTCCAAAGGCAAGAAAGTGATAAACCGGGACATTGAGTCTACAGAAAACCAGCCCACATCTCAACAAGGACCCAAACTGCCACATAAGATAAAAAATAGACCAGCAGGGCACTAACAGATTGTGCAATAAGAATTTGTGAGCCAAAATGTCTACAGGATGTAATGAAGCTGTTAAAACAGGCTATGATGTTTATTAGAAAAACATTTTGGCGGTACATCATAATGCAGACTTAACAGAAGTATTGAAGGATTTGTTCCCTGATAAAATCAAATAGCAAATTGGTCACGACAAAAGATACAGGCAAAAATGTGAAAAGAATTGCATATTAATTAAAACAATATTTTTTTTGTTTAATTCGGTCTAATTCAAAAACTTAAAAATGAATTTGTCTTAAGTTTTTGCCTTGTTATCACTACATATTTCTTAACAAAATATATTATGATGCTCAAATTTTTAATAAGCGTAGAAAATATGAAAAGGGAAGATTTTTTTTAATTTTTTTTTTTTTGTCAAAGTAGATACCAAGTATAATGGGAAAAAATAAAAATAAGGGATACTTTTAATGAATAAATTTAAAGCACGGTGTAGCACCATAACGTCACCGGATAGGAAGCAAAAAGATCACAATCCATAGTAATGGTCATTCGTTCGGCTTGAGATCAAGTTTTTTTTTGTGCTAATACAAAATTTGGGACCAATTAATTTGTCTATCTGAGTTAGAACGAAAATTTAAAAAATTGTTTTAGTTTTACAACTTTTTTCACATTTTTGCCATTATCTTTTGTCTTGACCATCTAAAATAGTTGTAAATTTCGATTCTGTCGAAGGACAAATCCCTCAATACTTCTGTTGAGGTCGCATTACTTTATGCCTCAAAGTGTTTTTGTGCATTCTAGAGATGCTAAACCGCTCCGCTTATGAACTAAAATGCTTTGAGATGGCTTTGCAAAACAACAGATACTTCATAAGGAATAAAAAGAACTGCAAGATAAAAAAAAAAAAAAAACATCGGCACAAACAGAGAGAAACGAAGTGCTAAAGGCACAATGTTTCTACCTTTTATCAAGAAAGACACAGACTGTACAGTAGTGTACTGAATTCCTTGTTTCTGTGTATGTGGAGAACAAAACAAAATGTCAACGTGCACACTAACATAAGAGAAGCCGCAGATCGGGACACGTTGACAAACCTGATGTTGCATCGAAAACGCCCAAATCTTGGCGAAAAATTCGACTTACTATCCACAGATATATATAGTGAAATTATTGAAATCCATAAACACAGAAATATGTGACTAATGAAACTTCTGATTGATAAGAAGCCTAAAATGAAACCACGACCCCGCCCGAATCAACAAAATAGGAACAAACTCCTGTGCTTGACACAGTTGACTATGTACTTCCGAGAAGAGACATTCAACTAATGCCGCAGATGCAGATAAATCGTCCAGACAATAGCCCATAAACCTGGAAAAATCAACACTATCGAAATATGTTAAACAGCTTTCGAATTACCATGAAACAAACAGCAATTCTGAAGATACATTTTTTGGCTGTGGTATCGTTTAAGAGCTTTAAGGAAAAGCAAAATGATAAATATAGATTGATTTTTGTTTGCTGATTCCTTTTTGCATGTATTAAGAAGAAATTCTTCTCAAGCACATTGAATCCGTTTTTCTCCTCCTTTAAGAATTGTGTAATGGCATCTAAAAGAATTATATTATGAATTCTGTATCACTAACAGACTTCATTGGAAGGGACAGTATTAAGTGGAGTCACTCCGGTTCTCTTGAGCTGAAGCCCTTTTATTTCCGCCATGTTACACGCTTTCTTTGATTTTCTCTTCCAGATTAAATTACACTCCTGTCAATCCATAATATTTTTTCCATACCATACAATATCTCTCCATATGTTTCTACCAAACCGAGGACTTTTGAGATACAAGAAAAAAAACTGCCATGGTTTTTTGTCACGGATATTCAAACGAATTTAGAAAATGAGCTTGTTACTGATTTGTCCGAAGACATAATATGCCTTAATTTTGCCATCTAGATTCCAAAAAAAAGGCATTTACATTTTTGCTGATAAAGAATTCAACTTTATTTTTAATATTTTAGTGAAGTGGAAGAGCCTACAATTTCATATGCAGGTGGGCTCTGTGATAATTGTCGAAACACTTATTATTTTTGTCCATGCTCCATTAAATCTGAAAAATTTTCACCTCTTACACTTCCATCAAACTTTGTATCAGTTATTGACAACGTATATCCAAAAATAGAAAATGAATTTGCTGTTGAGAGCATTTCATCATCATCAGTTTATTACCCCAGTGAGCAGGGTGTTTTAGATCCTTTAGATGTAACATTCTACAAGTCAGAATATCCAGACGCTTCTCAAGAAATAGAAAGTATACATCAGGAAAAAGAGAAGACACTAATGCATTCTGTTGCAGTAGAAAAGTTTGAACAATTCTACAAGAAAGAGCACACAGCAATATGTCTCTTGAATAGTCATAAATCCGCGGAGGACAATTTAGAGAAAACTGCTACTAAGAATAAGAAAAAAATACGTGAAAAAGATCGTTCAATGAAAAGTCCTATTAAATCTACACCGAGGGTCATAAAGGAAACCATGTTTCTTAAAAATAAAGAGCTTGAATTCTCTTATGAGAAGAAGTTCGCTAAAATGCATGTATCTATTAATAATCTTAGTGAATCTGAGAATAAGGAGTTTGAAGGTTTCAATGAGACGACGCTTGCGGAAACAAGTCTCTTAATGGAAAGTCCTACTAACTCTGCGGTGAAAGACATTCTCATTGAGAATGAGGAATTTGAAAGTTTTGTGCGAAAGAACTTGTAGTGGAGTAAATGTCTGGAGAAAAAAAATTTGTTGTAGAGACAGATTAAACCAATATACTTTTGTTGAGTATATCAGTTTCCTTCCTATTATTTGGGTTTTCTACCACATGTATTATTATCCTCTTCAAAAACAAATCACCGAATCTACAAAATAATAGAATTATTGGAAAAAAGCCTCTGCGTCCGTGACTTTACGCCAAAGGAATAATCAGAGGTTATGTTTTGCAAATAATATAAATCGGAATAAACACAGAAATAATGTATTTTGCTGACGTTTCGGAAAGTAATCTCTTTCCGTTTTCAAAGCTTTTTTTGGAAGAACTCTTATTTTGCTGTGTATGTCAAATACACAGCTTTAAGATTCTGTTTATGTTATTTCCATAGATACTTACTACTTACACAGAACATAGAACTGATGATATTTTCTTTTAGATAATGTTGAGTTTGTTAAGTTCTTCTTTTAACATTGGTAGCCAGGTTGTACAAATATCTACAGAACAATTCGATACGCACTTATCTTTATTTAAGATTATTGGTGACTTTTAATTTTTCTTTTTTTGTATCTGCTTCTTTTGTTAAAATTTTTGCCGAGTCCTAGTTTATTCTATGTCCGTTTTCCCAAGGATGTTCACAAATCTTTGATTTCTGAATTTCATTCTTTCTAATGTAATTCTTGTGCTCATCCAACCTCACACTGAAAGATCTGGATGACTCACCCACATAACATTTATCACATTCGCACGGGATATTGTAAATACAGTTTTTTGAATTCTGCTCCCTGTTTATCGGTTTTGTTTTTGTTGAAATAGATCTTAAAGTGTTCCTCATTTGAAGTATTTTGTCCTAACATCATATTTGTCACCTATACGGCGTATACGTAAGGAATTATTGCTGTATAATGACGTTCAGGTTTTTGTCATACCTGATTGTCCCTATTTTCAACATTTATGAAAACTATTGTCTGAAAGTTATTTGTGGCATTCTACGAATATTCTTTCCTATTGGTAGAAAACCCAAACAATAGGAAAGAATATTTATGAAAACTATCAACAAAGGCTTCAGGATATTGATTTTGTACTAGAACCTCTTTGATAAATTTTTTCTTGTTATTTAATATTTCATTATTAGATGAAATTATTTTGGCCCTATCGTATAAACATTTTACAACACCCCTTTTACCATTTATTGACTGATTTGAGATAAAATTTAGATATCTATTAGTATGTGTTGATTTTCTATAAACACTTGTTTCAATTGTATTATTTACCCTTCTAATTAAAACATCTAAAAACGGTAGTTCATTCCTACTTTCTACTTCTAATGTGAATTTAATAGACGGTTCCTTACTATTTATATTTTTCAAAAAACTATCTAGTAAATTGACACCATGAGGCCAAATTGCAAAGATGTCGTCAACATATCTCCACCAGACAACCGGTTTGTTTATACAATTTTGAACATGTGTGTTCTCAAAGTTGTTGCTTAAAATTGGTGATAATGCAGACCTCCATAGCCATACTAAAATCCTGCTGATAGAACTTATTGTCCAATTGAAAATAAGTTGTTTTTGTAAAAACTGTATTTACAATATCCCTTGCAAATGTGATCAATGTTATGTGGGTGAGTCATCCAGACCTTTCAGTGTGAGGTTGGATGAGTACAAGAATTACATTAGAAAGAATGAAATTTATAAACCAAAGATTTGTGAACATGCTTGGGAAAACGGACATAGAATAAACTGGGACTCGGCAAAAATTTTAACAAAAGAAGCAGATACCAAAAAAAGAAAAATTAAAGAATCAGCAATTATCTTATTAAATGAAGATAAGTGCTTGTCGAATTGTTCTGTAAATATTTGTACAACCTGTCTACCAATGTTAAAAGAAAAACTTAACAAACTTAGCATTATCTAAAAGAAAACATCATCAGCTCTATGTTCTGTGTAACTAGTAAGTATCTATGGAAATAACATAAACAGAATCTTCAACTGGTGTATTTGACATACACAACAAAATAAGAGTTCTTCCAAAAAAAAGCTTTGAACATGGAAAGAGATTACTTTCCGAAATGTCAGCAAAATACATTATTTCTGTGTTTATTCCGATTTATATTATTTGCAAAATAACCTCTAACTATTCCTTTGGCGTAAATGTCAGGGGCGCAGAGGCTTTTTTCCAATAATTCGATTATTTTGTAGATTCGGTGATTTGTTTTTGAAGAGGATAATAATACATGTGGTAGAAAACCCAAATAATAGGAAAGAATATTCGTAGAATGCCACAAATAACTTTCAGACAATATATCATTAAGTATGCAAAATGGCTCTTTACGACTTTTCTGACTAGTACTGAACTTTTCGATCTCCATCTTTTCATGAATTTCATCTGCTTTGAATTTAACAAACTTAGACACATTTGGAGTTTTTGTCTTATCAATTTGTTTAGCGTCTTTCACATCAGGTTTGCATCACGTTTACAATTATCTATCTTTCTTTCATAATAGATTTGTTTTTGTTTTCTTATCATTTAAGTTACATTGTTTCTTTTTACCTTAAATATATTCCAGTCCTCTTTGTTGCATGTGATCCTAGCTGCTTCATATTCATTGTCTCGTTCTTTCATGACCTGTATAATTTCTACAGTAATCCATTTTTTATCAGCATATTTGGGCCAACTATGCCAACTTGAACTTTTTTTAATTTCAGGACCGATACATCAGCGCCTCTAATGACACTTTTAATTATCCTAAATTTATACTTTTGCTCTGGAGAAATTAGAATGAGGCCTCTTCTTTCATGTAGTGACATTTTCACTAATTGACAAAAAATTTTATTCTACAATTTTCCGTTTATATTCGGTGAAAAAAATGAAGCTCATGCTTTGAAGGGGTTTTTAAGAAAATCAGAACTTTTCATTCTTATATGAACAACTTTTTGTGGATCTTAACAAAATTAACAGCAATAGAACAACTTACACCACATTTCAGAGGATTCGACTGCAATTCTCTCGATACAATTCAATTGGCGCGTTAGCTCTTGCTGAATGAAGCATCATGGGAGTTCAGTATGCGGACTCGGAACAGAAGTGGTCATATTCTAATTTCTCCTGCAAGAAATTATAAATTTCTAATATATAAAATGATGTTATTGAAAGCGGTTATGTATTAGCTTTCAAATGAATAAAAATTAAGTCAATATCTCTAAACAGTTTTCGAGATATTGAGAGATATACAAAAAAAAACAGTTATTCCTATAACTCGGAATTTTTACCTTTTTGTCAATAAAAAAGATCGGTACCAGCCAAAAAATAGTCATTTTGCATAGCTAATAATATTTCGCAAGTATATATCGGTTTAACCGCTACGCTAATTTAAAAAGCAGTACATCTCAGACCAAAATTTACTCCACTATTGTTGAATTATGCTTTTAATGAAGTCTTAATAAATCTGTGGTTAATGATTTAGAGAAAACGACTGTAAAAATTGTTCATTTATTCATACATTATTATTTCATATTGTGTACGACTGTGTGATAGTTATTATTCTTTTTAATGTTTTCAGGACCTTATTAAGGTGAAGTGAAATTATACTGCTCATGTAGTTGGATAAATTTTACTCTCTTGATTATCTCTTTATTGTACCTACTTAGTTATTGCAACTATTTTAGGGATATTGCAAAATGAAAATTCCGTGAGCAAAATTTTGATGCACAAGAAAATGTACGCGCTTTTGATCTGCCAGCTGCCTGTTCCATGCCTGTTATTTCAATAATTCTATTGAAACTGAAGGATTTGTAGTCATCCCTATCGTAGTTTTAATTTCTATGTCTTTATATATGTATTTTTTCTTTTTTATAATTTAATTTTACAGAATTCTATTTTTTTTGTTTATACTGTGGGAGCTAGATAGAGTCTACAAGCACTTACCACATTTAATCTTTGGTAGAAAGAAATATTTGTACATTAGATAGTGCTAGATTGTGTAAAGGTATGGAAATATTTCTTTTGACACAAAGTTTATGTGTGTTTGAATTTCTATTCCATACACAAGGCTTATTTGGATAACTGTATTGAAACTGAACAATAACTTGTAGCCATCCCTATCGTAGTTTAAATTTCTATACCTGTTTTATTCCTATGTGTTGTTTTGTTTTTTATAGTTTAATTTTAGAGTTTCATTTTTTATTTGTACTTTGGGAGCTAGGTAAGAGTCTACTTGCACTTGCCGCTCTTAATATTTGTAGATTAGATAATGCTAGAGTTGTGTAAAGATAGGGAAATATTTCTTTTGACACAAAGTTTATGCGGTGTTTAAAATTCTTTTCCATACACTTATTTGGATAATTGTATTGAAACCGAATGATAACTTGTAGCCATCCCTATCGTAGTTTTAATTTTTATACCTGTTTTATTCCTATGTACTGTTTTGTTTTTTTATAGTTTGATTTTAGAGAGTTTTACTTTTTATTTATACTTTGGGAGCTAGGTAAGAGTCTACATGCACTTGCCTCTCTTAATCTTTGGTAGAAAAAATATTTTTAGATTGGATTGAGCAACTAACCTAATGAAGAAACTAACACTGCCCATATCCTGGATTTTTTTTTGAAATCATTTGACCTCAGTGTCGCTTCCATTTTTAAAAACCTATTCCGTGACATTATTGTACATTTTTTCACACTAAATTACTTCTATATTTGAGGTATATATTGCTTGGCTTGTTGCAGGTGAGGGGTGTTGTATGTGACTCCTACCTATTACCCACCTAACTTTTTTATGTTAAAATATGACTTGCCTGTATTTTAAAGTGATATTAATTAAGTATATTATTAAGTATGTATTTTAACTTAAAAAAAGAAGTAGTCTGACAAAATATATGCATTAAAATAATTATTATTCGTTATTTTAGGAATAGTGATTTACTCCAAGAAACCCAATCAACAGCCGCTTCAGGTTAATCACTTTAAGCAGCAGATTTTTATAGTATCCTAAAATACAATTCATAACATTATGGACCTAGTCTTAAAAGTGTATCCTAAACATGAGCTTGTGACGATTTAACCCTAAATAGTTATATCCAAAATACAATTGCTTCTGTGTTATGTTTGTTAATCAATGTCAATCATAGACTCTTATGTAAATTGTGCTTTGGTTAAAACGGCTCGCTTTAAAGATGATGTAGTTTGATTGATCTTGATGCAAAGGTATCCTGAGTGCGACCCTCAATATTGGATGGTTTTTGTGATACAGCATGTTAAAGGTTGCCTGTATGGGCCCTTATGGAAATTATGTTCGGTAAAAATCGTTCATTTTAAGATATATTAGAGTTCGACTCATCCTAATGGCAAATTATTGTGGGGACGACTATCCATAATGAATATTTTTTGATATCCAGCATATTGAAAGTTCCATTATCCATTATTGATGGTCGTATCCAAGATAACTTTTCATTGAGATGACTCTAATTATAACATCTTAAAATGAACAATTTTGACTGCAACAATTTTCATAAGGGCCTGTGCGGACAACCTTCAACGAGTTATATCTCAAAAATTATCCATTATTTAGGATCGCGCCTATGATAGCTTTTTAACAGTCGAACTTTAACACATTTGAAACGAAAAATTTTGACCAAAACTCGCTGATGCAGGTGTCTTTTCCAGACGAATGTTAATTTTATCGTCCGGTTTGTTAGAGCTGACAAAACTTTTATCAAAGCTGTATTGAAAATATACCAAAATTGAGCAAAATGTGTCAAGTTCAGCAGATATATGAGAAATATATCATCTTTGACGCTTCGAATCTCAGAAAAGGTAACATTTTGGATGTAGGTTTTCAAAATATGTCTAGGTCTACCATTAAGAGGTTGGTCCATAATACATCTGATATGATGATCAAAATGTACAATGTTTCAGGTTAGCATGAACCAAAAAAATGTAAATGCAATTTTAGAAATGCAACTTTAGTTTTTAAGATATTTTATTTTTATTTATATTTACATATATTTTTGCAAATTTTGTTTCTGTACTACTTAGATGTTCTTTGTTCATTCAAATAAAAATGTTTGGTAAAAAAAAAAATTGTTATTTTTATAACCTTTCCAGTTTCTTATTGTATACAGTTCAGTGGCGGCCCGTCAGGGATGGCAGGGTAGGCATTGCCCACCCAATTACATAAGCGTTAGTTATAAAGGCATATTTATATTTTTATGTATTTTTGTTGTTAAATTATCAAGTAAAATTTTGCGGTTAATTAATTGTAGTGTTAAAACTTAAAAAATAGTTTTATTTATATTATTTTTACTACATATTATTCTGCCTCATATAGGTATAGATACGCTTATGAATCCGTTTAGAAACCGGGCGTAATGTTCTCTGCCGTAATACTATCTAAATTGTCATGCGCCAAGCCAGGGTGGGCAAACATCGCTCAGAAATCGTGAATTCAATCATGATACGTCTACGTGCATGTTGGTTATTCACTTCGATCTTACGCCTGTAATGTATATCAAAACGAGACGTATGTCGTGCATGCTTAGGCTATTTACAACCTAGAGTGGGCATGCCACCCTTGAACAAAACTTGTAATAAACAATATGAATATTGAATAGAATATGTTCACAATTGAAAAGATATCAAACAGGAAAAATAACTAATGTGTTAAAATTGATTAATCAATCCTTTATGAATATCAAATATGATAGCAATTTCTAATTTGATAAATAGGGACAAAAAGAAGTTAAATACATATCAGCGGTGAGCGGTGCCATATAGTAAGTTACCTATATAACTATAATTTTATTTTTCTTTGCGTTTTAAGGTATAATGTATTAGAACACATATGGCTCTAAGTTATCCAAAAAGTTCTAAAATAATGTTTAATTTTATTTTAGCAGTTTTAGATGTGAAATTAATATAATATGTAAATGAATAAATGTGTAATATTCAAATATGGGACTTCGCGCTTGGTGGGATGTGGACACTGCCACCCTCATCCCTTACCTTTTCTTACAGTGTCGTAATGTTTCGCCGAGAATCGTTTCATTTTAGGATGTGTGGAGTCAAGCCAGTATTCGCGAATCTCAAATGTTGGAAATTGTTGCTGCTGTTTTAAAATTGGAAGATTTTATTATTTGGTTAGGTTTGTGTAATGTTTTATTCTCTCAATTTTATGTTTTTTAAATTTATAATCTGTGTCTTTGTTGGTATTTAGTAAATAGTAAAGTGTCTACTTTAGCAGAA
This sequence comes from Leptura quadrifasciata, assembly GCA_963675555.1. Lineage (NCBI taxonomy): Eukaryota > Metazoa > Arthropoda > Insecta > Coleoptera > Cerambycidae > Leptura > Leptura quadrifasciata. Next base: position 52,254,089 of record OY776682.1, on the reverse strand, counting down.
AAAATAAGTGTGGACAACTGACAAATTATTAATATTAAAATATTTGCCATGGCCGACGTAAGACAAACGCCAAGCGATAATTCTGATATTATACGTTTTTTATTAGAAAACAGTTTTGCGAGACTAACATACGATGACAAAATTTTTAACTAAATTAGAACGTCCTTGCTCCTATGGGAAATCTCATTAATGTAAATTCAAATTCATCCGATAGAAAATTTTGTGTCACAGAGTATCAAAAATGTTTATGGCTTTCTGGAAGTGAAATAGAAAATAAAGTTCGTGAAATTCAACAGGGATAAGATAATTTAAAAACATACAAGTTGATTGAAATGAGCAGAGGCATCATTGAATGTTTTTTGCGTGATTTTTCTGTGGAGAAGTGTCATTATTATTCGGTTCTATCCCCCATCCTGCCCACCCAGAGCTAAAAACCACGAGCCGCCACTGATACAGTTAACTTCTCCCCAGCGGATATCTCAAACTAAAGAATATATTTTTATTCTATAAATGATGATTTCTACTGTTATGCCTTCTTCAGGAAACACAATTTACTATTATAACATCACCAGTTGCAGTTTAAAAATATTTTTCGATCATGGAAGATTTGAAACAGTATGCCATTTATTTAAGAGGATATTTGCCCTGCTCACATGATGTATTAGCGAATATCAGAAAATACCTAATTTCTATGTAAATAACTAAGATAGAAATATCAAACAAAATGTACTGGAAAGAAGAAAGATTGTTTTATGCCTCCCGTGTAACATTTTTTAAATTTTCTCATAGTTATTGGTTATTTTATAAGATTGAATTTAGGAAAAAAGGTGATTATGGCTGATTTTGTACGCTTCAAAACGTATATTTAATGACTAAATGAATTAATTCTGACGGGCTTAGATTGATTTGTGTAATTAAAAAAAAAATACATTTTAGTAAGAAAATTATTGTATTCCGTTAATCTATACACAAACTTAAGGCATCTTGCTAGCAAATATGAGATATTTTATAAGTGGAAAGTGGTGCCCTCATTGACGTCATTAGCTACTAACACCCTCGAACCCTATTTGTAAATACCTGTGGTGATGTGATCAGTTTCAGAAACGGCTTCTGTTTTTTATCTATTATGTGATTATGCAGTTTATTATTGTGGTGTTTCATGCGTTATATTTTAATAAAGCGGTGGTGAAATTGCAGATATTTAAAATTGAACATTTTATTCATTTTTGAGTTATGTAGTTAGATCGAACTCTGGACTATCGTAAAGGAAAAAAATATAGACTGTGGTTTCAGCTAAACGTAAAAAAGTCTAATATATATTATGAATTCAACAGGTAGAACATATTAAAACGATATTATGTATAGACTAACAGCGGTTATTATCTTCTTGGAAATTCTCTCGCTATAATTCTGTCTATATGGTAACTCGAGAATCAGTTTTGAGCAACTGACTAAATTTTACATACGTACTATTGCGGCCGAAGAAAAAGTAATCGACTGACTTTCCCGTTGTAAATATGGTTCTGACCAGTGACGCATCAATCATAATATATTTTATTATTTTTATTAGTGTCAATGTCATTGTGTGATACCCACCAATGATTTCTTGTTAAAATAATTTAATTAATATGACTGATATAAAAATTCCCATCTACAACAGACTTTTTTTGAAAAAACATACTACTTGATAAAAAATCGATTACTTCAATTCGACCGCAATAGTACATTCTAGAGGAAAATTGTAGTTTCGAGTCGTAGATAGACCAAATAAGACTAACAATAGGCATTGACTAAATATACAGGGTGCACCAATAAAAACTCCCAGGCGTAATATTTTGGCAAATAATTAGGTATTTGAGTGCTTCAGTTTTTGATCAGATCATTTATTAATATGTTAGAATGTAGATGGCTCTGTACTGCAAAGACATTTTTCAATGACGGACAGTTTGAAATAGAAGGCATTTTAAAAAGCTTTATTTCGGAGTGTGGACAACAAAAAATTTATTAACATTCAAAATTTTTCTGCATCTTTTAAGACAAAAATGGTTCCTAAACTAAATCGTTTTCATTATAATTGTTTATTGTCTGAAATCGTTTATCCTAGACATAGCAAAAACATGAAAATTAGAAATTCTGATTACATTATAAATGTCAAAGACGCTAAATCTATAAAAATTTTAAAAATGCTGAAATGATTACTTCGTTACTTTCTAATTATATTTTTTCAGTAATCTTTATGTATCCACTTCATTTATTATTTACATATTTTGAATCTCAATTATTGTTTTAAAAAGCTTTGTAATTTTCTACAATACAACACTGTGGAAAAGTTGGCGTGGTTTTATTTATTGTGGGTTTATCTTTTTTTATTTGACCTATCTGTATTTATAATTAATAAAGAAATTAGATGCAGAAGATATTTGAAAAACCTTTTTAAAGATGAATGCTTTCACTAAAAATTCATAGACAGTAATATGTTTAACTATCACAACATTTTAAGGCTGTTATATGTTTAAAATAAAAGCATGGGGCGTTACAAGCATGTTGTACTGAATATTTTACTGTCTCTGTTCAGAAAATTTTTGCATTTTCTTAATTGCCTGTTTTCATTTTAATTGTATATAAGCCTGAATCTACTGTGATAGTTAAAAACATTAATTTCTAGCTTTTAATGTATATGCTAAAACCTTTTGCCTTTAGAAATTTTTCTTAAATATTTCATTTTACACTTTTTAGGCATTAACCGTTTTGTAATCAATATTCAACTACATGTCTGTTTCTTCGTCTCATTTATGCAGTGCTCCTCCCCCATATACTATGGTGGCACTTTATTAAATAAAATCGTGAAAATTAAAATTCCTCTTTATTATCTGTATTTCGAATCTGCTATTTGCTATTTGTAAAAACTGATTTCATGTTCATATCAAAAGACTCTATATACCCCAGGATACTGATTTTGATTAAAATCGGAAAACATATTTGAAACGTCAGCCATTTTAAAACCGCTACCTTCAATTTTTGAGTATATTATTTATTAAAAGTAAAGAAAGTTTCTTCTTTTTTACAATTATATCAACTATAAGTCAAATATTATTGTCTCTCATTATTTTACTAATTATTTTCTAAGATGTTCACCCTGTATATTTTTTCACTAAGTGTATATAAAACTTCTTCCTTAGCAATACTGGCCAAATTTTATTTGTTTTTCTTTGTCACATACATTTTATCGCGTAGGTGTAGAATTTCAAAAATCCCTTCTTAGCTAGGTCCTGCGTTGTGCTGGGCTTTGCTGTGTCAGTCATTTCAAACGTCCGCTATTTTAAACCGAACTTTAAAGTTATCTAATTTTTTTCTTGTATTTTCACCAGGAATATACAAATGGAAATTATTGGACATAGGGATGTGGGTTAAAATTAATTACAACATTTGAGGGTAACCAACCTAAAGCCAGATGAAAGGAGAAGAAGATAAAATTAAAAAATATGATCATATACGCAAACCAACAACTCTATTGTGCAAATATATCTAGCACGGACCTGTATGTTATTATGAATGTATAGCAACATCGTCCAAAAGAACCTGGCACCTGACCTTCGAAGGCGTTCTTTACTATAATTTTAATACGTCTTCGTCTCTCACCCCGCGGAGAGTCATACCCTAGGAGTGTGGGGCAAATATCCTCTTAAGTACCAAATTTTAAGCAAAATTGTTCTTACTTGAAAAAGTCAGATCTGCTAGTTTTTGAAATATTTTAATTTTATTGTCTTTACTTTTTTAAAAATTTTTTAATATTGGTTTTCGCATGTAAATTCTTGGTAACTTTTTGCCTGCTATAAGAGAACTATTTACTAGTGGCAATTTTTTTTACTTTCCCATATACGTAGTATATAAGGAAAGTATAGTGATCGTGCAAAAATTCGATTTTGAGTTTTTGATGGATTTACACATTTTCAAGTCCTCCGAACCAAAAAAAAAAATGGTTTTTAAAAATGTCTGTCTGCCGTCTGTGGTCGCACCTAGAGCCCAAACTACTGGATCGATTTTGTTCAAATTTTACATGTGTATTCAAGACGGCCACACCTCAAGGCGAAATCGCAAAATGTGGGGGGAGTAAACCCCTAAAAACAGGAAAAAAATAGTAAGTATTTTTTTTCTCTAAAACGGCTCTGACAATTTTGTTTAAATTTGGTACATGGTGTCGTAATACCGTAGCGTCGAAAATATTTGGATAAAGAAAGGTAACGTAAGATATTTAAATTCGGTTCAGGACTTTAAGGGACACCTATCGGTAAGGGTCATAATTTGTTTCGTGAGTCATTCAACTAGGTAGTTACTGATATGAATGTGGCTTGAAAGTAGTGGCTATCTGCGGGAGCGACAAGCAGAAACAAAAGTAGAGAAAAGAGAGTTTATTTAAGTTGTGAGATGGCCGGCGAACGTGTGTGTCCTGGAAGAAATTGTTGATAATTTGATATTTATACCACGTTCACATAGTAAGACGTCACCTATTAGTTATTATATATTGTATGGTTTTCGGTTCCGTCTTAGATCTTGAGTGGATTTCCATCAAAGACGTTTCTTTTACGCCTTCTATATGTTAGGGGTTTCGGCATATTGGAGGTAAGCGTTTTTGTTCACTACAACTCAAAGATTGATAAATGGTCTCCCGATTTATGTCCATTATTGTATTTTTAGACCTTTTGTATGTGTTACTGCCGGGCGCTGTCTAATAACTGGGTGTACCGTTTATCACTTGGTCACCCAAGGAACAAGCTTAAGTACCACATAGTGGACACGTCATTTTATTCTTTTATTATTTAATTAATGAGATAAGAGATCAAAAGTTTTTTGTTCTGACACAAATTCGATGTTAAGCGTGTCAAAGGCTCCAGTTATATCAAAGAAAATGCCAACGACAATTTCTCCGGTATCAATTGAATTATGTACATGTTGTTAAAAAGCAATATGCAAGAACTGGTGATCTCCTTATTTAAAACGAGTTTAAAAATGTTAGGCATGAAATAAAGTACAATATTAATATAGCATACTGTAACTTCGTGGAAGATTCCGAAAGAACAATAAAAAGTGATCCCAACAAATTTTGGGCCTTCATCAATAGTAAAAAAGGATCAACAAATGTCTCGATAGAAATGAATTTGGATGGGGTTTCATTCAAAGATTCTGATGACATATTAAATGCTTTTGCGAAATTTTTTTGAACACCGGGAATATTTTCACTGAAAGTGACTGCCCGAACAATAACCCTGTTGTAAATATAAATTCATTCTCAGAGGTCGAGGTTATTCAGGTTTTAAAACGATTTAAGCCTAAAATGACAACAGGCCCTGATTCTATACCGGCATTTTTATTGAAGAATTGCACAATTATATTTGGATATCCCTTAACCTTAATTTTCAATTTAATACTAAAAAATTGTCAGTTCCTAGACTTATGGGAATATTCTAGTGTGTCCAATTTATAAAAAAGGGAATAAATTGGATATTCAGAACTTCAGACCAATCTCTGTAATCTGCAATTTTTGCAAAGTCTTGGAAGTCCTACTGTATGACAATATATTACTCAATTAATACCAAAATTTCTATTCACCAACATGGTTTTATGAAAGGGCGTTCGACTACAACAAATCTTGTCTGTCACTCAGTATATTTCTGAGTCCTTAGATGAGCATAGTCAAACAGATGTTGTACATATGGACTTTTCCAAGGTATTTGACAGACTCGATCACCGGCTACTTCTCTACAAATTAGATAAAATTGATCTCTCGTATTCTCTACTCCGCTTATTTCAATCTTATTTAATGAATAGGACTCAGTACGTTGTCCTCAATGGATTCAAGTCAATTGAATTTGTTGCCACCTCTGCAGTTCCCCAGGGATCTATTCTTGGAACCCTATTATTCAATACATTTATTAATGATATAACAGATGAAATTGATTTGCCTTGCCTGGCTATATTATAATAATAATAGCTTTATTTGCCCAACAGGTTACACCCAATTATAGGACAAAGAATTAAATGAAATTAGTAATATAATAGAATATAGTAATAAAATGACAAATAATAGATAAATGACAATAATAATAAATAATAAAGAATGCTACGGATTAAACATGCGCCTAGCACAATTTAGCAAATCATTTGGTAAGCATGAATTTATATCACAGAGCTGACTTAATTTGTTGAAATTATATCACATACAGTTTATTGGTGATTTTATAATGACGTTAGTATTGGCGCGAGTACAATAAAATGTTGGATTTTGCCGAGAATGTTCTCTTGGAGTATAGAAATTAAGTTGTGAGAGTAAATGCGGGCTATCAATATCATTATGCAGCAATTTATAGAGAAAAATTAACATAGAGCAGATTCGTCGAAATTCTAGACTCTCAAACTGAAATGAACTTAGGAGAAGATTATTGTCTACTCCTCTCTCGGGATATATTCCTGTAGTTTTGAATGATAAAAATTGTAGAAATTTTCTTTGGATTTGCTCCACCTTATTTTTATGGGCCATATAACAGGGATTCCAAACAATAGATCCGTACTCCAGTTTCGATCTTACATAAGCAGTATAATATTTTGAGACACTTTATGTTAATAAATGAATTGCAGTATCTTATAATAAATCCCAAAATTTCGATAGCCTCTTTAGCTTTAATATTTATATGGTCAACAAAACAGAGCTCGAAGTCAAAATATACACCAAGGTCTTTGATTATAGTTAATCATTCTAAAATGGCTCCATTAATTCTGTAGTTGTGCTCAATAAAATTTTTCTTTTTTGTGTACGATACGACTTTACATTTGGAGGCATTAATGTCTACTTTATTGAGAGTACACCAAGTACTGACCATATCCAGATTGTTTTGGAGAGAGATACAGTCTTTATCTGAATATATATTTTTGAAAATCTTTAGATCATCTGCAAAAATTAGTCCCTCGCACTGTATTTCGCTGGACAGGTCATCAATGAACAGTAGTAACAGCAAAGGCCCAAGATTTGAGCCTTGAGGAACTCCTGATGTTGCTGAGTATGCTGTTGACTCGTATCCATTGTAAAACACAAATTGCAGCCTGTCGGTTAGGTAAGATTTGAAAAAATCTAATAATTTTAGACTGAATCCAAACTTCGCCAATTTTTGCAACAGCAACTGATGATCAATACGGTCGAAAGCCTTTGTGAAATCAGTATACAAAACGTCTATCTGTCCACGTTTATCTAGAGCATCAGATACTGTTTGACTAAATGATACTAAATTTGTAATAGTTGATCTATTGGACATGAAGCCATGCTGGTATGGCGATAGTATGTTTTTGTAGATAGATATATGCGATTGTACAGGATAAGCTCAAGAATTTTCGCGAAGTTACATAAAAGGGAAATTTGCCGATAATTGCTTATAATTGATATATCTCCTGCTTTGAAAATTGGAGACGCCTTTGCCATCTTCCATTTGTTAGGAAAGACTGCCGTTTTTAGTGAGAGGTTAAATAAGATACATATGCTGATGACCTAAAAGTTTTCACAGTTATAAATAATATTGATAATTGCTTTCAACTTCATGCGTGTCTTAATAAAGTAAACAACTGGTGTATAACCAATAAATTATACTTGAATGCTGGTAAGTGCAACGTATTGCCCTTTTCTTTAAAAACATCACTAATTATTTTTGAATACCATTTGGATAACGTCTCACTTCAGAGACCATCAACGTTTCCTGACCTCGGCATAATCTTTAACAGCATCGACACTATTATCTCCGAAGCCTTTAAGAGTCTTGGATTAATTGTTCGCACTAATCGTGAATTCACTCATATGGATACATTAAAAATTCTTTACCAATCATTTGTTAGATCGAAATTTGAGTATGCATCACTCCGTGGTCATCTGGTGTCCGAGCTATGAGGCACATAAAACTAACCTGGAAGCAGTGCAGAGTAGATTTGTCAAATTGCTCTGGTTCAAATCAGATGGTACTTACCCTGTCATAAGTTTTCCGCAGAGAGATCTACTTGAAAGGTTTTCCATATCAAAACTTGAAGACAGGCGATTATACCTCTCTCAAGTTTTATTTAAAATGTTATACAATGATTTTGACGAAACCTGAAGTAATCAGCAAATTAAATTTTCTAAAACTAGCCTTTGTTTACCATGTGCAATAATGCAAATAAGTTGTCCAGTGCCCTTGATATTTTTAACAATACACGCGTCTATTCGAGGATACAACTACGTAATATGTATGAATATCTCTTATTTGAGAAAAATTCCAGTACCGGACTTGTTCTTTTTAAATGTTGCTCTCAGTACCCAGAACAACACCCTTTATCATTTATTGGAAAATGTTAGTGAACATTTAAAATGGCAATGGATCAGGGTGTAAAATAATATATTTGATGGCACATTTATGGTTATTCTTCAATAAATTTTCAGAATTATCGATTGAAAAGAAAAGAACTTATGTACACGCACAGTATTTAATTTTTTTCAAAATAACATATTCCGTTTCACTTGTAGAAAATTAGTTACTGAACATCGTTAGAAAATAATATTAAAGAACAAATAAAATTTATTTATTAAGTCATAATTCACAATGTGTATATTAAAAAAAAGAAGAAAAAAAATAGGTAGAATTACAATAGATTTTCAAAATGAACACCTCTAGTCTAAATGCATGTTTGGGAACGTTTTAATTTGTTTTTTACTGATCTATTTAATCATTTGTGGGTTATTTTTAATACCGTCACATACACATTTATGTTCTTTCTAATAACTACTGTTCCTATGTGTTGAATACTTCATTGTACACCTCTGACTTTAGGTGGCCCCATAGAAAAGCCTAAAGGTATAAGAGGAGACCTGGCCAGCTAACTGAACCTCCTCTACCAGTCCATCTTAGGGTAATGCTGATTTACATGATCTCTGACCAGTAAAGCAAAATGAGGACCAGCACCATCGTACTGAAACCACATATTCCTGGTATCAATGTCTCAATAAATTTTTGTGCACCTTTCATATCCTGCAGCTAAACGTAACCACTTAGATCCGATTGACATTCTTTATTATTATTATAGTCACATAAAAATAATAGTTTTCAATTTAGCTCTTCGTTCCTTACACTATTGGCTGAGTGGTGGAAGAGTTATGGTTACTTCGCCACTTGACATAAGATGATTAAAAAAATTAAATTTTTAAACATGAAAATTTATATTAATGAATTTTAAATTTACAGTAACAAAGGACAATGGAATATTAACTTAGTGAAATAAGGAAATAAATTATTCTATATCAGCCAACATCCTCATGTCCTTCAGAATCAGAATTGTATTCACAATCTTCAGATTCAGAGCCACTTTTGTTCTCATTTTCTTCATACTCTTGTAACTTGTCTAATATACGTTTATGTCTTACTCTTACTTGTTCCTTCTAAAAGAAAACATGTTTTATATTTGTTTATTGCTGTATATAATATATGTATAAGTACCTTGACTCTTTCATCTTGTTTCTTAAGTATATCTATCGATTCTGGTAAGAGTATAAGCTTTGTAGGATTATTACATTGTGTACAGTCCTCCATTATTTTAAATATTTTACTGTCCGCCTTCACTTCCTGAACTTTATTTAAAGTAGCAAAGGGTTTATACCTTTCCTTCTCAGGAGTCTTTTCAATGTCGCACAGTTTTTGCACATGCTTTTCGTTATCGCCTAAAGACAACTTATTTATGGATTCTTCAATACTTGTTAATTCCTCTCTATATTTCAGTTCCATTTCAACTTTATCGCGAAATTTTTTTATCGATTCTCCTTTATCAGATAAATTATTAATTAGTTTACTGAAATAAAAAAAAATACTACTTGAGTATTCATAAAAGTAGCGATGTTTGGTAAAACTTACTGATTTTTTAGTAATGTATTTTCTCGATGTAGCATGTCCCTTAATTCTATCAAGGACATCTTTTTTAAATTTTCTGTTTTCTTTGAATCCACCATCTCAAAGATTCTGTTTCAAAACAAAAATATTTAGAAAATATAACAATAACCTCAAAATAGGCAATATAACCTTGACAGTGACAGCGGAGGTGCGTTCGAGATTAATTTATTAAAGTTAGCATCTGGACAGCCTTCATTTTGGAGAAAATGTGCATCTATGTTATATTTATTTAATAGAAGGGCACGAGTATGAATACAGCGTGTACCATTTGAATGATGATTTCATATTATGTATTAATTTATTGTACTTTATCTGCTATATACATAAACCATCTCAAAATTTAGTTCTCTCTAATTACAGTCTTGGCCCATACAGAATATAATCTTTTCATTCTCGCCATACATTTTTAAACTCTCGGTCTAGAGAACCTTTTTAATGTGATGTTAATGTTCTGCATACATAATATTCTACTATATAGTAAGTACTGTATATTCACATTTTAAATGCAGACGATATATATATAAACAAATATCAACGGGTACTTACCAGGGCGTAATTTGCTAAATGTGGCGATACTATTGGTCGATCGACCGCAAACTCGCGTACGTTTGTTTACATCGTGTGAATTTGAAATTATATGCAGCATAATTATTGTATTTGTCATATCTCGATATTGTGGAATCTACGTCAGGGGTAGATTAAAACTATACCAGTCTCCCTGATGGTGCCATCATAGTTGGCGAAACGGCGTTTAGTACAGTATTCAAGTGATGTTTTGGTGTTTGTGTGAACAATGTCAAGGTTATTTCGTATAAATACGAATTAAATGTTAAGTATAGCAAAGATCTATATAATACGTATTTATATTATTAAATTTTTTGTTGAGCCATTTTCAGCCAAGGCAAAATTCCATTTTGGCGCCCCCCCTTCGCTTTGTAAAAAAGGTAAAAGGTTATAATTTTAAGTTATCGTTCACATTAATTCAACAGGAATTAGAATAAAGCTTAAAGTAAAACCAGACAAGCACTTTGTTTGAAATGAACTAAAATAACTTCTTCTGTAATTCTTACCGGATAGTATTGTCATTTTGTTTTTTTTTAATGTTCTACTCGAGATTTTGTTTTGCGATTGGCGCCCTAGGCGCGTATGCGGTTATGCTGAATAGTGTTGAATAAGCTCAATTTATGCTGCCATTCAACAAGTTCATGGTTCATCAAATTAAAATATGGGAGAATCCTTTGCCAAAATTATTTTTTTTCCTTATATTATGTATTAATAGGATACTTAGATAAAACGAATACCACATGATAAATATTTATAGACTTTCTAGGATTGTCTCATCCCAGATCCGATCGTGGCTTCGACCGTTGACTTATTCATTACACGTATTGATGTAGCAAGATGCATGTGGGTTCATTAAAGGCCGGTTTATCAATGCAAGGTTAACTCGTAACCAAAGGATAAATGGCAAACAAAACAATAGATACCCCAAGCAGATGACTAGTGACTTTGTAGATACCCATTGTTTCATTTCACATTTATCCCATAGTTAAGTGTTAACCCTGCATTGATAAACTGGATCTTAAAGCCGTCCGTGTTGTAGTAGTGAGGTTGCGTGTGGGGTCGAGGGTTCTAATTAACTTTTTACAGTTTTTTTTTACTAGATTAGCAACTAAAATATGTAATACGGATATTTCTTTAGGTTAGGTTAAGTAGTTTAATATTACATGATGTAGTATAATAGTTGCTTATGATAGATAATTGTCCATGTCCTTGGCGGCAGCCAAGATGGGATGTGGCGCGAGACACTCGTGACTTTCTGGGATCATACGTTCATAGTCCGCATGATGTCGGACGCACTCTTGCAGAATAGAAGTAGAAAATGAGAAATGAAGAATGCTTCTGTAATGTTGACATATGTCAAACTAAATTTATAAATGAATTTTATTATTACTATCAATATTAAAAAAGATTATGAACATTTGATATCGTAATAGAAGTATGCGTATTCGGTGTAGTTTGAATCTGCCTGGAATCTTGAGGAAACTGAATATTTTAATGTCATGATAAGAAATTGCACATATCAGATGTATGTAGTAGAAATAATTAATAAATATTTTAAATATAATGGCAGAACAAAATCCAGTGCCTACTCAAACACAAATTCAGTTCGAAAATCCAATGTTTCGAGAAATACATAAAAATACCTGGCTCAAACGTATATCATCAACAAATTCTAAAAAGGTAAGATTAAATCGTAACTCAAATAATTTGAATGGTTTTTATTAAGTTAACGAAAAACATTTATTTTTTTAGAAAAAGGAAAAATTCTGGGTAGTATTTTGTGTCCACGATGACACTGATGCATTTCTTGAAACATATATAGATAATAAATTGGCCGTTTTCCACAAACCGGAATGGTTCGTTTCATTAAATAATGTCCAACACATATCACCGACCATTTGTGCTCACGAGCAAGAGTATGAGTTTGTATTAACACTAACTTCTGAAGTAATAAGGTTAGCGGCTCCTACATGGGAGCAAATGCTTGATTGGGTCGAGAGCCTTAGAGGAAAGCTGTATGAATTAAGAATTTTAAGTCCAAAAGAAAATGTATATACCAAGTTGCCTGATCGAGGTTTACCGTTACTTCCTACAAGAGACCCTACATCTCCGTTACCACCTCCACCTGAAGTGCCACCCGAAATACTTCCTGGAATAGAGCCTTTAAATCCCAGTGAGTCTCATTCTCCTATTGTTGATAATGACCATATGTATGGTAGGAGGCGGTCTGAGTCACAAAGTAGTGGTTTGGTAAGGAGGAATAGTAATATCACAGAGCCTAGAAGTGCCAGGGTAGTAAATAATGTGTTTACTTTTGATAATTTGAGTATCTTGGATAATACCACTCCTCCTGTTTCACCCCCACCAGGAACGGCAACTACCCATTATGAATTGCTGTTTCAAATGCAACAAATACCAGGTTAGTTTCTAAAACAGTTATTTATAACTTCATTTTCACCATAGTGAATACTAGTTAGACAGTAACTTCAAGATATATTTACTGAAAATAATTTGGTATCTATTTGTTAGGTCCGTCCAGTAGAAACGTAGATAGGCAGCTAGACAGAGTAGATACCAATAGACTATTAGAAAGATCAGCTAGTTGTTCTCCCAGAATATTGCAGCCACCCCCACAACCATATAAGACATTAAGAGAACAACAGGTGTTGCAGCTTCAAAAGGAAATAAAACATCCTAGTGGTGTACGAATTAAGTTAGGAAGGAAAGACTGTATAAGTTCAATTGGATTTGTTGATGCCTTTGATGCGGTTTGGTAAGTACGTGATTTGATGAACCACAGTAGGCAATTGAAAAAAAAATGACAAATTTATACTACAATTACAATTATTTATTGTTATTGTAGAGCAGTTGTGTGATATATTATTCATATTCATCTTGATAGAACTCAAGCTGAAGGGGCGAGAGTAGGTGCGTCTTTACTATGTACATACTTCGATAAGCAACATCAGGTGTGGTGGTGACCGTCCCAACGAAGACCGCTTCCTCGTCTCACACATCTTCCAGCGGCTTGTATCAGTGTATGCACGGAAGCTATACAACGTTGCCTAAGTAATTGAACTGATCCACCACTTCAAGAGAATTTCCGTTAAGTGTAATGTCTATTTGGTTCACTTGATGAGGAGTTGACATAATCTTAGTCTTTCCAATGTTGATTTTAAGTCCCAAGGAATCATAGCTCTGGGCATACACATCTAAAAGTTCTTGAAGCTCTTCCGGCGTAGAGGCTAAAAGTGCACAGTCATCCGCATACTGGAGATCACAAATGAATCGTGTGCGTGTCTTCGTAAAAGCTCTAAAGCGCCCTATGTTAAAGAGACCGCCATCAGAACGGTATCTGAGACCTATTCCTCTGACTGTCAGTTTGTTGTCAACAATAATTGTTAGAGCAGTGGTAAACAAATTAAAAAGTAGGGGTGCCAGGACACATCCCTGCCTAACTCCAGTGAGGGTTTGGAAAGGTTCGGTTGCCTCATTATTATACATAACCTGGGCGTTGTTGTTTGTATGTAGACTGCAACATACTTCCACAAATTTTCTAGGGATACCTAAGCGGAGCATAATTTTCCAGAGCACTTCCCTGTCCACCGAGTCAAACGCCTTGGTTAAATCAATGAAGGCCATGTGAATTTCTCCTTGATGTTCAAGTGCTTTTTCTTGAAGCTGTTTAAGTGTGAAAATTAGATCCGATGTGCCTCGGTTTGGTCTAAAGCCACTCTGTGTTTCAGGAAGTAACTTTTCCATAACAGGTGTTAGCCTATTTGCCATCGCTTTAGTGAGCTATACCCCTGTAATTTCCACAGTCCGCAGCGCTCCCTTTGTTTTTGAAGAGGTTGATTAAAAGTGTATCACGAAACTCCTGCGGAGCTTGACCACTTTCCCACACGACATCAAGCAGTTTTTTGAGGTAGGGTATGAGCTCTGACGACACAGCTTTAAAGATCTCAGCTGGGAGTGAGTCGGCGCCGGGAGATTTGTTATTTTTTAGCTGCCCAATGGCGGTTAAGATCTCTTCCATTGTTAATGGTTTATCTAAGTCTTCGAAGGTGTCATATTGAGGGATAAGATTTATAATATCGTGATCGGCTTCACTTTGCTGGTTAAGAATGTTAGAGTAGCGTTCTTTCCATCGGGCTCTTATTTCCTGGTCTTCTTTGGGGAGATTTCCATTTAAATCTTTAATAGGGCACATATTTTTCCGACTGGGGCCGTACACTGCTTTTACTCCTTGAAAGAAATTCCTGTAGTCGTGTGAATCGGCGTACCTTTGAATTTCTCTGGCATTGCTTGCCCACCACTCGTTCTTTATGCTTCTGATTTCGTGTTGCGTTTCATACTTAGATTGGGTAAAAGCTTCTGCTTTTGATGAGTCGTTGGGGTGGTTGATAGCGTTTTGGAAGGCAATATGTTTGCGGTCAAGAAGTTCTTGTATAAAAGCTTCATTATCATTGAACCAGTCCTCCTGTTTTTTTACTTGCTGCAGTGCCAAGAATTTCCTCACTCGCACTTTTTAAACTGTCTTTAATTTGTGTCCAGGTAGTAGCGACATCTACAGAATTGGTTTCTTCTAGTGCACTCAAATTCTCTTGAACTTTTTGCTTTAGCTGTTCGACGGTTTGTTGGTCACGCAATTTACTAATACAGAGACGGGGTCTACGTTTTACTTGAGTTCTTCGGTGTTTGGGTCTCATAACAATTTTCAATTTAGAGACAACAGGACGATGATCGGTCCAACATTCGCTATCAATGCGCGCCTTTGTAATTTGGACGTCCTTGAGATGCTTCCTACGTACGATAACATAGTCCAGTAGATGCCAGTGACCTGATCTGGGGTGACGCCAGGTGCCTTTAAATTTATCCTTTTGTCGGAAAATGGTGTTTGTTATAACTAGATCATGTTCGGCGCATTTAGTTAGGAGTAGTTGACCGTTAGCGTTCATGTTGCCCAAACCGTTCTTGCCTATGATGCCTGGCCAGGTGTCTGCATCTCTCCCTACTCTAGCGTTAAAATCGCCAAGAATAACGAGTCGTTCTGTTTTAGGTATTCTACAGAGGGTTTCTTCCAGCTGTTGATAGAAGCTTTCCTTGGTTTCGTGACTTGCATCCAGAGTGGGAGCGTAGGCGCTTGTTAGATTTACCGCGTTGCCATCTGATAGCTTATAGCGTAGCAGCATTAGACGCTCGGATAGGCCTTGTTTTACTTGTGTTAAGTTGGATACAAGTTGATTCCGAACGGCAAATCCTACTCCATGTTGTCTTCTTGAATTGGTGGGAAGACCTTTCCAATAGAAGGTGTAGTACTTTTCTGTGAGAGAGCCTTCCTCAAAAAATCGAGTTTCGCTGAGAGCTGCAACGTCAACATTGAGTCGGTGAAGTTCTCTATCTATTAGAACAGTTTGTCTTTCAGGCCGATCGGTGCGAGTGCTGTCGTTCAAAGTACGAACATTCCAAGCGCCGTAGATGAAAGAATTAGTTTTCATGGATTTAACTTGTCGGTGTTTTTTCGACATTCGATGAGGTGTCCCTGTGGGCACCCTCCCCCGGAGATCCGATCGGGAGGGTATTTTACTTCCGGATGATTTTGTCCCACTTGAACGCTCCATCATTTTTCTCACAGAAGGAGACTGCGACGATGGGATAACCAAACGATTCCAAAAGCAACCTTTGTGTGCGGTGGGTTATTTTTACCGCACTCTTCTTGAGAAGGTAGATGTACTCACGGCAAAAGGTAAGGGTTATTCCGCCCTTACTCGGTCGTTAGAGCCTCGTTAGTAAAAACAGGGTGCACCAAGTTCAAATTGAACTCATCGCGAAGGTGAGGTTAACAATTGAGTAGGAGAGGCTATAACTTGCGCTTCACTATCCCATTACACCCCAACACGAACGTATCCTATAGCCGAATCGTCATAACTCTCTTGCCTAGACCTTCACAAAAAAAAAAACTATAATTAACGAAAAGATAGATAGATAGATAGATAGATATATCTATCTAATTAACGAAAAGATACATTCAATAACATTTAAGATATTTAAGAAAGTTTATGCTAGATGAATCTGTTGAACTGCACCTTTGCAGTAATAAAATTTCAATCATCTCTAACTTTTTCAATGAAACATATTAATATATAATACATATAACATATTAATAATTATTATTTGCCTGATACTTAATCAATGCGATAAGGATTGGGTCAGCATGCTTACACATCATAAAGTGAGCTTAATTAACTGTAAGGAAATAATCATAATTAGATACTTACCGTACAGCTTTTATTTCTGAGCAATTAGTTGTTGCGGCCATAAAATCACACAACATTTGAACGTCTACATTTGGTAAATTGTGCGAATCGGCTTTTTGAAACCTTGGTTCCATTATCAGATCATAGGTATAAACCACAACACCTAACAGTAAACATGCACTGACTGTCTCGAATATGCATAAGGTAAGCAGAGTGTTCAGAGCGTTAAAGTAAGTAGTTGACGTCAAGAGAATCAGAAACTGTTTTCTCCCGTGCCGCAATTATTCGAACCTATTTGCGCCGCTAGGTTTCTCAAAGGTTTAGTTCTGATTTTAATGTGTGAAATGGGTATGTTATATTTTTTGAGACCTTCCTATGTTCCTATTCGATGATTTATGTGTAATTATAGAATGTACAAGGTTTGCATAATGTACCATTACTCGTTGCTCCCTTTTGAGCCAATGTATATCTCGGATCCTATGTGACACATGTTCCCTTTTCCTTAAATTAAAATATAAACACCGTAAACTGCAATAGGCTCGCCTTATCAAATTTGCTGTGTGTTCCTTAAATCATAAGTCTTCATCTAAGACTAAACCCAAATTTTTTTGACTACTTACAACTGACAGCTCAACATCGTTTATTTTAGTACGTACATGATTTTGCACCTTTTGTCGTGCCAGATATGGGCTACTAATTGTTGCAATTCATTGTTAATAATATTTAAATTTTCTCTTAAGTTATTTACCGAAGTTGATATGCATATTTGAGTAACATCTGCGTAACTGTTATACTGACATTTGTTTAAGCTCCGATTATTTTTTTAGGATTTGTGGTTGGAAACAAAAAGAACATCCTATGCTGTATAATGCTCTTCACATAGGAGACCGCTTAATAAGCATTGAAGGAATTAGTATTAAATCTGCCGCTGAAGCACATAAAATCTTACTCTCTCATTACTGCGGCCTCTATGTAAGTATTTTGTATAAAAATATATATTAGTAAGTTTATTCCGTATTATTAGACATATTACGTTATATATGTGTAATACAGGTCATTAAAGAGCAAAGGTACATAAAATTGAATTTAATAAATTATAAAATATTACGTTGATATTTAAAAGGAGAAAACAAGCAGCAAACAGACATTTAAATAGATATACAAATGAGACGTTAGTCAATTTATCACAATTAAAAGTTTAAACATTCTTGAACAGAATAGGGTTCAATATTACAGATATACTTGAAAGCTTGCTTTTTGTAAGAGTTCTGACAAAGTATTATAAAATTTTATTGCGGAGTATTATGTCCCCTTTTCAGTGATTGCCAGATGATGCTGTTTGCTTTTAAATACATTTATAGGCCAGTCACCGTAGACACAAATATCGTGTCGAGTCAAAAAATGTTCTGTCCTGTTTTTTTGGGAAGTTGTTAGGATAGATACCAATAGTGTAAAACCAAGTTTGCAGCTTTGAAATTCCTGCAATTCGTCAGGCTTCATTTCGTAAAAAATACGATTTCCTTAATTTTTCGTTCTTTCCAAATAACAAGAGAACTATTGGCCCTACAGGGCTCTTCTTGTGCTTAAATTAAAGCAAAATAACTGCTCTACAACTTCATCTCCCATGATTTTCCTCATAAGATGAGTGTTTTAGCCGATATCCTACTTGGAAGACGGCTAAAACTACAATTTCGAACTTTTTTGAAAAAAATGGCCATTTTTGAAGCGATGTATCTTGGGATCTATTGGACTTACGGAGTTGCGGCTCAAATTGTAGCAAATTTTGTCTACTTTAAAAGTGTACACTAAGACTTTTTCCGTAGGATGCACCTTTTCGAAGTTATAAGCCAAAACTGAAAAAAAAAATCGGAAAATTTCAAGATTTTTCGAGCACCACGCAGTTAGCACAGGTCTTTCGAAGCTGCAAACTTGGTTTTATACTACTGGTATCTATTGAATGAGCGAATGAATACTTTATTGAATAGGAAATCCTGATATACCAATTCATTTAAAAGACAAATAGTTTGTACATAAATCCACACACTTACATTTTTTTTATATATTTGAACTAATATAAATATATGCACATGTGTACACATATATTATACACACACATATGTATGTATAAATAAAAATAAGACTCTTAACAATAATTAATTAATCGACTTGATATAATTTACAATTTTACGCTTAAATTCTGGTAGTGAACTAGATTCCTTTACATGATTAGGTAACTTTGCCTTGGTATACAGTGCGTGTACTGAATCATTAGCCATATACCTCCACATAGAGCGAGAAATGTGACCACCTCGCCAGCTTACAACACCATCTCGCATTTCGGCAACTTCTCAGTGTCTCAGTCAGTAGTCAGTGTCAGTATCTGTTTGTCAGCGTGGGGGGTTGGTTGATTTTTATTTAAACATCACGCGTAGTACGCACATTGCCAAGACCCTAGTACCTACCTAATTAATGAAAGAGTTTATGGTGGTTTTAATGAAACCAAAAGCGTTATTTAACAGAAAATGAACTCTTTATAAAACAATTAATTAAAGGAACTCTCGATTAAAAAATTAATTAAATGAACTGTCAATTAAAAAATTAAATAAACTCTCATTAAAAAATAAATAAACATCTTCATTATTCTAAAAACAAAAGAAACAAACTCTCGATAAGAAAATTAATTAAATAAAATCATTAAAAATAAATAAAAACTCCTACAAGAAATTTTTTTACAATAACGGTTCAAATAATCCACCTTCCTGTGCTAGGCAATAACCTAACCTATCATAAAAATTTCTCCTTACATTTGCAAGCATTTCTGGCAAAATTAAGTTGCAGGCATTCCTTAAATTTAATTTTAACTCTTCTAAGTTACTCGCCCTGCCCAATTCAGGGCCATAAACAGAGGATTTCATATGCCCCCAAAAAAAAAGTCCATTGGAGCTAGATCTGGAGATCTAGCTGGCCATTTAATACCCCTTGTTCCACTTATAATACGGTCGTGGAAAGTATTTCTTAAATACTGTGACACGTCATTTGCATTATGAACAGAACAACCGTCCTGTTGGAGCCACACTGTATTTAAATTTACCCCTTGAAGATTTTGAATGGCGGGAATCACATTGTCTTGTAAAAGAGTGAGATATTTAGCCGTATTTAAATTCCCTTCTATAAAAAATGGACCAACTACATGATCGCTTAAAATACCGGTCCAAACGTTAAGTTTTTGAGGACGTTGGGTGCGACACACAATACTTCTGTGCTGGTTTTCTTGAGACCAATATCGAGAAATAGATGAATTGTGTTTACCATGTAAAGAAAATGAAGACTCATCGGTAAAAAGAATATTTTTTATGAAATTTTCATTCTGATTTGCCTTTTCCAGAATAATTTCACAAAACTCCATTCTCCGAAATTGGTCCCCTGGATGCAATTCATGTGTCTTGGTATACCTAAAACATCCAAATGACCGCCACAGTTCTATTGCTAACACCCAACTCCTCGGAAACGCTTCTAGTAGTCCTCGAGCTATCTAACTCGAGTGTAGCACAAATCTGTTCATCCCGCTTTTCTCTTTCTTCGATTCTTTCAGGAGGAATCTCTCTATTTTGGTGGCATTTTTTACACTCTTTCAAACAAAAACAATTTTCAAAACTATTTACAGTGTTGTAAATTGTCTGTTTACAGGGGACAGGTCTTTCTTGAAATGTAAGAGAAAAAAGCTCCCCGCACCGTGTTGCTGAATTGCCTGCATAAAACCATTTAATTATTTGTACCTTTTCCTCTGGTGTGTAAACAGACATTATGTACGATGGATTATTTGAACCGAAAATAACGCTCTTGGTTTCACCGTCGCCACTCAAGGAATTGAAATAAACAGTGCAATGCAACCCAAGCTGGTCTCAATACGCCACGCGCCGGCCTATCGGCCTCGTGCAGAGCTGACATGGGTACAAGACACAGGCGACGTTGCAATTTTCATTCCCTATGGCTAATCGACAAGTAAACGCACTGTATAGAATTTGTTGTTGTTTCTTGTATTATATTGGTGTATTTGGTTGGCAAATGATATAAATTTGTTTAGATATTCAGGTATCAAGTTATTCAAAATTTTAAAAATAAAAACCATGGCCATGTAAAGCAATCTTTTTTTTACAGACAGACAATTTTTGAAGGGTAGTTATTTTGTTTAAATCCAAGGAATACTGGCACAATAATCGAAATGAGGTTGGATAATGGTAACGGTAATTTTTGTCGTGATTGATAATTTCTGGGATATTTTAGAGAAGAAATATAATTTTTTTGCAATTTTTCTCTATATATATATATATATATATATATATATATATATATATATATATATATCGAAAAACCCCATATCTATATTTGAAAAATACAAGAACTGACTGACTGACTAGTTAAGCAGAAAAAAAAAAGGTGAATCTTATGGGTTTCAGTCAAAAAATGTCTATAACTAATAAAGGCCCAGACTAAATAAAACTCTTTGTTATTGGTCAAGCTTTCGGAAATGTTTATTTCTTTCCTCAGGACATTAACTTGAGATTCTTGTCATGAAGTTACAAAAATTCAGAAATTTAATTCTAATCCTCCATTTTGTGTGTGTACAAACCATGTTTTATATTATAAAAAAAAAATTCCATGCAAATATATGTAAAATATTCATTAATTTAAATTACTTAACAACACACAACAGAATTAAAAACACAACTGATTAAACGCATTACAAAGGTTAAATACGATAGCAATCTAAATGAATATTTCAATGTTAAAAAACAAACGTGTATTTAATACAACGTTGGATTCTGCAGTTGGCTCTGAATTTCTCATTCGGATTTTGTTCTCTCGAAAATAATTTTGTGTAATAATAATAAATGAATAAGTTGACAATTTATAGGAATTTATATTGTACTTTTAGGTTAACATTGTGATAAAAAGAGTGCCACACGGGCAAGTTTTGGTGATACACCGTGAATCGGAAGGTCAGTCGTTGGGTATAATCCAAGAAAATAACACAGCGGTAATTGAGACTGTGCAGGCAGATGGGTTAGCAGCTAGGCATGGTTTAACAGCCAAGACGAAAACCTGTGATGGAGTATCCTTTACCAATTGGGTACTTACCGAAATAAATGGGCGTCCTTTGAATCTATTTTTTAAGAAAAATCAAGTCCGTGATCGACTGAATTCTGTTGGAAGAGACATATCCATTTTAGTACAACCTTTGGATTTAGTAAAGCAATTAAAGAAACAAATGAAATCTTTAAAAAACTATAAAGATTATATTTTGCAATAAATATTTTGTAGCACTCATAGTGTAATATTTTTGAAAATAGGTTTAATGTGCAATAACACGTGAGCAGTTATTTTTCTCGTACTTTGATATTAGAGAATAAGGTCTGATTATGTACTGTGATTATTTTATACAATTTTGTGTAGAACCAAAAAATTTTCTCAAATATTTTTTATAAATTTACATTGTAAAATCACATATTTTTTTTAAAGAATAGTGCATCACGTATTTATTTAAAATTATTATGATAAGAAAATATTTTTTTTATTATGGCAACTGTTTCGTTAAATAATTTATTCTTTATTTATTTTGTAGACGTGATTCAAATTTTTTATCTAATTTTTATTTAAATAAAATTAATCCTACACAGTTAAGGTTTTTATTTTTTTTAAACCAGTTACAAGGCAAATTTACAAAAAAATTATATTGTATTCTAAAAGTAAACTTATTTCAAGCTAGGTAACGTTATTTTTACGTTATACAAAATAAAATATATAGGTGGGGCAATAGCGCATCCGACTTCAGTAGCTCGAGTTCTATACATTTTTTTTTAAAATGCAGGTAAACTACATAAAAAAGTCTATAACTGGAAGTTATTTTCAAATATACCGGGTGAACCAAGACGATTGTACTGGACCAAGTGCCATTTGTTAAAATGGAATGCTATAAATATCAGTAATTTTTAAAAGTCTCTTTCTAGACTCATTTCACTTCTATATTATTATTGACTCCAAATCATTTGGATGTAGTCATTTTTTTGTTGAAATAATGCCATCAGCAAATGCATTTTGGAAAAATCACTAGTCACATTTTAAGGAAAAATATTTCTAAACACCATCGGTTACGGGACATCTGTGTGACGTTTTAGAATCATTTTCACTTTCTAAAAATATACAGGGTGCGTGTGATTGTTAAGACTACAAAAAATAAAAGATAAGATAGACAATAAGTTGGTTTTATTTACCTATCATATATCAGTTGTAACTGTGATTAATTTTGTGTTGTTCTTTCTCCAGAAAAATCCAAAAATTTTAATAGGCTACGAAGTGGCTAGTATACATTAGTTAGGCGTGTACGCCACAAATACCCCCTGCAATAGAAAAATCAATCTGCCAAAGAATCAATAGCGAAACGTACTTTTTTGAAGACAGGTTTGACAGCAGAATCAGTAATATCATCTAACAAGTATGTAGGCTTGACTCTCAAGACTGACAGTGAAGTACTTCCCACGTTTAAACACCGTAATAATTTTGTCTGTACAAGAAACAACGAAAAAAGGTCCTTCGTACAAAGGAGCGAAAGATGGTTTCAGATGAATGAAAATGTATTTACAAAAAGTGATGTCAGGACTGACGAAAGTTTTGCGAGTGAAATTCGGCTTAGGAGATATTAAATGTAAATTGTCGAAAAAGGTTTGTAATTTTGTAATGAAAAGCGAGACCTGAGTATCGGTATGCGACCTGATAAAATAATCGCTAGGGAGGCACAAGGTTTGTCCATAAATAAGCTCTGCAGATGAACAACGTAAGTCCTCTTTGGGCATGGCACGTAAACCTAATAAAATAATTGGCAATTCATCATACCAGTGAATTGCATTAGCCCTGGCTAACAATGCAGTCTTCAAAGTTCTATGGAATCCCTCAACCATACCATTGCTTTGAGCATAATTTGTCGTGTGAATCTGATGGAACCCTAAAAATTTGGAAAATTCGCGAAATTAATTTGATTCGAACTGGACATCTTTATCTGTAGTGACAGTTAACGGAACGCCAAAACAGATAAAATTTTGAAATAAAGTTTTGGTAACGGTTTCAGTAGAGATGTCTTGTAAGAGGTACGCTTCCGGTTAGTATGTGAATTGTTCGACCACAGTGAGAAATGTACTGCTATATTTATAGCATTCCATTTAAAACCATTGCACTTGGTTCACCCTGTATATTCGAAAATAATTGCCAGTTATACACTTTTTTATGTAGTTTACCTGGAGCTATTGAAGTCGGACGCACTATTGCCCCCCCAACCTGTATATGTGTTCCAATTTTCAAACCAACTGGTTCATAAAGGGAGAAGCTATTAGCCTGGGCCAGGTCTCTTGGTCATTTGGTTGGCAGAAATCAAGGATTCACATCATTTCTTCTGAAAACTTTGGAGAGGTGGCTTAAATCTGCGTGAATTTTTATAGATTTTCTCACGATGCAATGCTAGTCACCTGTGAAAATTTTTGAGAAAAAATATTAAAAATTTGTGATACGGCAAAAGAGTTACAAAAGTTGGCTTTATATGCAACATTATGTACTGTTTTTATATACAGTATGGTCGAAATCTATGGAATAAATTCATTATTTCATAGGCATATGATTTAAAAAAATCATTGTAGTGACGTCATCGATGATTTTTTTTAAATAGGGCATGTAGGTTGTTTCTGGGGTCGCTTGGCTCTGAGTAGCCTTACTTCACTTCAACCTGAAAGAACTTTTTGCGAGTTACCCTACAACTAATTGTTACCCAGTATTCCAAGACTTTTTACAAAGCTTGTGATTTTCCTTGGGGCTAATTTCCCTATGTCTTCAGGCTTTAATTCTGCCTGCTCCAGGTACTTTAGCCTAGTGCGGATTAACACCTTACATTCGCAAAATATATGTTCCGCAGTTTTAGTTGAAGCATCACAATATCTGCACTTATTGTCTACTACCTTGCCCATGTTCTTGAGACAGTATCTCAAGGGGCAGTGACCTGTTAGAAGGCCTGTAATCCAGCTTTGGATTGGAGTATTCCTCCAGTAGGACTTTTTTGTTCGTTTTCTCATTTTTGGATCTACTCCGTTATGTCCCTTGGATAGGCCACAAAATATCTTACCCTTTGAATGCTTTTATTTAAGCATTCCTGGACACAGATCTACAGCATAAATTTCTACCTGGAACATGGTTAGGGTGTTACCGAAGGCTCTGGATTTAGGCTAAACCCACTCCTACCCCTTCAGCCATATTAAATCCATCTGTGTACCAGATGAGTGACCCCTGCTCCAATCATAGAGCTTCTATCCTGCTCATCTCTCGGCTTTCAATCTGCACATCAAACGGGCAGTCAAAGTTCTGCTTGATTGGCATCGCGTCAGTGGGTTTGGTCATGGACTCGAAATGGACAAGCTCCAAATCCTTAAGTGACCAACCAGATCACCTGCTTGGAATTTAAGTGTCTAATGCAGTCTTAAGAGCCTTCCTCATATGCAAATGTAGAGGAAATGGGCCAAGCATTGCCTCCATAGCTGCTGTGGGACACGAGAGCATAGCAAACTTGTGCTAATTTTTCTTCTGTTTTGGCCACCATACACATGATGCTTAGATCATAGGTCTGACAACCGAAAGGTAGGACCAATGTGTCATTTTCGGCTTTGACCCCAGGTTAAGACTTGAGGGGGTGTTTGATAAGCGAGCAACCTATGGCACGTCCAATAGCCGCCACTGTAGTATTAGTAAGTGCCCTTTCCAAAGGAAAAGCTCAGCATTGTTCCATTCAACAAGGTTGAGTTTTTTCCTTTCGTTGAATGGAACAATAACCGTTTTGCTCGGATTAATATTAAGCCACCTCTGACGAGCACCATTCGAGTATTATATTTAAAGCAATTTGCGTAAGGCTTGAGATCATAACCTTATGGCTGCCTCTCACAGTAACGACTAGGTCATATGCATAACCCTGGATGTCGAAGCCAGCATTACTCGTTTTGTGAAGATCATGAATCATAGCAAGGGTGATAAGACTCCACCTTGTGGACAGCCCCTCAATGCAGTCATCGTGGCCGACTCATCCCCCACACTTGTAGTAATTATTTTGCTTCTTAGCATGGATTGTATCCATTTGATTGTTGGGGGCTGTATTACCCTTTTTTCGGTGGCTCTTTGTATGGATTCATAGGTGTTGTCAAAAGCATCCTCTATATCTATGACAGCACGCACAGTCACTTCCTTAGTCATAAATCTCTTTTCAATGTCTTGGACCAGGTCATGTAGAGCATTTATTATTGATTTGCCAGGTTGGTAGGCAAGTTGTTTGGAGTGAAGTGGTGTTCCTGTAAGGATATTAAATACCTAAAAGTATATTTTCCTGCCGACTCTCTGCATATTCGCCACCGGGCCCTATTCCATTTAAATGATCTTTTGCAAGGATTTTTTGTAGACAGACTGTTGGGGTCAATTCATCTATCCATTCACAGAACTATCTCCATGGTCTTCTTTTAGACCTTCTCAATTCTTTGTTGTACTCTGTAAGGGCTTTTTTGTAGTTCTCCCAGTTTCCAGAGTTTTTAGCTCAAAAACTTTCCTAGTCTCAGCTCCAAGACGACTGAGATCCCTATCCACCATGGCACATCTCTTTGGACTGCCTTTTGTTTAACGGGACAGCATTTTTCACAACACTAGGTCATGACGTTTTGTAATTGATATGAGGCTATATCTAATTCCTCTATTGTATAGCTGGAATGTGTTACACCTTCGGCCTCCGTCATTAAGTATTCTTTAAAAACACTCTAGTCAGTCAGTCTAGGTATTCTTCATTCCCCTGGGCTGGTTACAGCTGCCTTCAAGTCGAATCGTATGGGTCTATGAAACATGCCAGTTTTTAATTAAGTCAGTTATGAGATCTGCAAGGGTTACGTCTAAAACCTCTTTTCTAATCGCATTCATAAAGGCGGGTTCATTGCCCTTATTGATAATGTCGATATTATTGCCAACAAATATTCAAACAGGCACTCACATCTAGTGTTTGTATCAGTACTGCTCCACATATGATGGTGCACATTAGTGTCGCCACCTATTATGTACGGTTTATTTCTCCTCTTGCACCAGCTTATGGATTTAATCCATACATTTCCACCATACTGTATAATGTTGCAGTCTCCCTTTCAAAGACTTTTGTATATTATTAATATCTTTTATTACAATAATTAAATGCCACATTCCAAAGGTCTGAGAATATATTAAGCATATTTTTTTTAAACATTAATCACTAGACGTAAGAAAATTTTTAACATTGCGAACCGAGTTGAAAACCAAGGAAAATGGAATGACTTACCCATGTCCAACTTAAATAATTTTTGCCCAAAAAATTACCAAGCAAAATTGTGAGCAGAAAATGTAGTACAGCAACCAACAGCAGTAATTTTTTTTTCTAAATCCAATTCATTAACGCTTCACAGCAGTGCATGTGGCTTCAGAGAGGTCATTGTAAAAAGTTTACTGGACTTGCACAGAGATCTTATGTGCTAGACCAGCTTGAAGCCGAGACACAGCTTCCCTAAACAACATATTTAATGAAATATAACCATATACTGAAGAGAAATTGTCAGTCTTGAACCACAACTCAGATTACAACTTGTACACTTATGCACACTAATAATTTCTCTTGATACTGTGTTTCATAACTTAAAGTTAATCTTAAAGAGCACTATTTCGATGTACCACTTACTATTTGTCGTAATAGACATAACGGAGACTTGTGCCATCGCAGTAGGTTTATCATCCCATTTAGTTTCCGTGATCAATTAAATACTAGCATGTTTCTTCACACCCATTAAAAAATTTCATTAGGTATAAAAATATGTAACTTTGCTATGCAGGGATGATATCCATACCATAAAAAATTAATTCTGCCTAAAATTAAAAATAGTAATAGTCTCCCATAACGGGCAAAGGCAAAGGACTTATTGTGAGCTGCAGTTAATGCTACTATACTTCAGTCACTAAAGACATAGTCCATATGATTTTAATTGTCGACAGGCTGAGTTTTGCATAATTCTATGTAATATTTTCATCCAAGCATGATTTTATGCCATATTCGAATGTACGTGGTACTTTAGTAACTGAAGTGAAACAGGTTGATGCATAATATCAAAATCCTGACATGCAGATACCTTGTCCAATTTTGAAGCCACTTCTTCACTTCAGCATTATGAACTTCATCATAGTTTTGGCTAGCGTTGAACTCAGTGCTTGAAATGCCTACAACGTTACTCAAAGCGAGATCGGGATGATCTGGGCAACGTCGATGAGCATGGGTAAATCGCCGGGAGCAGTTCGTTGCCGCACACATGAAGGGTTTCTCTCCAGTATGCAATCTTTGATGAGTCTTTAACTGGCCTGATTGAGTGAATTTTCTAGAGCAACGTGGGTAGTCACACAGGTAAGGTTTTTCACCTAAACATATGAATAACTTAATGTTAAAAATACCCTTAAAAAACCACAATATCTTACAAATGAATTATTAATTTGGTACTTGAGTAGGAGTTATATATCAACTTGTTTTTACCTGTATGAGTTCTTAAATGGACTTTCAGAGATTTTTCTCTAGGAAAAACTCGCCCACAATATGTACACTTAATTGAACTAGATGAAGTAGAGCCCTCCAGAATTAATGTATTTAACAACTCAGCTTTTGGTCGTCCCTTTCGGGTTTCACTAAGGGATAATATACTCTTGTCACAAGTTGATGGGCTTTCCTTAACCGGCCCTACTTCTCCTAGAAGAGCCTTTTTTAATATTTGGCAATTAGCTGTCGCATTAATTTCACTATCAGCACTCGGTGTTAATTTATTGCATTCAGACGTCTGCTGTTCCATATTTTTAATTTAATTCACTTAGCTTGGTGCTTACGGCCAAATTGTTATGATACAGGCACAAACAACAGGCACACGCCAACACAGAATATGATCTGTGATCAAAATAAAAACAATCAAAATTTCCGTTAAGGAACAAAGATGTCGGTACTATATGGGCTTTTAACTTTTAAGTGCATGATTCTAGTGATTACCTTCAGATGGCAGGAGTAAATAGAATTTGAAGAAGGACCTAAATGAACTGATTACTCAAATGAAACATTGTAGTGCCGTTTATTTTATTATTTAAAGTAAATTCTTAATTATTGGGGATGATATTTACTTTATTTGGTTGAAGTATCATGGCGCCATCTAGTGACAATTCTGGGGAGGCGTAGTTGACGTTGTCAAGCATTCTTATTCGAATTAAAATTCCCATTGGGGAACAAAGATGTCGGTACTATATGCTCTTTTAATACATATTCATGTATGGTTCTAATGGCTATCTTCAGATGGCAGGAGTAAATAGAATTTTAAAGGACTTAAATTAGCTGATTATTCATGTACGACATCGTAGTGCCATTTATTTTATTGCTGAAAGTAAGTTTTTAATTATTGGGGATGATATTTGCTTTATTTGGATGCAGATGCACAGAAAAGAATCTATTATTTTATTCCAGGTAATTTTCTAAAACTAGATACAAAAGAAATCATACCATTACCATTCAAACTCTGGACACGTCTGTCCGTCCGTCGCGTTTCTTGTAAGCTCGATAATTCAAAAAACAAAGTCCGATTGTGTTGAAATTTAGCCAGTAAGTTAAGTAGAAACTGTTTTTTAAAATCGTTCATTAAAGATTATGTTTGAAACATTTTAAGAAAAATACATCAGCTCCCTGATAAAATTTAAAAAAATAAAATTACTGTTACTAAGCGCAGCCTAGTTCGATTTTAAAGATCTGTGGAAGGATGGCATTATTATTTGGTTTTAAGATTCTACCAGGAGCATCAGGATCCAGAAATGCGAGGAGGTATTTAATGATGAATAATTAAGGGCACTGAAATTACACCCGTTATGTTTCATGTGCTTCTGCTATAAAACGCAGTCTAGTTCGATATTTAAAGAATTATTAGGAGTACTGAAGTTGCACCTCTTCGTTTTCATGCGCCCCTGTTACTAGACACGATCTAGTTCGAATTTGTTTATATTTCTGTGAAAAGAAAAGCACTTTTTCGATTTTAAAATTATTCTATAAATCTACCAGGAGTATCAGGATCACAGAAATGCGAGGAGGTATTTATTGAATTATTAGGAGTACTGAAATTGCGCCTCTTATGTTTCATGCAATCCTGTTACTAAACACAGTCTAGTTCGATTTTCATTTACATCTGTGGAATGAAAAGCATTTTTGCTCGATTTTAAAATTCTACAATTATATCAGGAGTACCAGGATCACAGAAATGCGAGAAGGTATTTATAATGAAATGTTAGGAGCACTGAAATTACACCTCTTATGTTTCATGCAATCCTGTTACTAAACGCAGTCTAGTTCAATTTTACGTCTGTGGAATGAAAGGCATTTTTGCTCGATTTTAAAATTCTACAATTATATCAGGAGTACCAGGATCACATAAATGCGAGGAGGTATTTAATGAAATGTTAGGAGCACTGAAATTACACCTCTTATGTTTCATGCAATCCTGTTATTAAACGCAGTCTAGTTCGATTTTCTTTTACATCTATGGAATGAAAAGCACATTGCTCGATTTTAAAACTTTACAATTATATCAGGAGTGCCAGGATCACAGAAATACGAGGAGGTATTTAATGAAATGTTAGGAGCACTGAAATTACACCCCTTATGTTTCATGCAATCCTGTTACTAAACACAGTCTAGTTCGATTTTCATTTACATCTGTGGAATGAAAAGCATTTTTGCTCGATTTTAAAATTCTACAATTATATCAGGAGTACCAGGATCACAGAAATGCGAGAAGGTATTTATAATGAAATGTTAGGAGCACTGAAATTACACCTCTTATGTTTCATGCAATCCTGTTACTAAACGCAGTCTAGTTCAATTTTACGTCTGTGGAATGAAAGGCATTTTTGCTCGATTTTAAAATTCTACAATTATATCAGGAGTACCAGGATCACATAAATGCGAGGAGGTATTTAATGAAATGTTAGGAGCACTGAAATTACACCTCTTATGTTTCATGCAATCCTGTTATTAAACGCAGTCTAGTTCGATTTTCTTTTACATCTATGGAATGAAAAGCACATTGCTCGATTTTAAAACTTTACAATTATATCAGGAGTGCCAGGATCACAGAAATACGAGGAGGTATTTAATGAAATGTTAGGAGCACTGAAATTACACCCCTTATGTTTCATGCAATCCTGTTACTAAAACGCAGTCTAGTTCGATTTTACGTCTGTGGAATGAAAGGCATTTTTGCTCGATTTTAAAATTCTACAATTATATCAGGAGTGCCAGGATCACAGAAATACGAGGAGGTATTTAATGAAATGTTAGGAACACTGAAATTACACCCCTTATGTTTCATGCAATCCTGTTACTAAAACGCAGTCTAGTTCGATTTTACGTCTGTGGAATGAAAGGCATTTTTGCTCGATTTTAAAATTCTACAATTATCAGGAGTTCCAGAATCACAGAAATGCGCGTGAGGTAATTAATAAAATGTTACGAGCACCATTGAAATTATTATGTTTCATTCAATCCAGTTACTAAACGCAGTCTAGTTCGATTTTCTTTTACATCTGTGGAATGAAAAGCATTTTGCTCGATTTTAAAATTCTACAATTAAATGAGCACCAGGATCACGGAAATGCGAGGAGGTATTTAATGAAATGTTAGGAGTACTGAAATTACACCTATGTTTCATGCAATCCTGTTACTAAACGCAGTCTAGTTCGATTTTCTTTTAGATCTGTGGAATGAAAAGCATTTTGCTCGATTTTAAAATTCTACAATTAAATGAGTACCAGGATCACGGAAATGCGAGGAGGTATTTAATGAAATGTTAGGAGCACTGAAATTACACCTATGTTTCATGCAATCCTGTTACTAAACGCGGTCTAGTTCGATTTTCTTTTACATCTGTGGAATGTAAAGCATTTTGCTCGATTTTAAAATTCTATAATTATATCAGGAGTACCAGGATCACAGAAATGCGAGGAGGTATTTAATGAAATGTTAGGAGCGCTGAAATTACACTTCTTATGTTTCATGCAATCCTGGTACTAAACGCAATATAGTCCAATTTTACGTCTGTGGAATGAAAAGCATTTTTGCTCGATTTTAAAATTTTACTATTATATCAGCAGTACCAGGATCACAGAAATGTGAGGAGGTATTTAATGAAACATTAAGAGCACTGAAATTACACCTCTTCTGTTTCATACATACCTATTACTAATCGCAGTCTAGTAAAGTTTAAAGATGTTAGTGGTACGAAAACCACTTCTGTTCGATTTTAAAATTCTACAATTATACCACCAGGAGCATCAGAATCGGAGAAATGCGAGTAGGTATTTAATGAAATATTAGGAGCGCTGAAATTACACCTCTTCCGTTTAATACGCTCCTGTTACTAATCGCAGTCTAGTTAAGTTTAAAGATCAGTGGAATGAAAACCACTTTTGCTCGATTTTAAAATTCTACGGTTCTACCAGGAGCATCAGGATCACAGAAATGCGAGGAGGTATTTAACAAATTATTGGGAGCACTGAAATTGCACCTCTTCAGTTTCATGCATTCCTGTTACTAAACGCAGTCTAATTTGATTTAATAAATCTGTTGTGGAACGACAAGCAGTTTTGCTCGATTTTGAAATTCTAGCAGGAGTAACAGGATTACAGAAACGCGAGAGGAGGTATTTAATGAATTATTAGGCGCACTGAAATACACCTCTTCAGTTTCATACTCACCTGTTACTTACTAAGTGCAGTCTAGTTCAATTCCAAATATCCGCGGAAAAGCATTTTTGCTTGATTTCAAAAATCTGCAGTTTTACCAGGTGTGTCAGGATCATAGAAACGCGAGGAGATACATTTAATGAATTATCAGAAGCACTGAAATTACACCTCTTAGGTTTCTTGCGCTTCCGTTACTAGATGCAGGTCATCAACAAAGTTGGCATTTTTACCCACTTCATTAATAAGTGTATTATATGCCAGTCCCCTATAATCTTGATAGATCATATAGTAAGGATTTTTCCTTCCCAGTGAAGAATGGATTATAAAAAATTTGTTTAATATTAATATTTTTCCACGATGAACAAAAAAGTGTATAACAATTGTCTCGTTTCAGCACTTTTATCAACTATTTCAAAAGTGCAAAGTTTCATTGTGAAAGTCCTAAAGCACGGCATAACATTGCTAAGATATTATTCAAAAATTCGTTATTCTTTCATATTTCTTTGTGAATGTTACTGTAGATCTTCTAGGCAGTTGAGAAAGGAACATTTTGAACTTTGAACATTTTATTGAAACTTCTAACATCAATATAGTATTAAGAAGATAACACAAACTAAAAGACTTATTTCTATATGCTACAAATTTAAAAACAACTTAAACATAAAACTAAATATAGAGAGCAACAGGAACTAATATTGGAGATAAACGGCATATTATTTTATAACACAGATTCTAAAGCTTTACGAATTTGAGACATATTCTTAGAAGTAAATACAATGCGGAAAACATTTCTAAATTTACTTTCCTCCTCCAGTTCTTTAGCTATTTCGCGACCCCTAGCCACAATCTTGGGGTCTAGGCCAGCAAGTCTGGCAGCATTGAAACCATAGGATTTAGGACACCTTCCTTCGGCAATTTTGTACAAAAATGTGACCGATTCCTCTGTGGAGTCTTCATCATTTTCTACCATACAAGCCTGTAGACATTCATTATTATTATTAATAAAGAATTATAATTTTACAATCAAATTTAGGTAAGTCGAGGGTGGAAATAAATTAAATATTAATAACACAATAAGCCACACCACATCAACTTAGAGAAATTCTCAGTTTATCTCAGTTCAACAGAAAATAAGTAAATGAGAATAAATCTCGAAACGAACAGGACACAGTCAAACAGGGTGGCCACTTATATTGCTCCTCAAATTCCCTGACTTTTCCCTGATTGAAAGACTTCAGGTTTCCCTGATATAATTTTTATAACCAGGGCTGCGGAATATTTTTTGATGAGCGAGGGGGGAAAATGTATACACTGGACCCCTTAAATGAGCCCTTGCCGGAGGAATCATCCCCTTACCTCCCCCCTCTCGGCAGGCCTGTTTACAACCCAAAAGTCAATAGGACCATTTGGTCAAACCTCAAATTGCACTATTTATCTAATTATTATGAAGCATTCATGGTGTATGATCAACTACCCTGAAAATTTGAAGTTGATCCGGTAAGTAGTTTTTGAAATATATGAGGTCAAAATCTAATTAAACGCTCGCCTGAATCGCGAGGCAGTGACGTCATTACGTCCCATAACTCGTCCGCTTCGAACTCGTGCAAGGGTTTGTTAGCTCGTATTACTTTTAAAATTCACAATATGTGAACGTTACTATTTAAAAGCAGATTTGTCTAATCTACCAATGGTAGATTTAGTTGTGGTGAGGAGTATTTGAATACAAATCACCAATTTGTAAGTGCTGAAATGAGAGATGTAAAAATGCAACGGTAAGTTCTAAAGCAAAATCATTAAGAGCAGCTGTTTTTCTTTTCAAATGTAGATAGGTGTAGTCTTAGACAACGCTTCCCTGCAAACAAAAACTTTATGAGCTCATTATTAACGCCGGTGAATCAGTCGGTATGGTATCATCAAACAAGCCAACATACTTTAAAAACTAAAGTAAGCGAGTAATTCAATTTACCGACGGCATAGTACAGAGAGTAACAGTATTTTAATGAGGTCGTAAAGTTTTTGTTGCATTTTTTATTTACAGGGAAGTGTTGACGAATATACTTAAGTAACTAAAAAATATGTGTTACATTACAAACTTATAATAAAATGGAATTTTTTAGTTTCGAAAAAATACAAACATTTACTTTGTCTTTACTTCCCTTGCAACCGCGATTGTATTCGTGCTGGGATGGGTGCTAGGCAAACATTTTTTTGACCCCTAGACATAATATTTTTAGTCGCAAACTCCTCTATAAAATCCTTATTTTACTATAAGGAACGTAACCAGACTGTAACCAACAGCTACTCTCCGGGCTATGTGCTCCGCCGAGCACATAGGCAGGCGCCATCTAGCGGTCCAGTGTCTGTTGCAATCGAAAAATAAATAGCCTGACTGGGTTTAGCATAGTTTCAAATGTGCTTTTAGAGGGCGGAATATTAAACTTAATATTTTTAGTCGCAAACTCCTCTATAAAATCCTTATTTTGCCAGCTGTCACACACCACTTGCAGACTGCAGTTTCGAGCTGTTGGCTTTCGTCAGTGCAGTGCTGACCATTTTACATGTCGCTATTGTAAAAATACCAGGATGTACCAAATGGTCAAAGGATCCTCGTGCCGGTCGTCACATGCCTACCTTGAACTGACGAGAGCCAACAGCTCGAAACTGCAGTCTGCAAGTGGTGTGTGACGACTGGCAAGGGAGCTCCTTTAAGTAGGATCAGTCTTTCGGCTGGTGTTTGTTGCAATCGAAGCATTAGCGTTTTGATGGTAATATGCAATTATTACACTTAACGTGCCAGGCTTGTAACTTGTAATTCAGCGCTCGGCGGGGCACATAGCCCGGAGAGTAGCTGTTGGTTGCAGTCTGGTTAGGTTCCTTATAGTAAAATAAGGATTTATAGAGGAGGTTGCGACTAAAAATATTATGTTTAATATTCCGCCCTCTAAAAGCGCATTTGAACTAATAAATAATTTACCTGGGCATTGTATTGTTGTACGTTGTACAATACAATATCTAAATAGGTTTTCTTTTAGCATCTGTAATAACACCTTCAATATTTTAATTTTCCATAATTGAAGTAAAAATATAAATATATATATCTACTAACAACGCCGACGCGACGGTCCGCTACGATTCTAAATGCAAGTAAACGGCAGTGAGCGTGACCCGCTGTAGGACACAATGACGTCACACGCGAAAGCACGGTGAGTCGACGTTCTACAATTATTTTAAAGGCTTTAGAGGCATCAGAAAATTATATTTTTTTGCAGTTCGCACTAAAATTCAAAATCTTTCAGAAAATATAATAATAAAAAATAAGCTAAATGAGCCAGCCCATTTCAGCTACTTTTTACATTTTATTAAAAAAGACTTAAGTATAAAAATTAACAAAGGAAATTAAATTACTTACTTCGATTGAATTCGCAAAAAATAAACATTTGTTGGTTGCAAGCAAAAATAAAAACATATTAAAATAAATGCATATTTCTCTGGCTATTTCCTAATATTCTTAAAATTCCCTGACTTTTCCCTGATTTCCACGACCAACATAAAATTCCCCGACTTTTCCGGGTTTTCCAGAAAAGTGGCCACCCTGTTAAACATTTAAATCCAATATAAAATAAACTAAAAACACATGTATTTGTGTAACAAGTCAAACGATTAACCTCCAATACCCCAAATACTGGGGTAGTGTAAGGCGTTTATGACAGCTAGTAGTATTATAAATTTGTATATGGAGTCGGTAAAAGTAGTTTTATATATCCTGAACTAAACGAGCAAGAAAGAAAACAACAAAAATTAGGAAGACTGGTAAGAGAGCTCCTTTAAGTAGGATCAGTCTTTCGGCTGGTGTTTGTTGCAATCGAAGCATTAGCGTTTTGATGGTAATATGCAATTATTACACTTAACGCGCCAGACTTGTAACTTGTAATTTAGCGCTCGGCGGGGCACATAGTCCGGAGAGTTGCTGTTGGTTGCAGTCTGGTTACGTTCCTTATAAGGATTTTATAGAGGAGTTTGCAACTAAAAATATTATGTTTAATATTCAGCCCTCTAAAAGCACATTTGAACTCCTAGCATGCTGCACACTTCGTGAAGTACTATTATTATCACCTTGTCTTGTATCAATGCATCGGTACTGTTGTGACAAATGATGTGTAGAATGCAGTCTCTGTGAGATGGGAGGTCGAAAAACTCTCATTCATGCCCCACTAATATAACAATCATATGTCTCGCTTTCACGTAAGCGATTCTTGTTTTCTTTCTCATACTTGCTTACTTCAGAATATATAAAACTACTGTTATCGAAACTGTATATGCCATCAAATAAAAAAAATATGTTATATCTGCAGAGTAAAAGCTAATAAATAAAATGAATGTTTCAGAAGGTACAGAACAAGTCATTTACTCTCAAATAATAATAAATTTCTTACCATATGTCCCAGTTGGATATCATCTCGTCCAATAAAATGATCAACCAGGCTGTGGTAGTGAGTTGAAAACATGGTACGGCATCCAATAGAAGTCAATTTTTTTACATACGCTGTTGCAATTGCATTTCCATCGTGTGTTGAGGTTCCTCTACCCAACTCATCAATAAGAACCAAGGAATGTTTAGTGGCATGTTGCAGAATACATGAGGCCTCGGAAAGTTCTACATAAAACGTTGACTGGCCTTGTATTATGTCATCTTGTGCGCCGAGGCGCGTAAATACACGATCTATCATATCTAAATGACAGCTTGATGCAGGGACACAGCTTCCCTAAAAAGTTAAATGTAACTGAAATTGTTCCAATGCTTTATTGATGTCATTTACAGTTTTAAACATTAGAAAATTTAGAAGAAAAAAAAACAACAATTTTAATCATTAGACCATAAGAAGGAATTTAAAATTGTACAGGCATAATCATAAAAATTTATGAACTACTTACCATTTGGGCCATAATAGAAATGATGGCTACTTGTCGCATTAGGGTAGATTTACCACCCATGTTAGGTCCTGTAATTATTAAAATACCAGCATGTTTTGTCACTCCCATTTTAATATCATTAGGTACAAAGTTATCAATGTTTGGTATGCAAGGATGGCGTCCATTATTAATTATTAAATGCGGCTAAAACATTTAAAAAAATTAGTACATAAGACCAACGCACTGAGTGTCGGTTTGTAATAAGTGTAGCATCATTATTCTTTCCTATTATTTGGGTTTTCTACCACATGTATTATAATTATTCTTTTAAAAAATATATCACCGAATCTACAAAATAATAGAATTATTGGAAAAAAGCCTCTACGCCTGTGACGTTTACG
Organism: Leptura quadrifasciata; assembly: GCA_963675555.1. NCBI lineage: Eukaryota > Metazoa > Arthropoda > Insecta > Coleoptera > Cerambycidae > Leptura > Leptura quadrifasciata. The sequence goes on along the minus strand of OY776682.1, from coordinate 52,216,169 downwards.
TCAAAGGAACAGTCAGAGGTTATGTTTTACAAATAATATAAATCGGACTAAACACAGAAATAATGTATTTTGCTGACGTTTTGGAAAGTAGCCTCTTTCCGTTTTCAAAGCTTTTTTTTGAAGAACTCTTATTTTGCTGTATTTGACATACACAGCAAAATAAGAGTTCTTCTAAAAAAAGCTTTGAAAACGGAAAGAGATTACTTTCTGAAACGTCAGCAAAATACATTATTTCTGTGTTTATTCCGATTTATATTATTTGCAAAACATAACCTCTGACTATAGAGTTTTCATAAATGTTGAAAATAGGGACAATCAGGTACGACAAAAACCTAAACGTCATTACACAGCAACAATTCCTTATGTACAGGGACTATAGGAGACGCTACGCCCTATAGGTGACAAATTGATGTTAGGACGATATTTCAAACGGGGAACACTCTGAGATCTGTTTTAACAAACACAAAACCGATAAACAAGGAGCAGAATTCAAAAAACTGTATTTACAATATCCCGTGCGAATGTGATACGATGTGGGTGAGTCATCTAGATCTTTCAGTGTGAGGTTGGATGAGCACAAGAATTACATTAGAAATAATGAAATTCAGAAATCAAAGATTTGTGAACATGCTTGGGAAAACGAACATAGAATAAACTGGGACTCGGCAAAAATTTTAATCTTATTAAATGAAGTGCGTATCGAATTGTTCTGTAGATATTTGTACAACCTGGCTACCAATGTTAAAAGAAGAACTTACCAAACTCAACATTATCTAAAGAAAATATCATCAGTTCTGTGTAAGTAGTAAGTATCTATGGAAATAACATAAAAGAATCTTAAAGCTGTGTATTTGATATACACAGCAAAATACATTATTTCTGTGTTTATTCCGATTTATATTATTTGTAAAACATAACCTCTGACTGTTCCTTTGACGTAAACATCATGGGCGCAGAGGCTTTTTTCCAATAATTCTTATTATTTTGTAGATTCGGTGATTTGTATTTGAAGAGAATAATAATAAATGTGGTAGAAAACCCAAATAATAGGAAAGAATATATAATCCAAATATAATATAGAATATAATTTGTGAGGTACCGTCATCGGTTTAAGCGCTGAGACCTCGATCAGCGAAGTTAAGCAGCGTTGATCGAGGCCGTCACTTGGATAGGTGAACGGCATCTCATTTCGCCGTCCTGGTCGAGTAGAACAGTAGCTGTAGCTAAACTCCGCCAGGACGTAAAAAAAAAAAAAATTCGTAGAATGCCACAAATAACTTTCAGACAATACATCATATTTTAATTTCACATTTAATATATTCGAAATGTTTGCAGAACATTCATTATAATATTTATAATATTTTTTGTGATAGTTCCTTAAGGATACTTCTACAAATATTTACTTTTAAGAATTCTTAGTTACCATCTCTCTGCCATAGAAAAAGGAGGTCAACCTTAGTAATGCATGTTTTACAAAATATCTACAATAGTATTGTAAATAAGTTACTTCTGATTTTCCCTTCACGTAAATGAATCTACCCTTAAGATGGACCATTTATTCTGAAACGATTTAATGTATACAGAATGCTGTATATTCAAAAATGGCAGAGAGGATCACAATTACTTTCATTGAAAATGAATATTCATGGCTCCTTAGTAGTCACTAAAAAAGCAGTGTTTACATTTAACTTCTTAGCTGATGTGCAATCTGTTGCGAGTGATATTTATACACATTTGACTATTGAGAAAAATAGTTCATCCTTCTTACCTGTTCCTCGAATGTCTTAATTTCTGGAATGGAAATATCTTGTGAATAAGTACGGGCATACTCTGCTAAGGAACAAAGAACATCCAATATCGTTAAACATTGAATGACTTGGTCGAATTGATCGTGTCTAAAATAAAACTTCATTATATTGGTTTACTTCACCTCAAACCTCAAATACAATACCTTTCAGTAAACTTCTCAAAGATCCGCCTGTTTAAATCTAAAATTATTTTAGCCCTTTCCGATTCAGCTTTTAACATCTCTGCTAACAGTTCCTTAAATTATGGAAAACAAAACATTAAATTATTTTTTTAATGAACTTTCTTAAATGATTAAAACTGTCATGCTACAACTTACCCGAGTTTTCGGAGTTGAATATCTTTTTGACGGTTTGGCACCTTTCTTGGCACCTTCTAACTGATATTCACTAGTAACTTTATGACTTCGATTTTCAGGTACATCTAACTGAAAACGCTTTTTTTCTGTTCCGAAATAAGTTATTTTGCAGCCAAAGAACTTTGACTGCTTATCAAGGTAATCGCTTAATCTCTTCTTAATATCATCTATTGCATTTTCAATCTTATCAAAGTCCTCTTCCACTCCCCTTTTCGGAATAATTTTTCCCTCTTTTTCAGCCTCATCTTGGTTAAATGCATTCTAAAAAAATTTAATTTACAAAAGATATGGCGAGTTATAGAAAAACTAACTTTGAAGAACTGCAAACTCTCGCTTAAGTCAACATTTGCTCCTTTAGGGCTGAACTGTGTAATTTTCCTCAATAAACGTGATTCACAATCTGAAATATTTAATGTCCATTTCATGTGCACTAAAGACTATGTAAAATATTCACCAGTGAAAATAGCGTCTATTTCCTGCGCTTTCTCAAAAGCTTTCAGCGTCTTCAAAAAATCCTTAATTTTAGTTTTAGAATATGTGACAGCTTCATAAAATATAGCTCTGCTATCGGGATGATTTTCAGCAATGAATTTATTGCCATATGAATGAATCCTAAAAACAAAAACTGGTTATGAGGCCCTAATTGCACCAAGGTTGTTAATTGCACCATTCTAACAAGGCAGAATAAATCGCTTGGTCTCTAATGGTCTCGGTCAACCTGACTATAAAAAGACCAAAAACTATATTGATATACCATACATATAGCATGAAAATATTTCTATTTAGCAACTTTATCGCAGCTCAGTCACTAATTGTATCAATATGTTGCTTGTCCCCGTTCAAGTCGTATACAAGCCTGATTTTAACCACGGTTATTTATTGTTACAATTACGTCTTTAATAAAGTATACTTTTGCTACACACATACTTCGTAAGCTGTCTTTCAAGGTCAGGCATTTTCTTAAGTACAGTTTGAGCATTCCTAAGCAAACTGGGATTACTCCACAGTTCATTAACTGCAATTTGCCGTTGTTTAATTTTTCCAATGTCACACAGTGGTCTGCATATCCAACGTTGCAACATCCTAGAAATAAAAAACTTACAGATTTTGACACCTTGTTCCACAAATAGTTTTACCTTTTGCCAAAAGCAGTTTCGCAATGATCCAAAACATTTTGTAAAGATCCTTTTGTCCCAAGCAGATTTAAGTTTTTTATAGTTACAGAGTCCAATATTAAATAATCTCTTTTGGTATCCTTAACTTCTTTAGATATTAAATCTAAAGGATCGTACCATTCAAATTTTCCCCTTGAAAGGACCTGAATGTCTAGTTTTGAATCTTTCAGATACCACATACATGCACCAAGAGAACGTATGCATAATTCATATTCGGGTTTTGGCAAACCTAGAAATTATTATATTTATTTATAACAAGCATTTTCTGATATCTGAAATACACTTACAATCGTTGGCAATTCTTTTGAACAAGTCTGGCCAAGAAAAATTGCCTTTCTTATCTCGAAAATAACACTCCATTGATAATTTCTCCAAAGTGTCTGGTGCAGCATAAAACTGTGTTTTGGACAAAAGACTCTCTTTACGAACATCTTTGAAATAAGAATTCAACATTTCTGAGAATTTCTGAGCGACAGCACCACGTTCCGTTAATATCTAAACATAAAGGAAAATTAAACCAGCGTCAGATGTAAAACTTGATATTACCAATGAAGCAGGATTTTCAGCAAAAAGTGCCAAAAGTCTTGAAAAATGTTTGTCATCATCAAATTCAGACATATAAAATGTCCCAATAGAAGTTTCAATAAAGCAAACCCCAAATCTAGTATTCCCTGATGCATCTTGCTGAAAAAAAAACAGCACCAAATAATTACTTAGAAATATCTGCGAACTGATTGAGAGAGAGCTATCTAAAGGTAAGAAACGAGCCATATTGATTAAAGCAATTATTTCAATAAAATTACCTTCATAGAAACAGCATACATGTAATTAGGCAATTCGTTACGAGCTTCTGGCATTTGAGCCGTATAAACGCAAGTAGCTTTTGTAGACACTTGGCAAATTTCTCTTTTGACAACTTTGTCAAATTTCGTGGTTCTTCCTTGGCTTTTGCATCTTTCAGCCATCATTTCTGGTGTTTCTGTTTGTTCAACCCTTGCAACCTTGTAACCTTTTTCTATGAGAGAACTAGCCATTTTGGCATAGGCAGTTTCGGGAAATCCAGAGTGTGCAAATTCACCCTAGAAATTAATATCTTAAAGTATTTTCACACAAGTGCAACGGAACGTAGTGACGCAATTGATAAGAGTCTACAATAAAATACCACTGGAATATCAGAATCTGACATTAAAGGTTTTCAAAGCAAGGCTCAAAACATATCTGAGTCAAAATCCATTTTACTGTGTTTCAGAATTTTTAAACCATCATTTTAATTTGTCATTGTGAAGCAAAGTGATGTTTATTTTTATGTAAGTTTACTATTTTTTAGATAATATGAATGTACTATATTTTAAACTTCTATGTAGATTGTAATGTTATTTTTACTTAAAATTTTATTTCTACTTACTAACAATCTTCTTTTGACTTGTTCTACACTATTTTACATGGTATTATTGAATAAAGGCTATTATTATTATATTATACACAGAAAGACAACTAAATATTTACCTTCATATAAGAAAATCCCAACTGCGTAACACCAACAACAGCATCCATGTGGTAAAGTTCATAAAATTTACCAACTTTAAAGAACAAAACAGAATCCATATGGTGGCTTTTTAACTCCCACCACTGTCTCATGGCTGGAGTTAAGTCCTTAAGAAAACTTTCTGGTACAAACAGAGTGTGTGGATCATAATCTGGATGATCTGGTTTTCTCTTATTTATATCCTTTATTTTATCTGGTTTTAAAAACTCCAGATTATTATGCGACCAATTAGAATGAATATCTTTTGCAACTTCAGGTGCGTCCTTCTTTTTAGAAGCCGACTGGTTGGAAGCTTCCTTAACAGGAGTACCGTTCTGAAAACTGAAATTTTTCAACAGTTTTGTGGACTTTTCTCCCCCTCCCTCATTATCGTCTGCATCATGGAAGCCATTCTTAAAGCTTTTAGGTGTTTTTGTAACTCTTGGCTTGTTTGGCGAATTATTTTCATCGCCAGAGTCACTACTTTTCCTTATTCTCATTTTCTTCAAAGTTTTTTTAGGAGAACCACTATCACTTTCAGATGAATCCTCTACAACCTTTATTCTGTTCCGCTTTTTGGGCTTGACAATTTCCTCCTCCTCATCAGAGTGTTCTAAGTACAATGAATTAATTAATCATGAAATTTTTATTAAAGCCTAACTTAGAATGTTGAACAAAATAAATTTTTAACTGCCATAGTTATTTGGTAAATTTAGAGCCCGATTTCAAATTACCCATACATGTTTACCTTGTTTTCTAAATAGAACACCAAGTGTTATAACTTATAATAAGGTTGAAACGCTCTTACAGTGCTTGACTATTATCTTTTATTAAAATATTCTCATTGCTGACAGGCTATGTAACACATGTTTATGTTCAAATGTGCTTTTAGAGGACAGAATATTAAACATAATAAAATCCTTATTTTACTATAAGGAATGTAACCAGACTGCAACCAACAGCTACTCTCCGGGCTATGTGCCCCGCCGTTATTATTATTATTTTATATTAGAAAACCTTTGCCTCCAAACTTTAAAATATTTAACATCACAATTATGGAGCAGCAAAGGAATAAATCCGAATTATAAACGAGAGGCATACAATTTTCTTTTCTGCTTTTCTCACCAAAATTATTTGTTCCCTTAGTTACTCATAACAAACATTTTATTTTAGGCCTACTTCCAAAATATATTTATATTAAATATCCATACAATAGACTACATACAACAGAAATACATTAATGTATTGCGAGTCACTAAAAATTTCAAAAATGAAACGTTACATACCCTCTTTTTAATCAATATCAACGACCTACCAAACTGTTGCCGGGATGCTGACTCTATTCTGTTCGCACATGACACAACCAAGATTTTTTAAGATTCATCGTTAGATGTAATTCAAAATAATGTGTCAAGCACACACTCAAATTTTATGAATTGGTTTACAGTAAATGCATTAAGCATAAATGAAAGTAAAACGCAGACAATAATTCTCACGTTGCGTAATTTACCAAATGGTAATTCAGATTCTGAGCCACTAAAATTTCTAGAGGACTACACTGATTCAAAACTGACATGGGAAAAGCACCGAGTACCTGTCAAGTAAACTTTCAAAAATCATTTTTTTAATAAGGAATCTAGCGAATAGTGTGTCACATAAAACATTACTAGTAGCCTAGTATAGTTTTTTTCATTCAAACATGTCATATGCTATATTAAATTGGCGTCATTCGACTCACTCATCTAAAGCATTTAGCATACAAAGTGAATGCATTAGAATCATAACGCAAATATTTTACAGAATGTTGCCATGAGCAGTTTATAAAATTAAATATACTTACCCTACCATGTGTGTACATATTAGAATGTCTACTATTTATAAAACAGAGGCCAAACTTATATACCAAACATTGTGATGTACATAATTACTATACTCGAAATAGAGAAATAATAGCCCATAACTATCTGAGACTCTCACGTACTACAGACGGGACTAGCTATCACTGCATAAAAATGTACAATGTCCTCCCCGATTATGTAAAAGATTTAGCCTTCACACAATTTAAAAACAAAATTAAATAATACTTAAAAAACAAAACTTTTTATAGTGTTGAGGAGTACCTGCAGAATGATTTTAGCAATTTCGACCTGTAATTTCTATTTTACTATATATATGTTGTCTTGTCACATTTCTTTGTGTATTGTGTATTTTTTTATTGTATTTTAATATAAATTCATGTCAACTTTATTTTTATATTGTAGTTCTTTTGGCTTGTGTAAGTACCTTGGTATAATAGCACCAATAAATTATTATTATTATTATTACAATGGCATGATACATTCAAACTAAAGTTAGCACTTCGGTTAACACTCGGCTTACAAAACACAGTTTTTCTTGCGCCCAAATATTTCATTTGAGAAAATGTAGGAGAGTGATGTCAGATTTGCCAATATTTAATACTTGTGTATACACAGTTTAGTTTAGTTTTCGTAAACATGTTAAGCAACATGTACATATTCTTTAACTGTCACATTGGCGGTTATAATAGCGCTAAAATAAACTCTATATACCTCCTACACTATCTTTTTACAACTTTCATGCAATGAAACCATATTAAAATAGTAACATCAGTATATGTTCATTATATGATTAATAATAAAAGCACACTTACCTGCAAGTTTCCTGTTTCACAAAAAATATATACATATCAGAGCTGTCCCTAAGCACTGTGCTTAGTGCTCGTCTAAGCACTTTTGCGCTAGGGAGCACTGTGCTTAGAAGTACTTTTTAAAAATGGTGCTTAGTGCTTCAAGCATTTTATGAAAGGGCTTAGTGCTTAGTAATCGCATAAAGTACTCGCAAGCACTCGGAAAGAGCTTACGAGCACTCAAAAAATCTCTCAAGCACTTTAAACTTCTAGTGAGAGAGGCATCATTTTTACATGAAATTTGTGTATTGGACATGGGTATATAAATGCCGTTAAACTTTAAACTCACATCCAATTTAGGAGAAAAAAAAGAAACTATATTGAAAAAAAATTATATTAATGACAATACTATACAAGGTGATTTATGTAAACATGCGGAAAATAAAATGGTATACAAGTCGTTATGTGGGAAAGCCTCTGTAAAATTTTAAAGCGATCCGAGGTAATTTATTATATTTTTTTGCATTAAAACCTGCAAAGATACGCTTCTGAATGGGCGAGATATGCTATCTCGACGTGTTCACACACGTGTCACTTGTTTGTTTAGCAGGTAATAATATCAGCGGTCTTAGTTGTCTCAGGTCAGTGCGCCACGCGTTCACTGTTCAGTTCAGTGACTCTTCGACTTCCGTTTAATAATTTCTTTGCCAATGTGGCCCATAATATAGTCAAAGACATACCAAAAACTAATGTGAATCTTGTAGATAACTTAGAAAACATAGAAATTTCCTGTGGGGACTTCACTTTTGGAGAAGTAAGTTTCAATGATGTGAGGGATATAATAAACCAACTGAAAAATAAAAACAGTCGCGATGTCTATGGATTAAGCGTTAAAATGAAGCAAGCAAGAATGAATATTGGTGTGTCTCAGGGATCAGTCTTAGGACCAATACTTTTCCTAATCTTTAACAACGATTTACCCTTAGGAGAACGAGGTGCACAGTACACTCTTTTTGCAGATGACACTACAATTTCACTTGCAGGTGAGACATTGCAGATTGTTCAAGAGAGGTTAGGCATGGCACAGTCGAGAGCAGAGGCCTGGTTTAATTCAAACTGTTTATTATTAAATAAAGATAAAACTAATATATTGACTTTCTCTCTCAGAAATTTAAATAATGTAAATGAAATAGATCATGTAAAATTCTTAGGAGTTTACTTAGACCCGAAACTAAAATGGGATGTTCACATTGATAATGTCGCTAAAAGGCTCAGAACTAGTGTTTTCATTCTGCGAAATTTGGCAGTCTCTGTGTCGCAAAGCACGATAATGTCAGCATACCACTCACTATTCCACTCTGTTATGTCTTATGGTATAATGGCGTGGGGTGGTGGGGCACAAGCCGGCAGAATTTTCGGATTGCAACGAAAAGCGATAAGGATCTTAGCAGGCTTACATTATATGGAAGATTGCAGATATAGTTTCATAAATTTAAAAATTCTAACATTCCCCTGTAACTATATACCTACTAGAAAATCTAGTGTATATAAAAAACAATGATAATAGGTACAAAACGCACAAAGACTTCCATGAGTACGATACTAGAACCAAAGAGAATTTGGTGACAATGTATTGTCGGCTAAAGAGATGCCAAAGTAGACCGGATTATATGGCTATAAAACTTTTTAATAAATTGCCAACACAGATAAAAGAGATGCAAGTAAAAAAATTTAAAGAAACAGTAAAATGTTTTCTTATAAAAAAAGCCTTCTACAATGTACAGGAGTACCTAAATTATAATTTTAGTTTTATAGATTTTTAATATGTTGTGTAATTGTCAGTTTTTTCTTAATCTTTTTACCTTTAAGACAATTTATTGCTCTGAAATTTAATGTGTATGTATTGAAATGTTTGTTAAATTTTATTTATTGTACCTAACTCAAGGGTGACTGCATACCATGACTTGTGTAAATACAACGGTATATTTGACACCAATAAACGATTTTGTATTTTGTTTAGAGCATTTCCCATTTTTGTTAAAAAATATCGATTATGCCAGAGTTCACGTCGCAAGAGTACTGCGACATGATATTAACCTATGGTGCAATGAATGAAAGTCTTGCAGGGGCTGTACGAAAATACGGGAGAAAATTTCCCGATAGGCGCAAACCTAATGAGAAAAATTTAAGTGCAGTGCAACGAGTTCGTGACACCGAGATTTGTTTACCAGACGATAGAGAATGTGTAGTAAATCGTCCTGTTGAAATAGACAAAGTAGTTCTAGAATTACTAGAACAAGACCCTTCAATAAGTACCCTATACGTGAGAATCGTTTTTACCCATACCACATAAGAAAGGAAGTGATTTCGTTGCACAGTATTATGGCAGATTGGTTAGTCACAGGCGGCGCACTTCTACAAAAAAAATAAGGTAATTTTTTTTCCAAATTTTTTTATTTGTTAATGTTTTTAACTCCTTTTGGTGGGGACAACCCACTGAATAATTTTCCGCATATTTAGATAAATCACCCTGTATATAGCGATGGCTCTGGGGTTATCAAATTTATTCATATATCATCATCATATGACATTACAAGCACAAGCATATGAGTTTCATGCAAAAATTATATTTTTATCATAATGTCTGGTCCGAAGTGGCAAAATGCAAGTTTTCTCAGGTCCATTTCCGTTTTCCCAAATGTGTATCGTCTTTTGCATTCCAGTGCCTCACATATATGGCTCACTATTTCTGACACATATCCACAAAACCTGCATCCCTCGGCTATGTAGGTGTATTCTTCAGTTGTACGCTCCCAAAGTTCTTTGCCCTCAACTCGGTCTGTTAAATGGCGTGCAATACATCTTAGTGTTGGTTCAAGCCCAAGATATTTTGTAGCTAATCTGTTTGTGGCCTTTATTTCTTACTATGCCCAATGTCTCCTTGCACTCCACTCATATCAGATAATTATATAATTTGTTACTGCAGACATAAAAAGTAGGTTTATTTGAAATTCTTTATTTCTTTTCAACATTCTTCGAACATTTTTTAATTTTTACATTTTTTGAACAATTTTTTTGACATTTCATACAACACTAATACCGATACAGTTATCGACAAGCCAGTTAATCTTGCCGAGATCACAAACATTGCAGAGTTAAATTCGATATTTAATCGGTTTTAATGTTAATAAGATATCAATAGATTATTTGTATCAACAACAAACACAAATTATCAAACTAACACGTATATTCGATTAGTTCAATAAATGTGTTAATATAAAAAACTACAACTATATTCAACAAAATAATTATACTAATACCAATGACTCGTATGTAGGGATCGATAAAATCGGTAGTTACAATACATGAATCGCTAATTGCAGAAAGGGGACATATCCAACTTGCTAACAAAATGACATTTTTGTATATTCGTGTTAAAGGCTAAACTCACGTTTACTGCGAAAACAAGGCATGGCATGGCTAATCAACAATGGATATCGTAAGATACAATCTGCTGAAAATTTTGAAAAAATAGATGGATTTTAAAGAAAGTAGTTTTATTCACTTCACCTGAATATTTCTAAAATTGGCACATGTCCCCTTTCTGCAATTAGCGATTCACATATTGGAATAATAAAACAAACAAAAATTATACATAACGAGTGAACATTTAAACAATATGATACTAGCGGTAAATGCGACAAGTTAATTTAACGCGAATGAAATATTAAAATTTACATTCGGCTGCCGGTCCAGTCCAACTTGTATTCTGTATCACGCTCAACCGATGAGGAAGAGTCAATCGTCATTAGATTAGGATCTGTTAAAATGAAAATAGTGTTATTTTCTTCATATGTCGTTTGCAAATTATTTGGAATTTGAATATAAAATTATTAATGGCATCAAATTATTTAGAATTTGAATATGAAATTATTAGTGACATCGAATTATTTGTCCAAATTATGACAATTTTTATGAAGAAAAAATAGTTCGACTCCACATATTTAAAAATGTGCCATTTAATCATTAACCTTTTCACTGTGGGAACCGTTAAACACATAAAAAAAAGTCATGTCTGTATCGGGAGAACCAGATAATTACGCGAGGATGGAGGCGTACTTAAATGCGGAAACCGACCAGACGATCGAATCCCCATATGAATATGTCCATAAGAGGTATTAAACTTAATATTTGATACACCCATAAAATAACTGGAAAGGGCAATTTACCAGTAGGGATGTTGTCATGGTCTTATGTGATATTGCGTCAATTTTACAATTTTAGTTTGTAAGAGAGAGTTGTAATTATGGTACAATTAACGGCCAACGAACTGCTCAATCTTTTGCTGAACAGCGATGGCGAGGATGATCTAGACAATGTTTCGGAAAGCGACGGAGATTGAGAAAAATGTATTCAGAACTGTTTTGAAAGATTTCCATATGGTTGACAAATTTTAATATTGTTATGTGCTGCCCTCTAACAGAGAGGAGAGTTGTAATTACTCCCTGGCCAGAAGGGTGGCGCCATCTGTGGGCCAACTGGCGAACCACCATTTAGTAGTGCCTAAGAAAATTATAGAGAATTCCAGTATATTCTGGAAAGTTCTACAATGATATTCTGGACATTCCAAGTGGGTATATAAAGAGGTGAGTCCAACAGATGGAGAACAGTACAGTTTAGTGAAGTATAAGGAACAGTTCAGTTTAGTATCCAGTACAGTTCTGGGTAGTCTGTGGTTCTGGTTACAGAGACAGTTTGTAGAAGAAGAGTTCAGTTGAGTGAAGTAAACAGACAGAGAGTTTTTAGGTTAGACAAAAGTTGACAAGTTTAAGAAGAAAAGTAAAGTACATAGTGTATTAAAAGTAGTGAATTTATATTAGATTAAGTTATTATTAGTTGTGTGATTGTTAAGTATTTACTAGTGTAATTTTAGTGATAAATAAATCAGTGGTTTGTGAAAATTCCTGTTGCAAGTTATTTGAATCCACGGAGTGTTTACTGAAAACTGTAAGCACGTAACAATTGGTGTCAGAAGCGGAATTGCAACAGAATTTCTGAAGAATTCGACAAAGTTCCATAGTGTTCTAATTGGAAACTACTGGAGATAGTGAAGTGAGTCGAACTGGAAAGTGATATAGACATTAGACAAGACTAATTTGTGTTAGTGTGAGAAAATTTATAGAACATTCTACTTGTACCTGGCATAGACTTTAAATAAAACTTGTTAGTGTTGTTTGTTAGTTTTTGAATGGAAACAAGAAGCATGGCCGCTGAAAAACAAATGCAAGACATGTTCGCCGCATTTAGAAAAATGATGCTAGAGGAAAAAGAAGAACAAGAGAAATGACGTCAAGAAGAAAAGGAAGAACAAGAGAGACGTGAAGAAGAAAAAGAAAGGAAACGTCAAGAAGAAAAAGAAAGACGACGTCAGAAAGAAAAAGAAGAACAAGAAAGACGACGTCAGGAAGAAAAAGAAGAACAAGAGAAACGTGAAGAAGAATTAAGAAAAATTATACAGGGGCAGCAAGATGTTATTCTTTCAGCAACTGAAGACCTCAAAAGTGAAATTAAAGAGGATATGGGCAACATAAAGACTAAAATATGTGATGTCAAAGGAAAAGTAAATAAGGTTGAAGAGGAAGTATCTGAAGTCAAAGGAAAAGTTACTGGCGTCGAAGAAAAAGTTACTGGCGTGGAAGAAAAAGTTACTGGTGTCGAACAAAAAGTTACGGGCGTTGAAGGGAAAGTTACTGATATAGAAGGAAAATTTCAGTTAGTTAAAGGAGAGGTAGAACAACTTAAGCGACAGTTAAGAGTGCAAGGAGGCCAGCTAGTATTATCGTCAGGTCCTGGATTACAACCGCCTTCCTTTGATGGTCAAACTTCTTGGTCAACCTACAAAAGACAATTTGAGGCAGCGGCATGTGCAAACAATTGGAGTAACGAAGACAAAGCTATGGCATTGGTGCTAGCATTAAGAGGTCAAGCCTCAGAGTTGCTTCAGACTATCCCAGTAACACAGCAACGGGATTTTAAAGTTTTGGAGGCTGCACTAGATCTAAGATATGGCGACCAACACCTCGCCCAGGTATACCGGACTCAGCTCAAATCACGCACACAAAAGGTTGGGGAAAGTTTACAAGATTTTGAGGCAGCTGTTGAGCGACTGACATACCTGGCTTACCCGGATGCACCCAAAGAATTCCAGGAACAATTAACAGTTGGTACTTTCATCGATGGCATAAGAGATGAGGAGATTAGGCGAGTCCTTAGATTATCTCGAGATAAGACTGGTAGTGAAGCCTTGATCCATGCCCTCGAAGTTGAAGCCGCTTATGAAGAGACTCTACATCCGAGAGTACGAGCCATGAAAGTAGAAGAAGAGAACCATTTAGAAAAGTCAAATATGGAATCTTTGATGGCTGACCTGCACAAAATGATAAGCCAGTTGATGACCAAACCAGATGCTCCAAGGAAGCAGGAAAGAGAACATAGCGATGGACAGCCAAGGAAGGTGATTCGGTGTTATCAGTGCAGCAAACCAGGACATATGATGCGGCAGTGTCGAGAACGGAATCCTGGGGAAGTAGACACTGCAAAGAAAGAGGAAGTCTGCTCTGATAAGATGAGATTGATTGTTATGTTAACAGACATACAGAAAATGGTCGCACAAGTACTAAACGAATTAAGTTCGCGACCGGAGCTGAAACAGGAACCGCAACCGCCGAAACAGGAGCCGAAGCAGCAGCGAAGTGCTGGAGGTCCGACAAAAGTAATCCGCTGTTATAATTGTGGCAAATTGGAGCATGTCAAGAGGTACTGTCGCCAGAGGAGCCCTAAGGAAGTGAATGCCGAGAATGTAAAGAAGCAGCAGGATATAGCAGAAGTGAAGGCAGTTAAGATAGAGGTTCCAAAAGACTGGACAAAAGAAGTTCTAAGAGAGGAACAACTGAATGACGATGAAATTGGACCAATATTGAAGGCGAAAGAAAAAGGAATCCGCCCTGAATGGAAGGACGTTTCCAGTAAAAGTGTTGGACTGAAGGCTTTATGGGCGCAATGGGATTCCCTTAGGGTTATAGATGGATTACTATGGAGAGCATGGGAGAGCCCGGATGGGAAAGAAGTTACCATGCGGTTGCTGATACCCAGGCGCCGAGTGCCAAAAGTACTTCGGGAAGTGCACGAGGGAATATCCAGAGAGCACTTTAGCAGAAATAAGACCTTGGCTAGAGTACGGGAACGATTTTACTGGATAAATAGCTGTCAGGATGTAGAGGCTTGGTGTCGCAGTTGCAAGGTTTGTGCGAATGTGGCTGCCAAGAGGTCACCTACAGGGAGTGGTGACCGAATGAAGGCTAGATATGACCGCAATGCCAGTTCGGCGGGATTCAAGGTGGGGGACTCAGTTTGGCTGTATAACCCACAGCGGAGTGAAGAAGGATTCTCGAAGTCTCGCTCACCTTGGGAAGGACCGTATTCTGTCATCACTAGGATCAACGACGTTGTTTATAGGATTCAACGTAGAAAGAAGTCCAAGATGAAGATCATGCACCTGGACAGGTTGGCAAAGTATGCTGGGGTATCTGAATTGCCTGACCGGGACGTTCAGGCTTAAGGAGGGGGCAGTGTTATGTGCTGCCCTCTAACAGAGAGGAGAGTTGTAATTACTCCCTGGCCAGAAGGGTGGCGCCATCTGTGGGCCAACTGGCGAACCACCATTTAGTAATGCCTAAGAAAATGATAGAGAATTCCAGTATATTCTGGAAAGTTCTACAATGATATTCTGGACATTCCAAGTGGGTATATAAAGAGGTGAGTCCAACAGATGGAGAACAGTACAGTTTAGTGAAGTATAAGGAGCAGTTCAGTTTAGTATCCAGTACAGTTCTGGGTAGTCTGTGGTTCTGGTTACAGAGACAGTTTGTAGAAGAAGAGTTCAGTTGAGTGAAGTAAACAGACAGAGAGTTTTTAGGTTAGACAAAAGTTGACAAGTTTAAGAAGAAAAATAAAGTACATAGTGTATTAAAATAAAAATTTATATTAGATTAAGTTATTATTAGTTGTGTGATTGTTAAGTATTTACTAGTGTAATTTTAGTGATAAATAAATCAGTGGTTTGTGAAAATTCCTGTTGCAAGTTATTTGAATCCACGGAGTGTTTACTGAAAACTGTAAGCACGTAACAATATTATAATATTTTTATTTCATTTGAACATCTTTAATTTTATTTTTTATATACTTCGTATTTTTATGTAATTACTGTTTTCTGTTTTACATGTTTTTATAATAAATGTGTTTTTTTTAAACAAAATTTATTTAGATATCTGTAAAATTTAATTTTTTACAATACTTACAAGTAGCATTTTGAAAACTTGCATCTCTTGCAAGTTGCAAGAGATCCATGTATCCGCAAAGCCTTAAGGCAGCCGCACTGAACAAGAATCATTGTAAAACGGAAGCCGCAGTGAAAGGGTTAATAAATAAGAAATATGTCTGGTTCCACTAAAATAAAATATATACTATCTCTGACAATGAGAAATGATATAATTTGTTAAAGGCAAGTTTAGCAGTTGAATATTTTCAAGAACACTGCTTTTTTTAATGTATAAGATTCTGGATGACATTACCAGTTTTCATCGATGTTACCAAAATTATCACTTTCGTGCACATGAAGGAAATATACTACCAAACATATTTCTTTAATAACATTTATTTTTACAGATTTATTGCAATGTTTTGTGTAACTTCGAGACTTATGTTTAATTTGGAAATAAGTTATAGGAATAATTTTTCAAAAGTTTGATTTGAGCTTATAAATTATAATGAATGATAAAATATTTGACCAAATATTTTTGTTCTCTATGGAAATATGTTCAGGGGGGTGTTTTTATCACAACCAAAATCGTCACCTTCAAAGCATTTTTCTGCTAATAAAATTTTAATGGCACTTGACATTTTTATAAAAACTAGAATTATGGAGTATAAAATTGCCGAAAATACACTACACATTTTATTACTTTACAAAAAGAGGAAAATATGATTTTACAATCTGAGTAGACTTACGGATACCATGATACTACGAAAATAAGACATACACTCTGTATAAGTTTCAGCATGACCTTGTAGGGAAGTATTTTCAAATCGAATCAATCAACTTAAGATTTTTAAAACACTCTACAGTTCCAAGAGAGAGGCGAAATAATAGCAATAAAAACTTAAAATGATTATCTTCACTATATCTATTAAATAAAATAAATAAAATTTATTTCAAACTTTTCATGGATGTAAAAGACAAAACTCACATTAAAACATTAAATATTGCGATAATGGTAAGAGGTGTGGAAAATACTACAGAAACAAATTGTAGGCTTATATTACATACAAGAAAGCAAGTGACAGCATATATTTTACGTTCAATGATGTATATCTCATTGTTGTGGCAATAAATGCATTTTAACGGATGGATTTTTGCGGACATAAAAGTTAAAGATACCACAGACCAATACAGACGTCCAACTCTCAGGATTTTCATGTATTAGGTTTTATTGTTTATGCTGCATTCACGCATAAGTTGTTCCTCGTGCCGATAACAGATTTGGATTGACCAATATATGGGTAGGCGCATCAAAATTGAGAACTATGTCATATCACATGACGCATTAAATAAAGACGAAATATCCCTACAAATAATTTCAAACAGTTCTAACTTGATAGTGATAGAGTTTTTGCTTGAACAGTTCAGTGAAGAACTTAATAAAATGCCCTCAGAAAGTGAGGGAAGTTACAGTGAGATGAAGATGGAAGATAATGGTCAGTAGAGAAAAGTAAAATATAAAAGGAAAGCTCGAGATAGTTTGGAAAATACAACAAAGAAAAACAATAACCTATCCACACCCACAAATGCTGAAATAAATGATATCATTGGAACATCAACAAAAAACCCAACCTCATATAAAAACTTATCAACAGAAATAAATACAAGCTCATCAAACATACCTAAAAACACAGCACAAAACAACAATAAAAAACCATCAACAAACAATTATTCACAGCAAATGAAAAACATATTGAATCAACAATACAAAAAACATGTATTACCTAACAACCGCAAGAGAACTTACCAGAATACAAATTGCAGATTTTTGGAGTGCAAGAAACCCACAATCTAGACATTATTTTAAAAACAAGCAAAGGATTCTTACTCAAAACTAATCTGGAAAAAGGTACTGCATCAAATTATCTCAATTCATGAAAGCAATCTCAAGTACTACAAGAATTCACAGAAACAAACACAAACCGTCAACCATCCAACAAAACTCATAAGGCCACCTTTGCCTGTGTAATTGCAACCGTAGAGCAGGATATTGAGGACGTCAAAATCAGAGAACATCTTGAAGCAAATAATTACGAACTAAGGTACTGCAAACGCATAACTTCTAGAGCCACGGGAAAATTAACGCAGGTGATAAGAATAATAACGGGAGACTTTACTTCATCTCAAAAACTTCGCAATGAAGGAGTATTCTACAAAAATCGATACTATCCAGTCCACCCAAGCACACCTCCCGAACAGACACCAACTCCCTGTGCAAAATGTTCACTCTTCACACATATAACCGAACAATGTAACACACCACTAACAGGCAGAAAATGTCAAGGTAAACACCATACCAACACTTGCACATCACCTCTACCAGAAAAATGTACGGCATGCCACTCAGAGGAACACCAAGCATGTTCCCCCAAGTGTCCAAAAAGACCAGTTAAACCTATAGAAGGAATTCCAAATGCACGAATAAAATCCACGAACAAAAAATCCCACGAAATTGACAATAAAATCACTAACAACAACAAGATACACACTCCTATGACACTCCACGATCATATTATAGAAACTTACACCAACAAACTCAATAAACCTAAATACACCAACAGACAGGAATTAATTATTCTGTTAAAAAAAACGATTCATTAATCTATATAACATAGACACAACAGTTGTATTCAGTGGAAACCGTATGTACATATTAATGTTCGATCTAGACAAACCAAACACAACGTCACCAACAGAAGGCCTAGTAGTTCATTATAATGGGGAGTAATATTTAAGTACTTTATTCCAACATAAATAGTTTTTCCCCAAAAAAGCATCTTGTTAGCCACTACATACAAAACAACAATGTCGATTGTCTTATGTGTGTCGAAACAAAAAATAACGAATACGTTAATGCCTATCGAGACTGGATCATAATTCAACAAAAAGGAAATATATTTAACATCAATATTAGAGGGGGCTGCTTAGCACAGTCGAAAAAGAATCTCCAAATGGGCAAAGAAAACCCCCAAGGATTAATAATTCTAACAATAGCTGCCTGCACTTTACAATCCCGTATATCAAATCCAAGCTTCACATATTTTTAGTTTATATTGATAATGGATCAATAATAGAAGAAACAATTTTCACTAAGGCCTCCCTATACGAATACTGCATTATTATTGGAGATTTTAATCCAAATACTACTAGAAAGAAAAATCAACTTAGAAACTTTTTAAACAGCTCCAATTTTATAAGGATTCATACATCTCCCACGTTTCTTATGCCAAATAATCCAAGTTCAACCCATTTATGTGTACAAAAAATATTCAAAATAATATCACCAAAATAGAATTAATCCCGGACCTTGGTAGTGACCATTTAGCCATACAATTTAAATTTAATCTACAAGCAAACCCTATTAGTCTACCACCCGAAACTTATCTAGACTTATCTAAATGTAATACCGAAATCGTTAATGAGAAAATGATACAATTTATAGAAGGCAGACAAGAGCCAATTACTCCATTATATATCACTAAGTTCAACGAAACACTTAAAAATTCAATATTAGAAAATGCACCAACAAAAGTTAAAACATTCTTTAATTATAAACTACCTCCGTTTATCTTAAACCTTATAAAACAAAAAAGAAGATTATATATATTATGACGTCAAATATACAAGCTAACAACATAATCGGAAAGCGTTCGACTCCGTCTGGCACAAGGGGTTGTTATTTAAATTACATTACGCAAATTGCCCCAACTATGTTCTTTGGTTTCTTAAAAATTTCTTGGGAGGGTAGGAAAACAAAAATCAAAATAAACACATCATTTTCCAGGCCATATGAAAACGAACAAGGCATTCCACAAGGATCTCCACTATCACCAATATTATTTAATATCTACTGTTATGACATACCGAATAACCACCAACATACACACAGTGTAAAGTCTTACTTACTTCAGTTTGCAGATGATATAGCCTGGATAGCCCATGGAAAAACTATCGAAAAAACAATAAACGTCCTGCAAATTTCAACAACTGAAACCACACAGTGGTGTGATAAGTGGAGATTAAAAATAAATACCAACAAATCACAACTAATGATATTTAACCACAACATCTCAAATACTTCCGCAACTATACAAATAAATAACCATAGAGTGGCACCAACAGCGTCAGTAAAGTACCTAGGAATTAAGTTAGATCAAAAATTAAACTTCAACAGCTATACCAAAGAAATGAAAAAAAAAATGATAACTAGAGCGAAACACTTTAGATCTCTAACTTATAAGAATCAAGGCATCAACATTTCTACAGCAAGTAAAATTTATACAATGATATGTCGACCCATCATTGAATATGGATTCATTCTGTTCAACACCTGCAGAAGACCAGCATTGAATAATATAGAAGTGGCAGAGAGAAACAGTCTACGTAAAATAACGAAATTTCGTTACACAAATAACCCTCTCCATAATATATCCAATAATTCACTATATGAAAAAACTGGTATCCAACCTATATTGACTCGCTTCAAAGATCTCACCAAAAGATATTCACAATCGGACAACCTCCTTACCCTCATTCAACCTTTTCTAACTACGAGAAGATACTATCCGAAGAAGAAGAAATCCTGTAAGGACACTGTTGGAGGCAATTACAGAGGACAATAATGAAGAATAATAATGGTCCAATGATATACATAATTGTTAGGCTTTTTTTTTTTGTAACCTGTTAAATTCACTGAAACTGTTATGTAATCCTAAAAATAATTATGTTATAAAAAAATATGTGTATTTGTAAGACAGGCTGACAGACTTCGGTCGCTGGCCTTTTGGAATATTTTATCCAATAAATATTATTATCTCTCTCTCTCTCTCTAATTTCAAAGAGTTCCGACAGAGTTGGACGTCTGTATTGGTCTGTGACGAGATATGCCCTCACTGGTTTTTGTAGAAAATTTTATTGTCCGACTTTTTTCTATAATTTTCTTTCATATTTCATACCGTCTATAATGCGTTTCTATTTAAAGCTTAATTGATCTGGCTGCCCCCTTTTCCTCCAGTATTAGACGCAGGCTGGTAATAAAATAACATACTCCCATTGCTCTATTTGGTTTGCTATCATTGTTTTTGCATGATGATACTGCACAGGAATGGACCCTTACAAAATCAACTAGGTATTTAATTGTAATCATAAACAAATTCAAAATAATGGCAATGCAAAATGTGAACAACTGCTCTGAAAACTAAATGGTGTTGTAATATATCAGTAACACCACGGACTGAAACTGCAGTAGGGGAAATACTTATCTTACTCTTCGTAGTATCATGTGAGAATACTAGATTTCTACATTTTTATTTATTTTCCTTTTGAGGAAAATGTAGGAATTCTACAAAAACCTACACCTCCCTGAATATATCACACAATAATTAAGTAAACTAACCCAAATTGCTCTAAATTTCACTTGTTATTACAATGCAAGCAATAAATCTATTATTTGACTAAAATGGTTTCCTTACCGTCAACATCCATTTCCTCCAAAGACTGGGCATGGCCTATTAACAGAGTAAGGTAACAGATTAACAGATGAATTTTTGGAAAATATCTATACTCAGTTTATAATGAACTGCAATTTAACAACTTCAAAAGTTACAGAACAATATTATATATTTTTTTGTATGTCTAAATATCGTTGATTTAAAGAATTTTTTGTAAAATTAAATGTATTTATTGGAATAAACTATATATACATTTACTAAACTTTTAGAAAAGATCTGTAGCAACTCTCAGCTCGTTATAAATCAATATAGATATTTTGCAAAATTGGAATAAATGCATCTGGAGGGGAAAAAATGAAAAATGCACAAAAAAATTTCATCAAAATGCATGAAATTTGAAAGTAGGGTTTTTAAGAAATTGACTGACTGACATTGGCCATAAAAATATTTAGTCACGATTTTTTAAAAGCCCCTGTTTATTAAATAAATAAAAAAGTTTAGGGATTTATGTCGTAATTGCTAAGTTTTATCAATGATGACTTAGGACACAAACACCAAGGAAGGACAATGCGGGATAAGTGTTAGCAGGGTAACTCAATTTTTTTAGCATGATCGAAAACAATTGACTGTACTGCTTCACAGCATCACAAATAGTTTACGTTTGCCAGAATTTATCTGGACAAATTATCCGACTATCTTCTGGAAACTTATTTAGGATCACCGATGTTACAAGACCAGTTTCTTTCAATATTTTAGCCTTCAGTAATGTCCACCGAGTGCAAATAAAGTTATAAATATAGATGTAAAATTAATTAATTATGGTAGTCTTCTGACACTAACCTCTTATATGCAGAATTTCTTTAGTCGAAATTAATAGGTACATCCTAGTACTAGAATAAAAAAAATGGAATAAATGTTTAATTCTCCTACTCTGATGTTTTTTAATACTATACTTTAATAATATAATGAAGTGCCAATTTAAAAAAGATTTATAGAACGATTATTAAAATAATAGTCCATTGGACATATACTACTTAGAACGCCAAAGCTATGTCTTGCAGCAAATCAGAAATTTTTCCGTTCTCTTATTTTCGATCATGCTGTTTCGTATGAGTTGTTTACTCGCCTGCATGTTGCATTAATTCCGAAGGAGTATATCTATTTAAAATAGCTAAAATGCAACCAACCACAAAGACTGTCCAGATACCTAAAAATAAATAATCATCAACTTCTGATATTGTACGTGAAATATGATACTAATTCCACCTTACTTACCACAATCTATTATGTGTATATTTATACCAAATATTACAATCTTTCGCATATGATAAAATGTTTTATGCAAGGCTCAATAAATCCCTTATACTTCTTTACTCACTATCGCATGCAATTGATCACTAAGTTTAAAGGTGTACACCATGATGTCTATTTATAGACTAGGAGGCAGCTATCACAATTTGCTGATGATTTGCAATACATGCACAGTATATGAAACCTCAAGTTTAAAGACCAGGGAACACGATAATGCAAACACCATACCACGACGCTGGGGCGTTTGCAAGTTATAACACTTTGAACATGGATACATATACGTTTTTTAACAATTTGCAACAGTAAATTTTTTACATATTTTGAAAGATTATGACAAATAAAGCGGGCGGAGTGATCTCGCCATACCAATTCAGCGGATCTGATGGTCCGCCATACTCGATAGAACATGTAATTTTTATAATTTCATTTTAACAATTTGCAACACTGTGAAACTCATATGATCGTTTACTTATTCTCAATAATTGATGAAAACAACAACGCCATACCCGATTGAACATGTTATCAATTTTTAAGATTTGCAACAGTATGGCATTCAAGACTTGCACTTATTGCATCATACGTTACTAATAAAAAATAGTGCCATACTGATTCAAAGGGGTAAAGGCACCGCCATACTGCAAAAACCACTTTTTACTTTCCCATATACGTAGTATATAAGTATGGTGATTGTGTAAAAATTCGAGTTTGAGTTTTTGATGGATTTACAGGTTTTCAAGTCCCCTGGACCCTAAAAAGTGGTTTTTAAAAAATGTCTGTCTGTCATCGCACCTAGAGCCCAAACTACTGGATCAATTTTGTTCGAATCTTACGTGCATTCAAGTCGGCCACACCTCGCAAAATCGATCCTAGCTCAAATGTGGGGGAGTAAACCCCTAAACACATGGAAAAAAAATAGAAAATAATTTTTTTCTCTAAAATGGCTCTAATGATTTTGATTAAATTTGACACATAAATACTCTCTTAGTACCAGCATAAGATGGCATAACTAGTTACTCCGAGAAAATTCAGGGAGGGGTGGTTTTCAATTTCATAATGTAAAAAGAAAGTAAAAAAAAAATGCGCCTATCCCAGTTTCGAACACACAATCTCAGTATTACAAGGCAAAACGCTTAACACTGCGCCAACAGACTTTAAAGCCTCGATTGGTAAAGTGATAGATGACCCATTCCAACAAGGTAAATAAATTTTGGGAACGAATTTGGAAAGACGGTTCTTAGGTGCATCAGAAATGCCTTGTTGAACTTTTGTTGGCTATTGAACAACTTCTAAAAAAGAAAAAAAGATGGCGGAATGGTAATTCAAGCGTGTTTTCAAATGTTTACCTTTCGTTAAAAAATTAACTATTTGAGACATCGGGCTCATTTTTTAGACTTATATACTAGCACGATGAGCACCTCTATCTATACAACGGTGTAGTATATTAGGCGATGCGACAAGACCCGTACGAATGGCTTCGTAAGTATTTAGTTGTGTGTAATGCAATAGATGGCAGGACAAATAAAATCTCGTCCTTACTTATGCATAGTAATATTAGAAATACAGTTTACATACATACAATAGTTAATGCTCTGTAGATTTGTTTTATTTATATTTAAAGAGCCTTTTAGTTCGTTCTTTTTGTCTTAGTTTTGTCGTTTAGTTGTGTATATATGCAACACTATATGCATCAAAGGAAATCCGTCTATCAATGCCATGATCTATGCATAGGTAATTGCAGAGGTATATTCTGGGCACCATCTACTGAATTAAATAGAAACCAAGCACTTATGAAGCCGTCGATTAACATGGCAAATGTCATGTGTCGGACCACCTAATATACTACACCGTGATCTATTTTTTTTAAATAAATCCTAAAGTCTTAGCAACAAAGTTTATGTATTGAAAATTTCGACCTGTGGGCAACTATATTAAATGTTTAAAATTTTTATATACTATATGTGAATGAAATATCGTCCAAAGATCGAAAAAGTTAAAAAAAAATCAAGTCGATATCTTATACCGTCTTCGAATTTCAGATTTTTAAAGTGAAGCACCATTACTCGGCTCGATACGATACATTTTAGGTATAGGTACGAACACACAAGTTTATGTCAGGTGTAAGTACAAACGCTTTGCTGTTGGTGTTTTAAGTGTTTACTATATTGATATTTATCACTGCTCACTTGAATATAATTAAATAATAATGAATGTGTTATAAATATGTTGTTCTAAACTATGATATTTATTATACGTAGTTATATCTAAACATACAAATACAGTGCAAAATACTAAAGAAATTGTGAAGATTGAATGTAATAAATACATTTCGAAATGACTGAAACTATAGACTTAAAAAAGTGCATCATATGTCAATATGCATCTTCCGAAGTGTTAAGTAGATTAAGCGAGCGGGGGTGTGAAATATTAAATGCTATTTTTATTCGAAAAGACAAAGTTGACAGACAGACTGTTTAAATACATTATTGATGACAATTTTATTGCTAAAAAATCACTGTATTATCAGAAATGTTGGTCCCAACACACACATAAAAAGCTCTTGCAGTATTTAATGTGCAAACCTGTGACAAAGATGAACCTGTAGGTGAACGAAAATCTAATTGCAGTAATTGTCAATCAGTGGATTTTAAAGAAGTGTGTTTTCTATACCTTAAAGTTAAAGATAAAAAGGAAACTATAATGTGTGTTTCATTTCCACAGAAGAAAATTCAGGGTATTGGAGATTGTCCCATAGATATGATAGCCGCTGACTTCAGGTATCATACTTCATGCTTAAATTGCATTTAATCAGTTGATAAATGAAATTGAGGACGATTGTAAGGTCATCCGAATATATATATTTTGTTTCTGGAATTCGTAATCGATTCAGAAGTATTTTAGCTTCAGTTGATACTGAAGATGTTGCAGAAAAGTATACAACACATAATTTAAAAAAAATTAAATGATTAACTAATTTTTTTGGTACTGACATTCAATTTTTCTCCAATGCCAAAAAATTTTTAAAGTCCCTTGGTTCTCGTACACACACTAAATCCTAATTTAAGTTTTTACTCCCTGTAATAATAGGGTAAGGGTCGCAATGGGTGTGGTAGAGGGGGTAGCTAACGCCAAAAAATTTTTTTGAGACGTTTCGTTCTTGTTTACACACTAAATTAAATTTTTTTTAATCACTTTCATAATAGTGTGGGGGTGGTATTGGGGGTGATAGTGGGGGGTGGCTGATACAAAAAAAAATTTTGAGAAAATTGCAATTTTATTTATCCTTATTTACCCCCGAACCCATCAACGGAATTAGATCCAAATATAATCTAAATATTGTCTGAAAGTTATTTGTGGCATTCTACGAATATTCTTTCCTATTATTTGGATTTTCTACCACATGTATTCTTATCCTCTTCAAAACAAATCACCGAATCTACAAAATAATGGAATTATTGGGAAAAAGCCTCTGCGTCTGTGACGTTTATGCCAAAGGAAAAGTCCCAGGTTATGTTTTGCAAATAATATAAATCGGAATAAACACAGAAATAATATATTTTGCTGACGTTTCTGAAAGTAATCTCTTTCCGTTTTCAAAGCTTTTTTTGGAAGAACTCTTATTTTGCTGTGTATGTCAAATACATAGCTTTAAGATTCTGTTTATGTTAGTTCCATAGATACTTACTACTTACACAGAACATAGAACTGATTATATTTTCTTTTAGATAATTTTGAGTTTGTTAAATGTTAATGTTAAAAGAAGAACTTAACAAACTCAAAATTATCTAAAAGAAGATATCATTAGTTTTATGTTCTGTGTAAGTAGTAAGTATCTATGGAAATAACATAAACAGAATCTTAAAGCTGTGTATTTGACATGCACAGCAAAATAAGAGTTCTTCCAAAAAAAATCTTGAAAACGGAAAGAGACTTCTTTCCGAAACGTCAGCAAAATACATTATTTCTGTGTTTATTCCGATTTATATTGTTTGCAAAACATAACCTCTGACTTTTCCTTTGACGTAAACGTCACGGGCACAGAGGCTTTTTTCCAATAATTCTATTATTTTGTAGATTCGGTGATTTGTTTTTGAAGAGGATAATAATACATATGTGGTAGAAAACCCAAATAATAGGAAAGAATATTCGTAGAATGCCACAAATAACTTTCAGACAATAATTATATAATGTATATCTGCATGACATTATAGTTTTTAATTATTTGTTGTTATTTGCATTGCATTTGCATTTGTTGTTGTTTGTGTACAAAATTATTTTGCAAACAGGTTAAAAGTATATCGGAGAATTTTTTTTTTGGAATATGAATCAGGCCATTATTATCCTCTTATTTAAGACTTTAAAAAGTACTTACAAAGAAATTCATTGTGTTGCAAATAGTTTCGAATCGTAAAAATCGGTAACATGTTCAATCGGATATGGCGGCGGCAAGGACCCACAGAATCGGTATGGTGTTGTGATTCTCATCAATTATTAAGGATAAATAAGTGATCATATGAGTTTCACAGTGTTGCAAATCGTTAAAATAAAATTATAAACATTACATGTTCGGCCGTATGGCAGAACATCAGACCTGCAGAATCGGTATAGCGATATCACTCCGCCCACTTTATTTGTTATAAAATTTAAATATGTAAGCATTTTACTGTTGGAAATAGTTAAAAACATATATATCCGACATATTCAAAATGTTATAACTTGCAAATGCCCCAGCGGTGTGGTATGGCGTTTGCACTATTGTGTTCCCTGGTCTTTAAATTTGAGGTTTCATGTGCACGTTTTGCGAATCATCTGCAAATTTTGGTAGCTGCCTCCTAGTCTATTATTTATATGTGGTATTCTTTTAGTACCCAAATTAGCAAAGACAAACCTCTAATTTTGAACGCTGTGGCACAAATACTCTGTTATATTAAAATGACTTAAAAATCCAACAATCTAATTCAAATAATTATTACACTCTCACTGAAAAATTGGAAGATAAGCATTTTGTTGGTCCAATCTGATCCATAGAAGTTATTGTTAAAATTGTTTTAGAGATAGCCTTCTATAAACTGATTTTTTTCATTTTTCTTTACTCAAATTAGGAAAATGAACAGTTGGTAATGATATTACACAAAATTAACATATTACATACCACGTAATTCGCATTCGACCCACAAGTTACCGTCCATACAGTGCCACTGAACTATACCGTCTTGTCCCACCATTCATAGTAAGTACGTGGGTCACTGGCTATTCATTATTTAATTGCATCAATTCATTATACTTATCTGCAAGTGGTCAGCAAGGTAGGAACGGAATTTGTTACATTTCAATATACATTGTTGGTTCACTTTTGTGGCAGTGTTCAGCCAGGATTAGAGAGTTGTTAACTTCACTAACAAAATTAAACGGTTTTTATTCAGGGTTCCCACCAACATTGGAATTTTGAATTTCCTGACTTTCCAGGAACAAAATTTTAATTTTTCAGGATCATAATATGAATATTATCACATTCTATTAAAACCTGTTTATAAATTGATATTAATGTATTTAATAGTCGTCAGATCAACATGAAAAATATAGAAAACTATTATTAAAGTAATTTCTGTCGTTATGTTGTTTATAAGAATTTATTGGAAATGTTGAATAGTTAAAATGCAACGTATATATTTTTTTTAAATACACAGAAATTCATCTAGCTACATTAGCCAGACATGACACAAAACGTAAAATTTAGACTCAAACATTGCCTTGCCTCAACACAAATTATATAGGCATCCGAGAATATTAAACATAAACGTTAATAGATTTTACTATAGTGCGTAAAGAAGTCTTATTTCTGCTTTGACGATTACTGAAAATATTGTTTTGGCTATTTAGCTGATAACTTTCATACAAAATATTTAGTATTGAATGAATATAATACTGTTGATCTATTCAGATCAACCTAGTATAGGAAATAAATGACATCACAAGGACATCATCAATAATACATAAGAAATAATTCTTTATTTATATTTCAATTATTTAATAATTTATTTTTATTAGAAAATATCGTGCTCTATCACATAATTAGGTACTCTCTAAGTAAGGCTAGTGATGCAAATAGTTGTAATAGGGAATAATGTGTTTTATCAGTTATAACATAATAAAATGCTATCTAAGTAACGTTAGAGATTTTGCTATATATACTTTTTGAAATTGACCGGATTCAGAGTGATGTCATTTATTTACTTTGTTACTATACTAGGTTGATCAGAATAGATCAATGGTATTATATTTAATACTAGATATTTCTATGATACTTGTCAGCAGAATACCCAAAATAATACTTTCAATAACTGCATATAAATCTCCATCTGCTATCCAAATAATAATTTTGAATGCAACAAAATAAATCAGATAGTATTCTTTAATGCTTCTATTCTAGCTTCAATTTCTTTAACTTCACTATTTAAAATTACACTAATTTTCTGTTTTTTTAACTGTAGTTCTTAATTTCAGTTTCCAGTTTTCTTTTCCGAGCAATTTTTTTCATTTACAAATTTTGTTGGTTTTTTTTTATCCTCAAGAGCTTTCTTGCATTTGTTATTTGAATGTTTACAGTTAGTCATCATTTTATTATCAATTACAACTTCCGAAGCTCCTCCAGTATAAGATGCACAGTAATCGTTATGCGATTATTGATTTTTCTGGCAGGTTCTCCAGTTTAACTTTTTTATTAATTAAAAAACCACTCTCAATAAAAGCACTTCCTTGAGAAAATATAAAATTAATTGTATCACACTGTAAAGATCTTTGAATTTTGTTTCGCTCTTTAAAAATTCCGATCTGACAAACTCTTTAAATTGATGGATTTTACTGAAATTTCTTGGATTCCCTAACTTTTCCAGGTTTCCAAATTTTCCAGGTTGGTGGGAACCCTGTTATTGTTTTGTTACCGTTTAAAGCCGTACTAAAACATGAGATGTCTGCGGATCAGGTGGTACTGTAGGAACAAATACTCAGGGGTCAATTGCCAATCACACAGCGTAGAGACAAACAATTTGCAAAATTTTGGTGACAATTAATGTGTTAAAAGTAAAATATATGCCAAAATCTGAGTCCGGCAAACATGAATCGGTAGTGTACACCTTAAAGCTAAAGTGATTATATATCATATATGTAATAAAAAACTCAACTTACCGACATCGGGAATTTGACTATCAGAAGAAGTACAGAGAGATGACGAATCTAATTACAAATAAATAAACAAAATTACTATTTGATCGTTTTAAACTTCACCACTTTACTGAAACCTGTATAAGAATAAACAATACAAATTTTAACGCAAATAGATTTTACACGGCACATCTAGTTTGTAACTTAAAATAATTATCCGGGATATTCCGAGCTTCACGTCGAGAAAAAAACCATGGTAATGCCAACTTGACAGTCAAATTAGCATTAGTAACATTTATCTCTGTACTCAGTACCACCCCTGTAACTCATCAAGGGGTAATTTTTGGACCGATTCTTTTTAAGAAATTTGCCGCCAAATTATATGATGCAAAAATAAAATAAATAATACATTTTTTCTATACTTAGCACTACCAACCGATAAATCATCAAGGGGTGGTTTTTTGTACTGATTCTTTTTTAGAAATTTGTCGTAAGGCGCCTACGAATTTGTCGTGTCAGAAAACAGTTTGTTGTGAATTTCTATTATGCAGAAATAGGAGAATTAATAAATTTTTCTCTGTACTTAGCACTACCACCCCCGTAAATCATCACGGGGTGTTTTTCCACATATTATTTGCTCACGACAAATTATTTTGATACTCGGAGCCCTTTTTTCCACCATTTTAGCCTGTTTCAGAATGTGGTAATGCTAACTTGACTATCGAGTTGGCATTACCATGGGTTTTTTTTAAATAAGGCCCGACAAATTTTTTCTATTCACGAAAAAAAATGGGACAATTAATCCATGTATTGGTATTACAAAATTTCGATATGGTAATGCTAACTTGACTGACGCAGGCAATTTGCTAACTTTCTTAGCAGTTTTTTACTTATATAAATGCATTTTTTAAGCGTTACAGAAAGGCCATGAGATCCTCGCAGCTGACAAGATATAAATAAGGCACATCTCTTTCACAGACTGGTATGGTATCGTTCAACACTTTACTGCAAATAAAAAATGCAACAAAAGCTTTATGACCTCGTTATACAGCTACTCTCTGTGCTATGCCACCAGTAAATTGAATCACTTACCTTTATACGTAAAGTTTGCGTTGCATTTTTTATTTGCAGTTGAAGCGTTGATAGTTCTTATAATGCCAGCTTCATGTGAAGCACCTAAACTGATATTTGGGAGAAATTTTTTATACTTTCCCAATTTTGCAAAGATTTGCTAGCTTCTCAGTTGGCGATATCATACTGTTGCATCAATTGCCGTTTATATAGTTCAAATCATGAATGTTGCCTGTTACATCATCATTCTCTAATTTCTGAAATGAATCAACTCACGGTCACACAGAATGGCACGCATGCGCATATCAAAGTTTGCAAAACACAAATATTTTGTAATGAAGATATATGGACAATAATAGTATGCAATACAATGAAGTTTAAGATCCGTTGCCGCATATAATTTTACAATTCATCTCATGGATTCCTTGCAAAGGTAAAAGGGAACATCCGTTACGTTTTCCCTGATTAAAATAGTCATTTAATTTCACCATCATGTCTTTGGTTACTGCATTTAGACTTTTATACACTGCACGCTACTGAATTGACAGTGAACTGACAGGATGCTGAACGTTGATTGCGGCTATGACTAACACTTGTAATAGTCATTTATAAAACGCATCATTACGCTCGGAACTTCTGTCGTAGCCTTAACAGACGTGACTTTCTGTTATTCACATCCTATACTCTTTTGTATTTGCATGCCGTTGATAAGTACATAAATTCATGACGTGAAACACAACATTCGTGATTTCAACTATACCAGAATTTTGCAAAAATTATTTATTGCGCTTTCATTAAATTAAGAAACAAGGCATATGAATAAGATAACTCGGCAGTTACATTACAATAGAAGAATCTGGGAAAACCCCACTTATTGTACAATGATTTGTAAATTTTATAACGGCTACAAGCTTACCAGCTCTATTCAACGTATCTATGTGAGATACCAGTATCGGCTGGCTAACAATGCTCTCTAATGATGTACCATCGGGAGCATTAGATGGTCCAGGCCTGGGCGAATCTGTAAAAAAATAACTAATGGCATGATCGTTTTCAAAATTAACAGTTTTGTGTATTTATATTACTAGATGTATTGGTTCTTCAAAATGATAAATTTTTAATTCTTATGAGAACTATACGTAAATTACAATAGCATCACTTAATCCCACCTACTGTGCCATTCCAAGTCTATCGAGCAATAAGACATCCTATGTTGAGCAAATTATAAGGGACCTCAATAATGGTCGCGTTCATCATGTGGTAGCGCTGACTGAGCGATCACATATCATTATGTCATTTGATCACAAGAAGCCAATGAGGACAGTGCAAGAAGCGTAGTTTAAGCATGTCATCAGTGAGCGCTACCTGATCGCTCACTGTGATGAACGCAACCATTCAGAAGGATACTGAGCCCCCGAATTTGCCACTAAACCCACATGAGTGATTAAAATAACCTAATAAGGCATTTTTTTTTCATATTTATCAAAATAAAAGTAAAAGTACTTACCCCTACTTGGACGGCCACTGCGGCTAAGTCTTTTCTGCATCGGGTGGGGAACAAGTACTGGATCATCAGCAATTTCTGTGATCTGTTCACCGGGTTTACAGATATCCTGAAGGATGACTTGAGCCTCCCGAGTAACTCCAAACAATTCGAGTGTTTCTGCAACATCCCGGGCTACTTCAACAGTTTGAGCAGCTTCTTCGATAGATTGAGTAACTTGAACAGCTTGAACCCCTATCTCTTCAGCATTGGGAGTTGAGGGCTCTCCAGCTTCATTACCCATTTTGGGTCTTTTCGGCTCGGTGGGTTCGAAATATTTATCTATGGTTTGTTGTCTTGGGCTGGATCGTTTCGACATGTTTAACAAACAGCAATTTACTGCAATACAATCTACAAATAGAAGAAAAATGACGGTTTCCAACTTTCCCGGTTTTTTTACAGGCTTGCAACACTCGAGATGTATTGTATTTACTTCTATTTCTTGGTGGTTAATTTGATGTTCATTGAAAATCCAAATAAATATTACTATAACTTTTAAAGTGTTTTAGATTATAACAAAATACCTATTCAAAATTCTGCAAATAACTCACCACACAAACAACTGACAACTGAATTAATAACAAATGACAAGACAACACAAATACAAATCAGCTCAGACCATAGATAAGAGATTTAAGATGACTAATTCGGACTAATCAGAGACGACAAATCATCGACAAATGAACAAATGCAAACCAATCAAACCACAGATAAAATGCAAACAAACCGCAAATGAAGTGGAAAGGAATGAATTTTTTCACGACCATACGCGATATCTATCTTCTTATTTCTAAGTTATTGTTTTGGCGCCGTAATTATTAGTCTTTATACTCGATAAATATAAGTTAAAGCAGCTTACACTAATGTATTTAAGCGCCTTGAAA
Source organism: Leptura quadrifasciata (assembly GCA_963675555.1). Taxonomy (NCBI): domain Eukaryota; kingdom Metazoa; phylum Arthropoda; class Insecta; order Coleoptera; family Cerambycidae; genus Leptura; species Leptura quadrifasciata. Next base: position 52,182,864 of record OY776682.1, on the reverse strand, counting down.
CGTGACGTCACAAAACCAAGGATTATAATAATTCTTGAAACAAATCTACGTGACCAGTGCGACCACCGCATAACTACCACAAACCTAAAACCAAAATATATTAGGATTTCTGACCAATCATGGACCGTAACGCTTCGGTCCATTTAAGGTGGTTAACCGAACGTTCCTTATCCGCAGCGAAATAAGGTGACACGCAATTAGAATAAGGTGAACGCTATCTATGCACATGCACAATTTATCTCTTTCCTTCTACGTTAGCGGTAATGTAGGTATAGCGTTAGTTGGCAAAAACTCTTTATTAGTAGAGTTTTTGCAGTATTGGTTCTAATAAGTATATGGACACGATACTACTTCTACGAGTAGATTTCTGGGCACAATAAAACGCACCTTAAATATGAAAGCATTTGGCAGTCTTGTAAAAGAAAAAATCCCCAAAAATTTTTAAATGTCTCACTATAAATTATAAAAATATTTGTTTAAGGTCTTCCTACTCAGTTGGTGACCTTTTTTTTAAATGGATGATAATTAACTCAATTAGTGCTCTGTACATATGCTATTTCCGGTCTTAAATTTGATTTCTCTTGAATCCCTTAGCAATGAATTTTGAAAAACTTATATGTTATCCCGTTCTTCAATATTAAGCACAAGCAAGATCTGAGACGATTCGTTAAGCTGTGGAAGTTTTAAAATGCCCATATATACTTCAAACTTCAGACGCTTCGCTTATTATCACTGGTCAATCTTGAAGTATCGTTTGGAGCAGGCTTAAAAAAATGAATAAATAGTAAATTAGTTTATCCAAAGATTTGATCTACACATCAGTTAGAAGAAAGATTGCTTTTTAAATTAGGTAGTAAATACTAAGAAAATGTAGAACTATATAAGCACTTTTATTTTGTAATTATTGTGTTTTATGTAGAGAATTATTTCTTACAGTATTGGGGTCCGTAGCTCGGCAATTAGAGCATCTATATAGGATGTACTTAGTGAACTGGTTTTGAGCCCCATTCACTGTGAAATAATTTTTTATTGCCAAGAAGTGGATCAGATTCCATTATGAAGACTAATTGTCTGGGATATTTAAGTTAGTAAGGTTTAGACAGAAATAAAGTAAATATACCTAATCACAAAAGAGCTCTTTCTCCTACCAAACAGCTTATATATAGGTTTTCTTAACCACCTCTCAAGTTACCGAAGTAACCTGGTGGAAGATCCCAAGGATCTTGTGCTAGATAAAGAGAGACGAGGCTCTACAGTTTAATGTGGACTCCGAACCACTCTTGGGGCAATCTATATTGAATATTGTTTCGCCTTGCTGGAATTGAACCCACTTCGTTAGGCAACTCAGTTTACTAGCCAGACGCTTTAGCACAGTGAGCTACCGCATATTACTTATTCGCTCATCTAGTACTAGAAGTTTTAAAGATAAAATAAAAAGGTTTATATTAGATTTAGCAATAGATTTGGAATTATTACTTTTATTTGTGACTAAAATGTGCAATATGTGTGTTTTGATGTATATTTACATTTGTCTTCAGTTTAATTATGCAACTTTTTAAATTATTGCCATTTATCTGTTTTTTTTACACTTAATATACACTTAATTATAATATTGAATATACTTTATTGAATAGGAAATCCTAATGTACAAATTCATTTAAGTAAATACAAATAGTTTGTACATAAATCCACACACTTACATATATTTGAACTAATATGCACATGTATACACATATTATACTCACACACACATATGTATAAATAAAAATAATACTCTTAATAATTAAGTAATCGACTTGATATATTTTACAATTTTACGCTTAAATTCTGGTAGTGAACTAGATTCCTTTACATGATCAGGTAACTTATTGTACTGATCGAGACCTTTATGTAGCAAAATTTTCATAGTTTGACTTAGATTTTGCCTTGGTATATAGAATTTGTTGTTGTTTCTTGTATTATGTTGATGTATTTGGTTGGCAAATGATATAAATTTGTTTAGATATTCAGGTATCAAGTTATTAAAAATTTTAAAAATAAAAACCATGGCCATGTAAAGCAATCTATTTTTTACAGACAACCACTGAAGAGAAGAGAGCATATGTTGGATAGAAGTATATCGGTTGCATTTCAAAATAACTCTCATTCCTCTGTTTTGCAATTTTTGAAGTGCAGTTATTTTGTTTAAATCCAAGGAGTACAATAGACTGGCACAGTAATCGAAATGAGGTTGTATATTGGTGTTGTACACAGTGATTTTTGTCGTGATTGATAATTTCTGAGATATTCTAGAGAAGAAATATAATTTTTTTGCTATTTTTTTCTGTATATATATATATATATATATATATATATATATATATATATATAAAATGTGCATTGAATTGTAAATGATTATCTAATATAAATCCTAAATATTTGACTTCAGTAGCCATATCTATTTTATCGTTATCAATTTTTAAGCTAATTAGGTTAGTGTTTATATTTTTATATTTATACGCTGTAGTAATAATCATTGCTTTGGTTTTGGAAATATTTAATTTTAATTTATTATTTTTGAGTTACTGGGACATTTTTTTAAGTGAATTGTTCATTTTAATTATTGCTATGTCTAAATTGTCATTGCTTACCGACAGCAAAGTATCGTCAACAAATAAATTTATAAAATCACAATCATGAAACTCATTGATGTCATTAATGTAAATAATAAATAATAAAGGACCCAAAACACTTCCCTGAGGTATTCCGTACTTATTAACTACCGGAAATAAATGCAGTTAATTCAATGAATTGTAAGATCCCGCATTTTAAGTGCTTCCTGTGACATACTCTAAACGATAGACATATGCTCCTATGGACTACTCGATAGAAAATTAAATTTTCTACAATTTTGTTTCTATAATTTTCTTCATATTTTGTACCTGTTTTGCAGCGTTTTGGTATAAAGCTAGCTGCCCTCTCCACTGCATCCTTCTCTTCCAATGCTAGATGCAAGCTGGTAATAAAACAACGTATCTTTGCTGTTCAAATTATTCACTTTGCTATTACTTTTGCACAATGACATTGCACAGGGACCTCCCTAAATCAACTAGGTATTTAATTGCAATCTTAAACAAAGTTTCAGGTTAATCAACAACGCTCAAATTTAAATTCATCAACTGATCTAAAAGATGACTCGCTTAAACTCATTAAGAATAAATTTTTACCATACCTCTAATCAAATCTCCGAAATCAAACAAACTTTGGAGATGCAGGTTTCTATGATTAAGACCAATTCTTTCCCTAGTAGAGATTTTTTTAATCACTTGTCAACTTCAACCAATATTGAAAAAATACATTATTGTACAAATTGTGAGAATCGATCTCGATCACTAAATTCCTCTACTAATCGTTCCTCTTATAATCCTTCAAATTCGAAAGTTTGTTATTTTCATCAGATATTTAAAGAGAAAGTACAAAAATGCAAAAATACACATTCAAATTTCACTAGAGAACATATTTCAAATCATTTAGATCAGTCAAAAAACTAATAAACACTAGCATTCCAACAGCGAACTTTAGTGCTCTCCACAGATCTCGTCTTTTTGCCTATGACACTACAAATGAATTACACTTCTTGGTAGATACTGGTGCCGATATATCAGTTGTTCCAAGAAACCATTTTACTGATTTGAGAAAGAGCCCTGATCTTACCTTAACCACAGCTAATGGATCAGAATCTTATAGGTACATATGGTAAAATATTACTGGCAGTTAACTTAGGTTTACGCCATAATTTTCCCCTTTGTTTTCAACACTGCTGATATTTAAATACCAATTTTAGGCGCTGATTTTCTTAAGACTTTTGGATTAATGATAGATTTAAAAAATAAACGTTTAATTGATAACAAAACTTCTTTATCCATTAATTGTATTATTGATCGTACGAATACTCCGCTACTATTCCCAAATTGCTTTCAATAACAGTACACTAATTTATGACTACAATTTCCAAGTTTAACTAGTTCTCCAATTACCAGTCAAACATAGAGTTGAACAATCATATCATAACAGAAGGACAGTTACCATTTTGTTGGTGAGATGTATTGAAGAAATGATGCCACTCTGGAGGACTCGCTTTACCATAACATCGAGTAACGATAGAGTCCAAACAGAGTCGGTAACATTCAGAAGGGGAGTATTTCAGGGAAATTCCCTCAGCCCCCTTCTGTTTTGCATTTCACTACTGTCCGTCTTGCTCCGGAAAAACCGTGGCTACAACTGCAGTGCCCCCAGCGACAGGAGGCATAAGTTCACCCATCTATTTTATATGGATGAGCTTAAACTTCATGCTTTCAGAGAGAGGGATCTCCAACAGTCCAGTGGTACAGGAGTACACGAAGGCTGTCGGTATACAGTTCGGGTTGGACAAATGCACACTGACCCATCTCAAGAGAGGACGATGCGGTGACTACAGAGAGGACGCGCAGCTCGTGGACAGAAGCATCTTACACCATTTAGATGCCGGAGAGTCGTACACTTACTTGGGTGTCGAGCAACGCTCCACCCAAGAAGTGAGTGTAGTGAAAAACGCTCTCCACGGCAAGTATCAGCACCTACTACTACAGATCTGGTCTTCAGAACTGTCGGGGAAGAACAAGGTGTCTGCTACAAATATGCTTGCCGTTCCGATTCTTCTCTACTCTTTTGGAGTAGTGAAATGGACTAAAGAAGAGCTGCGTCAACTCGATGTAGTAACCCGCAAGAAGATGCATCTCAATAGGAGTTTGCATCCTAAATCGTCCGTTCCAGGTTATATCTCCCACGACATTGGGGAGGCCGTGGACTCTTGAGCTTGGAGAGTCTCCATAGCAGGATGGAGCATGTAAAGGCATCACGAGTTCGGATCCCCTCCTCTGCATGGTCCGAGACCATGAAAATGCAGAGGTAGGAGCTTCTCTCTTTAAGACAGCACGAAGAGCAGCCGATGAACTTGGTCTCATCTTTGACGTCGAGCAGGTAAACTTCGACTCTGTCACTGCGTTCAACTAAAAGCCCATATTAGAGCTGCAGAACACAGCATCCTTCTGCAACTCCATAAAGATAAGCCATTGCATGGAGTCTTCTATAAAAATATAGAAGACCTTCGCTTATTCGAAAGGCTGACCTTCGCCTTTTTAAGGTTAGCCGGGCTGAAGTCCGAGACCGAGGGATTCATAATGGCTTGCCAGGATGGTGTATTTAACACCCTCGTCTATCGACGTCGTGTCATGGGTATGGAGGTCCCTGATGTCAGCTGCAGGGCCTGCCGCAGGGCGCCGGAGACTGCAATGCCCTTACTGTCGGCTTGCCCGACATACGCAGTCTCGGCCTATATTCACAGACACGACGCAGCATTACAAGTGCTTTACTATCATCTAAGGCACTCGTATGGGATAGACGAAACACCAGTGCTGCCTTACGCTCTGGGGGATATTGAGTCCATTGTGGGAATGAGAAGTGTCTAATTTATTGGAAAAACTCGTTTCCCACCGTCAGGAAAATACAAGCCAACAAGCCTGACATAGTACTCCTCGACCACCAACTCAAGACAAATTATGTCGTGGAATTCTCAGTCCCCGCTGAGAGCAATTGTCTTGAAAGAGGAGGAATAACGGACAAAATATCGAGATTTGCTCTTCGAACTCTGCAGGCTTTATCCAGGCCATTCTGTTAAAATAGTGGTACTGATAGGAGCCCTCGGTGGAATGAGACAGATGCTGCTTTCGGAACTAAAGATCACACCGGCATGCGTTAGAACATATCTACTCATTAGCATAACAGTTAAAAGTAAGATATGCCTGGGCTCACATAACATGGCACTATTGTGTTTATTTTATGTGACTTTTTGATTATTTTCCAGTATTTTAAGTAATTTTTGAAAGCCGTACATTCTCGCAAAAAATAACATTCTAGGTAACATTCTGATTAAAATTTAAATGTTCCAGAATAGCTCATGAATACATTGTCAGCACTTCGCTCAAAATATTATATATACGCGAAAAAATACAAAGTGGCACCAAAAACTAAATTAACGTTCTCGCACCCAACATTTTTCGAGCTTTATGTGAGCGAATGGCTCGCTCCCTATACGTTTTCAATTTGTATATACGTTCTGGTATCATATATATTGAGAAGACTATTTTGCTCTTTAGATAATCACTGTGTTAAGATATTTAGGATTGCACAAGCGGTCAATTATTGTAAATTTTACATTGGTATATATAAAATTATCGGGCCTTGATAATTCGAGAACGGACTGAAGTAAAGTAAGTTAGATAAACAAAGGAGCTGGTTATTTAGCCTTTAGCACCGCAACCTTTTCATGTCTATTGTGGTGCTCCTAGAATACATTCCTTATAGTACCTCATCCAGCTTTGTCCTTTGTACTAGACTCCACAGCTTTGATAAAGGCCCTTTTGTATAGCTGTCTGCCTTTGGTTTTTCTCCTCCGAGTACTTGGAATCTCAGTTTGCACCCATTCCTTAATGGCTGCTCCTATGCATGGCTTTGCCATGCCACAAAAGGGCTCGGGTCCTATTGGCGCTTCAAGTGCGCCTTCCTTGGCCAGTTGATCAGTCTTTTCGTTTCCCCTGTGCCCAGGTACCCATGCTAAGGTCACTCTTGTTCTGACTTCCCAGCTCTGTAAGGGCCGTCAAGCAGTCCCATACCAATCTTGAGTTGATTTGCATGGAATTGATTGCTTTGCCGCTTGGCTATTAGAGAAAATGGCAATCGACTGGTTAACAGTGCCCTGTCCTATTATCTCTCTTGCGCAACAGTGTATGGGGATCACTTCAGCCTGAAACATCGTTGCGTATTTCCCTAGATTTATCGGGATACTGGCTTTTGACCTTGTCCTGTAAATTCCGGCTCCGACTAATTGTTCTGTCTTGGAGCCGTCAGTGTGCCAGACTGTTTGTGCTGTTATGGGAGGACCGTTTTTGCAGCCATCTCTGTCTGGTATTACAGCCTGAAAGTTCTTGTTGAAGATATACCTTAAGACCATTACATCCGTGGGCATGCCTAGAATAGGATCTGCCTTAATCTCCGAGTATAACTTCTGGTACTCCGTTACGTGTTGCTGGCTAATTGGCGTTTGGCCTTACATTAGCTTGTGCACCACCGACCGAGCTTTGCCTTGTAAGAATATGTGTAATGGTGGCAGGTCCAAGAGCACCTCAAGTGTAGCCGTAGGAACAGTTTTTATGGCCCCCGTGGCGCACAGGCAAGCAAGCCTTTGTACGCCACTTAACAGCCTTATTGTTCCCGACTGCACCGTCTTAGTCCACCATATCACTGATCCATAGGTTATCATCGGTCTCACTACCCTAGTGTATAACTACAGGTTCATTTTGGGATCTGGCCTTCAGCTTTTTCCACATATTTGCCTATACTTTCCCAGGGTGATTGTTGCTTTCTGTGTGACTTTTTGGATGAGGGAATTCCATTATAATTTCTGGTCAAAAATGAAAAGTAAGAATACCTATTATTTTTTATCATATTAATAAATTTAGGGAATGAATGTCTTGAATGAACTTTTTTTTCGTATATTCTCTGATGGATGTTTACAGTATACATTATTTTCACTCGGTGTATGTAATAAATATTTATATATTTTTAATATTAATCAAGAAGTTACTGTATCAAACTAAACTGTTCTTTAATTTTAAAACAAGTCATCAATTAATTAGCTTTATAACCTTTATTACAATCGAAATACTTCGGTTCACCGTGCTTCTTACATTTTTTATGTAAGTCAGTGGACTGGGGATATTTCATGAAATTACTGCATTCACTAGTTGGAACGGAAATTACAGGTAACCTTTATTTATTTTTGTAGTTTAATTTTTTATAAGTCCCACTTGTAGTTGGCTTTGTTACTAAAAAAGGTTTTTTCGCTTCTTTGAAATATATAGGTACTTTAACAGTACACAATTTCCTTCCAACATAACTTTCACAAAAACCAAAGCACTTGAACACCACATGAATATACTACCTGACGCACTTTTCGCTAAGACCGAGTTAAATCACCGAATAGCATCATCGGGAAATAATTAAAACAGAGTTTTAATCATCTCTCGATAATGCTAACGTGGTTAACGAAACGCATGTTGAGTAATATATTCGAGCGGCATACAGGTGTTTGTGGAAACTACGTCAGAGTAGTGTTGCATCAAAAGTTCCAACTCCCTCTAGAGCTACAGGACCAAGGACTTCTGGACTAAGGAATCCAGAATACACAACTTAATAACCGTCATTCATAGATACAAAGCATACATAAACTATCCTGCCAAACAAATACCTCAAATTCTAGAGATATTTTTATGTCGATTCAACGTAAATCACTCTATACAAAATTGTTTCCCAAGGGAGCCACATCCCTCTAAAGATGGCATCTTCTTACAAATTTTTTCTAGAATTTTTTAAAATATCTTCAAAATTCTTTTAAATAAAATTAAGATTTGGTATATTTAATTTAGTAGCCTAAAGATGCAACATCGTTTGCTGTGAACATACAAAATTGCTTCCTAAGGGAACCACATCCCTCTAAAGATGGCATCTTATATAAATTTTTTCTAGAATTTTTTAAAATATCTTCAAAATTCTTCTAAGAAAAAGTAAGACTTGATACATTTACTAGCCTAAAGATGCAACATCTTTGCTGTGGACATGATATTTTAATTGCGATCATACTGCATCTTACTTGAAGCGGCCAACAGATATTTTGAATCATAACTTTTTTACCCTTGAATGTTTGGTATTTCATTTTTTTTAAGTTTGAAAATTCGAGTTTTTTCAATTTTCCTTGAAAATTTATGCCAAATGTTATTTTCACTCAACATGCTTTACCTCTCACTAGCCGTAAGAAATTGAGGTGCCAGAACGCAATTTTAAATCTCAACACCTGCGCAAATGCATGGTGCCACTAAGCACCTTTATACTAAGTGACTGGTGCGCCCTCTGTGGGTTACATGGTTCAACTAAAATCGACTGTCAAGAGAAAAATGGTCCAAATGGCGCCATCTTGAGATTTGATGGGAAGAATATTAAGGTGATTCGATGGTCAAATATGATGTTAAATGTTGCGGCACCTCGAAATGGCGCTAGAATGTAAATATAGGGTTTCCATGTCAACGATAGCTGTAATAATTTCAACCGTGACGCTGGACTACAGCTATCGTTGACATGGAAATCAATGTTCCGGTCCACTTACCATGCAACATCACTAGAACCTGACGATGCATATAAATAGAGGAGCTCAGGCCAACAGAGCTCACTTCGCTTCAGAAGAAGATTACGACAAGATGGTCGAAACGTCAAGTATTCAAAACTATCAACACAGAAGAGAAACCGGAAACCTAACTCTGGATCATCATCAGCTCCGCGAAAGCCTTAGAACCAAAATATAAAACGATTGTTTTACCACACCTAAATTTTTGTGCTTCCATATTATATTTATTAAATAAAACAGAGACAGATGACATACAAAAAAAAAAAACAGAACCAGGCACTACGAATCATTTTAAAATGCAATAGACATACAAGCTAACTACGGACAATCGTTTTATATATTAACAGTTTAAGTCCATGTACTGACGTGTCCTGATCTGCCTAGTAAGTCTACTTCTTTGGCAATTTTGTTCTTAATATATGTAGTGTGGCTAGCAAATGATAAATTCTCATCAATTATATACCTAAATATTTACATTCCGTAACTTGTTCTATTCATTCTAAATAGACGAAAGCGAATGACATTCCGGAAAGCATCTCATTCATGAAAATTCGAATAAACCAAAAGGTGTGGTTATAGCTATTTTAAAAACGTCACTTTCAGCAATGGATATTTGATGATATGCCCGGATCAAATCAATCTTGGAAAGATAGTACAACCATACAATTGGGAATTAAAATCGTGAATGTGAGGTAAGGGATACTTGTCAGGAACTGTAACCATATTCAACTGTCGATAATCTCCGCAAGGACGCCAGTCATTGGGCTCTTTTTTAGCTATCATATGAAGAGGCGAAGAGACGGAAGAAGATGAAGGTTTACATATGCCTAATTCTAACATATGGTAATTCCTTTTGAGCTAATTTGAACATTGTCAAGTGTACGTGGGCGGGAGAATGGTAAATGACCTTCTGTAATAATATGATGGCTCACTGTTTCTGACACATATCCACAAAACCTGCAGTTCTTGGCTATGTAGGTGTATTCTTTAGTTGTACTCCCAGTCCTTTGCCCTCAACTCGGTCTGTTAAATGGCGTGCAATACATCTTAGTGCTGGATCAAGCCCAAGATATTTTGTAGCTAATCTGTTTGACGAGTTCGTCGCCTTTATTTCTTACTATGCCCACCCAATGTGTCCTTGCACTCATATCAGATAATTATACAATTTGTTACTACAGACCAAAAAATAGTCCACTGTAGCGTTTCATTTTTTTTTCTCCACAATTCCCCTTTACAAATGAAACCACAAAGTACGTTATTTGAACAATTTTTTAAAAAATATTTTTTGAACAATTTTGACAGAGTAAACCATAACACTTTAATGGTCAAACTTGAATGCTATGGTACTAGTGGCCCACTTCTTGACTGGTTAAATGACTACATTACCGATGGAAAACACATTGTTAATATTAAAAATATCACATTTAGAATCATTGCTTTTTAATTTAATTATCAACGACATTAAAAACTATTTTCAAGAATTGGGTCTGTAAATGATGCTCTACGTATGCAAGCTGACTTAGATATACTGGATAACTGATGTTTGACCAATGTCATGATGTTAAATATTGATAAATGCCAGACAATGAGATTCTGCTGGAATAGAGCTCCTATTATTTTTAATTGTCAGATTAATGGCCATTCTCTCAATGTTGTACAAGAAATGAAAGAATTAGGTGTTCTACTTGATCCAACACTTAGTTTTGGGCCTCACATATCTGCTGTAACTAACAGCATTAAAATTGCTAGGATTTGTAAAACGTACGACAGCTGATTTTTCCAATGTACATACTCTCAAATTCTTAATTGTTCACTTGCGAGACCACACGTAGAGTATCGTTCCTCGGTCTGGTCTCCCCACAATATTATATTTATGTTCAAAAAATCGAGTCAGTCCAGCATAAATTTTTAAGACACGTAGCCTGCAAACTAAACATTTATTTCAATGTTTATTCTGATCTCGAATTATCTTTAAATTTATGCCCCCTTGCTGTACGCCGTCAACACGAAGACTTACTTGACTTTACTTTTTAATGCGGTTAACTCTATATGTAACTGTAATGAGCTATTATCTCGGATATGCTTATACATTCCTCCTCGTAATACGAGACAAAGTACTACTTTTTTTGTGCCCTTCTTTAGAACAAATTATGTATTTAATTCCTACTTACCTCCCACGCTTCGTCTTGCAAACCAGTTGGTATCTGTAGATTTTTTTAGTACTACAAATGTTTACTTTATTTGTTACTTGCCATTTTATTTTTTGTTATGCACTGTACAAAGTCCTATTTATTAGTATACTCTGTTAGTCTATCTTTGTCATGTGTCACTTTTTCTTTTATTAAACTTAGTTATTGTTACTCTGTATCAATTGGGTTCGCCAGTAATGTAAATAAATAAAATAAATAATTTTTTTTTTATTTTTTTTTACATTTTATTAATTTTCAAATTTTTTTTACATTTTTTACATTCTTTACATTTTCTAAATTTTCAATTTTTTTTTACATTTTTAAAATTTTTTAATTTTTTTTTGTTTCAAACAACACTTTGTAATAACGATACAGTTATCAACAAACCAATTGATTTTGTTGAGATTGCAAAGATTGCAGATTTAAATCAGCTATTTAATCATTTTTAATGTTAATAAAATATCAATTGATTTGTATCAACAACAAACACAAATTATCAAACTAACACGTGTATTCGATTAGTTCAATAAATGTGTTGATATAAAAAAACTACAACTATATTCAACAAAACAATTAGACTAATAATACTAATGACTCGTATGTAGGGATCGATAAAATCCGTAGTAACAATACATATCGGAATAATAGAACAAACAAATAATGTAACAAGTGAACATTTAAACTATAATACTAATATTGGAATTTACATTCCGCTGGTAGTTTAGTCCAACGACTTGTTTTCTGTATCCACCGATGAGGAGGACTCAACTGTCACTACACTCGAATCTGTTAAAATGAAAATAGGGTTATTTTCTTCACATGTCGTTTGCAAATTATTTTGAATTTGAATACGAAATTATTAGTGACTTTGATGGCTTATTCGTCCAAATTATGACAATTTTTACAAAGAAAAATAGTTCGACTCCACATATTATTAACTTTCACTGCGGGAGCCATCTAAATACGCAAAAAGTCATGAGGATGGAGGCACATTTTGCACGATGATACTGCACCGGAATGAACCCTCAAAAAATCAACTAGGTATTTAAGGTAATCATAAACAAATTCAAAATAATCGCAATGCAAAATGCGGACAAGTGTTCTGAAAACTAAATGGTTGGTAATGCCACGGGCTGAGACTGTGGTAGGGGAAATAATTATCTTACTCTCCATAGTATCATGTAGGAATACCAGATTTCTACATTTTATTTTCCTACAATTTACATTATAGTAAAAATGAAATGTTTATGTTACTTCTTGAGGAAAAATATAGTATTCTACAAAAATTTACACCTCCCTGAATATTATCACTAAACTAATCCAAATTGCGCTAAATTTCCCTTGTTATTACAATGCAAACAATAAATCTATTATTTGACTAAAATGGTATTCTTACCATCAATTATCTCCACATCATCCAGAGATTGAGCATCGCCTATTAACAGAGTAAGGTAACAGATAAACAGATGAATTTTTGGAAAATATCTATACTCAACTTATAATGAACTGCAATTTAATAACATCAAAAGTTACAGAACATTATTATATATTTTTTTGTATGTCTAAATATCGTTGATTTAAAGAAAGGTATTTATTGGAATAAACTATCTAAGACGGCAAGCCTATGCAGTTTTTATACCTTTGCTAAACTTTTAGAAAAGTCATGTGGCAACTCTCAGCTCATTATAAATCAATTTAGATATTTTACTAATTTAAAAATCAGAATAAATGCATCTGGAAGGGAAAAAAATTAAAAATGAACAAAAAAATGCATGAAATTTGAAAATAGGGTTTTTAAAAAATATTATTATTTATGTGGCTGACATTGGCCATAAAAATATTTAGTCATAAATTTTTTAAAAACCCGTTTATTAGATAAATAAAAAAGTTTAGGGATTTATGATATAATTGCTAGATTTTAACAATGAAGACTTAGGACACAAACACCAAGGAAGGACAGACAATGCGGGATAAGTGTTAGCAGGGTAACTCAATTTTTTAGCATGATCGAAAGCAATTGTTTGTACTGCTTCACAACATCACAAGTAGTTCTCGTTTGCCACAATTTATCGGATTATCTTTAGGAAACTTTCACCGATGTAATAAGTATCTTGCACTAGAGCAAAAAAGATAATACATACTACTCTGATGATGTTTTTTTAAACTATACAGGGTGTCCCATAAATAATTGTACACGAAGCAATGGCAGATTCCTTACGTCAAAATATTACGATTTAACCAAGCTTACCTTAATCCAAAAGTTGATAATAACAGAGATACGGGGTGTCAAAGTTAAATATTTTTTTATTTTTGTTTTTTTTAATAATTTTTTTAAAAAGTTTAATATTTTAACAAAATTTGGTGATTGGGGATTTTTTGACGCGAGGAATTCAAATCTGTTCATAGTTTTGCTGTTGTTTGTAGAGGGCGCCACCTACGGTAGTTTGCGTGTCGTTTATACGTCATATTTTTTTGACGATTTTTTAAAAGTAAATTAAAATCACCAAATTTTGTTAAAATATTTAATTTAAAAAAAAACAAAAAAAAATTAACTTTGACATCTATCTCTGTTATTAACTTTTGGACTAAGGATAGTTACATTAGAAGTGAAATCCTTACAGGAACACCACTTCACACAAAACAATTTGCCTATCAATCTGGCAAATCGACAGTAAATGCTCTACATTGCCTGGTTCAAGGCATTGAAAAGATATTTACAGCAAAAGAAGTGGCTATGTGTGCTTTCACCGATATAGAGGATGTTTTTGACAACACCTCCTATGTACAGTCACCTGAAATTAAATGGATACAATCCATGCTCAAAAGCAGAATTATTATCACAAGTGTGTGGGATGAGTCGGCTACGGTGACTGCAGTCAGGGTTGTCCACAAGGTGGAGTCTTATCACCCTTGCTGTGGTCAATGGTGGTCGATGATCTCCTACATAAAATGAGTAATTCAGGCTTTAACGTCCAGGGATATGCAGATGACCTGGTCGTCACTGTGAGAGGCAAAAATGAGGTCATGATTTCCAACCTCATGCAAATTGCCTTAAATATAATATCCAAATGGTGCTCGTCAGAGGGACTCATGTCAATCCAAGCAAAACAACTATTGTCCCATTCACTAAAAGGAGAAGACTCAATCTTAGAACTCCTGTACTGAATGGAACGATAATAAATTTTTCCAGTGAAGTCAAGTATCTAGGAGTAATCCTGGATCAAAAACTTACCTGGAACGAACTCTTACTAAAGCAACAGCGGCAATATGGACGTGCCGTAGGTTGTTTGGTAAGACTTGGGGACTAAGACCGAAAATGACACATTGGTTTTATCTTTCAGTTGTCAGATCTATGGTAACCAACACATCGTGCGTATGGTGGCCAAAATCTGAAGAAAGAACAGCACAGGGAAAGTTGCAGAAACTGCAACGCCTTGCCTGTTTAGGGACTACAGGAGCAATGCACTCATGTCCCACAGCAGCTATGGAGGCTATGCTTGACCTACTTCCCTTGCACTTACATGTAAGGAAGGAGGCGGCACTCAGTGCCTTACGACTGCACCAGGCACATAAATTCAAACCAGGTGATCTGGGTTGGTGACTTAAGGATTCTGGAGGAAATCCATCTGAAGTCCATGACCAAACCCACTGATTCAATGCCAGTTAAACAAGACTTTGACTGCCCGTTTGACGTGCTAATTGAAAGTCGTCAGACGAGCAAGATGGAGTCACTGCGATTGGAACAGGGGTCACTTATCTGGTATACAGATGGTGGCTGAAGGGGTAGGAGTGGGAGTAGCAGGACCGAATTGTAGGCTATCCAAAGCCCTTGGAAACACCCCAACCATTTTTCAGGCAGAAATTTATGCCATAAGATCTGTGTGCCCAGGTATGCCTAAATAAAAGCATCCGAAGGGCAAAGATCTATATACTATCAGATAGCCAGGCAGCACTAAAGGCTCTAAGGTCCTATACCTTTGAATATAAAATTGCCTGGGAATGCAGACAATCCCTGAAGCAACTGGCTAATAATAACAAGGTGACCTTGATGTGGGTGCCAGGGCATGAGGGAGTACAAGGAAATGAACTTGCTGATAGCCTTGCAATAAAAGGAGCTGAAGCACCGTTCATTGGACCCGAACCGTTTTGTGGCCTAGCCAAGGGACATATAGCGGAGGAGATCCAAGAATGGGAAAAGTATCAGAAAAAGTCCTACTGGAGGAATACTCCAGGCCAAAGACAAGCGAAAAAGTTTATAACTTATTCGACAAAGAATGCCACAATGCTTCTCGAACTGGAAAAGTCCGAATTAAGGCTAATCACAGGCCTTCTAACTGGCCACTGCCCCTTGAGATACCATCTCAAGAATATGGGCAAGGCGGTAGATACTGCAATTGAAACTGCGGAACACATACTTTGTGAATGCAAGGTGTTAGTCCGCACTAGGCTAAAATTCCTAGAACAGGCGGAATTAACGCCGGAAGACATAGGGAAATTAGCCCCCAGGAAAATCACAAACTTTGTAAAAAGTCTGGGAATCCTGGGATAACGACTAGATGTAGGGTAAATCACAAAAGATCTTTTAGGTCGAAGTGAAATAAGGCTGTTCGAAGCCAAACGATCCCGTAAAACAATCTACAAGGATAGTTTGGTTCAATGGTAATATTTTGACGTATGGAATCTGCCATTGCTCTGTGTACAATTACTTATGGGACGACACCCTGTATTTTAATAATGTAACGAAGTGCTAATTCCAAAAAAAAATTAAAGAACCATTATTACTACTTGGAACACCAAAGCTATGTGTCTTGCAGTAAATCTCTTTTTTTCAATCATGCTGTTTCGTATGAGTTGCTTACTCGCCTGCATGTTGCATTAATTCCCAAGAAGTATATCTTTTTAAAATAGCTAAAATGCAACCAACTGTAAAGATAATGTCCAGACACCTAAAAATAAATAATCATCAACTTCTGACATTGTATTATTAATAGCACAATTTATTATGTGTATTTTTATACCAAATATTACAATCTTTCGCATAATATATAAAATGACTTACGCAAGGCTCAATAAATCCCTTATACTTCTTTACTCAGTCACATGCAATTCTTAAACAAAAGTGATCACTAAGTTTAAAGGTGTACACCATGATGCCTATTTATTTATATGTGGTATTCTTTTAGTACCCAAATTAGCAGACAAACCTCTAATGTTGAACACTGTGGCAGGCACAAATACTCTGATATATTGAAATGACTTGCAAATCCAGCAATCTAATTCAAATGATTATTAGTTGTAACACTCCCACTGAAAAATTAGAAGGTAAACATTTTTTCGGTCCAATTGGATCCATACAAGTTACTGTTAAAATTCGTTTAGAGATAGCCTCCTATAAGCTGATTTTTTTTCATTTTTCTTTACCCAGCGTGGGAAAAGAAACACAAAATTAACACATTACATGCCACATGATCCGCCTGCGACCCATAAATTACCGTCCATACACTGCCACTGAACTATACCGTCTTGTCCTGCCATTCATAGTAATAAATACGTGGGTCACCGGCCATTCATTACACTCATCTGCAAATGGTAAGCAAGGTAGGTATGGAATTTGTTACATTTTAGTATACATTGTTGGTTCAGTTTTGTGGCAGTGTTCAGCCAGAATTAGAGAGTTGTTAACTTGGCTAATAAAATTACATGGTTTTTAATGTATTGTTACCTTTTAAAGTCGTACTAAAACATGAGATGTCTGCGGATCAAGTGGTGGTGATTAATATGTTAAAAGTAAAATATATTTATGGAATTTGTTACATTTTAGTATACATTGTTGGTTCAGTTTTGTGGCAGTGTTCAGCCAGAATTAGAGAGTTGTTAACTTGGCTAATAAAATTACAAGGTTTTTAATGTATTGTTACCTTTTTAAAACATGAGATGTCTGCGGATCAAGTGGTGGTGATTAATATGTTAAAAGTAAAATATATTTCGAAATCTGGGTCTGGCAAACATGAATCAATAGTGTACACCTTAAAGCTAAAGTGAGTATATATATTATATATGTAATAAAACACTTGGCTTACCAACATCTTGTAATTGACTATCAGAAGAAGTTGTCACTGAGGACGAATCTAATTACAAATAAATAAACAAAATTACTATTTGATCATTTTAAACTTCACCACTTTACTGAAACCTGTATAAGAATAAACAAAACAAATTTTAAATGCAAATAGATTTCACACGGCCATCTAGTTTGTAACTTAAAATATTATCCGGCATATTAATTTTTGTCCACGTTACAAATGGCTTCACGTCGAGATTTATTTATATTAACGTAAACAATCCATTGATAAATTGAAATATAAACTGCAAAGGCACAGACAAACATGCATAATAGGGTTTTCCCAATTTTACTTTAGTTTCCCTTTTCTTGATTTACTAATATTTCCTATTTGGCCATTTGCTTTAATATCAAAAAAAGTAAGGCGATTTGCTAACTTTGTTAGTAGTTTTTTACTTCTAAAAATGTATTTTTTAGGCGTTACAAAAAGGCCACGAGATTCTCGCAACTGACAGGATATAGAGCCATATCTTTTTCACAGACTAGTAACTCAAGAGAAATTAAAAATTCATTAATAAAATAGTGGGCAAAAATAACAAAAAGTTATCATTACAGCTCCAGCTTCACATGAAGCAGCTAAACTGAAATTTACTACTTTTCCAATTTTGCAAAGATTTGCTAGCTTCTCAGTTGTCAATATCTATACTGTTGCATTCATTACTGTTAATACCAGTATTTTGCAAAAACGTATTTATTGCGCTTTCATTAAATTAATAAACAAGGCATACGAATTAAGATAACTCGCCAGTTACATTATAATAGAAAAAACTGGGAAAACCCCAGTTATTGTACAACGATTTGTAAATTTTATACAGCTACAAGCTTACCAACTATATTTAAAACATCCATGTGTGATAACAGCATTGGTCTGCTTATGATACTCTCCATTGATGATCCCTCGGGAGCAGTGGAAGGTCCAGGTCTAGGTGAATCTGAAAAAAGAAATAATGTAAAAAAATAAGTATACTTCGGCCGAAAACTCTAGTCAATAGAGCCAGAGGCGTGTGGATTTACGAGTTTTGTAAATTCTCTAATATAATATGTTTACGCTGTTGCCTATTTATTTTCCTTAAATTTGGAGAATTTTGATGAATAACATCAATTTCGAAGGAATGAAAGTCCTCGAATTGAGTTAACTATGCACGAACTACCATATCCCAAAATTAAAATATTATGCTTAAATCTGGCTACATTCTCCACGTATTCAGCAGTGTTTGGTGCGTTAAACCATTATAACTCAGATTAAAATCAGTGTACATGAGTGCGGTCTTTTATCTGTTGGGCGGTATTAATTTGATGTTTATAAATTACGTACTTATGGTATCATAGTGAATTAAAATTTTCTTCATGTGAAATATTTATAGCGTGAATTGTTTATGAATTGGGCGGCATTAATTTTCGTTTATAAATTATGTACTTGTATCACAGTGACTTAAATTTTATTTTGTTAGTGCTTGAATAATACTACGGTGTAATAGGTATACTCCGATAAACTTGATGCTTGGGGTATTAAACTGGCAATCAGTACATCATAGGTTGTACTACTTCAACCATGATATTTATATATAAAATAATAAAGGGCCTATTGCCTTCTTATTTGAAATCATTTGTCACTTTTAACCGTGAAATTCACGAGTATAATACAAGGTATCGAAATAATATACATATTGAACGGACTAACTCAAAAAAGGCTATGAATTCTATGTTTTTTAAAGGGCTAAATGAATATAATTCATTGCCTCAAAAAATAAAGGATACAGCAAATTTAGCAAATTTTAAGAGCAGTTTAATCAGTCATATAAAAATATTGTAAAGGTTTTTTCTCCTCTAGCCATTCCCTTTAATAGTTGTTGCCTCAACACTTTTAAATAGGTAAACCAGTTGTATTAATAGTTATATTTGTGCAATTTATTTTAACGTATTTATTTAACTTATATTTGTGTTTTTTTTTACTGTTATATAATAGATTCGATGTAAATTGTGTAAAGTTTTGTAACTACTTATCTTTTTGTAATAGGTTATGTGCCTAAATAAAGATCTTTCTTCTTTAGTGAAAATAAGTGTAATTGTGGGATATCGTAATTTTTTAAATGTGCAAAAATGGAAGCGGTTCCCGGTTGTTCAAAAGAAGTGGTAAAAGTTCATACCTCTAGAAAGTCTCCATTAAGCTTCAAGGAGAAGTAAATTATTTTGAATGTATATCATGCATTGGAGAAAGATCATCCCATGGTACAGAAATCAGGATTAGTTAACATGAGTTCAAGGTATACCGGCGTGAGTGAGCAGACCATTTACAGAATTTTAAGAGAAGAAAAAAATGAAGGGGATGTTCAGAAACCTAAAGCGAAGTCTGGAAGAAAAAAATAATATTAAACAAATTCCAGAAAAATGGAATTCGATGTAAAGTTCATAAATTCTTCTATGATAATGAAATCCCTACCATTAAGAAAATTTTACAGTCCCTGAATGATGATGAACATATTCCCAAAATGAGCAAATCGATATTAAAAAAATGTTTGCATGATATGAACTTTGTTTTGCAAAAGGAAAGAGAAATAGCCTCCTACTTGAGAGAAATGATATTATTTGTTCGCGAAGGAATTATATTCGGACAATTAGAGCGAAGAAAATGCTATTATTTAGATGAGACGTGGTTAAATGAAGGACATACTGTCACGCAATGTTGGTAAGATAGAAATGTAAAAAGTGTTCGTCAAGGCCACATGGAAGATTAGTCAACAGGAAAAGCTTAATGTGGCGCCAACTGCGTGCCCGGAATATACGATTTCTTTCTTTGTTTTCAAGTTTGTTTACGACTGAATAGTTAGTCGAGCAAATTATTAGGTATAAAGGTGGCACGTTAAATCATTTAGGAAAAAAGGAAAAAAATATTCACAAAAATATTGATAACGTAACCTCTTGAGTGATGCTCGAACATATACTTATTAGAACCAATACTGCTAGCTAAAAAATGGGAACTCAATGAATATGTTAAATAGCAGCAACAAACATTAAAATAAAAAACTTATGGTAATGCACTTCAATGTTGAAGGACTTGCAAGTAAATGTGATAATCTAAGTATCCTTCTGTCAACATATAGAATTAATATACTGTGTCTCTCAGAGCACTGGCTTAAGCAAGAAATTATATGAGATGTCCAGTCCGAAGATATCACTTTGATTACATAGTAGTATGTGTTTTACCGCACTCCAAGCACAAAGTTTAAAAACAAAGGCAATTTCTCCCGCCTCACTCCAATACCCTGTCACTTGTCTGTACTCTGCGCATCACGAGCTCATTAGTTTAAAGTACCACTTAAATATTTTTTCGCAAATAGTGGTTATGGGCGGGAGGATAGTGATATCTTCGGACTGAACGCCTCATATAATTACAATCAAACTTCAGGTAAGTTCTTTTGATCGATTAATTATATTTCGGCATCCAGTCCGAAGATATCACTTTGATTTAGTAGTATGTGTTTTACCATACTCCGAGCATAAAGTTTAAAGACAAAGGCAATTTCTCTCATCCCACTCCAATACCCTGTCACTTGTCTGTACTCTGCACATCACGAGCTCATTAGTTTAAAGTACCATTTAAATATCTTTTCGCAAATAGGGTTATGGGCGGAAGGATAGTAACATCTTCGGACTGGACGCCTCATATAATGAGGAAGTTGCATGATTTTTTTTTATATCACAGATAGATAGACGACAGACAAGTAGGCTTCATCGTATTTTTCTTTCTCTTTTTTGTTAAAATTGAGGGTGAAAAAAAATAATTTATTTTGGCTGAGAATTTAAAACCATTAAAACGCTCTATCCCTAACGAACGGTGTCATTCGTAACCTGCAGCGTCACGTTGTTATTGTTGAAACGTCTAAAAGGAATGATGTGGTTATAGATTAGCACGTTAGGGATGTTATGAAATGATTATCCGTCATATTAATCAATAATTAATAACAAGATTAAGAACAACAACGTAAATTAGCAAGTTCAGGTCAAATTAATGACGTCAAAGCAATATTATAGCGTTTTCAGTCACGTGGTTTTCTTTACACAAAAGTTCAAATTTTAATGTGGCATATTTACGAAGCGAAATTTTTCTTTCAGTTTCTTTTGTTATATTATCAACTTATATAGTACATATGGATTTCAAGTAGCTAGAAGAAGACCTAGGAAGAAAAAATCACAAATCGGAACAAGTGAAAATCTCCAGGAAGACTAAGTGGGGGATGAGTTCGAAGACAGAACAAATTATGCTAACAAGAATAAAAAAATATGGCTTTTTATATCACGAACAAAGAGTCACGTTACTGAAGAAATAGTGAAGTCTTACATATCAAGAAAAATTCAAACAGAAAATGCAGATATATCCGTAAAATTCCTTAAAACTTATCACCAGACTGTAAATAATAACTGTTTTCTAGTGGGTGTTGCTCCCAGTCTAAAAACAGTAGTGTATGACTCCAAATTTTGGTCAAAAGGGGTAGCTTTTGCTAGATTTGGTTTTAAACGAGGACAACAGTTTCTTGATAATCCACAAAACTTACAACATAGAAGATCTGATATACCTAACCAACAAGAGGATTTTTTATCCCCGATAAGAAGCCCCTTGCATTAATGCATTTTAATATTCAAGGATTAAATAACAAGTGTGACATGTTAAATATTCATCTGTCGACACATAATGTCGACATATTGTGTTTAACGGAACATTGGTTAAGAAAAAATGAATTAGATTGTACCGCTATTGAGAACTACAAGTTAGTGAATCATTACTCCTGTTCAAACTTGCAGAGAGGAGGAGTATGTATCTTTGCAAAAAAGGAAATTGACATATCTCCATGGCAATATCACCACTGCTTAGAAAGACATTTTGAAATCTGTATAGGTGTAGTTCAATCTGTAGAACATAAAATCTATGTAATTGTTATTTATAGGACGCCTGATAGTGACTTTAAGGAATTCATCCACAGTTTGGAGTTAATGCTATATAAAATTTATAACAAAAGGTATTTATATGTTATATGTGGCGATATAAATATAAATTTTTTTGAAAATAGTATTTATAAACAATGTCTTCTGAATTTACTTGCATCTTATAATATAGTACATCATGTTGAGGAGGCCACAAGAATAACTAAGTATAGTAGTACGTGCATTGATAATATTTTTTCTAATTGTTCAATAATGGATGTCAGTGTCCACGATTCATATTTATCAGACCACACATATCAGGTCTGTACGTTTCTTTTGGCATGCAATCAAAACAGACACCCTCAATACATATATAAGAGGAATTTGAATAGTAGCAATATTCAAACTTTTCAAAGCATTATGTATCAAGAAAATTGGAGGGAAATGTACATGGTTAATAGTTTCCATGATAAATTTTTTACATTTTACGAAACACTAACGTATCATTATAATTGTGCTTTTCCTATTACCAAAATAAAAATAAAAATTCAAAAAAATGGTTTACGCCTCAAATCAAGACTCTCCACGACCAACTGTGCGAGATGGAGAAGCTTAAAAAAGAATTAAATAATCCAGTTTATACTGATAGATACAACACTTTAAAACAAAAACAAATAATGACCGAAGAGAGCCCACTCAGGCAACAATATGCGTGACAGTTGGAAAATAATTAATGAATATAAGCATAGTTCTAAAACAAATTCCTCTATAACCTTAACTAAGAATGGTGAACGAATTACTGACTCAGTAGGCATTGCCAATGAATTTAGCACATTTTTCTGTAGCCCAACAGAATCATGCCATAAACCTATCATCAATAATTGTACAATAGTAAACAATGCACACGGTTTCTATCTAACGCCAACAACTCCAAACGAGGTTTGCCTTTCATAAATCTTTTCAAAATTGAATCGTCTCCAATATTTTTTTATACGATTAATGATAAGGCTGCTCTGTGCGAGTTGAAAGTTCCATACGTATCGGCTAAATAATTAACACATAGCATGTCACTGGCGCATATGTTTTGCACTATTGGTTTCATTAGTTTGGTAAATGTATATGGTGCGGATGTTAAGCCAAATGGCAGACAAGTAAACTGATAAGAAATGCCCTGAAATGAAAAACTTAAGAATTTTTTATGGTGTTCCATCATTGGTAATATGTAATATGCGTCCTTTAAGTCAATATTGAATGTGAATGTTGAATTAACCTGAGAAATTGCCTTTGTCTTTAAACATTGTGTCCGGAGTACGATAAAACACATACTACTATGTAATCAAAGTGATATCTTCGGATTGGACGCCGAAATATAATTTTAAATTAAATAATAATAATAATAATAAAAAATACACCACAGGTAATGACGACCCCCTTTATCCCGGAAGGCTCTAGAAAAGCCTTGTGTGGGAGGGGGCTACACATTTAGAGACAAGGGACACACACCCAATATCCGTGTATAGTGAAAAAATCCCTCTCACAGTATTTTCCACTGCCACGGCCGGGGATCGAACCCGGGACTTTTGGGTGAGAGGCAAGTGCGCTTTCCTCTCGACCATCAGTCATACAATTAGTAACAAGTTTTAGTCGTACAAACCATGGAAGAGGTGGTGTTTGTATATTTGCAAAAAATAATATGGAAATGAACGAAATACCTTGTAACGATAGTATTGAAAAAAATTTCGAAATATGCATGGCTGAAATAAGGAATTTAAATATAAAAAACTAAATTTTATTATTATTTAAAACACAAAATAATGTCGAATACACCTATAGAAGGAATTTAAACAAAAACAACATTGAAGCTTTTCAAAACATTATATATCGCTAAGACTGGTCGCAAATGTACAATGCAAAAAACTTTCGACAATAAATTTTATGCTTTCTACAACACATTTATGCACCACTGCAACTGCGTATTTCCAATAACAAAATCAATGCACAATCCACAATATACAACGAGATACAAAGAATTTAAAAGACTATATAAAAATAGTGTCAAAAATTTTCAAA
The DNA here is from genome assembly GCA_963675555.1 of Leptura quadrifasciata. Taxonomy (NCBI): domain Eukaryota; kingdom Metazoa; phylum Arthropoda; class Insecta; order Coleoptera; family Cerambycidae; genus Leptura; species Leptura quadrifasciata. Next base: position 52,158,311 of record OY776682.1, on the reverse strand, counting down.
AACAAAGTAACGATCATCGACTTACAATGTGACGAAAGTTGGAAAATCATAAACGAATTAAAAAATAACACAAAAAGTCCTTCTATAGATGTATTCGATGATGATAGAAATTTAATAAATAACACACTAGAAAAATGCAATAGATTTAATAATTATTTTAGGTCTTTCTTAAAATTGCCCTAAACCAGATTTAAAAGACACAAACAAACATATTTCACCAGTAAGCTTATACCTTAATCCAACAACAGCTCTTAAGATCGAAAATATATTAAACAAAACAACAAGAAAAACAGCTGCAGGTATCGATGAAATCCATGGCAAAGTTCTCATGTCTGTAAGTAATCAAATTTCTCAACCACTTTCATATTAAATAAATGAATCATTTATTTCTGGAAAATTTCCAGAATTGTTAACGGAATCCAAATGTTATTTCAGTTTACAAAAACAAAGCTCAAAAATAAATATTATAAACTATCGATTAATTTGTATTCAGAGTCAACTAGCAAAACTCTTTGAGGAATCATATAGTGTTAAGACTAGTAAACTTCTTAGAAACGTTTAATCTACTCAACAAATAATCAAAATCCATTTAGGGGAAAAAATTCAACAGATACAGCAATCTTACAATGCCTTGAATTTGTATATGAAGCACTAAACAATCAGGAGAACGTTGTGGGTCTTTTCTATGTCCTTAGCCATGTGCCTTTAACACAATTAACCACAATTTATTAACTCAACAACTGTTCGATATTGGTGTTAAAGGAGTTGCCTATGAATGGGCTGTATCATACTAACGGGACAGAACTCAAACAGTGGTATTGGAGGGTAATAAATCGGACATTATAAAAAATTGAATAGGAGTACCACAGGGCTCCATTCTAGATCCAATATTTTTTATTATCTTTTTAATGATATAACTCCGCCCATCAAATCACATCAAACTTTATGCAGATGACAGAAATATATTAATAAAAAACAAAAATACAGACGAACTTGTACATGGAAGTAACGATGCCTCAGATGAAACTCTGAACTATTTCACAAACAACGGTCTCATTTTAAATGCGGGCAAAACTTTTTACATGCAATTCCTGCCAAAAAATGTCAGCCTCAATTACGATCTATTTTTAAAAGTATACAAAGTAAAAATATTTAAAAAAATTTAGGATTAAACATAGGCCAAAGACTGATATGGGAACCACATATAAATGAAATCTATTCAAAGCTAAGTACAACTTGCTACATAATAATACAACTAAGAGACACTGTCACTTACGACATATTTAAACTACTTTACTTTAGATATTGTCTGAAAGTTATTTGTGGCATTCTACGAATATTCTTTCCTATTATTTGGGTTTTCTACCACATGTACTATTATCCTCTTCAAAACCAATCACCGAATCTACAAAATAATAGAATTATTGGAAAAAAAGCCTCTGCGCCTGTGACGTTTACGCCAAAGGAAAAGTCAGAGGTTATGTTTTGCAAAATATAAATCGGAATAAACACAGAAACAATGTATTTTGCTGACGTTTCGGAAAGTAATCTCTTCCCGTTTTCAAAGCTATTATTTGGAAGAACTCTTATTTTGCTGTGTATGTCAAATACACAGCTTTAAGATTCTGTTTATGTTATTTCCATAAATACTTACTACTTACACAGAACATAGAACTGATGATATTTTCTTTTAGATAATGTTGAGTTTGTTAAGTTCTTCTTTTAACATTGGTAGCCAGGTTGTACAAATATCTATAGAACAATTCGATACGCACTTATCTTCATTTAATAAGATTATTGCTGATTCTTTAATTTTTCTTTTTTTGGTATCTGTTTCTTTTGTTAAAGTTTTTGCCGAGTCCCAGTTTATTCTATGTCTGTTTTCCCAAGCATGTTCACAAATCTTTGATTTCTGAATTTCATTCTTTCTAATGTAATTCTTGTGCTCATCCAACCTCACACTGAAAGGTCTGGATGACTCACCCACATAACATTTATCACATTCGCACGGGATATTGTAAATACAGTTTTTTGAATTCTGCTCCCTGTTTATCGGTTTTGTTTTTGTTAAAATAGATCTTAAAGTGTTTCCCGTTTGAAATATCGTCCTAACATCAAATTTGTCACCTATATGGCGTAGCTTTTCCGATAGTCCGTATACATAAGGAATTATTGCTGTATAATGACGTTCAGGTTTTTGTCATACCTGATTGTCCCTATTTTCAACATTCATGAAAACTCTATCAACAAAGGCTTCAGGATATTGATTTTGTACTAGAACCTCTTTGATAAATTTTTTCTCGTTATTTAATATTTCATTATTAGATGAAATTATTTTGGCTCTATCGTATAAACATTTTACAACACCCCTTTTAACGTTTATTGACTGATTTGAGTTAAAATTTAGATATCTATTAGTATGTGTTGGTTTTGTATAAACGCTTGTTTCAATTGTATTATTTACCCTTCTAATTAAAACATCTAAAAAGGGTAGTTCATTCTTACTTTCTACTTCTAATGTGAATTTAATAGACGGTTCCTTACTATTTATATTTTCTAAAAAACTATCTAGTAAATCGACACCATGAGGCCAAATTGCAAAGATGTCGTCAACATATCTCCACCAGACAACCGGTTTGTTTATACAATTTTGAACATGTGTGTTCTCAAAGTTCTCCATAAATATGTTGCTTAAAATTGGTGATAATGCAGACCCCGTAGCCATACCAAAATCCTGCTGATAGTCTTTTTACCAATGTTCCGGTAGATGAAACCTTAAAAATAGTTAAAGACAGGTTGCTAAATGATAATAATTTGGAAACTAGAACTAAATTAAGTGTAAATAGAATAATGGAACTCTTAACACTGTGTATAGAAACAACCTATTTTCAATTAGACAATGAGTTCTATCAGCAGGATTTTGGTATGGCTACGGGGTCTGCATTATCACCAATTTTAAGCAACATATTTATGGAGAACTTTGAGAACACACATGTTCAAAATTGTATAAACAAACCGGTTGTCTGGTGGAGATATGTTGACGACATCTTTGCAATTTGGCCTCATGGTGTCGATTTACTAGATAGTTTTTTAGAAAATATAAATAGTAAGGAACCGTCTATTAAATTCACATTAGAAGTAGAAAGTAGGAATGAACTACCGTTTTTAGATGTTTTAATTAGAAAGGTAAATAATACAATTGAAACAAGCGTTTATAGAAAACCAACACATACCAATAGATATCTAAATTTTAACTCAAATCAGTCAATAAATGTTAAAAGGGGTGTTGTAAAATGTTTATATGATAGGGCCAAAATAATTTCATCTAATAATGAAATATTAAATAACGAGAAAAAATTTATCAAAGAGGTTCTAGTACAAAATCTATATCCTGAAGCCTTTGTTGATAGAGTTTTCATAAATGTTGAAAATAGGGACAATCAGGTACGACAAAAACCTGAACGTCATTATACAGCAATAATTCCTTATGTATACGGACTATCGGAAAAGCTACGCCGTATAGGTGACAAATTTGATGTTAGGACGATATTTCAAACGGGGAACACTTTAAGATCTATTTTAACAAAAACAAAACCGATAAACAGGGAGCAGAATTCAAAAAACTGTATTTACAATATCCCGTGCGAATGTGATAAATGTTATGTGGGTGAGTCATCCAGACCTTTCAGTGTGAGGTTGGATGAGCACAAGAATTGCATTAGAAAGAATGAAATTCAGAAATCAAAGATTTGTGAACATGCTTGGGAAAACGGACATAGAATAAACTGGGACTCGGCAAAAATTTTAACAAAAGAAACAGATACCAAAAAAAGAAAAATTAAAGAATCAGCAATAAACTTATTAAATGAAGATAAGTGCGTATCGAATTGTTCTGTAGATATTTGTACAACCTGGCTACCAATGTTAAAAGAAGAACTTAACAAACTCAACATTATCTAAAAGAAAATATCATCAGTTCTATGTTATGTGTAAGTAGTAAGTATCTATGGAAATAACATAAACAGAATCTTAAAGCTGTGTATTTGACATACACAGCAAAATAAGAGTTCTTCCAAATAATAGCTTTGAAAACGGAAAGAGATTACTTTCCGAAACGTCAGCAAAATACATTGTTTCTGTGTTTATTCCGATTTATATTTTGCAAAACATAACCTCTGACTTTTCCTTTGGCGTAAACGTCACGGGCGCAGAGGCTTTTTTTCCAATAATTCTATTATTTTGTTGATTCGGTGATTGGTTTTGAAGAGGATAATAGTACATGTGGTAGAAAACCCAAATAATAGGAAAGAATACTTTACTTTAGGTTGGTATAAACAGTACTACAATATGGCATAATTTTTTGGGGTTCCTCGTCTCATATGAACAAAGCATTTACACTACAAAATTTTTTTTACGATGTATGAATAAATCTCATCCTCTTTCAAGCTGCAAACCACTATTTGGAAAGTATGGTATCTTAACACTACCGAGTCTATACAGGGTGATTTACCTAAACATGCGGAAAGTTATTCAGTGGGTTGTCCCCACCAAAAGAAATTAAAAAAATTAAGAAATAAAAAAATTTGGATAAAAATACCTTATTTTTTTTGTAGAAGTGCGCCGCCTATGAATAACCAATCTAACGTAATACGATGCAACGAAATCACTTCCTTTCTTATGTAATATAAGTAAAAACGATTCTCGCGTATAGGGTACTTATTGAAGGGTCTTGTTCTAGTAATTCTAGAACTTCTTCGTCTACTTCAACAGGATGATTTACTACACGTTCTCTGTCGCCTGCTAAACCAGTGTCACGAGCTCATTGCACTGCACTTAAATTTTTTCTCTCATTAGCTTTGCGCCTATGGGGAAATTTTCTCCCGTATTTTCGTACAGCCCCTGCAAGATTTTCATTCATTGCACCATAGGTTAATATCATGTCGCAGTACTCTTGCGACGTGAACTCTGGTAAATTTAACAAAAATGGGAAACGCTCGAAACGGAAGTCGAAGAGTCACTGAACTGTTCGCGTGGCGCACTGACCTTAGACAACTAAGACAGCAGCTGATATTATTACGTGCTAAACAACAAAGAAGCGATACGTGTGTGAACGCATCGAGATAGCATAACTCACACGTTCAGAAGCGTACCTTTGCAGGTTTTAATGCAAAAAAATATAATAAATTACCTTGAATCGCTTTCAAATTTTACAGAGACTTTCCCACCTAACAGACTTGTATAACATTTTATTTTCCGCATGTTTACATAAATCACCCTGTATATCTATGGACTATTATTATATATAATTGAAAATAGCAATCAGCTAATAAAAATAAAGAAGTGCATTTACACAATACCCGTAGAGGTGAAGATATACACCAACCAGGCGCGGATCCAGGGAGGGGCGATGCCCCCCCTTCCTGAAGACTATTACAGCATTTCCCTATTTATCCAACTGCTGAATTATATTATAAATAATCTTGAAAGCAGATTTCCAGTGGAAACACTCAATCTATTTAGCTTAATAACGTTCCCAAAAGGCAGTCGTTCTCAACCTACAAAAGGATCTCCCATATGTAAACTATCATGCTTACAATAAAAACTTGTTGACAAGCACTGCACTTTTTCGCTCTACTCCCTCTGCGCATAAACACAGAAATAAACTTACTGCATCACTTGACTCAATCTGGCAATGTCTTGTTTTTATACTCATCAGAATGTGAGTTGTTGCTTTTAGCCCATTTAAAGAGTCGGGATTTATGACGAATTTACCGAATGTTTGCGCCTCGGACTAGACGAGGGTGCTGAATCGATTCCCGGGGTCAAACCGATTTTTCCACCTCAGCAAGCCCCTCAAATTGGCCAAAGTCCCCTTTTCCGTGAACCCTTTTACTTTCCCCAGTTTTTTGACTAATTGTTGTCGAGGGATTTGACCTCAGTCACCCCTACCCCGGCTTCCAGCCCTTGTAGGGAATGAAAAATTGATATTTGTTTTTGTGAGAATATTTTGTAGGAGGCGTTTCTTTCAGGAAGGTGGTAGGTGACCAGGGTTGTGTAACCACTCCCGGGAGTTGTTTTCACCCTTCAAAGGGGTGGAAAATTGATTACTTTTCTGGGAAAAAAAAATTTTTGTTAAGAGGCGTTTCTTTGAGGAAGGTAGTAAGGGACCAGAGTTGTGTAACCGGTCCCCGGGGGTTGTTTTCAACCTTCAAAGGGGTGGAAAATCAATTTATAAAAACCTCTTAATAAACATATTTTTTATACTGTTTTTGAATTATAGATTAAAAAAAATTTTCACCCCTTTGAAGGATGAAAACAAACCCTGGGGGTGGTTACACAACCCTAGTCACCTCAAAGAAGCGCCTTCTACAAAATATTAATTTTTTTTCACAAAAACAAATATAAATTTTCCATCCCCTACAAGGGTAGTTGGAAGCCTGAGTTAGGTGTGGCTGGGGTCAAATCCCTCGAGGGACCTTCCGTTCTACTCTAGGGAACAACAATTAGTCGAAAATCTGGACAAAATATACAGGTTCATGGAAAAGGGGACTTTGGGGGTGGTTTTTGGCCAATTTGAGGGGATTGCCGAGGTGGAAAGATTGGTTTGTCCCCAGGAATCGATTCAGCACCCTCGAAAGAATATTAATAAAAATATATGTATGCATTTTCAAGATAATGGTAAGAAAACTTTTTTTGTTGGGAACGTCCTTAAATATTTGTTTGCCAACAAATGAAATGAAAGCAACTGAAACAAAAATTACGACAGCTGGGAAGATGCTGACAGTTATTTTTGGGAAAGAAGATCCAAAGATAGTTTTGGACAAATTTAAAGGAGAATTTGATATTTGGATGTTCAAATGGAGGTGCTTCCTCAAACTCCTTAAAAAAAGACTTACCTGCTGACGGTTTGGAAACTTTACAACTGTGCGATAAACCATATTCCGCATAATTTGTAAATTTTTAAAAATTATTCGTACCTATGCTATTTGTAAGCGTTGCTAGTTCAGAAAGAAGTCAGCTGCATTTGATGACATTGAAATTACCAATGTAATTAAACGATTTACAAACAAAAGATGCGGAGAAAAAAAATTTGTCCTTTAAATTACTTAGGCAGGTACCTATTGAAATTAATTTGTTATAAAGTGTATACAAATCTAATTGAAACCATATAAAAACTAAAAGCCGGCAAAAACAGTCGGCATCTCTTTATTGTACACGGGCGGAGGTAAATAGATATGCTAAATGCACATGTAATCTTCAGTAATAAAATACTACATAAATAATATATCAAATGAACTAGGTCTCTCAATTAATAGACAGTGTGTTCAAGTTTACCAGGTATTTAAATTAACAGAATGATTACATTTTCTAAGGTATATAGTATCAGACAGAAACAATATTAAACTTTATATAAAAGAACCTGGGGTAATTATAACTACACACACAACGAAATTTGGGTCCTAACTTTGTAAAACTGACGATCACGCAAATGGCCAATTTTATTCGTTTATCCTTCAGATAAATAAATAATAATTAGTTTACTGGCGACATAATTACAGGATTCCTTTTAGTAATTAAACAGGGTATAGTGAATACGACCAGAATTGAAACCATATAAAAACTAAAAGCAGGCAAAAACAGCCGGCATCTCTTTATTGTTTTTCTTATGACAAGCATTTATGTTTACCTCCGCAACAGATGCCGACTGTTTTGCTGGATTTTAGTTTTTATACGGTTTCAATTCTGGTCGTATTCGCTATACCCCTCAATCTCTTCAACACCAACCTTATTCAAGACTTTCAGTTGGGCAACACTCTCCAGTGTTTATGGTTACAAAATACCTCAATAGAATAAACTCTGTGATAAAAATAAACAATATTAGAGATATCAAGACTAAGGCTTATAAATTCCTGCCAAGTGATTCATTCTACACTGTGAAAGAGTTCTTTCAATACTACGATAACAATGTAAAAAATTTTAAATAATTAAACTGTAAATATGTTTTTATACTGTCTTACATATATTTTTAAATATTGGGTACGTTTATTGTGAAAGGTCCTATGCTTTTTAATAATGGAAATGTGTGGAAATTTTATGCACAACAAAAATGATAATACACATCCTGACTTAATCATCTGTCAGGGATCAGTACAAGCGCATAAGTTATCGAGTGTGTATAAGTGTATGTGCTCGAATAGAACTGTCTGCACCGCTAGTGGTGACGCTGATAACTATTGGCTGGAGATAAAACGTAGATACCCCTGGAGCATGTTCAGTAAAGACGCCGGGCAATTGTCAACCAAATATTAACCGTTCAGAAATATCGCTCAGTAACTATCAGAGCCATGTGAAATAACCACTTGGTAATAATTATCTCGTCAAGCGTAGTTCCCAAACGTGCTCCAGGGCACCACTGCTTATACTGAGCGTGTTCCCGTGCTTTCTGTGTAAATTTCAGTTGTTTACTGGTGTATAAGTAATAAGTAAGTACTAAGTAGTTATGAGCATGACTACGCCACTGGAACCATAGAAAGTTCGAGAACGACGCCAGAAAAGTCGCGAATACACACCACAGAAATTAGAAAACCCCCAATTCCAGAAGCCAGAAGCTTGTGCAGAAGGGGGTTACACATTGAAAAAGCGGACATACAACCATTTCCTTCGACAGTGCCAGTGCCGGAGCCAGGATTCCCAAGTTCCATGCTTGCAATCACAACTGGCTACATCTACGAAAGTCGGAAATATAACCGTAAGCGCTAAATCTACGATAGTTGGACATAGCCAATGAAATAGATGGATACCGCATATGTCACACGCCGATAATATAGTACATCTGCTAATATTTTATAACTTTGCTTTCAACATTAATTAAATAATAAAATAGGGTCGTTGATCATAGATTAAAATACGTGTGAGGAATAAGAAGAAAGATATTCCTTTCACGTGCTACTTTCTGATATATCTAAAGAAATATTCGTATTACGCATTTTAGTTGATTCGAACCCTCGACCTCACATGTGAGAATCGGACAACCTAGCCACTACACCACGGACTGCTCATGAGAAACCTACATACTTCTTACTATATCAATACGTCAATCGCATAATTAATGCGGTTCTACTGTCGTTCGACTTTCGTAAATGTATCCACTTCCAAATTTAATGACTAAAGGTATACTTTTGTCCGTCTTCAGAAATAGGTATTATGTATTATGATCAGTGATCGGACAGACTTAAGATGTTGTCGAGATTTTCCAAGTTCCATGCTTGCAACCAGAACTGGTATATATTTAAGGGCAAGCAAGGGGGGGCGCCATAGTTGGATCTCGCTCCATCCTAAAACTTGCCTCCGGCCGGCACTGCGTAACATTTAAAGTCTATCGAGCAACAAAACAACCTGTTAGGCAAAATATAAGGACCTCAATAACCAGAAAGATATTGAGCCCCCGAATTTGCCATTAGACCCATATCTGAGTGATCAGAATTAACCTAATAAGGCAATTTTTTTTCATATTTATCAAAATAAAAGTACTTACCTCTTCTTCGTCCACCGCGGCTAAGTCTTACTAGTGCCGGGCGAGGTGCAGGTACTGGCTCATCAACGACTTCAATTATCTCATTAACGGGTTCATGGGTATCAAGAACGCCAGGAACGGTAACCTGGACCTCCCGGTCCCGAGTATCTTGACCAACTTGGACGGCTTGAGTCGCTTGAGATGAAGCGTGCGCCACTTGTTCCGCTGCCTGCACTGCTATATCTGCAGTACTGGATGTACCAGGTTCACCAGCCTCACCTCCAACTCTCGGCCTTTTTGGTGCATTTGGCCCCAAAGAATCATCGACGCTATCTTTTCGTGGCGGGTTTGGTCTTTTCGACATTTTCAAGCAAGTATAAGAAATTTATTGCAGTGCGAATACGAGGGAAGTTTCCCGCTTTTTTTATAGGTTAGCAACACTCAAGGTTTATTTACTTGTTTCTTGGTAGTTAATTTGATGTTCGGTTTTGTGCGCCTATTTCAAGGAAAATACCCAAATAAATATTACTATAACTTTTAAAATGTTCTAAATTATTAACTAACTTACCTATTCAAAATTCTACAAATGACTCACAGAGACAAACTCATCACTTCTCACTTAGCTAACGCGCGCAAATTACAACGCTACAACTTAACAAAATAAAAACAAATCCGGAAACCGGTAACCGGAAATGAAGTGGAGGGGATGAGTTTCCAAACCACGGATTGTAAACAAAGAGGATGGCCAGATTCTATGCTTCAATGTTCGCCACTTCTCAACGAGCTGTGACGTCACGGCGAGGCCTAGAGAATTTTGTTTACGTTCGTTTCTCCATGTTTGGTGGTGTTATATCAGAGTTTATTTAATCTATTGTACTTATTATTTCGTGATGAATTATCTATTTATAGATCTTTTGTGTTTTATATGTTTTTTAAAATATAAAAACCTTTTTTAGTAGTAATTTCGTGTGTGCAAGGACAATGTTTCCTATACTATTTCGAACTTTTTTAAGATTTCAAAGACAATTATTGTTAGTGTTCTATAGTAATTTTGTATATATTTATGTAAGGTAAAAAAGGCTTCTAATTTTATTTATCAAATTTACATATTAAACGTTATTTTTCAGTTACATACCTAAAAGAGTGATCAGAATTGACCTAATAAGGCAATTGTTATTCATATTTATCAAAATAAAAGTACTTACCTCTTCTTCGTCCACCGCGGCTAAGTCTTACTTGTGCCGGGAGAGGGGCAGGTACTGGCTCATCAACGACTTCAATTATCTCGTTACCGGGTTCATGGGTATCAAGAACGCCAGGAACGGTAGCCTGGACCTCCCGGTCCCTAGTAGCTTGACCAACTTGGACGGCTTGAGATGAAACGTTCGCTACTTCCTCCACAGCCTGCACGGCTATGTCCGCAGTACTGGATGTACCGGGTTCACCGGCTTCACCACCAACTCTGGGTCTTTTTGGTGCACTTGGCTCCAAAGAATCATCGCCGCTATTTTTTCGTGGCGGGTTGGGCCTTTTCGACATTTTCAAGCAAGTATAAGAAATTTATAGCAGTGCGAATACGAGGGAAGTTTCCCGCTTTTTTTATAGGTTAGCAACACTCAAGGTTTATTTACTTGTTTCTTGGTAGTTAATTTGATGTTCGGTTTTGTGCGGCTATTTCAAGGAAAATACCCAAATAAATATTACTATAACTTTTAAAATGTTCTAAATTATTAACTAACTTACCTATTCAAAATTCTACAAATGACTCACAGAGACAAACTCATCACTTCTCACTTAGCTAACGCGCGCAAATTACAACGCTACAACTTAACAAAATAAAAACAAATCCAGAAACCGGTAACCGAAAATGAAGTGGAGGGAGTAAATTTCCAAACCAAGGATTGTAAACAAAGAGGATGGCCAGATTGATCCTATCTGTGATTCTACGCTTCAATGTTCGCCACTTCTCAACGAGCTGTGACGTCACGGCGAGGCCTAGAGAGTTTTGTTTACGTTCGTTTCTCCAGGTTTGGTGAAGTTATATCGGAGTTTATTTAATCTATTGTACTTATTATTTCGTGGTAAATTGTGTATTTATAGATCTTTTATGTTTTATATATTTTTTAAAATATAAAAACCTTTTTTAGTAGTAATTTCGTGTGTGCAAGGACAATGTTTCCTATACTATTTCGAACTTTTTTAAGATTTCAAAGACAATTATTGTTAGTGTTCTATAGTAATTTTGTACATATTTATGTAAGGTAAAAGACGCTTCTAATTTTATTTATCAAATTTACATATTAAACGTTATTTTTCAATTACATACTTAAAAGAAAATGCCAGGAATAAAACGTGCGATTTACGGGTGTAATGACACTTATTCTACAAAGAAAAGCACTGGGCAAAGTATAATTTTCCGCGTTTTTCCGAAATCCAAAGAGCTGATGTTCCAAACTATGAAAGGCGAGTGGATAAACAGGTGTAAAAGGCAGGATAAATTTAACTAAATATAACCCCGACAAATAGGATTTGCTCGGTTCATTTTGTGGAGAGTGATTATGAACGAGACCTACAAAATGAATTACTATAGGTAATCTCTCATATATACTTGTACCTTTACATATGTTTTAGAGTTGCATGACACTACATGCAATTTTATGGGAAATTTAACAAAAATCTACTACAGCTTAAATTACATTTTATATCTTTCGGATTGACCGAGACATTGTATCATTTAAGTTATTGTCATCGTACGGTTAATTATTTAATAAATTTTATATATAAAACTTCACATAGTGTCATACAGCCTTAAGATAAAATTAAAATTATATTAACTTTTGCTTTAGGATTAGGTACCATTGAAAAAAACGGCAGTTCCTACACCGGGAATAAATACTGCAACGAAAACTAACTCAACTTAGTCTGATAGGCTTTCCACGAGAAAGAGAAAACAGGAAGTAGCTGAGCTCATAACTATTTCTGTGTCTGGTAACAGTAAGCGGTCAATTTTGTAGGCAAGTTTGGAAATTGAAAGTCCTACAACTTCTGCAGCTAATTTTGCAGAAAGATTGGACGGGATAAAACCCCAAAAGGAAGGAGTATTAATAGATTTCAGATTTTACAATTAACTTTAATACACTATAGTTTAAGTTTGAATTACTTGAATTCATACAAAGAAAGTAATTTTCTCAGGCGGTTTCAATACTTCATAATAACTAAATCGCAATACTAATTCATTCAGTAGGTATATTTACATTTTTTTTTCTTTTAGGCCCAAAATATGTAAAACATACCTTTTTTTTTAATATGATTTGTAATCATGAAATTAGTTTTTAATTGAATTTGGTTTGTTTGTACGTAGATATGTATATTTGCATGCATGATTATAGCTGACTTCTTCCAGTTGAGTGTAAGAGTACTTCTTATATTGTTTATAAGAAAGCAAACTCGCCGCTTGGTAATAAATATATTATCATAAATTAACTTGCCTATGTCCAGATCCTCTGTAGACATATATATCAATTATTTATTATCAATAAAGACTATCGTTATTATTGTGTATTTACCTATTACCTTTAGTATAATACTTAGTTACTACTTTAACTTGTATGATAAGTAGGTATTTTAATTTTAGTTTTACATTATTTGTTTCATATTGTGTGGATATAAACATGATAAAATAGAGCTTTTTATTTAAGTTTATTTCGTTTTATTGCAGTATTTATGTACAAAAATCATTCAAAATGTTGCATTCCTCAACCATATCAATAAATTTTATGTGTATGTTAATATTATAAAGAAAATATGCTTTCCTCCACGCATTTTAAACGGAAGCACGCCGAGACAGGCCTCGTGACTACGTCACAGCGATGGCAGCATCGCGCTGATAGATTTGGTCGACCTGGCCCAAAGATTGTAAATAAAGAGGATGGCCAGATCTATCAAATCTGACAGCATGATCCCGCCATCGGTGTGACGTAGTCACGAGGCATTTTTCAGCGCTCGTCCGTTTAAAATGCGAGGAGGAAAGCATATTTTCTTTATAAAATTAACACATACACACACGATTTATTGATATGATTGAGGAATGCAACATTTTCAATGACTTTTGTACATAAATATGGCAATAAAACGAAATAAACTTAAATAAAAGCTTTATTTTATCATGTTTATATCCATCACAATATGAAACAAATAATGTAAAACTCAAATTAAAATACCTACTTATCAGACAAGTTAAAGTAGTAACTAAGTATTATACTAAAGGTAATAAGTAAATACACAATAATAATTATAATAACGATAGTCTTTATTGATAATAAATAATTGATATATATGTCTACAGAGAGGCTGGACATAAAAGGAATTTAACTTACATATTTTTTGCCAAAGCGACTGAGTTTGCTTTCTTACATACAATATAAGAAGTACACTTACAGTCAACCGGAAAAAGCGAGCTATAATCATGCATGCAAATATACACTACTATTAATGATGATGAATTAAATGATTACAAATTATATTAAAGAAAAAAGATGTTTTACATATTTTGGGCCTAAAAGAAAAAAAATGTAAATGTACTTACTGAATGAATTAGTATATTGCGATTTAGTGATTATGAACTATTTAAACCGCCTGAGAAAATTAATTTCTTTATTTGAAGTTTTAATTGAATTGGTTTAAGTTCTTTATATTATAGACAGCTTTATTGTATGTGTTATAAACTTATTCAAGTAATTCAAAGTTAAACTATAGCATATTAAACTTAATTGTAAAATCTGAAACCTATTAATACTCCTTCCTTCTTGGGGTTTTATCCTGTCCAGATCTTTCTGCAAGATTAGCTGCAGAAGTTGTAGGACTTTCAATTTCCAAACTGCCTACAAAATTGACTGCTTACTTTTACCGAACATAGAGCAGTTACGAGCTCAGCTACTTCCTGTTTTCTCTTTCTCATGATTTCATGAAAAGCCTATCAGATTGAGCTGAGTTAGTTTTCGTTGCAGTATTTATTCCCAGTGTAGAAATTGCCATTTTTTTTCAATGCCCTTTTCAAAGATATTTATAACCCTAAAACAAAGTTAATATAATTTCAATTTCATGTTAGGGCTGTATGACACTAACTACGTGAAATTTTATATAAAATTTATTAGAAAATTAACCGTACGATGACAACTTAAATGATAACGTAAATGTAATTTAAGTTGTAGTAGATTTTTGTTAAATGCCCCATAAAATTCCATGTAGTGTCATGCAACCTTAAAACATATGTAAAGATACAAGTATATATTATGGAAAATGCAAATTTTTACCTAGTAATTCATTTTGTAGGAACCGAGCAAATCCTATTTGTATCTGAGTTAAATTTAGTTAAATTTATCCTGCCTTTTACACCTGTTTATCCACTCGCTTTTCATAGTTTGGAATACCAGATCTTTAGATTTCGGAAAAACATGGAAAATTATATTTTGCCCAGTATTTTTCTTTCTGGAATAAGCGTCCTTACATTCGCAAATCGCACGCCTTATTCCTGGCATTTTCTTTTAGGTCTATAACTGAAAAATAACGTTTAATATGTAAATTTGATAAATAAAATCTGAAGTCTCCTTACATAAATATATACAAAATTACTATAGAACATTAACAATAATTGTCTTTGAAATCTTAACAAAGTTCGAAATAGTATAGTCCTTCCACACACGAAATTAGTGCTAAAAAAGTTTTTTATAATTCAAAAACCGTATAAAACAGAAAAGATCTATAAATACACAATTCACCACGAAATAACAAGTACAATGGATTAAATAAACTCCGATATAACACCATCAAATATGGAGAAACGAATGTAAACAAAACTCTCCAGGCCTCGCTGTGACGTCACAGTTCGTCGGGAAGTGGCGAACATTGAAGCATAGGGATCTGGCCATCCTCTTTGTTTACAATCCTTGGACCTGGCCCAAGGATTTACAGTCCTTGGATCTGGCCATCTTCTTTGTATACAATCCTTGTTTCCAAACACGACCACACGCGACATCTATCTTTCTATTTCTAAGTTACTGCTTTGGCACCGTAATTAAATTACTCACCAATTTTTGAAAATTACTCAACACATATATTTTTGATCGTATATAAGAGAAACTAATTTACTTAGATATTAAAAAATTTAAATATATATCAATGTTCTGTTATAAATCTGACTGTTGATTATTATCTATCCAGGATTTGTCACACAGCCAGCCCAAAAAAGAATTAGGTAAGCTGTGTATATCTCAGAAGTTACTATTAAAATATGAAAGCATTTGGTAGTTCTGTAAAAGCAAAAGTCCACAAAAAGTTTTAAATTCCTCACTAATTACTATTTAGTAAGTAAAAATATTTGTTTAGGGTTTTACTACTAAAGTTGTTGATTGTTGGTGACCTTTTTTTGGTATGGATCATATAATGAAATCAATTAGTGCTCTGTAAATATGTTATTTCAGGGCTTAAATTTGATTTCTCTTGAATTTCTTGGCGATGAATTTTGAAAAACTTATATGCTATCCCGTTTTTCAATATTAAGTACAAGCAAGATCGGGAACGGTTCGTTAAGTTGTTGAAGTTTTAAAACGTGAGAGTTTTAAAAAACTGCGTTTTTTATAGGCTTATATATGCCCATGTATATTTCAAATTCCATACGACATCTCAAGCCTTGACAATGTGGGATTTGCATATTATCACTGGTCAACCTTGAGATATCATTTGGAGCAGGCTTAAGAGAATGAATAAATAGTAAATTGATTTATCCAAAGACTTGATCTAGTTAGTTAGTAAATATTAAGAAAATGTAGAACTATATAAGCAGTTTTAGTTTGCCACCATTATTGTTTTATGTAGATCATTCCTTGCAGTATTGGGGTCCGCAGCTCAGCAGTTAGAGCATCTAAGATGTACTTGGTGAAGTGGTTTTCAGCCCCATTCACTGTGAAATAATTTTTTATTCCCAAGAAGTGGATCAGATTCCGTTATAAACAGTAGAACACCTTGCCTTTACCAGACCAGGATGATATAATAGTGGCAGGTCTAGTCCAACTTGATTCACCACTACATATAGTAACGCAGTGTACAATGAAATGCATGCCATATTTATATTAATTTAACTTGATAATTTAAATAAAATAACAATTTTAAAAAACACACTTTTATTAAAAATTCACCAATCTCTATTTCTGCTGTTACAGTATTGCCAATTAGCAGCACCGTAGTAGCACGATCAATGACCAGCGAAGCGGAGTGGCGCCTAGGTATATAACGAGGAGTGTAACACAACAAATTCAGTCTTTAGAATCCTTCTGAAGAAGCTGACAGGATGATCAGCGAAACGTCAAGTCAAGTTTGACGACCACGGCAAGATCCGGAAGAAACTACTTCATAAGACATTTTTAGAAGAGTTAAAATTGTTTATCACCAAGGAGACAGGTAACTCATTAAAACAATTGATTCCTTAATAAGTATGGGAATTTTGGCGCACTTAGTCTAGAAAATGGGATCCGAAATTCAGTTATGTCTGCGTGTGTGGTGATTGTAAATATCATTATTTCTTAGAAATAAACCTTTTTGCTTTTTTTATATTTAATACAATTAAAAATATATAAAATGATGGTAGTGTTAAAACTGATAGAGCTATAAATGCCTCTTTACAGAAAATTTGTGCAGATAGACCAATCTTATAACGAAAAATTTTCTTTTGAGCTGCAAAAACTTTGGAAGTGTGTGATGAACTTCCCCAGAAAATTAATCCATATAAGATAGACCAGACTGGTCTAAGCCAAAGTAAGACATTAACAGAAACAGAGGACTTCAATTTTATCAATAAACATTTGGTGTGACTCTCCCATGTCATTTTATAATCCAAAGTTACTCCCAGAATTTTTGTTTGTTCTGTATGAACAATTAACTGATGATGATTTGCCTTAATTAAAATACTTGATTATGACCAACATTCTTTAGTAAGAATAACATAAAAATTGTTTTACCAGCATTTAGAACTAGACCATTGCTTAAACACCATTTAGAAAACTAATCTATTTTTTTTTTTTTTGGTGGGGAAACTCCTCATGAGCACCTGAGCTTAATATCTAGCGCTACATATAGTGCCGGACTTCCACTGGCTAAAACCCCTCTTCAGTATTTTCAACTAGTTTGGAACTTATCTTCAAACCAGCTGGTCATTCGAATTTATTGCTATGTGTTGCTCCATGGGGTCAGCCTCATCTCTCTTTCATCCTCTTCCTTCTTTTTGATAATGAAAGTTATTGCCTTCTCCGCCTTCCTCCAGTTCTGCTTTGTCTCCAGCATCCTCCCTATCATGTCATCTGGGAACAGTAATGGTGCCCCACCGTGCCGCCTTTTTCCCCTCCAGCTGTTGCATACAAACACGGTGTTCCGCGTTGTCAGCCTCCCTACAATATACAAACTCTCGCAAGATGGATAGCCGTATCAATCTTGCTAATATCATTTAGGTATTCCATGAAACATCTATGTCCGCTCAGGGCTTGGGTAAAATAATACCCCACTTCCCCATGTCTCTGTTCTGTCCACGTCCTTACATTTGTAATGAGGCGTCTGTTTCACCTTACCTTGTTTGCAACCTCCCATATCCTCTACCAACTTTCAAACAGCCTGTCCACTCTGCTTTCGTAACTCCCTCATAGGCTTCCAGCTGCTCTTTGATCATCAGATCCAGAGGGGGAAATCTCCGCCACCACCAGTGCCGCCTTGTACGAAATAGTTCTATATGCGCTGCACACCCTTATCACAGCGCAACGCTGGATCCTAGTCACCCTGCCCCTCATCCTGTCCACTTTCATCATGGTTTCCCAAACTGGAGCCGCATACAAGAGGGCAGAGTGTATGATGCTGCACATCAATCTCCTCTTGCTAGCTCTCAGCCCGTATGTTTAGCTATAAGCCTTCCGATGGCTGTGGCTGCTTTTCTGCTCTTTTGGCCGTTTTTGAGGCGTGAATGTGAACGATCCATCTTTTCGCGTCTGATGGACTTTTATTATATTTTTCAAAAATGAATATTAAACGTTCACAAAGAAGGGTTCAAAACGACTGTTTCAGACTATTCACTATAAATCTAACACAGTAAATACTAACACTTTCTTTAATTTAAACCAGAAAAGGAATTTTGAAAACACAAGAAAAAGACAATATAAAGTTCAAAAAATGTATATTAAATCTCTTTAAAAAATCATGTTTTACAAAAACGCTCAAGAAAAATGTATTGAGAAACTATAGTCTGTCCCATGTACAACACATAGTGAGGAATGGAATGGCTCATTATATACCAACTAACATCGAATGTGTGGTTTATAGCTAACGATTACACAAAAAGATTCAAGAAAAGTTCAATATTTATAAATTTTCGGTGGGCTTTTGCTTGCCTGTCTGTTTACGCATTATCAGTTCAATAATAATTTGGTTCGCTCCTTGGAGCTTAAAAATGCTTGAATCGCAATGACTTTCAATTATATTGTAGTAATTATATATTCATACGTTCAGGCAAAGCACGTCTGAGTACATGGTAAAGATACTTTTCTGACACCATCACTGAGGAACCGGTTTAGGGCAAATCCCGTTAAAATTCATAATTTTCCCGTCAAAATCGACTGCTAGAAAATGAATGGTCACCCTTGTAGGTAAAGGCTATTTTTGCCAGAACTTGTCCTCATATTTAACAGAACGCATGAGTTGCAGTGCTGCACAACATGGATTCGTAAAAGGGTTTTTAATTTTGGTGGTCGGGGCGACATTACGTCCCTGTGCAGCTACATTTACTACACTCTAAAATTACACTCCTTGATGAGTTTTCAAGATTTTGGCATAAAAAATGCTCCGTAGAGCGAAAATGTGATTTAAAATATAAATACCTCTTCCAACGGCATTTTTACATGAAACACACTTTTCATGCGAAGCGAAAAGTCGGATTTTGTTACAGTTTCGAAAAGTTTATCGAAGATTTTGGCGTGTTCTTTAACATGAACACCAAAGTTCAACTTGGGGTCCAACCAAACCAATAGGTACTTCAGATGGTCACTTGGGCATATCTCCATTTGTCCCACCCTAACTTTCATGGGTAGGAGGTTTCTCTTGCTGGTAATAACCAGGAACTCCATTTTCTCAGCAGTTAGCTCGAGCTGCATCCTTGCTAGCCATCTCTCGATCTTTCTAATGGTCTCATTGGTCGCCTTCATTATTTGGACTGTCCACCTCCCAGTCACCGCTATGGCCAGATCGTCCGCATAATTCATGACCTCGACACCATCTTGCCAATGCAGTCGGAAGACATCGTCAAACATAATGTTCCATGAGGTCGGTAGAAAACTCATCTACTGATGTATTAGCTTGAATAACTGTGGTCTTCAAAGAGCTATTGAACATTAAAAAGTTTGTATCATCAGCATAGACAATTGATGCATTAGGTGTTATGCAGGAATGTACCATATCATTCACAAAAATTAAAAAGAGTAAATGACCGAGGATAGAGCCCTGCGGTACACCTGCTTTCACTTGCCCGAAATCAGATTTATACAAATTGATAAATTAAAGTAATATCAGAGAGTACTGTTCATTAGGATATTATTTAAACATTTTTGTTACAAAAAAATACTTTCACTGTTGTTTCGAACACTATATGCTAGTATTTTTGGCAGAAGTTTCAATAGTGTATGTTGTAAATATTTATCAAGAGTTATATACATTGTTTATTGCTAATTATTTTCAATTAATATATTAAAGAAAATAAAATAAACTATACAGCATATTTACAGTAAAACGGGCTACTCATACGGCAATTTGCAGGGGCCAATCTGAAGGGAACGATCAGTAGAGAAATCGGGTGTACTCTCCACACATCCTAATTTATCAGTAGTTTTGTTGTTCTCTGCGTAAAAGCATCATGGCTCCTTCAAAGCGCCAAACAATCGGTACAGCTATATTAGCGCTGACATCTGCCTGTGATAAAAAGAAGAAAAAAAGAAGGTGCTGGACAAAACAATGGTTACTAAAAAGAAGTCAATTTTGTCATTCAAATTTGATGATGGAATTAGAGCCAGTGGACTTCAGAAATTTTTTATGAATGAATAATGACTGTTTTGAAGAACTTCTTAATATGGTGGGACCTTTAATAGCAAAACAAGATACTTTTAACGAGCCAGCATTAGTGATGAACAACAATTAATTGTAATTTCTTTTTAAATACCGCTAAAGTTACTGATTTCTGTTACAGAATAGTAAAACCTTCTCCCCTTATGTCTCGATTTAGGTAGTTTGCATTCGTTTTACCCCACAGAAAAGGCATATCCCGAAATGTCTCGATGATATCAGTCCACACTTCCTTTTTATTTTCAAGCATATTTTCTAATACTTTCATTTATACAAAAAAAACAACACAAAACCAACATAACCTATCTATGCAATAGTAAAAATGACAATAATTTGAGAATTGTGTACAATAGTGATGGGTTGTATTCGTATGAATCATATAATAATACGACTCTTTCCGATGAATCATATGATACGAATCTTTGCAACCGATACGGTTTCGTATTCGTACATTTCGTACTACTTGTACCTAGAGTATACATACTGACCGAACGAGAACGCGTGCTGTAAAAAAGAAACTTAACAAATTACTGGTTCATATTTCTTATAATTCCTACCTACTTGAGGTAGACGGTAGTATATTAGTAGTATTTATTTCGTATTCGACTGACTTGTATATTGTTGAGATGAGTCAATGGTGGCGCTGTAGTAATTGTAGTATCGCTATATGATTACTAATATTATATTAGATAAATACGATGTAGATACAGAAAACAACAAATATGTATGAATCTCAAACCTCATATTTGTTATTCATGCATTGTTTAGGATACCTCGAGTTATGATTGACTAATTTAAATCGCCTAGTCAATACAGATATTTTCATGTTCTGTGTCCTAGAGTACTAGCATCGTGAGATGCAACATGCGTTTAGGTACGTTTAGTACGAAATACGGATACGAATCTTCTGGTACGAATCTTTTTGTATACGGAGTATGATATGAATTTTTGAAAACAGTCGTATTGCCCATCACTAGTGTACAACTGTTCTATACATCATACAATTTGCAGGTTATTGGGGAGGGGATTGACTGAACACCCAACTTGCGAATATCGGGAAGTCGTTAAAAATTGGAACAATAAATAATAAATAAATAAACACCACAGAAATTAGACAACCCCTAATTCCAGAAGCCAAGGCTTGAAAAAACGTGGACATACAACCATTTCCTCCGACAGTGCCAGTGCCGGAGACAGGATTCGAACCCGGTGGTGCGATGTCCGTGTGATTAATCGCAATCGTCACCTCACGCCTTAACCCACTCGGCTATCGAATTGCTGAACACACGACTCAATCTACAGGGAGTGCCATGTGAGTAGCTTGCTTAACTTGACCATACATTGTGGGAAAAATCACTTACAAATATTAAAGTAATACAAAAATATTTTTAAAAATCTGAGACAAGCTTGGCTCTAAAATTTAATGGTTTATGGTATTTTACGTTAAATTCTAACAACAGACAGTAGAATTAATAAACAATTTCTCACAAAATTAAGATTGTTCTTGTAGCAGGAGACCACGTAAATATTTTTTAAATGCATTTATTACAAGCTGTCTATTTTCAAACAGTACCAAAAAGCTAAACATGGTTTAAGGTAATACGTCATTACAATAATTTTAAAATAGCTATCGAAAATTGCCGAAATCTATATACAGGGTGATAAATTGTACATTTTGATTTATTTTTATTGCTTCCCCAACCCTTCATCATTAGTGTTACATTGTTGTAAACAATATTCATATAAAATGGTACCTAATATTAACTTATGAACAGAAATAGAAATATTATTATATTGTTACCTTGAAAAATATTTTCGACTTTAGCAATTTGCCTCTCTTTTGCGTTACTGTCTTATATAGACCTACATTAATAGAACACACATATGAAGACCTGTCAATACAATGAAGCCATTCAAAAATTGCCGATTTGATCCTTATGATTAAACTATAAAACGGGCATATATCTCAGAACCGAAAGATATTATAGGACATAATAAAGGTCTTTATGAAACCATCTCAGAGTTCTCTACCCCCCACTAGTGTATGATTAGTGACCCAAAAAATACTCTATTTTGTTTATATAAAGTCTTAAATCTACCTATGGTTAGACATAGAACACGGTCCTTGGCTATCAACTTAACCTACCTTGTGCATATCACCGCCTTGACAAAGAACTCAATTGACGGTCTCATCTCATCCTCATCCCTCATCGGATGGTTAGATCCTCCTTGGTTAACTCATAAAAGATCTCCTTAGGTTAGTGCATAGGCTTATATCTACTGTGAGCATTTGGTCTACTTTGGCTTACTCCTAAAACTTATTTCACCCAGTAGGTCCAGTTGATTGATAATCATAAGAGAAATTATTCAGGTCAGCTGGCAATAGTTGTCTTTTGCCAAATAATAAAAATCTGCTTCTTTCTGCAGCATGACAGATAAATAAAACATGCATTATCGTTTCATCTTCCTCTAAATACAGACAGCATTGGCATTTTCCGCCAATTCAAGCCTGTCTAGGTGGTGATTTAATCTACAGTGCAATATGGGTCAATATGGGCTTTTATGTACAAAATATTTAGCTCTAGTAATATATATTTTTTTTTATACATTTATTTAACGTCGGCCTATTTCCTCTACTGAGGCCTAACACCGACGCCTGTAGACGAGCTACCCCCAACCAGGAATTTTGCCAAACCTCTTCCCTTAAGAAGAGTAGGGATCTCTTACTTGCCTAACATTTAATAGACAAGGGACCGATGGCTTTACATCCCCTCCGAAGGATGGTATATCTCCTATACAACCCTCGCCTAAGGTTGTATAGCTTCCGCGCATACACTGATATACAAGCCGCTGGAAGATGTGTGAGGCGAGGATGCGGTTTCTGTTGGAATGGTCACCCATCCAACTACTAACTGCGCCTGTCGTTGCTTTACATCGCATACCGAAGTATGTACATAGTAAAGACGCACCTAAGCTCGCCTCCCCTAGTAATATATTTAGTTCTTAATTTCAATAGGCAAATGGTGAATTTGAATCAACTAATCAAGGTAAATTCTTACCAATGTTGGAGATTTTTCTCTCAGCACAGAGTAGGATGCGTATTGGCAATTTATAGGGATATGCAGCGCCTCTATAGAACTACGCTACGGTATAATATCAAAAATATAAGGCGGCGTAGTTTCACTTTAAATTATATCCAAATATTTCATTCGGTACTGTGTCGTGATATACATTCAAATTATTAATCTGTGGCACAATATGGAAAATATACCTGAAATGCAGAAAGGTAGTATGGTTTTAAAGTGCGATTTTCTCACATTCTCGCTTGAAATTATACCACAAATTAGTTATCACAGGGTTAGTACTAATTAGGTTAGGTTTATATTTATAAGCATTTTGAAACCCTTCTTCAATAAATTGTCATTCATTATTGTATTTTCATTAGTTTTTTAACGGTAAAATAAATCACAGCGCTGCATTGTTTCCCACGTGAACATACTGTCTGTAGAAATTTTCTTGTAAAGACATGAATGATGACATGTATGTACTTTTCCGTATTGAAGTCTTTTAAGATTTGGAAAAGTCCTCTGAACAACCCAGTTGGTTTTGGTGAACGACAAAAAATTTGGAAATAAAGTTGGCAACAGAATTGTAATACTTACTGATTTAGTTCGGTAGCACTTCACTTCTTAAATTCAAAGAAAAACTTCCCAGTAAGTCAAATTCAATAGAACTGAAATGTACATTATCTAAAGAGGTATTCAAAAAAGCTTTTAATTCTGTTTCTGTAGCCATTTCTGGTGGTTAAACTGTAAATTGATACCTGAGACAAATTATTTATATATTTTGTACTGTAAACAAACTTTATGTTATTAAAACTAATCTAACTGAACGTTTTTGTTGTGTAATAAACACGTGCACAACGCGTAGATGCAATTGGCACAAAGTAGAAAGAGCACAAACACTTGTAACGAAGAGAACTCCTACTCTCGGGTATATTTTAAAATATGATATTGAAAAAATCCACTTCAAATTATGGCAACACATACTAATATATGCAGTAACGCTATAATTTCAAATACAACAGTATTTTGAAGAATTTCAAATCGTACCAACTTTTGGTGCTGTGTTGCAGTATATTCTCCATATGTTAAATAAGCAATTACAGGTGTACGTTATACCAGAGGCTAGAACGGGCTTGGTTCTGCACAATGGCAAAAATTACTAATACGCAACTAGGATAGTCGTTTCTTGAGGTTGTACGTACTAAGTACTAGTTTTGGTCTTATGAATATCACATCTCTGGCCAAGGAGTCAGCTACTCTATTAATTTCAATGCCAGAATGTCAAGATACCCAGAAAGGAGTCAATTTTTTATTCCTGTTTAGTCAGGTTAGAACCTTCTGGTTGTTCCAAATTGTTTTTCAGTTACAATATAATTCAAAAGCTTTTAAGACCTGCTTGGACAGAGTTTAATGCCATAAACTTCAGTTTGAACAAAAAAGGTCTTCTTAGACCAAGGTGAAGGGAGTATCTGGATGGCTAAACAACTGATCTGCAATGTAATTAGATCTAATATCACAGTAGAGAATAGACCAGTACTCCCACTCGGCCGGAACAGTAGGATAAGATTTTCAGTGTGCAAGCATGCTCCTGGGCTTAAATTATCTGATGCGTAGTGGACAGCAGTGATGTTATTATGTTGATGCTTATTTTTTACTCGAGTAGTGTACATGCAAATGCGCGTGGGATGGAAATAGTGGATGCGCAGTGGAATAAAAATAATAAAATCGAGTACAACAAATATCAAAGGGACCGCCAAGGAGTGAAACTTCTGGTCTATTCTCTACTGTACTAAGATGACTTCTGAATATTTGCAAAGATAAATAACTAACACTTCTTAAATAAGATATATTTATTAGTGAATAACAAAATAATAATATAGTTCTGTTACAAATCAAATAGGGCCCAACGCTGGATACAAAAATAGAAACCTATACTTTTATAATATCAGTAAGATAATATAACTTATTGAGCAATTGAATATTACTGGTAAAATCATATAATTCTTGGTTTAAGCATATTTTCTGTCATCGTCTTTTCCCGCTATCCAATCTTCGATTTCTTGAACACTTAAATCAAAAAGTAAAATTTATTTTTATATGGTATGCCTCATGATGAGATTTTTTGGGGTTATTTACTAAGCTATTTAATTTTAAGACAAATATGTAATCCATAATAATTTTAAACTGTCAAAAACTGAGATAAGTAATGTGTCAGGTAAGAAAAGAAAGTGTTAAGAATTTCCATTTATTATACCTATAAAGTTTTTTAAAATAAAAATTCTTTGTAGGTATAAGGATTCAAAAAGCACTAACTCCTCGTCCTAAAATAACCCCAAAGAAAAGTCGTTGTAAGGCACACTGCGTACAGTACGGGGATCGCTTTTAGGTGTATAGGGAAATTGTATATACTTATATACATATGCAATATGGGTGAAAATGTCATCTAATGAAGTGCGATTAGGATGGGGCGATTCAATAGGCTGTACGCTGGCGCTACTGTGATTCTCGATGCTATGGATTTATTTATTATTTACTAAAGTCTGCTGGGCTTAGGTCACAGGTAACCTTGCGAAATCTAAGTATTATTGCACATTGCATATTGCAAATGGATATTTATTTAACAGAAGAGAAAGAACAAATAATTAAATTGTATTATGGTGGGCATTCACTGTGTGAAATTTATTTATTGTATGTACCGTACGAAAATCAACCCACTCCCAGTTATTTTGAGAAAGATATTTTTGTATATTTTGGTTATTTGTTGACCACCATAATTAATTTCAACAAATTAATATTTTCAGATGACACGTGATAATTTGTAAATTCCTTATTTGATGACTGGTCACCTACACCTTCCACTCCCAATACATTTACATTACTAACTGCTAACTACAGCGGGTTAACCAGCTGTCCTGCCTATGCCCTACTATCCATTTCATATCAGCTCGTGATTCTAACCCATATTGCACATGTATATAAGGGTATAAAATTTTCCCATATGCCTAGTAACAATCCCCGTATTGTATAATTTATAATATATGATAATACATACGTTCTAGGTACTTTTGTCAAGTTAACAATTCCATTTTTGGTAATTACCACATCATCTTCAATGCGGACACCTCCAAACCCACGGAATCTCTCCAAAACTTCAGGAACCAAAAACTTAGATTGCTTTGGATTCGCTAATGCCTGGTTCAAAAGCTAAAACATGCAAAGAATATATAGCTCTTCATTTTATAATTTTCCCCAAAAAAACATTCTAAGCATTAAATATTACATAACAAACAATATAGTTACAGACTCATTATTTTCACTATAATTTGTCAGTATTTTGTACGCCATGCTCCAAGCAATCATTTCTACTCTAAAGTTAGCATATAATTAATAGATAGAGATTTATTTGTTTGTTCTTTTCTTCACAAGCGTTGATCAGCTTGAAGAATGAAGGACCCGGTCGGCATGCCACTACCTGCATGGATAGTACAGCGGGCCCCTCTTCGAAGCTTGAGTCCACATAAACACAAGTTCACTCCCCATTTAATAATCCAGATGCGATCATAATGATTTACTCACTAGTAGTAGTAGTAGCAGTAGTAATTGTTGGGGGAGGCCTAGTGCCTGGCAAGTAGGCCACAAATGGGCCCTTTTTACCTACCCCCTGACGTCCCCTCAACCATTCACTTCTACTCGGCCTCCTACTCCCTCTTGAAACCTTCCTGATCTTCCAATGAAGGTCAGGACATGTTTCCATTCGAGAGAGTCCATTTCCTCTTTTGGGAGCGTTGTGGCGCCGAAGAGTTCATACCTCAGGCGCCCGAACGCTTCACATTGTCCCAAGAAGTGAAACGATGTTTCTTCATCACTTCCGCATCTTGGGCAGGTGGGATCTACCTCAACCCCTATCAGTGATAGGTGTCTTCTAAGCCTGCAGTGACCAGTTAGGACTCCGACCAATTGGTTCAGGGTCCTCCGGCTTCTACCTAACAACCAGGCCGCCCTTGACTTGTTCGGCCCCGTTACGAAGTCTCGAGCTTGTCTGCAGCCGCTGCTCAGCCTCCAATGTTCCCTCAATGTTGCTTGTGCCCACTCATTAAGGGCCGTAGCGACATGTTTCCTTGTAATTCCCAACATGGGCTCCGGGTCTAGACAGGGCTCCCTGGCCCCGAGCCTAGCCAATTCATCGGCTCTCTCGTTTCCTGGGACCCCGGTATGTCCCGGAACCCATATCAGGCTCACTTCCTTGTGCCTGGCAAGTTCCTCTAGAGCGTCTCCACACTCTTGGGCGAGGGGGGACTCGTCCTGGGAGAGCAGACCGCCCGAAGTGCTGCCTGGCTGTCTGAACAGATACAAATATTTTGTTCCGTACCGTTCCTCGTTTCTTCCTTATATGCCACTTTTAGGATGGCATATACCTCTGCCTGAAAGACAGTAGTGTATGATCCTAGAGCAAAGCTCTCCTGTACTTTCCTGCCTTCCAGGAATATTCCTGCCCCCGATGACTGCCTCTGTCCATCTACTAGAAGGGAACCATCTGTGTAGCACACCAGGGAGTTCGGGGGGAAATTAATCTTTCCTTCTGCCCACTCTTCTCTACTAGGTAGGGTTAGAGTGTACTTTCTCTCTAATCTCAAGCGGTCGGTTGCTTCCCTCACCTTAAGGGCGGAGATCGGAATCTCCGCCAATCTGGCGATGGCTGCATGACCCTCTGTCCTTCCACTACACCGCCAGCTGCCTGAGTCTCGCATTCTTAGATGGGCCGCCATGGCTTCCTTCTTAATGCAGGCTGGAAGCGTTGGCAGCCCTAGCATTACTTCCAAGGCAGCTGTAGGTGTCGTCCTCATTGCGCCTGTAATCCCAAGACAGGCAAGTCTTTGAACTTTTGCCAGTCTTCGAGACGTGGTGATGCGGTTCACACTCGGCCACCAGACCATCGACCCATATTGGTGTCTAGGTCTGATTACCGCCGTGTAGACCCAGTGCAGGATACGTGGACTAAATCCCCAGTTCCTGCCCACCACCTGGCGCAACTGCCAGAAGGTTGCCGTCGACTTCTCTACGATTCTGTCGACCTGTGCTCCCCATGACAGTTTTTTATCCAGGATCACCCCTAAGTACTTGACCTCTTGCGATAGTGCTAGGAGTCTTTCGTACATTATTGGTGCCCTGAAATTCTCTATTTTCCTCCTTTTGGTGAAGAGGATCAGTTTAGTCTTGGATGGGTTGACTGAAAGGTTCGTCTCACCGCACCATCTTTCAATAATTCTGCAGGCTACCTGCATTCTATCGCAGACGACGCTTAGGAACCGGCCAGTTACAAGAACTAGCCCGTCGTCTGCATATGCCTGGGCATAGAAGCCTTCTGACGTCAGCCGCTCCAGGAGACCATCCATTATTAGGCACCATAGATGAGGCGAAAGGCAGCTGCCTTGAGGGCAGCCTCCCTTCACCCCGATGTCAACCAGGCAGTCCCCTAGGGCTGCGCTGACTCTTCTTTCTTCCAGCGCAGACTGTACCCATCTGACCAGTATAGGGGTTGTACCCCTGGCCTGTAGGGCCCTACAGATAGTCCTCGTACTTGCCTTATCAAAGGCTCCTTCTATATCAAAATATACTACTAGGGTTACTTCCTTGTAGTGGAGGGCCCTTTCTACCTTATGCACAACGGCATGCAGGGCTGTCTCTGTGGACCTCCCTTGCCTATATGCATGCTGATTCTGATGTATTGGGTATCTGGTTAACACCCCTTCCATCAGGTGTCTGTCCACTATCCTTTCCAATGCTTTCAAGGATTTACTCACTAAAGCCAAGCAATAACATAACATTACAACAATTTGCAATTCAGACAACAAATATAAAACTACTTGGAATATAATAAACAATGAAACAGACAAGAAGTATAAATAGCAAAGTCTTCCAGATGAAAATCTTATGCCAGACATATTAAATTACTTTTCACAATTTTGAAAATATAGCGGATAACCTCCAAACGAGTTATATTTGATATATATATATATATATATATATATATATATATATATTATATACGAGGATATTTGTTCTTGCTGTTTGCTCTAACAGTGAAGATATATGTGGCATAAGCATCCATTTATTGAAGAATACAGCTGAATACATCATCGATCCACTGTATCATATAATAAATACCTGTCTCGAAGAAGATATTTTTCCAAGTATTCTAAAAAATTCAAAAGTATGTATGCAGGTGATACTACTTTTAGCATTAGAGCTCTGCAAGTCAAATTTGGAAGATATCAGTGAAATAAATGGTGCTTACAACAGCTAAATTGTGGTTCAATACGAACTCTTCCTCAACGAAAATAAAACTGATTCTAAGTCATTCTTAATAAACAAAACCAATAGTTAATCCCCCAAGTTCCTAGGTATTAACATCGATGCCTCAGAGACATGGACCAATCACATAGATAATTTTTATAAAAATCCCTCCTCCATAATATTCATGCTTAGAAGAATAACCTCCATTGTAAATTCTGAAGCAGCACTCGCTTATTATCATGCCATATTTCACTCTGCAATGAAATATGGAATATTATCCTGGGGAAATGCAGCAATGGAACCGATCACAGAATGCGAAGTCATTGAAGCTATAGGAAAACTTAAAAATTCATGCTGTACGGACATATATGATATGAATAGCAAATTTATAAAAGATACTTTGGATATCATCATTCATCCTTTAACAGTTTTATTCAATACGAAGGAAATTACCATGACGCCCTTAAAATTATGAAAAGTGATACCGGTCTTCAAAAAGGGTGATAGTTCGGTAATAGAAAATTAGTTCGGTAATAGAAAATTACATTACCGCCCCATATCCATCGTCCCCATTATCTCCAAGATTTTTTAAATAATTCTGAAATTACGGCTGATGCTTTTTTTTTGAAAATAATAATACCTTAAATAGTTGCCAGTTTGGATTCAGAAGCAAATGTAATACAATTCAAGCTGTATTCAAAGTAGTAAGTGACATAGTTAGTGGTCTTAAGGATGGCAAGAGTGTATCAATCACACATCACACTATGTGATCTTTCGAGAGCTTTTCACTGTGTCTCTCACGATATTTTGTTAGATGAGCTTTGCTATTATGGAATTAGGGGTTTATCTCAAACATTATTTAAATCATATTTGTCAAATAGGAAACAAACATGTATACGCAATAAATTTTCCGAGTATAAGTCGGTTATACACGGAGTACCTCAAGGTTCGGTACTGGGGCCTATACTGTTTATTATATTGTCAACGACTTATTCCATAATATGTCTCCCAATAACTGTATTGCGTTTGCCGATGATACAACGTTAATAAATTCAAGTTCAGATATAAACGATCTGATGTTGATGTGTGCGGACACAGTTTCTCAAGCAAATCGATAGTTTACAACTAATAATCTGAAACTTAATGAAGAAAAAAAACTCAAAATCTAATATTCTCTACCAATAAAAATATCGCCAAAGGGAATAGTGGGAAACTCCTCGGCGTCACCATCGACGACAGACTTAATTGATCCTCTGACTCTGAGGATGAGTTATTTTACGTTATTCCATTCTCATATAAGCTATGGCACATTGATATGGGGTAACTCTTGTTACGCAGACAAAATTTTTAGGCTACAAAAACGAGCTGTCAGAACAATTGCTGGTGTTGGCTATAGAGACCACTGCAAGCCTATTTTAAAAAATCTCAATATAATGCCTTTGCCGTCATTATACAGGGTGATTTACCTAAACATGCAGAAAATTATTCAGTGGAAACAAGTGCGCCGCCTATGACTAACCAGTCTGACGTAATATGGTGCAACGAAATCACTTCCTCTCTTATGTGGTATGGGTAAAAACGATTCTCGCATATAGGGTACTTATTGAAGGGTCTTGTTCTAGTAATTCTAGAACTCCTTCGTCTACTTCAACAGGACGATTTACTACACGTTCTCTGTGGCCTAGTAAACAAAACCCAGTGTCACGAACTCGTTGCACTACACTTAAAATTTTTCTCATTAGGTTTGCGCCTATGGGGAAATTTTCTCCTGTATTTTCGTACAGCCCCTGCAAGACTTTCATTCATTGCACCATAGTTTAATATCATGTCGCAGTACTCTTGCAACGTGAACTTTGGCATAATCGATATTTACGAATACAGTTTAAAATTTAACAAAAATGGGAAATGCTCTAAACGGAAGTCGAAGAGTCACTGAACTGAACACTAAACGTGTGGTGCACTGACCATAGTCAACTAAAGCAGATGATTAGGTACCTGGAAAACAAACAAGCGGCAAAGTTTTAATGCGAAAAAATATAATAAATTACCTCGGATCGCTTTAAAATTTTACAGAGGCTTTCCCACATAGAAGACTAGTATACCATTTTATTTTCCACATGTTTACATAAATCACCCTGTATATATGGACATAGACATAGACATTTATTCCATTTCAATTCATATATACATATACATATATATAAAAACATTACATAGTAAAAATAGACAAGTAGATATAAAATATAAATATTAATTTGATGAGTTAAAATGCAAATATTCTTGGATCGAGTAAGGTTCAATGTTGCATATATCATGTTATTAGAAATTTATAAAATTAAGTTAGTTTATAACAAATGCTGAAGTTCATAATTATCACACTAGAAATGGAAATGATCTCCGAACCCTACGCTTTCAACTTGCTAAGGCAGCAAAAAATTCTTTGGATATTAAATTGTTCAATTATCTACCGAATAATGTAAAATTCTTGGATAATGAAATTTAAATCCACGATAAAAAAGCATTTGCTTATACACTGCTTTTATTCAATTGAGGAGTACATGCACACCCCCTTTCATATCCAACCTTCTATATAGGGAAAGTAATCAAATTCATATAGATTCAAGAATGCATGTATGTGTATGTATATATATATGTCTGTATGTATGTGTGTGTCTTGCCACCATCATCATCTCGTAGCCTAATATTGTAAAGCTTAATTGTAATTAATTTAGCCATTGTATTATTACTACCCAATAAGCACTCAGGAAAAGAGGCTAAATTTATAATTAAACGCATGTACTCAGATCAAAATAAAATAAAATTCTATGAGCTACTAAGCAATAGTGTTTGGAGAAATGTGTACATAGCAACCACTGCAAATAACAAATACAATGAATTTTTCAAAACCATTTCAGCTTCTTTTGAATTAGCATTTCCGTTGAAAAAAATTAAACTTAAAAATAAAGATAACAAATCATGGGTAACTCCTGAAATTATAAATGAATCGGAAAGACTAAAAGAAATTCATTGGCTCTACTCCTTAACAGGTAATGAAGAAATAAAACAAAGGTACTCCACACTTAAAAAAGATCATAAAAGAACTATCGTAGAAGCAAAAAAATTTCATAACCAAAACATATTGGCAAACTCCCATAATGTTAGTAGAAGTACGTGGAATCTTATAAAAAAAGAAACAACCAACAACTGTAAAAACGAGTTTATAATAAATGCGAATGGTGTTGAAATTAATGATCTCAAAATAATAAGTTAGCAATTCAACCAGTTCTTCATTGAATCAATTGAAAAAAATATACCAGCAGTTGTTCCCTATGTAACTAAATTAGAAAAAATCACTAACCATAATTTATTTCTTATGCCAGTAAATACAATTGAACTAGTGGAGCTGATAAAAAGTTGTACTAAGAAACAATCGGAGGGTCCTGATGGAATACCCTGTACGGTAATAGGCTACGTCGCCAATTTAATAGTTGAACCACTTACACATAACATCAACCTGTCATTCTTGGAAGGTGTGTTTCCTGATAAACTAAAAGAGGGAAAATGCATTCCACTGCATAAAAAAGGGTCCAAAGATAATTTAGACAACTATCGTCCCCTATGTCTCCAATCTGTGTTTTCTAAAATATTTGAAAGGTCCATGTTTAATAGACTAACTTCCTACATCAATAAATTTAAACTTATATCTAATTCACAGCATGGTTTTAGACAGGGAAAATCTACCACTTCTGCGCTATTTGACACATTATCTTCAATAATTAATGCTATTGATAAACAATCACAGACTATTGGCATTTATTTCGACCTGTCAAAAGCCTCTGATATTATAAATCATGATATCCTGCTAAAAAAAACTACAGAACTATGGGATCAGAGGTGTAGCACTTCAGTGGATTAAATCATATTTAACGGGTCGCTATCAATATGTTCAACTGACAGGTAAAGTAGGAAATGTGCATAATAGTAAAGTTAAATCTGATATCCTAAAAAACAAACATGGAGTGCCACAGGGAGGCATACTCTCACCTCTTCTCTTTCTCTTATTCAGTAATGACCTTAATAACCACTTCCAGTCCATATCAGGTGTTGACGTATGTCAGTTCTCTGATGATACCTCCTTTATTGTCAGAGGCAGCAACAAAAATAAATTGGCGACTCTGTCCAACAAGGTGACAAATAGGATGTGGGAGTGGTGTGTGCAAAATGGGGTACTACTAAATCCAAAAAAAACTGTAATAGTACAATTTACAAATACATAAGTAGGGCAAACCTATCAGGTCTCTTAGTGAGATTACAAAATAGAACCATCTCTGTTGCCGAGCATACAAGATTTCTTGGAGTGGAGCTCGACAACCATCTTACCTGGAATCACCACATAAACTATGTAGCAGGTAAACTTAAATGTGCTCACTATGCAATTTCTATGTTAAAGAACTCGTTAAACTTACATTCTGTTCTACTATGCGAGTGTTCACAGCCATTTAAATTATGCTATAATTGCATGGGGTTCCTCAAGTGAAACAAACCGATTATTTATCCTTCAAAAAAGAATTGTAAGATTAATAGCTGATGCTAAATATCTAGAACATTGTTCAAATGTGCTTTTAGAGGGCGGAATATTAAACATAATATTTTTAGTCGCAAACTCCTCTATAAATCCTTATTTTACTACAAGGAACCTAACCAGACTGCAACCAACAGCTACTCTCCGGGCTATGTGCCCCGCCGAGCGCTGAATTACAAGTTACAAGCCTGGCGCGTTAAGTGTAATAATTGCATATTACCATCAAAACACTAATGCTTCGATTGCAACAAACACCAGCCGAAAGACTGATCCTACTTAAAGGAGCTCCCTTGCCAGTCGTCACACACCACTTGCAGACTGCAGTTTCGAGCTGTTGGCTCTCGTCAGTGCAAGGTAGGTATGCGACGACTGACATGAGAATCCTTTGACTATAGTACATCCCGGTATTTTTACAATAACGACATGTAAAACAGCCAGCAGGCGCCATCTAGCGGTTCAGTGTCTGTTGCAATCGAAAAATAAATAGCCTGACTTGGCTTAGCATAGTTCAAATGTGCTTTTAGAGGACGGAATATTAAACATAATATTTTTAGTCGCAAACTCCTCTATAAATCCTTATTTTACTATAAGGAACCTAACCAGACTGCAACCAACAGCTACTCTCCGGGCTATGTGCTCCCCGTTTAACGACATCACAGCAACGAGGTACGTAAATCGTTTGAGTGTGCCTAGACATCGAACTACCTTATTCGAAAAAGGCCCTCACTATATGGCAATAAAAACATTCAACCACCTTCCCTCACATCTGCATGGAATTCAAAACCAAATAAAATTTAAAAAGAATTAAAGCTGTATTTCACCAATCATGCCTACTATTCTACTGACGAATACTTTAATAATAGAATCTAAGGCTTGTTATTTATTATATTAGTATATGTCTGTTTGTCCATTATCTTAAATATGTCATGTGTTATACTTATTATTTGTAATGTTATTTATATACTGTATTGACAATACCTATACTCTGTACGAGTCAAAAAGGGAATAAAAATTATTGTATTGTAAATTTGTACGTTTTGTTCTACTTTATATTTAATTTTTATTTATTATTTATAATATTGTTATATTTTATGCCTGATTCATTTACCAAACGCATTGTAATACTGGCTTAAGGACCTCGGTCGATGGCCTTTTGATTATAGACTTGTATTTATATACTTTATATAATCAATAAAATTTATCTATTTATCTAAAGATTCGCATCCAAAGAGTACTAATTCTACAAAAAGCAGTGATTCGAGGAATAATGAAGAAAAGTCACCACTATTCTTGTAAGCCACTTTTTAAACAATTAAATAAAATGTTATAAAATGTGTTAAATATAAAACAACATTTAAGCGATTTCCAAATGTTCAGTGATGTGCATACGACCACCACACAGGGCATAAGGAAAATCTGATTTGTCCATATACAAGACTTAAAAGATCAGTTCTATAATGCCCTGCCAATAAATATGAAAGTGCTCAGCATAAAAAATTTTAAACATGAGCTAAAGAAATTTTTTATTAGTGCCTGTCTCTATAATATATATGACTTATTCATTTTGTAACATTTTAGGCCGCGTCCATACACAGAGCAACTGGTGACGGAAACGCGACGGCAACTGGAGTTGCTGTGTAAGAACACACATAGTTGAATGTCTACATTTATACTGTGGCAATTCTAAAGTGACGGCGACGCGACTGGCCATCAACGCGGTAACTAGAATTGCTTCAGTCACAACATGCTGTAAACTCGAGTCACTCGAGTCTCAGTTGCCGACGGTATTTCAATGAAAAACAACGTATTTTTTAAACGATGGCATCAGAGCGATAATTGTACGATAATACGTGTAATTGGTTTTCGCCAATTAGTTGTTTTTTTCTCGATACTTGGGGTTATCAAATTTAAAAGTAAATCGAAACTACTTTCAGTCATTCGGAAATAATTAAAAAATTTGTCCGGGTATTTTTCCAAATCTTTTAGTGTATGCCACTGACTGTGGTTCACATTCATAACATTGTAAGGGTGAACGCTGTACCGTCTAAGTGGACGTCTTCGCAGTCTTTTTTTCTTGATAAGATATGCTACAAGAGCTTCCTCCTCTGAGGATGACATGCCAAAAACACTGCAGAAATAATAACGTATTCTTGCGATGACGACTAACCATGAACTGGCGTCGCCTTTGGTATAAACACATCTGTAAGCCTATCCCTAGAGACTAGCAACTCTCTAGTCAGCAACTCCAGTTGCCGTCGCGTTTCCGTCACCAGTTGCTCTGTGTATGGAAGCGGCCTTTTGCTTTAAATGTGTAATTTTAATTTACCACTTTTATTGTTTGCATATTTTAATCCCTTTTGTTCTTTTAAAAGTCATATTTACTAATGTACTGCATTTCGTCCAAAGACTTGTCTATAAACAGTGCTATTTCTCAAATTAATAAAGTTATCTGTCTATCTATCTATCAATCAACACAGAAGAAAGTCCGGAAACAATTCTAAGAATCACCGTCAGCTCATAAATACTGCACAACTTTTGACTTACCGGGTCAATAAAATAACAGCCAGGTTCAATAGTAAGGACCATATTTTCTTCCAGAATCCTAGCAGTTCGCAGACTCTTAACACCAGGTCTATTAGAACGTTGAGGGAAGCCCTCTAGATAACCTCCAACGTCATGAACATCCAGTCCTAATAAATGCCCCAAACCATGGGGTTGGAAAATGGCTGCCAAATCAGCACCTATCATTTCATCGACTGATCCTTGTAGAAGGCCCCCCTTTTTTAACTCCTCCAATAATACACGATTTGCCAACAAATGCATATCTTGCCAAGAAACCCCAGGCTTACCAGCTTTAAATACTGCCAAATTGGCGTTTAATACAGCTTCATATATTAGTTTTTGATCAGGGCTGAATTTTCCAGATACTGGGAAAGTAACTGTTATATCGGCGGCATAACCAAAGTAATTGGCACCCATGTCAAACAAACTGAAATGTTACAAATTAGATACGTGGAGTAAATATTATTACTGAGAACACTTTCGTACTTCTGAGTTTGAAATGTATTTTCATAACATTTATTTAAAGTGAAAAATATAAATGTTGAATTTTTCTTACCATAACGTTCCATCCTTTAGCGGGTAATTGTTAGGAGCCCCTGCATGTCCGTAATGAAGTACAGCTCCATTAGTACCAGATCCGCAAATGCAAGTATATGACACATGCCTGCATCCTCCCTTTTGATAGCAATAGTTTAAAAATTCTGATTCACACTGGTATTCGTACATGCCAGCCTTGGCTGTGCGCATTACACGGCGGTGCGCCTCAGAAGAGATCTCCACCACATACTTCAGAACTTCTAGTTCATATCCGGTTTTGTATACTCTCCTGCAGACCAAATTGGATTTAAAATATACTTCAGAAAAATTGAATATTGATTTACTTACAAGTCAGCGATGATAGGAAATAATGTCTTATTGTCTACAGCGTACCTTAAAAATATTATAATTATATTACAAAAGCGACACTTGTATAAAAATAAAATAGAAATTTTACTAGTATTTAGAAAATAAAAGATACCTCTAATAAGGCATTGAGTGGAAGGCCATAGGGTTAGTCAGTATTTTTCATGGTGAAAAGTGACTGATTCAGTCCATAATTAGCCAAACACAATCATGTCTTTTTCTCCAAAACATATTCCAGAGCATGATTTTAATATGTGGGAGACCACATTGAAACATAATAAAAACTTCACTGTAACTATTTTAATATATTTATATACATATTATAATTATACATTTTGTTCATGATATAAAAATTAACAGCCTTATTAATAGTCAGTTTTAGTAGTTATTGTGAAGCTGTTAATAAGTTGCTAAGATTATTGCTATTGAAAGAACCATCTATCTTTACATAACCGTTAGTTGTGAACTATTTTCTTAGTTCCACGTTTAACTGCTTCATAAATCTAATATATATTTTTATTTTATACTGATAAATATGGATTATATTTTAGATACAACCCTAGCATTTTCAGGTAACAGGATGTGTATACTAATGTTTCACCTAGAACAACCCGATACAAATTTGCCAACTGAACCAACAACATGAGAAATTAATAAGCAATACAATGTCTCAATTTAATATTATTTATAACAACATTAACAGTCACCACCAGAAAAATATTTAATTAATCATTTTGTTAGAAAAAGTGACGACAACTGTGTTTTAGTAGAATACAGGGTCTTGCCGTGGTCATCAAACTTGAGTTGACATTTCGCTGATCATCCTGTCAGCTTCTTCAGAAGGATTTCGTCGTGTTTGGTTTCGCTTCGCTGCTCATTCGTCATGTTTGGTTAACC
Organism: Leptura quadrifasciata; assembly: GCA_963675555.1. NCBI lineage: Eukaryota > Metazoa > Arthropoda > Insecta > Coleoptera > Cerambycidae > Leptura > Leptura quadrifasciata. The sequence continues at coordinate 52,119,349 of OY776682.1, read as the reverse complement.
GTGACTTACTACGGTGCTGGTACTTGGCAATACCAGTCTCCACACGTTACTAAGTCGATACCCATCCTCTCTGTTAAAGTTGTTCACGTTTTTCATAATTTCCAGTGATTCCCTAATGATTCGCGGATAATAGCGCGTATTCCTGTCTAATATCTTGACGTCCTCGTAGTCAATTTTATGGTTCTCATTATTATGGACATGTTCTGCTATCACCGACCTATCCGTGTATCCAAATCTGGTATTCCTTTGATGTTCTTTGATTCTGCACTGGATACTCCGTCCTGTTTGTCCGATGTAGCTCTTACCACATGTGCACTTCAACTGGTAAACACCTTTTGTCAACAGTTTGGGGACAGGGTCACAAATAGGCTGAAAAAGATTTTATTCAAAAAGAAAGTGGGTGTACGGTTTCGAACGGTGAAGAAAATACAGCTGATGCTTCCCTCAATCAAAGACCCAGAGCATGTCCATAATAACGAGAACCATAAAATCGACTATGAGGAGGTCAAAATATTAGAGAGGAATACGCGCTATTATCCGTGAATCATTAGGGAATCACTGGAAATTATGAAAAACGTCAACAACTTTAACAGAGAGGATGGGTATCGACTTAGTAACACGTGGAGACTGGTATTGCCAAGTACCAGCACCGTAGTAAGTCACAGTCAACCAAACACGACGAATGAGCAGCGAAGCGAACCAAGCGCGACCAATGACCAGCCAAGCGAAGCGGCGCCTAGGTATATAGCGAGGAGTGTAACACAACAAATTCAATCTTTAGAATCCTTCTGATGAAGCTGACAGGATGCTCAGTGAAACGTCAAGTCAAGTTCGACCACCACGGCAAGACCCAGAAGAAACTACTTCATTCATCAACTGCGTTTTGCCTGTATAGATACTAAATCCAAGATAGAGACGAACAAAGCATATATGGAATATGCTATCCAAATAAAGGGAAACCAAATTACTAACCTTAAAAATACAAAAACAGAACCCATTCAGTATTAATAATCAGTTAAATGAAGTGATACACTTCCGCATTCCTTTTCATCAGATTTAATTATTTTTCTGCGATACCACAAAAAAAAAATTATCTTTCTAAAACCTTTAATTTTACAAATGAAATTATCAGATGTCGGATATTATGGTGTTTGAGTGTTAATTAAGCCTTAAAACTAGCGCCAGCCAGTCTACAAAAAGTCCTTGCAAAAGGCCACTCAAATAGAATAGACCGTTGGTTAATATGCAGAGGGTCAGCAGGAAAATATAAGAGTACTTTTAAGTACTCACTTCCCGGGCCGCTCTCGCATAATTCAAGGTGAATTTCCACAGGACTATCTGGATGAGGATGCACAGCATCCTAGCGGAGAAGGAAGACGCCCGGCTGGGAAAATATTCACCCGCAACAGAACTAAATGGGCGGTATCCACCTTTAAACCCTTTAAATCACCGGGCAGAGATGGCATTTTCCCTGCTCTACTTGAACATGGAATTGAGGAGCTTATCCCATGCCTGAGAAGTATATTTATAGGAAGCTATACATTTGGGTATATTCCCCAAGCTTGGAGGGAAATTAAACTGGAGTTTATTCCAAAAATAGGTAGACATCCACAAGTCGAGCCAAAATCCTATCGCCCCATTAGCTTACCTCATTTCTTCTAAAAATAATGGAGAAACTATTAGATCAACATATATCAAAATATCTGAACCGAAATCCTTACAGGAATAACGCTACACTCTCCAAACAATTTGCCTACCAACCTGGCAAATCAACAATAAATGCTCTACATTGCCCGGTTCAAGGCACTTAAATGACATTTATGGCCAAGGAAGTAGCTGTGTGCTTTTGTAGACGTAGAGGGTGCTTTTGATAACACCCCCTATGAATCCATACAAAGAGGCGCCAAAAAAAGGGGAAAATTAAATTGATACAATCCATGCTCAGAAGCAGAAAAATTAACACAAGTGTCTGGGAGGAGTCGACTATGGTGACTGCAATCAGGGGTCGTCCACAAGATGCAGTCCTATCATCCTTGGTTTGGTCAATGGTGGTCGATGATCTCCTCCATAAAATGAGTAAGTCGGGCTTCAATGTCCAGAGCTATGCAGATGGCCTGGTCGTGACTGTGAGAGACAGAAATGATGTTATGATCTCAAACCTCATGCAAATTGCCTTAAATATAACATCCAAATAGTGCTTGTCAGAGAGGCTTAATATCAATTTGAGCAAAACAGTTATTGTTCCGTTTACAAAAAGGAGAAAACTTAATCTTAGAACTTCTATGCTGAATGGAAAGATGCTAAAGTTTCCAATGAAGTCAAGTATCTAGCAGTAATCCCGAATCAAAAACTTATCTGGAACTCATATCTGGAAAGGACATTTACTAAAGCAACAGAGGCTTTACTCATGCCGTAGGCTGTTTGGTAAGACTTGGGGTCTTAAACGCAAAATAACACATTGGTCTTACATTTCGGTTGTCAGACCTACGTATTATGTGTATGGTGTCTGAAAATAGAGGAAAAAATAGCGCAAGGAATGTTACAGAAATTGCAACTCCTTGCCTGTTTAGGCACTACAGGAGTAATAGAATGTACTCGTGTCCCACATCAGCTTTGGAGGCAGTGCTTGACCTACTCCCTTTGCACTTGCATGTGAGGAAGGAGGCAGCACTTAGTGCCTTAAGACTGTATCAGGCACTTAAATTCAAACCAGGCGATCTGGTTGGTCACTGAAGGATTCTGGAGTTAGTCCACTTTGAATCCATGACCAAACCCACTGACTAAATGCCAATCAAACAGGACTTTGACTGTCCGTTTGACATCCTGATTGAATGCCATCAAACGAGCAAGATGAAGGCACTGCGATTGGAGCAAGGGTCACTCGCCTGGTATACAGATAGATCTAAGATGGCTGAAGAGGTAGGAATGAGCATAATAGAGCCTAAATGTAGGTTATCCAGAGCCCTCGGTAGCACCCCAACCATCTTCCAGGCAGAAATTTATGCTATAGACCTGTATGCCCAGGAATGCCTAAATAAAGGCATTCAAAGGGCAAAGATTTATGTATTATTAGATAACCAGGCAACATTAAAAGCTCTAAGGTCGTATACCTTCGAGTCTAAAATTACCTGGGAACGTAGACAATCCATGAAGCAACTGGCCAACAACAAAGAAGGTTACCTTGATGTGGGTGCCAGAGAATGAGGGAATACAAGGTAAAGAATTTGCTGACAGCTTAACAAAAAAAGGACCTGAACTGTTCTGTAGTTTGGCTAAGGGACACATAACGAAGGAGATCCAGAAATGGGAAAAGGATCAGAAAGAGTCTTACTGGAGGATACCACAAGGTTTTTCAAACTTGAAAAGTTCGAATTAAGCCTGATAACAAGCCTTCTAACAGGGTACTGCCCCTTGAAATATCATCTCAAGAATATGGGCAAGGCTGTAGACGACAAGTGGAGATATTGCGATACTGCAACTGAAACTGCGGAACATATAATTTGTGAATACAAGGTATATTAATCCGCACTAGCCTAAAGTACCTGGACCAGGCAGAATTAACACCTGCAGACACAGGGAAATTAGCCCCCAGGAAAATCACAAGCATTGTAAAAATCTTGGAATCCTGGGTAACAACTAGTTGTAAGGTAATTCACAAAAGATCTTTTAGGTCAAACTGAAGAACGGCTACTCAGAGCCAAGCGACCCCTGAAACAATCTACAATTTACAAGCATTAAAAGCATTGCAATATATTTTACATGGAACCATAACGCCACCATTGAATTTTTATTATTAAAGAACTAATTTACCACGATACCAAAAATAACCGCGATTAAAGAAAGACCTTCGCTAGAATCTCAACATGAATGATAAGATCCTGTGTCTGCATGTTTGTTTATTTCATCAGCTGAACATAACCATCACCTTAAAATAAATTAAAATAGTTACAGAAGGATTTCCATTAATTTTCAGTATGTTCTCCACAGATTAAAATCTCGTTCTGGAATGTTTTAGTGAGAATAAAGGGCTATTAAGAAAAAAAATGTGACATCGATCATTTTCAGGTTGAAATGGTCACTTGAAAAAGCTTTTTTCACTGTGAAAAATACCGACTATAAAACTGTTATCAGTTGCATCAATGATACAGGGCTCGCCAGCTAAGGACGCCAACTGGGAACTGCTTTATGAGACCACTCTGTTCCCATGCACGAGCCCTGATCTGTCAATAAATTAATTCTAGGCCCACTTTTATGGGGTTTTTTCTTCTAATACATATCACTATAAAAAAAATTTGAAAGTGTAATCACATGGCTTTACATTAAAAGCCATGTAGAAGAAAAATGTTTTATTTTTATATTTAAATGAATTACCGCAAAAATAGTATAAATTAAAAGTCAATATTTGGTAGAAATGTTGTTCACATATACAGACATTCATAAAAAAACAGCTCAATTGGATCCCTCTAGCCTTACCCTGTTATGACCTCTCATTTAATAATCTTTAGTGATCTTTTTTTATATTTCGGACGGGGCGGGGTAATTTTTTTTTTTTTTAATTTTGTAGGAACCTCAAATTAATTTAGCTCCTAAATAGTTCAGAAAATCTTTGTCACGCCAAACATTGACAAAACACGTGTTGTGCAGAGTATTTGAATGTAGTGTTTATGGAAATTACTCCAGAGGGTGCAAATATTTTGGGGAAATCTGTACACACATACATGAATGAAATACCGTTTCAATGATTACGTGTTAGGTTTGTGACCAAAAGAGCCCCGGATTCGAATCCTGGCCAGGGTATGGACGTTTAGCGGCGTTTTTCACGTGCAGCCAAGACAATAGCAGTGGGCTAGACTGCGGTTGTGTGAAGGACAACACTACCGGAGCTTCTCTTCAGTTTGAGTCTCAGTTGCGGCGCCAGGAAGTTAAAAAATAGGAAAAGCGCATCTCCATCATTCTGTTAAATCATTGTCAAAGGCTTAATTGAAATCGATTTAACCATTCTCAACTTATGCGGATGAACATACAGTGAGGTTCATAGTAACGAATAAATTCATTATCTACCTAATTAACAATTTATGAGGAAAATCCTAAAACATATTGATATGTAATATTTTTCAATAAAAAAATTGGCGGCATTGCTGAAATTCTTCTAAAACATTTTGTATCTTTTCCGGGGTGATTTGAATATTTTCTTATTCTGCCTTTTAAATTATCGACATTATTTGGTCGGTTGAAGTAGACTTTCGATTTTAAGCAACCCCATAAAAAATAGTCAAATCAGGAGAAAAGGCAGGCAATTCAATTTCACTGCATCTACCGATCCACCTTTTAGGAAAAACTTGATTGAGATAGGCTTCTACTTTCAATGTAAAATGTGGAGGAGCTCCGTCCTGCTGATACTAAATATTTCTATCAATTTCATTAGGGTTGTCATCACTTGGGAAACTTATTCTTAACTCTAGAACTAAGAAATTTTGCAAAAAATCCAAGTAATGCGTACCAGTTAATGTGCTATCAAAGAAATATGGTCCGATAATTTGAGAATCTATAATTTCAGCCGAAATATTCACCTGCTCCGGATATTGAGTATTGGCCTCCATCATCCAATGGGGTCAAGGAGTTAGCCACAAGCCACTAACTCCAGTGTATCTAAGGTAGCATCCTGCTCGAGATGACCCTGCATATGGCTAAACACGGCGTATCTAAACAACAAGGTAGGTCGATAACTTCCCTAGGGGTTGCGCGACCCGTGCAAGTGGATGAATGGCACCAGAGTGAAAGGTGTCATGAATGTTGCCTCTGGAAAACTGGGCAACCTTCCGGAGTACTTTGTCTTCCCAGGGCAATGCGGGGCTCTACCGTGGTGGACTCTATTCCCTAGCTACTCGTGGGAACTACATGGAAGTAAAAGAGAACAAAAACAAACCCAACGAGGGGGGTACCCTCGATCTTCATTCAGAAGAACATCAGGAATTAGGGATAAACCCTACTCCACAACTACGCCAGATCCCAACCAATCAGGAGGCTGGACCGTCAAAAGGACCAACTCCTGACTCGGAAGGAGAAGGCAATTCAGAGGAAGAGGCGTCCAAAGCTTTGGGCAAACTTTCCCTGAAACGTAGACGGTTGAGAGACGCCAAAAGAAAACACCTCCAACGCTTACTCAAGAGCGGCATACCATACCAATCCACCTTGAAATCTGTATTCGACGACTGTGAAACCAACCAGCCGCCAGAGAGAGGACAACAAACCTCCTCTGCGTGTGCTGAAACGGGGAAACATCCTCGATCAGATGGCAGCTCACCTCCTCAGCCGGCAAAAAAGCCTCCGGAAGATAAAGCTGTCAAACCTTCCTTCAAGACTATCACAGAAGGCATCAGGGTGGGCATTATCCACAGTGAATATCCTGAGACGGCCTTGAACAACACCCAACTGGGTACTCTACAGCGATCGATTCTGAAAGCTGTGGAGCAAATCCCAGAAGACGGTCCTCAGGTCAGATTCCAGAGCTGCTCACAACGGCCTGGATATCTCCTGATAACCTGCGCAGACCAGGCGAGCATCTCGTGGTTGGAGGTGATGACAAAGTCCCTTCAACCGTGGGATGAAACGCGCTTGAAGCTTGTGCGGGGGCAGGACCTTCCCAAGCAACACATCTGTGTGGCCTACATCCCAGATGATACCGAAAGTCGGCTGTCATCCGAGATAGTTCTAACTAGGCTGCAGAAAATGAACCATGGCCTAAATACCCGCTAGTGGGTAATACTACACCGGGAACTGATAGGTCCTAGGCAGACATGGACATTTTCTGTAGATGAGATATCTATGGGATGGGGTATAGACCCTACTTTGGCTTTGGTCAGGTGCAATTCCAACCAAGTCAAGGTGGGAAAAACATCCACCCCTCAAATATCGGCGGCGCAAGCATCAGCTGAGGGGAGTGGATCCAAACCGTTTCCCAATGAGATTTAGGAACATCAAATGTCACATTTCCAAATTCACAAAATTTGTTTTCTAGTCTACTAACTGTAACTGAAACGACGACTGAGAAATGCGACGGTCAGGATACTTAGTAATGAAGATTTCGCATACCTGCTTCTGTGTTCTTGCTTCATCACCCAGTGGCGATCCCAAAATTTCAACATGGGGGGGACCAACAAAGATGGGCAGCACAGCTGTGTACACGTAGCGTCAGCTGCAAGGGGATCGGTGGGCGAAATTTTTTTGAAAGATCAAAATTACTGTGATTTTATTCCGATCTGTTGAAAAGTAAATGTCTGTTAGAGAGATCTTAACAATTGGTAACCAATAGTTACAAAAGTTCATATGTCCGGGGGTGGGGGAGGGCTATGGCCCTCTGCCTTGGGATCGCAGTAGTTATTGTTAAAGAACACGCCAAAACCCTCGATAAACTTTTCGAAACTGTAACAAAATCCGGCATTTCGCATGAAAAGCGTGCTTCACGTAAAAATGCCATTGGAAGAGGTTTTTATACATTCAATCACATTTTCGCTCTAAGGAGCCTTTTTTATGAAAAAATATCAGAAACTCATCAAGGAGTGTAATTTTAGGAAGTATACTAAATGTCGCGGCACGGGGATGTAATGTCGCCCCGACCACAAAATTTTGAAAGTATCACGAAAACCGACGAAATTTTGAAAATAAAAACCTTTTTACGAATCCACGTTGTTAAGCACTGCAACTCATGTGTTGTGTTAAATTTGAGGACAAGTTAATCCAGTCTCTAGTCAAAGTATTTCGAGATTTTTAACGAAAATTGCCCTTAGTATCGAGGGTGCCGTATCATTTTCTAGCAGTCGATTTTGAGGGGAAAATGATGGATTTTAACGGTATTTGCCCTAAACCGGTTCCTCAGTGATTCGGTGTCAAAAAAGTAGTTACCATGTACTCAGAACGAGCATGGTACCGCCTTGCCTGAACGTATGAATTTATAATTGCATAATATAATTCAAAGACATTGCAATTCAAGCATTTTTAAGCTCCGAGGAGTGACCAAAATTGATATTGAACTGAAAATACGTAATTAGATAGGCAAGCAAAATAAATAAATAAATAAAATAAATAACACCACAGAAATTAGACAACCCCCAATTCCAGAAGCCAGGGCTTGTGCGGAAGGGGGTTACACATTGAAAAAACGCGGACATACAACCATTTCCTCCGACAGTGCCAGTACCGGAGCCAGGATTCGAACCCGGTGGTGCGATGTCCGTGTGAAATTAATCGCGATTGCCACCTCGCGCCTTAACCCACTCGGCTATCGACCAGACAAATTTATAAACATTGAACTTTTTACTGAATCTTCTTGTGTAATCGTTAGCAAAAACTAAACATTGGATGGTAGTTGATACATTATGAGTCGTTCCGTTCCTGACTATGTGTCGTACACAGGCCAGACTATAGTATGTCAATACATTTTTCTTGAACGTTTTGTAAAAACATAATTTTTTAAAAGATTTAATATATATTTTTGAACTTTATATTGTCTTTTTTTTGTGTTTCAAAATTCCTTTGCAGGTTTAAATTTTAAGAAAGTGTTAGTATTTACTGTGTTAGATTTATAATGTTACGACGTCCAATTGGTACAATCATGCATGTTTATGAAAGTCGTGCAGGCGATACAGAACGTGTCGACCTATACGCCCCATGAGAGACAAAGATGTCCGAACGTGACATTCCATGGGCTCGATCATGAAGATCCGAAAGCATTTATTAGAATTATGGAGGAATTTTTCGACAGTCTTGATCGTCTCCATAATGAGACTGGCCAACTCAAGTTCGAAGTCCAACGATGGTCTGAACAGTTATACCCAATCGTATACCCAATTTAAGGAAAGATTTTTCAGAAGATTCAACTCATCCGATATCCAGTCACGAGCTATTGTTCAACTGTATGCCACCAAACAAACGTCTCTAGAAGACATGGCAGTGTTTATCACAAAGAAAACATGCCTTTTTAACCATATAAATCCTTTCAAATCCGAAGCCATCAGAGTCCGGATAATCATGGACCAACTGCGTCCAGAGATTAGGTCACGTTTGAGAAGCAACCAAACCTCATCCACAGAGATGTTAGTAGTCGCGGCCACTAACGTCGAACGGGATTCAGTCGACGAGCAGACGTCGCTAATGCAACTCATCGATCAAAGCCTGTCTCTCGCGCCTTACTATCAAGAGCCGGGACCCTCTAGTCAACAAAATTCACGTATAACGAGCAAGGGAAGCCCAACTCCGACAGCAGCGAGGGTGCATTTCCGAGAGGATGTCTCTCATCAGAGCGCCTGGCTGTCCTATTTTTATGAACAATAGGCCAAACAATTTTATTGGCGGATCAGGGAATTTCCGAGTACCCGACCGACCGGCAACCCCATGTCGATACTGTACAGACACGGTGCAGTGGCACTTTCATAGCCAATGTCCCAATAATCCTCATCTCAACAGGGGACCGAGAAACTTTCAAGGAGCCAGAGACCAAGGCCAAGGTCCATCTGCGAGATTCCCAGCTCAATGCCCGAACTAAGGCAGAAGCAACTCACATTAGACGATCTTCCTAATTTTAAAACCATTTCTTAAATTTTATGCCATGTATATTGATCAGAAGTGGAATATAATTACAAAGATCCATGTCGATGATTTGCGATCAGCTCTACGCAAAGAACTCACGGAAGTCCCGCAGCCCAATAATTGAATTCATCTGAGGAAGAGGAGGACAGTCCAGACGACACATTCCTTGATGACACTGCCTCCCAATCAGGTCAAGAATTCACGAGGGTCCCGCAGTCCGAGCAGACAAGAGCACAATATATGTGCCTGCTGACGGACCACAATCAGGTTAAAGCCACTCATATGCCTGCTGACGGACCACAATAAGGTGAAAGCTGCTCATGGGCCTGCTGACGGACCACGATAAGGTGAAAGCGTTCATGTACCTGCCGACGAGTCTCATTTAAGAGAAAGCAGTTCAAAAAGTCCGAAACATTCCTACTTCTGATTCCGTTATTTTTTTAACCTAGGCTAAGTTTTAACTTACTACTAAGTTATGTTTATGCCAAATTTTCATACGAACTTTTTGTCACATCGGGCAAAAGTTGGTATTTTTGATGCATTTTCTCTAAGTCATTTCATGTTCAGGAGATTGTATCGACCATACAAATCTTCCAAATTCACTGCAGCAACTCTGACCGTGTCCGGCAAAGTTGGTAATTTTTATAATTTTTCAATTTCAAAATATATGTATCAAACATATACATCTGTAAGCAGAGTAGCAGAGTCCGACCCAAAGGGTCTAAACAAATGGGCCATTTGCACGGCATGGAAAGACGACAACTCTGAATCAAGGGAGCGATTCAGACGAGTCTAGCAGCTCAAGGGCGAGGGCCGGATACAATGTTTAAAGTTTTATAATTGAATGCTCTGCATCGATACTTGTTAAACATATTATTACCATTTTAGATTTTGCATCTATGTTATGTTTCAGATAGGCCGGTCTGAAAATAACCGCATACAACACATGGGAGACTCCATCCAAAGATTCATTTTTCATAACAATTTTTAAATAAATTAACATTGCACAAAAAGATTCACCAAAAGAAGGGGGTGTTAAAGAACACGCCGGCTTAGGAAACATTTCGCATGCTTCACGTAAAAATGCCGTTGGAAGAGGTTTTTATACATTCAATCACATTTTCGCTCTACGGAGCCTTTTATAGTATAACGAAAACCGACTTTAACTTCAGAAATTTTGAAAATAAAAACCTTTACTGCAACTCATGGGTTGTGTTAAATATGAGGACAAGTTAATTCAGTCTCTAGTCAAAGTATTTAGAGAATTTTAGGGAAAATAGCCCTTAGCATCGAGGGTGCCGTATAATTTTCTAGCAGTCGATTTTGACGGGAAAATGATGGATTTTAACGGTATTTGCCCTAAACCGGTTCCTCAGTGATTCGGTGTCAAAAAAGTAAAGTTACCATGTACTCAGAACGTGCATGGGACCGCCTTACCTGAACATATGAATCTATAATTGCAGAATATAATTCAAAGTCGTTGCGATTCAAGCATTTTTAAGCTCCGAGGACCGACCAAAATTGATATTGAACTGAAAATATGTAAGTAAACAGGCAAGCAAAAGCCCACCAAAAAATTTAGAAACATTGAACTTCTTACCGAATCTTTTTGTGTAATCGTTAGCTAAAAACTAAAGATTGGATGGTAGTTGGTACATTATGAGTCATTTTATTTCTCACTATGTGTTGTACACGGGCCAGACTATAGTTTGTCAATACATTTTTCTTGAACGTTTTGTAAAAACATAATTTCTTAAAAGATTTAATATATATTTTTGAACTTTATATTGTCTTTTTCTTGTGTTTCAAAATTCCTTTTCAGGTTTAAATTTTAAGTGTTAGTATTTACTGTGTTAGATTTATAATGTTACGACGTCCAATTGGTACCATCAGTAAAGCAGTTAAGCAAAAACGAACAGTAAGTATAGATTTTGTATTATTCTCCGTCAAAACAGTCGATTTGAACCCTTCTTTGTGAACGTTTAATATCCACTTTGGAAAATATAATAAAAGTCCTTCAGACGTGTAAAGATGGATCGTTCACATTATCACCACATCCTAATAATATCAAAATTTCAAGTCTTTGGACAACCAAAAGACTCATTGTTAAAATAATGATCAACTCGACAATCGGCGATAAATAATTAGAATCATAAGTTTGCACAGATGTAGCGAATAAAGAATTTATAAGTTTTTCCGATATGTAAAAGAAAATCTTTTTACTTCTTCCTTTTTGTTGGGTATTTTGCCACCTGCGTATCAGAAAAAAAGTAGATGTTTGGTATATAAAATAGTTTAGGATACATTTGACTGTAAACATTTCAATGTTTTCAAATTTAATTTTCTTGATGAAAAATATACGAAATTCAAAAATCTTATATTTCTGGATAGAAAAACCCTTTCAAATGAGCTATCACACACACCATCATTCCATTTAAAAATTTTAAGAGGCTTGAAGGGGGAGGTACAAAATTATGTTCAAAAATGCCATTTTAGGATTAAAAATTGACATACTTTAGGATTTTAGTCATAAATTATTAATTACGTAGATAATGAATTTATCCATTACTTATGGACCTGTATAGGAGAGCAAAGAGGCAACCAAATATATAGGTGGAATTAAGAACCTTTTTTTAGCAGATTAGAAACATCAGTTTCCTCTTCAATTCATATGCATGAGAGCTCCATTCAGCTTTTGTCAAAAGTGTGATGATATTTTTCTAGATACCTTGTATTTATCATAGCAGAAATCTGGTTATTTGTAGCAAAAAGTGAACTAAGTATAGAGTTCACTGGTAACAAACCAGCCTATTGAGTTATGTCCAAGTTATACCACTGAGTATACACCAAACTTGTAATACTGGTTGCATACTCAACATAATCATATTTACTAGTGATAGAAGCTTTATTTATATAGTTCTGTAGGTTTAAATAAATACCGTTTACCGCTAATAAAAAATAATAACGGAGCTAAAATAAATTTTACATCCCAACATATCTATTATAACAGAAATCAAGAAAGCACTGGCAAAGTGCCGATATCAATTTTTTTATATTTATTTTGGTTTGGTGAATTATTTGGTTCTGTGAAATATTGCCTGTTCTATATTTGTTCAACTGGATATAAGTGAGGATTACATTCTGGCCACTTCAATAAATTAATAAAAACGGCACTAAAATCAAGTTTGTCAAGGTACATCTAACAGACCGATTTTTAATATTAATTTTGTTATTTTCCCACATATGTAGTATATATAGAAAAGCATCGTAATCGTAGAAAAAAAATCGATTTTGAGATTTTAATGAATTTACACGTTTTCAGTCACCTGAGGCAAAAAAGTGGTTTTTAAAAAACATCTGTCCGCCGTCTGTGGCCGCATCTAGAGTCCAAATTACTTGATCGATTTTGCTCAAATCGATCCTAGCTCAAATGTATGGGGAGTTAACCCGTATAAACCAATAAAAGAATGTAAAATAATTTTTTTCTCGGAAATAGTTCTAACGATTTCAATCAACTTTAACACATCGATACCTACTACTAGTATGAGATGATGTAATTCGTTATTGGGGGGTAAGATTAAAAGAATTTTATTTTCTCTAAAATGTTTTTAATGATTCTGATTAAATTTGACACATGGATACTTTCTTGGTATCAGTATAAGATGGTGAGACAAGTTGTTTCTAGAAAATTATTGAAGGGATATTACACTGATTTAAGGAATTAAATAATTTTTTCTTCAAACACGGCTCTAACGACGTTGGTCAAATTTAACACATTAGCACTCCCTAGTATGAGATGATAAGACCCGTTTCCACCAAAATTTGCAGGGACGAAGGCTGTGGGGATTAGCATAAAATAGTTATATAATTTTTTCTTAAAAACGGTTCTAACGAAAGTTGGCACATGGATACTTCCTTAAGACCAGCATTCAGGGTGGGATGTTGCGAGATGTGGTTTAAAAATTAAAATATTTATTTCCTCTATAATTCCTGTAACGATTTAGAACAAATTTAACATACGTACACACTTTACTAATATCATGAGATGACATGTTCCGTTATCTTTAAAAAATGCAGGGGCGGACGGCGGCTGTAGAGGATATTAAACACCACACAGAAATTAGACAGCCCCAGCTGTGTAGGATAAGGTAAAGTGAATTAAATATTTTTTTCTGAAATGGTTCTAACGATATTGATCAAATTTGCTAGGGAGGGGCTGTGAAGGGCAGAGTTAATAATAATAATGATATTTATTCATTAAATAATTAGAATAAAAAGTAGCATAACATAACAAAAGATAAGCTAGGTAAATGTGACACAGCTGCCCTACTGTTTTGATCATTTTAGGTACTGCAATTGATTTAATCCTGTGTCGTGTATCATGATTGTGAGCAATGATATCCATTGTGTTTAAGTTTTTATACTGATATAAAATCAAATTCTGGAAAAACAACTGTCTTATATCTAGGATTTTAGATTCTTTATAGAGATCATCGGGTAAGCATAACTTCTGCCAAATATTATTTTTAGAATCCACTTCTATAATACTTCTAGATTTTTAATATAACAATTTGTTATGCCTCCAACTCAAACAATGATACCATAACATAAGTGTGGTTGAACTAAAGCAAAGTATATGGTTTTTAAATGATCTATGTCGAAGAATAGTTTAAAGAATTAAATAATTATTTTTTCCAAACCCACAACAAAAATTTGCATTAAATTTAAGTTCCCCCAAGAAAATACAGGGAGAGAATTTGTGAGAGGAGGAGTTAAAAAATTAATAAAAGTAATTTGCGATTTGATGAAATAAAAATTTATTGTGGGAACGGGGCACATATGTTAGTTCGGCAGATTTATAATAATTTAAAATCAAATATTTTTTCATCAAAATTTATTTATTTGTAAATGGTAAAGTTTGTCCGAGTTCTTTGTTAATCACTCGAATAGGGTTGCCTCATGGATATTCTTATAATGATCTATATTTGCTCACCTGAATTTAACTACATGCTGGCTATTCCAATACATTAATAAAAATTGCGCTATAATTAATTTTGAATTCCATAAAAAAATATTCAAGCTATGGAATAACAAAAAAAACCGGCAGGGTATATTTAGCTGGGACCAGTTTATATTCATTTTATTTTTATTTGATTCGGTGAAACAGTGATTGGGGTAAGTTTATGAGCATTTTATCGTAATGCTCTGTATTCGTTCTACTGGATTTAAGTCTGGAATATATGGCAACCCTCCAATACATTAATAAAAATTGAGATTTTTGCATACTGTGGAAAAATGTTTACAGTAAGCAATAACAAAAAATATAGTCAAGGGGCATCTAGTTGAGACAAATTTTTATATTTATTTAATCTTGACAATCGCTAAACCGATTTTGATGCAGCTTTCGCTACAGCTTATTCTTTGAGAAAGTTTTGTACGAAAATTTAGAAAAATAATCTTTTTTTGTTACCCCTGGTAGATTCATTTTGGGGCCTGTCCTGAAGAGCTCTAACTGATACTTGCGAAGTTGGACCAGATCACTAATGTAAAATATACAATGTGGGGCAATAGGTGTGTCCAACTTCGATAATTCGAGTTCTACGATGGCTAGAAACCCAACCATTTGGATGTAGTGATTTTTTTTGTTAAAATAATGCCATTTCCAGATGTATTTTGAAAAGTCTCCATTATGTACTTTAAAGCCGGATACAGACTACAGCTGCAATGTGTAATGCAACATGTAATGCAAAAAGAGTGTACAGGTGTTGCACGTTACAGTTAATGTTGCACTGAGGGCACGCTGGTGATCCATAACTTATCAGTTCTTTGCGCGCAATCAAAAAGATGTTCAGTATCAGTGTAGATGGATAATGAAGTGCACGTTCAGTGTGTACCAGAAGACCCGCATTTGTGGAAAAAAGAGTGGCACGAAGAAAGAACACTCTTATTGCTACAAATGTATCGGGAAAAAGAAAATATATAGAAACCTGTCTTGTACCGATATAGCTTATCTCAAATATGTATCCCTTTTTGCAATTCTAGGACCAATTAATTGTATTAAATTTTCAAAGTAGGCATCCGAACGAAACTTTTATATTGGCCACTTAACTCCTGCGATTTTAGATCCAGAAACAAATTAGTTCCAGTTCTCTCTTTATACATATCGGTTCTCCACCATCTTCGTGACTTTTGCCCATTGCTAATTCTTCTATTAGCATGAGAATTCCACATGCTACGGCCAGATTTTATGATGAATTGATTTTAAAACAACTATGGAAACAACTTGAATAGAAATGTGCGTCGATTTGTTGCACGGTGTTTTTAAACACCGTTCATGTTGCATTGCGCGTTGCAGCTGTAGTCTGTACAAAGCATAAGAAAAAAAATGTAAATACCGCAGTTACGAGACGTCTGTGATGTATCTGAATCGTTTTCACTTCTTAAAATTATACAGGGTGGGCAAAAATGATGTTTCAATTTAGAACTATTTGAATTGAATTTTCTCAATTTCTTCAAATGGAACATCCTGTATATTTTTCGACCATGTGATGTAGGAAAGAAAAACCAACATTTTTTTGCATGCACAACTCTAGGGCTATTTGTAATCATTTTAGATTTATTGAGCACTAAGTATAATTTTTTTTTAAATCGCCTTATTGTTTTAGTTTAGCAGTAAATAAGATAAGATTATAAAAATTGGGGGTTTCCATTTGAAAAAACTGATTTTTGACAGTTTTCTCAATTTCATTTTTATTCTTATTTTTTAACGCCCTGTATTAATACTTATCAAAATATTATAAAAACTCTATTAAAGTAGGTCTTTTTCAACAAACAATCCAACCCAAATTAGATAATAAAGCCTTCCTTATAGGAAGAATTGAAAATTCTTTTAGGGCCTGCAAACATAATTTTTGACATTTATATTTATTTATATTATCTACTTCCGGTTTAACCGGAAGTGCCACCATCTTGAAAATATTTTAGCCGAGTTGCCGCCTTCGACATTAGTTTACTACCAAATTTTAAAAAAATTCCAATATCTACTTATCGACCGCCGCAGTTCGTCGTGGGGCCCTCTGTATAAAAAAAACTTTTAAAACCAACGCCTTTATAAATATACTAAAAAGAAAATAATGATTTTTTTCTGATTTTATAATTTTTTTTTAAAATTTATATAGGTTATTAAAACTAAAGGCGTTGAGCAGGAAAAGATGCTGTAAAAGTTGTTTCAATAGTTCTTGGGTACAACTTTTCGCGCTTAACGCTTTTAGTTTTAATAATCTATACAGATTTTAAAAACAATTTATAAGATTAAAAAATATATATTATTTTCTGTTTAGTACATTTATATGTTATATATAAGTTTTTTTATATATTTTCCTAATTAAATTTCAAATATAATTAGAATAGTAAAAGTTTGTTTGGATTAATTTCATAAGTTGCAAAAAAAAGAAAAAATGGCCGACTTTTTAAATGTTAAATTGTTAACAGTTAATATTCATCATATTTAGTAAAAATGCACCTTTTATCAAACAAAAATATTGTGCCAAAATAATTATTTGAAAGTCAACATAGTATTAGCTGAAAATTCAGCTTTCTTAATTCTATAAGAGGGTTTGAGGTTTGACAGGTGAAAGATTTTCTTGAGTTCGAACACTAAGTCTTTACGCATATTTTTCGACAATAATAAAAAAAATTTGGTCTAGGAACACTTACTTTTCAATTCCTGCAAATGTTGCCTCTTTAGCAATTAGTCCACTGTCGGTATTCGGGCCCTTCTATATAAAGAAAAATAAAAGTTATTTTACTCATACAATGTGCTAAGGTTCAAACTAGTTACCAGAGTCAGAATGGAAGCTCTATTCAGGCCCTTGAGTACTTCGTCGAGCTGAAATAAAAATTGTTATTATAGATAAGTCCAATAATTACAATTGAAGTTTCACTAGGTTATAAGCGTTTTACGTTAGTGTAGTAAGTTACACGGAAAAATATAACTAACTGCGCGAGTTAGAACAAGCAATAGAATAGAAAAATGTGCCATGTATAGAAGATAAGTGAATTAAGTGCTTGCCTTGCACTGGAAAAAATGCATGGAACATATTTTTATTCAATATTGTTTCATAAAATGCAGGGCGGGCGCTTTAAAATTGTAATAAATATAATTTCCGGTTTAACAGGAAGTTGTAAAAAAAGTTTTATTGCCACTTTATTCACATCAGCTTTCTAAGAAGAAAGTTTCCAACGAACTATCGTCTAAAATTTAAGTTAAGTTTCTTTTAGATTTCCAAAAATTAAATATTTTAAACTCAAATTTCTCGAAAATGGTTGGATTTTCGATTTTATTCCATATAACGAAATCTAGTTCAAATTAAACTCTGTTTAACATAGATAACATTTCTAAGTTCCAGTCATTTAAAAAATTCTTTGTAGCGCAGCGCCATCTGCCTCTTAATGAAAAAGCTGTTTGTTTTCAAAATTAAAGCCAGGTCTAGCAATGGGCTTTTACAGAAGTCAAATATTTCTACCAGTTTCCGAAATATTTCACCTGGAAGTTTTTATTGACACATCCTGTATACTTCGTCAACTTTAATATACATAAAAATATACATATAAATTCTCCCGATTATTATAAAAAAAATTTGCTTGGTAAGTGAAATTCATTGTGAATTGAAATTTTCATCCGCGTTGATCAAAAATAATATAACCTCTTGGCTCTTTGAAACACATTGAATGTTTCAAAATACAATTATAAAACCAATTAATATTTCTGCTATTAAGAAATATACCATTAAATGTCGAATATGCCACCAAGTGACAAAAATACAGCCTCTTTAAATTGTTGTATTTAGATACATAACATTACATCTTCTATAAATTACTTTATCAAATACATTTTATAATGGGCAAGTAGACAATTTTTTAATTATTATTTTAATAATATCTACACATAAAAACAGTTGACCCGTATTTTTTATTTTATTTTTTTAATAATGCCTAATAGTAAAAAAAAATCATGAAGTTTAAACTACGTTTAAACGGTTAGATATTGCAGCAAATGTTCGGGCTATTTTATTGGCTATGACGTAATAGCGTAATCAGCAGAGAAACGAACGCTAGTGGGAGGACGGAACCAACAAAGTTGTGCAAAACGTATGTGCGGCGCAGTCGGGGTTATA
The DNA here is from genome assembly GCA_963675555.1 of Leptura quadrifasciata. Taxonomy (NCBI): domain Eukaryota; kingdom Metazoa; phylum Arthropoda; class Insecta; order Coleoptera; family Cerambycidae; genus Leptura; species Leptura quadrifasciata. Next base: position 52,100,588 of record OY776682.1, on the reverse strand, counting down.
TTGAATGCGCGCTCATGTTAGGTTATTACGTCACGAGATAACAGGCAAACTACTTTATTTTAAATCGACTCTGATTTTAAGCATATTCATTTTACAATAAAACCAATAATCGTCGGTAAAATTACCATGAAATTATATTTACAACATATTGAAGAGTCATACTATAATGCTATATTATTACTTTTGTCATTTTGGTTATTGTCTACTAGCCCATTATCGGGTGGTCAATTTTATACAAACTGTAACAATAAATACACAGCTGTTTTATAATGGTTTCCGTAGCTAGTTATAAAACTTATTATTATTATTACAAAAAATAAGATCTGAAGCTCGAAAGCTTGTTAAGCTCATATTATAAAAATTAAATAATATCCTATAAATTAAAATGAACAAATATTTAGATAAAGTATTGACAAATGATTATCTGTTTTAAATACTGTAACTTGCTGATACAAATCTTATTAACAATAACATTACAGGCACAGTATTTAATAAAATTATATACAAAAATATTTTTAAAAAAGCTTTTATTTAAATTCTCTAAAATGTAGAAAATAAACTTTAAAGTAAATCAAACCCATAATTTTTTTCATTATATATATTTTTTATGATATAAAAGCTTCTCGCGAGATTTTCCTGTGTAAAGGAGATTGCTCGCGACAAGCTTTTATATCATAAAAAATTATATATAATGTAACAAAATGATGGGTTTGATTTATCTGAAAGTTTATTTTTTACCTTTTAAAGCATTTAAATAAATGCTTTTTTTAAAATATTTTTTATGTAATTTTATTTTTTACTTTTCAGTTTTTTGATATACTGCAATCTCCAGATATCGATTTTGGAACGAATTGGATCATAAACGGAAAAGTCGTCCGCTCGTCCGATCTTGTACTAAATTTTTTAGTAGAAATTCATAGCGACCCCAAAAACCCCCAGATATCGATTTTGATCGATTTGGATCTAAATGGCTAATGTCGTCAGCCATATTAGCGCCGCCATTTTGAATTTCTGAATTTCGACTAAAAATTCATAATCTGCAACCTAGAAGGTCTCCAGATATCGATTTTGATCGATTTGGACTATAAATGACAAAAGTCGTCCGCCATTTTGAATTTCTAAATTTTGACCAAAAATTCATAATTGGCGATCTCAAAAACCCCCAGATTATCGATTTTGAGTCGAATCGGATCATAAACGGTAAAGTCGTCCGCCATCTTGTTTTTTTTTATATGAAAATGTTAAAGTGTATTGTCACCGGACTTATACACGTGCAAAATTTCAAAGCTCTAGCTTAATTAGAACTAATCGAAATTTTTATTGCAAGATTTGACACGCAAACTAACACAAATATTGTAAGTTAAATAAAAGCTTTTAAAAAATGATCAAGTCTACTTTTAAACAAATTCAGAGACGGAGCAGCGACAACACTATCCGGCAACGCCTTCCACTTTTCAAACACTCTATTAGACAAAAATGTTTGCCTAGTACGCACGTGCAAATTTTCCTTTTTTAACTTCACGGCATGGCCAAGTATGCGAGGATCCACATAAATGTAATAATATCCTCTGGACAGTACATTTTTCTATGGAGTAACCTGTATGGGGTAATAAGATCACCACGCATTCGTCTTGTTTCCAGTGGCTGAAGTTTTCGTAAGGAAGATTTTGTAAAACTCGGGGGAGCTTGGTTGCACGTCTTTAGACGTCACCTTCCTGCCTACTGATATCTTGCCTTAAAACAGGAGACCGTACGGCTACAGGTGTACTTTGGATTGTGCAGAGGAATCAGCCAATTAGAACATCAACGCACTATAAGATCAAGGTCGTGTTGAATATCAGGTGACAGTGAAGAAAACAGCTTGGGATCATTAGCGTAGGAAAGAGTATATGATGTGCAAATCTGAGTTAGGTCTGACACCTATATCAAGAACTAGGATCGGGCCCAATACCAAGCCTTGAGGTACGCCACTTAAAACTTTACGCTTGTCAGAAGAACACTTTCCTAGACGCACAGAGAACTCACGATCAGTCAAGAATAACTCAATCCATGTTAAAAGTCTTCCACGCGCTCCGAAATGTTCAAGTTTGTACAGTAGTAATACTGTCATGTCGATGTATGAAGTCTACATATAATAATTACTATTTAGTAAAAAGGGGATCAGCTCTTCGTAGATAATACGTTCTAGTAACTTACATGGAAGTGAAGTTAAGTTAATTGATAGATAATTGCACCTGGAAAGTTTGTCACCTTTTTTATAAATACGCGTCAAATTGGTGTTTTTCTAACCATCAGGAACTATACCACTCTCCATGGATTTAATCATGATTTGATAAAGTGGTTCACGTAGGCTAGTAGCGCATCTGGTAATAAAGTGGCAGTTTTCATATGAAGTACGCTTTGACCAAGCAAAATTGCAGGGCCATAGTTAAAAAAGTTTTAATCATATTCAATCTAGATTTGAACAAAGACCAAGCTTGTCAATGTCCAAATCTTCTCTATCTTTCCCCACACCTCTGAGATACGAACTGCTAGAACGGGCCATTTAAAGTGTTTATTACAGATTTCTTGGATATACTGTCATACCACCAACAGCTTATCTGACTCATCAAAACCGCTTTTCAGCATCATATTGTCTATTCTTTGGTCACATGACCTGATAATCTAAACTAGATGGTAAGCGACCTTCAAATTGATAGGTCGATGTTATCAAAGAACTTACAGCAAAGAACTTTGATGGATGCTGTCAGACACGCTATACGTGGGTCACAAAGGGTCTGTGAGTCTTTATAGATAAGAAGAAGGCAGAAGAGAGATGAATTGTTAATCTGAAGTAAACAAACAGCAGATATTAATTATTTGTTTCAAGAACCTCCTTGATTTAATTTTTCTGCGCTTCAAGGCATCTCGTAATGGAATTAAAATGTAACAATATAATGCTTGTTTCCTCCCTTTGAGAAATGCCATTTAGGTAATTATTAAAATGAAGGCCTACGGCACCAAAAATACCAAAGCGAGATACGCAGATATTATAATTATAAAGATCAAAGGTTGGTAAAAAAGGCTAATAAAAAAATCAGTGAATCGGCTTAAACAAAATAATTAACTAATTTTTTATCTTGATAAAGGAAGAAACTCCAAATATTCAAATGTAATATAAGTATTAAATATAAAACAAAAAATATTAAATCAAAGAATATAATTATAAGAGAACTAAATTAAAAAATGAACAATACTTGAAATCAACTTATTTATAGTATTCACAGGCAATGGAGAAAGCTATATAGTTTAATGTCGCGGCAATAATACGTAATATTTCCAAGATTTTTAATTTGACATATTGATGTTTTCCCAGCGCTTTTCATTAAGAGTTCCCCTAATTTTCCAGACAATGATTTCATCCGCGTTATTATATTGCTGTGGGAGTAAAATTATATCAAATAACACGACACAGTACGCATGGAGTGATATTTGTAACTTATTTTTTATGGAAATTGAAATATTTTACTTCTAAAAATGATGTTAAATTTTAATATAAACTGGCGCACAAGTTAATGGGTCAATATTGCTTTTTAAAGTAAATAATGGAAATGCCACTCCATAATCATTTTTCTGATACAGATATAGAAAAGAGAGAATCTTGTGAATTATGGACTTTCCAGCTAATTTCATTGTTTTGTGGAGACGCCCCTAAATACGAGTTTTGGCATTTGCAAGTGCGCGGTTTTTTTTTTATTATTGCTTAAACAATTTAAAACATGTTTTTTGAGAGCATAAAAAATTACGTGCAAATCGATAGTTTTCAAACTGTTTCAATACCATATGCTCCCATTGTTTTCGAGAAGTTCTATCTTATAACTTCGGAATTGTCCAAGATATCAAGATGAAACAAAAGCTAAATTGGTAGCAGTGATGTAGTCTATAAACTGTGCAAGTTTCATCTATATTGGAAGTGGAAGAAAACGCCACTATCCTGATTATTGGGATGTACTCCAGTTGGTACTGTGACCTAATAATATCTCTGCAAACTTTTATGTTATACCCGTCACAAGGTAAAGATATTTATTGGCCTTTTAACAATTTGTAGTTAGTTACAAATTTTAAGTATATAGGTACAAGTTTAACAAAAGTATAAGTTTAACAAGAGTGTCGGTCCATACCACACATGATGAGGATTAGGACGACTTTTACAATGCAGTTAACTTCCAACTACCATCCAATGATTTACTTTAAGCAATCGAATGACATAAAAAAGAATCAACTATCAAATAGCGATATTCTTCAAAAAATAACTAAAAGCAACTCCAAAAGTTTCGGGTTCGATCCCCGGTCGTGACAGTGGAAAATACTGTGAGAGGGATTTTTTCACTATACACGGATATTGAGTGTGTGTTCCTTGTCTCTAAATGTGCAGTCTCCTTCCACACAAGGCTCTTCTAGAGCCTTCCGGGATAAAGGTAGTCGTAATTCATGTGGTGTTATTTATTTATTAATTTATCTTTCTTTTGAGCCGGAGGAAGGGGGTGAGGGGTAGTATTATGTTAGGGGAAATGGGGGAAATTTATGAGGCATGGTTTAGTAGGGGTGTATGTATGCTAGAAGGGTGGTGGGGTAGCGAGACGTTGAAAATGGTGTTTGGAATATGAGATGAGAATGTGTTTTTTTATATACATTTATTTAACGTCGGCCTATGTCCGCTACTTGAGCATGTGTTAGTGTGTTAATATGCGGAGGAGGCATCGTTACACCGGAGTGTAGCTGACGTTGTTTTTTAGGGACAATATTAATCATTGAGGGAGGGGTATTTCGATTCTTTAGCAAAGTTAGGGATTAAGGGAAGTCTTAGGAGCGGATTTGAGTGAGAGGTGAGGTTTTCTTTAAATTTAGGTATTAGTTGGAATTCGATATAATATTCTGAAATAGTTGGAGTCCTTGTAGTATTATGGAGGTAGGGAATGGGGGTTCTTAGTGGTAAGTTGGCTGCTAGTCGAAGATGTTTGTTTTGTATGATTCGTATTTTGTTTCTGTTGGTGTGTGATGAGGGGATACCAGACGGGGAGGCATAGGTGAGGATGGGGCGGATGTAGGAGCGGTAGAGGAAGGAAGCGGTGTGTATAGGGGCAGATTTAATAATAGATCTAAGTTGGGCCGAGCGAGCATAGACTTTTGGTTTCAGCTTTTTGATATCACATAACACATTATTTCTGTGTTTATTTCAATTTATATTATTTGCAAAACATAACCTCCGACTTTTCCTTTGGCGTAAACGTCACAGGCGCAGAGGCTTTTTTCCAATAATTCTGTTATTTTGTAGATTCGGTGATTTGTTTTGAAGAGGATAATAATACATGTGGTAGAAAACCCAAATAATAGGAAAGAATATTCGTAGAATACCACAAATAACTTTGAGACAATAGCTTTTTGATATGTTTAGTGAAATTTAATTTGTCATCTATTGTGATGCCTAAGTATTCTATGGTTTGAGACCTATTTATTTGTGTTTGATTGATAGAGATCTTGTTTTCAGGCTGAGGTATTTTAGCTCCTTTGGTGGCGATGATTGTCTGTGCGTTTTGTCTGGGTTGACGTGCAGGCCATATCATTCAAAAAAGTTCGTCAGTTTGTGTGTGTGTTTCTGTAAGAGGTTTGTGAGAACGTCGTCGCTGTTCGAAGTCACTATCAGGGCGGTGCCGCCCGCATATATTGCATAGGGAGGGAGGGAATGTCATTGATACAAAAAAGGAAGAGGGCGGGACCAAGGGAGGACCTCTGGGGGACACCAGAGAGTATAGGGAATGGAGTGGAGCACTCCTGTTCAACTGCCACTCGGAAATAGCGATTAGATAAGTAGGATTGTATTAACTTAATAATACGAATCGGAATGTTCGTGATATTGAGATTGTATAGCAGTCTAGGGTAACCGACTTTGTCAAACGCCTTCTCGAGATGCGAAAGCTCGCTGGATATATCTCAAGATCGGGGCGGATGGAGTTCTGAACGCTGGGCGGCCGTAGTTTGGAACGGTGTGACCGGGCCTCCTAGCTTGAATTGATGCTGTCGCCGTTAAGAAAATGTACGTTGTGTGCATAGTAGTAAATAAAAATGAAAATTAATTATTTTGCCAAAAATATGGGGTTCGACAGTATCTAAATAATTTTATATGGAGTATCCTGGTAGGATAGGGTAAATTGGAGTCATAGTGAATTTTATTTACCAAGCAAAATTTACTGATAATAATGAGGTGAGCTTATATATAAAAGTTTTATGCGCCACGTGATTAAAGTATGTCGCAAATTATGAAAAAAACTAAAATTCTATTTGTGCATATTTTCTGAAAAAATACGGTACTATATTAAATAATTCGCACAAATTAGTTAAAACAAGTAACAATGTATGTCAAAGATGTTTGCTACCCAGAGGATTTATTAAGCCTAACCTACGGAAAAGGCAAATATACCCAGAGTAGCGATGATGAAGTTGGGCCATAGCAGACAAACAATAATTACTCTTGGAAATGAATAGGAGTGTATATTCACAGATACATTAAAAACATCCTTATGGTAGAGCTGATATCCTTGGGTACATAGTATCATAATATTATGGCGTAAAATTTGGCAAGCCACCCGGACATATCTTGGTATCTGCAATTCTACAAATATATAACTGGCACGAACTTAATGATCAGTTTTATTTATTTTAAAGTAATGTAGGACATATTACGTGGCAATAAAGCTATATTTTTGGAGGAATATATTCAAATTCTTTTCATACTTCATTTGTAATGGTGCACGGTGGGACAATTACTTTGTCTCAATTTTTAAACATAAACTTTACAATTTATAGCTACTAAAAGCCTGTGCTGGTTTTATGTTTATATCATCTCAGGAAAACTAGATCTCTAACTTAACTGAATGTTTAGTGGGTGGCAACTTTCTCCGTTTTCATTTCATCCTTGATAATATAAAACTGTATTAGATTCTTCTACCTAGTCAAAATTATTAGTTATACTAATTTTTTTATATTTCTTGACGTAAAAGGCGTGTTCTTCCTTTATTCCCTGATTCACTCGTACCACAACATGAAAGAAAATACAGATGTATTGGTGAGAACTACTGGAGACAGCTTATTTAAATGTTAATTACATAAGCGACAGTTTACTAGCTAGTGTGCGAATCTATTTTAGGATAATTACCAACTTCACATATATAAGCCTCGCGGATTTTCACGTAGCTAACAGAATTCTTCAGTAAAGCAAGTAATTGTTATTATTACCAATTAAAATATTATATTCCTTCGAAGTATCGGAGCATATTCTGTTGCCATGGATTCATTGATTTATCTCCTTATTTCCTAGGTCACCAGGATATCAACGTCTGGAATGTGAGTATTAAAAATAGAACTTTATAATAGGTGGGCTGTGTCGGATGGCTAATTATATTATTGATTAAACCCTCGTTTTATTTTAATTACAAACATACCTGGCATGTAAGAACGGCATACATTTTCAAGGACTGGGGAATTAAAATTATGTCAAAGACGAAAATATGTTTGCACTTTCTTCAAACATAAAAATATAAGGGTGGAAAATACCGCTATTGAATAGAGTGTTATAAGTAAGCCTCTTATTTGTCAATGTAAGAAATACAATCATTATTATTTAAATATAAATATCGTTATTTTTCAACCAACTTCAAAGAGAAACATGAATTTATATGGTATAATAGCTATAACACAAATTTATCACTCATTATCGTGTTTAAATAATAAAGTGGCAGGTTGTGAGGATCCTTCCCAAGGGAAAGAAAAGGAACCTGATCCATAAATTTATCGCTCTATTGCTTTCATCTCCATACTTTTCAAAGTATAATTAATAGAGAAAATTTATTTTAGCTCTGACTGTAAACGTTATGGCTGTTTAATTTTGGATTATAATTGCCGAAATTAAATATAAGAACTGTCCTTAAAAGAGTAATTTAGAAATTTAAGATTTCGCCCTCTAGTGTATATCTTACAATAAACATCCCTGTTCTTTATTGGGCTATTGAGGATTGAAGGTTATGGGAAGAAATGCTCCCTATATCTTTAATCCTCCGTACTTGTGGAGCCCCTGGAGTTCAATAAGTTCCTTTTAGAGAAGATAATTCCTTGTTTTGTGTCAGCCACCAGAAAGGTTAACCGTTACAAAAATTTCTCAAGAAATAAATTTACTGAATCATAGGAAATTCCCAGACTGTAGATTGAATTTATACAAATCGTTAAAAAACTATGACTGATGCAATCTAGACGCTTAACATTATTTCCCAAAAATATGAGTAATTGGTTTGCTAAACTACTTTCAATATAATATCGCCAGTAATATAAATGGACATAATATGAAGGTGGGATCGAATAAATCATGATATTAAAACACTTATGGATGTTCAAAAGTTAATTTGTAAGTAAATATCACTCGTGCACCGTAAAACGGAGAAAAAGTAGCTTCCTTCTTAAAAAAAAGTTTTTTAAAGTACAACCACATGGGATCTTCACAACATGATAGATTAGGTCCTTGGGCATCTGTAATGGCCAATTACAACATTTTTTGGGAGGTCAAACTTTTTTTATTACGAAAAATGCAGTAAATTTGTCAAAGAATTAATTTTTATTACTTTTTCACACATCCCTCGTGATATCTCCGGAACCAATTGAGATAATTAGGTATATATATTTTTTTAATATAGGATAAAGGAAATGTAAGCGAAGGTCACTGCTTTAATTTCGTTTTTACGGAAAATCTAATTTTTATGTAAAACTAATTAAAACTTGAACATTTACTTATTCGCATCATTCCAACGGGCAATATAAGATTACTTGTATTGAATAGTCCACACACTTGCATGGCGCCGCGGTGGGCGCATCTAGGATCGAAAAATTCGTAGCTTTAAATAACAAAATTTCAAAAACTATCAGTCGTAGAGAACTCGGGTTTTTAAAAAAAACTTCCATGATGTGTTAGCTTCATTCCATACGCTACAATATGGCAAAATTCCTTAAAATAAAAAATTTTCGCTTACTGAAAAAAGTGCTGCAAGAAAAATAAACGTTAAAGTTTTATCTAATTTTACAAAAACTAGGTTTTCCATAAAGACTAAATTAATTTAGTGACCTCCGCTCACGTTTTCTTTATCGACTAAAAAAATCTTGATTATCTCAATTGGTTCCGGAGATATCGTGGGGATATGTGAAAAAGTAGGAAAAATTAATTTTGACAGATTTATGACATTTTTCATAATAAAAAAAATTGGACCTCCCAAAAAATCTTTCATTTCAGATGGCCAAGGGCTTAATCTATTATTCTGTGAAGGTCCCATGTGGTTGTACCTTAAAAAAAATTTTTGAAACGTTTTTGTTGCTTTTTTAAATCGACTACACAGTTAATGATATTTGGTACGGTGATTTTCACAGATTTTTTTCTATACGCATTACTTGACATCTTGTATGGGTATGTTTAATATATTTCTAGTTGCCAGTAAAGCTACACAAAATAGGGAACAATGACTAGAAAATATTATATATTTTTATTTATTCGTAGTGATTCATTCATTTTGTGTGTATATTTTTAGAGTTGTGAAATATTGTGAATGGAAAGAGAACCAGAATAATTACAATTAGTCTATAAACGGCTTAAGAGACGGTAACATTTGGCTTTTATTCTTATAGCTTTTTTCCTACTACTGCTATTAATTAATTAATCTGTTCTTATTGTTTGCTAGTGTGTACTCACTTCAAATTCAATGTCGCGTCGTTATTATATTCTGGTATTTTAACTGTCATCCAGCTAGTACACAGTTATTATTTTCTCTTCTATTCATGTTGCGAAATTTGTGTCAATAACAGTCGGTAATTATTTCTGAATCATGATTCAGAACTTTTCTTACCTACGCATTAAATACCAAATTTTGTACGATCTTTGACAGTATTACGCTATGATAATAAACTAGCTACTTGAAACTAATACTATAGAAATTTAATGAATATGTGCATCTTCGTTTCATTGCAGGACAAGTCCAATAGGGACAACTGGTAGGGCTGCACTTGCGATTTAATCGAGGATCTGCGGATCCTGAACTTCAACCTAGTTTTTCAATAAATACAAATTATCTGTCTCATCTTTAACATTTGTTATTTATACATGCAGGGTCATTAAAAAACGATTATTGGTAAATAATAATAATAGCTGTAAAAATTAGGTCGTGCTGTCTCACACACAGATGTTCGAGCAACAACATTGCGTAAAGACCCAAATATAGCACATAGCGATGCATTTATAAAATAATACTAAAACAAATCATATTTGTGTATCAATAAACTTGTTTACGTATCGAAAATTATTAAATTTCCGTTAAACAAGATATAAATTATTGTAAACTGTATTTCACTTGAAATTGTTTTTATAAATACATTTATTTATGTTTAATCTACAATGACGATGTATCTCGAAAAAATACTAGACAAACAGATAAAGAGAGGTGCGTTCTAATTATAGCATGAATTACAAAACTTGACCTTTTGTGGTGTATTTTTGAAACTTGCTCTCTTTTATTTATTTGTCATGATGACGTTATAAGCCAGTTATATAGATCTTAAAAATGACTAGATTTGTATAGCGCAGTAAAACAACTTTTCTTATAAAAAACTGTGGCAAAATATTAGTATTAACATAGGCAAAAATACATCGCCAATAAACGTTTATTTTGATTTAGTTTACGACTTATTTTCTGTTTACACGATTAAGACAAACCTACTGACAGTTTAATATACGCTTGTAACAATTTCATGAGTAATTAATTTAACTACTTGTAAGCCTAGCTCTCCTAATAGGTTATGGATCCAGGGACAAAACAATGCGGAAAAGTACTACAGGCTACTTATTTCAAGTCTTTGTGTTACATGGAATATATGTCCATTTAACAATTTTATATAATAACTGGTATTTTATTTATATTTAGCACAATTTGTATAGCATTTTGATTCTGTTTTTTTAAGTGCGACTGTTTCAACTATCAGAATTTTCTTTGTATAACTCTTAAATTATTTCATATTGTTTTGTGTACCTATTTTTATATCTTAGGAACTCAGTCATGTCATTTTAACACTACATTATGTATCTCTGTTCTGTTACAGCATTTCAGGAAACCAATTGTCGACCTCAAGCTACAAAAACATTTATTTACATTCATATATATTTCAATTTTTATATTTTGTTTACTATGCAAGTACATGTGGTAATTTTTCTTACCTTTAACTTTCTCATTAACCTGTTATACAGTATATCCTATATGATGTAATGTATTTACTGAATTCTCACAAAACAGTTTGTACACGATTTACTATTTAATAGGGCAGTTCGTTCTTAGGTTATATTATTTTCACTGTCAAGTCAAGCCTGGTGTAGAAATTATGAAATTATAGATTCCTTTTATCGATTTTGTAATTTGCTTGAGTAAGGAAATCTACCTAACGAAACGAAGTTGTGCGCTTAAGCCGCCAATCAACAGATGGCGATACCTGTACCACTTTACGGTTTTATTAGTAAATCTATATTTGTTTGTGCATTGGTATTATATTGCAGAAGGTGAGTTAAAAAGTTTAATTTATTAATTAAAATCACCAAGAGATCATTTGCCTGCTAATTTTGATCTCATTCAGACTTACGAAATTTACCTGTGCGACCTCAGTAATTCATAATTACATTTTTGTATCCACATTTCAAGTGTTTAACAAACAGGTAAACTTTATTTATTAGTAATTTAAAATTTCAGTAATTTTCAATTTCGTCTAATGTAATTTCAAGTTTTTAAATTTAGTAAATTTAAATTCATATATTTTTAATTTAATAAGTCATTAAAATAATATATGTACCGCATGGTTATACCATAGAAAAAATAAGAATACAAAGAGTGCAAAACTCCTGTTGTCGTTTCATATTCACCTTAAGAAGATATGATCATATATCACACTCTTTTTCTGGTTCAAACTGATTGAATATGCAATTTCGGAGGAAATTACACTTTTTGGTCTTCATTCATTACATTATATCAACATCGGCACCATCTTATCTCTTCTGTAGGCTCAGTGCTAGGTCTGCAATACATAATAGGACTATTCGCTTTGGACACTTGTATCATATCCAGAGACATTCTACTGCTGCTTTTCAAAGCTGTTTTACTTATTGTTCTGCTAAACTTTACAACGTCCTACCCCTTAGATTAATATCACTCGGTATCTTACTTTAAAACAAACTTAAAACGATTACTTCTCGAGGAGCAAAAACGCACGAATTTTACCTTATTCTGAAACTGCTTTGCACTTCTTTTAAATTATTGCTAGACATGACGTTCATTTACATTTTAGGCGCTGGTGTGATTACTTTACATTATTGGTACTTAACCAATAATGAAGACCACAGCAAATTAATCATTATTTTTCAATAATACATTTATATATCGTCCATTTTTTTTCTTTCTTTTTAACAGCATATCATCATTTCTTGAAAGTATGTACTTGATTGATGAATACATATATTTAAGTACTTTTTCTTGGTTTATTCAATTAGGATGTAGTAATAATATATTTATATATCATCTTATTTTTCTTTTTTAAATTACTTTCTTCGTAGTTTAGAAAGTTTCTACTTCATTGATAGATAAATAAATTTACGTACTTTTTTGGTTTGTTTAATTAGAATTTAGTGTAGATATATGTTTGTATGTATATTTTATAAGATTATAAGATCTATATTTATTTATTGTATTTTGGTTTTAATCTTTAGTTTTGATGGGGTCAAGTGGTAGAATACCCTATGCTAAACTTCGTCCTTGAAACGTTATATTATTACTTTGTTTCAATAAAGCCGGCTATTGTTATTATTATTATTATATTCTTTTTTTTTCATTTTTTTTGGCAATTTATAGTTTGCGAATCAGCTTCTCAAAATTCAGTTTTCTTTAAAATTAAGCTTTCTTAAAATCTTTTTAAAAATTGAGCTTCTAAAATTATATTTGTAAAGCTTCTAAAAATTTGTATTAAAGCAGCTTTAAAATTTATATTTCTTAAAATTTATACTTCTCAAAAATTTATATTAATTATAAATTTATATTCTACGTCAAGTTTATATTAATTCTATGGATTGAAATCTATAATCAGTATTTTTGCATTTACGTTAGATGTTACGTAAATTCGCATTTACATTTGCGATCATTAGTTTTCCAAGTCAAATGGTTGGACAATATTTCTATACTTATGTTAAGGTATTAAAGCCTTAAATTCGACATTTTTTTTTAATACATTTATTTAACGTCGGCCTATTTCCGCTACTGAGGCCTAACACCGACGCCTGTAGACGAGCTACCCCCAACCAGGAATTTTGCCGAATCTCTTCCCTTAAGAAGAGTAGGGATCTTTTACTTGCCTAACATTTAATAGACAAGGGACCGACGGCTTTACATCCCCTCCGAAGGATGGTATATCCCCTATACAACCCTCGCCTAAGGTTGTATAGCCTCCGCGTATACACTGATATACAAGCCGCTGGAATTTATTTATTTATTTATTCATGTAATATATTTTGTCATTCATTTTACACTATTTTTGTATTTCCCTTACCAACAATTACAGTCTGGTCTACAAGAGACTGGTTTTTCGAGAAAAAGAGACAACTGTAGGTAATTTAGACATACAATCATATTCTTCTGGTGTATCAATTGTTTGATGGGGCTACTAAATTAAACTGTATTATGACATCTTACAATCTAAAATATGCCGAAGACCGTACATAATACCTTCTATTTCTGTATAATTGTACTCTGATATTTATATAACGTCATAAATATTAGATCACGAATTTGAAAAATGCGGCCCTGAGAATTATACACCTATAATAAACAGTTAATATCTATAAATAGTTAGATATAGAAACGTGGAGAAAGACGAAACCACAGAAATAGCTACAACTTGGCCCTTGTATAATGTGGAAACGTTTTTGTTAAATTTGAGTCTGTAAAGAAACGAAAAAAATAAATTCCAGAAATTATCTTTCTTATGTTTTTCAAATAATGGAGTTAAACTATGGTTAAAAATATACATACATATGTTCACGGGTCTCCCACCTTATCGGCCAAAGTTGTAAAGTTAAAATTCGAATATTAATGGAAAGGTCCGAAGTTCAGTTATTACAATAAGTGGAAAACGCAAATTTAAGGATACCTTCCAGATTTTAGGCATCCCAAACATTGAAAATTTAGAATTAACTCTACAGACTGTTACTAAATTATAGACAAAGTAAACATCTAATTATAGCTAGACTTAAGGAGCACGAAGCCCATGGTCCACCAAAAAATGGAAGAACTGAAATATCTACAGTTGTCCAGCAGACCTTTGGTAGATACCGTTAGTTTCAGTAAGTTATGTGACAAATAATGGATATCTAAATGACTTTGACCACTTAGAAATTACGAAACATAAAAATAGGGCAAGTAATGACAAATGATCTATACCAAATGATTTGCTTCTACTACTCAATAGATATGTTTCTTATATGTTACTTTCGCATTGTTTTTATAGTTAAACTAACCTGGTCTTCATAGTGAACATGAGTAACATTATACTTTTTTTTAAAGTCATCCAAAGATGCAAGAGGACCCATCCAGACAGCATAGTCATCTGGGAAGCGGGGGATAAACAAGTAGGACTCGCCAGTAGTCACGTCTATCGCACCATAACATCCTGCCTCTGTTACTCCAAAGCACCAAACAAAATATGACTCCTGAAACAGACAAATTACGATTAAAAATCCGCAAAGTAATTACACTATAGTTTTTTTCTAGGTTTAGCAGTATATGTTCAAATATGTGGAATATGTGATATATCTGTTTTCTTGAACAACATCATCAGCTCAATGACTGCGTTATCTTATCGAAAGGAGTTGAAGGATCCTGCCTTTTTTTTTTTTTTTTAATATCATTAGGTAAAAAACCACGCAGCCAGGCACAAGTTATTAGATATGCCATAATTTAAACATACATAATCATGCACATACACCACCCTAAACCTATCTTACCAAAAATGGAAATTATTAGAGAAGACTCAAAGGAGGATCCTGCCTTACTTAAGGGTAATGTGCGATAATATTCCTTCGATGGTCTGTAAACTTTCCAGACTAGCCTCTAATAGAAAACAATTTAGTTGGCTTCATGTTAAAATTTTTTTTTTATTTACAGCGATCGGGGGTACACTTTTATTTCTCGTATGGTTAAATATTGGAACTTCAACTTCGCAATATGACGTTCTTCTACTCATTTAGTTGTTTGTCATTACTGTAGGCAAATATCCAAGTAACTGTTTCAGTTTTTCAGATCTTTTATGAACCAATTTTTAGATTTCACGTGTACTGTAAAATGTTCATGGATACATTTAAATGTAAAGATTAAAAGGTACACGAAAACTTGCGCCACATCGCATTTTCGAATCGCTAAACAAAGTTATTTTTGTGCATAGGTGCAACTTGAGAACACTGCTGTATTTATAGCACAATTAAAACAAACGTCAATTGGGTATAACAGGTACTGTTACGATATTAGAAACCTTATATTACTATTGATAAATAATAAGAAATGTAATCCTTTAAAGTATAAGCAATGGGAGTTAAATTACCATCCATTTCGGGCACGAAGGATCTATAATCATTCTATAGCCTATTAGCCTATTGTTCAAAAAAAAGATCAAAAGTAGAATAGCATCTATACCTAAAAAAAGTATGCTCTGATGTAGCAATGTCAATTCAATACAATATTATAACACTAATATTATTTAATAAATATCATTCAAATTATTAACTTCTGTAACACAAAGTATTAAAAAGAACCAGTGTTCACCAATGTTATAGTATATTTCACATATCGGAGACAGAAAAAATTGCAAGTCTTAGAATTTGACAAAAAATTAACTATTTCACCTCATCCAGTCAAACTATAATAAAAAAGTCCTTTAGACACTTAATTTTACAAAAAACTACAATTCTCTACGAAGAAATCTGAAAAAATTCACAGAATAACAAGAATTCCCAAACAACTCAAATACATCAACAGAAACACTCAATCATTCAAATTATAATCATTTTATAGCTAAAAATATCGGTACTTTTCTCTCCATTGTCATCAAAACTTACTTCCATTCGTTCACCGAGGATCTATCGGATTCTCCTTTAAGTGCTGGACCTTCGGGACGACCTTACGGGGTCCTTTCACAGTTAATTAATTTATTCAGACAATTATCATCAATAACTTTAAAAATCAAATCGATTCAAACTACATTCATACATCAAACAATTCCTCATTTTAATGCCGAAACAGTAATATAATTTTCATTTCCAAATTTTCACTTTTTTTTAATATATATATCCAAAATATAGACGTATAATTGCTGATATAATGTCATACTATATTAAATAAATGCTAATACTTTTGATATAATTCATCTAAAGGAAGAGTTACGCATTTTATGTCTGAATATGGCAAAAAAACGATGTTAAACAGTTGCCAACTATGGAACCATTTTTAAAAAAAGTTACTGAAGATAGCTCAATAATTGACCATTGGCTTTTTGGTGAAAATTTGACAAAGTAACGAAGAAAAAGGAGGAGGGGAGCAGATGGAGGAGGAACTACAGGAAGTAAAGAGGCTAAATGGGTATAAATTTTCCGTTAATACTGCTCTGAGGCACAGATAGATTCTTCCTAATATTATTAAGCCTGCTAAACAGAAAAACGTAAGGTAAAAAGTTCAAGAGCTACGTAAAAACCGTGTCGTATGGAAGTTGGAGAATGTTTTTCCAGTTATTTCTTAATAAAAGAAAGTCAAATGGAAATGATAAATGTATAACCTCACCTCATTTGGAATTGGAGGATTATCGCAACGTAAAAAGTCTATTACGTAAAAGTTATTATTTATATGTGGTGGAACTTAAGCATGTCTTAGCTATTGATAAACTTGCTAGAAAATATTTTAAATTTAAATTTTCTTATGAATTATATGAATTGAACTGTATGCATAAGATTGTGTACAGCTGCCATTTTTACAAAATTGTAAATATAAAAAAAGTTTGAGAAATTTGTAAGGACCTATTAGAACGGGAATAAACATATAAATTATCTAGAGTTAAAAAATAACCCAACACTTGAAATTGTTCCACAAAACGTATGTATTCATTGATATAAGTACGAGAATTGATAACAATACAGCTGCCGCTGTATAAGCCGAATAAGTTGAATCAAATACAAAGATATTTATAAAAAGGTGAAATTACTGTGAAGAGAAAAATATTCATATGTTTGTCCTCGTATGTAAACTCGAAAGGTATTTATTATAGGATATATAGGGTAGTCAAACTAAGATGAGTTATCCACTAGTTATTCTGAAGCTAGTTGCATCTCATTTTGTGTACTACAAGTTGACCTATATGTTACAAAACTGCAAAATGTGCAGATTATGTTTCATGGTGATCAGATTCAGATTTTTGTTGTATTTATGCCTTTCAGTAAATCTTAAGTCTTGTCAATATAACGTGTTATTTTGTGCATTTCCACTTGTTGCGTTAATATCCAAAGTGTTAAAAGAAAATTATTAATGTCTGGGTTTTTGTAAGCATCTAATTTTGTAAAATTCAGTTAATAATAAAAAAATAAAAAATAAAAAAATGTGCCTTAACTCAGCTGGATCCATGTATTTATAATTTATAATCGGTGGCAAATTTAAATTTTTCAAACGAAGTACTGAGGGAGGCTGATCTGATTCTGTTGTTCTACTAATGAATACAGATCACGAGAATATATTAAGTGGTTTTTAAAAGGGTTTTTTAATATAAGACCTTAAAGTATTATACAACATGGGACCCATATCCGATGTTAGTTTATTTGTCAAATTTTGTACCCGGTAGAATATTTGACCATGGGAACATTCAAATTAAAATCAGCAACTTTATTCGTTCATATTTTAGTGCATGGATTAAGTGGATTAAGAATGTGTTCAAGGCATGTGGAATTGATACAAAGCTTTACACAGGATATTTATAGTGCAATCTAATTTGTTTTGTTGAGATTTGTTGGAAATTTGTTGGCCAGGGAGTTAATAATTTTGAAACATGGCATTGGAAAACTGACCGTAGTATTAGTAACTAGTATAAGTTACAAAGTATAATATTATTTTTAATTATGTATTGGACTACTGTAAATTTGAATACTGTTTGGCTAGTATTAGAAAGTGTTAATCAAATATTTGTGGGGAGGTATTGTTCAGATGTTAATAACAGGAAACAATACGTAAATACGAGGTTAAGTTTAGATTGCATACTCCTTTAAACATCTACATGGTGTTATAATAGAAGGATAGAAGAAATCTAGCCCCGAACCCCTAATTGCTTTAACAGATGGGGGATGTAAGGGAACACGTGGAAAGTTTTACTAACACCAATAAAAAACGAATGACCTGTGGGCTGATGGAAAGCGAAAGCAGTTCCAGGTTACAGGACCTAAACAAGTATTCGCGTTTGAAATTTACAAAATGTAACGTCAAAAATGGAACACTTGGTTTACCTTCATTGAATGTAATTCAACTGTAGAGTCCTTGTGTTATTTCTACATACCAAAAAGCAAATGCGTATCTTTTATAAGAAGAAAGTTGTAAAGGTTATTATAAACCATTACACCTGTCAAATATTGTTTTAAATGTCAAATATCTCTTAAATGACTGGGTTTGGGCATAGGGTGTCTTACATGTTTTTGACTCAGAACTTTACGCTCTTTTCAAAAACCTTAAAATATATGGGATGTTCTATTTAAAATAAGCAAGTTAGTATCGATTTCCGGTATAACCGGAAGTGCCAAATGCTTGTAATTATTTTAGTTGGATTGGCCACACTGCAGAGATTTTAAATTTGAGCAAAAAATTTTTACTGTCTGTCAGCCGGTATGTTTGTCTGTAACTTTTTTTTGTGCGCACGTTTACTCTGGGACCATTTATGATATTGAGTGGTACACTTATGTATTGTAACGAGATCTGGAACTAGATTATATTTTGATCTAATTCCGTTGAAGAGTTCGCGGGTAAATGGGGTAAATAAGGGTAAATAGCCAAAGCAAGCAGGTAAGAGTCCATAAAATTGCAATTTAGGGCATGCACAAAGAGTCAAGGTCTCATTTTTTTGGCATCAGCCAACCACCCCTCTCCCCACCCTCACTGTCACCCCACACTATTAACAAAAGGGAGTAAAAAAAATAAAATATGATTTAGTACGTATACAAAAAATTTTCTGGCGTTGGCTACCCCTCTACCACCCCCGCCCCAACAATAAAGGGAGTAAAAAATTAAATTGGGATTTCGTGTGTATACGAGAACCTAGGTACTCTAAAATTTTTTGGTATCATCAATTTTGAACATGAATATTTAACACTTTCAAAATTGACGAAAATGTTTCAGAAAGACCTTTGCCACCCCTCCTGCTTAAGTGATATCTAAACATCTAAAGAACAAGCCAACATGTAAAACATTTAGACAGTTAGACACGTACCAACGATTCCGGATATTATTGTTATTATGCTTTTAGCTTTTATTTAATACATATAAAAGGCTTTTTATTGAACAATAGTATCAAGATTGTGGTTTTTAAGTCTTCCGAATTATACCGTTTCTAAATCAGCATTTCTATTGTTTGCTAATTTTTTTTGATTTAATATAAACAAATTTTGAAAGGAAGCAAAGCCGCGTGAGTTTTTTTTATCGATTTCGGACAGTTTATTTCATAATATTAACAACCTTCAAGTAGCTGCAAATGTTTATCAAGGTAATGTTGTTCATTGTGTCTAATGTAATCAGAAACTACAGACATGACTTTGAATTAAAACACAGCCAAGGAAAAGCTGTTACACTTATTCACAAACTAGTACGACGGCAGTGGTGGAGGAATTCGAGAAAGGCTAATCTGTTTCTACTTAGGGGGATTCCAAATCAATTCAATTATCTTACTTCCAACGTTACATATATTCGAGCATTTCCATACCGTTAAAATATGGTGAAATGCCATAGCTAAACAGAAAATTAGATTTAAATAAATTAAAAGCCTAAGGCAGGTATTATTCAAAATGGTGTCTATTTTATGTTTCATATAAAACTATTCATATAATCAGTTTACTTAAAACTCTGATGAGTACGACGTTGATTATTAAAAATTTTAAATGAATCACCCATATAGCAAAATTATTTTATAATTCAAAGATTAAAGCACACTGTTGCAAATCGGTGGTGTTACAGCTTTCAAGTTGCAAATTAGTTTTATAGTTGTTCGCACAGTTTTGTCGTAAGAAGCAAAAAAGGCAATTAGCATTCATTTTATAAAAGCAACTGTTATAAAAATATTTATATCCAGTTTTACATTTCATTGCTTGACAGACGAGTCCTAGAGAAATATATTATTTAGGAATTACTCAAGCAAAACTTCCACACTGATGAAATTATCTAGTTTTTGTTTTTATTTTTATATCGACGCCATATAAAAGTACTAAGTTTCAAGAACAGTAACAAACACAAACTAATAAGAAATTATTCAACTTAAAAATATTATGATGAAATTAACGATAATATTATTACATTATTACATTTACAGGGTGTCCCAATAATGCATCAAAGTCCAATATCGACCTTACTAGAAGAATTATTTTTTATGGAAGTGGTATAATGTCAAAAGGCGCATATTTTAAAAATATTTGGAAATTCTACAGCGGAGCATCTTCGAGGTCCTTTTTTTTAAATGCAACACCCTATACAGTGTGACCCATTTCAAATGGAAAGCTCTCTGTAAAAAATGTATTTATAATCCTATGTTAACGCTTTTTTTAAATGATAAACCATCGAAAATTCCACTTTATGACAAAAATTTAGAGATAAATTTCAATTTTCAAAGCCTTCTATGATTTATTTTCAATGTCGAAAATGGAGAAATTTGATTAGCGATTTTTTATTGAAATTTTAACTACACCACTGGATTCAGTAACCTCTCAAATGGGTAAATCCCAAGTTTCATGAAAAAATATTGAAAAATGACAGATTTATGACAAAATTAATGTAGGCTCATAGTAACTTTTACTTGATTTTTTCTAAAAATCGAAGTAGCCCATGAAAAATAAACAAAAGAAAGATAAATTAAGTGAATAGTTTTAATAAATATTGTCATTTAAACAAATTTAATCATATTGGACTTAAAAACATAAGTATGAACAATTAAAAGTAATAATAATTAGATACCTATTAAATAAAAAAAAATAACACATTGTACAGCATTACACTAAAACGTCTTAAATTTTTGTAGCCTCTACAAGGCCGCCGTTTATTTCGGTGCACTTGTCGAATCGTTTTTTAATATTTTTTACGACATTCTGTAATTGTTGCCGGGTAACTTCTGCACAAGCTTGTCTTATTCTTGCACACAAATCTTCTCTATTACTCGGGCGTGACCTGTAAATTTTAGATTTTATTAAACCCCATAAAAAGAAGTCCATCGGTGTTAAGTCCGGGGATCGGGGTGGCCATTCAATTAACGGGCTACCACGACCTATCCATCGATTAGGAAAGTTAGCATTCAGCCATCTGGTAACCATTCTGGCATTATGGATAGGGCTTCCATCTAATTGAAAATGTAGATTTACTCTTTCTTGTATTGGAATTTCATGTAGAATATTCCAAAATTCCTTTCTTAGGAACTGTAAAAACTGCATGCTATTCATATTACCTTCAAAAACGAAAGGGCCAATGATTGTTTCATTGAGCAACCCACACCAAACATTAACTTTTTGGGAATATTGTCTTTTACAATTAATGACAAACTGTGGGTTTTCTATAGCCCAAAACCTAGAATTTTATGACGATACTACCCCGTTTGTTGTAAAAGTTGCTTCATCGCTGAATAAAATATTTTTATTAAAATTTCTGTTATTTAGATACTCTCCTTGAGCCCACAAGGAAAACTCCATCCGTCTGTTATCATCACCAGGTTCCAATGTGTGAAAAAATTTGGGTTTGAATGGTTTTACCAAATTCTTCTTAAGGCATCGGCGAATATTTTCTCTAGATAAATTGTAAATTCAAATCTAAGCTAGCTACTCTTACACTGGCGTTTGGATTGTTGTTAAAATAATTTAAAACTGTCTGCTCGTACCTGGTTCTTCTTTGTATATTATCTGTGCTTATAATACGCCGTGTCACAGCGCCACACTCATTAAAAATTTTGTTTATTTTATAAACAGTACTGTTAGTAATGTTGGGCCTATTCGGATGCCTGTTGTTGAATATCTCGCATACCTCTTTCAAAGTTCTGTCATTATCTCCTCTAAGGCGCACAAGTTTTTTCCTGTACATTTAGATTATCCATAATTAACTACAAACTAATAAACTAATACTTGATAATAACTATCGATTAATTTTATAATTCAATAACAATGAATATGAGAATATGCGAATTTTAATGATTTGACGTTTGACTATAAAATTTGTTTTCCATGGCACCCTATTATTATCTGCCATTACTCAATAAAAATGTAATATTTATTAAAACTATTCACTTAATATATCTTTCTTTTGTTTATTTTTCATGGGCTACTTCGATTTTTAGAAAAAATCAAGTAAAAGTTACTATGAGCCTACATTGATTTTGTCATAAATCTGCCATTTTTCAATATTTTTCATGGAACTTGGGATTTACCCATTTGAGAGGTTACTGAATCCAGTGGTGTAGTTAAAATTTCAATAAAAAAATTGCTAATCAAATTTGTTCATTTTCGACATTAAAAATAAATCATAGAAGGCTTTGAAAATTGAAATTTATCTCTAAATTTTTGTCATAAAGTGGAGTTTTCGATGGTTTATCATTTAAAAAAAAGCGTTAACATAGGATTATAAATACATTTTTTACAGAGAGGTTTCCATTTGAAATGGGTCACACTGTATATATTTTTAAGTTTTAGTATAAAATACACCCTGTATAATTATAAACAATATTTGGTGGTTGTGTCGTTGTCGTACATCCCTTGTCTAGATAATTGCAAAATAAATCTTCTTAATTAATAGTAATACACATACAGCGAATTATTTTGTTAACCTTGTTGCGATCAAAATTTCCATATTTTTTCGAATAACTCAGCAACGCCACATCAGAAACCAAAAATCTGGAAGTCGCTGGAAAGGTAATTTTACGCTGAATTCATGAATGTAAAAATATATAGGGTGTTCCATTAAAAAAAATTACCTCGAAGATGCTCCGCTGTAGCGAGTCACCCTGTATATTTCAAAATATTTTTAAAATGTGAGCCTTTTAACACTATACCACTTCTATAAAAAAAATATTTTCCAAAGTCTTCTAATATATTGGACTTTGACGTACTATTGGGATACCCTGTATATCAATTTAGTTTGTGGATGATACAAGACTTCACTTTTAAAGATTATGTGATAGAGCACATTGTTTGTGGTACCATATCGTATATTTTTTTACAAATTCATTAGATTTTGTTCCCGAGTAATAGTTTCAACTACACACTAAATATCAGTTTCCTTCTACATTTTGTTAAAAATTAGCTCGTTCTTTCTGTTTTTTTCACTAAAAATGTCATTACGTTTTATTTATAATAGCATTAGCCAAATGCCCGATGTGAGCTTCCCTCGACGTGTTTTTATCACAAAAATTAAATAAAAAATAATTTTTAAAAATAACATTTAAATATTCTAAAAAGTAGAAAATAAACTTTGAAGTAAATCAAACCTATCATTTTGTTACATATAATTTTTTTATGATATAAAAGCTTGACGCGAGATTGTCCTGGTGTGTAAAGGAGATTATATAATGTAACATAATGATGGGTTTGGCTTATTTCAAAGTTTATTTTCTACTTTTTAGAGCATTTAAATAAAAGCTTTTTTAAAAAATATATTTTTATATAACTTTATTTTTTACTTTTTAGTCTTTTGATATGCTGTAATCCCCAGACATCGATTTTGAGACGAATCGGATCATAAACGATAAAGTCGTCCGTCACCTTGAAGCCGCCATCGTGTTTCTTTCTTATTTGAAAATGTTAAGAGTTGTTCGGAGTGTATTAGTCATCCATGCTTCCAATTTTAATTGTAAACGACTTCACGTCAATAAAATGACGCAGCCGAATGTACGGTGTGCTTAGAAAGAGAGAGAGATATCGATGTAATAGAATATGACATTGACAAATTTATTATACCTAATCTTTAAATTTCTCGGTACACTTAAGGACATTAGGGCTAATTTTATTTTAGTTCTACAAAAGGGAAAATGTTTATTTTAATAATACCTATGTGGGATGATAAGAATTATTTTTGCAAATCGAAAATAGAAGAGAAAAAAATATTTTTTTATACATACTTTTTTTTCTCTCATCATCCCACATTGTAACATGTTTTTAATGTCTTTTAGTGAAAGCCGTTTTTTAAAATAATGATTTATATGAGAGTAAATTGAACCGTCTTTCCGGCTTATATCCGGAGCGCTCTTAAAGTGTATTGTCACCGGACTTATACACATGTGCAAAATTTCAAAGCTCTAGTTAATTAGAACTAATCGAAATATTGATTGCAAGATTTGACCTAAACAAACTAACTAACCAACTAAGTAACTAACAAACAAACATTGCAAGTTAAATAAAAGCTTTTAAAAAGTAGACGCCATTTTGGAAAATGGCTGACTTACGTTTGTATTCTAATGGCAACCAGTGTAAAATGGTTTGTAATTTGGACAAAGACTTGTGTCGGCTGTTCCTTTCCATCATTTATAATATTCTTTGAATCCCACGTTAAAATCATTTATGCAGAAATAAACATTTCTTATACGCCATAAATTGAAGTGATAAAATCCGTCTGAAAAATCTGCCGCTGTTTAAGTTATAGTTACGTAAAATCTGTCCACAGATAAGGAAGTTATTGAACGATGAAATTAACGATAATTCAATTACATCCATGTCAATTTAATTTGTAGAGGATACAAAACAAATAATTACTTCTAAAGATTATACCGCATTGACCAAAGAAATCATAATTAAAATAAAAAAATATTCTAGTGTATCTAAGGCCCTCTAACTGATAAAAATATTTTTACCATACTTTTGAAACAATGAAAATTGTTCAGTATAATTTGCATGAAAAAAAAAAAATTGATTTTAGAAGTGATAATTTTTTTCATATACGCCACTGCAATATATGTAAACAAAAATCAGGTCAGTTAGGTTGAAAATTATCTAATAGAAATAGTAGCTGCTAACAAATACGAGTCTCAAGTGTGATCATATTCGACATACATACATAACAAACTATGTAATGCATGTGTTTATTAGATTATCAGATATATTTACGCCAGGAATATTATTCGCTAAAATACATATATGCACACTACGCAATGGGTAGCATTGACTCGCAAAAAATTAGTTTTTGATCGAGTCAAATGCACAAATCAAAAAGATATACAAATACATTTATAAATTATTATCTCATTGTTTTGGTAATATTGTTATATGAACCAACATTTCCTTATGCAGAGAATCGCATTACTGAATGCCAACACGGTTTTTCAAGGCAAGATTTACTTGAACCGATCTTTCGTATAACCCATGATATAAACGTTAACTCATAAGTCAACGTAATTTACATAGATTTCTCTAAAGTATTTGACCGACTTAACCATAGTGCTTTGCTAAACAATTTAAAAAACTTGCCCCCTAAAAAACTTATTTCTTTTTCCATTACTATCTTGAATTGGCTGTGTAGTCTGTATCTACTTCGTGTGTACTTCAAGGTTCTGTATTAGACCCACTATGATTCAGACTTTTCATCAATGACATTACAGTTGAACTGAGTGTCAAGTGTCTTCTATAAGTGGATGGTATGAAACTACTGTACAATTACTCCAGACAAAAATCAGTGAACATTTCCGGGAATGTCCAGAAAGCTAAAGATCTTCACTTTCCAATAAGTAATACTGTGAATATTATTAAGTTCGATTTGTTCAACTTAAAAGACCTCTCACAAATCAAATGTAAATTGGCTTCCGGTGAAATTGGCCAAATTTTAGATATGTTGTTCCTTTCAGTGCCCTGATCAAAACTCTCCACGGGAAGCTCGAAAATCTCCCCTGCACGCAGTAACCAGCTTGGAAGGATTGAGACCGGTAATCCCCGATTTTCGCTGATATCACCTCTCCCCTTGTAGTTTCGGGTACGAACGATAAATGACGCGGAGTTTGGAACTGTAAACAAGCACCCCGAAGGAATGAAAGTATCACCACGTCCACGTCATTCATCCTGGGTAAAGCTGAGTGCGATATAAACAACACATGCCAGTTAATCTGAAGTCCTCAAGGGTGAACAGCTGAAATGCACGCACAATCGGTTCAATGGCTTCATATACACTAGTAACAAGAAAACAGCAATTATGACAACAAGAAGTGTCAATTAAACATTGTTTTGTCTATTGTCATGGTAACAAGATCCATGGCACCTACTATTAGAAAAATTAATACCATTATTTTCTTGTATTTGGACGATGCAAATCAATTCAACAACTCATTTGAATGTGTTTTAATTTTTTGATTTAATTTTAAGTTGAAGCTAATAAAATCGGATTATTTTAAAATAAATTTTCTTCATAGCCTACTTATAAAACTAAATTTTTTCATATTTTGCACCAGTAAATAATCTTTGAAAGGGGAATTAAGAGCACTATTGAACATAGAAAAATCAAATATGGCGTCCATAATAAAAAACAGAGTTAGTGGCATTAACTGAGAAACAAATGACGGTAGAAATGTTTTGGTAACGTCAACGAAAGCACCTTAAACAAGTGTCCCAACAATGTACTTATTAAAATAGCACCAGTAAATTAGGTAGATATGGGAAGTTTTTTAAAATGCACCTTTTCAGTTTTTTGAAAATATTTCGGAAACGAAGATAGCTAGGCCAAATTTAAAAACGGCATCGAAACGGTCACAAAATTCTTCAAAAAAAGTCCCTATTTAACCGTTTCTCTATCTCTAATAATAACAGAGATACCAATGCATGCACTCCCAATTTGGGACACAGTGTATACAAGAGGAGATAAGACTATAATATCTAACTACCGATCAATCTCAATACTGCCATCACCCTAAAAAATTATTGAACTATTAATCAAGGAGCAGGTAATAAGATACACAAACAATAAAAATATACTCACAACTACGCAAATCGAATTTAGGGAAGGTTACAGCACAAATGACGCAATTCTATTTTTAATTAATAATATAAATGACTATGCTACCCACTTTGTGTATTCTGTGACCTAACCTTGGATCATCAGTATTTACTACAAAAACTAAATTTTTATGGTTTTAGGGGTGCATCTTACAACTGGTTCCAATCTTATCTTGACAACGAAATGATGTATGTGGAATTAAAAGAAATTGTAGACAATGAGACAATACCGACAAAAACTGAACAAAAAAAAAAATTGAAATGCGGTGTTCCGCAAGTTTCAATCCTTGGTCCTATACTTTTTTAAATTTACATAAATGATTTTGTTGGTAACTTTAAAATGGTACAATTTAAATAACATAAATGACTGGAGATTAATCCTAAATAAAACTAAAACTCACAATATCACATTTCATTCGAGTTACAGTTACAGACAGCAAGACATTAAGCTTCAACGGGGAACCATAACTGCAGTAGATAATATAAAATTTTTGGGGGTGTATATCAATGAAAATCTTAAATAGAAGAGTCACCTAGTGGAGCTTAATATAAAGCTATCGAGCGCTGTGTATGCTTTCTTTGTTGCCAGGAAAAATATCTTGTTCAACACATCGACAATAGTATATTATGCATATTTCCAGAGCATTTCATAATATGGTATTGAATTTTGGGGAGATTCCACTGGGGTCGATGCTTCATTTAGGATTCAAAAAAAGGCCATTAGGACAATGTGGCCTTTAAGACAAACAGACTCGTGTAGAGGATATTAATAACCGTCGAATAATTACCCTGGCTAATCTTTATATTTTTGGCGTTTCCATCTCATATTTCGAAATAAAAATAAATTAGTCAAACATTCAGATATTCACAAATATGAAACACGACATAAGAATACATACTGTCTACCCATATATAATTACACAAAACATTTAATCACCTTCCGTTGTATATTACAATGGCGGCGAGTGTAAATGCATTCAAGCGTAAGTTAAGACACCACCTGATAAATAATGTATTTTATTCAGTAGAAGAATTTTTCAATTGTTCATTTTGACTAGTTATTAATATAATAATTAATTAGGTAATTTTTTTTTTAACAAAATGTTGTGTATATTAATTAACCAACACATGTACACATGTTGATATATTATTTATTAATTTAAATTTATAAATGGCGAATAAGATGTATTTTTTTCTTTACACATGTAAGTTATGTTTTTGAGGAAATAAAAATTTACTTTACTCTAAGTGCTCCACATGTTGCCCATATTTGAGTTCTTTAAAAGTCCATTGCTAGAACATATAAATGGCTTTAATTTTGAATACAAATAGTTTTTTGATATTTTAAGCGGTAGATGGCGCTGCGCTACAAAGAATTTTTTAAACGGCAGCAACTTAGAAATGTTATCTATGTTGTAGATAATTTAATTTCAATTAGATTTCGTTATATGGAAAGGTATCGAAAATCCAACCGATTTCGAGAAATTTGAGTTTAAAATATTAAATTTTTGAAAAACTAAAATTGCCCTAACTTTCTTATATTTAATTTTAGGTAGTTCGTTTGAAACTTTCTTCATAGAAAGGTAATATGGATAATGTGGTAATATAACTTTTTTACAACTTCCGGTTACACTGGAAATTTATTATATTCATAATTAATTTTAAAATGCTCGCCCCTATATTTTGTTAAACAATATTGAATAAAAATATATTCTATGCATTTTTTCAGTAGTAACTTAGCAGTAAAGGAAATAGTAATGAAATAAAAAACTTATTTTTATTTCATTTAATAAAAACAAAAAAATAAACTAACAAGTAATAATTTACATGTATATGGAGAATCTATTCAATAGCTCAACTCCATAAACTTTAAGTAGTGTATTCCTGTTGATGTCTCCAACACTTGCATAAATTTTATTATAAAGATCAGCAGTCATGTCTATGATTGATTCATTATAAACCTGGCTTTTCAGATAACCCCACAATAGAATCAGGAGATCTAGCTGGCCACCTGAGTATACCCCTTTTGTACCAATCCATTTTTATGGATATGTTTGGTTGAAATAATTTACCACAATATTGCTATTATGTGGGCCAGCGCCATCTTGGTAAAATCACATAGTATCTAATTGAACTGGTAAATTATTCAATAGCACAGTTAAATCATTTTGTAAGAAGTAATAACTTTATTTATTTAAATAATAACTTCTTAAAATATTTAAATAACGTTCACCATTTAAATTTTCATAATGAAGATATGGGCCAACAATGTATCCATTTACAATTCCACACCAAACATTTACCCCAATCTTGTCTGGAATCCGGTTTGTCTCATCCATTTAGGATTTTCTTTAGACTAGTATCGACAGTTATGTCTGATTATTACTCCGTTACGTTGTTGTGGAATCTAGATTCGTCACTCCACACTTTAAGATAACGGAAAAGTATGCAAAAATATCTAGTCTGCGCTGATTATCTCCTGCTCTTAAGTGGTGCACCAAATGAATTTTATATGGATAAGGTTCATTACTTTTTAGAATCCTTCTACACGAAGTTACAGAAATATTAGTTTGCTCAATTAACTTACGTAATGACGTGTGGGGATTATTTTTTATTGTTTCTAACACTAACGCTGTATTTTCATCTTCTTCTTTTCATTTACTTCTAACTGTTTTTGTTTTTTTAAAATTTGCAGCATATTTATTTAAATTTGCACACAAACTTACAACATTTTTCGATCAGGTCTTGGCCTCTCAGGAAAACATTTTCCGTATAAAACCACAGCTGCAGAAGAATTTTTCTCCATATATTACAACCATGTTTAATTTATCCCGGTTACAATTTAACAAAATACAAGAACTATTGTCAGTATGATTTATAAAGAATTCCAAAGACACATATGATGAATTTTTTGTTGACACATCCTGTATATGAAATTATTTCCAAATGTAACAAAAAACATTCTAGATGACACTCAATAACCTTGAAACCTATTTTTTATTGAGACGTTCTAAACGTCACCATTTTATTGTTGCATAGTTAAAAAACAGCATTACGATATCAACTATTATCAACAATTCGTGAATGAATAAGAATAATAAGTAGATCGACATGCAAACGATGTTAATGATAAGTGATGATTTCAACAAATTTTACCCAATTATAACATACACACTTATTAAAGATTTTATATAGGTAGTAATTTGATTCAGCAATAATATGTTCTGTATGTTAATTTTTAATAAAACGTCAGTACACACGTGTCGGTTTTATCGGGAGTATAATAAAATTATAATCTCTCTATGACATTGATTAGAATAAGTGATATATACGTACGTATTTGTCTTTTTCTGGAAATGTTCGTCAGAACAAATAAACAAAAACAAAGTTATATTAGGTTAGGTAATGTGGATAAAAACTACCCATTTTTCTTGGGTTTTAACATAAAAAAAACGAACTGGGGCAAGAGGGTTCCAGAACTCCGTATGGATTTATTGAAATCGAAATTGCATACTAGCAGAATGCTCTCCGTGAGAAAGTCGCTTAAAAATGATTCCGTTGGCTCCAAAATAAAAGCTGCATATAGAAAAATAGAAAGCTAATGCGCTGAATGGTTTAAATTCAAATTTGTCCAGTGCAAAGGATCATTATCCAATATTTCCGAGTTATTAACGTGAATGGAGAGACGACATTATTTCCTATATCTTCCATTTAGGGGTAATAGAATCAAATAAATTTCAAAGAAACATTGCCACTTGTGTAGATTTTTTAAACACTCATATCTCCGTTCGAGCTGTTGTCAACATATTGTTTAATTTTTTGCTCACTGATTTCCTCAAAAACCTAGAATTAAATCGAACATCCTTCTCTTGTATAGTTGTTGTGTCATCCTTCCTGCTTACTATGTAGCATAGTGGAGTAAAATCGGCCTGTAATTATGACGTTTTTTAAAATTAAGGTATAACTAAATGGGACCATCGTCATAATTTTGGCCATTCGAAAGGGAATATTACAACTTGTTTTAGTAGGGCTGAATTTGGCAAAATCAACTTTTTCATGATTGATAAGTAATTTGAAAACTTTGCTTCTTATTTAATACATACATCGCGCTACTAAATCAACGGTTTTAGTAACGATTATGATGTTTGTAAACTTACTGAAAAAACTATAGCGCATCTAACGCTCTCCAAATTTTTAGAATGTAAGGCCTTTTCGAGAAAATTAGCCCCAAAGTCACCACTCTCATTGAAAACTTCACCTTGTAAGCAAATATGTTAATTATACAAACGAATTTTTTATAAGCCTCATTTTCATGGTGTAATTTGCGCTCACTCTCGGGTTCGGAGTCACACTGTACGCACAACCTGCCTGTGGCCTATACCGTTGATAGGCCTTGTAAGTTGAATTTTCCGCATTGGTCATTCGTTTCCATAGAAAACAAAATTCGTAGCGCTGTTATAATCATTATGTGCGATTGTTAATCGAATGAAAATCGCACATGATGCTAATAGGCATGTATATAATTTGCTTCATTTTCGTTACCTAATTGGTTCATATGGGATATAAATGTCTTTCTCGGTATTCAACCCGTGTTTAGCCAAAACTCATACTTCTTACATCGTTGTAAGAACACGAAAAACCCATGTTATCAGGAACTTGATTTTCTAATTCTTCTTTAATCATTTCGTTAAGAGGGAAAGACTTTTTTTATCTTATGGTCAGATATAGCTTTTTGCAAAATTTCCTCACCTTTATGAAGAATTTGATTGTAAGAGAGGTTTAAAGAAAAAGTATCCTGTGAACATTCCTCATCTGAACTATTAGATCTAACATTATCAGCAGCGTTATCTGAAGCACAAATTTTATTGGACTTTTGTCTAATTTTTGCAGCTATATTTCTATATAAAATATACTAGACCAGACAAATGAGGAAAAGTGCTCAAAATTGATGCTAACTATAAGGTTTCTATACATCGATAGATAGCTCTTTTCATCCTCTATCACATACTGAAGTTCCCACTTAATCCCGTGTGCGCGTAACTCGCCATCTTGAAAAAATGGCTGAAATCGGGCACTTAAATAATGGCCTATATCTCGCGAACCACTTAACTATTTTAATATATTTTTTTTTGATAGAAAGATCACAAAGTGTTGAAAAAAGGCCCTTATAACTTATCCGTGCAAACTTTTAAAATTGTGTGTAAGGTGCCATAGTATGCAACAAGGGTACAAAAATAAGGTAGAACACCATAAATGTAAAATATTATAATTCTAAATTTGAATCATCTACAAAACTGGAAAATTTGCAGTCAAAGCCGTGACAATTCAGACAAAGTGCAGAGCACTTCCCAGTAACAGCACATTTACATTTTTTTTGACACCCATTATGACAGTTACAATATATTAATTGTAGCAATTTTTGGGGAGCGGCATCTTGGGTCATAGTGACCGGAAATAATTTAGTGCCAACCATTTTCCACCCATAATCTGTAGCAGGTAAATTGTTTCCCAGCCAAACTTGAACCTGATGATAAGTCCTAAAAATTGAAATAAAATAATG
This sequence comes from Leptura quadrifasciata, assembly GCA_963675555.1. NCBI lineage: Eukaryota > Metazoa > Arthropoda > Insecta > Coleoptera > Cerambycidae > Leptura > Leptura quadrifasciata. The sequence continues at coordinate 52,067,706 of OY776682.1, read as the reverse complement.
GGTACATATGCACTGCACACGTTAGGAAGTGTTTACCTCAAAATGTGTTGGTTAAGGGCGTCCTCGGTTGGTGGTAAACTGGCTAAATTGAAGTCTCTCTCGAGTGTTTGTTTCGCTACAGCTTTGTTGTAGAGCAAATATCTTTGGTAACTGATTTGTGTTCCCATTTTCAGACAATGACAACAATATCGACCTGCTTCAAGCAACTCTTCATTGTTTGCATTGGGCTGATTGAAAATTGCCAATTTCTTTCTCAAAGATGGTTGTTTTTTGAGAACTGCCATACCGCTCGCTTTTCCTTTCCGGAAAATATACGAGGTTGTATCGCAGCCGGTCATAGCGTGTAAGAACAGTAAATTAGTGCAGATTTCATCACCATATATTTGGCAGAGGTTTCGGCAGAGATTAAAAATATTGAAAAATTGTTCTCCAGTTTTACCGCGAGCTGGCTTTGCTAAATACAAAAAATACAAAATGTTGAATTAAGAGCAATTGCAATCACCAGTAAATCGGTATCCTCCTCTACTATCGCTATAGGCTGTGTTATGTCGCTTTGGGCCCCTTTTATAGCAAGGTTGACTATTGAGGCATCCGCGTCGGCGAGGGCTTCATGCACTTCGATGTTGTGATCCAAAAAACACTCAATCAATACCTTAACGAGCTGGGTTTTGTTTTTACTATTAGCCAAAAAATCGGACTGACCAACAGGGATGATGCTTTGTCGTTGAAGCATTATTTCAAAACAGTTCTTTTTCTTTCCGGCTCTTCTCCTATGTTTTTCATCTTTAGTCGAAGCCTGTTGTTCGTAACCATCATAGATTACAACGGAATTAGGCCCATAGTGATTCAAAATGTAATTAATATACATCTGAATTAGTCCATCGAAGGTCACTAATTTTGGCCAAACCACAAGCATAGCCAGCCACCATCTACGACATATTTTATTCTTCCTGGTGGCTTTATAACGTTTTCTGGATTCAGAACTTTAAGGAGTGAGGCCTTATTACTTTTTCTCATAAGATCATTTACAAATAAAGAAGGTGGTAAAGGTGCCAGTTCGTAAGCGAAATAATTGTAATACCGGGAAAACTACGAAGACAAAGCGCAGTATTAGAAAAAGGATGATCAGATATACGTTCCTAGTTTTGAAGAAATGATCACAATTGTATTTATTTAGATTTAAAACGTATTTTAACTAACAGATTGTCCGCAACTGATCTTGAAATACTGATTTTTTTTTCAAATGTCGTTTTTTATATTTTTGGCGTGTACACAGTAAATTTAACGGAAAAAGCCATACGGATTTTTTTCCAGCACTTCATGGGCTGATTTCCACCATTTTTTCAAAATGGTGAGTTACGCTTACACGGGATTAAGTTTGAACTTCAGTATGTGATAGAGGATGAAAAGAGCTTTCCATCGATGTATAGAAACCTTAGTTAGCATAAACTTTGAGCACTCACCTATAAGCCCAGTATTCATTTTACTGGTCTATACATGTTTTGTGGTATTCCGCGGCATAAGCAAAAAGATCGTTAATTAGCAAGACGTGGCATCATTTCTGAATCACATCTGTTAACAGCGTCTAAAATTTTTGCCCGTGTTGATTGTCCTATACCTAATTGATTGAAAATATTAATTAGAAACACATGATTACAAAACCATATAATACAGAGGCTCTAATAGAAAAATGTGGTGTTTCAGCAGACCTTCAAAAACATACATTTTTTTAAAATTTTGTTTTGCACTCCAAAGATAGAAGTTTAAAGAAATTATTAGAAATTATATGTGTTGTGATGCTTGTTTTGCTTGGGTAGCTGGTTTGGAGATTATTCCAGGGTTCAATGTTAATATTAATTAAAATCCAATCCAAAATAAGACATTTATTCTCCTAATAATTATATGTACAGTGTGGCCGTATCTTTTATGGCTTAGGTTGCGACAATCTTGTTATTACATAAGTACATCATAGTAATCGGAGAGAGAGAGAGAGAGAGAGTGTGTAACATATTTCCTCTATGTACGTCGTCGTAACCCCAATTCTCTAATCGAAGTTCCAGGACATAACAGACGCGACAAAGAAATCTGTTTCAGGAGAGATCCAGTTCAATACACTCGAATCAATCTGAGAGGAGGTCCAGTTCAACGCACTCGAATCCTCCCTAACAGATACTTGGCCAGCGGCTGCCACGGCGCCGGAGAAGCTTGATCTTCCGGTTATCCCAGTTCAATACACTCGAGAAAGGTGAAAGCCAAGCTCTGAATTTACTGGTTTCTGGCTAGCTATTTTATACCCACAAATCACGGTCACGTGGTTTGCACACGGCACGAAATGCACACGGCACGCAAGTTGCGGCCTGGTGAAGTCAGAAATAAAAGTTAAAAAAAGAACTAATCAGGTATTGAACTAATCTAAAACTGAACTACTTGATCCATGCATGATTAAAATAAGTTAAACTGGAATGAAAGTATACAGTATTCCTGTAGTATTGTATACTTCATTACAGTGTATATGTTGTGTAGGGTTTTAAAAATCATATTTCTATGAAGAAAATTTTTTGCTTACATTAAATTTATTTTTGTCTGCGATTTGCAGAGTGTTTTCAACTCCTTTATCTCAGAAATAGAGCAAGAAATTTAAAAAAAAATCCATAATGGTGGCTGTAGTGATTTTTTCAAAATGCATCTTCAAATAGCATTATTTCAACAACAAAGATCACTACATACAAATGGTTGGGGATAGTCAATAATAATATAGGAGTGAAAGGAATCTAGAAAGAGGCTTCTAAAAATGTACTGATTTTTATAGAAGTCCATTTTAAAAAATGGCAGTTGTTCCTGTATAATCGTCTTGGTTCACCCTGTACATTCAAAAATAATTTCCAGTTATAGATTCTTTATGTAGTTTACTTGTATTTTTATTAACTTCTAGCTTTCGTAGAACTCAGGCAATTATCTAGCTTGAGGAAGAAGACGTATTAGCAAACACATACTAAATTTTTCGAATTATTAATCGCATTTGGAAATAAACTGGATGAGAATATTTATAAGAACATCCACGATTTCATTCTCAAACTAAGACATCTACTCTCTGAATTATCTGTAGGGAATATAGACTCCTGCAGAGACCATTAATACACTGTCAACTACTTACACAGGTTCTATCAGTACTGCCAGGGCCCCACACCACTGCAGCCAATAAATAATCTTGTAGATTATTTGAAGTGTGGGTAGCAGCTAATAGAACACAAGATTTTCGCAGCACTTTAAACTGTAGAAGGGTATCTGGAAAATTCAATTTTATTTCATATTTTATTAAACAATACGTTATATAATCTACGCCTCTTTCACGGGGTAGCTCAACGAGCCGATTCCAAATTTATTAAAAGAATTGTTAAGTGTTATTTCAAACACAACTACAAATCAAACTATGAGCAGACGATAGATGTGCGCACTGCGCATGCTTGTCGAGTCTAACGGCAGGAGATAACAGTTGGGCTCGTCGAGCTAGTGCAAATCAAAAAAAAAAAATTATCGAAATCGGATGATTAGAAGACGAGATATCGACGATTCATGCAGCGAGAAGCAGTTGGAGCAAATTTTGAATGAGCGCGAGCCCAGGAGCGAATCTATCCCCTCTCCTCCCCCCTCTCTAGTAACGCGCATCAAGCTATACTTTCCCTTGCATTATTATTAATATATTTATTCGAGAAAAGTTGAAAATACTATCCAAATATAATTCAATTAAACCTCTGCATACCGGTTAAATTTCATAGCTTCATATAAATAAACATAGCTCCATGATTTTTTGAAGAAAAAAATGTATCTTTGCTCCAAATCAATTTGAAAAATTCTAGTTCGGCTTTCTAGAAAGTATGTACATATCACCTTTGATACTCCCTGTTCATGAATCACTTCACAATTATCCACTGAGATTTAGGTGCTGACAAAATGCTAATTCCACTGGACTAATATCCAAATGCAAGAAATCGCGAAGGATGAGGATATAGCGGCTTGGAATCAATACTGCATCTTTATTTACACAACTTTGTTTCATTCCCTTTACAGTGTAAAATATCTCTGCATCTCAAATAATCGAAGGCTTTTGATGTCTAATGCTCCAATATATAAAACAGTCGTTCATTTACCCTAAAGACAGAAAATAGAGACTCTCGTGTGAGCAATTCTGTTTGTTTGTATTCATACGAGTCGATATTACCCTAAAATAAAGTGAGTAACCAAGTTTGGTGCTTTAGTAGACCGAATTATCGATCCCTATATTTTGTTTTGCATGTGCGTTAAACTTGTTCTATAAATAACAGGGAAATATTTAACCTAGTCTAGCCAATCGGAAATGTAAGAATTGTTTTTAAAAATTTATGGGGCAGGTAAGAGTAATTTGAAGCAGTGGCGGGGAAAGAAACATATCGAAGTATGAGATTTTTTTCAAAATTTAACCATTTTGTTATTTAAAGAATTAAAGATTCTCGATTTAATGAAGTAGGTAAATTACAAAAAAATACTAAGTTTTTTTTCTCTTTAAAGATGAGAAGCTGAACTGAAATATCGAATAAAAAATATATTTGTGTACATTAAGTACTGAATGATAATGCAATTATTTTCTTAACTATTAGATTTATAATAATTTTCCTATATAATTATTATTATTGTTTAAAACTTGCTTGAAACGCAAATTGATTATTTACAGTCTATTTGCTTTTGGGATAATGCCAATTGTAATAAAAATCGAAATAAGGAAATATTACAATGTTAATATACTGTGTGCAAAAGAATCATGGTACCCCCCCCCCCCCCTTTAAATAAATTAAGTACATTAAACTAAGAAAGTCATGAATCTTTATAAAGTTTTACAAGTATTCTAAAAAATTGGGCGGTGTTAGCGAACAACGCCAAGAATTGTTTTAAGTTTTCCTAAATTTCCATTAATTTTAGATTTCCCACATTCATTTTCGATAGTAATTGACTGAGTACAGCATTTCGAAGTTATGACTTTTTTCACTATAAAATCGATTTTTTATGCTCCCTTTTTAAAATTTACTCAAAACAAGGTGTCCTACATCAAATATAGAGTATATTTGATGTAGTTACACGTTTATTGAAGTATTTTTATTTAACACCTAGGTATCATATCCTTTTATGATCGAAATTAGCTAAAATATTGTCAAAAGTTCCCAATAAAAAATATGAATGGGGCCATTTTGATTGCTTTTTCAATAATAAAGTATCTAGTGGTATATGTAGTTTTGGAAAATGACAAAATAACAATTTCCTTATATAAAACATGTACCTACCTCCATAAAAAATATTAACTGTATTTGGTATTTTCTGCAAAGATAATTTAAAGTATTTTTATTCAAACGGCCATTTTGACTTCAATATATAACAACGACCTGATCTTGCACGCAAACTTTGATGTTGATCCGGTAAAGCTGCTATTACTTTTTTCTATTCTTTGTGCTAATATTCAAAAAGAAACAGGTAAAAGACGATTCTTCGTAATGATTTCTTTCAGCTTTAAGATGGTATATCTCATTTTTTTTTGTAAAAGAATTTTTTTCTGAGAGTTCAAATTAATTTTTTTTTTAAATATATAACATGCAAACTTTTACTATTACTGCTTTTACTGTTTTTAATTTCCACCACAAATCGTTAAAAAAAATGAAGTACCCTATACATGCCCATATACAAATTTAATTCTTTCTTATTTATTTTTCAAATTCAAGTAATTATTGCAGTTAATTCATTTCATTTCAAGTTACCAAACATGCATTGTAACATAAATGCTACACTTTTACGAAAACATTTACTTAAAAATCGAGTCTAGTAATAGATTTTGTTTACAATATGAGCAATAAGTTTCAAGTACTCCAGAGTCGCATCAAATAGGAAAAACTACGAAGTCAGTATTGGAATTTGTAATGTAAACATTTCCAAGTATGAGACCAAAAGTTTGTGACGTCATTTACAATATAAAAAGAAGACGACACGGGTCAACAAGGTGGATTAGAAGATAGACGGCAACTGAAGGCAGAACCCTTCAAGGTACGTCGCGATCTTTTTCGCCGAGCTTAATAAATTATTTTGTGATTAGTTTTCAGTAAATCGGCCGTCTAAACTACTAGCTAAGCGACGTTATAAACTACATCTTATTTCAACGAATTCTTCGCAGCCACCTACTTTTCGGAGTAAGCATTCTTGATGAAGGGCAATTACCACAGTCTCGACATGCTCGACGAGGACGTTAAAATGTAGAAACTGGGGGAGTGCATTCACGGGCGATATAATATACAGAGCATAAATCATTGACAACGGCTAATTGGCTGGTTCGGTTCTCAATTGGGTGCCGTTACAACGAGGGATGTCAATATTTCAGGCAATTGTCTAGTTACCTTTTCAATTGAACGGTGATGCAACACCATTTCTTTACCTTCGCGGACTCGCGTCTTCGTATGTTTGACAATCGTAGACAATATTCTGGTTGCTCTTTTATTTAATTGCTATAGGGAGATTTCCCCAGCATTCCAAAAGATTTTACGTGAGTGTAAATTCTCACCTCAGCAAGATTAATATGATTATCTGAACTATTCTTCATACTCTACTCTCAATCAATAAACAGTATAGTTAATTAAAGGATATTTCCTCAACATTCTATGACATTATACATGAGTCTTTAATTCTCATTTATCACTTATATTCTCTGATGCACGAATATGGCATGATTCTTGTTCACTGTTCAATTTCATCAAAGCTATTGCTAACAATTCTAAATACCAGTTATCATTACCTAGCGATTGCTAACAACCCTAATTAAAATCATCATTATCGGGCCGTTGTCACTCCAGCATAGTTGTTGCTAATATCACATTCTCAATCATATTTTAATCGGCTATTTGGCGCAGCTTTGATTACAATTGCAGAATAATGATGTACAAACATGACATGATTCTTGTCCTTTGTTTTGCATTCGATTCATTATATAGCTATTGCTAATAACTTTAATTATAAATTATTATTACTTAGCAATTGCTAACAACTTTCTTTAATTATAAACCATTATTACCTAGCGATTGCTAACAGTTCTAATTATAAATTATCATTACCAGGCCATTGCCACAACTCTAATTACTATTCAAATAACACAGCATACTTTTGTATAACTCAGTTCTTGTTATTGCATGAAACCACTCAGCATATCTATAGTATGGTCATTACTATAGCTACGTGAGTTTCCCTAATATAATATTTAGACAATAATCACAAATATTTGGATTGTTTTGGATTTCATGTTCGACTATTGTCGCATCAATTATTATTAAATAAAATGGGTTTTTTACTATTCAATTGTTCTTTTTTTCTTTCCACTTTACCTTTCCAGCTAGACAAATAATTAACTAAATAAATGGATTAACTTCCAATCAATTAAAATAGAAACCAAACTTCAACTACAACTGTACAGTACAATCTGTAGTAATAAAATACCACATAAATAACATAAATAATTAACTAGGTCTCTTAATTAGTAGACAGGGTGTTCATGTTTACCAGCTATTTAAATTAACAGAGTGATTAATTTTCTAAGGTATATAATATCAGACAGAAACAAGTAATATTGCAATTTTATCGATTCTAATTTACACTAGTCGCGTTTATTTGAAAATTATTAAAAAATCTAAATTAATAGGTGTCACTTTGACCTCATCAAATACTTTAGAAATAGGCAAATATCAAAAAACCACAAAAATAAAGATAAATAAGATCCTTGTAAATGCATTTAAAAAGATGAGCGACTATAATAGCCATATTCGAAAGGAAAATTTTACGGAAATTTTTTGTGCAATAAATGATAATAGCTATAGCGACGCATGTATAACTAACAACGATAATAAAGGAGGGAAGGTTCAGAACAATAACACGCTCAAGAGAATATTTGAAAAAGAACCATTGGGAAGTAGGAAAAGAGGAAGGACGCATCTCAGAGGTAAACATAGAGTTACCCAAGTAGCTCAATATAATCGTTATAAAGAACTGGAAAGCAGTTGCACAAAATAGAACAGACTGGCAGAGGAAATTGCAGGAAGTCAGAGCTCACAAAGGGCTGTAGACTTATGACGAAGGAGTTAATTTCAAATACGCACTTCTCCAGGGTACAGGAAAAAATCCTCTCATATAATATTCCTGAAATATCGTAATACAACTTCACATGGTGCATATTCCATAACTGTAAAATTTTGATTTGATATTGAGATAAATGAATTTGACATTTGCTGACTTTTTGTGACTGTTTCTAATTCCCCGAGTCTTATAGGTTTTCTATATTTTCCAGGTTGCTGGGCACCCTGCACTAACTTTTGATTTTTAAATGGAACACCCTGTATATTATTGAATTTTTGAATTCCACATAATATTAGAAATCCAATGATACCACATAAGTGACATTTCAAACGTCAACATTTATTTTAATTTAATTTTTAGTTTTCCACTTAAGTGTGTCACGTCATGACTGTTCCGATTTATTCTAATTGACGCCCTGTAATGCTAAACAAATCTAAAAAACCGACATTGTTTCATTCCTTGTATTTTGCGGCATTTTCAGCGAAATTTACACGAAGTTTAAACAATTTTTAAAGATAATAAAAACACCGGTAAACCAACAAATGTTTGACAAGCCCCCTTAGTTACTTTTTACCATTTAATTATTGTATTTTCCTATTTCATTTCAGCCGTAATTTTATTTATCGCACAAAATCGTTCTCATGAACTTTATTTGCTCATAAGTCATATAATTTAGTATATTCGACGGAATTGCGATTATCTTAACATTACACAGGTCAACTAGAATAAATCGGAACTGTCGTGAAACAATTAAGTGAGTGAGAAACTAAAAATTAAATTAAAATATCGACGTTTGAAATGTCACTGGATTCAGAATTATGCAGAATTCAAAAATGCGATAATATACAAATATACAGGGTATTCCATTTGAAATGAAGTGGGCCCTACGGAATCGATATTTGAGCGAATGCCTACCTTATCCGGATCAGAGAGAGAGAGGGAGAGAGAGAGAGAGACTATGACAGGTGTAGTGATATGAATTTTCACTCAATACTTCTTCCAGTTGTTTGCAAAATTGGTTAACTTAATTTAAAAATAGTGCCAATCTTCATATCTTGTAGTTTTAAATTAAGTAATTTTGCAAACAACTGAACTTATTGAATGAAAATTCATATCACTACACCTAACATAGTTCTACATATGTCTTATCCTTTCTTCAGCAATATATGTATGAAAAAAAAGTTATGGCCAAAAATAATAAATATTTCTGTGGTGTTTATTGTATACTATATATGGAGACAAAATGCAAATAGCACGCTGATACCTTAGCTAAAAAAGAGCTTCCTCAAGATACACTCTACAACATAAAATCAGCTTAACAGATCTACATAGTGTTCTTAAAATAATCTTGAGAGTCAAATAGAATTACCACTGGAAAGAGTGTTGCTTTACTAATCCTACCAGATACACGATGATCCATCCCAGCGTGCCTAATAAACTTTGGCATGAAGATCTCCAAGTATCGAGAAAATATGTAACATCTCTTATTAGATTAAAATTTGGCCACGCATGTTATCGAGCACACTTATTCAAAATTGGTATATATACCTCACCAAACTGTGATTCAATGCATCATAGCAGATCTCGACCATAAATTTTTCAGATGTGCGAAATATCATAATGCCTCTAATATATTAATTATTAATATTGCAAAAAAACTGCAATATACTGGCTTCATTTAATATGCTCTACTTATTGTGTTTAAGAACTCGGAAAGTTTACACATATATTTTTGGTTTCTTAAAAGAGATTGGTATTAAGCTTTAGATTATGTTTGGTTGCCGTATGTTTTTCCCTGTTATTTTTCCCCTGTCAACCGTGGTCCTCCCTATATTGTCTATTTTAAAATGTCCTGACACACCCCAGGACGAGAAGCGTGTGTCCCTGTTACATTGTTACATTCCTTTTTATTTTCTTCATTTTCTTTCTTTTTATCTTCCTTTCTCGTTCGTTTTTTGGGTTAGAATTAGTTATAGGTTTTGTTTCACTGGTTGGTATCCTAATATCAAGTATATTTAATAAATTAATTTAAACCCACTGTATGTAAGAACTGTCGATTAGAGTATGGTTTATAAAATAAATAAAAAAAAATTGTAGTATGAAATATTAATTTATGCTAAACGATTTTGCAAAATATAACTAGATTTTCTAGATCTAATAAAATCCATCACATTGTTTATAATACTTTTTGTGTGAAGAATATTATTTTTGTAAACAATCTATCATCGCCAACTAGTTAGTAAATATTTATTGCTTGAACTGTGCTGGAGAAATTCTGTTACATAAATGTGGTTTAATTGTCTCTTCGTTTAGCTTACAGTTATGAAGAACAGCGGCGTCCTACAAAAGCATGAATCATTTCCTTTAAATGTTTATAATAGGTATATTGATTGTTTAATCAGTAAAATTACTTTTTCCTCTATTGTACTTATTCAACAACAAAAACAGTGTTAATAAAAACGTTAACTATTAAACTCATTACAAGAAAATCAAGCAGTTACTGAACTTTCGTAAACCTGTTTAAAAGGGCAATATATGGCGTGATTTTTTTAAATATAAACACATAAAAATCCTGTACTCTAGGTAGCTGAAATATGGACAAAATTGTAACAAATTTAAAATGAAAATTAAGATTAAAATACAACAACAATGTTAATTTTTGATAAAATCTCCACAGTTTTACACATACCTAATGCACTAAACGTTATAAGTGCTTCATATACTTTTCTTCATCCACATATCATGGCCATGGCAAAATAAATCATCTAGTGTCCCCAAGGGACCAAACCTACCATAAGTTAGGAAATTTAAAATTGGTATGATTTGCTTGGAAAGTTGCTATCGGGCGATTTTATGAATTCAACAAGCGATAATTATCCGATCATTTTTAATTTTTAATGAAATTTGTGTAAGTTAAGAATCCAAAACCTGAAAGTTCAAATAGATTCTGAATTGACTAACTTTGGTCCCACAATACTACAAAATCCAGTCTCCACTTAAAAACAATTACAATATGCTACAAAATTATTAAATAGTTGATTGATTCGTCCCTTATTTGATGGAAATTCATCTTCATATTTACTTAACGAAACACAACATCACATCACCATCTGATGAAGCCTATGTTAGATAAAACAATTGTTATGGTGAAATAAACGAAAATTGTGAATTAAAAAGACTTTATTATATTTTTAGCACAAAGATTAACAACTGATAAATTAATGTTTATGCAGAATTATATTTAAATATATAAAATATTTTAATCTTATCTTGATTTTCCTTGGTCCAATTAATGACTATTTTTTTTAAATAAGTTTTTCAACCTTAGAGAACGAGGTTTGTTATTTGCAGCATTATTATAAGTTTGCCCAACCCAAAAAACTAGTTCAAGTTTATTAAAAATTAAAACAACCACTTGAAGATATTGCTTTTTGTTTATTGGTACAATAGGCAACGATTTAATAAAAAAACATGTACAACAAAACAGTACGCCCCTGCCACGTTAACGGATATTGTGCAACACGAGAGAGGCCCCACTATGTCTGACTTAACATTATGAACTTTCACATGGACCAAAGTTGGCACACCAGAGCCGTTGCGAATGCATACTATAAACAATTGTTATTATTAATAACGAATAAATAAGGAAGAAATATAGGCCAATCGAATGAGAACATATTATATATAGCCCTTGAGTTTATTTAAAATACAACCGTATACTATATGCACACTAAAGTGGAACGTCAAGTTATTTAATTCCTTACAAAAAAAATCAGAGTACATTTCCACCTTGAGAAAATTAATAAAATCTCTTTTTGTTGTAAGATTCCAATCAGTACCGGAGATCAAATTCAGTCTCCTGAAATTATGACACACGAAATTAGGATCTATCTTAAACGCTTTAAAAAAATCTCTTTATGCACATAACAAAGCAAGCATTAGATGAAAGTGAGATAAAGCGAGATATTTTTTTGTTTGTATTATCCTCTAAATAATAAGAACTTTTCGGATTTCTTAATTACAAATTCACTAATATTCTGAACAAAAACCAGATTTTTTTTATCTGCGTAAATGATTCATTCAACAATACACTGTTCAAGAGAAAATTTCAATTACAGGGCAAATGTTAATAAGTACTTAGAAATATGTGACAAATAACAATAATAATAATAATAAATTGCAACTATTCTTACACTTAATCTAAAATATGCACAGTGTAATTTAAAAATATATAAAACATAAATATATATCAAAAATGTTACACAATTGGGCAATTAAATCTTGTCATGCAAAATCACTCACTGGCGAAACAAGACAGGGGATGGGAAAACAAAAAAGAAAAAAACAATCTATGTATATACAGGCACTCAGGGCACTCGAGAATATCTCACTTAATATCGGTCGTACAAAAAAAATTATTTTTACGAAAATTGTGCCGATTTATATAATCTACAAAATGGTTTTAAGACATTTGAAATCCATGTTCTACTTTAAGAGTTATGGCGGAAAATATCGAAAATGTGGAAAACGTATAGGCTGTTAAAAAAATTATTTTGAAACGGGCGGGAAATGGCGCCATTAAATAGAGTATTTTCCTCCCTTTTCAACGATATATCACATACCATATTTATTCATTGGTACTACGTTAGTAATTATAAAAACATTTTATTAAAACCAATAATTTTTTTTTAACAAGCATTATACTTGCCGTGGAGAAGTATGATTAAATAAAACGATAAAATAATTCAATAAGTTGTTCAAATCTTTGCTATAATAAAACATTAACACAATTAAGAAGAATAAAGTAAATTCAGGTAACAAAAACAAAATAATAATCAAGAAAGCAACATGGAGCAATTATGGAAAGAGTATTCGCAGTTATGCCAATGTATAGAGGTCCTCCATAAAAGCGTCACTCCTTGCTCAGAAAGTTAAAATGTCTTTACCAATTAATTTAAGTATAAAATATCCATTTGCTTTTTTTTTTTTTTATACATTTATTTAACGTCGGCCTATTTCCGCTACTGAGGCCTAACACCGACGCCTGTAGACGAGCTACCCCCAACCAGGAATTTTGCCGAATCTCTTCCCTTAAGAAGAGTAGGGATCTTTTACTTGCCTAACATTTAATAGACAAGGGACCGACGGCTTTACATCCCCTCCGAAGGATGGTATATCTCCTATACAACCCTCGCCTAAGGTTGTATAGCTTCCGCGCATACACTGATATACAAGCCGCTGGAAGATGGGTGAGGCGAGGACGTGGTCTTCGTTGGAACGGTCACCAATCCAACTACTAACCACGCCTAACGTTGCTTTACATCGCATATCGAAGTGTGTACATAATAAAGACGCACCCACGCTCGCCCCATCCATTTGCTTGTATTTCATGATTTCACTATTATTTCAATCATTTTAAAATAGTTGGCTATGAACAAATTTGATAATTTCATTTTTTGACAGATCATCTCAATTAATACTTAAACTCTCACTTAATCACACTCGTTTAAGAATTTAGAATTTTCAAAAATGATTTTCACTCACATTAATCGTTACATATTGCCAATGCAATTTTAACTCTAGATTAGCTCAAGTAGAATATAGAAACAGATTTCATAGAATAAAACTCTGTTCAGAAAATTAGCTACGAAATTGAAAAATAATGGTTCATTTTTAAAGAAGACAAGGTTGAACAGTGTTACTAATAATGTAAATAAGGTAAACCGAGTTATTAATTATGTAAGAAATAAAAATACAGAAAATTTGGAAACATCATTAAGAGAAATTCAAATTGCTAGTCATATAAATAAAACAAGTGATAGAAAAGTTTTAAAGAAAAATGGTTACCGGTGTTATAAAGCCAAAAAAGTTCCCAATTTACAAGCGGGGGACAAACCAAGGAGGACGACTTTTTGTAGGTGGCTGTTGGAAAAAATGCGTGCCGATCCATTAATATGTACGGAGTAAAATACTTTGGTCCGACGAGGAAAATTTTTCCAATAATGGACTTTTTAATCGCAATATTCATTACAAACGGACTTCTGAAAATACACACTGGCATAGACCGATTGGGTTTCAAAATCGTTTTTCAATAAATGTGTAGATAGGTATTTTAGGTACCTAAACTTTTTGAGAAATGAATTTAATGAATTCTTAGATGACCTATCTTTAGAGAATCGACACAACTTTCAATATTTTCAACAAGATGGAGCTCCTCCCCACAATTCCCAGATTTGCCTAAATTATTTAGACGAAATTTTGTTTCAACATTGGATAGGTACCAATGGATTTATTGGATGGCCCCCTCGTTCTCCAGATATAACCCTAATGGATTTTTTTCTATGGGGGTATATTAAAGATAAGGTGTTTTCGATGATACCGCAAAATGTAGAGGACCTAAAAGCTCGAATTCAACAGGCATGTATTATAGTTACCCCTGAAATGCTGAGTAATGTTTTAAATGCAGTGCTTCGCCGCGCTGGATTGTGCATAAGAAATCGCGGTGGACACTTTGAACACTTGATATAATATCTTAAAAATTATTTTGAGGATTAGATAAATATTAATGTTCTGTGTGCTATATTCTTTTTATTATTAATTTGTTTTTGTTACCTGAATTTACTTTATTCTTCTTAATTGTGTTAATGTTTTATTATAGCAAAGATTTGAACAACTTATTGAATTATTTTATCGTTTTATTTAATCATACTCCTCCACGGCAAGTACGATGCTTGTTAAAACAAAATTATTTATTTAAGAAAAATGTTTTTATAATTACTAACGTAGTACCAATGAATAAATATGGCATGTGATATATCGGTGAAAAGGGAGGAAAATACTCTATTTAATGGCGCCATTTCCCGCCCGTTTCAAAATAATTTTTTTAACAGCCTGAAGAGTAAGTCTCAAAATACAACGGTTTTGAAAAAAATAGATAAAACCTCGTTGAAACACTCTGTTTTGCAACAAAATTTCGCCTTAGAATTTTTCTCGTATCTCTTCAAATAACGGAGATATTTGGCCTAGACGTTTTCCGCATTTTCTATATTTTCCGCCATATCTCTTAAAGTAGGCCATGGACTTCAAATGCCTTTAAACCATTTTGTAGGTTATATAAATCGGCACAATTTTCGTAAAAATATTTTTTTTTTGTACGACCGATATTAAGTGAGATATTCTCGAGGGCCCTGATAAAATGGACAGAGTGTATATGTAGAAAATTCAGTAATCATTGTTTACTAAACATTGATTCTTTAAGACTGATTTTAAAACTAGAAATGCTGAGACTCTTAAATTTTCATTAATACCATTACAAATTTTTTGGGCTTGGTATGAATAACGACTGAAATTTAGTTGTCGAATATTGAGGTATATTAAGTTGATTTGGGGTGCGGATATTAACATTGTGTAAAAGGCCACGATAAATTAATTTATCAGATAAATATGGGGAAGACTTAAATTTAATAGTTTTCAAAATAAGTGTTGAAGAGATGAAGTAGACGTCTATTTGCCATGTTTAACCACTTAATTGCAGTTAACTTAGATCAAATTTTCTCAAATCCAAAAAAAAAAATAAACTAACACAATTATTTCGCATCTTCTGTACCCCCAGGGAATCGAAAGAATCCCATACAAGGTCCGTACATGACGTGGCAGTAATTAAAGTGTGATAGTACCAGATGTTCACAAAGACAATATCTCATATAACTGCTCAAAATAGATTTATTACTATATGAAATCTTCAGAGAGTAAAAGGCCTTTTGAAGACAGCTAGCGATATGAGATGTGAATTTAAGTTTACTATCCACATGCAATCCAAGGTACTTAGCAGAATCTGTAATAAGCAAGGTGTGATCTCCTATTTTTATGTTAAGGCGTGCTGATACCTGCAGTTTACTATTAGTGTTACCAAATAGAAGTAATTTAGTTTTTACAGAGTTTATATGTAGATTATGTTTTTTAGATTGAGATATTATGTTTATTAAAAAAATTACTTCGTCATTAATAGACTATATTTGATATATCTAGTGTCAATCTACAGAGAGTAGATCAAGAATAGATTTATCTTGATCAAAATATTTAAAATCACGAAAAGTTAAGAATTTTTGAATTCTTTTAGTATTCTCAATGTTAAGAGATATGTAAATTAGCATGTGATCTAAAATTCCTTCTGCACAATTGGTGCCCGATGTTAATACCAAACTTTCACATGTTACAAAAATTTGATTAAGCAGGGCAATACTCTTATTAGAAATTCTCGTAGGTTCATTCATATTCTGACTTAATCGAAATGAGTCCATTGCTCTGCACATATAATCAGCAGATGATTCTCTATCATTAAAAAATATTAAATTAAAATCTCCCATGCAAATGACCTCATCTGCGACGGGCAGCATATTTGAGATAGTTTCTTCAATAATATTGATAGAATCTGAAATATTAGCCCTGGGCTGTCTATAAACAACACCAAGAGCAATAAATAATATAAATAAATATAAATGATAAACATACGAATATAACAAAGATAAATTCGAAACAGTTTATTCATTCAATATTCAATATGGTGGAGTATTGGATTATACAAGAAAGATTGATTGAAGCAGATCTTCCTTTGAAAAAACTGTGCTGGTATTCAGTTATGCGATTCTTTGCATAAGAAAATGTTGGTTCTCATAACAAAATCTCGACAAATTAAAAAAAAAAATGATTGGTAATCGTTATAAGTCTATAATTCTCAGTACAATTTGTTCACATTTTCCATAACAGGAATCATTATAGAACATTTTAATACATCTGGACATACCATTCAATGACCAAATTAAATAAAAATGTGAGAGTTGTAAACACACTAGCATAATCATAATATAAAACGTAAAATATCACAATTGACTTGCAAATACTGACAATGATTAATATTTGTTTTATAAAAGACAATTCACTTTGCTCAATATAAAATGCATTTTCCAGTCTTGATTCATTTATTGCTTTTTATAACAAATACATTTGGAATTGTATTTGAAATCAGTAGGCAGACTGTTATATAATAAGTAATTTTGGTGAGAGTTTAACTCTAACGCTTAGTATGCCACCATACAATGTTTCAAAAACAGGCTAATAACATATTTCAAGCAGAAATTAGTTAAGTATGTAGTACCTACGTAGTAATGGGATTTGATGATAGTAGAGTAGCAATCAATCTTTGATTAGATTTTGTCCTGTGACAAAAAATCTGATTATTTGTCAAGCGAACAAAAACATGGTTTTACGAAATAGTTGAACTCCCTCAACTATAAAATTTAGTGCATAGATATTTGCAATACAATTTTGCAATTAGGTACTTATATTGTAACAAAGCCCAAACATTTATTAGGAAATATTACTCGTTGTTTTTTCTTTTTTTACTTCACTTCATTTTTGGGTAGTATTTATGTTAAATTAGCTAATGAAGAAATTATTTAGTAAACACTATTTATTGTAGACTGATATAGAGCGCGTAACTTTACAAGTTTCAGACGATGAACACGTGCAAAGAAATTGCTGCAATATGGGAAAAGGAAACAGCGGACGTTTCACGTAATAGTGATAAGATAAAACATTAAAACTATCGTTATTTCATACTCCAGTCGAAATATATATTGCATATTACATGAATTCCCAGACGTGTTTTTTTTAATCGTTTGAGAAATTCATGGGTAGAAGTAACCCGGATTTCCGGAATTCCAAGCCTGTTGCATTGGCCGCCATCTTGAATTGATATAGATAAAACTTCCAATTCAAAATTATTAAATAGATTTTGGCCGGCAACAAGTTGAGTATATTTAATGCATCTAAATGAGTTCAAATCTTTGCTTTTACGACTTTCATACCATAAATTGTCTGGTCGATAGCCGAGTGGGTTAAGGCGTGAGGTGGCAATCGCGATTAATCACACGGACATCGCACCACCGGGTTCGAATCCTGGCTCCGGCACTGGCAATGTCGGAAGAAATGGTTGTATGTCCGCGTTTTTTTCAATGTGTAACCCCCTTCCGTACAAGCCCTGGCTTCTGGAATTGGGGGTTGTCTAATTTCTGTGCTGTGCACATGAATGTTAAAAATCTTTCAAATGCTTTGAGAATTCCTTGTCATTTTTTAATATGGTTAGCGCTGTTTTTTGCCTTCTTATTGAACGCTCACGTTGTGTCGCAGCCTGAAATTGCGTAAAAATAAAATATTTTTGACCACTGTTTAACATAATATGGACTGAAGTTGGCTTCTATTGGTTAATGTATCAGATTTTTTCGCTAAGCCAGGTTTTAACATTAACAAATTTTCTTTTTTACAGTGTTCTACAAATAAAACCATTAAATCTGTATCCTGATCTACTAAAATAACCCCGTCTTCACTATTAAAGGAATATTGTATAACACTTACCACTATTAGATAATCTGCGTTAGATATTGCGTGTTTAAATATTACGAAATTCTGGTGTTAAGAGATTTATTAACTTCTGTTTATTAGCAGGATGTGTTAAAAAGTCTGTCTGACAAATCTTCACGTTTCAATTGTATTGTAAAATCTACTTCCTGATGAATATTTTTTGCTCCTATTTCATGTTCAAAGCCCTTTGTTGATATTTTCTGATTATTACACCCATTAAAAACTATGGTACAGATGTTATCACAGTGGTATTGTACATATTTAAGAATATTTAAGATATTGACTAATAATATCTTTAAAAAGTACACGGCACCGCCACACAACTTTTCTTAAAAGAAATCTCCTTCAATGATGAAGTGTTTATTACCTTCTGGTAAAACATTAGTTAGACCAAGTTTACTATCGAAATATCGTAAAAATGCTGATTTTGGAGTTTTCCTGAAAGAAATGTCATCAAAAATACTAAAGGTCACTGCGCAAGTTCATAACGAAAACAATCTTTAAGGTCCTCATTAGTGGCACAAATTATACGACCAAATAGTTGCACTGGATTAATAACTGACACTGAATTGCCTGCTTTGACACTTTTGTTTGTATGTACAATTGATGTAACTCTATCATTTCATTATCTAATATAATGACATACATTGAAATTAGTATGCTTTTACAAACGCTGAAAAATCGTAATTTTTGGTCCATTATTAATGGGGAAAAAGTGCTAAGTTCTTCTAAATCATTAACGTCTATAACCCTTCGTACAGTCCAGTCGTTTAAACTAATTGTGAAAATTCCTTTGACATCTCAGAAGCACAATTTTCCTGGACTATTTATTATCTCAATTCAGTTGGGTTTTCCTCTTACTTTACTGTGAAGGAGCAAACCAATTCCTGCTGTACCGGTACCGGATATCCTAATGATAGACATAAGACGGGAAGAAAACAAATTAATACTATCATTTTGCGGTGATGAATTTTTGTAAACAAAACGATTTAGAATGAATAAAATGTTAACAAGTTTTTAAATACTCCTTGAACTATGGATGGCAGGGGCGAGCGTAGGTGCGTCTTTACTATGTACATACTTCGGTATGCGATGTAAAGCAACGACAGGCGCGGTTAGTACTTGGATTGGTGACCATTCCAACGGAAACCGCGTTCTCGCCTCACACAACTTCCAGCGGCTTGTATATCAGTGTATGCGCGGAAGCTATACAACCTTAGGCGAGGGTTGTATAGAAGATATACCATCCTTCGGAGGGGATGTAAAGCCGTCGGTCCCTTGTCTATTAAATGTTAGGCAAGTAAAAGATCCCTACTCTTCTTAAGGGAAGAGGTTCGGCAAAATTCCTGGTTGGGGGTAGCTCGTCTACAGGCGTCGGTGTTAGGCCTCAGTAGCGGAAATAGGCCGACGTTAAATAAATGTATAAAAAAAAAAAACTATGGATGGGCTAAATTGTATTTTAATAATTATATTTTCTAAAGTTATACAGGGTGGGGCAAAATTGAGTCCAACTTCGATGGCTTGAATTCCATAACGGTATGGATGTTTAGTGGCGTTTTGGATGTGTTACCGAATTGGTAGCAGTGGACTATTGGTTCCTTATATGCTTCATTTTTTAAGTAACCCCATAAATAAAAATCTAACGGAGCCAAATCAGGCAATCTAGCGGGCCACCTGAGTACTGCCTTTTGTATCTATCCATCTCCCTGGATAAGTATGGTGAAGATAAGTACTGACATTGTTGCTCTCATGTGAAATTTGGTCTGTCTCGGCCATTTACTATCTTGAGACCAGTATCGACAATTATGTTTGGTTATAACTCCCATTATTATGGAATCGAGATTCGTCGTTCTACATCATTTGTTTTAGAAAATTGTGATTTCTTTGTAAAAGAATGTGAGGAAAATTTATTATTTTTTATTTTGCAGAAACGTTAGTTATTGCATTTAACTTGCGTAATGACGTGTGAGGATTATTTCTTACTATTTTCTCTTGTGTACTCTTTCCTCCTTAAGGTTTTTTGATTTTTTAAAACTTCCATTATGCTCTAAATTATCACATAAACTTACAATTATTTTACGATCAGGCTTTGGTCTCTCAGGAAAACGTTCTACAGCTGCAGAAGCATTTTTATTCTCCAGGTATTCTCCATAACTTAAAATCATATTTAATTTGTTTATGTTCGTACGTAAACCTATTGCTTATAGCACCAACACAGGATATAAAAATTACATTCACAACAGTTGACATATGAAATTGAATCTAAACAATCAAATGTCAAACGTTTCCAAATAATCCCAAAGGCATCTATGATATATTTTGTGATAAAATATATAGTGTCTCATTTAAAAGTCCAAAGTCAAAATCAAATTTATTTTAAAATTTTAATTTTCAAAAAATTGCAAAATTCAAACTCAAATATCTCGAAAACGGATGGATTTTCGAAAATATTTTATATAGAGAAATCTGATTTAAAATTAAAGCTCTTTTAAACGCCCTCCATTTCAAAGTACCTGACATCGAAAAATGTCTTTGCAGTACAGCGCTATCTACATCTTAACATATTAAAAAACGAAGCTAATTGTCCTTTCTAGCGGACTCAATTAGTGTGACGTCACGTATTAGGCAACCCAGCATACTATTGCCATAACGTTAATGGCGCGAAATGAATGCATTGGAACTTGACCCTTAATGCCCTAGTTAATAAAGACTATTATCAAGAGGGTTAAAACATATCTCAGAATTTCATTTTATTTCTGTCACACAGAAAATATTTAAGAACTTTCAGCAACTAATTTACATTCACAAAGGATGTGAAATTATATACATATTGCTAGAATATCCGCCTGAAGGACGGTTAAAAATATCACAGAAAATAATTTCTAATTTAGAACTCAAGTTGTAAGTTCGGGATCGTTGAAAGAAAAAACACAGCTATAGAAACACAAAGCAAATGAAACAAATTCAAATCAAATTAAACAGTGTATTCCAAGAACAGTAATGTGCGATACAAATAAAAATAAATAAAATTCCCTATCTAGCCAAAATATAAATACGATACTAAAAATTAAATAATTTGGATAATGATTGTTTAAAATAAAATTTGTTAATAAAAATAAAATTAATGGTTGAAATTGTCAATTTAAAACGTTTTCAATTATTTTCCAAACTATTAAAAATATATAAGTAATTTATGAGACGTTTATTACGACCTTTTGGCCCGCATAGCTCAATAAAAACCTCCAGCCGCACGGTATCATTATATATATAAAATACCTTAGAAGAAATTCACTTTTAAATAAATACATTGATATTGCATATGGATTATTGCACCCTCCAATAGTTAGTTTACATTTTGCTTTGTCAGTTCTCTAAAATAACCTCGTACAGCTAACAAGGTATATCTCTCAAGACTTGTTGATTTCTAATTTAGTATTTTATGAATAAGTAGTGTGATATATGTAAGTATACCTAATTAGAATGTCTAAAAAAACAGTTGTAAGTATAAGTGCAATATTTGACTCCTGCAAAGAAACTAAAATAATAATAATAACCAGTTTATTATTTTCCACATAATTACAAGATGAGTATGCAAATACATAGAATTTTATTGAAGATAAAGGGCCATTTTGGCAGCTTACTGATGAGTATCAGATGCTGATGAGGCCGTATAATTTTGAACTTAAAATTTAGTAGTGGCAAAAAGTTTAAATAAATACTAATAATTTTATCTGAAGAGAGAAAAGAAATAAAAACGAAATAGTGAGAGGGTATAGAGCGAATAAATAGAAAGAGAGAGCTAGAAAGAGAAGGAAAAAGAGAAACCTGTAAGAATTTATGTTGTATGAAAAGGAACGTTTAAAAATTTCTTTAAGATGTACAGGGATAGTTAAAATATGTCTTCTACGGATGTTTAAATTATGAATGTGAGTGCGGTAGATAACTTTATTGTGAAGATAAGGAGGGGATTTAAACTTTAAAATTTTATTTAACAAAAACAAGTTGGTGTAGTATTCTTCGATTGTACATATTTAACCATGCTGCGTCTTTTAGTTTGTGTGAAATTATCTGTCTGCGTCTAATTCCAAATATGAATCTTAAACACGAATTTTGCAATTTTTGAATGCGCCTAATGTCAAAACTGTCTCAGCATATTATCACAATAATTAAATTTATAGAGTATATGAGAGTAATAATATTTGAGAGTAATATTTGTATTTAAATAATGTCTGTGTGAATAAATCATTTTTATTGCTGAATATCCTTTTCACAAAAGATTAGTTATATGTTCTTTAAATCTAAGCTTGCAATCGATCACCACACCTAAATTTTTTGCAGTCTTTAAGTGGAATATGATCATTACCCACCTTTAGCCGAAGGATACCAAGCCATGCATTTCTGACATTTTCACTAAAAAAAGGAGTGCAATTGATTTCTTTGGATTAAGTTTAAGTAAATGATCTTTCGATGAAGATAATAGTGCGGCGAGATATTGGAATTGCCTACTGCTACTTCAGAAATGGGAAAGGTGTAATAAAGCTGCGTATTATTCGCATACATATGATAATCACAATATTTTATGGATTTAATTAAATTTAAAGTGTAAATGGAATACAGAAGTAGGCCCAATATACTTCCCTGAGGAACTCCTCCAGTTAAACTGAGCGTATCTGATTTCTTGGCTTCTAGTAATACTTGCTGTTTTCTGTCAGCTAGGAATGAGGCAATAAATGATGAAGCAGAATTATCAAATCCTATATAATGCAAGATTGCTGTATCATGGAAATCATACGAAAAGGAGAAAATTCTTAGCTTCAGGAAATGTTAAAAAAATGCAGGATGATAATGAGCTGCAGAAAGTTAGAGGTATTGTTAGAGAATTGTAGTTTTCGCAAATATTAAATATTAACACTATCAGTTAAAATTGTTTGACA
Organism: Leptura quadrifasciata; assembly: GCA_963675555.1. Taxonomy (NCBI): domain Eukaryota; kingdom Metazoa; phylum Arthropoda; class Insecta; order Coleoptera; family Cerambycidae; genus Leptura; species Leptura quadrifasciata. The sequence goes on along the minus strand of OY776682.1, from coordinate 52,044,220 downwards.
TGTTTTATATCGTTGGAAAGAGAAAAAATAAATAGAATTAGTGGTCATGGCCTACTTTGAGATTTGTTCTTTTCATTTTTGCACGAGAGCGTATGTCACAGACAACTGCGTTTTTCGAATTTTTTGATAACCACTATTATTCTTACTGTCTTTGCCGTCAACTTACATCTCTTTAACTTTTCTCGTATCTCCTCAAATAAGGAAGCTGTAACCGTTTATTGTGGTTTTCCTATTTTTCAGGTTATTGTAATATATCTCACAGAGTAGGCTATGAATTTCAAATTTCTTTTTACTGACATATAGCTCACAAAAATGAATAACTGTTTCTAAAACTACTCTTCTATAATAGTTATTAAGCAAGATATTTGGTGTGGCTCTCTTAAAATAGACAGACAGTATTTTATAGTCTTTACAAATAAGGTAATATGGCTCAAATTCCAATGTCATTCGACGGGATAAAAATATCTATGACAGTAGTATGTTTGGTTGCATAAGTTGTGATGTCACAGCTAATTGAGTCCATTGGCTTTTGTAGAACTCAAATATCGGTTCCGGTTCCGAAACATTACTCCTGGAGTCCTGGGAGTTTTATTGGTGCACTCTGCATACTAGTGTGATCAGAATGTGAAGAATTTTCATATTAGATTTGGAATGTAATAAAAAATCGGAACAATACGTCCGTTGCCGGAATCAAAAACAGATCAAACAAATGAAGAATAGTTCAAGACACAGGAGCATAAACACTTTCATATCACAACAAAATGCGGCAACGCATATTAGAGACACCTACACACCGCACTTGGTGGTATTTATTGTTTCCAAGTAAACATATTGATACATAGTAATATTGCAATATACCAGTTTTCGTTGACATTTTATTGCCAATAATTTATTATTTTTCTGTTACGATATGAGTAATATATCCAGATTCCAGTTAATAATGTACAATATATTTCTGCAAGTCATGTCTATGTTCTGACGAACATGACACGACTCATCATTTGAGAATAAATGTTTGTAATACTCCGTTTTATGTAAATACATATGCTGTTAATAAGAAGAGTTTGTTAGAAAAAAAGAACAATAGCTTTTAGGTGAGGTCATCGTAACTGTTTGTTATTCACATAAAAATAAAATGTTTACAAAACAAAGTAGCGAAATATGATGTCAAAAACTGCAATACCCCGTAAAATTAAAATAAAAAGTTCATTGTATCGTGTGAAGTAAATAAATATCATTTGCGAAATAACACAGACCCGGTTAATTGTTTATATGAATATTGCCCAATATTGCAACTTTCTACTTTAATAAGTAATGCCTTTCTTTTTCGCAAATATAAACGTCAGCAAATTGCGGCCAGTGACCGTGGCCAAAGTAGGTTATGCACCCAAATACTTAAAAATATATTTACGAGTTACCGTCAACATTTTATTTCTATATAGTTACGTGTTTAGTACCATGTCTAAATACCAGATTCCATAACAAAGACGATTCTTAGAAAAACGTCTCAAATATTTTCGAAAACTGTTTATTTACAATCCGAGAAAAAAACAGAAACTAATTTTAAAATCGAAGAAAAACTATTACACAGTGCACTGACATCCAATTTACGAATTTAATTCTGTCTAATTTTGTTCACAGCACAGACAATTTAAAATGAGTTTTATTTTGTTTATGGATAATTCTCATAGCATAGCCTCAACAATGACTACACAATTGAGACTGGTTCCTTGACGAAAATCTGGCCTTAAATGATAAACAGAAACACAAATTCATTTCAATGTATTTTTGTGTACCCAACAAAAAATCATAACATTATAAACTGCCTATTTTCAATTAGTTGACAAACACATCAACTACTAGCAGTCCTTCAGAAAACAAACAGAAGATGCAAGTGAGGACAAGTGATCAAATATGGTGCTTAATATAAGTAAAAAAAAATACAGGTATATTATATTGTAAATATAAAAGTCATATACATTAAAAAAAATAAATAAAGAAATAGACTAGACAATAAAGATATAAAAGAGAAAAATATATATGCATGTATAGGTATTTACATATATTTTATTTTGTTTACTTATTATCCATTTGTAATACCATGAGGTATATATGGCAAGTCAACAAGTCACAAAAAGAAAAGAAGTTTATATATATCTACATGAATATAAATATAACTATAAAATAGACACGTAAAAACACAACTTAAATAATACATCTCTACAATAACACATACAAACACATACACAAAAACATACAAGGAGATATGCTATGCTGTTATCACAAATTATAATTAGATTAAATCATACACAAGAATAATATTGTTTAAGCAGGCATTTAGTTTAAGCTGAGAAATAGCAGTGTTCCATAGTTAAGGTCTCATTTGTAGAAAGTCTTTTATAGAATAAAATGAATTGGAGAGGAGTAGGCTCTTTTACTCTTTTTTTATATATATTATAATTTACCGTATCTCGAATTTCATTGGGCAATCTATTATACAACAATATACAGCTAAAAAACGGCGAGTTTTGCAATTCTACAGCTAAAAGATATACTGAATGAAAAAAACCTATTAACAACATATTATGCACTGGCTTATCCACATATTTCATATAATATAATCTGCTGGGGTAATGCTAGGAATAGAGAGCGTGTATTTATAGTTCACAAAAGAATTATTAGACTAATATATAATCTTCTACCTCGAGAAACCTGTCGGAATATTTTTAAGGCAAATAATATTCTCACTATGCCCTGTATATACATATTAAAATCCCTATGCTTCACAAAAAAAATATAGAATATTAAAACAATATTTTTAGTCGCAAACTCCTCCTCTAAAAGCACATTTGAACTTTGCTAAGCCCAGTCAGGCTATTTATTTTTCGATTGCAACAGACACTGGACCGCTAGATGGTGCCTGCTGACTATTTTACATGTCGCTATCGTAGAAATACCGGGATGTACCAAATAGTCAAAGGATCCTCGTGCCGGTCGTCGCATGCCTACCTTGCACTGACAAGAGCCAACAGCTCGAAACTGCAGTCTGCAAGTGGTGTGTGACGGCTGGCAAGAGAGCTCCTTTAAGTAGGATCAGTCTTTCGGCTGGTGTTTGTTGCAATTGAAGCATTAGCGTTTTGATGGTAATATGCAATTATTACACTTAACGCGCCAGGCTTGTAACTTGCAATTCAGCGCTCGGCGGGGCACATAGCCCGGAGAGTAGCTGTTGGTTGCAGTCTGGTTACGTTCCTTATAGTAAAATAAGGATTGTATAGAGAAGTTTGCGACTAAAAATATTATGTTTTAATATTCCGCCCTCTAAAAGCACATTTGAACTAAGACATAATCAGTAGAGGAAGTTAGCCGTAGGTCGGTCTCCCCCCACCACTGACCTTGACCTTGACCGTGCACCTGTGGTCCGTTCCTTCAAGGCCACGGTGACATCGTAGGTTCGCATAGCATATACCGTGACCTTGGACGGCCGCAGTGCGTTTCGACTTCAAGGGCGCAGTGTTGCTGTTACCCAGAACGATCACTTGCGGTGACCTTGGCCTTGGCTAACACTATTAGAGAATGCAAGGACGGAGCTTCCTCCTTGCCACGCAACTTGACCTCTAAAATTACATTAGTTCAATACGTACACAGTAAAATGTGGTGGGGTTCTATATTTTGTGACGTAGTATACTTTTTCTATAAAAAAAGCACGGACTATTAGAACAAAATCATATTTAGTCTGGTTCACCTACAGTTAATAAGTGAGCATAGTGTTGTGATCTGAAATATTTTAAGTAAGCAAAGTTCTGTAATATTTCTTGGTTAGTAATTCTTTCACTGTACTCAACTACTTAAATATGACTACCAATATCGATTTATTAGCCCTTAATGAACTTATTATTAAAGATACTGAAGTTTTAGACCAAAAACCTATTTCATCGTTAATTTTAAATAAGGTTTACGCCATTAAAAAAATGTTAATGCTTAATACACGTTTTGGAAAATCGATATTAGTACATTTATTTGATGAAAGTACAAGTACTACCTTTAAATCATTTTTGCCTAAACGTATTGCTGAACTATTAAATATAACTTTTATAGAAGAAATAAATTCGTCTAGTGGTAAATATGCGTTGATTTATTTAGGAGAGAATTCACCCATTTATACCGGTGCTAAATCAAGGTCACTAATAAAATTCGAAATTATTGCGTGATTTAAACTATTTAAAATATTTGTATACTTTAAATTATCAGACCAATAAATAAGGTATAGTGAAAGTATAACTTAGACTGAAATATTACAAATACACTACAATAGTAGTAGAGATGTAAGTAGTTTTATCATATATTTGATAACTTGTTCTAATTTTATTTATGTAATTTCTAGCCTCACTATAACTGGCAAGAATGTGGATGCAATATTCAGCAGAACGTTGGGTAAGGGCAGAAGACATTAATTCGGCAATTGAAAGACTATCTTCTGTACTAGGCGACTTAAGTATGGATAGACTCCATGCAATAAATTATGATCTGAATTACTGCTTCGATGCTGAAAAAGTTAAACAGCTTAATGAGGATTCTGAGAGGTATTACAGAGGTGCACAACTATGTGGTAAATTCTCTCGTGGTATTGTGAATTTAGAAGAATTCTGTGAGCAACTAGTGGAAATAAATTTAAAACATTTCCTATGTGACATAGAAAAATACTTACCTAAGAAAATTATTGAAAAGTATCAACTCGACCAATCTGATGAAGAACAGGATGAAGACAACTCAATTAGTAGTTAATCACTTATTGTAATTCTTCTGTTAATAATATTAATATGTAAATGGTGTAATAAAATTATTATTATGGAAATATAGTTGTTTTTATTTTTAAAATTAAAATTGAAATAAATGAAACACATTATTAGATTATACATTAATTTATTTATAATTATTTTTGGTGACATACATTAAAAAATATTAATTATTAATCCTAAATATAAACATATTTAAAGATATTTATTTTAACTCTATATTTAAATCTATAATACATTTGTTAAGAAAGTGAACGTTTGCAAGAGAGCAGTGACTATATTTTGGTTGGGTGTGTTCCATACATCTTGGTACCTTTAACGATTTTAGATTGGGTATGCAGGGTGAGAAGTCATCTAGATCTATAACTCTATTCCATTTTAGATGATGCTGTAGAACATTTTTCTTTAATTTGCCTTTGCATACAATTATAACATCCTCTGACAATACGTTGCGTCGAAAATTATTAACAGCGTTTTGACAAAGTCGATGAAGTATTAGTGGGAATTCTGACAGTTGAATATATCCATCACTCCATTTTATGCCCCCATGGTAGTTGTTTTCTAACCATCGGTAGTGAGTCTGTTCGCCTTGGGTTAGTGATGAGAAAGGATTTGGTGGTTTGAAGAAATAGTGTGCTTGCTGATTAGTGTTACAACATAGAACAGCTAATTCTTTAACGGTAAAATCATTTGTTTTATATTGAAACCCCTGCAAGTCAACTATCAAAGTAGGAAATTGGCTACCTAATGACGTCATGGTAATAGGTATTCGTTACTTAGCACCAGCAATGCCACACTGAACTGAACCATCTAATGCGCTATAACTTAAATACGCATCGTGAAGTATAAGTGCATATACTCGAGTTTGTTCGGGAAACTTCGTCTTCCGTGTCTCAAATTCAATTTTTATATCGACGGTGGATGATTTCATTGCATCTGGTTGGTGTGAGCAATCAATAACAAACAATGGATTTTTTCTGAATTCGCCAAGGTCCATCATAGGTTCACTCATATCTTTATCGTAATAACTACGTTGGAAATTTTCATAGGCGTAGTAGGCTGCAGAGTCGAGTTTCTTATCGAAATTTAAATTCCAACGTTCATATGGAAATACTTCGGCATTTAAATATAGCCGAATATTATTTATATCTGCATGTATAAAACTTGCGGCGTCCTTGGTTCTGTCATTAGAGTTGCCATTGTTTTGAAATCCGATAATGATGTATCGAGGTCTCTCAAGACTGTTAGTGGTTTTAACAGCCCATATATCAGAAGCAGTATCACGTAGAGTGGGTAGCTCATAGAGATCCCACATACGGTAAGCCATTTTAACTTTAGCATTATTACTGCTCGTATCAATTTTCTTTAATAGTTTAACCTTTTGTCTAACTTCAGGCACAATATGTCTTATCTTCCATTCGATTTTGTTAATTTCTAACTGTGCATCAACTTCTCCAATGTAAGAGTCTTTAAAGGAACGTGCTATAATTAAAATTAATTCCTGTTTTGTATTTAAAATACCTTTGGTATAATCTTCTGCAAAACCCATGAGGTACTTAAGAGGGAGTTTACCGCTGAAAACGTGGCTGGTAGTATCTAAAATATCCTGTTTTTTCTCGGTGAGACCCCAACCTATAGTTAGTAGCGATGGGAGGGATGTTTGTCCATATGACACCCTAGTTTTCATTGTAGTAGTGATGCCAGGCTTCCTAACGACAGCGACCTGTTCACCACCCATTTCATATCTTATTTCTTCGAAGAGAAAAGCTAGCGCATTGTTAGATAGATAACACTTCTTGGTAACATCACTAGGGGTAAATTTTCCTTCTATATAAATGTAACTCTCTGTAATGTCAAGTATTAAGTCCTGAAAATTGACAGGAATGCGTACTTCATCAGAGTTTCTATAATATGGTGAACCGTGTGGTTTATATGTATGCTCATGTAAGCTAACGAGTGACTGATCGAATACAGGTTCCTCGAACACCTCAAGTTTTTCACTAGATGTAAAAGTCACCATTATTAACTATTTTTCTCTCAGTTTGAATCCGATGGATCGAAGAAATGCACGATCTTTAGCTGGCAGGTTATGTCTTAACCGTTTAAGCTCTACACGTTGAATGAGTCGATTTCCGCAGTCATTAGTCTTTTTATCGTCAATCACATTGAAACGATTGTGTGCTAATCGTTGTTGATTATATCGGAAACCCATTGTGTTTGCGATTTTAAAACTGTTTCAATTCTAGCTTTACGATAATCTTCTCACCACGAAAATTGATTAAATCTCCATTATCATCCAATATGCGTAGTGTAATGTTGTCGATAAACTGACGTCCTTCAGGTCTAACAGGCAAATATATGATGTTCGCTGGCTCTCTGGTAAGTTTGTAACCTGGTTCAACGTCTATGTCGAACTCGAAAAGGGTATGGGATTTAAGGGTATTCAGATATGCTCCAGAGATAATGTTGCAATCTACACGTATCATCCTTACTTTCATAATATCAACAGGTAATGTTGATTCATGATTAGTGTTTGGATGCAAATAAGTCGATTCAAATCCCAATAAATTACCAATAGAGTTTGCTTGTGTAAAGTCAATTCCATATTTTGACCAAATCTCACACTTTAGCGTATTGTTGTTCGCTCGCAGTCGAAATAGTTTTTCTTTTTCCTCTTTCTTATCACCGGGCATAGCTTTCAGTATTGCACGATATATCTCTTCAATTTCATAGGCTCCGCAAGGTATGTGGATAAGTGTGGGGGCTACTTTTGGTCCAATTCGATAGCAAAAACGATTGTTGGTTTCGTCCACATTGAATATAGAATTGTAAGAATAGAAGCCTGTTAATCCTAACCCATATCGACTATTAGTATCTAATTCAATGGGAGGATAAAACTCAGCACTGAGCACACTAGATCGGTTTGATAGAGTGAACGTATACGACATGACTGATGATATTTAGTGTTCTCTCATGAATTTATTGTGAACTACAGCAATAATCGTGGTGTAATTTTCGTTTTTTGCTGGATGACGGAGACGTTTGTATCTCATTATTTGATGCAACATTGACATCGCGCACTTTACAGTAGCAGCAAAATATTCTTCGAGGCGGCGGCCCATCATTAACATCAACACTGCTACCACCGCCATCATCATCATCATCATGATAATGTTCCTGACAGTATTGATATTTTAAAATATCAATATCATTCTGGAGATGCTGGGGTAGTTTGTCCCATACTAATGCAATTTCATGTGCAGCACATCCAATCATTACTTCTTTAGGCATATTTGCCAGTTGTTGTTTGCTCATCTTCAATAGACTGCGTAAACGGGAGAATGCGATTAGTGATTGACCCATCTGCTTGATGCTTTCCCGATCCATTTCAAGGTCTGCAGATGTTATTTCACAAGCGTTTGTAGTTATTTTGTAGTGAGAAACTTCAAACACAAATGACCACACCACACTGTGTTAAAATTTTGTTGGCGTTCATAGTTATAGTAAATTTTGTCGGTCGACTTTGAACCTCTGCGCAGATATAAAACTAATTCTGTCGGTGGGGGTAAATCACCAAAACTATCGAAATATGTGACTAAACTACCACGTTTTTTAAATGCAACCCAGTGTGTTCCAGGGCCATTTATACTGTCTAGATTTATGATGGCCGACTCATTATGACGTGGTCCAGAATATGGTAGAGTGTCCCGCATAAATATCCCCCGAAAATAGGGCACTTTCATCTTCTCTGCATAATATTTAAGATCGATATTAGTGAGAGGTTTTCGGGGTAGAGCATCTAGAAGTTTTTTGAACTTTGTGGTTTTAGATAAAGTCCTAGTCCTTTGCGATATGGTTTTAAATATAGCCCTTTACCACTTTTTCCTATAGAAATCGCCTCCATCTGCCTATTATGGCGATTTTTTTCAGCTAATTCCTCTCTACTCGTTTTAACATCATTTACAGCTTTAGCTATACCAGCAGCAGTGCCAGCTAAACTACCCAAAGCTGATAATCCAGCAAAAATGGGTATTAATGGTAGAATTCCACCCACTTTCGGTATTGGTATTATCCTAGGTGTACGAATATTACGTTTTCCACCAGCTGCTCTCATGTGTCGTCGTGCTGCTTGAAGCGCAATTTGCGTAACTTTTTTTGTGTCCTTAGCGATTTTTCGTTTACCACCGGCTTTACGTATGTCATCACGTACTTTACGTACTATTCCAGCACCAAAAGCTATATTTCTAGTTTTTTTCTTGTTTTTCTTTTTAATTATACGTTTCTTTGTAGTACGGGGTGTTGTTGACGTACAACCCATACCAAGACGTTGCTTTCCCTTCATTATAGTTGTAACTAACCACGCGGCGGCCTTTTCTTTGAAACTTACGTCTTTTGATTTAACTCGTTTCCAGGCAGCTTGTTCAAGTTGATAGTCTGCTTTGTGTCGGGCTGCTAAATTACTGGTGTTTTGATCGTATGCAATATCGTGCTGCTTGCATGCAGCATCGAGTTTGTTTATGCCTGGATCACCTCGGGCTAATCTTTTTTGTAATTTGGTGCCTGGACCGCAATACTGGTAACCTCCCGGTAAGTGTAGTTCAAATGGGAGCTTATTTATTAGAGAATTGACTACCCCCTTACCAATCTTTAAACCACGACGATTTTCACGTGTGTGCTTCTCGGTTGACACCATTTAAATAACAATCACAATACATACATCTATTTATATAGTATCCATCCGTGCTACGATGCGCATTGTGAAGCAGAAACAGAAACTTGCTGTAGATAATTTAGATGAAAAAGTAGGGTGTGGACTACAAGTCGAATCACGCCATGGCCCGCTACTTCCCTCAACTATTCGCGGACTCTTAATAGGTCCAAGTGGTTGTGGCAAAACAAATTTACTAATAACTTTGCTTACTCATCCACTTGGGCTACGTTTTTCAAACATTTACTTATATTCAAAGTCCTTACATCAACCCAAGTATGAATATTTACGCGATATATTAGCACCGATTACGGGGCTAGGATATTACACCTTCAGTAACAACGCGGAAATAGTGCAACCATCCGACGCTGAGCCTGAGTCTATATTTATATTTGATGATGTTATATGTGAAAAGCAAGATGTTATTCGAGCATACTTCTCAATGGGGCGTCATAAACATGTAGATTGTTTCTATTTGGCACAAACGTATTCCCGCGTCCCTAAACAGTTGGTAAGGGATAATAGTAATTTCATAGCAATTTTTAAGCAGGATGATATGAATTTACACCACATTTTCTCAGACCATGTCTCACCGGATGTGACTTATAAAGAATTTCAAGAAATGTGTGCAGAGTGCTGGAAAGACAAATATGGGTTTCTTGTAATTGACAAGGATAGAGAAGTAAATGAAGGGAGATATCGCAAAGAACTTGATAGTTTCATATATCCATGAAGTATTGTAATTAAAATTTTAATTGGTCTACAGATAGCATCGGGATAACTTCAGCAGTGAGGCTGCATTTGTTAGACATGAATGACAATGGTGAGAATAAACTCAGTAGTGCTATAGGTAGAAACATGAGAGAAGAAATAAGACTGAAACGTGAATTGATTGAGGCCACCGATTCAGTGCGCAAAAAATTCAACTCTGTGAAGAGAAGAAACGTTGAGAATCAGTTAACACTCGAAAAAATTTATGAACCCATAACAAAACCATTAAAGGTTATATCATCTGCTTCACATAACCAATCGCTAACACAACCTCAGAAACCAACACAACCGATAGAAAGTGCAAGAGCTAGTACTAGTACATTTAAAGCAACACCTGAAACTAGTGATGAAGATGGTGACAAAAATGCAAGTCAACAATATTTTTTGGAAACACCACCGGGATCGTCGTTAATGAGCACTCCATGTTCAGAAAGTTCTATTAGTGGCGCAGAAGGAAAATGTGATATAGTGCAAACACATTTAGAAAATCTGAAATTCGACAATGCTAGGTATGATACTATATACGGTGTACGTTTAGACCCCCATACAGAAAAACTACAAATGGGTAATGCTGAAATACGCTTTTCTAATGGAAATATCACATTGTGGCGTGGAACTAAGAAGGTGGGGACGTATTCTGGCAGTCCTAAGTTATATGATATGATATTTATGAAACAACCACAAATTTCGCGTAGTAATGAGGCTATTATTGGCGACAAAGAGTGTCAATTATATGGGGGGATTTTAAAACAGACAAAAGCACCATATAAAAATTATGATATGAAACAGGGTTTGAATAAAGCTAAATGGAAGAAATTCACTAATATTATAGAACCATTGGTATCTTCTACAGTTGTGACGAGATCTAAAACTGGCTTAGGTGTTCCTATTAATAAATTATACAATAATAGAGGTGTTGACTATGTATATTGGAATAAACCGAAAGAACTGGTGGACCGCCTACGCCTGCTCTATAGCTCAAAAATGGTTGGTAACAATGGTGTCAATAACGAAATAGTCAGTTTATTGGAAGAAATGAGGGAAGAAAGGATAATCTATTAGTGAAGTTAAAATTCATTTCACACTTATTTAATTAGTATAAAATATTGTGAAATGCTTAAACGGGGTCAGACGTAAACAGAAATGGCTGTTGTAAACAACACAATTGACAAGTTCGGTAGACGAAGAAGTAATAATAATAAATCGATTATCGTACATGGACCTCCAGGTATTGGTTTTAAACTTACCGCAGATAATCAATTTGATATGCAAAATAAGCGTTTACTGAACATTGGTGAACCAATAAATCAAAAAGATGGTGTAACTCGTAACTATGTAGACGAAAATATCGATAAATGTATGAAAGACATTAAAAAGTCACACATTGCTTTTATGGAGAATCAGTGGACTGAATATAGTAAGTTTGTACACAGCAAAATTACCGAGATGATTAATGACGCTCTGCAACACATTAATAAAGAAATTTCTGGAGTTAAGAAATTAACCGAGGACAATTATACTATTTTATATGATGCAATAAGCAAAGTGCACCACATTCTCGATGAATCCCGTCTGAAAGGTATGACAGTGCGACAGAAATCACTTGGAAATATTGTGGCACAAGCTGGGAGGAACGATCGTAATCAACAAGTGATAGATGAAATAGTGGCTGAAGTCACGGACAACGCTGCTACATTAGGAAAAAAGTGAAAAAACAGACCTAAATTATCTATATAAACGCCTGACTTAAACTTCAATTATGGTGATTAGTAATGAGAAATTACAAGTTGTTAACGAATTGCATAAAGCTTGTAGGAGAAATTTCCGTAGAAGAAGAACAATAATCAAAGGTTATGGTGATTTATGGCAAATGGATTTAGCTGAAATGCAACCATACGCTGATGAAAACAATGGTTATCGATACATTCTCGTAGTGATCGACTGTTACTCAAAATATTTGTGGACTAAACCTCTAAAAAATAAAACTGGTGTTGAAATTACTAAGGCTATGAGAAGTATTTTACAAGAATCAAATTATTCTCCTAAAAATCTACAAAGCGATCAGGGTACGGAATTTTACAACAAAAACTTTTCTGCTTTAATGAAACAGTACATCATTAATCATTACTCCACGTATAGTACGAAAAAAGCAGCAATTGCAGAAAGAGTAATACGAACATTAAAAACCTGGTTATATAAAGAATTCTCAGCTAGAGGTAAATACAAATGGGTTGACATTCTATCCGACATTACAAAATTGTACAATAATAAAATACATCGTACGACTGGTATGAAACCTGCTGATGTTAAACCAACTACACGTTTAAATGCTTATAATCACATTAAAATTGCTTTGAAACCTAAATTTCGTATTGGCGATATAGTTCGAATCAGTAAATATAAAGGTATATTTGAAAAGGGGTTCACACCAAATTTTTCAACTGAACTTTTCAAGATCGTTAAAATAAATGTAACAAATCCCACAACATATACACTCCAGGACATTCATGGCCAACCAATAAAGGGGTGCTTTTATGAAATGGAGCTACAAAAAGCTAAATACCCTGATGTCTACTTGGTGGAAAAGGTTTTAAGAAGGAGAGGGAACAAGGTTTTTGTGAAGTGGCTCGGATTCTCTAATGACCACAACTCTTGGATTAACGAAGCAGCTCTTATTTAATATTGTCACATTCTTTATATAAAATGTGTATATTTATAACAACTAATATTTTACTTATGTTTAGAAATTTCATAATAAAATGTGTGTATTCCATTAATATTTGTTTTATTTATTTTCCCCATATAAGACTCCAAAGCCTTAGTAATTATATACACATTAACGAAAAAATATATACAAATGCAAATTTGTTAAAATTTTTGAATTAATTTTTACTCCTAAAAATTATTAGATGAAATCAAGAAAATCATTTTAATAAATTTTATTGAGAAGAAAATATTTACAACGAATTATAGATTAAATATATTTATTTAAAACGTATATAATACAGAAAAAATACAAATACATATTTATGGAATTAATCAGATGAAATCCCCCCGTCTCGACAGTAACGCTTCCTGACAGAAACATTCTCTGTTGTGTTTCATCACACCTCCATAAATATGTCCAACATATTCACAAAGTAAAACACTGTATGTCTTCTCGTCTCTGCATTTGCTGCAAATATTGTTCCAACAATCACCAGTGTACTTGTTGCAAACCAGACACCGCTGCCTCAATGGGTGCTCCACCTTGCATGTCTCACAAACATCTCGGATAATTCCAAAATTTGTACGAGTCGTGGGTTGTAGACACTTGTAGCACTCTTGCTCCAGACGCTCACGTGATGCTGCTTTTCGGACGGTATTCACTGGCACTGGATTTTCTTTTATACAATTTGAACATAGTCCAGTACATGGATTAATTTGCTGCTTTGCCCAGAATTGGGAACAATTATAGCACAGAATTGCACCATCCATACTATATGGATATACGGCGATTGTTGGTTTCGATTGCCACTCTCTTGGACAAGACATTGCTGTTTTAAAAACAAGTGTACGGTATGACAGCTGAATAATAACTGAGTTCCTCCTCATGGCCTTGTTTGTTTAAGTAGTCGCTGGAATTGCCGATATTAGAGCCATGGTATGTCGTTAGAGATGATGTGACGTCACCAGCAACATGTTTAAAAGAGGAGGTGTAACTCCACGTTAGATCAGTTGCTTTGCAAACTTCAACGTTGATCATTCCGTCTACTGTCTTATATATTCGTTTCCAAGTATTAATATGGCTGCTGTACCTGCTGGTTGGGCTAACCTCAGATTCCTGGACTGGTTAGCATCCCTAGATGTCCTCAACAATATATGGTACCTTGAAGAGGTAGAGGACGACTTGGCTGCTCCCGAAGACGACGAGGTAGAAGTTGAAGACGATGAGGAAGGCGATGAGGAAAGCGACGAGGAAGACGATGAGGAATTTTTTGACGCTGAAGAGGGTGCAGACGATTCAAGTGATGATGAGGGTATCGTCGTAGATGTTCCCCACCAAAGAGGGCAGCGGTGGATAACATCAGAATATTTAGCAAGGGTGAACCCGATGGATGGCATCTTCTGCACCACCATGACCTTTGTTGCGGTCCAAGTAGTGGGTGGTATGGAATACAATCTTTGCCACGGATGTTTTCTGGGATACCAGTCTAGGGTGGATCCTGGGAGACATCGTCATGTGGACTACCATGCCACTACAAGGATAATGAGAGGCAGGCGGGGATATTGCAAATCTTGCAGAGATCCACTCTATCAGATTAGGCGAGTGGAAATCTGCAATATTTGCAATATGGACAGATAATTTGTAGTTTTTTTTTGTAAATATGTATATATCTCTTAGTTTATTGTAAATAATTATGTAATTAGTTTTAGTGATAAATAAATGTATATATTTAATTTTTAGTTTATTGTAAATATTATATAACTAGTTTAAGTGTTAAATAAACGTTAAATTGAATCTTATTTTTTGTTTTATTTACTAAATATTTAAATGTAAGTAACACAATGTTACTAGAGAAATCTGTGTTTCACTTCGATTATTACTTATGTTGACAGTGCTATTGATATTGATGGTGTTAAAAATATGAGTATTAGGACACTTTCTACTCTTATTTGTGTGAGTAGTGAGGTGGGGAGTGATGAGGTGGGGGTGGTGGTAGGGGCTATATATACATAAGAAAGCCCTCACCATCCTCAGTTTACTTTCTACGCTCCAACATGTCTGAAGTACAAGACAATACTGTATCTTCCACTTCAACCATGTTCGTTTTGTGCGAAAGGTATCGTGCCTACCTGCAGCGCGTTAGAGAGGCGACAAGGGGTGGTGTAGCAGATAGCACCACCTCACCAGAAGAATACCAACCATTGGAGAGGTCTCCGTCCACATGGTCGATGGACACTGTGCCCAATGATGATTCCGAAGACGAGATGGATGGAGTAATTCTGGAGGAATCATCGACGGACACAGCGGAATCGTCTGACTCGGAAGATGATGCAGCCATTCTGGTGGAGGAATCTACCGATGAAGATGAGGATGCAGCCATTCTGGTGGAGGAATCTGCCGATGAAGATGAGGATGCAGTCATTCTGGTGGAGCATGATTCGGACGGATAATTCTGTTTTATTTTATGTATATATATTTTTGTTATTTATAAATAAATGTATTAAGAGTTATTCTTTTTTTATTTCATTTCATATACAATAAATAACAGTAGTAAAGTAAAGAATAAAAAATTGCTTTAATATAAGAAATAACGGGGTACTTATTTAAGTAAATTGGTTATTCGTATTTGGACTGTCGGTCAAAAGTGTTGCAAAAGGTGTATCGAGGTCACAGTTGTCCTCCAGTACCGTTTCTACTCACTTCCGACCTTTAGTTTTGCCGCAGCAGACTTTTTCCCGGAACGGCTAGTCGTATCGCTCCGAAAGTGGTTGCAATCGCTTCCCAGTGATCGATTTAGTCGAAAACGATACCTCGCGTGTCCTCGGGCGTCTTCGGGTGGCTTCGGGAAACTTCGGGAGTGTTCGGCATGAGTTCGGCTTTTCGCTTAAAATTGCAGCCTTTGCATGTGTGAACTCCCCTGAAACGTGTTTTGATTTTTTTATTCCCCCAATCCTTGACAAAACAGTGAATAACGCGTTCGGTAGTGTTCGGATCGATTCGGAAATTATCGGAATCGATTCCCAGTGGTCAGTTTAGTCGAAAATGACCCCTTACGCGTGTCTGAGTGTACTTTGGAAGTTTTTCAGTTGTTTATATATATATATATTTTTTTTTGTCCAATATTTGTGTATAAATAAATGTATTAAAATTTATTTTTTATTTCATCTACGATGAATACAACAGTTCTAATCTAATTATATACTTAAATACACAATTTACCAAAAATTCCATGAAATATATATATAAACTCGCGTTATAGGTAAGTATAAGAGTAAAGTATAAGAGTTTCCTAGGACCAAGGTAGCCCAGTGGTAACGTGGCTTGCTTTGTAAACTTTGTGAACGAAGGTTTGGTAGTTCAATCCCTAGCACTTGCAGGGATTTTTTTCAACACGTAAATTATAAAATTATAAAATTATAGAATTATAAAATTATAGAATTATAAAATTATAATTATAAAATTATAGAGTTATAAAATTATAATTATAAAATTAAATAACAATTTTCCGCTATACCACTGCGCTACCTTGGTCCCCCCCCCGGGTGGGTGGGTGGGCGCGGGGGGTTTTGGCAGAGGCGGGGGCGACGCTTGCAGCCTTCGGTCGCTTCGCCCGCATAAACCTTTTTTTAATTTTTTGACCCGTTTTTTTTTTTTTTTTTTTTTTTTTTTTTAATATATAAACCTGAACTAACCATAACCCAGCGCGTGACGCGGGGGGGGTTGGGGGGGGGGGGTTGGAGGGGGGTGTTATTACTTTCTACATTTACATTTTTTCTAACCTAACCTAACCTAACCTAATTTTTTTTTCACATTTTTGCATTTAAATTTTTTTTTACATTTTTTCTAACCTAACCTATTTTTTTACATTTAAATTTTTTACATTTTTCTAACCTAATCTAACCTCATTTTTTTTTTCAGTTTTACATTTTTACTTTTATATTTTTTTACATTTTTTCTCTTAACCCTAACCTAATACTAAATTTATGTACAAACATTTTTAATGCAACATTCTGTAGTGTGTTTACGCACTACCTTATTCCCAGTTTCTTTTTTATAGCATTTAGCTTCCTTGTACATCTCTCAGAGGCTTTGCGACGCTTCGCAATGCCTCTGAGCATTTCATCGGCCCGAGAATTCAACATCTCCGCCTTCCTTTTGAGGGACTGCGCGTGATCCTTTAATTTGCTGTCATCATCAGTTGCACTTTTAAGTTCCCTATCCTCCCGCTGCAACTGTTCATACATGTTCAAGAAATTTTTGAAAGTTTCATTTTGCTCTTCTTGGGAGAATAACTCCGATTGTGAATCAGAATCACTTTCATTCACAACCAGAGCACGGTTACGGGGTTCCTGCGTTGGCAACACCGCATGAGAGCATCCTGGCAACGGCGCGCTCGAACATACCGGTTGCACTTTCGTCGGCTTTTTTGCAGCATCTTTTTTCGGTTTCTTAGCTACCGACTT
Organism: Leptura quadrifasciata; assembly: GCA_963675555.1. NCBI lineage: Eukaryota > Metazoa > Arthropoda > Insecta > Coleoptera > Cerambycidae > Leptura > Leptura quadrifasciata. The sequence continues at coordinate 52,026,775 of OY776682.1, read as the reverse complement.
TTTTGCAGCAGCTTTTTTAACCACCGGTTTCCTTCCCGATAACGGCTTTTTATTTTTAGCTGCTGCTTTCTTAGGCTTTTCAGGTATCTCTACCTGCCCCTCGTCTGAGCCAACATCGGGAATAGGGCTCAGGCGAGCAGGTACAGATGCTTGCGCCGATAAAATTCTTCTAAGAATCGACACGTCATCATCTTTCTCGGTATTCTCTACCTGCGTCTGCTTTGTAGATGTTGAAGGATGCGTCGTCATCTTCTTTTGGCCTTTCTGCGAATAAATCTTTGGTTGCGCAGGTTGAAATTCGTCCTCAGAATTTGTCTCCGTAACCGTAGGGAACCTAGACCACGCGGCGTTCGGGTAGGCCTCTCCATTAGATGTACTAGCTCTGGCTTCATCTGAAGCCAAAGCCTGCGCGTCGAATTCGGAGAAATCGAAATCACCCAGCAAATCATCGTTCAAATCGGTCAAATCCGTCGGGATTTCAATATCCGGTAGTAAACCCACGCCAGGACTCGTCTGGTTGTTCGCCACACCATTACCCGGACAAGCGTCGCCATTGTCACCCACGCCAGGGCTCGTCTGGTTGTTCGCCACACCATTACCCGGACAAGCGTCGCCATTGTTCGCCACACCATTACCCGGACAAGCGTCGCCATTGTCGTCTTGCCCTGGCATATAATTAATTAAGTATGCAGCCACAGCACTCAACAAAGCGCCTCCCTTACCGCTACCACCAGAAACACCAATCTTTTTTTGTCCTACCATTGTCACAACAAACACAAAACGGACACGAGAAACGGGCACGAAACACAAAACACAGAACACAAAGAATGCTAGGAATAGAGCAGACAGCACTATTTTGCACACTTCCTTACAACTCGAGAGCTGGAGACGGAAAGAATCTTTGTAGCATCTCTGAAGCCCATAACGCTGAACTAACCCCTCCACTCCCTACCACTCTTGTTCCTATTGGTTCAAATTATTTCCCTACACACTCTAACTAACCCCCTACTTCCCACCCCACTCTTCCTATCGTCTCTCTCTATCTTATTGCCTACAGTACTCATACAATAAAAATACCATTTAGTAATTTAAATCTTTATTTATAAATTAACATTTTATTTCATACAAATATCTCTTACTTCGACTTACACATAACATGAAATATCACAATGAATTTTTCAATTGAATATTATAATTGTCGACCTTTGCGTTAACAAGTAGAAACATTATTAACAATTAATCACTCAACTCATTCATTGCTTTGAGTAACACATCTAGTTTATCATCATCCTTTAAAACATTTCGTTCAACGACACTATTTAAGGCTGATATTAACCACTTTAAATTCTGCTCTGGTTCACTCTGAAAAAATGTTATGTCTGAGTGACCCCAGGGTAGAGTTTTAGTGGTATTGGGAATCACAAAACGTTTATCGTCATAATAAGAAAGAGCAACTTTATTCCGCATCTCTGTATAGATATCATGCAAGTGACTTCTGAAAGTATTCATTTTACGAAATATTAACCCGCCCTGCTCAACAATTTTTCTGTAGTCATCTATTGTAAGTTGTTTTTCAATCACAGATTTCTTTACTCCCTTGGCTTTTTTCAACTCATTACCGACCGATTGCACGTAGTACGCTTTCGCTCCAGTACCATAAAAGCTGATAATAGGATCTTCGGGGAATTCGTCTTTCATATTCCCAAGCACAGACGAGCCTTTTGGAATATTAAATTTATTTCCCTCCCTGTAATTAGAAGTATCAAATTTTTCTGGATTTTGTACAATAAAGTCATAGAAGTTATCTGTATAAACTTTCATAATTAAGGAATCGGTGTCGGTGTACAACAAAGAAGCATTAGCACCGAATTGACGTTTAATAACACCATAAAAAAAATTATACAGTACCGTCTTCGATAATTCAAGAATACAAAATCCTACGTAAATTGGTTTGTTATAGACTACTTGCAATTTGCTCATTTCAATCGCTACAAAATCCTCAGAAAAAATTGTGCAAGATTTGAAATTTGGACGAGCGATTAATGCGTTTGCACCTATAGTTCTTCTAACATTTTCCCAATGAGTAATCAACTTTATATCTCTTCTATTATCAACATTTTCCATGGTTTTACCAAATACTGCATTATTCATTAATTTATATTGGTCTTTTTCAAATTTATTGGTCGCTGAATTTCTCATTTGCGTATTTAAATCGATGTATTTTTTTAACCAGGGCGACTGCTTGAACTTAAGTACTCTATGGGTTTTTAACACCATTAAACCATTTTCAATGGCTTGTTTCAAGTTTCTATAATGCACAACATATCGTCTCTTATCATTCAAATTTGGGATTAATTTTGGTGATTTTGATTTTGATTGGGGGGGTATAATATTTTCTACTAAGAAAGGGAGATCTGAATGTAAATCGTGTAACTCTTGCGGATAATGTATGTCTACTTCAAAAACATACCCGTGTGGACTCTCGTCTGAAATATTAGTAACATCTAAGTCGATAATTTCTCTTTCGGACAGCCACTCAAATCCCCCTGTTGGTAATGCTTGGGACATACTATGACCGTATAAGTTCGTAGCATCAAGATATGTGATAAATGACGACGGTTCTGAGGGATCATAATTGGGTACAAACTTATTATTTGCGATATGCTTCCTTTCTGTACACTGGCTGACACCACCGCGTATAGCTTTTTTAAAAAAATGTATCATATCGATATCTGTTAACAATTCAAGTTCTACCGCTGTTAGTTTCAACATAGCGTCCCAAGATAAACCTGGAGCTGTGTAATATTGAGCTGGATCCAATTTATATTTATTCACGCAAATTTTACGAAAATTTTCAAATACGTCACACAAAAGAAGGACATCTGATTTTAAATACAGGTCTGAATAGTCACCCAAACTCTGGCACTCAAACAATTCCCACACATTTTTAGCCCTTTCATAATCGTCATCTGATATATGTGTTTCATTTAGGCTGTCATAGAATTCCTGCTTGGTGGGTAGAACACGATTATTTAATTTCTCTAAGTTATCTACGAAACTATATGGAAATACACCCTTCCGTCGCATTAAAATAAATTTTGCATTATCGGTAAAAAAGTTCTTCATTGTAACCATTTGACCTTCATTTAAATTTTCCCCTAAATTTTGTAGTGATGCTGACATAAATTTAAAACTATCGATGAAACGTAACCGCAAATATTTATTTTTTGTTTCCCCCTTGTCAGTAACGTAATCATGCATGTAAAGATGTTTTGTAAAAGATATATATTTTTCTTTGTTTTGTGGTATTACGTCAACTTTATCTTTATGAGCGCATAACTCTTTTACAAATAAGTGAATATCGTATCCACTCATGTTGTGAAATATGATAGGTACAAAATTTGGTAGTTTATAATTTAAATTACAGATCGAGTGCGCGGCACCGAATCGTATCTTACCAGTTAAGTGGCAATGATCTTTCACCTTTATATCACCTTCTGCAAAAGGCTTCTCACATATACCACAGATGGTTGCATTGTCAAAATTTTCTCTTTCTATCGCTGTAAGCGGGGACATGGGGATTACATCTTTCATATATCTATTATAAATTTCCCTTAAATCAGCCTCTATACATGATACAAATACTTTTGCTGCATCAGATCCGCGATATAGTTCAAATTTAGAAATGCTATTATCAAAGGAACATTTTATGTAATACGCGAAAGAGTAAGGTTCATGAATAAACGTTTTGTTGGTATAAGAGCGTTCAGGATTTGGCTCGCAAGTATTTATCGGTTTCAAAATGGATTCAAAGTCTGCATATACTACAAATGGTACTTGCATTTGTCTGTCAAAATTCTCAAATTTTAATATATTTTCCGGTACACGTTTCCCATATTTATCAACCCGAAATTGTGTCGATGGTGTTGTAGTGTAAATATGATTACAATCATTTGTTTGGTGAGACATTAGCTGACGTTCGTTACAGAAATACAGCAAACACCCATCACAAAAATATTTTCTATGTCCGTGAGCGGATATTTGATTTGATACTAATCCAGATAAATTTTTTATCCAACAATAGTGAGTTTTAGCACAATCCGATTTACAATGATGATTCTGATCACATTCCGCGGAAATTAATAATAAGTTAACATGAATACGTAGTTTCTTCTGAGAATAACGCAAAGGTCCGACAACATCATATTTTACTTTATTATTCTCGAATTTCTTTTCTAACCCATACACATTAATAGATATATTATTCAATTCCTCAAATTTTGAAATGTCTCTCAATTTCATTGGAAAATTCATACCTGTCAAATTTAGAACTCTTGAATAATGTGGATAAGATGACATTTGAGATGTACCACCATTTGCAGGATACAATGCTGAAGTGACTGCCCAAGCAAAACAGTATTGGTCCTGGTTTTCTATATTCACTACGGCCTTCTTATTTGCGATGAACTTTGGTAACTTGATATATGATGAACCACCCATTGGACTGTACTTGTTTATATTAATTTCAACAAATTTTATTTGTTCGAGGGCCCACCCTAAAAATAAAAAAAAAAATGTCAATTGTTATTCCACATACCAGAAGATATTTACATACCAGAATCACGCTCTTGGAACTCAGTAGTTTGCGCAACCATCATGTCTATAAAAGTGTCGAGTGCAATGTTTAAATCCACACCTTGATCCAATATTTTATTACACGTATTAAACGATTTAATTTCAGCTATTTCTTGTGCTTGTAATATATAGCTGGCAAATGTCTCCATGTTTACTTTCACAGTTTTATGAAGTAATAATATTTCTTCTAGTAAATTCAATATTTTATGTCGAATTTCGTTGAAAAATATTATATAGTCCAGTTTCTCATTATCACTATGCACTCGGTATGTTATGATTCTATATTTGAAAGCACTGCGAACAATTTCTGTACCATCCATCAAACGTACACATGAATTTGTTCTGTTTTGTAGTGTTCTTTTATGAGACTTCATTTGGTTAGTTGTTAAAGTCACATTACAGCTATAACACGTCTGCATAATTACCGATGTTGATGGATTCGAATCCAATTTCACTTTCTTTGCTGGCGGTCCATTACCATTTAAACTGTTACACGCCTCCCTCTGATGACGTCGCATATTGTCACTGCGAGTGAAGCTTGCACCACAAAAACTGCACGAATACATATTTGCTTCTTTACTCTAGGAAATTGACGTTAAGAATGATCCCATATTAACTCCTTTCACTCTTTTATAGAAAAGATATACTACGTCACAAAATATCAAACCACGGCACATTACGAGTTGCGTGGCAAGGAGGAAGCTCCGTCCTTGCATTCTCTAATAGTGTTAGCCAAGGCCAAGGTCACCGCAAGTGATCGTTCTGGGTAACAGCAACACTGCGCCCTTGAAGTCGAAACGCACTGCGGCCGTCCAAGGTCAAGGTCACGGTATATGCTATGCGAACCTACGATGCCACCGTGGCCTTGAAGGAACGGACCACAGGTGCACGGTCAAGGTCAAGGTCAGTGGTGGGGGGAGACCGACCTACGGCTAACTTCCTCTACTATAATCCAGTTTAAGATATTCCCACGGAATCCCATATTATATAATTTTTGTTTCACGAAATTTTTATCGACTGTATCGAAAGCTTTCGACAGATCGAACATTAGTGTTACAACGTATTTTCCTTTATCTAATGATGAATATACATAATCTAGCAGGTGAAAACAAGCTGTGTCCACAGATTTGCCTGAGATAAATCCGTGTTGAGATGTTGTCATTAATTTATTCACTTGACAATGACTAAGTAATCGACCACATACTATTTTTTCAATAATTTTAGATAGGGAACTTAAAACTGATATTTGCCGATAATTCTCTGTCTCCGGGATCTCCACTTTTGTATATGGGAACTACAACGGCAAGCTTTAAGACATCAGGAAAGCAACCGTCTTCCAAGGATTTATTTACTAGGAATACAAATGGACTGATGATATTATCTAAGATACTGGATATTATGTTAATAGTTAGGTCAAGTTGTATATCACGAACCGTTCAAAATTATGAAACCAAATTGACGAAGCAGTTAGAAGTCCAGGCTAGCACCTCATGTCCCATCGGTCGTCCCATCTTGTATCATATGGGCGTAGGCGATTTTCATATGCCGTAATAAAAAATCGTAAAAAAGTCGATTTTTTCAAATGGCACCTACTGTTTTTTTGGCATCATTCCAAAGAAAATAGAATTTTAGGGTGATCTACTTAAGCATTCCCTATGCCTAACGTCAATCCCAATCGAGTTATTAAATAAAAATCAAGAAATACATATTGCTTGGTTTTTCAAGTATGCCGTGGAAACAAATGACAATTCTAACAATTTACTTAAAAATATGTATGTATATCTTGAGTTATTGGCATTTTTTGAAAGACATATTTTTCCCTCAAGGATAGTAGGCTTTGGAAAAAATCGTATTGCAATAACAAATAATAACAACAAAATAACAAATGATAAGACTAACAAAATAATTAATTTCAATACAAATGCACAATGTGTAAACTGTTTTCATTGAGACAGTCTACAATACGCTCCTGAACAGACTGTTGCTCTCCGAATTTCGAAAGGTTCCAAAAGATGAAAAGTTTCAACTATCCTTATTCTCATTCAAATTAGGAGAAAAAAATCCTTATTCTCAAGTCTACGTAATTTAAAATCGGATTTATGTACACTAATTCTGGTTCCGGAGATCGGGCGGGCCAAAGTGATGGACCTCTGTTTCCCCATCAATGATCTTTAAAAAGTTCTGTTAATCTGGCATCTATGGCTCCAGTCGAATGTGCTGGAGCTCCGTCCATTTGATACCAACGATTGACAAGTCCATTGAGCGGGATATCATCCAGGTAGTTTTCCACAACTTCTCTTAAGATTGTCAAATAACCCTCGCCATTCAAGTTTTCATCGTACATGAAATATCAACAAAATATATATGGAATGTGATGGAATGGAATACGAATCAACTGCTACAAAAATGGACTTGAGGTTTATACCTGACGAAATGACGTTTGATGATGAACCTAAGGAAATATGCGACAAACTACCAGAGGTAGAGCCACGTTTTTTTTACAACTACAGCTTTGCAACAGGCAAAGGTTGATTTAACTTGGGACGAAACTAAACCTGAGCGATTAGAAATTGCAGAAAAACTTAAAAGTGGGAAGTCTGATGATATCTCTGAAGCTGACTTGCAGAATTATTTAGCTAGTAGTAGTGGTGAAGAAAATGATAGCGAAATATCTGAAGAGTCTGATGATGAAAACGGTGACAGTTCTATAGATAAATATAAGGCTCTATTGCAAGATATAGAAGAAAAAGAAAAAACAAAAAATAATAAAGAGGTAGAAATGGAGATTTTTTGGGGCATCGATTTGAAAGAGAAAACTGAAAAATTGATAAAGAAAAAGCAGAACGAAAGTGAGGAGAAAACACCCTTCCAACAATATCTTGAGAAAAGAAAAGAAAAGTGGAAGGAAAAGCGTAACCAAAGAAAGACGAAAATTTCAGAAAGCGATAGTGACTCTGATATTCCTTCGGACATAGACATGAATGATCCATATTTTGCAGAGGAATTTAATAATCCTGATTTTAAGAGAAGTAAAAAACAGAAAGAAAAAACAATTAGTCGTGACGCAGTTGATGAACAAAAACAAGCTGAATTAGAACTGTTATTAATGCATGAGGATGATAACAAAAAACATTTCAGCCTAAAAAGAGTTCAAGAACAGGAAAATGACTCAAGAAGTAAAAAGAAGAGGAGAAACAAAAAAGTTAGCAAAGATGAAAAATCAGGAGACAATTTTGAAGTTAACGTACAAGATGAGAGATTTTCTGCATTATTCACAAGTCATCATTATAATATTGATCCAACCGACCCTCATTATAAAGAGACTAGAGGTATGGAAAGTCTTATTAATGAAAAACTTAAAAGGAGGACCGATAATATTGAGCCAGATACTAATAAAAAACCCAAACTGGAAAATAAAATGAAAACCGAATTAAGTCTGTTAATTAAATCGGTTAATAGGAAAACTAAAGAATATAAAAATAAATAAAGTAATATATTGTAGTTATGTAGTTATCGCACCTCGCTGTCCATGAACAAACAGAATTGAAATTGAATTTGATGTTCCACTTCCATTACAATGCGAGGATTTTCATGAGTCCAAAAATGTCGATTTTTTCGATTAAATACCCCTCGTTGACAAAAGTTTGCTAAGTCTGTCAAGATGGTTTTTTGTAAAAAATTACGATCATGAATTCGTATCAAAAATTCTTCGCAAAAGTTGATCCAGCATACGTAGGATGTAGTTTTTGTAGTCTTATAAATTTATAAGGATGTAAAAACAAAGAATTCTTTGCAACGAGTTATAAGAAATTCTCAAATCAGCAGATACTGTTCTGATGCACTTGGATATGCTTGAAAATATTCCAGGGCATTAATTTCAATATCTTCATTTCCTGCTATAGGTTTAGTTCTCACAAAAGGCTTAACTACTTTCTCATGATCAAAAAAATTGTCTTTAAGCCTAAGAAACTTACCTTTTGTCATTTGCGGTACATGTTTGAAATTTAACGCGCGGCATGTTCAACTATTCTGTTATTTTTACCATAAATTACAAACAAATCGAAGACAACATCATTCGGATAATGTTCCATGATGAAAATTGCATGAATTAATTCAGATAACAATGACACAATAGCGGTTAGGTTTGACGTGTGGCATTTTTCCCAAAGCCTACTATAAAAAATCCATGGCATACTTGAAAAACCAAGCAATATCTCGGCAAGATAAGGTATTTCTTGATTTTTGAAGTTGACATGTATCAATTTTTGTAACAGATAAGTTAACATCATGGGTTGGCTAAATTCAGAATTGAAAGGTTAATCGAACCATGTAAAAAAATGTAGGTATCCATTTAAAATAAGAAATTTGGTACCGACTTTTGGCACACCCTGTATAGCTGGAGGACTGAAAATATTTTAGGTAGAACGGGCTTGATTGATTATGGTTGCATACCAAGTTTCAAGTTTGTAATGCAACTGCAAGTTGAAAAACTTCTAACGAACGGTTTACGTGAATCACTCTGTATATATTTGCAATCCTCTTCTTCCTGGGCAGCCTTCTAATTTGATACCCCACACACTACGCGCAAATAATGTTTTAACCATGCATGGAACGGTTTATTAAAAATACAATATTGCAATCAGGAACAGAAATGTAGCTGAAACAGTATGGAAATTTTTTTGTCTGTTGTGTCTTTTTATAAAAGCTTTAATTTCCGTCTTATAATAGTTAAGTTCCTGTTGATTCAATTAAGACTAAGTCACATCTCGCAAGAATAATATTGCATGTGATGTCAGTAGCGTAGCCAGCCTACACTCAACCCCACAGCGCAAGGTGCCAATCGGATCACACACACGCTGTAGACGAAATGAAAACTGGTATAAAAAAGCGTATTGCCGTGCAAAATATGTTAAGGGAAGGTGAATTTGCAAGAAAATATTACAATGCTCTATCCCACAAAGGAACATAAGACTCTTGTTCACGATAGCAGTTACGCCAGTTACGTGCGTACTGTAAAATTTTCAATACTTGTGCGTAAGTAATAACAATTACAAAATTTGGCGCCCAATGTGGGGCTCGAACCCACTTCTCTGGAATTGGGAATCTCATGTTCTACAGGCTCATATAGTCGACCTATAAATATTAATGGAGATGTTGTGGATTTTGACGATATCGTACAAAATACAGATTGGCTTGGGCAGCATTTCATTTTTTAATAGGTACATAGAAACTATATAACTTCCACTAACTGCTTTATTACAAAAATGGTTAAAATTCTCAACAGAACTAAAACAAACACCAGTGAAATTATACAACACAACACTAAAAATTCGACCTTCAGGCCGTAATACACCATATTATGTACATTTACTTTAATTTGCTACAAATTAAATATATCAACTTCCTTGATAGGGGCCGACGCATTCAGTCACTAGCTCAAAACGTCCCTGACTATTTGCCCTACATCTAATATCTTAAACAGTAACCTGGCCACCACTGCCATCTTGTCGTAATCAAAACCTCAAAAATTGTTGAAAATGGGTATCAAATCGTAAAACATGAAAAAGGATTGCAAATATATATACCTTTTCTAAATATTACATATTAATATTCATTTCTATCATTTTGGATTTTCTTATACTTCAATAATGCCTAACTATATACAGAAATTCAAATGTACATGCGTCTAAAACGTGATTTCTTCATCTAAAACCTATCTACCTATAAAAGTTGAGAAATCAAACATTAACAGCTATAAGCTCAGAAAAGAAAAAAATGTATTAATTTTATCAACTCTATATTGATAAAAATTAAATTTAAAGTAAATATCAGTCAGGATTTAGATCTGCACACAGCACCGCGTTTGCGCTTTGTCAAGTTACAGATGACATTATCAAGGCTAGGGACAGAGGTATGGTCACTACTTTGGTCTTATTGGATTATTCGAAAGCTTTTGGTAAAATCGATCATGATTAATGTGTGCCAAAGTAAAATTTTATGGCTTTGATCAAACTGCTATTAATTTTGTCAAATCATATTTATATAATAGGAGGCAGATAGTGCGTGTAGGCGACTCAAGCTCAACGTCTGCTTTTGTATAAACTGGTGTCCCACAGGGTTCAATATAGGGACCATTATTTTTTGTGCTCTAGGTGACAGAAATTTTCAAAAAGAAAATTTCCTTGTAGAGAATATGATCAATAATAATTTGGAAACAATATACAATGTGTCTCATAAGCATAATTATTAATAAATAAAAATAAATGGAGAAGATATATTCATTGTCAAATCTGCAATATTTTTCGTGTAGTATTTGGCGATTCATTGAAGTTTAATCTGCAAGTAAATAAAGTAATATAAAAAGCCAATATTAACTTAAACCTGTTATATTCCAACAGACACATATTAAATTTTAATATGCGTAAGAACCTTTGCGAAGCATTGGTGCTATTTAAATTATTGTTGTTTCATCTACGAACCCTGTTTGGGCACAGTAGACAAAGATAGTTTGTAAAACATACAAAATTCATGCTATAGACTTATATATGGGCTACTTAATATTACCGAGGAATTTCTCCCAGAATAAGAATATTACATTGGTTAAATATTTATTTATTTATTTATTTTATTTATTGCAATACACCATCCAACAGTATTTACATACCAATTAAAGGATGGGAAAACTACACATCTACAAAAAAAAAATAGTAGCTAAATTTACAGAAAAATACAAAAGAAAAATAAAAAAAATAATACAAAACAACAAAAACACTACTGAGCAGTTAAAAACAGCTTTTTGATAGAGTTAATTGTACAATAAAATATATCCAAATTGTGCTGTACACGATGATAAATATTGCACAAACAGAGGAGAGGTGAAAATTTGAGTAAGTGGGTCCTCGGGGTTAACAAATAAAATGTATTGGTATGTCTAGTAGCGACAACCGGAACATTGAAATTTAATTGACTTAAAATCGATGGGCAGTTTAATTTGTTATGGATAATTTTAAATAAAAAAATAAGAAAATGCATATCCCTTCTATCAGATAAACTTAATATATCATACCTGGCCAATAATTGATAATGTTCAGCACCGGCAGCGGGGTAAACACCATCAGCCCTGAAGGATACATATTTTAAAAATTAAATTTACGTTGGATATTTTCCAAACTGTGTCTGTAAGTTTGATACCCTTTATTCCATATAATGCTTGAGTATTCAAGTTTAGACAAAACGAATGTATTAAATAACAGGAACAATAGACTAATATCATTAAATCCGTGAGAATTTCTTATGACAAAACCAAGACTTTTGTAACTAGCAAGTACAACAGAAAGAATGTGCTGGTTAAAACTAAGTTTAGAGTAAAAAATAACTCCTAGATCTTTAAATTCAGTTACTCTATTCAGGGACGTATTATTGAGTGTATAATCATAATATAACTGCTCATTTCTTCTGGTAAAAGAAAGTACATGGCACTTTTGCACATTTAATGGCAAGTTATTTGCAATACACCAATTATTGATACGATCAAGATTCATTTACAATTTAAGACAATCCGCAAAAGAGTTAATATCACAATACAACTTTAAATCATCCGCATAAAGAAGACAGCCAACGTCAATCATACTGACAATATCATTAATAAAAATAAAGAAAAGAAGGGGGCCACGAATTGAGCCCTGGGGCACCCCAGAAGAGGCTATAAATTCATCAGATCTAAAACCACGATACACGTATTGTCGTCTGCATTGTAGGTACGATGCAAACAATTCTGACAGTTTACCTGATAATCCAAATTGACGAAGTTTACACAGTAGAATACCATGATCTAGTCTGTCAAATGCCTTACTAAAATCAGTATAGATGACATCAACTTGACCTCCAGAATCCAGAGATTCTGAGATGTATTGAGTCATACAAAACAGATTGGTAGTGGTTGATCGTCCTTGCATAAAACCATGTTGAGAGTCACTAATTAGCCCGCAAGTGTTAGCATAAATTATTTTGTGTAATACTATTTTGAAAGCCTTGGAACAATTGCAAATAATTGTTATTGGCCTATAATTCATCACATAGTTTTTGTCGCCCTTCTTGAAAACTGGGCATATTAGAGATATTTTCCACATATCCGGAAATGAACCAGAATTTAAACAGATGTTAAATATTTTCATGAGCGGGAGGGCAAATACTACAGCACAGTCACGTAGCAGAAAAGCAGGTATACCATCGGGGACAGCAGTAAATCTAGGTTTCATTTTTCTCAAAGCCTCGTAAACATCATGTTCAGAAATATACCTAATAGAAAAAGTATTTATTGTACTGCTATTATCTGACAAGCCGTTTATGGAACTAATAGAAAAACCTGACTTAAAAAACAAAGCAAAAGCATTTGCAATATCAGCTGGCTGGCTGGTGAAACTCCGAATTTTCAAATGTCAGTGAGTCAGGTAAGGAATTCACAGCTTTCTTCCCGTTAACATATGACCAAAACTTTTTAGGATCAGAACGAATATTATTTTGGACGTTGAAATTTTAGCCCGTAATGTTTTAAAATCATTGTACAAATTCATATCCATGCTATGTTTGTATGCTCTCCATAACTTTTCCTTAATATTTTTAGAAAACCAAGGTGGATATTTGCTAGGCCTAGAAATTTTTTTAGGAATGCACATATCAAAAATATTATTAATTATTTTATAAAATTGCTCATAAGCCTCATTACAGTCAGTAAGGTGATCTAAAAATGACCAATCAATTAAACTTAACTGTTCGTATAGAAGAAAGAAATTAGAATATTATTAAAAGGACGAAATTATACCTGTTATTCTTTGCACATTTCACTATCTGTTCTGGTGTGCCATCGTATATTGGAGAGAAATTCATAAGAAGGCATCAACAACATTCTGCAAATATACAGCCACATCATGTGTTCAACATACCACAATTTAGAATATCGTTATTTAAAAAATCGTTTTCATATAATGCAATAAAGCCCCCTTCTTTAAAAACCTGTAATCCCACAACATTTAAATACAAATTAAAGGCATTAATATCGAGTGATCAATAGCTATACTATTAGGTATGTGGAGGTAGTAATAATGGGGTACCTTGTAGAAGCAAACAAGCAAACGTTTAAACAGTTAAGCAAACATTTCACTACTTTTTCCCTATTTTATTATGTATTTTTTCTCTTTCTTTGTTTCCGATTTAATTGTCTTTTTAAGTGCATAGTGCATAGAGTTAAGTGTAAGAGTGAGTAGTACTTGGACTAACTTCGTTCTATATGACTTTCATTTTGTATTTCTTTAATAAAGGTGTTTATTAGTATTATTATAAAATAATTTTGATATTCACAAAGCCGCTAGAAATGTTAAAATAAATCTATTTACGTTTTCTTTAATACATTTTAAATTTCAAAGTTGGATACATAAGGTATAAATTTCTTGAAGCCTTGGTGGAGGCGGTTGACAGCCCACCTCCCTATCTATATTTGAACCCCTAAGACCTCGGTTGCCATGCCACTGCTAGCGTAAGATATTGTATGATTCAGCCGGTTTTCCTAATTAAGTATTTTAAGCAACTGGGTGCTCATTAAAATACAGGGTCTTTCAAACATCACTACTGTGACTAATAGTTTAATATCGAAATAAACTTTCTACATTAGTTTATTTAAACCTTAACCTCTTAATTCTTGTTTGTATCTACCCAAACAAATCTATTTTTAATGAATAACATGAATGCAATGTTTACAATGAAAATGTTGTTTATGGAAAGTTCCGTGTTCTTTGATTCATATATTAATATATTACAATTTTATAAAGAAAAAAAATATATTTGAGGCTTGGCGCTGTTCTGTTACCCGCGATAATGTGATTAGTAGAATATAAAACATACCGATTTAAACTGGTTGAAAGAAGTCAAGTATATTTACTGGTGATAATTACAATGTATATTTCGTCTATATTTGTTACTACTTGATTGACTAATTTGATTTGGCAGAAGTACGGACGGTATTTGTGTGTATATACCATGTGTCTCACCAGGAACTGCATCAATCGATAAAAAAAAAGTCCTGACCAGAAAATTTTGAAAACTTAGGGAGCTACTAATAACAGTGTAGCCAATCCAACTAAAATACTTACACGCATCTGGCACTTCCGGTTATACCGGAAGTCGATACCAACTTGCTTATTTTAAATGGAACACCCTATATATTTTAGTTTTTTCGAAAAGATCATAAAATTCTGAGTCAAAAATATGTACAATACTCTATGAATAAACCCAGTCGTTTGACATTTAAAAAAAAAATTACAGGTGTAATGGTTTACACTAACCTTTATAAGTTTCTTCGTGTAAAAGATCATCATTTGCTTTTTGGCAAAGTAGAAAGAACACAAGGAGAGCTGTACTCTACAATTGAATTACATTCAATAATAGTACATCAAGTGTTCCATTTTTGACGTTACCTTTTGAAACTTCAAACCAGGAAAACTTGTTTAGGTCAAACGGAACACCCTATATTTTTTTAAATCAAGTTATGTAAAATTAAATTCTTTTTTTAAAAGCTTTTATTTAACTTGCAATGTAGTTTGTCAGTTGGTTTAGGGCAAATCTTGCAATCAAAATTTTGATTAGTTCTAATTAAGCTAGAGCTTTGAAATTTTGCACATGTGTATAAGTCCGGTGACAATACACTTCAGCATCATATAAGAAAAAAACAAGATGGCTGCTTCAAGATGGCGGACGACTTTATCGTTTATGATCCGATTCGAGTCAAAATCGATATCTGAGGGTTTTCGAGATCGCCAATTATGAATTATTGGTCAAAATTTAGAAATTCAAAATGGTGGCGCCAATATGGCGGACGACTTTTGTCTTTATGATCAAAATCGATATCTGGGGGTTTTCGGGGTCGCGGATTACGAATTTCTAGTCAAAGATTTAGTTCAAGATGGCGGACGACTTTACTCTTTACGATCCGATTCGACTCAAAATCGATATCTGGGAGTTTTCAAGATAGCCAATTATGAATTCTTGATCAAAATTCAGAAATTCAAAATGGCGGCGCCAATATGGCGGACGACTTTTGTCATTTATGATCCAAATCGATCAAAATAGATACCTGGTGGTTTTCGGTTTCGCCGATTACGAATCTCTAGTTAAAAATTCAGTTCAGGATGGCGACTTCAAGATGGCGGACGACATTATCCTTTATGGTCCGATTCGACTCAAAATCGATATCTGGTGGTTTTCGAGATCGCCAATTATGAATTCTTGGTAAAAAATTTAGAAATTCAAAATGTCGGCGCCAATATGGCGGACGACTTTTGTCATTTATGGTCCAAATCGATCAAAATCGATATCTGGGGGTTTTCGGGTTCGCTGATTACGAATTTCTAGTCAAAAATTTAGTTCAAAATGGCGGACGACTTTATCGTTTATGATCCGATTCGACTCAAAATGGCAGTGCCAATATGGCTGACGACTTATGTCATTTAAATCCAAATCAATCAAAATCGATATCTGGGGGTTTTGGGGTCGCGGATTACGAATTTTTAGTAAAGAAAGTAAAAAATAAAATTTAAAAAAATACACTTAAAAAAAGCTTTTATTTAAAAAATGCTCTAAAAAGTAGAAAATAAACTTTGAAGTGCATCAAACCCATCATTTTGTTACATTATATAATTTTTCTTATGATATAAAAGCTTGTCGCGAGCAATCTCCTTTACACAGGAAAATCTCGCGACAAGCTTTTATATATAAAAAAAATTATATAATTGTAACAAAATGATGGGTTTGATTTACCTCAAAGTTTATTTTCTACTTTTTTGAGCATTTTAAATAAGTTTTTTTAAAAATATATTTTTTTAAAAAATTTTCTGATATAAGCATTGTGGGAGTTTAAATTACAACTTTTTGACATATTTGCGATATTCTTAGCAATGATTAGAAATACTCAGTACAACTTGTATTGCGTTTGTTACCAGATATCGACAAAAACATTTATGAAAACTCTATCAACAAAGGCTTCAGGGTATTGATTTTGTACTAGAACCTCTTTGATATCAATACCCTGAAGCCTGTTGATAGAGTTTTAATAAATGTTGCAAATAGGGACAATCAGGTACGACAAAAACCTGAACGTCATTATACAGCAACAATTCCTTATGTATACGGACTATCGCAGAAGCTACGCCATATAGGTGACAAATTTGATGTTAGGACGGTATTTCAAACGGGGAACACTTTGAGATCTATTTTAACAAAAGCAAAACCGATAAACCGGGAGCAGAATTAAAAAAACTGTATTTACAATATCTCATGCGAATGTGATAAATGTTATGTGGGTGAGTCACCCAGACCTTTCAGTGTGAGATTGGATGAGCACAAGAATTACATTAAAAAGAATGAAATTCAGAAATCAAAGATTTGTGAACATGCTTGGAAAAACGGACATAGAATAAACTGGGACTTGGCAAAAATTTTAACAAAGGAGGTAGATAACAAAAAAAGAACAATCAAAGAATCAGCAATAATCTTAATAAATGAACATAAATGCGTATCGAATTGTTCTGTAGATATTTGTACAACCTGACCTGACTACCAATGTTAAAAGAAGAACTTAACAAACTCAATAAAGAAAATATCATCAGTTCTGTGTAAGTAGTAAGTATCTATGGAAATAACATAACAGAATCTTAAAACTGTGTATTTGACATACACAACAAATAAGAGTTCTTCTAAAAAAGCTTTGAATATGAAAAGAGACTACTTTCCGAAACGTCAGCAAAATACATTATTTCTGTGTTTATTCCGATTTATATTATTTGTAAAAAGTAACCTTTGACTGTTCCTTTACAATAATTCTATTATTTTGTAGATTCGGTGATTTGTTTTTAAAGAGTAGAAAACCCAAAGGAAAGGAAAGCATATTCGTAGAATGCCACAAATAACTTACAAACAATATCTTTAATGGTTGTTAATGGGCTCTAGTAGACTTTATTTTTAATAATTTCCCAAATAAAATAATCTAGAATTGATAAATCGGGCGAGCGAGGAGGCCGTATGAATAGTCCATTATTGGCGATCCATTGATCGTAAAAAGTTTCTTGTAAAAAATTATTTATCAAATAAGAGTTATGTGGGGGAGCACCGTTGTGCTGATAAAAATTTTTTCTACATTTGGCGAGAGTAAAATTTTCTAAATAGTTATTATTCAAGTTTTGTAAAATATTTAGATCTTTCACCTAAAAAAAAAACAAAAACAAAAAAATTAACTATACATATTAGCAGAAGACGAAATCTGTTAAATTTTCCTGATAAAATTCTAATGTCACCACACATCATTTCTTATAGTAAACATTAAACTGCCAACTTTCTTGAAAATTTCGCTCCCTGAACACATGAGGATTCGAGTCACTTCAATAATGCCAATTGTGTCGATTAAATATTTTCCAAATAAGAATTGTCGTCTGCAGACTTTATTAGAATAAATCCACAAAAATGTTCTCTTCTTAGGATATCCATTTCTTTTAATCGTTGAGCCATTTGGAACGAAAACGGGTGAAATTTATGTTTAATTAAGATTCTGAAAACTGAATCCTTGCATAGTCCCGATTCCAGAGCAGCTTGTCTTAATGACAACATTGGAAATGCATGAAAATATCCCAGAATTGCTATGTCTACGTTTTCGTCATGAACAATTGGCTTCCGCTTTTGAATTCTTGCCTTGATAGAGCCATAGTTTTTAAAATTATCCAGTACGCGCTTTACAGTGTTTGGTGACGGTTTCCGTTTTTGTGGATATCGAGTAGTAAATGTGCTACAAGTTTTTTATATTACTACTTTATCACATTCTCCATAAATAATAAACACATTCAAAAAGTCTTCGTGGGGGTAATTTAAACATTCTGGAATTTTTTGGCATAAGAGAATGACACATTACTGATTGTCTCTAATCATGGCTAATTTGATAAAATTGTTACTAACAATTCTTGAATGTCTAAGAAAATCGCAAATATTTTAAAAAGTTGTAAATGCTGATATCAGAAAAAAGAAATTTAATTTAGCATAACTTGATGTAAAAAATATAGGGTGTTCCATTTGACCTAAGCAAGTTTTCGCGGTTTGAAGTTTACAAAATATAACGTCAAAAACACCTGATATACTACTAATGAATGTAATTCATTTATAAAGTGCAGCTCTCCTTGTGTTCTTTCTACATGCCAAAAAGGCAAATGAGTATCTTTTACATGAAGAAAGTTATAAAACCTTCTCAATTTTTTTTTTTTATGTCAAATATCTCTGAAACGGCTGGGTAGGAGCTCCTTAAATTTTCTGGTACGTACTTTTCCCTATATCGATCGATGCAGTTTCTGGTGAGACACCCTGTATACAAAATTAAATTAAATTCAGTTTCGTCAAAAGAATTTCATACATTCTTAGACTTATACAACATGACCACTGAAAGCGACATACTCTACTAACCCTAGAAGTCTGCTCGATGTGACTGAGGTCTGGTAACGTTGCTGGGGTTAATAGGTGGTCAACTAAGTCAATTACAATGCCAGCGATATATTAACGAGCGTCATCTTTATAGATTAATTTTCAAGTAAAACATGGACACTTATAAATTACCACATAGTTAAAGCTACATAAGTATAGGTTCTTGGATCTTTTGTAAAACCATCTGTTTTGTCTGGCCGTGTGCGCTTATGTGAATATTTTCTTGTTTATTTTGTATGAACATATCGCAACATTTAGATTATTCAAATGTCGTGGTGGAATTTTGCCAAATACTGATCGTAAAATAACTAAGTACTATCCTCTCGTATATTTTATATAAAAATATCGTTTACTTGACCATGAATTTTTATTTTTAAAAAAGAGATATAAATTCGTTACTGCGGTTATTTGTAAATGTTCAACAGAAAAAAATCTCATAAAAAAACGTTTGAAACATAAAATAATAGGTATAAGCCTCTTTTTTGAATTTCACCAGATTTAAGGGGAATATATATTAGCTGCTTATTTTCATTTTTGATAACTTTGACAGTTAAGTTGAAAGTTTTTCAAACAAAAGGCAGGATTACACTACTGAATTTGGTAAAATAAGGCCTAGAAGATTAAGGGAGCATCTCTCTACAACAGATTTGGGGGGGGGGGGTCTTCTCTCTCCTCTCACCAGCCCTGTGTCTGACACGTTAACAATTATTCATTAAATGCTATTATTTAACTAGCTTCCTGTATGTTGTAATGTGCCTGGTATCTTGAATATTTCCTTTTATTGAATACAGCCCTGGACAGGGATATGAAAAGTCGTTACTAAGTAGAAAAGTATAAAGTAGATAAATGTTTAAAATAAAATGACAACTTACTAATTACCTACATTTACACAACAAACATTTAAACAAGGTAATATTACTAACTAATAAAATCACACATCAAACATTTAACAGTTAATAATAAGAAATAAAAAACGTATAACATCTCAACGGTCAAACAATGTAGGAAAAGTTATCTATGGCAGCCTAAGATAGAGTTAATATTGTCAGTAGTCAATCAAAATAATTATAATATTCTCTAAGCGAATAGAAGCAGTTTTCTGAAAGAAAGCCCTTAATTTCTTTTTTAAATTTATTTAACTATTGTCTTGTTATTATGTGGTAGCTGGTTATATAAGCTTGCACACATATAGGGGCGGACTTTTTTTGAACACACTTAATGTAAAATTATTTAGAAAAATATTCTCATTATTTCTTGTTGGATAGTGATGACCATTATTAATTGTCGAAAATTTATAACTATTTTGTTCTACGAATATACACGAAAACAGAGAAGAATCTAAAGACGCTGAATTGCCTAAACACTGATCTACATGATTCCATAAGGCTTAGAAAAAAAATGAGTTGAATGATTCTCTTCTAATTATGTCTGATTCTACGGCTGCTCTCCACATTATAATCATGTATTTTATATGGGAATATGCCAGAGAGTAATAAACTTGTAACAGTTGTTTTTGAGTTAATAAGTATTTTAAGTTTCTTATCACAAAGTACGCCGAGTTGAATTTCGCTGCTACGTGTGTAATAGGGTCCTGCCATATAAGCTTTTCATCCACAAATAAACCTAAAAATTTATGTGACTTGGTTTTATTTTTAATATGAAGTTTGATATTTCTCACTTTTTTTTTCTTTTAAAATGGAATACAATAATTTAGTTTTTTCTATATTGATTATAAGTCTATTTGATTTGCACCAATCGTAAAATTGTTACAAAGCTCTATTAGCTTTTAGTTCTAGATCTTCCTCTGTTTTAGCAGAGATTCCCATGGCAGTGTCATCTGCAAACATTACTATTTGAGTGTCATGTATATGTTTACCAAGATCGCTGACAAATAAAATTAACAGTAGTGGTGATAGGCCACTACCCTGGGGTATACTTTAAACGAGGATAATTGAAACTGGTCAGTGTTAAAGCACAGGACCGTGCGCTTTGAACTTGATATTTTGTCCTATATATTTAGCAATGGTATCGAGATTTGAATGGTAATTGAAACTGTGCAGGCGAGTCCGAGACTGGCAATGTAATCAGCCTGAATGAACCATCTACGACTGCACTGGTTTAAACATAATAAAACGGACAGGCCTACTAGCATAAAAAAACTCGTAAATCGTTTTAACGGCGGACTTAGAGATGTGCTGTCTGTGCCAGTGCAGTGCGTAAATACCTATTTTAATTATTTACTAATTTATCATGGCTTTCTGGAGACCATTTGAAACAGAGGATAATATAATAACGCCCGAAAATCTTATCATTGTCTTATGACAAGCATTTCTATTTACCTCCGCCCATGTACAATAAAGAGATGCCGACTGTTTTTGCCGGCTTTTAGTTTTTATATGGTTTCAATTAAGTTCGTTTATACTTTACTCCTATGGTTTGTGTGCATGGTGCAGATGTTTGTCCATTAATTCTTACGCTATTTTTTCTGTTGGTAAAGAAAATAAATTTAATCCATTCTAACAACGAATTACGGATGCCATAATTTTCTAGTTTGTTTACTTGTCTACCACGTTAATTGTCTAGTTTGAATATAGCACAATAACATATTCTCAATAACAAAGCAATACAATTGATTAATTATCATTTTACATTAGCCAAGCCGAGTCGGACGGTAGACTGAACGGCAATATCGTTAATCGCTACTCTACTGAGTAGATTTGGATGTAGCGTCCAAATATTTTGGTGTCCTGAAGTTTTCAATCCTGAAGTCTTTAGTCCTGGAGTTCTAAAGGAAGTTGAAACCTACCACGCAGTTTCCACTAACAGTAAGACATCTGAACACTACCCTTGAATACTGTGTTTTTGGAAAGTGCCAATTTCCTCCAGGCCTAAAGACATCAGGATTAACGACTTTAGGAATAAGGACTCGTTTCTAAAAGTATATTGTGAAAATATCAGTTTACCCCGAATTTGTGGTAATTTTATAAGAAAGAAAATGGTGTCACGTAAAATTCTGTATCAAACTTTTTGTCAGCCTAAGGTCAATTTACGACGACCCTGTGTAATACTCTACATTTCGTTTGATTTAAACAGTTCGCTGTGAAACATCCACTTGAATTACAACAATTGAAATAATAACAAACAGACTATTGTTTATTACACTGTTTCTAGAGCATAAATTGTTATGTATTTGATTTGATGAATGTACCAATTCTATTTGAGCGTCAAGGTTAAAATCGTTATTTGAAAAGATGCAAATTCAATGTGACACATGAGTTTTATATTTTAATTATTGCTTAAATGGGAGTTATTAATCTTTTTAAATCAGCCATTGACGTCAGACAAAAGGACAAACAATACTTTTTTATATAGAAATTGGTTTTAGAAAATTCGATTCTGATAATGTAAGTCTGCCGTCAATCTACAAGGGAGTGGACTCTCCTTTATTTAACATATTAAATTGGACAAGCTGTGTGTTTTAGGATAATTCAAGAGTCGCCGCCACATCCAGCTCTGGAATATTAATAATTCCAACGCGATGTGAGTGTAAGAAGACCTTTTCCAGATGTTATCGAATAAATTTTCACAACCCGTTGTAAGCTAAAACTGAAAATCAACGATGAATTCTTACGCCACTTTCTTTATAATACCGGTTGAAAGGGACTTTGGCTTCATTTTATATTTTATAATTTTTTTAATAAGCATTTTTTACCATAATAGACTGTAAAGACAGTAAACTAAAAACATATCTAATTTATCTTGGCTTGTATGAGAAACCATTTCAATAACAAATTATCCAACATAGATTAGATGAATTGTATAAATAGAACATTCGAAATTAAATTTAAAAAAATAGGTTTCCAAAGAACTGTGCAAGCACCTAATAGTGCAGTAAAAAAGGGCCAAAAAAATGAAGAGATAGGCATAGTCTGGTAACAGCAAGATTATGATTTTATCCAGTTTTGGGTATCACCCAGAGTATATTCCTAAGTTTTGGACCTCGAAAACCTTGTGCTATTTTTTTTTATAAACAATTAAAGTTTTTTTACCGCGTTCTTCGAGCTTAAAATGTGAATAACTCCAGTTCTATAAGTCGGATCGGGGCAAACTAAAAACCAGTCTCTTCGTAATAAAATTGCCAATAAATCCTCGTTAGTTTCAAGTCTGTGAAGTAAGTACATAACCTACAAAACTGAAAAAACGAAAAAAAAACAGTATTTTCTTTATTTTAGTGCTCAAGACTGTCAACTAGACCAATTTGCATCAAATTTTCCGAAAATATACTTTTTGATGTAATAAAAAGACCCTGAAAAGTAAGTGTCAAAATATTGAACCCATTGACCAAGATTGCATTTGTTATCTAAAATTTAAAATGCCCGCCATTTTATGCCATTAAGTCAAAATGAAAAATTATTTTTTCAAAATATAGATCCAGACGCCAGCTTTCGAATGCAATTAAAAAGAAATTTTTTCAATGTAATTTTGGTTACTTTTTTTACATTTTTTTATAACTTAAATAATAGCAATTGCATTTTTTCGGCCATTTTGAAAAAAAAAATATTTTTTTTATATCAGATTTGGTAGAGAAGTTTGGGACCTTTAATATAAAAAAAAAGTTCATTTTTGTTAATCTGAACTCGAGATATTTAACTTTTGCATTTTGTTCAATTGTTAATTAACAAATGCATATTCTGAGCTAAAATTTGGACTGTATCATTTTGAAGCCTATTCATTTCATGTGATAAATAAAAAAAAAAGTTTTAACTTATTTACAAGCATTATAATTTGTTAATTGAGCTAAAAGGTGATTTAGTTGCAAAATACTTCCTTGTTTCTTAAAATTCGGAGGACTCTTTTTTAAATATGTTATTTTTATTAGCAGTCAACGTGGACTTGTGAGATGTGCTGTCAGTGTGTTTCAATGGTTTTCCTGTGCAGTGCATAAATACCTATTATAATATATAATAAATTTAGATATTTAGACTTTATATCTAAAACTAATATAATGCCTTAAAAATATGTCATTGGCGAAATTAACAAATTTAGGTATCTACAAATAATAAAAATGAATATAATATTCAAAAAAGTTTAACATATTCCTATGACAAGTATTTATATTTACCTCCGCCCATGTACAATAAAGAGATGCAAACTATTTTCGCCGGTTTTTAGTTTTTATACGGTTTCAATTATGCTCGTATATACTGTATAGTTGAAGTAATAAATTCCCGGCAAATCAAAAACACAACAAAAACTTTACGGCCTCATTAAAATGCCGGTACTCTTTATAGGCTTTTAATGTGCGTCGGGTCGTTTGAGGACAGGCATGGCGCCATGGTCCGCGACGCTATAATTATGTTTAAAGTTTCTGTTGCGTTTTTTGAGAGTAGGGAAGTCCTTACTTGGACTATACCTGCGGAGCGAATAGTTGCTTATAAATGAGGATACATTTTTACATTTTCTTTCTCTTTCTTATTCCCCACCAGTTCCATTCCATTACGATTTTATACATTTATAAGAATAAAAATGTTTATTTTTAAATAATAAAATGTTAAAAATATTATTAATCCTCGCCTTCAACATTTTTTCTAACAAGTATTTATATTACAATATTTACTATTTTCTTTTTTAAATAAGACTTAAACATTATATTTAGAAGACAATATAAATTTAATCTAAGTATTCATATTTATATAGAAAAATAGTAAAAAAAAAAGTTTTATACAGGTTTATACATAAGCAATCGTTGGTAAAGTATAAACGAACTTAATTGAAACCGTATAAAAACTAAAAGCCGGCAAAAACAGTCGGCATCTCTTTATTGTATATGGGCAGAGGTAAATAGAAATGCTTGTCATAAGAAAATGATTTGATAAGATTTTCGGGCGTTATTATATTATCCTCTGTTTGAAATGGTCTCCAGAAAGCCACGATAAATTAGTAAATAATTCAAATATTTTACCTTTTATATAGTAGTAAATATTTATAAATATGAACAATAACTAACTAAACTCCTACGCTTGATATTATAACAGGTATTTAGGCACTGCACTGGCACAGACAGCACATCTCTAAGTCCGCCGTTGAAACGATTTACGAGTTTTTTTTATGGTAGTAGGCCTGTCCGTTTTATTATCTTTAAACCGGTGCAGTCGTAGATGGTCCATTCAGGCTGATTACATTGCCAGTCTTTAACTCGCCCGCACAGTTTCAACTACCATTCGAATCTCGATACCATTGATAAATATATAGGACAAAATATCAAGTTCAGTGCCCACGGTCCTGTGCTTTAACACTGACCAGTTTCAATTATCCTCGTTTAAAGTATACATGTGTAGATATGAATTTGGAAATAAAAAATAGTTATTTTCATTATTAACCAAAAACTAAGTTGATGATCGCATTGCACCCAGGAATTCATGGATTGTAATGTATCTGCCTACCTGCAGATGTAATATGAATTGTGAATGTAATTATACAATATTTGTTTTATTACACAGTATCTTATTACTATATACTATATAATGTATGTATCATTATTATGCAATGTTTTTTTCCATTGTATTTTCTATGGACGTGTGTATATATACTTTGTATGTTTAACACAAATAAATATGTCTATGTCTAGGGAAAAAATAATATATTTAAAAAAAAGTTATTGCATTTTCAACTAAGTTCTATGAAAAAAATTTAAAAAATAATAATAAATTTTAAATAAAAAAAAATAAACAAACAACGAAGTTTCTCATCGTATTGCTAGGAAAAAAAACGTATTTAAAAAAAAGTCCTCCAAATTTTTTCTATAAAACTTAACATTTTTGAATTTATCACATGAAATGAATAGGTTTCAAAATGATACAGTTCAAATTTTAACTCAAAAATATGCATTTATTAATTAACAATTGGCCAAAATGCAAAAAGTTAAATATCTCGAGTTCACGTTAACAAAAATGAACTTTCTCTTTGCAAAATAGCCGAAAAAATGCAACTGTTATTTGAGTTATAAAAAAATGTAAAAAAGTAACCAAAAGTACATTAAAAAGAAATTCTTTTTAATTGCATTCGAAAGCTGGCGTCGAGATCTACACTTTGTAAAAATAATTTTTCATTTTGGACTTAATGGAACAAAATGGCGGGCATTTCAAAATTTAGATAACAAATGCAATTTTGGCAAATGGGTTCCATATTTTGACACCAACTTTTCAGGGTCTTTTTATTGCATCAAAAAGTATATTTTCTGAAAGTTTGATGCAAATTGGTCTAGTGAGGGTCTTGGGCACTAAAATTTAAAAAACACAATTTTTTTCTCGTTTTTTCAATTTTGTAGGTTATGCACCTACTTCAGAGACTTGAAACCAACGAGGATTTATTGACAATTTTATTACGAAGATCCGACTTATAGAGCTGGAGTTATTCACATTTTAAGCTCGAAAAACGCGGTAAAAAAACTTTAATTGTTTATAAAAAAAGGTTTTCCAGGTCCAAAACT
The DNA here is from genome assembly GCA_963675555.1 of Leptura quadrifasciata. Taxonomy (NCBI): domain Eukaryota; kingdom Metazoa; phylum Arthropoda; class Insecta; order Coleoptera; family Cerambycidae; genus Leptura; species Leptura quadrifasciata. The sequence goes on along the minus strand of OY776682.1, from coordinate 52,000,143 downwards.
TAGGAATACATTCCGGGTGATACCCAAAACAGGAGAAAGTCATAATCTCGCCATTACCAGACTGCGCGAATTAAAACGCTTTTTTTACTGCACTACTATGGTACTTATGAAATAATAACATAATTTTGGATTTAGTTAATATTTCTTTACTATTATGGTTATATTTGAAAATATAGAATATTATTTTTCTCAATATTTTATAATAAAAACCTATAAATAACATATCATACCACTTAGAAAATAACGTGCTCTTAGTTGTTGCGAAAAAAAGTGTTATTGAGAAAGGAATATTAATGACGTTACGACGCCTAGCGTCACAGCTTAGAAATTTATTGAAGGCTTTGATTTCTCGTCTTGGATATCAGTTTTAGCTTGCTACTTTTCAGCAATCGATTATACGATTACGCCTTTTAACCGTATGACGTTCATAGGAAATCAAATGCCAATTTATTCAGAGATATGTTTGTAAACTTCTACCTAAAAATTACCGTTTAAAAAAATGTAAAAAACACGCTTTAATAGCAAACCGAACTAAAAAGTAAAAAATAATGTTTAAATATTAAGATTCATTTTATTGTAAAAAGCGTGGGGTGCTTGATATCAATTGTTATAAACCGCACGCTTTTTACAATAAAATGAATCTTAATATTTAAACATTATTTTTTACTTTTTAGTTCGGTTTGCTAATAAAGCGTGTTTTTTTAAACCATAATTTTTTTTAGTCACCCTCTTGCTATTCATCCCTCGGCACGTTTCTCGCCAATAATAAAATATATATGAATGACAACGGCTCCTCCGCCAAAATCTCGACAATAGATTAGTCATTTTTTTTTTAATTTTATTTTATCCTGATGATCGTGGTGAGGACATTAGGACAAAGTTGTCAAAATATTGTACTATCATAGGTCCTTGATAAGTGAGCAAAGTTTCAGTTTAATCTGACGTTTTGAAGTGGGTGAGAATCATGTTCCAAGATTCCTTTAAAAACAAACAAAAAACAAACAAACATACAGCTGAAGCTAATATAAAGCGTGTAAAAAAGAAAAGTTTTTATTCCCTGTTTATTGCCATGTTAATAATAACAATAACACAAGATTTATTTACCATTAGAGTCAATATTGTACAATTGCAAGGCAAATCATTAAATTGTTAATAAATCAAATCAGGTATTTTATTTATAACCAGTAAAAAGAATTTTTCCATTTGCCAAAAAATATAAATAAGGCAAAAAATCTGAAAGTTTTTCCTGCTTACTGTTTTTATAAATTGAGTACAGTATACATATATATTCATTTTAACATGGGCATCGTTTTTGTGTTTTATTTACTTAAATTATATTTCACAACAGACAGTGGCAAAAGGTGACTCACCTTTAATTAACAGACAGTGCTAAAAAAGTTACCTTTAAGCAATACGTTGCGGTCATTTTGTTGTTGATAAAACTGTTTAATTGTTCCATAAATGCAATAGGAAAGAAGAAATACAATTTAATTTACAAATTTTTAGAACCAGATGTTGCGTACTGCGTACCACTGGCAGTGCCAGATCTGGGGGAAGCAAATGGGGGCAAGCGCTCTGGGTGGCACCTTGGGGGCGGCAAAATGAGGAGAACAGAAAAAGAAACAATGACTCAAGAAAGACTGTCAAACTTGGCAATGGTCTCTATAGAGAATGACAAAGCAACAGTGTTGCTAATCGGTGGACAATAGTCCGATTTGCGAACTTTTGTTGTGGATATTTTTCTGACGTGAATAAAGTCGGTTCCTTAATTACTGAACTGTCACTAACATGATTGGAAAAAGAATAAAACAAATTGTTCGAAACCGAAATAATTAATTGTCACATATGATAACTGTAAAAATAATAAGTGCATTACATATTTTACTAGAACTTAGGTATTGATTGTATAGAAGGTTGTGAATTTGACCACGATATTTGCATACATTATTTTTTAAATTACATGTTTTTTTTTAAATTACACATGAGCTCAACTTTCATGCACGGCTTTAGTTGCTAATGCAGGCAAGGATTGGTCGATTCAGTCTAGAATTTATCCTATAGGTATTGGCCTCAAATGAAGCACCCTGTATAGTTCTATATTTACACACTAACGTAATTTTTTACTAATTTTATTTTATTAATATTCAACACATAAATTGTAATTGTAAATTTTAACGAAACTGTTATATTTCTAGGTTAATTACATTTTTAGTTTATTGTTTGTTAATAAAAAACTATGTTAAAGGTTAATAAACATCGGGATGTGTATAATTTACAGCTTAGTTGTACTATGTTAGAACACTGTTGAAATATTTGCAATTTAAGGTTAAGGGCCATAAGAACGTTTATTTAAACGACTTCTATGGCAATACTATTAACAATAACAGGCTGGTATGCCACATCCTACAGTCCCTACGGTCACTAATACCGCAGGATGTCAGGAATGGCTGTATTTTTCTCAAGTAGGCAATGATGCAGCCATGGAGTTTTGATTCTTTTTGGCCTAAAGTTCAAGAAATTACTTTTTATGCAAAAAACCGCTACTGTAAAAAAATTCCGGATAATTTTTCAGTTGTACCTACGTATTTTGACTGAACAATAATATTTAAATTTTCTGCACAATACACCTATTGATACGACTGTTGATTATTAATTCAATCCTTCTAATCTTGTCAGTATCTTTATTAAAAAAAAATAATATACAAATTAGTTTAATTTAAATATCTAACTGTCAAGTCATAAGAATATTCGTAGAATGCCACAAATAACTTTCAGACAATATTTAGATAACAGGTATAGGCCTAATATAAAGCAATGTTTCAGATTTTTAGAAAAAGTGTATAAGAAACTAGCCAAATCAGAATACAGTATAACCTTTTTGTGTAAATGTCGAGAACATGACATAATTCCGAAATTTTTACGGCTAGAAGTACCTTTCCAAAATGCGAAAACCAGAAAAATTTTGGACAAGGCAAGCAAGTCCATGGTTAGGGAAAGAATTGAATATCATAGATACCAAAAAGAACGAACTATTGGTGACATTACTTACGCGGAGAATGAATTAAGCAGGAACATTATAGAACAGGATTATCAGTTTATAATCCAGAATGTCAGGTTGAGTTACGAAAAATATTTTAATCTGCAAAAAGGTACGCATTTACATAAATTTAGAAACTTAATAAGGGAAAAACAGATTAGGCAATTACAAAATATAAATAATAATCCTTTAATTGACAGGACTGTCAAAAAGACTTTTGTCCATTTCAGACAGGCTTGTACTATCAAAAGGTTTAAATTTTGCAATAAACCCGAAAACTGTTCCAAAATTTGACATAGTAGCGGCAATAGAAAAAACGGCTCAAAATTTACCAACAGATAGTGGTAATGAATATCGCATACGGGCAAAAATTGCTTTAGAGAAGCAATACAAAATTAAAGATAATTTAACTCCAGAAGAAAAGTTATCGATAAATTCTTTAAAACGCGATGAAAGTATAAAAATATTGCCAGCAGACAAAGGTAATGCCACAGTCATTATAGATAAAGATATATATAACACAAAAATCATGACTCTTGTAAATGAGGGACCCTACTCAAAACTAAACAAAGATCCAACAAAATCAATAGAGAGCAAAATTTACAGAACTCTGTTTAAATACAAACATGAATTTAATGATTTTGAACGAAGGAAACTTACACCACATCATAGTAAGCCTCCTCATTTTTATGGCTTACCAAAGACACATAAACAAAATATTCCTTTAAGACCAATTGTTAGTTCTATTAATTCACCATGTCATAATTTGGCAAAATTTTTACTTAAAATTATTGATCCATTATCTGGAAATACCGATTCATATATTAAAAATAGTAAACATTTCATAGAAAAAATTTATGAAAACGATATTCATGAATCACACCTGATGGTTAGTTTTAATGTAGTTAGTCTTTTTACCAATGTCCCGGTAGATGAAACCTTAAAAATAGTTAAAGACAGGTTGCTAAATGATAATAATTTCGAAACTAGAACTAAATTAAGTGTAAATAGCATAATGGAACTCTTAACACTGTGTATAAAAACAACCTATTTTCAATTGGACAATGAGTTCTATCAGCAGGATTTTGGTATGGCTATGGGGTCTGCATTATCACCAATTTTAAGCAACATATTTATGGAGAACTTTGAGAACACACATGTTCAAAATTGTATAAACAAACCGGTTGTCTGGTGGAGATATGTTGACGACATCTTTGCAATTTGGCCTCATGGTGTCGATTTACTAGATAGTTTTTTAGAAAACATAAATAGTAAGGAACCGTATATTAAATTCACATTAGAAGTAGAAAGTAGGAATGAACTACCGTTTTTAGATGTTTTAATTAGAAGGGTAAATAATACAATTGAAACAAGCGCTTATAGAAAACCAACACATACTAATAGATATCTAAATTTTAACTGAAATCAGTCAATAAATGTTAAAAGGGATGTTGTAAAATGTTTATACGATAGGGCCAAAATAATTTCATCTAATAATGAAATATTAAATAACGAGAAAAAAATTATCAAAGAGGTTCTAGTACAAAATCAATATCCTGAAGCCTTTGTTGATAGTTTTCATAAATGTTGAAAATAGGGACAATCAGGTACGACAAAAACCTGAACGTCATTATACAGCAATAATTCTTTATGTATACGGACTATCGGAAAAGCTACGCCGTATAGGTGACAAATTTGATGTTAGGACGATATTTCAAACGGGGAACACTTTAAGATCTATTTTAACAAAAACTAAACCGATAAACAGGGAGCAGAATTCAAAAAACTGTATTTACAATATCCCGTGCGAATGTGATAATTGTTATGTGGGTGAGTCATCCAGACCTTTCAGTGTGAGGTTGGATGAGCACAAGAATTACATTAGAAATAATGAAATTCAGAAATCAAAGATTTGTGAACATGCTTGGGAAAACGGACATAGAATAAACTGGGACTCGGTAAAAATTTTAACAAAAGAAGCAGATACCAAAAAAAGAGATATTAAAGAATCAGCAATAATCTTATTAAATGAAGATAAGTGCGTATCGAATTGTTCTGTCGATATTAGTACAACCTGGCTACCAATGTTAAAAGAAGAACTTAACAAACTCAACATTATCTAAAAGAAAATATCATCAGTTCTATGTTCTGTGTAAGTAGTAAGTATCTATGGAAATAACATAAACAGAATCTTAAAGCTGCGTATTTGACATACACAGCAAAATAAGAGTTCTTCCAAAAAATAGCTTTGAAAACGGAAAGAGATTATTTTCCGAAACGTCAGCAAAATACATTATTTCTGTGTTTATTCCGATTTATATTATTTGCAAAACATAACCTCTGACTTTTCCTTTGGCGTAAATGTCACGGGCGCAGATGCTTTTTTCCAATAATTCTATTATTTTGTAGATTCGGTGATTTTGTTTTGAAGAGGATAATAATACATGTGGTAGAAAACCCAAATAATAGGAAAGAATATTCGTAGAATGCCACAAATAACTTTCAGACAATATTGCTCTTGACAAGTTAATTTGTGAAAATATTAATGTAATATTTTCCTATGTATTACCTAAATAAGACTTATTAATAGCACAAAGAGTAGGAGGATTGGTACCCACGTCAGTGGCAGACTTTTCATGAATATTTTTTTGAGCAATTTCCAGTACAACAAAAATTGCAAATGCTTTGTAAGACATTTTCACATCTACTGTTAGTGATTTTAACATGCTTAAAAGCAAAGTTAATCCAGTCATTTTTAACGATTAACTCTTTTAAGTACTATAAATATAATTGTTGATGTTCCGTTCTTGATATATGGTGAGAATTCTAATTAAAATTCCGTTAGCCGCTTCCGAAATGAATTCTCCCACAAAAATTACTACCCAAATTAATATTAATTATTGTGGAAATCATGTGTTAACTAATCTTTGTTCTCTACCTACTTGAGGGCATGCGAATTTAAAACGAAAGTCCAGGCATGAGGAAAACAATTCTTCGGTTCACTTAATTTTTATTTTCCTAACTGACTGAATATTAATGAACGTAAATGGAAATCCATACCGGATTAAACCAAAATATACGTACTGCATACAATCTACACATATTATTATGAAAGATATTCAGAACACGTAATAAATTTAATAAGAAATCCATTACTGACTTCAAAGTTCAAATAGTAGGCTCCTTAATTCATTCATTAAGAAGCATATTTTCATTCTAATCATCTTCTTGACTTAATAAAATATAAATCAGTTTGGAACCATTTAGTCTTATAACAGGTTAAGATATAACCAAGTTCAGGAAACCGAAATATATTTTCAACTGACTATGTGCCCCTCCCGGGCTCTACAAGGATGGATTTGTTGGTATATGCAGTGGAATTAGGATATCTTTAGTTTAAGAATTCTCAGTAATTACGATAAAATTCACAAAAGATGAAGCAGCAGAAGATGAAGGAATTCATGCAGTTAAAGAAGTACACAGTTTATATTTTAAAACCTTATCCAAAAAATGACCATAGGTTTTTAAAACGTCAACTATGCGTTTTCAAATTGTCTTTACGATAATGTAACGAATGTCGAGGGACTGGCAACGCATGGAGGTGGAACCATGGAAAACGTCACCTCTTAAAGTAAACACATTTCCGCAAAACCAGAGTGAGTTCAGGAATGGTAAATGAGTTATAAAATAGTTTCTCATTACTACAGATTGGAAAAGAAAAGAATGAGAAGATGATTATTTCATTATTAACGTCTCTTTGTTTGTAATGGCAATTTTCAATAAATCTTATACAGTTTAGTGGACGCTATAGGTTTATTCGTTAGTCAAACTTGTTTTAAAATTTACATAAATGGTTAATTACGTTCAATTTAAATTTTGACGGCAAAACTTTGTTCCATATGTACCTATTTAAACGAAACAAATACCGTTGAAAATTACAAGCTTAAAATGGAAGTTGAATTTCAGTTTGAGTAATTTTAATATGCGGTCGTGGATACTAAGGTCAAACCTATTTTCAACGTATTTATCTCGTCACATTAAAGTGGTTTCGATCGACTCTGAAATTATATGTGTTGGAAAGGAGCCGTCAATTCCTTCATTGTTTATCTTGAAAAAAATCTATTACATATGAAGAGTGGACAATGACAGTGGCGTAGTCCATTTATACATGGAGATCTAAAGAAAACAATTAATTCATCACATAATTTGTTGGTCATTAATATTTAACCATGCAGAAGTCGCAGTCTCACATCTAAATAAAATTCTTCATTACGAACCGACGTTATGTAGTACTTCTTCTTATGCATGGTATGGACTGTGAGGACGAGTTAAAGTTTCGTATTAAAATTTATAAAGGGATATTTTCAAAGTTAACAATTGTTCTTGGAGGTAAACTTATATGTTTTCCGTCGTATTTGCTTATACACGGTTCCTTAGTGATTCGGAATCCATGTTGCTATTTCTCCATGTATATAGTGCATGGACCGCCTTGCCTGAACGTATTAATATAGAATAATATTGTCATTTGAAGCGATTCAAGCAATTTCAAGCTCTCTTAAATTTTTAGTTCAATCTCTTTGTGTCAGTCGATTGCTTAAAGTAAATCATTGGATGTTGGTTGGAAACTGCATTGTCCGAGTCGTCATAATTGGTGTGGTATGGACCGACACTCTTGTTAATGTTAATCTTATACTTTTATTAACCTTATACTTACATATTCGAAATTTGTAACTAACAAACATTTTCCAAAGGACCTTTACCTAAAAATCCCATTTTTTTCATTGTCTTACTGAGTCCATACTAAGAAAGTTTTCAGGTTAATTGGAAAAGTGTTAGAAATTAAGTGTGTTAGATTAATACCATTCGGTGCAAGCAGTTAAGCAAAAATCGAAAGTAAGTTTAAATTTTGTATTTTACGTCTGAATAAGTCACATCGAACCCTACAGGTGAATATCCTGTCATCCATTTAGGAAGAGTAATAAAACGTCCCTAAGACACCTAAAGCATGGATAGTTCACACTACTACTGAAATTAAGTATAGTCAATCAATATTTGTAAACTATTTGTTTATTTATTTGGCGCCTAAAGTGGGGCACCAATTAAGTGCACAACCCATGAGTTTTATTTTTTTCTTATTCAAATAAGTGTTCGTCGTGGACAACGAAATTTCCCAAATTCGTAAGAGACGCCGACGACGAAAAATATCAAAAGTAATACAGTAAATACACATTTTCTACATATTATCTTAATTTCGCTAACTAGGTATGTTTTGCTTGTGGAAAAGAACAGCTTACAACCTCATTTTAATTTTTTTTTAATCGGTTAGCATATATTTAAATCTTACCTGGCGAAACACATATAATACATCGGTATCGTAAAAGGGAAGTTCGGAACCTCCTTGAAGCAGAACAACAGCATTTCTGTTTATTCCTTGGAGTTTCTCCACAAGGCGTGTTCTGTTTACCTCGAATAAGGTAACTGGCACTTCCAATGTATTTGGGCCCATCGATAATTTACTGAAAAAAAAAGACGATTTTACTTTTCGTTGGTTGAAAAAGGGTAAATATGCCATTGATTGAACATATTATGAAGTTTTTGCTAATACACTCTGTAAGATTGACAGTTTCCTAAATTAACAAAAGTGCTAATTATTATAAACTATATATATATATATATATATGCAATATCCAAAAGTTTTCGATAAGCGTATGTACACATATTAGACAGGTACACCCATGTATTTCTAGATAAAGTACGGATATAAATATTTACTCAAAACGTGCCTGCGAAACGCAGATATCAATATTATTAGTTTTACGTTTATTTTCTGGAACCTTCAAATTCTATGCCTACGTATTTGGATGTTATTTATACATTTTTGGGTTACGCTCCTCCATTACTGGAAATGAGCACATTCACCTCAAACTGGCTTTAATAAAAGATGTAAGATCCATGATCTCCATGTAATTTCGTGTATTAGTCAACTCTATAAATATAAACCAAACCATCAATAAAGTAAATATTGAACGGAAAATTATATCATCTCTTAACAATTTCGAAAGAGCAAAGTACTTTTAAAATATTCATTATAGACGAAAAGAAGCATTACCAAATATAAAACAGATTTAAATTAGAATTCGATGACTCTTAGTTATCCTTTTGTCTAGATTGATTATAATTAGTACAGTCAATTCAGATCAAAGTTGAAATTATCGGCATTCGGCAGATATATCATTTTTTGTGTTTTTTATCATAAACATACACCGGCATTGACATTATCTTAAGTGCGATAGAGGACTCTATAAAACCTCTCTCGACGGTTAAAGGAATTTTATAAATTCTTTACCAATAAAGGAAATATTAACGTGGGCGAAAAAAAGGGTGGTAATTTCTAAGGGGTACTTTCCACCCATCGATTTAAAAGATTAACTTTATACCAAATTAAAGGTTAAACATTTAACTTTTTTATCTCATTGGTCTTCCAGGCCACAGCTTGGTTTTTTTCTGGCCGACCAGCTTTATGGTAGGGGAGGAAATAGGTAAACAAAATAGGTTTTTCGTAAAAAACTCGAAAAGTATCAATTTTACTGTGAAAATTATAGATAATAAAAATCCGCACAATTTCGTTTTCTTTTTAATATCGTACGACCTATTGGAGCCGAGATATGTTTTTTTGAAATTTTGACAGTTTTGCGACGCAACGGAAACGCGCACGTTTTTCGCTAAAATCTCGAAAATTGTCGTTCGGATCACAAAATGTTTCAAATGAAACTTATAGAGAATTCGATTACGAACAATTTCCTTTTATTTTTCATTTCCATTCGATCAATGTTGGCAGATATATGAATTTTTAAACGTCTTTATAGCGCGCTATCAGAACACTTGTTTTATGATAAAATCGATAAAAATTCGAAAACGATAGATCGTACGTATATAGCGTGTCTAATGAAAGTTAAAGAGAATCAAATTTTGAATATGTTGGTGTATGTACAAAATCGTTTTGATAACGAGTAAATGGAGATAAAACGAAAAAACGTGAAAAATTGTCATTTTCAAGTGCACTTTGATAAACAGCTATTTTTTGATTGACTTTAGGCAAATAATTACATTAAAGGTTTTTTAAAGAGAATTAAATTATCAGTAAAATGAGCTCCAAGTGGCCTTCATACGATGAATGGTGCACGAGTTACAGCTGTTTAAAATTTGTTTTTTATTATAAAGTAAGACTTTCCTGCAAGAATTGTGCATAACAATTTTTTAAAAATTGGTTTTGACCCATTTTTATTAGTTTACCTATATACATATGAAAGTAATGCAGTAGCATAAATCGTTCGCAAGGTATATTTTCTTTGAAAAAAGATTCTTGAAAACTGTTTTATTCAGAAAAATTGAAGCAATACTTTTCTTTTCATTTTTTTTTGTATATATCATCGCTTCTTTTGGCTTTACGGCAAAAATCGAAACCTTACAAAATTTCTTACAAAAAACACATTTTGGTGTATGAGTTTTAATAAGTAGCGACAAGGAACTGACGATTGAGAAAATGCGGTTGATTTTTAATTTTTAGCAAACAGGCAATTTTCGTCACGTTTCAAGTACCAAAAAGTACATTTAATAATGTTTTTACACTTTTTGAAGCATCAGAAGTTATTCTGTGGGTATTTCTGATACTTCAAAATAGGAAAAAATATTATTAAATGTACTTTTTTGTAGTTCAAACGTGACGAAAATTGCCCGTTTGCTAAAAAATTAAAAATCAACCGCACTTTCAATCGTCAGTTCCTTTAGTGCTTTTTGTAGAAAATTTTGTAAGCTTTCGTTTAGGTCGTAAAGTCAATCAAAAAATAGGTATTTGTCAAAATGCACCTGAAAATGTTATGAAAACGCAATGGCGCTGGCCCACAAAACAGCAATATTGTGGTAAATTATGTAAACCAAACATCTCCAAGAAAATGGATTGGTACATATAGCGTACTCAGGTGACCAGCTAGATCTCCTGGTAGTACCCCGTCAAATTTCTATTTGTGGGGTTATCTGATAAGTGAGGTAAGGAACCAATCATAGTTATGGCTGTCATTTATAATTAAATTTATACAAGTGTTGGAGACACTACTACTTAAAGGTTTGTGGAGTTGAGCTATTGAATAGATTCTCCATGTGTAACAAATGAAAATGGCAATCATTTCGAACACCCTCTTCTATAAATTATTACTTGTCAGTTTATTTTTGTTTTTATTAAATAAAATAAAGAGTTTTTCCTTTATTGCTACTATGGCTACACTGAAAAAAATGTATGGAACATATTTTTATTCAGTATTGACTGATGGTCGATGATTATGTATGACTGATGGTCGAGAGGTGAACGCACTTGCCCGTATATAAAAAATATCATAAAAATTTAACACCACAATAAAATCATAAGCATGTAATTTATAAATCTTTTAGAAAATATACACATAAATGATAAAAACTTTCAGGAATTATCACAATAGTATAATAAGCAATATCATTCGGCATCCATCGGCCGCCCTATACCTTGAAGAGGAGCCTCTAGATAGGTTAGGGTATTCATGTTAACAACCATAGGATTGTAACAAAAACTAGATAGCTAGAAAAATGATATGAATGAAATGAAATGTCACATATAATATTCAATAAAAAAGTTTTAATTGGTAATTGGTAATTGGCACTTGCCTGTCACCCAAAAGTTCCGGGTTCAATCCCCGGTCGTGGCAGTGGAAAATGCTGTGAGAGGGATTTTTCCACTATACACGGATATTGGGTGTGTGTCCCTTGTCTTTAAATGTGTAGCATCCTCCCACACAAATCTCTTCCCACAGAGCCTTCCGGGATAAAGGGGGTCGTCATTACCTGTGGTGTATTTATTTATTTATTTATATATTGTTGTATCGTATTGTAATAAAATACAGGGGCGGGCGCTTTAAAATTGTAATAAATGTAATTTTCGGTTTAACCGGAAGTGTGTAAATAAAAGTTTTATTGCCACGCTATTCACATTACCTTTGTATGGAGAAAGTTTCTAACGAGCTATCGTCTAATATTTAGTGTAAGAAAGTTTATTTTTCAAAAATTAAATATTTTAAACTGAAATTTCTCGAAAACGGTTGGATTTTCGAATTTTTTCCATATAACGAAATTTCTATCCTGACATCCAAGAAATTCTTTGTAGCGCAGCGCCATCTACCCCTTAATATATTAAAAAACTATTTGTATCCAAAACCAAAGCTATTTATATTATGTTCTAGCAAAGGGCTTTTACAGAACTTTTCAGGTCATACATCAAAGCTGATGTTTCAACCCAACAAGTATGATGAAGGTACTTTTTTCTTCTAGTATGATGAGAGTAAATATTTTGTATTATTGGCTGTATGCCATTGCATTAGAATTACTTAAAATATAATAAACTATAATACAATCATACTTAAAAACAATAAAGCATTTTTAAATGGAAATGGAAATTCTGCTATGCGTGGAGAGATAAGTATGAGGCGCCGTTTGGGTCAAAATACAAATTTCTTCAATATATATATTATTGCATAATATATATAAAATTTCACAATATACAATGTTTTAAAACGTCGATATATATAATTTTCGTTGCACTATATAGAATTTTCGGTCGAAATACAATTTTCTGTAATACATATTATTGCATAATATATATAAAATTTCACAATATATAATATTTTAAAACGTTGATATATATAATTTTCGTTGCACTATATAGAATTTTCGATCGAAATACAATTTTCTGTAATACATATTATTGCATAATATATATAAAATTTCACAATATATAATATTTTGAAACGTCGATATAAAATCTTCCTTGCAATATATAGATTTTTCGGTTCCTTAAAATGCCGCAATATAATGAGGGTGCTCAATGTAGACTGGATGTGACTGAGGCAAGAACCTTATATTACGTTTTTTGTCTGTTTCGTAATTTTGTAGTTTGTCATCCCCCTCTGGTTAACCTGTTTGAGATCCGTGAATTTTGTTTAATAATAATTTTTAGTTAAATAACAGTTATGCTTTTGCCACTTTGTGTAATCTAACCTGAGTATGGATATTACGGAATACTTTGAATAATTAATTTATGATTATGATCAATGTTACCGCCGACAATTTGATTCAGATGTCAGACTAGTGGAGGAATGCATATTAATACTTGAGAACTATTGTTTTGTATTAAATGCATTGTCGGCGAATGTAGAAAATGAAATAAAAGATAAACTTAATATTATACACAATATGATATGGAGTTTGTATTCAAGATTAGAAACGTTGTTTGAAGGTAAGTACTTTACTAAAAATCATAAGAAAATTATCAAAAAAAATCCAAATTTGCAACACGTACAATAGTATTAGTGGTTACCCTAATGTTTACTTGACATCTTAATATTTCAGACAGGCCAAGTAATGGCTCTCATTACACGGGTTACATACCAACACGTGTAAGGAATGGTCGCGTTGGCAGACAAAAAGTCGGCATAACTGCTGAGCAAATTTCTCTTTTGCAAACTGGCGGCTGTTCATGGACAGATGTTAGTCGTATGTTAGGAATATCCAGAAGATCTCTATTCAGATATAGAGAAATGTTTAATTAATAAAAAAACAGTTCATAAGTGTTGAGGAACTAAGGGCTACCATTCAAGAAGTTTTAAGGTTAACTCCTGGTGTCGGCGAAGTGTACGTTTTAGGAGCTTTGAGAGCAAAAAATTGCAATGTGCCGAGATGGAGAGTTCGCGAACACTTAAACATATTAGATCTGCAGGAAGAGCGATGAGGAAAAGGAAAACCATAACTAGAAGGATTTATCGCGTAAAGGGATCAAATTATTTATGGTAAGTACCTCTGGGTGGGACATGGTACTTTATTGATTATTAGTGCTTTCTAAAACTCTGTTTGCAAGATTTTTTAATTTGTAGGCATATGGACTCCAATCATAAATTGGTCAATTTTCGTTTTGTGTTTCATGGCTGTATTGATGGATACAGCCGTCTAATTATTTATCTGGAATGCAAAAACAATAATAAAGCTAATACGGTTTTATCGATGTTTGAAAATGGAACTGCAAGATATGGATTACCTAGTAGAGTACGTGCATATCGGGGAACAGAAAATGTAGAAGTGGCTAATTTCATGATTACCGGAAGAGGGCTCAATAGAGAAAGTTTTATCACTGGAAGGAGTGTCCATAACCAAAGAATTGAACGGTTGTGGTCAGAAGTTAACAGAGTTGTCTCAAAACAATTATTTTGGTTTATGGAGGAAGAGAATTTGCTGAATGAACAAAGCGAGACTGATCTATTTTGTCTACATTATGTCTACTTACCACGAATAGAACGTTCATTAAAACAATTTGTTAATCAGTGGAATTTTCATAAGTTGAGTACTATGGGATCACAAAGTCCCATGCAATTGTGGAATATGAGTTATATAGAGGGTTGCAACTATTTACTTAACGAAGATCCAAATTACCTAGAAAATGAAGAGCTATATGGTGTAGATGAAAATGGCCCGCTTCCAACCTTGGAAACTGAAAATAATGTTGTAGTTCCAGCATCTGATATCATACTAACACCCCAACAGTTAGCTGAAATTGAAAATGCAGTACCCGATCCTCTGTTAGAAGATGATAATTATGGAATAACACATTATTTAACTGTTCAACGTATTATTGAAAACATGCTATAGAATTACCAATTAAATATTTTAATACGTTGGCATTTTTTATTTCCAAGAAATACATTATAAAATATATATTATAAAAACTAATAAACATACATAAAAACGTAACATTATAAAAGTAATAATAAATGAACTGAAATAAGTTTAAAAAACAAGAATCTTCAACAAAAAACAGTTATGCAAATCCAAATTGCATGCCATTCAATATAGCATAATCCATGTTGTTTCTAAATTTCTCGTACGATATTGGCAAATATAAAATAGGTGCACAAGTATTTGCTTTCGGCCACAGAAATTCTTCATTATGTAGAAATTCCAATTGAGGCTGCATTTCAAAACCTAGAGGTGGTATCTTTTCAGAAGCCCTCTCAATGGAGCGTCGTAACTGATTGCAAAACTCATCGCTTTGTAATATTTGTGTTACAACATTCCTCAAAGCGGGGGTAGTGAATTGTTCTGATGAGTCACTCATCTTCACGCTAAAAATATTATTGGCAGACACCAATACCAGATATTTCAAAAGATAATTTAATTATTTACCACCCGTGCTAGTTTATATAGAAATTACATTGGTATTTACAAGCCTATTGCTGACCACTAAGAAATAATAAAATCAATTTATTCAATGTACTTCGCCACTACCTTTCAAACGCTGCAATTGCAAATAGTAATTGGTTTGTTTATAGGTTAGATTGCACTAAACTTGAGAAATCCAACTCAACAGCTGATCGAACGTGAGCCAGTATAGCAGAGAAACAAACAGATGGTAAAACGCATAATTGAATGAGGCGAAACCCTACACCTACACGTACAATTGAGCGCCCTCATTATATTGCGGAATTTTATGGAACTGAAAATTTTATATATTGTAACGAAAATTATATATCGACGTTTTAAAATATAATTTATAGTGAAACTATATATATATTATGCAATAATATATGTATTACAGAAAATTGTATTCTGACTAAAATTTCTTATATATTGTGACGAGAATTATTTATTCGACGTTTCAAAATATTATATATTGTGAAATTTTATACATGTTATGCAATAATATATGTATTACAGAAAATCGTATTTTGGCCGAAAATTCTATATATTGCAACGACAGTTATATATATTACGAGAAATTTTATATATAATATGCAATAATATGTAATACTGCAGAAACTTGTATTTTGGCTCAAACGGCGCCTCATAGATAAGCTACGGTATTTGCTGATATGAGTATTTTTACTTATCATTTGAAATAACTGCAAAGGGTGCTAAACAAATATATTTATATGTTTTTGTAGATAGGAATGTGTTTATTTATTAGAGCAATATTAATTTATTTAGTTTAGTCCGGAGTAAACAATACAAAAATATATTTGATAAATTTATGAGATAGAAGGTGGAATCAGTATATTACATTCAAACGATAAAAATGTCTAGACTCATTATGTAGAATATTCATCTGCACTAGCCACAAATTTCGAATCAAATATTTATGTTATTTTTAATTAATGACTCTGGAAGTATTATAATTATTGGTCACACCAATTTCGTGGACAAAAAGGAACAAATAGCTTTTGAACTAAGAAAACTGAATATGTTATGCTGATCAAGCTATCAATTTTAATAATTTCGAGGCCGAAATAACAAACTAAGTGAACACAAACAGGCATGTCCAATATTATTCATATTTTATTTAAAAGCAAAGGCTATTGACATACGCGATTTTGGCGTGTCCTTACAATAGAAACGCCAGGAAACTTTTTTCTGTTCTACGAAGGCGTGGACTACTAATTAAGACAATGAACTTATCCAAATGATGTGTTGTAATTGTTGACCATGTTTTTTTATTAAGTAAATTGTTGCTATTTACATTCTTCTCGAATGTTTGTTTGTATTGAAATATAAACATTCCTATCTACTATCCATTCCTGGCGTACACAAATTAGTCGTTAAAATAACAACCTTATTGACTGAGTGGCCTTAGTTGTGATATTTTTCCCCTGTATTGTAAAAGAGATATTAAAAAAACTATGCCTCAATTAAAGTTGAAAAGGCAATTATCTAGAAAGTTTTAAAATATTATTTATAACGTTAATGATGCAGTGATCTTTGTGATCATATACTAATTGTAATTTTAATATGCGCAATTCTAAAAGTTGAAAGAATCGGTAGTAAACTAGCAATAGATATAAACTAATTTACATTTGCGATAATTTAAAGTAAAAGTTGTTATCAGGCGCCAGGGCCGCGCCAAGTCCTTATAAGTGCCCTTGTGCAAGCAAACATTTTGCTCCTTTTTAGACTATAAACAAAGTCGCAACACACTACACTACCACCACAAATAAATCTGTAAAGCCCCCTCTTTAAATAATATAAAGTTACTTAGTTTTACTTCATCTGTAAAGACGCGCGTATTACTCACGAAAAATACTGACTTGACTTCCTTTTAATACTCCACTTAATATGTTTCAATATCAAGAGTTTCTGATTTCGACAAAAAGCTTTTATTTAAATGCTCTAAAAAGTAGAAAATAAACTTTGAAGTAAATCAATATAATATATATTATTATATAATTTTTTCTATGATACAAAAAGTCTTTTGATATGCTGTAATCCCCAGGTATCGATTTTGAGACGAATCGGATCATAAACGGTAAAGTCGTCCGCCATCTTGAACTAGAAATTGTAATCCGCCACCCCAAAAACCTCCAGATATCGATTTTGATAGATTTGGATCTAAATGCAAAAAGTCGTCAGCCATATTAACGCCGCCATTTTGAATTTCTGAATTATGACTAAAAATTCATAATCCGCGACCTAGAAAAACCCCAGATATAGATTTTAAGTTGAATCGGAACTTAAACAGTAAAATCGTCCGCCAT
Source organism: Leptura quadrifasciata (assembly GCA_963675555.1). Classification (NCBI taxonomy): domain Eukaryota; kingdom Metazoa; phylum Arthropoda; class Insecta; order Coleoptera; family Cerambycidae; genus Leptura; species Leptura quadrifasciata. The sequence continues at coordinate 51,982,509 of OY776682.1, read as the reverse complement.
CTTGAAGTCGCCATCCTGAACTAAATTTTTGACTAGAAATTCGTAATTGGCGAACCCGAAAACACCCAGATATCGATTTTAATCGATTTGGACCATAACTGACAAAAGTCGTCCGCCATATTGGCGCCGCCATTTTGAATTTTTGAATTTCGACCAAGAATTCATAATTGGCAATCTCAAAAACCCCCATATATCAACTTTGAGTCGAATCGGATCATAAACGATAGAGTCGTCCATCTTGAAGCCGCCATCCTGAACTAAGTTTGTGACTAGAAAACCCGAAAACCCACAGATATCGATTTTGATCGATTTGGACCATGAAGTCGTCCACCATATTCTGACCAAGAATTCATAATTGGCGCTTTCGAAAACCCCCAGATATCGATTTTGAGTCGAATCGGATCACAAACGGTAAAGTCGTCCGCCATCTTGAAGCCACCGTCTTGTTTTTTTCTTATATGAAAAAGTTAAAGTGTATTGTCACCGGAGTTATACGCATGTGCAAAATTTCAAAGGTCTAGCATAATTAGAACTAATCGAAATTTTGATTACAAGATTTGACCTAAACAAACTAACAAACAAACATTGCAAGTTTAATAAAAGCTTTTAATAAAAAGACGCTGTTCTGTTCTCGAAAAATAAAAAACCTGTTGTAGAACTAGATTAAAGAGGGGCGAGCGTAGGTGCGTCTTTACTATGTACATACTTCGGTATGCGATGTAAAGCAACGACAGGCGCGGTTAGTACTTGGATTGGTGACCATTCCAACGGAAACCGCGTTCTCGCCTCACACATCTTCCAGCGGCTTGTATATCAGTGTATGCGCGGAAGCTATACAACCTTAGGCGAGGGTTGTATAGGAGATATACCATCCTTCGGAGGGGATGTAAAGCCGTCGGTCCCTTGTCTATTAAATGTTAGGCAAGTAAAAGATCCCTACTCTTCTTAAGGGAAGAGGTTCGGCAAAATTCCTGGTTGGGGGTAGCTCGTCTACAGGCGTCGGTGTTAGGCCTCAGTAGCGGAAATAGGCCGACGTTAAATAAATGTATAAAAAAAAAAAAAAAAAAAACTAGATTAAACTTGTAATGTTTGTTGAGTATATCATTAGGTATGCAAAATTGGCATTTTTTGGCTCGTACAGAACTTTTCTGTTGACAATAAAGACAAAAATTTCGATTTTGAGAGAAATTGTTATTTTTTGTACATCACTTAATATCTCGAAAACTATTATGAGGTATCGACTTGATTTTTTTTATTTGAAAGCTGATATATAGGTATATATAAAACAGTACTTCCTAAAATTCGACATTTTCGTTTGATCATCGATAAAAAAAACGGTACGAGTAAAAAAAGGCAATTTTGCATAGCTAGTGACATATTTAACAAGAATATATCGGTTTAACCTGTTTCTGCGTTAAGAAAAAGTAAACGGAACATTTTAGACCGAAATTTATTCCACCATAAACTCAGTGACCTCCCAGGACTAATGAGGATCATCCGGGGATTGTTTCAAAATCATGCCCACTTGTATTTTCAGCTTTTCATAATCACACTCCTAGAATTAAGATCAATCGATCGACGTTTACTTTATCCTGTTCCTAGTTGATTCATTTTTGAAATTTCCTTGTCTTCAAAACCGTTTCTTCTTTAAAAAAATACATAATTAAGTAACAAAAGTAGCTAATTTTTTCTTTCTAGATTTGCCTTAGTGAAAGAACAGCACTGTATAGTGGATTCCGAACCACTTCTTAGATATAATTTATAATCGAAAATTGCTTCGTTAAAAGCGTGGCGATGTTCAAGATAGCGCTTTCTCTATGTTTCATCTGGGTTTCCCCAAGTCGGCATTGCAATGTTAGCTTGTTTGATGCTTACCGCATCTATAATTAGTTCCGAGTGATCTCTAGATGTATATTCGTTGTTCTGAATCAGTTATATTATTTATCTCACAGTACTCATTGATTTGGTTATATATCTATGATGCGAGAAGTTAGATTGTAAATCTCCTTTCTTGGATAGATATAAGTTACTCCATGTCCCAAACCTTATGCAAATTGCCTTAAACATAATAATAATGGTGCTCGTCAGAGGGGCTTAATGCCAATCCGAGCAAAACAGTTATTTTTCCGTTCACCAAAAGGAGAACACTTAATCTTAGAACTCCAATGCTGAATGGAACGATACTAAATGTTTCCAGTGAAGTCAAGTATCTATGAGTAATCTTGGATCAAAAACTTACCTGGAACTCGCATCTGGAAAGACCACTTACTAAAGCAACAGCGGCTATTTGCTCGTACCGTAGGCTGTTTGGTAAGACTTGGAGTTTGAAATTGAAAATGAGATATTGGTCTTACCTTTCGGTTGTTAGACCTATGGTGGCCTTCGCATCATGTGTATGGTGACCAAAAACAAAGGAAAAAATAGCACAATGCCTTGCCTGTTTTAGGACTACAGGAGCAATGTACTCGTGTCCCACAGCTGGAGGCAATGCTTGACCTACTTCCTTTGCACTTACATGTGAAAAGGGGGCTGCACTTAGTGCCTTAAAACTGAATCAGGCACTTAAATTTAAACCACGCGATCTGGTTGGTCACTTAAGGATCCTGAAGTTATTCCGCTTTGAGTCCATGACCAAACCCACTGACTCAATGCCAATCAAACAGAACTTTGAATGTCCGTTTGACGTGATGATTAAGTGCCATCAGACTAGCAAGATGGAGGCATTGCGATTGGAGCAAGGGTCACTCATCTGGTATACAGATGGATCTAAGATTGCTGAAGGGGTGGGAGTGGGCGTAGCAGGGCCTAAATGTAGGCTATCCATAGCCTTCGGTAACACCCCAATCATCTTCCCGGCAGAAATTTATGCTATAGATCTGTGTGCTCAGGAGTGCCTAAAAAAAGGCATTCCAAGGGCAAAGATCTATATATTATCAGATAGCCAGGTAGCATTAAAAGCTCTTATACCTTTCGAGTCTAAAATTGCCTGGGAATGTAGACAATTTCTGAAGCAATTGGCCAACAATAACAATGTACATTGATGTGGGTGCCAAGGCATGGTAACGAATTTGCTGACAGTCTTGCGAAAAAAGGAGCTGAAGCACCATTCACTGGACTTGAACTGTTTTGTGGCCTGGCTAAGGGACACAACGGAGGAGATGCAGAAATGAGGAAAGTTCGAATTAAGGTTTTTAACAAAATTTCTAACAGGCCACTGCCCCTTGGAGGCATAGAGAAATTAGGCCCTAGGAAAATCACAAGCTTTGTAAAAAGTCTTGGATTCCTGGTCAACAACTAGTTGTAGGGTAATTCACAAAAGATCTTTTAGGTTGAAGTAAAGTAAGGCTACTCAGAGCCAAGTGACCCCTGAAACAATCGACAATCTACTCCACGTCCCCAGAAATTTGAGAACTCGTATTGGATCTTACAGGATTGAACGTTCTGGCTAAATGGAGGAATAGAGGATTTGAATATATCTCTTGCTAGAACTGATCAAAATGATTCAGGTCAATTTTCTCAGATACCATTACTTTGGTTATAACATTCAAGATTACGATAAAAAACTTTCTGGTCGCTAGAAAATAAGTTATCTCTTTGCGCTTTGTAGCCTCGTTGTATCATTGCAATTTTACACCCTCGATTTTGCTTAGAGTTATCGTAGTAGTTTGTTAGATTTTCCTTGTTATTGTTATTTGAGACCATACGCGTCCACATTATTATTATTAATATAGCTAGACAAATATACAAATATATTCTTATTTTTAGATTCTATTTGTTAAATGAAAATAAATTCGAAATTAAAGAGCATTTAATTTATATACCGCCAAAGTACACTTTTTTTTGTTAAAAAAAGTATGTCAAAGCTCCTCTCATAAATTAATGTGGTAATAAACTCATAAAATGGTTAAATTAAGTAATAAAAATAGCTGTAAAATAAACTAAATGTAAATAATTTTTTTAAAAGTTCAATGAAACGTACAGCAAACATGACATATTTTTTTACATCGTTTTATATTTGTGAATGTATACGAAAGCTTTCAAATCACACATAATACATTTTAAAGTTTTATAAAATATTGAGATTGCAAGAAAAGTTTTTTCAAAAATATATTATGTGGCAATTCAGAGTTTTCATAAGTATAACTCCAACAACCGGAATATCGTTTAATCAATCTGTTAATAAAGTTATCTGCAAATCTGCATTTTCAAAAACTGTTGCTTTTAAGTGGATTTCTTTTCCATTTCGCCTCTAACGTAAATTAAGTAGACCTATGTATCTAATGGTGTTGCAAAATTAAAATATTCCTCTAACAGGATTTCATACAAATGTTTAATTATAGTCATTTTCAGCACTCCTGTACACTATTGTATAGCCGCAAAGGTTATCGCAGTATATAACGTATAATTTTATTGGTCTTTATTTTGTAAGCAACTGGCAGTTGCCAAATTTTTGTAGGTCAGTACTTTAAAAAAACACCTGTTCTTAATTTAATTGATACTGGTGTACGACACCTGCATCCGAGTCAATATTTTTTTATTAAATTAAATAAGTGATTGAAAACATCAACAAAAGGTTGAGGTTTTTTACGACGAATAATAAATATCAATGTAACATTATATACTGGTGGCCCCAAAAGATTTTCTTTACTTGATCTTAAATGCTCTTTTTTATTCATTATTTTGACTTATTTCCACGACTAGTGCCAATCACCGATGTCCGGAGACGATCTATCTTCCCCAATCTCTTCTCTGTCGAGGAGTAGGAATTTCTTACTTGCCTAACATTTAATAGACAAAGGGCCAACTGCTTTACGTCCCTTCTGAAGGAAGGTATATGGCATATCTACTTTTACCCAAGTTTATATAAAAAAACAATTGATTTAATTTATTACAGGTATATGAAGGTTGTAAGGCGCAAGAGAGGAGGATCTTCAAGGAAATAAGAGAATTCTCTACACAGACGGAAGGTTCCTGGCAACGTACAGGTAAAGAGAAGGAGGAGGAAATAAAGATATCGTGGATTATGGAAAAAATCGATGGGTGGTCGGGGGAGTACAATGACCTGATCGATACCATTAAAGAGGACTGGCCGGAGATGGCTTTCCGAAAGACGAAATGCGAGGAGGATAGTCCCAAATGGGGAGAGAGGACGAGGACCTAGCATTGGTAATCGATATCGGAGAACAGCAGGGAGAGAGTGGTCTAATAAGACAGGCAAGAGTAGCCTGCCCAATAATAAAGGCCCTCCTGGAAAAAGGACTGAGAGAAGGCCAGGTAGAATACGGGGCGTGTAGTATCCACCTAACTTTAAATCGTGAGAAAGGACATACGTTCCTTCTACCGGGAAAATTGGGAATAGAAGAAACATGGGAAAACGAGGATATATCTGAAATGCTGAAGAAATGGGCAGGCATATTAAAAGAACTAGGGAGAAGGAAGCACAATCCTGCCGTACAAGATGGGGTGGACAGAGCAACGCTAAGGAAGTTATGCGAATACGCGTTTAGAGAAGTGGATGCAGAAATTAAAATACTCGTCCCTATGGGAAGAAATGCTAAAAATAAGAGGGAGTCGCCTGTAGATACGGTAGGACAGTAAATTCGAGGAAGGAGATTAAGGGGAGAAAATGCGGGAATAATTATAAAAGCAGGAAATAAATCCTATGCGGAACTGGTAAAGGGGGTTAAAGGGAGTGTAAATATTGAGGAGATTAACGTAAAAGTGAAGAACACGAAGAAAATAGCAAAAAGGGATCTATTGGTTACGGTTGAGGGAGGTGCAGTAAGTGTAAAGCCATGAAAGAAGCCATGGTGAAAAATCTACAACAGGTAAGGGTTGAGGAAAAAAGGGAGAGCAAAACGATATTCATCAGGGATATTGACGCAGCAGCGATGGGAGATGAAATCAAGGAGGCCATCGTAAAAATAGTGGCGAGTCCAGACTTCGGAGTAAAGGATACAGAAATATCCTCAATAAGGGAGAAGTTGAATGGGAGTCAGACTGCAACAGTGCAGGCCCCAAAGAGAATTGCAGGGCTTCTTGAAAAGAGGGGAGGCGTAAGAATTGGATGGTTAAATTGCAGAGTCAGGGAAAGGGTTAATATCGTCAGGTGCTTTAAATAGTTTGGGCACAGGGCAAGAAGAACCTGTACGGGGGAGGACTGTAATAAACCTGAGTACTGTGAGAATTGTGAAACAGTGGGACATAGAAGTGATTTTTTCTATGAAATGCCCAAAATACAGGGGCATGATATACGAAAGGGAAGAAAGAGGATGGAGACCTCAGCTATATAAGCGAGATGGATAAATGGATTCGAATAATGAGAACAAAGGAAGAGGACAGAAGCCCCCGAACCCCTAACCGTTTTAATAGATGGGGGATGTAAGGAAAAACGGAAAGTTTTACTAACTCCAATACACGATGAATGACCAGTGGCCTGATGGAAAGCGAAAGCAGTTCCAGGTTACCGCGGAAACACTGATCCAGGAGGGGTTTTAGTCGGTAGGAGTCCGACACTACCCGGTGCAGTAGACCTTTGCGCCCGGTGTCCATGGGGGCGGGGGCTTAGTAAATGATAAAGTCGGAACACTCCTCAGTTTTCGGGCCGTAAAATTTTCCAATTACGTTTTAGAGAAAAGTTGCAGTAGTAGTTGCAGGTATTAAAAATACCTTTAATTTCATTTTCTATGCGTTAAAATCGATACATAAATTGTCGAGATAGTGGCGAAAAATCCTCTTTTTTGCACTATTTTATAAATGTTATGGGTCTTTATAAGTGTGCGAAATTTCAGCCAGATCGGTTTGATGGTTTATGAATAATTGCATTTGTTTATCCCAGAGAGCGTCTGTTGAAACAACCGTCATAAGCAAGATAATGGATCTAGAGATGTTTGACAAAGTGGAATGGATTCTTGAAAAGTTGAACTACAAGGTAAGTTGAAAAAATAAACTATTTGTTAAAAAGTGCGTTTAAAAGGGTTTTCGCCAATATCTCGATAATTTATTTATCGATTTTAACGCACAAAAAATGAAACTAAAAGTCTTTTTAATACCTACAACTTTTACTAATACAACTTTTTTCTAAAACGTAATTTTAAAATTCTACTTTCCGAAAACTAAATTCTCCGACTTTGGTAGTTGTTTATAAAAAAAATAGGGCAAATCTGGCTGTACGACTATGCGTATTTTTCATTTATCAGATACCTGTATTATTTTTTTGCGTGAAATCGATCAACTTTTTATACACAGACTGGATTATACGCATAGCTTTTGTGTATATCCTGATATCCAATTATTTGCCGCGATCTCAGTTGCTTGACTTCGTTTCGAACTTTGTCTGGTGCAGTCGGATAAGAAAACGCGTCTTTTTCATTATCTTTCAACTCTGAAATGAGTCACTCGCGAACACGTATCTATACGATCTCTTTTCTTATATTTTCTTTTTGCCATTAACAACTTTCGTAAACATCCTGTATATACAATTAGCCACTTTATATATAGACAAGATACCTAATCTGTAATATAGACCCAAGTATAACAACAATAATCGTAAATAAATATCACAATATTATTGTTTGTATTAAAGTAAACAGAAAATTATTACACCATGCAGAGATAAAGTAATCAGTAACAGCAAACAATGTGTATAACGTAAGGATGACTAAAACATGAATTATAGGTATTTCTATTTTTCATTTTAATATTTCTTTTCTTTACGTTATTAATCTATTTTTTCTGGGAGGTCACTTTTTTATTTTTAGGCGACACTAATCGTTCGAAAATTTCACTTCAAGTTTTTGTCTGACTTTGATCACTTGTAGGCACTAAAAATTAAGTTTAGAAAAATATTTAAATTCGGTATTTGGAGTAAAATATCTATAAACCTTTTTCTTTTACCTACCCTTAATATTAAACCTCGATTTTCTCCAAAATTGTTCTAATGCTCAGATGTTTTGTATCTATAATATATTACACATTGTATCATTATTGGTTTTCCCAATAATTCCATATAAGGCTAACAAATCGCAAACTCCTTTGCAAAATGTCTTCCTGCAGTTTGGCTTAAAACTTTGTGAATAACTACTGATCTTTACCCGTCCAGTCTTCCAAAAGATTTTAAAACTTTCTAGGCTTCCTCACTTCTACAGGTATTAAATATACGTATTATTTTTATAATAAGTACATTATTATAATATATTGCCATTGTATTGTAGAACTGCATTTCACTTTTTTTATACTAGTAATGGTAAGAATAATCCTAATAAATGTGGACTAACGTAAAGTCATAGAGGGTGAAGAATAAACATTTCATCAAATCTTCTTGAAGATCTTTATAATGTTGATATCAATAATTATTTCATGGGTTTTATATACCAGAATCAAATGAGCAACACAACGATACATTTTTAGAAACAAAGTTTATGAACGACAATATTTACTTTCAAACAGTTACTGTTTAAAAAATTGTAGATAATGTAGAATAATGAATAATGTTACAACATATGAATTACAGTGAATATCGACCCCGAATATCGATATTATTAATATATCATTAGAACTAAATGCTTTTCCTCCTCAATGGAAGACGTCCTATATTAAACCCATCGTATTCTTAAACGCACAAATTTGTCGTGGATTTCTGCCCGAAATCTGATTTAAAGCTTTTGATACTTTACATTTTAAGCAGCCGATCGATACATCGATCCCTGCTACAGTAGTAAAAAGTCAATAAAGTGGTTATTTAAATTTGCCTATATTTTTCTATAGAGTAGTTTCTTTCTTCTGTTAAGGGATTAGAATCCAGCCCCACCAATGAGGGATCTCCACTAGTGAGGCACCCCATGGAAATGTTGTTCTTGTGTATGCCTACCGACTGCGCCAAATGTTACGTTGCGGTATATGTGAGTTTAAAAAAAATAGATATAACAAAATTAACCCTAAAAGAAAAGATCCAATAATTATGGTAAACTGTTAATAAGCTGTAAGTTGTAAGTACACCAGATCAGCGATCCTCTTGTCAGCTGTAGCTCTCCAAACCTCCCTATTCGGCGATCAGTTAGTACGACATTCACTGTCCGCACAAAGCAAGGTGCCTTCTTGCTTGCCGCTCTCTGAGCATCCTCCAGTTACAGAAAACTTGATAAATTTCATATATAACATTGCTAGTGGCATTGTAAGGCGCCCATTAAATTTGGTAAATGTAGAACGCATATGGGGTTCGAAGGGGTTCTCAAGAAGGGAGAGTGTGATTTTCCAAGGACAAAAATGATTGAAAAACACATTTCAATTAAAAAAATGAAGATTGGTAAAATATTGGTTTTATGAAGTTGATTGATTGCATGATAAATATTTTTTCTGACATTGACAATACATCACCACATCACGTTTCTCAAATAATCACGGGTATGAAACAGAAACAGGATATTACTAGTTTGCACATCAAAGCTACACATAGATATATTAATATCATAAAATAGGCCAAGCAACATAGACCTCAAGCAGAGAAGTCATTAGTGAATACATGCAACTTTCGTTAAAAGTCGTATCCGGGGTCACTAATTAATAATCAAGAATGCGAAGTAATCATTTGTTGTGAAGGGTAGATAAATAACAAAGAATTCTGCAAAATTGACCTTAAAAACTATTTGGGCACTTTGTGCTGGAATAATTTCTATGCAGTCCAATAGATGAGAGGAAAGTATGTATGTATGTGCGTGTAGAAAAAGAGATAATTTAAAATTTTTATTTTAAGATACATATGTAAAATAGCGTGCCAGAATGATCTAATATTGAAGCTGGGCTATATTTGTCATACAGGGTGATTGCCAAACACGTAAACTGTCATGTTTTATATAAATTATGTTTTATTATAACAGCTTTACAAAAGATACGAAATAGTAATAAGAAATACGAAGATGAAGAAGATATCGAAATAGTAATATACAGTGTGTCATTCATAGTTCAAATGTGCTTTTAGAGGGCGGAATATTAAAACATAATATTTTATGACTATTTATTTTTCGATTGCAACAGACACTGAACCGCTAGATGTCGCCTGCTGACTACTTTACATGTCGCTATCCCAAAGATACCGAAATGTACTAAATAGACAAGTGATCCTCGTGTCGGTCATCACATGCCTACCTTGCACTGACGAGAGCCAACAGTTCGAAACTGCAGACTGCAAGTGGTGTGTGACGACTGGCACGAGAGCTCCTTTAAGTAAGATCAATCTTTCGGCATACCTACTTATTTGGTCTCTATATAAACAAACAATGCATTATACATAACTTCAAACTTAAAGCAGACACATGTTAAAATGTTTACGCCTGCGCAATAAGAAATTAATTTCTGATGAAATTTTAAAAGGTTAGAGGATTGTTACATTGCAATATCATATCATATGCAGACGACACTGTACTGATATGTTCGGGAGAGACCTGGAACTTAGCGCGACAAAAGATGGCTGAGGCAATTAGTACAGTCAAAAACTGGCTAGACACAAATTTGTTAAAACTAAATATAGCGAAGACTAAATTTATGGCCTTTTCTTCAACGAAGGCAGGACTACCCCAAACGAATAGTTACATTCTAAACACCACTACTACCAAATACCTCGGCGTTATTTCCGATAATCACCTAAAATGGGATAGCCATATAAATATTTAAACGGGAAGCTAAGAAAACTAATATAGAAATTCTATAACAATAGTATGGAAATGGCAGAACCTCGGTGGTGGGAGGCAATCAGAGAGTAATTAAGGGTACTTTAGGTACAAATAAGGGTAATTAATAATAATTAATGATAATTGCAGTAACAATAAGGATAATTAAGGGTAATCACAGTAATACTAAGGATAATTAAGGGTAACTTCAGTAACAATAGAGATAATTAAGGGTAATTGCAGTAACAATAATGGTGATTAAAGCAATTATGTCCGTTTGCCCACCTGTTCGTCTGTCTGTCCATCCGCTCGTCTGTCCGACAAGTCATTGCATTGTCCTATTGCGCAATTATAGTATCTCTATTTTATTATAATGACATAGCAAATATTCATTATTGATTATAGCCACAAGTGAGGTGGGTGTGAAATGCTACAAAGCCTACCGTTCTTTGGCTTGGTGTTATATTGCGCAATATTACATCACATACATAATTGATCCAAATTTCCGTTCTAATTAAGTGTATTAAGGTGTATTTCTTAGTTATGTAATTTAGAATAGGTAATAAAATTAATGTATTATGTTAATTTTTTCATATGCAATATTCATGTCATTGTATTTTTGATAAGTGTAGACGCATAAGTAGTCATATCGTGTATCATGTCTGGGACTTTACATAGTACGTCACTTTGTCATCTTAGGACTCTTGTCGTAGGTGTAGACCTATACGTTTTGATAAAGTTAGAAACATTTTGGCACGTTTAATGATTTAAGGCTAGGTGGGTCATTTTATTCCGTTATAGATAATGTAGTTCATTCTATATTTGTATACAGTTTTAACAATAATTAAACCACGTTGATAGGTTTTAATTGCATTTTGACAAAGTCGAGATAGTGCTATCCTTAACATCTAGGATCACTATCAATTAATATTTCCTAGTTAGTAAACATATTAAAGAGTTCTTCAGGGTAATGTAAGAGGATGTTATGATTGATGCGTATATATGTATGTAACGATATAAATATCTGGTACATTAAACTGGGCTATATTTAATTTACTATACAGGGCGATGTTTCATTATATTGGTAAGTCGAAAATAATGATAATAAAATATAATAAATTTAAATATAATTAATTATATAATCCCCTTTGTCTTCCTCTGTCTAATTATTTCACTTTATATTATATTATAACTACAAATCTATAAATCGTAATATTCCTAGAAAATGCAGCGAATATTAACGTTATATGAACAAAATGTTAAATACTGCTAGACACAACACGAGGTCCCCTCAGGTGTCATAACACATAATGTTAATAAGTTGTAAAATTAATAACAAATATATTAACTATATAACTACAAAAATGTATAACTTGTAAAAATGTTGTAGTAATAAAAAAATAAAATAAAAATATTCGGGGCACATTGAGTAAATTTTATTCAAATAATTAATGCTGATTGCATAAAATATGAATATTTAAAAAAGACTTGCATTTTTAGTGACCGTGGCCATTAAAAAATAAAAATGCTTCTATGCAAGTACGCGATGTCCGCCTGGTATGTTTTTGCCCGAGTCAGCGAACTGAAACATACCACACGGCGTGAATAAGGAAGAAGAAACAGGTGGATGAACTCCAATCGAGCAATGCAGAGTTGCGGACCTGGAAAGCAACACGATACGTTTATTTATGCCACCAATATTTACGTCAGCGTTGGTAAAAATAAAACAAAAAACTTTGTAATTCATTTTTTTTATGCCTGTCGGGAGTCGTTTTCTCTCTCAATACGCGCATCGTTCACTAAAATAATGTGTGTTACTGAGTCGCCGAGTTAAATAAATAAATAATAAAGTCAGTCTTCTTAAGAATCAGCTTCCGAATAGTTCGTTGTACTAGATCTCCCAGTACGCCTGTAATGAAAACGTGAGGCAAGAGAAGTATGCAGGATTGTACTTTTTCCTGCGACTATCAGAGGCGCTAAATTATAATATGTTCAAATAGATATAAACACAGTGTACTGGATATTAGTTTTGAAATTTGTCTAGATACTCGGGAGGGGGAGGGGTTACTTTAAGATACCCAAAAGATTTGATTTTATAATCATTTTCAATGTATTTTCTCCGGAAAATCGATTCGAGTAGGTCCCAGATCTAAAAAGAGGTCCAATTGCAATTTATTCACAAAAAAGTTTCACAAATGTTTTTTCGCAATTTTTCTTTTGGGGTATCCAGAAATATTAAGATGTTACTGGCTTGTTTAGCTTATTTTGATATGTCGGATCGATTGCCGTTAGTTCCAGATGCCAAAAGTGGTCCGATATCACTTAAAACTACTTAACTTTTTAAAATATAGCCTAAACAAAGGGAAACCAAATTCTTTTATGCTTAAAGTGATCTATTAAGAAATGTTGGTGCTTCTTTAAAAAAACAAGCACTTGGCTTTATGAAGGTTCGATCTGAAGTCATATTAGATTTACAGTCCAGCATGAACAATAACTTCAAGATAATTTCATAAAGCAATTACAAAAACACAACATTTTCTATATTCTCTATAAAACTTAATCTTCCTAACTAGGATTTAATAGTTATAGAATTTTATGGAAGGCTTCACATATACATTGATAAAACAAGCATAAGCTAATAAAGACTACAAAATAATTTAGTTGTAATGAAAATTCTTAAAAAAAATTTAAAATTGTTTTTAAGTTTTGGAATTGGAATTGGTTGCGAGGGTGGTCAAAGAAAGATATTGAACATTGAACCACTGCACTTTGGCCTCATTGATATCTTTGTACATCCTCCCTGTAGGCAGACCCACGCCTAGGCCTCCAACCAACCTAGTCTTGCGAAGTAGGCGACAATCCTGCCTCGGGGCATCTCCCTTATATCGGCCAAAGTAGGCCAACGTACTCCCAAAATGGATTCTCTGATTGATGAGACGGCAGAACAGTCACAGAGTACATGTTGGACCGTCTCACCTTCTTGTTCACAGCCTCTACAGAAAGGTGTTTCGCTTAATCCCATATTATGTAGGTTTCCTTAACGGACAATGTCCAAGTCTGGATTCCCATTATAAAATATAGCTTCCTTCTGGATATTGTCAGGTAGTCCATATTTTAGTAGTTCCCTAGCAAGCTGACAGTTGCTTGTTTCATCCCATAGTTTCTTGAATTCGTTGTGGATGTTCTCTTTAATTACTTGTGTTATAGCCGTCGTGATCCAAATATATTTAGGTTTCCTTCATGTCCTTTCACCCGGCATACCGATATGTTATTCATGCTGGAAGTATCCACAAGTGCTTGGTGATATTTCCATACTGCTGTTGCGATAATTTTGTGACTTCCCAGGGCTAGTAGTGATTGTCTATAATCTGTGTAGATCCTGATTGTTTTGCCCGCAGTTTGTCTACGGACAATCTCTTTTGCGGCTATGGTTATGTCCGCCAATTCCCCCTGTATTACGCTGGCTGGCCCATCCATAGCTTATTTATATTGGATTTGCAGACTTCTGGAGTATATTCCGCATCCTGCTCCATCCTTCTTTTTTGATCCGACTGTGAAGATGTTGACTACAACTTGGCCAGCAGCCTCGTTCACTATTCGTCTGTAGGGTCTATCGAAGACAAACCGGGGAGAAATCCATTTGTGCACGCCTGCGCCTATAGAAGAGGCGTCTTTCTGACAACCCCATTCTACAGACGACTTCTGACCTCTCCACAGCCTACATTTGGTTGTATGTCAACGGATTTGAGTCGTACCATTGTTGTCAGAGCCACTTCTGCTCGATATATATCACAGCATTACCTCCATAGCTCTCGTTGGCGTTGTTCGCATAACTCCGGTTATCCTTAGGCAGGCAACTCTCTGCAGAGAGATCACAGCTCCATAGGTTATCATCGGTCTTATGGCGTGACCACTTTGTTTTTTAAGTTCATTTGGCATTTAATAAATCTGGCACAAATCATTGGTTTATGAGATGGTGATCATAAAACACCGATAAAACCTAAATAATCCAACTTTCAGACAATAATCCAAAAGGTATTTTAATGTTACTTAGGTGTGTATTTAATAATCTAGTGCAAACCGCGTTTATAAGTTAATTAGTATTCATTTTATTTTAATTTGACCTTGAGACCTGGCATCAAAACCACTTCCTAAAACACCATGAAGGTATATTTTCGAAGTTCTACTCTACTGGAAGTGATGCCTGCCTGAGGCCGATCTAGTAGAAGTCGTACTTCGACTATTTAATTAGTATCTGGTGCCAAGCATGAAGATTGAGTTTCTCACTTATTTTAAATTTCCATTTGCCGTATCAAAATATTTTAATATACTGATTTGCCTTATACACAGATTTAATATTTAGGCTTAAGCTCCCTTTGTATTTACCTTTCAGGATTAGAATTAACCGTTGTTGTAAAAGTGTGATAAGGTCTGTAGCTGTTCATTTCTGAGAGAAACAAGAAAATGAAAGAAAAACAATTCGACCACTGACGCTATTGCACTCTACATATCGCTGGTAAAGAAAGTGGTGGTGTACGCAAATACTTTCAAAATATTTCTGTTTCCAACAAACTAATATATCTCTGTAAATTTTGTATCAAACTTAATAACGCGGATGTAGGTTGAAAGAATACAAAGAAGAAACATTTGGATACAAAATCTAGACATATTGGGAGCCCAGATATGTTATATTTTGCAACTTAGTCGTTTGTAAATAAACCAACTGATAGTTTGTCCTAAAAACTGATGTGCCCAAAAAACCATTGTACTAATTCGCATTAATTTTGGTCCTATTTTGGCCACTACACTTTTGTTCCCTTCGTCTGGAACAGAAGAACCAGAAACAAACAATTTGTGTGTTTCCTTTGAAAATGCCGATGCAGAAATAAATAAGTCATCTTCTGAAAATAAAAATTATTTTCACGAGGAGATTGATGGCAGCAGTAAGGCGAAAGTCAATTGTTAAATGAATCAAAATAAGATGTACACCTTTAATGTTATTTAATGGCAAATCTTCACCAGTCCTATTTTTGGAATCCGAATCAGCAATTCGTTTCATACTTAGTACAATATACAGAGTTTCCAAGCATCAATCATATTTGCCAACGTCCTAGAACGAATACGCAAACACTACGTTGCTTATCCATATCCAGTGACGTACAGAAGCGTCAGTAGTCTAAGCTTCATGTAAATATCACGTAAAAATCAATTAACACGTACTATTTTCATTTTTAAACGAGTTGATCTTAATTAGCTGACACGTGGAAAAGGTGTCATTATATATTCACTTTGAGACATATTTATTTTCTTGATTCTCTATGTATTTGAACGTATTATTTATTTATCTTTGGAATATTCAACATTCTTGGGATAGTACTCATATCATAAATATATATAGAAAAAGTAGTATTTTTCAAAACAGTATTTCTCTCAAATAAGTAGAAAATTGGACAAGTAATTCTAGGCCCAAATACACTTTATAGGACAATCGCTAATCCAAGGACCAACTTATTACAAAGCTTGTACTTTGTACTAATGCCTGTACTCTTTATCACTATCCAAATATACTCTTCGTTTTGTAATAACATCTTCTGTTTGTATATTTCGTAGTGTTGTTTACTATAATGTGAATAAAAACATTGCAACACAGAATAGTTAACACTTAAGTGTGACAATTACGTAGATCGACAAAGCATCATTCTAATTAAAAAAAAAACACACGACTTCTAAATGACCCGGAGTTTATCTCCTCGATATAATCCAACATTGTACACACACGGCTGTTATATAATAAATTAATAAACGGCGGTCCTATCATTTACGATAATTTTGTTAAAATATATCAACGCGCCCCGATGCTCCTTCGGAGTCAAAGATAATTCAGCCATTTGAATTCTGTAAAAAGCCTTACAAAATTCAGTTGTCTCTTTTAGTCATCCAGAAAATGGCCCCTGAAATTTGAAGTGGGATAGCCTTTATACAGATATACAGGGTCCGCCACTTAAAACTCCACAGACCAGTAACTTCTTTATTTTTTAAAGCGACGGCCGTATCCAACATATCAAATTGTAGGTATTTTTAAGTTATTTAAGTACCCATACCGAGAGATTAAAAAAGAAATTTTTTTTTCTACCTGTGGAAACGTAAATAGCTGGTGAATAAACTACTTCTAGCGTAACCCAGGAACAACGACGTGGAAGTAGTTTTTTGTTCCATTCGGGGTGTTTGATTAACGTGAGTCCCCTCGCTTCTCACCTATCAGGGCGGTTGATTTATGTGAGTCCCTTCGCCTGATACTTATCAGAGTGTTTGATTAACATGAATCCCTTCGCTTCATCATCTTGCAATAAAAGTAAGTGCTCAAAATGGTGGCCCTCGACTTCAATGCACTTATTAATCCGCATTTGAAGTTACTGTACACAACTGAGAAGTGTGTCTGCTTGAAAGTCGGCACAAGCATTTCTGATTCGCTCAATCATATTCCCACGTATTGTTGGTGGTACTTGTTTGTAAACTTTTTCTTTAAGATAGTCCCACAAAAAGAAATCTGGTGAAGTAAGATCCGGAGATCTAGTCGACCAATTTACCGGACGAGCGCGATCCAGCGACCATTGAAATCACGATCAAGTACTTCACGTGCTACCACCGAATAGTGTGCTGACAACCATCATGTTAAAACCACATGTTCTATCGCACTTCTAAGCTTAAGTCTTCAAGTAATATTGGTAGTTCATTTTCCAAAATGTCTCGGTACATTGACCATTCAAGTTGACTTAAATAATGTGTGAGCACATGAGTTTGTTGCCAATTACTCCACGGTCCAGTAATGCATGCTGTGCTGATTAACCGTTCCGTGGTTTGTAAAAGACGACTCGTCGGAGAACAATCCCAGCAAACGTTTTCTATAAAATTGGCTATAACTAAACTTGGTAAAAGTCGAATTGACCTATTAAGGTACTTATTGCGTAAAATTGACTAGAAAAAGATACCTCTGATTTAAATTTACTAAATGGTTCTAACTTATATTTAAATTTACGTAAATTATACCAATAAATCTTACCTCATACACAAATCTGCTTAAAAGTAATTTTAACCAAATCAGAAAGGGAAAAACTACTTAAAAATTACCTCAAGGTAAAATTTCCTTTGAAGTAAAATTAAGTACCATAATTAGGTACCATCTACCTTTTTGGCAACGAAAAATCGTCTTTATAGTAGAATATTCTAAGATAGATTTGGTTGGAAATCCTACGTAATTTTGTACCTCCCTAGTAACCTATTTGGTGGCTTTATTTACTCTCCTTAAAAGTAATGTTAGGTCGACATCGTAGAAAAATTGTACCTTGTTTATTTACTTAATTTTAACCAAATAGTCGATTACTCGTTTAGTTGACGTAAAAGTCATCCTGAAGAAATAATTATTAACTTTTTTGTAGCAATTACTTAGAAAATCTACCACAAAGTAAATATGACTATAAATCACCAATTTAAAAACTAGCCATACATAACCTGTTTGTAAAATTTATATTATTCAGATTATTTTAAAAATTAGGTTGATTAGTTATTGTCTTCGTCATTTTTCTTGCGAATTTCGGTCATTTAAAAAACCATTACAGTAGTAAACTTAATTCAATCGTGGTGTAGATAGAGAAATGAGTCCGAAAAACAATAAATCATATAAATATATTTATCTCTTACAAAGAGCTCCTCTATACCACTTTCGACTCACTATTTAATCTATCTAATATATCTAGTATCTAATTCACTTGCTTGCCAACACACGTCAAATAAAAAATCACACTGAAACGAGGTAGCATTTTCAAAAATAGGGTGACCTAAATATGTTATATTAAACTTACAAGTTAATAATTCTTTGAATAAGTCAAGTTAACTAACATGTCGTAAACTTTAAGGTCATTCAACTTAATAAAAAGCTACCTGTAAAATACCTAAAATTCCACAGCCATAATAACCTAGGTCGAATTAGCACAACACGTTATATTTTCTTAGCATAAGTAGTACTTACAATTCCAAAATCCAAATTTTCAAAATGAACTTATCTAGAATAAACGGATGAAAATGGCAAAAAAAACATAAATGTTTTTTAAAGTCATACAGTTTTAGCTCCGAATATTATTATAATTTTTTCCCAATAATAGGAATTTTCTTATTAAAAAGTATTTTGGAGGGGCATTGTTAAATATGCTCGTAGTTTCTACCTAAAGCTAGTTAAATCAACGTCGAATTGACGTTAAACTGACGTCAAATTTCCCTAGAGAAATATTACTAACCAAACGTACTGGGCTACTACAATGTGGATTTAGATGTAATTCTACCTATTTTGGTCGATATAACCAAATTTCGACGTCGTCTTATTCTCGACTTATATCGAATCCACGTCGCATCGACGTATATTTTACTTAAACATGGTTAAATTTAATTTTGCGACTAAATTTATTATAAATAATTTAGGTAGCCTCGACGTTAAATTAAACCAAAATGTTTGCTGGAATACGTAACGAAAAAAATTGAGGTTCTGTTGAATTTGTTGACGTGCCCACTGCAAAAAAGTTACCCGATTTTAGAAATCAACGCCATGAAGATCTTGGTGTAAAAACATATGATACGGATGATATTTATTACGTTTTAAAATTTCTCAAACACTGCTCTTGGACAAACCGAAATCGCCAGCTATTTCTCGTGTACCAACATGAGGATTAACAGCCATTACATTATTTTCTCCAGTTTTCTCTTTTTTTCGGTTGAACACCCCCGTCAGTAGTAAATTGTTTGACAGTGCGACAAAATGAAGCACGTGATCGAATTCTATCCAGCTTCTCCGTAAACTAGAACCGTTCCAATTTTCTCTTATACAGTTAAATACTCCATTCTGAAGTAGCATCAACAGCCTAAGGGAAACAGGTCTTTTTGTTTGCGAAATAATCTTCAAACTGAGTAAAATGAGTTGTTTCTTAAAGTTATTTCTTCCTTTTCCACGTTTATTTACCAAAACATAAAAAACACGAAGAGAAGAAATAACACAAACGTTAAATGTAAACATAATAAAACATTTTTATAAAAAGTATTTTTAATATAAAAAACGGTATTTTCAAATAAACTACAAAAAATGCATTAATTTAAAAGCAGATTTAATCAATCACCCCGATAAGTCATAGGTTTTTAGTAGGAGAAATCGAAAAAAAATTAATTTCTCGATTACAGCGCTATCATGAATTGAAAAAAATATTTCAGATAAATCCTACGTATTTTTAGCCGTAGAATCCGAATATGCAATAAAAAATATAGGTTCCTATATAAAATTTCAGATTTACAAGGAGGTGGAGGGGGACTAATTTTAGCCCTAATGTATTTCCTCCGCGGATTGATAAAATTTTGATTATGGACATTTTTGTCGTAGAGTGCTTATTATTTGAGATATTTGAAAGTTTCAAGTTAAAAAAATCACCCGGCATATGCGTCAAATTTATAACACCTTTTTGGCATCAGGGGCTAATGATTCCTCACTAACTGCAGGAGGGGATCGGTACTCCTGGGATGTTGCATGCCATAATGAGGAAGATGCATGGATTCTAAAAATGCTTAATTTTATTATTTTTCCATAATATGTACTATATAATTTGATAATATAATGAAAGAAACTCATAGAAAAATTTTACTTCGTAAATATGCCACATTAAAATTTGAACTTTTGTGTAAACAAAACCACGTGACTGAAAACGCTATAATATTGCTTTGACGTCATTTTGACGTCACTAATTGGACCTGAATTTGCTAATTTACGTTGTTATTCTTAATCTTGTTATTAATTGTTGGTTAATATGACGGACAATCATTTCATAACATCCCTAACGCGTTAATCTATAACCACAGCATTCTTTTTAGATGTTTCAACGTTTTAACAATAACGACGTGACGCTACAGGTTACGAATGACACTATTCGTTAGGGATAGAGCGTTTTAATGGTTTTAAATTCTCAGCCGAAATAAATATTTTTTTTTCACACTCAATTTTAACAAAAAAGAAAAAGAACAAATACGAGGAACCATATTTTTCTGTCCTCTATCTATCTATGATATAAAAAAAAATCATGCAACTTCCTCATTATTACTAGTCTGCCAGTCTGCCATGCATACATATTATTATTACATAATCCATGAATACGTGAAGCAGCATATTAAAAAAAATTACAATAGAAAGAAGAATGGAAAGAAAAGCGGAATTGCACAATTTGTGCAATCGTTTTATGTGTTTTCTTTAAGCACGAGACTGAAGTGGAAAAATCTGGTACACCTCAATTACCTACACGCGAACAGTTACAAAAAAAATTAGGAATCCTTGTAGTTAAATTCTATTTTTAGTCCCTTGCAAAGGCGTTTGCGAAATACGTGTGCTGATATTTTTAAAACTATTTCTTGTATGCAATATTTACTTTTCTACTTCTAAGTATATTTAATATTAACAGATAACTGTCTAACATAACCATCACTGTCAACAAATTTTTTTAAATTAGACTGAATACGTTACGGCCTGAAGCTAGGAATGCAGAACAAACATTATGTAACAAAACTAACAAATTTTAGACACTTCATTCTAGCTATCCTTATTTCTAGGTCAAATTCATGCAAACAACAGGATTATGGTAAAAACAATTTAATTACAACTTTTTTAAAGAACTAAATAAATACGTGAAAAAATATTTCAAATTGAAAATACTGAAAGCATACTGAATTATTTATCGTTTCATGTTCAATCGACTTAAAACTGATCCCAATAGCATGTAGAGCATAATAAAATTAAATTCTTATTAATTTCTGATTGCTTAATCAGTGACAATGCACACAGAGGAAGTCATCATCATTATTGTTTATTATTGAATATTCTTTATTGCTTTTAGTTAATACTAAACTACATAAAAAAGCAAATAGTTGAAGATAAGTTAATACGAACAATAAACAATTTTATAACAATAATAATTTAATTTATACATAATATAATTACTCATCCCATTGAATTTTAGTTATCAAGATGAATGCGGAAATATTAGAATTATTCTCATTCCAATGTACTTCATATAAAAATGTAAAAACGTCAATAAGTTCACCAATGCATTATATACACTTTTACGTCTAAGTTAAAGAATATTTTTTCGAAGTCCAGCGTGGCTGGACAGTCCAATGTAGGTACATATAAACACGCTGACTTATTACAATAATAACTATATAAGACCTGATATTAAATTTAATTTTTCGGAAATAAATCAAAACGATATTTATACGGCTTTAAAAAGTTGAATCTCTGAAACTCGGTATATTTCCAGGCGTGTGGAAATCTGCGAATGTTCTGCCCCTTCCCAAAATATCTGTACCGTTAACTCTAAATGATTTGCGTCCTATTTCAATACTCCCAACATTTTCTAAAATGTTCGAAAAAATAATATCGATATACTTAAAACATTTTTTTAACCGACATAATATTTTGCCTGTTGTTCAATCGGGATTCAGGAAAAAACACAGTACTTCGACTGCTCTTTTAAACGTGTCAAATGATGTTTCTTTGACGTTGGATAAATCGAACTCTATGATATTAATCTTTAGATCAAAGCAAAGCATTCGACTTGGTAGATTTTGACCTGCTATTAGCAAAATTAAAATACATGGAGCTTTGATTATTCTGCACTGAAATGGTTTAGAAGTTATTTAAAAGAGCGCACCCAAAAAGTTATTTTAACATCTGATAATGAGTCACAATTAGGTACTACTACTAATGGAGTGCTACAAGGTAGTATACTGGGGCCTATATTATTTTCGATATATATTTTTGATTTACCCAATTGTATAAATCACTGCAAAATCCACTTATATGTGGATGACGCCCAGCTATACAAAGCCTGTACATTATCACAATTAGAGGAATCTATCAACTCCATAAACGAGGATTTGTGTTCATTCACAACCTGGTGCTCTAACAATGGTCTAAAAGTGAATCCTAGCAAAACTAACGCTATATGTTTGGCAATGAACGCTAAGAAACATCATTTGCCAAGAAAGTTTATGGATAAATAATGTGCAAATTAATTGGGTAGAATCAGCAAAAAATCTTGGAGTGTTTATTGATCAATCCTTTAGCTTTAACCAACATATTAATTACATAACTAAAACTTCTTACTTTAAGTTAAAGTCATTATACCACCTAAAAAATCAGTTAAGCGAGCAGACAAAACTAAAACTAGTAAAGTCCCTTATCGATCCTCACATTTACTATTGTTCTCCAGTTTATTACCATTTTCTGACAAATTATAATAAGTACAAGTTACAGAAAATTCAAAATTCGTGTATGCGCTTTATCTGTTGTATCCCTCCTCGAAATCATATAACCCCTCATTTAATCAGATTTAAAGTACTTAATGTGAACAATAGGGCAATCCATCTTTATCATATTCTCCTTCTTAAAGTTATAATGTATCAAAAACCTGAATATCTATTTAACCTACTTACAAGAAGATCTGATGTTCATAATTTAAATGTAAGAACTAACCCCTTTTCCGTACCATAACATTCCACGAGTAAATTGAGGGTTCATTTGCATATATGGCGCCGCATTACTAAATAAGGTTTCAGATTGGCTCAATTTATCAATCTATTCATTTACAAAAAATATTAAATATATGTTATTAAATTTGTAACTCGTACTATATATACACTTTTTGCCTTTCTCTCTTTTTATTAAGTTTTTACGTATATTTTTAGTGCTATTGCTTTTGATTGTGGATGCTCTTTTCTTATTATTGTTTTTTTTATTCTCTGTATTTCGGTAGAGTGGAAGAACGGCGTAGCCGAACTCTTACCATTTATGTAATCAACGTTTGTTTGTTACATAACAAATAGTATTATTATTATTATAAATTAATCAAAATTAGTCAGCGTTCTGAAGAGTGTTAGGTGATAGTGTATTACAATGTATCGAAAAATGTATGAGAGAAAATTATACGAGAGAAAAGCTATACATATACAGTGAGAAATTTTGTATATTCATCAAGAAAATTAAATTTGAAAATTTTGAAATTTATTTGAAATGTATACAATCAAATGTATCCTAAAGGGGGCGAGGATAGGTGCGTCTTTACTATGTAAATATTTCGATATGCGATATAAAGCAACATTAGGCGAGGTTAGTACTTAGATGGGTGACCGTTTTAAGTGTTGTAGGGTATTTCACCTAGAAGCGAAAAAATTTAAAAAAAATTAAAAATTAACAACAAAAACACATCGATTCACTCACCATGGCAATCCATGAAAAAAGTCATCCAGATACAAAAAACCACATTCAAGGTCAATAAAATCTGAAAAAATTCACGAACATTCGATAATACTAAAATAACCTAATTCACCGACACCGGACTTTCAACATTCATTCTAGTCATTTTACAAACAAAACATTACAAAAACCTACCTTAAAAATACCACCCGCCTATAGTCATCAACAAGATCAAAACTACTATCCGTACCTATAGTCACAACATTTTACTTCGTTTCGTTAATTTTCTACAACCTGTTTTCTATTGCAATTTTTTCAATACTTAGTGACCGCCCCTCGTATTTTATATTCATCACTTTATTTTCATAAGCAATATTTTCTCGTCGCCCCCTGTATACGACGTTCGGAGCTATTCTCAATTCTTTGTTAAGTTGTATTATCCTTAACTTTCTCATCGCCCCTGTATACGACATTCGTAATTAATTCATATTATCCATACTTTCTTATCGCCCCCTTATACAGTATCCGCAGCCTTCCTAAAATCTTAACAGATTTGGATACCTCTTACTTTCTCATCGCTTCCTGTATACAACATCTGTAACCTTCTTAATTCTTAAAACATAGTTTCCGTTCGCTTCATTCAGTCTGTCGGCGCCGGCACGCAAATTGTATCCACTTTAAGAAGTATGTGCGTGGCTTTAACGCTAGATTACGGGGTAATTCGATATGTTCTCAATTTCTCGATATCAAAAACCTTCAATAACTTTTTAACCGAATCGATTCAAACATAAACCTTATATCAAAAAATGCATCTTTTTAAGCACAACACGATTATATAGGTGTTTTATCGAAATTTCAACTTTTTCAGTATTGCACAATATTGCGCAATAGATGAGTCATCCTCGCCCGCACGAAGCGATATCCAGCCTTTTTCATATCTTAAACGCGGTGCAAAACTCGCGGGGCACGAAAAACTCAACCGTCCCTAAACGTATAAATACCGGAACATCGCGAACCCAAAGCGGTTCAGTTCAGAAACGACAGTGACTCCTATGTTAAGTTTTCGCTAGTGATATCCCAAGTAGTTATTTTAAAAGTGATTTTAAGTGTAATAAGCTAATATAGTAGTCAATTCGGTTCGGTTTCTATTTAACTTAAGTTGTAAATATCCACCGTGTAGTTAGGCTTTCCTATTTCGGTTTCCGCATACTTTTCGTGACGAACTGTTGAGATCTAACTCCCCAGGCCGAAACCTGATTAAAAAGAGTAGTTTTAAGTCTTCGCCTTCACGACCCCAATTAATTTTAAGTAAATCAAATCGCCTTCGCGGCCCAACAAGAAGTGAATTTTTTCAGAACATTTTAAGGCAAGCTTTTAATAGATATATTTTTTCGCAAAATTCAACTAGACTGAATTTATGCTGTCGTCGAATAGTTACTTACCTATTCTAAAAGAGACTTGTTAAATAAAATACCACAAGTTCTATATTCTGTTGATTTAAACTTAAATAAATATTTTGTTCGATCCGTTTAAAATAAAGTGTTATCATTTCAAGAAAGACAATCTACAGAGTGTAGCTTTCGACCCTGACTTAACAAAAGAACTCAAGAGTGCTAAATAAAATTAAATCTTTAAAACTAAGTGCTAAAATATTTCCAGACCATACTATACAGGATGTAGTAATTGACCCGAACCACAACTACAGAATTCGAACCTCAAGGCTTCTCTCAACAATTAAGTGCACGAACGCCCTCTAAGGTCTCAACTGAAGCTCTCCGCACTAAACAACTTTAATTTTTCAATCACAGAGGGCACGGCACGTTCGTGTTTACAAGTGTTATAGTACCTTTCATAAAAAAGTTAAAAAATGCCAAAAATCAATATTTCCATTCACCAAGTCAAAACTATAAAAAAGTAATGTCAATGCTTAATTTAGTCAAAAAATACAGTTTATCAAAAATAATTCTGAAAAAATTCACGCACCTTCAGTAATTCTTAAATAACTCAAATTCACCGTCAATTCCCACCAAACATTGAAATTCGCCATTTTAGGAGTTGAACCTGATCAAAAAATAACTTTAAAAATACGAGCCCCAAATAATCTTAAAAACTACTAAAACTACTTTCCTCATCCTTAGTCACAACATTCTACTTCGTTCATTAATTTTCTACAACTCGTTATTACATTTCAAATTTCACTTCTTATTCATCTCCCCTCGTAATGTTACATAAAGTGCCGGTACTTCACTTGCGATCGATATCAAAATTTATTTCCGTTCATTCAGCTCGCACCTATGGGGAACATTCTCATATCTTTGCAACCGTAAACGTTCGACTATCTTAACGAGTTTACGGGGGCGCGGGCGCTTCGAAAAGTATTCAATTTTCGGATAATCACACTTCAATAACTTCTAAACCCGAAATGATTCAAACTTCGTTTTTATATAAAAATTTTCTCCTTTTCATTGCCGATTTTTCCATATAATTTTTATTTCCGAAAATTCAAATTTTGCAAACTATTGCGCAATCGTGCCGATCCTGACTAGACGGGGACGTATGTAGCTCTAAATCTTTGATTTGTGAACATGCTTGGGAAAATGGACATACAATAAACTGGGACTCGGCAAAAATTTTAACAAAAGAAGCAGGTACCAAAAAAAGAAAAATTAAAGAATAGCAATAATCTTATTAAATGAAGATAAGTGCGTATTGAATTGTTCTGTCGATATTTGTACAACTTGGCTAACGTTAAAAGAAGAACTTAACAAACTCAACATTATCTAAAATATCATCAGTTCTGTGTAAGTAGTAAGTATTTATGGAAATAACATAAACAGAATCTTAAAGCTGTGTATTTGACATACACAGCAAAATATGAGTTCTTCCAAAAAAAAAAGCTTTGAAAACGGAAAGAGACTACTTTCAGAAACGTCAGCAAAATACATTATTTCTGTGTTTATTCCGATTTATATTATTTGCAAAACATAACCTCTGACTTTTCCTTTGACGTAAACGTCGCGGGCGCAGAGGCTTTTTTCCAATAATTCTATTATTTTGTAGATTCGGTGATTTGTTTTTCAAGAGGATAATAATACATGTGATAGAAAACCCAAATAATAGGAAAGAATATTTTTTGGTATTACTTGTTTCTATCTGATACTATTTACCTTAGAAAATTAATCACCTTTTAATTTAAGTACCTTGTAGGTTTGAACACATTGTTCATAAATTGCGAAACATCGTTAATCATTTATGTTATTTAGTTGTTTCGGTGTTTAATTGATTGAAATTAACCCATTATAATATGTTTAATGTTATTTCGCGTATTACTAGGAAGGTGAGTTGAAAGGAAAGACAAAAGTCGTTTTTATACATATATTCAGATATTGGTAACAAATCGTCAAACTCGGAGGGAATAAAGCAGTACCCTCAAGGTACGTTCAATGCTCCTCGAAGTATTTATGGCTTTATGACGTTCGTAATCACATACCACGTGGCGGTATGAACCAGCGTAAAACCTTACGACTGATGCGAGGATAATTCCTTTGATTTGAGAAACACAATGGCAGGTACCACATTTACGGTGGTAGCCACTACAATTACTGTCGAAGAGATATCGTAGAGTGTATGGAATACATAACCAACTGTAAGGAAATGCATTCAATTTTAGAGTGTCATAAATACATAACCAACTGTAGGGAAATGCATTTAATCCTAGAGCGCACTAAAAGTAATTGTAACTGCCCCCACGGCAAATCTGATGTCGTACCGTAATCCGTATAATTGGAATAAAATGACCCATAGTTGTAAAGTCTTAACGCCAGAAGAAATAAACAATCTCCGTACAAAAACCCCCTGCAGTGTGCCTTAACAGTACTACATTGCATTGGCAGC
The DNA here is from genome assembly GCA_963675555.1 of Leptura quadrifasciata. Classification (NCBI taxonomy): domain Eukaryota; kingdom Metazoa; phylum Arthropoda; class Insecta; order Coleoptera; family Cerambycidae; genus Leptura; species Leptura quadrifasciata. Next base: position 51,954,675 of record OY776682.1, on the reverse strand, counting down.
AAATAAATACGTAAGACAACCTCGCACAAAGGCCCTTGCTGAATGTGATTCCCATAAACTTTTAGAATATTACTAAATAGGCAGGAGGGCTAAGGCATTGTCCTGTTAACCCAAATAACATAATTCAAAGAGCATTGCATATCAACGGTAGAGTAAAATTCCACCCCCACAGAGAAAGCGGAACAATATTACTGGTTAACTGTAGCAAAACAATAAGACTGTGATCTGAACTAACCTGACTCTAATTTGAAAAGAAACTATTTGTCTGTTTATTGAATAAAGCAAAAATGAAATGAACATAACTTTTGAAACTTTTTGTAAACTAATTAAGATCAAATGAATTATGATACCACTTAAATGAATCTTACAACAAAAGAACGTTTTGTTTACTTAGTCACATTAAAAATGTAATATTTTTCAATAGAAAAAATGGAGAAATTCAGAAAATCTTATATTGCTCGATAGATAATGAGCGATTACACGCACCCTCGTTCAATTTAAGAATTTTAAAGGGGTACCTGTAACTCCAAGGGGGTTGAAGAGGGAGGTATAATAAAATTATGCTCAAAAAATGTCATTTTAGAATTAAAAATTGCCGTGTTTTAGGATTTTACTCATAAATTGTTGAGTACGTAGATAATGAATTTATCCGTTACTTATGGACCTCACTGTATATTCTTTATTTATAATGAGAAATCAACATTGGTATCGGCACTGTAGGCATAATGCTGAAATTAAACAATTAATAATTACGTATTGAGCAAATATTTAGAACGACGACGCCTGTAAACAGCGTGGTTTAATTAAACCACACGTGTTCGATTACTCCGACGGGTATTTATTAATTGTTTTGTGTTTTGTATAAAACCACGTGTAAAAAAGTTTAATCATTATTTGAACGTATCTTTATACGATTACGTCAAAGATAGGTACATTTTTGGATGTCTGTACCCAGGACCGTAACAAAATTATGAATAATTCAGCATTAATAGGTTGCACTGTAAGTACCCGTCAATAATGGTGTATGTGAATAATGAAATTATCCGAATGCCGTTCAATGTTTTCTAGGAAGCTGGCAATATCTTGCTCCTGCTTCGTGATGATAAGGAGATCATCAGCGTATGGAAGTAGGATCAGGCTCCTCATTTTTTTCGTTTCCTTCAATGTATTTGTATCATTTGATCTGGTAGCCGGAAGAATTGCTTGGCTTTAATTATCCTGTTTTGTAGGTAGCACCGTACTTCTTTGCCGCGCAGGGTGTTGACTATGCCAATGTGACTAATGTCTCCTGGAGGTCTATCGCAACTTTTTCGTTTAGTTCTTTCTATCCATTTTTCCTTCAGAATTTTTCTGATGGTCATTCGTTGATCTGTCTTTAATGAATGTTGTCTCGTAGCCTAATGTTCTGCCTATGTGTATCTTTAGTTGTTCGAGCAGACATTATACTTAGAATTTGTAGAGCTTTATTCTTCTGTAATCATCTGTAGTCTATGATAGGTTAATTTTGGAAAGGGATTATGTATCATCGTGTACCGTTCCATACGTAGAAGTGTGACAATCCAAGGAAAAGTTAAGAAAATATACCAATACTAAACAAACCATGAAAAACATACACAATACAAAATATCCTGCAATATTGGTATTTAATAATATTTAAAGGTGAAAAATCCATCCTGTATGTACGTACGTCATTTTTCAGAGGGGAGATTTTTGTAATTCGCTTTCGAATATTCCGCTATCGCTTACTTTTAAAAGGTAAATTTAAACAGGTACCTAATATAATTGTTCTCTTTGTCAGCAAAAGCAATTAATTTTTAATAAAAAAAATCACTAATGCTATAATGAGCCCCAGGCTCCGCCAGGCAGCAGAATACACCAAAATGGAAGCTTCCAAATTTACAAGGGATTTTGCAAATATTTGTTGTGTAAGCTGTTTTGAACTCCAAGGAAATCAATACTAAACACAAACATTTTCGCGCTTGATACGCTCCGTAAAACATATGCCTTTTAATCCTCCACAGGATTTAATTGAATAAAGAATGAGCAAACTGATCTTCGCAGGTAAATATTCCGCTTTAAAATCATATCCACGCACACACTCAATTTAGATACATTATTTATTTTAATAGAAGCATGGGAGTAAGATCGGTAATCGCTGTTCGAATCTCTAATTAATTACGTCAAGAGCAGGCAAAATTTATGATGTATTCCAGGACCGTAACATATAAAAAAAGTTTTAATGTATTCAGACCCTTCTTGCTGTGCGCATCCGAAATAATAATAATAAAAGGTTTCATCTTTTTAGCAATGCATTTTTTATACATTTGTTAAATTAATTAAAATAAAATGAAATTTAAAATTTAAAAAAAATTAAATTAAACTTCAAGTCGATAAAATTTATTTGGCCACCGGGTACAATTATAAGTTCACGTATGCGTCAATGCATATCGAAGGCTAAACCATGAATGCCGCGGACTCGGGTCGCTCGTCTCCAGCTTTTCTGGATCAGCTGAGCCAGCCGTCCCGTTCCCTGCAGAACCCGCAGAGACCGTCTCCAAAAAGTGATGCTAACACATTGTATTCACATACAATAACAACAATTCTTTTGTACTCGCAAAAATTAATTTGCACTTAAGACATATTTCTTTCAAGAAAATACATAATCAAAAAACTTAAATACCATAAGTTACCCGGTGTGGATGAAATCACGGCAGAGCTGTTAAGGACGGAGGACCAGAACTATGGAGTATAGTCCACAACTTAATAACCCTAACATGGACACAGGACCAAATGCCGGAAGAATGGACTGTGGGAATAATACATATAACCACTCTATAAGAAAGATGACAAATTAAAATGTGAAAATTATATTGCTAAATGTAATAACAAAGAACAAAAATAGTAAAGATTATTATAACCTTAAGACTAAGATACTTAAGACTTATACTTATATACTTATATATCGTCGTTATTCCACTTACAAAATTACTTAACTTATGTATAAGACATTCCATTCCGTCTTAGCCAAAATACTTTAAAATTTCCTGTGTTATGCCAATACACAAAAAAGATCCCACAAATTTGCTTGATAACTACCGACCAATTTAGCTCATTCCAATTATAGCAAAAGTTTTTGAAAAAGTCTTAAAATCCAGAATATGTTCCTTTTTTTTAAGGAAACAGTCTGTTTAATATATATTAGTATGGTTTTCGTAACGCACGTTCAACCACTATGGCTATCAACAAATTAGTCGAAGTCATAAACATTGGATGTGAGGCAGGAAGCTGCATAGGGGCTTTGTTTTGCGATCTAAGCAAGGCTATTGACTTTTTGTTCTAGTATACATATAAAAAATTTAGTTTTTATAAATTTTCTGTTGCAAGTTTGAACTTAATGCAGTCCTATCTAACAAGTCGCATGCAACTAGTTCAAACTGGGAATAATCTTTCTCAGATGTGGACATTAGAATATGGAGTACCACAGGGGTCAATACTCGGACCAGTATTATTCCTCATCTATCTATCAACGATTTGGTGTATGCTGACCCAAGAGCCGACTTTATCTCTTCGCTGATGACACAACAACAATAAATAAAAATAAAAATTTCAATGAACTGCGGTTACAATTGAACCAGACACAGTCAAGGGTTTCTGTTCGGTTTGTCGCAAATCGATTTGGCTTAAATGATATTAAAACTGAAAGCATGTTTTTTAGTTTTAGGTAATTTGGGAACTTTCATATTGATAAACTATGTAATAACTCCTTGTATCTATGCAATTAGAAATAGTTCCTTAATAGTGTCCACGCAAGTACTCTTAATAACTTACCATGCACTTAACCATTCAAAAAAATCATATGTCATTCATGCTTGGGGCCACGCTCCAAACATGAAACGCGTTTTTGGATTACAAATGAAGGCAGTACGAATTATAAATAAGCTAGAGTCTAGAGAAGATTGCAGACAATCTTATATTGATCTTAAAATTTTTACAGTACCATCATTATACATCTTATAGTGTCTCGTATATGTTAAATATAATCTACCAAATTACTTAACTCATGAAGAAATTCACTCATATGATACAAGACATAAAGCATTTATATAGACTTTCACAGAGTACATAAAACTAGATCCGGAATAACATATTTTGGTTCTAAATTATTTAACCTGCTACCATCTCCCGAGAAATTGTTGCCTTCTAAAAGTTTTCAATACGTAACAAAAAAATATATTATATCCAAATATTTCTACTCTATGGAAGATTTTTTTAATAATGATTTTTCAGACTGGCAATTTTAATACCTTGAATACAACTCATTGTTTTATTTCATATTTATATTGTATTTTATATACAGGGTGTTTCACGAGAAAACGGACATGGTTTAATGGGAGACAGATGACACCAAAGGTAATCAGGATCAGCCACAGAAAAAGCTGGTTGGACACTCGTTGATAAAATATAGGGTGTTTTATGTATTTTTGCCAAAATTTATTTTGGTCATTACATTGTAATGGAATCGAATAATTACTTCATATTTGGCTCATGTAATACACTAGTGATCCTGAATAATACATAATGACAAAGAAAATATCCAGGTCCGGACTTAACAAAAAGTTGGTTTTGTTGTTTTTCAAAGAAATAACAAATGTCTTTTTCAAATATCGATATTTAATTCGAATAGTACATAAAAAACTGAGCAAAATGACTTCGTTAATTCTTTTGCCCCACTTTCACCGATGAATGTCACTTGCTAAAAATGCTTCCACAATTGAAATTATTAATTTACTTACAGTAAATATTATCTCGTAATTAACAATTTCTAATATTAATCACTTGTGTGACATTAGGGAGGGGGAGAAATAAATAAAAACATAAATGTTACAGATCATCGAACAAATCATCTATTTTATTAGGCATGTATTGGAAACTAGTAAAACAACAACATATCTATCAACAACAACAATACCGGTAGCAACAAAATAACATATCAATAATTTTTTGTTTATTTATTTACTACTGCAACATGTTTACAAGTTGTGCATTTTGTGTAATTATATAGTTAATAATAATATTTATTATTAATTTTACAATTCTATTAAGATTATGTGTTATGACACCTGAGGGGACCTAGTGTTATGTCGAGCAGTATTTAATATTTTATTCATACGTTAATATTCGTTGAATTTTCTAGGAATATTACGATTTATAAGTTTGTAGTTATAATATAATATAATATAAAGTGAAATAATTAGACAGAGGAAGACAATGAAAATATATAGTTAATTGCATTTAAATTTATTATATATTATTATCTTTATTTTCGACTTGGTTAGTTACAAGAGTCGGAAGTAAACGGGGAAAGATTTGTTTTGTTGTTAGGCTAATAGTTGGAGTAGTGTGGTATAATGGTCTGTTATATACTTTTTCTCCTCCCTTATGTAAATTTGCTGTTTTCCGTACAGTCTGTAGAATGGATAAGTGGGCCATTTCAGTTAACTGAACGGATATATTTCATATACGTTCTAGGATGGATATGAAATCGACCAATCACAGTTCGTGTATTAAGTACATAGGCAACTATTCGTTTAAAAAAATTCAAGTTAGTGTGTAAGCTGTCAAAGTAATTGTCAGTATGTATTCGCGCAGTTTGAGCTAGAAAATAATTTAAAATGAGTGATTCCAGTGAAGAATCGATAAACGGTATACCACCTAAAATTTTATTGAAATTATTATATACAGACAAAATTTTAGAGATATACTATGACAAAAAAAAGTAGCTATATGTGGGGATTGAACCTATGATCTCTTGCATTTCAAAGCGTGCATATAATCGCTAGACTACTGAAGCTTTTATAAAATGTTTACACCTAGAACATAAGATTTAGCAGAAGCTAAGTTTGTATATTAAAATTTGATTAAAACTATTATTTGTAGTTTTTTCTTAATCCGGTCGTAGAAAAAGTATACTGTACAACTCGAGTGGATTATCCATATCGCACTCGAAAGATTGAGGCACTCCGCCTACGGCGTACCAATGAACGAAATTATTGGGCAAGTAATGCAGTTTTTAAGGTTCTATGAAATCGTTCAACCATACCGTTGCTCTGTGGGTGGCATGTGGTTGTACGAATTCGATGGAAACCCAAAAATTTTGAAAATTCATGAAATCGATTTGATTTAAATCAAACTACTTGATACGAACTTATGCATGTTTGGTGCATAAGGTGCAATCAGTGTTCACTTTGGACCAGAAGTATTTAGAAGTTTTTATTTATTTATTTATATACTTACGGGAAACCCCCGTTACAAAAATATAAATACAATATGTATAATTTCAGGTAAATAAGTAATTTAACAAATATAATTATAAATATGCAAACAGCTTCCATTTATTAATGAATAGAATTCCTTACTGACTGTTTAAATGAGTTGACCCACTACTTCCAATTTATATAAGTTAATTAAATTTAAGGACCTATCGATAGGTGAATGGATTCCATAGTTTGTTGAATGGAATTGAACATACAAATTTTGATTTCTGAAAGCTCTGTTTGGAACACTGAAGTTTATCTTCTTTAGCAGATCAGGGCAAATAATCATACCATTTAAAAGTTCATATATCAAATAAACTGCTGGCCACTGGAACTTACACATAGAGAATTTTAGGCAAAATTTAAAGTTCAATATTTTCAACTGGAATGCAAATTTTTGAACGCGGCTTGCAAATTTTAAGAGCTAGTTTTTTTCGGATTAAGCTGCATGACGTATATTTATCGTAGGAACATAAGTTTATTATATACGGGGTGATCAATGAAGTCATGCAAAAAATCAAAAAGTTTGTATGAGTGAAATTTCCGCAAAAAATTTTTTTGGTCGTTGCAATATGGTTCGTTACTAAGGTAACATCAATACCTCTAGACGGTTTTGTCAGTTTTTGGATTAAGGCCCTTGGGCCTTGTACACACTACTCAACATAAAATTTGGATACCGAAATTTTTAAAATTTTTTTAAAAAAATTTAATTTAAACTTGACATTGGATTGACGGCTCTTGATGATTTTTGCGGATTTGGAATCCTTATTTCACGTAGATTTTCTATGGTCTAAGCATTTTATTTGAGAGTTGAAATTTACACATTGTGCCGGGTCGATAATAAACAAAAACGTAGTGACAAGAACAAGTTTATTACATTACAATGTACAAGATTGCTTAACAACGGCCAAAAGTCAATTCTTAAAAAATTTATAATTCTAATTCTGGTAATTTTTAATAATTAAAAAAAATTTAACTAAAAAACTAAAAATGAATTTAATTTAAACTTTAAATTTTGCCTAAAATTCTCTATGTGTAAGTTCGAGTGGCCAGCAGTTTAGATGCCTGCGTAAGTTCTACGTGTTTCTAAGGAATTCATATTAAGCCTGTGTAATATATGTGAGTAATCATAATTATAAGTTTTTTGGTAGAACGTATACCAGCTTGGGTTAAATTATGAAATATATCGAAAACTGTGCGTCGGCGACGTAAAGATTTTAGTACAAAAGAGTGACATTTGGAGAATGAAACCAAATTTCATCATTAGAGTCAGTCATTTAATTATTTGTAAAGAGTATTTGACTTTGCAATTGTATCAGTTTGGCTTGCAAGTAAAGAGGAAAGTTCACAATCATCAAATTGAGCGTCTTTCAATAACTGTAAATTAAAATTAATAGTCTATAGGAGATTGATGTTGATTATAAAATAGTATGTTGTTGAAGCAAGGAAACTTGTAAATTGTGAAATATATTTAGTGTCGTCGTATTTGACGAGGAGTTTCTTCTGCGTTTGAAAATAACGCCTTTGTCAATGGTTTATGATCAGTACAAAGAGGAAGATCTAGAATGAGATGGTTAGATGATGTAGATGATGACCTATGAGTATTAAAAACTGGAGAAAACAAATTCAAGAGAGAAGAGAATGGATATCTCTATATCATCGGGGAAGGCTAATAAATTGTTATAGTCCATTCATTTAAGGGAAGAAAATACTTTCTTCCCTCTTAATGAAATCTTTAAAAGACTGGACTTGTTCCACCACTAATTGTTATTTTTCTTTATTCAGTTATATAACACCAGCGACTAAGGTCAATCTCCGATGCCAGGAAATGAGCTACCCCACATGCCCAATATCTTCTCTGCTGAGGAGTAAGAATTTTCTACTTGCTTAACGTTCAATAGGCAAGGGACCGACTGGTGCAACAAATCCTTATTCATTAATTGAAATATACAAAACAAAGGGCATATGTTTATGTGATAACGCGTTTAATGAAATGCCTCGATAAAAAGCTAAAGAATTAAGATTAAAAAGCTGGTGGTATCAAATCTATAAAAAAGAAACAGATGTAAAACGAGATGATTTTAAGACAGCTGTTTCCTTCATGCTTCTCTGTTATTTAACTAATAATACTCTTGTTAACATAATTTATAATTATTAATTTACTCCATATCGTCAGTGATGATGAAAGATTAAAATGAGAAATCATTTACAGTATAAGTATGATATTTTATATTTCTTTGTTAATTTTTTTAGAATAATTCGCAGCGCACATATTTTTTTATGATATGTGCTATATATAAATCGTGATAAATAACTAAAGAGAATAATAATTCTATGGCCATAAGAGTCGACGAACTGTGAATTCCTAGACAGTAAACGTATCCCACCATATGCCAAACAATCTCCCGTTCATGTTTATCTCTTTCTGATTTTATTACATTCAATTGAATAATACACCAGGCATTTAATTAATGTAAAATGTTAAAGTTAACTGCGGACAACTTTTTAAAAGTAAACGAATATTATAAAATAAAAAAATATATAAATAGTAGTTCAATAAGCTCAAGATTCAAACTGCACCTTAGGTTTTATCTTCCATCCAAATCTGTAGAAATATACAACAGGGTGTTGTATTTAAAATAACAAGCTTGTGTTACTTCCATATTCATAGAACATCTCCCAAGTAGCAATTATATTAAAGTTAATAAGAGAAGTGTTACACAACAAATTTTATAAAACTGTTTGATTTCAATATTTATCATTAGAACATTCTTGAAACCTTTGGATAATACTAATAATTACCAAATGGGCACAGGTGTAAAAAGCTATTCAGTTGCTTAATAAATTTTATAGCTAGCCATTATAAAACAGCTGCGTATTTATTCTTATATTTTTTATGAAATTGACCACACGATAATTATAAAATGTATTTTATACACCAAGTAATTGAAGTACTATAAATATATATCACATATAAATACAATTTATAGAAGCTGGGTTACTGTGCCAAATTTGACATTTAACGATTTTCTTTCTCAACAGCAAAGATATTAATAAAAACGATAATACAGTGACGAGTCAAAGCTTAATTGGCGGATGTTTGAGAAAAGTGATACATGTCTAAATTGCAATTTATAGGAAAGAGAGATGTTTTTGATATTTTAAAATTCTCCTAAACAGATTACTTTTATTTGATTATTTTTTTTACTGCATGGGCATTATAAAAAATGAACTTAAACTTTACATATTTTTAGAATATAAAATTTGCTCTAAATAACAAAAAAATTACACACTTATATCACTTTTCACAAATTTTATTTATAAACCTGAAAAGATATCCTTTTACATAAAATTTAAAGCCATATGTTATTTAAAGTATATCATTTTCTTTAATATTTTTATTGCTCCTCTTCTTCAAATTCATGTTCTTCCGAATTAGGACCTGGTAAGGCATTTCGGATATCTGCGCTGGTCAACAGGTTCTTTTAAAAATCACGGAAACTTTCATCAATATAAGAAATGAGTTACAACAGATTCTTTTTAGGTATATTTCTCATCTATCTATTGCAGAGTGCAGCATGTCACGACTTTGGGAAAATTTCACTATAGTTTCTTCGATTATGGTCCCCAGACCCCAAAATTTCCCAACGGATCAAAAGCTTATACTTTGAGTCCATATCTCGGTTAAGTTCGAAGATGGGCCAAATCGCCTTCTTCGTTTCAAAATGGCTGCGGTCCAAAGTTTTAAAAAAATTCTCAAAATTTTAGTTCTAATCAAATATGTACATGTCATACATCGTTGGATAGTGCTCATCTAGCCCTACAACTTTTGTCTAAAAGATTTTTTGCTAAAACATATAGGAAAAATTTAAAAAATGGCGGCGGTTCAAAGGCTTAAAAAAATCTCAAAATTTTATTTCGAATTAAATATGTACATGTGATACATCGTTGGATAGTACTCCTAGACCTACATCTTTTACCTACCTACAAAAACATAATTATATCGCTGCGGGCCATGGCGCCAAGCCTGACATGAAACATTCCCGACGCACATTAAAAACCTATAAAGGTAAGCGAGTCAATTTGCGAACAGCACAAAAAAGAGTACCGGTATTTTAATGAGGTCGTAAAGTTTTTATTTGTTTTTTTATGTCTCAGTTTATTCTTACTTGAACATTACTTACTTAATCATTGCAAAACAATATAGGACGAAATCTACCTTTTCGACTGGCCCCTGCCATCGGGCTATTTTTTTATCAACACTGATAGGATTTGATGTTTTATAGGACAAGGGAATTTTTGCATTTTTGGGCCATACATTTCCCTTGCACGAAAACATTATTTTTTGGAAGGGCTTTCTTCTTTCAAGCTGGTTTGAATTCAACGATAGCCGGTCATTGGGAATATCTTAAACATTTTATGGGTGTCCAATAGATCTTCTCACCGTCGGTACTAACTTTTCTTCGTTGCAATTGGCCTATAAACAACGCAGAAAATTCAAAAAAATCTGAAACTGACGAATTTTTGTTTTTTATCACATCTGTCACGAATCTGTTTTGTTTCGCAAAAAATTTTCAAGAAACAAAATTTGTAAACTATTATCATTTGACCATCTTCTGCTTCTCTAGATGTACTGCTTTAACTTTACTTAGGCTCGGAATTTGTAATGAAAGCTACGCGATTATTGAAGTTTCACATGGACCAATACTCTTTAAATAAGCTCCGTCTCTTTTCTTCATCTACTCTACTTTTACATCAACCTGCAATCTGAGAGTTCCTTAGATTTCCTCTCTTTTATCAATTTTCCTTTTTTGTTGAATATTCAAGACCTAAACTTCTCTGGTGTCGTTCTTCCTTGATATCCATTTTATTTTGTTTTTTTTCTTCTTTTGATAATTCTACTTCATAATTATTCCTTTTTCCATTCTGTCAATTTTTCTTTTCTTCTCTTTTGTGTCTGTATCAGTCATAATCATTTTCTGTTACATAATTAGAATATGCGTGACTGTCATTCACTAGCACATCATCATTTCTTTCTAAGGACATATTTGCTTCTAATTCCTCGTTTTCCTCAAGTACATTATTTTTTTTCTAATAATTTATTTCTTAATTGATTTTTTTTTTCAATTTATCAATTTTCTCTAATTTTTCATTTCTCTTTAACCCCTCATTACTTTTGAATATCTTATTTACCTCTAATGTTTCATAATATATTTCTAATTATCCCTCATTTACTTTTAATTCTTCATTTTGCTCAGATATTATTTCCCGTGATTTCTGGTGAAATGAAATGATAAAGTATTGTACAAATTTGATCAATTGTTTTATTAAACGCGCATATATCTAATTATAACAGGCTCTCTGGCAAGAAACTGCCTATATCGCAACTTACTTATTGAAAAATAATCGCAAATTTTAGCTCACAAGCACGTGAAAAGAGATATATGTCAACTTGCTTCTATTCGAACAAATAACTACAAAATATGAAAAAGTGGGGGCTAAAGACTATGGAACATAATGTAAATATAAGAAAATAAACTAATTTCAAAATAAAACGGAGAGTACATGTAGAATCAAATTGTAATTGGGTGTTAAGTGAACTAACATTATTATGTCTAAGAATTTCTAATTACTCTAATTTATTGAGTAAATTCCCTTTACTCGCTAAATGCAAAACTTCAAAACCAGTTTCTTGATCAAAATTGTGGTTTTCATTTAAAAGGTGTTCCGCAAAATGTGAAAAACTTTAATTTAATCTGAGACACCTCAGTTGTTCTTTTAATCCCGTTTTGAAATTTCTATAAGTTCTACCTATGTATATACTATTACAATCGTTACATTTAAGTTTACAGACTCCACATTTGTTTAAAAGAGGTATCTTATCTTTATTTCGTACAAAAAACTGATTTAGAGAATTAGACTATTTAAAGGCTATATTACAGTGAGTATTAAATACATTAGCTATTTTATAAGAAACTGGTCCTAAATATGTCAAGGAAAAATTTTTCTATTGTTTATCAACTTATTTATGGGAGGTTCAACGATATAGGTTAAGTTAGATGTGATTTTATTCTGTTTTCTTTGTTAATATCTTATCGATCAAGTTCGGATTAAAGTTATGGTGATAAGCAATTTGTTTTATAATCATTAATTCTCTGTTAAAGGATTGTGCAGTTAGAGGCATTTTTAAAATTCTTTCGATGTAGCTTGAAACGCCACTGATTTATGTTGAAAAGGATGGTTTGATGAATTATCGATGATGACTCCTGTATGAATTGGTCTACGAAATATTTCAAAATTGTTTTTTATTGAGATGGTTAGGTCAAGGAAATTTAATTGTTTCTGGTTCGATACTACATCACTACATTAATTCAGTATTATTTTTACTGCCGCTGTTAATATCAAAAGCATAATTAGTTTAACATATTTTTAGTTATTGTTTTTTTCTCTTTCTTTCTTACATTAATAATATCTTTTAGTTTTCACTGTGTATGTCACTTGCTCAATCAGTCGTTTATACTGGACACCTAATTTATAAAATATAGCATAAAGCAAACTCTCAAGGAGTTAAGTTCCTCATTCTTATAATTTATTATGTATTGCCAAAAATTAAAAATGAATTAGAGGTGCAGCTGATTCACAAATTATTGAAATATTAAAAAACAACCAAACTCTTTCAGAAAATCTCCTTGCATTTCAACACGACAGAGCACCTCCACATTTTGAGCGACTGTTCGTCAATTTCTCAACGATACATTCCTTGGTCCGATGATGATGAAGTGAACACTTAAATCACCAGATTTAACTCCTTTAGACTTTTTTTGTGAGAGTATTTTTTTTTTTATACATTTATTTAACGTCGGCCTATTTCCGCTACTGAGGCCTAACACCGACGCCTGTAGACGAGCTACCCCCAACCAGGAATTTTGCCGAACCTCTTCCCTTAAGAAGAGTAGGGATCTTTTACTTGCCTAACATTTAATAGACAAGGGACCGAAGGATGGTATATCTCCTATACAACCCTCGCCTAAGGTTGTATAGCTTCCGCGCATACACTGATATACAAGCCGCTGGAAGATTTGTGAGGCGAGACCGCGGTTTCCGTTGGAATGGTCACCAATCCAAGTACTAACTGCGCCTGTCGTTGCTTTACATCGCATACCGAAGTATGTACATAGTAAAGACGCACCTACGCTCGCCCCTGTGAGAGTATTTGAAGACCAAAATCAATGCAACTCAACCAAATTCGCTGAATGATCTACGACAAAGGATCGTTCAAGAATGTCAGCACTTAACTACACAAGTTTTAAGAAATGTTAAAAAGGCGTTTGAAAGGCGACTGTATCATTGCATGGAAGTCGATGGAAGTCAGTTTAATGCCTAATAAAGTAATTCTTGATATTGAACCGTTTATTGTTCTAAACCTTTTTTGAACTTAGAATACTGTGTAACTCCCAAAATATTTGCTTTAGACCCCCGCATTTATACAAAAGTCCCAATGGGCAGAAAGTCCTAGGACCCCAAGGTTCTATGGTACAGACATTCAAAGATCACGAAACCTCCACGTGGTATACCTTGGGTCATGCTGATGTCGGCGGCACATTGCTCATAAAAAGTATTAAATATTGTCCAAAGTTTAAGGCGAAGTACCATAGAAGTATAGGTTTACATACTTATTGTAAAAGTACAGTTAAGAGTTCGCAGAGAGTACTTTTAAAGGTACCTCGAAGATTCCTCGTATGACGTCCCGCGGTAAAACTGATAATAGTACTGTTGAAATGGCATTGCTAAACTGCAGCTAAAAGTTCTACGTAAATCCCTTCAAAGGTACCTTCAAAAAGTACTAATAGTATAACTTGGGAGTATTGCTAGGAATCACATTAGAAAATAGAGTAAAATATTAAAAAAAGTAAATGTCGCAAATTGGCCTATATCGAATACCTTGCTCTTTCTATTCAACCGTGTTCCAAGCGTATACGTAATTACAAGAGCATCGATAAGAGTACTCGGAAAGTACTGCTGAAAGTACCTCAAAGTTACCCGCAAAACGTTCTGTGATAATGTTAACAAGTGCGCCGGAAAAATGGAATTGCTAAACTGCCGCTAAAAGTTTTACCAAAAATTTCACAAAAAGTACTCTTATAGGTACTACCATGAGTACCGCTAAAAGTACAGTTAGTTATACCACTAGAAAATACACTAAAGTGTTATTAGAAAAAACTTCAATTGCCGTACAATGTCCTGGATAGGCTACCTCGCTGTTTTAACTTAGTCCTGTTTCAAGCACGTATGTTAGCGTATGGCTAAAATACCGATCTTTGAGGGTCTATACCATAGAACTTTGGAGTCCTAGGACTTTCTGCCCATTGGAACTTTTGATCTGGATGATGTGTAGAATATCACATCAAAAAATGAGCAAAATTAAAGTTTGCGGGGTCCTGTAGTTATGGTGGCTAGGTTTTATTGAAACGCACTGTATATAATAAGCGTGAAGTAGATATAAATATTTGTCGTGAACATATTTCAGGATGATGGATCGTATAAAATGTCATGGACCATTAGATTGGTATTAATGAAAGAAAAGGTGAAGTTGAATATCCTGTCTCAGTTTCTAAGGTCATCAGACATCGGCACCACACACCAAATTGTCTTAGTAAGCATTACTATTTACAACATGTACCAATTCTGTTTGCAATTTAAATTAAAATATACGCTGGTAGGATAACGAAATAAATTCCATAAAGAAAAAACTAATCGTCGGTGATTTTTTTAAGCTGAAACTTTCAAATATCTCGAATAATAGCCACTCTACGAAGAAAATGTCCATAATCAAAATTTAATCATTACGCGAAGGATATACATCAGTGCTAAAATTTAGTCACCCTAGTAAGTAAATTTGAAATCTTAAATAGGAACCCCTATTTTTATTGCAGATTCGGATTCTATGGCTAAAAGTACGTAGATTCGTCTCACACACTTTTTTCGATTCATGATAGATGGCGCTGCAATCGACAATTTTTTTCCGATTTCTCCCACTGAGAACCTATGCATACGATTCTGCAATACGTTTGTAATAAAAAATACCACCTTTTCATTGTAAATAATCAAAATTAGCCTTAAAACCAATTTTATTTCTCAAATTTTTTATTACTGAAAAATAACGACAAGAAACTACTATTATCGTAACCCAGGAACAGGCGTCCTTTTCGGGATGCTTGGTCAACGCGATTTCCTTCGCCTTATGACTTATCGGAGTGCTTGATTAAATCTGCTTTTAAATTAATGTATTTTTTGTGGTTTGTTTTAAAAATATAAATTTCTTATGTTGAAAATACTTTTTATAAAAATGTTTTATTGTTTACATTTAACGTTTGCGTATTTTGAACACTCACAGGCCTTTCCTTATTGGTAAAGTAGCTCTAAGTTGGGTGAACACGCACAAGAATAAGACTGCGAGCTAAGTAGAGACCCTTGAGGCTTGTCGTGCACTTAATTTGGAGTTGAATGAGGTTTGGGGGATCGCACTTAAAAAGGTTGGAACAGGATAAATTGCTTCACCCTGTATAAGCCCCTGCTGATTGCTTTCACTGTCTTCCGTTTGGTAATTCAGCTAGCACTTTAGATTTTTTAGATTTATTCTTGATGTCAGGGTCAATGCCTGTATAATAATTCTTTGATGCTTTGAATGTGTTTAGTTTAAATTCAAAAGTTAATTTATTTGAATCTTTTGTCAGACGATTTTTCAACACCCTGTATATACTTCTCAGAGTATAACAGTTTTGAATGCAAGATTATTGTTGAAGCACTTTCGTTTCATTTAAAAATTTTAATTAAGATGTCCAGATATTTTGGATTATGCAGTTGTTGCAGATTAAAACACTTTGTTATAAACGGTATTATAATATTTATTATTAGAACGAACACAAGTTTAAATAAAATTAAATTATTATTCTTTTACAGTTACTAGTTGGTAACTTTTCGACAACGAATAAATTCCGGCTTGGGAGATTTGATTCGATTAGAAATTAGTTTAAAAATGTAAAATATTCACTTAAAATTAGGTGCGCGGTGCCAGATTGGATTATTTGGATAGTCTGAAAAAATTAACTTAAAAATTAAAACTCTTTTTAACTTGGTTGGGCCAAGGAAGCGCAGCGCGAGCACTGGATTTGCATTATCACGAGTTACACCGAAGAAACTGACTTGCCTAAAGTGTGTTAAGCTCGACCGATACATTTCGCTATCGTTTCGTTTGTCGTGCCCGTGAGTCTTGCACAAACGTTTTTACACACATTTTATTCTAGAAAGTCGGTTCCCGACATTCCGTACGGGCAAGGGTTGCGTAATACTGCGCAATGTTGTATCATCTTTGCAAAAAATTAAAATTTAAAGATGAAAATTACACGATTGTTTAGACGACAGAATGAGAAATCGTTTGGTAATCGAATGAAACTTGAATCTGTTTTGGTTTAGAAGATATTGCATGAAAAAGAAGTTGAATATATTGATTCGTCCTCGTAGAATCATGATTTACGCACGCACGTAGATATGGACTTTGGTTATCTCGAGCGTCGACGCTTGGACGTGGGTAAATATGGAATTGAAGTGAAATGAAAGTGTGCTCATGCGTTGGAACGTGAATAAGTCGAGACATTAATTTCTGTTATGAAATAGGTAAAATAGTTAGGGCGCAATTCGAGTGAAGGTTAAAATAGAATAGAAAATGAGCTGTTAAAAGTTGAACATGAATTTGAGATTTAAAGCTGAGGTATGAAAAGTGCATTGGGTGTTGAATGCACACAACGAACACAAGTTTAAATAAAATTAAATAATTATTCTTTTACAGGTACTAGTTGGTAACTTTTCGACAACGAATAAATTCCGGCTTGGGAGATTTGATTCGATTAGAAATTAGTTTAAAAATGTCAAGTATTCACTTAAAATTAGGTGCGCGGTGGCAGATTGTATTATTTGGATAGTCTGAAAAAATTCACTTAAAAATTAAAACTCTTTTTTACTTGGTTGTGCCAAGGAAGCGCAGCGCGGGCACTGGATTTGCATTATCATTTTATTCAGAAAGTGGGTCCCGGACATTCCGTACGGGAGGGGGTTGCGTAATATTGCGCAATGTTGCAAAAAGTTAAAATTTAAAAATGAACATTACACGATTGTTTAGACAACAGACTGAGAAATTGTTTCGAATGAATCCAATGAAACTCGAATCTGTTTTGGTTTAGGAGATATTGCATGAAAAAGAAGTTGAATATATTTATTCGTCCTCGTAGAATCATGATTTACGCACGCACGTAGATATGGACTTTAGTTCTCTCGCGCATCGCTTGGACGGGGGTAAATATGGAGTTGAAGTGAAATGAAAGTGTGCTGATGCGTTGGAACGTGAATAAGTCGTGACATTAATTTGGAAATGGGGTCTGTTATGAAATAGATAAAACAGTTAGGGCGCAATTCGAGTGAAGGTTAAAATTAAATAGAAAATGAGTTGTAAAAAGTTTATGAACATGAATTTGAGATTTATACCGGAGGTACGAAAAGTGAGTTGGGTGTTGAATGCTATTATACGGGGGCTATATTTTTTAGGTGAGTTATCTCGAAAGTTTAATTCGTAAAATTGACGAATGAAATTTTTTAACGGTTTTTTTTTATCATTTTAGGATATTTTAGAATTATCGAAGTTTCGTGAATATTTCTAAATTTTTTGTGACGTAATTGTGATTTTTGCTTGAAATGAAAATGAAAGATACTTTTTTATTAGGGTTTGTCCTTTTGGGCCGAAAGATTGAATTTTTTGACTATTTTTGATATTTTTTGTTTGGCATTTACTTATAGGGAATGGAATGTACTATAATAATTTCTTCTTTTCAGGTTTTTCATGTTTTGGTTGTATTTTGAATATCAGCGTCCTTAGACTGTCAACGTGCGGTGTGGAATAATTGGCATCGGCCCTACATTATTGAAGAAAACTTGAATGATCAAATGTACCGAACCACTTTGGAAAATCAACTGCCAACATTACTTGACGACTTGAGCTTAGAAGTGTGACAGAACATGTGGTTTTAACATTATGGTTATCCAGCACACTATTCTGTGGTAGCACGTGAAGTACTTGGTCGTGATTTCAATGGTCGCTGGATCGGTAGAGCTGGTCCGGTAAATTGGCCAGCTAGATCACCAGATCTTACTTCACCAGATTTTTTTTGTGGGGCTATCTCAAATATAAAGTTTACAAATAAGTACCAACAACACATGGGAATATGATTGTGCCGAAATTCAACCAGACATACTTCTCAGTTGTGTACAGTCATTTCAAATGCGAATTGTGCATTTCAGTTGAGGGCCATCATTTTGAGCACTTACTTTAATTAAAAGGTGATGAAGCGAAGGGACTCATGTAAAACAATCGCTCTGATAAGTGGGAGGCGAAGGGGCTCACGTGAATCAAGTACCTCGAAGGGAACAGAAAACTATGTCCACGTCGTTGTTCCTGTGTTACGATAAAATTAGTTTATTCACCAGCCATTTACATTTCTACAGGAAAGAATTTCCCAAACGTATTGAAGAATCATATGCATAGGTTCTCAGTAGGAGAAATAGAAAAAAAATTGAATTTCGTCGATTACAGTGCCATCTATCATGAATCAAAAAAAATGTTTCGGACAAATCCTACGTATTTTTAGCCGTGAAATCTGAGTCTGCAATAAAAAATAGGGTTCGTATTTAAGATTTCAAAGTTATAAACACCCCTACTCCCCCCCCCCGCCCGACTTACAAAGAGGAGGGGAGGGTAACTAATTTTAGCACTAATCTCCTCCACGGAATGATTAAATTTTAATTATGGACATTTTTTTCGTAGAGTGCCTATTATTCGCCATATTTGAAAATTTCAGGTTAAAAAAATCACCCGGTAGATAGAGAAAACGTGAAGTGCGAGATTCATTTTGCTCAGGTTTCTAAGTGCAAAGTAAACATACATCTCACCCAATCTTCCTTGGAAATGCTGTTCATTAAAAAGGAAAGAAAATACAAATGTTTAAAAAACTGATGATGTATAAAGTTTCAGCTCGATACGACATCGATATGTTTTTCACTAGATATTTATTTCACCATATTTTTTATTATCTTCTGAAGTTTTAACAGTATTCTTAACGTCGTTAAATGGTTTTTCAAAATTTAACAAGACCAAATGATAAAACAAAATGTTCATTGTAGCTTAATTTTCGATTGTAATACTGTCCACGCTGCATAGAGTACGTAACTTTATCTTACTTCAGTGAGTAAGCATTAACGGATGTATATACCGTTTAAGAACAATGAAAGTATGAATGACATTGTGTGGAAATAAATAATGGGTGTCCCATTCTCGCCTACAAGTTGCTCAAATGTATGATTTTTTATCTATGACTAATAATAGTTTATGTTAATTGACTTTTAAGTCGAGGTTTCATAAATGGGTTTGGTTGCAATAAAACCGGTGAGAAATTCTTTGTAGGTTCATAACTACATATTTATCAGAGGAGACACTAGACGTAACCTACCTTAAAAAATTACGTAAATATTTATGAGACTTTTAGCAATATCGAATTGTTTTAGATTAAAATATTCATAAATTTGTTGTTTTGAAGATTACGTTTTCCGTTTCCCTTCATGTTTTATTTGACTTATTTATCAATAAGGAAACGTTTCTTTATATCAGACATTTATGATACAAAGGCATAGCTGAGCAGCTTTGCGAAAAAATTTATATACAGGGTGATTCAGTTAAGACCCTCCAGTGCGATTACTGAGAAACAAAAGTGTATGGATACTCCTTTTTGAAGACTACATATTGAAGTTCAAACAACAATTATTGACAATTATGGTATGAGAGTGGGGACGCCTAGAAAAAGGTTTTAGATGATAGGAAAATTGAAAATATGTTATTCCAATAATATGTTAAATTTTAAGACTTGAGCTATAGGGTAGGTTGGGACAGGTTTGGACACATAATTTAAAAAATTTGTGTTTTCTTTAAATAATAATTGTAACTCTCTAAACCAGCTTTAATATAAACTATAATATGTTTCTTACTAGCAACACATCTCTTTGACGCAAATATATAAATGACACTTGAGAAATGGGTTGGGGTATAATCCTTCGACGAGCCTGCTCATATAATTAAGATCATCCTTCCTTACAAGTTGTTGACTAAATTAATTATATTTCGCAGTCTCGTCACGGATTATAACACCATGTAGATGTTTAACGGACTATGTTTTCTAAATTTATCTTTGTATTTATGTATTATTTACCTATTATTAATCTCTAAACAATAGTTGTCGGCAGGTATTGTCTAATAAACAAATAATGATCTGAGTCACCGTAAATCTATCATCGTTACAAACCAACAAAAAAACTGTAAAGTAAATGGACAAAAATTCGAACAATTCCTGTAATAATTTCTGTGTTATTGTTTTTATGTTATTCTGTTAATTAAATAAAAACATTAGTAAAATAAACGAATTGAATTAAATCGTTTCTTTTATAATATTCTCATGATATCAATTTTAACCGTATAGTGCCTTATACATTTTTTACTAAGAATTGAGCAATTAATGTAACGGTACAAAAAACAACCGCTGCCCAAGGAATCGCTACTTCCACATCCAGATTTTGTATCCAAGTCTTATAGACACTAAATCCCAATGTAATATTTTTCTCCCTCTAATAATAGGGTGGGGGTGGCAATGGGAGTGGTAGAGGAGGTAGCTAACGCCAAAACAATGTTCTGAGACGTTTTGTTCTTGTATACACACTAAATCACATTTTAATTTTTTTACTGCCTTTCATTATACTGTGGGGGTGGGTGGGGGATTTAATCTTCACACTTAAACAGCTTCAAGAAAAAGCACTCGAACATCAAGGAGAAATTCACATGGCCTTCATTGATTTAACCAAGGCGTTTGA
Organism: Leptura quadrifasciata; assembly: GCA_963675555.1. Lineage (NCBI taxonomy): Eukaryota > Metazoa > Arthropoda > Insecta > Coleoptera > Cerambycidae > Leptura > Leptura quadrifasciata. The sequence goes on along the minus strand of OY776682.1, from coordinate 51,933,400 downwards.
CTCGGTGGACAGGGAAGTGCTCTGGAAAATTATGTTCCGCTTGGGTATCCCTAGAAAATTTGTGGAAGTATGTCGCAGTCTACATACAAACAACAACGCCCAGGTTATGTATAATAATGAGGCAACCGAACCTTTCCAAACCCTCACTGGAGTTAGGCAGGGATGTGTCCTGGCACCCCTACTCTTTAATTTGTTTACCACTGCTCTAGCAATTATTGTTGACAACAAACTGACAGTCAGAGGAATAGGTCTCAGATACCGTTTTGATGGCGGTCTCTTTAACATAGGGCGCTTTAGAGCTTTCACGAAGACACGCACACGATTCATTTGTGATCTCCAGTATGCGGATGACTGTGCACTTTTAGCCTCTACGCCGGAAGAGCTTCAAGAACTTTTAGATGTGTATGCACAGAGCTATGATTCCTTGGGACTTAAAATCAACATTGGAAAGACTAAGATTATGTCAACTCCTCATCAAGTGAACCAAATAGACATTACACTTAACGGAAATTCTCTTGAAGTGGTGGATCAGTTCAATTACTTAGGCAACGTTGTTAATGACAAAGCAAACATGGACAGCGAGATTCGCAATAGAATTAACGCTGCATCTAGAGCACTCTGGGGGCTTAGAGAGAGAGAGTATTTGACAACCACGACCTTGCTTTGTCAACGAAAATGGCTGTCTACAGAGCAGTTGTCATTCCAACACTGCTATATGGATGTGAAAGCTGGGTCATTTACCGTCGTCATGTGAAAGAATTAGAACGTTTTCAGGAAAGACACCTCAGAAGTATGATGAAAATCCGTTGGTTCCATCACATATCAAACGTGGAAGTACTCAGGAGAGCAAACAGCCTTCCAATTGAGGTGCTTATTTCAAGAGCACGCCTAAGATGGGCAGGTCACGTTCATCGTATGCATGATAACCGCCTTCCTAAATGTACACTTTATGGTGAATTGCTAAGCGGTAGAAGAAGGCGTGGCGGTCAACGAAAGAGGTTCAAAGACGCTCTCCATGAAAATCTAAAATCCTGCGGTATTGCAGACGAGCAATGGGAACAACTTGCAGCGGACAGAACCGAATGGCGAGGGGTTGTGGCCAGCTATCAAGGAAATGTTGCTGCAAGAAGGCCGAATCCAAGACCTAACCAGGTCTATGTTTGTCCTGACTGCGGTCGACATGTGCTCTCCCGAATTGGCCTCTATAGCCATTGTCGTGTGCACCATAGATGAATGGGAATTACAATAGACTACACCTTTTACTTATTTTTTATTGTACACAATTTATCGACTGTAACATTTTTATACTCGGACTCGAGTAACGGCTAATAATAATAATAATATTGGGGGTGATAATGGGGGTAGTTAATGCCAAAAAAAAATTTGAGACCTTTTTTTGTACATGCCCTAAATTGCAATTTTATAGACTCTTACCTGCTTGCTTTGAATATTTACTCGTATTTACCACATTTACCCCCGAAGCCCCCAACGGAATTAGATCAAAATATGATCTAGTTCTAGATCTCGTTATAATCCATAAATATACCAAATTTCAAGTCAATATCATAAACGGTTCCAGAGGAAACGTGCTCACAAAAAAGTTACAGACTGACAGACAGAAATGTTTTTTCCGCTCAAATTTAAAATCTCGAAGTTTCATGACATTTTAAGACGTACTTAAAATTCGTATGTATTAAAATGTACAGATTAATAATACTAGACCGAAACATGCTGTTCAAATTGAACGACTGAGTTGCTGACCCAAATATTTCAAATGCTTACCTGGGCAAAATTACTTTTGCGACTAGATTAACGGTATTTTAATGAGGTCGTAAAGTTTCTATTGTCCTTTTGGCTGCACTGTAAATCTGAGCTGGACTATACCAACTCGGTAGGAGTTCAAAAGAATAAACGGGACAATAAGAGAAACACGATGATGATGAAGAAAGAAATGGTCAATTTAATTTCTTTTAACAAAATGACTATATTTCATTGGCGAGATGAATCTACTCTCTTTATTTTTAATGTATAATTGCACGAACAAATATTTTTTTTTTTTTTTTTTTTTTTTTTTTTCGTCTTCTGGCTTTGGTCACGAACAAATAAAAGCTTGAAAAATAAAACAAGATAATCAACAAATTAATAAACCTGATAAACGTGCAAATTGTAAACAATTTACGTAACAAATTTTCCACGTGTTGACAACGCTATTGTTAAGATTTTATGTAAATGTTTCTACATATTGTTTTCGCAATTGTGTCAGGTTGATATCATATATTTAATTTTAAACAAGTGATCCACGATCCAACTGTTTTGGGGTATGGTAATGCATTTCTGGAAAAAGTTATACCATTACTTGAGTTAAAATATATAAAACATGATGTGAAATTGAATGTTTCGAAGTTCGTAAATGAAGCGACCTTTTATAAGCGGTTTATTAAGCTTCAAAATGTTGTATTACAACACCCCCTTGGCATTTAAATTTTTTAGGATGGTGGTCACTCCCGCTGGGGAGTTAAAGCAGTACGAATAAAAATACTGCAATAATTTTGGTAATCTAGTAGTACGTAGTACAGATGGGTACCTCTAATTCCCAAATAAACTATCTTTCAAATCTCAATTACTTGGTGGATATCAAATCATGAGACACATGTTCGTATAAAAAATTTAGTTATTGTTATTATGCCACCACAATCTCAAGAAGAGTGCCCTTCCATTTTTATAACGGAAACAATTATTATTTTAAAAGCAATCTAGGTGTAAAATTTAAACGAATACCGGGTTCAGCCATAGTTTTAACTAGTTTTTTTTGTGCGTAGTCCGGAAATAGGACTAGTAAATACGTGGGTCCAAAGATATAATTAGCCCATTTTTATTATACTCAATATATAAAGCTGAGAAATAGCACGCGGTGATAAAGGCAAAAGCAACTGTTCAATTATTTAATTTAATAGACATACAACTGAGTTAAGAACCCCTTTGTCTTTTATTGTGGATGTAACGTCTATGCTCTTAACAGTATTGTTATTGTTGCTACGACAGATTGTTTGCTTCCGCATATTATATATATTTATATCTCCTTTTATTTAAAATCGAGTAAGTTCAGCTCAAAACCATGTTTATGTGAATTGTTAACTTTTTGTTTTCTTATATAAACAAATTTAAATTACGTTTCCAAAGGTCAAAGGTTACAAGCTTTCCTGTTTATTCTATTTCAGGCGTGGGCACAAATTACACAATCTGACAAATCCAAATCTGCCACTTTTAGCGATGCGAGTGCACCGAGTTGTGTAACAGAATTTTCCAGTGGTTTTATGTAACTTAAATGTCAAATATACGCGTTATACACAAAACAAATTCTTGTACATGTTTGTACATCAAGTAAGCTGTTCGCCGAAAATGTTTTACAGGGAAATTTTTAAGTAGGATATTTTTAAAGCGCATGGAGGTAAGAGAGTCGGGATATTATTGAAAATTTTATTTGGAATATACTGATTTAATCATGCCAACGAACTATGGTAGAAAACGTTGCGTAGTGCCACAACTAAGTACATTTATTGGGTTACTTGCAAAATTTGATTTGAAAATATAAAAAAAAACAAATGGGAAGATGGTGGCTCATTGTGTCCATTAAATTGTCCTTTTTTTACGAATTCATTGATAGCACTGTGCTTTTATGGACATTTATTTAAAAAACTGTAAAAACAGCTTGAACTTGTAATTTAAATCTACAATTGTTATTATACGGTTATCAAAAAATTTCGCATCAAGTTACCTTTGCATTTTAAAAAAGAAACAAAGTAATCTAAATAACAGTTCTCTAATTGAAACTTTCAGTTAAGTATTGTTACGATGGTGTATACAAATAATGAGAAAGTTGAGATGCTTTTTATTTGCGGGGAATGTCGTAAAAGTGGAAAGCATGTACAAGAAATTTATAGTGAAAGATTTCCGGAAAGAATACATCCATCCCGACATTATTTTAAGAAGGAAATGGATAAGAAAGGAAATGCGGCGGGAACCAAAGGTACTCAACCCAATGTTTGTAGTCGGTAAGGAACTGGAAATGAATGTGCTGGGCATAGTAAACTATGGTCCAACTGCTTCTACGAGACAAATCGCAGGAAAAATAAGAAAACTGTAAGACGCATATTAAAAAAACACCATTATCATTTAATGGGCACAAGGAGCCACCACCGTTCCATTTGAAAAAAAAACGAGTTATTTCAAAAAAACTAAATTACTTGCATTAAAACACCTACAAAATGGTTAATAATAGCAAGTATGTATAAATATTTTTTTCCGTAGAACCTAAAATGACAAAGTACGTATTTTTTTATTTCATAGCAGTCTAGATAAAAATTTATAATTGCCATAAAATTTTTTATAAAAATCACCACACGTTAAGAAATTCATCCTGAATATACAGGCTGTCCATTTATGGCCAAATATCTCCGTTATTTGAAGAGATACGAGAAGAATTCTAAGGCGAAAATTTTTTGCAAACAGTGTTTCGACGAGGTTTTATCTAATTTTTTTCAAAACCGCTGTATTTTGAGATTTACTCTTCAGGCTGTTAAAAAAATTATTTTGAAACCGGCGGGAAATGGCGCCATTAAATAGACTATTTTCCTCCCTTTTGAACGATATATCACATGCCATATTTATTCATTGGTACTACGTTAGTAATTATAAAAACATTTTTTTTTAAACCAATAATTTTTTTTTTAACAAGCATTATACTTGCCGTGGAGAAGTATGATTAAATAAAACGATAAAATAATTCAATAAGTTATTCAAATCTTTGCTATAATAAAACATTAACACAATTAAGAAGAATAAAGTAAATTCAGGTAACAAAAACAAATTAATAATAAAGAGAATATAGCACACAGAACATTAATATTTATCTAATCCTCAAAATAATTTTTAAGATATCATATCAAGTGTTCAAAGGGTCCACCGCGATTTCTTATGCACAATCGAGCGCGGCGAGGCACTGCATTTAAAACATTACTCAGCATTTCGGGGGTAACTGTAATACATGCCTGTTGAATTCAAGCTTTTAGGTCCTCTACATTTTGCGGTGTCGTCGAAAACACCTTATCTTTAATATACCCCCATAGAAAAAAAATCCATTGGGGTTATATCTGGAGAACGAGGGGGCCATCGAATAAATCCATTGGTACCTATCCAATGTTGAGGCAAAATTTCGTCTAAATAATCTAGACAAATCTGGGAATTGTGGGGAAGAGCTCCAGTGTGTATTTTCAGAAGTCCATTTGTAATGAATATTGCGATTAAAAAATCCATTATTGGAAAAATTTGCCTCGTCGGACCAAAGTATTTTACTATATATTAATGGATCGGCACGCTTCTTTTCCAACAGCCCCGTCCTCCTTGGTTTGTCCCCCGCTTGTAAATTGTGAACTTTTTTGGCTTTATAACACCGGTAACCATTTTTCTTTAAGATTTTTCTAGCACTTGTTTTATTTATATGACAAGCAATTGAATTTCTCTTTTTGACGTTTCCAAATTTTCTGTATTTTTATTTCTTACATAATTAATAACTCGGTTTACCTTATTTACATTATCAGTAACACTGTTCAACCTTGCCTTCTTTAAAAATGAACCATTATTTTTCAGTTTCGTAGCTAATTTTCTGAACAGAGTTTTATTCGGCTTGTGGAAATCTGTTTCTATATTCTACTTGAGCTAATCCAGAGTTGAAATTGCATTGGCAATATGTAACGAACATATTATAACGATCAATGTGAGTGAAAATCATTTTTGAAAATTCTAAATTCTTAAACGAGTGTGATTGAGTGAGAGTTAAAGTATTAACTGATATGATCAGTCGAAAAATTAAATTGTCAAGTTTTTTCATAGCCAACTATTTTAAAATAATTGAAATAATAGTGAAATCATGAAATACAAACAAATGGATATTATACTTAAATTAATTGGTAAAGACATTTTAACTTTCTGAGCAAGGAGTGACGCTTTTATGGAGGACCTCTATACATTGGCATAACTGCGAATACTCTTTCCATAATTGCTCCATGTTACTTTCTTGATTATTATTTTGTTTTTATTACCGGAATTTACTTTATTCTTCTTAATTGTGTTAATATTTTATTATAGCAAAAATTTGAACAACTTATTAAATTATTTTATCGTTTTATTTAATCATACTTCTCCACGGCAAGTATAATGCTTGTTAAAAAAAAATATTGGTTTTAAAAAAATGTTTTTATAATTACTAACGTAGTACCAATGAATAAATATGGCATGTGATATATCGTTGAAAAGGGAGGAAAATACTCTATTTCATGGCGCCATTTCCCGCCCGTTTCAAAATAATTTTTTTAACAGCCTGAAGAGTACATCTCAAAATACAGCGGTTTTGAAAAAAATTAGATAAAACATCGTCGAAACACACTGTTTTGCAAAAAATTTTCGCCTTAGAGTTTTTCTCGTATCTCTTCAAATAACGGAGATATTTGGCCTAGAAGACGTTTTCCGCATTTTCGATATTTTCCGCCATAACTCTTAAAGTACGCTATGGATTTCAAATGTCTTTAAACCATTTTGTAGGTTATATAAATCGGTACAATTTTCGTAAAAATATTTTTTTTTGTACGACCGATATTAAGTGAGATATTCTCGAGTTCCCTGATAAAATGGACAGCCTGTATATTGACTAAAAAAAAGTTTCGTACAAAAGCTGTAGGGTGTATTTTTTAAATATTATTTTCTTCGACCGTTTAAATAAAAACGTGAGAGAGGAGTAGTAAAAACATTAGCAGAATCATTTGATAATGTAATGTAAAAGCAGAAAAGTATTCTGTTTATAATTACCCTAGAAATTACAAAACACTAGAAAAAAATAATTCAAATTTGTGTCCTGCATTTAAATCCATCAAGTGAGTAAATAAGATAAGACTTCGTAACATTAGTGAAATGACAGCTGCACTTTTACATCAAATTATCGATTATTTGGTAACATATTTGTATGCGATAAGATTTCCACAATAAATGAAACGAATTGAGAAAGCAAATTTCACATTACACTTTTTACAAATTAACGTGATGCAAATATATTTACTTGTTTACAGCCAGACACAGAAGAAGTTACAAAATAAAGGAAAACATTGTGAGACTTGAACAGGTAAATATAAAATTGCATGAGTCATCTCTATTATGACTAAACAAAAAAAGATATTTGTTTATAAACATTCAAATTTAGAAAACTCTTGCAACTGTCTACAGTCATGGAAAAGTTCTGTTATTAATGTTGTTCTTGTTTGTAGTCTAGCACAAACAAATTTCTAAAACTATGACCTCTATTTTAAATTACAGACAATAGAAGACAATGTAAATACATGGATGTAATATTATTGTTTACACTTTACGCTTATGATCGTTAACAAGACCATTATAAAATTATTGTGCAGTACATAATATGATTTCCAATTGTATTCACTTCCAATAATTTAGTTTTACATTTCTACATCCGGTAAATGAAATTTAGCTTTTTCATTTAATATCCATAAAGTGTTGAGACAAGGAAAAAATAAATAACATATAACAACCCTCAAAATAAGATCGGTAATATATTTGACAATAAAACAATTAAAAATTTGTGTATTTAGAATACGGCTTTATAGGATCTACATCGTGGGTATCTATATTCGATGAATCAAACTACCGAGTGATAGTTAATCGAGTATGCTATCCCGAAACCCCATATATTCTGGTGTCCCCAAAAGTTCAGGGCTTGGACCAATATTATTCACAATTTACATGAATGACACTCCCACACCAACAAATCGACGACAAACTATTACAATAATTAGGATTTATCCATTACTGTTGACTAAGCTCATTTGACAAGAAGATTAAAAATTTCAGATACAAAATAAACAATCAATTTCGAAAGGCTAATTTCAGTAAGTATGTCGACAATTTAAGAGGCAAATACAGACACAGAGCAGTCTCATTATACTAACCTCCAGAAGTTTTTTACAAAACTCATACCTTAGATAATAACTTGTCTATCTTACATAGTAGCACCTCATATCTAACCACCAACAGAAACGACTCGAAATAATGCTAAAGAGCCTGGTTGGAATATTTAGGATATGGTTAGCACACCTTTATATTCCTATTGGGTTGAGCTACCTACCAGGTGCGTCCCGGGGTAGGGGATAGGGGTAAGCCATGGAGCCCTTACAGGCTCCATGGTGAGTGAGTTTCTCTGGGACTAATATCCTGATCGGATCTAGCGAAAGCACTCCTGCGGGCATATTCGTATCGAGCGTATGCTATGGCGGAGACGGAAGTAACCGATAAGGCAGGGTCTTGAAGGGCAAGGGATATATACGTTTATAAATAATACTTAACGCCGTCTGTCCCAGATTTAATAAGGTGCTAAGTACTATTATATACCCCTTGCCCTTGAAGACACGTTCGCGTCCATCGACGCTTCGAAATCGAGGAAAATAAAAAATCTATCAAAGAAAAAATCCAAGGCGCTTCATTCATTACGATCATACACGCTCGATATAAACAAATATTCGGGACCTCTGGTTCTGCGATAGCATACGCTCGATACGAATATGCTTCCCGCGGACCAACTCCCACGTGTTTGTGCTGTGCGTGGCGACCCGTGCCGTCGGATGAAGGGTGCCTGGTGATTAACCGGGGCGTGTCCAGACTGGACGCTGTTCGTTAAGAAAACATCTCCATAATATGAGATTAAGCGAAACACCTCTTTGTAGAGGTTGTGAACAAGAAGATGAGACCCTTCAATATGTACTCTGTGACTGTTCTGCCGTCTTATCAATCAGAGAATCTATTTTGGGAGAACGTTGGTCTACTTTCGCCAATGTAAGGGAGATGCCCCTAGGCAGTATCACCACCAATTTAGGTTGGTTGGGGCCTAGGCGAGGGTCTGCCTACAGGGAGGATGTACAAGGGGCCCATGCTGTGGTTCAACAATTTTTATTAACCACCCTCCCAATCAATTCCAGAATGCTAAAGAGAAAAACCTCTCAAAACTTTCTGCAATCTCCTATGGCATTTCACTCCTCTCTATGTTTATCATGAAGAAAATTTTCTCAAATTTCCTCGTGCAGTCCTACTTATAAACTTGTACACCTATTCATCCGCCACTAAACTATAGTTACATCCCCTACCCTTTATATTTGGACATTCTTTATATTAATCTCTGAAATTCGAAAAAAACAATAAAAGCAATAAAATTTTAAAATACATTATGGGAAGCGCCGACAAAAGTGACTCCGGTAACTTACATTTTATTCTGTAAATTATAATTAAACACATTTTGAGACGCTTCTCTGTTTAAATATTTCAAGTTAGCGTTGGGTTGAATTTTGTCAATAGTTAATCTTCCCTTTCATAAGCTGACACCGTTTATTTACAGAGTCGATCTCATGCCCACGGTTTTTCCATTTATTAAATTTGAGGTAAAACTTTGTTTTGCGGCTTATAAACATTCAAAACAAAACAGAACTTTGTTTATTCTGACGACCTTTGTGACCATCACCGTTCCACGAAATGTAGAAAGCTAACAAAACATATTTATTAATTATATTATATCCCCTGAAAAAACAATAAGAGATGCAGGTAGGTACCTGAACGTTATTAAAAGCGTTCTAAGAGGCATTTTCCAACATAAAACTATAACTCCTCTATAACATTATAATTTATATACAAACCGAGAATGAAAACAAACAACGTTTAATAAATGAAATGCAATTAAAACAGGTGTATTATCGAGAAATACAATTTAGGCTTAAAATTTATACATTTTTACTTGTAATTTTATCTTTTATCTACTGCAAATGTAGATACTAATAAAAGTTCATTACAGATGCAAATACTCTAAAACATAGTCAATGTGGTTTAAATACTTTCTTGCAATTTATATTGCTAATCTGTACTTTTAGAGAAATATAATTTTAAATACCCGTACTATGATAGTTCTTCAGTAAAACCTTAGACCATTCAGTATGCCGCTACGCTTTAATTGACTGCTAATACATTAGTGAAATCGATTCTTACATTACTGAGATAGAATATCTCAACTATCTCCTTCTGGTCGGAAACGAGAAAGGGCAAATAAACCGTTGAATAAAATGTTGGGAGAGCTATGGAGGTAATGCTGTGTCTGCCACCACTAGATGTATAGGAGAAGTGGGTCTGGCAACAATGCTACGCCTCAAATCCGTTGGCATACAACCAAATGTAGGCTGTGGAGAGGCCGCCAGAAGTCGCCTGTGGAATGAGGCTGTCAGGAAGACGCCTCGATGGCATTTCTGCCCGGCTTGTCTTTGACAGACCCTACATAAAACAGACGAATACAGAGAACGAGGCTGCTGGCGAAGGTGTGATCAACATCTTCACAGACGGATAAAAAAAGAAGGATGGGACAGGATGTTGAATATACTCCAGAAGTCTGCAAATCCAATATAAATGGGCTATGGATGGGCGAGCCAGTGTAGTACAAACGGAACTGGCGGGTATAACCATAGCCGCAAAAGAGATTGTCCGTAGGAAAACTACGGGCAAAACAATCAGGATCTATATATATTGTAGACAATCATTACTAGCCTTGAGAAGTACCAAAATTACCACCGGAGCAATATAAGAATATCACCAAGCACTTGTGGGTGTGTCCAGCATGAATAACATACTGGTACACTGGGTGAAAGGACATGCACAGTGTAGTAGCCGACAGACTGGCCATGAAGACAGCAGGTTTAAGTATCTTTGGACCAGACCCGGCCGCATTTTCGGAATTCGCCGACACATTAGCCGCTCGGAACAACTTGGGTGATGCAAATCGCACATTCATAAAGTGCCGACGTATTAGACCAATGCGTCGGCGATTTACGTATGAAATTGCACATCGTAAAGTAAGCATATCTTTTCGTTGTTAAAAACATTAATTTCCATCAAGTAAAAATAAATAATATTGTATTTTGTATTAAAATTGAATCCATGAAATGGATCCAAAGACATTGCCAAATGTATGTTACAAAGATACATCCTCTAATACTATTAGGTTGCAAATAAGTGATAAAGACGAGTTTGAGGTATGTAGATTTTTAGTATTTTTAGGTTAGGTTTATGCCGTTCGGACGTGTCTGCTCGAATAATTTCAATAATTCGCCCGTCGGACGGTTATTTACGTCCAATTTCTAAACTCTATAACCGAGATATGAGATTTAAACATTTAAAAAAATATATGGGCTACCCTTTTGGACAAAAAAATCGTTTTTCTTTTGTCAAAATGTTTACTTTTTTCTTGTAAATCTTGGTTGTTAAAAAGAAACAAACTAACCGGACTTTTGTTTGTTGTAGAAATGGTTGACTGAATTGGAAAGTGTTAGAAAAGAAACTTGGAGAGTTTCAAAAACCTTTACGCTTGGTACTGAAAAACCACGTATAATATTCAAAAGATTATACCACTGTCATTTTAACGTAAAACAAAAAAGAAAAATGGAAATTGTAGAAAAAGGACTTCTAGAAATATAGACTGCCCAGCAAAATTATCGGTAACTGTAAAACGATATATTCCAGACACAAAGTCAAAAAATAATGTTTTTATGCCAAAATGGCCGTGTATTGTGGAGTTTCGGGGTGAGCATAATCATAATTTAAATTCTGCTGCTGCGCTTAGAGAACGACCACTTGCTCTGGTGTGAAGAATCGTATTATCGAACTTTTTGAAAAAGGTCACTCAGTCGCCTCTGCGTATCATTCATTCATTTTATCAATGATGGAGGAACATGGTGACAACTATGAAAATATTGTTATGGATAGACACTTTACTCCTACCCAGACTGATGTAGAATCCATTAAAAAAAAACTATGGCGAAAGAACTGAAAAAAGTATGTTATTTCACTTAGATAATATGCTTAGGGCGTTATCAGACAAAAACGGTACTCTATTCAAAATAATTCGAAAACAAGACCATTATGCCGTGGCACTCTGCACACCAATTATGCAAAGAGTTGCAACGCTTTACCAGTCGTCAGAGATTATGTTTGTTGATTCCACGGGCAACTGTGATACACAAAATCATAAAGTTTACTACTTTATAACACAGTCCGCTATTGGAGGATTACCTTTGGGCTGCATCCTAAGTAGCAGCCAAGAATCAAATGTATGTATGTAAATTTTTCCCATTAAAATTAAACCAAAAGTTATTCTTACGGATGACGATTTAGCCGAAAGAAACGCTTTAAAAAAGATATGGCCTGATTCATGTTTCTTGTTGTGTACGTTCCACGTTTTGAAAACCTGTTGGAAGTGGCTTAAAACAGGCAAGAATAAAATTTATTCAAATGATGTGCAAAGCTGTTACAAATACTTTCGAAATATTCTCGTATCCAAATCATATGAAGATCTAGAAATGTCTTGTTTGGAATTTATTGAAAATTGCAAATATGATAATTTCACAAATTATGTAAGTAATATGATGGAGAGAGCTGACACTTGGTGTCTTTTATACCGACAACATTTACCACTAAGAGGAACTGATACTAATAATTATATAGAAGTGATATTTAGGTTGCTTAAAGATATACCCTTACAAAGGACGAAAGCATTCAATTTACGTCAACTATGTGATTTTATTACTACCAACTTTGAATCTTATTATAAGCAACGAATTTTAGATATATTGCTAAAACGAGCATCTAAAACGGTTATTAGTCGTTATTTGCCTGATGAAAAAGACGTGACTGCTGAAAATATAGTACAACTTAATGACTTTGAATATGAAATAAAGAGTCAGAGCGATAGAAATGTCACCTACTTTGTTGATTTATTAATTTTCAAGTGTACGTGTCCACAGGGATTTACTGGTAAACACTGTAAGCACCAGGCGGCGGTGGTAAAAAAGTTTAATATACATTCAATTTTTAACACGTTATCTTTAAAAGTTAAATGTCATCTTTACCAGATTGCAACTGGAAAGCAGGCAGGTGAGCAGCTATTTTCGCCGATTGAAGACACTTCAATGAAGCAGAAAAGTGATGAAGATGTTAGTACAGATCCAGTTTCTTTACAAAATTTTAATTCTGCTATGAATATTGATACTGATAAAGATATTATTGATAACATCATCACGTACGAAAATCATGATATTGCCGAAATAAAAGAAAAATGGAAACAGCACTCAGAAAAAATCATAGGACTTTTGGAAAAAAGCCCATCAATATTTTATCCTGCTATTAAAGCATATTTAAGCAATTGTGAAAAACACGCTAACTCAGAGCAGACCTTATTATCTGGTTTGCACACAGCTTTCAAATACAAGGGCGTAGTGTGTAAAAAGAAACGACCGCAAGCTACACGAAAAAGGGGTAAGCATATCTCTGTACAGCCTACATCAATTGGTCGTAGAAAGACGGCAATGGGAGGAAAGAAAGCAATGTGCGGTGGAAGAAAGTCACATCAAATTAAAAGAACAGCTAGAAAAGCACCCCATTCCTTATGGGTTTGGGGGGAAATAAATTAAAAAAAATGAAAATACCATTACTGCATTACCTAATATTTTGTATTGTTCCAGATTTATTTACGAGTAGTTAATAAACGTTGCCATGGATTTTTCTGTTTATTTTTACTAATACTCACATGTATGTTGTGTATGCCCATACTAAAACACGTTGGGTTAATATTTAATAATACTAATTTGCACGTTTCAGGTATCCGACGCATTGGTCTAATACGTCGGGACTTTATGAATGTGCGATTTGCATCACCCGAGTTGTTCCGAGCGGCTAATGTGTCGGCGAATTCTGAAAATGCAACCCAGCCAGTCTGTTACCGATCACGGCGATAACACGGATAATTAAAGAGAACACTCTCAATGAATTCAAGAAGCTGTGGGATGAAACAAACAGCTATCAGAGAATCCGTTTTGGGAGAACGTTGGCCTACTTTATCCGATGTAAGGGAGATGCCCCTAGGCAGCGTCACCACCTATTTCGAAAGATTAGGTTGATCGGAGGCCTAGGCGAGGGTCTGCCTACAGGGAGGATGTAGAAGGGGGGGCCTAAGCACTGTGGTTCAACAATTTTCATTGACCGCCCTCCCAAACAATTCCAGAAATCCAGAATGTTGGGTCAAGATATAATTTTAACTATTGAGTTATATAGGTAATTTGAATAAAATATTTTATATAGTTTTTAAATGTTTCCTTAATACAATTTTGAGTTGATATAGTAAAATGCTCACATTTTTTGTTGATTCAGCATTACATTTTTTAAAATTGTATCAACCTTTTTGGAATATTTAATCAATATTAATCCAATATTAGTGTTCTACCTGAGTAAGAAAATTGTGTTTTAAGCACACCTTACTATGCGTCATTTCTACAAGCAAAGTATTGCCTGCTCAATTAGAAAGGTGCTCGTACTGACCGTATACTTTGTAATGTCCCGCCCCTGTCCTGTTTAATCTAATCATTTTAAGTATAGTCGAGTACACATTTGCTGGGCACTTAAAAAACACAAAAAAACTTTACGACCTCATTAAAATACCATTACTCTTTGTACTATCTCGACCGCAAATTGACTTACCTTTACGTCGGCTTGTTTGAAGACACCATGCCCCATGGGCCAACGGCGATAATAATGAAGTCGTAAAATTTTTGTTGCGTTTTTTGAGTACCCAGCAAATGTGTATTCGACTATAAAAGGTAGTAGCGGTGAAGTGCAATAGGGAAAAGATGTCCGATGGGTCAATAGAAATTTCAGGGCTAAGGAAATTAGATTCAAGTTATCTTACCGATGACTGAACTCGTATGTACACATGCCCAACGTGGGGCGCCAAAATATACGAAACTATTTTTTATACCCCTTACGTTTAAGGCAAAGTGTGTGACAGAGAAAAAGGAAGGTTAGCTTTAGATGAATTTAAGAGAATAATTAAATAAATCATGTCAAAAAACAAAAACTGGAATGCGATAAATATAATGTTAGGAGTCGAAATCCCACTAGCACAAATGGTTTTATTGAAAATTCAATTGTTATTATTTTAAAAAATATCTGTCATTCAAAGATTTATTTTAAACAGTTATATTTTATTCCTTGTATACATTTATTGTTGTTTACACAATTTTTAGGCGCATTCCTACGTCAGCACTTTAAAGATAAATTTATCATAGAAACATTTCTTGGTAAGCAATTTAATTCATGTTTATGAGGTGTAGTAAAATATTATTCATTTTCATTACTCGGTTAATACAGTTAGTTAATAATGGGCAGAAATCGTTGTAGTTTTTAATTGCAGATGTAAGTAACATGATAATACAAAAATATAAACAGGAAATGGTTGTCTGGCATACTAAAAAGACATAGCAGTACTTACAGGAATTCCTCCAGCAAGTAAAAGGTAATTTGTATATCAGGTGTACCTTCTCTTATTTACAACGTGGTACATGCTTCCTTTCGTTGCATGAGCCGTCTCACAGCATCACGCCACTGGCACTGGTGGCGGTTGTCTGTTAAGCGTATGGATTCACCATCAGTTTCTGGATACATCATCTGAACGTGCTGTTTGTTCAGCAGTTTAGTGTGATGGGCTGCTCAAGGAATTCGTAATATACGTCTCCTAGTTCATCTCTAAAGTATCAATGCACCATACCGATTCCGAAGACGAAATCAAAATCAAATTCATTGCATACCGACACAGCTTATGCTGATACCAATGCCGACAAGTGCATGCAGGGCATCCGTATTTATGTATCAGGATTTTATTAGAGGGTAATGTTATAACTGATTTCTGTTGGTTTTTGGCATCTGGGCAGCATAAATTAAATCATGGATGTAGCAAGGCTTATCACGATAGTACAGAATATGAAGACATTTATAATGTGAGGTGTATTCTGTTTTATTTAACGTGGTCTTAAAATATCTAATAGTACTTCAAATCTATCATGCGACATTCGAAAATATTGAAAGGAACTCATATCATCTTGAATTAAATCACAAAATAAAGTGTGATATTCTCCGAACTTTGGTCTTTTTATGTTTATATTATACACCCAGCTTTTCTTCTTTTTATTTTTGTTTTCTTCTTCCTCTGACAATAAGCAAATTATAATAAGCAGTGCACAAAATAAACCCGATTTGTGCGATGCCGATCAGTGGACGCTTATCTTTAGGCGTACATTGCATTTGGTTATATTACTCTTTAAATTCATTCCGTATAGCATAAAATTTGAGCCAATTATTGCAGAGATTAAATTTATCGAGTCTCCAGAATCACTAATTCACTAGCAGACATGGCAGCTGATTCTGTTTACCTTTTAATGTATAGTTAAATGGTTATAGCATTTTATATCTTAATTGTAATTTTTACTGTTATATTATAAAAGGGTACTTATCCTGCAATTAGGCGCTTGCCTGTTGGAAATTTTGTATTGATAAATAAACAATTAAAATACTGAATTTAACTCTAGGCCACTGGGAAAAATATACCGATGGTACACAAACCGTAAAACTTTAACACCTAACGTGTTAAAAACTTTTTTGAGGAAGTTGGCAATATACCAGGTGTAACAACAGGATCATGGTATACCCCCCCTTTTGGGACACATTGAAGCATAAAACGTCTCGGCAATAAGGGTTCTGTGCTAGAGGTGTGTATAAAAATTACCTATTCTTGCTTTTAATGTAAATAGCCAAACAGCTAATTTATTCTTCTGTGAAAGTGCATTTAATATCAATTTACAATATTCCGCGAGTTAATTTTTGTTTTCTTTTATTAGGCGTTTTTTTTTGTACCTCTGCTCCGCCATTTCGTTTTGTTTGGAGTTGGATACACTTTACCGTTTGGCCGCTCTACAGAGTTGCAGTTTACACCATTCCGGAATAATTTTGGTCTCTTACTTCAACAGGAAGTTAGCATATTCTACACGGGGATCTCAACTTTTGACGACTCCACTGCACCGGCAAAATAACCCCCCTCGTGGGAATTTATTATATTGATAGTTGCCATTTTTACATAATTATCTTTCATATTATTAATTTTAATAGTTCCATGCCAAAGCCCCAAATATTTAACGTAATTATCTTTACTTAAAATGCCCTACTGAAACCACCTACCAACAAATAACCACAGGTGTTCTGTTAGATTAGAAATATATGTATATTGAATTTCTTATTCGTAAATTACGGTTTTTTTTGTACTTGCTTAACCAAATTTACTTGTTAGAATAAACATAATATATACACATCTCTCTCTCTCTTTTCTTTAATTTTAAAATTATTTGGCTAATACCTCCAAAGGAGACAGTTTAGTAATTTTATGTCTCGATAGACAAATTCGTGTGTATAGGGATAAATTATTAAATTACTTGGCCCTTTAAAAGAATAACTATGTCCCACACCCTACCGCAACCGGTGAGCGAAGCCTAGGGCCTATACATACTCTGTTATCGTATATTTTAGCCGAATACACGTAACAAGGAGAGGGAATGTATTTCCAACAGGATGGCGCTCCTCCCCATAATTCAAGGATAGTAATCGATTACCTTCAAAGGAGATTCGGAGAAAATGTAATTTCGACGAATGGTCCTGTGAGGTGGCCTCCAAGGTGGTGACCTTGGAGACGGATTTAACGCCCCTTGATTTCTTTGTTTGGGGTCATTTAAAAAATATTGTTTATGCAACCGCCGTTACAACCCGTGAAGACCTGGAGCTTCGAGTAAGACGAGCAATTAATAACGGCCCAGCAAATAGCAAACGTTCTTCGAGAAACAGCTATTCGAGTTCAGAAGTACATTGACGACAATGGACAGCATTTTGAACAACTGTTGTAATGTTTTGTGTTAATTTTTTGTATTCCAAAACCACCTTATGTGTAACAAGGTAATTACCGTTATGGCATACTTAAATGGAGAAATAAAAATTATATTATTAAAAAAAATTATATTTGAAATGTCACTTATTTGGTATCGTTGGATTCAGAAAATTATGCAGTCAAAAATGTAATAATATACAGGGTGTTCCATTTAAAACTTTTAAAAAATCAATTGTATGTTAAAAGTGCCGCTTATTACGTATGTAGTATATCCTAAATTTCAATCAATTATCTTCAAAACTAAAGGAGAAAAAAGGGGTATACCATGATCCTGTATTTTAAATTATCACAACGGCTTATACTGTTATAAAGCGTTAAGAAATCATATTGTATCTTTTCTGGTTGCTACGCTACTGTTACGTGCATACATGTTCAGACTCAGATTATGTAGTCAAACAAATACAAGCCAATAACAAATAAAAACATGCAAATTTCCCCTACCGGAAATTCGTCGCATTTTGCTTATGTCACGATAGGTAACTAAATTGCTCAAGAAATAATTATATGTGGATTTACTCAAAAATATAAACCGATAAACCTTATAATTTCACTTATTTTCAGTTCGCTTGTCCTAGGACTTCTTTTGTTTTTGCCGCCGATGATTCTAATTAGCAAATCTCAAAAATGTAGAAAACCAATATTTTAAAATAGTCATCATCAGACAAAAAATTTATAATGAACCAATATACAGGACCATACTCTGTATGATAAAATGCAACGTAAAATGTATCCCACGCAAGAGAAATAATGTTCTATATTCTCCAATCCAGAATTCAACATCATTTTATCTTGGCTTTGTTAAAAGACAATGCATTAGAGAACAAATACTGAATATACGACAACTAATCAAGAAGGCAAAGGCATACTACGTGGCTGTGTTCTGTGTATCTTTGTTCCATACATAAGAAATGTGGTATGAGCAGTGACAATCGGCTTTATCATAAATAGTCTACATTTTGACTAATTTCTAGTCCATTTTTAGAGAAGAGAACAAAACCTCTAAATAAATTAAACTTGTAATATGAAAGCGACAGTACACTAGTATATAACTAGTATATGATACATTTTTTTTTTTTACTGAAACTGGATGTTTCCTAAATGGTCCTATGTGTGGGAATTATTTTAGCATAAGAAACGCATTCATTTATTGAGGTTTCGATAAAGAATTGACCGTAAAGAAATGACAATTCAGTGTTGATGAACTATGTAAATATTATTTTTCCGTTTATTTTATATATAATAAATATTATTAACCTTTAAAAATGTGCTCTATAAACAAATTTAATGTTTAAACAAGACAACAGTTCCTTAGTTTATAAACAATGATATTCAGTTGATACTAAGTAGAGCAATGACACTTCTTTATGCTTAGTTTTGTACTTTAATCACTTAGCTGTACACTTCCCGACTAAGGAATAACCGCCAGAAAAATTCCAATATCAAATCAGAATAACTGCATTTACACGCAGCCGTTGCAAGTTGTATTTGACTAATAATTTACTCTGACGAGGATGTGGCAGAGTTTCGTTTAAATTCTAGAAGGACGTATGTATTTTCTACAGTATCAAAACACTGTGCTTTAAAAAGGTTGGTGTTTTTAGAAACGTAACATTCCATTTCTATTCATTTTTCCCGTAAAAACAGTATAATAGTTCCCCCTTGCCTTTCTACTCTAAAGTTGCTGCAACTCTGCTTTTGGGTATTTGGTGTCGAGTCTGCTATTTACCGTTATCCTGGGAAAACGACCCTTAACAGTTACTACCGGGCCAGACGGGACGCGGAGCTTGTATAAACAGGACATTTTCCTGAAGTAGAGGCTCTCTCTTAAGAGGATTCTTAAGGCCACTTCTCGCCACTCTACATAGGTCACAAAGCGTATGTCAACAAGAACTTTTTGGGGTTGATACGTTAAGGAAATGAGATGCAAGCGCTTTGAAAGTAGTAGTAGCTTTTTATTATATTGAAAGAGGGATGCTTATTTCTAAGACTATTTATAGATATAAATAATTTGGAAAAGCTCTACAAAGGTGATTTTAAACCTTCATAAGGGCACAGGGGCTCACCTAGATAAGGGCTTACTTACCTTTTTTAAAACCATATTATTAAGACTTTCAAGTTTTAATAGTAAAAGATTTTTATTTGTACATTATTTTAAAGTATTATAAAACCATATTTAGTTTAAGATGAGCACCATATTAAAACTTAAAAGGCAATTGCAGAAGCTTCTAGCGAACGAATAAATCTAATGCTGCACTTCCCTTGAATCACATGTTATATATGGGCGACATGAACATGAAATGAACATATGTCGGTAAGTGAAAACTATTCAGCTTAAGTTTATTTGGCATTTAATAAATCGAGCCTAAACCATTTGTTTATGCAGTGGCCAACACTGATATAACTTAAATAAATCTAAAGTATTTAAGCTGTTACTTGGGTAACTTATGGCGTTTGTATGTATACACATACACACCCTGTATTAAATACCGATATCCAACATTACTGCTTAGTGAAATACAGCAAGATACGATCACAGATATTTTATCTGACAGCAGATAAAGCAATAAATGCGAATTTTTTGCTAGAATTTACAATTAGCAAGATCTTAAATATTTAGGATAAAGTAACTATAAAAACTTACCCATTTGATGATGTAACTGAATTTTTCACTGGAGCCATTTTGAGTTGTAACATTTAATCAAGCTAAGTCAAAAAATGTGACAGTGTGACGACTAGTTTATAATTATCTTTACCTATCATTTCGATAAAACGATCTATTTGCTGATTAAGATTATTGAGAATTATTGTATTAAATACCTATGTTTCATATCGTGGAAAGTTAATTCTGAAAATGTAATTGCCGGTTTTTATCTCTTGTATTAGGATGATCATAACCTGGAAAAATCTATCGGGAGGAGCCCAAAGATTTAAACCAAAAAAAAACACAAACTTTTCAAAAATTAGTCTGCAATTGATAAAAGTAGTTAATAATGACCTGGTCACCGTGAATTTAAAAGGTAAACTAAAAATTAGTATCTAGACCTATAATTTCAGAGGGAGGAGGTGGTACTCGGACCCTTGCTTCCCCTATGGCTACTTCACTGTATTCTTACGAGTTAAAAACAATATACAGTGAAACAGAAAGTTTTGGACTCCACATTCATAAAGCTTATTAGGGGTATTTGTCCGGTGCATGTAGCCACAGCCAGACTTGTTAATCTTGAGCGAATTACCATCGAGACCAGACATCGCAGTTAACTATGGAACAAGTAGTTCTGGGTAGGTATAGGGTAAATACAACGGGTAATATATTTGATAGTTGATAATGTTGAAGCTGATATATTTATTATTAGGTTCTCAAATACCTGGTCAATGTTTGTGGAATCGAATAAAACAAATTTATGCCGAGCAACAAACCTGAACCCAGTGAGTTTGCGTAGTTGTCACTTTTTTAAGTTTTTATTTATGTTCTATAATTTTTTCAATAAATCAATTTGTCCTTTTCAAATTGAGTTTATTTTCAAAGAATTATTGAAATCTTTTGCGGCAGTTTTCTCGAAATCGGTTGGAAATATCAAGTTCTATCAAGTGTACCTTTTTTACGTAGAAATGACTCCTGCATGAGATTGTCTAGTCAAAAGTGCCGCAACGTTTCTTAAAATAAAAAGAGGAGAAATATTCAGCATCAGGTATAGCTTGGGAGGCGCTCTCCACGGACTAGCATGATGCGATTTATAAATCTCTTTTTTTAGATTAAGTAATGTTCCCTTACCAATTTTGGACAAGATAGGTACAGAGGTAGTTGAGATATTGCAAAAAAAATTACAACTCTGACAGCCTGTATCTCTTTCCACAGCAATATTTTATTAAAGCATGTTTAGTTATCCTCATATTTTGGTTCAAAACTTTAAGGGATGACCACCAAGACCAAACGAAGACATTTTGCAGGAAAAAATATTTAATTGAAATTTGCGAAATTTGTTTCCAAAAAGTGCCTTGCCCATGCTGGGATGTAGGAAAGTACTTGTAAAGTATTTGCAAGTGAAGGACCCCGTATATACCCCATATATATATATATATATATATATATATATATAATTTATTTTTTCTTATTTAGTTTCCAAATTCTAGTAATTATTGCAGTTAATTCATTACATTTTCACATATATTTAGTCATTAAATATTGGACACAATAAAGTTACCAGAATGCATTTTAAAATTATTATTTTTAAAGCAAAGTTAAACGCTACAATTTTGAGACAGAATTTAAATAAAATCCAGTCGAGTCGCAGAGTTTGTTTATCGTATATTCAGATAAACGTCAAGTACTTCGTGTATTCCATAGTGTGAAATCGCCTACCCTTTTCTATCTTAACCATAGGAGGAGATAGAGAGTGGAGTTTTAAATCTGAAACGCTGCACAAAACTACGCCGTATCAAATATTGAAGTTGTTAACGTAAACAATTCCCACGTCCGACTTGGGGGACGCTTAAACTGTGACGTCATTTACAATATAAAAGAAACTGCAGGGCCCATGAAAAGGCATCAGACTCGAGCTACATCGCAGGACATTGGGTTCGCTGTTGTTCCCTGGAGATTACAATTGCACCACTCCTTGGGTACATCGCTGGACATTGAGCTCGCTGTACTGACGCCGCAGACAACCATTCTTTGGCGTACTCTTTATGAAGTACCATTTTAACCTCTCTGTTATACTCGACGAGTACACTAAACATGTAGAACCTGGGGGAGAGCATTCACAGGCGATATAACGCTATACAGAGCGCACAGAAATTCAGCTGACTTAAGTTTCTAAAGGTGATTACTTTCTTATTTCGAGACTCTACTTTATTATTTGCAATTGCATTCATATTCTGGTTACGGGGTGTTTGAAAAAGATAAAATTGACGCATTTGTGGTACTAAAAGAATATTAGATTTTTTAAATGAAATATTAGCTTTGATTTTTAACTATCATAGTATTATATTACCAGTTATTCAGTTATGATTTCATTCACGAATTTAATTAATAAAATTTCACTTTCTGAATATTTTGCTAGGGAAATTTGCGTTTGCAAAATAACAAGTTCATATTCAAGAACTATATATTTAGAGCTATGCAATAACAAGGTACTTTATCACAGACTAGCCAAACTTCATTTCTATCATTATTCTGCAGTTTTTATAAAACAAATAGTGGACTTTCGTTTCCGTCACATATCATGTAAGGTTTTTCAAGAATGCTTTATATTTAAAGCACATTAGGAATATTTTCCTACTGTAACTACAAGGTTTTCTGATTGTTGGACATTTACCTACAATAAAATATTATAGTTACATGAATTCGGCGTACTTTGCGTTAACAAAGATTTGAAATATTGACTACGGACAATTGGCTGGTTCTGTTCTCCAATTGGGTTCAGTTACAACGAGGGATATGTCAATATTTCAGACAGCTGTCTGGTCACTTGTTTCGATTGAAGGGTGATGCAACCGCACTTTCTTACCTTCGCGGATTCGCGGCTCCGTATGTTTGACAATCATAGGCAATCTTCTGGTTGCTTTTCTATTTAATTACGATAGGGAGATTTCCCCAGCATTCTAAAAGATTCTATGTGAGTGTAAATTATCACCTCAGCAAGGTTAATATGATTATCTGAACGATTGTTCCTACTCTAGTTTCAATCAATAAACATTGTATAATTAAAGGATATTTCCTCAACTCTCTATATTTTACATGAGTATTTAATGCTCATTTCTAAACTTAATTTTGATAATGTATAAACATGACATGATTCCTGTCTTTTGTTTAGCATTCGATTCATTATTTGGCTATTGCTAACAACTTTAATTATAAATCATTATTATCTAGCGATTGCTAACAACTTTATTTAATTATAAACCATTATTACCTAGCGATTGCTAACAGCTCTATTATAGATTACAGAACAGTTGTCATTCCAACACTGCTATATGGATGTGAAAGCTGGGTCACTTACCGTCGTCATGTGAAAGAATTAGAACGTTTTCAGCAAAGACACCTCAGAAGTATGATGAAAATCCGTTGGTTCCATCACATATCAAACGTGGAAGTACTCAGGAGAGCAAACAGCCTTCCAATTGAGGTGCTTATTTCAAGAGCACGCCTAAGATGGGCAGGTCACGTTCATCGTATGCATGATAACCGCCTTCCTAAATGTAAACTTTATGGTGAATTGCTAAGCGGTAGAAGAAGGCGTGGCGGTCAATGAAAGAGGTTCAAAGACGTTCTCCATGAAAATCTAAAATCCTGCGGTATTCCAGACGAGCAATGGGAACAACTTGCAGCGGACAGAACCGAATGGCGAGGGGTTGTGGCCAGCTATCAAGGAAATGTTGCTGCAAGAAGGCCGTATCCAAGACCTAACCAGGTCTATGTTTGTCCTGACTGCGGTCGACATGTGCTCTCCCGAATTGGCCTCTATAGCCATAGTCGTGTGAACCGTAGATGAATGGGAATTACAATAAACTACACCTTTTACTTGTTTTTTATTACACACAATCTATCGACTGTAACATTTTTTTATACTCGGACTCGAGTAAAGGTTAATAATAATAATAATTATAGATTATCATTATCAGGCATTTGCCACAACTCTAATTACTATTAAAATAACACAGCATACTTTTGTATAACAAAGTTCTTGTTATTGCATCAAAACATTCAGCATATCTATAGTATGGTCATTACTATAGCAGCGCAGATTTTCCTATTATAATATTTAGACAATTGTCTCAAATATTTGGATTACTTTTGATTTCATGTTCGACTATTGTTGCATCAATTTATACAAAATAAAATGTTTTTTTTTTACTATTTTTCCCCATCAATTATTGTCTTTTCTTTCACCTTTACCTTTTTCTTCATATAAGTAATAAACTAAATAAATGGTTTTGTTTCAAAGCAAAATAGAAAACAAACTTCAACTATAAATGTACAGTGCAACCTTGAGTAATAAAATACTACATAAATAACATATTTAATTAACTAGTTCTTTCAATTAATAGACAGGGTGTTCAAGTTTACCAGGTATTTAAATTAATAGAGTGATTAATTTTCAAGGTATATAGCATCAGACAGAAACAAGTAATATTAAACTTTATATAAAAGAACCTGGGTAAATTAAAAAGGGTTGCTACACACACACACAAAGAAATTGGGGTCTTGCACTAACAAAACTAGACGATCACGCAAATGGCCAATCTTATTTGTTTATCCTTCAGATAAATAAATAGCAATGAAGTTAACTGGTGACATAATTACCAGGATTTCTTTTAGTAATGAAACAGGGTACCCCATAAGCATTACACAACGTATTTTTCTTCAGATCAAGGAAGAAAACATATGGATAGGTTTCAACTTTATTAAAAAATCTTGATTTTTCCATAAAGTGCAAAATACAAAGTTAGCAATATTATTAAATATATTATAGATTTTATAGTTTAAATAAAACTGGTATTAGAAAAATTCCAGGTAAAAAAAATCACAGATAGAATTCTATACTGTTATACACGGTGTCCCAATAATGCGTTAAAGTCCAATATCGGCCTTATTAGAAAATTTTGGAAAATTGGTTTTTATGGAAGTAGAATAGTGCCAGAAGGCGCACATTTTAAAAATATTTTGAAATATACAGGGTGATTCGCTACAGCGGAGCAACTTCGAGGTCATTTTTTTAATGAACCACCCTATATATTTTTACATTTATAAATTCAGCTTAAAATTACCTTTTTAACGACCTCCAGTTTTTTGTTTTTTGACGTGGCGTTGCCGAGTTAATCCAAAAAATATGAAAATTTTGGTCTGAACAAGCTTCGACAAATTAATTCGCTGTGTGTGTACTGCTATTAACTAAGAAGATTTATTTTGCAATTATGTAGACAAGGAATGTGCTACAACAACATAACCATCAAATATTGCATTTTATACTAGCGCTAATTCAGGACATTTCAAAGTGAATTTTCTCAATTTTTTCAAATGTATTATTGTATTTTTAGGGGCGAGCGTAGGGTGCGTCTTTACTATGTACATACTTCGATATGCGATGTAAAGCAACGACAGGCGCAGTTAGTACTTGGATGGTGACCATTCCAACGGAAACCGCGTTCTCACCTCACACATCTTCCAGCGGCTTGTATATCAGTGTATGCGCGGAAGCTATACAACCTTAGGCGAGGGTTGTATAGGAGATATACCATCCTTCGGAGGAGATGTAAAGCCGTCGGTCCCTTGTCTATTAAATGTTAGGCAAGTAAAAGATCCCTACTCTTCTTAAGGGAAGAGGTTCGGCAAAATTCCTGGTTGGGGGTAGACGTCGGTGTTAGGCCTCAGTAGCGCAATTAGGCCGACGTTAAATAAATGTATAAAAAAAAATTGTATTTTTGAATTGGCATGTTAATTCTCTACGATTTTTGTGAATAATATCATATACCTAAAATCGATATTTATACTTTTTCAATAAAAACCGTTAAATTATAATACTTGATCTAGTAGCCATGATTTTGACATAAAGTGAGAATAATTGAAAGTTATCTTATTGACGCTTAATTATTAACTATTGTGACAAAGTATAATTTACACTTATTTTAAGTTACAAAATAGTCATTTTGTAAACTCACATTGACTGAAAATTCACAACATAAATGGCTGATTTCACGCGAATTCATATAAATTAATTTATCATGTAGTACATAGCAGGAGAACTAGTAGGTATTGTAAATAGGTTACTTTGTTTATTTCTGGTGCTATCTCTAGCTTTTCTAAAAATCTAATGATTTCACAATAACACTCATAGGAAACGTTTAAAACTAAATATTTGTTGTTTATCAGAACATTACGATTACGTATGAATCGGCGTTAAGAGAATTCCATCATAAACGAAAATCTATAAAAATACATTTACAATGAACTGTTTGTTACACTCGTTTAGTCATTCTTCCAATCTCTCTGCTGATATAATTTAAACAATGCCAATTATGAATATCACGCAAAACCTTGTATACAACGTGACAAACGAATTTGATAAAACATTTATTAAACAAGGATAAAGGTTTGCGTCATTATCATTATAAAATCCTAAATATAAAGATCCGATATAAACCAGGTCAATCAAGTTGAGCTTATATGCAAATCAGTTAAAAAATTAGAAGCAAATTCACGATAATTACGTGGCATATCTTTGGAAATAAAAAATAAACTTGATCGCCAAATTAAATTATATAATGACAACAAACATTTAACGCGTTTTGTGTTATAACAAGAAAGGAAGCTCGTACCTGATGAGGAATCGAGTATACGGTGGATTTTAGTAATGTCAATATCACATAAACTGTTTCCATTCTTAGACTACATAAGTTACACACTTTTAAACTTCTGAGTATTCTCGTCTTTATTCATGATACAAGAGACTTATTCTGCTACATTTAACCGCCTGCACATTTTGACAAACTCTTTGAAACCCATCGTTTGGAATACCATTACTATAATCTTATCGCCCCATCAGCTTAACCTCATTTCTCCTAAAAACAATGGAGAAAATATTGGACCAACATATTAGAAGCGAAATCCTTACAGGAACATCGCTTCACTCCAAACAATTTGCGTACCAACCTGGCAAATCAACAATAAATGCTCTACATGGGGTGGTTCGAGGCATTGAAAAGACATTTATGGCTAAGGAAGTGGCTTTGTGTGCTTTCGTAGATATAGAAGGTGCTTTTGACAACACCTACGAATCCATACAAAAAGCCGCCGAAAAATCAAATCAATCAAATGGATACAATCCATGCTAAGCAGAATAATTACTACAAGTGTGAGGGATCACGGTGACTGCAGTCAGGGGCTGTCCACAAGGTGGAGTCTTATCACCCTTGCTGTGGTCAATGGTGGTCGATGATCTCCTTCACAAAATGAGTAATTCTGGCTTCAACGTGTAGGGCTATGCAGATGGCCTGGTCGCTACTGTGAAAGGCAGTGAAACACCCCGTATCTAGGGCATATATAAATTTAAATTTTTCTGTTTTATTTTCCCAAATCAAGTAATTATTGCATTTAATTCATTTTATTTTACATTTATTTGGCCATTAAAAAATGAATATGTTAAAGTTGCCAGAAAGTAATTTAAATTTATATTCTTTTAAAGCAACATAAACGACACATTTTTACGAAAGGATCTCACTAAAAATTCAGCCAAGTAATAGTGTTTGTTTACAATGAGCGCGATAAATTTCAAGTTACTTCTGACGCATCACATAGGGTGAAATCACTTAGTTTTTTCTATCTTAAGCATGCAGAGGACAGAAAGATAATAGTTTTGAGTCTAGAAACGCTGCCAAACTATGACCGAGCCAGTGTAGAATTTTTGTAATATAAATAATTCCGAGCGTGGGACAACGTGAACGCGCAGAGCCCGGAGTTTCCGGGTAGGCTGTGTCATCCGTACAATATAAAAAGAGACCACGGTGGCCACAGGAAGACAGAGGACACCTGAAGGCAGAACACTTTAAGCTTCGTCGCGACCTTTTATAGTTCGCCGAACTCCTATACTTGCCTTTGAAATACATCCTAAGCTTCGTCGCGACCTTTTATAATTTGCCGAGCTTAATAAATTATTTTGTGGTTATTTTCACTAAATCAGCCGTCTAAACTACGAGCCAAACGATATTACGTAATACATCTTATTTTTAACGAATTCCTCCCAGCCACTGACTTCACCTACTTGCCGGAGTAAGCATAGAGAATTCTTGATGAAGTGCAATTTCAACAGCTCCGACATGCCCGACGAGGAGGTTAACCATGCAGAAGCTAGGTGAGACGCCCGGCGACCTAACGCTATACCGTGGGCCACAATTCTCAGTTAATTAATTTTTCTCTTAATTCATATAAGGTAGACTAATATATTCCATACTGGTCAGAGACGGCTAACGTCGGTGTGAGTCGCGGGAATGTGGTACTAAAAGAACATTAGATTTTTTTAATGAAATATTAGCTTTGATTTTTAACAGGAAATCCTAATAAGATTATATTACAATTTACTCAATTATTAATTTTAATAATAATAATGAGACTATAGAAAAATTCACATTCTAAATATTTTATTAGGGGAGTTTACGTTTGCTGAATACGTTTTACTATCACTAAGTGAATATATTTATAGTTATGCAAAGACAAGACACTATATCAGAGACTACTGAAACTTCATGTCAATCATTATTCTGCAGTTTATAAAACAAATAGTTGAACCTCGTGTCCACATATCTCACTAAGGTTTTTCAAGAATACTATATATTGAAATTACACTAGGAAGATTTTCTTACTATAACCACAAGGTTGTCTGATTGTTGACAATTTTACCTACAATAAAATATTATAATTACGCAAATTCGACGTATTATGCGTTACAACGCGGGACGTCACTTGTTCGATTGAAGGGTGATGCAACGCCACTTTCTTACCTTCGCGGATTCATGTATTCGTATGGTTGACAATCATGAGCAATCTTCTGGTTGCTCTTCTACTTAATCACTATGGGGAGATGATTTCCCCAGCACTCTAAAAAGATACTAGAAGTGTAAACTCTCACCTCAGCAAGATTAATATGGTTGTCTGAGCGATTGCTCATACCAATAGCACTCATTTTCTGGCAATTGCCCAACGCTAATTTCAATCAACGTAATACAACAATTCTATTGTATAACAGGTTTCTTGTTATTTGCATAACAAAATTTACTACATGTATAGTATGGTCATTACTATGGCGACGCAAATTTTTCAATTGTAATATTTAGACAATTGTCTCAAATATTTGGATTGTTTTTTACTTCATGTCCGGCTATTTGCCGCATGAATTATTATGAAATAAAATGGTTTCTTTGTGACTATTTTTCCTATCAGTTACTGTTTTTTTTTCTTTCCACTTTACCTTCCTAGCCATACAAATAATTAACTAAAACGTCTATTGTTCCGTTCACCAAGAAGGGAAAACTTAACCATAGAACTCCTATGTTGAATGGGCCAATGCTAACTTTCCAAGCGAAGTCAAGTACCTAGGAGTAATCCTGGATCAAAAACTTCGCGCATTCTCGCATTTGGAAAGGACACTTACTAAAGCTGCAGTTTGGACGTACCGTAGGCTGTTTGGTAAGACTTGGGGTCCTACATTTCGGTTGTCAGGCCTTTGGTGACCTACACATCATGTGTATGGTGGCCAAAAACCGAAGAATAATTAGCACAAGAAAAGTTGCAGAAATTGCAACGCCTTGCGTGCTTAAGGGCTACAGGAGCTATGCTCTCGTGTCCCACAGCGGCTATGGAGGCAATGCTTGACGTATTTCTTCTACATTTGCATGTGAGGAAGCAGGCAGCACTTAGCGCCTTAAGCTACATCGGACATTTAAATTCAAATCAGGTGATCTGTTGGTCACTTAAGGATTTTGGAGCTTATCCACTTCAAGTCCATGACCAAACCCACTGACTCAATGCCAATCAAGTAGGACTTTGACTGCCCGTTTGATGTGCTGACTCACGAGCACAAATGGATCTAAGATGGCTGAAGGGGTAGGAGTGGGCGTACCAGGGCCTAAATGTATGCTATCCAGAGCACTCGTTAACACTCCAACCATCTTCCAGGCAGAAGTTTAGGCTATAGACCTATGTATCCAGGAATGCCTAAACAAAGGCTATATACTTTCAGATAACTAGGCAGCATTAAAGGCTCTAAGGTCCATTTTGTAACCTATCGAAGAGACACAACGGAGGAGATCCAAAAATGGGAAAAGTAACAAAAAAAGTCCTACTGAAGAAATACTCCAGACAAAGTTTAACTTACTCGGCAAAGAATGCCACAAGGCTTCTCGAACTCCGAAAAATTCGAATTAAGGGTGATTACAGGCTTTCTCACAGGCCACTACCCCTTGAAATACCATTTCAAGAACATGTGCAAGACAATAAACGATAAATGCAGATATTGCGATGCTGCAACTGAAATTTCGGATCTTATACTTTGCGAATACAAGGCGTTAATCCGCACTAGGCCAAAGTACTTGGAGCAGGCCTGAAGATATAGGGAACTAGCCTCCAGGAAAATTACAAGCTTGGTAAAAATTTTGGAATCCTGGGCAACACGACCTTTCAGGTCGAAGTGAAGTAAGGCTACTCCGAACCAAGCGATCCCAGAAACAATCTACAATATGGGGAATCTATGCCTATTACATAGTTTCCATACTGTATTGAAATTGTTGAGTTATGCCTTAATTTCTACTTCCTATCACAGCAGAAACCATCGTCATAATTATGTCAACATTCAACACTTTTATGGGTAAGAAAACAAATATAATAAAAATCTAAATATAAACCAAATTAAATGATTATGTAGTCATTTAGATACTAGATTATATTATGGCATGACCACATATATTTCGTTCTTTTTATCTATAACAGAAGGAACATTTTATCATTCATGTGGCCAAGATATTAAATATGTTAGTTAAAAGCTTCACATTCTAGTGGTTTTAACGATACTTCGTAATTTTACGTAAATGCATAAATATTGTATTTCCGGTCTTTTTCTATAATTAACGATTGGACAGATCATCGACATTTAGATCCATTATTTAACAATCTACAGAATAATTTTGATACAGCAACATAGTAAGCATTATCATCAAAAAGCAAGTATGATTTTAGATTTATTTAACTTCTGTTTATTAAAGTTGTCATGATAATGAGAAAATTTTCCGGATATGTCTCTCTTAGTGGGTACTCTACGTGAAATTAAAATGGAAATTTTTTTGACATTTGAGAAGCACTTCTATAGACACAATATTAGTGTGATTTAAGAATTGGCCATTTTAATTGTTATTATTTCATTTGATACCAATTACAGCTATTTACAAGGTTTTTCCTATTTAGATCTTCTAGTACATCTTTCCTTCCTGTTGGTGAAAAACAGACAGTAGGATTGAAATTCATCAGATGTCTGTGTTTAACGAGGTAGAAATAATATTCTGGGATCATTTAATTTAATTTTCTTTTCGACATATTAACAAATTTATTGGAAAATTGCAGTAAACTCTCGAGTTTACTTAAATAAGCCATTTTCTGACATATCTTGACCACAGTCCTCAATTAAATTAGTTAAATATCTCAGTTCAAGGTCTAGGATGGCACATTTTGACGTGACACATTATTTTACAAAAATTATACATGTTATACTTTTCTAAGTTATCCCTTTTTATAAGATTTTTGTTTAAATACCTATCAACACGAATGTTTCTTTGATATTTCAAACTGTCTATTTTTGACATAGTCATGATCGCCTATTTGATTGTTATAGCACAACAAGATGCATTGTATTCCATGGCCAACTTCCTTTATAAAAGTACATACAGATTATTGAAGAAAAATACGTTTCTACCACCTCCAGTCGAATAAAATTGTCATCGAACAATAGATTAAGTTAATATTAAGATTAAAACAGTGCCTATACATAAAGCAGGCTCCCAACTAGAGGTAGGTAACTATAGACCAATATCTCTAATAAGTAACATAACAAAACTATTTGAAAAACGCCTTAAAATAGGACTACTAGATTTTCTTGAAAAATATAATGTACTGACTCCAAAACAATATGGTTTTAGACAAAATAAAAACTCAGAAAAGGCATCAGTATATGAATTAGTTAATCTGATAAACAACCAAATAAATGAAAGTCTAAATGCTTGGCAGTTTACTTGGATTTGGCTAAAGACTTCACAGTTCCACGCGCAAAGCTGATTGAGAGAGCTAAGGATTTAGGCATTAGAGATACAACTCTAGAAATAATTAAAAACTATTTAAAAGATATAGTACAATTTGTTAGAACAAATAAGTCAATTAGTGAACCAAACATAATTCAGATTAGTATACCGCAGGGGACAGTTCTTGGCCCTCTTTTGTTTTTAATTTGTATCAATCCACTACAAAGTATAGAAAATCTAAACTCTGAGATAATTTCTTACGCAGATGACTGTCTTATTCTTTAAATCCAAAAATTGGGAAAGTTTATATAGAGAAGCACCTATAGGACTGAGTAGTGGCTTGATAATAATCTACTAACATTAAATGAGAAAAATACCAAATTCATAAGGTTTTCTATTCAAGTAGTTGAGAATTCACGGACCTTAACTATACATTACCACACATGCATACGTAATAATTTAGTGAATTGTCCATGCACTAGAACCATAGTAAAGGTTAATAAGATTAAATATTTGGGAGTTATTATGAACGAACATCTAAAATCGAAAGAGCATACAGATTATTTAACATCAAAGATACGAAAGTTGACTTATTTATTCTATCAAATATGAGAATTCCTTAACAATAAAATTATAATAATGATATATAGGGTTTTAGTCGAATCCATATTAAACTATGCAATAAGAGTGTGAGAAAGTACTTATAACAATGTTATAAATCATCTGGTAACGTGTCAAAACGCGACTGTGAAAATAATATACAAAAAGAAAAATTAATTACAACCTCAGAACTATATAATGAAACAAAATTGTTAAGTGTAAAATATTTATAAAGCTTGCATCATTTTTACGCACTTATATCCAAAATACAGTCACCTATATGAAACCAGGAATAAAGAAAATCCATTACTAATAAGAATACAAAAAACACAACGACAACATTTTATATCATTTGCCGGTTCAAAATATTACAAGCATAAAACAAAAAATAAAAGAAATTCAAGAAACTTTAAAAAATGCCTGTACAAAATAAAAAAAATCTTCAATATAATTATAACCCGCACGAGCATCTATATATTCTTCAAATTCTATTCCACTTTAATTTTCAGCCAATGCCATGGAATATTATTACAATTATTGACAGTCGCATACAATAACTATCATTGTTATTATGTAGAGACCAATCTTACATAAGACAAGCTTCTTATTATGTGTAAGAACTCATATTATTTGGAACATATTTTGTAATTAATTTTGTAAATATCTTCAATAAACTATCAAACTACTACTTGATAATTTGTATAGTATTTATTAAATAGTATTAGTGTTAATAAACTGGATTGAATGGACATTGCTTTGAATTACTTTTAAAAAATATGCTTCTACCGCCTTTACTTAATAAAATGTTCGGCTCCGACTAGGAGTAATTTTCAAAAAAATTGACATATAATTTAGATACTAGTGGTATTATAAATGAGGACATATCCTTCAACATCAGTGCTCAGACTGCATCTTTCCGAGGTCAGTTTTCTGTATAAAGCAGAATTTTTTTAACCAACATCATTGTTAATTTCGAACATCGCTCCAAAATTAAGTTTGCTACTCATTTATATAATACTTTGTTTAAGGGCAGATCAATTATTTCTTAAACGATAAAATTAGGTATCTGGTTTTCTCTTTATTTTTAGTTTCATATTCCCGATATCATCAAATTTCTAATCTACATATGCACGCGTATTAAGGTTATCCACTTTTTACTAGATCCAAATACAACGCACATAATTACAAAACCCGCTCTATTGTGTTATCCAAGGTCAAAAGAAAAATTAAGATAAACCTTATCAAAACAAATTTCGGCATTAGAATACAATTGCAGAAAATATTGTTATTGTATTTATTATTCTATGTAAATTTCTTTCTTCAATGTCAAATAATAAATTGTATTGTAATGTTTTGTTCATGTCTAGTTATTTGTAATACATTTTAGCATAAATACTATATTTTTACTTCTGGAAGAGATTGCAATCTTTGATGTGACATGTTGCTGTAGCACCTACACCAAACATCAAGATATAACTTCCATTTGCAGAAATTAACTTTCAGCATATGTATATATGTATGTCTGGTCGATAGCCGAGTGGGTTAAAGCGCGAGGTGGCAATCGCGATTAATCACACGGACATCGCACCACCGGGTTCGAATTTTGGCTCCGGCACTGTCGGAGGAAATGGTTGCATGCCCGCGGTTTTTCAATGTGTAACCCCCTTCCGCACAAGCCCTGGCTTCTGGAATTGGGGGTTGTCTAATTTCTGTGGTGTTTATTTATTTATTATATATATATATATGTATATATATATATATATGGCATACTGAGGAGAACTAATAAGTTCGAAACCGGTCTATGTCTGGTCAGGGAGTTGACAAATGACATTGGCTACCAATTTTTCATGATTTGTAAGGTGTAATTCAATGCAGGTCGGGGTATTTGCCCGCTGAGTAGTTGTTTCCTGCAAATCATGTATAATAACAGTATATAGGTTAAGTCCACCAAGGGCTGAAGGTCGCCGCTCTCGGTACTTGCAAAATGGCAAGTCGCTATGCACCACGGAGACATCTATGATGTCTGGTGTATAGTAGCATTAGACCACATGAGAGGATTCAATTACCTATCACCACTATACCATTTACATAAGTCTGTATAAGACTAGCAGGTTGGCCACTGTCATTTGTCTGCTCCATGACCTATGGCATACTGAGGAGAACTAATAAGTTCGAAACCGGTCTATGTCTGGTCAGGGAGTTGACAAATGACATTGGCTACCAATTTTTCATGATTTGTAAGATGTAATTCAATGCAGGTCGGGGTATTTGCTCGCTGAGTAGTTGTTTCCTGCAAATCATGTATAATAACAGTATATAGGTTAAGTCCACCAAGGGCTGAAGGTCGCCGCTCTCGGTACTTGCAAAATGGCAAGTCGCTATGCACCACGGAGACATCTATGATGTCTGGTGTATAGTAGCATTAGACCACATGAGAGGATTCAATTACCTATCACCACTATACCATTTACATAAGTCTGTATAAGACTAGCAGGTTGGCCACTGTCATTTGTCTGCTCCATGACCTATGGCATACTGAGGAGAACTAATAAGTTCGAAACCGGTCTATGTCTGGTCAGGGAGTTGACAAATGACATTGGCTACCAATTTTTCATGATTTGTAAGGTGTAATTCAATGCAGGTCGGGGTATTTGCCCGCTGAGTAGTTGTTTCCTGCAAATCATGTATAATAACAGTATATAGGTTAAGTCCACCAAGGGCTGAAGGTCGCCGCTCTCGGTACTTGCAAAATGGCAAGTCGCTATGCACCACGGAGACATCTATGATGTCTGGTGTATAGTAGCATTAGACCACATGAGAGGATTCAATTACCTATCACCACTATACCATTTACATAAGTCTGTATAAGACTAGCAGGTTGGCCACTGTCATTTGTCTGCTCCATGACCTATGGCATACTGAGGAGAACTAATAAGTTCGAAACCGGTCTATGTCTGGTCAGGGAGTTGACAAATGACATTGGCTACCAATTTTTCATGATTTGTAAGGTGTAATTCAATGCAGGTCGGGGTATTTGCCCGCTGAGTAGTTGTTTCCTGCAAATCATGTATAATAACAATATATATATATATATATATATATATATATATATATATATATATATATATTGTGCTGTTCTACTTTTTTATTGAACTTAATAATTTGCAGTACTAATCAAACTTTAACTTGTTTATTTCCAATAGATAAAAAAAAAACTTTAAAACCAAAAGATCAAATTAAAATCTCTTACCTTTTGATCCGAAAGTATGTCAAAATATTTAATGGGCCGGCTAGCTTATCTTTCCCTTCAGGAGCAGGTTCAAATTCAGTTCCTATTTAAAATGAAATTTTTATTAAAGTAAAATTTTTAATCTGATATAAATAATTTATTTTCTTTGATATTTAGATAATTTAGCTTTATAACAGGTTCGAAAGTCTAATACACTATTTAAATTTTAATATACAACCTTGTCCAAAAATTAAATACACAAAAACCTTCCTTCTTCGTAGCTACACTCTTCTCTTTCCAAATCCAACAATTCTCCTTTCATTAATTCTTCACCTTATCTCGTCCTTATCTCCTCTGCAACTCCAATCCACAATAACACCTCTACCTTCTTATTTACAGTCTATTTTTCTCTTCTTCGCTGATCTCCACAATTTCTGACTTTCAATTCAATTTCAAAATTCTTAATTCCTTGTTTATTATTTTTCTTCTTCACTCCCTAATTTCTATATATTTCGCGGGTGTTAAATGAAGTGTTACTGTACTTCCGGGTGCTCTCCCGCGTCGATGGTCGACTCCTCCAGGAGTCACGGTTGTCTGAACGACGTTTCGGCAGAATCTCATCTGCCCTCTTTAGGTTCTCACTGAAAGCTGCCTACTGCTGCTCCTCGTTGCTCCAACTTGAGTTCGCCTACGGCTCAGTCCAGCTATTGAGTACTTACGCAGCAAGTCCCCTTGACACAAATTGACATTGTACTGATTCTAAATTATTAATTGCACATTGTAGTGTGGGATTCAAACATGTGAGGCATTCGAGCTTCGATCTAACATTACAATAATATTGAGTGTATTTTAATTCGAAAAATCACGGCAATATCTGACTACAAGCCCATATATTTCACTAGATTCAGTGACAATGGTATTCATATATACATTAACTGATAGAGTTTTATCAAATACGACCCTAAATTTCGCAGAGTTTCAGGTCTGTGAAGTATGGTATCATTTATGTATAGTCGTAGAAGATTGAATTCAATTTGCGTGTATAAGACATTACATTACAGTTTTGGGAATTTAACGAAGTTTATATTTAATACACCAGTTTTCTAAGTTTTCTTGTAATCGAATGCAGTCATCAATGGAATTAATTTTAGAAAAAAAATTCAAATTATCGGCATAATTACTTTTTAAGAACATATCAGAAGACATTAAGAAACATATCATACGGCAGTGTAAAATTTCCTTTCCGAAAATTAGAACAGTTTGGAAAATCCTACGGATATTTATTTTTGAGATTGGTCCATAGATTAATTTTAATAGAATGTTTAAAATTTGATGGTGCTTATCCTCAGATGCCCACGGATCCATGTCATGATTTCAGCTTTTCAAAACTTTGCCATCTACATGAAACTGACCACTATTGTTGGTCATGCTGATAATCACTACTGGCTTTTATAGCATTGAGTTTTAACCCGTAATTTTTACTAACTGAAAAAACAAGATGTAAATACCTTTTCTCATCTCCATTACTCGTGAACAGCACTGTGTATTGTACCATTAATGGATATTAACATTTTAATGTTTGAGTAAAATCCACCAAAATTAAAATTACTAATTTAACCGTATGTCACGCAAAATGATGTAGTGCAACTTTATTCAGCTGAAAAGTCTGGCTGTGTTCTAAGTAATATTTTTATCATATCAGATATTTTGTGGGCCTGCTTATAATTATGAACTATGTTGATGTACAATAAACAGATGTATGTTAGAATCTCACTTTATTGGTTGGTCGAGTGACCTTGCTAGCAAATGAATGAGCATGTGGGAGACACCATAGATCGATGACTGAGTCGTTTACCTCAGACCCCATGAATTTGGCATGAGGTTTGGAATGGGATACCGCAAAAGAGAATAGATTACTTCCTTTAATGCTGCCCTTATTAATGTTTTCAATGTTATTGCTGTATCATCGTGATATATTTTGTGTTAACAATTTAAAAAAACATGTTGAACATTTGATTTATATTTTCCATAGCGCACGTACCTATATGTTAATTATTATTTGTTTATTCTCTTGTTCTAATCAAAACAAACAATTTTAACATAATTCGCATAAAAACAATCAACAGCGGTAATTATTCTTCCAAATTCGTCGCGCAATATTTCTCAAGGTTTTTTTTGGAGGTTGATAAAACCATAAAATACACAAAAGTATGCTTCACTTTTAAACTTCCACGTGGCTATACCAAGTAGATAAATACCTACTAACTACAGTGAGTGCTATGACCTAACAAAATTACAACGTAATAACAAAAGCAAGTATAAACAAAACACAATCAGGCGGTGTTATTGTTATTAGGACTATTATTCTAATATGGACTCTCAGACGATTTTCAACTTCCGGTTGTGTAAAAGAACTCTTGAGTGAAGGTGAAGCAAAACGTCATACTAAATTGGTTCAGATTAATTTATAGAGCAATGCAAAAAACGGAAACAAACGTTTGTTTCTCAATTGTTTTGAATGTTGATAAATGTTGCATTTACATATTAGCTACAAATACATGTTCTGCCATCCCGAACCGATATGGGTATTCTATTTTTGGGGCATTGAAAAATATATATAAATATAACTTATTATTAATGGACTTCTACGATGATTTGCTTTTTGAATTTCATTGTTTATAATTTAGTGAGTGAATAAAAAAGCAAAATATATCCACAAATATGTCGATTATTGTTTTGTTTACATCTTCATTCCAAACTTTTCTTATATTTTTTTACATGGCAATTTTTTTTATTAAACAATGAAGGTGTTAGAAAATTGTTTTTTCGAGTTTTAGAAGTTCAGTTCGAGCAACGAGGAGCAGCAGTAGGCAGCTTTCAGTGAGAACCTGAAGATGGCAGACGAGATTCTGCCGAAACGTCGTTTAGACAACCTGACTCCTGGAGGAGTCGACCATCGACGCGGGAGAGCAACCGGAAGTACAACAACACTTCATATATTTATATATGTATATATATATATATATAAAGAAGAAGGGTAGTCTTGACTGACTAGTTAAGAAAACCAAAATTAAACACACGTAGTGTATCTTGAGGTTGCAGTCAGAGGTGAAAAGTTTACGGCCACAAAACAGAAAAAGAAAAACTCTTTTGTTACTTTGTCAAGCTTTCGGAAATTATTTATTCCCTTTATCAAGACATTAACTTGAGGTTAAAAGTTAAGGTCACATGTATTATAAAATAGTCGCATTTTTTTACTTAATGTAGACAAATTCATACACAAATTCCTTTACAGGTACACAATTTAAGGTAAACAATTACTGATTATTTAAAATTAAGGATTAAAACCATCATTAAAATAGATATAACAAAATGAACATGAATAACTATCACATGTGAGTGTTTTGTGGCCGTAAACTTTTCACCTCTGATTGCAACCTCAAGATACACTACGTGTGTTTAATTTTGGTTATATATATATCAAAAATCATCTTGTAAATGAGGGACCCTACTCAAAACTAAACAAAAATGCAAGAAAATCATTAGAGAGCAAAATTTATAGAACTTTGTTTAAATACAAACACGAATTTAATGATTTTGAATGAAGGAACCTTACACCACATCATAGTAAGCCTCCTCATTTTTATGGCTTACTAAAGACACATAAACATCTATTAATTCACCATGTCATAATTTGGCAAAATTTTTACTTAAAATTATTGATCCATTTTCTGGAAATACCAATTCATATATTAAAAATTTGATGAAAAGATGAAAGATGAAACCTTAAAAATAGTTAAAGATATTTTGCTGAATGATAATAATTTGGAAACTAGAACTAAATAAGTGTAAATAGCAAAATGGAACTATTAACAATGTGTATAAAAACAACCTATTTTCAACTGGAAAATGAGTTCTATCAGTAGGATTTTGGTATGGCAATGGGGTCTCCATTATCACAAATTTTAAGCAACATATTTATGCAGAACTTTGAGAACACACATGTTCAAAATTGTATAAACAAACCGGTTGTCTGGTGAAGATATTTTGACGATATCTTTGCAATTTGGCCTCATGGTATCGATTTACTAGATAGTTTTTTAGGAAATATAAATAGTAAGGAACCGTCTATTAAATTCACATTAGAAGTAGAAAGTAGGAATGAACTACCGTTATTAGCTTCAAGAAAAAGCACTCGAACATCAAGGAGAAATTCACATGGCCTTCATTGATTTAACCAAGGCGTTTGACTCGGTGGACAGGGAAGTGCTCTGGAAAATTATGTTCCGCTTAGGTATCCCTAGAAAATTTGTGGAAGTATGTCGCAGTCTACATACAAACAACAATGCCCAGGTTATGTATAATAATGAGGCAACCGAACCTTTCCAAACTCTCACTGGAGTTAGGCAGGGATGTGTCCTGGCACTCCTACTCTTTAATTTGTTTACCACTGCTCTAACAATTATTGTTGACAACAAACTGACAGTCAGAGGAATAGGTCTCAGATACCGTTTTGATGGCGGCCTCTTTAACATAGGGCGCTTTAGAGCTTTCACGAAGACACGCACACGATTCATTTGTGATCTCCAGTATGCGGATGACTGTGCACTTTTAGCCTCTACGCCGGAAGAGCTTCAAGAACTTTTAGATGTGTATGCCCAAAGCTATGATTCTTTGGGACTTAAAATCAACATTGGAAAGACTAAGATTATGTCAACTCCTCATCAAGTGAACCAAATAGACATTACACTTAACGGAAATTCTCTTGAAGTGGTGGATCAGTTCAATTACTTAGGCAACGTTGTTAATGACAAAGCAAACATGGACAGCGAGATTCGCAATAGAATTAACGCTGCATCTAGAGCATTCTGGGGACTTAGAGAGAGAGTATTTGACAACCACGACCTTGCTTTGTCAACGAAAATGGCTGTCTACAGAGCAGTTGTCATTCCAACACTGCTATATGGATGTGAAAGCTGGGTCACTTACCGTCGTCATGTGAAAGAATTAGAACGTTTTCAGCAAAGACACCTCAGAAGTATGATGAAAATCCGTTGGTTCCATCACATATCAAACGTGGAAGTACTCAGGAGAGCAAACAGCCTTCCAATTGAGGTGCTTATTTCAAGAGCACGCCTAAGATGGGCAGGTCACGTTCATCGTATGCATGATAACCGCCTTCCTAAATGTACACTTTATGGTGAATTGCCAAGCGGTAGAAGAAGGCGTGGCGGTCAACGAAAGAGGTTCAAAGACGCTCTCCATGAAAATCTAAAATCCTGCGGTATTGCAGACGAGCAAAGAAACAACTTGCAGCGGACAGAACCGAATGGCGAGGGGTTGTGGCCAGCTATCAAGGAAATGTTGCTGCAAGAAGGCCGAATCCAAGACCTAACCAGGTCTATGTTTGTCCTGATTGCGGTCGACATGTGCTCTCCCGAATTGGCCTCTATAGCCATAGTCGTGTGCACCGTAGATGAATGGGAATTACAATAGACTACACCTTTTACTTGTTTTTTATTGTACGCAATTTATCGACTGTAACATTTCTATACTCGGACTCGAGTAACGGCTAATAATAATAATTAGATGTTTTAATTAAAAGGGTAAAAACACAATTGAAACAAGCGTTTATAGAAAACCAACACATACTAATATATATCTAAATTTTAACTCAAATCAATCAATAAATGTTAAAAGGGGTGTTATAAAATGTTTATACGATAGGGCCAAAATAATTGCACTAATAATGAAATACTAAATAACGAGAAAAAATTTACCAGAGGTTCTAGTACAAAATCAATACCCGGAAGCATTTGTTGATAGAGTTTTCATAAACGTTGAAAATAGGGACAATCAGGTACGATACAAACCTGAACGTCATTATACAGCAACAATTCCTTATGTATACGGACTATCAGAAAAGCTCCGCCGTATAGGTGACAAATTTGATATTAGGACGGTATTTTAAACGGGAAACACTTTGAGATCTATTTTAACATAAACAAAACCAGGAGCAGAATTCAAAAAACTGTATTTAAAATATCCCGTGCGAATGTGAGTCATCCTGACGTTTCCAATAATTCTATTATTTTCTAGACTTGATGATTTATTTTTGAAGAGAATAATACATGTGGTAGAAAACCCAAATAAAAAGAAAAGAATATATTTTTCTATTATTTATTAACAATTGAAAAAACAACCATTTTAGTATGTTCTTCTTCAATGACTCGTAAACAAATTAACCTATTTTGATGAAATAGGTCTCGTTTTTTTCCAAGGCGCACAACTTTTAAGAAACACTTTTTTTGGATTTCCTGGATTCAGCTTATGCCTAGAAACATTTTTTTTGTCAAAATGAGTAATAAATATCGATTGCTTTGTTGGCTTGAATTTATTAAGAATTCTGTTTGATTTTGGAGTATTAGTTACTCTAATTGGAGGGATCCTCAATTTATTTACTACCAGAAAATGCTTAAATATTACAGTTTGAATAAAGAAAAGTTTTGTATAAAAATAATGTTTTTTTTAGTATTATTGTTACGTGTGAGAAAAACAAAAGAGATAATGAGTTTCAATTCCTTTATCAGTTCTGAACTCTCAGTGTTTTCGTTAGTCATTTAAGTATTAATCAGTAAAACTGTGATAAAATTTTCTATGAACAATTAAACCTTGTCAACAATGTCCACAAACAAACAGTCACTGTAATGAAAAATTGTGATAATCCCATACCTATATCTAATTCAGAACAAAAGTTTATTATTGACAAATCAAGTACCTAACTAAACTAAAAACTCTTCAATGTACATACAGAGAAGTTTCTCAAATGCTGCCAGCATTTATTTGGCGACAACAAAACAACTTTTGTACCGAATTTTAGGTCTACGGAAGATTAAGGTGTTGATAAAAAATGATCAATACATACGTACGCATACAGTCATTTGTGATATTCAAGTTCTGAAAGATGTGAGATGTACAAGGATATTTTGACAACCCTTTATTTATGTTATTATTGGATATAAAAAACTAGTTTCGTAAAGAAATTGTAGGGTTGCATATCACCAATTTTAAGCAACATATTTATGCAGAACTTTGATAACACTCATGTTCAAAATTATATAAACAAACCGGTTGTCTGGTGGAGATATGTTGACAACGTCTTTGCAATTTGGCTTCATGTTGTTGATTTACTAGATAGTTTTCTAGAAAATATAAATAGTCAGGAACCGTCTATTAAATTCACATTAGAAGTAGAAAGTAGGAATGAACTACCGTTTTTAGATGTTTTAATTAGAAGAGTAAATAATACAATTGAAACAAGCGTTTATAGAAAACCAACACATACTAATAGATATCTAAATTTTAACTCAAATCAGTCAATAAATGTTAAAATGGGTATTGTAAAATGTTTATATGATAAGGCCAATATAATTTCATCTGATAATGAAATATTAAATAACGATAAAAAATTTAACAAAGAGGTTTTAGTACAAAATCAATGCCCTGAGGCCTTTGTTAATAGAGTTTTCATAAACGTTGAAAATAGGGACAATCTACGCCGTATAGGTGACAAATTTGATGTTAGGACAGTATTTCAAAAGGGAGCACTTTGAGATCTATTTTAACAAAAACAAAATCGGTAAACCGAGAGCAGAATAAAAAAAACTGTATTTACAATATCCCGTGCGAATGTGATAAATGTTATGTGAGTGAGTCATCCAGACCTTTCAGTGTGAAGTTGGATGAGCACAAAAATTACATTAGAAAGAATGAAATTCAGAAATCAAAGATTTGTGAACATGCTTGGGAAAACGGACATAGAATAAACTGGGATTCGGCAAAAATTTTAACAAAAGAGGCAGATAACAAAAAAAGAAAAATTAAAGGGTCAGCAATAATCTTATTAAATGAATATAAATGCGTATCGAATTATTCTGTAGATATTTGTACAACCTGGCTACCAATGTTAGAAGAAGAACTTAACAAACTCAACAGTATCTGAAAGAAAATTCTGTGTAAGTAGTAAGTATCTATGGAAATAACATAAACAGAATCTTAAATCTTATTTGATATACACAGCAAATAAGATTTCTTCTAAAAAAGCTTTGAAAACGGAAAGAGACTTACCTTCCGAAACGTCAGCAAAATACATTATTTCTGTGTTTATTCCGATTTATATTATATGTAAAAAGTAACCTTTGACTGTTCCTTTGACGGAAACGTCAAAGGCGCAGAGGCTTTTTCCAATAATTCTATTATTTTGTAGATTCGCTGATAATGCATGTGCATGGTAGAAAACCCAAATAAAAGGAAAGAATAATAAACTTCTAACTACCAACAGCTGATACAAGTGAAATTCATAACTATTTTTTTGCTCATCATCTTCAGAACGTGTTGGTATATCTTTATATATTATTATTCATCTTCCTGTCCTC
The DNA here is from genome assembly GCA_963675555.1 of Leptura quadrifasciata. NCBI lineage: Eukaryota > Metazoa > Arthropoda > Insecta > Coleoptera > Cerambycidae > Leptura > Leptura quadrifasciata. The sequence goes on along the minus strand of OY776682.1, from coordinate 51,888,456 downwards.
ATGATCTGAATAGGTCTATCATTGTAGTAAATTCGGATTTAGATCAAATCTCAATAGTCTCTAAAGTTCACGGATTAATTTTAAATGAAACCAAAACCGAGGTTTTACTATTTGGGAAAAACAAAAAGGCTTTAGCACGTAATCCTGCATGTAAAATTCTTATTAATAACCAAATTTGAAATTTAATTATTGTTGTAAAACCTAGGTGTTTTGTTAGACGTGGACTTAAGATTCAATAAACACGCTAGTAATCTCACACAAAAATCATATTATAAATTAAAACTTTTATGCATGCATAAGGAGATTCTAACTTCAGATTTAAAACTTAAACTTTGTGATAGTTAATTCTGTCTTCTTTTCTATATTGTAATACTGTCTATTGGCCGGCTCCGTTAAAAAAAGATCAGGAAAGTTTACAAAAGGTTCAAAATTCTTGTCTAAAATTAAGTTTGAATATCCGAAAATTTTATCATATATCTCATAGATTTCACGAAACTCACCGACTAAATTTAGCTGAAAGATATCAGCTACACATGGCTTGTCTTGTATATAGTTTAAATAAAAATGGTACACCAATATATTTATTTGAAAAACTGGTAAGAGGAACAGACATAATTCAATACACGCTCCTGTGATCTGTATACTGTTCCTGTGCATACCACCGCTCAATATGAAAAGTCCTTTACTTACAATGCCACAATTTTTTAAAATAATATACCATGTAGAATAAAGTCCCTTCCTAGCATTAGCAGCTTTAGAAGAGAAGGCAAATCCTTACTTCTAACAAATAGAAATTAATTAAGTATGTTTATGTCTTAGACTTTGCGCAATTCTTATTATCATTACTATTAGTGTTATTACTGATAATTTATCTATGTTTTATTTTCAATTCAATCTAATTTATCTTGTAAAATAGTCATATTCATTATATTATACTATATGCTGCTACTTGCTACTACGGGGTTACGTGGAAGAGCAACATAGTTGAAATGTCGCCCTCATATTACGTTATATAACTTGTAACAATTATTGAATGCAGTAATAAAGACATATTATTATTATTATTATATTACGCATGGTCGATATAGTAGGAACTACGTGCTTAACTGAAGGGCAGGAGTTTGATTTGTCATTTCAAATTTCGAAAGAAATCAGAGATCATTCACTTATTTTTTATTTTTAAGAAAATTAATTTTCAAGACAATCTGGTGGGGGCCCTGAGGCAATGTCTCATTGCCTTGGGGTTAATTCAGCACTGCGGAAGTTGTAAAAAAAAGTTTTATTGTCTCATTATTCACATTACAAATTAAATATTTTAAACTCAAATTTCTCGAAAATTTTCGAATTTTTCCCATATAGCAAAATCTGATTGAAATTAAATTCTCTTTAACATATATAACATTTCAAGTTCCTGTCATCCAAAAAATTTTTTGTAGCGCAGCGCCACCTACCCCTTAACATATTAAAAAACTATTTGTATTCAAAACTAAAGCCATTTATATGTTATAGCAAAGGGCTTTTACAGAACTCAAATATCTCTAGTAGTTTCCGAAATATTTCACCTTGGAGTTTTTATTGGCGCACTCTGTACAGGGTGTCTCACCGGGAACTGAATCTGAATCGATCGATATAGAGAAAAATACGCATTAGAAAATTTTGAAAATTTAGATAATTACTAATGTCGGTGTGGCCAATCCAACTAAAATAATTACAAGCAGCTGTCACTTCCGCTTATACCAACTTGCTTATTTCAAATAAAATTCTGAGTCGAAAATATGTAGCATATCCTATACCTAAACCTAGCGTTTCAGAGGAGATATTTGACATTTTATACAAAATTTGACAGGTGCAACGGTTTGCAAGAACCTTATAACTTTCTTCGTGTAAAAGATCCTCATTTGCTTCTTGTCACGTAAAAAGAACACAAGGAGAACTACGTTCTACAACTGAAATAAATTCAATAATATCATACCAAGTGTTCCGTTTTTCGAGTTACATTTTGTCAACTTCAAACCGCGAAAACTTGTTTAGGTCAAATGGAACACCCTGTATTTTTTTACGACAAGTTGTGTAAAATTGAACTCTCTTTTTTCTGATATTAGCATTGTGGGCGTTAAAGTTACAACTATTTGAAATACTTGCGATTTTATTAGAAATTCATGAATTGTTGTAATCTTTTCATCAAAATAGCCATGATTAGAAACAATCAGTCATTATCTTATGTCAAAAAATGCCAGCACGTTTAAATTACAACCGCAAAGACTTTTTAAATTTGTTTATTATTTATGGAGAATGTGATAAAGTAATATCAAGAACTTGCAGCACATTTGCTACTCGATTTCCAGAGAAACGGAAACCGTCACCAAACACTGTAAAACGCAAAAAAAAATTATGGCTCTGTCAAGGCAAAAATGCAAAGAAGAGAGCCTATTATTGATGACGAAAACATTGAAATAGTCACTCTGGGATATTTTCATGCATTTCCAAGGATGTCATTAAGACAAGCTGCTCTGGAATCCATATGGTTCAAGGATTAAAAGAAGCAGATTTCCTAAGAAGACAGAATTTTTGTGAGTTTATTCTAATAAGGTCTGAGGGTCACAATTCTTATTTGGGAAATATTATATGGACAGATGCAAAACTTACTAAAAATGAACTTTTTAATAGACACAATTCGCATTATTGGAGTGACTCAAATCCTCATATGTTCAGAGAGCGAAACTTTCAGGAAAGTTAGCAGTTCAATGTTTACTGTGCCATAAGAAAGATAGAGTGGTGGCATTACAATTTTATCAGGAAAATTTAAACGGTAAATTAAATTTTCTCTTCTGCTAATATGTATAGGTAATTTTTTTTTTTTAGGTGAAAGATATCTGAATATCTTACATAACTATTTAGAAAATTTACCTCTCGCCGAACATAGAAACATTTTTTATCAACACGGTGGTGCTCCCCCACATAACGTATATTTAATTAATAATTATTTACAAGAAACTTTTTATGATCAATGGATTGCCAATAATGGACCTTTTTTATGGCCTCCTCGCTCGCCCGATTTATCAGTTCTGGATTATTTCATATGGGGAACTATTAAAAATAAAGTTTATGAGAGCCCATTAACAACCATTGAAGATTATATGCAAAGAGTAAGGAATGCACTTCAAAACATATCACAGGATTCAATTAGAAGAGCTACCCATGAGGAACTAATCCGAAGGTGCGAAAAATGTGTCGAGGTTCGAGGGCGGAATTTTGAGCAATTATTAAATTAAAATGAAATCATATTTTAAATTGATCTTATCTCTGCTATTTTAGTTCATGCCATATCTTCAATTCGATTAATACGGATGTTACAATGTTAGTGTTATTTTGCGTTTTTGTGGATATCCAGTAGCAAATGTGCTGCAAGTTCTTGATATTACTTTATCACATTCTGCATAAATAATAAACAAATTTAAAAAGTTTTCCTTGGTATAATTTAAACGTGCTGGCATTTTTTGACATAAGATAATGACTGATTGTTTCTAATCATGGCTATTTTGATGAAATGATTATAACAATTCATGAATTTCTAATAAAATCGCAAATATCTCAAAAAGTTGTAACTTTAACCCCCACAATGCTAATATCAGAAAAAGGGTATTCCATTTGACCAAAACAAGTTTTTGCGGTTTGAAGTTGACAAAATGTAACGCGAAAAACGGAACACTTCGTATGATGTTATTGAATTTATTTCAGTTGTAGAACGTAGTTCTCCTTGTGTTCTTCTTATGTGACAAGGATCCTTTACACGAAGAAAGTTATAACGGTTCTTGCAAACCGTTGCACCTGTCAAGTTTTCTATAAAATGTCAAATATCTCTGAAACGGCTAGGTTTAGGTATAGGATATGCTACATATTTTCGACTCAGAATTTTATGCTCTTTTCAAGAACCCTAAAATATATAGGGTGTTCCATTTGAACTAAGCAAGTTGGTATCGACTTCCGGTATAAGCGGAAGTGCCAACTGCTAGTAATTATTTTAGCTGGATTGGCCACACCGACATTAGTAATTATCTAAATTTTCAAAATTTTCTGATGCCTACTTTTCCCTATATCGATCGACTCAGTTCCCGGTGAGGCAGCCTGTATATAAAGGCACCACAGCAGAATAATTAATTAACTCTTACAGAAATATATCATATCATCTTTAAGCACGTCATTTTATAGATTTTATAGTTTTCTCGATTTTTTCATAGTTTTTGATAACGGCAAAGATAATAAAGTTATTTGACCTTAAACAAAACATATCGCGAATTTCAAGGTGGCGGACGATTTTTTAGTGTGTTCCGCCACTCGGATTTCTTGGAATTTTTATTGACATATTTAATAACCCCTCAAGTTTTAACGTAACAAACAGCTTGCTACAGATTTGTTCCGAATTTACGGTATATTACACTTCATTTTACTGGCCTAAGTATCTAAATGCTATAAACATGAGTACATTTTTAAAAGCCTCTTTCTATACTTCAATCACTACTGTCACCATATGGGTTTCATGAAACAAAATTGTAAAGACCAGTTACGAGGCATCTGTGTGAGGTTTTTGAATCATTATCACTTCCTAAAACTATACAGGGTGGCTAAAATTAATTCTCCAATTTAGAAACTTAATTGAATTTTCTTAATTTTTTCAAATGGAACACCCTGTATATTTTTCGGTCATATGATGTAAGAATGAAAAACCAACATTTTTTGCATGTATATCTCTATGGTTATTTGTAACTATTTTCGATTTATTGGACAATAAATATTGAAGATTAAACTTAAAAAATCAGAGATTTTTGCAAATAATTGAACAGAAAAATTAATAATAAGTGCTCCAAATGTTGCCCATTTTGATTGACACACATCTCTATACCACTTTGAAATTAAGTTTCTACTGTTTTTAAAATTACTGGTGTCATCGATCGAAAAGAAATTATTATTCATTCTTTCATATTTTCGAGTGTAGAACAGTAGAAACTTCATTTCAAACGCGCATAGATATGTGTGTCAATCAAAATGGGCAACATATGGAGCACTTATTATAGTTTTTCCTGTTCAATTATTTGAAAAACTCTAGTTTTTTAAGCTTATTCTTAAATTTTGTACTTATTGTTCAATAAATCGAAAGTGGTTACAAATAGCCATTGAGATGTAAACAAAAAAAATGTTGGTTTTTCACTTCTACATCATGTGGCAAAAAATTATACAGGGTGTTCCATTTGATGAATTGAGAAAATTTAATTAAAATGTTTCTTAGAGAATCAACTTTGGCCACCCTGTATATTTTTAGGAAGTGAAAATGATTCAAGACATCACAGATGTCTCGTAACTGATATTTTACAAATTTTTTTCTTAAAATCCATAACGGTGACTAGTGATTTTTTCAAAATGCATCTGTAGATGGCATTATTTTAACAAAAAAAAATCACTACATCCAAATTGTTGGGAAATAGTCAACATTATAAGAGTGAAAGGAGTCTAGAAGACGCTTCTAACAATGTACTGATATTAAAACATAATATTTTTAGTCGCAAACTCCTCTATAAAATCCTTATTTTTCTATAAGGAACGTATCCAGACTGCAACCAACAGCTACTCTCCGGGCTATGTGCCCCGCCGAGCGCTGTATTACAAGTTAGAAGCCTGGTGCGTTAATTGCATATTACCATCAAAACGCTAATGCTTCGTTTGCAACAAACACCAGCCGAAAGACTGATTCTACTTAAAGGAGCTCTCTTGCCAGCCGTCACACACCACTTGCAGACTGCAGTTTCGAGCTGTTGGCTCTCGTCAGTGCAAGGTAGGCATGTGACGACCGGCACGAGGATCCTTTGACTACTTGGTACATCCCGGTATTTTTACAATAGCGACATGTAAAATAGTCAGCAGGCGCCATCTAGTCTAGTGTCTGTTGCAATCGAAAAATAAATAGCCTGACTGGGCTTAGCATAGTTCAAATGTGCTTTTAGAGGGTGGAATATTAAAACATAATATTTTTAGTCGCAAACTCCTCTATAAAATCCTTATTTTACTATAAGCAATCGAAGCGTTAGTGTTTTGATGGTAATATGCAATTATTACACTTAACCCGCCAGACTTGTAATGCAGCGCTCGGCGGGGCACATAGCCCGGAGAGTAGCTGTTGGTTGCAGTCTGGTTACATTCCTTATAGTAAAATAAGGATTTTATAGAGGAGTTTGCGACTAAAAATATTATGTTTTAATACTCCGCCCTCTAAAAGCACATTTGAACAATGTACTGATATGTATAACATTCCGTTTAAAAAAATTGTACTTGGTTCACCCTGTATATTCGAAAACAATTTTCAGTTATTATAGACGTTTTATGTAGCTTACCTGCATTTTTTTAATTTTTAGCTATCGTATAAATACACCACAGGTAATAACGACCCCCCTTTATCCCGGAAGGCTCTAGATAAGCCTTGTGTGGGAGGGGGCTACACATTTAGAGACAAGGGACGCACACCCAATATCCGTGTATAGTGGAAAAATCCCTCTCACAGTATTTTCCACTACCACGACCGGGGATCGAACCCGGAACTTTTGGGTGAGAGGCAAGTGCGCTCACCTCTCGACCATCAGTCATCCAGTATACTTTATACTACCATATCCCCAAAACTTGCAGAGAAAACATAAAATCAAATTCGTAAATAAATGTTTTTTGACTGCCTTCCAGGTCACTTGAATGATCCTCATGTCTATATATGGATCTGTCTGAGTAAAGGAGACCGGGCCCTACAGTTTTTATAGTGGGATCCGAACCACTTCTTGGGGATAATTTATATTTGAAAATAACTTTCTTTCCTTTCGACCTTTCTCATTTTTTTCTAAACATGATATTTGACAAAAACCGCTAAGACAGATGGTATCTCAATCCAGCAAACAGCAATTTTCAAGTCGTCGTAAGTTGAAGTATTAAAATATAAGAACGATTGTATGGAACCATTTTTTAAAGTACTAATAGTTAGTTTTATTGGGCGCTGTCCACTTTATAAAATGGCAAGTCCCCACATCATACAGAATATCATATCATAATCTTTCCAAATTAACATCTTCAGTTACACTAAATAGGATAATCATCCAAAAAACATTTCTTGTTAAGGTACTGAATTTAACAATGTTTCTGCCCTCGTTTTTGTCAATGTATGATTTTTATCCTCCGACTGGGAGGTAAATGATAAAAGAGGGGCAGAAATTTTACGGATGTCAATGTCAAAATATATATTCAATACTTTTCTTATTTGTAACATTTAATTCTTGAATTATTCAAAATTTTTCTCAAAGTTTCAGTTTACTAGACCATCAACAGAGATAAATCATATCAAATCTGTATTTCCTAGCATAAATAGGTATGTATATTTATTTAATATACATTCTGTATCTAAAATGGTCAATAAATATTATGATTTGGTATAATTGGTAAACAAAAGAGAATTTCTTTCAACAATTTTTTATTCTGGACATATGATATACATGCAAAATGTCATAGAACAGACATACAAACAGTATACATATGAACACAAATATATTGCAAATTGTAACAAAAACGTACATAAATAATCAAATAAATACTACATATTCGGTTTAGAAATATGCAATAAAAAAATCAAACTAATTTAATAATATAATCGGTATAGGACATCGAACGATATAAAAAGACGTTGAAAACGAATTAACTCTAGAAAACCCATTTTGTCCAATTTAAATCTAATCCTAAGGAACACAGTCAAAAAAATCAAATGCAAATCTAAGTTGAAAAATCACATTTTTCGCATTGAGTAAAGAATTTTATGCATAACAAATATATCACAAGAACAGCAATAGAATCAGTTCGGTCTAGTGCATTTTTTAATCATTAAAATACTTACAAATGCTTGACTAAAAATAATTCAACAAATTTGATAATCATTCTGAAAACGTAAGCAGAGTAACTGGAATAAAACTGAATCTATCCAAATTACCATCGAACCCAGAAGGTACGTTTATAGATCAGCGTATCGTGAAATAATTTCAATTCCTACAGCTGATCTTTTATAATTATTTACAAACTAAATTTGATACCTACTATTTATACACCTACCTAATTTACTAAAGTACAAACACGCCTAAAAATTAAAAATATATTCGATTTCTTTACGTTAATTCCTTAGGCGTGTTTGCATCACCTTTCCTGCAACCTCCGATATTTTATAGTTTTCACATTATTGATAATTTCAGGAGGGAAAACGCAGGCAAGTTACGTAGACTTTAATTACGTTACAGAAACGAGAAACTTCAACTCTAGCATTCAATAAATAATTACCTACAACGTTAATTATTTAGAAAATAAAAGACTCGTAACCCTGTATAAACTTACGTCCTAGATTTACTGCTGATGCTCCGCTATTTAACGCATTTTCAAAGTTTACTTATGTATTAAAAATCAAGTTTCCGTAACATAATAGAAGCCAATTACAATCACAGATATGGAGTAAATTTAAATTTGTGTGAAACCTAAATTACATTAAACTAAAATTTCATTTAAGTCCGGTAAATTTATTAATTAAGCGTATAATAGCATTTGTAAAATGATCTCAGATTCAAACCTTAAGCGTATAATACTAAGATTATAAATAAACCAGAGACGAAAAAACCATACAAAAAAATATTATGATGTAGAAGTTCCAGACACCTCTAATAAGGATACCTAAACACGTATACATCGAGTAAATTTCATGCAACAATTAGGTGTTTATTTGGTAGACATTAATTCGTCTATTTCTAATACAACCACCGGAAACAAGTTGGAAATCATAAAATGAAAAACATTTTTCTTGAATTGTTCTTTGGCTTGTACTCTGGCTGACGCAACTGTCCCATTTTCACACATCACTCACTACCGAAAAGGAACATTAATGTAATAAATAATTAATTAAAACAGTTCAATTTTCATGCGAAAAAAATCTTAGCACAGGGCTTCTAGACTCCTCATCGGAATCGTAGAAGAATCGTTGTTTTGGTGTCAAACCGAGCTTCACTCTTCTTACAGCCTCACTAACTAAACTACCATCTCTTAACAATTTCTGCAATAACTCGTACGGATCCTCGGTGGCGGGATCCTGTTGCGGTTTACGTTTGTTTTTCCTTACGCAAGATCCACAGGAATTCGCATCACAACAATATTTTCCCGGTATACGATACGGAGAAGCCCTTGACGACTTTCTAGATAAATGACTGCAGGGCAATGCCTTCATTGTTGTTGCTGCAGCAGACAATCGAAGGTTTTCTTTTATTTCGAGTACCAGGCCTTCTACATCCTTTGAAGAAATATTAAATTCGGGGCCTTTAATTGGATTGGCCGCACTCATCGTTGTTGTCATTGTACGCATATCGGCAGACGGCATTTCTGGCATTAAATACCGATTGTATTCACTATACGAACTGTAAACACTGCTACTTTTGTTTCAAAACAAACTATTTGTACTACGAACGTGACCACTCACGACAACGGTCTCTAAACGACTGTAGCGCCAGTGTAACGTGGAACTGTAAGTATACCAACCTCATTAGAGCTTGTTTGGGTGCTTTCACAAAAACATGCGCGAGCGAAAAGTAGATCTATGTAAACATTGACTATTACACAAAATAAAACTGCACTTTAACCCGATATATCCACGTGTACGGCTTCCACCGACTAATTAACACTTATTTTCACTAATTTCAAATCGAGAAAAGGTCAAATAAGAAATTAAGAATTATGTAAACATTTAGGTTCCGGGCGTAGGGACGGTAAATCAAGGTTACGTTACGTCTATGTTTAACGAACATAAGAATGGCAGACGGTGACGTCAACATAGTGGGGGGGCCCTATTTATTTACATTTTTCGATTTAGGCGGGGAAGGAAAGCGTAAGCGTTAGCCTTAGAAATGTTATTCCTAAAACTGTTATTGTTTATGCACATGTTGTACTTCTTTTAATTGGAATTGGAAACAAAGCTGGCAAACAGTTAAATGGTTTTTCCTAGTCCCAAAACACACTTCCTAAATATTGTCACGGTTTATTTTTTTCTGTGGCATTCTCTGTTTATAAATAACAGGACATATTAAATGTTTTTAAATATGATGTGGCTACTGTTTGTGATTCTTTATAATGTTATTTTTTTGTGTTTATAGGCTGCAATAGCAGTATGCGTTTGTAGGTGCTTACACAATCAAAACATCATGCATGATTGAACGATATCGTATTGGATTTAACTGATGAAATGTTTTGTAATTATTGAAAAATATCCACACTTTATTTTAAAAACTTCGTTTAATTGTATCTAGTTTATTCTTTTTTATTTAAAATGAAAATAACTAATTTACAAAAAGGTATATATTTTTATGAACGCCTGTGTCGATTTATTTTTGTGGGGTAATTTCTAAAAATCATAAAGTGGAAATTTTTAATATCTACCTACCTAATGCATACATTTTTTTAATTTGGCACAAATAAGCCGCTTACCAAAATATATAACAAAAAACGGTATACTTTTTTTGAACGACTGTGCGGATTTAATTTTGCACGATATGATAAATCGGTGTAAAATTTTACTGAATTTATTTCAATTATTTCATAATTTTTTATTTAAGAAATTATTAATTGTGGCGCCTGTTTTGGGGCAATTTCGGAAAACAACAAAAAAACACGGTAATGCAAAACGGACAAATAATTTTGGGTCTTGACACAAAGATGATGCCTTTTCCCAAAAATGATGCTTTTTCCAAAATATACTACAGAAAAGATAGAATTTTTTTATAAACGCCTTTTTCGATTTAGCTTTGCAAGATAAGATAATTTGGTGTTAAATTTCCTGGCAATTTTTTATTTTGAACGAAATTGTAATTGGAGCCTATTGTGGGGCAATTTCGAAAAATAAGAAAAATAGTTTTCTAACACGGTAACATCTACGTGCAAATATTTTTTGGACAAAAATATCTCTTATTAAAATATAACACAAAAAATACCCTTTTTTTTATGAACGCCTTTGTTGATGTTTTGCACGGTACGAAAATTTGGAGTAAATTTACTGGCAATATTTTTTTGAAGAAATTATTAAAAATGGACTTTTTTAATAAGGTAATAAATGGCGTAAATATATTTCTGGAACTTGACACAAAGATACCTTTTATCAAAATTTACGATAAAAGAGATATACTTTTACTAGAGAAATATAATAATTAGGAATTACTCAGGTAAAACTTCCACACTGATAAAACATTACCTAGTTTTTTATCTTTATATCGATGTTCTTAGGTAATGTCTTATCAGCGTGGAAGTTTTGCTTGAGTAAATCCTAAGTAATATATGTCTCTAGTACTCATCTATCAAACATTGACATGCAAAGAAAAAAAAATATACTTCTTTATGAACGCCTATGTGAATTTAATTTTGCACGATACCATAATTCAGTGTAAAATTATTAATTGTGGCGCCAGTTGTGGGGCAATTCCTAAAAACAAAAAAATGGACTTTTTTAACAAGGTACTTAATACTTAATGTATACAAATTTCTGGAACACGACACAAAGATACCTCTTACCAAATATACAACAAAAGAATATATACTTTTTTAATGGCTGAATGTGTGGATTTAATTTTAAGCGATACTCGGAAGTCGGTGTAAAATTTACGGGTTTCTTTGCAATAAATTATTAATTGTGGATCCTGTGTTTTAAAAACAAAAAAATTGACTTTAATAACAAGTTATAGGATGTACAAATAATTTACTTGGCACACAGGTAAGAGGCGCCTTTGTGCCAAGAATAAGAATACACAACTCTCTTAAGTTATAATGGTAATTTAAACAGCTCAATAACAATAAAAACTGGGAAATTACAATTATTTACAACGTTTGGATATCGAGGAGTTTGGAGGCTAACAAGGCTCATAAAGACGATTTTAATAGAAGTACATATGCTTACTGTCTGTAAATTTAAGCATTTATTAATAATTTTCCGTTTTATAAATCTATGTTTATGCGAGATGCGTTCCTTACGTCTTATTAAAAACATATATCTGCCATATGCTTTTGAGTCATTTAAGTATATTATATTTTTTGTTAGAACATCTTTAGACGCTGTCGGCGCTGTTATCTCTATATTCTATATAATAGCGGTCAGACATGTTGTCTCTCACACAACCAACCAGAATTCGAACCCGGGACCCCTTCCGTTGATCATAACGTGTAAGCACTGAGCCACAGAGTTAAGATGCTTTATCCACCATAAGAATTCATTATGAACTAAAAACCACGCGTACACGCAGCATATTATGCGATATGTATCGCCATTTAATAAAATTGCAACGATTAAATATTTTGGAAATGATTATGTGGTCCACCATGTACATTAATGATAATATAAAAAGCGTCTCCGAGTCATATTATACGAAGCGACATCTATGAATCATGCATTGTACCAACGGCTACTGAATAACAGATACCTACTGATATAAACAGTGTTTAGATCATACCAGATAAGTTTAGATGTGGTTTCAGATCAAGGACTGTATTCAGATATTCAAGGCAAAATAATTAAAGCATAAAGAATTGGGGAGGGGAGGGCATGACAACCTACTCTCTGAACCCAACTTTTAACCTTAAAAATATAATCCACTTCACCATTTCAGGCGAGAATGAATAAGTTAATTAAAAATATTACCATGATAGTCCCTCATATAAATAAGGCTCACGCAGCCAGTACCCATTTAAACGTACGTAGAGATTTGAAAAGTTAGGTTAGGAATTAATAATTGTGTAATTTTAGTCATTAGTGAAGTCTGCATATAGCCAAATTACTGGTCCAGTAACGCAAGCTGAAATAGCAAATAGATTACGGAAAAAGTTTCCCAAAGCTGCTGTAATATCTGTAGAAGATACATCGGGTGGTTGTGGCGCAATGTTTAATATCTCCATTGAAACAAGTGAATTTAAGGGCTTATCTGTTATGAAGCAGCATAGGCTAGTGTACGATATATTAAAGGAACAAATAAAAAATATACATGGACTTCATTTAGAAACAAAAATAGCTAAATAGCACCGCTGAATTTACATTCTTTGATTCCACATTTAGAAAGGACAACAATTTAGTTTAATTTACAGGGTTTGTTAGCGAATAAATCATTAGTTAAAATATTGTTTCATTATCAACTTAGTAAAGTGGATCTAAACGACATAATTAAATATATATATAATATCTTTTACGAAGGCACCATTGTTGTTGCTGACATCAGCTATCGTAATAAACAAAACTCGATGCCTTTCTAAGCTACTTTTACAAATTTTAAAAAAACTTTACTCACAGATCAGGGGAAGTCATCTCCTCGGTCCAGAGTATTATAAAAAATGAATAATATCTGGAAACCACTTGGAAGTTATTTACACTACACACTTGTCCTTATAAAAACTCAATTTCAAAATTATGTCGGTAACCTCAAACTTAGCACCTATAGATTGCTTATAAAATGATCCGTATAAATAGGTGACAACACGATTTAGTATCTAAAATTAAACAATATTTAGAATTAATTGTTAACATTACAAAATTAAAATATCTTACAATAGTAAACACAGGCTGAATTAATATCACAAAGTTAGGCAATCGACCATACAGCTTAAAGAAATGTCATCAAGTTCCATCACACTGGAACTTGACCCTTACCGCACTATTTATAAAGGCGAGACATTTTATTTTGCTTTACCCTTGGAGTAAATATTTAAAACTTTCAGTGACAGTGTTGTGTTTGCCATTAATTTAATAATAAATCTATTGCTATTTGAATTTTATTAATTTATTCGTTTACGATTATAATTCACAGAAGTCAGTATCGATTTCTATGCATAATGTAATTCTATGCTAAAGCTTAAACTACTTCCCGGTAGATGGCTCCGTGCGCTCACTGCCACAGCTATATAGTAAACTGGAATGCTAAAACAAGCGGCATTTGCGTGGTAAAAGCAATACTACAAATTTTTAAGTCTTACGTTTATCAAACTCAAAAACAAAGGTTTTCATACCATTTAGCAAGAAATGTTAGGTATTATCAATCCTTTACCATTTCGTATTTTAGCAATTTGTGCCTAATGCGCATGTGCGAAGGTTCTTTAGTTTATTTCAATTTGTAACGTTCTGTTCACTTTTCAGCACGGTGTAGTATATTAGGTGGTCCAACACACAGCACTTGCCATGTTAATCGACGGCTTCATAAGTGCTTGGTTTCTATTTAATTCAGTGGATGGCGCCCGGAATATACCCCTGCAATTACCTAGGCATAGCTTTGACCATGACATAGATAGACGGATTTCCTTTGATGCATGTAGTGTTGCATATACACAACTAAACGGCAAAACTAATGCAAAAAGAACGAACTAAAAGGCTCTTTAAATATAAATAAAACAAATCTACAGAGGATTAACTATTGCATGTATGTAAGCATTGTAAACTGTATTTCTAATATTTCTATACGTAAGTAACGATGAGACCTTATTTGTCCTGCCATCTATTGCATTACACACAACACTTACGAAGCAATTCGTACGGGTCCTGTCGCATCACCTAATATACTACACCGTGCTTTCCAGTCATAGTGAATAGATCTATGGTTACAATTAGATTCCCACTTTATAGTTATAATGCTTTGATACATTCTTAACGGTTTGAAAAACTGTATTACCGAACATACTTGATGAGTCATTTAGCTACTGGCTGGTAGATGGCGCGAAGTTAAAATATTAGTTTTACCCATTGATTACTAATGTTGAAATTAGAAATTAATCTTTATTAGTTTAAAGTATTTGTAATTAAATTAAGCCAACAAAGAGTTTCTTGTTTCTTGTTTCTTTTGTAAAAATTAAAAATAATATTTATTGTTGTGCGAAAGAAAAGTGCTAATTCAAGCACGATGTATTATTGAACTATTGAAGGAAACGCAACACGCAATACTAGCAATAACACTCATAGAAGAAGTCATAGAAAACCTTATTGTGGTGTAAGTGTAAACATAGGTTATCCTAATGCGTTTGTAGATCTAATTTGAATTAATACTGCTCCATTCTAAACTTCTCTATAAATTGCAAGTTATAACCTCTTGTTTTTGTTTTGCAAAGAAATGCATTTGAATAATTTAAAATCCTGAATTCTTACTCATGAAGTCCTTAACCCTGAAGCCCTCAGTCCTGGTGTCTTGGAGGGACTTAAATATCGAAGTCCTCAATAAAACCATTCAGATAGGTAAATATAGGTACAAGTAGTATTTTTAAATCTAAACTAGTTTCTAGCCTATAATAAATCTGTATCCATAGAATTCCGTGTTAGTATATTGCATTTGAATGTGAATATTGTGAATTCATCAAATATGTCTGCACTTAGTAATTTGTCAGTGACGGATCAAGCATGTAAATGGCGTAAATCAATAACAACTCAACATGACAGTCCTATAAATTTAGGTGAATGTTTTGGCCAACATTATAACCCTATAAAATTTAAATAGCTACTAGTTGCAACAGTCGCTGCACTTGTAGCGTTTATGAAGAATACGAAACCTTTGTTTCGATTCATTGTCACTGCCATTGTGGCTCATATTCTTCAAGTAGATATTTATCTTTTAAGTTGAATGGCAACTTCTATGTGTTTACTAATGAAATCGAGGAATATCCATTAGTTTTTAAACCCGTTGGATAGGTAGTGCTACATAAGCACATGCATGAAACTTTCTACATTAAATGGCAAGAGTTAATTAATTATCACATTGCAAATGCCACTGCTGCCTATACCTGCTACAGTTAAAGCTCAACGGTAGTGGGAAAATTTGTAAATGAAATTTTTACTTTTATCAAAACTAAGTTATTAATTTTCAGTAATACTGTGCTCGCTTCAGTCATTTGGCTGCAACTTGTCCACTCATAGAACTCACAATATAAAACCTTTCAGAGACCAAAATGTGTGATAGCTTCCCAGGTCATCTCTGAAATATGAAAATTTAGATTTGTCTAAGAAAATGACAAGACTCTAAAATTTTTAGTGGAATCCAAAACACTTCTCAGTTGATGATAAGCCTCTAAAATTAAGTGTTTAAAAAACTTTAAATTGCTTTATTATCATCTGACAATTAAGAAAATATTTGTTTCTGTTTCTGTGATTCGTGCATAAATTCTATATCGCTACTAGACAATATGAATATTAAATAAATTTTTAACTTGTCTTTAACCGTGTCATTTAGTTGTATTTTATTTATGTTTGGCATACAAGTATTAAACACCATCACAAATACTGTTCCCCCTTTTTCCTTCATTTTCTCATGTTTTTTCTCTCAATTATTTTTATTGTTGTAAATAAAATCTAAAAGATTTCTATACTTTGAAGTGAAGTAGTAGGCGTAATGTGCTACTATATTTACCTACCTACTATTTACCTATGCTCTTCTGGTCATGTCCCCTAGCTGTACAGATTATGACTAGACGGTGTATATATTGTTGCTCGAACTGAACTCAGTTCGAGCAACAACAAGGAGCAACAGTAGGCAGCTTTCAGTGAGAACCTGAAGATGGCAGATGATATTCTGCCGAAATGTCGTTTAGACAACCATGACTCCTGGAGGAGTCGACCATCGATGCAGGAGAGCACCCGGAAGTACAATAACACTTCATTTAACACCTGCGAAAACCTTAAAAACAATATATATATCCAAGTATCAACACCACACCTGACAACTTTTTAGGGGTATAAAATTTATTTATTATAATACTGTTATTATTAATAATGGTACTGGAGCTCAAAAACTATAAGGATTGGATTTTTAGAAGCATAAGAGACTGCGTTATATGTAAAAATTACAAAATATGATCCTTTCTGATGATTTCTTGTTAACCATGTAACTTGCTTTTCTATCTCTGGTGAGAGTAAGTCAAATGGGTATGGTGGTTTAAAAATATAGTGGCACATTTTTACACCATCATGGCCTTCTAGCTCTTTAACAATAAATTCGTTGTTTTCTATTTTAAATCCTTGAATGTCCACAACCAGCTTCATAGTTTTAGATTATGCAATTTTTTTTAAACTCTTAAGTATGTCACTTTTTTTCTGTGTTTCTTCAATAGTTGCACATATTCTGATCTGTATCGATGGTTACAACGGGAGTTTTGTAGATCTGTCCCTTGATATAACTCTAAAGAAAGAAGTCTAATGGGGTTAGATCAGGTGACCTTGCAGGCCACCTTATGAAACCCTGGTTTGAAATAAGTTGTGGGCCATAAGTTTCATTCAAATAATCCGTAACAACGCGGCTACTATGTGGGAATGCTTGCTGGAAATACAACAATCGGTATTGTGCTAGAGAAACTTGTTCGATTTCTTGCCAAATTTGATTTCGTAAGAATTCGAGATACCTTTGTTCTGTCAGCGTACCTTAGAAAAATACCTGCCCATACATTTATCCCAAATCTTTCTTGAAACCTACCTCATGTAACTAATCTTTGATTTTGTTGGGACCAGTACGTTATGTTGTTGAAGGCAAAATTATTGTCTCTTTGAAACTCATTAATTAACCACTCGCATAACACAATTCGTCTTACAGAATCTCCTTCGTACAAATGTTGGTGCACATTGGTGCAGATTGTATTTTAACGAGCTGTTCTTCTGCTACCATGCAATTATGCGTAGGTGACTATCTCAGAGTGAGGGTTCTTTCCTTGGCCACGTGACATAGTTCGCCGGTGTTGGTTATTCCAGTCCATTGTGTAATGTTCCGTAACTAGGACATTTGTTTACGCCCTACTCCTCTCTTGCCTTCAATTTTTTTTCCTAGTAGGATTAGTTGTGGTATTCTGTATTTCGGCCCTCTTAAGATGTGTCCCAGGTAGTTTATCTTGCTTTTTTTAATCAAGTTAAAGAGCTGCCTCTCCACATTCGCTCTTTGCAGTACGTCGTCGTTACGAATTCTATCTACCCAGGATATGCAGAGCATTCTTCTCAGTAACCACATTTCAAAAGTTTCCAATCTATTAATTGATGTGACTTTAAGTGTCCAGATTTCCATTCCATAGAGTAAGATTGACCACACATAGCACTTGACCATTCTGTACCGGATCAAAAAGGACATACTTTGGTTGCATAGGAACGGCCCCAATTTAGTGAATGCCTGCATCGCTTGCTGTATGCGGCATTTTATTTCATGTTGTGGATCCCATTCATCATATAATAAGATACCCAGATATTTAAATGTATGTACTCGTTCTATGGGCGCATTATCGATATTTATGGCGACATTTTGCAGGGGTAAGGGATTTCTGCTCACAACCATGAATTTTGTTTTCTGAGCATTAATTTTCAGGCCATTATCCCTACCCACTATGTTTATTTTATTTACCAGCCGTTGAAGATCTTCGTGGTTATCAGTAATAATTACTGTATCGTTGGCATATCTTATAATAAATAATAAAATAACACCACAGGTAATTACAACTGATATATCTGATATCACTGTACCGTTTACGTTTATCCCGCCTGTTTCGCCTTCCAGAGCGCTAGAAAATATGTTTTCAACGTAAAGGTTAAATAGCATCGGTGACAAAATGCACCCTTGACGGACACCCTTCCTCACTTCAAATTCGTCTGTGTTGATTGAATGATCCAATTTGACACGCGCCTTCTGATCCTAGTACAAATTCTGTATGATCCTGATTGTCTTTATGGTCGATGTTAGCGTTATGCGACAATCTCAGGAGGGTGTTGTGCCTGACATTGTCGAAGGCCTTCTCGTAGTCAATGAATGCCATAAACGCATCATTTCGTTGATCTAGACAATTTTGGACTAAGGTGTTCACACAGAATACCACCTCTTGTGTTCCTATTCTACCTTTGAAGCCAAATTGCGTCTCTCCGCTTAGTTCTTCTAGCTTTTTGAACATTCTTGTATGTAGAATACGTATAAATATTTTTAGTAGGTGACTCATTAGGCTGATTAGGCGATGATCTTTACATTTTGAAGCATTTACCTTTTTCGGGAGCATTATGAAGGTGGACTGCAACCAGTCAGATGGAATATGACCGGTATCATAAATATTGTTGAATAGTTTGACAAGTACTTCAGCATTCTCTTCCTCTAATAGTTTTGTTGCCTCTATATTGATTTCGTCTGGACCAGGTGCTTTATGAGTTTTTGCTATTTTTATTGCATATAGTATTTCACTCCTCAATATTGGTGGTCCGGGTAAGCTGTCGTCTGGGAGTGTACAAGATGGTTGAGGGGGATGCTGATCATTGAAGAGATTTGTTGCATACTCCGTCCAGGTCTTCGTCAGTTCTTCTACGGATGTTATTGGATCATTCTGTTCGTTTCTTAACCGAAATTTATGCTGTTTCCTATAAACTTTTGAAATTTCTTTGGCTTTCTTATGTAAACCGAATGTGTCTCCTTTCTCCTGAAGTTCCTCAATTTCTATGCATCTTTCTACCATCCAACATTCTTTCGCCTCTATGATCTTTTTCTGAGCTGTAATTATGTTTATTTAAAATTCTTCTTACTGTTTCCCTATTTGATCCTAGTCCTTCCGTTATTTCTCTGACAGAGGCTGATTTATTGTGGCTGATAGTTCCTAGTACATTATAATCTCCAACTTTTTATTTAAAATGAATTCTTGATTTTGGACACGTGGCTCTCTGATTTTTCTCTTTAATTTCTTGAAATCATGAAGGGCTGGATGTCTTCTTTCAGGAGCATACATTTGACCTACAAACACAGAATTTTTTGACATTCGCCATAAATTAATATTGTCAGTTTTTTCGTTATTGGTGTAGTTCACGTTAATGGACACAAATCTTTCACTAACAATAATCTTTTACAAATGTCACCTTTCTTTTGTTTTTTAATATCCTATTCAATCGTAGTGCAAAGTCAACTGTGTTAATGTTCAATAAAAATTGTTTTGAAAGTGATTTTGTATTTTTAGATAAATTAAATAAAATGGAACAAATTTTGGTATTGCAAAGCACTGTAGACGAATGTCTTAAAATGCTTTAAAAAACTGAACATCGACTCAAAAATTCTCGAAAGTCTCATGGTACACTCAGAATGTTGTCTTGAATCCAAATGTGTAAAAATATACAGGGTGTTCCATTTAAAATTCGAAAGAATAGAGCAATTTTACTTAATGACAGCCACTGAGTTGAAAAATAAAATAAAAAATTTTAAAATTATTTTTGTTGAGAAAAATTAAAATGTAAAGTGATCAGATAGAATTTGGTTCATAGATTCCAAAAATAATAAAATATACAGAGAGTGTTCCATTTAAAAAATCAAATTTGATCGTATTTCCATCGAAATCGGAAGTTGACCATTTTGACTCTGGATGTCACAAAATTGTGATAAAGTCTTCCATATGTTCCAAATTTCAAAATAACTGGTTCATACACAGAAGTTGTAAACCTGAACCTGGTCTCATGACCACAGAATATCGTGTAGAAATAAAGTGTTGAATAAAATGAATCTATGTGTTCTATATCTGCAAATAATAGCCCAGTTGTCAGAGACTAATTTTGATGAAAAGTTAGAATTAATTGTTACCTCGTTAATTTTTTCGTGGAAGGCTAGTTTTTTGGGTAGTAGAAAATGACTCGAAAAAGTTTACCAAAATTTACCCCCGTGAACCCTTATAAACAACCCTCTCAAACGGAAAAATTCAGTTTTTAGCTAATATCTCGAAAAATAATGGAAAAAACGGATACCACCACGTGAAAAAGCGGGAAATTTTATAAAAGAATAGTATAAATTTTTTTTTAATAAACTCTTCCCTTAGCATGAGACTTTATTATAGCTCAATATTTCCAAGCGCGTCGCACAGGGAATGAAGCATTTCTCGACGGCCGCTGCATAATAAAGATAATTTGTACCCATTAAAAACGAAAAAAAAGTAGCATTTTAAAGAGGAATTCTGAATTTTTCAGAGGGTTGTGTATAAGGGTTCGCGGGGGTAAATTTTGGTAAACTTTTTTGAGTCACTTTCTACTAACAAAAAAAAATTTGCGAGGTAACAATTAATTCCGGCTTAAAACCCCTGGCAACTGGTCTAAATATTTTGTTCATATAGAGCAAATATTGTAGCGAGAAATAGATACCTATAAGTTTGTAATAAATAAATTTATTTCGGCTCAAGAGCATTTTGTTTTATATAAACAAAATTTTTATTTGCGGATATATGACACAGAGATATTGACGGACACTTTATTTTTATGTGTGTACCGTAAATATTTCTGGTATTTACAACTTGTGCTTTTCTATGTTTGTATCAATGACTTTTTACCTCGTTGATTCGTATTGTCATAGACCTCACTAATGTAACGG
Source organism: Leptura quadrifasciata (assembly GCA_963675555.1). Classification (NCBI taxonomy): domain Eukaryota; kingdom Metazoa; phylum Arthropoda; class Insecta; order Coleoptera; family Cerambycidae; genus Leptura; species Leptura quadrifasciata. The sequence goes on along the minus strand of OY776682.1, from coordinate 51,867,055 downwards.
GAAAAATTACCAAAACAGTAACAATCTATGCAACCTTATATACGCGTCAGCGCATTGCCTTCTGCATAACCTAGATCATGGTGACTAGTAATCGTAGATTCCGCAAATGGCAAATCTTTCCCTGCTGTTTAGGTATGCAACCCACCGTGTTGCTGTGTATATATGGTTTCCTATAAATAAGATTATAATCATAGAGAGATATATAGTAATCTCTGTGATTATAATGCATATACCTACCAGTGGCAGATAGTCATAAAACCAAAAGACGACCCCTATTAATTTAGTTTTGTAGATTTTTAAAATAAGTATAATTACAACGGTTTATTCAAAATTAAATATTTGTTCTAATTCAACTTCATTTACTTATATTTCTCAGTTTCAGTTACTGTTTCTAAAGTTAAATAACTCTTCCCTTATTTTCGACATGAATGTATGAACCCCCCTTTTTTTGAATACATAGAACAGTTATTACAAGTTTTCACTATAATTATATGACTTATTCGGGTCTTCATGGTCTTCATATTTGGTACTAAGATCAACAACACAATAGTGTAGGTTTCCACAGATTTATTTTTCTTTCCTTACTTTTTACTTTTCTATACAAATTATTTAAAAAATTCAAAAGTAAATCCATAGAAATGTCCTGTTAGAGAATTTTATTGATATCTATTTTTGAAAAAAATTAAGTTAATGAAAAATATAATTAATATGTTACGCTCTTACTGTTCTATTTTTCTGGCAATTATTTTATTGCAAAAATGCATACTAATAAAACTGATTAAGAGACCTCTACGTCGTTTTACTTTTAGAATTTTCAGATAGTTTGACTTTTAGAGTCCATGACACGTGTATACAGAATTTTCAGATTTTTCGGATTTCTCAAACCTCCGGAAGGAAATCTGCACTGAAAATGGTAATTTCGAGAAATTATTTTATTTTGCAAAAATATGTATTAATAAAACTCATTTAGTTTTAGTCTTCAAATGTCTATTTACAACTTGCATAATACTTAAGATATATTTTTTCCGCGGATCTCTGTAACTGACTTACCCCTACTAACTTTGGTTTTTCAGATAACTTCTTTTGAGTACGATGTTACAACAACCTGACACTTAAATTTAATGGCTAATTAATAACGAATCAACCGTCATTTTACTTAATGAGGATAATAAAATGGTCGCGTATTTCTATACTAAAATTTTTACAATCTAGGTGGTTCTTCGTGTGTGTTCATATATATTTTAATATTCACAGATTTTCTTTTTTTTTGTTAATAATGTCGCTCAATACTTGTTCTAAAGTACATTATTTTGTTATTAGTATTCGATAATTAGGAATACTAAAAGACAAAATAACAAATCAGTGAAAAAAGTCGCCGACTTATTTGCAAAAAAAAATTGTTTAAATCAGAACGAATTAGTCTTTCTCGAAAGACGTTACAATAATAGCAAAGGTAGCAGGGACGTTTAGTTTTGGTTTTGATATGGTTTGAACATCCTAAGACCAGGGCCGTTGACAGCCAGCCCCAGCCTTGCGAACATTCCCCGCATGGGAGCGAATCAAGCAAAAATGTTTTAATACTGGCCCACTCCTCCTCTTACCAGTTTTTCCTGGAAGCTAATATAGACTTCCTCCAGATTTCCAAAGCGAAAGTGCAGAATGTACGTCTTCAGCATCTCCATATCATATTTGGGTCTTGCAGTTTTGTTTTATTTATTTTCTGAATTTTGAGAAATAATACATTTGTATCCAAATCAATCATTCTTTTCATGAATTAAGAGTTCTATAGCAAATGTAAAACCTTTCAACTACGAAAAAATCAACTGAATTAATAAGATTCAATAATTTGTAACTAATTTTGAATTTCCCGCTCTTTTATCTGCTTGACACTCTTGATAACGGATTTGACCGTAGCCATTTGATTGTTCTTTTAAATCATTATTCATTGTTTTCCTTATATGATAATAATGGATCAGCTTAAATAAAGATTCCCTTTTCTAAACTTGTAAAATAAAATAAATAATAGCTAATAACCGGCGTCATGGTGACGCGTATTCGGACGTGACGCGTGTTTTTTTCATTTCTTTCAGCAAATAGCTGTTATCGGACAACCTGCCGACAGAATGTGTTATTCCTAAAATGTATTTTGCGATTTTTCTGTGGCGTTTGAAAAGTCACAAGAAATTTTCGCCAAAACTATTCTAATTTTTTTATTCCAGCAACTTCTATTGTCTAGATCGCGATGGGTTTGTGTTTTTGATGGTATGTTAGGTACCTATATGTAAACAGTTTGCGAAAGATAGTACAATATACGCCATCTAGGTGGTACTGGGTGTTGACAGAACCACAGATATTAATTTGTGACAGAGCTATGATAGACTTGAAGATGATGTCATAATCTATCTCACTATCATAAATTTTTCAGTATTTTCTTTATTGCTCCTTGTAGTAAATTTTTGTTTTTTTTTTACTTCGCTCGTGATTGTATGTACAGAATACCTATTCAGAAATTGATTTTGAGGCAAAACATTACTTGTGATCTGTTATTCAACTCTCTTCCAAAAGATATTAAAGAGTTACCATTTAATAAGTTTAGAGTACAATTAAAACTACACCTTTTGGCCAATGCGTACTACAACTTATCAGATTTTAATTATATGTAAACCCATAACCTATTGTACAGTGCTACAATTCCTAGGTTATCATTTGTCAAGTGCAACTATTTTACTTATATTTATTTAGGACTATATCCTAATGATATTTGTCATGTCTAACTATTTTAATGTTCTGTTTTATACTTCTGCTGCATGCATATATTTCATTTTATATTATATTTTTATCTATATGTTGTTACTAGGTTAGTGCTGACTATTTTAGGACCATATCCTAAAATATACTATATGTATTAATGTTGAGGTATGTTTACACATATATTTATTTTTATATTTTATAATTTAGTTTTTTCTCTATGACATGTCAAAACACCACGGTGTAATTTTTATGACTAATAAATTATTATTATTATTATCTTTACATCCCGCTTCATATTAAAACATATCTGAAGCAGCTATTACAATACAAAATTAGCCGTGAATCACTCTTTTCTGAAATGTGAATTAATTTAACTAACAGGGAAACTTAGCTTCGATTATACAAGTAAAAAGTTAAGAAAACAACAAGGAATCAGCAATTTCTCTAAATTATAACTTCGTTACATGTTTTAAATAAAACATTAACTGTTTCTTAAAAGTTGTAGGTTTTATAAATTTTCATCCTGTATTTTAATTTCCTGTAAATCTTATTACCATTGCTTCTGGCATCCCACAATTCAAGAATCACTTTAGCTTATTAGGTATATGATTACAAAATTTAGATTTCTTATTTTTAAGAAGAGTTGAGAGTATTTTGTATGATGCAGATTTAAAAAAAAAAAAATAAGCAAACAACCTTAGAATGTTTTTACCACTTTTTTAGTAGACGTACTGGTCTATTTCGATAAAAAATACAAATGTTGGAATACAAAAATGGGATAACCATGACCTTATTACCCCCTTTGTTTTATCCAAGACTTTTTAGGACACCCTGTATAATTGTAATTCTTGATGATAATTTTTGTAGAGAACGAAATCGTCTTCAGTTTCTATATAATAATAATAACACCACAGGTAATTACGACCCCCTTTATCCCGGAAGCCTCTAGAAGAGCCGGGAATCGAACCCGGAACTTTTGGGTGAGAGGCAACTGCGCTCACCTCTCGCCCAACAGTCATACATATGGTCCCGACACTTATTTTTATCCCGTTAATCGAAAAATGTAACATTCAAGAAATATTGCTGACTTATTTTTGTGCGTAATATATTAAGTGAAAATTTTAGCAGATGTGTGACGGCAATACAAGTCCCTGAACTGAAATTGTTAATTTTTTAAAATGTAATATTTAGGGAATAGTATGGCCACCACGCTCGCCTGATTTGAACCACATCGATTGTTTTTTGTTGATTCTGGGTATGTGTCTGCCACTTTCAGAAAATTTTACCTAACTTGGGCTAAACAAAGGGTGATTTTTAGATCCGCGTAAGGTTAAATAAATTATTCAGTCGGCAAAGTAGTACCAGATCACTAGTAATATCCGTCGTTATGCAGTCAAACTTTCAAATGATGGATGCCATTTTTCTCAAAATGGTGCATGAATATTCTGAGTAAACTCAAGTATTATTAAACCGAAGACATACGTGGAAGATTCTGCAAAATATTTGGTGCCCGGCAAGTAAATATTTAAAAATCGCTTTTATACAATCCATTAATCATGTAGAACGCAATAGATACGTAGTTATGTGTCATTCCGATATCCATGTGCCTCTGGAGGTGTTTCTTTGGTGTTAAATGAATTAATTTAAATAAACAAATCGGATAAAAAAACAAACGTTTGATATCAACGAGAGTCATAGCTCTAAAATGTCGATAAACAGGGTACACCCCACACAAAATCAAAAATAGACACGAATGTCCTACTACAAGGAAAATGCGCGCTCGGTATGCGGAAAATTGAATCATTTTAGGAAAGTATATAATGAGCAGTGGAAGTGGACGTTATCAGAATGCCAGACACCTCCGTGGAGCAAATAAAACGCCGTGAGTCACTCGTACATAGTATACACCAAAAATAGAAACCTTCTCCAGTGAAGGTGCATCCTGGAAAGAACTCAATTTACTTTGTAAGGATCAAGTAGATACTTTTATATGACTGTTGAATGTTTTATATGGTATTCTTCGCGGTTTTTTAGAAATAGCTAGTTTCGTAATTTTGATCATCTTCTGATGATGCCAGCTTGGTTAGCGGAATGGTCTTCGGTACACTGCGCAATATTTTTATTTTTTAGGTACTTATTAAAAATTAGAATACTATGCACATCTATTGAAATGTCCCAACTATTATATTTAGCGACCGAGTTTAAAAAACAAGAGGATTCTTGGTCTAGTTAACGCTAGCAAGGTAGCTAATTTAATATCTGAATCAATAATAATAATAATAACAATCTTTATTTAGCACAAGCAGCTATTACACAGGTGTAACATACAAATGTAGTATATACAGAGTACATTTACCTACATTTAACAGTACTTATTACAAATATTTTCTTTATATCATTTAGAACATTTGTTACTTATTGTAGCACTAGCACAATCTAATTATCTATAACATACCTACAAGCCTAATGAGTAAAATAGAACCTAGTTACCTATTTATACATGAATTTATATAAATATTTTTTTTAAACAGAATAATGACATTCTTAGCTCATTTATGAATATTCTTACGATGTTGTACATTTGTTGACAAATATGTTGGTAGCAAGTTATTGTGAAGTTTGCATAAGAATATTAATGTCTGTACTTTATATTGTCTTTTACTGAAAAAAAAGTTAAGTGTACATTGCATTGTATTTATATTAGCATATTTATTTATTTATTTATTGATCACCACTATACAGGAACGGTGTTCCCAATTACAGAGCTGTAAGAAGAACTAAGAAGAAATACATAGACAGATACATAAATATAATAAATAGAGACTCGTCGTTATTGCCACACGGGCAGAGCATACAGCGTCGCACGACAAGCAAGGAGCGTCAGCCTCGAACCATAAAGTGTTCGTTTATGGCTGACGCCCCCTGCTCATCGCACAACCCTGCCATTACCTTACTCGCGGTCAACCTTTATGTACATAAAATTTAGTAGCGAGAGAAATAATTCTTAAATTATAATTAATTTTATCTCAGAACGTAATTTATTTTATAGTGAAATATTACAATAAAATCTATTTTATCATCTATTACATTTTAAAATAAAACGCATACATCTATTTTGAAGTAACCGCAGTATAGATATATTGGTGTCATTACACATATATAATATACTTGAGCAGTACTCGAAGTGTGGTCGATAGCTGAGTGGGTTAAGGCGCCAGGTGGCAATCGCGATTAATCACACGTTCATCGCACCACCGGGTACGAATCCTGGCTCCGGCACTGGCACTGTCGGAGGAAATGGTTGTATGTCTGCGTTTTTTCAATGTGTAACCCCCTTCCGCACAAGCCCCTGGCTTCTGGAATTGGGGGTTGTCTAATTTCTGTGGTGTTTATTTATTAGTGTTATAAATAGTTCTTCTAGCCAAATCCCATTTTTTTTTATATCTTTTTACATAAGTAGTTTATATGGTCGTTAAATGTTAGTTTGTTATCTATGATTATCCCTAAATATCTCATAGTTATTACCTTTTCAAGATGATCTCCGTTGTATTTTACACACATATTATCAATGTTTTGGTTTAAATATTTGTTGGAACCTATTATCACATTTGGTTTTTTTGACGTTTACCATTAATCCGTTCGTTGTAAATCGTTCATTAATTAATTCCAGTATCATGTTAATTTCTTGGATAACTTGCTTCACATTAGTTCCAGATAATTATAGTATCGTCTGCAAAGAGATGCGTTTTGAACTCCTCTGAATTGATTAGAAGTAAATCATAAATAAATAGCGTGAAAAACATAGGGCCTAGCACACTACCTTGTAGAACTCCATTATTATTTTATTTGTTTACCTTGGTTTACTGACTCCTTCCATATAGACACGACTTAAAGCATTGGCATGCCGTGTTAATAATTCCCGAAATATTGGCAGTTTTTTTAATAAAAGCTCTCTGTTGAATGCTCTTTTTAAATCGAGGATGACGGTTATCACAACTTCACCTTTATCTGTGGAATATTTGAAATCATTGATTATTTTTTGCAAAGCCGTTTCACACGAATGATTTTCTCTAAATCCTGATTGGTTTTCATGTAATAATTTGTTATTGCTTATAAATTCCTTTTATTTATTTAAATTTCTTAGGGCTTGCCCATTTCACCCTTTGGTGAAACACTCAAGGGGATGAAAAAACTCACAAGATGCCTTTCAATAATTGTAGTAGATATGCCAAATATTTTGTTTTTTTAAATTTTAATACATTTCTAAATTGTTTTACTTCTTTAATATTATTATTTGTATTTAATATATTATTCCATTAATAAATATAATATTTGTCAATTTGATTTAAAAAATGTATACTTTTATTGTTGCATAGAAGTTGTTAATGAATATTTATATTATTCGATTGTAGCAGCCTACTAAAACTTTAAAAACATTATCGATATCAGTAACGATTGAAATGCATGAACGTAAATTTTATTTTTTATTACGAAAACGGTTGGTAACACGGCATTTTTTAAAGAGAAGGAAAAGTTTTAGAATCAACAAGGGAATCAAAAAATATTTTATTCTGAAATGTAAAATAAATGGATTTTAAAAATATTTTTAAAAATATATTAGGTGTTGTCCATTCCACCCCTTGGTGAAGCACTGAAGGGGATGAAAACAATTCATAAGATGCCTTTCAATAAGTATAGTAGATCTAAATATTTTGTTTTTTGGATTTTTATTTTTTGAGAAAAGAAATGAAAATAATTTTTAACGTATCCCTTTAATAAAGGGGCTATAACTTGAAAACGAAGGGGTATTTTGAAAAATGTTATATGAAGAACCCCAATTAATTTGGGCTAAGGAATCTACAGTTAATTTTTTTCTACTTTGTTTCCGAACACCCTGTATATACATGAAAAATATAGCTCTCTGATACGTCACCTAGGGCCACCCCTGGTTCATTTATCACATTATCTAGGAAATAAATCTCTTATAAACAAAACACAACAAACAAAACTTTCTTACAGCTCTGATCCATTTTTGTTCAATTTTTTATTTTTAATAATAACGCCTACAGAAATTGGCTACGTTTGGAAATATATTTCCTTATATCTTGTTATTTTTTTCATACTGTTAAAAGTCCGAATGTTGAAGTAGTATCCAAAAAGAAATCAAATCGGTACCTGTAATAATTTTGTGGTTACAACGATGTGTTTAAAAAAAATCGTAAGATTTAAAACTCCGAAATTAGGGAAACTCATATATTGATCTATAAAATTTATAAACTTCTATGAGTCTGTCTAAAATTGCTAACAATTTTGTTCAGTGAACACTTTTCAACTATCTAAACTTCTATAATGCTTGATATCCTGTTTCCATATTATAAAAATTCATTAGTCATCATCATAAATTATAGCTTAAGGAAGTGTTTTACCAGGCATCCAACGTAAAACTATAAATTTTGTATGATTTAAAGCCGAGAACGAATCTTTTATATATATTATAGAATCAGAAATTAAAATCGCCAAAACTTATATAAAAAACTAGATATCCGTTTTTACTTTTTACCTATTAAATGTAATTTTATTTATGACTTTTATCTTATACCCCGTTAAATATCCCTGTTGTTATCTAAAGCTGCTTGTCGAATTCGTCAATTTTCACTAGCATACAGGAAAAAAATTATTATTGAAAGGAAACGGCTTTGTTAATATAATTTCTAATGGAATATAATATTATTACTGAAATTAAAGATGTAGCTAGCTATAATTTAATTGAGCTTTAATATACATTTCCATTGAACCCTGTACAGCAGTAAAATTCGAAAATTTACATATCTGACACGCGGACATAATATTCTGGAAGCTAGGATAAATATCGTAGTGGATTTTCCTTACACAGTTAAACAGGTGACTTTTTTCTATATCTAGACATGACTTCATATTTTTCAACTAGAGGTGGACCAAGCAAAGTTTGAACTATGAAATTATAAAGTTCGTCTCTTTAACACATCCTATTATAAATTTATTTAATGATAATCGTTCATTCCAATCGTTTTTATAATTGTAATATGTCGTTTACTAAGTACTTAATGTGTCGAGGGCTCGTCTTTATTCAACCTAGTTCTCTAAATTATATTCTGTGTACTTGTAATCAATATAGTAGCCTCATTTCTGAGAACAAGGCACTACCTATTTTACCTGGCTGACTAACCGACACGGTTAACTTGAAGTGTAATACGATTTGTGGGGATTGTTATCAGAACCTCCCCCATTTCTTCGGAATTCAGCAACAATTCATAATTTCCAGAAACCGTTTACTATTCTATTCTATGTGCCAGAAATCATTAACTCGTTTCTTTCTCATGACACGATTCTCTTAAGTCTTTATTATTTGCTATTATTCCATACCTAAGCAAATACAGGGAGCGCCAAGCCCGTTTATAAATTTTGACTGACGTCAACCAATGTCTTTCCAGAAACAGACTAGCTTAACAAACATGTTTTTCTTCAAAATTTATTACTTCATAAAAGGTAATGACGTTTTTTGAGATTAAAATGCAAATACTGGTCAAATTTCAGTTTTATCACATTGCAAAACATACAATTAAGGGATGAATAGGTAAAAAACTGCAGCCCTAGAAAAATTCCGATATAACTATACAGAACAGTAGATTATTTCATCGATCCACTTTGTACGTACATAATTTATGACACGGCACTGAAAAAACAAATTAATTCATAATTTCATGAAAATAATAAAAAACAAGCACAGTCATTCTCAATCTAAAACACAAATCAATAATTTTATTAACTTATTTAATGGTTTAATGTAACTTTTATCTTTTCTAAGAAATCCTTTACATAAATTTGAGAATTACCGAATAAAGTCCGCCTCTGTGAAATTTCAAACTATATTTAAAGGTTTTGGTAGTAGATAGATTAATACTATTTGTCTCTGTCAAATCAAACAATTATTTTAAGCTTAATCTTTGACATTTTCCATAAATTGTCAAATCTGAAAATAAATTTCCATCTGTCTCGGTTTTTATTTGTTTCCTTAAATATTTTTAAAGTCTGTATGTAGCTGGCCCGGCAGAATTACAGGCCCTATTTAATTTGCCATTGACATCTTAAAAGTTTTTGATATTTGTTTAAAATATTTTTGTAGTGTAAAGTAAAAAGGATTCTGAAAAGAAATAATTCACTACAATCAAAAACAATTCTATAAAATATTTGTTTGCCATCAAGTCAAGTACATATAACGATAGCAGCCTAAGCAGCCTAATTTTAAAATTCAAATTTTTATGATTAATTTCAAAGTTTTAAAATTTGGTCTAATTTTTACTTTTTTACAACTTTTCTCTAAAACAAACAGCTGTCGAGTTTTGAGGAATTCTATTGTACAGGGTTATTCACTATATATTGACACCCCCCCCCCCCCCTTTATTTATGTTATTATTGAAAATAGAAAAAAAGTTTCATATAAATATGAAATTATAGGATCTTACCTATATTTTATTGTAAGATGACGGGCGAGCGTAGGTGCGTCTTTACTATGTACATACTTCGGTATGCGATGTAAAGCAACGACAGGCGCAGTTAGTACTTGGATGGTGACCATTCCAACGGAAACCGCGTTCTCGCCTCACACATCTTCCAGCGGCTTGTATATCAGTGTATGCGCGGAAGCTATACAACCTTAGGCGAGGGTTGTATAGGAGATATACCATCCTTCAGAGGGGATGTAAAGCCGTCGGTCCCTTGTCTATTAAATGTTAGGCAAGTAAAAGATCCCTACTCTTCTTAAGGGAAGAGGTTCGGCAAAATTCCTGGTTGGGGGTAGCTCGTCTACAGGCGTCGGTGTTAGGCCTCAGTAGCGGAAATAGGCCGACGTTAAATAAATGTATTAAAAAATATATTGTAAGGCGACAAAAAAAGGACAATATCATGGATAGGTCACGTGGTACGAAATAAATATGTTTTTTTGAATGTAACACCCTATATATTTTCATTCCAGAAGCTCTTTTTCTCCTGATTTCAAATATATAATATTCCATAGGTCTATCTTAAATACTTCTTGACATATTTGACATTCAAAATGCAAATGAGCTGCTTTATTGCAAGAAAAGTGAGCCATGTGTGTCAAAACACAAGTGAAACAAAAATAACAAGGTAGGCCACAAAAATAATTAATTTAGTGTTTATTTAATTTTGACATTTCATACATTATTAATCAAAATGGGTTATAGTGGGGCTGAAAAGGTCGAAATATTTTCCCTTTATGTGAAAAATAATAAAAATAAGTGTGCCGCAAAAAGAGAATAATGACGTTGTATCCCTCGTTGTATCCGAATCGAGCGATTCCTAGTGCAAACACGTGTTTGAATGTTTATCGTCATGTAAATAGGACCCATAGTTTTTCAATAAAATTAAGTAACTTTACAGCAAACGAGGATAGAATAATATATTGTTATATTTTGAAGGTATAAAAATAATTTCTTATAAAAATAGATCGATACCTTATTTTAATTTTTGTTTTAGAAAATTCGGTTAATAGTTTATTAAACGCTTGTTGTGAAATGGAAAAAAGTTATTCGAACATTCAAAGAACTTTGAGAAAGCATCAATTTAGGCATTACAAAATATTACTCGTCCGGGAACTGATTGAAGACCGAAAACGTAAAAGATTGGAGTTTTGTCAAATCATGCTCCATGAATTAGATGAAAATTCTGATTTTTTTAAAAGAAATTATGTCAGATGAGTCAAGTTTTTCCACGGCGGGAGTTTTTAATAGAAAATACAGACATTTCTGGGAGAACAAAAACTAAAAACAGAGACAGGTTAAACGAATTAAAAATAGGGTAGAAAATCAATCCACGTTTGGTGCGGAATTTTTCAAAACTAGGTAGTTGATTTGGCCTATATTTTATGATTTTACCTTGACACGACAAACATATCTCGAAATAATTTTACCAGAGGTATATCGTCTAATTCGAGGATTTGGCACCCGGATGGAGCGACTCCACATAGCGTTTTCGAAGTTCGAGAACATTTAAATAATCAATTCCCCATTTGGATAGGCAATGCTGGGACCATTCGATGGCTACCCAATAGCCCTGATTTGACGCCATTAGATAGCTTTTTATGGGGGTTTTTAAAAGACAACGTTAATTTTAATCATAACCACAATCTTCAGGCCATTAAAGCAAAAATTCAAGAAGAAATTAACAACTTAAACAGAAACCATAATAACGCTATTTGCAATATTTTTCTAAACTTAAGAAGACGCTGTGAGCTTTGCATTGAAAATAATGGTGGCCACTTTCAACAATGTCTTTAATTGATTACTTATGTACTATTATTTTATTATAAAGAGTTTTCTCTTGCTTTGTTAAATCTGTATTTTAATAAATTAAGTATGAAGTTAATTATAATATATTAATTATTTACACCTGATTATAGTTAGGTCATATATAATTTACATGATGAAAATAGCATTTTTCATACGTGAAAACGTTTTCACATACTGACAGCGTGCGTTAAAGATTTATCACACGCTATTAATCATAGAACGAGAAATGTCCACCACCTAAAAAAAAATTGATTCTCATGTAAATCGACCTGGCGGATCCGATTTTGAAGTTCGCCAGACAATCCGGAATTGCGAAACTGGTCAAAATCCGCAATTTCCGAAAACTCAAATTTTACGAAAATTTTTTAATTTTTACTTATCACCCTAGATCTCCCTTAGTTTAAGTCCGCTTAAATTGAAATTTTTAGGAGAGTCAATTTAGACCTTTCAAACGTGCTTTTAGAGGGCGGAATATTAAACATAATATTTTTAGTCGCAAACTCCTCTAGAAAATCCTTATTTTACTATAAGGAACGTAACCAGACTGCAACCAACAGCTACTCTCCGGGTTATGTGCCCCGCCGAGCGCTGAATTACAAGTTACAAGTCTGGCGCGTTAAGTGTAATAATTGCATATTACCAACAAAACGCTAATGCTTCGATTGCAACAAACACCAGCCGAAAGACTGATCCTACTTAAAGGAGCTCTCTTGTCAGCCGTCACACACCACTTGCAGACTGCAGTTTCGAGCTGTTGGCTCTCGTCAGTGCAAGGTAGGCATGTGACGATCGGCACGAGGGTCCTTTGACCATTTGATACATCCCGGTATTTTTACAAGCATTAGCGTTTTGATGGTAATAAGCAATTAGCGCCAGACTTGTAACTTGTAAAATATAGTAAAATAAGGATTTTATAGAGGAGTTTGCGGCTAAAAATATTATGTTTAATTTAGACCTTTGTTATCATGACTGACATGACAGAAATGCAAAAAATTACGTGTCACCAGTAATATTTTTTTTAATAGTTGGTGAGACGAAATTTGTTAAAAAAGCAACAAATACTCGATTGAGAAAACTTTTTTGTTTTTAAAGATAGATGTGTATAGTAAGCGACAAAGTTGTAGCCAAAGAATCAAAGAAACTCTTTTATTTTGGTGATTTTTTTGATAACTTACTTAGTTTTCAAGAAAACGATGCTGCGATATAATACTTTGACCACCGTGTCGTATCGCAAGATAAAAGATTGGGTTGGCTTGTACCGCGGCTTTGCTTCTCACCTTTCAGGACGCCCTGCCCGATGTGAATAAAATAGTCCTCTTATTATACTGACATAGAAATATGGATCCAAAATAATAAGAAGTTTGTACCATGTCATATCATATAATAATTCAATCACTAGCCAATACCTATCAGAAGAATGCTAAAAACTTAGCTGATGGGATTTTATTAGCAGTATAATTGCTTAAGTGGGTGCGATTCGCTCAGTTTCACATTTCGAGACGGCAAAAGAAAAGCTCTATAAATTGAAATTTCTAATTAAGCATGTTTAGACCTGATTCACTTTTTGTCTTTAAGTATTAATGGGTACCAAATATAGGAAACTCTATGGACAAGTTGTAGAGCATTTTTTAAAAATTTGTATGGCCGGCCAAATTTTATGGAAAATATGGACGAAATACGAGCGCATATATTTCCAAATTGTAAAACGACATTAGGTGGGTAACATTAATTTGTATGGTTGTCTTTCTTATTCTATTTTTTAGAAGCACCTGAATATATTAAATTTGAAACCTCTTAATCACTAAAGTGTATTACTAACTATAATCGGTGATATTTCATTTTAGAGGTTTGCCTCCAACAGGAGATGCATTTTCATTGTATGTGAAAAGGGCGTTTTTGCAATGCGCGATCTATAAAAGCGCTAGTAAAATTCAACCACAAGTTCCAAAACCTACAGATTTTGGCTACTACAATGAAAACAATGTTCTGGTACTAAGGATGACACTAAAAGAAGCAAAGCCAAGCTTTTTAGAAATTACATCCAACTGCAAGTGCAAGTTGTACAAATAAATATAAATGTCTTAAAGTGATTGTGCCTTGCAAAATTAGTTGTTTATGCCAAGGGAAATGTGGAGCTCAATAGTAGTAGATAAGTACCTAATAAATGTAAAGTATCTATTGTTGCTTAATTATACGAGTAGAAGTTAAATGTGAAAATAAAATGAGTATGTCTAAATTGCCTTTATCAAAATTTAAAACTTTATTTTTTATATTTTTCTCCTTTTTCAAAATTAAAATTTACTGAATAAACTCCGAAATTAACTCACAATTATTAAATAGGTTATTATTAGTACAAATACTAATCCTGGCGCTCTCAAGCTACGCATGACGTTACCGCTTGTGGAGTACGTGACCGGCCGTGGCTGGCAGTTTTTTTCTATATTGCGGCATCGTTATGTTAAGAACCAAGCCAGTTATCAAAAAATCACCACCAACTTTTTAAAAAAATATTACTGGTGACACGTAATATTTTTTGCATTTCTGTCATGTCTGTCATGATAGCAACGGTCTAAGTTGGCTCTCCTTAAAAATTTCAATTTAATCGGACATAAATTAAGCGTCATAAGTAAAAATTAAAAAGATTTCATAAAATTTTTCGGAAATTGCCGATTTTCACCAGTTTCGTAATTCCGGATTGTCTGGCGAACTCCAAAATCGGATCCGCCAGGTCGATTTACATATGAATCAATTTTGCTATGGAGTTAATAATGACGGTTTGAAATGTCAAAATTGAATAAACAATAAAATAATTATTTTCGTGGCCTACCTTGTTATTTTTGTTTCACTTATGTTTTGATACGCATGGCTCACTTTTCTTGCAATAAAGCAGCTCATTTGCATTTTGAACATGAAATACGTCAAGAAGTATTTAAGATAGACCTATACAATATTACATATTTGAAATGAGAGGAAAAAGGGCTTCCCGAAAATGCAATAATATATAGGGTGTTCCATTAAAAAAAACAACATATATTTATTTCGTATCACGTGACCTATTGATGATATTATTTTTTTATCACGTTTCAATAAACTATTTCAATTGGTTTTTGAACAGACAGAATTTCGATAGTAATTTTCATTAACAAATTTTATTCAAGTTCGCCCAGAAATATGAGAGAATGTGCATATCAGGAGCGATTCAGTTTTAATGTATAGCTGGGGGTAATTGGCAGAAGAATTATTCGGCCAATAATTTTTGACGGACCATTAAATGGAGCAAGATATTTGGAGTTTTTGCAAAACCATATTCAAGATTTTTTGGAATATCTGTCACCTAATGTTGATCCAATAATTTTTCAACGGGATAGAACTTCAACACATAACTGCAGAGTTGTGAACTATTTATACGAAAGGTTTAGAGAAAACTAGATTTGAACAAATGGGCTTGTTAGATGGCCTGCAAGGTGACCAGACCATAGGCCGTTTGTTTATTATGTGAAGCCACCTCAAGAAAAAAAAATTATAGGACTCCACCAACAAACAGAGAAGACATGGAAATTAGAGTCAGCAGAACAATTAATGGAATTACTGAATTACAGTTAGATAACATGCTCAGAGCTACCCTCACAAAAACACGACTGTGCGCAAAGATAATAATGGACAACAGTTTGTGCATCTAGATTAAAACATATTTTTTTGTTTGGTGCTTCAGTAAATTTATTTTAATTTCATTTCTTCGCTGTAAAAATTGGTTTATGATATCGTGGATTGTTTCGAGATTTTTTATAAAGATAAGAAAAATCTAGTTAGGTTGCTCAACTACTGATTGTACCCAAAAGAATATGAGAGAGAGGTCTTTGGATATCACGGTACATCATCAATATCTGCCAAGATTCATATCATGGCCACCTAGACTTAATACAATAAAATAGCTATTATCTGTCATTTTAAAAACAATAGATAAGTAAAAAATACATACAGGGTCCCATTTAAAATAACAAAGTCTGGGTCACTTCCGCTTAAACCTGAAGTTGAAGAAAATGTTTGATAGGTTCAAAACAAGGACAATTCCCGGTATAGATACGTGTTTTTCCGCTTTAGCGGAAAATCAAGTGAAAATGTTTCATTCTAATTGGCATTATTTTGAAAAGACTTAATTTTAAACAACTTTCTCTTTTACGGTAATTCGAACAGTCATACCACACTTAAATGGAAAACTCAAAATTAAATTAAAGTAAATATTGATGTATGAAATGTCACTTATAAGGTATCATAAGAATTCAGAAAATTATGTAGAATTCAAAAATGCAGTAATATACAGAGTGTTCTATTTGAAAATCAAATGTTATTGCCACTTCTAGTGAAACCGGAAACGTGAGAAACATTGTTTATACGGCAAAAAGTGACTTTATTAAGCCTTTTAAACTAAAGGAGGTCTGGATCACTCATCCCCATCCCCATAATGTTTCTTACACTTACTTTGTTTTTGCCAAAATAGATCTTAGAATGTAGCTTGTTGAAAGTACCGGATATATAAGGACTAACGTTGTGTAATAATGTTCAGGTTTTTTAACTCTATAACTTTCAGAGGGAATGTGTAATAATGTTGATTTCATTATACAATGCTTATTCGATTGACCTTTTGTATTGGCAGTCGGTAACGCCTGAATGCAGTTACTATTTGTCGTAGCGCCATGAATTTAGTGCAATTTCCTGGTTAATCATTATACAGTGCAGTTCTAAAGGGGCAGAAGAATTTAGACAGAGTTTTCACTGAAAGAATATTTTTGATTTTTATTTCAACTCCTTCAACTCACATTACTTAGGGGTTGTGGATTGTGATAAATAATTAACTCCTAAATTGTGAGAATCAGTTTTTTCGACAGTGAGGTTGACCAGATCTGATAGTAATGAACAAACACAAAAACACATACTAATTTAGTTAAAAATATGTTTTTTCGATTTACTGAAGATTTCAGTTTTGCTTAAATTGAACCAAAGTAAGGGGCTATTTGGATTCTATTGCCTGTCGATGTATTTAGAAGGATTCTAAAGTCTTTAGAGTCCTTCTGAAGAAGCTGACAGGATGATTAGCGAAACGTTAAGTCAAGTTCGACGACCACGGCAAGACCCGGAAGAAACTACTCCATTAGACAACGGCGGTGAAAATTTGCATTCTACTCAGTGAATTTGTTAATGGTACTGTAAGCGCACTCGCATTCTACGGTATCACTCCATAATATTAACCTAATTAGAAAAATATACCGTTAGGGGTATCTTTCTGGATTGGTTCCAGTTATATTTAAGAAACCGTTCCCAACAACTTAAAATCAAGAATGTGGTATCTAGCTTGTCTATTGTCAGCTGTGGAGTTCCTCATGGATCCATTTTAGGACCGACATTATTCAATATATATGTGTATACATATATATTAATGATATGTTAAACTATCTTGAACATCCATTATGCTTGATAGTTGCATACGCTGATGATACTAATATTTTAATAATAACTTAACGGATGCGGAAAACTGTGCTGCACTAATATACAAAAAAATAGCTTTGTGGGTTCAAAAAAACAAGTTATACATGAATAATAAAAAGTCAACATGCATTATATTAGACGACACAATCAATCCTAGATATTCTAGTAACTGGAACTGTTAGGCCTAAGGATGTACTGTTAGTCTAAAATGGTCTCGTCATATACAAAATTTTCAAAAACTTGTTTTGCCCTTGCGGTTGTATCTAAGCACTGCAGTTTATCTATATTAAGACAGCTATATTTTGCTTGAAATATGCTATAGTACACTGGAGTTTGGCAACTGAAGTACATAGTGTTTTCATTCTGCAAAACGAGCCATATATATAATGGTTATATTAAATTATAATGAATTATGCAGAGAAGCCTTTCAATAGCTAAAAGTTCTCTTTTTAACCTCTGCAAATACTTAACGAAATAACCTGTTTTGTTTATAAAAACAAACTCAAATTTTTGTTGCCTGAGAACATAAAATGTCTCCTAACCATTAGAAAATTTAAAAATGGGGTAAAGTCACTACTGTTACAACTAAATCGCTACACATGTCTAAAATTTCAGAAAGTCGATTTCGTCCTGCCTATAGATGAGAAAGTAAAATGAATTAATTTGAAGAGATAAAAGATCACATTCCTGGGGAGATATTCGTTCTAAGTGCGACTTGGTTATTCCCGGAGATAAAGGAAGTTTTTGAAGCAGAGTAGCGATAAGTGAAGACTCGGAGTCGCAGACAATTTCAATCCACCGATAAGACTCAAAAATTAACATTACGCTATACATTATTAAATATGCCGCATATTTTATAAAGAATAATTCTTTTTGATAAATACAATACTTTAGGAGATATCATCGTGTGAAGCGAAAAGTATACGAAAAATAATTAATTTTCAACTGAAATCGAAAGGAGAAAATGAGAATTTTTGTTTTTTACTGTCATATAGGCCCATGCAAAAGTTTGTTTATTTATTTATTTTTAAAATAGAAATTCTACAGAGAATTTAATGATTTCTTGGTAAAACATACTTCATGATAATCTTTATCATGTAGTGCGGTTATTTAGAAAATTTTGATTTGTGCTGTTATTTACAACACAATTTTATTACAAGTGCATTCGTAATCTACAGGGCAAATTCATATATTCTACTCTAAAAGTGCCAACGGGCTCAAAGATCGAAATTAATTAATGGACATGCAGACTGACGGATATCCTTAATTATCCTTATTTTTAACTTAACTACCCTTAATTATACTAATTTGTACCTAAATTAGCCTTAATTATCTTTAATTACTCTTATTTGTACCTAAATTACCCTTAATTGTTCTCTAATTGTTCCCCACCACTTGGCCCTTTAACCGTGGCCTCTGCCCACCACACTAATTACCACACACCACTCTAGCCTCCCACCACTTTAATTACCACCCACTACTCTAATAACTCCCGCCACCGCAATTACTTCCCACCACTCTAATTAACCCACACCACGCTAATTATCTCCACTCCTAATATAATCATTGATCATGATCATGCTCCCGCTCCTGCTCTTGAACCGAGATTCTGTCCTAATAATAATAATTCACTTCACTTTAATTTGACAGTTTCAAACGATTGTTTTATTATTACTAATAGCCTATTTTCTTGATAGATGTTTTTCAACTTGCATCTGATAAAAGCAATTACTGAAAATGTGAAATTCAATTTGGTAATAGCCCAGAAAATAAGATTTCAGTCAAAAAACCTGTACAAAATCGCGACACTAAAATGATGTGTTTTCTTTGTAGTGATTAAAAACAAACTATTTCATGCATCTCCTACTTTTTCCCAAATATCCATACTTCATTTATGGTCATTTTTCCCGAGAACTGCAAATCCTATGCCAATTCAACAAGAGAGACTTTTCGTGTAGTTTTGATGAAAAAAATATATTTTGAGAAAAAATGTGTGAAAAAATATACGGGAGTATTCGATATTCGAAAAATAATAAAGAGATCCTCCTTGTTCTAACCCCTTCAATGATAAGATCTATAAAAAAAAATTCTATTCTTATTGTGGGACAATGCATATTTTTCTATATTAATAACATAATTCATATAATTTTTTTATCATCTGAGATGCTTCATTTTTACGTATTCTTTCGATAATTTGAGGTGTTCCATGAGATGAACCATTCTGGAGTCACCTTTGGCTGGGTTTAACTTCTGGAGCTAATGAGAGGTAAATTATTCTAAACTAAAGTTTTTATGCCAGTTGTTGGGATTTATATAGCCGCAGTATTTACTATTGGTTAAAGTCTTTGGACTTACTTTTGTTAATTTCAAAATTTTTCGCAGGATCTAGCAACCAGAAACTTATTGTCCAAAATCATGACTAGGCCAAGAAGGTATTTCGAATGTTCAAATAAGCTAAGAGCTTTTGCTCTGGCTTCTTCACCACCCTAGTTACGCCTCTGATGATATCTTTCAATGAAGGCAATACGATTACCACAACACGGAAGTCATTGAGTTGGTTATGCTATTTGCATTGCGTGGAAAAACGTTCAGAACAGTTATTTTAAATAAAAGTTTCGATAAGTGCATAAACGTTTTGACTCATGGCGCTCACCAAATTTCCAAAGGACACAGGTAGGCTGAAGTTAGAAAAATAACGGACACGTGATCAGGATATCTTAAAACGTGCATTTCCGTACCGAACACGGAACACGAGGAAGTTATTTAAAAAAAGTATAATAACGGAACTAATTGAACAATAGTGCAGGGAAATTTTCTATTTTCGTTACAAGCATATGTAAATAATTTGTGGGATGGCCAAACAAAAATTGTTAATTAGTCACAGTTCCACATTTTTATAAAATGAATGCAATTGTGTACCTAGGTATAGTATTTTATACACTGCAGTTAGTTTCCCAAAGCTAACATTTGAGCAAATATTGTGCTGGAATTTTAATATTAAGAGTTGGTCGAAGTGTATTAGTCATCCATGCTTCCAATTTTAATTGTAAATGACTTCACGTCAATAAAATGACGCAGCTGAATATACGGTGTGCTTGGAAGGCGAGAGATAGAGATGTAGTAGAATATGACATTGGACAAATTTATTATACCTAATCTTTAAATTTCTCTGTGCATTTGAGGACATTAAGGCTAATTTTATTTTAGTTCTACAAAAGGGAAAATGTTTATTTTAATGATACCTATGCGGGACGATAAAAATTATTTTTTCAAATCGATAATAGAAGAAAAAAAAATTATTTTTTTATATATACTTTTTTTTCTCTCATCGTCCCACATTGTAACATGTTTTTAAAGTCTTTTAGTGAAAGCCGTTTTTTAAAATAATGATTTATATGAGAGTAATTTGCACCGTCTTTCCGGCTTATATCCGGAGCGCTCTTAACTGACGTTGGTTTTTGACCAGTCAATGCCACAATAAAATTTCATTTAGTTTCTAGTACCCCTCAACGTTCTTATTCTATTCTATGCAAGGCTGGTTTTATTTAAAAGCTCATCTTCACCTCTTAAAAATATACAGGGGGGGGGGGGGGGTCAAAAATGATTTTTCAATTTAAAACTTTTTGAATACTGAATAAAGTAAATAAAATACGTATGAAAAATGTATTTACGATTGAAAATAAGACACTAAAAGCCAAAATTTTGATGTAATGCAAATTTTATAATCATAAATGTAATTGGATGGAATCTGCAGTAGGTTCTTGATGAAACATATTCAATAGAATAATTATAAATATTCAAAAGAATAGTTACAATACGCACTTGGTTTATTGTTTCATTAGTTTTGTTCAGATTTCTCTGACATATGTTTCGGCATTGCGACCATTATCAAAGAGTCTTAAAAACTTGACTTGAGGGTTTTTAAGACTTCTTTGATAATGGTTGCAAGGCCGAAATATATGTCAGAGAAATCTGAACAAAACTAATGAAACAATAAACCAAGTGCGTATTGTAACTATTATTTTGAATATTTATAATTACAATCATAAATGTAGTTTATTTTAAAAAATAATGCGTATACAATTTATTATTATGTATATGTAGTGCCATTTTACTTTCTTCCTATTTGTTTATGTATTTAATTTAAAAAAAAAACTATTTAGAGTTGTAGAAGTTTATTGAGCCATTCTTATGCTATTTTCATTAATAATAATCTTTTTTCACCATTATTAATACAAGAACTCTACATTTGGCAAGTCGGGGCAGCAATACAGTACTATATGATTAGTACAACATTGTCTACCCCATAGATGGGGGCAGACAAGGGCATAATACGAGGTAATATGTTTGATAAAGTCTATGTTACATTGAAGTTTAGGTAATACATAAGTAGCATGGAAATGACAGAACCTCGGTTCGGAACCGGAGCAGTGATCAGATTAGGGGTGCGGGGTGATGAGAGTGGTGAGAGGTAATTAGGGAGCGGGACGTAAGAGGGCGGGGCCTGGAAGTGGTGGGGAGGGGGGCAATTGTATTGGCTGGTGATAATTGCCATCATAAAGAAAAGGTAGGATCGCAATTGTTCATCTCATGAATCAGTACAAGATATCCCTAAACATAAGTCGGTTAAAATAATTTTGTAACTTTAGTTATATAATGTAGAATGAGTGTTTGCAATATCATTGTAAAAAAAATACACAGATACTATAATTGTGCAAATGGACAGTGCAATGATTGTTGGACAGGCGAGCAGGTGAGCAGACAGACGAACAGGTGGGCAAATGGACAGACGTATGGACGGATATAATTGCTTTAATCACCATTAATTTCTTGCAATTACCCTTACTGTTATTGCAATTACCCTCTTTGTTACTGCAATAGCAATTGTTACGGTAATTACCCTTAATCATCCTTATTATTACTGCAATTATCCTTAATTATCCTTATTGTTACTTAAATTATCCTTAATTATCCTTATTGTTACTTAAATTACCCTTAATTACTCTCTAATTGTTTCCCACCACTCTAATTACCACAGGACTTCAATTACCTCCCACCACTCTAATTGCCCCCCACCACGCTAATTACCACCCACCACGCCAATTTCCTCCCATCACTTCAATTACCACCAGCCACTACAATGGCCCCCCACCACCACTCCCAGACCCCACCCTCTTACGTCCCGCCCCCTAAGTCCCGTCCCCTAATTACCTCCCACCACTCTCATCACCCCCCACCCCTAATCTGATCACTCCTCCGGCTCCGAACCGAGGTTCTGTCATTCCCATATTACTTATGTATTTCCTAAACTTCGGTTATGATAAATTAAAATAGCACTAATTGAAGTATTCCTTACATGTACACAGTGTCGGTCCCCTATGCCCCCCATGGACACTATTTTGCCGACATTCCGGTTATTTGGCACATACTTCTTCAGGATTTAATAGATACAATTAAGGTGACCGTATGTATTTATTTTAGTTAGACAGTACTTTCTCTTCGGGTAATGTCCTTTTTCATTAAGTACACCTAAATGTACTTCTTTTTCTTGAGATACAAAAAATTCGAAATTTAAATTTTCATTTACTTTTTGCAAAACTGGAATTCGAACTTAAATGAACTGATGTTTTTGAACGTGTGAATTTGAGATGATAAGTTTCATGAAATCAAGTTTTTTTTGTTCATGTGAGGCTTCTAAGAACTACATAAGTCTGGTATTGAATGAAGACGAACTGTTCGGCGAAGTTAGTCTAATGCAAGTCAACGTTGCAGAAGATAAAATTGCTGGCTGGAATTCTGAAAATCTTTGCACTATCGCACTAAAGATCGCTGGCCTGACTTGAGAGTCTGGATAAAGTCAAAATAAATTTTAAAATTTGGGGATTTTATGGGAATTTGTTTCTTGTTTTCATCAGACAAGCGACTGTTGTCCAATATTAATGACTATTGGAGTTTAGAAAAATCGTAAATGGAGATATTCACACTAGAGGCTATGATGCAAGTTCGCACGAACATCAACGGCAGTTTCAGCGAAATGCTCCAGTTTCCAAAAGCCAGCCAGCAATTTTATCTTCTGCAACGTTGACTTGCATTAGACTAACTTCGCCGAACAGTTCGTCTTCATTCAATACCAGACTTATGTAGTTCTTAGAAGCCTCACATGAACAAAAAAAACTTGATTTCATGAAACTTATCATCTCAAATTCACACGTTCAAAAACATCAGTTCATTTAAGTTCGAATTCCAGTTTTGCAAAAAGTAAATGAAAATTTAAATTTCGAATTTTTTGTATCTCAAGAAAAAGAAGTACATTTAGGTGTACTTAATGAAAAAGGACATTACCCGAAGAGAAAGTACTGTCTAACTAAAATAAATACATACGGTCACCTTAATTGTATCTATTAAATCCTGAAGAAGTATGTGCCAAATAACCGGAATGTCGGCAAAATAGTGTCCATGGGGGGCATAGGGGACCGACACTGTGTACATGTAAGGAATACTTCAATTAGTGCTATTTTAATTTATCATAACCGAAGTTTAGGAAATACATAAGTAATATGGGAATGACAGAACCTCGGTTCGGAGCCGGAGGAGTGATCAGATTAGGGGTGGGGGGTGATGAGAGTGGTGGGAGGTAATTAGGGGACGGGACTTAGGGGGCGGGACGTAAGAGGGTGGGGTCTGGGAGTGGTGGTGGGGGGGCCATTGTAGTGGCTGGTGGTAATTGAAGTGAAGGGAGGAAATTGGCGTGGTGGGTGGTAATTAGCGTGGTGGGGGGCAATTAGAGTAGTGGGAGGTAATTGAAGTCCTGTGGTAATTAGAGTGGTGGGAAACAATTAGAGAGTAATTAAGGGTAATTTAAGTAACAATAAGGATAATTAAGGATAATTGGAGTAATAATAAGGATAATTAAGGGTAATTACCGTAACAGTTGCAATTGCAGTAACAAAGACGGTAATTGCAGTAACAGTAAGGGTAATTCTTAAAAGCCCTCAAGTCAAGTTTTTAAGACTCTTTGATAATGGTCGCAAGGCCGAAACATATGTCAGAGAAATTTGAACAAAACTAATGAAACAATAAACCAAGTGCGTATTGTAACTATTCTTTTGAATATTTATAATTATTCTATTGAATATGTTTCATCAAGAACCTACTGCAGATTCCTTCCAATTACATTTATGATTATAAAATTTGCATTACATCAAAATTTTGGCTTTTAGTGTCTTATTTTCAATCGTAAATACATTTTTCATACGTATTTCAGACCGCAAATTTTGAAAGCAATCCTAAGTTCCCAAAAGTGCGACTGATACCAACGCGATGATTCAAGTCCTGTAGTTGCAGGCTCGTCGAGGGCAAATTGAATTTATTATTTTGTTATATTTTGGATTAGAATATAGAATACTTGGTTTTTTACCTGATATTAATATATTTGGTATTATATATTTTTAAGCCTTGTGCCCACGAGGTCTAAATTTCGAAGACAATATTATTTTAAATAAAACTTCTAACTTTTAATTTAAGGCCGTTTGACGTTGCAAATCTGAAATTTTCGCCTGCGGCGCATTTTTAGGCCCTGCAATCTCAACTTTGATAAAAAACTACTTTCATCATTGTACTTCTTTTTTTGGAAAAAATATGGTCACCCTAGTTATAATGCAACATCTGTAGGCATAACAATTTTTTCAACACTAATATTCAACATTAATAATGATGAAATTAAAACATAATATTAAAAACCGGCCGAAGACTGATCCTACGTTTGTTGCAATCGAAGCATTAGCGTTTTGATGGTAATATGCAATTATTACACTTAACGCGCCAGACTTGTAACTTGTAATTCAGCGCTCGGCGGGATACATAGCCCGGAGATTAGCTGTTGGTTGCAGTCTGGTTACATTCCTTATAGTAAAATAAGGATTTTATAGAGGAGTTTGCGACTAAAAATATTATGTTTTAATACTCCGCCCTCTAAAAGCACATTTGAACAATAGTGAAATTGTTGTGCCTAAAGATGTTGCATTATAACTATTATACCTTGTAGAAGTGTGTGTTAAGTACACGAAACGTCTCCGACTATTTAAGTGTTAATCATTAAATCCCCTGGCAGCTGATGCTACGTGTACACAGTTGTGCTGCCAATCTTCGATGGCGATGTCGAAATTCTGGGACCGCCACTGCATGTACATACTAATTATATACGCATTATTTTTTAAAATAAACTACATGATTATAAAGCAGCAGCCAGTCGCGTATGCACGCCCTAGACTACTGTAGAATGCAGATATAAGTAATAGCACAACGAGGAGCAGCAGTAGACAGCTTTCAGCGAGAACCTGAAGATGGCAGGTGGGGTTCTGCCGAAACGTCGTTTAGCACCCGGAAATATAACATCATATTGTGCTGTTCTACTTTTATTGAATTTAATAATTTGCAGTACTAATCAAATTTTAACTTGTTTATTTCCAATAGACCCAAACCCAAAAGAAAAAAAAACTTTAAAACCAAAAAGATCAAATTAAAATCTCTTACCTTTTGTCCGAAAGGATGTCAAATTTATTTAATGGGCCGGCTAGCTTATCTTTTCCTTCAGGAGCAGGTTCAAATTTAGTTCCTGTTTTAAAATGAAATTTTATTAAAGTAAAATTTTTATTCTAATATAAGTAATTTATTTTCCTTGATATTTAGATAATTTAGCAGTTTTATAACAAGTTCGAAAGTCTAATAAGTACACTATTTAAATTTTAGTATACAACCTT
This sequence comes from Leptura quadrifasciata, assembly GCA_963675555.1. Taxonomy (NCBI): domain Eukaryota; kingdom Metazoa; phylum Arthropoda; class Insecta; order Coleoptera; family Cerambycidae; genus Leptura; species Leptura quadrifasciata. The sequence continues at coordinate 51,840,714 of OY776682.1, read as the reverse complement.
GTCCAAAATTAAACACACAAAAACCTTCCTTCTTCGTAGCTACACTCTTCTCTGTCCAAATCCAACAATTCTCCTTTCATTAATTCTTCACCTTATCTCGTCCTTATCTCCTCTGCAACTCCTATTCACAATAACACCTCTTCCTTCTTATTTACAGTCTCTTTTTACTCTTCTTCGTTGATCTCCACAATTTCTGACTTTTCAATTCAATTTCAAATTATTAAATTCTTGTTTATTATTTTTCTTCTTCACTCCCTAATTTTCACTTGTTCCTTTTTTTCTTAAATTTGTTTTTCCAATTTTACAACCTCTCATTTATCTGTTGTTTGTTGTTCTATATCACTAAATATCAAAGTACTCAAAATAAACAAAACAAAACACCATATGAATTTTGATTAATTTCATTCCAAACATAACCTAACTTAAACCTCCTTGTCTTTCTCCAGGAAAACATTTACCAACCATAAAAATAAAATTTCCTACTTAAAAGAAATGTCATAATGACTTAAATGTCAGAAATTATTTCAACAACAACTTAATAACTACTAACATAGATGTCAGTATCAAACTTACTGTTGACATCAAATAAAAACTTTAAAACTATTAAAACAGCTCTAAACAAGTATTAACATTCTAAAATACATATCTTTCGGATCTTTAGCTAATTTAAATAAATTTTGAAAACCATCTAAAGGAAACAAACAAATTCAAACCCTGATTCAGCAAATAACACAAATATGCAATCTTCGTAATCGTCCAATATGCAAATACATGCTTCATATTTTTTGCAAATTTCTTTTAATCACAGTATGCGTATTTAATTTCGAAAAAGGAATTTTTTTATATAACTTTTTAATCACAATCTGACACACAAAAAGTATACCAAATTTGATCTAAATTGATCAACAAATGGCCAAGATATTGGGGTGTATTGGTGAAAAGTAGACACACTGTATCTATTGGAATTAAAAACCATGGACTTTAGTTTTCTGTTTTTGTAAACTGTTGACTAATTTATTCGATGGGAATGAAATTCAGCAAATTTGATTAGTTCTGTTGAGTAGGCTCAGATGTCCGTTCTGATAATTTAAACATTTTCTTCTGGTGCATTGAAGATCTGGAGAATCACTGCCCTACAGATAATATACGTTAAGCCGCTCCAAATACGTTATGTATTATTACTATAAATATTATTATTATTATTATTCAACGATTTGATATGATTAAAGTTTGGTAGCTTGTGTAGCGACTTGTCTGTTAGTTTTTAATTTATGAGGTGAAATTTTATTTTATATATTTCTGTCATCAGGAAAGAAATAAAACGTCGTTCAACTTTTTATAATTCTATTTTCTCATTGCGGAAGAGTAAAATTAGCATCAACTATGAGTTTAACCCCAAGGACCACTCCTACCCAGCGACTTTGTATACACACATTCACGATTCGATTCAGGAAAGTATCACATTTTTTTTGGAAACTCCATATGATTACGTAATATCTAACGGACCTGAAAAAAAAGAACAATACACAAACATTAAATTTTTCCTATTATGTCAAAACAAAACAAAAACAAAAATGTTATTTTCATCGTTTATATATTTTTTATTTAACTTAGTTCATCAATTTTTATGTAATATGCATATTAATAATTATTAATATATAATATAGCCATCTAAAAATAAATGGTTACGAAAACAGATTTTAAGTATTGTTACATGTGAATAATTTTAATTGATTGACAAATCTCGTTTCCCACAAGTTAATTACATTTTATAAAAACCTAAATTTATATCGGGAGTTCCAAAAAAACTTTCCCTAATTAGCATTAATTCAGGAAGAACACATATTATTAACACGGCATTTGCTGCGGGGTTTACATTGCGATGAATCATTGTGTTTATAGATAAGATTTTAATTTAAACAATTTTTTTCTTTAATCATAAAGTCTATTAACAGCGAAAGAATTTTTGCTTATTTTTTTAAACTGTTGATAAATTCTATATAATAATAATATATTTTATAAATGCTCCCTGTGAATTATAAACATTGAAATGAAAATATATAGAGTGAATCATATGCCAACTGACAAACTTCGGGAGAATGACGTACAAATTTGTCATTTGTAAATTTAGATTTATATTCAATTCAAATTTAATATACTTCATTTTTCCTGCAAGGAATAATTAAGAGTCCATAAGTCGTCTAAATTTAATATATCCGCTTGCACTCGGCCGTTTGTGAAAATTAAGAAAAATTCTGGTACCAAGACAAACAAAAGAATAATTTACTAGGGATTTTTTCCTCCATTTTTTACTTTTATATGTTTTAAAACCGAAATTAAACAAAAAAGTTGCCTGACAAATGGAATTTTCAGAACAGATTTCTCGAAACGGGATAGATTTCTCTCTGATAATTCTATTTCTCTTGCAATTATTGTTCTTCAGAAATATGTTAATAAAACTCATGAATTGATCTCTACGTCGTTTTACTTTTTGTATAATAAATAACATACATACCGTATGTCTATTTTACGAGAGCCACACAAATATCTCACTTAAAGAGAATAAGAAGAAGAGAAGAGAAGAATAAAGTTTTAAAAACAGTTATCCCATTTTTTGTGAGCTATATTTCAGTAAAAAGAAATTTGAAATCCATAGCCTACTTTGTGAGATATATTACAAAAACCTGAAAAATAGGTAAACTCCAAACGGTTATAGCTTCCTTATTTGAGGAGATACGAAAAAAGTTAAAGGAATGAGAGTTAACGGCAAAGGCAATAAGAATAATAATGTGTATCAAAAAATTTGAAAAACGCAGCTGGCTTTGACATACGCTCTTGTGCAGAAATGAAAGTAGGCCATGACAGCATTTATTCCGTTTATATTTTCTCTTTCCAACGATATAAAACACACAAAATGTGTGTATTTATTTTTCTAAATGCAAATGCTCAAATTGTACACCATGCATTCTAATACACAAACGTGCTCTACGAGACACCTCACGTATTACATTTTGTAGCATTTCATGAGTAATTGCCTCACATGCGTTTCTAATTCTGGTTTTGATATCCTCAATATTTTCAGGGCAGTTTGAAGTATCTTGTCTTTCATATAACCACAGACGAAAAACTTCAAGGGAGTACTATCTGGTAATCGAGCTGGCCATAGAATGAGTCCATAGGTGCCTATCCAGCTATTTGACACAACTTGATTTAAATAATTTGTACATATTACAGCAGTGTGAGGTGGAGCACCATCTTGTTGAAAATGTGAATAATTTAATCTTTCTGCCACTGTTAATTCATAAAAAAAATCTTGAAATTCGTTTTGCAGGAAATTAAGGTATCATAAGCGGTTGATTTGTCATCATAAAAATAAGGTGCAATTACTTTAGTCGCTAAAAGACCCACCCAAACATTAGTAGAAAATCTTTCTTGGAAAGCAGTCTCTCTGCACCAATATGTATTTTCTCGTGTCTACTTATAATGCATATTTCTATTGAAACATCCATTATTAGAAAAAATTGATTCGTCCGGCCAAAGAATTTTGCTACATATGTCAGCGGATCATTCCTTTTTTTATTTAACAACCATCTACAAAATCTTACCCTCCTCGGGTTATCTCCCTCATTTAAATGTTGAACTTTCCTCATTTTGTAGCATCGAAATCCGTTTTTTTTAAAATGTTTTTCTTGCACTGTCTTTTTTTATGCCACAGTTTCTCTGAATTTGTCTCAAAGAGGTTTGTTCATTTCGGTTAACATAATTCAATACTATTCACTTTTCTTACATTATCTCCAACATGCCCTCGCTTTATTACTTTTTTTGAAAATGAACCATGCGTGTTTAGATTTTGAACTAACTTCCTAAACATAGTTCTATTTGGCTGCGGAGCATCTGGAAATCTATCTCCGTAAACTATGACTGCCATCTCAGCGTCAAAATTTCACTGACATTAAATGCTAATCATTTGTTAAGGCGGATATAGACTTTACACTTTCGATGTGCATTACGGATGATTCATCTACAGTGATTATGATTTCATCCAAAGTAGAGAGTATATCTACTTTGTTTACTGTTCAATTTGGATGATCCCTTTAGATGAAAAAAATCTTTACACATTTCATTTTAGATGAATCATCCGCGATGCACATCGAAAGTGTAAAATCTATCTTCGCCTTTAATAACTGTATACATTGTTTTTCATTAATCATGTCATAGCTGATTAGAGTTAAAATTTTTGTGACATGTTTTATATCGTTTCTTAATTCATTAACACCCGGAACATCTGATCTAAAATTTTTATATGGTAAACTCATTTTTTCGACAAGCAGATTTTTTTAAAAATTTTCTACGGCATGCGCCATGCGTATAGGAAACCTGTAGTTTGACATCCTTTCTGATTGATGTTGTCATAACCAGGTCCATGTCCATTACAACAAGTCGGTATTAAATATGGTTTTAAGTCACGTTTCGATTATCTGTTCATTGTGAAAATAGTTATTTAGTAATCGTGATTCTAATTAAATAAAAAGAGAAAATGGCATTAAAGATACCTGGTATATGCTAATGTATTTTTTGAAATTAATTTTCCAATATATTTAAGCATACTCGTTAGATATTTAGTTGATATATAAGGGGAGTTTATTACTCACCGTAAGCATTAGTTCTGATAGTTTCAAATTTAATACGCTACAATTAACCATTGGCGTGCAAATTTTCATTAGTTATGCCTTACTAATGTCTTATATCTTAATTTTCCTTCAAATTTATCCGATGAAAAGCGTCCAAAAAGTTAAGGTTCTACCAGTCAAGTGCTCTTCTAAGATACTTAAATTGGATCGGAAGGTGTAGTCCATCAAAGAGGCCGGTTAGACGACCGGATCCAACACTACTTAAATTATTCATGATTTTAACTTGCAAAGTTAAATTTGTAAATCAAACTCAATAACTAAAAAAAGAAAGAATCTAAACCATTACTGATAATGTACACCAGGAAATTATGTTTGCTCTTGAGTATTACCAGGTGATTAAGGGATAGCAATTTGCACATTTAATGTCATTATTTGAAAATACAATTTACTAACCTCTTTAAATTAAGAAGAATTTCAACTTCTTTACATGTACCTATACATGTTTCATTAGTGAAATCAAAATATCTTTAAGTATCATCACCTAGACCAGGTCTTACGCAAAACTGATTCTATTTGCCGACTTACAGAACTAACGTTCAGTAATTCTCGCCTCTATACAAAATATGTGCGAATGTTTAATATCTTCCACTGCAATGTAGGTGCGATAATAAAATTAATTTCATAAATTAAAGTTTTGTGTTTTATCTTTGTTCTATCTACCTATGTTACATTCCTGTTTCTATATTCCTTTGTCATATATTTGTCAGTAGTCTACATAGTAATTCGAATATTTTGTTGGGCAGTGAGTGCATCCCTAAATAAATAAAGAAGTATAATTCCTACTACTACAATTCAAATCACAATGCAACATTATTATGGTTACCGACCCTAAAGTTTTGTTCTTGTTATCATTGACACTTGTTTTACTAGAATTAAAATTATATGCTTTGCTTTGTTGTCCATGTAACTACTTTTGTAAAGGAAACTTACTCATTTTCTTATTAAGTTCAAGTTTGAACATTACATATTAACTTAGTAAAGTGAGATCCCTCTATTTCTATCTTAGTAGAGAAAATTGGCTTGGCTTATATTCTGCAACCGATGTTAATGATGCTTTCAACATTTTTTCTGATACCCTCAATTACTATATTGAATTGTGTTTTCCGGTTAAAAGAACTACAGTAGATGTCAAAACATAGTAAATCATGGATTACTAAGGGATTGAAAATATCTTCGAAAAAATTGAAACAATTGTACCATCGGTCATTACATACAAGCAATGAAAATGATGTTTTTTATATGCAATATAGACGATTATACAAAAAATTAATAAAAAAAGCTAAGACAATGGAAAACGACAGAATACTGCTAAGTTCCTCAAATATTGCAAAAACTACATGTAATATAATAAATAGTAACACTAATTCTAAGTCTAATGTAACAAGCATAAATAAAATTAGTAGTGTGGACGGTAACCTTATAACGGACAGTAATGAAATGGCAAATTGTTTCAATGATTTCTTCGCTAATGTCGCCACAAAGTATAATTCTGGTTTGACTAACGATACCTTTTGTACACTAACGAGATATATATCCGCGACATTCTTATGGCACCGACTGATGAAATTGAAGTTAGTAATACTATTCATAATATGAAAAACTCTTACTCTATGAGGGAAGATAATCTAAATATTAATTTATTGAAGAAATGTGTTAATTTTATTATGGCACCTTTAACATATATATTAAACTATTCATTCAATGAAGGCGTATTCCCTAATATTCTTAAAATAGCAAAGGTCATACCTGTATTTAAAAAAGGTGATAATACGTTACTAGAGAACTACAGGCCTATTTCCCTCTTGTCCACGATATCTAAGATAATGGAAAAAATCGTCTATGCACGTATGATACTTTTTATAGAAAAACATAATATTTTAAATTCAGCACAACATGGCTTCAGGAAAAACAAATCAACGCAATCTGCGGTGCTAGATTTCTTAGTAAGTCTATATAACAACTTGGATAGTAATAATAAATGTATTGGAATCTTCATGGATCTTAGCAACGCCTTTGATCTTGTTGATTATGCTCTACTTTTGGAAAAGTGTTTTCGATATGGTTTTAGAGGTTTAGTATATAACTGGATTCAATCATATTTATCCAACAGATGTCAACACGTAGTAATCAATAATAGTAAATCAAATGCACGTAAAATTGATTGTGGTGTCCCTCAAGGATCCGTCCTTGGGCCATTATTATTTCTATTATTCATAAACCACCTGCCAAAAATTGACACACAACACAAATTAGTAATGTTTGCTGATGATAATACCTACTTGTGTACTGGGAATAACATGAATGACTGTTTAAACTATGTAGAATATATCCTAAAAAAATTCTCAAGCTGGTTTCAAAATAAAAAACTTTACCTCAATACTTCTAAAACCACATTTATTCATTTTACACCTAAAAGTGGAGTTATGAACAGCAGCCATCTTATGAGAATAAACAATAAGTCATTCCAACAAGTTCAGTCAACAAAATTTTTAGGCATATATTTAGACAATAAGCTTAATTGGGAGACGCTTGTAAATAACGTATGCCCTAAACTACAATCCGGTTGTTAAGCATTATACAGATTTAAAGACCTAGTAAGCCAATCTGTTCTGCTGACGTTCTACCATGCACAGTTTGTGTCAAAAATAAAATATAGAATTATATTTTGGGGTTGTTCGCCTCATAACGTCAGAGTTTTTTGTTTGCAAAAGAAAGCCATTAGAACAATATATGGGCTATCAAATCTAACATCTTGTCGAGATACGTTTAAAGCCAACAAATTATTAACATTACCCTCTCTCTATATAAAAGAAATTATTATGTATGTTAAAACTAATTTAAACCTATTCGTAAATAATAATCTTTATCATGATTATGAAACTCGTGGGAAAGAGGATTTATGTATACCTAAACATAACTTAACTATTTCTGAAAAAAATCCTTGTTACATTGGTATTAAAATATATAATAAGTTACCTGATTATATAAAGTGTTTAGATAATAATATTATGGAGTTTAAGCAAAATTATTCTAAAAAACAGACTCTTGGAATTTTTGAGAAGAGCAAATTACTAACTGATGCCCAATTTGGGTACAGACCGGCAAGGTCTACTATTGATGCGATCTGTGAAATGTATGAAATTGTTATAGAAGCTTTTGAAGAACGCAAATTTTGCACTGCTAAATTTTATGACATGTCTAAGGCTTTTGATAACTGTGAACCACGAGGTACTTGTGCAAAAATTAA